>CM042695.1:118222788-121222788 GCA_023614405.1 Avena insularis
GCGGATTGGCGAGGTTGCAGGTCAACGCAGATCTGGATCGGGAAACACAGGCAATAAACTGGTATTTTTCGGTCACGGTACTTTGGGTCTACCACGGACGGTACTACCGGGCCGGCCGGTAGTATCGGAAAAAGGTACCTAGCGAGGCAAAAAGAAATCGGGCCATTTTTAGGCCCGGGCGGTAGTACCGGCCCGTCCGGGCGGTACTACCGCTTGGTCCAGAAAACAGCCCGACAGGCAAATATTCAAACGACAATAACTTTTGACTGGAAGCTCTGATTGACCCGATTTAAATTGCGTTGGATAGAGGGCGACAAGGGCTTCCCAATAAAAAGTGGAAATATTGATTATCACCAAGTGAGAAAGTATCAAGTAGAATAATGTGATATACCTCACTTGGTGAGAAACCGAAAAGTCGCATAAATTAAAATCGCAACAAGATACAAATGGGAGATCTGATTTAGATGAACAAGAGCTTGTTATGGAGATTACCACAAGCTCTATATCATCACATGGATAAGACCAAATAACAACCAAATATGATGATGCAAGTATGCAAAGGTTTGAGCTCTCTCCGAACGATGTGACCGAATTACTCATACGAGAGCCCCTCTTGATAGTACGGTTATCTATCTAAACCCGGTCTCACACACACAACGTGAGACCGGCAAAAGGGAAAACCTATCAAAATTATACCTTTGCCTTGAGCATTCCACTTGAGCTCGATGTAGACGATCTTGCCTTTCTCAAGATGGAACGCCTTCCTTAATTCCTCATCATCGACCTCGCATATTGAGCTTGCCCAACATATCTCTTCTTTTCATTTCGTCGACCATGAAGCCAACACATGCTCCAAGCGATGCAAATGGACAAATCCTATAAGTATAACTTAATACACACATTAGTCCATAAAGATTGTCATTAATTACCAAAACCACACATGGGGGCCCAACATGTTCTTTCAAGTCTCATGTGTGCATGTCATCCACTGAGTTATGGAAAATCATAGAGAATGGTCTTCATGTTGGAGATCCAAACAACTTAACAAGAAGAGAGGTTGTAGACAACCAACTCAATGCAACGGCTTTACACATGTCCAGCTTGGTGTGGGTACCAAAGACATGCCCCACATAGAACATCTCAACACAACGAAGGAAACTTGGGATGCCCTCACCGAGCTCTTCATTAGAAATGAAAGCATGAGAAGGAATAGGTATGATGCTTTGAGTAACCAAGATGAAGAGTTTTATATGATGGATAGCGAAGATCACGAGGATATGTATAGGCGGCTCAAGTCAATAGCCACCACATTCATAAATCATGGTGATTCCTGCATTGATGACGTGTGGATCAAGAGAAAGTATGTCAGTGCCCTTATGCCATCTGAGCCCACAGATTTGAAGAGTCTCCAAGGAAGGCATAACTACCACCTAATGGCATCCAGTGAGCCCACAGATTTGAAGAGTCTCCAAGGAAGGCATAACTACCACCTAATGACATCCAGTAATGCAAGAAATGGAAGCTTTCAAAGTGGCTGCCAAAGATGCTCATGCTCAAGCCATTGGAATGCAAAAGGGGGTCAACATGGCCTTAAAGACAAGTGTGGTTGAACAAGACGAGGATGACATAGATGTTATGGACTGTCCCGAGGATGTCAAGAGGGCTCATGGTGAGTACATGGCCTTCTATGCCAGAAACTTTTGGAAGGACCCAACCAAAGCAAAAAATTGAACTTGAACGCAAGAGTGGAGAAAATGGAAGAAGGGAAAACGGTCCCAAGCTGAGAACCTGCTTCAACTGTGGAGACCGGCTACATTTTGTAGCTGAGTGTCCTTATCAAAGTAGAGAGGACAATGGAGGAAGGCTCATCCTCAAAGAGAAGTCAAAGGCTCCACGAAAGAAGCAATTTGTGAAGAAGAATGCTCCATTCAAAAGGCAACCAAAGATTGTCTTAGTGGCTCAAGAGGAGTATTCATCAGGAAGCAAAGATGAAGAAGAGGATGATAGCTCATGAGAGGTGGCTGCCATAGTCACCACGTCTACACCGACATCTCTCTTCGCCTCACTGAATGAAAACATCACCAACAAGAACGTCACTTGTCTCATGGCAAGAGGTTCCGAGGTATCATCTTCCATCACTTCTTTTCCTAAGGCTATGATTGACATGGATGATCCTACTAGTCTAAAGGTCAAGGAAGAAATTATTGCTTTGGACTATTTTATCACAAAAGCCATTTGAGGCTCTCATGGACCAGTTGGCCCAAAATGAAGTGCTCCTTGAAGAAAAGGGCAGGATTGAAAGGGAGGATGCAATGGAGATTGCATTCCTAAAAATGCTCTAGAAGAAGATGAAGAGGCTCGAGTCTCTCTTGAAGAGAGACTTGAGTCAATCGAGGAGTCACACGAAGAATTTTTGACCAAGCTTGTAAAGGAATGTGACAATGCAATAGCCAAAGCAAAGAAACTAAACAAAGAAAAAGTTGACTTTGGGGCTGCTCATGCTAGACTCTCCGAGGAATTGGAGAAACTTGACATTGCTCACAAGTCTTTGGAAAGTGAATTCTCTATTCTCGATGAGTCTCATGATCAGCTCCAAATTTGATTGACTAAGTATGATATCCCTAGCACATCTAAATCAACATATGCTCATGAAGAAAATGCTAGGGTGGAAGATGAGTTTGACAAAGCTTCCACTTCCAAAGGTAAGGAGTCCTTGATGATATTCTTGGAAAGCAAAGATCAAACCTTGGAAAAGAGGGACTTGGCTATTTCTCCAAGTCCAAGAAGAATAAGAACAAGAAAAATAAGACCAAGAATGCACAAGCAAAGACAAGCACCATTGAAAAGGACATCACAAAGGACAAAACTGACCATATTGGTTTTGCAGGGTCTAACAATCCTAATTATGAGCTATTTTGTGATTACTATGGTGATATCTATGCTAACTATGTTGGTCCTTTTGATGAATATATTGCTTGGTCTATTTGGGTTCCAAAGACCCTAGTTACTAACATGAGAGGACCCATTGAAAAATGGGTACCTAAAACCAAGAAGTAACTTTCTTGCAGGGCTATGCTTCCGGTGGATCTAAATGGGTGCTGGAAAGTGGGTGCACTAGTCATATGACCGGAAGCAAAGAGATCATCACGGAGATGATACCTAATCATGATCATATTATAGTCTCCTATGGTGATAAGTCGAAATCTGAGGTATTAGGTCTTGGCAAGGTTGTGGTTGCCCACGATATCTCTCTTGTGGACGTCATGCTTGTTGAGACCGTCGGTTACAACTTACTTTCTGTTCGTGCCCTTGGTAAGATGGACTTTGCTATTTTCATAGATGGCGATTTAGCGGTACTCTTGTGGAGCAAGTCTCTAAAGGTCGCTTTCGTTGGGTACGTCGAAAATGACCTATATGTGGTGGACTTTTCGGGGAAAACCACTACGGGTCCGATGTGCTTATTCAGAAAGGCTGGCGTGGGTTGGTTATGACATCGCTGTCTAGCCCATGTCAACATGAGAACTTTGCAAACTCTTCACAAGGGTGGCCACATCCTTGGACTAAAAGACAATGTTTCCTTTGCCAAAGATCATGTTTGCAGGGCATGTGTTGAAGTCAAGATGCACAACTCTCCCCACAAGAGGAAAACTATTGTATCCTCAAAGAGGATTTTGGAATTACTTCATGTGGATATGTTTGGTCCTCCATCCCATGCAAGCCTTGGTGGGAATAAATATTGCTTGGTGATAGTTGATGATTACTCAAGATACACATGGGTCTACTTTTTCAAGCTAAAGAGTGAGACTCAACAAACTATCATTCACTTTGCCAACGAGGTCCAACGTCAACACAATGTCCCAATTTTGGCAATAAGGAGTGACAACGGCTCCGAGTTCAAGAACTACACCTTAAATGAATTTCTAAATGAAGAGGGGATAAGACATCAATATTCCACCGCCTACACCCCTCAACAAAATGGTGTAGTGATGGCTGTGAAATATAGTCATCGACGTCCGCATTTAAACTAGATATTATTCATATATTTGATGAAATATCTCTCTATTTCCTGCCACTAATGCCTAATGATCAGAGGGGTATGCAATCCTCTGTTGCTATTTTTGCCTGTAGATAATGACGTATTATGAAGGGAATCACTACATAAATGCAAAAGATAAGAGATTTCCAACACGCCAAAGAAACCAGGAGTCGTGAGGACGCATCTGGGAGTTTAACGACCAACTATATGGCCCGCCATCATATAGTTGCGGTCGTATAGTTGGCACCGACCTCCTTAGGTCAAATAGAACAACTTTTGTGAAGGGACCCCTATAAAAAGAGTCTTCAGGCAACGAGAAACAGCCCCCAACTCCACAACATTGCTTCTTTTACCCTCAACTCTCCATGCCGCCACGCTGGAGGAATAGATCTAGATCTAAACCTCTAAACCCTTCTCCACCACCATAGCCATCTTCCACCACTTGTAATAGTAGATCTCATCTCCAATTGGCGACATTTTAAAGCTATTTTTTATCAACTCTATGATCTCTATTATAATGTTTATGATTGTCGATTTCATCTCTGTGTGTGAGTAATTATCCTTGGGCTAAGGGCTTCAGCCTAGCCATGTAGTTTTTGTGCATGTTATTTATCATAGATGGGATCATGTATTAGTATGTATGACATGATGATTGTAGTATCCTCTCTTGCCTCAATCTAAGGACTTGACAGGTATCCAAGACCCCGAGGATTGATCTAGGTAAAGGGAGTGTGAGTAACGACTGATCTGCAGGATAGGAACCCCAGTGACAGAAAGGGTAGTACGGCTGTATGTGAGGAACTTACTTGGGATTAATGTGACATCACTATGCATATTATTAGTTCTCTTTCTTCCATGGATGAGACTAATATGTTATTACCATAAACGGTTGCGGATATGATAACATTTATGGATGCACTACCCACATATAATTATCTTGCTCTAACAATTACATGAGTACTTTATTATTATCTATTATTCCCATCAGATGTTTTACACATCTACTGGTGAAAACTGAAGACCCTAGGCCCTCTCTATCTCCATCGTCAACAACAACAGCAACAAGATCACAAAATCTTGGTCCGGTGAAAACGCAATAGGAATTATAAAACTCTCGAATGTCGGTTAAGGTAATCTCACTTTTCTTTCTGCTTCCCGAGGATTCGATAAACCTAGGTATACTAGGGAAAAAGAGGTATACTACATCTGAAATCCGGATCGAAGGTATCAACCCTTTTTCTAGCGCCGTTGCCGGGGAAGCAATAGCTACCCTGGTGAGGTTAGTAGGAACCTTCTTGTCGTCGGATTGTCGACAAGTACGCCATAGGGGGTCCTAGTGGCGTTGGAAGGATGGGGTGTGAGACGTCGGATGTTCCAGGAGAGGTGAGCACAAGTTTACCCAGGTTCAGATCCGACTGCGGTGATCAGATCCTACTCCTGCTAGCAACCCAATAATATATCAGCGTAAGCCGGATGTTACAGCGGATTACAAGAGAGGTTCGCCTGTGCGAGTTGGTTGTGGTTGATCTATGATCTGGTGCCCTAAAGGCTCCCATAGTGCCGGTTTATATAGTCACCGGGGCCTAGGGTTACAGGAGAGACCTATCCGGCTACATTACAAAGTCGGTAACTACATATAGATTGGACTACAAGTAATACTACAGGCCTAAGTCGGTAACTCTTCTGGGCCTTGTCGTAGCTAGAACTAGATCCTCCTCTTTCTCTGACTGGGCCACCCGTGAAGCAAATCTCTAATCCGTTGGTGGGCCACCCTGGTCAGCGAGTTCTGTGGGTATACCCGGAAAGTATATCCCCAATAGTAGCCCCCGGATGTCTCCAAGATCCAAAGTTGGATAAATCATCTAGCTTGATGGTTTCTTCGTCTTGAGAATCTTGAAGGGTTCCCGAAAACTTCATTCATTAATGTAGGATTCCGAGTCAATTGAGTCGGATATGATTCTGCTCTGACCTTAGTATTTTCCTGCTTGGTTCGAAACATAAGCCAGATTTTTCAGCGGCGTGCTGACTAACAACTTCACGGGTCAAGTCCTATCACTGACAGGATTTCCATCAGCACGATCATTGGTGGGTCCGTTATTTACGGAACAGAACACCGTTTCAATGCCTGCGCGAAAATCGAGGGGTGGAAGAGTCACGAGGAAGCTAACTCCCCCTCTCCTATACGCGTGGCGCTAATCGCGTGTTTTATCGCACGAATCTTGACGCAGAGACAAATAAAGAGGGGGAAATCCTTTATCTCAGATTCACCTCTCCATCGATTCATTCATTGCTTCCTCGTACTCCTCGAGCACTCCGCACCAGTTCCCATCTACGCATCGTGAGAAAAAATCTCTTCTTCCCCCACCAGCCCTTCTTTCTCCAAGATCCATGGCTTCATCCTCAGGAGCGGCGACGGCGGGTTCGTCGGCGGCGGAGGAAAGGAAGATGCGGGGTCTCTGGATCCCCAACATCATGGACAACGCGGAACTCCAAGTCATGGAGGACGAACGGTTCATGGTCGCCGGTGCGTGGCGGAGCGCTTTAGGGCATGCCGTTCCCACCCCGCTCGATGGTGAGAGGGTGTTGTTCGGTACTCACGTCGACCGCGGCCTCATCTTGCCATCGTCGGACTTCCTCAACGAGGTCCTCCATTACTACGATGTGCAACTCCACAATCTTCCTCCCAACTCACTGCTTGAGCTTAGTGCTCATGCAGCTTTGCGCGAGGGTTTTCTTGGCATTAGGCCAAGTCTCACCCTTTTCCAGTACTACTATGGTACACGGAAGAATTCTATCAGTGCCGGTGTTCCTTACACCACTGGCACTCTTAGCTTAGTCCTTAGGAGAAATCGAGTTTATCCTAGGATTAACGCTAGCGAATCCGGCAAGCACTGGGCCGGAACTTTCTTCTACCATAAGGATATTCCGGCTCCAGGCAAGGCAAAAGGTCTTCAGGCATTCTCCGATGGTGCCGCCTCCCACCAGAACTGATGGGACGCGGAAGCGCCGAAGCTGTCGGATATTTTGATCCTCGCCAAGAGGCGGATTGAATTTTTTATGAAGCATGAGGGGCTCCATGGATCCGACTTGATCCACTGCTGGCTGGAGCGCCGGATTCAGCCTCTCCAGCACCACGGAGATCGCCTCATGCACCATATTATGAGTGACAAGAAGGACAAGATGCGGGTCAGTTCTAGATGGATTCCGGCGAAGGACTACAAGACCCTCATGCAGTTCTTGATCAAGGAAAGAGTGGAACGCAAGATTCCAGAAGTTTCCATGAAGATGTATACGACCAACCGTCCTCTGACTCTGGTAAGTGTTTCCAACTCTGCTTTCGCTTTTCGTCATTTGTTTTTTGTTCTTTCTCTGACTCTATTTTCATCGATGCTTTTTCGACTCTGTCAGCTCGAGAAACTCTCCGAGTCCAAGCTAGCTCCACTAGAGGGCTATGCTTCAGACGACCCGGAGGTGATGGATGATGATGAGGTGCAAGAAGTTGTCGCCCCCGCCTCCAAGAAGCGTAAGGCAAAGGAAGTTGTTGCTGCTGGTAGCCAAGTGCTGCCAGTAGTTAAAAAGTAAGCACCCTATCTTTCATTTTCGGTACTTTTGTACCTTCATTTCTTTCCAGAACACACCTGATACTTAGGATTTCCGTGTCCTAGAGCTAAATCAGTTTTGAAAAGCAAGATCAAGCCGTACTGACAAGCCGTGCAAGAAGATGCGCCGCCAGGCTTGTTATCTCCCTGTTGTCTTGGCCGACTCCATCTACCACTTCACAAGACAGGAGTTTCGCTTCCCACGATCTTTGGCAAGATCTTGAAAGCCCTGGTCACCGTAGATGACCAGGAAACTAACAAGGGTGAACCCGTCAAGGGTAATGATCCCATGGTAATAACCACAGGAACGATGGAAAAGGTGGTTGGCTCTGTTGTTCCTGGATTCAAGAGGAAGGAGAAAGAAGATATCCTCAGACTGACTCAGTCCAGTCTTGAAAAGCAAATCTTGACCCTAGAAGCAGCGAGCCAATAGGAGGAGGACGTCAAGCTGGTCAGCCTCCTGGACCAAATTTTGGTCCGGGACGCTAAAGTCGCATCTGGCGAGCTTCCAGCGACAAATGTTCCTTCCCTCACCCTTACCGAGAAGGTGTTTCACAGCACCAAACTCGGATTTGAAAAGATGTACCTGGAACACATTGTTACTCGCTGTTCCGGGAAGGAGCTATGAACGCGACAGGAAAGGAACTCCATGAAAGTTCTGGTCAACCTGTGAAGGCTGAGTGGGCATAGTTTTTGATAATAAAATCAATCTTTGAAGAAATGTTTACGAAAACTGCATAGTGCCAAGGACTGATAGTCCGAGATGGTAGTGGGTAATGTTGTTACTCACCCTTTGCTTTGATCCCCTGCTTATACTCTGAAGAGCCAGAAGACACTCCGTTGTGTGCAGCTGAAGGCCAAGAGGATATCTACTACGAGGAGCCAGATCTGTCTGGAGGAGTGGAAGGGGTTGACTATGAGATCCGATATGGAGTGGAGGGCAATGAATCCGATTTGTTTCCTTCGTTATTAGTAACCAATTGATCCGAGCAGCAGAAACCTTATATAATAAGTTGTTGAGCTCAATTCGGAATCTAAGCTTAAAACTTTCAATCTTCCGCTGAATCGTTTTAAGTTGGTTTGTAAATTCAATCTTTTGAAGTCTCGAACTTTTGGTTTTGTAATAATAATGTGTGTATGTTTGTAATATGGACCCGCAATGTTTCTATTGTGTCACTCTGAGGGATGTGATATTTACAGAACGATGTTCTGTGGATATCATGTCAACGACTATAGTGTACTACACATGCAGTTGTATGCTGGGTCACCGCAGCTGGTATTAGAGCAATTGCTTTGAGCTTAGGTTGGAAACCTAGTAAAGGGTATTACCTGTAGGAGCCAATAACAACAATAAAGAATTCTCTAAAAGTGTATAATGGGTATTCAAATGATAGTATTCCATTATATATTTTAGTGCGATAATTCTTTGTTATGATGCAATATTTCAATTGTTTACTAATCAAAATATTTTGTATACAGTGTTATGTCACCAAAGTTTCAAAAACAAACTTTGGTAAGGAAAGAAGAAACCCTCGGTGATTATCAAGGATCATTCACTGATCAACTTCGTCAACTCTTAAGGATTTTTAGTTGTCCAACTAAGATTCCAGTGAATACCATAACCTATTATGATGGTCGTACGTTATCCAAGTATCGTGTGAGTATCCAACTTCTAGAAGAGCTTGGGTTATATCACGATCTACCTATAGGTGAAGGTAGGAGTCATTTAGCAGCATACCATGTTGCTATTTTGGAGGCGATAACCAATATTTGGGAGCACAAAGCCCAGGAGTTAGAAGGGAGCACATTTTCTGTGATTCCTCATGATTCTATAGACACGGAGCCAGTAGCGGATCATCTTACTTTGGTAAAGAAGCATCCTAAGATAGCTTCCAAGTTTATGGGTCGATATCGACTGATTGTTGGGTCTTTGTATAAGAAACATCAAGTCATAGTAGAGGATAAAAATGGCATCTTGGAGGATCTAACTGATCCAGAACAAAGAAACCAGTTAACATCTCAGTTAGAGAATGAAGCAAGGAGTAGGTAAAACCAATCTTTAAGGATATACCTATAGATCCAGAATCTTTTACACCATATCCATATTCACCCAGACCAGAACCTACCTATGATCATACTCTAGATATGAGGTATCCTGTACCACAGGCTTCCGAGGAAGGATCTGATTCAGAACTTCCTATTGAGAATTCTGATGGACATAGAATGGGATTACCTAATGGATCCCGAGGTAATCAAATATCAGTGGATGGTTCTGACAGAGATGTTGGACAATCCAGCTGGATGGGTGCGAGGATTAAATGTAATGATAGTAGTAGGAATGTTGTATTTGTAGAAAGTCAGGATGAGGAAGAAGATCCTGAGGAGAGGGTGTTTGAATCATCAATATTCAATCAAAACCCAGGGAATGTACATTATCCAGTGTTTAACTATCTTGCCCAACAGAGCACCTGGGAGCAACGAAATTTGAGTATTCTGTTGATAACTCTAGGAATGAGGCTCAGGAGATGCATGTGGGAGATAGTGATGAACATGTTTTTGCAGACTTTTTAGCTGAGATGTATGGAGTCAATACACTCAGGATGAGTGATAACTCGAGTACTGATACTTCAGATACTGAGTACGTTCCATCTAGAAGGCCATTTGTTCCACAAACTATGCGACGGACGTCACGTCAACATAGTTAGACTGCAGGCATATATAATGAGCGTCGCGGATACTAAGGGCATAGACTACTTATTAGTAGCAGCTAGTATTGCGTATTGTAGTACGAGAGAATGATGTACCTAAATAAGGGAGGTAGTATCTATATATGATATCGTACCTATATGGTATAGGCTTGTAATGACTTTGTATTCACTAAGTTGTTTGTAATGTATAATATGCGAGAATGCATATTTGGATCTTATTTGGATTTTGTTTTCCATTGTGTGACTAGTTATGTGCATGAAGTTGAGCTCAGAACACATGTGCATGATGTAATTATGAGTATTTGCTTTATGTTGCAGGACTAGGGGGTCATGGAATCAGGGGTAGAAATTGAATCCGAACAACAACGCATGGAGCGCGAGGCTAAGGAGAAAGCAGATGCAGATGCTAGAAATCAAGGAGCATTACCACCACTACTACCAATGATGCCGTTAATGGAGCAGAACTTTATGCAATATATGCAAATGATGCAAGAATCCCAGAAAAAATTCATGGAAGAGTTGTTGGGACGAGGTAGGAACCAGAGAGCACCTGAAGGTGGAGGAGTAAGTCTTTCAGACTTTCAGGCCGTTACCTTTTGCATGAGCTCTAGAACCAATGGATGCAGAGGATTAGCTAGTAGATACAGAGAGAAAGTTAAGGTTTGTCGGTTGCAATGATGAAGTAAAGTTGACCTATAGCATCATGGTGGGAGAATCAATTAGCAATGCAACCGCTAGGAAGGCAGTATACCTGGGAGAAGTTCAAGAAGAGATTCCGTGAGTATCATGTTTCTGAGAGTGTAATGGAATAGAAGCGCAGGGAATTTGAGGAGCTTCAACGAGGATATACCAGTGTCATGAAGTACATTGATACGTCATAAACGTATCTATAATTTTTGATGTTCCATGTTTAGTATCTATTTTGCTTTGCTTAGTCTTCACTTTGAGGTATTTTTATATGTTTTCTGGGACTAACCTATTAACAACATGCCACAGTGCCATTTTCCTATTTTCTGTTGTTTTTGGTTCCAGAAAAGTCAGAAAATCAATATACTCGGAATTGGACGGGACAAAATCCAAAGTCAATATTTTATCATGGGGAACACGGAGCCAGAAGACGAGACGGAGAAGGGCCGCGAGGGGGCCACACCCTTGGCCGTGCGGCCAGGCCTAGCCCGCGCCTGGGGGTGCAGCCGCCTCAGGCACCCCCTCTGCCTCCCTCTTCGCCTATAAGAAGCCCCCGATACCTAAACCATAAATACCCGATCAATCTTCCACGAAACAGTTCGTAGCCGTCGCCACCATCGTCCCTAGATCCGGGGGTGGGTGGGTGGGATCTGAAGCTGTTCCTGGCACCCTGCCGGAGGGGATAGATCATCCCGAAGGCCTTCTTCATCATCATGCCAGCCTCTGATATGAAGTGTGACTAGTTCCACCTTGGACTACGGGTCCATGTAGTAGCTAGATGGTTGTTTCTCCTCCTTTGTTCTACCATGTTTAGATCTTGTGAGCTCCGTTCATGATCAAGATCATCTATTTGTAATCATGCATGTTGTGTTTGCGGGGATCTGATGGATATTGAGATTACTATGTCAGATTGGTTAATGATTCTATATTATTGATTCTATCATGTCTGTGTTGTTTGTGATCTTGCATGCTCTCCGTTTCTAGTAGCTATCTTGGCCAAGTAGATGCTAGTGACTCCAAGAGGGATTATTTATGTTCGATAGTGGGTTCATGCCTATATTTAATCTAGGGAAGTGACAGAAATCTCTAAGGTTGTAGATGTGTTGCTGCTACTAGGGAGAAAACAACGATCTCTTGTTCATGGAACAATTGGATTGTTTACTTTAGACACTTTGCTTAAAGCAGTTATCCGTTGCTTGCAACTTAATACTGGAGGGGGTTCGAATGATAACCTGAAGGTGGATTACTAGTCATAGATGCACTTGGATGGAGGTTTATGTATATTATTGTAATGCCCAATCAAATCTCATAAGATCATGAATGTCTAGTATTGCATTGTTATGCCTTGCTTTGTCCTGTCAATTGCCCCGCTGTAATTTGTTTACCCAACATGCCATGTTGTTTATCTTAAGGAGAACACCTCTAGTGAACTATGGACCCCGGTCCAATCTTTACCATTGATACATCTTCCACTATTACCGTTTACTTGCTACAAACCACCATTACCTTCCACACCATACAGTTAATCCTTTGTTTTAGCAAACCGGTGAGATTTACAACCTCACTGTTCGTTGGGGCAAAGTCTTGAGTTTGTGTTGTGCAGGTTTCCAAGTTGCTAGCAACACCTTTGGGTCGTTTCCTTCCTCCTACTGGTTCGATAACCCTGGTTTCTACTGAGGGAAAACTTGCTGCTGTGCTCATCATACCTTCCTCTTGGGGTCTCCCAACGAAGCTCTTCAGTGATCTGAGCTACACATCATCAAGCTATTTCTGGCACCGTTGCCGGGGAGTGTGAGGACGGCTTCACAAGGGAAGTCCTTCATAACCTTTCTCTTTACTTTGTTTTCGTTTTGCTTAGTTTCTGTTGCCTTGTTTTGTTTGCCTCTTTTTATCAAAAACTCCAAAAAAAATTAGTTTCGTTTGGTTTGCTTTTTCTTATAAAAAACACAAAAAAAAATAGTTCCTACTCTAGTTGCTACCATGTCTAGTGTTTTTCCAATCATCGTGTCACTTATGGAAAGGAACTTTACTTTCAAACAAGGAAGTGAAGAGAGTTTCAAAGAAGCTTGGTCTAGAATCTCTGATTTACAAGGAAAAACTGAGCCTAAAATGTGTTTATGCCTAGTTATTAGCATTTTCTACCATGGTCTTGCTCTTTGTTATAGATATGCTTTGGATGTTGTAGCTGGGAAATACATTTTTCGATGTAATGAGAATGAAGCTTTGGATGCCATAAATAAGTTGATTACAATCTATAATATGCCTAGCAAGTCTGATTCTTCCTTTATAAACATCTATGCTAGGTTGAACACTCTTGATACCCGTACAGTTTCTTTGAAAGATTCTATAACATGTTTAGAGAGCACCATGATTATGTTCCAATAAATTCTGAGCCTTCAAAGTGGGTTCCTACAATAAAAGTTGCTATAAACTGTAGGGTTTCGTAGCATGGAAAACAAACATTTTCTACCGCATACAAACAAACAAGCCAAGATCTATCTACTAGATTGTAGCAACGAGTTGATGGAATAACTCACCCTCGAAGATTCCAAAGTGTTTAACGAGAGCAGATTCTCGTGGGCGATGTAGTCGTACTCTTCCCGATCTCAAGATCGCGTAGACGATCCTTCCAACATTGTTCAGTTCCTTTAGCCCTTGGTCACACGCTCGGTACTTGACGAAGACCTTCCTCTCCTTGTTCCAAAGAGGCGGAGGTTGTAGCACTCTCCTCGCGATTCCGGCAAAGACAACGCGTGGTACCTAAGTAGAGGAGATCTCAGAGGCTTCGCCTTAAGCCGGAGCGAGTATGGTGGAGTATGAGAGAGTCCCTCGATGATCTAGGGTTTATACACTCCGAGGAGGGGGCTAGGCCGGTGGCTAGGGTTTGAACTAGGCGGCGGCAAGTGCCCTAGGGCCGGCGGCGGCTATGGAGGCGGCGGCTTGGGGCTAGGGTTTAGAGGTAGGAACTTGTGTGTCTAGGAGGGGAGCCCTGCCCCTCCTTATATAGGTGGAGGGAGGCGCGCAGGAGGAGTCCCTCCCCAACTCAGACCCAAGGTGGGCCGGCGGTGGAGGTGGGACTCCTCCCCAACTCGGATTCCACCTCCCCTCCACTTCCCAAAATAGCCGTTTGACTTTCAAACTTGGCGTTTGACTTTTTCAAACTAGGATTTGATTAAACCCTTTATTTTGTTCAGCGATGACACTTAGTGCATGATGCAATCATACCAACTTGATACAACACATTCATGTACCCTTCCTCCGAGTGGACATTCCGAACCTTCTAGAACATTCCCGATGAAAACACCGGAACCATTCCCCAACTCCGAAACAGGACTTTCCTTATATGAATCTTATTCTCCGGACCATTCCGGATCTCCTCGTGATATCCCGGATCCCATCCGAGACTCCGAACAACATTCGGTCTCTTTCTCACCATTCCATAACTACTTAAACAACGTCGAATCCTTAAGTGTGTCTCCCTACGGTTCGTGAATTATGCGGACATGATCGAGACACTTCTCCGAACAATTAGCAATAGAGGAATCTGGAAATTCATATGGCTCCCACATATTTCTATGATTACTTTGCGATCGAATGAACCATTTACATACGATACCAATTTCCCTTTGTCTCACGATAGTTTACTTATCCAAGGTTATGATCGTCGGTATCTCTGTATACCTAGTTCAACCTTGTTACTGATAAGTACTCTTTTCTCGTTCCCGTGATATGTGATCCCTTGTGAGACAGTCACATGCTTGCAAGCTAATTGGATGACATTCCACCGAGAGGGCCCAGAGTATATCTATCCGTCATATGGATGGACAAATCCCACTCTTGATCCATGTGTCTCAACCAATACTTTCCGAACACTCAATGCCACCTTTATAGCCACCCAGTTATGGTGTGGTGTTTGATGTCATCAAAGCATCCATCCGGTAAAGGTGATATGCATGATCTCATGGTCGAAGGAATTAGGTTACTATGTATTAGAAAGCATATAGCAATTGAACTATTAAAATGACTTGATCTTTATGCTATGCTTATCTATAGGAGTATGTCCACCATATCATTCTCCTAACGATATGACCTTGTTGTTAATAACATCTCAATGTTCATGATAGGGAAACCACAATCATTTATTAACCAACAAGCTAGTATTATATAGAGGCTTTACTAGGGACTTCAATTTAAGTTTACAAATCACACAAGTATTAATGTTTCCTTGTTAATACTATTATAGCATGAATGTAAACATTTATCATAAACACAAAGATATAATAATAACTATATTTATTATTGCCTCTAGGGCATATCTCCAACAGTCTCCCACTTGCACTAGAGTCATCTAATCTAGATTACATGGTAATATACCGAACACCCATGGCAGTTTGGTGTTGGTCATGTTTTGCCCTCGGGAGAGGTTTAGTCAACGGATCCGCCACATTCAGATCTGTGTGTACTTTGCAAATCTTTATGTCCCCATCTTGGACATGTTCTCGAATAGCGTGAAAACATAGCTTGATATGCTTCAGCTTCTTGTGTGACCTTGGTTCTTGCGCATTGGCTATGGCGCCCATGTTACCACAGTAGATAGACATTGGGTCCAGCGCACTAGGAACCACACCCAGCTCTGTAATGAACTCTTTCATCCATATCGCTTCTTGTGAAGCCTCCAAAGCAGCCATGTATTCCGATTCAGTTGAAGATCTCGCCACAACGCTTTGCTTTGCACTCCTCCAGCTAATCGCACCATTCAAAATAAATACGGATCCAGATTGTGATTTAGAATCATCCGGATCGGTGTTCCAACTAGCATCGGTGTAACCATTAACAACGAGCTGTTCATCACCTCCATAAGAAAGAACCATATCCTTAGTTCTTCTCAAGTACTTAAGGATGTTTTTGACCGCTGTCCAATGATCCACTCCTGGATCACTTTGATATCTGCTAGTTAAACGAACAGCATATGCAATGTCGGGTCTAGTACATAGCATGGCATACATTAGAGATCCTATGGCTGAGGCATAGGGAGTCTTACTCATCCTTTCTCTATCTTACCGTTGTTTGACTTTGAGTTTTACTCAAGGTCGATTAAGCAACATGGGCAAGAACCCTTTCTTGCTATCTTCCATTCCAAACCTCTTTAGAACTTTATCCAAATATGTACTTTGTGACAATGATATTAGGCGTCTCGATCTATCTCTATAAATCTTTATGCCTAATATGTAAGCTGCTTCGCCAAGATCCTTCATTGAAAAACTATTATTCAAATATTCCTTGACACTATTAAGAAGGTCTACATCATTCCCAATCAACAATATGTCATCTACATATAGTATTAAGAATGCTACAGAGCTCCCACTCACTTTCTTGTAAATACAAGCTTCTCCATAAGTTTGTATAAAACCAAAACTTTTGATTACCTTATCAAAATGTTGATTCCAACTTCGGGATGCTTGCTTCAATCCATAGATGGACCGTTGAAGTTTGCATACCTTGTTAGCATCTTTAGGATCGACAAAACCTTTGGGTTGCATCATATACAACTCTTCATCAATGTCTCCATTGAGGAATGCTTTTGACATCCATCCGCCATATCTCATAATCATAATATGCAGCGATTGCTAACATAATCCTCACAGACTTTTAGCTTCGCCATCGTGAGAAAGTCTCATCGTAGTCAACTCCTTGAATTTGTCAAAACCCCTTTGCGACAAGTCGAGCTTTATAGACAGTAACATTACCATCAGCATCTGTTTTCTTCTTGAAAATCCATTTGTTCTCGACAGCCTTCCGGCCATCCGGTAAGTCCACCAAAGTCCATACTTGGTTTTCGTACATGGATCCAATCTTGGATTTCATGGCTTCTTGCCATTTATTGGAATCTGGGCTCATCATCGCTTCCTCATATGTCACAGGGTCATCGGTGTTGTCCACCAACATGACACTCATAACGGGATCATACCAATCTGGAGTGGTACGAGTTCTTGTTGACCTGCGAGGCTCTGTAGCAACTTCAACCGAAGTTTCATGATCATCATCATTAGCTTCCTCTCTTATTGGTGCAGGCACCACAGGAACTTCTTCCGGTGCTGCGCTACTCGCAATTTCGAGAGAAGGTTTGACAACCTCGTCGAGTTCTACTTTCCTTCCAGTCACTTCTTTCGAGAGAAATTCCTTCTCTAGAAAGGATCCATTCTTGGCAACGAAGATTTTGCCTTCGGATCTATGATAGAAGGTATACCCAATAGTTTCCTTCGGGTATCCTATGAAGACGCATTTTTCCGCTTTGGGTTCAAGCTTGTCCGGCTGTAACTTCTTTACATAGGCTTCGCATCCCCAAACTTTAAGGAACGTCAATCTAGGTTTCTTCCCAAACCATAATTCATACGGTGTCGTTTCAACGGATTTAGATGGTGCCCTATTTAAAGTGAATGCGGCTGTTTCTAATGCATAACCCCAAAATGATAGCGGTAAATCTGTAAGTGACATCATAGAACGAACCATATCTAAGAGAGTTCGATTACGACGTTCGGACACACCATTACGTTGTGGTGTTCCCGGCGGTGTCAATTGTGAAAGTATTCCGCATTTCTTCAAATGCTCGCCAAACTCGTAACTTAGATATTCACCTCCACGATCAGAACGTAGAAATTTAATCTTCTTGTTACGTTGATTCTCTACCTCACTTTAAAATTCCTTAAACTTCTCGAAAGTTTCGGATTTATGTTTCATGAAATAGATATACCCATATCTACTCAAGTCATCCGTGAAGGTAAGAACATAACGATAACCACCGCGCGATGCTACACTCATTGGACCACACACATTGGTATGTATGATTTCCAACAAGTCCGTAGCTCGCTCCATCATACCAGAAAATGGAGTCTTAGTCATTTTACCCATCAGACATGCTTCGCATCTTTCAAGTGATTCGAAATCAAGTGATTCAAGAAGTCCATCAGAATGGAGTTTCTTCATACGCTTCACTCCAATGTGACCAAGACGACAGTGCCACATATAGGTCGAGTTATCGCTCGATTTCAAACGTTTAGCCTCAATGTTATTAACATGTGTATTTCCACTATCGAGATTCAACAAGAATAGACCATCTATCAAAGGTGCATGTGCATAAAACATATTACTCATATAAATCGAACAACCATTATTCTCGGATTTAAACAAGTAACCGTCTCGCAATAAACAAGATCCCGATATAATGTTCATGCTTAACGCAGGCACCAAATAACAATTATTAAATATAAAACTAATCCCGATGGTAGATGAAGGGGTAGCGTGCTGACCGCGATCACATCAACCTTTGATCCGTTTCCCACGCGCATCGTCACCTCGTTCTTCGCTAGCTTCCGTTTATTCTGCAGCACCTGTTTCGAGTTACAAATATGAGCAACCGAACCAAGATATCAAATACCGTGCACTACTACGAGTACTAGTGAGATACACATCAATAACATGTATATCAGATATATCTTTCTTCTTGATGTTGCCGTTCTTCAAATCCGCCAAGTACTTTGGGCAATTCCGCTTCCAGTGACCTTCTCCCTTGCAGTAAAAGCACTCAGTATCAGGCTTAGGTCCAGCCTTGGTCTTCTTCGTCGGAGCGGTAACTTTCTTACCACCCTTCTTGAAGTGTCCCTTTTGCTTAGACTTGCCTTTCTTGAATTTGGTGGTCTTATTGACCAACAACACTTGGTGCTCTTTCTTGATCTCCACTTCTGCAGATTTCAACATGGCAAAGAGTTCTGGCAATGTCTTGTTCATGTTCTGCATGTTGTAGTTCATCACAAAGTTCTTGTAACTTGGTGGTAGTGATTGGAGGACACGGTAAATCCCCAAAGCATTAGGAATCACTATACCCAAGCTTTGAAGTTTATTTGTGTGCCCATACATCTTAAGCACATGCTCACTAACGGAGCTACCCTCTTCCATCTTGCAGTTAAAGAACTTTTCAGAAGCCTCATAGCTTTCAATTGCCGCATGAGTCTCAAAGATTAATTTGAGATCCTCGACAATATCATATGGGTCTGAATTCTCAAACCTTTTCTGAAGCTCCGATTCTAAACCATACAAGATAGCACACTAAACTGTGGAGTACTGAGTCTTCCGAGTGAGGTAAACATTCTTTACTTCATCGACAGCATCAGCTGCAGGCGGGTCACCCAGCGGTGCATCCAGCACATAGGTAAAATTACCAGCTGTGAGGACAATCCTCAAATTGCGGAACCAATCCACGAAGTTGCTTCCATTGTTTTTCAACTTTTCTTTCTCTAGGAACGCATTAAAATTGATGGTAGGGGCTGCCATTGATCTACAACATATTTGCAATAGTTTAGACTAAGTTTATGACAAATTGAGTTCAAACTAATAATAAAATTAATCTAGGTGAACTCCCACTCAAAACAATATCCCTCACATTGTTTTAGTGATCACACGAACCAAATCCACCACATCAACACCGATCATTACGAGAGTTGATATAGTTTCAATGGCGAACAATCGACATGTTCATCATATCTACTATATAATTCATGCTTCACCTTTCGGTGATCCGTGTTTCGAGACCATGTCTGTACATGCTAGGCTCGTCAATATCAAACCTTAGTTTCTGCATGAGCAAATCTGGCTTGCTCACGTTGTATGCACTTGCAGAATCTAACACACCCGATCATCACGTGGTGCTTCGAAACAACAAGCTTTAGCAACGGTGCTAACTAAGGGTGAACACTTTATGATTTGAAATTCATGTGCATGAGGGATCATCTTATAATGCTACCGCCTACTAAGCAATACAAGATGCATAAAGGATTAACATCACATGCAATTCATAATATGTGATATGATATGGCCTTTCTTCTTTGTGCTTCCGATCTCCATCTTCAAGCACGAACATGATCTCCATCATCACCGGCATTGCATCAAGGTCAATGACGCTTCTCCATGGTTGTCATCCACCGGCTTCAACTATTACAACTACTTTGAATAGACACGCGGGTCTTAACATAAATTAAAGACAACCATATGGCTCCTGCCGGTTGCCAACTTACAATAAGGAACATTGCATACATCAAATATAATCACAATCATGTCCATATCACATCACTGCACACCCCTACAAAACAAAGTTAGACGCCTCTACTTTCTTTGCATGTTTTACGTGGTTTGGGGCTTTCAACAAGTGTCGTTCTAACTTACGAACATGAACCGCAACATTGATACTAGTATTGTTAATCACCCGTTGTAAATTGGATCTTAACTATGCTAGGAGAAACAGGCACCCGCAAATCCACTTATGCAATACAAGTTGCATGTCAAGCGTGGAGCAAGTCTCATGAACGATGTCATGTAAGGTTAGCCCGGGCCGCTTCATCCCAACATCCCGCAAGATGCAAAGTACACAAGAAGCAATCGACAATAAAAGCATCAACGCCCACAATGACCATTGTGTTCTACTCGTGCAACAGATCTACATATAGACACGGCTCTGATACAACTGTAGGGTTTCGTAGCATGGAAAACAAAAAATTTCTACCGCATACAAACAAACAAGCCAAGATCTATCTACTAGATTGTAGCAACGAGTCGATGGAATAACTCACCCTCGAAGATTCCAAAGTGTTTAACGAGAGCGGATTCTCGTGGGTGATGTAGTCGTACTCTTCCCGATCTCAAGATCGCGTAGACGATCCTTCCCAAGGCCATGCTCAAGAGCGCCCCTTGTCGGTCACACGTTCGTTACTCGATGAAGACCTTCCTCTCCCTTGTTCCAGTAGGCAGCGGAGGTTGTAGCATTCTCCTCGCGATTCCGGCAGCACAACGGCGTGGTACCGGACGTAGAGGGGAGATCTCGCAGGGCTTCGCCTTAAGCCGGAGCGAGTATGGTGGACTATGAGAGAGTCCCTCGACGATCTAGGGTTTAGACACACCGAGGAGGGGGCTAGGCCGGCGGCTAGGGTTTGACCTAGGCGGCGGCAAGTGCCCTAGGGCCGGCGGCGGCTATGGAGGCGGCGGCGGCTTGGGGCTAGGGTTTAGCGGTAGGAACTTGTGTGTCTAGGAGGGGAGCCCTGCCCCTCCTTATATAGGTGGAGGGAGGCGCTCCAGGGGAGGGGAGTCCCTCCCCAACTTGGACCCAAGGTGGGCTGGCGGTGGAGGTGGGACTCCTCCCCAACTCGGATTCCACCTCCCCTCCACTTCCCAAAATAGCCGTTTGACTTTCAAACTTGGCGTTTGACTTTTTCAAACTAGGATTTGATTAAACCCTTTATTTTGTTCAGCGATGACACTTAGTGCATGATGCAATCATACCAACTTGATACAACACATTCATGTACCCTTCCCCTCCGGAGTGCCGGACATTCCGGAACCTTCTAGAACATTCCCGATGAAAACACCGGAACCATTCCCCAACTCCGAAACAGGACTTTCCTTATATGAATCTTATTCTCCGGACCATTCCGGATCTCCTCGTGATATCCCGGATCCCATCCGAGACTCCGAACAACATTTAGTCTCTTTCTCATCATTCCATAACTACTCAAACAACGTTGAATCCTTAAGTGTGTCTCCCTACGGTTCGTGAATTATGCGGACATGATCGAGACACTTCTCCGAACAATAACCAATAGAGGAATCTGGAAATTCATATGGCTCCCACATATTTCTACGATTACTTTGCGATCGAATGAACCATTTACATACGATACCAATTTCCCTTTGTCTCACGATAGTTTACTTATCCGAGGTTATGATCGTCGGTATCTCTGCATACCTAGTTCAACCTTGTTACTGATAAGTACTCTTTTCTCGTTCCCGTGATATGTGATCCCTTGTGAGCCAGTCACATGCTTGCAAGCTAATTGGATGACATTCCAACGAGAGGGCCCAGAGTATATCTATCCGTCATATGGATGGACAAATCCCACTCTTGATCCATGTGTCTCAACCAATACTTTCCGAACACTCAATGCCACCTTTATAGCCACCCAGTTACGGTGTGGTGTTTGATGTCATCAAAGCATCCATCCGGTAAAGGTGATATGCATGATCTCATGGTCGAAGGAATTAGGTTACTATGTATCAGAAAGCATATAGCAATTGAACTATTAAAATGACTTGATCTTTATGCTATGCTTATCTATAGGAGTATGTCCACCATATCATTCTCCTAACGATATGACCTTGTTGTTAATAACATCTCAATGTTCATGATAGGGAAACCACAATCATTTATTAACCAACAAGCTAGTATTATATAGAGGCTTTACTAGGGACTTCAATTTAAGTTTACAAATCACACAAGTATTAATGTTTCCTTGTTAATACTATTATAGCATGAATGTAAACATTTATCATAAACACAAAGATATAATAATAACTATATTTATTATTGCCTCTAGGGCATATCTCCAACATAAACAGTGAAACTTTTGGTGCTCGTTGTGATATTATGTCTGAATTTTGCCTTATGCCTAAAGATATCTATGAATCTTTGAATCTTTGGGGACTTTCTGAAGGAGGAGAAGAAATATCACTTACCAATAATGCAACTTTATTACCCATTGGAATAGTTGAAGGTGTGTTTACAAATATCTCAGGAAAAGTGGTGTCTACTGATTATCTTGTTATTGAATGTGTAGGAAAAGGACAAATTATACTTGGAAGATCCCTGTTGAAACACCTTGGAGCAATAATAGATGTGGGAAATGCATTATGCATTTTTCTTCTCCAATAAGCAATCATACATTCCCTAAATATAAGAAGAAAGGTAAGAAAGGTAGTACAAGAAAGTTGATGTTAATGCTTCTTCATTTGAAAATACTTGATTCTTGCTTCTTGTGCCTAACTTAAAGGCGTTAAAGAAAAGTACTTCTTGGGAGATAAACCAATAGTTTTCTTGAGTCTTGGAAGTTATTACTTCTGTAATAACCTCTCCTTATCCTTCTTATTTGAGTTTTGTTCCAAGAATAACCTCTAATGAGAGGGAACTAAGATTTGGGGAAGTGCTGTCCCGAAACAGATTTTTGTGCTCCACTATAAAAATTCGTGTAAAATATCTGTAAGTCGTATTGAGCTGTAATTTTCTAAATAAATCTCCCAGGTTGTTAGATAACTTTCGTCAGTTCAACACTTTTAATTTTGAGAAACAGAAGGTCTTCGAAAAAATCGGTTTCTACCTGCTGGTCTGTTTTGACAGGTTTCTGCCATTATTTGCATTTGCTTCTTATTGATTTCTTTTGGGAAATTGATCTTTTTGAGGGAATTTCTATAGTATCCTGTGTCTTTAGTGAAAGTTTTTATGTTTTGAAACTAAACCCCAAAGGTCTATTATCTTTTGAATGCACTAATGTTGCTAATGAAGATTGTGTGAAATTTTGTATGAAGGAAAATTTTCAGGTGTAAAGGAAGAATGATGTAATGAGATGAAGAATGGAGAAAAGCTCAAGCTTGGGGATGCCACCCCGTGTCACCCAAAGAAATATTCAAGAGGTACAAGCATCAAATATTGGGGATGCCCAAGGCATCCCCTTTTTCATCAATAAAAATCTCAGGTCTTTCTAGACACTTCGTTTTTTATTGTTTGATGCATTGTTGTGTTGTTCTTGGAGCGTCTTAGTTTTTGGTTTTTGTTTGCTTATTTTTCTTGAATAAAGTAGTTTGGACCCTGTTTTCGCTGTGTTGTTTCAAATAAGTTGATTGGTGTTGGAAGGAGTAGTAAGTTCTTGCTTAGTAGTACAAGAAGGAGCTTGCTTTAACTGTGACTTAGACTTTATCATGTCATGCTAGATGTTGTTTTGACCTTATGCTTAGTGATTATTGCTGTAGCATGACTTGTTACAAACAATTAGGATTGCTTAATGTGCCTTGAAAGAATCATGCATTGTTTTAGCATTCAAAAGCATAGTATTGTGGTATTCTCCTTTGATGCTTTGTTTGGGTTGACTTGGCGCATGCTCACACCCTGTTCTGACTATGAAGCAGCCACCTTAGCCTCTATGATCCTTTAGTTTCTAACTTGTGGTACCACTTTATGCTTTGATTAGTAAAGCTTTGTCGCTCTGCATGATTATGGCCATTATTGCTCTTTTAGTTGGTCGCTCCCAGTCTTTTGCTAGCCTCCACTTGTATGAGTAAGCTCTACTCATGCATCCAACTCCCAAAAACCAAGTTATTACAAAGTGTCCACTATAAATTCCTATGCATGATGTGTTACACCATTCCAAGTATATTCTTGTTTCATCTACCTTCCAATTAAAAAGTCACTTTGTTATGTGAAACTTAGTGATTAAAGCTCACAAACTTGATGGCACACTTTATTTTTCCTCCCCCTAAATAAACTTGAACCATTGTGTGATCTATGTTGTATATGCTTGCACTTATACGTTGGAATTAGCAGAACCATGATGTCATGTGGAACGCTTTCATCATTGCACTTGTACATTGTACCCAGTTGATATCATGCTCTTTTGTTTATGGACGTCGTCGGTGTGAAATGAAAGGGGAGATTGTAAGTCCATGGAGTTATGTATGTGTGTTAGAGAAATACCTAGGCCGCTAGCCTAAGCCATGCCTAATCATGGTGGAAACTTGCAGCATCACCATAGTGAGCAATCTATAAAGCATTCTTCTTATAAAAAAGAGATAGAGATTGAGAAAAAGAAAAAAAAGATGAGAAAAGAGGAAAGAGATACAAAAGCACCATTTTCCCATGGTAAATAAGAAGATTGCTGAGATGCTCATTGTCTTCTTGCCTTGTCATTTTGATTATGGGATAGCTCCTGTATCATGTGCAAGGGGTACCCCGTTGGCGGTTCTCTATGATACACATGTATGTAATATGACAAGAACTTACCGGTGACTAAAGTTGAGTAGCATGAGGAGTGGCCCTCGTATTCAAGGGACATGAGATTGCCAACTTATACTTTGTCAATCATATACTCCATAGTTTGTTCACTTTAACCTTAATAACTTCAAGATGCTTATGATATGGGCAATGAGAGCTGAAAGCTAACAAGTACCATAATTTTTGGAAGCTCTTTATGAGACTTGAAATCCCTGCTTCCCTTTATGAAGGGCCTTTCTTCCACTATTATATTGAGTCTCCACCTTCTATCCTTATGCACCAATTAAGAGAGCATAGTTTCCATTCTTAGTTCTATGTGCATTGTCCCAAAACTTATTGATTGATTCATATTGTTGATATTGCTTGCTCTTGAACTGTTTGTATCTAGTCATCTTATGAACTTTGAAGGTGTCCTATGCATTTATTTGCTACTCCATGAGGGACAAGCTGAATGCCACTATGCTATGTTTTCTATATGTGAAACAAACAAACGTCTTTCAATGCATTGTTATTCATGATCTTTGTTTGTAACCTTTCATGTTGCATGCATAGTTACTTTGTCTTATTGTTAGAACTTGATCTTTCATGCTCATGTTTAGAGTACTTTGATCCCAGCTTTCAATGCTTGCAAATGGTTTGATCTAGATTTTGATGGTGTATGTCACCTCAAAAATTATTCTTTTTATCACTTACCTACTCGAGGACGAGCAGGATTTAAGCTTGGGGATGCTTGATACGTCGTAAGCGTATCTATAATTTTTGATGTTCCATGCTTTTTTAGTATCTACTTTGCTTTGCTTAGTCTTTACTTTGAGGTATTTTTATATGTTTTCTCGGACTAACCTATTAACAAGATGCCAAAGTGCTAGTTGCCTATTTTCTGTTGTTTTTGGTTCCAGAAAAGTCAGAAAATCAATATTCTTGGAATTGGATGGGACAAAATCCAAAGTCAATATTTTACCGCGGGGAACACGGAGCCAGAAGATGAGACAGAGAAGGGCCACGAGGGGTCCACACCCCTAGCCGCGCGACCAGGCCTGGCTCGAGCTTTGGGGGGGGGGGGGTGCATCCGCCTCGGGCACCCCCTCGGCCTCCCTCTTCGCCTATAAGAAGCCCCCGATACCTAAACCATAAATACCCGATCAATCTTCCACGAAACAGTTCGTAGCCGTCGCCACCATCGTCCCTAGATCCGGGGGGTGGGTGGGTGGGTGGGATCTGAAGCTGTTCCTGGCACCCTGCCGGAGGGGAGAGATCATCCCGGAGGCCTTCTTCATCATCATGCCAGCCTCCGGTATGAAGCATGAGTAGTTCCACCTTGGACACGGGTCCATGTAGTACCTAGATGGTTATTTCTCCTCCTTTGTGCTACCATGTTTAGATCTTGTGATCATCTATTTGTAATCATGCATGTTGTGTTTGTGGGGATCTGATGGATATTGAGATTACTATGTCAGATTGGTTAATGATTCTATCTTATTGATTATATCATGTCTATGTTGTTTGTGATCTTGCATGCTCTCCGTTTCTAGTAGCTATCTTGGCCAAGTAGATGCTAGTGACTCCAAAAGGGAGTATTTATGCTCGATAGTGGGTTCATGCCTCTATTGAATCTGGGGAAGTGATAGAAATCTCTAAGGTTGGAGATGTGCTATTGCTACTAGGGAGAAAACAACAATCTCTTGTTCATGGAACAATTATATTGTTTACTTTACACACTTTGCTTAAAGAAGTTATCCGTTGCTTGCAACTTAATACTGGAGGGGTTCGGATGATAACCTGAAGGTGGATTACTAGTCATAGATGCAGTTGGATGGCGGTCTATGTATATTATTGTAATGCCCAATCAAATCTCATAGGATCATGAATGTCTAGTATTGCATTGTTATGCCTTGCTCTGTCCTGTCAATTGCCCCGCTGTAATTTGTTTACCCAGCATGCCATGTTGTTTATCTTAAGGAGAACACCTCTAGTGAACTATGGACCCCGATCCAATCTTTACCATTGATACATCTTCCACTGTTACTGTTTACTTGCTGCAAACCACCATTACCTTCCACACCATACAGTTAATCCTTTGTTTTCAGCAATCCGGTGATATTGACAACCTCACTGTTCGTTGGGGGCAAAGTATTGAGGTTGTGTTGCGCAGGTTTCCAAGTTGCTAGCAACACCTTTGGATCGTTTCCTTCCTCCTACTGGTTCGATAACCTTGGTTTCTACTGAGGGAAAACTTGCTGTTGTGCTCATCATACCTTCCTCTTGGGGTCTCCCAACGAAGTTCTATAGTGACCTGAGCTACACATCATCATACATCCGAGAGTTCAGTTAACTATCTAGTTATGTTGAGGATGAAGTGAGCACTGAGGAAAAGAGAAAGAAGCATTTTCTACGAGGATTAAATCCATTTGTGAAGATGCAATTGAGGCTAGACAACAAACAATTTTTTCAACAGTTACTAGATGCAGCCATTACCTTTGAAGATGATTATAAGAATGCCCAAGAGGACCTAGGGAAAAGAGCCAAGAAGGAAACAAAAAGGATCCAGACAAGTAAACCTAAATCCAATTTGGAGTTCAAACCCAGAAATAAACCTTACAACAACAACAGCAGTGGAGGTCAGTCCAATTCTTGGAGGAATATCATTTGCAACAAATGTGGAATTCTAGGGCATTTCCAAAGAGAATGCAAGAAGCCCGTAGTTATTTGCTATGGCTGTGGGTGACGAGGTACGATCTCGTCAATGCCCATTGTTATGGACTTGGGTTTTGGAGAAGATAGGGATGCTGGAGATCGTGGAACGGTTAACAGATAAGCAACGCGTGGACACGGTGTTTACCCAGGTTCAGGCCCCCAGAGGGAAAACCCTACTCCTGCTTGTCTGCTCTTGATTATGACAGAACCGAAGGTTACAGGGGTGCGCAGATGCAATCTGGCGTGAGGTGTGTATGAGGTGAGTTGATTCGTCCTCCTCGCCGTGCCCTCCTAGCCTTTATATAGATAGGCAGGTCCCGGGCAAAGGTCGAGTCGGTTACAGATTAGGGTTTGTCCCCTTCAAAATTCTATCTATCCTAGTCTTGCTCTCCAAGGATCCGAAGACGTCATGGGCTTGGGCCACCCAAAAATCTCCGCAGGCCGCGTATCTTGTCGTGGGCCTTCCTTGGGCTGGACCAGGTATACCAATGTCGTGTACCCGTAGGGTATAACCATGTCCGTAGCCCCCGAGTGTTTAGTCGAATCGTAGATTTGGCTGAGGACTCTTCAATTCTTTTGGGTGCAATTGGACCTGTTCATAAGAGAAATGATTTAGTTCGTAGGGATTGTTGATGCGTGTGCCTGACTCTCCCGATGGATCAGGGTCATAACTGTCATAGGACAAAACAACACGATCTTCTTCAGACCCGAGTCCTTGGACTCGAATCTGGAACGAATGTTGGCGTAATTCGACTCAGGCCGCTAAGGTCTTATAGCAGTCGAATCCCAGTAATTTTCGAGTGATGTACCTAACGCGTCTGTCAGGATTTTTCATCATGCATTGACACGGTATTTTACCGCGTAACGCAATCAGTGCGTTATCGAACCATCGATGATATCTGTAGGTCTTATCCTTGCGTCATAGACACAACATCCGAAATGTTATCACCGTGGAGGTGTTTCGGGTGGCCAAGGGGAATGTTTCTCACTTAGTGTTTATTTGGGAAAAGTTGCCAGGAAAGATTTTGCAGTTTGATCCGATGGATCTCAATCGAAAAATTCATAGGGTGCGCGACCAGCGCTCCCTATGGGAGTAGCCCCCGAGTGTCTGTTCGAGTCGTAGACTCGAGCAGATACTTTAATTCAATTTTTAGCTTAAGGTCCGTAGGACACAATTTTTTTGGATGCTTGATCAATCCTCCCTATGGGAGTAGCCCCCGAGTCCTTAGTGGAGTCATAGACTCGACGTAGGACTCAAAGATAGTCGAGAGGTGCAGTTCCTTAATCATGTCTCAGGTGCGCGGCCAACGCTCCTAATAGGAGTAGCCCCCGATTAGTTGTTCGAATCGTAGATTCAAGTAAGTACTTGATATATCATGCGAAGTGTCGTGGTGGTGGCACGGCATATGCCATGGGTAGGCTAAAGTTTGGGGCCAATGGATGCTATAGGGATCTGGGGAGGGAAGATGTAGTTGATTCTACACACAACCGACTAACATGTAAATCTTTATTCCTCCTCTCTTGGACTACAAGTGCTCCTCGAGCTGTTTGCTGGAAGAGTAAAACTACATGCTCCTTGTGGCCTTGAACCCCTCGATCCCCCTCTTGGGAATCCATGCCTCCCCTTATAAAGGGGTGCCTTGGCTCCTCTAGGGCTGACGTGGCAAGCATATCCGGAGAATATGCTTGGCCCAAAATAGTAACTCGGCGACCTCCTTTCCGTGTCGCCCTTCTAATGACGGCAAAGTTCCAGAGAACCCCACTTGCACGCCTCGGGCTCCAGGACTGTCACCTCCATGACCTCCTTCTGCCCTTCTGCTGCTCTGCGCCTTGTCCTTTGTTCTTGGCTCTGTTCAGATTCTTCCTAGCCCATGGCTAGAGTTTGACTATAGGCACCTCCTTCTCCTGCAAGCTTCATGTCATTCGGCCCCGTCTCGCTTAACTCGGCTTGGCCTTCACCTGCATTTAGATTATTCGGACTTACTCGGCCGACTTAACTCGTATGTCGGCCGGGTAGGGTACATCTCCTCCCATAGGTATCATGGTCGTGCTTATCTCGGCCGACCTTTACATGACTCGGCCGATATAGACAGTAACTCGGCATATGACAGGGGAAATTCCTTTTATCTTCCCCTGTCTTAACCCTATCCGGGGTCACCTCCCCAACATTAGTCCCCGAAGCTAGTGTGGTCCTGCCCGTAACCTCGGCCGAGCCACATCAGTTTCCCAATCTTCATTTCTCCTCATTTCCGAGTTACTTTTTCCTGTTCGAGGTATCCGTGTAGCTTCTTGTGTACACCTCATCCTACGTGTAACCCTCATCATTATTTATCTAGTTTTTTGTTCCTCTACAGTTCCCACTGACAACGCTACAGTGATTACTGCGCCTGTCGCGTCGGCACTGCGATGCCTCGCGCACCGCATCGGTCAGGAGGCCTGATCCTCTCCTGCATCGTATGGTCTTTGGTGTGGCTCCACTCAACCGCGAGCGGTTCCGTCACACACACGATCTACACGGTTAACGCTTCGCACGCACGATCCCACTACCGCCAGGGCCGCGCGGTTATAAAGAGGGGCATAGGGCTAGAGGGTTCACTTTCCTCCTTCGCTCGCTGTTGCTCTTCTTCCTCCTCGCGCCCGTGCGTCTGCTCGTGCTCCAGTGGCTGCGCCATCGTCGAAATCTCCGACGGCGAGGCCACAACTTCTCTGCTCCGTCGACCTCGTCCCCGTGCGCTTGCTCCGGCGCCGTCGCCGGTGAGTTTTTCTGCGGTTCCATTGCCTAGATTTCTCTCTAGACGCATCTGCCGCTTTCTAGACTTCCCGTGGCGGTTCTTTTCCGCTCCGTCGCCGTCCTCGCTTAGAGCCACGACGGGGCCCTGCGCCTCTAAGCCTTGCTCCGCCGTTAGTTCTTCTTCCGTTGATTCCTCCGGTGACCCTATGTCGAGCTCAGTTAGTGGCGCGCTCGTCCAAGACGACGACATAGCATCTGGTCCAGAGCGGGGCTCCTGGCAGGGTTCCTCGGTCACTCGTCGTGAGATTGAGTGGCTAATTAGGACTCGCCGGATTCCTGCCGAGGTAAGCTGTCGATTACCCGACAACGAATCTTCTCCCGTACTCAACGACGGCGAGTATGTCGTCTTTATGTCTCACTTTGCTCACGGGTTTGGTCTTCCCCTTAGCGATTTTGCTAAAGATTTCCTTGATTACTTCGGCCTTCAGCCGCATCATCTTCCGGCTAATGCCATCGCCTCCCTATCCGCTTTTATCTCGGCCTCGGAAGGATACTTTGGCCTCTGGCCGTCTGTGCACGTATGGTCCAAATTCTTCCAGATCCGATCCAATGTCGTTCCAGACAAATCCCTTCAGCCTCGTGAGAAATTGCTCACCCAGTGTGGAGCCGCGTCCATTACACCTCGGAGAAAATCCGAGTTTCCTCATGTTGCTAGTCTCGAGTCTTGCAAGAAGTGGCATAGATCGTTTTTCTATGTCAAGAACACTGGGAAAGAAGACAAGATTCGGCTTCCTGCCTTCTCCATCGGCCCCCTTCCAAGAGGAATTGGACCTACAACCCCAGGAAAAGCCATGCTTTGGCCGAGGCCTTCGAGATTCAGCTGAAGGAGTTGATCCGCGCCGGGTTACGCGGCGAGGATCTGATGACCACCTTTGTCAGCAGCTGAATCTTCCCTTTCCAGCGTCGCACGCACAAACTCTGTTATATGAGGAGTCCCCTCGATCCCAACCAAGTCTCATCGGTTGAGCTCGAGGATTATCTTATTTACAAGCGTGTCCGGGCTATCTTCAAGACCGATATGCCGGAAGACTAGACCTAGGGGCTGAAGCCGTTCACCCGCGGGAATCCCCCTCCCGAGGTAAGTTCATGCATTTGTGTTTTGCTTTCTAATTGTGTTTGTGACTCCTTTTGCTAATTCCTCTTTGTCTCTTTTCTTGCAGAGATTTGTGCAGCAAAAGATCGAAGATGCCGAGGTTCTGGCCCTCCCGTGGACCGCAGATCGGAACACCCCGGACAGCGGGGAGCCTGAATCGTAGGAGTTTGTTCCCAAGCAGACCTTGCTCCGGCTCGCGCCCGTGGAAAGACCTCGGCCCACAGGGAGGAAGGTGATTCAGATAACGTCCAAATTCTTGAGGTAGTCGCCGCAATGCCTATCTCTTATGCATTTCTGGCTTCTACTTCCCTAGCTAATCAGGTCGGTCAGGTGCACGACGCCGAGCCTCTCGCCTCCCAACCTCCTGCTACCTCGAGGAAGCGTATCGCTCCAGCAGGTATCTCCGAAGCCGCTCCCAAGAAGCGAACCAAGAAGTCAGCCCAGCACCTTCCGAAGCGTAAAACTATGACCGGAGTTACTGGGTGAGTTCATTTTCATTTGTATTTCTTGTTTCTCTTTTTCTGTCTTTTGATTTGACTTTCCGTGCTTTTGTAGCGCTCCTCTTTCTGTTAATCCCAGTGGTCCAAGTATGACGAGTCATACAACTCGGCTGCCTTCTCCTCCGCCTCCTGAAGATACCAGAGTTCCTAGTCCTGCTCGCGTTGACTCTCCTCCTGCTCTGACTCAGACATCACCCCGGAAAGATGCACCCGTGGTTTCCATTGCTGATGCCGATATTCCTCGGCCAGTAGATCCTCCTACCGAACCTGTTGTGAACCCCGGAGTTTCCCCCGAGATTCCTTTGACCCCCGCAATTCCAACGGCAACTCCAACTACAGCCGAGGATATCACCATCTCGGCGCCCTCGAAAACCATAATTCCTCCGGCCCCCAAAGATGCCACTCCAAGTGCCGAGGTTGCGGCCCCTGTCGACATCTCTTCTAAGGCTAAGAAGGTTGTTGTCACGAAACCCTCATCATCTCAGAAGGGGCCGGCTAGCTCCTCTCAACCCAATATTGCTGATGCATTTCGCAAGGGGGTTTCCTCTGCTAAGACCGTTGTCACCCCGGCCGCTGATACTCAGCTTACTCTCCACAAGAGTCCCGCGGCGGCGGTGGTTACACAACGCGTCCGAGGTAAAGTACTGACTCGTACTGAGAGTGGGAACAGCCTCGGCTCCTTGGTTGAGTATGCCAATAATTGGAACGCTGCTGATCAGCTCGAGGGCAATCCGAGCAATCAGCCATTTCAACTCTCCGACATCAGCAGTCGCTTGCATATGGCTGCCAAGATCGTGCTTGACAGCGATAAGATGAACGAGGTAATTGCTTTTATTGACAGTTGGTTAGTTATTCGAATGATAATATATATACTCTAGTCCCCGAAGCTTGCAACCAAATAACTTGTTATTCGTTTTGAAGCTTTATTAGGCTTTGCTTGATTCGGATCTGTCTTAGTGTTCGAATATCCAGTCACCTAGATCCGAGTTAAGCTTTGCTTGATTTGGATTTGTCTTAACTTCGAATATCCAGCCACCTAGATCCGAGTTAAGCTTTGCTTTATTCGGATTTGTCTTAGCTTCGAATATCCAGCCACCTAGATCCGAGTTAAGCTTTGCTTGATTCGGATTTGTCTTAACTTCGAATATCCAGCCACCTAGATCCGAGTTAAGCTTTGCTTGATTCGGATTTGTCTTAACTTCGAATATCCAGCCACCTAGATCCGAGTTAAGCTTTGCTTGATTCAGATCTATCTTAGCTTCGAATATCCAGCCACCTAGATCCGAGTTAAGCTTTGCTTGATTCGGATCTGTCTTAGCTTCTAATATCTGACAGTAATTTATCTTGTCGCTTAGGTTGCCCATGATCGGCGGACAGCCGAATTCCAAAGGCTGCTTTTCGCACACAAGAAATTGCAAGAGAAGTATGAGAAAGTTCTTCCCGTGGTGAAGAAAGCTGGTAACTTAACAAATCTTTGTACTGTCCCTTAAGTTTTTAGTATTTTCTACTTGAGGCGCTAACCCATTTTTGCTGGTAAACAGGTAATATCAATAATCTTAATATCCGTCTTGACAAGAAAGTCAAAGGTCTGGAAGGTTAGTTGTCCTTTCTCTTTATTGATTTTCGTTCGAGACTTATTCTGAGTTTATTGAAAGTCCCTCAAGCTTTCTCAAAAATCCGATTTAGAGAAAGTTGACCAGGAGTTCTCCGAAGAAAAGAATCGGCTAAGTCTGCAACTATAGAAGGATAAAGAACTCCTCGAGGCTGCCGAACTTAAGAATCGGACGATGAGCGAGGAAATCACTCGCTTTGAGAAGACTAAGGTTGACTGGACTCAGGATCTCCAGAAAATGTTGAGCTGTATTCATCGTAAGGCTCTGACCGTGGCCGAGTTATCTTCTTCTCTTTCTTACTTTTAACTGATATACTTTTATTTTGCGTAGATCATTTTCCGGAAGCTATGCCCATGAGCTCTAGAGCGGTCATTACTGCTCGCCAGCACCGAGGTGTCCCCGCAGATGCGAACCCAGAATATTCAATGGAAGACTTCTTGGTTGCCGTTGGCGCTGCCATTGGTCTGATGAAGATTATGGGTAGGGATTTGGTGCAAGCAGCCATTCGGGCCTACCATGTTCTCTGGCCGAATACTTCTGGAACTCCTGATATTGACGAGATCAAGATACTGGTGGAAAGACTAATGGCATCCCAGAGCCAGTTAAATCTCTGGAGGGAATCCGCTGGACGGGTTGGTGCTGATATAGCGCTCACAGTCATTATGTCTTGGTACGAGGATATTTCGCTCGATACCTTGATAAACTTGCGCACTGGCTCCCGTTGGGTTGAGCATCCAGAATTCGTCGCTCGCCGCCAAGCTCGTGCCTTCCAGCTTGTTGAGTATGCTGATGTGCATAACTGGATTGAAGGGCCGGGTTTTCTTCCCAACCCAGCGGATGACGTCGAAGTCGAAGATGCCTCTGATAATAGTTCGGCCGACCAGGACGAGGGTGAGGGCGACTCGGACACTTCTGGTGATTCCAGCGCAAGCTCGGATGGGGACGGCGACGCGCGATCATCTTCCAAAGGGACTGGGCATTCTCAAGCTCAAGCTAATGTTTCTCAGCAACCCAAGACTTCCCCCAAAGTTACTATTGCTTCAGTGGAAGGTGAAGTAACTTCGGCCGAGGCGCCGTCTACCTCGGAGCACCCAGTACATGATCACAGCGCTGCCCGTTAGGTTCAAAAAACTTCTTAAATTATTTCCAGTCCCCGGTATGCCGGGTGTATGATGTGTGTGAAACAATCATTTTGACTTTCTGTGTGGTACAAACCCTTTTTGCCTTTTGCCGCTGAGACATGGGTAATGGTGATCCTTATTAGTTTGTCTGAACAGATCTTGTTGCTTTATATCTTTGCTTTGGTGACCTTCAATCTCATAGGTTCGGATCATATGTTTTCAGGTGGTTGCTCTTAGTTCGGTACTTATATTGCCTAGCCTTTATAAATTTGATGTCCTGGCCATTGTGTTCTTGACCCCTATCCAAGATATCAAGCTTGAAGCCCATACCTGGCAACACCTGAGTCATTGCTCAAGGCGCCGGGGTTTGATGCATGACCCCAGATGAGGGATAATACGGCGCAGTCTACGATTCCCTGCCCGAGGTCTTGAAACTTAACATGTAATTAGTGAGTAAGATATAACACGGCACAGTCCCCGAGTCCTTGCTCGAGGCGTCGAGGTTCAATGCATGACTTAGAATAAGAAACATTCACGGGGCAGTCCCCGAGTCACTGCTCGAGGCGCCGAAGTTCAATATATAACTCAGAAATAAGAATATTATAAGGCAGTCCCTGAGTCACTTGCTCCAAGGTACCGAGGTTGAATACATAACTCAAAATAAGAAATAACATAGTGCAGTCCCCGAGCCACTGCTCGAGGCGCCGAGGTTTAATACATAACTCAGATAAGAAATCACATAGGGCAGTCCCCGAGTCACTGCTCGAGGTGCCGAGGTTTAATACATGATTGATATTTTGACTTGAAGCGTCATATTACAATGGATCATAGATGGCTCCTACGAGTAAAATGGACGAAGTAAAGCTATGTTCCATGGCCTTTTCGATTCTTCGCCGGCTTTATCTGCCTTGTTCTTTCCTGGTGACTGAGCATCGATTAGGTAATATGCATCATTGTGCAATTCTTTACTCATGATGAATGGCCCCTCCCATGGGGGTGATAGTTTGTGCATGCCGGCTGTGCGTTGCACTAACCGAAGAACCAAATCTCCTTCTTTGAACACTCTTGGATTGACTTTCTTGCTGTGATATCGTCGTATGTCTTGCTGATAAATAGCTGACCTTGATAGTGCCAACTCCCTGGCCTCTTCTAGTAAATCGACATCATCTTGCCGAGCTACCTCATTTACCTCAGCAGTTGTATACTGGGTTACTCTTGGCGAATCATGTATTATGTCGGCTGGAAGCACGGCTTCTGCCCCATATACCAGAAAAAATGGGGTATACCCTGTTGACCTGTTTGGTGTAGTTCTGAGGCTCCACAGCACTGCTGGTAGTTCCTCGATCCAGCATCCTGCCGACCTTCGCAGAGGTTCGATGAGTCGAGGTTTTATTCCGGACAATACTAGTCCATTATATCTTTCTACCTGGCCATTTGATGCCGGGTGAGCCACCGAGGCGACATCTAGTTTTATGTGTTTTTCTTGGCAGAATCTAGCAAAAGCCCCTTCAGCAAAGTTTGTGCCATTGTCTGTAATAACACTATGTGGATAACCATATCTCAAGATAATATCTTTGAGGAATTTTACTACTGTTGGCTCGTCACATTTTTTATTGGTTTTACTTCAATCCACTTCGTGAACTTATCCACCATGACTAAAATGTGAGTCATTCCGCCCCTGGCTGGCTTGAAGGGTCCCACCATATCCAAGCACCATACAGAAAATGGCCAAGTGATTGGTATCGTCTTTAACTCGGACGATGGCATGTGTATCTTGCTAGCGTATCTCTGGCAACCATTACATTTTTCTACCAACTCTTTGGCCTCTTTCGATGTCGTCGGCCAATAAAACCATGCCTGAATGCTTTGGCCACTAAAGCTCTGGACGAAGCGTGATGCCCGCATTCTCCCTGATGTATATCTAGGAGGATTTCTCGGCCTTCTGCCGAGTCAACACATCTCTGCAGTACGCTTGTGACGCTTCTTTTATATAGTTCATTGTTTATGATTGTATAAGCTTTTGCTATTCTCATTGTCTGTCTAGCCTGTACCTCATTGCTCGGCAAAATTGCATCCTTAAGGAAGGAAAATATGGGTTGCGCCCATGTCGGCATGATTTTCTCTTGGATAATTTCACTATCTATCTCCATATTTTCCGCCAACATAACAACCTCGGATTTTTCCATATCCATTCATACGATGGCCGGGTTTACTTTCGGAAATTCCGGGTTATATTCTTTGTTTATTTCCATTGGCATACTATCCTCTCTTGATTCTGCCGAGATATAAATGGATTCGGACTCTGGTGATGGTGCTATTGATGATTTTCTTAGGTGCTCTAGGGCGATACCTGGGGGAATTGATTGCCTAGTTGATCCGAGTTTCTACAGCGTGTCTGCAGCGTCATTTTCTGCCCGAGGTATATGATGAAATTCACATCCATCGAAATATCCGCTGATTTTTTGCACATGGAATCTATACAGGGCCATATTCGCATTCAGCGCGTCCCAATTGCCTGATACTTGTTGTACTACTAAGTCCGAATCCCCGTAACATAGGATCCTACGTATGCCAATCTCTTTTGCCACCTTTAACCCATGGACGAGTGCTTCGTACTCAGCTACATTATTTGACATGGCAAAATGTATTTGCAGCACATATCTCAACTGATCTCTTTTTGGCGAGGTTAACACTATCCCTGCCCCCAAGACATTCCTGAGCTTGGAACCGTCAAAGTGCATTGTCCAATAATTCGGATCTGGTAACGGCGGCTCATATTGTACCTCGGCCCAATCCACCAAGAAGTCTGCCACCGCCTGAGATTTGATTGCATCTCTCCTATCGAACTGCGGGGCATAAGGTGATAACTCGATTGCCCATTTTGCTATTCGGTCACTGGCATCTTTATTGCTCAATATCTCGGCTATGGGAGCTTCACAAATCACTTTTATCGGATGTTCCTCAAAGTAATGTTTAAGTTTTTTCGCCGACATATATACTCCATAAGCCATCTTTTGGTAGTGCGGGTAGTTATATTTTGAGGCTGACAGTACCTCGCTTAGGTAATATACCGGCCTTTGTACCGACTTATCATCTTCACTCCATTCCACGACAACCACCGCGCTTACCACTCTGTTAGTGGCAGCTACATAAAGTAGCATGGGCTCCTTTGATAATGGATAGGCCAGAATTGGTGCCGTGACCAACATCTTTTTTAATTCATGAAATGCATTATCTGCTTGCGGTGTCCAAATGAACTTATCAGATTTTTTCATCAGTTGATATAGGGGTAATGCTTTTTCCCCCAGCCGACATACAAATCGACTAAGCGAGGCTAGGCAACACGTGAATTTTTATACATCATTTAGACACTTCGGCAATTCCATTCTTTCAACTGCTCGTATTTTAGTTGGATTTGCCTCTATACCTCGGCTGGATACAAGAAAACCGAGTAATTTTCCCTCCGGGACACCGAAGGTACATTTCTCCGGGTTAAGCTTCATTCGGAATCTTCTCAGGTTTGCGAATGTCTGCCGAATATCATCCAGCAGTGTTTTACTTTCTTTGGTTTTTATAACCACATCATCCACATATACCTGCACATTTTTCCCTATCTGATCATGTAGACACTTTTGCATGCATCTCTGGTATGTTGCTCCTGCATTGCGCAGGCCGAATGGCATGGTACGATAGCAATAAGCCCCATACAGGGTAATAAACGCAGTCTTTATTTGATGAGCCGGATTTAACGGTATCTGGTGGAAACCAGAATACGCGTCTACGAATGACAACAACTCACAACCAGCGGTCGAATCAATGACTTGGTCTATCCTAGGTAAAGGAAAAGGATCTTTGGGACACACGTTGTTTAAGTTCGTGTAATCAATACACATTCTCCATACAACGGCTACATTTGGGTCATCCTTTTTATTTTCTACTAACACCGGATTTGATAGCCAATCCGGATGAAGTACCTCCATGATGAACCCGACCGCCAGGAGCCGAGCTATCTCATCCCCTATTATTTTTCTCCTGTCTTCGGCGAAGCGGCGGAGAGGTTGCTTCACCGGCCTTGCTCCTGGCCCTTACATGCAAAGAGTGCTTAGCCAACTCCCTCGGCACACCTTGCAGGTCTTGAGTTGACCATGCAAAGATAACCCGATTCTCACGGAGGAAGTTGATGAGCTCGCCTTCCTATTTGGCATCTAGGCCGGCACCAATGGTGATAGTGCGTTCTGGGAACTGCTCATCTATCTGGACCTTTTTTGTTTCTTTAGTCGGCTGAAAGGAAACACTTCCATGTGGGTTGGCCAATGCCGGCATATTCAGCTGTGCCGACTGAGCGAGAGCCGCTACCTCTTGAATCCTTATTTTTTCTCTTGCGATTACCAATGACTCGGCCAGGTTTGATCCGGCCGAAGCACATTCCATCGACTTCCTGTAATCTCCTGCTACTGTTATCACCCCTTGTGGTCCGGGTAACTTCATTTTCAAGTAAGTGATGTGGCAGTTGCTCATGAATTTGGCCAATGCCGGCCGCCCGAGTAAAGCATGATAGCAGCTTTCTAGATCCACCACCTCAAACTCCAAATTTTCCGCTCTGCAGTTATCACTTGTGCCTAATAATACATCTACTCGAACCTTCCCAATGGGTTCGCATGAAAGTCCCGACACTATTCCATGGAACGTGGTTCTCGTGGATTGCAGCATATTCTGCGATATTCCGAGTTTATGCATTGTATCTTTGTACATGATATTGATACTGCTCACATTGTCAATGAGTACTTTTGAAAATTTCACATTAATGCTGGGCCCGACAAATGTCGGATCTAGTACCAGTGCGTAGGACCCTGGATTTGACATTATTTTGGGATGATCCTTTATGCTCTAAGTTACTTCTTGATCTGACCAAGGTACATATCTTGGTACTGCCGGCATAACTGCATTCACTTCCATATGCCGGCGCTGTACACTTTGCCTGTCTTGCTGTTCTGTTGTGAACATGCAATATGATTGATGATGCTCCCTGTAATCACTGCGTCAAGTATTCCAGTATTTCCAGGGTTTGTCCTTCCATCCTGACCCTGATTTATTACTTGATGCACTGCATCCCTCCGGTCCGAGTTATCATACCTCGGGGGAGGAGGGGGTAACATTAACTGCTGTGCATTTGCCCCAGTCAACTGCTGCTGCTGCTGATGTGCCTGATGAGGAGGTGCTTGCATGTCTGCCGGGTTCCCCATTGCGTTTTCATCCAGGCGCATTGCCGAGTTGTATGATTAGCGGGCTTGGCCGGGTTTGGAGTGTGAAACTTACACGGTTGATCCAACATGGATTCAAACGTGTACTTCGGCCTTTCCTGCCACTGCTTCTTCTGTTCTAGTGTCCATTGTTTCTTCCCTTCATTCCTTGGTGTCCATTGCTGAGGACCATTCTTCTGCCACTGACTGTTTCCATGACTCGGCTGATCTTGCACTACTGCTGCCACCTGATTGGAGGCATATCTGTAATCCGGTCTTTCCTCTCTTCTTCTACCTCTGAACTCATTGCGCCTTGATGATCCGGCCACATCTCTTGCATATTGATCTTGATGCTCCCGATGATCCGCCAACATTAGCTATGGTTGTGTCGGATCTCCCAATGCATATGAATCCGCTATCCTGATGGTTTCTGCCAAAGTGGTTGGCATATCTCTTTGCAGTCGCTGCCACAAAACACTGGCATATCTGCATCCCTGAGCGAACCAAGCTATCGCTTGCGATTCTATAACTCCCTCGCATGAATTCCTGAGGTTACACCACCGAGTCAAGAATTCTCTGTCTGTCTCATTCAGCCTTTGCTTGCACATTGCAAGCTGCTGTGGCCTGTTTGGTCTCTTGTATGTACTGGTGAAGTTGCTGACAAACATATCTTCAAAATCTAGCCAGCAGTTGATACTGCCTGTTGGTAGATTATTCAACCATACTCTGGCCGGTCCTTCCAGCATTTGCGGGACATATCTTACTGCCCATCGCAAGTTTCCGCTAGCTATTTTTACTGTAGTGGCATAGTCAATTAACCAATCTTGTGGTTTGGTACTCCCATTGTATATTTTTGTGCCCCTTGCCAGCTGAAAATTCGGCATAGACGGCTCGCCCATGATTCGGGGTCCGAAACATGCCGGACCTGGCGGACCTTGCTCCTCCAACAACTCTGACCGATATAACCTGTCCAGTTTTAGTCTTGCATCATTCGACGGCAAGTTTCTATACATGACTCTCTCCTGCATTCCATAATGGTCATTTCCTCCATGCCCTGCATACTCCATATCCGAGTAACCATCATTGTATCTCTCATTTGCCTGATTATGGCGAGCTGGTCTTACTTCTCTTTCCTGCCGAGGTTCATACCTCGGCTGGGGATTGGGCGGCGGATCCCTTCTTCCTTCTGCTGGGATATTGTTCTCATGATTTCCTCTTCCGAGGTCTCCATTACCTCGGCTTCCGTTGCCTTTGTTGGCATGGTGGGGGTTTCTTTCACCACTGTTACTTCGGCTTTCATTGCCTCTGTTCTCATTGACCTTTTCGGCTACCGCCAGATCATACGGTACAATCTGCTTGTTTCTCTTTCCTGAAGTTATTGCTCTATCTTTTCGCGCCTTGTTTCCAGGTGAAGATGCTGCTGCCACAGATAGGGCGGGTGCTGCCCCAGCCGAATGAACCATGCGTGAGGCACCAGGTCTTGCCGGGTATGCCCTAAGCATTTCTTGATTCTGCTGGTTCGCAATGCACACCAGCTCATTCACTCTTTCTTGCTGTTTCTACTGAGCTTCGCCGGTCAGTCCTTCCAACTCTAGTGCAGCGACATTCGTCGCCCTTAGGTTCTTTGCCGGGGTGCTATACCTCGGCAAGCCTAGATCGATTGAATCTGCCTTATGAGTCTCATGATCTTTATTGATATCATTCATGAGGTTTTTCCCTCTCAATCTTAATTCATCGACCCGCTCGGGGGCAACATCTAGCTTATTTGCCTTAGCATAGTCTCCCAGGGTCCTGTTTAAGGACTCCCGCAATGCCGACACCTTTTTTGCCTCTACTAGTACCTTTTTCCTAGTTTCTTCCAACTCTGCCTGAGCATTAGCCGGATCAAGTATTGGTGCCACATGCGTGGTTAAGTTATCTATGGTTTCCTGTAGTATGTTTTCTGGTCTTTCCAGAGGTGGCCATCTTACCCTTGGTGCCTTCGGGGTTGTCTCCTGCACCTCGGCTGGCTTGGCTACTAGAGGATCTACCTCGGTGGGCTATGGAGCTGCTTGCTTTGTGGCCACCTGCCCTCCCGTCGTTGGGTCCATGCTTGATCCGGCGCCTCCTGCTGCTGCCTGCACCCCGGCTGCGACCATCACCTCGACGCTGCTGACGGGGCGTTCTCCATGCGAACCGTTTGCGATGTTGAGGGGAGGGTCTCCTGCAACAATAACTCGGTGAGGGTAAACACAGGAGGTGTCGATGCCGACGTAGATCTGGTGCATGCCCAAGTTGATGAAGACGCCGTTGCGCGAAGGAGATTTTCTCCTGAAGCTGCCTGCGTTATTGCTGACATAGTCACAGAGATCAAATCTCTGGACTAAGCCAGAGACAACGCGCTCGCAGGTGTGGATGAAGTTTTCCGTCCGGATCTTGACTCCAGCTAGCACCACTGCTGGCCCCATGGTGGGTGCCAACTGTCGTGGTGGTGGAACGGCAGATGCCATGGGTAGGCTAAAGTTTGGGGCCGATGGATGCTAGAGGGATCTGGGGAGGGAAGATGTAGTTGATTCTACACACAAACGACTAACATGCAAATCTTTATTCCTCCTCTCTTGGACTACAAGTGCTCCTCGAGCTGTTTGCTGGAAGAGTAAAACTACACGCGCCTTGTGGCCTTGAACCCCTCGATCCCCCTCTCAGGAATCCATGCCTCCCCTTATAAAGGGGTGCCTTGGCTCCTCTAGGGCTGACGTGGCAAGCATATCCGGAGAATATGCTTGGCCCAAAATAGTAACTCGGCGACCTCCTTTCCGTGTCACCCTTCTAATGACGGCAAAGTTCCAGAGAACCCCACCTGCACGCCTCGGGCTCCAGGACAGTCAACTCCGTGACCTCCTTCTGCCCTTCTGCTGCTCTGCGCCTTGTCCTTTGTGCTTGGCTCTGTTCAGATTCTTCCTAGCCCATGGCTAGGGTTTGACTATAGGCACCTCCTTCTCCTGCAAGCTTCATGTCATTCGGCCCCGTCTCGCTTAACTCGGCTTGTCCTTCACCTGCATTTAGATTATTCGGACTTACTCGGCCGACTTAACTCGTATGTCGGCCGGGTAGGGTACATATCGTCCCATAGGTATCATGGTCGTGCTTATATCGGCCGACCTTTACATGACTCGGACGATATAGACAGTAACTCGGCATATGACATGGGAAATTCCTTTTATCTTCCCCTGTCTTGACCCTATCCGGGGTCACCTCCCCAACACGAAGATTTCCAACCGTTGTTAGACTGCTTTTGATGACGTAATTGCTAACGGTCGGTGACCTCAACCATCTGTGGCGCCAGAGATGACGTGATAGGACGAACGTGGGTTCCACTTCCTGACTTGGAGTTGACTAGTCATGCACGGCGTGGCGAGAATTACGGCGTCTCCTCGGTTTCCATGCATAGTGGACGGCGTGCGGGCGACGGTTCGCTGCAGTGTTGACACGTGTAGGGTTGGATTTGACTTGCGCGTTAGGGCTTCTGGATGAATGGCTCGTGTTCATCGTCCTCATCTTTTATAACCGTGGGGAAATAGTGATTCTTTCACCCCTTGCCATTTTCTTTCACCATTGCCTCCATTTTCACGAGCACTTCCCCTCTTGCGCACGCTGGACGTTCTCCGGTTGTTTCCTTCTTCATTTCTCCGCGCTCATCGCCGCACTCGATGCCGCACCATGGGAAAGTCGAGGAAGGGTGCTGCTGGAGCTGGCTCGAGTGCCGCTGCCGGCTGCAAGAAGGTTGCTGCTCCTGCTCGCACCACAGACGGCAAGTGGAGGCGCACGGAGGTGCGTGACACCGATCTGTGCAAGCTGCACGATGCGGGATTGATCCCGCAGAACAAGGAGGACGTCAAGATCCCCAACGATGAGGTAATCCCCCGCCCACCTGTAGGGTTTCGGGTGATCTTCGTTGCCTTCATTCTTCGCGGTTTTTCGCTTCCTGTGTCAACACCTGGATTTTTAATCCCAGATGCCTGTTATGCCATACATCGCAATCCCAGGATTACCATTTTTGTGAGACATAACAGATTTGGATATCACAGTACATCATCCATTACCAAACATACATAAGGTCTTACACAAATAAGGATCTCATGATCCAGTTCTTAATACAACTCAAGCAGCGGAATAACATAAAGATAACGATAGCGTAGGCGAAGATCCATCTATCGGGTTACATGCAATGCTGACGATGGGAGATGATCCTAGGTGTCGTAACCTTCCTGCGGTCCGTCATCCTGATACTCCTCTTCATAGTCTGGCCACGGGAATAGCCAGGGACAAATCCATGAGTACTCTTTAAGTACTCGCAAACTAATACCAACAAGTTAAGGGGGGTTTTTGTAGTAGGATACTAAGCTCTAGGGTTGTTTTGCAAAAAGCCAGATTTACCTCTACTAAGTTCGGAAGCAAAGAAAACTAGTTGAAAGTTTTATAACACCTAAGTCGGAACTTGAATTTCATATAACAACTCTGTTGTGGTCAAGTCAAAGTCACAAATCATTTCACAAGTTATTTTGAAAACATCTGACGGGGGAACAATATTGCCACTCCAACTGTCCATAACCGCGTACGCGGCTATTCGAATAGTTTGACACTCTGTAGAGATTATACACTTTCACCACAACATTCGATACATCCGTCAGGAACAATCCTGAATTCACCATACTCAGTATGCGGATAATCAATCTTAACCTTTCAATTACACGCCCTAGTATAGGCACCTCTCCTGTGAGTTTGGCCTCCCAACCATGACCAACTGTCATCTTGGGTACTGCATAGGTGGACAATCTTCACAAGGTAGCCTCAGCTCAGACCTTGGCCGCAAGGGAACCCATACTAAGGTATATAAATTTCCAGTCAAGCCCTACCCAATTTTCGGGTATTGTGGTTGTACGATAAAATTGGAATGGTATCGCATCCAGACAACCATCAGTTTTATAAAGGGCTAAGGCTCATGCCTCAACATTTTCATCATCAAAATCATCTGGTGTTCAAGAACATATGTCAAAACATTTCAGTAGAATGACTCATCATTCTAAGGTTTTCATAACCATTTTCACCAAGTATTCCCATCTAATGTTGATCAAGTTTTATGCTTAGCACTAGCATCTACAAGTGGGGGTAAATACTAATGGTGGGTGATAAACAAGTGTATCTTATCTAAGTAAATATCATGCCTCAGGATGACATCAAGATTATCTAACTTAGGCCAAAATTTATGCTCTTTATGCTACCTTTAATTATTTTCTTAGAACCTATAAGTCACTAAGTAAACTCTAAGAGAAAGCTTTGATACAGAAAAAAATAAAGTATTTAGCTTGCAAGTAAAACTAGGATTGGGTATCAAGTGGTGTAAGCTTGCTAACTTATCAGTATAAGCTTGCTAAGTTGCAAGTGTTAGCTTGCCTTGTGCAGAGCAGTGGTTGAAGTTCTCCTCGGCTTCTTCCACATAGTATCCTCCTTCCTCCTCGTATCCTTGGTCGGTACTAGTGTCTATAAATTAATACGAGGTACACAATCACCAAAAAATACTTAACTATTTTTAATCATCACACAAAGGTGCACACTAGGTGATCTAGCATCATCACTAACATTACAAGGATTAAAGTACTTGTCTTATTTATTTTATTTGAGAAAAGTAATTTCTACTCATTGAAAAACTACTTAAGATTTAATATTCTCCAACTCAAATATGGGATCATGTTGACACATGTCATCACCACATATTTCAGTACATGGGAATGTGATTGAAAGTGGTGTCACAATTTAATAAGGTTTAACCTTTTTATTTTAATTAAATAAAGTGACTAGAAATGCCTATGTGGCATTCTTTTATTACTTGATCATTATTTCTGTAAGTAAACCTAAATATTTTTATATATTCTGAAAGGTATGATCAAATGTGATTTTTGAGAGTTGGAACCAACTCAAAAGCTCTTATGGTTGAATTTTAAAAAATGTTTGAATGTAGAAAAGATTTTGCCTTGTTATTTTTACCAGGGTGATCTATAAATCTAAATAGTTTGAGTCCAATGGGCTTGGATTAAGCATTTCAGTACCTTGCTAACAAAATTAGTTTCATGCATTTTGGTTCAGTGAATCGAGCTGGGTTGATTTTTGAATCTATGTACAGAACTATGTTTAAAATTAAATGAATAAAGCTAAGTTTGAATTTTTGGGTCATGCGGGAGGTTTAACTGGGCCGACCCACTATGCACAGCGCACGCGCGGGCTGGTTAAGTGGCCGTCCCCACGCGTCAGTGAGACGGGGAGGGGCGAAGCGGTACGGGGCAATGTGGACCGTGGGATCTAGTTCTAATCGAACGACTCTGGTTCATCGTCCACGTTGGGCAGCGCCGGCGAGACAGAACCCTAGCACGACAGGTGGGGGTCGTGGGAGGCTCACCGAGGCTCAGGTGAGGGGTCGGCGATGGGGGCAAACAATGAAGTCGATGACGGCGGTTCTCCTGGTCACGGTAGCTTCTCCCGGGGTGGCTCCAATCGAGGGCTCCCTTCTCCTCCAGCAGCGGTGGGCTCCGGCCAAATTATGATGATGCTCTGCTCGCCTTGCTCCGGGAGTGAGGTGGGGTGGTTCAGAGGTAGAGGGGAGTGAACTAGTGTGAAGAAAACAAGCGGTGGAGGCCTCTATTTATAGTGGTTGAAGGGGACCGACGGGCGCGGGATGAGCTCATCGTGGTCGACGGCACAGAGTGCTACTGGCATGGGCGACAGTAGGGGGAGGTGCTGTGCTCCCTGGTGAAGCTCAACGGCGTGGTGGCGAGGCGTGGGGCGATGCTGATCGGTCGGAACGCGTTGATGCTCTGGATGGGTCCGAAGGCGATTTTAATGGCGTACAGCGTGCATGGTTCGCGCGGCGGCGAACGGGCATGTCTGCGGGGTTGCTGGGGCGGTGGTGATCACGCACGTACGCGGCGAGGGCGACGCACGGTCTGTGGGTGCTGGTCGAGGGTGGCGCACTGGCGCGCTCTTGGCTCGCACGCGGAGAGGTCTTGTCATGTGGTCCAGGGGCTGGTAGAGCTCGAGGCTGGGACAGGGAGTGGCGGTGGACGGTGGAGTGCCTGCTAGACATGTTTGCTAGGCTTGGTGCTGCTCCTAGCTTGCTGTCGACAATGGGGTGGCAAGGTGAGGCTCTTCATGCCTGCCATTAATGGCATGGTCTGGTGTACAGTGAGCTAGAGGGGTTAAACCAGTTAGATGATCTACTGAGGGTGTAGAGTGAGCTAGATAGGGAACAAGTTAGGCCAAATTTACTGCACACTATAGTGTTTGATGTTTGTTTGATTTGTATCTGCAAGGTGTTTGATAAAATGGCCGCAAGAAATTCAAATTTGAATTTTGGATTCAAACTTGGTGGGTTTTATAGGCACATACTAGGGAGTGTCTGGTTAGCTGGATTAGTCAAGGGGCACTGGTTTGGTTGGGTTTTGAAAATAGGTGATCTTCACATATGCTAAAGATTCAATTTTTGAAATGTGATTTCAATGAGGTTGCCAAATGTTTCTGTAAGTTTGAAAGGTGGGCTTTGATTCACTTTTACTTGTTCTAGCAAGGGGTGAAAAAAATTGGGAAAGTTTCTGTTTGAAATCTTGGACTAGAAACACTCAAAGTGACCTAGTGAGCAAGATTGGCAAAAATGACCATTTGCTTCATTTGATTTGTTTTTGATTTTCTCTTGATTGGTTTTTGCTTGGAAATGATTTAGATGATGTTATATTCATCTTTAAACCATTTCTTGCTATTTAGGTTAATTACATAATTTCATTCATGCATTTATCAAATCATCTCATTCACACATCCATTCATATGATTTTAATTAATCAAAGTTTTTGTTAACCCTAATTTTAGTGATTAGAGTTTGGTGATCATTGTTTTATATTTTTGGGATATTACAAACCTTCCCCCTTAAACAAAACCTCGTCCTGAGATTTGAAAAAGGAAGAAAAATATTACCTAGGATTTAAAGAGATTGGGAAACTCCGTCCTGATGTGATCTTCTCGCTCCCAGGTAGCTTCTTCTTTAGTGTGGTTGCTCCACTGAATCTTGAGAAACTTGATGCTTCGGGTTCTGGTGGTTCTGAAAGCTTCCTCCAAAATACGTATGGGTACTTCGGGATAGTTCAGGTCATCGTTGATCTCTATGGTCCGGTGATCAATGTTCTTGAAAACTTCGGTCTTTTCCGGAACTTCAAGGCATTTGCGAAGTAACGATATATGGAACACATTGTGCACTGCGGACATTTCCTCTGGCAGTGCCACTTGATATGATACCTCTCCTCGATGATTCAGAATCTTGAAGGGTCCGATATATCTGGGGGCTAACTTTCCTTTGAGCTAGAAACGTTGCATTCCTTTCAAAGGCGACACTTTAAGGTACACGAAATCTCCGATATTGAAAGCGAGGTCTCGACGTATCTTGTCGGCGTAACTCTTTTGTCTTGACTGGGCGGTCTTGAGGTGCTCACGAATCTTGTGAACTTTCTCTTCTGCTTCTCGTAGGATGTCAGGTCCGAAAATCTGACTCTCTCCTACTTCCGACCAATTCAAGGGGGTGCGACACTTCCTTCATGAATTCAAATGGGGCCTAACATGGTTATACCCTGCGGGTACACGACATCAACATACCTGGTCCAGCCCAAGGAAGGCCCACGAGAATATAAGTGGCCCATGAAGATTTTCGGGTGGCTCAAGCCCAAGACATCTTCGGATCCTTGGAGAACAAGACAAGGAAACCTCAAGACTAGAGTTTAAATACAACTTGTAACCTACTCGTATCGGTACCTGAGACCTAGCCTCCCCATATATAAAGGATAGGAGGGTCCAACGAGGAGTACGCAATAGACATATCTACAGATCTAGGCACCTTGCATACCACCGCATACACACCTCCACGCCAGATTGCATCTGCGCACCCCTGTAACCTTCGGTTTCGCCATAATCAAGAGCAGACAAGCAGGAGTAGGGTTTTCCCTCCGGGGGCCTGAACCTGGGTAAATCTCGTGTCCTCTGGTTGCTTGTCTGTTAACCGTTCCACGATCTCTAATATCCCCATATTCTCCAAAACCCAAGCTCATAACAATGGGCATTGACGAGATTAAACCTCGTCAATTGACGCCGTCTGTAGGAACCGGGGACGCTGATTGTGCGGTCGTGACGATTCCATCACCTGCGATCTATGATTCGTCGGCCTCAGCGAGCCAGATCCGTTTCGGCTCCATTGCCATCTTTCCCAAGTAACAACTCGACGATCAACTTTGAAAAAGTAGACAGAACCGGCGAGATCGGAATTCAGTTCTGTGAGATCGAAAGGCACCGACGAGGATGTCAGATCGGAACGTTTACGTGCAGCAGCAGGGCTCTATCGGTTATGTCGTTGGCAGCGCTCAGAACAGGTAATCTGTAGTGCACTCGAACAATAGCAACACGTATTGGCAAGATTGATCATATGGAAACTGTAATGCGCAGTCAAGATGAAGCTGAGCGACAACTCATGAGATCGCGTGGCCCGATGAGGCGCACTGCAACCTTTGCATGCATATTATGGGAACGGCAAAGACACATATCACATCAGCAAGCGATGTCAGGCCACATGGTCCAAAGAGCAGACGCATGCACGGGCCAAGCTGAGCTCCAACATGGAGCGAGGCAAGAGTACGCATGGAGCAGGTTAACATGGTCCAGACACGTACCAAGACAGACTAGTTTTATTCGGATCATTGAATCAAGTCAGGAGCAGTTTATATCGAGAGAGATAGTACGAGTAGAGAGGCCATGTTCAATCCTCAGAAAAAAAGAGGTACCTAACAGCCTGATCGATCTGTTCAGAAACTAAAGCAAAGAAAAACAAGATCAATCAGGTACGTGCACGTATCAGTCAAAAATAGCAGTATACTATACCAACAAATTACTGGGTTCTATGGACAGCTCAAAAAATACTCCACCTTCACCTTTGCTGACACCACCAACAACTTCAACCACGGTACACTTCTTCGCCATCAACTCTGAAAGAATTGACATCACCAGCGGCTACGGAGGCGCCCTCTTCTAGTAAGTCAGAATCGACTACCAAGACGATTCTCTCATGGTCTTCGATCGCAGCGAATTCGCACAATCTTCGGCTTCAGCGACTCGGGGGGCTACCTCCGCTTCAGCGACCAGCCGCGGCCTTCGGCTCCAGCAACCCGCTGCGGTCTTTGGCTCCGGCAAACTGTATGACCTTCGGTTGCGGTGACCCGCTGCATTCTTTGAATGTGGTGAACCGTTGCATTGTTCGGGTGAGACGACCCAGTGTTGGTCTTCAGCTGCGACAATCTTCGGATGCGGAGCTCGCTTCCGCCATCGACCTCAGGAACCCGTCGCTGCTATGACTGTTGTCCGCCGCGTCGACTACGTCCGCCGCATGACCCGCTACCGCGTCAACTCCTCCATGGCAACTTCCAAATAAAGCTAAGTTTCTCTCTACTTATAATTCATTCCTTTTTAACTCGCACTCGAAACACTCGGGGGCTGCGTCCTCTTCGAGTAACCTAATGTGCCATCGGCTCCATGCACTCGAGCACCTCAAACGCGATAGCCCGAGTAGCTGATTCTGCCTGACTGTCGAATCCTTAAACTCCGAGTGCCTCGGCAAGGTACTGAGACTAAGGGTAATCAGGCTAACGAAGAGGCCTAGCATACAGTGCAAAAGTGTTGACTCGATCGGCGCCAAAATCTTTCTATACAAGACGAAAGGCAAATATTTTTTACAAGATACAAGTACTTTATAATTCGTCATGTTTTTCTGCAGCTTACAAGGATGTCAAATGCGCCGAGCTATTCTATCGGGCCCTCCAACGGAGTCGACCAACGCCAGTCACGTCAACAGACGCAAAGACCCGAGTCGAAGCATTCCTCGGATGACCACATCAATCATCGATAAAAGCGGCGCTGGCCACGCACCCGACAGAAGAAACAGCGTCAACTTCACCCGCAACGTCGAGTCCTTCTGGCTAAAATGCCGTATCACTCCGCTACGTTGACTAATTGCTCCTTATGTGTCAGACGCTGACTCGATGCACTTCCGGGTCAGTGGTTTCTCCTCGCATGAGTCTCCACTCGAGTCTGCGACTCGACTAGACACTCGGGGGCTACTCCTATCAGGAGTGCTGGTCGCGCACCCGATGTACTTCCGGGTCAGCGGTACGCCCGCGAGATTGTCGAATGCGTCTACAAGATATAAGACTCGAGTCTCTGACCGAGTCTACGACTCCGCCAGACACTCGGGGGTACTCCTATCAGGAGAGATGGCCGCGCACCCGAAATATGAATAGCGTACTACGCCAATGAACTATTCTTTGAGTCCTACGTCGAGTCTACGACTCCACTATGGACTCGGGGGCTACTCCCATAGGGAGGATCGATTCAAGCATCCGAAAAATTTGTGTCCTACGGACCTAAAGCCAAACAACGGCCAAATTAAAGTCTCTGCTCGAGTCTACGACTCAAACAGACACTCGGGGGCTACTCCCATAGGGAGCGCTGGTCACGCACCCTATGAATTCTTCGACTGCGATCCTTCGGATCAGCATGCAAAAACTTTTCGGCAACTCTGCCCCAATTAACGCTAAGTGAGTAACATCCTCCTTGGCCACCCGAAACACCTCCGTGGTGATAAATATTCGGATGCTGTGTCTGCGACACAAAGATAAGACCTACAGATATCATCTGATGGCCCGGCAATGCACACGATCAAGCGCTCGCTTGAAGAACTGCGCTAACAGCATCGATGAAAAATCCCGACGGACGCGTTGGGTACATCACTTAAAATTTACTAGAATTCCACTCCTGTAAGTCCTCTGTGGTATGAGTCGAATTATGCCAGCATATGTTCCGGGTTTGAGTCTAGGGACTCGAATCTGAAGAAGATCGTGTTGTTTTGTCCTAAGACAGTTAACTGACCCTGATCTATCGGGAGAGTCAGGCACACGCATCAACAATCCCTACACACTCAAATCATTCTCTAGACAAACAGAGGTAGCTGCACCCGAAGGATTGAAGAGTCCTCAGCCGAATCTACGATTCGACTGAACACTCGGGGGCTACTGACATAGTTATACCCTGCGGGTACACGACATCAGCATACCTGGTCCATCCCAAGGAAGGCCCATGAGAATATAAGCGTCCCATGAAGATTTACGGGTGGCTCAAGCCCAAGACATCTTCGGATCCTTGGAGAACAAGACAAGAAAACCTCAGGACTAGAGTTTGAATACAACTTGTAACCTACTCGTATCGGTACCTGAGACCTAGCCTCCCCATATATAAAGGATAGGATGGTCCAACGAGGAGGGCACGTATGCAATAGACAGATCTACAGATCTAGACACCTCGCATACCACCGCATACACACCTCCACGCCTGATTGCATCAAGACCCTCAGAACCTCTTGTTTCGCCATAATCAAGAGAAGACAAGCAGAGAGGGGGTTTTTCCCTCCTGAACCTGGGTAAATCTCGTGTCCCCTGGTTGCTTGTCTGTTAACCGTTCCGCGATCTCCAACATCCCCATCTTCTCCAAAACCCAAGCTCATAACAATGTGCATTGACGAGATTAAACCTCGTTAGGGCCATTTGCAAACTAGCTTGATAACTGTTGTTGTATGAAAATTCTGCGAAAGGCCGACAGTCTTCCCATTTAGATCCATACTCTAGCACACATGCTCTCAACATATCTTCGAGTATTTGATTTACTCGCTCTGTTTGTCCATCGGTCTGAGGGTGATACGCGGTGTTGAAATCGAGTCGGGTTCCTAAACCTTCTTGGACTTTCTTCCAGAATCTTGAGGTAAACTGGGTTCCTCGATCCGATACAATGTTCTTGGGAACTCCATGCAAACTGACGATTCTAGCGATGTATACCTCTGCTAGCTTTGAACTCTGGTATGTGGTCTTGACTGGTAAGAAATGGGCTACTTTGGACAATCTGTCCACTGTGACCCAGATAGAGTCATTTCCCCTACTAGAAGTAGGCAATCCGGTGATAAAGTCCATTCCAACGGAATCCCATTTCCATTTTGGAATCTGTAGCGGTTGCAACAGTCCTGCGGGTCTTTGATGTCTCGCCTTGACTCTCTGACAGATATCACACTTGGCGATATAGCTTCCGATTTCTCTCTTCATCTTATGCCACCAAAATAGTTCCTTAAAATCCTAATACATCTTCGTTCCTCCGGGGTGGATAGAATGGGTCTCTTTCAAAATAACTTCTTTCAACTCCGAATCTGCTGGTACACAAAGGCGTCCTTTGTACCACAGAACTCCTTCTTCGTCTTCTGTGAATCATGGTACTTTGCCTATACCGATGCGCCGTTTGATTCCGTCGATACTAGCATTTCCTTTATGCGCCTCTTTGATCTGACTGATCAAAGTGGGTTGAAGTTCCATGCTAGCCAAAAATCCTTCACTTACCAATTCCATTATGAAATCTTCCATCTCTTTGTGCAAACTTGATTGCTCCTTTAGAATCATGGAGTTCAAGCGGCATGGCAATCTGCTAAGGGCATCTGCTACCACATTGACTTTACCGAGGTGATAGTGAATGTCTAGATCATAATCCTTGATTAGCTCAATCCATCTTCTATGTCTCATATTCAGCTCCTTCTGAGTGAATATATACTTCAAGATCTTGTGATCCGAATAAATATCACAACGGTTTCCCATCAGGTAATGCCTCCATGTCTTCAGGGCTAGAACTACGGCTGCTAGTTCAAGGTCATGGGTTGGATAATTCTGTTCATAGTGCTTCAGTTGTCGGGATAGATAAGATATAACTTTGCCTTCTTGCATTAGCACACATCCGAGACCGATCTTGGATGTGTCACAATACACATCAAAGGGCTTTGTGATATCCGACATGATCAAGATTGGGGCTGAAATCAGTATCCTCTTGAGTTCTTGAAAACTCGCTTCACCTTTGTCCGTCCATTCAAACTTCTTGTCCTTCTTCAGCAATTGGGTCATGGGTCTGGCGATACTCGAGAATCCTTCTACGAACTTGCGGTAGTATCCCGCTAATCTGAGAAATGCACGAACTTGGGTTTGAGTGGTTGGGGCTTGCCAATCTTCGACATCCTTCACCTTCGCAGGGTCAACGGAAATTCCTCCGGCTGATACAATATGACTGAGGAATCCTACCTCCTGTAACCAGAATTCACATTTGCTAAACTTGTCATATAGCTGATGCTCTCTAAGGGTCCCAAGAATGGTCCTTAGGTGTAGCTCATGTTCTTCTTCTGACTTGGAATAAATCAGAATGTCATCGATGAAAACAACGACACACTTATCCAGGAAGTCCATAAAAATCTTATTCATGAGGTTCACGAAATAAGTGGGGGCATTGGTTAATCCAAAATACATGACAGTATACTCATATAATCCATATCGGGTGGTAAAGGTAGTCTTTGGAATATCCTCTGCACGAATCTTGAGTTGATGATAGCCAGTTCTAAGATCAATCTTAGAAAACACTTTGGCACCAGTCAACTGGTCAAACAGGTCTTATATTTTCGGCAACGGGTACTTGTTTTTGATAGTGACATCATTCAACTTCGGATAATCCGTACACAAACGGTTACCTCCATCTTTCTTGTCCACGAACAAAACAGGTGTACTCCAAGGTGACGCACTTGGTTGAATCAATCCAATTTCCAACATGGCATCCAGTTGCTTCTTCAGTTCTGCTAGTTCAGACGGGTTCATACTATATGGTCTCTAGGCTATGGGTCCGGTTCCAGGGATTAGTTCAATAATAAACTCTATATCCCGATCTGGGGGCATACCGGGCAAAACATCTGGAAATACATCGAGGTATCCACAGACTATCCGAACTTGGTCAATGGTAGGTTGGGCTATACTCTTGTTGAACTTGAATTGACGGGGCAAGGTTTCAGATATATGTTCGACTGATACTCCGGCTGTACTGGTCATGGTTATGGCTTTCTTGGCACAGTCAATTAATCCTTTGTGTTTGGACATCCAATCCATTCCTAGTACTACTTCCAAACCTTTAGTTCCGAGTACTATTAGATTAGTATAAAAATCTATGCCATGGATTTGGATAGGGACGGCTTTGCAAATTTGCCTAGCTTTGGTAGTTGAACCAGGTATTTGAACAATCATAACATGCTTCAATTTGGTTGGTTGAATCTTACTAGTGCTTGCAAATTCTTCAGTGACAAATGAGTGCGATGCTCCAGAATCAAACAACAGTCTTGCAAGTACTGAGTTAACAGAAAACATACCCATCACGACATCTAATGCTTCTTGGGCTTCTTCATCATGCATGAGAAAGAGACGGCCGTTGCGGTTGAGCGAGTTCCCTAGGGCAAACCTTCTTCCGGGCTGAACACGACGTCTTTCTGAGTCAGGCATTTGCATTGGGGGCTGCGGCAATCTTCTTGGGGTACTCATTGGAGTAGTGACCCTTGGTTCCACATTCATAACAAGTCACTTGCGACTTGTCCTTCGCTGCAACAGGCACAACATTGCTTCCAGTCCTTGGAGCAGTGTTGGGTTTGGTGGCGGCATTGTTGTTGTTGAACTTGGGCGGGGCACGGTTGAAATTGCTGGAGTTTCCGGGGTTGTTGTGGTTTCCTCCGGGCCTTGGGTTTCCACGGTTGGGATAGGTTGTACGGTTCATCGAGGTTCTGTTGGTTCTTGGGGCAGATCCCGGAGATGGGTTGGGGCGATACTTTGGTGTATGGTGGGTTCCTGGTTGATGCATCATGCGGCGCTTGCGGTTCTCATTGGCTTGGTTGATCTTTCCTTCCATCTAAATGGCAGAATCAACTAAGGCTTAAATATCAGCAAATGGGATATTGACTAACACTATGTGCATCTCGTCGTGCAGACCATTCAAGAATCTCTCTTTCTTCTTGGCTTCAGTGTCGATCTCATCCGGGGCATACCTAGCTAATGACAAGAATTTGTCACGGTATTCCACTACGGTCATACTTCCTTGCTTCAGTTATCTGAATTCATCCCTCATCCTCTTGATTAAACCCGGTGGCACATGGGTTCTGCTGAACTTTATCTTGAATTCATCCCAAGTCATCATATGACCTCCGGTCATTGCACGAACGCTATTCCACCATGCTCTTGCATCTCCAGCCAGATAGTGAGTGGCGAACAGAACTTTCTCGTTAGCTTCCACTCCTGCGACCTCTAGATTGTTCTCCATGGTTTGCAGCCAATCATCTGCATCTAGGGGCTCTTTTGACTTAGTGAAAACAGGTGGATTGGTGTTCTGGAAATTCTTGATCTTAGATCCATGGTGGTCCTGATTTCCATGGCCTTGATTGTTGTTGGCCATCTAGGTGATGTGTTGAAGGGTGGCTAAGTTGGCTTGACGTTCGGCTTGTTCAGCTTCGCGGTCAGAAACCAACCTTTGCAAGATCTGCAACATCGGGTCCGGGGATGAACCGCTTCCTCCGCAAGGCATCTGAAGATTGAGATATATCATGAGAAAAGAGGGAAATTTCTAAGGTTCGGGGGTTGTTGCAAAGTTTTTGAAGTTTGACTCAGATTTTTCTAGCAACTTGCTTTTCATTCATTCATAGCACATAGTACAAACACACACCACAACAAGGAAACACAGATGGTTCTAAGAACCATTCTGGAAACTACGATACAGTCGGACTGAATACAACTCACTAACGCTAGTGCTCAAGTGCTACTACTCCTTGGAGTCAGTGTCCTCATCATCCTCATCATCATCATCATCATCATCATCATCGATGAAGGCGAAGTCATCCTCATCGGTGAAGAAGTCCATGGCCTGATCCTCCAGAAAGTCATCATCATCACTGAGATAGGAGTAGGGGTCTCCACGAAGGTATTCCCATGCATTCTCCCTCTCCTCCAACTGCATGTCTCTCTCGTGGATGGTCTCCTCCAAATCCGTGATCCGGTGGCAAAGACGGGCAATGATGCGCTCCTTCTTGTCGAGATGACGGTGATGAGACTTGCGATCCTTTATTAGCATGGCGAGTGTCTGATCCTTCTTCTTGGCGATGGCGTACTTGTGGTTGGCGTAGGAACGGGCATTATCCAACTCCTTCTGACGGTCGTACATCATGAAGCTGAGGTGGTCCAATTGACTCTTCAACTCGGGGTGGTATGGGGCCTCGAGTGGCTGTCCCATAACATCACGCCTTGGGTAGAACTCAAAATGGGTACCCTTGATATGATTGATACTCTGCCCACACAGATGGGCAAGAGCTTCCTGCATTGCTCTAGCAAGTCCATCGAGCCAGTTGTTCTCTCTTAAGGTGAACTGAATTCCCTCTGTAGTGGGAGGTTCAATGTTTCCTCGGAGACTTGCAACAACTAACCACTACAAATCTTCTCCTTCCTGATCATTGATCTGAGCTCCGAAGAACTCGAAAGTGACGCCCAAAGATTCTCCGATAACCGTCCAAGTCACGCTCAAAGATGAGGTCTCCTCCATTCCCCAACTGATAAAACTTGCTGTACTTCACGTCCATCTATAAGAATATAGGATGAGTAAGTTAGTAGAGTGATCAAGTGTGTCAAATTTTATGTAAGTTTGCAAGAATTTTTGAGGAACATGAATTTTCATGAAAGAATCCAAGTGATAAGAATGAGAATAAGTTTTTGTAAATACTCACTTCCTTTGGTTTTGAAACTAAGTTTTTGATTCAAACGTCCATTCTAACTAGGGTCTCCTATGGTCAGGATGGCTCTGATACCAACTTGTTAAGACACGGATTTTTAATCCCAGATGCCTGTTATGCCATACAACGCAATCCCAGGATTACTATTTTTGCGAGACATAATAGATTTGGATATCACAGTACATCATCCATTACCAACCATACATAAGGTCTTACACAAATAAGGATCTCATGATCTAGTTCTTAATACAACTCAAGCAGCGGAATAACGTAAAGATAATGATAGAGTAGGCGAAGATCCATCTTCGAGGTCACAGGCAATGCTGACAATGGGAGATGATCCTAGTTGTCGTAACCTTCCTGCGGTCCGTCATCCTGATACTCCTCTTCATAGTCTGGCCACGGGAATAGCCAGGGATAAAGCCATGAGTAATCTTTAAGTACTCGCAAACTAATACCAACAAGTTAAGGGGGTTTTTGTAGTAGGATACTAAGCTCTAGGGTTGTTTTGCAAAAAGCCAGATTTACCTCTACTAAGTTCAGAACCAAAGAAAACTAGTTGAAAGTTTTATAACACCTAAGTAGGAACTTGAATTTCATATAACAACTCTGTTGTGGTCAAGTCAAAGTCACAAATCATTTCACAAGTTGTTTTGAAAACATCTGACGGGGGAACAATATGGCTACTCCAACTGTCCATAATCATGACGCTATTATTCGAATAGTTTGACACTCTGCAGATATTGTACACTTTCACCACAACATTCGATACATCCGTCAGGAATAATCCTGAATTCACCATACTCAGTATGCAGATAATCAATCTTAACCTTTCAATTACACGCCCTAGTATAGGCACCTCTCCTGTGAGTTTGACCTCCCAACCATGACCAACTATCATCTTGGGTACTACACAGGTGGACAATCCTCACAAGGTAGCCTCAGCTCAGACCTTGGCCGCAAGGGAACCCATACTAAGGTATATAAATTTCCAGTCAAGCCCTACCCAATTTTAGGGTATTATGGTTGTACGATAAAATTGGAATGGTATTGCATCCAGACAACCATCAGTTTTATAAAGGGATATGGCTCATGCCTCAACATTTTCATCATCAAAATCATCTGGTGTTCAAGAACATATGTCAAAATATTTCAGTAGAATGACTCATCATTCTAAGGTTTTCATAACCATTTTCACCAAGTATTCCCATCTAAAGTTGATCAAGTTTTATGCTTAGCACTAGCATCTACAAGTGGGGGTAAATACTAATGGTGGGTGATAAACAAGTGTATCTTATCTAAGTAAATCTCATGCCTCAGGATGACATCAAGATTATCTAACTTAGGCCAAATTTTATGCTCTTTATGCTACCTTTAATTATTTTCTTAGAACCTATAAGTCACTAAGTAAACTGTAAGATAAAGCTTTGATATATAAAAAAATAAAGTATTAAGCTTGCAAGTAAAACTAGGATTGGGTATCAAGTGGTGTAAGCTTGCTAAGTTGATAGCTTGCTAACTTATAAGTATAAGCTTGCTAAGTTTCAAGTGTTAGCTTGCCTTGTGCAGAGCAGTGGTTGAAGTTCTCCTCGGCTTCTTCCTCGTAGTATCCTCCTTCCCCCTCGTATCCTTGGTCGGTACTAGTGTCTATAAATAAATACGAGGTACAGAATCACCAAAAAATACTTAACTATTTTTAATCATCACACAAAGGTGCACACTAGGTGATCTAGCATCATCACTAACATTACAAGGATTAAAGTACTTGTCTTATTTATTTTATTTGAGAAAAGTAATTTCTCTTCATTGAAAAACTACTTAAGATTTAATATTCTCCAACTCAAATATGGGATCATGTTGACACATGTCATCACCACATATTTCAGTACTTGGGAATGTGATTGAAAGTGGTGTCACAATTTAATAAGGTTTCACCTTTTTATTTTAATTAAATAAAGTGAATAGAAATGCCTATGTGGCATTCTTTTATTACTTGATCATTATTTCTGTAAGTAAACCTATATATTTTTATATATTCTGAAAGGTATGATCAAATGTGATTTTTGTGAGTTGGAATCAACTCAAAAGCTCTTATGTTGAATTTTAAAAAATGTTTGAATGTAGAAAAGCTTTTGCCTTGTTATTTTTACCAGGGGTGATCTATAAATCTAAATAGTTTGAATCCAATGGGCTTGGATTAATCATTTCAGTACCTTGCTAACAAATTAGTTTCATGCATTTTGGTTCAGTGAATCGAGCTGGGTTTAATTTTGTATCTATGTACATAACTGTGTTTGAAATTAAATGAATAGAACTAAATTTGAATTGTTGGGTCGTGCTGGAGGTTTAACTGGGCCGGCCCACTAGGCACAGCGCACGCGCAGGCTGGTTAAGTGGCCGTCCCCACGCGTCAGTGAGACGGGGAGGGGCGAAGCGGTACGGGGCAATGTGGATCGTGGGATCTAGTTCTAATCGAATGGCTCTGGTTCATCGTCAACGTTGGGCAGCGACGGCGAGACAGAACCCTAGCGCGACAGGTGGGGGTCGTGGGAGGCTCACCGGGAATCAGGCGAGGGTCGGCGACGGGGGCGAACGACGAAGTCGACGACGGCGGTTCTCCTGGTACCGACAGCTTCTCCTGGGGCGGCTCCAATCGACGGCTCCCTTATCCTCCAGCAGCGGCAGGCTCCGACCAAATTCCGACGATGCGCTGCTCGCCTTGCTCCGGGAGTGAGGTGGGGTGGTTCTGAGGTAGAGGGGAGTGAACTGGTGTGAAGAAAACGAGCGGTGGAGGCCTCTATTTATAGTGGCTGAAGGGGACCGATGGGCGCGAGCTGAGCTCATCGTGGTCGACAGCACAGAGTTCTACTGGAATGGGAGATGGTAGGGGCGGTGCTGTGCTCCCTGGCGAAGCTCAACGGCATGGTGGAGAGGCGTGGGGCGGTGCTGATCGGTCAGAACGTGTCGATGCTCTGGGCGGGGCCGACGGCGATTTTAATGTCGCACAACATGCATGGTCCGCGCGACGGCGAACGGGCATGTCTGCGGGGTTGCTGGGGGCGGTGGTGATCACGCACGTACGCGGCGAGGGCGGCACGCGGTCTGTGGGTGCTGGTCGAGGGTGGCACACTGGTGCGCTCTCGGCTCGCACGCAGAGAGGTTTGGTATGGTCTTGTCGTGTGGTCCAGGGGCTGGTAGAGCTCGAGTCTGGGACAGGGAGTGGTGGTGGACGGTGGAGTGACTGCTAGACATGTTTGCTAGGCTTGGTGCTGCTCCTAGCTTGCTGTCGACAATGGGGTGGAAAGGTGAGGCTCGGCATGCTTGCCATTAATGGCATGGTCTGGTTTACAGTGAGCTAGAGGGGTTAAACCAGTTAGATTATCTACTGAGGGTGTAGAGTGAGCTAGATAGGGAACAAGTTAGGCCAAATTTACTGCACACTGTAGTGTTTGATGTTTGTTTGATTTGTATCTGCAAGGTGTTTGATAAAATGGCCGCAAGAAATTCAAATTTGAATTTTGGATTAAAACTTGGTGGGTTTGCTAGGCACATACTAGGGAGTGTCTGGTTAGCTGGATTAGTCAAGGGGCACTGGTTTGGTTGGGTTTTGAAAATGGGTGATCTTCACATATGCTAAAGATTCATTTTTGAAATGTGATTTCAATGAGGTTGCCAAATGTTTCTGTAAGTTTGAAAGGTGGGCTTTGATTCACTTTTACTTGTTCTAGCAAGGGGTGAAAAGAATTGGGAAAGTTTCTATTTGAAATCTTGGACTAGAAACACTCAAAGTGACCTAGTGAGCAAGATTGGCAAAAATGACCATTTGCTTCATTTGATTTGTTTTTGATTTTCTCTTGATTGGTTTCTGCTTGGAAATGATTTAGATGATGTTATATTCATGTTTAAACAATTTCCTGCTATTTAGGTTAATCACACAAGTTCATTCATGCAGTTATCAAATCATCTCATTCACACATGCATTCATATGATTTTAATTAATCAAAGTTTTTGTTAACCCTAATTTTAGTGATTAGAGTTTGGTGATCATTGTTTTATATTTTTGGGATGTTACATCCTATCCATGATTTCCTTCGTGGACTCCTTTTCTTCTAAGGGATTCAGATTCATCATCTGTCTCCCAATTCTCTTCTTAACATCACGTGCTTCATCACGCTTTGCGAGTGCTGGCTCGGCATCAAGCCACACTTTGGCCTCTTCCGAAAGCTCTATTCCGTGAAGAGGCAGTCCGGCACCAGCGGAGTCTATCCTCTTGGCGGCTGCATTATCTCCCTTCGTCCTTTTGTCCAATTTTCTCTTTATCTATTTGCGAGTCCGTCCAGTATTAGCGTCGTAAGTGGTTTTACATATGTGATGTCAAGCTGGACAGTCAGCAATTTGGTCTTGCCCCCTTCGACTCCGAGCAGAAGATCGTCCCTAAGAGATCATGGAAAAACCACATCTTGGAGGGCGAAGTTGCGGAGGTGGAGAGGATCTATAAGCGAGTGGAGGCTCTTCAACTGGTGCCAGGAAAGGAGGTCAATAGTGTCGACATCATCCGCACCTTCCTGAAACGTCGGGTGCAGCCGCTCCAAGCCAGGGTGCACTGGATGTTTCTCTACGCCGGCCCCAATGATCCGACCAGGGTGTCATCCGAAGAGTTGTCTTCGGGTGACCTTGATAGGGTCCTCTGTCCTCTGCTGAAGTTCAAGGCTGGTGAGGACCTTCCAGGGGAGTCGCTGACTCCCCCTCTCAGCACCAGTAAAGGGGCTTCGAAGATGGTGTTTGTTCGTGCGCGTTGCGCCTCTGTGGATGTTTGGTGTTTGCTGCCGTTTCTCATGTTGTTGTCATTTTTTGCTTGCAGCGCCTCCAGGTTACGGGGTCTATGCCTCCTCTGCCTAAGAATTTTAGGGAGGCGCCAGACAATGAGGAGGTGGACTCCGAGTCTGATCTTCCTCTAGCTTAGTCGCCAATTGCGGATGCTCCTGAGATGAGTGAGGGGCAAACCCGAAAGCGCTCGCGAAGCGAATCTTCAGACGCATCTACCCCGCCAACTCCGAGGGGCCCATCCTTCCTTGAGCGGCATGACGAGGATGATGGTGCCTCTTCCACACCGTTTCCAGCTGTGCCCCTTCGAGCGATGGCGCCGCATCTGCCGACCAAGAAGAAGAAGAAGGAAAAGGCGCCACCCGTCTTCAACTTGTTAGATATTGACTCGTAAGTATCGTTACCCGAATTTTTTTCTGTCATTTGTGTTTGTCTGACCAAGCTTTGTTATTGCAGCCATTCTTCAGAGGGACCCCTTAGTGAGGGTACTCAGGAAGATGTAGGGGAGTTGAAGCCGAGAGCTCCTCCATCTCAGATGGTGGCCGACTCTGAAGATGATGCCATGAACCCCTCCCCGTGAGAGGCTCAGGTAGTTGTTACTCAAAAGACCGCACGTGGACCTTCGAAGTCTCCGTCTGAGCATGTAAGTTGTCTATTCCTTTGTCTTGTAGGGTGGAGCCCTCGAGCCCTTTTTCGGATGACCTGTTGGTCGAGTTTTGCTCTTGTGGGGCGTAGCCCCCGAGCCCTTTCTGATGGTTGTTGTTGTTTTGTGTTTTCTTTTGCAGCCCTTCATGCATAGCGCTAATCTCCTTATCCAGCAGCACCTGGCGTTGGAGGCCAACATGTGGTAGCTGAAAGGTACGTGGTTTGATCACCCTTTGTGGTTCGACTATCCCTTTCTTCTTTGCTTCTGTTGATCCTCCTATTTTTGATGTTTGCAGATGAAAATAATACAGCTCTCCGCCGACTGGACGCTCTTGAAAAGATCCTTGGTAGAGCAAAGAAGAAAGCCGCAGATGCTACGGAGCCGAGAGAGCGCCTGCAGAAGGAGGTGTCTGATGCTGCTGAAGCTCAGGAGCGCATGCGGATGGAATCTGTGGATCGCGAGGAGCAGCTTGTTACTACGACTGCCACTCGCGAGAAGGAGATGGCCGATAGGCTGATGGTTGCGGCCAAGGCTTTCTATGGTGAGTATCCTTACTTGCTTGGGTCTTCTATTTTTTCGACTTTTCTTTGCACTATTCTTATTCAGGTCCTTTCTTATTTGTCTTAGATGCGTCAGGCATCGCGTTTGATCATGGTTTGCTGGAGCACGGAAATGCTCTGAATGATGCCACCGTAGCGGTCGAAGATCGCTGCGGTACTGCTGCTGGCTCCTTGGCGAAGGCCAAGGAAGTTCAGCGACACTTCTATAAGGAGGTCGTCCCCAAGGGCGCTGTTCTTGAGGATGTCTACGCCCTAGCAGATGCTCTATGGGAGGATGCTCCGGCGGCCTACAAGCGCAAATAGAAGGGCATTGGCGCCTCCATGGGGTTGGCCATGGCATCCGGAGCGGAGCTGGACCTGCCACACATCACCTCCTAGATGCCAACGGCTGCCGATGGCTCAGAGGTAGCGTTCGCTCTCTTCGCCTCCCACTGTAAGTGTTACGGGCTGAAGCTCATTGACTTGCTGGCGGAGTACACGACGAAGCAGCAGGAGGAGGCCAAGAGCAGGCAGTCTGGCTCTGAGGCCACTCCGGATGCTGGTGCCTAGGCTTTAGTGTTGTAGTTTAGGATATTTTATCCTCTTCCTTTTGTAATGTACGCTTTTGTTGATGAACAATCTCTCCTTATGCCATGCGGTGGCCTTCGATGTATATAAATTATATTTCGAGCTATCGCCAGAGATGTATGTGATGTTCATATCCTTACTTGTTTGTCTTTAGGGTCCTTCGGGTGAGGTTCCCATGGATACTTCGACTGTCCTTGAGCCGCGACCGTCTTTGGACGATGCTTCGTAGCTCGTATTCCTTCGCGACCGTGTCCGCATCCTGGAGAAAGATATCCTTGGTATTCACAGTCACGCGGATGTATGGAAGTCGAAAGCTGAGTGGGCCACTACCAGGGAGGAGTTTTTGATGGGGGAGCTACGGCAGATGAGCGAGCAACTGCAATGTAAGTCTTCATGAACTATTGTTCCTTTCGGATGCGTCTTGTTTGCATGTCATCTTATTCCGTAGTTGGTGCAAGCGTCAATCTCGTTCCGAGGGAAGAGAAGGAGCGCGGTGCGGTTCGGATGAATTGACTGGCTCAGCAGGACTTGGAGGCTGGCGGCTTCTTCTGCATGGACCGCGATCAAGCCGTCGTTCTTGTGACGATGCAATATCGCGCGCATCAGGTTTCTCGGGTGCTGAGGCAGGTGAGGATTTCCCTGGCGTCCATTTGGTCCGTCATGTTTCCCCTGGATGAGGCGCCTTCCAACCTGTGGGGTCTGCTGGCAAAGTTTTAGGATGTGGGCCATGTCAAGGAGTTGGTGCGGTGTTAGCTAGTCACTGGGGTAAAGGCCGCTCTTTCACTTGTTGGGATGCATTGCCTTGATGTCGATCTCGCGGCGGTAGCGACTGGGCCACCTCTTTGACCTGATGGTAGTCTCTGGGATATGCGCCCGCATTATGCGGCTGTTAGGCAGTATGCTGAAGAGATCGTGGATCTTTTCGAGCAACGGACGAGTGTGATTCTTCAGAATAGTCGGACCCTGTAAAGAAATAGATTGGCGTATAATTTGTATATATTCAAGTGGGCTTGTTGTGCCTTGTGTAAAGTCTATTTGTATTAGCACGTTGTGCTTTGTTATGTGCATGTCCTTTTCGTTAGCCTGACGTGGTCAGCTATTCAGGTTGTATGCTTTATTCTCAGTTGACGAGGTCGTGAGGTGAGGCGCAGCCGCCTAGCGTGTTATAGCAAAAAGTAATGAAAGGTGAAAGAAAATTTTAGGCGAGGAACTTAGCTTTTATTCATATCATAACGAGGAGGTACATTATTTGGTTGAGTAGCCTTGGCTAAGTAGCCTTATTGAAAGTAAAGAGGTAGCTAGGGGTAGAAGCGTCGCAGTTGTGCGACGTTCCATGGGTTGGAGTATTCGACTCCTGACTTGACATCCATGAGGCGGTAGGCGCCACCTGGGATGACTTCGGTGATGATGTAGGGTCCTTCCCAGGGTGACTCGAGCTTCTTCGTCCGCTCTTGCTTGAGTCGTAGGATGAGGTCTCCTTCGACGAAGGACCTTGGGCGAAGCCGACGGCTGTGGTAGTTGCGGAGGCTCTGCTGGTAGACCGCTGAGCGAGCCACGCGAAGTCGCGTGCGTTGTCGAGTGTATCGACGGCGTCTTTGAGTGCGCCCGATGATTCAGCTTCGCTATAGGCAACGACCCGCGGGGCCTTTTGTATGCATGCAGGTACGACTTGACTCCCGCACCATGAAGAAGGGCGTGTAGCCAGTTGAACTGTTCGGCGTTGTACGCAGTCTCCAAAGTACGGAGGGTAGCTCCTCCACCCAAGCTCCCGTGAGCCTTTCGAGTGGGCATAGCAGGCGTTTCTCGATGCCATTGCCTATGAGGCCATTGGCCTTTTCGACATGTCCATTGGTCTGCGGGTGCGCCATGGAGGCATATGATATGTTGATGCCGAGGCCCTCGCAGAAGTCCTGGAATTCCTTTGAGATGAAGTTTGAGCCGTTGTCCGTGATGATGCTATGGGGCACACCGAATCTGTACACTATGGACTCGAAGAACTTGACGGTCGTTTTGCCGCTTTGATTGGTGATGGGCATGGCCTCGATCCACTTGGTAAACTTGTCGACTGCGACCAGGAGGTAGACGTGGCTTCCTTTCGATGATTTGGACAGTTTGTCGATCATGTCTAGGCCCCATTGAGCGAAGGGCCAGGCCAATGGTATGGGCCTTAGCTCCGATCCTGATGTGTGTGGCTTGTCCGCGTACCTCTGGAAGGCGTTGCACCTTTGGACAAGGTCCTTGGCATCGTTCATGGCTGTTGGCCAATAAAATCCATCTCGCAGAGCTTTGGCGACTAGGACGCGGCTTCCTGCATGATGGCCGCAGATGCCCTCGTGGATGTCTTGAAGGATGGTTTTGCCGTCTCTGATGGTGACGCACCGTTGGAGTACACCCGACATGCTGCGCTTGTACAGCTCGCCATTGATGATGGTGAAGGCCTTGGACCGGCAAGATATGCACCGGGCATCTGTCTGGTCATCAGGCAGCTCTTTGTTTATCAGTTACCGAAGGTATGGCTGTGTCCATGTTTCTTCAATCGCCATGACCTGTACCAGGCTGACCAGCTCGGCCTTGGTGTCGAGATTTTCGGGTCCTTCATGTCCTTCGGCTAGCACAACCCCCGAGTGCTCTGCTTCTTCGGGTGATCCCTTAGGGAATTTCCTTTTGATAGACGGTACACAAATTTGTTCGAGGAACACACCTGGTGGTACCCATGCGTAGGTGGAGACGATGTTGGCGAGTCTATCAGCTTCCTCATTGCTTTCCCTTCCAACGTGCCAAATCTCACAGCCGCCAAAGTCTCCTTTAAGTGAGTTGTAGAGCGTGCGGTAGGCGATCATGTTGGCGCTGTGAGCGTCGCACTCATTCATCGTCTGCTGGACGACAAGGTTCGAGTCACCATAGATGACTAGGTGTGTTGCGCCGCAGATCTTGGCCATCCTCATGCCGTGGATGAGGGCCTCATATTTGGCTTCGTTGTTGGAGGCGCGGAATTTCATCCGAAGGACGTATTTCATCTTATGGCCTTGAGGGGACGTCAGTATGACGCCAGCTCCTGCTCCAGCCTTGTGCTTGGAGCCGTCGAAGTGCATCGTCCACGACTGCGTCATGTCTGGAGTGTCTGGCAGCTGGAGCTCCATCCAGTGGACGAGGAAGTCAGGGAGGACCTGATATTTGATGGCCTTTTGCCGCTCGTAGACTATGTCTAGAGGGGATAGCTCGATGCCCCACAAGGCTACGTGTCTTGTGGCTTCGGTGTTGTTCAAGATGTTGGACAGTGGCGCCTCGTTGACAACCATTATCTGATGCTCCTGGAAGTAGTGGCTCAGCCAACGAGCCATCATGAATACGCAGTAGGCGAGCTTCTGGTACTGAGGGTACCTCTGCTTTGTTGGTGTTAGGACCTCGCTGAGGTAGTAGATTGGGCGTTGTACCCTGTGGGTCTTGCCATCTTCGGGTCGTTTGACCATGAGTACGGTGCTGACCACTTGATGCGTGGCTGCGATGTATAGCAGCAGAGGCTCGCGCTCCTTTGGCGTGACCAGGACAGGCGAGGTGGAGAGGAGCCTCTTGAGGTCTTCGAATGCGTCGTCCGCTTCAGGTGTCCAATCGAACTTGTCAGCTTTGCGCAACAGCTGGTAGAAAGGCAGGGCTTTCTCACCCATGCGACTGATGAACCTGCTCAGCGCCACGATGCGCCCAGCGAGTTGCTAGACACCTTTAAGGTTCTTCGGCTTCTCCATGGTCAGTATGGCCCGGATTTTCTTCGGATTCGCCTCGATCCCTCGCTGGGAGATGAAGTAGCCAAGTAATTGGACAGATGGGACGCCGAAGGCGCACTTTTCTGGGTTCAGCTTGATCTTATAGTGATCAAGGTTATCAAACCTCTCGCGGAGATCGTCGATTAGTGTCTTGGCTTCCCTGGTCTTGATGACTATGTCCTCGACATAGACTTGGATGTTGCGACTGATCTGGTTTTTCAGGCATGCCTGCATGCACCTCTGGTACGTGGCGCCTGCGTTCTTCATCCCAAAGGGCATGGTGTTGTGGCAGAATACTCCGAACGGTGTGATGAACGCCGTTTTCTCCTGGTCTTCAACCTTCAGTCGAATCTGGTTGTTGCCTGAGTAGGCATCAAGGAAGGAGAGTTTCTCGCATGCTACAGTCGAATCGATGATCTGATCGATCCGCGGTAGAGGTAAGTGGTCCTTGGGGAAATACTTGTTGAGCGATGTGAAGTCCACGCACATCTGAAAGATGTCCGTGTCCTTCTTGGGGACCAACATAGTGTTGGCCAGCCACTCGCTCTCCTTGATTTCTAGGATGAAGTTAGCATCAAGCAGTCTGTTGACTTCGATTCCAACAGTTCAGCTCTTGGTTCGGACAGTCATTGGATCGACTGCTTGACCGGCTTTGTGTCGGGGAACACATTGAGTGCGTGCTCGGCGAATTCCCTGGGAACTCCTGGCATGTCCGCAGGACACCACACGAAGATTTCCCAACGCTCATGGAGGAATTCAATGAGCGCGCTTTCCTATGCGGGGCTAAGGTCATTGGCGATCAGCGCCGTCTTGGAGGCATCCGTTGGGTGGACCTGCACCTTTTTCGTGTTGACTTTGGAGTAGAACGACATGTCAGGTGCATTTTTCCTAGAGACTGGGGGTGCCCCGTTGTCTGTCACCTCTCGGAGCCTCGTGAGTTCCTTCTGCATACCGAACGACTGGGAGATTCTGTTGAAGTCTCTGTCGCAATGGTCGGATCGGGTGAAGGTTCCCTGGACGGTGATGACGCCCCTGGGCCCTGGCATCTTGAGTAGCAGATACGCGTAGTGTGGTATTGCTAGAAATCTTGTGAATGCCACACACCCGAGGATGGTGTGGTACTGGGATGGCCAGTCTACCACCTCAAACTCTAGCCGCTCGTGCCTGAAGTTTTTGGGTTGGTCGAAATGATGTCGAGCCATATCTTTCCTAGGGGATATATGCCCTTCCCTGGGACAATGCCGTGGAACATTGTGTCGGATTGTTCTAGGTTGCACAGCAGGATCCACATTGCTGTGAGGGTGCTGGCGAACATCAGGTTGATGCCACTGCCGCCGTCCATGAAGACACGGCTCATTTCGAATCCTCCGATCTGCGCCTCGAGCAATAGGGCAACATGACCTGGGCCAGGGATCTGGAGGGGGTGATCTGAATGATCGAACATGATGTAGGACTCCGAATCACTGAGGTACTCAGGGATGGAAGGCGGAGCGGTCACGACCATGCTAAGTTGGTGGGTGATCTTCTTTTGCACCCTGTTTGTTGGGCGCCCCTTCTGGATCATCAGGGAACCCTTTGGCGCTGGGTACCCTCCCATGCCGTTGTTTGGCGCGGGTGCGATTGCTGGATTCGAAGGTCCAACGGGTGGTGGTGGAGGAGCTCCGTGGGTGATATCACCTGGTGCAGGTGCGGGCCAAAACCCAGGGTTCACGATCTGGCATCGCATTTGGGTGAGGCCCTCGCTGAGTTTCTATAATTCGCGGCAGTCCTTTAGCATGTGGCTGGCCTACTTTTTTGTAACACCCTCGGAATCGGCCCTATGCAAGTTTCAGCGCTTCCCGCCAAACCCGCATAGAAACGATTCAAAGGTGCCCACCAGGCACTTGCGTGCGGGTGAAAAATGAAGTAATATCATTACACAATAGTCCTCGATGGAACCCACAAAACATATATATACAACAACGACTCAAAGAGTCAAGAATACAGATTTACAGTACAAAGATCCAAATCACCTTGAAAACAATACAGCGTCCGAGTACGGACAAGATGCAAATTGAGCTAAGAGCCCTAAAGAATAACCAATGGCGTCCATAACCCTGCCCAGGCCAAGCCGGAAGGGTAACCCTGCTAACGACGTCGATCTCAAAACCTGCTTAAACAAAAGGGGTGCCAACAAAGGGAAAAAGAAAAAGAGCCAAGATCGAGGCCAGTACACGGAGAGACTAGAATTCGGCGGTCCTCGCCTACATAGGTATGGTGGACTGAAGCGGCAGCACAACATGCACTAAACAACCTATAGAGACTCAATTCAACTGGCGACTATCAGATAGGGATAAGAAGACCTATTCGGAGCAACCTGAAACTATCACCAAGCATACCCATCCTGGTATTTCCCCCTCGAGACCAAACGAGGAAGTCAACCGAGGAACTCACACAGTTGGCAGTTTTATTCATTCCGTTATAGTTGCGGCAATTACTAGTCAGATATAGATAGCATGAGTCATCCTGATATAATAAGTAGTGGGCACTTTTGGTTAACCATTCCATTGTAGTTGCAACACTTACTAGTCAGATACAATTAGCATGAGATATCCCAAACCCAGCAGTTGTTGGTACTTTTATTTATCCATTCCGTTATAGTGAAGCTGATTACTAGTCATATCGGATACAAGTCAAATTATAACAGTAAACTTTAGTTATAGTTGTCTATGATCGAGAACTGTGCTCCAAGTCGTCCATAACCGCGGACACGGCTTCTCGAAAAGATTTAACCGCAGGGTGCACCAAAGTTTCCACGCACCTACACCCTTGTTGTCAGATCAGGTAGGTACAAGATCACAAAACATACACCCAACGGTATGTCGACGGGGTTTCGGACATGACGTTTCCCAGACCCAAAGAAAGCACATGGGGGGCCACCCCACTAAGCTACCCGTAATGAAGTCGGCCGGTCTCCGAGACGGACCCAGGGTTTGCGAACGGTCGAAACGATCGGGAACCCGAAAGTGTGACTAGGCTTGTCGATACCACAAATCATGCCGCGATCCAAAAACAAGACAGCGCCCACGCAATCAATCATAAATAAAGCAGTAAAGCCTGGCATAAGTACATGATAGTAATAAAGCCCCAAACTACTTTGTGGCCCCCCGGTACAGTACTTTGAAATCAGGTACTAAATGGATGGGGGTGCCCACACACCCCACCTGTGGTTAGCGCGCTCGATCTCGGAACAGGTGTCAAGAACTCGGGGTCCTACGGGACACCAAGTGCTGATTAAAATCAAATATTGTCTATTACCCACCGGTGCCTCTGCATTTACCTACTTCAATTTTAGTTATTAAAAGATAATTAAAGCCATGATCATCTTCAACATTAATCATACGGCAATACTCCAACAACTGTGGTACTTGACGACACGCAACAACACTTGAGCAAGCGACTAGGACACGCAAGTCCAACTATCTATCAAACAACAGGTAATAGGATGTGTCCAAGGCAATATAAGGCTGCAAGGGATATCCTGGGTACGAAACTAGAGCATCGCAACACAGATAGCAATAGATCAACAAGAGGAAATAAAAACTATAAAAGTAAAATAGGTAGGAAGGGGGAGAATGCTCGACTGAAAAACATTGCCGAAGTTTCGTAACCGAAGAACCTGTCGAAGCTCACAACATCTCATCGTCCTATCCGGGAAGAAGCAAAACACTAAAAGAAACAAGCGATGCAACAATTACAACTAATGCGAAAGAATCAACATGATCATGATATGATGCATGACATGGCAAGTTAATGATGCAAACTATGTCAAAAAAGTATTAAAGACGTAGCACATTGATGATATAGCACTTGTGAGGCATTATTAATAAGAAACATTTTGTTCCCAATTTTATTTATCATGTTTTCCTTGCATAAATAGTACTGATTATAAAACTGCTCTTAATGCATGATGCAAATGATAACATAGATATCATGGTTGGAGAGGTCTCGTCGCGCTGATCGATTTGGACATATTATTTGTCGAAATCGCAGTTACGGATTTAAAGTTATGCAATAATTAAGAAAAGACATTTATTAATTCGAAATTTTTAAATTGAGCAAATGATGTTATAAATAGCATATTCACAATCCTCATGTTTCTTCTCATTCAAAATCATATATCATACATACTATTTGGATTTATAATTTTAAAATAATATTTAAATCAAATATATTAAAGAGGGGTCAAAGTCAAAGGTTTGACTAGATGCAGTCAACTCTGGTCAAATTGAAAATATGGTTGGGTTCATATTTGAAAATCATTCACATTTCATTTTATAAGTTTGTTCAAAATCAAAACAATTTAAAATTTATAAATTATTTGAATTACATCAATTTCCTAAATGTTTGATGTAGTAAACTCTCGACTTTTCTCACTACTTTCGAACATACCCAACGAGATGCATATCAGTCCGTGGAGCGGCGGTCCACTACCGGCACGCCCAAAGAAGCGCACGCCACGTGGGCGATCTGGAATAGCGGGGGACGCCGGGTGGAAAGTCCAAAACGGCAGGTGTCTTTTTGCAAAACCCCGGGCCGGGGAAGGACGGCGGGAAGGAGACTTGGAAAACAGGGGGGCCTAAGTGGAAAACCTGCTCGAGATCGGATCTGACGTGAAAACTCGGAACGCAAAATCTGCTAGCTGAATCGAGGTTTGGAATGGCGATGGCGAGCAAACCACTGGGAATTTCTTGATGCCGTAAAAACTAAAGTTGTAGAAGGGACATAGTACTACGACTTTAGTGTTTAGGTTTTATCCAGTGGAGGACTATACGCGCCGGGAATCAATGAAGAATAGAGGCCGTCCTGAGGGCAAAAGGACTGAATTTCGTTGACAGAACACCGGGGTTTTCCTGATCTCGCGAGGTCAGTGGCGATTGATACAACACGAATCAGGAGAAGATTCAAAAATGAAAAACAAAGACGGGTCCCTGATCTACAACCCTTGTTCAGAAAACTTTTGCAAAGAATCACCAGGGCGGCGGGGCAACTCTAAACATGGAGCCGTCAGACGCAAACCGCCGCTTGGGGATCAGGCTGCTGGCGAGCTGCAGGCGAGGCTGCACGGGAGGCGGCGGCTACTCTGGTTAGGAAGGAGATGGGTATCATGACCAGGGGTGTAGAGGTGCTCACCAGCGACCGATAGGTGCAGACTAGAGTTCTTGAGGAGGCGTAGATCGACGGGGGCGTAGAGGCTCTGGAGGCTCCTGGATGTTTCGGCCACCGGCGTTCTGCAGCGACTCCGGCGAGGTTCTCCGTCATGCTCCGGTACAGGGTGATGTAGAGGAAGTATAACCAGGCACTGGACATCTTGGATGTCTTCTAGCACAGCTCCAACTTCCGCCTTCTTGGTTTGGCCGAACTAGGGTTTTGTCTTGGGCATGGCTACACCATGGTCATGGTGGAGAGGAGAGGAAGGAAGGCCTGGTGGTGCTGGAGATCTCAGATCTCGATCTGAGAGATAAGGAGGGTGGTTGGCAGATGGGAGAGGCTCACATGGGTAGCTTTTTGTTTTGCCAAAAAGAGGAAGGAGGATGGCTTTGGGTGGGTTTCTTCTCTCCTCCCTCTTGATGCATGAATAAGAGAGGAGGGTGAGGGGACCAAGGAGAGGGGCATGTGGTGGTGGGTTAGTCAAAAGAACCAAAAGAGGGAGGAAGGGAAGCACATGGCAAGCCCACGACATGGAAGGGTTAGAGAGGGGTTTGGTGTTAGGATTTGCAAAAGCTAGCTTGGTGTTTGGTGCATGCACATGCACGTGCTTGGTGGTGAAGCATAGGATAGACTAGGTTAGTAGAGTGTGTTTTGATTAGCTAGGATTTAAAATGAACCCACTCCAATTGAATTAAAGTTTTAAAACAAAAGCAAGTAAGAATACTAGAAGAAGAAGAAGAAGAAAAGGAAGAAGGGTCATTATTTCATGTGGCACGAAATTAGGAGCACATGCAATGGTACATGTACATGGAAATTGGACATGGGTTGGATCAAAACCATATGGCTAAAAGTTGATGATTAGTAAAAGGGAACCATACAAATGTATGTGAGCTGGAATTCAAAACCAAAAGTAAAAGTCATGGCCCACATACATGACATATGGTTGGATTGAAGAAAAGAAAAGAAAATAGATGGTACCAAGGGAAAGCGATGATGTCGAGTTAGTAGATGGAAGGATTTGCAAAAGAAATGCCCTCAGCTCATATTGGGCATATAACATTATATCAAAAGACAAATACAATATATATACAGAAGCAAACACAATTGAGAAGGCAAATGCAAAATGAGAAGAACCAAATGAAAAGGGGTTTTAATATGATGCTCAAATGCAAGGTGGCATGGTGACATGAGCATGATATAATAATGATGCAATGAATGACATGTTGGAAGTAGCAATATATAGACTAGGCAAGTAGCATTACCATTGTTAGACAATTGGGATGCTACATTTTTTCCATCCTGCTTGTCGATGTAGAAGTGGATGGTGTAAGGGCCATACAACTTGCCATATGCCGAGGGTTCTTGGTCGCGGTTGCGACGTTGCCACGTCTGTGTGGGTCATCCCCCGTCGCGAAAGTTGCCTCCGTGTTATCCGCTGCTGCGGTTGTTATCATTGTGGCGATCGGCATAGCCAGCTGCAACCATGTTGACTTCGTCGCGATCGTCGTAGATGCGCGATCTTCGTTTGCTGCGGCGTTCGCGCATGTGGCCATAGTCATCCTCGTCATCCGAATGCATTCGGTGGAGGGAATCCTCGCCATCTGCCCACCTGTTGGCGATGTCCATGAGGTGGTCGAGCGTCTTGGGTTTGACGCGCCCAAGTTCTTCCTTGAAGTCCGGGCGCTTGACACCGTCCTTGAAGGCATCGATCGTCCTCTCCTCAGAGATATGCGTAGTGGAGTTTTTGATGTTGGACCAGCATAGTATGTACGAGCGGATGGACTCGCCCGTTCATTGGGTGCAGGCCCACAGTTCCTCGATCGAGGCTGGCCTCTTACTGGTGCCCTTGAAGTTTCGGATGAAACTATACGCCAGCTCCTCCCAGCTTCGGATGGAGCCTGAGGAGAGGCTGCTAAGCCAGATTCGAGCTGCGCCTGTCAGCTGCAGCTGAAGGCATTGTAGTGCGGTGTTCCTGTTGCCACAGTGCAGCTTGACGGATGAGAGGTGGCCGCTGAGCCAGGCCTTCGGGTCCTGTGTCCCTTCGAACTTCGAAGTTTCCGAAGGGATCTTGAAAATTTTTGGCATCCGCATTCGCCGAACGGATCTGCTGAAGCATCTGGATCCTCATAGTTCTCCGTCGTCTTCTTCGTCAGATTCGGTCGAGCACGCGCGATTGGCATGTGCCTTGTCGATCTTGCGTTGGGTGAGGTCATTTCGAGCGTCGTAGTCACTGCTGCGACGCCTTGGGCTCTTGCGACGCAGGGCAGATCGTGCTCGTCCTCATCGGATGAGGGTGTGGGGCTGCGGTTGAATCTGAACGTAGCTTTCTTTTTCGGCTCCGCAGGAGCTTCATCGTGGAGCGTAGCTCCGATGAGTCCAAGCCCGGCTAGTGAGGACTTGTGCATGTCCATCTTCGGGTCGTCCGCCGGAGGCGGATGGGACGCAAGATAGGTGGTGGCTTCCATGATTGCAACCCGTGGCATTTTCGGCATGACGTTGTCGTTGGCGTCCATCGCCATGAAGGATGTGTTGAGGGTTCTAGTGACCTCGCGTCGTGTGGCAGGGTCCATGTGCTCTGTGCGAGAGCAATGCTTGTTGGCATGGTTGTCGTGCAAACTGGAGCCACCAGCGGCGGAGAGCGCAGCTCGCCGTGCTCTAGACTCCGAAGCCGCCTGCTTGCGTTTGTCGAGCTCCTCCCACAGTTTTACCTGTCGGTTATGCTCACCGATGAGGAGGAGGTGGTATGCGATCAGCAGATCCCGTGAAGCCTTCATAGGTAGGATCCTGTTGCCCTCCACGGCTTCGCATGCCTGGCGCCATCCGTCCTCATTGAGGTTGATTTTCTGGTAGGCGTTAGCGTCGCCTTCGTTGGGCTGGAGGGTGGGTTTCCTCCGTTTCCTCTGTTCCCGGCTTGCGGTTTGAGGGTTGGGTTGGGCGGTGGATTTGCCATGCTCGAAACTGGTGGCAGTTCTACTTCGCTTTGGATGACCACAACGCATTGGTAGCATCCGCAGCTTTCGGATGCAGAACTGTAGGTTCCTTCGTCTGAGGGAGGGCTGCACAGATCCGAGTTGCAGCTCCTGCTGTCATATGACTCATCTGTCAGTGTCGACGTGCGTAGCACGCCGATGGGTGGGACTCACAAAGCGGGCCTGATGGATGGTGGCGGCACCCTATCTGGGAGGCAGAGGGTGCCAGTCTGCCCCACCTAGAAGCAGAAGCTGCCGAACAAAATCTCGAGCCCGTCGCCTACGGGCTCGAAATCCCTCATGGTGGCTGGCGAGTGGGCGGTGAAGTCGAAGGTGCCGAAGAGGAGATGGATCTCCATTGCCGAAGAGTTGTAGATCGCTCCGGATGGGATCGTCACAATCACACAATCAGCGTCCCTAGTTCCCACAGACGACACCAATTGATGAGGTACGATCTCATCAATGCCCATTGTTATGGACTTGGGTTTTGGAGAAGATGGGGATGCTGGAGATCATGGAACGGTTAACAGACAAGCAACACGGGGACACGGTGTTTACCTAGGTTCAGGCCCCCGGAGGGAAAACCCTACTCCTGCTTGTCTGCTCTTGATTATGGCGGAACTGAAGGTTACAGGGGTGTGCAGATGCAATCTGGCGTGAGGTGCGTATTAGGTGAGTTGATTCATCCTCCTCGCCATGCCCTCCTAGCCTTTATATAGATAGGCAGGTCCCGGGCAAAGGTCAAGTCGGTTACAGATTAGGGTTTTTCTCCTTCAAAATTATATCTATCCTAGTCTTGCTCTCCAAGGATCCGAAGACGTCATGGGCTTGGGCCACCCGAAAATCTCCGCAGGCCGCGTATCTTGTCATGGGCCTTCCTTTGGCTGGACCAGGTATACCAATGTCGTGTACCTATAGGGTATAACCATGTCAGTGGGCAAAAGGGCCATATCAAGACATACTGTCCAAGTAAACCACCAGGTGGTTGGCCTACTAAGGGTGGAGGACAAGCCAGTGGAGGCAATGGACAACCCTTAAAGGAGGAAATTTTCTCAAGAACAATAATGGCAAAAGGAGTAGGCCTACCGGGAAGCTGAATTGTGAAACTTTGGAGGAGGTGGATAACTCTGAACACGCAGTGATAGGTACGCTCAATATCCTTACCAATCGAGGAAAAGTTTTATTTGATACTGGTGCAACTACTTCATTCATATCTGAAGAATTCTGTGATAAGTTCGGGATTAGAAGGGCAATGTTAGAAAACCCTATGACCGTAGTGACGACAAGGGGAAATGTAGTGGTACACCACATTAAACAAGATCAAGTTATCTCGATCTGTGGTTATACATATTTTGTGGTCCTTTATGTGATTCCTTTGAAGGGAATTGCAGTAGTGCTGGGTATGGACCGGATGACTGAACATGGAGCTCAGATAAATTGTGAAGATAAAACTGTTTCAATCAAGACTTCAAGCGGAGCAAGGATAGTATATCAGGTTGACAAACACAGTCATATAATGGTAGATCTTCAATTGAACTCAATGAAGGAGGTCAAGTTGAAGGATATTCCTGTAGTAAATGAGTTCCAAGATGTTTTCCCAACAGAGTTACCAGGAATGCCACCTGATCAGGAAATAGAATTCACAATTGATCTAATACCTGGTACAACACCCATAGCTCAAGAACCATATAAGATGGGTCCGAAGGAGTTAAAAGAGCTTAAAGAGCAAATTGATGAGTTAGCTAGGAAAGGATTTATTCAGGAAAGTGTATCTCCAAGGGGAACCCCAGTATATTTTGTGGATAAAAGAGATGGAGGACGAAGAATATGTGGAGATTATAGAAATCTCAATGGTATTACTATCAAGAACAAGTACCCATTACCAAGAATTCAAGATATGTTTGATCAAGTCAAGGGATCTGGAGTAATCTCCAAAATTTATTGAAGATCTGGATACCATCAGATAAAGATTAAACATGAAGATGTTCCAAAACAGCCTTTGTGTCAAGGTATGGACATCATGAGTATCTCGTCGTACCTTTTGGTTTAACCAATGCACCAATAATATTCATGAATTTGATGAACAAAATGTTCATGCCTTACGTGGACAAGTTTGTCATAGTGTTCATTGATGATATTTTGATAAATTCAAAGGATACGGAAGAGCATGCAAATCATTTGAGAATAGCATTTCAAATCTTAATAGAACATAAGCTTTTCGCTAAGTTCAGCAAGTGTGAATTCTGGTTGGATGAGGTAGAATTTCTTGGTCATGTGATCAGTAAGGATGGAATTGTTGTAAATCCATTCAAAGTAGAATTAGTGCTAGAGTGGAATGCACCAACTAATGTGAAACAAATCCGAGGTTTCTTGGGTATGGCTGGTTATTATCGAAGGTTCATTGAAAGTTTTTTCAAGATAGCTAGGCCAATGACCAAATTTATAAGAAAGAATACACCATTCATATGGGATGAGAAGTGTGAAGCAAGTTTTCAGGAGTTGAAAACCAGATTAACTACCGCACCAATCTTAGCAGTTCCTGAAACAGGAAAGGAATACACGGTATATTATGATGCATCCAAGGAAGGACTAGGATGCGTGTTAATGCAAGATCGTAAGGTAATTGCTTATAGATCAAGACAACTGAAAGCACATGAAGTCAATTATCCAACTCATGATTTGGAGTTAGCAGCAGTAGTCTTTGCTTTGAAAGGATGGAGGCATTTTATCTATGGATCAAGGTGTGAGTTATACACTGACCACAAAAGTCTCAAATATTTCTTCACTCAAAAGGAATTGAATATGAGACAGAAGCGTTGGTTGGAGCTAATCAAGGATTATGATTTAACAATCAACTATGCCCATGGAAAGGCTAATGTTATGGCAGATGCTTTAAGCCGGAAGAGCACAGATACTCAGCCTATCAATAGATAATTGCCAAAAGAGCTACAAATGGATTTGGAAAAGTTGGAAATTCAATTCATAAGAACATAAATTCTTGGAGGATTAGATACTATGAGAGTAGTTGAAGAACAGAGAAGTGATATTCAGAATGAGATTTTCAGATATCAAGATAAAGATCCTTTCATTGTTTAAGAAATTCGAAGAATCTATCAAGGTCAAACATCAGTTTTTTGCTTAGGAGATTATGGATCTTTATGGTTCCAAGATCGCCTTTGTGTTCCAGATGTGCCAGAAATTCGAGAGGTGATACTTCGAGAAGCACATGAGACACCATATTCTATACATCCATGAAGTACAAAGATGTACATGGATTTGAAGGAATTATTCTGGTGGAATAATATGAAGAGAGACATTGCAACACATGTGTCGGAATGCCATACTTGCCAAAGGGTAAAAGCTGAACATCAAAGTCCAGCAGGACCATTACAACCTTTGGAAATTCCGGAGTGGAAATGGGAAGAAGTTGGAATGGATTTTATCACAGGGTTACCCATGACACCGAAACAGAAGGATATGATATGGGTGATTATGGATAGATTCACAAAAAGTGCACGTTTTATCCCGGTAAATCAAAAGGATAATGCCGAGAAGTTAGTAGAAGTATATGTCAAGGAAATAGTAAGTAAGCATGGAGTGCCCAAGAAGATAGTATCAGATAGAGGATCTGTGTTTACTTCAGCATTTTGGAAACAATTACATGAAGCACTTGGTTCAAAGTTAGATTTCAGCACAGCCTATCATCCAGAAACTAGAGGTCATATAGAAAGAACCAATCAAATATTGGAAGACATACTTAGAGCTTGTGCATTAGATTTTGGAGGTTTATGGGAAGATCATCTACCATTGGCAGAATTTTCTTACAACAACAGCTATCAGAGTAGTCTGAAGGCGGCACCATACCAAGTACTTTATGGGAGGAAATGTAGATCACCAATATGTTGGTATGGACCTAGTAGTAGCAAAGAATTTGCACCAGACTATATCAAAGAAAAACAAGATATCATCGATATCATCAAGGATAGATTGAAGATAGCTCAAAGTAGACAGAAAAGTTATGCTGATCAAAGTCGAAGATCATGGCATCCTGAAGTGGGATATATGGTATATCTCAAAGTAATTCCAATGAAGGGAGTTAAGAGATTTAGATTTAAAGGAAAATTAAGTCCAAGATATATTGGACCATTCAAAATACCGAGTCAAAACAGGACCATAGCTTATGCTTTAGAGTTGCCAAAAAATCTGGCTCAAGTTCATAATGTTTTCCATGTTTCACAACTCCGGAAATGTCTTAAAGTTCCCGATGATGCAATTACACATTAAGAAATTGAGTTACATGAAGCTTTGACTTTTGTTGAGAAACCCTGTAAAATTCTGGAAGAGAACTGGAAAAGGTTGCGAAACAGGGTAATTAAGTATTGCAAGGTATGGTGGGAACATCACCCTGAGCGGGAAGCCACATGGGAGAAGGAGAATGACCTAAGAGAAGCATATCTAGAACTATTCAAGTACACTTCGGCAAACTTCGAGATGAAGTTTAATTTAAGGGGGGAAGTCTGTAACATCCCATCATTTATGAACCAACGAAATGTAGAAATAGGATTTTGTGCATGTGCATGCATTCATCTGTAAAATATGGGTAAATTTTTCACCAAATAAAAACCTAAAGAGACCAGAGTTTATTTCACTCTCTAGAGGTAGGAATAGCTCTTGGATTGTTTTAAACTTTGACAAGATCTTTATGAATTAGTGTGTTTTGGGGGGAAATAATTTGAATTCAAATTTAAAAATTTAATCATTTGGAAGATATTTAAAATTTAGAAGTTGGTATTTTAAAATGTTTTCCAAAATTACTTAGTAATATTATTTAAAAAGATATATTGAATAATAATAAGAAATTAAGATAAAGAAATTCAAATATGAAATGAATTCTTATTTCTTATCTTTTTTCCATAAACATTTTACAATGAGGAAATCATACAACCAATGGAGTAATTCATTATAGTAAAAGAATTACAAGAAATGAAATTCTAATATAAATAAATTATCACAAGATTCTTACAAAAGAATAAAAGGTAAAATCACAATGAAAAGATATAAAACTATTTAATCCTATACTACATCTTGAGCATCCATATCTTGTACCTGCAAAATTCAAAAACAAACAAAATAAAAAACAAAAGATTATTTTGTTAGATTTACTCTCAGTAGGGAACAGTGAAGTGCACTATTCATAGTACCTCATTGAGTAATAAAAAGGGCAAGTTTTACCAATGTGTAAGTATCTGTTCTTTCATATCAAATAAGCCTCAAAGCCTTATTATCAACAACAAGTAAAGGGGCAAGTTTCACCAGGAGAGTACATTGTAAAAGGATAAAAGTTGAAAACACCTCACTAATCTGATCCACAAATAGCACCAAGCAGCCATGCAGCATAGTCAACAAAATGCATGTTGTGTGCTGTCGACACAGCAACTACATCAAATGCAAACAAAAAGGGAAGTGCACAGCCGTAGCATAGCCTTAGTATCTCATTTCCATTTCCAAGCACAAGGCCAAGAACACATCAAGCCCGCCAAAGCTAAGCAAAACCACCAGCCAAGGTATACACCATATCATCCAACTATCTATCAGATGGTGACATAAGGAGGAGGTGGAGTAGGTGGATAGCAAGATCAAGGTCAAGCTCATAGGAACTAGAAGGAGCAGGAGCAGCACCAGGAGGTGTAGAACAAGATCAAGCCAACAAAACAAGCCAGTAAGATCAAGTCAACCAGATCAACCAGCACCATAACAACATCATCAACAACCAAGTGGTGTGGTGAGTAAATATAAAACCATCACATGATCCAATCATCTTATCTAGACTATCAAACATGTGTTGTTTTATATATAAACCTCCCAGAAATCACCCAAGTGGGGTGTATCCATCATAAAGGGAAATCCATTAAAAGCCAATGACTATCTTTACAAATAAAGCTAGGATCTCAGACCAACATCATAGATCCTAGATATAAAGCTATATTTCCACAATACAAGATTAGATAAGCCCTAGATCATTATTTCTGGGCACATCTCTTAAAAGAGTAGCACCCCAGAAATCAAAAGATCTTAAGGATCCATATAAAACAGTAAGTATACCAATCATTTTATCAGAGAAGTCAAGAATCAGTAACTGGTACTAATACCAGAACACATCTATAAGGGACAGCAAGTTAGAGACATAGTTTCTAGGCCTCAGACCAACATCATGGACCAAAGAAGACCACAGGCAGTCTAGGCAAATCTTTCTAATAAAAGCTTACAACTTATCTTAGTACAAAGCTACTCTAGAACACTGATAGAATAAAGCCTATCACTAGAACAAGCACTTGTGTGCCATTCCAAAAATGGTGTCACAAGACTGAGTTCTAAACAAGGCAAATTCTATATATTTAGCTTTCATCAATAAACCTACAGTTAATTAATTAATCATTTTCCTGGAATAAAAAACCAGGAATCATTCACAAATTTGCATATACACAATCAGTGCATCATTGAAATTATATATCAACTTCAATCTACATATATCCACACAAGCCAATACTTATAATTACAGTGAACAATCACTGACAGTACTACTGTCAGTACTAAGATCATGACAGTAGTAAGTTCCCAAATCACCAGAATCAATAGGCAATAGTTGTACAATAACAATATTATCTAGACAATATCCAATGACCAATTGGAATCAGTCTAACAAAGCCACTAGCAAATCCAAGACCAACTGTGGACGATAATCAACATGGTTTAATCATCACATCTATTTCTAATTCATTTCATCATCCTCAATAACCAACACAGAGGGGTGAAACCTTAATTAAAGCATGAACCCTAATTAGGGATGACCATTATAATTACACATAGGATATCAAGAGAGGAAGAGGAAATAGAGAACGAGGGAAAAAAGAACATACTCACCAATGGTCCTCGTTGTCGATTAGAAGAGGGAGCAGAGGAGCCGACGAGCACACGGTGGCACAGGAAGCACCTGAAGGGCGTTGCAACCCGCACCGATCCATGGCGGCGGCCACAACGACACCAGCGGTCGAACAAGCGCCCCCACATCACCACCAACACCGCACAACCTCATGGGAGCAGTGGAGAGAACATCACCAGCAAACCCCCAAACCCTAGGTTTCGGAACATAGCTAGTCTGGTCGAAGAAGAGCTCTAGAGACAAATCGAATTGGACCAGGCGACGGAGCAGGGTCATCTACCTTGCCATGCACCATGGCGGCGGCCTAGTAGGCCTAGGGTGGCGTGAATCGAACGATGGCGGCGTGGGCAACACCATAGCACCACGGGGTCGAGGAAGAAGGAGAGGAACGAGTAGGAGAGAGAACTGGGGTGTACTAGGCCGATAGTGTCCAGTACCACTTCGGTGGGTGATTTTTTTGACGAACCCATTTGGGCCAGGTTGGGTCTGGTCAGCCCAATTGGGTGGCCCAAATCTTAAAAGAAAAATAATTTAAAGAATTAACAAAAGACCAAAATACCCCTAGGATTTAATAAATCCTAGAACATAAAATAAAAGCCCTAAAAAATACAAATGATATATTTTTAGGTTTATAATAATACAAGCTACCTATTTAAATTAAGAAATCTATTTTAATAGAATAACTTTAGGTTAAAGATTTTTATACTATATATTCCTGATGGAATTTTATAAAAACAATAAAATACCTAAAAATAAATAAAAAATGACTTTTATCATCCTTAATTATTATAGTATTTTATAAAAATATTAAATTGATATTTAATATATCAAAATAAAATCTTCCAAATTAAAATGATTATTCTCAAAAGAAATATTAAGAAAAGAATTATAGTTTTTGACTCTTTTACTGAGATATTATATTACAAAAATATCAAATATAATATTTACAAAATATTAAGAATTATTATTAAAACAATTTCCTTTATTAAGGAAATTCAAAAAAAATTATATATTGGGTAAAACACATAAAGAAGATAAATAATAAATGATGCATTGCATTATTATGCATAATCATTTTTGCTTCTTTAAATGTTGTCCTTACCCGGCAATGATGATGTTTTGTAGAAATAGAAGATCAAGTTCGAGTGCAAGCATCCAACTTCACTACCTTGCAATCACAAGGCAAGTTCATCACTTGCTCATGTCCTTTGAGGAGTCTTTATCAAAGTATTTATAAATTGTGTGTTATCATCTATGTTTCGAAGAAAGAAAATATTATTTTCTAAAAACAAATAAATTGTTGATATCAACCTAAGTGATGATATGGATTAGCTGAGCAATGGAACTAAGATTTCCATTTGAAATAAGATTAATCACCTAGGACTTAACAAGCCATGATACCAGTGATTCTAGCGTCGTATATCACGTGTTAACCATGAGATTTGGAATGGGACGAAGAAGTCAGCTGTATCTTCTTCCTCTCGCATGTAGCTGAATGTGCAGGTTGTGGTTGTTATCCCTGTAGCATGCATTAATTGGTAATTCATAGAGGATATGCAGCATATGGGTGGGAACCCTCAACGTCCCATGATAGTTCTGGCATCTGACAGTCTGTACTAACCATTGCCATAATTCAATGGGTGGGCATGGCTCACACCAAGGAGACATGCGGGGTCGCAAAGGGGGCAGTGATTGGCTTGGATCACCTATTGGGCCCCACATCATGGAATAGCGGACGGGAAAGTATTTCCGGTTGTGCAACAAGGAGTTGATCTCTCATGGGTAAAGTAAGGCACCTCTACAGAGTGTAAGAACTATAACTTGTTACTCCCTGTTCTAGGAAGGACATACAAACACGGCAGGAAAGGAACTCCATGAAAGTTCTGGTCAACCTGTGAAAGCTGATGGGCATAGTTTTTGATAATAAAATCAAGCTTTGAAGAAATGTTTACGAAAACTGCATAGTGCCAAGGACTGATAGTCCGAGGTGGTAGATAGAGCATCAAACTTCCCACCTTGCATATAATGAACTTGATGGGTAATGCTGTTACTCACCCTTTCCTTTGATCCCCTTCTTAGACTCTGAAGAGACAGAAGACACTCTGTTGTATGCAGCTAAAGACCAAGAGGATATCTACTACGAGGAGCCAGATCTGTCTGGAGGAGTGGAAGGGGTTGACTATGGGATCCAATATTGAGTGGAGGGCAACGAGTCCGATTAGTTGCCTTAGTTATTAGTAACCAATTGAGCTGAGCAGCAGAAACCTTATATAATAAGTTGTTGAGCTCAATTCAGAATCTAAGCTTAAAACTATCAATCTTCCGCTGAACTGTTTTAAGTTGGTTTGTAAATTGAATCTTTTGAAGTATTGAACTTCTTGTATTGTAATAATAATATGTGTATGCTTGTAATATGGACCAGCAATGTTTCTATTGTACCACTATGAGGGATGTGATATTTATGGTACGGTGTTCTGTGGATATCATGTCAACGACTATAGTGTACCACACATGCAGTGGTATGTTGGGTCACTGCATATATGATACCAGATCAGTTATTCACATCTACAAGTCGTTGCAGGGACTTGTAAGAACTAGGAGCATAGCAAGAGGCGAGGTTGATATTCGAGTTGGCAACAAAGGGAGAGTCGCTGCGTTGGAAGTCGGCACGATGCAACTTCATTTACCTTCCGGATTCATTATGGAACTGAATAATTGTTATTATGTTCCAGTGCTTAGTCGAAACATTATTTCCGCTTCATGTTTGATGAGGCAGGGCTATGAGTCGAATATTAAGAATAATGGTTGTTCTTTATATTTGAATGATATGTTTTACGACTTTGCACCTGTCCAGGATGGGTTATTTATTTTGAATCTTGATGGTGAGTCGGTTTATAACATAAATTTTAAAAGGTTGAAACCAAATGATCTGAATATGACTTACTTTTGGCACTGTCGACTTGATCATATAAGTTGGAAAAGCATGAAGAAGCTCCATGATTATGGACTCCTAACTTTGTTCGACTTGGAGTCATTCGAGACATGTGAATCTTGCCTACTCGGCAAAATGACCAAGACACCATTGCAAAGAGTTGTGAAAGGGCGTCCAACTTGTTGGGACTAGTACATAGTGATGTATGTCGTCCAATGAGCACGACATCCAAAGGTGGTTATGAATACTTCATTACCTTCACTGATGATTTGAGTAGATATGGATATATCTACTTGATGAAACATAAGTCGGAAGCCTTTGAAAAGTTCAAAGAATTCTAGAATGAAGTACAGAATCAACTCGACAAGAAGATAAAGTTTCTTCAGTCGGACCGAGGCAGCGAGTACATGAGCCATGAGTTTTATGACCATCTGAAAAGTTGTGGAATACTTCCTCAACTTACTCCGCCGGGAACACCGCAGAGGAACAGTGTCTCGAAAAGGCAGAATCGGACCTTGTTGGACATGGTACGATCAATGATGAGTCGGACAGATCTGCCTTTATCATTTTGGGGTTATTGTCTAGAAACAACAGCGTTCACCCTAAATAGAGTACCATCAAAGTCGGTAGAGAAGACACCGCATGAGATGTGGACAGGCAAAAAGCCGAGTCTGTCTTTTCTTAAGATTTGGGGTTGTGAAGCATTTGTTAAGAGACTTCAGTCGGACAAGCTTACGGCCAAGTCGGATAAGTGTATTTTCATGGGGTATCCGAGGTAAACCTTGGGTTACTACTTCTACAACCGAGAAGAGGGCAAAGTGTTTGTCGCTCGGAACGGTGTCTTCCTTCAGAAAGAGTTCCTCAGTCGGGGAGTAAGTGGGAGCACAGTGCAGCTCGAAGAAATTCGAGAGGAATCAGCTAGTGGCGAGTCGACAAAAACCTTGGAGGTTGAGCCGATCGTGGTAGCTGAGCCATCAGCGGAACTTGTAGTACAAAGATCGACAAGATTACGAAGTGTTCGTGATGTATTGCTGTTAGACAGTGTTGATCCGGCAAATTATTCAAAAGCGATGGTGGGATCTGATTATGATTCATGTCTTGGAGCCATGAGATACGACTTAAAGTCCATGGATGAAAATCAAGTTTGGAACTTGGTTGATCTACCAGACGGTGCAAGACCCGTCGAGTGCAAATGGGTCTTTAAGAAGAAAACTGATATGGATGGAAATGTTTCCACCTATAAAGCACGTCTTGTCGTGAAGGGGCTCCGACAAGTTTAAGGAGTTGATTACGACGAGACCTTCTCGCCTGTAGTGATTCTTAAATTAGTTCGGATCATGTTAGCTATAGCAGCCTATTTCGACTATGAGATATGGCAGATGGATGTAAAAACGACTTTCCTTAACAGAAATTTAACCGAGGACATGTATATGATACATCCCGAGGGTTTTGTCGATCCGGCTAATGCTGACAAAGTGTGCAAACTTCAGAAATCCATTTATGGGTTGAAGCAATCATCTCAGAGTTGGAATATTCACTTTGATGAGGTAGTCGAATAGTTTGGCTTCATCAAGAGTGATCATGATTCTTGTTTATACAAGAAGTTTAGTGGGAGCAAAGTAAACTTTCTAATCTTATATGTGGATGACATATTATTGATTGGAAATGATGTCCAGACGTTGCAAGAAACCAAGGAATCATTCGAAAGGAGTTTCTCAATGAAAGACTTGGTTGAGGTAACATATATTCTCGAAATCCAGATCTATAGAGATAGATCAAGAAGGCTCATTGGATTGAGTCAGATTACATATTTGGACAAAGTGTTGAAGAAGTTGAACATGGAATCATCTAAGAAGGGATTCTTACTGATGTCCCATTGTGTAAAACTTAGCAAGACTCAGTGTACTTTGACGACTAATGAGCGAAGTCGGATGAGTGCGATTCTGTATGCTTCTGCAGCCGGATCCATCATGTATGCCAAGATTTGTACTAGGCCGGATGTTTCATATGCTCTAAGTGTTGTGAGCAGATACCAGGCTGATCCTGGACAAATCCACTGGACAACGGCTAAAAATATCCTAAAGTACTTGAGAAGGACTAATGATATGTTTTTAGTTTATGGAGGTGAAGATGAACTCAGTGTGAAGAGTTACATGGATGCGAGTTATCTTACCGACTCTGATGATTATCATTCGCAATTTGGGTATGTGTTTGTAATAAATAGAGGGGCTATGAGCTAGAAGAGTTCCAAGCAAGAGACCGTGTCTGCATCTACAACAAAGGCTGAGTATATTGCCGCCTCAGAGTCAGCAAAGGAAGTTGTTTGGATGAGGAATTTCCTCATGGATTTTGGTGTGGTTCAGGGCTCATCCAATCCGTTAGACGTGTATTGTGACAACAATGGTGCTATTGCACAAGCCAAGGAACCTAGACAACACCAGAAGAACAAGCACATACTCATGCGGTACCACCTAATTCGCCAGTTCGTGGATCAAGGTGATATCAAGTTATGCAAGGTACACATGGATGCAAATATTGCAGATTTGTTGACAAAGCCTCTACCACAGCCAAAGCATGAGGCGCACCTAAGAGCTATGGGCATTAGATGCCTCGACATGTGATGTCGGAATATTGACTCTAGTGCAAGTGGGAGACTGTTGGGAATATGCCCTAGAGGCAATCATGTATGATGATATTTCCCATTGTATTCATAAAGATATTAAGTTGTCCTTGTATAAACATCTGATGTGTATCATTGAATATGTGATTCGGTTGTGGAACTATACATTCATGTTGTTTGTACTAAATATCCTTGGTCATCAAGGTTGTGCTGGACACACAACTTAGACCAATGTGAAAGTTGGTTGATGACTCGGTTCCACTTGTCATGGGCATGTAGATGCTATTCCGACTTACATAGATTCGGCTAAAGAGTTTACCGAGTCGGATTGACCCATATTGAGGTACAACGAACAAGTTGTCATTTGTATATCTCAATCAATGTAATCCTTAGACCTAAGGTTGTTGCACAGTCCGAGTTGAGGATCACTGACTTAGGTTCTATCAAACGCTGATACGTAACTGGGATGTTATAAAGGCAGAGTTCGGGTCGACTGAGAATCAAGCTGCATGATGTGAATAACCAAGATGGGATTCTGCCCCTCTAGTTGGAGACATATTCTCTGGGCCCTCTCAAATGATATGATTCGGAAAGCATGCCATGCACGACTCGGTTAAGTGTTAACCAAGGCGATCGACTAAGAGTTAGTCGGATGAATCACTTATCTCGGATCGTTAAGAGAGTCAGACTATTTAAGGGATGACAAATATTCGCCTATAGTCTGACAAGGTATATCGTGAGGCAAAAGGGACTCAGACATAAGTCACATTGGAAAGGCAAGTTGTCATGACTCTTTGGTACTTGGGAGTCGGCACGTTTTGCTAGGAGCCGCTACCGACTGATCGATTGAGAGTCGGACTCCAATCGTGTTCAAGTTTCCATGAGCCTGCGGGGTCACACACTTAAGAGCGGGAGTAAGTTCGGATTGTATCTGAACCAAAAATCTGGTTAGGTTGGACCCAAGCTGGATTTAGGACTGAGTCAGTGATTCGGACTCATGGTGACTAATATGGTCTTTAGTGAATGGGCCACGAGTGAGTGGAGCGCACATTCACTCCCTATATATAGTGGGGCATAAAAACCCAGAAGGGTTAACGGTTAGGTCATTCCATGCGTTAGCTCCACATCAGTCCAGCCGTCGTATCGAACCTAGAAGTTCGCCGCCCATGCTCCTCCTTGTACGTTTGGATACCAGCAGAGGTGCTATACGATCAGCACCAGGACGATCATGATCGGATCGGATCTTGATGACTGCACCGCGTTCAACTAACGCGCTTCATTAATAATTCGCAACTGCACGTCTAGTGGTCATCCTCATGGCCTTCTACCTCAGTTAGATCTTGGGAACACCACGTTAGAGGAATTTTTTTTGTTTTATCTCTGCGTGGCCCAACAATTCTGTCTCCCACTCATCCATGATGGTTTTGTAGTCAAGATAATAACCCTTTCTGCAAACCTTATCATCTTGCCTTTTTTGGCAGAAGCTCACATCTATATGCTACCTCCCCTTGACCAACTATTTGCATGGTTATGATCTACTAACCATGGTATATCAATCCCCACTTCTCTTGTTTCCATTGAAGTATTGTGTTTCTTTAAACCCACATGGTTTAGGAGGCATCATGACAACTCTGTTATGGCAGCCTTATTTTCAACAAAGTTTGCCTTGTCTTCTAGACCACCTCAAATACATCCAAGCCCAATTCTTGCTGCCATGATAATCTATATAACTTGGTCTATCCATCCATATATCCCTTGCACCAAGGTGAGCTCTAAGCTCACTAATCCAACCATGTTTAGGTGGCATAAAAATATCAAAACCCTAGATTCCCCCAAATCTAGTTTCTTCCAATTTCACCAAAATTCTTCAAAACCCAAGGTGTCCAATGATATATACCTCAAGTTGACATCATCTACCTTGGATATAATTATTTGGATCCTAAAACTATTTAATTTCCATTTTTGGCAAAACCCTAGAAAGTTGGTCTATAAAGGCAAGTTTGTTTTTCTCCAAATTACTTTGCCAACTCAAGGCACATTTGAGTTCGATATATAATACCCTACCTCTCCATCTCAATAATAAATATTTTTGAGATTCTTTATTATTTCTTTTTTCCATTTCTCTTAAATGTCAGAAACAAGAAATAATAGTCCAAAAATACTTTCCCTTCTCAATAAATCCCAATAAAATTATCCAAAATGTGATATGGTATTTTGAACCATCTCACCCCAAAAACCAACCTTGTACAAAGTAAAAATACCAAATTAGCTTCTATAAATCATTTCTGCACTTTTGAATAAATGGGGTTAAGTGGATTTATAATCATTTGAAAAATCCCAAACAATTATAGGAGGTGTATCTTAACCATGTCCACCTACCAGTACCTTAAATCATATTGATAATATCAACTTGGAGAAATTCCTTCATATCCATCAATATGGCCAACCTTGGAGCTATGACCAACCCATGAGCTAAACCCCACCAACCCCATCTAAACTTCCAAAACAATGCAACACAACCCCCAGCACTCTCTCTGGTCGTGGGTACTGTAGAAGGCCGTAACATCCCAGGATTAGCACCTATAATTAGAGAGGACACTCGTGTGCATTGCATTCATGCATAAGAAAATTCGGGGAATTTTCGTGCAAAACTAAAGAAGCTATAGAGGGATCGAGATCTCTCTTGTTCTGATGGAAACATTAGGACAAGTGTGATGGATTTCGACATGACCTCTATTGTTTTTTTGTGTTTTAGAGGAAGCCAATTCAAATTTTAATATTTAATTGATGGATTTGAATACAAAAAGAATTTGAAATAGAATAATAATTGGAAATTAAATTATAATAAGAGATAAGAGGTGAACTCTTATTTATGAATAATATACAATATTCACAATTATTCAAATTGAAATTTAAAACATAAAGAGATAAGTGTTCCTCTTGCCTTGATGAAGCGGGATTTAGTTAATCATAGATGAGTGTTAGGAATTTGGACATGACCTTTGTTGATTTTATAATTTTGGGGAAAAGAATTTTCATTCAAGACTTCAAATATGAGATCATACAATTCAAATATAACTTGGATTTAAATTTAAATCTTAAACTATCATAGAATATTCCATAATCATAATACAAAATGGTATAACTAAATATAATATTTATTACATAAATATGAATTTAAGAAATTACAAGTTACAAATAATAAAGATTTATTACAATTAAGAAATGAACCAAATAAATAAATATAAAAAGGAATTACATAAATGAAATAATTAAAAGAACTCTTTATTACAAGTAGATATATATATACATATTATATTATATTATATTGTCTTTGCAAATGATTTAGAAAAGAAAAAGAAAACAAATAAAATTTATTGAATAAAATACAACAATACAATTTTTTACAATATTCAACAGAAAAGAAATTACAATATTTGATAAAAAGAAACCTAAAGTAATTTACTATACACTCTTGTATTTTCTTTTCTTCTCTTCACATTCTTTATTCCTGCAAAATAAACAGGAAAAAAACAACACAAAAATAAAAGAAGGTTATGTTGGTTAGTTTTGCTCTTAGTTCTAAACAGTGAGATGCACAATTCGTATTACATCACTGAGCTAATATTAAGAGGGGAAAGTTTCACCAAATCATAGTATCTGTCCTTAATCAGATAAGTTGCCTCATCACAACATCATTGGCCAGGGGCAAATTGCACCAGAGAGAAGGGTAGAATAGTAATAGTAAATTCAAAGGAATCCTTTGATCTGATCCATTCGAGTGAGGCGTGCATAGAGGCAGCTCACTCATCTGCATGCACTACTGTGTTGTCAAGCCAACAGAGAAGCAATCAAGGTAGAAAAGGAAGCCACGGCTACCATAGGGGGGTTTTCCCTGTACACATATCTTATATCTCTATTCCTAGAGCATCATAGGGTATTACTGGTCATCACCAGTTTCAGTACAAATCCACCACACCAATTTAAACAAATCAGCCAATAGATCAACCTGGTAACCTGAGAAAGCTCAAGCAACACAAGGAGGAGCATGGCAGGTGTGCAACAAGGACACTAGTAGCAAATCACCACCACAAGGAGGAGAAGGAAATTGTTTCCAGAAGCTTACCAGCAATAAAAAGTGGAACCTGATCAAGATCCACCACAAGAATCATTACAAGCACATATTCCCAAGCCACTTTTCTACTTAACACTAGCATGTTGGTTTCTTAGATCAGTATAGCATCTGTTCTTGTCTTTTTATTTCTGAGCATGGAGTTGTGTGGGAGAAAGAGCTCTCAGACTGGGTAGTAGTGCTACTCGAGAATCATCCTAGAGCTAACAAAAGGGCAACAACAATATCTATTCATGTGCAACAAAAGTAATGCCTCAATTCATACATCATTGGCTTATTTAAGTAAATCCATCATTTGGTTATAGAAAGGATTCCTACTGGCAACTAAAACTTGAGATAGTTAGCTACAACACGAGATCTGGCTAGTCAATGTTTCTTAAACATTTGTGTATCCTCAATTGAGGTGTCACAACATTAACACCATCAATAACCAGATGGTAATTGTGTAACAAAACTGAAGTGAAAGCTACCTAGCAATGAATACAATACACACCATCAGTTTTAATAACTATGAAGCATTTCAACATGTACTGTCCTATGGAAAGTATTGTTGGAGATATGCCCTAGAGGCAATAATAAATATAGTTATTATTATATCTTTGTGTTTATGATAAATGTTTACATTCATGCTATAATAGTATTAACAAGGAAACATTAATACTTATGTGATTTGTAAACTAAAATAGAGTCCCTAGTATAGCCTCTTTATAATACTAGCTTGTTGGTTAATAAATGATTGTGGTTTCCCTATCATGAACATTGAGATGTTATTAACAACAAGATCATATCGTTAGGAGAATGATATGGTGGAATACTCCTATAGATAAGCGTAGCATAAAGATCAAGTCATTTTAATAGTTCAATTGCTATATGCTTTCTGATACATAGTAACCTAATTCCTTCGACCATGAGATCATGCATATCACCTTCACCGGAAGGATGCTTTGATGACATCAAACACCACACCGTAACTGGGTGGCTATAAAGGTGGCATTGAGTGTTCGGAAAGTATTGGTTGAGACACATGGATTAAGAGTGGGATTTGTCCATCCATATGACGGATAGATATACTCTGGGCCCTCTTGGTGGAATGTCATCCAATTGGCTTGCAAGCATGTGACTGGCTCACAAGGGATCACATATCACGGGAATGAGAAAAGAGTACTTATCAGTAACGAGGTTGAACTAGGTATGCAGAGATATTGACGATCATAACCTCGGATAAGTAAACTATCGTGAGACAAAGGGAAATTGGTATCATATGTAAGTGGTTCATTCGATCGCAAAGTAATCATAGAAATATGTGGGAGCCATATGAATTTCCAGATTCCTCTATTGGTTATTGTTCGGAGAAGTGTCTCGATCATGTCCGCATAATTCACGAACCGTAGGGAGACACACTTAAGGATTCGACGTTGTTTGAGTATTTATGGAATGATGAGTAAGAGACCGAATGTTATTCGGAGTCTCAGATGGGATCCGGGATATCACGAGGAGATCCGAAATGGTCCAGAGAATAAGATTCATATAAGGAAAGTCCTGCTTCGGGGTTGGAGAATGGTTCCGGTGTTTTCATCAGGAATGTTCTAGAAGGTTCCGGAATGTCCGGCACTCCGGAGGGGAAGGGTACATGAATGTGTTATATCAAGTTGGTATGATTGCATCATGTACTAGGTGTCATCGCTGAACAAAATAAAGGGTTTAATCAAACCCTAGTTTGAAAAGTCAAACGCCAATTTGAAAAGTCAAACGGCTATTTTGGGAAGTGGAGGGAAGTGGGAAACCGAGTTGGGGAGGAGTTTCTCCTCCACCGCCGGCCCACTCGGGATCTGAGTTGGGAGGACTCCTCTCCCGGGCGCCCCACCTATAAAGGGAGGGGCAGGGCTGCCCCTCCTAGTACACAAGTTGCTCCACCCAAAACCCTAGCCCGGCGCCGCCACCTCCTGTTGCCGCCGCCGCCACCTAGGGCTCCCCTTGCCGCCGACTTGGGCAAGTCCCAAGCCCTAGCCGCCGGCCCTAGCACCTCCTCCTTCGTGTGTCTAAACCCTAGATCACCGAGGAGCTCTCTCATAGTCCACCATACTCGCTCCGGCTTAAGGCGAAGCCCTGCGAGATCTCCCCTCTACTTACGGTACCACGCCGTTGTGCTACCAGAATCGCGAGGAGAGTGCTACAACCTCCGCTGCCTGCTGGAACAAGGGAGAGGAAGGTCTTCGTCGAGTACCGAACGTGTGATCGATCAAGGAGCGCTGCCGGAACGCAGCGCCGGAAGGATTGTCTACGCGATCTTGAGATCGGGAAGAGTACGACTACATCACCCACAAGAATCTGCTCTCGTTAAACACTTTGGAATCTTCGAGGGTGAGTTATTCCATCGACTCGTTTCTACAATCTAGTAGATAGATCTTGGCTTGTTTGTTTGTATGCGATAGAAATTTTTTGTTTTCCATGCTACGAAACCCTACAAGTATCCACATAGTATCACAGTTCCACTTGAAAATGAAAATCAATTTAATTCATATCATTTTCCTACAAGTCACAATTAGGAATCATGTGGTCAATTACTGTCATGTTGACATCATACATATATGGTTACCAAACCTCACTTGCAAATAAATTTAAATCATTTTCCTAGCTACCACTTGTTAGGAATCATTCCCAATATACTTTCTCATATAAACAGTATAGATTAAGCAACCAATCTCACTTGCAGATAATCACCAAAGAGTTCTTATCATTTCCCTAGTCAACCATCTAGGAATCAATGATCCAGATATCAAGCAATTAGGTAGATAAAGAGAATCTACATTGCATATTTTAATTCATGTTTATCCCAGATCATGCCTTTGCAAGATATGATCATCAATAGCTCATCCATAACCATCCGCAGGCAACCAACATTAAATTTTAGATCATTTTACTAGCTATTTAGCTAGGAATCATTTATGTGTGTACATGTCCTACTTGCATCTGATCTACCCATCTGCATCTATTAGAGCATTTAATATTGCACAACAAGAACACAAGCTAGCTACCAGAAACCAATTGAGTCTAGATTTCCAACAAAAAAATACATATCATCAACTAATATTTATTAAGTGGTATTACATGGCATGTTTAGGAATCCTTTTGTAATATTTCAGTGTCACAATAGCTAACAAAAATTCAGTAAAAATTATTGAAGCAACGATTCAGATATATATACATTTTTTCTTCAACAACGAGACCAGATAACAAAAAACTGAGTACATGCACTATCCAAGCACAAGTAAAATACTATAAGGGCAAAGGAATTGACAGGGTTCAATCTATTCCTAGACAACATTAGGAATCAAAGTAGAAGCTCAAGAGCACAATTCTTATTTCCTGAACATGGTCAATCACGAGGTGATGAGAGGATTCAGAGAGGGAGAAGGCAAATAAGAGGGGAGTACTAACGGAGTTGAATAGCCTGGGAACACCGGGGACCGGGGTTGCAGATGATCGTCGTTACGCCGATGTCCGAAGAAAAATGGTACCACAACACCTCCCCCCCACCACGACAGAAATAATGGTCCCGAAGTAGCACGACGAAGCATTAATGGGGTGTCGGGGTTGCGCCGCAATGCCGTCCCTCCGGCGTCAGGTATTGGAGAAGGAGAGACAGTTAGAGAGGGGCTCGCGTTCTTCCACGAGAATCAACCGGAGGCGCCGGCGTGGGAGCCACATCGTGACCTTGAGCCATGGCGGCTAGGGTTTCATCCAGGCGCGCGCGGGGCCACGATTGAACCCAATCGACTGAGAGAAGGGAAGAAGAGGCGGCGGCAGGTCAGCGCCAGCACACGACAGCAGCCGGCGGTACTAGATTTAGCCGGCGTTGGTCAGATGAGCACCGGCGGTGGCGTGAGCATGCGAGGCAGAGGAACGAGGGAGAGCAGCGATGTGTGCGGGTGTGCAGGAGAAGATAGGGAGGAGAGAGTTGGGCCGTGGTCTGAATGTATGAGCCAGGTCCAATTGGGCAAGGCTGGCCCATGTTCCCAACCAAACGACCCGAATTAAGTAGGATAAGAAATAAAATAAAATAAAATAATGAATTACCAAAATACCCTATAAATATTTTTAGCTCTAGAAAGTTATATAAAAATCCTAACAATATATTAGAATCATCACAAAAATAAGATCTACTTAATAAAAATATAAATTTACTTGTTAAATATAAATATAAAGCAAATAAAAATGAACACCATTAAATCCTAAGTAAAATTTCATAAAATAAGGAAAAATCCTAAAAAATAAATAAAAATCATTTTTGTGTATAAAAATAAATCTACTATTTTATAAAAATATGTAACATCCCAGGATTAGCACCTAGAAATAGTGAGACCACATGTGTGTGCATTGCATTCATGCATTAGAAAATCCGGGGAATTTTCGCGCAAAACACAAGGAGTTGTAGAGGGATCGGGATATCTCTTGTTCTGATGAAAACGTCAGCTCAAGTGTATGGATTTCGACATGACCTCTACTATATTCTTGTGTCTTGGGAAAACAATTTAACTCATGTTTGGAATTGAGAATTGAAATTCAAATTTGAATACTTGGGAATATTTCCAGGATAAGTAAATAGTATATAAACAATAAAGTGAAAATTGTGGTACAAAATATATTCAATTATATAATAGATAAACATTTATAATTAAGTGGAATAAGAAATTGCAAACAGGGAGTAAAAGTATTTCTTATAATAATAAATACATGTTACAACATTCTTTATAATAAAGGCATTGCAATTAAATAATACAAAAAAATTATTATATTTAAAATAAATATGAATATTCATTGTCCTTTATGTAATAAACAAAAGAATATTTCTTATTCTGTTCCTTATTTAGTAACAACAAATCAACTAGAATGGAATTAGTAACATATTACCTCATAAGAATAATCACAAAAGAAAAATAAACTTTATTAAATAAAAGAAGGTTCTTATAATGAATCTTTACAAGACAATAAATAAAAGATTAATTGAAGAATAAAACCTAAACTACCATCTAACTATTTCCTAATCTAGTCTTCATTGGTCTTCCATCAGTAGTTTTGTACCTGTAACACAACAAAAAAAAGAACAAATCAAAAGTAAAATAGGGATTAGTGGGTTAGTGTTTTACTCTCAGAATTGCAGTGAAGTGCACTGCTAGATCATCACTGAGTAATTAGAATAAGGCCAAAAATATAAGATCTGTTCTTATCAGTAGATTTTGCCTCAGACTAATGCATCATTGGATTGTAAGGGGCAAGTTTCACCAAAGCCAGATGAAATGGTAAAAAGGTAAATTGATAGCAAATATCTAGTTTTCACTTGATCTGATCCACAGATGACACCAACAGGCACACAACACAGTCACTGCATGCAAGCAAAACTTGCTGTCAACACAGGAGCTCACATGGCAGGGGGTTATCTTACCAGCCGTAGAAGAGGGAGTGCTCTCTCTCTAAAGCCTCTAACACCACTACCAAACCAATTGAGAACATCACAGGAATCTGAAAGTTTCAGCAACCACAACCACCATCTTATCCTTCCCCCCCCACACAACCATATCACCAAATCCTCTACTAGCCCAAGAACACCACTAAGAACATCATTTGTTCTTGCCAGTTCAATACCAAAAATCACCATCAGTCACAGCCACCATGCACACATAAGTAGAAATAAGAATCCAAGTAATCATCAAGGACAAGGTAGAGAAGGCCAAGTTATAGCTGTTGTAGTAGATGGAGTAGTAAAAGGAGAAGGGATCAGGATATCCAGATACAATAGCAATTGATCAAGATCCATCACAAGAACAAGCCTCCAGCACCATCTCATCTGTCAACACTACAAACAATAAGGTAGATGGGAATATAGCTAGATCTTGTAGCATATGTTCTTATTTAATTTTTGAAATGACATCTTTTTAGGCTCAGGGAAAATAGAAGTGTAGCAACCAAATCCACCTACCCTTCAACCAGAATTGATCTAGGTGGATTAGGTCAAGTGATACTCTCAGTATTGCAAAGGGTTGCTTTGCAAAATCATCATAGAGACATACAAAGATTTCCAAATCTTAGTATATGTTCTTAAATAAAATCTTGCCTCAATCTCTTTCCTCATTGGCCAGGAATTTCCAAGTTGTGAATTTGCATCTAGAGGAAAATGAATCCCTGAATAGGTGCTACTGGACACATCCCAGTTATGGGTAGCACCTCAATAGCAACCACCGTTAGGGTTGTTCCTCTATGATTAAACCACAAGTAGCATTTTTCAACAAATTAAATAATCAAATCATTCTTCCAAACACTGTAGGAATCATACCCAGAAAGTATCCATCATAGGTCATTTAAGAAAGGAAGAAGCAAGTAAAAACCTAAGTTTTTACCTAGCATAGTCTCAGACCAACACCATAGACTAGTGGATCTAGTTCTAACTAGATCTATATTCACCACACTGCTGGTACAGGGCACATTCCAACTAGGTAGCACCTCTGTACCAACAGGTTCATCTATATCTACTAAGAAATCAGATAATCACTTACCTAAATGAATTTAGGAATCATATTAGATATTTGATTCAGAAAAGACAGTGAATATAACACTGTCTATCATTAAGCCACACTTGACACAGACCATTAAGTAAATCATCTTCCTATAATCAAATAGGAATCAATCATTATCTAAAACATTTTCCAAGCTATCTTTTGCTAGGAATCATTTAAAAATGATGTAACTATATTCAAGAGGGGACCAAGATCATCAATGAATCAGATTTAGGGCATCTAATATATCTCATATAAGATTATAGCCTAGCCACCAATCTAGGAATCATCAAGTAAGATCAATGATCTGTCAAATAGACAGTACTATTTAATGACAACATCACATCTAGATAACCTAATTACTTTAGCAAATGGCTTCAGTATAAAGAACCATCTAGCAATCTCAAATTGCTAATACATGGCCAGATCACAGGAGGCCATTATCCAAAATTCAGAGAACTGAATTTGTATCAATATTACTTGCAGTATACAGAATCAAATGGCAGAGCCTGTCATTTAACCAGGCATAGCCAGCATCAAAAGTACAGGTTTAGGAAAACATCTGCCAACAATCTCAGAGTAACCAAACATCACTAAAGAGGTTATGAACCCTAGTTACATAGATGTAACCTATAGAGGGGTAATCTCCGCAAGCACGCTTGACATTGCAAGGTAGATAGAGCATGGAGAGAAACACAGTAGGGGAAGCACACTTACTCGAGGTCCTCGCAAGAAGTTATAAGAGGAAGCAGAGGAGTGGCCGACGGAGATGAAGATGCAGCAGCACGGGGAGAACGCCCGGAGGGGCACTGCAACCCGCGCCTGCAGTTCAGCAGGAGCATCCGAAGGAGAAGAGATGAGCACCATGTGCAAACCAACATGGCGTCGATGAAGCACCAAGGCGGCCGAACCCTAACCCTAGCCTCGGGCGAGGGTCAACGCGGCCGGGAGAAGATCCCAGAGGGGAATCGACTTGGATAGGATCGTGCGGCAGCGTCGACTCAGCAGTCTTGCACCGCAGCATGGCCACAGCGGCGGAGTCACTGCCGGGATTGGGCAGGCGACGGCGCCAAATGGCCGTGAAGGGGAACGTGGAGTGCGATGTGAGAACGAGGGAGAAGATAAGGATCTACTGGGCTGAATTGGACCAAATCGGCCTATGGGCCAGAGTGACTCGTGGGTTAGGCCCAATAAGGGAATAAAAAGAATAAGTCAAGAAAAAAAAATTACCAAAATACCCTAAGCTTATTTTAGCCCTACTAAATATATAAAATCTTAAAGAAAAATGTATATATATTTTAAAGCATCAGAAGCATAAGATCTACCTAATAAAAATAAAACTTTATCTGTTTAAGATTTATATATAAATCAAATAAATATTAACACCATTAAATCCTAAGTGAAATTTCATAAAATAAGGAAAAATCCTAAAAATCAATAAAAATCATATTTGTGTATAAAAATATATTTAATATTTTATAATAATACTAACTTAATTCTTTTCTAAATAAAATTTGAAGTAAGTATTCAAAGACATTTAAATCTTTAAAGAATTTTATAAGGACAATATTTAAAAATAAATAAAAATCACTTTTAAGATCTTAAATAAATATACTAAACTAGAAAAATATTAAATATACCATTAGAAAGGTTTTAAAGATTATAAAAAAATAATAAATTCTTATCTATTACCTATTTTATCATAATGAGACAACTGTTTTGTTAATTCTTATTTCCTAACTAAGAAATAACCACATTTCCTTGTAAGACACTAAATTCTTTAAGATTAATTACTAAGTCCAAACCCATAATTATGATTCATAATAAAAGTTAAATGTAAACTATTAAATTTATAATACCCTTTTGAAACCTTTAATCAAATTTGAATCAATCATTCACTTAAATACCAAATAAATTATCTCATACCCTAATCACACTTATCATAAATCTAAAATTTGGGAATAATTAGAACATATCACACCTTAATTTTCTTTATTTTTTTAAAGTTAACTTTAGTCTAAAAATTTATAATCACCGTGTCTGATAAACTACTTATGTTTTTATAGTTAACTTTGATGTAGTTAGATTAAGACATAAAGCATCTCAAGTCCAAACTAATCAATCACACACAAAAGACATTAATCACATCCTGTTAACAATGAAGATTGTTTAAACCTTAGAAAGGAAATATTTTCTTAAAATGATATTATTTTTGCCACTTCAAACAACAATCTCATATTAAGTTCTCCAACTCTTAACAACTCAACCCAAAGACTTTTATCATAGTCACCAAATGACAGTTAACTATAATCACATTATTTTATACTTTACTTATATATTTTGGGTTGTTAACACTTAAGTTCCTTATAAAGGTCATTACTTATAAAGTAAAATTTAAAGATAAACCCACTATTAAAAGAATCACTTGAATTCACTTCACTCAAAGTATTGGGGATTCAATTTGGGAGTTTTACAAAATACATATCATTACTTATGCATAACTGCATATTGCTTTAGTCCTTACCAGACCAATGATGCTGTTTTCAGATATTGGATCTTATATCGTCTCGAAGACCGTGATTACATAATCTTATGATCACAAAGGCAATTTCACACTTTCTCATGTCCTTTGATTATTTTCTATAAAGTATTTTGCAAATCAAGTGTTGTCATCACCTGCATTTCAAAAAGGTCAGAAAACACTATTTTCATAATAATATGATTATGGGATTATTTACCCTGAGGTAATAACCTACTATGAAAGTTCTGGTGGTAAAGTAATATATTATCTAGGACTTAAAAACCAATGTCTCCAGTGATTCTTGCGCCGTATATTACACATTAACCATGATGTCTATATGGCTCTGGGAAGTCAGATGGATCGGCTCCCTCTCGCATGCATCGGACACTGTTCTAGGCATTTGTAAGTTGCAGATCGTGGGTATAGACAATTTATATGGGGTTCTACCATAGATATGGGCTTACAAAAGACAGATTTCTAGTGTTAATGGTTGTTGTGTGTATCCAACTAAGGTATAGCCGTTTTATACGGGGAAAAGTCTACCTTGAGTGTGGACATACAACAATTGCGCTATATGCGGGGTCATGGAGAAGGAGAGTGATTGGCTTGGATCTTAGACTGGGCCCCATACCAAGGAAGTATGGACAAGGTCATGAATTGGTTGTGCAACAAGGCTAAGGTCTCTCATGGGCAAAGAAACGCACCTCTGCAGAGTGTAAGAACTGTAACTTGTTACTCCCTGTTCCGGGAAGGAGCTGCGAACGCTGCAGGAAAGGAACTCCACGAAAGTTCTGGTAAACTTGTGAAGGATGACGGACATAGCTTTTCAGAATAAAAGCAACCTTTGAAGAAATGTTTACGAAAACCTGCATAGCCTACGACCTTTGGTCTGTGGCTGTAGATAGTGCATCAAACACTCCTTTTTTAGTGAACTTGCTGAGTACGCTTGTACTCAACGTATCTTCTTAACCCTTGCTAGATTTCGGAGCAACCAACGATGAACCTAGAACAGAAGTTCTTCTGAAGAATTAAACGTATCCAGTGGAGATCAACTGGAGTCAACGACTACATCAGGAGCTTCAGAAGTCAAGATGGACCGTTCTATATAAATAAATCCCTAAATAGTAGAACCTACTTCTGGAGGGCATTGCTTTGGTAGCAATGTCAAGCCATAGATATATAGTAGCAGTGTTCTTGCATAGTCTTTAAGTTGTTATCTTTGGTTGTATTTTGTATAATATCTTCATCACTGCCTCGAGGATGCTCTCTGGATCATTTTTAATGTGTCATATGTAATCTATAGTCATGTCTTGGACTTGCTATGTTTCTGCTGTACCACTCTGAGGGATGTAATACTTGTGAATGGTGTTTCATTGGTGTTATTTCAACGACTATAGTGTACTACATCATGCAGTGGTATGCTGGGTCACCGCAAAATACTAACCTAATTTTTATAAATAAAATATGAAGTAAGTATTTAAATACATTTAATCCTTTATGGAATTTTATAAACATAAAAATAATACTTAAAAAAAAATAAAAAAAATCATTTTTAAAGTCCTGAATAAATATATTACACTATAAAAATATTAAATATATTATTAGAAAAGTTTTTAATTTTAAAATAATAAATCCTTATCTATATCCTATTTTAAAATTCTTTAAAAACATTTTTTAAGTAAAAATAATAATTATATTTCTTTAGACATATTAAAATTTTAAAATCTAATTACCAAAATTCTAAACGATAACTAAGATTTACAATAAAACTTAAGTGTAAATCATTAACTTAATGATACTCTTGTGAAACCTTAAAATCAAAATTCAAAACCACAACCTTAAAGATAATTTTATACATCACTCACTAGTATTAAGGAGGAATGATCTTAATATCTAAATAATATTTAACATGACTTTAAATCTAACACATTAATAAGATCATCCAAATTAAACTTCCATTGAATAGTTACATATTATTTTCATAATAGCAAAAAAAATTTAATCTAACCATTCACTTAAATCTAAAGTGAATACTCCAACACCTTAGTCATAAAATCTAAAACTTGAGAATAATTAAAATATGTTACACTTTAAGTTTAGTTACCCTTTTAAAGTGAACTTTTGTCTCAAAGCTTATAAACATCATGTCTAATAAACCACTTATGTTTTTATAGTTAACTTTGGTCGGTTTCCAGATTATACCTAAAGCATCTCGAAACCAAACTAATCAAGCAAACATCAAGAAACATCGACCAAATTATATTAACCATTAAGATTGTTTAAACCTTATCAAATAAACCATTTCTTCAAAGGTTATTCTTTTTTCCACTTCAAACAACAACTCTATAATCGTTCCTCCAACCCTTAAGAACTAAACTCAAGGACTTTCATCATAGTCAACTGATGACAATTAATCATAATCACATTACTTTAAACTTTACTTGTATATTTAGGATTGTTAACACAATTTGAAGATAAAACAATTCTTATATAAGCACTCTTTGAATAGCATTTCACATTCTGTATCTTATTGTTGTATGATATTATAATTACATGTTGTTTCACACACACTCACAAGCTTTAATAAGAAGCACACGTGTGAAACTTATCTAAAAGATCAACACATTACAAAGAAATCATTCCCAGCATCCAAACCATAGACCAATGTTTATTCCAGGGATTCAAGTTTACCAAATTGCATTACATTACTTATGCATATAGCATCCTGCTTCTTTAAACATTAGTCCTTACCGGACCAATGATGCTGATTTCAGATATTGGATCTTATATTGTCTCGAAGACCGTGAGTGCATAATCTTGCAATCACAAAAGGCAAGTTCACACTTGCTCATGTCCTTTGATTATTTTTAGTAAAGTATTTTGCAAATCAAGTGTTATTATCACCTGCATCTTAAAAAGGTCAAAAAACACTATTTTTGATAATAATGTGAACTATTGGTTAATGATCCAGGGTGATCAACTAATCTATTAAATCTGGCAGTTGGAATACCACTGTTAAGGAATATATCATCTAGGACTTAACAACCAATGTCTCCAGTGATTCTTGCGTCGTATATCACGCATTAACCATGAGATTTGGAATGGGACGGAGAAGTCAGCTATATCCTTTTCCTTCTGTATGGAGGCAAGACGACCTTAACGTGACATTGTGTTTCCTTGTGCGGATCCAACATATGGGTGGGCACCCTTAGGCCCAACGATTTTGGTGTCTAGATTATCTATGAGTGGCTACTGGAGGTTTAGCCGGACCTATATGGTACTTACCTGGGACATCGCCAATTCATAGAGTCTTTGGGAACTCATCAGGGTTTTAGCCTACCCGTAAGGGGGCATAACAGAGGTGTGCCAACCCCGAAGGATCATGCAGACATGCGGGGTCGCGGAGAGGGCAGTGATTGGCTTGGATCTTAGTATGGCCCCCACACCAAGGAAGTGTGGATGAGAATGCAACTCGAATGTGCAACAAAGCTAAGATCTCTCATGGGAAAAGTACCGCACCTCTGCAGAGTGTAAGAACTGTAACTTGTTACTCCCTGTTCTGGGAAGGATCTACGAACGCGGAAGGAAAGGAACTCCACGGAAGTTCTGGTAAACCTGTGAAGGCTGACGGACATAGATTTTCAGAATAAAAGCAACCTTTGAAGAAATGTTTACGAAAACCTGCATTGCGTACGACCCATGGTCTGTGGCTGTAGATATAGTGCATAAACACTCCTTTTTAGTGAACTTGCTGAGTACGCTCATACTCAACGTATCTTCTTAACCCTTGCTAGATTCTGAAGACAATACATACGATGTCTACATCAACTTATGCTCAAGGAATCATCATTAGAAGCTCAAACTCTTCAATGAAGTCAAGGAAATCAACATATACATCAACTAAAATGAAGACAGAGTTGTTGATCAGATAGGGATATAATCTCTAGCCATAGAACCTACTTCTGTAGAGTATTGCAATAGCAGCAATGCAATCCCCATTAGTTCAGCCACTAGTCTTATTAGTATGATAAATTTGAGTTGTTATTTTTGAATCTTCTTTCTAAGAAGTATCTTTCTCTCTCTTTAACCTAGATTGTTCTCTGGATCTTTTGTAAAGAGACGAGTTGTAACCTATAGTCATGTCTTGGACCTGCTATGTTTCTGTTGTACCACTCTAAGGGATGTAATACTAGTGAACGGTGTTTCATTGGTGTTATGTCAACGACTATAGTGTACTACATCATGCAGTGGTATGCTGGGTCACCGCATAGGCACTATAGAAACTCTACTCCTCTTGTCCTCTTATGCTTGTAGCTAGGAGAGACATATGATACATCAAGTCTTTCCCCTCTTAATTTCTTTAAGCAGCTCCATCAGCCCTCTCTGCCTCCCTGCACCCCACCAGGCCCTAGCACGACCACCTCCACCGCCCTTCTCATCCAATCCTCAAGCCCCACTTCTCCTCCATGTCCAAATTGGACATTATACCCTTGGACAGCTCCTCTCAAGTTAAATAGGACAGAGGCCACCCCTGGCCTCCGCTCCTCCCTCACATCCCTCTCTGGACAGCACCACATGCCCCCACGAGCTACTTCTCACCTCCTCTCCCCCTAGCCAGGAAAATGGAGGAAGCCCTCCTCTCGATTTTATCCAAGAAGGTGAGCCTGCTCTCGTCCCCTACCTTCCCCAACTACCTCCCTCTCTCTCTATTCCAATCCCCTAGTTCCGATCTACACCCCCATGCCTTTTGTTTTGTCCCAGTTACACCAGAGGCGCCGCCGCATGCGCATGTTCGTTGAGAAGCTTTCCCCAGTGAAACTCCACCTCCCGAATGCCGGAAGCCATGCCTACGACCCTCACTGAACCGGTGCGGCCCCTACGACCTCTCCTGGTCACCCCTATAGCATGCATGCCATCTTCAACATGCCCCGACAAGCTCCCGCGAAGGCCGACACATGCACTTGTGCGTGAGGTTCCCTCTGGCGACAAAACCGACCTTGCAACCCATCCCCGAGACCGCCTCGTTGCTCTGCGTCCCATTGTAGCCTCCTCGACGCCTCCTCGGCATCCTAGGTGAGCTCCTGAAGCACCCCGATCCACCTCTAGGGTTTCCGTCCGTGCCTGTAGTCGCGAGGAAGAAGAAAGCAAGGGTGTCATCGATCTTGTTTAGATCCCACAGGCCATGGCGCGGGGTACCGTTTGTTGTCCCTCTGCGGCTGACGGGTGGGCCCTGCCGCCCAGGATTTGAAGCTGCCCTCCCGTGCACCGGGACGCTGGGTTGGCCGTATTTCCCCTCTCGCGGCCCATTGCTGTTAGGATCTGGCCCGCGAGCTCCTTCCCCTTTTTCCTTTTTCAAATAGATTTAGTCCTTCCTATTTTGGCTACTAGCTTTAATACCAAACCAAAATGAAAAATGCCAGGAAATGCCCTAGTACGAATTTTCACATAGTCCCAGATGTTTCCTTCAACATGCAGTACAATACCTTCACCAGGTTGAGGCCCAGATTAATCCTACTAAATCAAGTTCCTAGATGTATCTTTTTCCTTAATAAATACTTGCAGAAAGTTTTATAAATCCTTTTGGAGTGAAAATTTTGGTAACTGAAGGGTATCATTCATACCTTGAATTTCACCATGGCCCCATGTTAAATGGCTTCCTAGAATGCCCTTGGTAAAAATAAAAGAAACAACATCTTTATGACTTTAGGAGTTTCTACAGGTCAAACCAAAAATTTGATTGACCTAATTCAAACTCCCAGTAGACACACATAACTATATACTTCAAACCCTAGGATCCCAATATTCATTGAGCTCTTTTTGATTATTAGTGAATTAAAAAATTTTGTGCATAGTTTATTCACTAATAAATTCATCACAGTAGTTCTGTTCATCCAAAAATGGTGAATCAAATTTATACAGGAAGGTATTCAAAATACCTAACATGTGTCCCTGGAATCTCATCAAAAGATCATGTATATTAAATATGGTGAAAAAGACAAAATGCATCTAGTACTGCCTTTGGGAATTTCCTGAGGGTATTCTAGTAATTATTTTAAGTTGATTCCAACTCCTCTTGAATAAGTCCTTCAAATCCTACCTAATCATACAAGGAAATAATTTTTGGACCTACAGAACATTTCTGGTGAATTAATTACTCAAACTAGAGTTTTAATCACTATAAAATCCATTATAAATCAATGGTAATTGATAAAATAGTGAAACCACGTTTGTTGGTTCATTTTATCAATACCTATCTAAGGGTATCATGTTTGCACATTGATCTCATACAGAACTTGGCCATGTTCTAAAACTCCTTATCTAGGTAATTTTGGCCTATAAACCTTAATAGTAATTCGACAAAAACAACTAAATTGGAAGCAATTGCTCTAGTACCTTTTGGTCAAAACCTATTGAATAAAATAATGTGTTGTAGGTTTGCTTGCTAATTTGTATTGATGCTTGTATGCTTGTATTGATTGATGGATTGCTTGCTTGCATGTATGCTCGATAACGATGATAGTTGCGATTGTGTGACGCCGAGAAGAAGGAAGCATCGGATTTATTTCTATTATCATTGTTATCGGTATTCTGGTATTCTAAAAATGTCAAGGGACATATCGCTAGGTACAGGAAAGCCACCTTCTTGCTCATACACCTTGGTCCTATTATTTTACTTATGCATGTTTTATGTACCTATTTATATAAAATGCATGGTTTTACCTAGTATGATTTATATGTGGGAATGTTTGGGTCGTCCAAACCGTTAACCCTTTTGTACTACTAAGTACAACCCCCTTGCTGACACCTACTTTCCCCTAGTATGATAGATGGTGTAACACCATAACCCCTTGGAAACCCCATTTTAGCCTAAGTAAAAGTATAGGATGGGAAGACCCCAGAAAAGCTTACAAAAATGTTTTATGAGAAAACCTTGGTGAGGTTTGACCCACCAAGAGAGGTTTGAAAATGAGAAAGGTTTTTTTTACAAAAAGGATGGAGGAAAAATGTTTGCGAAAACGCACCCGGTTCTTTGTAGCTTTAGCTATAACAACTTAACCCGTGCAACCACATTACTCTGGAATGGGACGGGGCTGGATTTGAAGTTTCCTACTCTGGTATGGTTATTCTCACGACCACATATAAGGGATCAGATCCCTCAAATTCCAGGGTTCCTCTACATAAAGGGTTAACTGCAAGGCATTCACCTGGAGGAATTGCGAACTGCCCTCGAGAGCAGTCAGGCGATACTATAAGGCTCTCATTGAAAGTGCCGGCTCTGGAGGAGTTGGGAGCACTCCGGTTGGTCTGTGGATCCCAACGTTCTGGTGTTGAGAGGAACAAATCATAGGGTATGGCCTATACTAGAGTGGCATCCAGAGATTCTTGACCAGTCACTCGACCCACGATCGGTGTAGATTAGGGCAGGGTAATCAGATGATGTGGGTAAAGTGTACAACCTCTACAGAGTGTAAATCTATTCGAATAGACGTTTTCGCGGTTATGGACGGGTTGGACAAACTACTGTAGAGCGGTGCTGGTTTTGTTTTCAAAAAGGACTTCTAAAAAAGCATTGGCTGAGAATTGTTTTGACCATGAGATGGTCGGGAAAAAGGAAGGAAGGAGGTTTGGTCATGAGATGACCGGAAGGAAAAACAACGGGTGACCCAATCCTAGTGTTTTACAAAAATTTTCAAAAAGTTTCCAAAATATTTTATAAAAGTTTTTCAACAAAGATATAGAGACATGCTATATCTACAAGAGAAATTATTTTGTAAAAGAACCCCTTTGGAGCCCTCCTACTACCATAACCATATTGCATATACTCTATTATTGTTCTCATAAGGTGGTTTGCGTGTACATTCAAAGTACTCACCGGCATTGTCCCAGGCTATTTACTTGACCAGACTTTCAGAAGCAAGAGGAATGATGGAGATTGCTGACATCTTTGCGAGTGATACATTGTAAAAGTATTTATAATTTTTATGTTCCATGCTTGTTTAGTATCTAATTTGCTTTGCTTTGTCTTCACTTTGAGGTATTTTTATATGTTTTCTGGGACTAACCTATTAACAAGATGCCACGCTGCTTGCTGTTTCATTGTTTTTGGTTCCAAAAAAGTCAGAAAATCAATATTCTCAGAATTGGACGGGACAAAAGCCAAAGTCAATATTTTACCGTGGGAAACACGGAGCCAGAAGACGAGACAGAGAAGGGCCACGAGGGGGCCACACCCCCTGGCCACGCGGCCAGGCCTAGCCTGCGCTTGGGGGGGAGAGGGTGCAGCCACCTCGGGCACCCCCTCGCCCTCCCTCTTCGCCTATAAGAATCCCCCGATACCAAAACCCTAAGTACCCGATCAATCTTCCACGAAACCGTCCGTAGCCGCCGCCACCATCGTCCCTAGATGGGGGGATCTAAATCTCTTCCTGGTACCCTGCCAGAGGGGAGATCATCCCGGAGGCCTTCTTCATCACCATGCCAGCCTCTGGTATGACGCGTGAGTATTTCCACCTTGTACTATGGGTCCATGTAGTAGCTAGATGGTTATTTCTCATCCTTTGTGCTGCCATGTTTAGATCTTGTGAGCTCCGTTCATGATCAAGATCATCTATTTGTAATCATGCATGTTGTGTTTGTGGGGATCTGATGGATATTGAGATTACTATGTCAGATTGGTTAATGGTTCTATCTTATTGATTCTATCATGTATATGTTGTGTGAGATCTTGCATGCTCTCTGTTTCTAGTAGCTATCTTGCCCAAGTAGATACTAGTGACTCCAAGAGGGAGTATTTATGATCGATAGTGGGTTCATGCCTCTATTTAATCTAGGTAAGTGACAGAAATCTCTAAGGTTGTAGATGTGTTGTTTCTACTAGGGATAAAATAACAATCTCTTGTTCATGGAACAAGTGGATTGTTTACCTTAAACACTTTGCTTAAAGTAGTTATCCGTTGCTTGCAACTTAATACTAGAGGGGGTTCAAATGATAACCTAAAGGTGGATTACTAGTCATAGATGCAGTTGGATGGCGGTCTATGTATCTTGTTGTATTGCCCAATCAAATCTCATGGGATCATGAATGTCTAGTATTGCATTGTTATGCCTTGCTATGTCATGTCAATTTCCCTGCTGTAATTTGTTTACCCAGCATGTCATGTTGTTTATCTTAAAGAGAACACCTCTAGTGAACTATGGACCCCGGTCCAATCTTTACCATTGATACATCTTCCATTGTTCCTATTTACTTTCTGCAAACCATTATTACCTTTCACACCATATAGTTAATCCTTTGTTTTTAGCAAACCGGTGAGATTGACAACCTCACTATTCATTGGGGCAAAGTCTTGAGTTTGTATTGTGTAGGTTTCCAAGTTGCTAGCAACACCATTGACTCGTTTCCTTCCTCCTACTGGTTCGATAACCTTGGTTTCTTTCTGAGGGAAGACTTGCTGTTGTGCTCATCATACCTTCCTCTTGGGGTCTCCCAACGAATCTCTACAGTGATCTGAGCGCATCAAGTTGTTTTCTGGCGTCGTTGCCAGGGAGGCTAAGGACAGCTTCACAAGGGGAGTCCTTCACAACCTTTCTCTTTACTTTGTTTTTGTTTTGCTTAGTTTCTTTTTCCTTGTTTTGTTTGCCTCCTTTTATCAAAAACTCCAAAAAAATTTAGTTTAGTTTGGTTTGCTTTGTCCTATCAAAAACACAATTTTTTTTAGTTCCTGCTCTACTTGCTACTGCTGCTGTTGGTTTGCTCCACTTTTGCAAAAATGAACTCTACTGAGAACACCAAGTTGTGTGAATTCACTAGCACAAACAACAATGATTTCCTAAGTAATCCTATTGCTCCACCTGCTCCTGATGCTACCTTTGATGAAATTAAGCCTGCTTTGTTGAATCTTGTTATGAAAGAGCAATTTTCTGGTGCTAGTTCTGATGATATTGCTGCCCACCTCAATAACTTCGTTGAACTTTGTGAGATGCAAAAATATAAGGATGTAGATGGAGATATTATTAAGCTCAAGTTGTTTCCTTTCTCCTTGAGAGGAAAAACTAAAGAATGGTTACTATCCTTGCCTAGAAATAGTATTGGTTATTGGATTAAGTGCAAAGATGCTTTTATTGCAAAATACTATCCTCCTGCTAAGATTATATCTATGATAAGTGAAATAATGAAATTTAAACAACTTGATAATGAACATGTTGCTCAAGATTGGGAAAGAATGAAATCTTTGGTTAAGAATTGTCCCACTCATGGACTTACTACTTGGATGATTATCCAGACTTTTTATGCAGGTTTAAACTGCTCCTCAAGAAACCTGTTGGATTATGCTACTGGAGGTACCTTTATGACCATTACTTTGGGTGTTGTAGCAAAGCTCCTTGATAATATGATGGTCAACAATTCTGAATGGCACATTGAGAGAGCTCCACATGGTAAGAAGGTAAATTCTGTTGAAGAAACCTCCTCTTTGAGTGATAAGATTGATGTTATCATGGCTATGCTTCTTAATGGAAAATCTCATATTGATCCAAATAATGTTCCCTTAGCCTCTTTGGTTGCTCAAGAAGAGCAAGTTGATGTGAACTTCATTAGAAATAACAATTTCAACAACAATGCCTATAGGAATAATTTTGGTAGTAACAATAATCATAGGCCTTATCCTCCTAATAATGGCAATACCTATGGAAACTCCTACAACAATACTAGAAGTGCTCCCTCTGAACTAGAAGTCATGCTTAAACACTTTATTAGTAAATGATACGTCATAAACGTATCTATAATTTTGGATGTTCCATGCTTGTTTAGTATCCACTGTGCTATGTTTTGTCTACACTTTGAGGTATTTTTATACACTTTCTGGAACTAACCTATTGACAATATGCCACAGTGCCAGTTGCCTGTTTTCTGCTGTTTTTGGTTTCAGAAAGCTAAAAAATGAATATTCTCGGAATTGGACGGGACAAAAGCCAAAGTTCATATTTTTTCCTGAATGATACAGAAAATTGAAGACAAGACGGAGGAGGACACCAAGTGGCCACACCCTAGGTGGGCACGAGTCCCACCCTGGCCATGCCCACAGGGGGTGTGGGTCCCCTGGCCCTCCATCGACCTTGCCTCCTTCGCCTATAAGAAGCCCCCGACTCAGAAACCCTAAAGGATCGACCAAAAAGCCATGAAAAGTTCTGTAGTGCTGCCGCCACCGAAGGGATATTCGGGGGATAGAAAGTCTCTGTTCTGGCACCCTGCCGGTACGGGGAAGTGCCCTCGGAGCCATCTCCATCGATCTCCACCACCATCTCCATCACCGTTGCTGATTCCCAAGATGAGGAGGGAGTAGTTCTTCCTCAAGGCTAAGGGATCTACCGGTAGCTATGTGTTCATCTCTCTCTATGCATGATCTTGTTGTGGTCATGAGCTTTTTAATCAAGTAGATCTACCTTGCTACTCAAGTGCTTCAATAGATCTCTGCTCTCCCAATGTGTGTGAAAGTGAAAGCATGCACGCCATGGTGGCACTTAGGCTAGAGTCTACATAAATACTCATCGTGCTTTAATAGATCTTTGCTTTTCCCCACGTGTGTGAAAGTGACAGCGTGCACTCCATGGTGGCACTTAGGCTAGAGTCTACATAAATACTCATCGTGCTTTAATAGATCTATGCTTTTTCCCACGTGTGTGAAAGTGACAGCGTGCACACTGTGTGTGGCACTTAAGCGAGGTTACATATATATATATTTATCATGAGTTATATTTGGAGTTGGATTTCTTTATGAAATTGTGGTGTTTGTTGGAACCATCGAGCGCTCAAGGTGACAGTGTGGGGTTATCTAGATTGGGGAAGGCCCTACCATGGATTAGAGTATCCAACCGGAGAGTAGTTAAGAGTAGTATCATAAAGAGAAGATATTTATATGAGAGAGTGTTCACTAGTGACAGTATGATCCCTAGGCCTTGTTTCTAAGCAATGAAAAACACCATTTGCATCTAGATCTGTTGCATGTTTGCTTGCTTCCATCTTTATTTCAGTTTGCCTTTAGTTTCTCCACGTCAAGCTCCATCAAAGCTATTTTCTGGCACCATTACCACTTGTATTTCACTATCTCTTCGCTGAACTAGTGCACCTATACACCTGAAAAGTGTATTGGGTGTGTTGGGGACACAAGAGACTTCTTGTATCTTGATAGCAGGGTTGCTTGAGAGGGAATACCTTTGACCACTTCCTCCCTGAGTTTGATAAACCTTGGGTATTCCACTTAAGGGAAACTTGCTGCTATTCTACAAACCTCTGCACTTGGAGGCCTAAACAACTGTCTACAAGAATAGAAGTGCGTAGACATCAGTAAACAAACCACTATCAACAAAACTGTGGAGGAAAATCTTTTGAATGTTGAGAAAAATATTTCCTCTTTGTCTGAAGCCTAGTCCTCTTTGATAAATAAAATGGCTACTAAACCTGAAACTTTGGAAAGTACCTTTGCTGCTACTCATGCTATATAAGTTACTATTGATGAAAATGTTAGACTGTTAGCTCAACTACATGCTAAGTGGGAAAGAGAAGCTGAAATTGCTAGAAACAATAGTGTGTGCACTATCACCACCACCAATATGGATGCCACTAAACCACAAGAAGACCCTATTCCTCCTACCACAATGCCTAAACCCAATGAGTCTACTACCAGTGATGCTAAGTTTGATTTTGATCTTGATGGTTGCAATATTTCTGAAGTGATTATGTTCCTACAAAAACTTGCTAGAAGCCCTGATGCTAGTGATATGAATGTGGCTTTCACCAAACACATTACTGATGCTCTTATTAAAATTAAGGAAGAAAAGTTGAAACACAAAGCCTCTATTCCTAGGAAAGTAGAAGATAGTTGGGAACCCATCATTTATATGCAAGTGAATGACTTTGATCTCAAAGATTCATGTGACCTTGGTTCTAGTGTCTCTATTATGCCTAGACAGATTTATGAAATGCTTCATTTTGCCACCTTTGGAAGATTGCTATTTGGATGTACCACTTGATGATAATGCTAAAAAGAAACCCATGGGGAGTATTAATGAGTTTCTTAATATGGTTAACAATGCTTATGTCCCTATTGATTTCTATGTTTTGGATGTTGAATACAATGCTTCTTGTCCTATTACTTTGGGAAGACCTTTTCTTAGAACTGTTGGTGCCATCGTTGATATGAAAGAAGGCACCATTAAATATCAATTTACATTCAAGAAAGGTATTGAACACTTACATATGAGGATAGATAAGTTGCTTTTTGCTCCTCCTTTGAAAGCAAGGTTTGATGTTAATGCTTCTTCATTTGAAAATACTTGATTCTTGCTTCTCGTGCCTAACTTAAAGGCGTTAAAGAAAAGTACTTCTTGGGAGATAACCCAATAGTTTTATTGAGTCTTGGAAGTTATTAATTCTGTAATAACCTCTCCTTATCCTTTTTATTTGATTTTTTTGCCAAGAATAACCTATAATGAGAGAGAAGTAAGATTTGGGGAGTTGCTGTCCCGAAACTGATTTTTGTGCTCCATTGTAAAAATTCATGTAAAATATTTATAAGTCAGATTGAGCTGTAATTTTCTAAATAAATCCCCCATGTTGTTAGATAACTTTAGTTAGTTCAACACTTTTTGATTTAATCAATATAAGTTCTTCGAAAAAATCGGTTTCTACCTGCTGGACTGTTTTGACAGATTTCTGCCATTATTTGCATTTGCTTCTTATTGATTCCTTTTTTGGTTCTTTTTGGGAAATTGAGATTTTTGAGGGAATTGATATAGTAACTTGTGTCTTTAGTGAAAGCTTTGTTGTTTTAAAATTAAAACCCAAAGGTCTATTATCTTTTGAATACACTCATGTTGCTAATGAAGATTGTGTGAAGGAAAATATTTAGGTGTAGAGAGAGAATGATGTAATGAGATGAAGAATGGACAAAAACTCAAGCTTGGGGATGCCACCCCATGTCACCCCAAGAAATATTCAAGAGGTACAAGCCTCAAATCTTGGGGATGCCCCAGGTATCCCCTTCATCATCAATAAAAATCTCAGATCTTTCTAGACACTTCGTTTTTATTGTTTCATGCATAGTTGTGTTGTTCTTGGAGCGTCTTAGTTTTCGTTTTTGGTTTTTGTTTGCTTAGTTTGCTTGAATAAAGTAGTTTGGACCCCCATCGTCGTTGTGTTGTTTCAAATAAGTTGATTGGTGTTGGAAAGGAGTAAGAAGTTCTTGCTTAGTAGTACAAGAGGAGCTTGCTTTGACTGTGACTTAGACTTTATCATGTCATGCTAGGTGTTGTTTTGACCTTATGCTTAGTGATTATTTCTATAGCATGACTTGTTCCAAACAATTATGATTGCTTAATGTTCCTTGAAAGAATCATGCTTGTTTTAACATTCAAAAACATAGTATTATGGTATTCTCCTTTGATGTTTTGTTTGGGTTGACTTGGCACATGCTCCCACCATGTCATGACTATGAACCAGTCACCATAGCTTCTATTATCATTTAGTTTTTGACTTGTGGTACCATTTTATTCTTTGATTAGTAATGTTCTGTTGCTCTGCATGATTATGGCCATTATTCCTCTCTTAGTTGGTCTCTCCCAGTCTTTTGCTAGCCTCCACTTGTATGAGTAAGCTCTACTCATGCATCCAACTCCCAAGAAACCAAGTTTTTCCAAAGTTTCCACTATAAATTCCTATGCATGGTGTGTTACAATATTCCAAGTATATTCTTGTTTCATCTACCTTCCAATTAAAAATTCACTTTGTTATGTTAAAAATTAGTGATTAAATCTCTCACAAACTTGATGACACACTTTATTTTTCTTGCACTTAATAAACTTGAACCAATGTGTCATGTATGTGGTATATGCTTGCACTTATAAGTTGGGAATTAGCAGAACCGTGCTGTCATGGGAAACACTTTCAACATTGCACTTGTACATTGTACCCTATTGATATCATGATCATTTGTTTATGGATGTCGTCGGTGTGAAATGAAAGGGGAGCTTTTAAGTACATGGAGTTATGTATATGTGTTAGAGAAACGCCTGGGCCGCTAGCCTAAGCCATGCCTAATTATGGTGGAAACGTTCAACATCACCATAGTGAGCAATCTATGAAGCATTCTTCTTATAAAAAAAGATATAGAGATTGAGAAAAAGAAAAAAGGATGAGAAAAGAGGAAAGAGAGAAAAACGCACCATTTTCCCATGGTAAATAAGAAGATTGCTGAGATGATGATTGTTTGCTTGCCTTGTCATTTTGATTATGGGATAGCTCCTGTATCATGTGTAAGGGGTACCCCGTTGGCGGTTCTCTATGATACACATGTACTTACTATGACAAGTACTTACCGGTAACTAAACTTGAGTAGCATGAGGAGCGGCCCTCGTATTCAAGAGACATGAGATTGCCAACTTATACTTTGTCAAGCATATACTCCATAGTTTGTTCACTTTAACCTTAATAACTTCAAGATGCTTATGATAGGGGCAATGAGAGCTGAAAGCTAACAAGTACCATAATTTTTGGATGCTCTTTATGAGATTTGAAATCCCTGCTTCCCTTTATGAAGGGTCCACCTTCTATACTTAGGCACCAATTAAGAGAGCATAGTTTCCATTCTTAGTTCTGTGTGCATTGTGCCAAAACTTATTGATTGATGCATATTGTTGATATTGCTTGTTCTTGAACTATTTGTATCTAGTCACTCTTATGAACTTTGAAGGCGTCCTATGCATTTATTTGCTACTCCATGAGGGACAAGCTGAATGCCACTATGCTATGTTTTCTATATGTGAAACAAACAAACATCTTTCAATGCATTGTTATTTATGATCTTTGTTTGTAACCTTTCATGTTGCATGCATAGTTACTTTGTCTTATTGTTAGAACTTCTTCTTTCATGCTCATGTTTAGAGTTCTTTGATCCTAGATTTCAATGCTTGCAAATGGTTTAATCTTGATTTTGATGGTGCATGTCACCTAAAAAATTATTCTTTTTATCACTTACCTACTCGAGGATGAGCAGGAGTTAAGCTTGGGGATGCTTGATACGTCGTAAACGTATCTATAATTTTTGATGTTCCATGCTTGTTTAGTATCTACTTTTCTTTGCTTTGTCTTCACTTTGAGGTATTTTTATATGTTTTCTGGGGCTAACCTATTAACAAGATGCCACAGTGCCAGTTGCCTGTTTTCTGCTGTTTTTGGTTCCAGAAAAGTCAGAAAATCAATATTCTCGGAATTGGATGGGACAAAAGCCAAAGTCAATATTTTATCGTGGGAAACACAGAGCCAGAAGACGAGATAGAGAAGGGCCGAGGGGCCACACCCCTATGCCCAGCACAGGGGTGCAGCCGCCTCGGGCACCCCCTCGGCCTCCCTCTTCGCCTATAAGAAGCCCCTGATACAAAAACCCTAAGTACCCGATCAATCTTCCACGAAACAGTCTGTAGACGCCGCCACCATTGTCCCTAGATCGAGGGGATCTGAAGCTCTTCCCGACACCCTACCAGAGGGGAGATCATCTCGGAGGCCTTCTTCATCACCATGCCAGCCTCCGGTATGATGCGTGAGTAGTTCCACCTTGGACTACGGGTCCATGTAGTAGCTAGATTGTTATTTCTTATCCTTTGTGCTACCATGTTTAGATCTTGTGAGCTCTGTTCATGATCAAGATCATCTATTTGTAATCATGCATGTTGTGTTTGCGGGAATCCGATGGATACTGAGATTACTATGTTAGATTGGTTAATGGTTCTATCTTATTGATTCTATCATGTCTCTGTTGTTTGAGATCTTGCATGCTCTCCATTTCTAGTACTACCTCCGATCCTAAATAAGTGTCGCCATTTTGAACTAGAGTTAGTTCAAAACCGTGACACTTTTTTAGGATCGGAGGGAGTAGATATCTTGGCCAAGTTGATACTAGTGACTCCAAGAGGGAGTATTTATGCTCGATAGTGGGTTCATGCCTCTATTTAATCTGGGGAAGTGACATAAATCTCTAAGGTCATAGATGTGCTGTTTCTACTAGGGAGAAAACAACGATCTCTTGTTCATGGAACAAGTGGAATTTTTACCTTACACACTTTGCTTAAAGCATTTAACTGTTGCTTGCACCTTAATACTAGAGGGGGTTCGGATGATAACCTGAAGGTGGATTACTAGTCATAGATGTAGTTGGATGGCGGTCTATGTATCTTGTTGTATTGCCCAATCAAATCTCATAGGATCATGAATGTCTAGTATTGCATTGTTATGCCTTGCTCTGTCCTGTCAATTGCCCTGCTGTAATTTGTTTACCTAGCATGTCATGTTGTTTATCTTAAGAAGAACACCTCTAGTGAACTATGGACCCCGGTCTAATCTTTACCATTGATACATCTTCCACTGTTCCTGTTTACTTTCTGCAAACCACTATTACCTTCCACACCATACAGTTAATCCTTTGTTTTCAGCAAACCGGTGAGATTGACAACCTCACTGTTTGTTGGGGCAAAGTCTTGAGTTTGTGTTGTGCATATTTCCAAATTGCTAGCAACACCCTTGAGTCGTTTCCTTCCTCCTACTAGTTTGATCACCTTAGTTTCTTTCCGAGGGAAGACTTGCCGCTGTGCTCATCATACCTTCCTCTTGGGGTCTCCCAACGAAGCTCTGCAGTGATATGAACGCATCAGTGAGCTAGGCCGTCTTCCCAGTCAGTCGCCTGTAGGTTAAGGCATGACATGGGATCTATGATTGAAGACTTCCGCTATTGATGTTGTATCGCCATAATGTCTCTATTGTAAGTACTTGTTCTTGTTAATTATGGATGTTGTAATGATACTTCTCGGTTATGCTCACGGCTCACTGATCATGGGAACATGAATTGCAGGCATACCGAGGATTCTTGGACCGTAAATCCGGGGTCTCACAGGAACCTTCCCCCGAACTCTGTTATAATAGAACGAGCCTTACTTCTAGAGTTAACAGAGGGAAGAATATTCAACATCCTGCTATTCGTTATTTGTTCTATGCAATGGTAAGGAAATCGGTAATCGTTAACTGCTCGGTTGTCTTGGGAGTAGCAACTAATCTTTTTTTAGCAAACTGGTAAGCTTGACAACCTCACTGTGAGTTGGAGCAAAGTATTGTGGTTGTGTTGTGCAGGTTCCACGTTGCTAGCAACACCTTGGAAGTTGTTTCCTTTCTCCTACTGGTTCGATAACCTTGGTTTCACAACCGAGGGAAAACTTGCTGCTGTGCTCATCATACCTTGCTCTTGGGGTCTCCCAACATGCTCTACAGTAACTGAGCCGCATCAGCTGGCCTATGCGGCTCTCTAGCGGCAGCGGCTGCTGCAACGTGCGGCGCGCAATACCGGCCGCCCACGTGCGGCACGGACTATCAGTTTCCCATGTGGGTTGTTTCAAAAAGCTCCCTTTGCCCGGATTTTTCCTAACTTTTAGGACGCCTTTTATAAATCTTTATTCAAATATTTATTTACAATATATTAATTCATTATTAATATATAATAAACATATTTAAATAAGCATTTATCCGAAAACTCTTTTCCGGTCCTTTTCCTTATTCTTCGGATCTCCCTATAACTTTTCTGGTTTCTCTATTCTCACTTCTTCAATGATTCAAACTTGCCATTAATGATCTCTAAGGTTCGTGAATCCCTTAAGCATGCTACCCAATAGTTCGAGAATACTATAGACATGGCCAAGACTCCTCTATGACCAATGATCAACAGCGGGACCTGGATGCCCATAATGGTCACCTGTGCACTTAACGATATTTGTCGTTGAACCGTAAACACTGTGTCTTATTCCTTTTGTCTCTGTGATACTGTATTGTTCGAGGTTTGATCAAGTGACATCCCCATGTTAGTTTTCAACCTCGTTACCGATAATACCTTCTTTACTCGATCCAATAAGTGATATCACGTGACCCAGTCACATGCTGCGCATCTTATGGATATAACTTATCAGAGTGGGCCCAGAATATCTACCGTCACGTGGATGGACAAATATCGATCTTGACATAGTCTCCTCAACCTGTTCCTCCGAATACCCAATGACACCTTTATGATCACCATTTCACCGAGTGATGTTATGTGCCATCAAAGCAACCTTGGGAGACAATGATTTGATATGGTCTCATGGTCTAAGGAAAGAGTAACTATGTTTTGTAATCATCGTAACCTGAACTCTATGACATGATCATGATACGATGCTATAGATAGGGTATTTTCATCATGTCATTCCCCAATTAAATGACCTCATTGTCAATTAGGGGCCGAGACACCAACATGATCAGGAAACCTTTGATCATCGATTGACCAATGAACCAGTGACTAGAGTTTTACCAGGAACTACTGGTTCACACGTGTATTTATGTTTCCCTATTAATACAGTTATAGCATGATATAAAACTTAATCATAAACTTTATAAAATATACCATCTCATATTTGACTCTAGGGCATATTCCCTTCAGGTGGAGGAGCACATGGCCAGATCTGGTATGTCGTGGCCAAGAAGTTGGTCAAAACTGGTCCAGATCTGAGTACGAGATCACGTGGCTGACATCCACGATCAACCACTAATGTTTCTTATATTGTTGGACAAGGAGACATATGTACCCTGTCAAAATTTAAAGCTAAAAGTTAGCTTTTGTGAGACAGAAAAGTTCCGACTTGTAGTTTTTATTTGCTTCTTTTTCCGTCAAAGAAGGTCTAGTCGGATTACCCTTCCATTTGCTGCATCACTACAAGTCGGATATTTTTGGTTAGTTGTCTCATATTGTTGGTCCACTGCCATTTCTTTCCAATAAAGTGTGAGAGATTTTAACTCTCTCAAGCAGGGCACTTGGTAGCTAGACGGGGCTATCACAATAGTTGTGGGCTTCGAGGTAAGGAGGATTGTCGGACAATCCAATAAGAATCAGATAGAGATCCGATTGGCAAGTTGTTTGCCTACTCGGAAGGTTTTTCGACTAGCAGTGACGCATTGGCTCACTTGTCGGATATTTAACCGGGATCCTGAATCGTTGTTGACTGTCGAAGGGATATCAGTCTCAGTGGGAGTGTGCATGATTAAAGAGTTTAATCCGCCTTATCCTATTACAGATACATTGTCTTAAGTGTTTTGCATCTTTCGTTTGTAGATGGCACCTACTAGTACCGTTTAGATTTCTAGTTTTGCATTGCGTACTATTCTTGAGAAGGACAAGCTAAATGGAACCAACTTTACCAACTAGTATCGTAAGTTGAGAATTGTTCTCAAGCAAGAAAAGAAGGAACATGTCCTGGACAATCTGATTCTAGAAGAGTCGGGCAGTGATAAGCGTAATGCTGTAAGAACCGCTTTCCGCCGGGCTTAGGATGAGTCGACGGAAGTTAGCTGCGTCATGCTCGCTCAAATGGAGTCGGAACTGCATCAGCAGTTCAAGAATGTTGAGGCATACAATATGATCGTTGCCCTCAAGATCATGTTTGAGACGTAGAACAGGACGGAGAGGTACAATATCTCTAGAGCCTTGCTTGGTTGCAAGCTAAAAGGCAGAGATCCAATTGGACCACACATGATCAAGATGGTCGGATATGTATAGTCCTTAGATCGTCTGGGTTTTCCCTTGAGCAAAGAGTTCTCCACCGACGTTCTCCTAAATTCCCTTCCTAGTGCTTATGGTCTGTTCATTTCGAACTACCATATGCATGGCATGGATAGGAAACTACAAAAACTGCAGGGGATGCTCAAGATAGCAGAAGATGACATCAAGAGAGGCGACACCAGTCAAGTGTTGATGGTGTAGAACGCTTCCAAGATCAAGAAGAAGTCTTGGTCTAAGAAAGCCAAACCAAAGGGAGACGACATGCTGGATCCAATTCCTAGCACCGGCTCAGTGACTGGCAAGCCAGAAAAACCTCCGGGTATATGCTTTTACTATAAGTTGGAGGGACACTGGAAGAGGAACTACGACAAGTACAAGGTGGATAAATCCAGGTGCGGAAGTATGACTTCCAACTCGGGTACACTTGTTGTGAACATTATAGACATTTATCTTGCCGACATTCCTAGCGGTACTTGGGTATATGATACCAGATCGGTTGTTCATGTGTGCAACTCGATGCAGGGACTGTTAAGGCATATGAACGTGGCAAGAGGGGAGATTGACATCACAGTCGGAAACAAGGAAAAATTTGCTGCGTTAGCCATAGGGACGATGCAACTCCAGTTACCTTAGGGATTTGTAATAGAACTGAATAAATGTTATTATGTTCCTATAATAAGCGGGAACATCATTTTGCCTCATGTTTGATGGAGCAGCATTATGAGTCAAATATTAAGAACCATGGTTGTTCCTTTTATTTGAATAATGTGTTTCATGGCTATGCATCTGTCCAAGCCGGACTTTTTGTGCTTGATCTTGAATGTAAATCAGTCTATAACTTGAATGCTAAAAGGTTAAAGACAAATGATCTTAGTTATACCTATCTATGGCACTGTCGCCTTGGTCATATCAGCTGGAAACATATGCAGAAGCTCCATGGTGATGGACTCCTAGATTCGTCTGGCTTGGAGCCGTTTGAAACATGTGAATCTTGTCTGATGGGAAAAATGACCAAGACACCTTTCGCAAAGAGTTGCCAGAGGGCGTCTATCTTACTAGAGCTGATACATAGTGATGTATGCGGTCCAATGAGAATGATAGCCAGAGGTGGTTATGAGCATTTTTTACATTCACGGATGATTTTAGTAGATATGGTTATGTCTACCTGATTAAATCTAAGTCAAAAACCTTTGAAAAGTTTAAGAGTTTCAGACTAAAGTGCAAAACCAACTCGGAAAAAATATTAAGTTTTTGCGATAATATCGTGGAGGCGAATATATGAGCCATAAGTTTGATGACCATCTCAAGAGTTGTGGAATAGTTCCATAGCTCACTCCATCGAGAACGCCTTAGAGAAATGTTGTGTCAGAAAGGCGGAACTGAACCTTGTTAGACATGGTGAGGTCGACGATGAGTAAGATGGATCTACCTTTATCATTCTAGGGGTTTTTGTCTAGAGACGGCAGCGATAACACTAAACAAAGTACCATATAAATCAGTACAAAAGACACCACATGAGATGTGGACGGGAAAGAAGCCGGCCTTGGCTTTTCTCAAGATTTGGGGATGTGAAGATTTTGTCAAGAGGTTACAATCTGACAAGCTCAGCCCCAAGTCGGATAAAGTAGTTTTAGTAGGCTATCCTAAGGAAACTTTGGGTTACTATTTTACAACCGAGAAGAGGGCAAAGTGTTTGTCGCTCGAAACGGTGTCTTTCTGGAGAAGGAGTTTCTAAGCCAGAAAGATAGTGGGAATAAGGTGCACATTAAAGAAATTCGGGATTCACCTACTCAAGACAAGTAGGCAACCTTGGAGGTTGAGTCGGACATTGTGCCTAAGTCAGCAAATGCACCAGAGCCGCGAAGATCAGCGAGACTATGTGGAGACGTACTTATGCTAGACGGCGATGTGACATCTACTTATCAGAATGCGATGGGAAGTGCTGATTACGAGTCATGGCTTGGAGCCATGAGATCCTATTTAAATTCCATGGATGATAATCAGGTTCCGAACTTGGTTGATTTGCCTGATGGTGCAAGATCCATCGAGTGCAAATGGGTCTTTAAGAGGAAAAATGACCAAGATGGAAATATTTCTGTCTATAAAGCATGGCTTGGGTTCTGAAAAATTCAAGAAGTTGACTACGACGAGACATTCTTGCCTATATGGATGCTTAAGTTGGTAAGGATCATGTTATCACTAGCTGCATATTTCGATTGCGAGATATGACAAATGGATGTCAAAACGGCTTTCCTTAATGGAAATTTAACCAAGGACGTGTATACGATACACCCTGAGGGTTTTGTCGATCCGAATAGTCCTAACAAAGTTTGCAAGCTTCGGAAGTCCATCTAAGGATTGAAGCAAGAAAGTCGGAGTTGGAACATTTGTTTTGATGAACTTGTTAAATTGGTTGGCTTCATGAAGAGCGAACAAGGTTCTTGTGTATACAGGAAGTTTAGTGAAAGCTCAGTTTCTTTTCTGCTATTGTATGTGGATGACATACTGTTAGTCGGAAACAACATTTCAATGTTGCAAGAAACCAAGGAGTCTTTGGAAAGATGTTTCCAAATGAAGGACTTGGGTGAGGTAGCATTTATACTGGAAATTAAGATCTATATAGATAGATCCCGGAGACTCATAGGTTTGAGTCAGAGTACATATCTGGATAAGATATTGAAGAAGTTCAATGTGGATTCGACCAAGAAAGGGTTCTTGCCAATGGAGCATGGAATACGACTTAGTAATACTCAATGCCCATCTTTGGCTGATGAGAGAAGTCAGATAGAAAGGATCCCTTATGTTTAGGTAGTAGGATCCATCATGTATGCGATGATATGTACTAGGACGGATATTTCCTATACTCTAAGTGTAACGAGTAGATATCAGTCGGATCCTAGAGAAGGCCATTGGATAGCAGTAAAGAATATATTTAAGTACTTGAGACGTACTAAAGATGTGTTCCTAGTCTTTGATGGTGAGGAAGATCTAGGTGTAAAGGGTTACATAGATGCTAGCTTTCAGACCGACCTAGATGACCCACGCTCGCAATCTGGATATGTGTTCATAGTCAATGGAGGTGCAGTGAGCTGGAAGAGTTCCAACCAAGAGACGGTGGCCGACTCTACTACAGAAGCTGAGTATATTGTTGCCTCAGAGGCGGCAAAAGGAGTTTGGATCATAAATTTTCTGATTGAACTCGGTGTTGTTTCGGGGTCCTCCAGTCCGTTATACGTGTACTGTAACAATACGGGTGCTATTGCACCAGCCAAGAAACCACGGGCACACCATAAGAACAAGCACATACTCGGGAAATTTCACCTAATTTGGCAGTTTGTCGAAGGCGGAGAAATTAAGTTATGCAAGGTACACACGAATGCAAACTTTACAGACCCGTTGACCAAGCCGCTTCCACAACCTAAGTTTGAGACGCACATTAGAGCAATGGGCATGAGATGACCAAGGCATGGAGATGCCTGAGTGCTCGACTGTAGTGCAAGTGGGAGACTGTTAGGAATGATACCCTAGAGACTCACTTTCCTCTTTGTATTTGTAACCCAGAATCCATCTTAGAGCTTGTTATATGTGTCACTGCAATTGTTGCAGGTGTGGAACCACATGCTTATATCTAGCTCTATCCAGTTTGTCCTTAGTTGTTCTAGGTTGGGAGGGAAACCCACTGCCGAAACTAATCTGTAAGTCATAAGATGACAAGGTTTCATGTGTCATGTGCATGGAGATTCTATCCACCTTGCATTGGCTAGTCGGAAAAGTTATAATAGCCGGTCTGATCCAAAGGTTAGTTCAGACATAAGCACACCATCATACACTCCAACTAACATAATGGATTCCTTACAGCCGAGGGGACCGCATGATCCGAGTTGTGGAAGAGATGGCTTTGACTCCATCTAATGCTCACCATAACTGGGAGCAATAAGGGTGGTCTTGGGGACGACTTCGAAGCAAGTTGCGTGACGTAGATCATCCAAGACGAAATTTGCCCCTCCATCTCATAGAGATATTCTCTGGGCCCTCTCATGTGATATGATTCGGAAGCATGGCCATGCGCTAATCGATCAAGTGTTGATCGTGGTAGTCCGACTTAGTGAAGCGGGAGGGAATCATTTATCACTACAACGAGAAGAGAGTAAACTAACATTAGGATGATGGAATATCCCCTATGGTTTATCACCAATATGGTGAGGCGTAGGGACTCGGACAGATCGTCACATTGAGGGCACTTGCGCAAAACGGGAGTCGACAAGCCTTGCTAGCGTCCGCGATTGACTATCATCTCTAGTCAGAAAGTCACTGAGCTTCAGCAATGACTGAATGATTACTGAGTCGTGTAAGGCTTACCGTATGTCACATCCCAAATTTTAGATTTGGTACTGCGTAGCATTCATGTCATTGCATCATGATCATCCTTGCAAAATTTCAATTTGAAAAGGGTTTGGCAAAACAAACCACTTGCATTTGCGTTTTGACACCTACACATGAACGGTTGGTCTTACCATGCTTCTGTGAAAAACATTATATTTTGGTTGTATGGAAGGCACATGTGCATAGAGGGTTCCGCCACGAACTCATAGCACTTTGAATCGCCCAAATCGGAGCTTCGTAGCAAAAGTTATTGCAATCTGAAATTTTAACAAAAATCTGGGCAGTTGAGATATATTCAGATAAGAAATCGTCAGGGAAAAAGTAAAGGGAAAAGATTAAAAAAACGGGCCAGCCAGCTGGGGTCACCGACCAGCTCCAATCCCAAGCCAACAGCCTGACGGGCCGCCAGCAGCTTGGCCAAATTGTGGCAGCGATACAGCGGCAACGCCATGTAGTAGCCGCCGCCGCCCGCCAGCCACGACGAGCATGAACCGCCCATCAGCCGCTGCTAGCCACCACCGTGTGGGGCCCACCTGTCAGCCGACGTGTTCTTCTCCAACTCCCTGTCAACTCCGATTCCTCCGGAATCGGACCGATTTCGAACTGTTTTCGCCGATTTTTCTTGCCAATATTAATCTCCTCGAGCCCCTCTTCCAAACCCCCCTCTAATCGCAACCAAAGCCGCCTCCAACCCCCGGCGATTTCTCCCCGGAGTTCGCAGCCGCCGCCGCCGCCATTGACGAGGTGAGCACCTCGCCATGCGCGCCGTCGCCCCCTTCCTCGCCTCGCTCGCCCGTGAGCTCGCCGCCACCGCCTACGGCTCACCGCCCCTTCCTCTCTCCTCGCAGGGCCGCGCCGCGCGCCACCGAAGCCGCCGCCGCCGCCGCCGTGCTCCAGCTGGCCTCCGCCGATGCCCCCGACCCCACCGACCTGCACCGCCACCACGAGGGAGACCGCCACCACGACCCCGACGCCGTCCCGTCTCTCGCCGCCGCCACGACCTCACCGTCTTCGCCCTCCGGTGAGCACCTCGCCGCCTCGCTCCCCTGCCGCACGATCTTGATCCAATGGTCTAGATGGACCGTGGAAAAGTCAGCCAGGCCGCTGACCGATCAGCGCGCCAAGTAGGCGCAGTCAACAGTCAGATTTGACTAAATAATTTTAATTCGATTTATTTGACAGATTATAGGTAAAATTTGTAAAATTCATAGAAAATAATCTACTGGGCCAAAAATTACAAATAAAATATGTATAAAATCAGTGTCTCACGTACAATATTGTTGTATAGTTGTTTTATACTTTTATAGCAGGTTTTGTCTTAGTTAATTAAATGAGTTAATGCCCTTTTTAGAGTATTAAATTCATAGAAAAAGTTCGGGAACTCCAAAAATTGCAAATAAGATGTCCCTGGATTCAGTAGAACAAGAGGAATCTTGTAGTTAATTAAAAAGGTAGGCTTACCGTACTGGTTTTGGCAGAATCTATTTAAAGGCTTTCTGGAGTATTTTAATTACCCAGGGATTTATATAAAATCTTTTTGAGTAATTCCAAATGTTACTGACTCTATCTCAGGTTGCCCAAACAGTGGATATTTTTCCAAGATTTTACAAACAGTTTATTAGTAGTGGCTAATTATTTAGTTTCTAGCTCTATTATTTGAGCATTTAAATTGCATGCCATATTTTCTATGCACTCAAAAATATTTTCCATGCATGCATACAGTAGGTATACTGAATAAGAATATATGAAGCTACTGTAGCAATGTCCACTTGTCATGCATGCATCTTGCATAGTCATTATTTGTATATGATTGTGTATGGTTTGTTTATGTAATTGCAATTGTATCGTGTAGATTGTGACGAGTGCAACGCTTTCTCATGTGTGGATTGTTCGTTCGACCGCTACAGCCAAGACAAGTAGATGCTACCTTGTTCATGACGTTGTCCTACTATTTTCAATGCATTGTCGTGTATTTTGTAGATGCATGTGTAGGATATTACTATCGCTATGCTATGTCCTATTATGTGGTAGGGTTTCCTGTAGATGAACCACCGTTGGTAGATGTGCTTAGCCATACTATGATGATCAAGGGCTGGGGTACGTCACTAAATATGTTTCTAAAAGTGTTGGTTTGCGAAAACTAAAAACAACTTAATCAATGAATCTCCTGGGTGCGATGGGATTGATAATTTTTGGTGGTATCATTATGGAAAGACACCCAGGTATCAAGAGAAAATGATTGGCTTCTTTATTTTGTAGCTTACGTGTACAACCATGTGCCAATAATGAAATGGGCGGTTGGTTGCACTCAGTAGGTTGTGGTAACTTGAACCCACGTATCCAGAGTTGTAGAATTTTGGTAGGTTGGACCGGTGCGTGTCGGGTTTGGGGAGCTACTTCCCGAATGGTCCCTTCTTGGACTTCTCCCTATCATCACCCAAAATGAGAGTGGTGGTACGAGTTGGGCTGGCCAAGTCACATGGGTAAAGTGTATTAACCCCTGCAGGGTGTATAAACTAATCGATTAGCCGTGTCCCCCGTTATGGACATCTGAGTTGCTTGATTTTTATTTCATGACATGTTTCTCGCTCATTCAAGTTTCCTAATTACTTTAATTTTGATGGGTTAACTTAATTGGGATCTTTTCAAAGAAAATCAAAAACTGATTATGAAAGTAGGACAAAGGTATTTGAAAATGCAAGCTAGCCACAACTCCACTTGCCAAATAAGCATGTAGATGCTAGGTTTATTGTCTCCTTTAATAGCTCTACTTGCCATACATTCCATGTATTGACCCTTCGAGGCTGCTACATTTCATGTTGCAGGATATTCCGATTCCGAGTGATCGATTTAGGCCACGGTACTCCACTTGGCACTTGTTCACTTGTGGGCAATTTGAAGAATGGAGGATTTACTATATTTATGTTGCTACTTGAATAATTTGAGATAGCCTTGAGCTAAGCTTTTATTGTAATAATGGTACTCTGGATCTTCGTTATTTATGATACACGGATATTTTGCTATGTTATTCATCTTATTCTATTATGGGCCAATAAACCGATCCAGGGATTGGCATGTCACATAGAAGCTACGGTCTTTTCAGAACCGTAGTGTTACAAGATGGTATCAAAGCCCGTGTGTCGACTGTAGGATCGTGACCTAGGTTTGGATTAGGAAGCCATAGCATTATTAAAGCTTATATTAACTCTGTCTTTCATCTTATGCCTTTCACTCTCGTAAATTCTTACCATATGCTATTCTCACACTTTCCTCTTTTAATTGATAGATGGGAGAAGTCAGGACTGAGTATGCGACAATGGAGTCACCAAGGCCCTTTGCAAGACAGTTGGCACAACTTTCGTAGTCATTGGGATTTCCACTACCCATGTTCAAGGGAAGAAGGCTTTACACCTATGGATATGGCGAGGATGCATGGGAGATCACCACCTTCATCTTCAGGGATCCTGACTTGCCAAACCCTGTGCATCTGGTTTACACCAAGGCATACTGCAACTGGGGACTTGGAATAAATTTGGCCCTGCATGAAGCCCTGTCATGCCAGTGCCACCTTGTCCGACACCTGCTGCCAGAAGACTCGCCCTACCGTGACTACGGAAGGCGTGATGAGAATGGGAACATTGTGGTTACCCCGGGCGACAGGAACAACATGCCGCCCCATCGAAGGCACATAGAGGATATGGAAAGGGAGAATGGATCTCTAGCTGAGAAAGTGATGATGGTAAAGGAGATAGCAGATTTTGCCAGCAATGGTATGGTGGTCCACAGACAGGAGATAGAGACCTTGCATGAAGCTGTGGATGTTCTGAATAATGCCCTGATAGGCAGGGATGCAACCATAGCACAGCTTAATGGGACCGTGCAGGAAAACAACCAGGCCATACAACAGCTGCAAGGTACCGTCCAGGAAAGGGACCAGACTATTGAAGATATGGTAGCCCAGATTGCCGCTATCCAAGCACAGTTGAATCCACCCTCTGATGATAACAATGGAGATGATGGCAACAATGATGATGATGATGACAGTGGGAATGATGATGATGAGGACGAGGATGACGATGATGGAGACGATGATGGTGGAGGAGATGAAGCTGTTGCAGCCGCAACAGAGAATGAAGAAGAAGAGGAGGATCCAGAAGAGGTGGAGTTCGAGATTTCAAGTGATGACTCAGGAGAGGTGCATACTCCTCCGCCATGGTTGGTTCGTGGACAGAAGCACCAACGCATGAGTGCGAGGACCTACCGCAACCTCTTCATGAAGTAGATAAATGCCCACCAATTAGTCTTCGTTAGGTAAAATTGTTAGTTTTAGTCTCGATCGATGTAAAACTTAATTACTGTTAGTTTAAGAGTGTTTAGTGTTGGAGATATGCCCTAAAGGCAATAATAAATGTAGTTATTATTATATCTTTGTGTTTATGATAAATGTTTACATTCATGCTATAATAGTATTAACAAGGAAACATTAATACTTGTGTGATTTGTAAACTAAATTAGAGTCCCTAGTAAAGCCTCTTTATAATACTAGCTTGTTGGTTAATAAATGATTGTGGTTTCCCTATCATGAACATTGAGATGTTATTAACAACAAGATCATATCGTTAGGAGAATGGTATGATGGACATACTCCTATAGATAAGCGTAGCATAAAGATCAAGTCATTTTAATAGTTCAAATTGCTATATGCTTTCTGATACATAGTAACCTAATTCCTTCGACCATGAGATCATGCATATCACCATCACCGGAAGGATGCTTTGATCACATCAAACACCACACCGTAACTGGGTGGCTATAAAGGTGGCATTGAGTGTTCGGAAAGTATTGGTTGAGACACATGGATCAAGAGTGGGATTTGTCCATCCATATGATGGATAGATATACTCTGGGCCCTCTTGGTGGAATGTCATCCAATTGGCTTGCAAGCATGTGACTCACTCTGAGGGATCACATATCACGGGAACAAGAAAAGAGTACTTATCAGTAACGAGTTTGAACTAGGTATGCAGAGATACCGACGATCAAAACCTCGGATAAGTAAACTATCGTGAGACAAAGGGAAATTGGTATCGTATGTAAGTGGTTCATTCGATCACAAAGTAATCGTAGAAATATGTGGGAGCCATATGAATTTCCAGATTCCTCTATTGGTTATTGTTCGGAGAAGTGTCTCGATAATGTCCGCATAATTCACGAACCTTAGGGAGACACACTTAAGGATTCGACGTTGTTGAGTAGTTATGAAATGATGAGTAAGAGACCGAATGTTGTTCGGAGTCTCGGATGGGATCCGGGATATCACGAGGAGATCCGGAATGGTCCGGAGAATAAGATTCATATAAGGAAAGTCCTGTTTCGGTGTTGGATAATGGTTTCGGTGTTTTCATCGGGAATGTTCTAGAAGGTTCCGGAATGTCTAGCACTCCGGAGGGGAAGGGTACATGAATGTGTCATAACAAGTTGGAATGGTTGCATCATGTACTAGGTGTCATTGCTGAGCAAAATAAAGGGATAAATCAAATCCTAGTTTGAAAAGTCAAACGCCAATTTGAAAAGTCAAACGGCTATTTTGCTTGGTGGAGGGAGAGTAGGAAACCTACTTGGGGAGGAGTTCCTCTCCCTCCACCCGCCGGCCAAGGAGGCCGAGTTGGGGAGGGACTCTCCTCCATTTGGCCGCGCCCTCCCACCTATATAAGGAGGGGCAGGGCTGCCCCTCCAAGACCTACACCTTGCCCTCTCTAAACCCTAGCCCTAAGCCGCCGGCGGCACCACCTCCTGCTGTTGCCGCCACCGCCGCCTAGGGAAAACCCTAGCCGCCGACTTAGGCTTCCCCAAGCCCTAGCCGCCGGCCTAGCCCTCTCTCCTTGGTGCGTCTAAACCCTAAATCACCGAGGCCTCTCTCATAGTCCACCATACTCGCTCCGGCTTAAGGCGAAGCCCTGCGAGATCTCCCCTCTACTTCCGGTACCACGCCGTCAGGTTGGGAATCGCGAGGAGAGTGCTACCCCTCCACGCTTTGGAACAAGGGAGAGGAAGGTCTTCATCGAGTACCGAGCGTGTGACCGATCAGGAAGCGCAGCCGAACGCACCGGAAGGATCGTCTACACGATCTTGAGATCGAAGAGTATTTATACATCACCCACGAGAATCCGCTCTCGTTAAACACTTTGGAATCTTCGAGGGTGAGTTATTCTATCGACTCGTTGCTACAATCTAGTAGATAGATCTTGGCTTGTTTGTTTGTATGAGGTAGAAATTTTTTGTTTTCCATGCTACGAACCCCTACATTTAGTTGCTCCTATGTGTACTCCAATGTCCTGGGATTATTTGTGCGAATTTTATAGAAGAGTTATGGCAATTTTTGGTTGATATGTGAGTTTTTCTTGATGCAGTTTTCTGCTGACACAGCTGAACTGCACGATTTTTCATATTTTATTGGTAACTAGGAAAAATATGAAAAATAGGGTTGGTTGGAAACTCTCTTTACTGTTTACACAAAAAATCAGCAAAAATTCCTGACGAGTTTTAAGTCAGGCATAAAAATTCGTGAACACTGTTGGACTGTTCTGGCAGATTCCTGTTTTTAATGTTTTGTTGGCCTTTTGTGTTGATAACTGTTGCCAAATCTTCTAAAAATTATTTCAGTAGATGTATACCGCTAGGATAACCCCTGGGATGTTGCTGGAGCGTTTGTTTGCTGATGTATTGCTTGCTTGAGATTGTCTGTGATTGCCTTGTTGTTGTTTGATCATAATGCATGGGTAGAATCCTGTTTTCGTAATCGATTCTTTCTAAGCTTATCTGTGCTGAACCGCAGATGCCTCCCCGCCGTCAACCTACTGAGTTGGAGCAGCTCATGGCAGCTCAGGCACAGCTGACCCAAGTTATGACCCAGTTCATGGAAGCTCAGAACAACAACAACAATAATGGGAACAACCAGCCTAAGGGAGATGCACTTACTAGGTTTCTCAGGCTAAGGCCAGCGAAGTTTTCTACTGCAACGGAGCCGATGGTTGCTCTCGACTGGTTGCGTTCCGTGAATAAGGATCTGGTAACTGTTGGGTGCACAGATGCTGAGAAGGTGAGATTTGCCGCTCACCTACTGGAGGGACCAGCCGCTTCGTGGTGGGACACTTTTCAGATCACCCACCCTCTAGACACTGTGACTTGGGCAATGTTTGAGGAAGGTTTTAGGACCAACCACGTATCTTCAGGAGTTCTGAGCCTAAAGAGGAAGGAATTTCGCAACTTGCGCCAAACCAACCGCACCGTGGCTAAGTATATTGAGGAGTTCAACAACCTGTCTCGTTATGCACCTGAGGATGTTGACACTGATGCCAAAAGGAGAGAGAGGTTCCTGGATGGCCTCAGTGATGAGCTTTTAGTGCAGCTGCTGGTGGTTTATTGTCCCACTTTCTAGGAGCTTATGGACAAGGCCAGGATCTTGGAAGGGAAGCACAAGCAGGTGGAAAGCCGCAAGAGAAAGAGCAACAATCACCACTCTGGTTCTCACCACAAGTCTCGCACTTCTTATGATGGATACTCCAAGCATGGAGGGAGTGACCATGGGCACCATGGAAGCCATGACCGCCACAACTATGGAGGCGATGGACATCGCCATGATAGCCACAAGAGCAAGCGCCACAGCCACAAGGGAGGACACACTCACCATTCTGGAGGACACAGTGGACATGACCGCAACCGTGATCACAGCTTTGTGAAGAAGGACCTGAGTGAGGTGACATGCTTCAAGTGTGGCCAGAAGGGACATTATCTGAACAACTGCCGGAGAAGAAGGGACCAAGCCGCAACAACTGTAAGGCCACAGTGAACCACATGAATGTGGAGGAGATCCCAGATGACCCTGATCTTGTGGTTGGTAAGTTTCCAATCAACACTCACCCTGCACTTATACTTTTCGATACTGGTGCATCGCATTTATTCATATCAAGGGCATTTGTGGATAAGTATAAGTTACCTACGGAGTCTCTAAAAGGGTCTATTAGAGTAAGCTCACCTGGAGGGGATATGATAGCTAGCGCGGGGTGCCGCGACTTAACTGTGAGGATTGGAGCACACAATTTAATTGCACATCTGGTAGTATTGGAATCACAAGGTTTAGATGTAATTTTGGGCATGGATTGGATGTCTATGCATGGGGGACACATAGATTGTGCACAGCGAGCGGTATCGCTCAAAACCCCGGATGGTAAGAGGATTAGGTTCAAGTCGGCTGTGCGACCGGGAAGGTGTAAACTGAATTCTCTTAAGGGGGTTAGCATGGATACTGTGCCTATGATTAAGGAATACCCCGACGTGTTTCCGGAAGAGCTGCCAGGAATGCCACCTAACAGGGATGTGGAGTTTCTCATCGATCTGATGCCGAGAACAGGACCTATAGCAAAGAGACCATATAAGATGGACGTGGATGAGCTGAAGGAATTGAAGAAACAGCTAAAGGAGCAGTTGTACAAGGGATTCATTCAGCCTAGTTTGTCGTCATGGGGTGCACCTGTTCTATTTGTGGAGAAGAAAGACAGCAGTAAGAGATTAGTGGTGGACTATCGCTCGCTGAATGAAGTGACCATCAAGAACAAATACCCCCTGCCGAACATAAATGATTTGTTTGATCAACTGGAAGGAGCGAAGGTGTTTAGCAAAATTGATCTGCGATCGGGCTATTTCCAATTGAAGATCCGGGAGGAGGACATACCAAAAACTGCTTTCACTACTAGGTATGGTTTATATGAGTATACGGTTATGTCTTTTGGGCTAACAAATGCTCCGGCATATTTCATGACCATGATGAACAAGGTATTCATGGAGTACTTGGACAAGTTCATGGTGGTGTTTATTGATGACATACTGATATATTCCAAGGATGATGCTGAGCATGAGAAACATCTGCGACTGATTATGGAGAAGCTGAGGGAACACAAGCTGTATGCCAAATTCAGTAAGTGTGAATTCTGGCTTAACACTGTTGGTTTTCTTGGACACGTGGTGTCAGGAGAAGGAGTCGTTGTTGATCCAAGGAAAGTGACTGCAGTAACTGAGTGGGAAACACCCAAGAATGTGGGAGATATTCGGAGCTTTTTGGGGCTTGCTGGATATTACAGGAGATTCATTGAAAATTTCTCCAAGATTGCTAAGCCGACGACGGAACTTCTGAAGAAGGAGAGGAAGTTTGAGTGGACAGATGCGTGTGAAGCCAGCTTTCAGGAACTGAAGCGTCGACTAGTGACCGCACCCGTTCTGTGTTTACCTGATCTTCAGAAGGATTTCCGAGTGTATTGTGATGCTTCTCGACAGGGACTTGGGAGTGTGCTGATGCAAGATGAGAGAGTGGTGTCATATGCCTCGCGGCAACTTAAACACCATGAGAGGAATTATCCCACACATGACTTGGAATTAGCATCCGTTGTGCATGCGCTCAAGGTATGGAGGCACTACCTAATGGGAAAACACTGCGATGTGTACACCAACCACAAGAGCCTGAAATACATATTTACATAGAAGGAACTGAACATGAGGCAAAGGAGATGGTTGGAGCTTATTAAGGATTATGATATGAATCTGCAATACCACCCAGGAAAAGCCAACGTAGTAGCAGATGCTCTGAGCCGGAAGGTCTATGCCAATGGACTGACTGTTGGGGAACTGCCCGAGGATTTGTGCAAGCAATTCAAGGACCTTAGACTGGAGGTAGTGTCAGAAGGATATTTGGCAGCAATGGAAGTCCAACCAATTCTACATGACAAGATCAGGAAGGATCAAGCAGGAGACAAGGAGATGGATGAATTAAAGGAAAAGATGAAGGAGGATCGAGCAAAAGAATTCCGCGAGGATGAGCAAGGAACCTTGTGGTATGTAGATCGTTTATGCATTCCCAACGATCCGGAGATAAGGAAGTTGATTCTGCAGGAAGCCCATGACTCGCCGTATTCCATACATCCGGGCAATACGAAGATGTATATGGAACTAAAGGACAGATTTTGGTGGAACAACATGAAAGGAGACATCGCCGAGCATATTGCCTTATGTGATGTATGTAGATGAGTGAAGGCAGAACACCAGAAGCCAGCGGAACTGCTACAACCATTGCCCGTGCCGGATTGGAAGTGGGATAGAGTGGTAATGGATTTTATCACAGGATTGCCCAGAACCAGGTCGGGATATGACTCTATTTGGGTAGTGGTCGACCATTTGACCAAGGTAGCCCACTTTATACCAGTGAAGACAACCTACACGAGTGCAAGGTTGGCCAAGATTTATATGGACAGAATTGTGTGCCTGCATGGGGTTCCCAAGAATATTATATCAGATAGAGGCACCCAATTTACCTCACACTTTTGGCGCCAGCTGCACGAGTCATTGGGAACTAGGTTGGAGTTTAGCACAGCGTTCCACCCCCAGACTGATGGACAGACCGAGAGGGTAAATCAGATTTTGGAGGATATGCTGAGAGCTTGTGCTTTGGCTCATGGTTCCAGTTGGGATGAGAATTTGTCGTATGCTGAGTTTTCCTACAACAACAGCTATCAAACCAGCATCAAGACATCACCGTTCAGTGTGCTATATGGGAAAAGGTGCCGGACACCATTGCTATGGGATGGAGTAGGAGAACGTCAGCTATTTGGACCTGATTTGATCAAGGAAGCTGAGGAGAAGGTTGCCTTGGTTAGGGATAGGCTGAAGGTAGCACAATCAAGGCAGAAGAGCTACGCTGATGCCAAGCGCAAGGAAGTGGAGTATGAGATAGGCGATAGAGCATACCTCAGAGTGTCGCCGCTGCGTGGAATTAAGAGATTTGGAATCAAGGATAAGCTGGCACCTCGGTTTATTGGACCATATCGGGTCTTATCACGCAAAGGAGAGGTTGCTTATCAGTTGGAGTTGCTAGAGACTCTGTCCGCCGTCCACAATGTGTTCCACATGTCCCAGCTGAAGAAGTGCCATCCGGAGATGGTAGATACACCATTGAGAGACACTATGCCACTAGAGGAGGTTCAGCTTGAGAATGACTTGACCTTTGAGGAGAAGCTAGTCAAGATACTGGAGACAGCGGAGAGGATTACTCTTACCAAGACGATCAGGTTTTGCAAGGTGCAATGGAGCCACCACACCGAATAGGAAGCCACTTGGGAGCGTGATGATGACATCCGAGAGGACCACCCACACCTATTTGCTAGCCACACCGAATCTCGGGGACGAGATTCATCTTAAGGGGGTTAGTCTTGTCATATCCCAAATTTTAGATTTGGTACTGCATAGCATTCATGTCATTGCATCATGATCATCCTTGCAAAATTTCAGTTTGAAAAGGGTTTGGCAAAACAAACCACTTGCATTTGCGTTTTGACACCTACACATGAACGCTTGGTGTTACCATGCTTCTGTGAAAAACATTATATTTGGTTGTATGGAAGGCACAAGTGCATAGAGGGTTCCTCCACGAACTCATAGCACTTTGAATCGCCCAAATCGGAGCTTCGTAGCGAAAGTTATTGCAATCCGAAATTTTGACAAAAATCTGGGCAGTTCAGATATATTCAGATAAGAAATCGTCATGGAAAAAGAAAAGGGAAAATGTTAAAAAAGAAGAAGGGGCCAGCCAGCTGGGCCGCTGACCCAGCCGCCCAGTCACAAGAAGCAGCCATGACGCCAGCCCACCAGTGCAGCAGCAAGAAGTAGCCAAGGCCACATGAGGAGCCGCCGCCCGCCATCCAATGACGAGCAGGACCCGCCCGTCAACCGCCGCCAGCCACCGCCGTGTGGAGACCACCTGTCAGCTGACGTGTTCTTCTCCAGCTCCCTGTCAACTCCGATTCCTCTGGAATCGGACCAATTTCGAACTGTTTTCGCCGATTTTCTTGCCAATATTAATCTCCTTGAGCCCCTCTTCCAAACCCCCCTCTAATCGCAACCCAAGCCGCCTCCAACCCCCGGCGATTTCTCGCCGGAGTCCACAACTGCCGCCGCCATTGACGAGGTGAGCACCTCGCCGCGCACGCCGTCGCCCCTTCCTCGCCTCGCTCACCCCATGAGCCACCGCCACCGCCTCTCTCACCCCTTCCTCTCTCTCGCAGGGCAGCATAGCCAACGCCAAGCCGACGCCGCCGTGCTCCAGCCGGCCGCCGGCAACACCCCCGACCCCGCCGACCCGCGCCGCCGCCACGAGGGAGACCTCCACCACGACCCCGACGCCGTCCCGTCTCTCGCCGCCGCCACGACCTCACCGTCGCCGCCCTCCGGTGAGCACCTCGCCGCCTCGCTCCCTTGCCGCACGATCTTGATCCAACGGTCCAGATGGACCATGGAAAAGTCAGCCAGGCCGCTGACCGGTCAGCGCGCCACGTAGGCGCAGTCAACAGTCAGATTTGACTAAATAATTTTAATTCGATTTATTTGACAGATTGTAGGTAAAATTTGTAAAATTCGTAGAAAATAATCTACTAGGCCAAAAATTGCAAATAAAATATGTATGAAATCAGTGTCTCACGTAGAATATTGCTGTACAGTTGTTTTATACTTTTACAACAACGTTTTGTCTTAGTTAATTAAATGAATTAATGCCCTTTTTAGAGTATTAAATTCATAGAAAAAGTTCGGAAACTCCAAAAATTGCAAATAAGATGTCCCTGGATTCAGTAGAACAAGAGGAATCTTGTAGTGAATTAAAAAGGTAGGCTTACCGTACTGGTTTTTGCAGAATCTATTTAAAGGCTTTCTGAAGTATTTTAATTACCCAGGGATTTATATAAAACCTTTTTCAGTAATTCCAAATGGCACTGACTCTATATCAGGTTGCCCACACAGTGGATATTTTTCCAAGATTTTACAAACAGTTTATTAGAAGTGGCTAATTATTTAGTTTCTAGCTCTATTATTTGAGCATTTAAATTGCATGCCTTGTTTTCTATGCACTCAAAAATATTTTCCATGTATGCATACAGTAGGTATACTGAATAAGAATATGTGATGCTACTATAGCAATGTCAACTTGTCATGCATGCATCTTGCATAGTCATTATTTGTATATGATTGTGTATAGTTTGTTTATGTAATTGCAATTGTATCATGTAGATTGTGACGAGTGCAACGCTTGCTCGTGTGTGGATTGGTCATTTGACCGCTACAGCCAAGGCAAGTAGATGCTACCTTGTTTATGATGTTGTCCTACTATTTTTAATGCATTGTCGTGTATTTTGTAGATGCATGTGTAGGATATTACTATCGCTATGCTATGTCCTATTATGTGGTAGGTTTTCCAGTAGATGAACCACCGTTGGTAGATGTGCTTAGCCATGCTATTATGATCGAGGGATGGGATACATCACTAAAGATGTTTCTAAAAGTGTTGGTTTGTGAAAACTAAAAACAACTTAATCAATGAATCTCCTCGGTGTGATGGGATTGATAATTTTTAGTGGTATCATTGCGGAAAGGCACCCAGGTATCAAGAGAAAATGATTGACTTCTTTATTTTGTAGCTTACGTGTACAATCATGTGCCAATAATGAAATGGGCGGTTGGTTGGACTCAGTAGATTGTGGTAACTCGAACCCACGTATCCAGAGATGTAGAATTTTGGTAGGTTAGACCGGTGCGTGTCGGGTTTGGGGAGCTACTTCCCGAACGGTCCCTTCTTGGACTTCTTGTAACATCCCAAAAATACTAAACTTGGATCATCAATTTCTAATCATCAAAATTAGGGTTAACAAAAACTGTTCTAAATAAAATTCTGATTGCATGCATATGTGTATGCATTGAATTTAAATTCTTTTAAACCACCTTGTTTGATTGCTTCATTGCTTGTAAAATGTTTCTTAGGTGAAATAAACATCATCTAAAACATTTCCCACACTTTTCCTAAAGACAAGTAAATCAAAACACATATATTAAATGAATGGTCACTTTGACCAATTTAACTCCCATGCCTACTTTGGCTGTCTCAAACTTTCAAAACGTAACAGAAACTTTTCTGGATCTTTGCACCCCTTGAATGTACACATAACAAAGTATCAAGTCCCACTTTGTGATCATCCAGAAACTTTCAAATGCATAGTTTAAATGACAATTCAAAATTGAATCTTTATCATAGGGGAAGATCCCACTTTTTCAAAAACCACTCAAACAAGCTCAACTTTCAAAACCCAAGCATCTGCAGACTCACCAGCACCAATCTAGCAAACCCACCAAAAATCATTTCAAAATTCAAAACTTGATTTCATGTGGCCATTTCACCAAACAGGTTGCAGACACAAATCAAACAAACATCAAACACTATTGTGAGCAGTGATTCTTGTCTAACTTGTTCCCTAGTTAGCTCACACCTAGCTCAGTAGATCATCTAGGAAGATTAACTAAGAACTAGCACCACTGTGAGCTTGCCATTGCCATCAATGGTGAACAGCCGAGCACCTCCTTGTCACCCCAGTGTGGACAGCAGGCTAGAGGAAGAACTAGCCGTGCCAACCTTGTCTGGGAGATCACCCATGCCTCACTGCCCCCTCTCGACCAGCCCTGCCTCGCAGACAGGAACGCCGCGCCCGTGCCGCTGTCGACCATGCCGAGCGTGCGCCAGAGCACCACCCTCGACCGAAGCCCACAGACCGCGCGCCGCCCTCGCCGCGTGCATACGTGATCACCACCGACCTAGGAGACCGCCAGACATCCCCGTTTGCCGCCCCGTGCCGCACAGCCACCGCCCGCCGTCAAAGACGCCGCCTCTGCCGCGCAGAGCATCGCCCGTTCCAGACCAAACCTCACCGCCCCTACTCGCGCATTAAAGTCGTAGAGCATCGCCAGGAGACCACCAAGCGATCGCCACCGCCAGCCATGCCTCTAGCAGCCCGTAGCCATGTTGCCACCGTCGCCTGCCCATCCCGTTCGGTCTCGCCATCGAGCCTATAAAAGGAGGACTCCCCCGCTCGATTTCTTCACACCATTCCACTCCTCTCTCACCCAGAACCACCCCACCTCAGTCCTGGAGCAAGGCGAACAGCGCATCACCGGAATTTCACCGGAGCCCGCCGCCTCTGGAGAAGAAGGGAGCCAGCGATTGGAGACGCCCCAGAAGAAGCCACCGGTACCAGGAGATTTGCCGTCGTCGACTTCGTCATTCGCCCGCCTCGCCGACCCTCGCCAGCACCCCGGTGAGCCCCCAGCACCCCTCATTGGCCGCGCTAGGTTTCGTTCTCGCCGGCGTTGTGTTGCGTCGACGATGACTCCCAGCCGTTGGATTAGAACTAGATCGAACGATCCAAGTTTCCCCATACCGCATCGCCCAGCCCCGTGTCACTGACGAGTGGGGACACCCACTTAAGCAGCCCGCGGGAGCACTGCGCTTAGCAGGCCAGCCCGTTAACTTTTCCCGCGCAAGCCCAGTTATTCAAATTAAACTTTTTCTATTTCAATTCAAACACACTTCTGTACCCAACTTCAAAAATCAACCAAGATAGATTTAGTACACCAAATTGAATGAAACCAATTTTGTTGGAAAGTTCTGTGAATGCTGAATCCAAGCCCGTTAGATTCAAGTCATTTGGATCTGTCGATCACCCATGGTAAAAATAACAAGGCAGAAGCTTTTCTGCATTCAAACATTTTTCAAATTTAAACCATAATAGATTTTGAGTTGATTCCAACTCTCAAAAATCACATTTAACCATACCTTTCAGAATATATAAAAATATATAGGTTTACTTGCAGAAATAATGTTCAAGTAATAAAAGAATGCTACATAGGCATTTCTAGCCACTTTAACTAATTAAAATAAAAGGGTAAAACCTTATTAAATTGTGACACCACTTTAAATCACATTCCCATGGACTACAATATGTGGTGATGACATGTGTCAACATGATCCCATGTTTGGTTTGGAGAATATTAAATCTTAAGTAGTTTTTCAATGAGTAGAAATTACTTTTCTAAAAATAAAAGGAATTAAAGCAAGCCTTAACCTTGCAATGTTAGAGATGATGCTAGATCATCTATAGGACCCTTGTGTGTGATGATTACAAGTAGTTAAGTATTGTTTGGTGATTGTGTACCTCGTATTTATTCATAGACGCTAGTACCGACCAAGGATACGAGGAGGAAGGAGGATTCTACGAAGAAGAAGCCGAGGAGAACTTCAACCACTGCTCTGTTCAAGGCAAGCTAGTAACCTTGCAAGCTAACACTTGCAATTATGAAAGTTAGATAACCTATGCAATGCACTAAGCATGCTTGGTTAAACATATTTGATGGTACCCAATCCTAGTTTTATTTGCAAGCTTCTTACTTTATTTCTTTATCAAAGCTTACTTAGAGTTTACTTAAGAGTGTGGTAGATATTAGAAAGTGATGTGAAGGTTGCATAAATGCTGGAGATATGCCCTAGAGGCAATAATAAATATGGTTATTATTATATCTTTTTGTTTATGATAAATGTTTACATTCATGCTATAATAGTATTAACAAGGAAACATTAATACTTGTGTGATTTGTAAACTAAAATAGAGTCCCTAGTAAAGCCTCTTTATAATACTAGCTTGTTGGTTAATAAATGATTGTGGTTTCCCTATCATGAACATTGAGATGTTATTAACAACAAGATCATATTGTTAGGAGAATGCTATGGTGGACATACTCCTATAGATAAGCGTAGCATAAAGATCAAGTCATTTTAATAGTTCAATTGCTATATGCTTTCTGATACATAGTAACCTAATTCCTTCGACCATGAGATCATGCATATCACCTTCACCGGAAGGATGCTTTAATGACATCAAACACCACACCGTAACTGGGTGGCTATAAAGGTGGCATTGAGTGTTCGGAAAGTATTGGTTGAGACACATGGATCAAGAGTGGGATTTGTCCATCCATATGACGGATAGATATACTCTGGGCCCTCTCGGTGGAATGTCATCCGATTAGCTTGCAAGCATGTGACTGGCTCACAAGGGATCACATATCACGGGAACGAGAAAAGAGTACTTATCAGTAACGAGGTTGAACTAGGTATGCAGAGATACCGACGATCATAATCTCGGATAAGTAAACTATCGTGAGACAAAGGGAAATTGGTATCGTATGTAAGTGGTTCATTCGATCGCAAAGTAATCATAGAAATATGTGGGAGCCATATGAATTTCCAGATTCCTCTATTGGTTATTGTTCGGAGAAGTGTCTCGATCATGTCCGCATAATTCACGAACCGTAGGGAGACACACTTAAGGATTCGACGTTGTTTGAGTAGTTATGGAATGATGAGTAAGAGACCGAATGTTGTTCGGAGTCTCATACGGGATCCGGGATATCACGAGGAGATCCGGAATGGTCCGGAGAATAAGATTCATATAAGGAAAGTCCTGTTTCGGGGTTGGAGAATGGTTCTGGTGTTTTCATCGGGAATGTTCTAGAAGGTTCCGGAATGTCCTGCACTCCGGAGGGGAAGGGTACATGAATGTATCATATAAAGTTGGAATGATTGCATCATGTACTAAGTGTCATTGCTGAACAAAATAAAGGGTTTAATCAAATCCTAGTTTGAAAAGTCAAACGCCAATTTGAAAAGTCAAACGGCTATTTTGTGAGGTGGAGGGGAAGTAGGAAACCTACTTGGGTAGGAGTTCCCTCTCTCCACCGCCGACCCACTTGGGATCCGAGTTGGGGAGGGACTCCCCTCTCCTGGCGCGCCCCCTCCACCTATATAAGGAGGGGCAGGGCTGCCCCTCCAAGACACAACTCCACCACCCTGGAAACCCTATCCCTAGCCGCCGGCCCTCCTGCAGCCGCCGCCGCCCTAGGGAAAACCCTAGCCACCGACTTGGGGCTTTCCCCAAGCCCTAGCCGCCGGCCTAGCCCTCTCTCCTTGGTGCGTCTAAACCCTAGATCACCGAGGCCTCTCTCATAGTCCACCATACTCGCTCCGGCTTAAGGCGAAGCCCTACGAGATCTCCCCTCTACTTCCGGTACCACGCCGTTGTGCTGCCGGAATCACGAGGAGAGTGCTACAACCTCCGCTGCCTGCTAGAACAAGGGAGAGGAAGGTCTTCATCGAGTACCGAACGTGTGACCGACTGCAGAAGCGCTGCCGGAACACAGAGCCGGAAGGATCGTCTACGCGAACTTGAGATCGACAAGAGTACGACTACATCACCCACGAGAATCCGCTCTCGTTAAACACTTTGGAATCTTCGAGGGTGAGTTATTCCATTGACTCATTGCTACAATCTAGTAGATAGATCTTGTCTTGTTTATTTGTATGCGATAGAATTTTTTTGTTTTCCATGCTACGAAACCCTACAGTGGTATCAGAGCCGTGTCTATATGTAGATCTGTTGCACGAGTAGAACACAATGGTCATTGTGGGCGTTGATGCTTTTGTTGTCGATAGTTTCTTGTGTACTTTGCATCTTGCGGGATGGTGGGATGAAGCGGCCCGGGCTAACCTTACATGACATCGTTCATGAGACTTGCTCCACGCTTGACATGCAACTTGTATTGCATAAGTGGCTTTGCGGGTGCCTGTTTCTCCCAACATAGTTAAGATCCAATTTACAACGGATGATTGACAATACTAGTATCAATGTTGTGGTTCTTGTTCGTAAGTTAGAACGACACTTATTAAAAGCCCCAAACCACGTAAAACATGCAAAGAAAGTAGAGGCGTCTAACTTTGTTTTGCAGGGGTGTGCTATGATGTGATATGGCCATGATTGTGATTATATTTGATGTATGCAATGTTCCTTATTGTAAGTTGGCAACCGGCAGGAGACATATGGTTGTCTTTAATTTATGTTAAGACCCGCGTGTCTATTCAAAGTAGTTGTAATAGTTGAAGCTGGTGGACGACAACCATGGAGCAGTGTCATTGACCTTGATGCAATGCCGGTGATGATGGAGATCATGTTCGTGTTTGAAGATGGAGATCAGAAGAACAAAGAAGAAAGGCCATATCATATCACATATTATGAATTGCATGTGATGTTAATCCTTTATGCATCTTGTATTGCTTAGTTAACAACGGTAGCATTATAAGATGATCCCTCATGCACATAAATTTCAAGTCCTAAAGTGTTCACCCTTAGTAAGCACCGTTGCTAAAGCTTGTTGTTTCGAAGCACCACGTGATGATCGGGTGTGTTAGATTCCGCAAGTGTATAAACGTGAGCAAGCCAGATTTGCTCATGCGGAAGCTAAGGTTTGATCTTGATGAGCCTAGCATGTACAGACATGGTCTCGGAACACAGATCACCAAAAGGTAAAGCATGAATCATATAGTAGATATGATGAACATGTCGATTGTTCGCCATTGAAGCTACATCAACTCTCGTGATAATCGGTTTTGATGTGGTGGATTTGGTTCGTGTGATCACTAAAACAATGTGAGGGATATTGTTTTGAGTGGGAGTTCACACTATTAATTAGAACTCAATTTGTCATAAACTTAGTCTAAACTATTGCAAATATGTTGTAGATCAATGGCGGTCCGTACCATCAATTTTAATGCATTCCTAGAGAAAGAAAAGTTGAAAAACAACGGAAGCAACTTCGCGAATTGGTTCCGCAATTTGAGGATTGTCCTCACAGCTGGTAATTCGACCTATGTGCTGGATGCACCGCTGGGTGACCCACCTGCAGCTACTGCTACCGATGAAGTAAAGAATGTTTACCTCGCTCGGAAGACTCAGTACTCCATAGTTCAGTGTGCTATCTTGTATGGTTTAGAATCGGAGCTTCAGAAAAGGTTTGAGAATTCAGACCCACATGATATTGTCCATGATCTCAAATTGATCTTTGAGACTCATGCGGAAATTGAGAGCTATGAGGCTTCTGAAAAGTTCTTTAACTGCAAGATGGAAGAGGGCAGCTCCGTCAGTGAGCATGTGCTTAAGATGTCTGGGCACGCAAACAAACTTGAAAGCTTGGGTATAGTGATTCCAAATGCTTTGGGGATTTATCGTGTCCTCCAATCACTACCACCAAGTTACAAGAACTTTGTGATGAACTACAATATGCAAAACATGAATAAGCAGTTGCCAGAACTCTTCGCCATGTTAAAATCTACAGAAGTGGAGATCAAGAAAGAGCACCAAGTGTTGATGGTCAATAAGACCACCAAATTCAAGAAAGGCAAGTCTAAGAAAAAGGGACACTTCAAGAAGGGTGGTAAGAAAGTTACCGCGCTGACGAAGAAGACCAAGGCTGGACCTAAGCCTGATACTGAGTGCTTTTACTGCAAGGGAGAAGGTCACTGGAAGCGGAATTGCCCAAAGTACTTGGCGGATTTGAAGAACGGCAACATCAAGAAGAAAGGTATATCCGATATACATGTTATTGATGTGTATCTCACTAGTAATCGTAGTAGTGCCTGGGTATTTGATACTTGTTCGGTTGCTCATATTTGTAACTCGAAACAGGTGCTGCAGAATAAACGGAAGCTAGCGAAGAACGAGGTGACGATGCGCGTGGGAAATGGATCAAAGGTTGATGTGATCGCGGTCGGCACTCTACCTCTCCATCTACCATCGGGATTAGTTTTATACTTAAATAATTGTTATTTGGTGCCTGCTTTAAGCATGAACATTATATCGGGATCTTATTTATTGCGAGACGGTTACTTGTTTAAGTCCGAGAATAATGGTTGTTCGATTTATATGAGTAATATGTTTTATGCACATGCACCTTTGATAGATGGTCTATTCTTATTGAATCTCGATAGTGGAAATACACATATTAATAACATTGAGGCTAAACATTTGAAATCAAGCGATAACTCGACCTATATGTGGCACTGTCATCTTGGTCACATTGGAGTGAAGCGTATGAAGAAACTCCATTCCGATGGACTTCTTGAATCACTTGATTTCGAATCACTTGAAAGATGCGAAGCATGTCTGATGGGAAAAATGACTAAGACTCCATTTTCTGGTATGATGGAGCGAGCTACGGACTTATTGGAAATCATACATACCGATGTGTGTGGTCCAATGAGTGTAGCATCGCGCGGTGGTTATCGTTATGTTCTTACCTTCACGGATGACTTGAGTAGATATGGGTATATCTATTTCATGAAACATAAGTCCGGAACTTTCGAGAAGTTTAAGGAATTTCGAAGTGAGGTAGAGAATCAATGGAACAAGAAGATTAAATTTCTACGTTCTGATCGTGGAGGTGAATATCTAAGTTACGAGTTTGACGAACATTTGAAGAAATGCGGAATACTTTCACAATTGACACCGCCGGGAACACCACATCGTAATGGTGTGTCCGAACGTCGTAATCGAAATCTCTTAGATATGGTTCGTTCTATGATGTCACTTACAGATTTACCGCTATCATTTTGGGGTTATGCATTAGAAACAGCCGCATTCACTTTAAATAGGGCACCATCTAAATCCGTTGAAACGACACTGTATGAATTATGGTTTGGGAAGAAACCTAAATTGTCGTTCCTTAAAGTTTGGGGTTGTGAAGCCTATGTAAAGAAGTTACAGCCGGACAAGCTTGATCCCAAAGCGGAAAAATGTGTCTTCATAGGATACCCGAAGGAAACTATCAGGTATACCTTCTATCATAGATCTGAGGGAAAAATCTTCGTTGCCAAGAATCGATCCTTTCCAGAGAAGTAATTTCTCTCGAAAGAAGTGACTGGAAGGAAAGTAGAACTCGACGAGGTTGTCGAACCTTCTCTCGAACTTGCGAGTAGCGCAGCACCGGAAGTAGTTCCTGTGACGCCTATGCCAATAAGAGAGGAAGCTAATGATGATGATCATGAAACTTCGGTTGTAGTTGCTACAGAGCCTCGCAGGTCAACGAGAACTCGTACCACTCCTGATTGGTATGATCCTATAATGTATGTCATGTTGGTGGACAACACCGATGACCCTGCGACGTATGAGGAAGCGATGATGAGCCCAGATTCCAATAAATGGCAAGAAGCCATGAAATCCGAGATTGGATCCATGTACGAAAACCAAGTATGGACTTTGGTGGACTTACCGGATGGCCGGAAGGCTGTCGAGAACAAATGGATTTTCAAGAAGAAAACAAATGCTGATGGTAATGTTACTGTCTATAAAGCTCGACTTGTCGCAAAAGGGTTTCGACAAATTCAAGGAGTTGACTACGATGAGACTTTCTCACCTGTAGCGAAGCTAAAGTCTGTGTGGATTATGTTAGCAATCGCTGCATATTATGATTATGAGATATGGCAGATGGATGTCAAAACAGCATTCCTCAATGGAGACATTGATGAAGAGTTGTATATGATGCAACCCAAAGGTTTTGTCGATCCTAAAGATGCTAACAAGGTATGCAAACTTCAAAGATCCATTTATGGATTGAAGCAAGCATCCCGAAGTTGGAATCAACGTTTTGATAAGGTAATCTAAAGTTTTGGATTTATACAAACTTATGGAGAAGCTTGTATTTACAAGAAAGTGAGTGGAGCTCAGAGCATTCTTAATACTATATGTAGATGACATATTGTTGATTGGGAATGATGTAGAACTTCTTAATAGTGTTAAGGAATATTTGAATAATAGTTTTTCAATGAAAGATTTTGGCGAAGCAGCTTATATATTAGGCATAAAGATTTATAGAGATAGATCGATACGCCTAATATCATTGTCACAAAGTACATATTTGGACAAAGTTCTAAAGAGGTTTGGAATGGAAGAAAGCAAGAAAGGGTTCTTGCCCATGTTGCCCAATACGACGTTGAGTAAAACTCAAAGTCCGACAACGGCAGAAGATAGAGAAAGGATGAGTAGGACTCCCTATGCCTCAGCCATAGGATCTCTAATGTATGCCATGCTATGTACTAGACCCGACATTGCATATGCTGTTAGTTTAACTAGCAGATATCAAAGTGATCCAGGAGTGGATCATTGGACAACGGTCAAAAACATCCTTAAGTACTTGAGAAGAACTAAGGATATGGTTCTTTCTTATGGAGGTGATGAACAGCTCGTTGTTAATGGTTACACCGATGCTAGTTGGAACACCGATCTGGATGATTCTAAATCACAATCTGGATACGTATTTACTTTGAATGGTGCAGCAGTTAGCTGGAGGAGTGCAAAACAAAGCGTTGTGGCGAGATCTTCAACTGAATCGGAATAAATGGATGCTTCGGAGGCTTCACAAGAAGCGATATGGATGAAAGAGTTCATTACAGAGCTCGGTGTGGTTCCTAGTGCGCTGGACCCAATGTCTATCTAGTGTGATAACATGGGCGCCATAGCCAATGCACAAGAACCAAGGTCACACAAGAAGCCGAAGCACATCAAGCTACGTTTTCACGCTATTCGAGAACATGTCCAAGATGGGGACATAAATATTTGCAAAGTACACATAGATCTGAATGTGGCGGATCCGTTGACTAAACCTCTCTCGAGGGCAAAACATGACCAGCACCAAACTGCCATGGGTGTTCGGTATATTACCATGTAATCTAGATTAGATGACTCTAGTGCAAGTGGGAGACTGTTGGAGATATTCCCTAGAGGCAATAATAAATATGGTTATTATTATATCTTTTTGTTTATGATAAATGTTTACATTCATGCTATAATAGTATTAACAAGGAAACATTAATACTTGTGTGATTTGTAAACTAAAATAGAGTCCCTAGTAAAGCCTCTTTATAATACTAGCTTGTTGGTTAATAAATGATTGTGGTTTCCCTATCATGAACATTGAGATGTTATTAACAACAAGATCATATCGTTAGGAGAATGATATGGTGGACATACTCCTATAGATAAGCGTAGCATAAAGATCAAGTCATTTTAATAGTTCAATTGCTATATGCTTTCTGATACATAGTAACCTAATTCCTTCGACCATGAGATCATGCATATCACCTTCACCGGAAGGATGCTTTGATGACATCAAACACCACACCGTAACTGGGTGGCTATAAAGGTGGCATTGAGTGTTCGGAAAGTATTGGTTGGGACACATGGATCAAGAGTGGGATTTGTCCGTCCATATGACGGATAGATATACTCTAGGACCTCTCGGTGGAATGTCATCCGATTAGCTTGCAAGCATGTGACTGGCTCACAAGGGATCACATATCACGGGAATGAGAAAAGAGTACTTATCAATAACGAGGTTGAACTAGGTATGCAGAGATACCGACGATCATAACCTCGGATAAGTAAACTATCGTGAGACAAAGGGAAATTGGTATCGTATGTAAGTGGTTCATTCAATCGCAAAGTAATCATAGAAATATGTGGGAGCCATATGAATTTCCAGATTCCTCTATTGGTTATTGTTCGGAGAAGTGTCTTGATCATGTCCGCATAATTCACGAACCGTAGGGAGACACACTTAAGGATTCGACGTTGTTTGAGTGTTATGGAATGATGAGTAAGATATCGAATGTTGTTCGGAGTCTCGTATGGGATCCGGGATATCACGAGGAGATCCGGAATGGTCCGGAGAATAAGATTCATATAAGGAAAGTCCTGTTTCGGGGTTGGAGAATGGTTCCGGTGTTTTCATCGAGAATGTTCTAGAAGGTTCCGGAATGTCCGGCACTCCGGAGGGGAAGGGTACATGAATGTGTCATATCAAGTTGGAATGATTGCATCATGTACTAAGTGTCATCGCTGAACAAAATAAAGGGTTTAATCAAATCCTAGTTTGAAAAGTCAAACGCCAATTTGAAAAGTCAAACGGCTATTTTGTGAGGTGGAGGGGAAGTAGGAAACCTAATTGGGGAGGAGTTCCCTCCCTCCACCGCCGGCCCACTTGGGATCCGAGTTGGGGAGGGACTCCCCTCCCCTGGCGCGCCCCCTCCACCTATATAAGGAGGGGCAGGGCTGCCCCTCCAAGACACAACTCCACCACCCTTCAAACCCTAGCCCTAGCCGCCGGCCCTCCTGCAGCCGCCGCCGCCCTAGGGCAAACCCTAGCCGCCGACTTGGGGCTTTCCCCAAGCCCTAGCCTCCGGCCTAGCCCTCTCTCCTTGGTGCATCTAAACCCTAGATCACTGAGGCCTCTCTCATAGTCCACCATACTCGCTCCGGCTTAAGGCGAAGCTCATGAGATCTCCCTCTACTTCCCACGCCGTTGTGCCAGCCGAATCGTGAGGAGAGTGCTACAACCCACGCTGCTGGAACAAGGGAGAGGAAGGTCTTACGAAAACCGAACGTGTGACCGATCAAGGAAGCGCTGCTTAACGCAGCTAGGAAGGATCGTGTACGCGATCTTGAGATCGGTAAGAGTACGACTACATCACCCACGAGAATCCGCTCTTGTTAAACACTTTGGAATCTTCGAGGGTGAGATATTCCATCGACTCATTGCTACAATCTAGTATATAGATCTTGGCTTGTTTATTTGTATGCGATAGAAATTTTTTGTTTTCCATGCTATGAAACCCTACAATAAAGAGCATAAAATTTGGCCTAAGCTAGAAACCTTGATATCATCCTAAGATATAAGGTTGTACTTAGTTGAAACTCCACTAGTTACCACCCCTCATTAGTGCCTACCCCCACTTATAGATGCTAGTGCTAAGCATAAAACTTGATCAACTTTAGATGGGTTTACTTGGTGGAAAAATGGTTATGAAAACCTTGGAATGATGGATCATTCTATTGAAATGTTTTGGACATGTGTTTCCGAACACTTGATGATTTTGGTGATGAAAATGTTAAGGCATGAGCCTTAGCCCTTGTATAAAACTGATGGTTGTCTGGATGCGATACCATTCCAATTTTATCGTACAACCACAATACCCGAAGATTGGGTAGGGCCTGACTGGAAACTTATATCCCTTAGTATTAGTTCCCTCACGGCCAAGGTCTGAGCTGAGGCTACCTTGTGAAGATTGTCCACCTGCAAGACTCCAAGATGATAGTTGGTCATGGTTGGGAGGCCAAACTCACAGGAGAGGTGCTTATACTAGGGCGGTAATGGAAAGGTTAGGATTGATTATCCGCATCGAGTATGGTGAATTCAGGATTTGTTCACGGATGTATCGAATGTTGTGGTGAAAGTGTATAATCTCTGCAGAGTGTCAAACTATTCAATAGCTGCGTCTCATGTTATGGACAGTTGGAGTGGCCATACATCGTTCCCCGTCAGACATTTCAAAATGACTTGTGAAATGAATTGAGACTTTGACTTGACCACAACAGAGTTGTGATATGAGTTACAAGATCCCACCTAGGAGTTATAAAATTGTGACTAGCTTTGAGACTTAGTAGAGATAAATCTGGCTTTTGCAAAACAACCCTAGAGCCTAGTGTCCTATTATCCAAAAACCCCTTTACTTGTTAGTATTAGTTTGCGAGTACTCATGGCTTTGTCCCTGGATATTCCCATGGCCAGACTATGAAGAGGAGTACCTGGAAGATGGACCCCAGGAAGGTTACGACACCTAGGATCATCTCCCATCAAGATTGCCTGTGACCTCAAGATGGAGTCACCTCGCTACCTGCTATTATTACGTATTCTGCTGCTTGAAGTTGTATTAAGAACTGGATCATGAGATCCCTATTTGTGTAAGAACTTATGTATCGTTTGTAATGGATGATGTACTATGGTATCCAATTCTGTTATGTCTCGCAAAAATGGTAATCCTGGGATTGCGATGTACGGCATAACAGGCATCTAGGATTGAAAAATCTGGGTGTTGACAAGTTGGTATCAGAGCCATCCTGACCATAGGAGACCCTAGTTAGATTGGACGTTTGAACCAAAAACTTAGTTTCAAAACCAAAGAAAACAAATATTTACAAAAAATTATTGTCATTCTTATCTCTTTGATTCTTTCATAAAAATTCATGTTCCTCAAAAACTCTTGCAAAATACATAAAATTTTGACACACTTGATCACTCTGCTAACCTACTCATCCTCTATTTTTATAGATGGACGTGAAGTACATCAAGTTTTACCAACCGGGGAATGGTGGAGACCTTATCTTTGAGAGGGATTTGGACCAGCTTTCGGAACTTCTGGAGCGTCTGCACCCCGAGTTCTTTGGAACTCAGCTCAATGATCAAGGAGGAGAAGATCTGCAGTGGCTAATTGTTGCAAGTCTCCGAGGAAAGATTGAACCTCCTACTGCCGACGGGAATTCAGTTTACCATGAGGGAAAACAACTGGCTTGATGGACTTGCCAGAGCAATGCAGGAAGCTCTTTCCCGTCTGTGTGGGCAGAGCATCAATCAGATCAAGGGTACTCGCTTTGAGTTTTGACCAAGGCGTGATGCAAATGGACAACCACTGGAAGCCCCATACCACCCCGAGCTGAAGACTCAATTGGACCACCTTAGCTTCATGATGTATGATCGTCAGCAGGAGTTAGACAACTGCCGTGACTACTCCAACCACAAGTCTGCCATCATCAAGACGAAGGATCGGACCATCGCCATGCTAGCAAAGGATCGCAAGTCTCACCGCCGTCATCTCGACAAGAAGGAGCGCATTATTGCCCGTCTTCGCCACCGCATCTCATCTTTGTAGGAGGCCATCCACGAGAGAGACATGCAGTTGGAGGAAAGGGAGAATGCCGGAGAGGATCTTCGTGGAGACCCCTACTCCTATCTCAGTGATGACGATGATTTTCTGGAGGATCAGGCCATGGACTTCTTCACCGATGAGGATGATTTCGCCTTCATCGATGATGATGAAGATGATGAAGCCACAGACTCCAAGGAGTAGTAGCACTTGAGCACTAGCGTAGTGAGTAGTATTCAGTCCCACTGTATCGTAGTTTCCCGAATGGTTCTTAAAACCATCTTTTTTTGTTGTTGTGGTGTGTGTTGTACTGAGTGCTATGAATGAATGAATGAAAAGCAAGTTGCTAGAAAAATCTGAGTCAAACCTTTAAAACTTTTCAAAGTCCCCAAAACTTTAGAAATTTCCCTCTTTTCTCATGATCTATCTCAATCTTCAGATGCCACGTGGAGGAAGTGGTTCAGCCCCGGACCCGATGTTGCAGATTCTGCAAATGTTGACTTCTGACCGCGAAGCTGAAAGAGCGGAACGTCAAGCCAACCTAGCCACTCTGCAACAGATAGCCCAGCTAGCCCACAACAACCAAGGCCACGGAAATTAGGACAACCATGGATCTAAGCTCAAGAATTTCTAGAATACCAACCCACCCATTTTCACTAAGTCAGAAGAACCCCTAGATGCCGATGATTGGCTGCAAACCATGGAAAATAACTTAGAAGTCGCAGGAGTGGAAGCCAACGAGAAAGTTCTGTTTGCCACCCATTATCTAGCCGGAGATGCCAGGGCATGGTGGAACAGTGTTCGCGCAATGACCGGAGGCCAGATGATGACCTGGGAGGAATTCGAGGTCAAGTTTAGCAGAACCCATGTGCCACCGGGTTTGATCAAGAGAATGAGAGACGAGTTCAGAGAGCTGAAGCAAGGAAGGATGACTGTAGGGGAATACCATGACAAATTTTTGTCATTAGCTAGGTATGCCCTGGATGAGATCACACGGAGGCCAAGAAGAAAGAAAGATTCCTGAATGGTCTGCATGACGAGATGCAGACAATGTTAGTCAATATCCCCTTTGTTGATATTGAAGCCCTTGTCAACTCTGCTATCCAGATGGAAGGAAAGATCAACCAAGCCAATGAGAACCGCAAGCATCGTATGATGCATCAACCAGGAACCCATCAGACCCCAAAGTATCGCCCCAACCCATCTCCAGGATTTGCCCCAAGAACCAACATACCCCCTATGACCCGTCCGACCTATCCCAACCATGGAAACCCTAGACCCGGAGGAAATCACAACAACCCCGGCAACTCTAGCAATGTGCCCCACCCAAGTTCAACACCAACAATGCTACCGCCAACCCCAACACTGCCTCGAGGACTGGAAGCAATGCTGTGCCTGTCGCAGCCAAGGACAAGTCACAAGTGACCTGTTATGACTGTGGGAATAAAGGCCACTATTCCAATGAGTGCCCCAACAAGAAGAATGCTACAGCCCCCAATGCCAATGCCCCAGCTCAGCAACAACGTCGTGTCCAGCCAGGGAGAATATTTGCCCCAGGGAGTTCACTCAACCGCAATGGCCGTCTTTTTCTCATGCATGCTGAAGAAGCTCAGGAAGCGCCAGACGTCGTGCTGGTATGTTTTCTGTTAATTCAGTACTTGCAAGAGTGTTGTTTGACTCTGGTGCATCGCATTCATTTGTCACCGAAGAATTTGCCTGGACTAGTAAAATTCAACCAACCAAATTGAAGCATGTTATGATTGTTCAAATTCCCGGATCAACCACCAAGGCTAGGCAAATTTGCAAAGCCGTCCCTATCCGAATCCATGGCATAGATTTTTATGCTAATCTAATAGTACTCGGAACTAAAAGTTTGGAAGTAGTACTAGGAATGGATTGGATGTCCAAACATAAGGGATTGATTGACTGTGCTAAGAAAGCCATCACCATGACCAGTACAGCCGGAATATCAGTCGAACATATATCTGAAACCTTACCTCGCCAATTCAAATGCAACAAGAGTATAGCCCAACCTACCATTGACCAAGTCCGGATAGTCTGCGAATACCCCGATGTATTTCCAGATGTTTTGCCCGGTATGCCCCCAGATCGGGATATCGAGTTCATCATCGAACTAATCCCCGGAACAGGACCCATAGCCCAGAGACCCTATAGTATGAACCCGTTAGAGCTCGCAGAACTGAAGAAGCAACTGGACTCCATGTTGGAAATCGGATTGATTCAACCAAGTGCGTCACCATGGAGATCACCTGTCTTATTGGCGGGCAAGAAGGATGGAGGTAACCATTTGTGTACGGATTATCGGAAGTTGAATGATGTCACCATCAAGAACAAGTACCCCTTGCCCAAGATAGAAGATTTGTTTGATCAGTTGACCGGTGCCCAGGTGTTTTCTAAGATTGATCTTAGAACTGGTTATCATCAACTCAAGATTCGTGCAGAGGATATTCCAAAGACTGCATTTACCACCAGATATGGATTGTACGAGTATACAGTCATGTCTTTTGGATTAACCAATGCCCCCGCTTATTTCATGAACCTCATGAATAAGATTTTTATGGACTTCCTGGATAAGTTTGTCGTTGTTTTCATCGATGACATTCTGATTTATTCCAAATCAGAAGAAGAACATGAGCTACACCTAAGGACCATTCTTGGAACCCTTAGAGAGCATCAGTTGTATGCCAAGTTTAGCAAATGTGAATTCTGGTTACAGGAGGTAGGATTCCTTGGTCACATTGTATCAGCCGGAGGAATTGCCGTTGACCCTGCCAAAGTAAAAGATGTAGAAGATTGGCAAGCCCCAGCCACTCAAACCCAAGTTCGTGCTTTTCTCGGATTGGCGGGATAGTACCGCAAATTCGTAGAAGGATTCTCGAGTATCGCCAGACCCATGACCCAATTGCTGAAGAAGGACAAGAAGTTTGAATGGACCGACAAATGTGAAGCGAGTTTTCAAGAACTCAAAAGGAGATTGATTTCAGCCCCAATCTTGATCATGCCGGATATCACGAAGCCCTTCGATGTGTATTGTGACGCATCCAAGATTGGTCTCGGATGTGTGCTAATGCAAGAAGGCAAAGTTATATCTTATCTATCTCGACAATTGAAGCAGCATGAGCAAAATTACCCAACCCATGACCTCGAACTCGAAGTAGTAGTTCTAGCCCTGAAGACATGGAGACATTACCTGATGGGAAATCGTTGTGAGATTTATTCGGATCACAAGAGCCTAAAGTATATATTCACTCAGAAGGAGCTGAATATGAGGCAGAGAAGATGGATTGAGCTAATCAAGGATTACGACCTGGACATTCACTATCACCCTGGTAAAGCCAACGTGGTAGCCGATGCCCTTAGCAGATTGCCGTGCCGCTTGAACTCCATGATTTTGAAGGAGCAACCAAGTTTGCACAAGGAGATGGAAGATTTTCGGATGAAATTAGTGAGCGAAGGATTTTTGGCTAGCATAGAACTTCAGCCCACTTTGATCAGTCAGATTAAAGAGGCGCAGAAGGGAAATGCCAGTATCGACGGAATCAAGCGTCATATCGGTACAGGCAAAGTACCCGGATTCACCGAGGACGAAGGAGTTTTGTGGTACAAAGGACGCCTTTGTGTACCAGCAGATTCTGAGTTGAAAGAAGTTATCTTGAAGGAGGCTCATGATACTCTTTATTCTATCCATCCCGGAGGAACTAAGATGTATCAAGATTTAAAGGAGCAATTTTGGTGGCATAAGATGAAGAGATAAATCGGAAGCTATATTGCCAAGTGTGATATCTGGCAGCGAGTCAAGGCAGGACATCAAAGACCCGCTGGATTGTTGCAACCTTTGCAGATTCCGGAATGGAAATGGGATTCTGTAGGAATGGACTTTATCACTGGACTACCTACTTCTAGTAGGGGAAATGACTCTATCTGGGTCATAGTGGACAGATTGTCCAAAGTCGCCCATTTCTTGCCCGTCAAAACCACCTATCAGAGTTCGAAACTAGCGGAGTTGTACATCGCTAGAATCGTCAGTTTGCACGGAGTCCCTAAGAACATAGTATCGGATCGAGGAACTCAGTTTACCTCGAGATTCTGGAAGAAAGTTCAAGAAGGTTTAGGAAACCTCCTAGATTTCAGTACCGCGTATCACCCTCAGACCGATGGACAAACGAAGCGAGTAAATCAAATACTCGAAGATATGTTGAGAGCATGTGTGTTAGAATATGGATCCAAATGGGAAGACTATCTACCGTTTGCGGAATTTTCCTACAACAACAGTTACCAAGCCAGCTTGCAAATGGCCCCATTTGAATTTATGTACGGAAGGAAGTGTCGCACCCCTTTGAACTGGTCGGAACTAGGAGAGAGTCAGATTTTCGGACCCGACATCCTACGAGAAGCAGAAGAGAAGGTTCACAAGATTCGTGAGAACCTCAAGACCACCCAATCCCGACAGAAGAGTTACGCCGACAAGAGACGTCGAGACCTCGCCTTCAACATAGGAGATTTTGTTTATCTGAAAGTGTCGCCATTGAAGGGAATGCAACGTTTCCAACTCAAAGGAAAGTTAGCCCCCAGATATATAGGACCTTTCAAAATTCTGAACCGTCGAGGAGAAGTATCGTATCAATTGGAGCTACCAGAAGAGATGTCAGCCGTGCACAATGTGTTCCATATCTCGTTACTTCGCAAGTGTCTCGAAGTCCCCGAGAAGACCGAAGTATTCAAGAATATCGACCATCAGACCATAGAGATCAACGATGACCTGACCTATCCCTAAGTACCCATCCGCATTTTGGAAGAAGCTTTTCGAACTACCTGAACCCCAAGTATCAAGTTTTTCAAGATTCAGTGGAGCAACCACACAGAAGAGGAAGCTACCTGGGAACGCGAAGATCACATCAGGACGGAGTTTCCAGATCACTTCAAATCCTAGGTAATCTTTTCGTCCTTTTTCAAATCTCGGGACGAGATTTTGTTTAAGGGGGAAGGTTTGTAACATCCCAAAAATACTAAACTTGGATCATCAATTTCTAATCATCAAAATTAGGGTTAACAAAAACTTTTCTAAATAAAATTATGAATGCATGCATATGTGTATGCATTGAATTTAAATTCTTTTAAACCACCTTGTTTGATTGCTTCATTGCTTGTAAACTGTTTCTTAGGTGAAATAAACATCATCTAAAACATTTCCCACACTTTTCCTAAAGACAAGTAAATCAAAACACATATATTAAATGAATGGTTACTTTGACCAATTTAACTCCCATGCCTACTTTGGCTGTCTCAAACTTTCAAAACCTAACAGAAACTTTTCTAGATCTTTGCACCCCTTGAATGTACTCATAACAAAGTATGAAGGCCCACTTTGTGATCATCCAGAAACTTTCAAATGAATAGTTTAAATGACAATTCAAAATTGAATCTTTATCATATGGGAAGATCCCACTTTTTCAAAAACCACTCAAACAAGCTCAACTTTCAAAACCCAAGCATCTGCAGACTCACCAGCACCAATCTAGCAAACCCACCAAAAATCATTTCAAAATTCAAAACTTGATTTCATGCGGCCATTTCATCAAACAGGTTGTAGACACAAATCAAACAAACATCAAACACTATTGTGAGCAGTTATTCTTGCCTAACTTGTTCCCTAGTTAGCTCACACCCAGCTCAGTAGATCATCTAGGAAGATTAACTAAGAACTAGCACCACTGTGAGCTTGCCATTGCCATCAATGGTGAACAACCGAGCACCCCCTTGTCACCCCAGTGTGGACAACAGGCTAGAGGAAGAACTAGCCGTGCCAACCTTGTCTGGGAGATCACCCATGCCTCACCGCCCCCTCTCGACCAGCCCTGCCTCGTAGACAATGCCCAGAACCGCCATGCGTCATTGTCGACCATGCCGAGCATGCGCCAGAGCACCACCCTCGACCGAAGCCCATAGACCGGGCGCCGCCCTCGCCGCGTGCATACGTGATCACCACCGACCCAGGAGACCGCCAGACATCCCTGTTTGCCGCCCCGTGCCACACAGCCACCGCCCGCCGTCGAAGACGCCGCCTCTGCCGCGCAGAGCATCACCCGGTCCAGACCAAACCTCACCGCCCCTACTCGCGCATTAAAGCCGTAGAGCATCGCCAGGAGACCACCAAGCGATCGCCACCGCCGGCCATGCCTCTAGCAGCTCGTAGCCATGTCGCCACCATCGCCTGCCCATCCCGTTCGGTCTCGCCGTCGAGCCTATAAAAGGAGGACTCCCTCGCTCGATTTCTTCACACCATTCCACTCCTCTCTCACCCAGAAGCACCCCACCTCAGTACCGGAGCAAGGCGAGCAGCGCATCGCCGGAATTTCACCGGAGCCCGCCGCCTCTGGAGAAGAAGGGAGCCAGCGATTGGAGCCGCCCCAGAAGAAGCCACCGGTACCAGGAGATTCGCCATCGTCGACTTCGTCATTCGCCCGCCTCGCCGACCCTCGCCAGCACCCCGGTGATCCCCCAGCACCCCTCACTAGCCGCGCTAGGTTTCCTTCTCGCCGGCGTTGTCTCGCGTCGATGATGACTCCCAGCCGTTGGATTAGAACTAGATCGAACGATCCAAGTTGCCCCATACCGCTTCGCCCAGCCCCGTGTCACTGACGAGTGGGGACACCCACTTAAGCAGCCCGCGGAAGCACTGCGCTTAGCAGGCCGGCCCGTTAACTTTTCCCGCGCAAGCCCAGTTATTCAAATTAAACTTTTTCTATTTCAATTCAAACACACTTCTGTACCCAAATTCAAAAATCAACCCAGATCGATTCAGTACACCAAATTGAATGAAACCAATTTTTTTGGAAAGGTATGTGAATGCTGAATCCAAGCCCGTTGGGTTCAAGTCATTTGGATCTGTAGATCACCCATGGTAAAAATAACAAGGCAGAAGATTTTCTGCATTCAAACATTTTTCAAATTTAAGCCATAATAGCTTTTGAGTTGATTCGAACTCTCAAAAATCACATTTAACCATACCTTTCAGAATATATAAAAATATATAGGTTTACTTGCAGAAATAATGTTCAAGTAATAAAAGAATGCTACATAGGCATTTCTAGCCACTTTAACTAATTAAAATAAAAGGGTAAAACCTTATTAAATTGTGACACCACTTTAAATCACATTCCCATGGACTACAATATGTGGTGATGACATGTGTCAACATGATCCCATGTTTGGTTTGGAGAATATTAAATCTTAAGTAGTTTTTCAATGAGTAGAAATTACTTTTCTAAAAATAAAAGGAATTAAACCAAGCCTTAACCTTGTAATGTTAAGAGATGATGCTAGATCATCTATAGGACCCTTATGTGTGATGATTGCAAGTAGTTAAGTATTGTTTGGTGATTGTGTACCTCGTATTTATTCATAGACGCTAGTACCGACCAAGGATACGAGGAGGAAGGAGGATTCTACGAAGAAGAAGCCGAGGAGAACTTCAACCACTACTCTGCTCAAGGCAAGCTAGTAACCTTGCAAGCTAACACTTGCAATTATGAAAGTTAGATAACCTATGCAATGCACTAAGCATGCTTGGTTAGACATATTTGATGATACCCAATCCTAGTTTTATTTGCAAGCTTCTTACTTTATTTCTTTATCAAAGCTTACTTAGAGTTTAATTAAGAGTGTGGTAGATATTAGAAAGTGATGTGAAGGTTGCATAAAGAGCATAAAATTTGGCCTAAGCTAGAAACCTTGATATCATCCTAAGATATAAGGTTGTACTTAGTTGAAACTCCACTAGTTACCACCCCTCATTAGTGCCTACCCCCACTTATAGATGCTAGTGCTAAGCATAAAACTTGATCAACTTTAGATGGGTTTACTTGGTGAAAAAATGGTTATGAAAACCTTGGAATGATGGATCATTCTATTGAAATGTTTTGGACATATGTTTCCGAACACTTGATGATTTTGGTGATGAAAATGTTAAGGCATGAGCCTTAGCCCTTGTATAAAACTGATGGTTGTCTGGATGCGATACCATTCCAATTTTATCGTACAACCACAATACCCGAAGATTGGGTAGGGCTTGACTGGAAACTTATATCCCTTAGTATTAGTTCCCTCATGGCCAAGGTCTAAGCTGAGGCTACCTTGTGAAGATTGTCCACCTGTGCAGTACCCAAGATGACAGTTGGTCATGGTTGGGAGGCCAAACTCACAGGAGAGGTGCTTATACTAGGGCGTGTAATGGAAAGGTTAGGAATTATTATCCGCATAATGAGTATGGTGAATTCAGGATTTGTTCCTGATGGATGTATCGAATGTTGTGGTGAAAGTGTACAATCTCTATAGAGTGTCAAACTATTCGAATAGCCGCGTCCATGGTTATGGACAGTTGGAGTGGCCATACTGTTCCCCCGTCAGACTTTTCAAAATGACTTGTGAAATGAATTGAGACTTTGACTTGACCACAACAGAGTTGTGATATGAGTTACAAGATCCCACCTAGGAGTTATAATTGTGACTAGCTTTGAGACTTAGTAGAGATAAATCTGGCTTTTGCAAAACAACCCTAGAGCCTAGTGTCCTATTATCCAAAAACCCCTTTACTTGTTAGTCTTAGTTTGCGAGTACTTAAAGAGTACTCATGGCTTTGTCCCTGGCTATTCCCATGGCCAGACTATGAAGAGGAGTACCTGGAAGATGGACCCCAGGAAGGTTACGACAACTAGGATCATCTCCCATTGTCAGCATTGCCTGTGGCCCCGAAGATGGAGCTTCGCCTATGCTACCGTTATTATTACGTATTCCGCTGCTTGAAGTTGTATTAAGAACTGGATCATGAGATCCCTATTTGTGTAAGAACTTATGTATTGTTTGTAATGGATGATGTACTATGGTATCCAATTTTGTTATGTCTCGCAAAAATGGTAATCCTGGGATTGCGATGTACGGCATAACAGGCATCTAGGATTGAAAAATCCGGGTGTTGACACTTCTCCCTATCATCACCCAAAATGAGAGTGGTGGTACGAGCTGGGCTGGCCAAGTCACATGGGTAAAGTGTACTAACCCCTGCAGGGTGTATAAACTAATCAATTAGCCATGTCCCCGGTTATGGACATCTGAGTTGCTTGATATTGATTTCATGACATGTTTCTCGCTCATTCCAATTTCCTAATTACTTTAATGTTGATGGGTTAACTTAATTGGGATATTTTCAAAGAAAATCAAAAACTGATTATGAAAGTAGGACAAAGGTATTTGAAAATGCAAGCTAGCCACAGCTCCACTTGCCAAATAAGCATGTAGATGCTAGGTTTATTGTCTCCTTTAATAGCTCTACTTGCCATACATTCCATGTATTGACCCTTCGGGGCTGCTACGTTTCATGTTGCAGGATATTCCGATTCTGAGTGATCGATTTAGGCCATGGTACTCCACTCGGCACTTGTGGGCAATTTGAAGAATGGAGGATTTACTATATTTATGTTGCTACTTGAATAATTTGAGCTAGCCTTGAGCTAAGCTTTTATTGTAATAATGGTACTCTGGATCTTCGTTATTTATGATACACGGATATTTTGCTATGTTATTCATCTTATTCTATTGTGGGCCAATGAACTGATCCAGGGATTGGCATGTCACATAGAAGCTACGGTCTTTTCAGAACCGTAGTGTTACACCGTAAGACTATGGGATCACACACTTAAGAGAGTGGAACTAGTCGGATGTTGATCCGACTATCACGAGCCGACAAGTTGGACTTGTTCGGACATGGACACGTGTCAATGGGTTGGACCCACTTTGACTAGGGTTAGGGTTTTGGACCAAGGGAAACAAGTGTTTTGTGCCCTCACCTACTCGCCTAGATAAAGGAAGGTGGGTGGCGGCGGACAAGATATGGGTTCTGGGATCCAGTGCTACTTCCAGGGGTTTTCACCATACTTGGTCATTCCCACCTTCCAATTCCGTGGCGGCAAGACCGAGACTAGCATCTCTCTTGATATTGTTCCACCTTGTATGTATGTGTGATAGCAGAGGCACCACAACTGCGGTGCTTGTTGGAGGAGTTGGTCGGCGAAGTCAGAGGCGTGGAGGAGGAGCACGGAACCAGCGACGAGGTGGTACCATGATCGAGAAGTTTGTCGGGGCCCGATGGCTTTGAAATATAGCCATCCACGTCCGCATTTAAACTAGATATTATTCATATATTTGATGAAATATCTCTCAAAAACCTGCCACTAATGCCTAATGATCAAAGGAGTATGAAATCCTTTCTTGTTATTTTTCCCTGCGCAGATAATGACGTATGATGATGGGAATCACTACATAAATGCCAAAGATACGAGATTTCCAACACATCAAAGAAACCAGGAGCCGTGAAGTCAATGCTAAAGCTTTAACGACAAAATATACGGCGGGAATTGACATCGACTTCATTAGGTCAAACAGAACAACTTTCGTGAAGGGACCCCTATATAAAGAAGCTTCGGGCGACGGGAAACAAAGCCTCTTTTCGACCCCAACTCTCCCTGCCACAAGAAGCCGCCACGCCAGAGGAATATATCTAGATCTAAACCTCTAAACCCTTCTCCACCACCATAGCCATCTTCCACCATTTGTAATAGTAGATCTCTTCTCCAATTGGCGACATCATATGACTATCTGCTACCAACCTTATGATCTCTATTACAATATTTATGATTGTCAATTTAATCTCTATGTGTGAGTAATTATCCTTGGGCTAAGGGCTTCATCCTAGCCATGTAGCTTTTTGTGCATGTTATTTATCATAGATGAGATCATGTATTAGTTTGTATGACATGATGATTGTAGTACCCTCTCTTGCCTCAATCTAAGGACTTGTCAGGTACCCAAGACCCCGAGGATTTATCCAGGTAAAGGGAGTGTGAGTAATGACTGATATGCAGGATGGGAACCCAATGATAGAAGGGGTAGTATGACTGTATGTGAAGAATTTACTTGGGATTAACGGTGACATCACTATGCATATGATTAGTTCTCTTTCTTCTATGGATGAGACTAGTAGGTCATTGCTATAAGAGGTTGCGGAGGCGAAAACAATTATGGATGCACTACCCACATATAATTATCTTGCTCTAACGATTACATGCATACGTTATTATTATCTATTATTTCCATCGGATGTTTTGCACAGCTACTGGTGAAAACCGAAGACCCTACGCCCTCTCTCTCTCTCTCCATCATCAACAACAACAAAAAGATCACAAAATCTTGGTCCGGTGAAAACGCAAAAAGAATTATAAAACTCTCGAAGGTCCGTTTAAGTAATCTCAGTTTGCTTTCTGCTCCCCGAGGATTCGATAAACCTTGGTCTACTAGGAAAAAAGATCTATACTACATCTGCAATCCAGATCGAAGGTATCAACCATTTTTCTGGCGCTGTTGCCGGGGAGGTAATAGCTACCCTAGTGAGGTTAGTAGGAACCTTGCTATTTTTAATTTTGTTAGTTTGCTCTCAGTATTTATTTGAAAAACCCAAAAAAAAGTTAGTCTTTTAGTTGTTGTTTTATCATCATTAGTACTTGTTTAAGAAAATACAAAAACATAGGAAGTATGGCTGAAAAGAAGCTAGGGGAGTTTGCAACTCCTAACAATGATTATTTGCATACTCCTATTACTCAACCAGGAATTGCTGCTGAAGATTCTAAAATTAAGCCCCATTATTTAAGTTTGGTTCAACAGAATCAATTTGGAGGCTCTACTGTAGAAGATGCAGGTATGCACTTAAATACATTCACCAAAATATGTGATATGATGTGCATTAAAGATGTTGACCCTGATGCGGTCAAGTTGCGCTTATTTCCTTTCTCTCTTAAAGGAAGAGAAAAAGAATGGTTGCTATCTTTGCCTATAAATACTATTGCATCATGGGTGGAATATACTTCTTTATTTATGACTAAATTCTTTCCACCTGCAAATACTATGCAACTCAGATCTAATATTACTGGTTTTAGACAGGAAGAGCGTGAGCCACTAGCGCTTGCATGGGAGAGAATAAAAGAATGCATGAGAAACTATCCAAGCCATGGGATGGAAGATTGGTTAATTCTCCATTTATTTTATAATGCTCTTAACCCTATGTCTAAGTCTATGCTAGATACAACTTGAGGAACATTTATGGGTAAACAAATTACTGAAGCAAAGTAGCTGCTAGACAATATGCAAGACAACCATGCCCAATGGTATGTGGAAAGATCAAACACAAAGAAGGTGAACTCCGTCACACCTCAAGAAAATGAAGAACTCAATGCTAAGTTGGATGAGCTCATATTAGATGTTACAGGTAAGGAAACCCAAGTAAGAGCTACTCCCAAACCAACTATTGAAGAAATAGACTTCATAGCTCATAATGATTATAACCCTGATTGGAAGAAGAATTATAATCCAAACTTTCAGAAACATTATTCTAGTCTGGCAGGTAACTCTAATAATAATATGGAATCAAGTAATAGTAGTCTCCAAGAAACTCTTAAATCTTTTATGGACTCACAAAATGAGAAAAACAATATTCTAGTTAAAATTACGAAAAATTATGATGCTATGCTTGGTAAATTATCTAACCAAGCTGTTAGTTTGAGGAATGATTTGTAGGACCTCCAAGAAAGAACAAGGATTGTTGAGGTATGGCTAGGTAAGATAACCGACAGTCAAACTCTCATTCTAGCTAAATTTGCAGGTAAAGCCGAGCCCAATCCAGTAGAAAACCTCAAGATGATAAGAATCCAAAGGGAGGAGCCCGAAGAACTTGATTATAGAAATGCTCCTTCACCGAACTACACAGTTGAATATCTTATAAAAAGGATCAATGTCACGATTCCAGTAAGTGAAGGAAATGAGAAAGCCATGTATCAACACTTCATTAATCATGTAGCAATAAAGGTACGTGAGCTTGAGGAAGAATATAAGAAACTTGCTGAAAAATTGCCTGTTCGGCTAGATGATATATTTGAACCTACTATTAAGATTAAAAATGGGACTACTGAAATAGCTGCACCCTGTGATCTAGGTGCAAGTGTTTCAACAATTCCAAAGAGTCTTTTTAATAAGTTAAATCTTGTCTCTTTTGAAATCACCAAACTAAAATTAAATCTAGCATATTCTACTTATAAACAAGCAGTAGGAATGAAAGAAAATACCTTAGTGTACATTAAAGGTTGTCCTGCTCTTATTGATTTTGTTATTGTTGACATGCTTGAAGATGCTACTGCCCCTATTATATTAGGCCGTCCTTTCTTAAGAACTATTAAGGCTTTGATTAATTTGCATGAAGGGAACGTGAAGCTCTACTTGCCTTTGTAGGATCCTTTTGTTATTTATTTCCCCAGGAAAAAAAATCCAAGCAAGATGAGAAGGAGGCCATCACTTTGAAGGCCAACTATTTTGGAGTGGGAGTTCCACTCATATGGCCTAAGTGAGCAACATCAAGGTCAAGCTATTAACCATAAAAGAGAGCTGCATGGGAGGCAACCATGTGAAATAAAGGTTTGAGTAAAGTTTTTTAGTTTTAGTTTAAGTTTTATATATAATAAAGAGTGCTAGAAAACTCCAATGAGAAGGAGAGATTCAGCGGTACTAAAAATTCCTGTTTTATACATGCCAAAGTTGGTCGATAATTTCGTCTATCATTTTTCTGTCAAAATAAGGTGTTTCGCTCACTTTCAGTCTAAAAAGTAATTATTGAAGAAATAATTTTTTTGATGTGTAGAGAAGCTTTAACGACCAACTATACGGCGGAAATAAAAATTCCCGCCATATAGCTCTAGCCGTATAGTTATTTGAGACATCGACAATTTTTCATCTCAGGATACAGAAGGTTTGATAACCAACTATACGGCGGGAACAAAAGTTCCGGCCGTATAGTTCCGGCAGTATAGTTACAACCGCCAGGAAAGAAACCTTAGAAACCCTAAAATTTTGCCATCAGACCAACTATACGGTGGGAACAGGTGTTCCAGCCATATAGTTGCGACCGTATAGTTGCGTCCGGACATTTAGACGCACGGAGAGGTACCTAAAACATCAAAACATCAATCTTTTTTCTCTCTTCTACCTCCATACTCACTCAAAACCTCAAGGCATCTTCACCCTACTCAATTTTGTTCGATTTCCTCGCATAAGTGATCTACGGTATGTTTCTCCTCCGATTCTCCAATCACTTTTCGTGAATTTATCTCTGTCTATTATCATTATCAATCCAGGGTGAGACTTATTTTGAACTAGTTGCCATGATTATCTTGCCTAGATTATTATATTGAGGAGATTCTTTAGTGTGCTATGAAGAGGATTATGCTATGACTATCACTGTTGGATCAAAAAGTTTTATATTTGTCTTTCTTATTTTTAGAAGATGAACACGAGGAGCCAAACACGTGCTCTTGCCGTCTCCAGTTCTTCTCAGGCTGTAGCTTAGGAACGCATGGGGATTCGATTCAAGGACGAGTACCACCGTGATAATTTCAAAAGGATAAAAAACCGAGAAGTCAAGGCAACCAAGTGGGCTTGCCTCGTCACATTGAACCAACTCGGCATTTCTGATGACTTTAATTTACTATGCAATAGAGTTGGCCTACAAAACTTTGTATTTCATGATGCACCATCCTATCGCCGGTTAACCATTGAATTTCTCAGTTCTTTGAAAAGCACCGTTAAAGCATGGCATCGGGAGGATAGAATTTCTTTCCGACTCATGAAAAATAATTATTCAATATTACTTGATGAATGGTGCAATTGTTTTGGTTTATCCAACAATGATCTTAATGCTCTGCGCGTATCTTTTACCAGCATAGAACTTTCCCCTGAACTCTTCTATAATAGAATGAGCTTTACTTCTAGAGTTAGCAAAGGGAAAAATATTCAACATCCTGTTATTCGCTATTTATTCTATGTTATTGGTAACACATTGTAGGCGCGTAATGAGTTTACAAGACTCAATGAGGAGGACATCTTATTCCTTGCAAAAGCTTCTTTCAACTATGACAACTTGTCACTTCACTTGGGTGCAATTCTTGTGCGCTACTTGGATTACCAATCCTCCCAAAGCCAAGGACCAATCACTTGTGGAGGCGTCATCACCGTGCTTGCCAATGTCCTAGGCATCGACATAGGTGAGTTACAACCAATACTAGATGAGCGACGTGTTGGTTTCTCTACTTTGATGGCTTGTGTAATGCTCACTAGGAGAGGTGGTGTTTATTATCTGCATATTGATGGAGGTGGGCATCTCTACCCCTCTCCTTTGTCTAATGGTCTTTTATCTATCGAGGAAGGACGTGTGCTTTATGACTTGCAGGTTGACCAACACCAACCAGAGGAAGAGATTCCGGAAGAGGATGGGGACCAAGAGGAGGAGCAAGAAGTCCCTCATGAGGAGCAGCAGCCACCAAGACGCTTCGCTATCAAAATTTCCAAGAACTTGGACAAACTATGGAGGGGATGCATAATCTCGTCCTGAACCTCCGAGAAACAACAAGTAACTTATCAACTCAATTTGCGGACTGGAGTTACAACTCCCCCCCCCCACCACAATGATTTGAAGGGATTGCAAAGGCCTAAGCTTGGTGACATTTTCTATCTATTTTTATATTTTGGATTTCATTTGCTTTACTTTATTTTAAAGATTATGCATTTATTTGAGTTAATAAGAACTCGTGTTGGTTTCCGAACACTTTATCTTTAGTTATTTTATTTTGTTTGAGATTTTCAAGACGAGATTTGCTGCTAATTTTCTATTCTTTAATTCCCCTTCTCAAAAGCCACAAAAATATTTCTCCATTTATCTTTATGTTCTATCTTGCTTTTTCTTTTCGCCTCGAAGTTCTCATGTATTTGCACAAGAGTGATTGACTTCGAGTTTCCAAGAAACAAAAAAATGGAATAGATAAGTGGAACCAAACATGAGAGGTATGCCTTATGACTCCCCACTTTTGAAGTTTTAGAAACACATGCTAGTTAGTAGTAATGTTAAGATGTTATATTGGTGGAGTGATTCTCTCTATTGTGATAAAATTTTGTTTGCATGGGTATTTAATTGGGTACGTTTTGTTCCAGCTCTTGTAGTTAACCAAAGTCTTGCCTAAAATTTTCTAAACAATTGAAATAAGAAAAAGTATCACAAATTGAAGACTTGGGTGTTGTAGTGTTTAGTATTGAAAGCTTATTCCTATAGACACTCAACACCACATAAAATAATGATTGACTTGATAGCTCTCTTTGAAAAGATTTGTTCAATTGAATTAATGTTTAGCGGTTTTTGTGAGCATGCCAAAGTTTGACTTGTGAATCATAAGAATGATATAGCTTTATGTGTGTCAAACTTCATGGGATGCCAACAACTCCACTAGGATACGAACGATCTTCATGGAGGAAACTCCTAGATTTCAGCTATGAGTTGATTAAACATATGTAGCATCAATGTTATAATGGGTAAGATTCTTGGCAATCCTGACTAGCTGTAAACATGATGGAATCACTCTGGCTGATATGAGTAATCATTATGCAAAAGGAACAAAAACCTTAGTGATGCCACAAGTGTCCATCACATCCCGATAAATGATACGTCGGAAACATATCTATAATTTTTGATGTTCCATGCTTGTTTAGTATCTACTTTGCTCTGCTTTGTCTACACTTTGAGGTGTTTTTATATGTTTTCTGGAACTAACCTATTAACAAGTTGCCACAGTGCCAGTTGCCTGTTTTCTTCTGTTTTGGTTCCAGAAAGGCAGAAAATCAATATTCTCATAATTGGACGGGACAAAAGTCAAAGTCAATATTTTACCATAGGCAACACGAAGCCAGAATACGAGACGGAGGAGACCCACCAGGGGGCCACACCCCCTGGTAGCGCGGCCTAGGTCTGGGCGTGCCTAGGGGGTGCAGTCGCCCTGGTGGACCCCCTGCCTCGCCTCCTCGCCTATAAAGTCCCCCCGATGCCTAAACTCTGAGTACCCGATCAAAATTCCATGAAAGCATTTGTAGCCGCCGCCACCATCGTCCCTAGATCGGGGGGATCTGAAGCTCTTCTCAGCACCCTGCCAGAGGGGAGATCATCCTGGAGGCCTTCTTCTTCATCATGCCAGCCTCCGGTATGAAGTGTGAGTAGTTCCACCTTGTACTACGGGTCCATGTAGTAGCTAGATGGTTGTATCTCCTCCTTGTGCTTTCATGTCTAGATCTTGTGAGTTTCGTTCATGATCAAGATCTCATCTATTTGTAATCATGCATGTTGTGTTTGCGGGGATCCCGTGGATATTGAGATTACTATGTCAGATTGATTAATGGTTTTGTCTATTTGATTCTATCATGTCTGTGTTGTTTGTGATCTTGCATGCTCTCCGTTGTTAGTAGCTATCTTGTCCAAGTAGTTGCTAGTGACTCCAAGAGGGGGTATTTATGCTCGATAGTGGGTTCATGCCTCTACTTATCAAGGGAAGTGACAGAAATCTCTACGGTAGTAGATGTGCTGTTGCCACTAGGGAGAAAACAACGGTCTCTTTTTCATGGAACAAGTGGATTGTTTACCTTACACGCTTTGCTTAAAGCAGTTGTCTGTTGCTTGCAACTTAATACTGGGCGGGGTTTGGATGAGAACCTGAAGGTGGACTTCTAGTCATAGATGCAGTTGGATGGCGATCTATGTATATTGTTGTCTTGCCCAATCGAATCTCATATGATCTTTTTGTCTAGTATTGCATTGTTATGCCTTGCTTAGTCCTGTCAATTTCCCTGCTGTAATTTGTTTACCTTTCATGCCATGTTTGTTTATCTAAGGAGAGCACTGTAGAGGTCCCAACCTTTAATAAGGTAGAGATCCCTGTGTTTACAATGCTAGTCCTTGGATCAATAGCTAGCATCCACATTTAAGATGTAATATCAAGAAACAAAGGTCATAATACAACTTTATAACCCGGAATAAAGTAATTTATTACATCTTACATAGCTCATTTGGGTATCTCATTACAATGCAGCAGAATATAACAATAGCATGGGGTCCTTCATCTTCAAAGTGACACAGGTAATCATGTTGGTTGTAGACTTATAATCCTAATTGACACATCTCACTAACATCAAACAAACCTGCAACATAATAAGTTACAGCCACAAGGGTCAATACATTTGAATTGTATTGGCAAGTGATACTATGGTAGTATAGTGGAGCCTATCATCTATATGCATTTGGCTAAGTGGAGCTTAGGCTTGCTTTGCTCAAAATAGATTTTCCTTATCTTTTGAAAAACACTAAGTTTTTGTTTGTCAAAAATCACCCAAGGCATCTCCCAATAGAAATTGGTGATCCTTTAACCCTTGTTCAACCACAAAGTTTTAACTTAGAAATTAGGATGAGGAGATTCTTGATAGCTTCCATGTCTTGATGCTCAAATTGTCCTTTACAAGGGACATGGCTAAGTACTTAGATTTTACACTCTGCAGAGGTGGTGCACTTTCCCCACAAGACTTGGTTTCACCAAGACAAGATCTTTCAGAAGACTTCCCTTAGACCAGCATGGACGCATTCCAACCTATCATCCCCTACCACCAACTGTCCATTTTGCTAAGTTATTGCAACCTATATGATCCAGGCAGAGCCCATAATGTCAAGTGGCTGCACTTGAAGCTTCTCAACATTTGCCATCTCAAATCTCTTTGTTCCTGGGTGGCCATCCACAAGTGAGATACACAAGGTCAACCATAGAAATGGGCCTTGTGTAACCACTCAACACAAACCATTCCTTCCATTCCACCCAGGTGATTCATTCACTTAGTTGTTTTATTAAACAAAACACAAGTCCTTGACTTAGAAATATTCCATAGCATGAATATAATCCACCCTTGTTTTCTACTAGCTAAGATAAGCATGATAGTAGTAGGAATCTTAACTTAGGAAATTTCCACTAAGGTTTCATCTACTAGGATTTCCCATGGCATAGTTTACGCTTAGCAAAATTCCATGCAAGTCCTACTTTAGAATATCACTAATGCATAGTGAAAATAATGGGACAAAAGTATGGAGCATCACTTGCCTTTTTGGTAGAGAATATAAGTTCACTCCTTGATCTTGCTATAATCTCACTCTTAAAATCACTACAATTCAATCAAGCAAGGCACAATTTCAATCTACCATTCAAGCAAACATCACATAAAATAATAGAAACAAAACAATGCTTGCAAGCATGCAAAAGATTGTTTATTTGGAAAAGTGGTTTCTAATGGGTTATAAACATTTGAAAACACCTATTGGTCATTTTATAAAAGTGGCAAAACCATTTGCAAAAGATTTTACCTATAAACCGTTTTTAAACCAAATCAATATTTATGTGGTTGAAAATGCCTTTAGCAATGCAATAATTTTATAGGGTTCACCTAATATATTTTTAAATCATAAAACTTTGTGTTTAGGGTCAGAGAGTTTAAATCAAAACATTTCCCAAAGGGTTTCCTCAAAAAGCATTTTTAATAAATAAACATTATTTTTATTTGACTAGAAATGTTCTAAATCAACGATTTATTCTCTTGCTTCACAAAATATGTTTTTGAATCCACAAGTTGGTTTCTATGGTCATTAGGTTGAAACAATCCAATTGCCCAAATATCACAAAAATAATTTTAGAATGAATTTTATATTCAAAATAAGCCTACAAAAGTTTCTGCAAAACACTCAATTTAACAGGAGCAAATTACTAAACAAAGTGCATGGTTGGATAGGGTTTGTCTTGCTGATTCCATTGATATAAAATTTGCAAAATTTGAACATGTGGTTTGAAAGTTATTAATTTTGCAAGTTTGAGTAACTAATAGAACATTTTCTGGTTTTTGTGAGACAGTTTGGCCGCGCGTCCTATTCTGATTGGTTGAAAACGTTTCACGCGGATCAAGCGATGCAGGCCGTAGGATCTAATGCAAATCGTGCGGCACAGATCAGCATACCACTTCTCTTTAAGTGGATCTATCGTATCCACTCGATCATCATCCAACGGTTCACAGCAAGCCAACCATAGATTTGCGGCGCTGGAGTCTGACGCGCGGCGGCGGCCTGGCAGTGGCGTCGCCGGCGATGCAGGAAGCGAGGAAGAGAGAGAGGGGGCTCACCGAGTTCGCCGTATGTTGATGATGCTCAACGTGTTCGCGAGGACGCAAGGGGCGCACGAGGACGAACGTAATTGCTCGCCGGAGTTCACGTCTGCGTCGGGTTTGTCTGTTTGACGTCGGAGGCGAGGCTAGAGGTCGAGCAAGGACACGTAGATTGCACTGTTAGGTTCGCAAGAGGAAGGCGAGTATGGGAGTGTCAACAAGGGGGAGAGGGGCGGTCGGTTTTACCGGGGAGAGGTTGCCGGAGACGAGGCAGACGGTGGCGGAGTTCTGTTGAAGATGTTGTCGACGATACGGTGCTCGCGCGGATGAACGGAAAGTACAGGGAGATGCGCTAGAGGCTGGGGATCATGCTCGCGTGAAGCAAGGCTTGCGGGGGTGAGGGTGCTGACCGGAATCGGAGCAGAGGCTCGTCGGAGTAGTGAGGGCGCTGACTGGTGGAACAACCGGTGGCAGAGAAGGAATGGGGTCTGGGGGGAAACGGAGAGGGGAGAGGGGCGATTAAGAGTGCATAATCTCTGGGCGGATTCATCGCTGCATTGACGCAAATTTAATCGTGGCTTGAATGACAGAGAACAGCAGGGAGAAGGAGGAAGCAGTCGCGGCGGGTGGAGACGAGAACTGACAGGCGGGGTGTCGTTGTCACTGAGAGAGAGAAAGGGAGAGTGGGTCCAAGCCGTTAGCGTCTGTGTGGGTGTCCTTCTGAGTGAAAAACGATTCACTGCGGGGAGTGAGGGAGTGAGCTGGACTGGGCTAGCTGGGCTTTGCTGGGCTAGCTGGCTTAGCTCATTTTTTTGTACAGATTGCTTTTCTTTTTCTTTTTCAATTTATCTGTTTTGATTTTTTTTAATCAATTCAAACATTCATTTGAAATCAAACTTTTGCCAAACTTTGTGAATAATCAAACACTGTTTATTAACACATTATGAATTCAAATTTAGAATAATTCTTTTATTCTTTTTAGGATATATTGATTATTTAAAGTAGGCCTTTGTTTTAAATTCAAATAAGATCAAATATATTTTCAACCTTTATTTAGTTTCAATTTTTCACAAAATCTTTTCAGTAAGTTTTATTCATTTATTAGGGTGTCAAATAATTCACTTTGAATTATTTGGAATATCCTTAATATGATTTATTAATCATTTTAAATTGGGTATTTGTCTTTATTCTAATGAAATTAAATATAGTTTTAATTCCATAAATTTTATTTGGAAGATTTCTTTGATTCCATTTGAGTTAATTAAATAACTTTTATTCCACTTGGATAAATTCAAAATACTATTTTCTCATGATTTAAATAATCATTCTTATTGGAGATTTGTCTTTATTCAAATAGAATTTGGTTAATGCCACTTTATTTTATTTGGAAAATTCTTTATCCATTTATTTTATTTGGATTTGGATTATATTCATTCCATTTGCTTATGGATTAGGCCAAGATTTAATCTGGTCTTTAAATATTCCTCATTTAATATTTCTTTCTCTATCTTATAAAATCCATATCTTTTTATTTATAAGTCCAAACTTGGTGATTCCAATTTGAAAAACCTTATTTAATATTTGCTTATCTTTTTAAATCTCTTTAGGATTATTTGCTCACCATTTGGTATGGATTTCTAGATAGGTGCTTTATTAGCTTTGGAAATTCAATTTCCTTATCTTATTAAATTCATAAGATTTTATTTATGGCTCCAAATTAAGTAAACCAATTTCTATGGTTTTATAATATTTCTATTTGTCATTCTTGATCATTTGTAAATGTTTGTTGACAAATTTTTATATGGGTAAAAACCATGGTCTTAGAGATATCTTGGAAATGATTTTATTCCATCTGGGTTTTAGGGTTTTGGTTTATTTTCCAAGTGTTTAAATTTCAAGATGCATTTATGAAGAAAGCATTTCACTTGATTTGAATTTAGTTGGATTCAAACATTACTCAAGTTTGTTCAAGATGGGATTTTAAGTTTCCATTTAGAAACAAAAAGTTTCTTTTCACCCTAAATTTCAACAATTATTTATTTTGTTTATTTATTTTTCACATTACAAAATTTGGAAAATTTTGGGATGTCACAGGCTACCACCCTTAAATAAATCTCGTCCCGAGATTTGGAAGGATAGGGGTTACAAGTTGGCTCAAAACAACTAGGGTAATACCACCCTTAAAATTTTTCCAACTAGATTACTTCTTGGCTTGCTTGGGATCTTGTTGAAACCTCTCTAGGCAAACATCTGCATAGTGTCCTTTGTTTCCACACTTGAAACATGTGACAAGGCTAAGATCCTTCATAGGATTGTTTATCTTGTGCTTCATCTTTTCTGGACAATTGCTTGCATAATGTCCTGGTTCTTTGCATTTGAAACACATCACTTGGCTGATATCTTTCTTTTCCTTTGGTATCATTGCCTTTTGTTTGTTTCCTTGGTTCTTCTTCTTTTTTGGGCATTCATTGGCATAGTGTCCCATCTCTTTGCAAGTGTAACATTGATCTTGGGTAATATCCTTCTTGCTGGGGTTGGGGCATTTCTTCTTCTTCTTGGGTCTCTCCAAAGCTAGGAGTTCTTCTAGTTCATGCTCTTCATATTTCACCACAAAGGTGGGAAATCTTTCTCTCTTCTTGGTGCAGCTACTAGAGATATGACCTTCTTCTTCACAAGAGTAGCAACACTTTGTGGTCACTTTGGATTTGGCCTTATGATGTATAATTTTGACTTTGCCTTCATCCTTCTTGGTAGAAGTTGTTCCTTCATAAAAGTTTACAAACTGTTGATGCAATCCACCTTGTTTCCTTTGTTGAACTACGGAATAGATGGGGCATTGGATAGGGACATGATTATTTCCTTCACATATGAAACAAGTAGCTTGAGATGTGGGGCATTGATTAGTTGGATGTTTCTCTTCACAATTGGTACATTGATCTTCGTGCTCTTGGGAAGTGTGATCCTTGTATCCACAAATATTGCAAGCTTGAGTTCCTTCTAGAATATCATCCTTGACATCCTTGTTGTCATAAGCTCCTTGGGAAGGGTTGTCTCCCATGTTGATCATTTGACTTGTCATCGTATGCAACAATTGAGTTAGGGTTTCCAAAAACTTTTGCATGGTTGGGTATAAATCATTGTTATTGGCCCGAAATTGAGTTGTCACTTGGTTCAATTGAGTTTGGGTTACTATGAGTTCTCTCATGTTGATCTCTTGGTTGTTGTTGTCATCATTCTTGATGTTGGAGTTTCTTGGAGTAGTCATCTGTTTGGGTTGGATTGGGATTAGAATAGGCAAAAGATTTCTAAGGAATCAATTCTAATCACACACATCACAATTCACTCAAGCAATGTGCAAGCAATCACAAACAAACATTCCACTCAAACAACAAGTTCAAGCACATCTTTAGGCAATGAAATATTTTTGTTACACCACATAAGTTGGTGTGTTTGATTTAATCTAAATATGTTGTTCCAACTATATGGTTCACTTGAGATCCTTCCATTATTGTTTGTTGTTTCTCCTTGAATGAGATCATGGTTTCCTTGTAAAAATTCTTGTGTCTTGGTCACAAAACTCCAAAGGTGATGATGATTCCTAAGTTGTGTTTCCATAGTCTTCAAGTCTTGAGCAATATTTCTTGTCTCACTTGTAGTCCTTAGTGATATCCAAAGTTGAAGTACTTGGTGAAAATAAAGTTGAAGTCATTGATGATGTTGAAGTTGAAGTCATTTGAGTTTGGTGAAGTCCTTTCCTCATGGTTGAGGTTTTGTCCATCAAGTTTGAAATAGAGGAGATGTAGAATCAAAACACAAATGTTTGAGGAAAGAGTTTACAAGATTGTTTGTAAATAAGTTTTGGAACAAATACAACTCCTATTTTCTAAGGGGTTTTGTCCAATCCTAGGGTTACAAATCCTACAGGCAACACAGTGCTCTGATACCATCTGTAGAGGTCCCAACCTTTAATAAGGTAGAGATCCCTGTGTTTACAATGCTAGTCCCTGGATCAATAGCTAGCATCCACAGTTAAGATGTAATATCAAGAAACAAAGGTCATAATACAACTTTACAACCAGGAATAAAGTAATTTATTACATCTTACATAGCTCATTTGGCTATCTCATTACAATGCAGCAGAATATAACAATAGCATGGGGTCCTTCATATTCAAAGTACCACAGGCAATCATGTTGGTTGTAGACTTATAATCCTAATTAACACTGTCGTGGTGGTATCACGGCATATGCCATGGGTAGGCTAAAGTTGGGGCCGATGGACGTGGTGGAATCCGGGGAGGGATGATGCAGTGAAGACCGCACTCGTATGAACAAAGAGAAATACAATGTATATTGGATTGAAGCTCTCAAGTAGAGATAACCCCTCATTCTATACATCTAATCTCTTATAATCTTGCCATACTTGTGGCTACAACCATGCTCCTTGAGCTGTATCTCCTATACTTCTAGCTAGATCTCTTTGTGAGAGTGGAGGAAGAAGAAGAAGGAGAGCTCCTAGTGAGCAGAGAGGGGAGGAGCCCTTCGGGGCCTCTCCTCTGAACGATCCCCCTGGTGCTCCTTATAAAGGGGAGCCCAGGGGACAAATCTTGTTCCCCACGATTGGTATCTAGGCAGCATATTCCCAGCATCTTCTTAGATGCTCAGCATATGCCTTGGCATCTTTGGAGATGCCATGGCATATTCCCTAGCATATTCTTGATGCCAAGGGCATATTCCTTATGCCATGTGCCAGTCTGAGCCCTGGGCGTCCTAAGACTGGCACGGGACTTGTTGATCTTGTCTTGGCCTGAAGGTATGTCGATGTAGCGGTCGAGGTAGCGTTCGGGGGTGAATAATAGGGCGTCTGGGGTAAACTGATTCGGCCCAGACGTCCCAGGCGAAGGAGAAACTCGGCCCAGGTCTTGGCTGATTCGGCCTAGGAGAAGTAGTGGCCCAGGTGGTGAGATGCCAGCCCAGCCGGGTCTTGGCATAGCCCGTCCGAGGTGGTCCTTATTCGGCCCAGATGGAGCGGCTCGTTCCTGGGCCCAGCCGGGGTAATGGAGGGGAGCAGTTTGCTGATTCCCGCGGTGGGCCGAACTTTGCCTGAGTCGGCCCACCCGGGAGGGAGGCGAGTGGCGCTGGGGGAGGCTCCTCGTGGTGGGCCGAATGCGGCCCACCCGGCGAAGCAGAAGAGGTGGCGAGGAGCTTGCGCGGGATCGTAGCTGGAGGACGCAGGGGCGAGGTTTGGCGGTAGTAGGAGGACCGTCTGGCGATGTGAAGTGGGGAGGGAGCTGCTGCTGTGCGTTGGACCGAAGTGGCTTCGTGGAGCTTGGTAGATGGGCCGGCTGGGGGTAATTCGGCCCACCTGGGCTCTTTTCCCTTCTTTATATTTAATTCGGCCTTGGGGAGTATGGACTGGGCCGAGATTCCTCTAACTCGGCCCAGTTGTTCTTTCCTGTCTTTTCTCTTTTCTATTTGACTTAATATCCTCTTATCAAATATTCTTTCCTTTATCCATGTCTCTTATTAGTTTATTTATAGACCAACTTTGGGGTACCTGGGGTTATATCCCCGACATTAGTCCCCGAGTCTATGTGGGACTCGCATAGTCGCACATAGACTTTATAAAATATCTCCAGAGTTGTTTATTTGGCCTAAAGTCCTTGTCATGTGTTATCAACTACTGTCCCTCTGGGTCATAACCCTTTTGGGGTAAGTTTTTGAATTCTGGCCTGCTCCGGCTCTGGTCTTAACCTGTTCGGGTAAATTTTTTACTTCTGGCCTTCTTGGGCACTGGTCAGAACCTTGTCAGGTAAGTTTCTGGACTTCTAGCCTTCATGGCATTGGTCATAACCCCTTTGGGTAAGTTTCTAGACTTCTGGCCTTCATGGCACTGCTCATGACCCCTTTTGGGTATGTTTCTGAACTTCTGGCCTTCATGGGCACTGGTCATAACCCATTTGGGTAAGTTTCTGGACTTCTGGCCTTCATGGGCACTGGTCATAACCCCTTTGGGTAAGTTTCTAGACTTCTGGCCTTCATGGGCACTAGTCATAATCCCTTTGGGCAAGTTACGAGTTCTGGCCTTCTCGGGCATTGCTCTTTTAACCTCGTTGGGTAAGTTATGAGTTCTGGCCTTCTTGGGCACTGCTCTTTTAACCCTATTGGGTAAGTTATGAGTTCTTGCCTTTTTTTGGCATTGCTCTTTTAACCCCATTGGGTAAGTTATGAGTTCTGGCCTTCCTGGGCACTGCTCTTTTAACCTCTTTGGGTAAGTTATGAGTTCTGGCCTTCTTGGGCACTGCTCTTTTAACCTCATTGGGTAGGTTATGAGTTCTGGCCTTCTTGGACACTGCTCTTTTAACCTCATTGGGTAAGTTATGAGTTCTGGCCTTCTTGGGCACTGCTCTTTTAACCCCATTGGGTAAGTTATGAGTTCTTGCCTTTTTTGGCATTGCTCTTTTAACCTCTTTGGGTAAGTTATGAGTTCTGGCCTTCTTGGGCACTGCTCTTTTTACCTCATTGGGTAAGTTATGAGTTCTATTCATCTGTTTCCAGATCCGAGTTATTTTACTCAAAATTGACTTATGTCTTAAGTCTGAGTCCTCTGACTCAAATCCGAGTTATATGACTCAAATCCGATTTACCTCATTCCAAATCCGAGTTACTTTACTCAACTTTTGACTTACATCTCAAATATGAGTCATCTGACTCAAATCCGAGGTATGTGACCCAAATCTGAGTTATCTCATTCCAAATCCGAGTTACTGTACTCAATTTTGAGTTACATCTCAAATCTGAGTCATCTGACTCAAATCCGAGGTATATGACTCAAATCCGAGTCATATGATTACAAATCCGAGTTACTTTACTCAAAATTGACTTATGTCTTAAGTCTGAGTCAGCTGACTCAAATCCGAGTTATACGACTCAAATCCGAGTCGTCTGATTACAAATCCGAGTTACTTTACTCAAAATTTGACTTATGTCTTAAGTCTGAGTCATCCGACTCAAATCCGAGTTGCATGACTCAAATTCGAGTTGTATGATTACAAATCCGAGTTACTTTACTCAAAATTTGACTTATGCCTCGAATCTAAGTTACTTGGCTCAAATCCGAGGTATATGACTCAAATCCGAGTCGTCTGATTACAAATCCGAGTTACTTTACTCAAAATTTGACTTATGCCTCGAATCTGAGTTACTTGGCTCAAATCCGAGGTATATGACTCAAATCCGAGTCGTCTGATTACAAATCCGAGTTACTTTACTCAAAATTTGACTTATGCCTCGAATCTGAGTTACTTGGCTCAAATCCGAGGTATGTGACTCAAATCCGAGTCATCTGATTACAAATCTGAGTTACTTTACTCAAAATTTGACTTATGCCTCTAATCTGAGTTACTTGGCTCAAATCCGAGGTATATGACTCAAATCTGAGTCATCTGGTTCCAAGTCTGAATCATCTGTTTGCCACGATATAACTTGATTTGGTGTGATGATGTTAATTTGCCTTTGATATTGATCCGAGATATAGATCCGAGATTAAGTTTTGGGATATGATAATAGGGCTAACCGCTGAGAGATCTGATTCGAGATGTAGATATGAGATATAGATTCGAGATATGGTAAGCTGGCCAATAGTCATCCGAGATATGGGATAATCTGGCAAGATGGTGAAATATTAATCCGAGTCACAACATAACCTGGCAATCTGGCGAACTGAATGAAGCTTCGGCCCGAATCAGAGATATGATTAGTACGCCGAGTATGAATACAAATCCGAATTATAACATACCCTGGTAAGCTAAATCAAACGTTAGTCCGAATCAGAGACAATCTACTGAGCTGAGTTAAAGGTTAATCCGAACCATAAATAGATTGACTCAAATTATATCCGAATCATCTATAAGCTAGCTAGTGAGCTGAGTTAAATGATAATCCAATGTATAGATAAACTGACTCAAACTCTACATGAATCATAAATAAGCTGACTCAAATTCTAACCGCGTTATTAATAAGGTGACTCAAACTCTGTCCGAATCATCAATAAGCTGGCGGGAGAGCTGAGTTACAGGTCAATTCTAAACATAAATAAACTGACTCAAAATCTATCTGAATCACAAATAAGGTGATTCAACTTATGGCCGAGTTATAGATAAGCTGGCTCAAACACAGATCTAAATCGACATAAGACATTCTCTTAATCCTAAGGTGATTCTTCGGATAAGCTAGCTAGTCCCCGGGTTAAGCTATTTTCTCCCCGGGGTGAAGGATTGAGTGTAGGTGGCTGAGTTATCTGGCACTTACAGCGCACTTGGAGAGGTGTTTGAGTGAGTTTTGCTAAGCCTTATCTGCCCTACTGAGTTACTTGGTACTTACAGTAAGCTTGGAGTAGTGCTTGAGTCCTTCTTGCTGAGTCTTACCTGCTTTGATGAGTCAGACTTGGAGTGCCTCTGCGCTTACCTCTCTGCTCTCTGTTTGCTTGGAGGAACTGAAAGAGCTTTATGAGGAAGAGGTTGATGAAGATGCTCCCGTCCGGATGGAAACCCAACCAACGCCACTAAGAGGCCCCATGGTGGGCGCCAAATGTCGTGGTGGTATCACGGCATATGCCATGGGTAGGCTAAAGTTGGGGCCGATGGACGTGGTGGAATCCGGAGAGGGATGATGCAGTGAAGACCGCACTCGTATGAACAAAGAGAAATACAATGTATATTGGATTGAAGCTCTCAAGTAGAGATAACCCCTCATTCTATACATCTAATCTCTTATAATCTTGCCATACTTGTGGCTACAACCATGCTCCTTGAGCTATATCTCCTATACTTCTAGCTAGATCTCTCTGTGAGAGTGGAGGAAGAAGAAGAAGGAGAGATCCTAGTGAGCAGAGAGGGGAGGAGCCCTTCGGGGCCTCTCCTCTGAATGAACCCCCTGGTGCTCCTCATAAAGGGGAGCCCAGGGGACAAATCTTGTTCCCCACGATTGGTATCTAGGCAGCATATTCCCAGCATCTTCTTAGATGCTCAGCATATGCCTTGGCATCTTTGGAGATGCCATGGCATATTCCCTAGCATATTCTTGATGCCAAGGGCATATTCCTTATGCCATGTGCCCTCGAGCCTGCGTCCTAAGACTGGCACGGAACTTGTTGATCTTGTCTTGGCCTGAAGGTATGTCGATGTAGCGGTCGAGGTAGCGTTCGGGGGTGAATAATAGGGCGTCTAGGGTAAACTGATTCGGCCCAGACGTCCCAGGCGAAGGAGAAACTCGGCCCAGGTCTTGGCTGATTCGTCCTAGGAGAAATAGTGACCCAGGTGGTGAGATGCCATCCCAGCCAGGTCTTGGCATAGCCCGTCCGAGGTGGTCCTTATTCGGCCCAGATGGGCCTCGTTCTGCCCAGTGGGTAATGGAGGGGAGCAGTTTGCTGATTCCTGCGGTGGGCCGAACTTTGCCTGAGTCGGCCCACCCGGGGGGGAGGCGAGTGGCGCTGGGGGAGGCTCCTCGTGGTGGGCCGAATGCGGCCCACCCGGCAAAGCATAAGAGGTGGCGAGGAGCTTGCGCGGGGTCGTCGCTGGAGGACGCAGGGGCAAGGTTTGGCGGGAGTAGGAGGACCGTCTGGCGATGTGAAGTGGGGAGGGAGCTGCTGCTATGCGTTGGACCGTAGTGGCTTGGTGGAGCTTGGTAGATGGGCCGGCTGGGGGTAATCCGGCCCACCTGGGCTCTTTTCCCTTCTTTATATTTAATTCGGCCTTGGGGAGTATGGATTGTGCCGATATTCCTCTAACTCGGCCCAGTTGTTCTTTCCTGTCTTTTCTCTTTTCTATTTGACTTAATATCCTCTTATCAAATATTCTTTCCTTTATCCATGTCTCTTATTAGTTTATTTATAGACCAACTTTGGGGTACCTGGGGTTATATCCCCGACATTAGTCCCCGAGTCTATGTGGGACTCGCAGAGTCGCACATAGACTTTATAAAATATCTCCAGAGTTGTTTATTTGGCCTAAAGTCCTTGTCATGTGTTATCAACTACTGTCCCTCTGGGTCATAACCCTTTTGGGGTAAGTTTTTGAATTCTGGCCTGCTCCGGCTCTGGTCTTAACCTGTTCGGGTAAAGTTTTTTACTTCTGGCCTTCTTGGGCACTGGTCAGAACCTTGTCGGGTAAGTTTCTAGACTTCTAGCCTTCATGGCATTGGTCATAACCCCTTTGGGTAAGTTTCTAGACTTCTGGCCTTCATGGCACTGCTCATGACCCCTTTTGGGTATGTTTCTGGACTTCTGGCCTTCATGGGCACTGGTCATAACCCCTTTGGGTAAGTTTCTGGACTTCTGGCCTTCATGGGCACTGGTCATAACCCCTTTGGGTAAGTTTCTAGACTTCTGGCCTTCATGGGCACTGGTCATAATCCCTTTGGGCAAGTTACGAGTTCTGGCCTTCTCGGGCATTGTTCTTTTAACCTCGTTGGGTAAGTTATGAGTTCTGGCCTTCTTGGGCACTGCTCTTTTAACCCCATTGGGTAAGTTATGAGTTCTTGCCTTTTTTGGCATTGCTCTTTTAACCCCATTGGGTAAGTTATGAGTTCTGGCCTTCTTGGGCACTGCTCTTTTAATCTCTTTGGGTAAGTTATGAGTTCTGGCCTTCTTGGGCACTGCTCTTTTAACCTCATTGGGTAAGTTATGAGTTCTGGCCTTCTTGGGCACTGCTCTTTTAACCTCATTGGGTAAGTTATGAGTTCTGGCCTTCTTGGACACTGCTCTTTTAACCCCATTGGGTAAGTTATGAGTTCTTGCCTTTTTTGGCATTGCTCTTTTAACCTCTTTTGGTAAGTTATGAGTTGTGGCCTTCTTGGGCACTGCTCTTTTTACCTCATTGGGTAAGTTATGAGTTCTAGTCATCTGTTTCCAGATCCGAGTTAGTTTACTCAAAATTGACTGATGTCTTAAGTCTGAGTCCTCTGAAATCCGAGTTATATGACTCAAATCCGAGTTACCTCATTCCAAATCCGAGTTACTTTACTCAACTTTTGACTTACATCTCAAATATGAGTCATCTGACTCAAATCCGAGGTATGTGACCCAAATCTGAGTTACCTCATTCCAAATCCAAGTTACTTTACTCAACTTTTGACTTACATCTCAAATATGAGTCATCTCATTCCAAATCCAAGTTACTGTACTCAATTTTGACTTACATCTCAAATCTGAGTCATCTGACTCAAATCCGAGGTATATGACTCAAATCCGAGTCATCTGATTACAAATCCGAGTTACTTTACTCAAAATTGACTTATGTCTTAAGTCTGAGTCATCTGACTCAAATCCGAGTTATACGACTCAAATCCGAGTCGTCTGATTACAAATCCGAGTTACTTTACTCAAAATTTGACTTATGTCTTAAGTCTGAGTCATCCGACTCAAATCCGAGTTGCATGACTCAAATCCGAGTTGTCTGATTACAAATCCGAGTTACTTTACTCAAAATTTGACTTATGCCTCGAATCTGAGTTACTTGGCTCAAATCCGAGGTATATGACTCAAATCCGAGTCGTCTGATTACAAATCCGAGTTACTTTACTCAAAATTTGACTTATGCCTCGAATCTGAGTTACTTGGCTCAAATCCGAGGTATATGACTCAAATCCGAGTCGTCTGATTACAAATCCGAGTTACTTTACTCAAAATTTGACTTATGCCTCGAATCTGAGTTACTTGGCTCAAATCCGAGGTATATGACTCAAATCCGAGTCATTTGATTACAAATCTGAGTTACTTTACTCAAAATTTGACTTATGCCTCGAATATGAGTTACTTGGCTCAAATCCGAGGTATATGACTCAAATCCGAGTCATCTGATTCCAAATCCGAATCTTCTGTTTGCCACGATATAACTTGATTTGGTGTGATGATGTTAATTTGCCTTTGATATTGATCCGAGATATAGATCCGAGATTAAGTTTTGGGATATGATAATAGGGCTAACCGCTGAGAGATCTGATTCGAGATGTAGATATGAGATATAGATTCGAGATATGGTAAGCTGGCCAATAGTCATCCGAGATATGGGATAATCTGGCAAGATGGTGAAATATTAATCCGAGTCACAACATAACCTGGCAATCTGGCGAACTGAATGAAGCTTCGGCCCGAATCAGAGATATGATTAGTACGCCGAGTATGAATACAAATCCGAATTATAACATACCCTGGTAAGCTGAATCAAACGTTAGTCCGAATCAGAGACAATCTACTGAGCTGAGTTAAAGGTTAATCCGAACCATAAATAGATTGACTCAAATTATATCCGAATCATCTATAAGCTGGCTAGTGAGCTGAGTTAAATGATAATCCAATGTATAGATAAACTGACTCAAACTCTACATGAATCATAAATAAGCTGACTCAAAATCTAACCGAGTTATAAATAAGGTGACTCAAACTCTGTCCGAATCATCAATAAGCTGGCTGGAGAGCTGAGTTACAGGTCAATTCTAAACATAAATAAACTAACTCAAAATCTATCTGAATCACAAATAAGGTGATTCAACTTATGGCTGAGTTATAGATAAGCTGGCTCAAACACAGATCTAAATCGACATAAGACGTTCTCTTAATCCTAAGGTGATTCTTCGGATAAGCTAGCTAGTCCCCGGGTTAAGCTATTTTCTCCCCGGGGTGAAGGATTGAGTGTAGGTGGCTGAGTTATCTGGCACTTACAGCGCACTTGGAGAGGTGTTTGAGTGAGTTTTGCTAAGCCTTATCTGCCCTGCTGAGTTACTTGGTACTTACAGTAAGCTTGGAGTAGTGCTTGAGTCCTTGCTGAGTCTTACCTGCTTTGATGAGTCAGACTTGGAGTGCCTCTGCGCTTACCTCTCTGCTCTCTGTTTGCTTGGAGGAACTGAAAGAGCTTTATGAGGAAGAGGTTGATGAAGATGCTTCCGTCCGGATGGAAACCCAACCAACGCCACTAAGAGGCCCCACGGTGGGCGCCAAATGTCGTGGTGGTATCACGGCATATGCCATGGGTAGGCTAAAGTTGGGGCCGATGGACGTGGTGGAATCCGGGGAGGGATGATGCAGTGAAGACCGCACTCGTATGAACAAAGAGAAATACAATGTATATTGGATTGAAGCTCTCAAGTAGAGATAACCCCTCATTCTATACATCTAATCTCTTATAATCTTGCCATACATGTGTCTACAACCATGCTCCTTGAGCTGTATCTCCTATACTTCTAGCTAGATCTCTCTGTGAGAGTGGAGGAAGAAGAAGAAGGAGAGCTCCTAGTGAGCAGAGAGGGGAGGAGCCCTTCGGTGCCTCTCCTATGAACGATCCCCCTGGTGCTCCTTATAAAGGGGAGCCCAGGGGACAAATCTTGTTCCCCACGATTGGTATCTAGGCAGCATATTCCCAGCATCTTCTTAGATGCTCAGCATATGCCTTGGCATCTTTGGAGATGCCATGGCATATTCCCTAGCATATTCTTGATGCCAAGGGCATATTCCTTATGCCATGTGCCAGTCTGAGCCCTGGGCGTCCTAAGACTGGCACGAGACTTGTTGATCTTGCTTGGCCTGAAGGTATGTCGATGTAGCGGTCGAGGTAGCGTTCGGGGGTGAATAATAGGGCGTCTAGGGTAAACTGATTCGGCCCAGACGTCGCAGGCGAAGGAGAAACTCGGCCCAGGTCTTGGCTGATTCGGCCTAGGAGAAGTAGTGGCCCAGGTGGTGAGATGCCAGCCCAGCCGGGTCTTGGCATAGCCCGGCCGAGGTGGTCCTTATTCGGCCCAGATGGAGCGGCTCGTTCCTGGGCCCAGCCGGGGTAATGGAGGGGAGCAGTCTGCTGATTCCCGCAGTGGGCCTAACTTTGCCTGAGTTGGCCCACCCGGGGGGAGGCGAGTGGCGCTGGGGGAGGCTCCTCGTGGTGGGCCGAATGCGGCCCACCCGGCGAAGCATAAGATGTGGTGAGGAGCTTGCGCGGGATCGTTGCTGGAGGACGCGGGGGCGAGGTTTGGCGGGAGTAGGAGGACCGTCTAGCGATGTGAAGTGGGGAGGGAGCTGCTGCTGTGCGTTGGACCGAAGTGGCTTGGTGGAGCTTGGTAGATGGGCCGGCTAGGGGTAATCCGGCCCACCTGGGCTCTTTTCCCTTCTTTATATTTAATTCGGCCTTGGGGAGTATGGACTGGGCCGAGATTCCTCTAACTCGGCCCAGTTGTTCTTTCCTGTCTTTTCTCTTTTCTATTTGACTTAATATCCTCTTATCAAATATTCTTTCCTTTATCCATGTCTCTTATTAGTTTATTTATAGACCAACTCTAGGTACCTGGAGTTATATCCCCGACAAACACATCTCACTAACATCAAACAAACCTACAACATAATAAGTTACATCCACAAGGGTCAATACATTTGAATTGTATTGGCAAGTGATACTATGGTAGTATAGTGGAGTCTATCATCTATATTGCATTTGGCTAAGTGGAGCTTAGGCTTGCTTTGGTCAAAATAGATTTTCCGTATCTTTTGAAAAACACTAAGTTTTTGTTTGTCAAAAATCACCCAAGGCATCTCCCAATAGAAATTGGTGATCCTTTAACCCTTGTTCAACCACAAAGATTTAACTTAGAAATTGGGATGAGGATATTCTTGATAGCTTCCATGTCTTGATGCTCAAATTGTCCTTTACCAGGGACATGGCTAAGTACTTAGATTTTACACTCTGCAGAGGTGGTGCACTTTCCCCACAAGACTTGGTTTCACCAAGACAAGATCTTTCAGAAGCCTTCCCTTAGACCAGCATGGACGCATTCCAACCTATCATCCCCTACCACCAACTGTCCATTTGGCTAAGTTATTGCAACCTATATGATCCAGGCAGAGCCCATAATGCCAAGTGGCGACACTTGAAGCTTCTCAACATTTGACATCTGAAATCTCTTTGTTCCTGGGTAGCCATCCACAAGTGAGATACACAAGGTAAACCATAGAAATGGGCCTTGTGTAACCACTCAACACAAACCATTCCTTCCATTCCACCCAGGTGATTCATTCACTTAGTTGTTTTATTAAACAAAACACAAGTCCTTGACTTAGAAATATTCCATAGCATGAATATAATCCACCCTTGTTTTCTACTAGCTAAGCTAAGCATGATAGTAGTAGGAATCTTAACTTAGGAAATTTCCACTAAGGTTTCATCTACTAGGATTTCCCGTGGCATAGTTTACACTTAGCAAAATTCCATGCAAGTCCTACTTTAGAATATCACTAATGCATAGTGAAAATAATGGGACAAAAGTATGGAGCATCACTTGCCTTTTTGGTAGAGAATATAAGTTCACTCCTTGATCTTGCAATAATCTCACTCTTCAAATCACTACAATTCAATCAAGCAACGCACAATTTCAATCTACCATTCAAGCAAACATCACATAAAATAATAGAAACAAAACAATGCTTGTAAGCATGCAAAAGATTGTTTATTTGGAAAAGTGGTTTCGAATGGGTTATAAACATTTGAAAACACCTGTTGGTCATTTTATAAAAGTGGCAAAACCATTTGCAAAAGATTTTACCTATAAACCATTTTTGAACCAAATCAATATTTATGTGGTTGAAAATGCCTTTAGCAATGCAATAATTTTATAGGGTTCACCTAATATATTTTTAAATCATAAAACTTTGTGTTTAGGGTCCGAGAGTTTAAATCAAAACATTTCCCAAAGGTTTTCCTCAAAAAGCATTTTTAATAAATAAACATAATTTTTAGTTGACTAGAAATGTTCTAAATCAAAGATTTATTCTCTTGCTTCACAAAATATGTTTTTGAATCCACAAGTTGGTTTCTATGGTCAGTAGGTTCAAACAATCCAATTTCCCAAAGGTTTTATCACAAAAATAATTTTATAATGAATTTTATATTAAAAATAAGCCTACACAAGTTTCTGGAAAAACACTCAATTTAACAGGAGCAACTTACTAAACAAAGTGCATGGTTGGATAGGGTTTGTCTTTATGATTCCATTGATATAAAATTTGCAAAATTTGGACGTGTGGTTTGAAAGTTTTGAATTTTGCAAGTTTGAGTAACTAGCAGAATATTTTCTGGTTTTTGTAAAACAGTCTGGCCACGCGTCCTATTCTGATTGGTTGAAAATGTTTCACGCGGATCAAGCGATGCAGGCCGTAGTATCTAATGCAAATCATGCGGCACAGATCAGCATACCTCTTCGCTTTAAGTGGATCTATTGTATCCATTGGATCATCATCCAACGGTTCACAGCAAGCCAACCATAGATTGGCGGCGCTGGAGTCTAACGTGTGGCGGAAGCGGCCTGGCAGTGGCGTCGCCGGCGATGCAGGAAGCGAGGAAGATAGAGAGGGGGATCACCGAGTTCGCTGTATGTTGATGATGCTCAACGTGTTCGCGAGGAGGCAAGGGGCGCACGAGGACGAACGTAATTGCTCGCCAGAGTTCACGTCTGCGTCAGGTTTGTCTATTTGATGTCGGAGGCGAGGCTAGAGGTCGAGCTAGGACAAGGAGATTGTACAGTTAGGTTCGCAAGAGGAAGGCGAGTATGGGAGTGTCAACGAGGGGGGAGGGGCGGTCCGTTTTACCGGGGAGAGGTCGCCGGAGACGAGGCAGACGATGGAGGAGTTCTGTTGAAGACGTTGTCGATGATACGTTGCTCGCGCAGATGAACAGAAAGTACAGGGAGATGCGCCGGAGGCTGGGGATCACGTTCGTGTGAAGCAAGGCTTGCGGGGGTGAGGGTGCTGGCCAGAATCAGAGCAGAGGCTCGTCGGAGCAGTGAGGGCGCGAGCTCGAATTAGGAACAGCCCGGTGGCAAAGAAGGAATGGGGTCTAGGGGAAATGGAGAGGGGAGAGGGGCGATTAAGAGTACATAATCTCTGGGCGGATTCATCGCTGCATTGACGAGAATTTAATCATGGCTTGAATGACAGAGAACGGCAGGGAGAAGGAGGAAGCAGTCGCGGTGGGTGGAGATGAGAACTGACAGGCGGGGTGTCGTTGTCAGTGAGAGAGAGAAAGGGAGAGTGGGTCCAAGCCGTCAGCGTCTGTGTGGGTGTCCTTCTGAGTGAAAAACGATTCACTATGGGGAGTGAGGGAGTGGGCTGGACTGGGCTAGCTGGGCTGGCTGGCTTAGCTCATTTTTTTTGTACAGATTGCTTTTCTTTTTCTTTTTCAATTTATCTGTTTTCATTTTGTTTAATCAATTCAAACATTCATTTGAAATCAAACTTTTGCCAAACTTTGTGAATAATCAAACACTGTTTATTAACACATTATGAAGTCAAATTTAGAATAATTCTTTTATTCTTTTTAGGATATATTGATTGTTTAAAGTAGGCCCTTGTTTTAAATTCAAATAAGATCAAATATATTTTCAACCTTTATTTAGTTTCAATTTTTCACAAAATATTTTCAGTAAGTTTTATTCATTTATTAGGGTGTCAAATAATTCACTTTGAATTATTTGGAATATCCTTAATATGATTTATTAATCATTTTAAATTGGGTATTTGTCTTTATTCTAATGAAATTAAATATAGTTTTAATTCCATGAATTTTATTTGGAAGATTTCTTTGATTTCATTTGAGTTAATTAAATAACTTTTATTCCACTTGGGTAAATTCAAAATACTATTTTCTCATGATTTAAATAATCATTCTTATTGGAGATTTGTCTTTATTCAAATAGAATTTGGTTAATGCCACTTTATTTTATTTGGAAAATTCTTTATCCATTTATTTTATTTGGATTTGGATTATATTCATTCCATTTGCTTATGGATTAGGCCAAGATTTAATTTGGTCTTTAAATATTCCTCATTTAATATTTCTTTCTCTATCTTATAAAATCCATATCTTTTTATTTATTTTTCCAAACTTGGTGATTCCAATTTGAAAAAACTTATTTAATATTTGCTTATCTTTTTAAATCTCTTTAGGATTATTTGCTCACCATTTGGTATGGATTTCTAGATAGGTGCTTTATTAGCTTTGGAAATTCAATTTCCTTATCTTATTAAATTCATAAGATTTTATTTATGGCTCCAAATTAAGTAAAACCAATTTCTATGGTTTATAATATTTCTATTTGTCATTCTTGATCATTTGTAAATGTTTGTTGACAAATTTTTATATGGGTCAAAACCATGGTCTTAGAGATATCTTGGAAATGATTTTATTCCATCTGGGTTTTAGGGTTTCGGTTTATTTTCCAAGTGTTTAACTTTCAAGATGCATTTATGAAGAATGCATTTCACTTGATTTGAATTTAGTTGGATTCAAACATTACTCAAGTTTGTTCAAGATGGGATTTTAAGTTTCCATTTAGAAACAAAAAGTTTCTTTTCACCCTAAATTTCAACAATTATTTATTTTGTTTATTTATTTTTCACATCACAAAATTTGGAAAATTTTGGGATGTCACAGGCTACCACCCTTAAAATAAATCTCGTCCCGAGATTTGGGAAGGATAGGGGTTACAAGTTGGATCAAAGCAACTAGGGTAATACCACCCTTAAAATTTTTCCAACTAGATTACTTCTTGGCTTGCTTGGGATCTTGTTGAAACCTCTCTAGGAAAACATCTGGATAGTGTCCTTTGTTTCCACACTTGAAACATGTGACAAGGCTGAGATCCTTCATAGGATTGTTTATCTTGTGCTTCATCTTTTCTGGACAATTGCTTGCACAATGTCCTGGTTCTTTGCATTTGAAACACATCACTTGGCTGATATCTTTCTTTTCCTTTGGTATCATTGCCTTTTGTTTGTTTCCTTGGTTCTTCTTATTTTCTGGGCATTCATTGGCATAGTGTCCCATCTCTTTGCAAGTGTAACATTGCTCTTGGGTAATATCCTTCTTGCTGGGGTTGGGGCATTTCTTCTTCTTCTTGGGTCTCTCCAAAGCTAGGAGTTCTTCTAGTTCATGCTCTTCATATTTATGAAGAATGCATTTCACTTGATTGGAATTTAGTTGGATTCAAACATTACTCAAGTTTGTTCAAGATGGGATTTTAAGTTTCCATTTAGAAACAAAAAGTTTCTTTTCACCCTAAATTTCAACAATTTTTTTTTCACATTACAAAATTTGGAAAATTTTGGGATGTGACAAGCACCTATAGTGAACTATGGACCCCAGTCCAATCTTTACCATTGATACATCTTCCACTGTTACTTATTACTTGCTGCAAACCATCATCACCTTACACACCATACATGTAATCCTTTGTTATAGCAAACTGGTGAGCTTGATAACCTCATTGTTTGTTGGGGCGAAGTCTTGAGTTTATGTTGTGCAGGTTTCCATGTTGCTTGCAACACCTTTGAGACGTTTCCTTCCTCCTACTGGTTCGATAACCTCGGTTTCTTACTGAGGGAAGACTTGCTGCTGTGCTCTTCACACCTTGCTCTCGGGGTTTCCAACGAAGCGCTCCCACGTCAACACCGGGCGCCATCAATAAACTAATGAATTTTTTTGGCATGCTCTCAAATTACTTAAAAACTAAAATTCTTGAAGGACAATGAATAGAAAAGTAGTGCTTGAAAAGTCTTAATTTATTGATGTGGGAGAATTGAGATACTTTAGTGTATATGCTTTTCATGAAGAACTATCACACTCTTAATTCTACATGATTACACTTTATTGTTCAAAGGCAAGCTTATGAGTTAATTACATGACATGGAAGAAAGTTTACTCTTTTGAATCATCCATGCTTACAATAATTTTGCTGTGCTATAAGGATTCATGAAACCCGTATGATATGCTGTCCGTTACTGTAACATCCAAGCATTTAGGAATCAACGAAGGGTAGATATAGGAATTTGTGCATATGCATGCATTCATCTGTAAAATGTGGGTAAATTTTTTGCCAAGTAAAAACCTGAAGTGATCAGAGTTTCTTTCACTCTCTAGGTATAGGAATAGATCTGGAGAGAGTGAGCGTTATAAATTTTGACCTGATCTTTATGAATTAATGTTTTTTGGGAAAAAGAATTTGAATTCAAATTTGAAATTTGAATTTATATTTTAAAAATTAGGAAGTGATATTTTAGAATGAATGCCAAAATGATTTAGTAATATTATTTAATTTAATCAAGAGATAATAAATAGTAATAGGAATTCAAAATAAAGAAATTCAAATAAGAAATGAATCTTTATTCCTTATCTTTATTCCATAAATAAATTACAAAGAAATTACAAAAAGAGAAATTCATATATGAACAAACTATTACAAATTTCTACAAAAGAATGAAATAAAGATTACAAAGGAATCTATTTATCTAAGTAATCCTAAAACTAAATCTTGAGTGTCCAGATCTTGTACCTACAAAATACAAAACAAACAAAAAGGAAAATGAAAGTTTAAGTGTTAGTTTTACTCTTAGTAGAGAACAATGTGTTGCACTGCTCAAGATTACATCATTGAGTAATTTTTATAGGGGCAAGTTTCACCAATATGAAAGAATTTAATCTTTCATAATAAATAAGCCACAAGTCAAATATTCACAGCAATTAAGAGGGGCAAGTTTCACCAGGAAGTTAAAAGTTAAAAGATCAAAAGGTGAGACACCTCACTGATCTGATCCACAGCTATGTACCAAGCACACAAGCAACACAATCACCAAATGCATGGTGTGTGCTGTTGACACAACAACAATAGCTCACACAAGTAAAAGGAGCAGCACAGCCGTGGGCAGCCCCACTAGTTCATCTTTGCATCTCAAACACCACACCAAGAACACACTTAGCTTAGCAAAGCCAAGCAAACTACCTGCCAAAACCACACACCAGATCATCCTAGCATCACCAGATGGTGACATAAGGAGGGGGTGGATCAGGTGGATATCAAGGTCAAGTTGCAGGAGCTAGGAGGTGAAGGGAAGATCAAGTTCAAGATCACAGGAACCAAAAGTAGCAGGAGCAGAACCAGGAGGTGAAGGACCAGATCAGGCCAACAACACAATCAGTGAGATCAAGCCACCAGATCAACCAACAACAACCACAATCATCAACTGTTGTGGTGAGAATCTGTAACATCCCAAAAATCATGATTTGTAAAGCTTCCATTTCATTCATAAATCCATAGCATTCTTGGCTTGCACAAAAATCTTCAAATCAAAATTCAAAATAAAACCAATTCTATGCCTATTATTTATATCAAAGGCAAGGTTTTATTTTTATTTTCAAAGAATCAAGTGTGGATGAATAAACAGTAGTGTTTTATACACAATTGGGTGCTTTGTTCACACTACAAAAATACAGGGAAATTTTGAATTCAAACTCTTTTGAATTTGGGTTGAAAATGATTCTTGAAAATTCAAACAGAAAAAGAAAAGGCAGAAAGAAAAAATAAAACGCGTGCCACCTATCTAGCCCAACCCCACTCTCGGCCAGCAAGCCCACCCGGGCCATTCCTCCTCTCCACTCTTTCTCACCGCACGCACCCGCACCCGCTCGCTGACAACACGGCCCCACCGCTAGGTCAGCTCCATCGTCTTCAATCACGCGCTGCAGACCGCTCGTCCCTGCCGTTTCTTCCCCGATTGAATTCTCTTAACAACGCTTGATTCACGGCGTGATTTACCATGCCGACACCCGCTACTTAATCCCCTTCCTCCCCCGCATCTTTCCCCTCACTCGCCTCTGTCTAAGCGCCACTAGGCTGCCCACACTAGAGCTCACACCATCGCGGCACCGCACGTCTCCGGCGACCAATCCCGGTGAGCCTCGACCCCCCTTGCTCTCTGGTTTGCTGTATCGTGACCCTTGTCCTCGTACGCATCCACTTATGCCCTCCATATGTTTGCTTGTTCCTTGTAGGCTCGCCTTCATCTACGACTACGTACCACCGACACCAGGAGCAACTCCGATGAGGAATAGCCGCCGAACCCGAGCGCCCCGCTCTCGCCCGTGACCTCCACTCCAACCGCGCCGTTGTAGCGACCTCGGTAATGCCTTGTGCCCTTACCCTTACCCCCTAGCATCGCCGAAGCATAGCCGGCAGAGTCGTCACTGCCGCGCTCACCATTTGCACCGCCCGCGTATGGTCAGTGCAATGAGATCCACTGGATCTGGATCCAGTGGTCACGATTAGAACAGATCGCGAAGGGGTACAAGTAGATCTGGTGTGTTGGATCTGATTAGATCCAACGACACGGAGACATGATCCCGCGCGAAGCGGTACCGCCCAATCATAGAACGCCACGTGTTGGTGCTCTGTTTAAATAAAATCCAGAAAAGAATTTTGAATGTTTAAACTTGTGAAATTCATAACTTTTGATCTGTTTATCCAAAAAATACAAATAATATATCAATGGATTCACAAAAATAAATCCTACACTACCGTGGGCTTAGTTTTTTGTTTTGCTTATGTTAAAATAGAATTTTATGAAGAGACAAATATACGCCTATTTTGAGTATATAAATTAATTTGGAAATGTTTATAAGGACAAATTAAGTTTATTTAACCAATAAATGTTTTGTTTTGTGTTCATTACTGCTTTTACTTGTCTTGTTTAGTTTATAAAATCATCCCATGGAATTTGCATGCATTCATATATTTTTTTCTTGATTATTTTGAATGTAAATTTGGTGCTATCATTTTATGTGTAGATTTTGGTGCTAGTGGTGATTGTGATTGTGAGGAGTTTTTCTACTCACCCAAATACCAAGGCAATTGGTGCTTCATGTATTTGTCCCACTATTTTGACTATGCACTAGTGATATTTTGTATAGGGCTTACATGATATTTTTGCTAAGTATCTTTACGCTATGCTATGTGAAATCCTAGTAGTTTTAGAATTGGTAGAAATACTCTCTAAGTTAAGATATTTGCTATATTATCATGATTAGCCTAGCTAGTAGCAAACAAGGGTAGTATATATATACATGCTATGGAAATTTTACTAAGTATTGTGACTTATCTTTTTTGCTTAATAAAACTACTAAGTGAATGAATCACCTGGGTGGAATGGTATGTTTGCGATATGTTGAGTGGTTACACAAGGCCCAGTGACTGGCAACCTTGTGTATCACACTTGTGGAAAGCCACCCAGGAACAAAGGGATTTGAGATACTCAGTGATTAGAAGCTTCTAGTGCAACCACATGGCATATGGGCTCTGCCTTGATCATATAGGTTGCAATAACTTAGCTAGATGGACAGAAGGTGGTAGGGGGTGATAGGTTTGGAACGCGTCCATTTGGTCTAAGGGAAGGCTTCTGAAAGATCTCGTCTTGGTGCATGTTTAGTCTTGTGGGGAAAGTGCACCACTTCTTGAGAAGGAAAAATCTAAGTACTTAGCCATGTCCCCGGCAACGGACAATTTAAGCATCAAGACATTGAAGCTATCAAGGATATCCTCATCCCAATTTCTAAGTTAATTTTTTTTGGTTGAACAAGGGCAAAGGACCAGTGGTTACACAAGGCCCAGTGACTGGACAACCTTGGTATCACACTTGTGTTCCTTGGGTGATTTTGATAAACAAAAACTTAGTGTTTTCAACTGATAGGTAAAACCTATTTTTAGCAAAGCAAGCCTAAGCTACACTTAGCCAAATTCATGTAGAAGTTAGAAACTACTATTCTACTATGGTATCACTTGTCAATACTATTCCAATGTATTGACCCATATGGCTGTAACTTATGATGTTGTAGGTTACTCTGATGAGGATTAGGGTTATGAGTCTACACTCAACATGTTTGCCTGTGGCACATGAAGATGAAGACTTTACTTTATTTACTTAAGTTATGAACTCTTATACTAGCCTATGGCTATGGAGTTGTAAAAGACTATGTTATCTCTGGAATGACGATGTAATAAAGACCTCTATATCTGTGTACTTCATCTTAAACTGTGATGCTAGCATTTGATCCAGGGACTAGCATTGCAATCACAGGGATCCTTTACCTTATAAAGGTGGGGTCTTACAGATGGTATCAGAGCATTGTGTTGCCTGTAGGAGTATGACCCTAGGTTGGATTAGACTAAGAAAACCACTAAGGAAAATGCCACTCTTCGCAAAAATTCCACACTTGTATTTTCTTCTCGTAAACTTTTCTAATCTTCTTTCTCATCTTCATTGTAGATGAACTCCATCAATGAAGCTGTGAGGAAGGGACCACTCATGACTATGACTTTGGAGTGTGAGATGGAGTTTCCCAAAGCACTCAAGAACCTCATGGTTACCATGGGAATACAGGGAGAAGCAGTGTACAAGGGATTTCCCGTGATGGATGAAGGATAAGAATACTGGTGGGTGCAACTTCACTTGTACAAAAACAAGGAAGACAACCACAAGGAGTCGGGATTCTGCATGATCACCAACTCAGAAATGCACAAGTCATTATTTGACTCTGCAAGGAATGCAACTTGGAATGCCATCAAGGAGCTTGGTGACAGACTCAAGTGTAGAATTCTCAACACTCAAGGAAAGAAGAAGCATAACCAAGACTTAGAGGCTGCTAACCAACATTTAAGAGAAGACATCATAGACTTAGCAATGGAATCATGTGATCAAGATCGACAGATTGCCTCTAGGGATGCCCTGATAGCTAACTTGGCAAATGAGTGGGAATTGTAATGTACTCCGTTAGTTGGACCACCACACTTGTCGTTTTTCTCACAAAATTTTGTCTAAGTTATGTTGAACCTTAGTGTTTGTATTGGATTTGTGTATGCCATGACTTGTATGTTTTATTGTTGAAAGTGTGCTTGTGTTTTAATGTCTTGTGATTTTCTCTATCTGTATTGATTCTAACCTTTCTCTATCTTATACAATAGATGCCTAACGTTGTTATTAGCACTGCCAAGGAGTTCAAGAGAACTCATTTCGGTTCTCGTCTCGTGGAGCTCACTAGTGTGCTCAATATCCCACTTCCTAGTATCACGACGGTCCAGCTCACCAAGTTTGAGAGGAAGGACCTTTGGGGCTTCAGAGTCACACAGCCGGGACGCCAGACAGAGCCACCCACGGAGGACATCACTTTCAAGCTGATGCATGATGACAAGGAGAAGGGCTTGGATGTAGTCATGCAGGAGTTACTTGGATGCCTGGTTGGGAGGTACTCCACTGAGCTTAGAGGCCTCTAATTTCACCAGTTCGGAAGACACGACGAGGAGGGTGAGGCTATAGAGTATGATGACGCTACTAGAGAGACGATTGAGCCAGTTCGTCTGTACCTTCAGGACCTAGAGGGTCTTATTAGACACCTCGACACGGAGAGGACCAACGTCATGCTTATCAAAGATGAGCTCCAGGTTCAGCTGAGGGAGAAGGACAAGCTCTTCGTAGAACAAGACGAGATCGTCAAAGAGATGGAGGCCAAATTCAAAAGCCAGGACAAGAAGTTCAAGAGTCAGGAGAAAAGAGTCCAAGACAGAAACAAGAAGATCAGGGATATGAAGGCCGAGTTAGAGGCCAAGGACTTCGAGCTCGAGCACCAACAGGGAGTGATCGAGAGGCTACACTCATAGAAGAGAGCTCTCCGTGCGAAGATCGATGCCTTGAACACCAATGTGGATGCGTACAAGACCGCCATGGAGAATGCAGGTCTTACCCTTGTTGACGTGGAGGTCGACATGGAGGAGTAGTATAGACTACTCGACTATCATTTATCTATCATACTTTGATTATTGTGTCGCAATGACCATCCAACATGTGGATGGCTTACTATGGTGTGTTTGCATTTTCAAAACTTGTTGTTTATGTCATTCAAACTCTATGTTATTTTGATCTTGGTTATTGTGATTGTTTCTATGTGATGTATTGTGCATGTTAAGCATCTATGGGTATCTCATTCTTATCCTTATTGAAACCACAGATGCCTCCCCGTCGTGCCAACCCCAACACAAACAACAACACCGTCACTCCCGAGATGCAGCAATTGATGATAGCTCAAGCTCAACTGATGCAGATGATGACACAGTTCATGCAGAATCAGAATCAAAACAACAATAACAATAACAACAACAACAACAAAAATCAGAATAATCCTCTAGCATTTGACATGCTCACCAGATTTTTGAGACTAAGGCCTACAAATTCTCGGGAACCAGTAATCCAATGGTGGCCAATGACTGGTTACGTTCAGTGAACAAGGACTTAGTCACTGTTGGCTGCACCGACGAGGAAAAACTTAGGTTTGTAGCACATCTGCTCGAAGGACCAGCAGCAACCTGGTGGGACAACTTTCAGATCACCACTCCCCTTGAGGATGTGACTTGGGATATTTTTAGGACAGTTTCCATACAGATCACATCTCATCCAGAGTGATGAATTTGAAGAAGAAGGAATTCCACAATCTGAAACAGCGTCACTGCAGTGTGGCTGAGTACATCGAGGAGTTCAACAATCTGGCGCGCTATGCACCGGATGAAGTGGATACTGATGCTAAGAGGAAAGAGAAATTCCTCGAAGGACTTAATGATGAGTTGAACCTACAGCTGTCTGTTGCCATGTCCCAACTTATCAATCACTCTGTGACAAAGCCACCATTTTGGAAAACAAGATGAAACAGGTTGAGGGAAGAAGGAGGAAGCATAACTTTGATAAGCACAACTCGGGATCGTCTCACAAGCGTTCTCATCATGATGATAGTGGGAGTTCTAGATTCCACAAGCATGGGAAATACAACGACCACCACAACCACAATCATCATCATGATAAAAAGCACCATCGCAGTCATGATAATGACAAGTATAAGAGCCACAATAGTGGACACAAGAACCACTACAGTGGAAGTGGTAATGGAGTCAGCCTGTTAAGAAAGATCTTAGTCAGGTTGAGTGCTATAAGTGTAAGAAGGTGGGGAATTCTGCAAATGAGTGCCTAGAAAATAAAGTTGATGGAGTCAACAAGACCAACCCTTTCCAGAAGGGACAAGTGAACCACATCAGTGTGGAGGACATCTATGAGGAGTCTGATGTCGTGGCTGGTAAGTTCAAGCTCAATTCTTTTCCAGCACTTGTTCTTTTTGATACTAGAGCATCGCATTCATTCATATCAAGAGAATTTGTTGATAAAAATGGACTTCCAACTGAAACTATTGGGTGTCCTATAAAAGTAAGCTCTCCCGGTGGAGAAATGATAGTGAACTCTGGATGTCATGATCTAGTGATAGAATTTGGGAAGTATAAGTTTCCAATTAGTTTGGTAATCCTAGATTCCCAAGGATTGGACGTTATTCTGGGCATGGATCGGATGACTAAGTATGAAGGAGTACTAGATTGTGCCAATCGTACTATCACACTCACTACCTCAGATAAGGAATGGATTAGGTTCAAGTCCAACTTTGATTCTAAAGGGGGTAAGCTAAATTCTCTTAAGGGGGTTAGCATAGACAGTGTGCTAATGGTGAGAGAGTATCCGGATGTGTTTCCGGAGGAATTGCCTGGAATGCCACCAGATAGAGATGTAGAGTTTCTGATTGACTTGCTGCCAGGATCTGGACCAATAGCAAAGAGACCCTACAAAATGTCAGTTGATGAGTTGAAAGAACTCAAGAAACAACTGGGAGAACAGTTGCAGAAAGGATTCATTCAACCAAGTTCTTCATCTTGGGGAGCACTGGTTCTGTTTGTGGAGAAGAAGGATAGAAGTCAAAGGTTATGCATAGACTACAGTTCACTCAATGAGGTGACTATCAAGAACAAATATCCTTTTCCTAGAATCAACGATCTGTTTGACCAACTTGAAGGATCCCGTGTGTTCTCAAAGATTGATCTCCGATCAGGGTACTTCTAGCTTAAGATTAGAGAGCAAGACATAATGAAGACCGCTTTCACCACTAGGTATGGTTTGTATGAGTACACCGTGATGCCATTTGGTTTGACAAATGCACCAGACTACTTCATGAACATGATGAACAAAGTGTTCATGGAATTTCTTGACAAGTTTGTTATCGTATTCATCGACGACATTTTGATTTACTCCAAGAGCAAAGAAGAGCATTTGCGTTTGACACTAGAGAATCTCAGGGAGCATAAGTTGTATGCCAAATTTAGTAAGTGTGAATTTTGGTTGAATGAAGTGGGATTTCTTAGACATATTGTGTCAGGAGATGGTGTAGCTATCGATCCCGCAAAAGTGTCAGCTGTTACTGATTGGGAATCTCCTAAGTCAGTGAAAGAAGTTCGCAGTTTCCTCGGCTTGGCAAGATACTATAGAAGATTCATTGAGAATTTCTCAAAGGTAGCTAAGCCAATGACATAGTTACTTAAGAAAGACAAGATATTTGACTGGACGGAAAAATGTGAACTCAGTTTCCAAGAATTGAAGAAGAGGCTAGTGACAACACCAGTCTTGTGTCTACCAGATTTGGAAAAGGATTTCCAAGTATACTATGATGCATCTCACCAAGGATTAGGTGGAGTTTTGATGCAAGAAGGGAAAGTTGTGGCTTATGCCTCGAGACAACTCAAAAATCATGAAGTAAACTACCCTACTCATGATTTAGAGTTAGCCTCTGTTGTGCATGCACTCAAAACATGGAGGAATTATCTTTTGGGTAAACGTTGTGAGGTGTTCACAGATCACAAAAGTCTGAAGTATATCTTCACTGAGAAAGAAATCAACATGAGACAAAGAAGATAGCTAGAACTCATCAAGGACTATGACTTGAGTTTGCAATACCACCTCGGTAAAGCAAATGTTGTAGCGGACACTTTAAGCCGAAAAGTCTATGTGAATGGCCTTACTAAAGGAGAATTACCAGATAATCTGTGTGCCCAATTCAAGGATCTCAGGTTGGAGATAGTACCAGAAGGACATCTCATGTCATTGGATGTTTAAGCCACATTGTTGGACAAGATCAAGGAAGCTCAAAAGATAGACAAGGAAATTGATGAGATCAAAGGATTAATGAAAAAGGGGAAAGCTAAGGGTTTCCATGAAGACGAACATGGTACTTTATGGTATGGAAAACGTATCTGTGTTCCGCAAGATCCGGAACTTTGGAAACCGATTCTGCAAGAAGCACATAACTTGCCATATTCCATTCATCCGGGTAACACCAAAATGTACATAGATGTGAAGGAAAGATTTTGGTGGAATAATCTCAAAAGGGACATCGCAGAACATATTGCTTTGTGTGATGTGTGTAGTAGAGTGAAAGCGGAACATCAGAAACCAGCAGGTTTACTACAACCACTACCTATTCCTGATTGGAAGTGGGACAAGATTGGTATGGATTTCATCACCGGACTACCAAGGACTAGATCAGGATATGATTCTATTTGGGTCGTAGTAGATCGCCTAACTAAAGTGGCTCATTTCATACCCATGAAGACAACCTATACAAGTGATAAGTTAGCCAAGATTTATATGAATAGGATCGTGTGTCTGCATGGAGTACCCAAGAGTATTGTGTCGGATAGAGGAACTCAATTCACTTCACATTTTTTGGAGACAATTGCATGAGTCATTGGGAACGAGATTGGAATTTAGCATAGCTTTTCACCCCCAAACTGATGGACAGACAGAAAGAATCAATCAGATTCTGGAGGATATGTTGAGGGCATGTGCCCTAGACTATGGTGCTAGTTTGGATGAAAGTCTGCCTTACGCAGAATTGTCTTAAACAACAGCTATCAAGCCAGTATTGATATGGCGCCGTTTAAATTTCTCTATGGAAGGAAGTGTACTAAACCATTGCTATGGAGTGGTGTTGGTGAAATAAATTTGTTCGGGCCAGAGTTAATCAAAGAGGCTGAAGAGAAAGTCAAATTGGTAAAGGACAGATTGAAGATAGCACAGTCCCGACAGAAAAGCTACACGGATTCAAAGCGTAGAGAGGTCACCTATGAGGTAGGTGATAGAGCCTATCTTAGAGTCTCGCCACTTCGTGGTGTGAAGAGATTTGGAATTAAAGGAAAATTGGCTCCAAGATATATTGGACCATTCAAGGTCTTAAGTCGCATAGGAGAAGTGGCTTATGAGATTGAATTACCCGAATCACTGTCTGCAGTTCACAATGTGTTTCACGTAAGTCAGTTGAAGAAATGTCATCCGGAGATGGAAGAAACTTCTTTAAAGGATACTATACCATTGGAAGTGGTTTAGTTGGAGAGTGATCTCACTTATGAAGAGAAACCTATCAATATTCTTGAGACTGCAGAAAGAGTCACGCGTACTAAGACTATCAAGTTTTGCAAAGTTCAGTGGAATCACCATTCTGAAGAGGAAGCAACTTGGGAAAGAGAAAGATGACCTTCGGAAGGATCACCCTCACCTATTTGCTAGTCAATCCGAATCTCGAGGGCGAGATTCATCTTAAGTGGGTTAGATTTGTAACATCCCAAAAATCATAATTTGTAAAGCTTGCATTTCATTCATGCATCCATATCATTCTTGGCTTGCACAAAAATCTTCAAATCAAAATTCAAAATAAAACCAATTCTATGCCTATTATTTATATCAATAAGGCAAGGTTTTATTTTTATTTTCAAAGAATCAAGTGTGGATGAATAAAAAGTAGTGTTTTATACACAATTGGATGCTTTGTTCACACTACAAAAATCCAGGGAAAATTTTAATTCAAACTCTTTTAAATTTGGGTTGAAAATGATTCCTGAAAATTCAAACAGAAAAAGAAAAGGCAGAAAGAAAAAATAAAACGCGCGCCACCTATCTAGCCCAAACCCACTCTCGGCCCAGCAAGCCTACCCAGGCCATTCCCCCTCTACACTCTTTCTCACCACGCGCACCTGCACCCGCTCGCTGACAGCACGGCCCCACCGCCAGGTCAGCTCCGTCGTCTTCAATCACGCGCTGCAGACCCGCTCGCCCCTGCCGTTTCTTTCCCGATTGAATTCTCTTAACAGCGCTTGATTCACGGCGTGATTGCACATGCTGATGCCCGCTACTTAATCGCCTTCCTCCCCAGCATCTTTCCCTTGAATCGCCACTGTCTAAGCGCCACCAGGCTGCCCACACACCGCACGTCTCCGGCGACCAATCCCGGTGAGCCTCGACCCCCCTTGCTCTCTGGTTTGCTGTACCGCGACCCTTGTCCTCATACGCATCCAGTGATGCCCTCCATATGTTTGCTTGTGCCCTGTAGGTTCGCCTTCGTCTATGACCACGAACCACCGACACCAGGAGCAACTCCGGTGAGGAATAGCCGCCGAACCCGAGCGCCCTGCTCTCGAATGTGACCTCCACTACAACCGCGCCGTCGCCGTGACCTCGGTAATTCCTTGCGCCCTTACCATTACCCCCTAGAATCGCCGGAGCATCGCCGGCACAGCCGTCGCTGCCGCGCTCGCCATTTGCGCTGCCCACGTATGGTCAGTGCAATGAGATCCGCTGGATCTGGATCCAACGGTCACGATTAGAACATATCGCGAAGGGGTACGAGTAGATCTGGTGCGTTAGATCTGATTAGATCCAACGACATGGAGGCGTGATCCCACGCGAAGCGGTACCGCCCAATCAGAGCACGTCACGTGTTGGTGCTCTGTTTAAATAAAATCTAGAAAATAATTTTGAATGTTTAAACTTGTGAAATTCATACCTTTTGATCTCTTTATCCAAAAATGCAAATAATATATCAATGGATTCACAAAAGTAAATACTACACTACTGTGGGATTAGTTTTGTATTTTGCTTCTGTTAAAATAGAGTTTTATGCAGAGACAAATATAGGCCTATTTTGAGTATATAAATTAATTTGGAAATGTTTATAAGGCCAAATTAAGTTTATTTAACCTATAAATGTTTTGTTTTGTGTTCAGTACTGATTTTAATTGTCTTTTTTAGTTTAGAAAATCATCCCATGGAATTTGCATGCATTCATATATTTTTGCTTGATTATTTTGAATGTAAATTTGGTGCTATCATTTTATGTGTAGATTTTGGTGCTAGTGGTGATTGTGATTGTGAGGATTGTTGCTACTCCCCCAACTACCAAGGAAAGTGGTGCTTCATGTATTTATCCCGTTATTTTGACTATGCACCAGTGATATTTTGTATAGGGCATACATGATATTTTTGCTAAGTATCTTTATTCTATGCTATGGGAAATCCTAGTAGTTGTAGAATTGGTAGAAATATTCTCTAAGTTAAGATACTTGCTATATTATCATGCTTATCCTAGCTAGTAGCAAACAAGGGTAGTATATATATACATGCTTTGGAAATTTTACTAAGTCTTGTGACTTATGTTTTTGCTTAATAAAACTACTAAGTGAATGAATCACCTGGGTGGAATGGTATGTTTGGGATATGTTGAGTGGTTACACAAGGCCCAGTGACTGGCAACCTTGTGTATCACACTTGTGGAAAGCCACCCAGGAATAAAGGGATTTGAGATACTCAGTGATTAGAAGCTTCTAGTGCAACCACATGGCATATGGGCTCTGCCTTGATCATATAGATTGCATAACTTAGCCAGATGGACAGAAGGTGGTAGGGGGTGGTAGGTTTGGAACCCGTCCATTTGGTCTAAGGTAAGGCTTCTAAAAGATCTCGTCTTGATGCATGTCGAGTCTTGTCGGGAAAGTGCACCACTTCTCGAGAAGGAAAAATCTAAGTACTTAGCCGTGTCCCCGATAACAGACAATTTGAGCATCAAGACATTGAAGCTATCAAGGATCTCCTCATCCCAATTTCTAAGTTAAAAATTTGTGGTTGAACAAGGGAAAAGGACTAGTGGTTACGGGCCCAGTGACTGGACAACCTTGGTATCACACTTGTGTTCCTTGGGTGATTTTGATAAACAAAAACTTAGTGTTTTAAACTGATAGGTAAAACCTATTTTTAGCAAAGCAAGCCTAAGCTACACTTAGCCAAATTCATGTAGAAGTTAGAAACTACTATTCTACTATGGTATCACTTGCCAATACTATTCCAATGTATGGACCCACTGTGGCTGTAACTTATGATGTTTTAGGTTACTCTGATGAGGATTAGGGTTGTGAGTCTACACTCAACATGTTTGCCTGTGGCACATGAAGATGAAGACTTTACTTTATTTACTTAAGTTATGAACTCTTGTACTAGCCTGTGGCTATGGATTTGTAAAATACTATGTTATCTCTGGAATGATGATGTAATAAAGACCTCTGTATCTGTGTACTTCATCTTAAACTGTGGATGCTAGCCTTTGATCCAGGACTAGCATTGCAATCACAGGGATCCTTTACCTTATAAAGGTGGGGTCTTACAGAATCATAAAACATCCACATATTATGTTCATCTTATCCAAATAGAAAAGCATGTGTTATTTTATAGTTAACCTCTCAGTGATCACCCAGTGGTGTGAACCTATCATAGAGGATTTTCAAATATAAAGGCCAGAAGTAAACTCTACCAAATCCACCAGAATCTCAGACCAACATCATAGATCCTGGTGATAACAAAACAACTTATATATTCCAACATGTGCTCATATAGCTTATAAAATCTGGGCACATCTCCTAATGGAGTAGCACCTCAGATATCATAAACTCTATGCACCAACATTAAGCTATAAGCAAACCAATCATCTTAGCCAACTAGGATCCAAGATCCAGTGAACAACCATGATACTTAAGCATATCTATGAGGGACAGCAAGATAGGAATCTAGTTCCTAAAGCCTTAGACCAACATCATAGGCATAAATATTAAGAGAAGCTTTCAACTTATTTTTCGCATTTATCCAATATTAAGCATTGACCAAAGTAAAGCTAGTAGTAGAATCACAACTTGTGTGCCATAGTTAAATGGTGTCACAAGAACAGACTCTATCAACCAAATAAAACCATGAACATGCTACCATAAAGAAAGTGGCAAGCCATTGACATAATTTCCTTGAGATTACACTCAAAGATCATCAAACATATCCATATATCTTCAGAGCATCATTAAAATCAAATGATTAAGTTCAGTCTATTGATAACCATAAAAGCCAACATCTACTGATGCAGTGAATAACCACTTACAGTGTTACCTACAGTACTAGAGTACTAATAGTAGAGGAACACACTAAGCATCAACCTAACCAACCAGGTTTCACAATAATACCATCACCTTAATCAAGCTCAGTTACCAGTTAGAGGCAACACTATAGAACCACTAGCATCAGATCAACAATAGCATCAGATAATCAAATCATGACAGTAAGCACTGAAGTGCAGTGAGCACAATCCTCACTAGGCATCACTACTAGATCAAATCATCAGCTTACAAGCACACAGAGGGATGAACCCTAGAACCAGGGAAGAACCCTAGAACCATTATGAACCCTAATGAGGGATGGCCACTAGTTACACATAGATGAACTCAGAGGAGATAGAAGCACGGGTGATAACTAAGAAACAACTCACCTGTGGTCCTTGCTGTAAAATAGAAGAGGAAGCAGAAGGGCCGACGAGTGCACAGCGGCACGGGGAGCACCCAAAGGGCGCTGCAACCCGCACCAAGCTGAGGCGATGGCCACAACAGCGTAGGAGGACGAACATCGCCACCACAGCAACGCACGAACACCTCACCACACCACGGGAGCACCGTTGGAGACGTCACCAGCACCACCCCAAACCCTAGGGTTCGGGATGGGGATAATCAGGCTGCAGGAGTGCCCTAGAACCAAATCGATTTGGAGCATACAAAAGAGCATGGTCAACAACCTCTCCATACACCACGACGGAGCCAGGGAGGACCATGGCGTCAGGAATCGCATGACGGTGGCGCCAGTGACCACAGGGTCGAGGAGGAGAAAGGGATGAGGACGAGAGGAGGTGGGGCTGCGGACTGGGCCAAACAGGCCAGTACCCCTTTGGGAAGATCTTTTGACTAGGCCACTTGGGCCACGTTAGGCCCAATAATCCCAATGGTTGGCCCAAAATCCTAAAAGAAATTTTAATAATTAATAAAAGACCAAAATAACCCTAGAACTCAATAAAATTCTAGAGAACAAAATAGAACTCTAAAAAAATACAAATAAAATATTTTTAGATTCATAATAATCCAACCTATTTAATTAAATTAAGAAATAATTTATATATATTATTTTTGGTCAAGAATTTTATAATATATATTCCCTATGGAATTTTATAATAAAAATAAATAAAAAGGATAAAAATAAATAAAAATCACTTTTATTATATTTTGTTATTATAGTATTTTAGAAAAATACTAAATAAATATTTAGAGTTACAAAAATAAATTCTCTTTAATTTAAATACTAATTCTTAAAAGAATTATTAAAAAAGTAAATATAAGAGTTTATATTAAATAAAAAATTTAGTCTTTAACTCTATTAATAATATATTGAATGTAATATTTATAAAATATTAAAGGTTATTCCTTAAAATGAATTCCTTTATTACGTAAAGAAATTCCAGAAACTAAAATATTGGGTAAAACACACAAACAAGATAAATAATAAATAATGCATTACATTACTATGCATATTCATTTTGCTTCTTTATATATTGTCCTTACCGGGCAATAATGATGTTTTGTAGACATAGAAGCTCAAGGTCTAGTGCAAGCATCCGACTTCATTACCTTGCAATCACAAGGCAAGTTCATCACTTGCTCATGTCCTTTGAAGAGTCTTTACCAAAGTATTTGCAAATTGTGTGTTATCATCTATGTTTCAAGGAAAGGAAATATTATTTTCTTAAATAAATAAATTGTTGATATCATCCTAAGTGATGATATAATGGAGCAATAGAACTTAGGTTTCTATTTGCAGCAATGATAATCACCTAGGAATTTAACAACCCCTGACACCAGTGATTCTAGCGCCGTATATAACGCGTTAGCCATGAGATTTGGAATGGGACGGAGAAGTCAGTTGTATCCTTTTCCTTTCATATGGAGGAAAGACGACCTTAACGTGACGTTATGATTCCTTGTGCGATCCAACATATGGGTGGGCACCCTTAGGCCCCACGTTTTTGGTGTCTATATTATCTATGAGTGGCTGTCAGAGGTTTAGCTAGAACTATTTGGTACTTGCCAGTGGCATCACCAACTCATAGAGTCTTCAGGAACTCATCAGGGTTTTAGCCTGCCCGAAATGGGGCTTAACGGAGGTGAGCCACCCCCGAAGGATCGTGCAGACATATGGGCTCGCAGAAAGGGTAGTTATTGGATTGGATCGCCTACTGGGCTCCACATCATGGAAATGTGGAGGGAAAGTACGCCCGGTTGTGCAACAAGGAGTTGATCTCTCATGGGTAAAGTAACGCACCTCTGTAGAGTGTAAGAATTGTAACTTGTTACTCCCTGTTCCGGGAAGGAGCTACGAACGCGGCATGAAAGGAACTCCATGAATGTTCTAGTAAACCTGTGAAGGCTGATGGGTATAGTTTTTCAACAATAAAATCAATCTTTGAAGAAAGATTTACGAAAACTGCATAGTGCCAAGGACTTATAGTCCGAGGTGGTAGATAGAGCATCAAACTTCCCACCTTGCATATAATGAACTTGTTGGGTAACGATGTTACTCACATTTTCCTTTGATCCCATGCTTAGACTCTAAGGATCTAGAAGATACCCCAATGTATGCAGCTGAAAGCCAAGAGGAGGTCTTCTATGAAGAGCCCGATCTATACGGTGCCGTAGAAGGGGTGGACTACGACGTCGTATGTGGAGAAGAGCACCATGAGTTAGAATAATTACCGGAGTACTATGAACCAATTGAGCCGAGCAACATGAACAATATATAATAATAAGTTGTTGAGCTCGATTTGAAGTTGAAGTGGTCACTTTAAAACTTCCACTGAAACACTTTATATTTGGTTTGTAAGTTGAATATTTTGAAGTCTTGAACTTCTAGTATTGTAATAATAATAATGTGTGTATGTTTGTAATATGGACCCGCAATGTTTCTATTGTACCACTCTGAGGGATGTGATATTTACGGAACGGTGTTCTGTTAATGTCATGTCAACAACTATAGTGTAACTACACATGAAGTGGTATGTTGGGTCACCACAGTTGGTATCAGAGAAAATTGCTTTGACCTTAGGTTGGAAACCTAGTAAAGGGTATTACCTATAGGAGTGTATAACAACGATAAAGAATTCTCTAAAAGTGTATAATGGGTATTAAGATGAGAATATTCCGTTATATATTTTAGTGCGATAATTCTTTGTTATGATGCAATATATTATTGATTACTAATAAAAATATTTTTTTTGATATACAGAGTTATGGCACCAAAGTTTCCAAAACAAACTTTGGTAAGGAAAGAGGAGACTCTCGATGATTATCAAGGATCATTCACTAATCAGCTTCGCCAACTTTTAAGAACTTTAAGTTGCCCAACTAAAATTCCGGTGAATACCATAACCTATTATGATGGTTGTATGTTATCCAAGTATCGTGTGAGTATCCAACTTCCAGAGGAGCTTGTATTATATCACGGTCTACCTAGAAGTGAAGGTAGAAGTCATTTAGCAGCATACCATGTTGCTGTTGTGGAGGCGATAGCCAATATCCGGGAGCATAAAGCCAAGGAGTTAGAAGGGAGCACATTTTCTGTGATTCCTCATGATTCTATAGACTCGGAGCCAGTACCGGATCATCTTACTTGGTAAAGAAGCATATTAAGTTAGCTTCCAAGTTCATGGATCGATATCGAACTCTTGTTGTGTCTTTTTATAAGACACATCAAGTTATAGTTGAAGATAAAAATGAGATGTTAGAGGATCTAACTGATCTAGAAAGGAGGAAATAGATAGCATTCCAGTTGGAGAAAGAAGCAGGTAGTAGTGCAAAACCAATCTTTAAGGATATACCTATAGATCCCAACTCTTTTACACCATATCCTTATTCACCCAGACCAGAACCTACCAATGATCCTACTTTAGATATGAGGTATCCTGTACCACAGGGGTCAGAGGAAGGGTCTGATTCAGAACTTCCTATCGAGAATTCTGATGGTTGGAGAATGGGATCAATTGAAGGATCCTAAGGGAACCAGATGTCCATAGATGGGTCTGACAGAGATGTTGGACAATCCAGCTGGATGGGTGTGAGAACCAATCCTAATAATAGTAGTAGAAATACCATATTCGTAGAAAGTCAGGATGAGGAAGAAGATCCTGAGGAGAGAGTGTTTAAATCATCAACACCTCCTCAAAACCCAGGGAATATACATTATCCAGTGTTTAACTATCTGGCCCAATAGAGCACCTGGAGAGCAGCAGAATCTGCGTATTCTGTTGACAACTATAGGAATGAAGCTCCGAAGATGCAAGTGAGTGATAATGTTTGATACGTTAGAAACGTATCTATAATTTTTGATGCTCCATGCTTGTTTTATATCATTTGTCTTCTGTTTTTATACCCTTTGAGGTATTTTTAAACACTTTCTGGAACTAACATATTAACAAGATGCCACAGTGTCAGTTTCCTATTTTCTTATGTTTTTGGTTCTAGAAAAGGTAGAAAATCAATATTCTCGGGATTGGACAGGACAAAATCCGATCTTCCTATTTTTTCCGGAGCAACACGGAACCACGAAGGAGAGGTGGAGGAGGACACTAGGGTGTCCGCACCCCCTAGGCGCGGGCCAGCCCTGGTGGCGCCCACAGGGGGTGTGGGCCACCTGGCCCTCCATCGACCCTGCCTCTTTCGCCTATAAGAAGCCTCCGACCCAAAAACCATAAATCATCAACCACAAAGCCACGAAAACCTCCATAGCACCGCCGCCACCGAAGGGGAGATACGGGGGACAGAAAGTCTCTGTTCTGACACCCTGCCGGGACAGGGAAGTGCCCCCGGAGCCATCTCCATCGATCTCCACCACCATCTTCATCACCATTGCTGATTCCCATGATGAGGAGGGAGTAGTTCTCTATCGAGGCTAAGGGCTCTACCGGTAGCTATGTGTTCATCTCTCTCTCTATGGATGATCTTGTTGTGGTCATGAGCTTTGTAATCAAGTAGATCTACCTTGCTACTCAAGTGCTTCAATAGATCTCTGCTCTCCCCATGTGTGTGAAAGTGACAGCGTGCACGCCATGGTGGCACTTAGGCTTGAGTCTACATAAATACCACTGTTCCAAAAAATAGGCTGAATCAGCGATTAATAGGCCGATTAATTGCTACTAGGGACCTGACCGTGTCGATTACCACTAATCGTTTGTATTAATCGTTTAGCCCGATTAATAGGTCTGACACTCCGATTACTAGGTATGTTCCCGATTAACCACTGCACTTGATCAAAAAAGTTGCAAAATTATCAACACATATCGCCCATCCATCCGCTAGCCCACCCCAATGAAGTAGGTTTTGCGAAGCTCCTGCTCTATCCCTGCCTTTAGGAGCTTGATTTCCATCATCACTAACCAGTTCCTTGTCGTTGTTGACCAGTTCCTCATAGTTGCTGACCAGACCTCAGACACAAGAGCTCGAGCACCTTGAGGATCTCATCCGGGAGGTTAAGGCTGCCTTTAATAGGGTAGATGGTTGAGGTGCAAGAGGATTCATACATATTTTAGGTGCTAATTTTTGTAGGCTACACCGATTAATAGCCGACCGATTAAATCAGTTAATCGTCCGAATTCCGATTAGTCGCTACTCCCAAGCCAACCGAGCAGTTAACGATTACCGATTTCCTTACCATTGATAAATACTCATTGTGATTTAATAGATCTATGCTTTTCCCCACATGTGTGACACTGACAGCGCTCACGCCGTGTGTGGCACTTAAGCTAGATTACATATATATTCATGAGTTATATTTTGAGTTGGTTGTCTCTATGAAATTGTGGTGTTTGTTGGAACCATCTAGCGCTCAAGGTGACAGTGTGGGGTTATCTAGATTGGGGAAAGCGGACTTTGTGGTTGTCACATCCCAAAATTTTCCAAATTTTGAAATGTGAAAAATAAATAATTGTTGAAATTTAGGGTGAAAAGAAACTTTTTGATTCCAAATGGAAACATCAAAGACCCATCTTGAACAAACTTTGAATGAAAAGGGAATCAAACAAAATTTCAATCAAGTGAAATGCTTCATCAATAATGTATCTTGAAATTTAAACACTTGGAAAAGCTAAACCAAAACCCTAAATCCTTAAAGGAATAATTCATTTCCAAGATCTCTCTAAGACTATGGATTTGATCCATATAAAAATTTGTCAACAAATATTTATAAATGATCAAGAATGATAAATAAAAATATTATAAGACCATAGAAATTGGTTTCACTCAACTTGGAGCCATAGATAAAAACTTATGAATTCAATAAGTTAAAAGGAAATATTTCCCAAGGCTAATAAAATCTCCTAGCTAAAATCCATACCAAATCATGAGCAAAGTAATCCTAAAAGGGTTTAAAAAGATAAACAAATATTAAATAAAAATATACAAATTGGAATCACCAATTTTGGATCTTTAGATAAAAAGATATGGATTTTATAAGGCAAAGGAAGAAATAAATAAATAAATAAGGAATTTTTAAAAAGCCAAATTAAATCTTGACCAAACAAATGAAATGAAATATTATTGATTAATAAAAAGAGTAAAGTATTATTTAAATAAAATCATAAGGATTGATTAATAGCCAATTTTATTTAAATAAAGACCAATTCCCAATTTAAATGAACATTAAATCATATTAAAATATTTTAAATAATAATTCAAAGTGAATAATTTGCACTAAAGAATAAATAAAACCTACTGAAAAAAGGTTTGGTAAAAATTAGAATTCAAATAGAGTTTGAAAAACATATTTAAATACTATTTAAAATAAAGACAAATTTCTATTTTAAATAAATAATAGACCCTAAAAAGAATAAAATAAATATTCTAAAATGGACTTTATAAAATATTAATAAATAGAATAAAATCCCTACTGAAAGTTGGAAAACATTTGAATTCAAACAAATGCTTGAATCATTTGAATAAATTCAAAATAGAATAAATCAGAAAAGAAAAAGACAAATAATCAAGAAGAAAAAAAGGGAAAAGGACCAACCCACTAACCAGGCCCAGTCCAGTCCAACTCTTAGCCTATTCCTTTTCTGAAGTGTTTTCTTTTCTCACCCGAATTCACAAACGCGCAGTCGCTGACCTCCTAACCCCACCTCCTCTCTCACGCTCACTGGACCCCTTGCCCGTCATCATCTCTTCCACCCGCGCCTCGTTCTTTTTCCCCTCTCTCGCCGTTTCTCTCTTTGAATTCGCAAGTTTAATTTGCATTACTGCCGTACTAATCCAGCCCAGTGATGACGCTCATTAACTCGGAATCGCCCTCTCTTCCTTTCCCCCTAGAGACCACTTCCCCTCTGCCAACAGACTGCCGCAATTGCGAGTTCGAACATCACTGTCTCCGGCGAGCCCTGATCCAAATTCCGACGAGAACAGCCACCCCCGCTGTCCCTGCTTCACACCAGCTTTCTCGCCATAATCTCCTGCATCTCCCAGTGCCGCTCTCTTGGCCGCGCACTCCCCAGAATCTCGGCAATGACGAAGCCTTCTCGCCACCGCCGTCTGTCTTTCTCCGGCGACCATTCCCCGTAAGTTCCGTCCACCCCTCTCTCTCTCTCGATGATGCACACACGTTCGCCACACTCATCCGCGTCTAACGCCTCCTCCCATTTGCCCTGGCATGACCTGCAACCTCGCCCCCGTTGACGAACAGAGACGCCTGACACCGACGCCATCTCCGGTGAGCAATCGCCGTCGTTTCTGTGCGCCCCTTGAGCTTCACTTCAACCAAGAGAGCACGGTAAGCACCTCTGTTCCCTCTCTTGTTTCCTCATTCGCCAGCAACGTCACTGACAGAGCCGCACCGCTGCACAGCTGCCGTCGAGCGCCGCCAGTTCCTGGTCATAGCGCCGTAGCCGTTAGATCGTGATCGTCTGGTTAAGATTAGATTTTAACTGAAGGGGTAAGTTTTGATCTGTGCCGCACAATCTTATTTAGATCCAACAATCCACAGAGCGCAATCCAGCCGAAGTGGTACCCACCAGTTAGAAATAGACACGTGGCCAGTGATTGTTTTAAAAACAGAAATTTGATCTATTAGATGATAGGATTTGTAAAATGCATAACTTTAATTCTACATGTCCAAATTTTGCAAACTTTATATCATTGGAATCAGGAAAAAGAATTGTATCCAACAATGCCCTTTTTTTAGTGAATTTCTTCTATAAAATTGGTTGCTTTTTCAGAAACATATTTAGGCTTATTTTGTGTATAAAATTTATTCTAAAAATTATTTTTGGGTAAAATCTTTTGTAAATTTATATTGTGTGATACTAAGGAATTAATCCTTTAATAAAAGCATTTCTAGTCAAATAAAAATGTTGACTTTAGTTTCAAAATGCTTTTTTACTAAAACCTTTGTAAAATGGTTTTATTTAAACTATCTGACCCTAAAAACCAAGTTTTAGGATTTTAGAAAAATATATTTGATGAACCCTAGTAAATGATTACTTTGTTAAAGGCATTTATAGCAAATAAAAATATTGTTTTGATTTAAAAATGGAATTTAGGTGAAACCTTTTGCAAATGGATTGATATTAAACCCTTTAACAATAAACACTAACATATGTGTTTAAAGAATATATTTAGCTAAAACTACAAAATATTACTTTGATTTAAATCACTTCTAGCAAAACAAAATGATTTAAATGGCCCATTTTCACTAATTTGGCTTCAAATGATTTTGCCACATTTATAAATGACCAATAGGAGTTTTAAAATGTTTATAGCCTATTAGAAACCACTTTTCCAAATAAAAAAGTCTTTTGCATGCTTGCATGCATTGCCTTGTTTTTATTTTTTTATGTGGTGAATTGTTTGGATGTTAGTTTGAATATGAGCTTGCTTGATTGAATTGTAGTGAAATTTGAAGAGTGTGAATTATTGCAAGATCAAGGAGTGAACCAATATTCTCTACTAAAAAGGCAAGTGACACTATCTCCATGTCCTACTATTTTCATTATACTTAGTGGAATTTTGTAGTATGCATGATAAGACTACTATGTTACTATGCTATGCTATGTCCTATTAGGATATCCTTTATATCTTCCTTAGTGGAAACATCGTATTTGTAGTATGCTTAGCCCTGCTATAGACTTGGGATGGAATACATGATATGATTATATGAAGTGTTGGAAAAATATATGTTTTATATAATAAAACAAGTACTCAATGAACCACCTGGGTGGAATGTGGAGACTCAAAAGTGGATAAGGTGGCAACAAAGGGAACCATGTTTATATGACTATCTTTTTCTATGTGCACTAGAGGAAAACCACCCAGGGACTTAGAGATTGAACATGTTTCTCGTACAGTGGCTTTCGTGTACAGCCACATGCTAAATGGGCTCTGGCTTAGTCAAATACATAGTGGAAGACCCTTGCACTAGAACCTACTCAGGTTAACCGGATTCATGTATTGGAGATATATCCTTGCATTGGTGCCTGGTAGACATGCTAGAATCATGTATTGGGAGGACTTTTTGTAAGATCCCTCCTTTGTAAAGGAAACGGATCCCTGTGATTGCAATGCTAGTCCCTGGATCATTGCTAGCATCCACAGTTTAAGATGAAGTACACAGAAACAAAGGTCATTTATTACATCCATTCCAGAGATAAACATAGTCTTTACAACTCAAAGGCCACAGGCCAATTACAAGAGTTTGAATAAGCAAATGAATATAAGTCTTCATCTTCATGTGCCACAGGCAAACATGTTGAGTGTAGACTCATGACACCTAATCCTCATCAGAGTAACCCGCAACATTACAAGTTACAGCCACAGTGGGTCAATAATTTGGAATAGTATTGGCAAGTGATACCTTAGTAAAATTTAGGTGGACTACATTACTATATGCAAATTTGGCTAAGTGTAGCTTGGCTTGCTTTGCTCAAAATAGGTTTTTCCTATTAGTTGAAATCACTAAGTTTTTCTTTGTCAAAACTTTCCCAAGGAACCACCAATAGACATTGAGGTCCTTCACCCTTGTTCACCCACAAGTTTTACTTAGAAGTTGGAGTGATGAGATTCTTGATAGCTTCCATGTCTTGATGCTCAAGTTGTCTATTTCCATGGACTGGCTAAGTACTTAGATTTTTCCATCTGCAGAGGTTGTGCACTTTCCCCACCAGACTTGGTTTCACCAAGACAGGACCTTTCAGAAGCCTTCCCTTAGACCAAATGGACGCGCTCCAACCTATCATTCCCACTACCACCAACTGTCCAAATGGCTAAGTTCTAGCAACCTATGTGATCCAGGCAGAGCCCATATTGCCAAGTGGCTGCACTAGAAGCTTCTCAACACTTGGCCTCTAAAATCCCTTTGTTCCTGGGTGCCTTTCCACAAGTGAGATACACAAGGTAAACCATAGCCATGGGCCTTGTGTAACCACTCAACCAAAAACCACCAATCAAGTCCCATTCCACCCAGGTGATTCATTGACTTAGTTGTTTTATTAAGAAAAACATAAGTCCATAGACTTAGAAATATTTTCATCATAGCATGTATATAATTTACCAACCCTTGTTTGCTACTTGCTAGGCTAAGCATGGCATAGATAGTAACTTAACTTAGAAATTCCCTAGCAATTCTACAACTACTTAGGATTTCCCAACATGGCTTTTGGCAAAAATAGTAACATGCAAGACTTAGCAAAATATTTCTAATGCTTGTATGAAAATATAGGGATAGTAATATTCATGAAATACCACTTGCCTTGGTAGTTGGGAGAGTAGCACTCTTCACAATCACAATCACTAGCACCAAAGTCTACACAAAGAATGGTAGCAACAAATTACACACAACATATACAAACAAACAAAAATATATATGCATGCATGCAAAAATGCTAAGTGATGATTTTTAAAATTCAACCAAGCAAGTGCATAGTAATGAATCATAACCAAGTTAAAAACTTGCTAAATCAAGTTTATTTGACACTAAAACAATTTCCTAAACAATTCCTATACTCAAAATAGTCCTAAACAAGTTTCTGCAAATAAAGTCATTTTAACAGAAACTAAACACTAAACACATTTCATAAACAGAAATGGCTTGTCTTCCTGATTCCAACGGTATAAAATTTGTCAAATTCTAACGTGTGGATCAAAAGTTATAGCTAAATCAAATTTGGATACAAATCTGATTCAAATTCTGTTTTTAAACTAAACTAAACCAGCCAGCGCCGTGTTCTCGATTCATCGGTACCGTTTGCCGTGGATGGATAGCTCAGATTGTCACTTACGGCTCAGATTGAGATCTACCCTCGATTGAGATCTAATCTAGGCGTGGATCTAGATCCCGGGCTGCGGCGCAAATGGTTGCTGGCGGCGGCGCGTCTGTCAGCGGCGGCGCTGGCGCTCTAGGTCGTCCGGGGAGGGGAGAGGGTGCTTACCAGAACCACAGGGTCGAGGCGAAGCTCAACGTGGAGGTGGCTTGGCAAGGGGCGCACGGCAGGGGCTGCTGGAGCTCGTCGGAGTCGTGCACGGTGTCGGGAGGTTGCAGACGATGTAGTTGCCGAGGTTTCGCGTCGCCCTAGCACGAACCAGATGGATTAGGAGACACGCAAGACAGTGGCGAACATCCTCGTATGCAAGAGGGGCAAGGGCGCCGCTACATCGTAATTGGTCGCCGGAGTCGGTTGCGGGCACGAACAGGGACGGCGTCCTGGGTCACGAGAAGGCAAGCGAAGAGTATCAGGAGATGTATGAGATCACGCTAGGCACGATAGTTTGAACCAGAGAAAGGGGGCGGTCGAAGCTCATCGGAATCAGTCGCCAGAGGTCGTCGGTACTGCGGGGTTTCGAGGTCGAATGCGCGCAGCCTGGTGGCGGAGTGAGCGAGGAAAGTGGGCGGAAATGACCGTGGCGGCGAGGGGTTTAAGTAGCCAGAAGCAGGGCGAGGATTGCACGCTGAATCAATGGAATTTAAGCGAGTTTTAATTGTGGCGTCACTGCACGGTGGTAACGGCGGAGCGGTGTCAGCGCGCGAGAGATTGGGGAAGAAGGAGTGACGTGGAGAGGGCCCGCTTGTCAGCGAAATAAACAGAAGGGGGTGGGGTCTGGGCGTCAGCGACTCGTTGGGTGCGTCCGCGCGTGCGAGAGAGAGAGAAGAGACCCGAGTGGGCTAGTTGGGCGCGTCTGTTGCTGGGCTCGATTCCTGGCGCCGGCCCTTTTCCATTTCCTTTCTCTTTTCTTTTTCTAAATTGAATTTCAGGAATGGTTTTCAAATGAATTCAAAAGCTATTTGAATTCAAATCTTTTTGGGATTTTTGCAGTGTGCAACAATCACATTTCAGGACATAAAATCAAGTGGCCTCTCTGTTCAAGCTTGGTTCTTTTGAAATAACAAAATAAACAGAGCCATAGCACTAGATTTGCAAATGTTTTGAAAATGGTTTTTGAACCCATTTTTATTTTGTAAAATTTTGTTCTAACTCCACACTCAAACCAAACAACAAGGGAGACAAACAATCTTGGTTTAAAACCTTCAAGCTCTCAAATGGGGATGGCCATTTGATTTAAGTTTGCTCACATAAATTATAGCACTATGTGCTTCTGTTTTCTTGAATTTGGTTTGATCTCAAAACTATATGCATGAATGAATGATATGCAATCTTTGAGATCATGATTTTAGGGATGTTACAAATCTAACCCCCTTAAGGTGAATCTCGCCCTCGAGATTCGGATTGGCTAGCAAATAGGTGAGGGTGGTCTTTCCGAAGATCATCTTCTCTTTCCCATGTTGCTTCCTCTTCAGAATGATGATTCCACTGCACTTTGCAAAACTTGATAGTCTTAGTCCTTGTGACTCTTTCTGCAGTTTCAAGGATCTTGATAGGTTTCTCTTCATAAGTGAGATCACTTTCTAGTTGAACTTCCCCCAAAGGTATAGTATCCTTCAAAGAAGTTTCTTCCATTTTTGGGTGACATTTCTTAAGCTGACTCACATGAAACACATTATGGACAGCTGACAAGGATTCTGGCAGTTCAATTTCATAGGCAACTTCTCCTTTGCGACTCAGAATCTTGAATGGCCGAACATATCTTGGTGCCAATTTTCCTTTGACTCCGAATCTCTTCACTCCACGAAGTGGTGACACTCTAAGATAAGCTCTATCACCGACTTCGTAGGTGAATTCTGTACGCTTAGGATCTGCGTAGCTTTTCTGTCGGAACTGTGCTATCTTCAACCTGTCCTTAACCAATTTGACCTTCTCTTCGGCTTCTTTGATAAGATCTGGCCCGAATAAACTTCTTTCTCCCACACCATTCCATAACAATGGGGTGGTACACTTTCTTCTGTAGAGAAACTCAAACGGTGCCATCTCAATGCTGGCTTGATAGCTGTTGTTATAAGAAAATTCTACGTAAGGCAGACTTTCATCCCAACTGGCTCCATAGTCTAGGGCACATGCCCTCAACATGTCTTCAAGAATTTGATTAGTCCTTTCCATTTGTCCATCGGTTTGAGGATGAAAAGCAGTACTGAATTCCAACCTCGTTCCCAATGACTCATGTAGCTGCCTCCAAAAATGGGAAGTGAATTGAGTTCCCCTATCAGACACAATACTCTTGGGCACACCATGTAGACATACAATTCTACTCATGTAAATTTTGGCTAACTTAGCACTTGTATAGGTTGTCTTCACGGGTATGAAATGAGCCACTTTAGTTAGGCGATCCACTACTACCCATATGGAATCATATCCTGACCTGGTCCTTGGTAATCCGGTAATGAAATCCATACCAATTTTGTCCCACTTCCAATCAAGAATAGGTAGTGGTTGAAGCAAACCTGCTGGTTTCTGATGCTCCGCTTTCACTCTACTGCACACATCACACAAAGCAATATGTTCGGCTATGTCCTTCTTGAGATTATTCCACCAAAATCTTTCCTTCATGTCCATGTACATTTTGGTGTTACCCGGATGAATGGAATACGGAGAGTTGTGTGCTTCTTGCAAAATCAGTTTCCGTATCTCCGGATCTTGTGGAACACAGATACGTTTCCCATGCCATAAAGTACCCTGTTCATCTTCATGGAATCCTTTGGCTTTTCCCTTGCCAATCTTTTCTTTAATCTCTTCAATTTCCTTATCTATCTTCTGGGCTTCTTTGATCTTGTCCAACAAAGTGGGTTGAACATCCAAAGACATGAGATGTCCTTCAGGTACAATCTCCAATCTGAGTTTTCTGAATTGGGTACACAAGTCATCTGGCAATTCTCCTTTGGTAAGGCCATTCACAAATACCTTACGACTTAGAGCATCTGCTACAACATTTGCTTTACTGGGGTGGTATTGCAAACTTAAGTCGTAGTCCTTGATAAGTTCTAGCCATCTTCTTTGTCTCTTATTAATTTCCTTCTGGGTGAAGATATACTTCAAACTTTTGTGATCTGTGAACACTTCACAATGCTTTCCCAAAAGATAGTGTCTCCATGTTTTGAGTGCATGGACGACAGAGGCTAACTCTAAATCATGAGTAGGATAATTCACTTCATGAGTTTTGAGTTGTCTCGAGGCATAAGCCACTACTTTACCATCTTGCATAAGTACTGCACCCAATCCTTGATGAGATGCATCACAATATACTTGGAAATCTTTTTCCAAATCTGGCAGACACAAGACTGGTGCTGTCACAAGTCTCTTCTTCAATTCTTGAAAGCTGAGTTCACAACATTCAGACCAGGCAAACTTCTTGTCTTTCTCTAACAATTCAGTCATGGGCTTAGCAACCTTTGAGAAATTTTCAATGAACCTTCTGTAGTAACCTGCTAAGCCCAGGAAACTACGAATGTCTTTCACAGACTTGGGATATTCCCATTCAGCCACAGCTGAAACCTTAGCAGTATCAACTGCTACACCATCCTTTGTCATAACATGACCAAGAAAACCAACTTCCTCCAACCAGAACTCACACTTGCTGAGTTTGGCATAAAGTTTATGCTCTCTCAACTTCTCAAGTATCAAACGCAAATGTCCTTCATGCTCTTCTTTGCTCTTGGAGTAGACTAAGATGTCATCGATGAAGATGACAACAAACTTGTCAAGGAATTCCATGAACACCTTGTTCATCATATTCATGAAGTATGCTGGAGCATTTGTCAAGCCAAAAGGCATTACGGTATACTCATACAATCCATACCTTGTAGTGAAGGTTGTTTTTGGTATGTCTTGTTCTCTTATCTTGAGTTGAAAATATCCTGACCGGAGATCAATCTTTGAGAACACACATGCTCCTTCTAGCTGATCAAACAAGTCATTGATTCTAGGCAAAGGATATTTGTTCTTGATAGTTACCTTGTTGAGTGAACGGTAATCTATGCATAATCTTTGACTTCTATCTTTCTTCTCCACGAACAAAACTGGGGCTCCCCAAGATGAAGAACTTGGTTGAATACATCCTTTCTGCAACTGTTCTCCTAGTTGTTTCTTGAGCTCTTTCAGTTCATCAACTGACATTTTATATGGCCTCTTTGCTATTGGTCCAGCCCCTAGTACCAAATCTATCAGAAACTCCACATCTCTATCTGGTGGCATTCCCGGCAATTCTTCCGGAAACACATCCGGATACTCACTCACAATTGGCACACTGTCCATGCTAACCCCCTTAAGAGAATTTAGCTTACTTCCTTTAGATTCAAAGTTAGACTTGAATTTAATCCGCTTTCTTTCCGGGGTTGTGAGTGCAACGGTACGATTGGCACAATCTAGTACTCCTTCATACTTAGCCATCCAATCCATTCCCAAAATTATGTCCAGTCCTTGGGAATCTAGGATTATCAGACTCACTGGAAATTTATGCTTTCCAAACTCTATTACTAGATCCCGGTATCCAAGACTTACTATCATATCTCCACCCGGAGAACTAACTTTTATTGGACACCCAATGTTTTCAGTTGGAAACCCATTTCTATCAACAAATGCTTTTGATATGAATGAATGCGATGCTCCAGTATCAAAAAGAACAAATGCTGGAATAGAATTGAGTCTGAACTTACCAGCAACAGCATCAGGCTCCTCATAGACCTCCTCCACACTGATGTGGTTAACTTGTCCCTTTTGGAAAGGGTTAGGCTTGTTAGGTCCTTCAACTTTCTTTTCGGGGCAGTCATTTGCATAATGCCCCATCTTCTTGCATTTGAAGCATTCAACCTGATTGATGTCTCTCTTAACAGGCTGACTTCCACTTCCACTTCCATTACCACTGTGGTGGCTCTTATGTCCACTCTTGTGGTTCTTGTACTTGTCGTTATCATGACTGCGATGATGCTTGTTGTCATGACGGTTGTGGTTGTGGTGCTTGTTGAATTTCCCATGCTTGTGGGATCCTGAGCTTCCACTGTCATCATAATGAGATCGTTTGTGAAACGATCCCGAGCTGTGCTTGTCTCCCAGTGCTTTCTTTTTCTACTCTCAACTTGCTTTATTTTGTTCTCCAAAATAGCAGCCTTGTCACAGAGCGACTGATAAGTGGGAACATATGCTACAGCCAACTGCAGATTCAGTTCATCATTCAAGCCTTCAAGAAATTTTTCCTTTCTCTTGGCATCAGTGTCAACTTCATCTGGTGCATAACGTGCCAGATTGTTGAATTCCTCAATGTATTCAGCCACGCTATGGTGGCGCTGCTTCAGATTGTGGAACTCTTTCTTTTTCATGCTCATCACTCCTAATGAGATATGAGCAGTGCGAAAGCCATCCTCAAAGATAGCCCATGTCACTTCATCTATGGGAGTGGTGATCTGGAAGTTGTCCCACCAAGTGGCGGCTGGCCCTTCCAGCAGATGTGCTGCAAATCTGACCTTTTCAGCATCAGTATAACCCACGGTTACCAAGTCCTTATTTACCGAGCGTAGCCAGTCATTGGCCACCATGGGATCAGTCGTTCCTGAGAACTTCGCTGGCCTCAATCTCAAGAACCTGGTGAGCATATCAAAACCCGGTGGGTTGTTGTTGTTATTGTTGTTGTTGTTGTTGTTGTTGTTTTGGTTCTAGATGAATGTTGTCATCATCTGCATCAGCTGAGTTTGGGCAGTCATCATCTGCTACATTTCTGGAGTGATGTTGTTGTTGTTGTTGGGGTTGGGGTTTGCACGACGGGGAGGCATCTGTGGTTTGTTCAAATAGAGATAAGAATGAGATACCCATAGATGCTTTCATGCACAATACATCACATAAGCAATCACAAGCATGGAACAAAAAGATAAAGAGTTCAACAAAAAGATAACAAGTTCATAAAGTAAAACACACAAGTAGCAAGCCATCCACATGTCGGATGGTCCAATAACAAGTCCTCAAATAACAAGTATGATAATAAAAGATAAACGAGTAGTCAAGTCTACTCATCAGCACCAATCTCCTCCTCAACAAAGGTAAGACCTGCATTCTCCATCGCGGTCTTGTTCTCCTCGATGCTAGTGGTCAAGGTCTCTATCTTGGCCTTGAGAGCCCTCTTCTGGGAATAAAGCCTCTCAATCACCGTCTGCTGCTGCTCTAGCTCGAAGTCCTTGGACTGCAGTTCTTCAGTCATGTCCCGGATCTTCTTGTTCCTATCCTGGACACGCTTCTCCTGACTCTTGAACTTCATGTCCTGGGTCTCGAACTTTGCCTCCATTTCCTTGACTATCTCGTCCTGCTGCGCGAAGAGCTTGTCCTTCTCGCGAAGCTGCACCTGGAGCTCGTCATTGCTGAGCATGACATTGGTCCTGTCTGTGTCCACGTGCCTAATGAGAGACTCTAAGTCCTGGAGGTACAGGTGTATCGGCTCTGCTGTGTCCCTCGAATCGTCCTCGAAGTCGATGGACTCTCCATCCTCATCACGTCTTCCGAAGACGTGGAAGTGAGTGCCTCTAACCTGTCGGGAGTGTCGTCCTAGCAGACGTCCTATCAGATCCTGGATAACTACCTCCATGCCTCTCTCCCTGTCATCGTGCATGAGCTTGAAGACGATGGCCTCCGTAGTAGGCTCTGTCTGGCGTCCGGGCTGGTTCACCTTGAAGACCCAGAGGTCCTTCCTCTCGAACTTGGTGAGGAGATGCACCATGATGGTGGTAAGAGGGAGATTGAGCAAAGTGGTAAGCTCAACGATACGAGGACCAAAGCGGGTAACCTGGAACTCCTCAACAGTGCTGATGGTAATAGGCATCTATTTATAAGATAGAAAAGTTAGAACAACACAATTTAAGATAAAACAAAAGACAAAACATCACATACATATCCTTGGGAAGCAAAACACACAAGTCATGCATACATGAAGTCATTACAACAACCAAGGTTCATTCTTATTTTAAAACAACATTTTGGAAAATAAGGTGATAGGTGGTGGTCCATCTAACTAAGTACGTTTACAATCCTATCTCACTGGATCTGTTGGCTAACACAATATTCCTAGAAGCAATCAGCCTATCTTGCTCACATGATTCCACCACTAAGTCTATAATGTCTCCTCTTAAGGTTTGGTTGGTAGCTTCCAACTCTTGGGTATGTTCCTTCTCTTTCTTCAAGTCTTTTTGGAGGTTGAGCATTCTGCACTTGACTCTAGCACTAAGTTCTTTGATAGTCCTCCAAGGTGCATCTCTTGCTGACTCAAAGAATGTGGTGTGCACCACAGTGTTGGTGTACATGCAGAATCCTGTTTCCTTGTGGTTGTCTTCCTTGTTTTTGTACAAGTGAAGTTGCACCCACCAGTACTCAACTCCTTCATCCATCACAGGAAAGCCTTTGTACACAGTTGCACCATGTATTTCCATTGCCACCATGAGGTCCTTGAGAGCTTTGGGAAACTCTGTCTCACACTCCAAAGTCATGGTCATGAGTGGTCCTTTCCTTACGGCTTCGTAGATGGAATTCATCTACAAATAGAGATGAGAAAGAAGATTAGAAAAGTTTACGAGAAGAATAGACAAGTGTAGAAGTAGTTGAAAAATTTTCCTTAGTGGTTTCTAATCCTAGGGTCATAATCCTACAGGCAACACAGTGCTCTGATACCATCTGTAAGATCCCTCCTTTGTAAAGGAAAAGGATCCCTGTGATTGCAATGCTAGTCCCTGGATCATTGCTAGCATCCACAGTTTAAGATGAAGTACACAGAAACAAAGGTCATTTATTACATCCATTCTAGAGATAAACATAGTCTTTACAACTCAAAATCCATAGGCCAATTACAAGAGTTTGAATAAGCAAATGAATATAAGTCTTCATCTTCATGTGCCACAGGCAAACATGTTGAGTGTAGACTCATGACACCTAATCCTCATTAGAGTAACCTGCAACATTACAAGTTACAGCCACAGTGGGTCAATACTTTGGAATAGTATTGGCAAGTGATACCTTAATAAAATTTAGGTGGACTACATTACTATATGCAAATTTGGCTAAGTGTAGCTTGGCTTGCTTTGCTCAAAATAGGTTTTTCCTATTAGTTGAAATCACTAAGTTTTTCTTTGTCAAAACTTTCCCAAGGAACCACCAATAGACATTGAGGTCCTTCACCCTTGTTCACCCACAAGTTTTACTTAGAAGTTGGAGTGATGAGATTCTTGATAGCTTCCATGTCTTGATGCTCAAGTTGTCCATTGCCATGGACTTGGCTAAGTACTTAGATTTTTCCATCTGCAGAGGTTGTGCACTTTCCCCACCAGACTTGGTTTCACCAAGACAGGACCTTTCAGAAGCCTTCCCTTAGACCAAATGGACGCGCTCCAACCTATCATTCCCACTACCACCAACTGTCCAAATGGCTAAGTTCTAGCAACCTATGTGATCCCGGAAGAGCCCATATTGCCAAGTGATTGCACTAGAAGCTTCTCAACACTTGGCCTCTAAAATCCCTTTGTTCCTGGGTGCCTTTCCACAAGTGAGATACACAAGGTAAACCATAGCCATGGGCCTTGTGTAACCACTCAACCAAAAACCACCAATCAAGTCCCATTCCACCCAGGTGATTCACTGACTTAGTTGTTTTATTAAGAAAAACATAAGTCCATAGACTTAGAAATATTTTCATCATAGCATGTATATAATTTACCAACCCTTGTTTGCTACTAGCTAGGCTAAGCATGGCATAGATAGTAACTTAACTTAGAAATTCCCTAGCAATTCTACAACTACTTAGGATTTCCCAACATGGCTTTTGGCAAAAATAGTAACATGCAAGACTTAGCAAAATATTTCTAATGCTTGAATGAAAATATAGGGATAGTAATATTCATGAAATACCACTTGCCTTGGTAGTTGGGAGAGTAGCACTCTTCACAATCACAATCACTAGCACCAAAGTCTACACAAAGAATGGTAGCAACAAATTACACACAACATATACAAACAAACAAAAATATATATGCATGCATGCAAAAATGCTAAGTGATGATTTTTAAAATTCAACCAAGCAAGTGCATAGTAATGAATCATAACCAAGTTAAAAACTTGCTAAATCAAGTTTATTTGACACTAAAAAAATTTCCTAAACAATTCCTATACTCAAAATAGTCCTAAACAAGATTTTGCAAATAAAGTCATTTTAATAGAAACTAAACACTAAACACATTTCATAAACAGAAATGGCTTGTCTTCCTGATTCCAACGGTATAAAATTTGTCAAATTCTAGCGTGTGGATCAAAAGTTATAGCTAAATCAAATTTGGATACAAATCTGATTCAAATTCTGTTTTTAAACTAAACCCTAGCCACGCGTCGTGTTCTGATTCATCGGTACCGTTTCGCGTGGATCGACCAGCGTGGACCATCAGATCTAACTAAATGCGCACGGCTCAGATTGTCACTTACCCCTTCGATGCAGATCTAATCTAGAGCGCTGGATCTAGATCCTACGGCTGCTAAGCGCGTGACCAAGGATGGGCGGCGCAAATGGTTGCTGGTGGCGGCGTCGTCGTGGCGCCTGGCGCTCTAGGTCGTCGAGGAGGAGAGGTGCTTACGGAACCGCAGGGTCGAGGCGAAGCTCAACGTGGAGGTGGCTTGGCAAGGGGCGCACGGCAGGGGCTGCTGGAGCTCGTCGGAGTCGTGCACGGCGTCGGGAGGTTGCAGACGATGTAGTTTCCGAGGTTTCGCGTCGCCCTAGCACGAACCAGATGGATTAGGAGACGTGCAAGATAGTGGCGAACATCCTCGTATGCAAGAGGGGGCAAGGGGCGCTACGCTACCGTAATTGGTCGCGGAGTTGAGCGGCGGCTCGGTCGATTCTTGAGCACGAGCAGGGGCGGCGTCTGGTCACAGTAAACAGCGAAGAGTATCGGAGATGTACGAGATCACGCTGGGCACGATAGTTTGAACCGAAGAAAGAGGCGGTCGGCTTCGCGAATCAGTCGCCAGAGGTCGTCGGTGCTGCGGGGTTTCGAGGTCGAATGCGCGCAGCCTGGTGGCGGAGTGAGCGAGGAAAGTGGGGGGAAATGACCGTGGCGGCGAGGGGTTTAAGTAGCCAGAAGCGGAGCGAGGATTGCGTGCTGAATCAATGGAATTTAAGCGAGTTTTAATCGCGGCGTCACTGCACGGTGGTAACGGCGGAGCGGTGTCAGCGCGCGAGAGATTGGTGAAGAAGGAGTGACGTGGAGAGGGCCCGCTTGTCAGCGAAATAAACAGAAGGGAGGTGGGGTCAGGCGTCGACTTCGTTGGTGCGTCGTAGCGTCGAGAGAGAGAGAAGAGACCCGGGTGGGCTAGTTGGGCCGCGTCTGTTGCTGGGCTCGATTCCTGGCGCCGGCCCTTTTCCATTTCATTTCTCTTTTCTTTTTCTAAATTGAATTTCAGGAATGGTTTTCAAATGAATTCAAAAGCTATTTGAATTCAAATCTTTTTGGGATTTTTGCAGTGTGCAACAATCACATTTCAGGACATAAAATCAAGTGGTCTCTCTGTTCAAGCTTGGTTCTTTTGAAATAACAAAATAAACAGAGCCATAGCACTAGATTTGCAAATGTTTTGAAAATGGTTTTTGAACCCATTTTTATTTTGTAAAATTTTGTTCTAACTCCACACTCAAACCAAACAACAAGGGAGACAAACAATCTTGGTTTAAAACCTTCAAGCTCTCAAATGGGGATGGCCATTTGATTTAAGTTTGCTCACATAAAATGATAGCACTATGTGCTTCTGTTTTCTTGAATTTGGTTTGAAATTGATCTCAAAACTATATGCATGAATGAATGATATGCAATCTTTGAAATCATGATTTTAGGGATGTTACACTTTTATGGAAAGACTTCGTCACATTCTCGATCTGCCGGTACTCCATTTGGTGTGTACTCATCTAGCAGCCACTGGTGTCGTCAAGACGAGATTGTGTCATGTGGGTAAAGTGTACAACTTCTGCAGAAGATCCAATTCTAAGTACTTAGCCGTGTCCCCGGTTACGGACAATTCTGAGAAACTAAGGCCTAAAGCTATGGAAGATCTCGACATTCCAATTTCTCAAAGTAAAACTTGATGGTGTCAACAAGGGATTAGAAGCATTTGGAGTTTTCCAAGGAGTTCAGAAAGATTGTTAAAAGATCAAAACTATTTTGAAAAGATAGGATAAAACTATATTGCTTTCTACAAATGAGCCTAAACCCTACTTAGCCAAATATGCATATATTGATAGGTTCCACTTATTTCTACATAGTAGTGAAACTTGCCAATACAATTGAAATGTATTGACCCTTGTGGCTGTAACTTATAATGTTGCAGGTTTGTTTGATGTTAGAGAAGTGTATTGAATAGGATTACAAGTCTACAACCAACATGATTGCCTGTGGCACTTTGAAGATGAAGGACTACATGCTATATAGTTATTTCTGCTGCATTATAATGAGATAGCCAACTGAGCTATGTAAGATGTAACAAACTATTTCATTTCTGGTTATAAAGTTGTATTATGACCTTTGTTTCTTGATATTACATCTTAAACTGTGGATGCTTGCTATTGATCCAGGGACTAGCATTGTAAACACAGGGATCTCTACCTTATCAGGTTGGGACATTTACATATGGTATCAGAGCACTGTGTTGCCTGTAGGATTGTAACCCTAGGATTGGACAAAACCCCTTAGAAAAATAGGAGTTTTATTTGTTCCAAAACTTATTTACAAACAATCTTGTAAACTCTTTCCTCAACCTTTTTGGTTGTGATTCTACATCTTCCCTCTTTTCAACTTGATGAACAAAGCCTCCACCATGACCAATGATTTCAACTTTAGTTTCACCAAGGACTTCAACTTAGACGTCACTAAGGACTACATGTGAAAAACCAAGAGACATTAGATTGCCTACCAACTATCTAAGACATTGATGACATGTTAGTGTATGGATCATACTAACCTATGAGGTATGACTATACTAGGTTGATTGTTTCAAGAAAACTTGTTGTTTCCTTCAACTCATAAGTTGTTAAGTGAATAGTTGCTTGTTGATTGTTTGACTGAACTTGATTGTTTTGGGTTGCGTGTTAGAACTTCTTTAGATCTATATATCGTTACTTATCCCTATTAAACCAACAGATTCCTCCCCGTCGTGCCAACCCCAACCAAAACAACAACAACAACAACATCACTCCCGAGATGTAGCAGTTGATCACAGCTCAAGCTCAACTGACACAGATGGTGATGCAGTTTATGCAAAATCAGAATCAAAATAACAATAACAACAACAACAATCAGAATAATCCTCCAGCACTTGACATTCTCACCAGATTTCTGAAACTGAGGCCTGCAAGGTTCTCTGGAACAACTGATCCAATGGTAGCCAATGACTGTTTACGTTTGGTGAATAAGGACTTAGTGACTGTCGGCTGCACCGATGAGGAAAAATTCAGGTTTGCAGCATATCTGCTCGAAGGGCCAGCAACAACATGGTGGGACAACTTTCAGATCACCACTCCCCTTGAGGATGTGACTTGGGCTATTTTTGAGGACGGTTTCCGTACAACTCACATCTCATCCGGGGTGATGAACTTGAATAAAAAGGAGTTCCACAATCTAAAGCAGTGTCACCTCAGTGTGGCTGAGTACATTGAGGAGTTCAACAATCTGGCACGCTATGCAGTGGATGAAGTTGATACAGATGCTAAGAGGAAAGAGAAATTCCATCTTTATTTCAGTTTCACACACGTTACCCCACATCAACAACAAGTCAGAAGCTATTTTCTGGCACCATTACCACTTGTATTTCACTATCTCTTCGCCGAACTAGTGCACCTATAAACCTGACAAGTGCATTCGGTGTTTTGGGGACACAAGAGACTTCTTGTATCTTGATTGCAGGGTTTCTTGAGAGGGGATACCTTTGACCACTTCCTCCCGGAGTTCGATAAACCTTGGGTGATCCACTTAAGGGAAACTTGCTGCTGTTCTACAAACCTCTGCACTAGGAGGCCCAACAACTGTCTACAAGAATAGAAGTGCGTAGACATCAAGCTATTTTTGGCACCGTTACCACTTGTATTTCACTATCTCTTCGCCGAACTAGTGCACCTATACACCTGACAAGTGTATTGTGTGTGTTGGGGACACGAGACTTCTTGTATCTTGACTGCAGGGTTGCTTGAGAGGGGATACCTTTGACCACTTCCTCCCTAAGTTCGATAAACCTTGGGTGATCCACTTATGGGAAACTTGCCGTTGTTCTACAAACCTCTGCACTTGGAGGCCCAACAACTGTCTACAAGAATAGAAGTGCGTAGTCATCAAGCTATTTTCTGGCGCTGTTGCCGGGGAGGTAAGGTAAAAGGTACTCGCATCTTCTGGTGTGACCGCTCGAAGTTATTTCCTTTAGATTCTACAATTTTGCCTTTTTGTTTCTTGTTTTCACTAGTTAGGCTTAATGGAAAACAACAACAAAATTAGAGAGCTTTATAGTATCTATCTTGAGTTAGGACATGAAGTGTTTAAAGAGAAAATTAAAAAACCTATGGAGCTTTATTTGCATGCTAATAGCAATGTTATTAGTATGAATTCTTTGGACACCATTATTGCTAATGCTATGGAAACGTCTAAGCTTGGGGAAGCTAGTTTTTATGAAAATGATCTTTTTAGTCCCCCAGCTTTGGAATATAGCTATTATATTGCTTATGATGATACCAAACCTCCAATATATGATGATTACAATGATGAATATGATATTTTCAGTACACTTACTATTGAGGAGAAAATTAATTGTGATTACAATATTCCACCTATATTTGATGATTATGGTGATGAGAATAATAGTGATAACTATTTTGTTGAATTTTCTTCCACTATAACTAATAAGAATAAATATGCTTATGTGGAGAGTAATAATCATTTTATGCATGTGGATCATGATAAGAATGTTTTATGTTATAGTTATATAGTTAATTTTATTCATGTTGCTACTTAAAGTTATTATGAGAGAGGGAAACATGGTTTTATGCATCTCAATAATATTAAGTTTCCCCTCTTTATATTGAAAATTTTGAAGTTGCACTTGTTTTGCTTTCCTATGCTTGTTGTGTTGTGATTTCATGACTTGTTTATTTATAAGATTCCTATTCATACGAAGTGGTTTAGACTTAAATGTGTTTTGAATTTGCTTCTTGATGCTCTCTTTACTTTCAATTCATATTTCTTATGAGAGCATCTTCTCAAACTATCATGCCTAACTTAAAGGCGTTAAAGAAAAGTACTTGTTGGAAGATAAACCAAGAGTTTTCTTGATTCTTGGAAGTTAATACTTCAGTGATGACCTCTCCTTATCATTTTTGTTTGCTTTTTGTGCCAAGAATGACCTCTAATTAGAGGGAAGTAAGATTTGGGGAGTTGCTGTACCGAAACAGATTTTTGTGCTCCGCTGTAAAAATTCATGAGGAATCTCTGTAAGTCGGATTGAGCTGATATTTTTTTAATAAATCCCCCAGTATGTTATCTAAGTTTTGTTATTTCAACACTTTTTTATTTGAGCAACAGAAGGTCTTCGAAAAAATCGATTTCTACCTGCTGGTCTGTTTTGACAGATTTCTGCCATTATTTGCATTTGCTTCTTATTGATTCCTTTTTGGGTTCTTTTTGGGAAATTGAGATTTTTGAGGTAATTTCTACAGTAGATTGTGTTTTTAGTGAAAGTTTTTTTGTTCTAAAGCTAAACCCAAGGGTCTATTATCTTTTGAATACACTAATGTTGCTAATGAAGATTGTGTGAAGTTTTGTATGAAGGAAAAATTTCAGGTGTAGAGAGAGAATGATGTAATGAGATGAAGAATGGACAAAAGCTCAAGCTTGGGGATTCCAACCCGGTGTCACCCCAAGAAATATCCAAGAGGTACAAGCGGCAAAGCTTGGGGATGCCCAAGGCATCCCCTTCTTCATCAATAAAAAGCTCAGGTCTGCCTAGACACTTCGTTTTTATTGTTTCATGCACTGTTGTGTTGTTCTTGGAGCGTCTTAGTTTCATTTGCTTTGATTAGTTTGTTTAGTTTGCTTGAATAAATTAGTTTGGACCCCCGTTCTCACCGTGTTGTTTCAAATAAGTCTATTGGTGTTGGGAAAGAGTAGGAAGTTCCTGCTTGAAAGTGCAAGAGGAGCTTGCATTGACTGTGACTTAGACTTTAGCATGACATGCTAGGTGTTGTTTTGACCTTATGCTTAGTGATTATTTCTGTAGCATGTCTTGTTCCAAACAATTGGGATTTCTTAGTGTGCCTTGAGGAAATTATGAGTTGTTTTAGCATGCAAAAGCATAGTCTTGTGGTATTCTCCTTTGATGCTTTGTTTGGGTTGACTTGGCACATGCTCACACCATGTTATGACTATGAAGAAGTCACCATAGCCTATATGATCATTTAGTCCTTGACTTGTGGTACCACTCTATGCTTTGATTAGTAATGTTTTGTCGCTCTGCATGATTATGGCCATTATTGCTCTCTTAGTTGGTTGCTCCCAGTCTTTTGCTAGTCTCCACTTGTATGAGTAAGCTCTACTCATGCATACAACTCCCAATAAACCAAGTTATTACAAAGTGTCCACTATAAATTCCTATTCATAGTGTGTTACACCATTCCAAGTATATTCTTGTTTTCATCTATCTTCCAATTAAAAAGTATTTTGTTCTGTGAAAACTTATTGATTAAAGCTCTCACCAACTTGATGGCACACTTTATTTATCTTTCCCCTAATAAACTTGAACCATTGTTTCATCTATGTTGTATATGCTTGCACTTATACGTTGGAATTAACAAAACCATGTTTTCATGGGGAACGTTTTCAACATTGCACTTGTACTTTGTACATAGTTGATATCATGCTCTTTTATCTATGGATGTCGCCGGTGTGAAATAGAAAGGGAGCTTGTAAGTCCATGGAGTTATGTATTTTGTGTTAGAGAAATGCCTGGGCCGCTAGCCTAAGCCATGCCTAATCATGATGGAAACTTGCAGCCTCACCATAATGAGAAATCTGTGAAGCATCCTCAATAAAAAACTATGTAAATAGCAAATAAAAAGATCGCTGAGATGCTCATTGTCTGCTTGCCTTGTAATTTTGGTTATGGGATAGCTCCTGTACCATGTAAAAGGGGTACCCCGTTGGCGGTTCTCTATGATACACATGTACTTACTATGACAAGAACTTACATGTGACTAAAATTGAGTAGCATGAGGTGCGACCCTCGTATTCAAGGGACATGAGATTGCCAACTTATACTTTGTCAAGAATATACTCCATACTTTGTTCACTTTAACCTTAATCACTTCAAGATGCTTATGAGAGGGGCAATGAGGGCTGAAAGCTAACAAGTACCATAATTTTTGGAAGCTCTTTTTGAGACATGAAATCCCTGCTTCCCTTTATGAAGGGCCTTTCTTCCACCATTATATTGAGTCTCCACCTTCTACCTTTAGGCACCAGTTAAGAGAGCATAGTTGCCATTCTTAGTTCTATGTGCATTGTCCCAAAACTTATTGATTGATGCATATTGTTGATATTACTTGTTCTTGTGATATTTTTATCTAGTCACTCTTATGAACTTTGAAGGTGTCCTATGCATCTATTTGCTACTCTATGAGGGACAAGCTGATTGCCACTATGCCATGTTTTATGTATGTGAAACAAACAAACGTGTTTCATTGCATGTTATTCATGATCTTTGTTTGTAGCCTTTCATGTTGCATGCATAGTTACTTTGTCTTATTGTTAGAACTCCATCTTTCATGCACATGTTTAGAGTACTTTGATCACACCTTTCAATGCTTGAAAATGGTTTGATCTTGGTTTTGATGGTGCATGTCACCTCAAAAATTATTCTTTTTATCACTTACCTACTCGAGGACGAGCAGGAGTTAAGCTTGGAGATGCTTGATACGTCGGAAATGTATCTATTATTTCTGATGCTCCATGATTGTTTTATATCACTTGTCTTATGTTTTGTCTACACTTTGAGGTATTTTTATACACTTTCTGGAACTAACCTATTAACAAGATGCCACAGCGCCAGTTGCCTGTTTTCTTCTTTTTTTGGTTCCAGAAAAGGCAGAAAATAAATATTCTCGAAATTGGACGGGACAAAAGCCAATCTTCCTATTTTTCCTGGAGCAGCACGGAACCACGAAGCAGAGGTGGAGGAGGACACCAGGGTGGCCGCACCCTACTAGGCGCGGGCCAGCCCTAGTGGCGCCCACAGGGGCGTGGGACCCTGGCCCTCCACCGACCTTGCCTCCTTTGCCTATAAGAAGCCTCCGACCCAAAAACCATAAATCATCGACCAGAAATCCATGAAAACCTCCACAGCGCCGCCGTCACCGAAGGGGAGATTCGGGGGACAGAAAGTCTCTGTTCTGGCACCCTGCTGGGACGGGAAGTGCCCCCGGAGCCAGCTCCATCGATCTCCACCACCATCTTCATCACCATTGCTGATTCCCATGATGAGGAGGAGGTAGTTCTCTCTCAAGGCTAAGGGATCTACCGGTATCTATGTGTGCATCTCTCTATCTCTATGCATGGTCTTGTTGTGGTCATGAGCTTTGTAATCAAGTAGATCTACCTTGCTACTCAAGTGCTTCAATAGATCTCATCTCTCCCCATGTGTGTGAAAGTGACAGCGTGCACGCCATGGTGGCACTTAGGCTTGAGTCGACATAAATACTCATTGTGCTTTAATAGATCTATGCTTTTCCCCACGTGTCACTACTAGGAAAATGGCTATAGGTAATCAGCACATCCGTGGCTCACATGGTTGAAGTGCCCCACGGCTAAAACAGGCGTGGCTCACCTATGGGCAGTGCCCTACTAGTAACTAGAACAACTGTGGCGCACATGACCATAGTGCGCCATAGATATGTGTGGGTCAGGGCCCTATTGGCCGCACGCGAGATATCCGTAGCGCACATAGGGTAGGTGCGCTATGCATGTTGGTGTTATCCGTGGCACATGTTGGGGGTGCGCTACGCCTAAGCGCATGCCCCTCTGCTCTGTAAAACGGTCAGACACATCTGTGGCGCACTATGGCATGTGCGCCAAGGATGTTACTAATCCCTGTGGCGCACTAGGGCCGAGTGCGCCACGGGTGTGGCGACCTTTTTTTTGGCAGCTCCACTTGTGCACATGTGTGATCATCCACCACCCCACACTTCACTTTCCCCTTCTTCTTCCTCCTTAGATCTAGTCGGGATCCTTCTCCTTTCCACCTCAATTTCTCCACTCATTCACCATTTTTAGCATGTAGAACTTGCCTTGGATGTTACATAAGTAATAGAGGAAGGTCTCGGTCTCTCATCTCCTTCTCCGGTCTCGCGCGCACCTCTCCTTTCCATCTTTCTCGCGATTGGTCTCTCATCTCGGTAAGTTGTCCATGTAAGGATGTGTTCATGTGTATATGGATGATATGCTCATATGTATGTAGATGATCGATGCTCATGATGTGTGTATGAGAGGATCGATGGTCATATGTGTGTGTATATGGAGAGTATCGATGATGCTCATGTATGTGTGTATGGAGAGGATAATGATATGTTCATGTGTGTATGGATCGGTCTCTCTCTCTTGTGTTTGTATGTGAACAAGTTGCCATTTGTTTTGCCAAAATGTTGATTCATTTCCATTTTGGCAAGACTTTGGCATTTCGCAAAGGTCCTAATTTTAGGATATGTCATGCCAAAATTTTCTATCGACCATTGCATGCATGCACTAATTTTGTGGTTCTAATAGACTTATAATTGTACAGTGTACACAGTGCAGGAAAAAATGGTGCTCATAATGAGTGAAGACATTGTGGCTAGATTTTTGAAATGTGCGACGGCCAACATGATACGAAATAACAAGACGGAGATAAGATGTTCATGTAGAAGATGCAAACTCAACTGGGTGATCGACCCAGACTCCGGGAATCTGCAGGCGCACCTGCTCCGCCATGGTTTCATGATGGATACACTCGTTGGATAAGCGATGACGAAGACAATGGAGACGGTGAAGGTGGGCAACATGATGATGATCATCATCACGGCGAGAACGGGCGAGATGATGAAGAGTCTCCTGGAGATGGTGAAGGTGGGGAAGCAGACCGGGATGATGATGATCTAGATGCCGGAGGATCAGACGACGATGGAACAACCTCAGGTTGGGTGCGGGACCCTTATGTGCAAGAGCTGCTTCTCAAGCAGACAAGTAACGCCAGGGCTGCCGCTAGAGAGAAAGCCAAGCTTGCGCAACTTGAGAAAGACACGATTACTCCATTGTATGAAGGATGCAGGCCCGATGATACCCGGTTGAATGTAACGCTCAAGGCTATGGGGATGAAGGCAAAACACAAATTAAGCGACGCAAGCTTCGACGATATGATGGCATTCTGGCACGATCGTCTCCCGGAGGGGAACACATGTCCAACTAGCATCGAGGACGCCAAGAAAATCGTCTGTCCTCTTGATCTACCGCACATTAGATACATGTATGCATCAACGATTGCATCATTTATTGGGAAGAGGACGCGGAGAAAACCACATGTCCAGTGTGCGGCGTGAGTCGATACAAGAAAGGGAAGAATGCACCTCGAAAAGTGGTATGGTACTTTCCTATCACTCCTCGTCTGCAGCGCTATTTCGCGGACCCTAAGGAAGCGAAGCTCATGCGATGGCATGCGGAAAGGAAGAAGCCAAGAGATGACGATGATGACCCCGAAAAGGATGAGCTGCTGACGCACCCTTCAGATGCTAGCCAGTGGAGACTTGTTCGATGGAAAATCCGAGACCCGAGGAATCCCAGAGCGTAGGAGCAGCGAAGAAGTGGAAGAGTTGCTAAAAAACTAGAAAGATTGTCCTAAGCCTGGAAAGAAGCGAAAGAGGCAGCAATAAGACAAGCCGCTGATGAAGGTATGGAAAACAAGGACTGTTTTCTGGGAGTTGCCATACTGGAAGTTTCTCTGCACGCCTCATAGCCTCGACATCATGCATATCACGAAAAACGTGTGCGAGAGTCTGGTCGCCACCATAATCAACATGCCAGATAGGACGAAAGATGGTCCGAAAGCAAGGCACGACCTGATATGCTTGGGTATCCGGAAGGATCTTCACGGAGGACGCACTACTCCTGATGATCAGGAAGATGACGATGATCATGAGTCGGAGATGACACAAGGTCGTCGGAAGGGTAAAAAGTTCAAGAGGAACGAATATTACTGCCCTCCTTCTTGCTTCACTCTAAGCCAGGATGAGATCAAACAGTTTTTCAAGTGCCTTCTAGGAGTCAAATTTCCTTACGGCTACGCGGGCAAGATAAGCAGATACCTAGACGAGGCGAAGCAGAGGTTCAGTGGCATGAAGTCTCACGACTGTGCCGTGCTAATGACGTAGGTACTTCAGGTTGCACTAAGAGGGATAATGGACGAGCACGTCCGTGAAACGTTATTTGGCCTCTGCAAGTTTTTCGACGTCATCTCTAGGAAGTCGATTGGCGTGAATCAGCTCGGAAGGCTACAGGAGGAGATCGTGGTGATACTATGTGAGCTTGAGGTCTACTTCCCACCCACATTCTTCGACATTATGGTGCATCTACTGGTCCATGCTATGGAGGGCATCGTACAACTCAGGCCGATGTTCCTCCGCAGCATGATGGCGTTCGAAAGGATGAACGGACACATCAAAGGATACGTTTGCAACAGGTCCCGTCCAGATGGAAGCATAGCCAAGGGCTTTCTGGCCGAAGAGTGCATCTCTTTCTGCACGAATTATCTAGACATCGAGAACCCTGTCGGTCTTCCCGTCAACAGGCACCTTGGCAAGCTCGACGGATCTGGTCACCGAGAGGGTCGTCGCATACTGCATGCAGACTTCGATTTTCGACGCGCAGACTTTGATCGAGCAAACCTCGTCGCGCTACAACATTTAGAACTGGTCGATCCTTGGGTACAGAAGCACAAAAGGTTAATCGAGAAGAAGTACAGTGACCGGGGCATACAGAGGACGCAGGGAGAAATAATCAAAGAGCACAACTCAGATTTCACGCGTTGGTTTAGGTAGACGCTCCTTGATAATCCCCCGCGATCGCATTCTTCTGACACGGAAAAGATCATATTCACCTTGTCACAGGGACCGATGCAAAACCTGGTGACCTATCAGGCGTATGATATCAACGGCTACACATTCTACACGGAGGAAAAGGACAACAAGTGTGATTATCAGAACTCAGGCATAACGTCGGAATTCTACACCGATGACAACATGAAGGAAAGATTCTACGGAAGAATCGAGGAGATCCGGGAGCTCGACTACTGTGGAGAAAAGGTGCCGATGTTCCGTGTCAGATGGGCAAAGAGCGTCGAAAGAGAAGACCGGTATTTCACAACCATGGTTACACCCGAAGCAGCAAAATCCAAGGCCGCCAGTGCGAACGTGGCCGCGAAAAATGAACCGTGGGTACTGGCTACCAAAGTGGACCAATGTTTTTTCATTACCGACCCGACATATCCTAGCCGTGTTGTCGTGAGGAGAGGAAAAAGAAACATCATCGGAATGGATGGAGTCGCCAACGAGCAAGACTTCGACTAGTACGGAGATCCAAAGATTGAAGATGACGACGACTACGATGCAGCAACATACATCACAAGAAGAAAAAGGACAACCCTACCCAAAAAAGGTAGCCCGTTCGAAAGAAGAACCATTAAAGTGTCGGGGCTAAATTATTCAACTGCGACAAAGAAGGGAAAAAAGATTGTAAAACGCTAGCTCAAAAAATATTATAAAACGCGTGGTTGAACAAGATTGTAAAGTGCGGGTGGTCGAGTAGGGCCGTTCCCGATTCATATTATTATGGACAAATTATTATAAAATTTAGTTATACTTTGAATCATATTATTTGTACCACTTTTATGACATATATTATCACTTTTGGGCATTTTTGGAACATTTAAAAGTATTTATAAAATAAAAACAAAACAAATATGACATATATTACCACTTTTGGTCATTTTTGGAACATTTAAAAATATTATTAAAATAAAAATAAAAAAGGGGGACACCAGGATTCGAACCTGGGTGCTCAGAAGTTTAGAATAGAGCGTTAAGTAACCGGTGGGATAGGATAATGAATCATTAGATAGTGGGACACTTTTCTTATCTGAGTTGCTAGAGGAGATAGGCGTAGCGCACTCTGGCATAGTGCGCTACGAATATCTGTAGCACACTATGCCAGAGTGCGCTACGCCTATATGTGCCTTATCCACGTGCACGCAGGCACACGTCCCTCATCCCCATTCTCAACCGCGCCCACCGCTGCCGCTGTTGATCGCGAGTCTGAGCCCCCGCCGCCACTCTCTCGATCCGCCGCCTCGCCAGCCGCCGTCGCTCGAGGAGGAGGCCATGGAGCAGGAGGACGAGGAGGCCCACCGCCGCTCAAGGAGGAGGCCCACGCGCCAGCCATCATCGTCCGCCCGCCCGCCCGCCATCGTCGTCCTCATGTCAGAGGTGAGCGTCGCCCTCCCTTCTCTCCCTCTCTCTCCCTCTCTCCCCTCTCTCCCTCATCTCTTTGTTGTTCAGGTGTTATGATTTTAGACCCTGTAGGATTTTAGGATGCTCCTGTGGGAGGAACAATCTTGGGGCTACAGCCTCTTGTTGTATTTGGGAATTAGGGTTTAGAGCTTCAAGTTATTGATAACTAATAAGAGACGAATCCGGTATTTCTCATGCACTATGAACAAAGGGTCAAGTGATGTATCTAACTTCTGATAGCCTAGAAGTTGCAGGTCAAGTGTTCACTTTATAGTCTAAGACCACCATTTATTTTATAGATTGCTCTTTTCTAGTGTGTCAGCTCATTTCTACACGTCTTCCGCAACGCTCTTTAATAGTTATTATTTCTTTGTTTGATACATTAAAAGTAGTATACGTTTAAGCATGTCTTCATACGCTAGTTGGTCTGGTCTGTGACTTGTGTCATATCTAGTACTATGCACAATAACCCATTGAATTTTAAGTTGACTTTTGGATTTCACATGTATACGGAGAACAAGAATTGCATTTTATTTAGTTGGCTGGAAACCATCCAATTGACCTGTAACCTAAGCATTGTCTTCTTAAGGATTCTGCCTATAGGTGGTCAAAGAATTCTTCACATTACTAATAATTGTTCCATGCACTAGATTCATATATCGGTGTTTTAGAATTTGTTGTGTTGGAATAAACATTAGTGACATTTCAGAAAAGCGTCTACCTGTTGACGTCTGTTATTGTTCCCTTCATGTAACCTAGTTGGCTTATAACATTTATCTGTACTGATCATGTTGTAATACAGTACTTCCAAGCCATGTTTTTCTTTATGGTTTCCTACTGTTTCAAGTCGCGGCTCATTGACAACTGTAGGTGCATGAAACTGATCAAAAATTCAGCGCATGCTGATTGGTGGTATTATGGTGTATCCTGTCTATAATGTTTGCCTCAGGATCTACATTTTCCTTAGTAGTTTCAGTTTTTGCCTGGAAGTTTAATCGGTAGCAGAGAGAAGAATATGCAAGTTTCACATAGCTTGTTTTATTCTCTGAAATTTGTCAGTCTTATCTAGATGTTCAAGTTCAATGCTTTTGTTGAATTTGGAGTGTGCACATCAGCAGAGTCATTTAATCATGATCTGTTGTAATTGATTTATGTAGGTTTAATGAGATCATTATTATAATTGATGAGACATGGAAATAAAACTATTCTAGTCCCTTCCCATGATATCTTAGTTGAATCTTTAGCTTTGCAAGAACATATATGAATGAGTCATTGTTTGAGGTCTTAAGAAAGAATCTGTCTTCTTGTATTTTTGTATGATTCCTAGAACACTTTCTAGGAAAATGATTTATTTTAATTGGGTTGTCATTGTTGCTTAAAGAGATAGCTTCTGTCATATGGCTATGCTTAAATTGATAACGAAAGTATATATGGTTGTGGCACTATCTTTGGGAATTTGGATGGATGTGGTTGTGAAATGGTTTGGAAGGAAAAATAGAGTAGTGTTGGTTTTGCTACTATCTGTGCTGGGACAACAGCACCTTGAAATTGTGCTTGTGCTTGTATATGAAGCACTTTATTATGTCGTGTATGCAGGTTCATGTATGAAATGAGTCCTAATTTTTGCCGAAATGTTGATTAACTTCCATTTCGGCAGAAATTGGGCACTCCTAGTTTAAGAAAATTAGCAAAGGTCATGCCAGATTTTTTCGTGCATTTAACCAATTATTTGGTTTTATTAGTGCAAAGATTTGTGACAATGACGAGGCTGGATGTTCTAAGCGCATCAGCGCTGAAGGAGAAGTCAGAACTCCGAATAAACAGTTGACATTCTGGGAGGCGGCCCAGCGGCTAGAAGATGATGAAGAATACCATCCTTCGTAGAGCGAGGATGATGAGATGGAAGACGCGGAGGAAGAAGCTGAAGGAACGACGGACGATGAAACCACTGATGGCGGCGAGGGCACACGGAGTGGTAAAAATCCTCCTAAGAAGAAGAAGAAGAAGCCAAAGGAACGACGCCCGAACACGGTCGGCACGGTCAGGGAGGAAATTACCGAAGTGAGCCCATCAGGGGTTCCTTTGGAGCCCGACCTTGTCGTCAGAGGGTACGGAGGGCGAGTGGCGGCGATCACCCGGACAACCATCTCGATCAACACTGAGAATCTCCGGCATAAATATAATGGCCACTTGCGCACACTCCTCTTCGAGAAGCCGCACGCAAGATACAACTTCCCTGCTAAGTATTAGAACACAAATTATCATGGGAACGAAGTAAACAAATCCGCCCTCACAAAGATGAGCACCGCCCTGGCCAGCTGGAGAACCCGGATAAAGAAGAAGATCTATAAAGAAGGCAAAAGTCTCGAGGAGATCCAGAAGATTGACCCGCAGATCACCGAAGATCAGTTCCGGGAGTTCAAGGAGAGGTGTGAATCCGAAAGAGCCCTAGCCAATAGTAATCAGGGAAAGGCGCTATAGGCGATGAATATAGGTCATCACCATCTCGGATCTGGTGGATACAGAACCGCGGAGGCCAAATGGAATAAGGAGGACGAAGAGTATAGATCCAAGGGGATAGAAAACCCCTTTATAAATTCAACCGGGCAGGTTCGAAACTTCATCAGGGCTTGTTACCATGTGGGCCCAAAAACCAAACAACTCACCGCGGATCCTGCGGTGAAGGAATTCGAGGAAATTGTGGTAAGTAATCTAATTACCACGGATCAACTCGATTGCATTCTAATCGATGATCTAACCGTTTGAATGTTACTTCTTCTGCAGGAGGAGGAAATTGTTGCTAGTCATGGATCCCAGGGTTCCTCATCCCAGGGGTCGACGGCGACCACCCGGTGGGATAACCCTTTTAACAGGGCGATGAACCGGGCCAAGAAAATAGAGCCGGTTACGAAGAAGCCGTCGTCGGCTGGCCGTCTGGCCGGCCTCCGGGGGTAAGAATTGGGTGGATCATTTTGGTGCACCGCCGAGGACGCATGTGGCACCGTCGGGAAGGAGCGAGGAGGAAAACAGCGAGGTTCAAGAACTTAAGGAACAAGTGGCACGGATCCCGCAGATCGTTCAAGACAACCTGGCAATCACCCTCACGTCCTTCCTGCCTACCTTGGTGGAGTCAATAGCGAACTGGAGTGCGGGTGGTCGAGTAGGGCCATGCCCGATTCCAAGCATGGTCAGAAGCCACTCGAACAACGCGGCGCCGACGAATCAGGCGAACTACATGTTCGTGACTCCGCCCGCTAGCACCGCGGCGCCGCAAGTGTTGGTGACTCCCTCTGCCATCACTGCGGCGCCGGAGTACATGTTGGTGCCCCCTGCCATCATCGTGGCGGCACCGGAGCTCCAAGCACCCGGCGGTAGGGAGAATACACCGGCGGCCAGCACCGCGCCATCAAGCAGTCCTTCCGTCTCTTGCACGCCCGTCGCCATATGCGGTGCCTCAACATTAGACGATCTCGACGCCATCACGGTAAAAAAATTTCTTTACCGCCTTTCACGCCATATATTACTCTTATGGCATCTCTGGCGACGCCGTACATGTTTTTGCAGACGGATGTTTCTTGCACTCTCTTATGCTACGTGAACAACGAGCTGAGGGATGTTGCCAAGGGTACCATCATTCAACCCTTGCAGTGCACGTTCCACTCAAGGCCGATGCCAGATAGCGTGCACAGGGTTAAAATTAGTCGGGTGCTAAGGGGATGCGACGACCTAGAACCTCCCATTCAACCCCCAGGAGCGGATGAAGAAGAGCCGGCTGTCCTCAAAAGTTGCTTCGGCTTATTCTTGCAATGGCTAAAGAGCATGATCCGTTTAGGGACGGCGGGGGCCATCACGCCACAGACAACAACACCGCCTGTCGTGCCAGCGACAAGCGGTGGCAAGGCCCCCTTACCGCCCTGGCCGTCACCTACACGCGGTGGGTCGGATGATCATGTTGATGATATGCACATGGCGCAGGATCTGGCCGAGGATGACGAAGACTGGAATGATCACTTCTTCAACACTCAGTTTAGCAACGAAGATCTAGATGTGTCCCCACAGAGAAAGCCACTATCACCAAACGTCTGTTTGGTTCTCAGGAGACGCCACCAGCTTGCGCCTTTATAGAGCCAGCTGATATAACCAACCGGCCCTTTATTCTAAGCCTGACAGGCTACATAGGGTGGCTGGTGCTCAGATTGCGGTGCCTGCCCGCTCTCCAAAAGGAAAAAAGGGCAGGAAAAGAAAATCTAGCAGCTTGAGCCAGCCGGTGGCGTCAACAACTGCGAATCCGATCAGGTTTCAGGATGGGCCACCAAGACCCGAGGGTATTATGTGGAGGATTCATGTAGCGGGTGAGCCCATGCTACCTAAGAATTTGCGGAGGCTCGCCAGTTCGGAACTGCAGAGTGTGCATGACGGCGTGCTGGCGATAGAGAGACGCCTTCTATCGAAGAAAGATCCCTCGCACCCGGTATTCGTGGTTAAGGTGCCACTAGGCTTGGGATTCGTCGACAATGCCTCTGCGGATCTATTCTTCCTGCGGTTCGACGACATCTTCAATATGTTCCACCTATACCCGCTGCACTATACCATGGTCTGTCTGTTTTCTCTCAGCCTGGCCATGCAGATCATTAGAGAGAACACACCGGGCATCGCTATAGTGGACCCCTACTACATGCGTGACGGCTTATTGGGTTCCCCCGCCGAACGACGTATCGTGGCCTCGTACCTAAAAAGAATCCTTGTGGCGAACAAGACAAAGGAATACATTCTCGTGCCTTACTTTCCCGAGTAAGTCGTTATTCACTCGCCACCGTCGATTGGCTTTATTAGATTATCATCATTCTTTTTCCAACACATTCCATTTGAATTTTTTGCGCAGAGATGAACACTGCGCGCTCATCTCCTTATCGCCGAAGCATTCCCACGCCACATATTTTGACTCGGGGAGTCTAGGAAAGAAGAAAAACTACAACAAGATCAAGGAAGTTCTGGATGATGCTCTCACTGGCTTTGCCTCGACGGAAGGCACCACCTTCGTGCGTATGAAGGTCAAGTTTGGAAGGCACGTCTTCAACCATGTAACGGAGTTCCCCTGCGTGAAGCAGCCGAAAAACAGTAAGAAGGATGCCTACTACGCACTCCATCACATGAGGGCGTTCCTACTTGACCAGCAGAATTCTACGCTGCCAGATCATCTCAAACAGTGGGCCGAAGCAAAGGCCAAGATCACTGATTCAGATATTAGACAAGAGATGTATCGCATCCAGCAGCAGTTTGGGGCAATCATCTTTCGTGATGTCATGACTTTGGGGTGGGGGGATCTTCTACGGAGGAAATATCCCGAATAACCGTGACATAGAAGATCACCTAGAGATGCAGGGTGACTATATGAAGTTCATGACGAGACAAGGCATCCTCCTGTTCTCTAAGCCGAGCCAGAAGGCTTGATGTTGGCCTAGTTGTAGTTACAAACTATAGATGACCTTTGTGTGTATGTGGACAAGTGTACATGCTACTATACTTATCTTATTAGGTTTATGAATCATCGCTTACTTCTTTTGCTTATTATTATTATATATCAATCAATGCTTGGTTTTTTGCTTACTCTTTGGTCCTTTGCTCACTTTGGTCCTTCTTTTTTTTCCTTACTTTATTAGTCTTTTTTCGAGAATAATGTCGATGATTGAAATATCGTGGCACAATATATATGTGAATGTGCTACGACGGGATTGTGAGCCTTGTGATATGCACAAGTCCAGGTCTTGTGCATCCTACTTGGCTCACCGTTCCGTCGTAGCATATTCCTGTGTCCAATGACCTATATATATATATATATGAGGCATTCTTTTTGATTTACTTTGGTCTTTTTCGAGAATAATGCCGATGATTGAAATGTTGTGGCACGATATATATGTGAATGTGCTACGACGGGATTGTAAGCCTTGTGTTATGCACAAGTCTAGATGTTGTGCATCCTACTTGGCTTACGGTTCCATCGTAGCATATTCCTGTGTCCAACGACCTATGTATATATATATATGAGGCATTCTTTTTGATTTACTTTGGTCTTTTTCGAGAATAATGCCGATGATTGAAATGTCGTGGCACACTATATATGTGAATGTGCTGCGATGGGATTGTTCGCCTTGTGCTATGCACAGGTCCAGGTGTTGTGCATCCTACTTGGCGAACAGTTCCGTCGTAGCATATTCCTGTGTCCAACGACCTAGCTAGTTATATATGAGGCATGCTTTTTGAGTTACTTTGGTCTTTTTCGAGAATAATGCCGATGATTGAAAAGTTGTGGCACACTATATGTGAATGTGCTGCGATGGGATTGTCCGCCTTGTGCTATGCACAGGACCAGGTGTTGTGCATCCTACTTGGCATACAGTTCCATCGTAGCATATTCCTGTGTCGAACAACCTAGTTATATATGAGGCATGCTTTTTGAGTTTGGTCTTTTTGATTTAGGAGTACTTTCTATAAGTGTATCTTCATATGCGACTTTAATTATACATGTTTTTTTCAATCACCGGTTAATTATTATTGTCAACTTGTAGATGACGTGGTACGTCGTGTACAAGGGACGGGTTCCCGGAGTCTATGATGATTGGGAAGACTGCCGGAGATAGGTGCACCATTTCAGCGGCAATAGCTACAAAGGGTACAACACTATGGCGGAGGCGAAAGCTAGATACACGCGCTATCTAGTGGGAGTTAGGACGAGGAACCGGATGAAGACCTACACCTTCGTCGCGGCGGTGATCATGCTTATCTTCTTTGGTTGTTTATCCCGCGTTTGTGTCTAGCTAGTTTAGATGTGTAGACGAGCTCCCGAGCTCTAACTTGTTCGATCGACACATGTATTCGCATGTCACCAACTACTTTGTAACTTCATCGAAACAATATAACTTATACTATGTATTCATGTATGAGACTTATCTATATGTATTTGTTTCAATCTTGTTTTGCAAATTGTGTATTTATATATATAATTGTATATCTTGTATCTATGTGTGTATATCTGCCTGTAATATTGTATATAATCTGTATTGTATATCATCTGGCTCTGAAATTAAAAAAAACACCTGTGGTGCACATGACCTAACTTTTGTGGCGCACAACATCTAAAGCGCACCTAAGAAGCTTAGTGGCGACGCGGACGCATGCCACGAAGATCCAACGCCAGACGCACCACATAGCCGTGCCGCGACTAGCAGGTGCGCCACGCTTATTCGACATAACCGTGCGCACTAGGCAAGGCGCCAACGGCTAGAGAGACGCAGATCTTGAGGCTAGTGCGCCACGGATGGCCATTCCATGTGCGCCACAAACAGGCATTTTCCTAGTAGTGTGTGTGACAGTGACAGCGTACACGCCATGTGTGGCACTTAAGCTAGATTACGTATATATTCATGATTTATATTTTGAGTTGGCTGTCTCTATGAAATTGTGGTGTTTGTTGGAACCATATAGCGCTCAAGGTGACAGTGTGGGGTTATCTAGATTGGGGAAAGCGGACTTGAGGTGTGTTGTTATAACCCTACTGTGGATTAGAGTGTCCAACCCGAGAGTAGTTAAGAGTAGTATCATGAAGAGAGGATATTTATATGAGAGAGTGTTCACTAGTGAAAGTATGATCCCTAGGCCTTGTTTCTAAACATTGAAACACCGTTTGCATCTAGATTTGTTGCATGTTTGCTTGCTTCCATCTTTATTTCAGTTTCACACACGTTACCCCATGTCAACAACAAGTCAGAAGCTATTTTCTGGCACCGTTACCACTTGTATTTCACTATCTCTTCGCTGAACTAGTGCACCTATACACCTGAGAAGTGTATTAGGTGTGTTGGGGACACAAGAGACTTCTTGTATCTTGATTGCAGGGTTGCTTGAGAGGGGATACCTTTGACCACTTCCTCCCTGAGTTCGATAAACCTTGGGTGATCCACTTAAGGGAAAATTGCTGCTGTTCTACAAACCTCTACACTTGGAGGCCCAACAACTGTCTACAAGAATAGAAGTGTGTAGACATCAATGTTGAACAGGTTTCTGAAGACTTTTCAGCTGAGATGGATGGAGTCAATGTACTCGGGCTGAGTAATGACTCAAGTCCTGATACTTCAGATACTGAGTATGTTCTTTCTGGAAGGCCATTTATTCCACAAACTGTGCGACGGACGTTACATCATCATGGTTGGACTTCAGGCATGTATAATGAGCGTCACAGATATTAAAGACAGAGGTTACTTACTATGAGTACTAATATTGCGTATTGTAATCCGAAAGAATGATGTAGCTAAATAAGTGAGGTAGTATGTTTACTTTATTATAGTACATATATGGTACAAGTTGTAATGACTTTGAATTTACTAAGTGGTTTGTGATGTATAATATGTGAAATGCATATTTGGATTTTATTTGGGTTTTGATTTACATTGTGTGACTAGTTCTGTGCGTAAAGTTGAGCTCGAAACATATGTGCATGATGTAATTATGAGTATTCGCTTTATGTTGCAGGACTAGGGGGTCATGGAATCGGGTGTAGAAACCGAATCTGAGTAGCAGCGCATGGAGCGTGAGGCTAAGGAGAAGGCAGATGCAGATGCTAGAAATCTGGGAACATTACCATCACCACCAATGAGGCCGCTAATGGAGCAGAACTTTATGCAGTACATGCAAATGATGCAAGAAAACCAAAACAAGTTCATGGAAGAGTTGTTGGGACGAGCTGGAAACCAGAGAGCACCTGAAGGTGGAGGAGTGAGTCTTTTTTACTTCTAGAATGCAAGGCCGTTACCTTTTGCATCAGCTCCAGAACCAATGGATGCAGAAGATTGGCTAGCAGACATGGAGAGAAAGTTGAAGACTATAGGTTGCAATAATGAGGAAAAGCTAAGGTATGCAACTCATCTTTTAACTGGACCTGCAACATCATGGTGGGAAAATCAGTTAGTTATGCAACCGCTAGGAAGTGAGTATACCTGGGAAGAGTTCAACAAAAGGTTCCGTGAGTATCATGTTCCTGAAAGTGTGATGGAGTTGAAGTGTAGAGAATTTGAGGATCTTCAACAAGGTTATAATAGTGTTATGAAGTACATCCGGGAGTTTAGCCAACTATCTCGTTATGCCGAGGATGAAGTGAGAACCGAAGAGAAGATAAAGAAGCATTTTCTATGAGGGTTAAATCCATTCGTGAAGATGCAGTTGAGGTTGGCCAATAAACAAACTTATCAATAGTTACTGGATGCAGCCATCACTTTTGAGGATGATTATAAGAATGTTCAAGAGGATAGAATGAAGAGAGCCAAGAAGGAAACCAAGAGGATTCAGGCAAGTAAACCCAAGCCCAATCTAGAGTTTAAGCCGAGGAATAGACCTTACAACAACAACAATTCCAATCGGAGTGCAAATCCAACCGGGAGGAATATTATCTACCATAATTGCAAACTTCCAGGGTATATAAGCAGGGATTGCCAGAAACCAATGATATTTTGCCATGCTTGTGGCAAAGGGGTCATATAAAGCCAAATTGTCCAAGCAAATCACAAGGGGGTTGGCATGTTAAAGGTGGAGGACAAACCAGGGGAGGCAATGGACAACCCAATAAAGGAGGAAATTATGTCAAGAACAACAATGGCAATAGGAACAGACCAACTGGAAAGATGAATTGTGCAACCTTGGAGGAGGTGGATAACTCCGAGCATGCAGTAATAGGTACGCTCAATATCCTTACCAATCCCGGAAAAGTTCTATTTGATACTGGTGCAACTACTTCATTCATTTCTGAAGAATTCTGTGATAAATTCGGGATTAGAAGGGCATCGCTAGAAAACTCTATGACCGTAGTTACGGCAGGGGGAAATGTAGTTGTACGCCACGTTAAACAAGATCAAGTTATCTTGATCTATGGTTGTACATACTTTGCGGACCTTTATGTGATTCCTTTGAAGGGATTTGCAGTAGTGTTGGGTATGGACGGGATGACTGAACATGGGGCTCGGATTAATTGTGAGGATAAAACTGTCTCAATCAAGACTCCAAGAGGATCAAGGATAGTTGCAAATAAGCACAGTCATATTATGGTGGATCTTAAGTTAAAATCAATGAAGGAGGTCAAGTTGGTGGATATTCCTGTAGTAAATGAGTTTCAGGATGTTTTCCCAGTAGAGTTACCAGGAATGCCACCAGATCGGAAAATACAGTTCACTATTGATCTAATTCCGGGTACAGCACCAATAGCTCAAGCACCATACAAGATGGGTCTAAAAGAATTAAAAGAACTTAAAGAACAAATTGATGAGTTAGCCAGGAAAGGATTCATTCAATAAAGTGTATCTCCATGGGGAACTCTGGTGATCTTTGTAGATAAAAGAGATGGAGGAAGAAGGTTGTGTGGGGAATATAGAAATATCAATAATGTTACCATAAAGAATAAGTACCCATTGCCTAGAATTCAAGATCTGGTTGATCAAGTTAAAGGAGCTGGAGTATTTTCCAAGATTGATCTAAGATCCAGATACCATCAGATAAAAATCAAACCGGAAGATGTTCCAAAGACAGCATTTGTCTCAAGGTATGGACACCATGAGTATCTTGTCATACCGTTTGGTTTGACCAATGCACCAGCTATATTCATGAATTTTATGAACAAAATCTTCATGCCATTCTTGGACAAGTTTGTCATAGTGTTTATAGATGATATTCTGATATATTCCAAGGATAAGGAAGAGCATGCTGAACATTTGAGAATAGCATTGCAAATTTTAAGAGAACATAAGCTTTATGCTAAATTTAGCAAGTGTGAATTTTGGCTAGATGAGGTAGAATTCCTTGGTCATGTGATTAGTAAGGATGGGATTGTTGTAAATCCATCCAAAGATCAATCAGTATTAGAATGGACCGCACCAACCAATGTGAAACAAATTCAAGGTTTCTTGGGTATGGCTGGTTATTATTGGAGGTTCATTGAAGGATTATCCAAAATAGCTGGACCAATGACCAAATTGTCAAGGAAGAATACACCATTCTTCTGGGATGTGAAGTGTGAAGCAAGTTTTCAGGAGTTAAAGACTAGATTAACTACCGATCCAATTTTAGCAGTTCCTGAAACAGAGAAGGAATTTACCGTATACTGTGATGCTTACGGATCAAGACAACTAAAACCACATGAAGTCAATTACCCGATCCATGATTTGGAGTTAGTAGCAGTAGTCTTTGCTTTGAAAGGATGGAGGTATTTTCTTTATGGAGCAAGGTGTGAGTTATAGACTGACCATAAAAGTCCCAAATATTTCTTCACTCAAAAGGAATTGAATATGATACAGAAGAATTGGTTAGATCTAATCAAAGATTATGATCTGACAATCAATTATAACCATGGAAAAGCAAATGTTGTAGCAGATGCTTTAAGTCGAAAGAGTGCAGATATTCATCCTAGCAATCGGGATCTACCAAGAGATCTACAGATGGATTTGGAAAGATTGGAACTTCAATTTATAAGAACAGAGACTCTTGGAGGACTAGCTACTATGCAGGTAGCTGCAGAACAAAATAGTGATCTCAAGCACGAAATTTTTCGACATCAAGCAGAAGATCCTTTTATTGCTGAAGAAATTCGGCGGATATCTCAAGGTCAAGCATCAGTTTTTCGCTTAGGATATTATGGATCTTTATGGTTCCAAGATCGTCTTTGTGTTCCAGATGTGTCATAAATTCGTGAAGTAATACTTCGAGAGGCACATGAGACACCATACTCCATTCATCCAGGAAGTACTAAGATGTACATGGATTTGAAAGAGTTATTCTGGTGGAATAACATGAAAAGAGACATTGCAAAATATCTGTCGGAATGCCATACTTGCCAAAGGGTAAAAGCTGGACATCAAAGTCCAGCAAGACCATTACAACCCTTGGAAATTCCCGAGTGGAAATGGGAGGAAATTGGTATGGACTTCATCACAGGATTACCCATGACACCTAAATAGAAAGATATGATATGGGTGATTGTTGATAGACTCACGAAAAGTGCACATTTTATTCCGATTAATTAGAAAGATAATGCCGAGAAGTTAGTAGAAGTTTATATCAAGGAGATAGTAAGTAAGCATGGAGTGCCCAAAAAGATCGTAACTGATAGAGGATCTGTGTTTACTTCAGCATTTTGGAAACAATTACATGAAGCACTTGGTTCAAAGTTGGATTTCAGCACAACCTATCATCCAGAAACTGGGGGTCACACTGAAAGAACCAATCAAATATTGGAAGACATGCTTAGGGCTTGTGCATTATATTTTGGAGGTTCGTGGGAAGATCATCTAGCATTGGCAGAATTTTCCTACAATAATAGCTATCAGAGTAGTCTAAAGGCAGCTCCATATCAAGTACTCTAAGGAAGAAAATATAGATCACCAATATGTTGGTATGAGCCTGGTAGTAGCAAAGAATTTGCGCTAGACTATATCAAGGAAAGGCAAGATATCATAGATGTAATCAAGGATAGATTGAAAATAGCTCAAAGTAGAAAAAAGTTATGCTAATCTAAGTCGAAGATCATGGCATCCTGAAGTAGGAGACATGGTATATCTCAAAGTAAGTCCAATGAAAGGAGTTAAGAGGTTCGGGGTTAAAGGAAAATTGAGTCCCAGATATATAGGACCATTCAAAGTACTGAGTCAGAACAGGACCATAGCCTATGCTTTAGAGTTACCACCAAGATTGGCTCAAGTTCATAATGTTTTTCATGTGTCACAACTCCGGAAATGTCTTAAGGTTCGAGATGATGCAATCACACATCAAGAGGTGGAATTACAAGCAGACCTGACATATGTTGAGAAACCCTGTAAAATTCTAGAAGAGAATTGGAAAAGGTGTGAGAAACAGCGCAATCAAGTACTGCAAAGTACAGTGGGAGCATCACCCCTAGAGAGAAGCAACCTGGGAGAAAGAGGATGACTTAAGAGAAGCCTATCCAGAACTATTCAGGTACACTTTAGTAAACTTCAGGACAAAGTTTAATTTAAGGGGGGGGAGTCTGTAACATCCCAGCATTTAGGAATCAATGAAGGGTAGATATATGAATTTGTGCATATGCATGCATTCATCTGTAAAATGTGGGTAAAATTTTCGCCAAGTAAAAACCTAAAGTGACCAGAGTTTCTTTCACTCTTTAGATATATGAATAGCTCTGGAGAGTGATCGTTATAAATATTGACATTATCTTTATGAATTAATGTGTTTTGGGGAAAAGAATTTGAATTCAAATTTGAAATTTGAATTTATATTTTAAAAGTTAGGAAGTGATATTTTAGAATGAATTCCAAAATGATTTAGTAATATTATTTAATTTAATCAAGATATAATAAATAGTAATAGGAATTCAAAATAAAGAAATTCAAATAAGAAATGAATCTTTAATCCATAAATAAATTACAAAGATTGATTCATTGAGTCAATAAAGGTTCATTACAGTAAAGAAATTACAAAAAGATAAATTCATATATGAACAAACTATTACAAATTTTTACAAAAGAATGAAATAAAGATTACAAAGGAATCTATTTATCTAAGTAATCCTAAAACTAAATCTCGAGTGTCCAGATCTTGTACCTGCAAAATACAAAACAAACAAAAAGGAAAATGAAAGTTAAAGTGTTAGTTTTACTCTCAGTAGATAGCAGTGAGTTGCACTGCTCAAGATTACATCATTGAGTAATTTTTATAGGGGCAAGTTTCACCAATATGAAAGAATTTGATCTTTCATAATAAATAAGCCACAAGTCAAATATTCGCAGCAAGTAAGAGGGGAAAGTTTCACTACAAAGTTAAAAGTTAAAAGATCAAAATGTGATACACCTCACTGGTCTGATCCGCAACTATGTACCAAGAACACATGCATCACAATCACCAAATGCATGGTGTGTGTTGTCGACATAGCAATAGCATCTCACACAAGTAAAAGGAGCAATACAGCCGTGGACAGCCCCACTAGTTCATCTTTGCATCTCAAACACCATACAAAGAACACACTTAGCTTAGCAAAGCCAAGCAAACCACCAGCCAAAACCACACACCAGATCATCCTAGCATCACCAGATGGTGACATAAGGAGGGGGTGGATGAGGTGGATAGCAAGGGTTGCAGGATCTAGGAGGTGAAGGGCAGATCAAGGTCAATCTCATAGGAACCAAAAGTAGCAGGAGCATAACCAGGAGGTGAAGGACCAGATCAGGACAATAACACAATCAGTGAGATCAAGGCACCAGATCAACCAACAACCACCACAATCATCAACTATTGTGGTGAGAATCATAAAACTCCCACATATTTTGTTCATCTTATCGAAATAGAAAAGCATGTGTTGTTTTATAGTTAACCTCTTAGTGATCACCCAAGTGGGGTGAACCTATCATAGAGGATTTTGAAATATAAAGGCCAGCAGTAAACTCTACCAAATCCACCAGTATCTTAGACCAGTATCATAGATCTTGATGATAACAAAACAACTTATATCTTCCAACATGTGCTCACATAGCTTATAAAATCTGGGCACATCTCCTAATGGAGTAGCACCTCAGATTTCATAAACTCTATGCACCAACATTAAGCTATAAGAAAACCAATCATCTTAGCCAACTAGGATCCAAGATCCAGTGAACAACCATGATACTTAAGCATATCTATGAGGGATAGCAAGATAAGAATCTAGTTCCTAGAGCCTCAGACCAAGATCATAGGCATAAATATTAAGAGAAGCTTTCAACTTATTTTTGGCATTTATCCAATCTTAAGCACTGACCAAAGTAAAGCTAGTAGTAGAATCACAACTTGTGTGCCATAGTTAAATGGTGTCACAAGAACAGACTCTATCAACCAAATAAAACCATGAACTGGCTACCATAAAGAAAGTGGCAAGTGATACGTTGGAAACGTATCTATAATTTTTGATGCTCCATGCTTGTTTAGTATCTACTTTTCTTTACTTGTCCACACTTTGAGGTGATTTTTACATGTTTTCTGGTACTAACCTATTAACAAGTTGCAACAGTGCCAGATGCCTGTTTTCTGCTGTTTTTGGTTTTAGAAAAGTTAGTAAAGAAATATTCTCGGAATTGGACGGGATGAAGGACAAAGTCAATTACTTTCCGTGGGGAACAAGAAGTCCAGAGGAGAGTCGGAGGGGCCGGCCAGAGGGGCCAACGCCCCCCCATGGCGCGGCCATAGGTGGGCCCGCACCTGGCTAGGTTTTGGTGGCCCTGGCCGCCTCCCGGTCTTTCCCCTTCGCCTATAATAAGCCCCCGATGCAGAAATTCTAAGGACCTGATCGGAAATCCAAGAAACCGTCTGTAGCAGCCGCCACCATCGTCCCTAGATCGAGGGGATCTGAAGCTCTTCGCGGCACCCTACCGGAGGGGAGATCATCCCGGAGGCCTTCTCTCCGGTATGATTAGTGAGTAGTTCCACCTTGGACTATGGGTCCATGTAGTAGCTAGATGGTTGTATCTCCTCCTTTGTGCTTTCATGTATAGATCTTGTGAGCTCCGTTCATGATCAAGATCTAATCTATTTGTAATCATGCATGTTCTGTTTGCGGGGATCCGATGGATATTGAGATTATGATGTTGGTTTGATTAATGGTTTTATCTTTATGATTATATCATGTCTATGTTGTTTGAGATATTGCATGCTCTTCGTTCCTAGTGGTTATCTTGGCCAAGTAGTTGCTAGTGACTCCAAGAGGGAGTATTTATGCTCGATAGTGGGTTCATGCCTCTAGTTTCCAAAGGAAGTGACAATAATCTCTTCGGTTATAGATGTGATGTTGCTACTAGGGAGAAAACAACGGTCTCTTGTTCATGGAACATGTGGACTATTTACCTTACACACTTTGCTTAAAGCAGTTGTCTGTTGCTTGTAGCTTAATACTGGAGGGGGTTCGGATGATAACCTCAAGGTGGACTTCTAGTCATAGATGCCGTTGGATGATGTTCTATGTATATTGTTGTATTTCCCAATCGACCTCATAGGATCTTTCTGGCTAGTAATTGCATTATTATGCCTTGCTCAGTTCCTGTCAATTGCCCCGCTGTAATTTGTTTACCCTTCATGCCATGTTGTTTATCTAAGGAGAGCACCTCTAGTGAACTATGGACTCCGGTCCAATCTTTACCATTGATACATCTTCCACTGTTACTTGTTTACTTGATGCAAACCATTACCTTCCACACCATACCTTTAATCCTTTGTTACAGCAAACCGGTGAGCTTGACAACCTCACTGATTCATTGGGGCAAAGTCTTGAGTTTGTGTTGTGAAGGTCTCCACGTTGCTTGCAACACCTTTGATACGTTTCCTTCCTCCTTTAGGTTGGATAACCTCGGTCTCTATTGAGGGAAACTTGCTGATGTTCTCATCACACCTTTCTCTTGGGGTTCCAACGAAGTGTCCCACGTCAACACTGGGTGCACGCATCAAGATTTATGGCGCAGTTGCCGGGGAGGCTAAGGACGTCTTCACTAGGGGAGTCCTTCACTTCCTTTCTCTTTACTTTGTTTTTAGTTTTCTTTCTTTCTTTTGCTTGGTTTTGTTTTCCTATTTCCAAAAAACCCAAAAAAATTAGTCTAGCTTGGTTTGCTTGCCTTATTCAAAAACACAAAAAAAAATAGTTCCTGCTCTAGCTACTGCTGCTGTTTTTGGCTTGCCCACCTTTGCCAAAATGAACTCTGCTCAGAACACCAAGTTGTGTGACATCACTAGCACCAACAACAATGACTTCCTAAGCACTACTATTGCTCCACCTGCTCCTGATGCTAGCTTTTATGAAATTAAGCCTACTTTGTTGAATCTTGTGATGAGAGAGAAATTTTCTGGTGCTGGTTCTAATGATCCTGCTGCCCATCTTAATAGCTTTGTTGAATTTTGTGAGATGCAAAAGTATAAGGATGTAGATGGAAATATTATTAAGCTCAGGCTTTTTCTTTTCTCTTCGAGGGGAAAAGCTAAAGAATGGTTGCTATCTTTGCCTAAAAATAGTATTGATTCTTGGAATAAGTGCAAAGATGCTTTTATTAGAAAATACTATCCTCCTGCTAAGATTATTGCTATGAGAAGTGACATAATGAAATTTAAACAGCTTGATAGTGAACATGTTGCTCCTACTTGGGAAAGAATGAAATCTTTGGTTAAAAATTGCCCTACTCATGGACTCACTGCTTGGATGATTATCCAGACTTTTTATGCTGGTTTGAACTTCTCAAGAAACCTGTTGGATTCTGCTGCTGGAGGTACCTTCATGGGCCTCACTTTGTGTCAACACCCGGATTTTTCAATCCTAGATGCCTGTTATGCCATACATCGCAATCCCAGGATTACCATTTTTGCGAGACATAACAGAATTGGATACCATAGTACATCATCCATTACAAACGATACATAAGTTCTTACACGAATAGGGATCTCATGATCCAGTTCTTAATACAACTTCAAGCAGCGGAATACGTAATAATAACGGTAGCGTAGGCGAAGATCCATCTTCGGGGTCACAGGCAATGCTGACGATGGGAGATGATCCTAGTTGTCGTAACCTTCCTGGGGTCCATCTTCCAGGTACTCCTCTTCATAGTCTGGCCATGGGAATAGCCAGCGACAAAGCCATGAGTACTCTTTAAGTACTCGCAAACTAATACTAACAAGTAAAGGGGTTTTTGGATAATAGGACACTAGGCTCTAGGGTTGTTTTGCAAAAGCCAGATTTATCTCTACTAAGTCTCAAAGCTAGTCACAATTTTATAACTCCTAGGTGGGATCTTGTAACTCATATCACAACTCTGTTGTGGTCAAGTCAAAGTCTCAATTCATTTCACAAGTCCTTTTGAAAAGTCTGACGGGGAACAGTATGGGCACTCCAACTGTCCATAACCGCGGACGCGGCTATTCGAATAGTTTGACACTTTGCAGAGATTGTACACTTTCACCACAACATTCGATACATCCGTCAGGAACAAATCCTGAATTCACCATACTCAGTATGCGGATAATCAATCCTAACATTTCCATTACACGCCCTAGTATCAGCACCTCTCCTGTGAGTTTGGCCTCCCAACCATGACCAACTATCATCTTGGGTACTGCACAGGTGGACAATCTTCACAAGGTAGCCTCAGCTCAGACCTTGGCCGTGAGGGAACTAATACTAAGGGATATAAGTTTCCAGTCAAGCCCTACCCAATCTTCGGGTATTGTGGTTGTACGATAAAATTGGAATGGTATCGCATCCAGACAACCATCAGTTTTATACAAGGGCTAAGGCTCATGCCTTAACATTTTCATCACCAAAATCATCAGGTGTTCGGAAACACAGGTCCAAAACATTTCAATAGAATGATCCATCATTCTAACGTTTTCATAACCATTTTTCCACCAAGTAAACCCATCTAAAGTTGATCAAGTTTTATGCTTAGCACTAGCATCTATAAGTGGGGGTAGGCACTAATGAGGGGTGGTAACTAGTGGAGTTTCAACTAAGTACAACCTTATATCTTAGGATGATATCAAGGTTTCTAGCTTAGGCCAAATTTTATGCTCTTTATGCAACCTTCACATAACTTTCTAATATCTACCAAACTCTTAAGTAAACTCTAAGTAATAAGCTTTGATAAAGAAATAAAGTAAGAAGCTTGCAAATAAAACTAGGATTGGGTATCATCCAATATGTCTAACCAAGCATGCGTAGTGCATTGCATAGGTTATCTAACTTTCATAATTGCAAGTGTTAGCTTGCCTTGAGCAGAGCAGTGGTTGAAGTTCTCCTCGGCTTCTTCTTCGTAGAATCCTCCTTCCTCCTCGTATCCTTGGTCGGTACTAGCGTCTATGAATAAATACGAGGTACACAATCACCAAACAATATTTAACTACTTGCAATCATCACACACAAGGGTCCTATAGATGATCTAGCATCATCTGTAACATTACAAGGTTAAGGCTTGGTTTAATTCCTTTTTTTTATAAAAGTAATTTCTACTCATTGAAAAACTACTTAAGATTTCATATTCTCCAAACCAAACATGGGATCATGTTGACACATGTCATCACCACATATTGTAGTCCATGGGAATGTGATTTAAAGTGGTGTCAAAATTTAATAAGGTTTTACCCTTTTATTTTAATTAATTAAAGTGGCTAGAAATGCCTATGTAGCATTCTTTTATTACTTGAACATTATTTCTGCAAGTAAACCTATATATTTTTATATATTATGAAAGGTATGGTTAAATGTGATTTTTGAGAGTTGGAATCAACTCAAAAGCTATTATGATTTAAATTTGAAAACTGTTTGAATGCAGAAAAGCTTCTGCCTTGTTATTTTTACCATGGGTGATCTATAGATCCAAATGACTTGAATCCAACGGGATTGGATTCATCATTCACGGGCCTTTCCAACAAAATTGGTTTCATTCAATTTGGTGTACTGAATCGATCTGGGTTGATTTTTGAAGTTGGGTACAGAAGTGTGTTTGAATTGAAAGAGAAAAAGTTTAATTTGAATAACTGGGCTTGCGCGGGAAAAGTTAACGGGCCGGCCTGCTAAGCGCAGTGCTCCCGCGGGATGCTTAAGTGGGTGTCCCCACTCGACAGTGATATGGGGCTGGGCAAAGCGGTATGGGGCAACGTGGATCGTTCGATCTAGTTCTAATCCAATGGCTGGAAGTCATCATCGACGCGAGACAACGCCGGCGAGAACGAAACCTAGCGCGGCCAGTGATGGGTGCTGGGGGCTGACCGGGGTGCTAGCCAGGGTCGGCGAGGCGGGCGAACAACGAAGTCGACAACGGCGAATATCCTGGTACTGGTGGCTTCTTCTGGGCGGCTCCAATCGATAGCTCCCTTCTTCTCCAGAGGCGGCGGGCTCCGGTGAAATTCCGGCGATGCGCTGCTCGCCTTGCTCCGGGACTGAGGTGGGGTGGTTCTGGGTGAGAGAGGAGTGGAATGGTGTGAAGAAATCGAGCGGGGGAGTCCTCCTTTTATAGGCTCGACGGCGAGACCGAACGGGATGGGCAGGCGACGGTGGCGACATGGCTACGGGCTGCTAGAGGCATGGCCGGCGGTGGCGATCGCTTGGTGGTCTCCTGGCGATGCTCTACGGCTTTAATGTGCGAGTAGGGGCGGTGAGGTTTGGTCTGGAACGGGCGATGCTCTGCACGGCAGAGGCGGCGTCTTCGACGACGGGCGGTGGCTATGCAGCACGGGGCAACAAATGGGGATGTTTGGCGGTCTCCTGGGTCGGTGGTGATCATGTATGCATGCGGCGAGGGCGGCGCGCGGTCTGTGGGCTTCGGTCGAGGGTGGTGCTCTGGCGCACGCTCGGCATGGTCGACAGCGGCACGGGCGCGGCGTTCCTGGCGGTTCTGGGCATTGTCTGCGAGGCAGGGCTGGTCGAGAGGGGGCGGTGAGGCATGGGTGATCTCCCAGACAAGGTTGGCACGGCTAGTTCTTCCTCTAGCCTGATGTCCACACTGGGGTGACAAGGGGGTGCTCGGCTGTTCACCATTGATGGCAATGGCAAGCTCACAGTGGTGCTAGTTCTTAGTTAATCTTCCTAGATAATCTACTAAGCTGGGTGTGAGCTAGATAGGGAACCAAATAGGCTCAAAACACTGCACACAATAGTGTTTGATGTTTGTTTGATTTGTGTCTGCAACCTGTTTGATGAAATGGCCGCATGAAATCAAGTTTTGAATTTTGAAATGATTTTTGGTGGGTTTGCTAGATTGGTGCTGGTGAGTCTGCAGATGCTTGGGTTTTTAAAGTTGAGCTTGTTTGAGTGGTTTTTGAAAAAGTGGGATCTTCCCATGTGATAAAGATTGAATTTTGAATTGTCATTTAAACTATGGATTTGAAAGTTTCTGGATGATCACAAAGTGGGCCTTGATACTTTGTTATAAGTACATTCAAGGGGTGAAAAGATCCAGAAAAGTTTCTGTTAGGTTTTGAAAGTTTGAGACAGCCAAAGTAGGCATGGGAGTTAAATTGGTCAAAGTGACCATTCATTTAATATATGTGTTTTGATTTACTTGTCTTTAGGAAAAGTGTGGGAAATGTTTTAGATGATGTTTATTTCACCTAAGAAACATTTTACAAGCAATGAAGCAATCAAACAAGGTGGTTTAAAAGAATTTAAATTCAATGCATACACATATGCATGCATTCATAATTTTATTTAGAAAAGTTTTTTGTTAACCCTAATTTTGATGTTTAGAAATTGATGATCCAAGTTTAGTATTTTTGGGATGTTACAAACCTTCCCCCCTTAAACAAAATCTCGTCCTGAGATTTGAAAAAGGACGAAAAGATTACCTAGGATTTGAAGAGATCTGGAAACTCTGTCCTGATGTGATCTTCGCGTTCCCAGGTAGCTTCCTCTTCTGTGTGGTTGCTCCACTGAATCTTGAGAAACTAGATACTTCGGGTTCGGGTAGTTCGAAAAGCTTCTTCCAAAATGCGGATGGGTACTTCGGGATAGGTCAGGTCATTGTTGATCTCTATGGTCCGATGGTCGATATTCTTGAACACTTCGGTCTTCTCGGGGACTTCGAGACACTTGCGAAGTAACGAGATATGGAACACATTGTGCACGGCTGACATCTCTTCTGGTAGCTCCAATTGATACGATACTTCTCCTCGACGGATCAAAATTTTGAAAGGTCCGATATATCTGGGGGCTAACTTTCCTTTGAGTTAGAAACACTGCATTCCCTTCAATGGCGACACTTTCAGATAAACAAAATCTCCTATGTTGAAGGCGAGGTCTCAACGTCTCTTGTTGGCGTAACTCTTCTATCGGGATTGGGCGGTCTTGAGGTGCTCACGAATCTTGTGAACCTTCTCTTCTGCTTCTCGTAGGATGTCGGGTCCGAAAATCTGACTCTCTCCTACTTCCGACCAGTTCAAAGGGGTGCGACACTTCCTTCCGTACATAAATTCAAATGGGGCCATTTGCAAGCTGGCTTGGTAACTTTTGTTGTATGAAAATTCTGCAAACGGAAAACAGTCTTCCCATTTGGATCCATATTCTAACACACATGCTCTCAGCATATCTTCGAGTATTTGATTTACTCGCTCCGTTTGTCCATCGGTCTGAGGGTGATACGCGGTACTGAAATCTAGGCGGGTTCCTAAACCTTCTTGAACTTTCTTCCAGAATCTCGAGGTAAACTGAGTTCCTCGATCCGATACTATGTTCTTAGGGACTCCGTGAAAACTAACGATTCTAGCGATGTACAACTCAACTAGTTTCGAACTTTGATAGGTGGTTTTGACGGGCAAGAAATGGGCGACTTTGGACAATCTGTCCACTATGACCCAGATAGTCATTTCCCCTATTAGAAGTAGGTAGTCCAGTGATAAAGTCCATTCCTACAGAATCCCATTTCCATTCCGGAATCTGCAAAGGTTGCAACAATCCAGCGGATCTTTGATGTCCTGCCTTGACTAGCTGACAGATATCACACTTGGCGATATAGCTTCCGATTTCTCTCTTCATCTTATGCCACCAAAATTGCTCCTTTAAATCTTGATACATCTTAGTTCCTCCGGGATGGATAGAATAAAGAGTATCATGAGCCTCCTTCAAGATAACTTCTTTCAACTCAAAATCTGCTGGTACACAAAGGCGTCCTTTGTACCACAAAACTCCTTCTTCGTCCTCGGTGAATCCGGGTACTTTGCCTGTACCGATATGACGCTTGATTCCGTCGATACTGGCATTTCCCTTCTGCACCTCTTTAATCTGACTGATCAAAGTGGGCTGAAGTTCTATGCTAGCCAAAAATCCTTCGCTCACTAATTCCATCAGAAAATCTTCCATCTCCTTGTGCAAACTTGGTTGCTCCTTCAAAATCATGGAGTTCAAGCGGCACGGCAATCTGATAAGGGCATCGGATACCACGTTGGCTTTACCAGGGTGATAGTGAATGTCCAGGTCGTAATCCTTGATTAGCTCAATCCATCTTCTCTGCCTCATATTCAGATCCTTCTGAGTGAATATATACTTTATGCTCTTGTGATCCGAATAAATCTCACAACGATTTCCCATCAGGTAATGTCTCCATGTCTTCAGGACTAGAACTATGGCTACGAGTTCGAGGTCATGGGTTGGGTAATTTTTCTCATGTTGCTTCAATTGTCGAGATAGATAAGATATAACTTTCCCTTCTTGCATTAGCACACATCCGAGACCAATCTTGGATGCGTCACAATACACATCGAAGGGCTTCGTGATATCTGGCATGATCAAGATTGGGGCTGAAATCAATCTCCTTTTGAGTTCTTGAAAGCTCGCTTCACATTTGTCGGTCCATTCAAACTTCTTGTCCTTCTTCAGCAATTGGGTCATGGGTCTGGCGATACTCGAGAATCCTTCTACGAATTTGCGGTAATATCCCGCCAATCCGAGAAAAGCACGAACTTGGGTTTGAGTGGCTGGGGCTTGCCAATCTTCTACATCTTTTACTTTGGCAGGGTCAACGGCAATTCCTCCGGCTGATACAATGTGACCGAGGAATCCTACCTCCTGTAACCAGAATTCACATTTGCTAAACTTGGCATACAACTGATGCTCTCTAAGGGTTCCAAGAATGGTCCTTAGGTGTAGCTCATGTTCTTCTCTGATTTGGAATAAATCAGAATGTCATCGATGAAAACAACGACAAACTTATCCAGGAAGTCCATAAAAATCTTATTCATGAGGTTCATGAAATAAGCGGGGGCATTGGTTAATCCAAAAGACATGACTGTATACTCGTACAATCCATATCTGGTGGTAAATGCAGTCTTTGGAATATCCTCTGCACGAATCTTCAGTTGATGATAACCAGTTCTAAGATCAATCTTAGAAAACACCTAGGCACCGGTCAACTGATCAAACAAATCTTCTATCTTGGGCAAGGGGTACTTGTTCTTGATGGTGACATCATTCAACTTCCGATAATCCGTACACAAACGGTTACCTCCATCCTTCTTGTCCACAAATAAGACAGGTGATCTCCATGGTGACGCACTTGGTTGAATCAATCCGATTTCCAACATGGAATCCAGTTGCTTCTTCAGTTCTGTGAGCTCTGACGGGTTCATACTATAGGGTCTTTGGGCTATGGGTCCTGTTCCGATGATTAGTTCGATGATGAACTCGATATCCTGATCTGGGGGCATACCGGGCAAAACATCTGGAAATACATCGGGGTATTCGCAGACTATCCGGACTTGGTCAATGGTAGGTTGGGCTATACTCTTGTTGCATTTGAATTGGCGATGTAAGGTTTCAGATATATGTTCGACTGATATTCTGGGTGTACTGGTCATGGTGATGGCTTTCTTAGCACAGTCAATCAATCCCTTATGTTTGGACATCCAATCCATTCCTAGTACTACTTCCAAACCTTTAGTTCCGAGTACTATTAGATTAGCATAAAAATATATGCCATGGATTCGGATAGGGACAGCTTTGCAAATTTGCCTAGCCTTGGTGGTTGATCCGGGAATTTGAACAATCATAACATGCTTCAGTTTGGTTGGTTGAATTTTACTAGTGTAGGCAAATTCTTTGGTGACAATTGAATGCGATGCACCAGAGTCAAACAACACTCTTGCAAGTACTGAATTAACAGAAAACATACCCAGCATGACGTCTGGCGCTTCCTGAGCTTCTTCAGCATGCATGAGAAAAATACGGCCATTGCGGTTGAGTGAATTCCCTGGGGCAAATCTTCTCCCTGGCTGGACACGACGCTGTTGCTGGGCTGGGGCATTGGCATTGGGGGCTGTAGCATTCTTCTTGTTGGGGCACTCGTTGGAATAGTGGCCTTTATTCGCACAGTCATAACAGGTCACTTATGACTTGGCCTTGGCTGCGACAGGCACAACATTGCTTCCAGTCCTCGGGGCAGTGTTGGGGTTGGCGGTAGCATTGTTGGTGTTGAACTTGCATGGGGCACAGGTGAAATTGCTAGAGTTTTCGGGGTTGTTGTGATTTCCTCCGGGCCTAGGGTTTCCACGGTTGGGATAGGTCGGACGGGTCATAGGGGGTCTGTTGGTTCTTGGGGCAAATCCTGGAGATGGGTTGGGGCGATACTTTGGGGTCTGATGGGTTCCTGGTTGGTTCATCATACGAAGCTTGCGGTTCTCATTGGCTTGGTTGATATTTCCTTCCATCTAGATAGCAGAGTCGACAAGGGCTTCAATATCAACAAAGGGGATATTGACTAACACTGTCTGCATCTCGTCATGCAGACCATTCAGGAATCTTTCTTTCTTCTTGGCCTCCGTGTCGAGATCATCCGAGGAATACCTAGCTAATGACAAAAATTTGTCACGGTATTCCACTACGGTCATCCTTCCTTGCTTCAGCTCTCTGAACTCTTCTCTCATTCTCTTGATCAAACCCGGTGGCACATGGGTTCTACTAAACTTGACCTTGAATTCCTCCCAGGTCATCATCTGGCCTCCGGTCATTGTGTGAACACTGTTCCACCATGCCCTGGCATCTCCGGCTAGATAATGGGTGGCAAACAGAACTTTCTCGTTGACTTCCACTCCGACGACTTCTAAGTTATTTTCCATGGTTTGCAGCCAATCATCGACATCTAGGGGTTCTTCTGACTTAGAGAAAATGGGTGGGTTGGTATTCTAGAAATTCTTGAGCTTAGATCCATGGTTGTCCTGATTTCCGTGGCCTTGGTTGTTGTGGGCTAGCTGAGCTATCTGTTGCAGAGTGGCTAGGTTGGCTTGATGTTCCGCTCTTTCATCTTCGCGGTCAGAAGTCAACATTTGCAGAATCTGCAACATCGGGTCCGGGGCTGAACCACTTCCTCCACATGGCATCTGAAGATTGAGATAGATCATGAGAAAAGAGGGAAATTTCTAAAGTTTCGGGGACTTTGAAAAGTTTTAAAGGTTTGACTCAGATTTTTCTAGCAACTTGCTTTCCATTCATTCATTCATTCATAGCACTCAGTACAACACACACCACAACAAAGAAAAGCAGATGGTTTTAAGAACCATTCTGAGAACTACGATACAGTGGACCGAATACTGTTCACTACGCTAGTGCTCAAATGCTACTACTCCTTGGAGTCTGTGGCTTCATCATCTTCATCATCATCGATGAAGGAGAAATCATCTTCATCGGTGAAGAAGTCCATGGCCCGATCCTCAAGAAAATCATTGTCATCGCTGAGATAGGAGTAGGGGTCTCCACGAAGATCCTCTCCGGCATTCTCCCTTTCCTCCAACTGCATGTCTCTCTCGTGGATGGTCTCCTCCAAAGATGAGATGCGGTGGTGAAGACGGGCAATAATGCGCTCCTTCTTGTCAAGCTGACGGCAGTGAGACTTGTGATCCTTTGCTAGCATGGCGATGGTCTGATCCTTCGTCTTGATGATGGCAGACTTATGGTTGGAGTAGTCACGACAGTTGTCTAACTCCTGCTGACGATCATACATCATGAAGCTAAGGTGGTCCAATTGAGTCTTCAGCTCGGGGTGGTATGGGGCTTCCAGTGGTTGTCCATTTGCATCACGCCTTGGGAAAAACTCAAAGCGAGTACCCTTGATCTGATTGATGCTCGCCCCACAGACGGAAAGAGCTTCCTGCATTGCTCTGGCAAGTCCATCGAGCCAGTTGTTTTCCCTCAAGGTAAACTGAATTCCCTCCGCAGTGGGAGGTTCAATCTTTCCTCGGAGACTTGCAACAATTAGCCACTGCAGATCTTCTCCTCCTTGATCATTGAGCTGAGCTCCGAAGAACTCGGGGTGCGGACGCTCGAGAAGTTCCGAAAGCTGGTCCAAATCCCTCTCAAAGATAAGGTCTCCACCATTCCCCAGTTGGTAAAACTTGCTGTACTTCACGTCCATATATAAAAATAGAGGATGAGTAGGTTAGCAGAGTGATCAAGTGTGTCAAATTTTTATGTATTTTGCAAGAGTTTTTGAGGAACATGAATTTTTATGAAAGAATCAAAGAGATAAGAATGAGAATAAGTTTTTGTAAATATTTGTTTTCTTTGGTTTTGAAACTAAGTTTTTGGTTCAAACGTCCAGTCTAACTAGGGTCTCCTATGGTCAGGATGGCTCTGATACCAACTTGTCAACACCCGAATTTTTCAATCCTAGATGCCTGTTATGCCATACATCGCAATTCCAGGATTACCATTTTTGCGAGACATAACAGAATTGGACACCATAGTACATCATACAATACAAACGATACATAAGTTCTTACACGAATAGGGATCTCATGATCCATTCCTTAATACAACTTCAAGAAGCGGAATACGTAATAATATAGCAGTAGCGTGGCGACTCCATCTTCGGGTCACAGCAATGCTTGTGATGGGAGATGATCCTAGTTAGTAACCTTCACAGGGTCCATCTTCCAGGTACTCCTCTTCATAGTCTGGCCATGGGAATAGCCAGGGACAAAGCCATGAGTACTCTTTAAGTACTCGCAAACTAATACTAACAAGTAAAGGGTTTTTTGGATAATAGGACACTAGGCTCTAGGGTTGTTTTGCAAAAGCCAGATTTATCTCTACTAAGTCTCAAAGCTAGTCACAATTTTATAACTCCTAGGTGGGATCTTGTAACTCATATCACAACTTTGTTGTGGTCAAGTCAAAGTCTCAATTCATTTCACAAGTCCTTTTGAAAAGTCTGACGGGGGAACAGTATGGCCACTCCAGCTGTCCATAACCGCGAACGCGGCTATTCGAATAGTTTGACACTCTGCAGAGATTGTACACTTTCACCACAACATTCGATACATCCGTCAGGAACAAATCCTGAATTCACCATACTCAGTATGCGGATAATCAATCCAAACCTTTCCATTACATGCCCTAGTATAAGCACCTCTCCTGTGAGTTTGGCCTCCCAACCATGACCAACTATCATCTTGGGTACTGCACAGGTGGACAATCTTCACAAGGTAGCCTCAGCTCAGACCTTGGCCGTGAGGGAACTAATACTAAGGGATATAAGTTTCCAGTCAAGCCCTACCCAATCTTCGGGTATTGTGGTTGTACGATAAAATTGGAATGGTGTCGCATCCAGACAACCATCAGTTTTATACAAGGGCTAAGGCTCATGCCTTAACATTTTCATCACCAAAATCATCAAGTGTTCGGAAACACATGTCCAAAACATTTCAATAGAATGATCCATCATTCCAAGGTTTTCATAACCATTTTTCCACCAAGTAAACCCATCTAAAGTTGATCAAGTTTTATGCTTAGCACTAGCATCTATAAGTGGGGGTAGGCACTAATGAGGGGTGGTAACTAGTGGAGTTTCAACTAAGTACAACCTTATATCTTAGGATGATATCAAGGTTTATAGCTTAGGCCAAATTTTATGCTCTTTATGCAACCTTCACATAACTTTATAATATCTACCAAACTCTTAAGTAAACTCTAAGTAAGCTTTGATAAAGAAATAAAGTAAGAAGCTTGCAAATAAAACTAGGATTGGGTATCATCCAATATGTCTAACCAAGCATGCTTAGTGCATTGCATAGGTTATCTAACTTTCATAATTGCAAGTGTTAGCTTGCAAGGTTACTATCTTGCCTTGAGTAGAGCAGTGGTTGAAGTTCTCCTCGGCTTCTTCTTCGTAGAATCCTCCTTCCTCCTCGTATCCTTGGTCGGTACTAGCGTCTATGAATAAATACGAGGTACACAATCACCAAACAATACTTAACTACTTGCAATCATCACACACAAGGGTCCTATAGATGATCTAGCATCATTTCTAACATTACAAGGTTAAGGCTTGGTTTAATTCCTTTTTTTTTAGAAAAGTAATTTCTACTCATTGAAAAACTACTTAAGATTTAATATTCTCCAAACCAAACATGGGATCATGTTGACACATGTCATCACCACATATTGTAGTCCATGGGAATGTGATTTAAAGTGGTGTCACAATTTAATAAGGTTTTACCCTTTTATTTTAATTAATTAAAGTGGCTAGAAAGGCCTATGTAGCATTCTTTTATTACTTGAACATTATTTCTGCAAGTAAACATATATATTTTTATATATTCTGAAAGGTATGGTTAAATGTGATTTTTGAGAGTTGGAATCAACTCAAAAGCTATTATGGTTTAAATTTGAAAAATGTTTGAATGCAGAAAAGCTTCTGCCTTGTTATTTTTACCATGGGTGATCTATAGATCCAAATGACTTGAATCCAACGGGCTTGGATTCAGCATTCACAGACCTTTCCAACAAAATTGTTTTCATTCAATTTGGTGAACTGAATCGATCTGGGTTGATATTTGAAGTTGGGTACAGAAGTGTGTTTGAATTGAAATAGAAAAAGTTTAATTTGAATAACTGGGCTTGCGCGGGAAAAGTTAACGGGCCGGCCTACTAAGCGCAGTGCTTCCGCGGGCTGCTTAAGTGGGTGTCCCCACTCGACAGTGACACGGGGCTGGGAGTCATCGTCGACACGAGACAACGCCGGCGAGAACGAAACCTAGCGCGGCCAATGAGGGGTGCTGGGGGCTCACCGGGGTGCTGGCGAGGGTCGGCGAGGCGGGCGAACAACGAAGTCGACGACGATGAATCTCCTGGTACCGGTGGCTTCTTCTGGGGCAGCTCCAATTGCTGGCTCCCTTCTTCTCCAGAGGCGGCGGGCTCTGGTGAAATTCCGGCGATACGCTGCTCGCCTTGCTCCGGGACTGAGGTGGGGTGGTTTTGGGTGAGAGAGGAGTGGAATGGTGTGAAGAAATCGAGCGGGGGAGTCCTCCTTTTATAGGCTCTATGGCGAGACCGAACGGGATGGGCAGGCGACGGTGGCGACGGTGGTGACGGTGGCGACATGGCTACGGGCTGCTAGAGGCATGGCCGGCGGTGACGATCGCTTGGTGGTCTCCTGGCGATGCCCTACGGCTTTAATGCGCGAGTAGGGGCGGTGAGGTTTGGTCTGGAACGGGCGATGCTCTGTGCGGCAGAGGCGGCGTCTTCGACGGCGGGCGGTGGCTGTGCGTCACGGGGCAGCAAACGGTGATGTCTGGCGGTCTCCTGGGTCGGTGGTGATCACGTATGCACGCGGCAAGGGCGGCGCGCGGTCTGTGGGCTTCGGTCGAGGGTGGTGCTCTGGCGCACGCTCGGCATGGTCGACAGCGGCGCAGGCAGGGCTGGTCGAGAGGGGGCGGTGAGCCATGGGTGATCTCCCAGACAAGGTGGGCACGGCTAGTTCTTCCTCTAGCCTGTTGTCCACACTGGGGTGACAAGGGGGTCCGCGGCTGTTCACCATTGATGGCAATGGCATGCTCACAGTGGTGCTAGTTCTTAGTTAATCTTCCTAGATGATCTACTGAGCTGGGTGTGAGCTAGACAGGGAACCAGTTAGGCTCAAAACACTGCACACAATAGTGTTTGATGTTTGTTTTATTTGTGTCTGCAACCTGTTTGATGAAATGGCCGCATGAAATCAATTTTGAATTTTGAAATTATTTTTGGTGGGTTTGCTAGATTGGTGCTGGTGAGTCTGCAGATGCTTGGGTTTTGAAAGTTGAGCTCATTTGAGTGGTTTTTGAAAAAGTGGGATATTCCCATATGATAAAGATTCAATTTTGAATTGTCATTTAAACTATGCATTTGAAAGTTTCTAGATGATCACAAAGTGGGCCTTGATACTTTGTTATGAGTACATTCAAGGGGTGCAAAGATCCAGAAAAGTTTCTGTTAGGTTTTGAAAGTTTGAGACAGCCAAAGTAGGCATGGGAGTTAAATTGGTCAAAGTGACCATTCATTTAATATATGTGTTTTGATTTACTTGTCTTTAGGAAAAGTGTGGGAAATGTTTTAGATGATGTTTATTTCACCTAAGAAACATTTTACAAGCAATGAAGCAATCAAACAAGGTGGTTTAAAAGAATTTAAATTCAATGCATACACATATGCATGCATTCATAATTTTATTTAGAAAAGTTTTTTGTTAACCCTAATTTTGATGATTAGAAATTGATGATCCAAGTTTAGTATTTTGGGGATGTTACACTTTGGGTGCTGCAACAAGGCTCCTTGATAATATGATGGCCAACTACTCTGAATGGCATGTTGAGAGAGCTCCACATGGTAAGAAGGTAAATTCTGTTGAGGAAACTTCCTCTTTGAGTGAAAAGATTGATGTTATTATGGATATGCTTGTTAATGGGAAAGCTCCTCTAGATCCTAATAGTGTTCCCTTAGCCTCTTTGGTGGCTCAAGAATAGCAGTTTGATGTGAACTTCATTAGAAACAACAATTTCAACAACAATGCCAATAGGAATAATTTTGGTAGCAACAACAATTATATGCCTTATCCTCCTAGTGGAAATGCTTATCAGGATAGATCTGGAATGCCTAGTGAACAGAGGATTCTAGAAGTTGAGAGATCCACTAAATTTTTTATGCAAATGCAATATCAACAAAACAAGATTTTCACTAAAACTATGGAGGAACAATCTATTATCTTGAAAAACATTAGTGTTTAGCTTGAGAATCTGAATAGAGAAATTCCTAGTTTACAGTCAAAAATTTTGAGTGCTGAGAAAAATATATCCTCTTTGTCTGAAGCTCAAACTTCCTTGGTTAATAAAATGGCTGCTAAACCTGAAACTATGGAAAACACCTTTGCTACTTCTCATGCCATACAAGTTACTATTGATGAAAATGTTAGGCTGTTAGCTCATCTTCATGCTAGGTGGGAAAGGGAAGCTGAAATTGATAGAAACAATAGTGTGTGCACTATCACCACTAAACCACAAGTAGCCCCTATTTCTCCTCCTACTATGCCTAAGACTAGTGAGCCTACTACTAGTGATGCTAAGTTTGAATTTGATATTGATGGTTGCAATATTTCTGAAGTGATTATGTTCCTGCAAAAGCTTGCTAGAAGTCCTGATGCTAGTGATATGCATGTTGCCTTTACCAAACACATTACAGATGCTCATGTTAAGATTAAGGAAGAGAAGCTAAAACACAAAGCTTCTATTCCTAGGAAAGTAGAAGATAGTTGGGAACCCATTATTAATATGCAAGTGAATGACTTTGATCTCAAAGATTCATGTGATCTTCGTTCTAGTGCCTCTATTATGCCTAGGAAGATTTATGAAATGCTTGATTTACCACCTTTGGAAGATTGTTATTTGGATGTCCCACTTAATGATAATGCTAAGAAGAAACTCATGGGGAGTGTTAATGATGTTCTTATTATGGTTAACAATGCTTATGTCCCTGTTGATTTATATGTTTTGGATGTTGAATACAATGCTTCTTATCCTATTACTTTGGGAAGACCTTTTCTTAGAACAGTTGGTGACATCATTGATATGAAAGAATGCACCATCAAATATCATTTTTCATTCAAGAAAGGTATTGAACACTTCCCTATGAGAGAGAAGTTGTTTTTTGCCCCTCCTTTGAAAGCAAGATTTGATGTTAATGCTTCTTCATTTGAAAATACTTGATTCTTCTTGCTTCTTGTGCCTAACTTAAAGCAGTTAAATAAAAGTACTTGTTGAGAGATAACCCAAGAGTTTCCTTGAGTCTTGGAAGTTATTACTTCTGTAATTACCTCTCATTATCCTTTTTGTTTGCTTTTTGTGCCAAGAATGACCTCTAATGAGAGGGAAGTAAGATTTGGGGAGTTGCTGTCCCGAAACAGATTTTTGTCCTCCACCAAAACAATTCGTGAGGAGGATATGTAATTCCGATTGAGCGAAAAATTTAGGAATAAATCCCCCAGTATGTTGTCTAACTTTCGTTAGTTCAATACTTTTTTATTTGAGCAACATAAGATGTTGGAAAAAATTCGTTTCCACCTGCTGGTCTGTTTTGACAGATTTCTGCCATTATTTGCATTTGCTTCTTATTGATTCCTTTTTGAGCTCTCTTCAGGTAAATTGAGTTTCTTTGAAGGAGGTACTACAGTAGCTTATGTTTTTAGTGAAAAGCCTTGCTGTTATGAAGCTTTGCCAAGGGTCTAATATCTTTTGAATAAGATAATGTTGCTAATAAAAATTGTGTGAAGTTTTGTATGAAGGAAAAATTTCATGTGTAGAGAGAGAATGATGCAATGAGATGAAAAATGGACAAAAACTCAAGCTTGGGGATTCCACCATGGTTTCACCCCAAGAAATATCCAAGAGGTACAAGCGTCAAAGGTTGGGGATGACCAAGGCATCCCCTTCTTCATCAATAAAAAGCTCAGGTCTGTCTAGACACTTCGTTTTTATTGTTTCATGCACAGTTGTGTTGTTCTTGGTGCGTCTTAGTTTTTGTTTGCTTTGCTTACTTTGTTTAGTTTGCTTTAGTAGTTTGGACCCCCGCTCTCACTGTGTTGTTTTGCAAATAAGTTTGCTTGGTGTTTGGAAAGGAGTAGTAAGTTCTTGCTTGAAGTGCAAGAGGAGCTTGCATTGACTATGACTTAGACTTTAGCATGACATGCTAGGTGTTGTTTTAGCATTATGTTTAGTGATTATTTATGTAGCATGTCTTGTTCCAAACAATTGGGATTTCTTATTGTGCCTTGAAGAAATTATGCGTTTTTTAGCACGCAAAAGCATAGTATTGTGGTATTCTCCTTTGATGCTTTGCTTGGGTTGACTTGGCACATGCTCACACCATGTTATGACTATGACAAGTCACCATTAGCCTCTATAATCATTTAGTCCTTGACTTGTAGTACCACTCTTTGCTTTGATTAGTTTGCTTTGTCGCATTACATAATAATGGCCATTATTGCTCTCTTAGTTGGTTGCTCCCAGTATTTTGCTAGCCTGCACTTGTATGAGTAAGATCTACTCATGCTTCCAACTCCCAAGAAACCAAGTTATTCCAAAGTGTACACTATAAACTCCTATTCATGGTGTGTTACACCATTCCAAAGTATATTCTTGTTTTCATCTATCTTCCAATTAAAAACTATTTTGTTATGTGAAAACTTAGTGATTAAAGCCCTCACGAACTTGCTGGCACACTTTATTCTTTTCCCTTAATAAACTTGAACCATTGTGACAACTTTATTGTATATGCTTGCACTTATAAGTTTGAATTAGCAGAACCGTGCTGTCACGGGGAACATTTTCAACATTGCACTTGTACCTTGTTGTACTCAGTTGATATCATGTTCTTTTGTCTAAGGATGTCACCGGTGTGAAATAAAGAGGGAACTTGCAAGTCCATGGAGTTTGTATCCTGTGTTAGAGAAATGCCTGGGCCGCTAGCCTAAGCCGTGCCTAATCATGGTGGAAACTTGCACCATCACCATAGTGACATCTATGAAGCGTTCTTCTTATAAAAAAAGCGACACATTGAGAAAAGTGGAAAGAGAGAAAAAACCACCATATTCCCATGGTACATAAGAAGAATTGCTGAGATGCTCATTGTCTGCTTGCCTTCTCATTTTGGTTATGGGAAAGCTCATGTACCATGTGCAAGGGGTACCCCATTGGCGGTTTTCAATGATATGCAAATACTTACAGTGACAAGAACTTACCTGGACCCAAAGTTGAGTATGCATGAGGTGTGGCCCTCGTATTCAAGGGGCATGAGATTGCCAACTTATACTTCGTCAAGCATATACTCCAGCTTTGCCACTTTAACCTTAACCACTTCAAGATGCTCATGATAGGGGCAATGAGGGCTGAAAGCTAACTGGTACCATAAATTTTTGGAAGCTCTTTTTGAAAATTTTAATCCCTGCTTCCTTTACAAAAAGGCCTTTCTTCCACCATTATTTGAGTCTCCACCTTCTACATTTAGGCACCATTAAGAGAGCATAGTTGTCATTCTGTGTGTAGTGTTCCAAAGCTTATTAATTGATGCATATTGTGTTATTACTTGCTCTTGTGCTACCTGTTTCTAGTCACCCTTGTGAACTTTGCAGGTGTCCTATGCATTATATTGCTACTCTATGAGGGACAAGCTGATTGCCACTATGCTATGTTTTCTGCATGTGAAACAAACAAACGTTTTTCAATGCATATTATTCATGATATTTGTGTAGCTTGCCAGGTTGCATGCATAATTACTATGTCCTATTGTTAGAACTCCATATTTCATGCACATGTTTAGAGTTCTTTGATCCCGGCTTTCAATGCTTGAAAATGGTTGGATCTTTATTGTGAGGGTGCATGTCACCTCAAAAATTATTCTTTTATCACTTACCTACTCGAGGACGAGCAGGTGTTAAGCTTGGGGATGCTGATATGTTGGAAACGTATCTATAATTTTTGATGCTCCATGCTTGTCTAGTATCTACTTTGCTTTACTTGTCCACACTTTGAGGTGCTTTTTAGATGTTTTCGGTTACTAACCTATTAACAAGTTGCAACAGTGCCAGATGCCTGTTTTCTGCTGTTTTTGGTTTTAGAAAAGTTAGTAAAGAAATATTCTCGGAATTGGACAGGATGAAGGACAAAGTCAATTACTTTCCGTGGGGAACAAGAAGTCCATAGGAGATCCAAAGGGACCGGCCAGAGGGGCCAACCCCCCCTAGGCGCAGCCACAGGTGGGCCCGTGCCTAGCTAGGGTTGGTGGCCTTGGCCGCCTCCTGGTCTCGCCCCTTCGCCTATAAGAATCCGCCGATGCAAAAACTCTCAGGACCCGATCAGAAATCCACGAAACCGTCTGTAGCCACCACCACCATCGTCCTAGATCGGGGGATCTGAAGCTCTTCTCAACACCCTACCAGAGGGGAGATCATCCCGGAGGCCTTCTCTCCGGTATGATTCGTGAGTAGTTCCACCTTGGACTATGGGTCCATGTAGTAGCTAGATGGTTGTATCTCCTCCTTTGTGCTTTCATGTATAGATGTTGTGAGATCCGTTCATGATCAAGATCTAATCTATTTGTAATCATGCATGTTGTGTTTGCGAGGATTCAATGGATATTGAGATTATTATGATGGTTTGATTAATGGTTTTATCTTTATAATTCTATCATGTCTGTGTTGTTTGTGATCTTGCATGCTCTCCGTTGCTAGTGGTTATCTTGGCCAAGTAGTTGCTAGTGACTCCAAGAGGGAGTATTTATGCTTGATAGTGGGTTCATGCCTCTAGTTTCCAAGGGAAGTGACAATAATCTCATCGGTTGTAGATGTGTTGATGCTACTAGGGAGAAAAAAATGGTCTCTTGTTCATGGAGCATGTGGACTGTTTACCTTACACACTTTGCTTAAAGCAGTTGTCTGTTGCTTGCAACTTAATACTGGAGGGGGTTCGGATGATAACCTGAAGGTGGACTTCTAGTCATAGATGCAGTTGGATGATGGTCTATGTATATTGTTGTATTGCCCAATCAACCTCATAGGATCTTTCTGGGTAGTAATTGCATTGTTATGCCTGCTTAGTTCCTGTCAATTGCCTCGCTGTAATTTGTTTACCCTTCATGCCATGTTGTTTATCTAAGGAGAGCACCTCTAGTGAACTATGGACCCTGGTCCAATCTTTACCATTGATACATCTTCCACTGTTACTTCTTTACTTGCTTCAAACCATTACCTTCCACACCATACGTTTAATCCTTTGTTACAGCAAACCGGTGATCTTGACAACCTCACTAATTCGTTGGGGCAAACGAAGGGATACAGGTAGGCTACACTAGCGCAAATCAAAATTTTCTACCACGTAAACCAGGATTACTGTTGTCATAGATCACGGGATTACCACTAGATGCGCAGTTGCGGAATCGATGAAGCGCGTCGAGGCAGTGCAAACGTTCCACATCTCCTCCTCGTCCTTGTCCCACGAGAAACTCCCCTTGCGTGGCTCGTCCAAGTGCCACAGATGCGGCACCTCCGAGGTATCCGGGGTGGAAGCGTCAGACGCCGGACTGCTAGGTCCGTGCATGCAACATAGGCGTGAGGAGTGGCGGCTGGGTGGAATGGTCTAACCCTAGTCAGCTCGCCCCACCCTCTCTTATATAGGCATCCCTAGTGGGCTTCTACATTAGCAGCCCATTAGTAGCCTAAGCCTGGTCTAATTTAGATCCAATCCTCCTTAGGCTTCCAGCCCCTTAAGTGTGTAGACATGACACGAATACACTTATTCTGTCAATAGTTGGTAACGGCCTCTAGCAAGACGTGCCAACTCCTAAACGCATACAAAATCATATCGTACGAACCATCACAAGGTTTAGTACATGTCTTTCCCTTTGCCTCGCGATATTTGGTCTAGCTCCAAGCTAACCTCTCTTTCTCGATACCGTAACTCGGAATCCCTTTACTAGCTTAACTCTTAACCTTATGTAGCACGGCCATGCATTTCTGGATCCGATCACTCGAGGTGCCCAGAGATATCTCTATCAAGTAGAGAGGGGCAAATCCCATCTTGATTGACCATGCCTTGCAGCATATTTCAGGACAAACCCGAAAGCTACCTTTATAACTACCCAGTTATGGAGTAGCGTATGATAGCCCCAAATTAGGTCGATCCACATCTCAAGTACATGCGACAATCTCTGGTCTAAGGACAAAATGTACACGATGTGTAGAGAGAGAGAGAGCTACAACTAATTGTCAGTCTCAAGTTGGGTCAGTCCAACCCCATGTTCATAACATGTGTCCACATCATTGGTTTGACATCTCCATGTCTATGACTTGCAAAACATAGTCATCAACCAATCGATGTGCTAGTCTAATATTCACGTGTGTCCTCACATGAACTCTGACTAGGGACAACTATTAAATAACCATTCAAGTAAAGAGTTTCACAAACAATTCACATAATTGCCAATCAATACAAGTTGCCTGATATGGATATTCAAGGAACATTACAATAACTCATGGATACATATGAAATATAATCATCTCTATGATTGCCTCTAGGGCATATTTCCTTCAGTCTCCCACTTGCACTAGAGTCAATCTAAAATGTATCTAATACCAATTGCTCTTGTGTGCGCTTCATGTGCAGGCTGCGGGAGAGGCTTAGTCAAGCTATCAGCAACATTTGAGTCCGTATGTATTTTTTATATCATGACACTACCATCCTCAACGAACTCACGAATCTGATGGTAACGCATGCGAATATGTTTGTTCTTCTGGTGCTGTCTAGGTTCCTTGGCTTGTGCAATAGCACCATTGTTGTCATAATAAACGTCCAAGGGATTGACGCCATACCACACCGAGAGCGATCAGGAAATTCCTAATCCAAACAGCTTCCTTTACGGCCTCCGAGGCAGCAATATATTCAGCTTCTGTTGAAGAGGAGGTCACCATATCTTGCTTGGAACTTTTCCAGCTCACAGCACCACCATTCAAGACAAACACATAACCTGATTGCGATTTCAAATCATCTGAGTCGTTAAGGTAACTCGCATCTGTGTAACCCTTTACACTAAGTTCATCCTCACCTCCATAAACTAGGAACACATCCTTAGTCCTTTTCAAGTACTTAAGGATGTTCTTTACCACTGTCCAGTGACCTTCACCTGGATCATCCTGGTATCTGCTCGTAACACTTAGAGCATAGGAAACATCTGGGCGAGTACATATCATTGCCTACATGATGGATCCAATAGCCGAAGAATATGGAACTCTGCTCATGCGCTCACGCTCATTAGTAGTCGAAGGACACTAAGTCTTGCTGAGTTTAATACCGTGAGACATGGTCAAGAACCCTTCTTAGCCTCTTCCATGCTGAACCGTTTCAACACTTTGTCAATGTATGTACTCTGGCTTAATCCAATTACCCTCCTTGATCTATCTCTGTAGATCTTGATGCCTAGAATATATGCTGCTTCTCCCAAGTCCTTCATAGGAAAACTATTTTTCAATGAGGTCTTAACAGACTCTAGCATAGGAATGTCATTTCCAATCAGCAATATGTCATCTACATATAAGATTAGAAATACCAGCGCTCTCCCACTTTCCTTCTTGTAAACACAAGGTTCTTGTTCGTTTTTGATGAAGCCAAACTCCTTTACAACTTCATCAAATCGAATGTTCCAGCTCCGAGATGCTTCCTTCAGCCCATAAATGGACTTTAGAAGTTTGCATACCTTTCCAGCATTATTTGGATCGACAAAACCTTCGGGTTGCATCATATACACGTCCTTAGTTAGGATTCCATTTAGGAAAGCCGTCTTGACATCCATCTGCCATATTTCATAGTCGCAATGTGCAGCAATGGCTAGAATTATCCGTATAGATTTAAGCATCGCTACGGGCAAGAAAGTGTAACATCCCAAAAATCATGATTTCAAAGTTGCATATCATTCATGCATTCATAATCATTTTAGGATTATTTTTCAAAAATAGAAGCATTTGTTGTCTATTATTTTATGTAAGCAAGGCAATGGCCTTATTGCTACCTTCTAATAAGAAAATACTTGTTTTAATCAGTAAAGAATTGAACATAGGTTTGCTTGATATTTCTAAACTTTGGCCAATGTTTTCAAAACAAAAATATGAATTCACACCATTCATATGCCTATTATAAATAAATAATTAAAGCTTGGTTTATTTCTATAATTCAATGGGCCAATGTATTTCTAAGTGAACAATTTTGTTCTGTAGTCAAATATGTGTATGGTCCACTTTACAAAAATTCAAAACAAGTTTGAATTCAAAACCATATGAAAAGCATTTGAAAATTATTTCAGAAAAAAACAAAATAGAAATGGAAAAGAATAAAAGAAATCAGAAAGGGCCGGCGCCACCTTTTCGGCCCAGTAACAGAATCGTACCACCCGGGTTTTCCCTTTCCTCTCTGTTTCTCCTCTGCCCGCGCACACCCACTCACTGACGCCCCGGCCCCACCGCCACATCAGCGTCGTCGTCAATCCCGCGCCAGAGGAACTGCTCCTCTCTGTCGTTTCTTCCCCGAATCAAATCCGATTGATTGCGCTTGATTTCCGGAGTAATTCCTCCTCCTCGCTCGGATACTTAAACCCCTCCCCACTCTGCTCCTTTCCCCTCACTCACCAACCACAGAGTGCCGCTAGGCTGCCCAAAATCGAGCTCGTGCCGCCGCAGTACCGAGCATCTCCGGCGGTAAATTCCGGTGAGCACTCCCCGCCCCTTGCCTCCTAATCTTGCCAGTATGATCAATACAACCTTGTGCATCTTTTGACACTACTGGTGTGTGCTAGGACCACCCAGAACCTCGCCAACATTGACGACTGCACGTGCCCGACGAAGCCATCAACTCCGACGAGCTCCCCTGGTTAGTACTGACCGCGCCTCCCCCTCTCGTTCATGCTCGCACACTCGCCTCGTCTGCACGCAGCTAACGCAACCTTTCTCATGCCTTAGCGTGACCCATAGCGTCGCCACCGTCTTCAGCAGTACACGCCCGACGACAGAAGCAACTCCGGCGAGCAATCCCTGACGACCCCGTGCGCCCCTCGACAAACGGCGACCACCTCGAGAACCAACACATCATGGCAAGACTAGTGAGCTATTTCCCTTCCCCTAGCGCTTCCTGTACACCGCTATTGCCACCGCCGCCGCCGGTAGCCATTTCGTTTCGGTCTTTTGACTTGGGCCGTTAGATCTAGATCGTAGGCGTAGGATTAAAAATAACCCGAAGGGGTACGAATCCATCTAAGCCGCTCAGATCTAATTAGATCCAACGCTCCACGTAGCGCAATCGACGTGAATCGGTATCAGCGAATCAGAACATGATGCGTGGCCTATAGTTTGATTTAAAAACAGAATGATTTCTATTAGATGTTCAAACTTGCAAAATTCATAACTTTTGATCCACACGTCCAAATTTTGCAAATTTTATATCAATGGAATCAGGAAAAAGAATTCAATCCAACTATGTAATTTGTTTAATGAATCACTTCTGTAAAATTAGTTGTTTTTGCAGAGACATTTGTAGGCTTATTTTGTGTATAAAAAATTATTTGGAAAATGTTTTAAAGGCCAAATTAAGTTTATTTGGTGTATAATTTTTTTGTTTATGTTTCAGTACTGTTTAACTTGTCTTGTTTGGTTTAGAAAAATCATCACATGGCACTTTCATGCATTGATATATTTTTGCTTGTTTATTTGATATGTGAATTTGGTGCTATCATTTTATCTGTAGATTTTGGTGCTAGTGGTGATTGTGACTGTGAGGATTGTTGTTACTACCCAACTACCAAGGAAAGTGGTGCTTCATACTTTTGTCCCTATATTTTGAATATGCATTAGAAATATTTTGTATAGGGCTTGCATGATAATTTTTGCTAAGTATCTATATGCTATGCTTGGGAAATTGTAAGGTTCCCAACCTTTAATAAGGTAGAGATCCATGTGTTTACAATGCTAGTCCCTAGATCAATAGCTAGCATCCACAGTTAAGATGTAATATCAAGAAACAAAGGTCATAGTACAACTTTATAACCAGGAATAACATAATTTATTACATCTTACATAGCTCATTTGGCTATCTCATTACAATGCAGCAGAATTTAACAATAGCATGGGGTAATTCATCTTCAAAATGCCACAGGCAGACATGTTGATTGTAGACTTGTAATCCTAATCAATAAACTTCACTAACATCAAACAAACCTGCAACATAATAAGTTACAGCCACAAAGGTCAATACATTTGAATTGTATTGGAAAGTGATACTATGGTAGTATAGTGGAGTCTATCATCTATATGCATTTGGCTAAGTGGAGCTTAGGCTTGCTTTGCTCAAAATAGATTTTCCTTATCATTTGAAAACACTAAGTTTTTGCTTGACAAAATCACACAAGGCATCTCCCAATAGAAATTGGTGATCCTTCAACCCTTGTTCCACCACAAGTTTTTAACTTAGAAATTTGGATGAGGAGATTCTTGATAGCTTCCATGTCTTGATGCTCAAATTTTCCTTTACTAGGGACATGGCTAAGTACTTAGATTTTACACTCTGCAGAGGTGGTGCACTTTCCCCACAAGACTTGGTTTCACCAAGACAAGATCTTTTAGAAGCCTTCCCTCAGACCAGAATGGACGCGTTCCAACCTATCATTCCCCTACCACCAACTGTCCATTTGGATAAGTTATTGCAACCTATATGATCCAGGAGAGCCCATAATGCCAAGTGGCTGCACTTGAAGCTTCTCAACATTTGACATCTCAAATCTCTTTGTTCCTAGGTGGCCATCCACAAGTGAGATACCAAGTTTTCCCCAGTATACTGGACTTGGTGATGCCCAAGTTTTCCCCAGCATACTGGACATGCATAACCACTCAACACAAACCATTCTTTCCATTCCACCCAGGTGATTCATTCACTTAGTTGTTTTATTAAACAAAACACAAGTCCTTGACTTAGAAATATTCCATAACATGAAATATAATCCACCCTTGTTTTCTACTAGCTAAGCTAAGCATGGTAGTAGTAGGAATCTTAACTTAGGAGAATTCTTCTAAGGTTTCATATACTAGGATTTCCCATAGCATAGTTTATATTTAGCAAAAATTCCATGAAAGTCCTACTTAGAAATATCACTAATGTATAGTGAAAATAATGGGACAAAAGTATGTAGCATCACTTGCCTTTTTGGTAGAGAATATAAGTTCATTCCTTGATCTTTGCAAATATTCACACTCTTCAAATCACTACAATTCAATCAAGCAAGCAATATTTCAATCTACCATTGAAGCAACATCACATAAAATAATAGTAACAAAACAATGCATGCAAGCATGCCAAACTTTGTTTTATTTACAAAAGTGTTCTATAATAGTTTATAAACATTCTAAAACACTTATTTGTCATTTTATAAAGTGGCAAAATTATTTGCAAAAGATTCTACCTATAAACCATTTTTAAACCAAAGCATTATTTTATGTGGGGGAGAAATGCTTTTAATAAGGCAACAATCTATAGGGTTCATCAAATTATATTTTTAAATCATAAAACATTGTTTTTAGGGTCAGAGAGTTTAAATCAAAACATTTCCCAAAGGTTTTCCTCCAAAATCATTTTTAACAATTAAACCATATTTTATTTCACTAGAAATGTTTCAATTCAAGGTTTTATTCTTTTGCTTCACCAAATATGTTTTTGAAACCACAAATTGATTTCTATGGTCAGTAGGTTCAAAACAAACCATTTGCCAAAGGTTTTAACTCAAAAATCATTTTAGAACCATTTTTATATTCTAAACATGCATACACAAGTTTCTGCAAAAACAATCAATTTAACAGAAGTATTTTACTAAACAAAGTGCATGGTCAGAAATTACTTTTCTTGCTGATTCCATTGATATAAAATATGCAAAATTTGGACATGTGGTTTGAAAGTTATGAATTATTCAAATTGGAACATCAAATAGATCAAATCCTGGTTTTTTATAAACAGGCAGGGCCACGTGGCACTTTCCTACTGGCGCGTACTGTTTCGCGCAGATCAGCAGATACGGGCCGTTAGATCAAGTTACATCGCATGGCTCAGAGGATCTCATACCCCTTCGCTTACGTTCTATCGTGTGCGTTTGATCCAAATCATACGGCGCACAGCACGTTTACCATCGAGTGGCGGCGCTGGAGGCGGCAGGTGGTGGCGCTGGCTCTGGCTACGGTGTCGCAATGACTAAGGAAGCAAGGGAGGAAGGGGAGTGGCTCACCAGGTTCGCGTGGTCGTGGTGATGCTCAAGGTACTCGTAGTTGACGAAGGGGCGAACGAAGCTGTTGTCAATTGCTCACCGGAGCTGCGCTTCTCGTCGGTATGTGCTGGTCTTGACGGGGGACGAGGCTACAGTGCACGAGAAGGAAAAAGAGGTGTGGCGTTAGACACGCAAGAGTGAGGTGAGAATGAGAGTGTCAACGAGGGGGAGCGGAACGGTCAGTACTTACGGGGAGGGTCGCCGGAGTTGGAGACAGACGGCGGCGTGTTCAGTCGAGGTTGCTGTCGACGATGGGGGGCACGCGCGAGTGAGCTGAGGGTGCAGAGAGGAGCGCCAGGGATTGGGGGTCACGCTCGTGTGCTAGAGGAGGAGAGGGGCGGCGGGGTTTGGCCGTAATTGGAGGTGGAGTTCGTCAGAGGCAGTGGGGGTTCGGAGATGATTCCGAGCAGCCTGGTGGCTCTTGAGGCGTGTTGTTTGGGGGAGAAGGAAGAGGGGAGCCTGGCGATTAATACTGCATGGTCACGGTGAGGATTAAACGCGGCATTAAGGAGAATTGATCGCGAGAAATCAGCGGCAAAAAACGGCCAGGGGCGTGGTATTCGCGTGGGTGGAGACGATGGCGAGGTGGCAGTGGGGCCTGGTGTCAGCGAGATAGAGAGGGGTGAGGTGGGGTCCAGTCATCATTCTATGTGCGGGTCAATTTATGAGTAAGAAGAAAAACGGTTCGGGGGTGAGAGGAAGTGGGCTGCTGGGCCAGATGGCTTAGCTGGGCTGGGCTGCTCCTTTTTTTTACTGATTCTTTTTCCCTTTTTCTATTTCTATTAATCTGTTTTGATTTTGTTTAAACTTTTCAAACCTCTATTTGAATTCAAACTTCTCTCAAGCTTTTTGTGTATTCAATTACTGATTATTACTGCTTTCTAAAGTCAAATTTAAATAAAACTTTTATTCTTTTTAGGGTCTTTTAATTATTTAAACAGGCCCTTGTTTTAAATCAAATAGGATTTAATAATATTTTCAAACACCATTTGAATTTCTAAAACCTTCCAAATCTTTTCAGTAGGTTTTTATTTGTTTATTTGGGTGTCAAATAATTCATCTTGAATTATTTGGAAAAGTTTTTAATATGATTTATTAATCATTAAAAAAAATTGGATTTGTCTTTATTCAAATAGCATTTGGTTTATGCCCTTTTATTTTATTTTGGAAAATTCTTTATCCTTTTATTTTATTTGGAAATGGATTATAATCATTCCATTTGATTATGGATTAGGTCAAGATTTAATTTTGGCCTTTAAATAATCCTCATTTAATAATTCTTTCTTTATCTTATAAAATCCATATCTTTTTATTTGTAGATCCAAACTTGGTGATTCCAATTTGTAAAATCTTATTTAATAATTGTTTATCCTTTTAAATCTTTTTAGGATTATTTGTTCATCATTTGGTATGGATTTTAGATAAGTGCTTTATTAGCTTAGGAAATTATTTTTCCTTATCTTATTAAAATTCATAAGATTTTATCTATGGCTCCAAATTAACTGAATCCAATTCATATGGTTTTATATTATTTATATTTGTCATTCTTGATCAATTTTAAATGTTTGCTTGACCAATTTTTATATGGATCAAATCCATAGTTTTAGAGATAACTTGGAAATGATTTTCTTCCATTAGGGTTTTGGGGTTTTGGTTTATTTCTCAAGTGTTAAATTTCCAGATGCATTTATGAAGAATGCATTCCACTTGATTTGAATTTAGTTGGATTCAAATGTTAACCAAAGTTTGTTCAAGATGGGATTTTAAGTTTCCATTTAGAAACAAAAGTTTCTTTTCACCCTGAATTTCAACATTTATTTATTTTGTTTAATTATTTTTCACATAACAAGATTTGGAAAATCTTGGGATATGACAGGCTACCACCCTTAAAATAAATCTCGTCCCGAGATTTGGGAAGGCTAAGGGTTACAAGTTGGCTCAAAGCAACTAGGGTACTACCACCCTTAAAAATTTTCCAACTAGATTACATCTTGGCTTTCTTGGGATCTTGATGAAACCTCTCTGGGTAAACATCTGCATAATGTCCTTTGTAACCACACTTGAAACATGTGACCAGGCTGAGATCCTTCATAGGCTTTATCTTGTGCTTCATCTTTTCTGGACAATTTCTTGCATAATGTCCTTGGTCACCACAATTGTAACATGTGATAAGATTGAGTTCTTCACGTATCTTCTGTGGACAAGTTGACACATAATGGCCTAACTCTTTGCAGTTGTTGCACCATACTTGGCTAATATCCTTATACTTTTTCTTCTTCTGTGGACATTCATTGGCATAGTGTCCCATCTCTTTGCAATGGCAACACTGCACTTGGCTTTTGTCTTTCTTTCTTCTTGGGTTTCTCCAAATCTAGGAGTGCTTCTAGTTCATGTTCTTCATATTTTATCTCAAAGGTGGGAAAGTTTCCTGGTCTCCTTGACCTTTTCCTTGGATAATACATATGTCTCCTCTTTGGTCCTTTAAATTGAGTCATATTGCATGGAGGTGCAATCTGATATTTTCCTTTGTCTTCATCCTTCTTGGTAGAAGTTGTTCCCTTATGGTAGTCTGCAATCAGTTGTTGCACTCCACCTTGTTTCCTTTGTTGAACTATGGAATAGCTGGGGCATTGGATAGGGACATGATTATTTCCTTCACATAGGTAACAAGTAGCTTGAGATGTGGGGCATTGATTAGTTGGATGTTTCTCTTCACAATTGGGGCATTGATATTCATGCTCTTTGGAAGTGTGATCCTTGTCTCCATAAACATTACAAGCTTGGGTTCCTTCTAGAATATCATCCTTGACATCCTTGTTGTCACAAACTCCTTGAGAAGAGTTGTTTCCCATGTTGATCATTTGATCTGTCACCTTATGCAACAATTGGGTTTGGGTTTCCAAAAACCTTTGCATGGTTGGATCTAACTCATTGGTGTTGGCTAAAAATTGAGCTGTCACTTGGTTCAGCTGGGTTTGGGTTACTATGAGTTCTCTCATGTTGTCCTATTTGTTGTTGTTGTTGTCACCATCCTTGATGTTGGAATTTCCTAGAGTAGTCATCTGTTTGGGTTGGGTTAGGATTATAATAGACAAAATATTTCTAAGGGAATAATTCTAATCACACACATCACAATTCACACAAGCAAAGTGTAAGCAATCACAAACAAACCACCAAACAACAAGTCTCAAGCATATTTTTAGGCAACAAAATATTTTTGCTACACCACATTAAGTTGGTGTGTTTGATCTATACTTAATATGGTGGTCCATCTATATGGTTCACTTGAGATCATTCTATCCTTCTTGGTGGATTCTTCTTGAATGAGCTCATGGTTTCCTTGGGAAAATTCTTGGTCACAAACTTCAAAGGTGATGATGATTCCCAAGTTGTGTTTCCTTAGTCTTCAAGTCTTGAGCAACATTTCTTGTCTCACTTGTAGTCCTTAGTGATATCCAAGGTTGAAGTCCTTGTTGAGAATAAGGTTGAAATCACTTGAAGATGTTGAAGTCATTTGAGTTGATGAAGTCCTTTGCACATGGTGAAGTCTTTGGCCAGGGGGTAGGCTTTGTCCATCAAGTTTGAAATAGACAAGATGTAGAATCAAAACCAAAATGGTTGAGGAAAGAGTTTACAAGATTGTTTGTAAATAAGTTTTGGAACAAATACAACTCCTCTTTTTCTAAGGGGTTTTTGTCCAATCCTAGGGTTACAATCCTACAGGCAACACAATGCTCTGATACCATCTGTAAGGTTCCCAACCTTTAATAAGGTAGAGATCCCTGTGTTTAAAATGCTAGTCCCTGGATCAATAGCTAGCATCCACAGTTAAGATGTAATATCAAGAAACAAAGGTCATAGTACAACTTTATAACCAGGAATAACATAATTTATTACATCTTGCATAGCTCATTTGGCTATCTCATTACAATGCAGCAGAATTTAACAATAGCATGGGGTCCTTCATCTGCAAAATGCCACAGGCAGACATGTTGGTTGTAGACTTGTAATCCTAATCAATAAACTTCACTAACATCAAACAAACCTGCAACATAATAAGTTACAGCCACAAAGGTCAATACATTTGAATTGTATTGGCAAGTGATACTATGGTAGTATAGTAGAGTCTATCATCTATATGCATTTGGCTAAGTGGAGCTTAGGCTTGCTTTGCTCAAAATAGATTTTCCTTATCATTTGAAAACACTAAGTTTTTGCTTGACAAAATCACCCAAGGCATCTCCCAATAGAAATTGGTGATCCTTCAACCCTTGTTCAACCACAAGTTTTTAACTTAGAAATTTGGATGAGGAGATTCTTGATAGCTTCCATGTCTTGATGCTCAAATTGTCCTTTACCAGGGACATGGCTAAGTACTTAGATTTTACACTCTGCAGAGGTGGTGCACTTTCCCCACAAGACTTGGTTTCACCAAGACAAGATCTTTCAGAAGCCTTCCCTTAGACCAGAATGGATGCGTTCCAACCTATCATTCCCCTACCACCAACTGTCCATTTGGCTAAGTTATTGCAACCTATATGATCTAGGCAGAGCCCATAATGCCAAGTGGCTGCACTTGAAGCTTCTCAACATTTGGCATCTCAAATCTCTTTGTTCCTAGGTGGCCATCCACAAGTGAGATACCAAGTTTTCCCCAGTATACTGGACTTGGTGATGCCCAAGTTTTCCCCAGCATACTGGACTTGCATAACCACTCAACACAAACCATTCTTTCCATTCCACCCAGGTGATTCATTCACTTAGTTGTTTTATTAAACAAAACACAAGTCCTTGACTTAGAAATATTCCATAACATGAAATATAATCCACCCTTGTTTTCTACTAGCTAAGCTAAGCATGGTAGTAGTAGGAATCTTAACTTAGGAGAATTCTTCTAAGGTTTCATCTACTAGGATTTCCCATAGCATAGTTTATATTTCGCAAAAATTCCATGCAAGTCCTACTTAGAAATATCACTAATGTATAGTGAAAATAATGGGACAAAAGTATGTAGCATCACTTGCCTTTTTGGTAGAGAATATAAGTTCACTCCTTGATCTTTGCAAATATTCACACTCTTCAAATCACTACAATTCAATCAAGCAAGCAATATTTCAATCTACCATTTAAGCAACATCACATAAAATAATAGTAACAAAACAATGCGTGCAAGCATGCCAAACTTTGTTTTATTTACAAAAGTGTTCTATAATAGGTTATAAACATTCTAAAACACTTATTGGTCATTTTATAAAGTGGCAAAACTATTTGCAAAAGATTCTACCTATAAACCATTTTTAAACCAAAGCATTATTTTATGTGGGGGAGAAATGCTTTTAATAAGGCAACAATCTATAGGGTTCATCAAAATATATTTTTAAATCATAAAACCTTGTGTTTAGGGTCAGAGAGTTTAAATCAAAACATTTCCCAAAGGTTTTCCTCCAAAATCATTTTTAACAATTAAACCATATTTTATTTGACTAGAAATGTTTCAATTCAAGGTTTTATTATTTTGCTTCACCAAATATGTTTTTGAAACCACAAATTGATTTCTATGGTCAGTAGGTTCAAAACAAACCATTTGCCAAAGGTTTTAACTCAAAAATCATTTTAGAACCATTTTTATATTCTAAACATGCATACCCAAGTTTCTTCAAAAACAATCAATTTAACAGAAGCATTTTACTGAACAAAGTGCATGGTTAGAAATTACTTGTCTTGCTGATTCCATTTATATAAAATTTGCAAAATTTGGATGTTTGGTTTGAAAGTTATGAATTATTCAAATTGGAACATCAAATAGATCAAATGCTGGTTTTTTATAAACAGGCAGGGCCACGTGGCGCTTTCCTACTGGCGCGTACCGTTTTGCGCGGATCAGCAGATACGGCCGTTATATCAAGTTACATCGTACGGCTCAGAGGCTCTCGTACCCCTTCGCTTACGTTCTATCGTGTGTGTTTGATCCAAATCCTACGGTGCATAGCATGTTTACCATCGAGTGGCGGCGCTTGCGGCGGCAGGTGGTGGCGCTGGCTCTGGCTACGGCACTGCGGCGACTAAGGAATCAAGGGAGGAAGGTGAGTGGCTCACCAGGTTCGCGTGGTCGTGGTGATGCTCAAGGTACTCGTAGTTGACGAAGGGGCGAACGGAGCTGTTGTCAATTGCTCACCAGAGCTGCGCTTCTCGTCGGTATGTGCTGGTCTTGACGGGGGATGAGGCTACAGCGCACGAGAAGGCAAAAGAGGTGTGGCGTTAGACACACAAGAGTGAGGCGAGCATGAGAGTGTCAACAAGGGGGAGCGGCACGGTCAGTACTTACGGGGAGGGTCGCCGGAGTTGGAGACAGACGGCGGGGTGTTCATTCGAGGTTGCTGCCGACGATGGGGGAACGCTGTGGCAGCGAGAGGAAGGCGCCAGGATTGGGGTCACGCTCATGTGCCAGAGGAGGCGAGGCGGCGGGTTTGGCGGGTGGAGGTGGAGTTCACGGAGGCGTGGGGTTCGGAGATGATTCCGAGCAGCCTGGTGGCTCTCGAGGCGTGTTGTTTGGGGGAGAAGGAAGAGGGGAGCCTGGCGATTAATACTGCGTGGTCACGGCAAGGATTAAACGCGACATTAAGGAGAATTGATCGCGAGAAATCAGCGGCAGAAAACGGCCAGGGGCGTGGTCTTCGCGTGGGTAGAGACGATGGCGAGGTGGCAATGGGGCCTGGTGTCAGCGAGATAGAGAGGGGTGAGGTGGGGTCCAGTCGTCATTCTCTGTGCGGGTCAATTTATGAGTAAGAAGAAAAACGGTTCGGGGGTGAGAGGAAGTGGGCTGCTGGGCAGCTCCTTTTTTTTTACTGATTCTTTTTCCCTTTTTCTATTTCTATTAATCTGTTTTGATTTTATTTAAACTTTTCAAACCTCTATTTGAATTCACACTTCTCTCAAGCTTTTTGTGTATTCAAGTACTGATTATTACTGCTTTCAGAAGTCAAATTTAAATAAAAAATTTATTCTTTTTAGGGTATTTTAATTATTTAAATAGGACCATGTTTTAAATCAAATAGGATTTAATAATATTTTCAAACACCATTTGAATTTCTAAAACCTTCCAAATCTTTTCAGTAGGTTTTTATTTGTTTATTTGGGTGTCAAATAATTCATCTTCAATTATTTGGAAAAGTTTTTAATATGATTTATTAATCATTAAAAAAAATTGGATTTGTCTTTATTCAAATAGCATTTGGTTTATGCCCTTTTATTTTATTTTGGAAAATTCTTTATCCTTTTATTTTATTTGGAAATGGATTATAATCATTCCATTTGATTATGGATTAGGACAAGATTTTATTTTGGCCTTTAAATAATCCTCATTTAATAATTCTTTCTTTATCTTATAAAATCCATATCTTTTTATTTGTAGATCCAAACTTGGTGATTCCAATTTGTAAAATCTTATTTAATAATTGTTTATTATTTTAAATCTTTTTAGGATTATTTTTTCACCATTTGGTATGGATTTTAGATAAGTGCTTTATTAGCTTTGGAAATTATTTTTCCTTATCTTATTAAAATTCATAAGATTTTATCTATGGCTCCAAATTAAGTGAATCCAATTCATATGGTTTTATATTATTTCTATTTGTCATTCTTGATCAATTTGAAATGTTCGCTTCACCAATTTTTATATGGATCAAATCCATAGTTTTAGAGATAACTTGAAAATGAATTTCTTCCATTAGGGTTTTGGGGTTTTGGTTTATTTCTCAAGTGTTAAATTTACAGATGCATTTATGAAGAATGCATTCCACTTGATTTGAATTTAGTTGGATTCAAATGTTAACCAAAGTTTGTTCAAGATGGGATTTTAAGTTTCCATTTAGAAACAAAAGTTTCTTTTCACCCTTTATTTCAACATTTATTTATTTTGTTTAATTATTTTTCACATAACAAGATTTGGAAAATCTTGGGATGTGACAGGCTACCACCCTTAAAATAAATCTCGTCCCGAGATTTAGCAAGGCTAAGGGTTACAAGTTGGCTCAAAGCAACTAGGGTACTACCACCCTTAAAAAATTTCCAACTAGATTACATCTTGGCTTTCTTGGGATCTTGATGAAACCTCTATGGGAAAACATCTGCATAATGTCCTTTGTTTCCACACTTGAAACATGTGACCAGGCTGAGATCCTTCATAGGATTTATCTTGTGCTTCATCTTTTTTGGACAATTGCTTGCATAATGTCCTTGGTCACCACAATTGTAACATGTGATAAGATTGAGTTCTTCACGTATCTTCTGTGGACAAGTTGACACATAATGGCCTAACTCTTTGCAGTTGTTGCACCATACTTGGCTAATATCCTTATACTTTTTCTTCTTCTCTGGACATTCATTGGCATAGTGTCCCATCTCTTTGCAATGGCAACACTGCACTTGGCTTTTGTCTTGCTTCTTCTTGGGTTTCTCCAAAGCTAGGAGTGCTTCTAGTTCATGTTCTTCATATTTTATCTCAAAGGTGGGAAAGTTTCCTGGTCTCCTTGACCTTTTCCTTGGATAATACATATGTCTCCTCTTTGGTCCTTTAAATTGAGTCATATTGCATGGAGGTGCAAGCTGAGATTTTCCTTTGTCTTCATACTTCTTGGTAGAAGTTGTTCCCTTATGGTAGTCTGCAATCAGTTGTTGCACTCCACCTTGTTTCCTTTGTTGACCTATGGAATAAATGGGGCATTGGATAGGGACATGATTATTTCCTTCACATAGGTAACAAGTAGCTTGAGATGTGGGGCATTGATTAGTTGGATGTTTCTCTTCACAATTGGGGCATTGATCTTCATGCTCTTTGGAAGTGTGATCCTTGTCTCCACAAACATTACAAGCTTGGGTTCCTTCTAGAATATCATCCTTGACATCCTTGTTGTCACAAACTCCTTGAGAAGAGTTGTTTCCCATGTTGATCATTTGATCTGTCATCTTATGCAACAATTGGGTTTGGGTTTCCAAAAACCTTTGCATGGTTGGATCAAACTCATTGGTGTTGGCTAAAAATTGAGCTGTCACTTGGTTCAGCTGGGTTTGGGTTATTATGAGTTCTCTCATGTTGTCCTCTTTGTTGTTGTTGTTGTCACCATCCTTGATGTTGGAATTTCCTAGAGTGGTCATCTGTTTGGGTTGGGTTGGGATTAGAATAGACAAAATATTTCTAAGGGAATAATTCTAATCACACACATCACAATTCACACAAGAAAAGTGTAAGCAATCACAAACAAACATTCCACTAAAACAACAAGTCTAAAGCATATTTTTAGGCAACAAAATATTTTTTCTACACCACATTAAGTTGGTGTGTTTGATCTATACTTAATATGGTGGTCCATCTATATGGTTCACTTGAGATCATTCTATCCTTCTTGGTGGATTCTTCTTGAATGAGATCATGGTTTCCTTGGGAAAATTCTTGGTCACAAACTTCAAAGGTGATGATGATCCCCAAGTTGTGTTTCCTTAGCCTTCAAGTCTTGAGCAACATTTCTTGTCTCACTTGTAGTCCTTAGTGATATCCAAGGTTAAAGTCCTTGTTGAGAATAAGGTTGAAATCACTTGAAGATGTTGAAGTCATTTGAGTTGATGAAGTCCTTTGCACATGGTGAAGTCTTTGGCCAGGGGGTAGGATTTGTCCATCAAGTTTGAAATAGACAAGATGTAGAATCAAAACCAAAATGGTTGAGGAAAGAGTTTACAAGATTGTTTGTAAATAAGTTTTGGAACAAATACAACTCCTATTTTTCTAAGGGGTTTTTGTCCAATCCTAGGGTTACAATCCTACAGGAAACACAATGCTCTGATACCATCTGTAAGGTTCCCAACCTTTAAAAAGGTAGAGATCCCTGTGTTTACAATGCTAGTCCCTGGATCAATAGCTAGCATCCACAATTAAGATGTAATATCAAGAAACAAAGGTCATAGTACAACTTTATAACCATGAATAACATAATTTATTACATCTTACATAGCTCATTTGGCTATCTCATTACAATGTAGCAGAATTTAACAATAGCATGGGGTCCTTCATCTTCAAAATGCCACAGGCAGACATGTTGGTTGTAGACTTGTAATCCTAATCAATAAACTTCACTAACATCAAACAAACCTGCAACATAATAAGTTACAGCCACAAAGGTCAATACATTTGAATTGTATTGGCAAGTGATACTATGGTAGTATAGTGGAGTCTATCATCTATATGCATTTGGCTAAGTGTAGCTTAGGCTTGCTTTGCTCAAAATAGATTTTACTTATCATTTGAAAACACTAAGTTTTTGCTTGACAAAATCACCCAAGGCATCTCCCAATAGAAATTGGTGATCCTTCAACCCTTGTTCAACCACAAGTTTTTAACTTAGAAATTTGGATGAGGAGATTCTTGATAGCTTCCATGTCATGATGCTCAAATTGTCCTTTACCAGGGACATGGCTAAGTATTTAGATTTTACACTCTGCAGAGGTGGTGCACTTTCCCCACAAGACTTGGTTTCACCAAGACAAGATCTTTCAGAAGCCTTCCCTTAGACCAGAATGGATGCGTTCCAACCTATCATTCCCCTACCACCAACTGTCCATTTGGCTAAGTTATTGCAACCTATATGATCTAGGCAGAGCCCATAATGCCAAGTGGCTTCACTTGAAGCTTCTCAACATTTGACATCTCAAATCTATTTGTTCCTAGGTGGCCATCCACAAGTGAGATACCAAGTTTTCCCCAGTATACTGGACTTGGTGATGCCCAAGTTTTCCCCAGCATACTGGACTTGCATAACCACTCAACACAAACCATTCTTTCCATTCCACCCAGGTGATTCATTCACTTAGTTGTTTTATTAAACAAAACACAAGTCCTTGACTTAGAAATATTCCATAACATGAAATATAATCCACCCTTGTTTTCTACTAGCTAAGCTAAGCATGGTAGTAGTAGGAATCTTAACTTAGGAGAATTCTTATAAGGTTTCATCTACTAGGATTTCCCATAGCATAGTTTATATTTAGCAAAAATTCCATGCAAGTCCTACTTAGAAATATCACTAATGTATAGTGAAAATAATGGGACAAAAGTATGTAGCATCACTTGCCTTTTTGGTAGATAATATAAGTTCACTCCTTGATCTTTGCAAATATTCACACTCTTCAAATCACTACAATTCAATCAAGCAAGCAATATTTCAATCTACCATTCAAGCAACATCACATAAAATAATAGTAACAAAACAATGCATGCAAGCATGCCAAACTTTGTTTTATTTACAAAAGTGTTCTATAATAGGTTATAAACATTCTAAAACACTTATTGGTCATTTTATAAAGTGGCAAAACTATTTGCAAAAGATTCTACCTATAAACCATTTTTAAACCAAAGCATTATTTTATGTGGGGGAGAAATGCTTTTAATAAGGCAACAATCTATAGGGTTCATCAAAAAATATTTTTAAATCATAAAACCTTATGTTTAGGGGTCAGAGAGTTTAAATCAAAACATTTCCCAAAGGTTTTCCTCCAAAATCATTTTTAACAACTAAACCATATTTTATTTGACTATAAATATTTCAATTCAAGGTTTTATTCTTTTGCTTCACCAAATATGTTTTTGAAACCACAAATTGATTTCTATGGTCAGTAGGTTCAAAACAAACCATTTGCCAAAGGTTTTAACTCAAAAATCATTTTAGAACCATTTTTATATTCTAAACATGCATACACAAGTTTCTGCAAAAACAATCAATTTAATAGAAGCATTTTACTAAACAAAGTGCATGGTCACAAATTACTTGTCTTGCTGATTCCATTGATATAAAATTTGCAAAATTTGGACGTGTGGTTTGAAAGTTATGAATTATTCAAATTGGAACATCAAATAGATCAAATCCTGGTTTTTTATAAACAGACAGGGCCACATGGCGCTTTCCTACTGGCGCGTACCGTTTCACGTGGATCAGCAGATACGGGCCGTTATATCAAGTTACATCGCACGGCTCAGAGGCTCTCGTACCCCTTCGCTTATGTTCTATCGTGTGCGTTTGATCCAAATCCTACGGTGCATAACACGTTTACCATCGAGTGGCGGCGCTTGCGGCGGCAGGTGGTGGCGCTGGCTCTGGCTATGGCGTCGCGACGACTAAGGAAGCAAGGGAGGAAGGGGAGTGGCTCACCAGGTTCGCGTGGTCGTGGTGATGCTCAAGGTACTCGTAGTTGACGAAGGGGCGAACGGAGCTGTTGTCAATTGCTCGCCGGAGCTGCGCTTCTCGTCGGTATGTGCTGGTCTTGACGGGGGATGAGGCTACAGCGCACGAGAAGGCAAAAGAGGTGTGGCGTTAGACATGCAAGAGTGAGGCGAGCATGAGAGTGTCAACAAGGGGGGCGCGGCGCAGTCGATTACGGGGAGGTCGCGGTGGAGGCAGAACGACGGCGTGTTCGATCGAGGTTCTTGCACGATGGAGGAACACGCATAGCGGTGAGGTGCAGAGGAGCGCCAAGGATTTGGGGTCACGCTCGTGTGCTAGAGGAGGCGAGGGGCGGCGGGGTTTGGCCGGAATTGGAGGTGGAGTTCGCCGGAGGCAGTGGGGGTTCGGAGATGATTCCGAGCAGCCTGGTGGCTCTCGAGGCATGTTGTTTGGGGGAGAAGGAAGAGAGGAGCCTGGCGATTAATACTGCATGGTCACGACGAGGATTAAACACGGCATTAAGGAGAATTGATCGCGAGAAATCAGCGGCAGAAAACGGCCAGGGGCGTGGTCTTCGCGTGGGTGGAGACGATGACGAGGTGGCAGTGGGGCCTGGTGTCAACGAGATAGAGAGGGGTGAGGTGGGGTCCAGTCGTCATTCTCTGTGCGGGTCAATTTCTGAGTAAGAAGAAAAACGGTTCGGGGGTGAGAGGAAGTGGGCTGCTGGGCCAGATGGCTTAGCTGGGCTGGGCTGCTCCTTTTTTTTACTGATTCTTTTTCCCTTTAACTATTTCTATTAATCTGTTTTGATTTTGTTTAAACTTTCCAAACCTCTATTTGAATTCAAACTTCTCTCAAGCTTTTTGTGTATTCAAGTACTGATTATTACTGCTTTCTGAAGTCAAATTTAAATAAAACTTTTATTCTTTTTAGGGTCTTTTAATTATTTAAATAGGCCCTTGTTTTAAATCAAATAGGATTTAATAATATTTTCAAACACCATTTGAATCTTGAATTATTTGGAAAAGTTTTTAATATGATTTATTAATCATTAGAAAAAATTGGATTTGTCTTTATTCAAATAGCATTTGGTTTATGCCCTTTTATTTTATTTTGGAAAATTCTTTATCCTTTTATTTTATTTGGAAATGGATTATAATCATTCCATTTGATTATGTATTAGGTCAAGATTTGATTTTGGCCTTTAAATAATCCTCATTTAATAATTCTTTCTTTATCTTATAAAATCCATATCTTTTTATTTGTAGATCCAAACTTGGTGATTCCAATTTGTAAAATCTTATTTAATAATTTTTTATCCTTTTAAATCTTTTTAGGATTATTTGTTCACCATTTGGTATGGATTTTAGATAAGTGCTTTATTAGCTTTATTTTTCCTTATCTTATTAAAATTCATAAGATTTTATCTATGGCTCCAAATTAAGTGAATCCAATTCATATGGTTTTATATTATTTATATTTGTCATTCTTGATCAATTTGAAATGTTTGCTTGACCAATTTTTATATGGATCAAATCCATAGTTTTAGAGATAACTTGAAAATGATTTTCTTCCATTAGGGTTTTGGTTTATTTCTCAAGTGTTAAATTTCCAGATGCATTTATGAAGAATGCATTCCAATTGATTTGAATTTAGTTGGATTCAAATGTTAACCAAAGTTTGTTCAAGATGGGATTTTAAGTTTCCATTTAGAAACAAAAGTTTCTTTTCACCCTGAATTTCAACATTTATTTATTTTGTTTAATTATTTTTCACATAACAAGATTTGGAAAATCTTGGGACGTGACAGAAATCCTATTAGTTGTAGAATTGTTAGAATTTTCTCTAGGTTAAGATACTTGCTATTGCCATGCTTAGCCTAGCTAGTAGCAACCAAGGGTGCATTATATACACATGCTATGGAAAATATTTCTAAGTCTTTGACTTATGTTTTGCTTAATAAAACAACTAAGTGAATGAAACACCTGGGTGGAATGGTGGATTGGTTTATGTTGAGTGGTTACACAAGGCCCATTTCTATGGTTTACCTTGTGTATCACACTTGTGGAATGCCACCCAGGAACAAAGGGATTTGAGATGCCAAATGTTAAGAAGCTTCTAGTGCAGCCACATGGCATTATGGGCTCTGCCTGGATCATATAGGTTGCAATAACTTAGCCAAATGGACAGTTGGTGGTAGGGGATGATAGGTTTGGAGCGCGTCCATTTTGTTCTAAGGGAAGGCTTTTGAAAGGTCCTGTCTTGGTGAAAATCAAGTCTTGTGGGGAAAGTGCACCACCTCTGCAGAAGGAAGAAACTAAGTACTTGGTCGTGTCCCCGGTAATGGACAATTTGAGCATCAAGACATGGAAGCTATCAAGAATCTCCTCATCCCAATTTTCTAAGTTAAAAATTGTGGTTGAACAAGAGTGAAGGTTCACCAATTTCTATCGGTGGTTCCTTGGGAGTTTTTGCCAAACAAAAACTTAGTGTTTTCGACTGATAGGTAAAACCTATTTTGAGAAAAGCAAGCCTAAGCTACACTTAGCCAAATTCATGTAGAAGTTAGATACTATTATTCTACTAAGGTATCACTTGCCAATACTATTCCAATGTATTGACCCACTGTGGATGTAACTTGTGATGTTGCAGGTTACTCTGATGAGGATTAGGGTTATGAGTCTACACTCAACATGCTTGCCTGTGGCACATGAAGATGAAGACTTTTATTTATATTGTTATGATAAACTCTTGTACTAGCCTATGGCTATGGAGTTGTAAAAGACTATGTTATCTCTGGAATGATGATTTAATAATGACCTTTGTTTCTGTGTACTTCATCTAAAACTGTGGATGCTAGCAATTGATCCAGGGACTAGCATTGCAATCACAGGGACCTTTACCTTTATAAAGGTGGGTTCTTATAGATGGTATCAGAGCACGGTGTTGCCTGTAGGATTATGACGCTAGGATTGGATTAGAAACCACTAAGGAAAAAATTTCAAGACTTTGAAAATTTCCACACTTGTATTTTTCTTCTCGTAATCTTTTCTAATCTTCTTTGTCATATCTATTTGTAGATGAACTCCATCAATGAAGCCGTAAGGAAGGGACCACTCATGACCATGACTTTGGAGTGTGAGACTGAATTTCCCAAAGCCCTCAAGAACCTTATGGTTACCATGGGGATACATGGTGCAGCTGTGTACAAAGGATTCCCTGTGATGGATGAAGGAGAAGAATACTGGTTGGTGCAACTCCACTTGTACAATAACAAGGAAGACAACCACAAGGAGTCAAGATTCTGCATGGTCACCAACTCTGAAATGCACACAACATTCTTTGACTCTGCAAGAAATGCAGCTTGGAATGCCATCAAGGAACTTGGTGATAGACTCAAGTGCAGAATGCTTAACACCCAAAATGACCTTAGAGAAGAAAAGAAGCGTACCCAGGACTTAGAGGCTGCTAACCAACGTCTAAGAGACGACATCATAGATTTAGCAATGGAATCATGTGATCAAGATCAACAGATTGCCTCTAGGGATGCCCTGATAGCTAACTTGGCAAGTGAGTGGGGATTGTAATGTACTTCGTTAGTTGGACCACCACACTTATCGTTTCTACTTCCAAAAAGTTTGTCTAAGTTATGTTGAACCTTTGATGCTTGTAATGGATTTGTGTATGCCATGACTTGTGTGTATGTTTCAAAAGATATGCTTGTGATATTTTGTCTTGTGATTTTTCTCTATTTGATGTTGATTCTAACTTTTCTCTATCTTATAAAAATAGATGCCTAATATTATTATCAACATGGCCGAGGAGTTCAAGGGAACTCGTTTTGGTACTCGTCTCATTGAGCTCACTAGTGTGTTCAACCTTCCACTTCCTAGCATCATGACACTTCCACTCACCAAGTTTGAGAGGAAGGACCTTTGGGGATTCAGAGTCACTCAGCCGGGATGCCAGACAAAGCCAACCACGGAGATCATCACTTTCAAGCTGATGCATGACGACAAGGAGAAATGCCTAGATGTGGTCATGCAGGAGCTACTTGGGCGCCTGGTAGGGAGACACTCCACCAAGCTTAGAGGTCTTTACTTTCACCCCTTCGGGAGACGCAATGAGGAAGGTGAAGCCATAGAGTACGAGGATGCTGCTAGAGAGACGATGGAGACGATTAAATGCATGCCTTCAGGACCTAGAGGGTCTTATTAGGCACCTAGATACTGATAGGACCAACGTCATGCTTAGCAATGAAGAGCTCCAGGTTCAGCTTCGTGAGAAGGACAAGCTCTTCGCGGAGCAAGACGAGATAGTCAAGGGAATGGAGGCCAAGTTTGAAAGCCAGGATAAGAAGTTCAAGAGCCAGGAGAAAAGAGTGCAAGACATGAACAAGAAGATCCGGGAGATGAAGGAAGAGCTGGAAGCCAAGGACTTCAAGCTTGAGCATCAGCAGGGAGTGATCGAGAGACTTCGCTAACAGAAGAGGGCTCTTAGGGCCAAGATAGAGGCCTTGACTACTAGTGTTGATGAGTACAAGACCGCCATGGAGAATGCAGGTCTTACCCTCGTGGACATAGAGATTGATGCAGAGGAGTAGTGTGGACTACTCAATTATCTTTCATCTACCGTACTTTGATTATTGAGTCGTAATGACCATCCAACATGTGGATGGCTTGCTATGGTGTGTTTGCTTTTTCCAAAAACTTGTTATTTATGTCGTTCAAACTCTATGTTATTTTGATGCTTGGTTATTTTGATTGTCTATGTGATGTATTATGCATGTTAAGCATCTATGGGTATCTCATTCTTATCCTTATGAAAACCACAGATGCCTCCTCGACGTGCCAACCCCAACCCAAACAACAAAAACAATGTCACTCCCAAGATGCAGCAGTTGATGAAAGCACAGGCACACCTGATGCAGATGATGACCACTTTCATGAAGAACCAGAATCAGAATAACAACAACAATAACAATAACAACAAAAACAACTAGAATAATCTGCCAGGATTTGACATGCTCACCAGATTTCTAAGACTAAGGCCTGCAAAGTTCTCAGGAACCACTGATCCAATGGTGGCCAATGATTGGTTATGTTCAGTGAACAAGGATTTAGTGACTGTCGGCTGCACCGACAAAGAGAAGGTCAGGTTTGCAGCACATTTGTTGGAAGGGCCAGCAGCAACCTGGTGGGATAACTTTCAGATCACCACTCCCATTGAGGATGTGACTTGTGCTATCTTTGAGGATGGATTCCGTACATCTCACATCTCATTCGGAGTGATGAATTTGAAAAATAAGGAGTTCCACAACCTGAAACAGCGTCACCGCAGCGTGGCCGAGTATAATGAGGAGTTGAACAATCTGGCGCGTTATGCACCGGATGAAGTTGATACCGATGCCAAGAGGAAGGAGAAATTCCTCGAAGGACTGAATGATGAACTGAATCTGCAGATGTCTGTTTCCTATGTCCCAACCTACCAATCACGTTGTGACAAGGCTACCATCTTGGAGAACAAGATGAAGCAGGTTGAGAGTAGGAAGATGAAGCATAGCGTTGACAAGCACAGCTCGAGATCGTCTCTCAAGCATTCCCATCATGATGACAGTGGGAATTCTGGATCCCACAAACATGGAAAGTATAACAGCCACAACCGTCATCATGACAACAAGCATCACCACAGTCATGATAACGACAAGTATAAGAACCACAAGAGTGAATACAAGAGCCACCACAATGGAGGTGGAAGTGGTAGTGGAAGTTAGCCTGTCAAGAAAGATCTCAGTCAGGTTGAATTCTTCAAGTGTAAGAAGATGGGGCACTATGCTAATGAGTGCCCAGAAAAGAAAGTTGAAAGTGCCAACAAGCCCAATCCCTTCAAAAAGGGACAAGTGAACCACATCAATGTGGAAGAGATATATGAGGAACCTGATGCTGTGGCTGGTAATTTCAAACTCCATTCTATTCCAGCACTTGTTCTTTTTGATACTGGTGCATCGCATTCATTCATATCAAGAGCATTTGTTGATAGAAGTGGATTTCCAACTGAAAATATTGGGTGTCCTATAAAAGTAAGTTCTCCCGGTGGAGATATGATAGTAAGTCTTGGATGTCGTGATCTAGTGATATAATTTGGAAAGCATAAGTTTCCAGTTAGTCTGATAATCCTAGATTCCCAAGGACTGGATGTAATTTTGGGAATGGATTGGATGACCAAGTACAAGGGAGTCCTAGATTGTGTCAATCATACTGTCACACTCACAACCCCAGATAAGAAACAGATTAAATTCAAGTCTAACTTTGAATCAAAAGGAAGTAAGCTAAATTCTCTTATGAGGGTTAGCATAGACAGTGTGCTAATTGTGAGAGAATATCCAGATGTGTTTCCGGAGGAATTGCCGGGAATGCCACCAGATAGAGATGTAGAATTTCTGATTGACTTGCTGCCAGGATCTGGACCAATAGCAAAGAGACCTTACAAGATGTCAGTTAATGAGTTGAAGGAACTTAAGAAACAACTTGGAGAACAGTTGCAGAAAGGATTTATTCAACCAAGTTCTTCATCTTGGGGAGTACCAGTCTTGTTTGTGGAAAAGAAAGATAGAAGTCAAAGGTTATGCATAGATTATCGTTCACTTAATGAAGTGACTGTCAAGAACAAATATCCTTTGCCTAGAATCAATGACTTGTTTGATCAGCTAGAAGGAGCCTGTGTGTTCTCAAAGATTGATCTCCGGTTAGGTTATTTTCTACTTAAAATAAGAGAAACAGACATACCTAAGACAACTTTCACCACTAGGTATGGATTATATGAGTATACAGTAATGCCATTTGGTTTGACCAATGCACCAGCTTACTTCATGAATATGATGAACAAGGTGTTCATGGAGTTCCTTGACAAGTTTGTTGTCGTTTTCATCGATGACATTTTGATCTACTCCAAGAGCAAAGAGGAGAATGAAGGACATTTGCATTTGATACTTGAAAATCTTAGAGAGCATAAGTTGTATGCAAAATTCAGCAAGTGTGAATTCTGGTTGAATGAAGTTGGATTTCTTGGACACATTGTGTCAGGAGATGGTGTAGCAGTTGATCCCGCAAAAGTGTCAGCTGTAACTGAATGGGAATATCCTAAGTCAGTAAAGGAAGTTCGTAGTTTCCTTGGCTTGGCACGATACTACAGAAGATTCATTGAGAATTTCTCCAAAGTAGCTAAGCCAATGACGGAGTTTCCAATAGTTGAAGAAGAGACTAGTGACAACACCAGTCCTATGTCTGCCAGATTTGGAGAAAGATTTCCAAGTGTATTGTGATGCATCTCATCATGGATTAGGTGCAGTTCTAATGCAAGAAGGGAAAGTTGTGGCTTATGCCTCGAGACAACTCAAAACTCATGAGGTAAACTACCCTACTCATGATTTGGAGTTAGCCTCTATTGTCCATGCACTCAAAACATGGAGACACTATCTTTTGGGAAAACGATGTGAAGTGTTCACAGATCACAAAAGTTTGAAGTATATCTTCACTCAGAAAGAAATCAACATGAGACAAAGAAGATGGCTAGAACTCATCAAGGACTATGACTTGAGTTTGCAATACCACCCCGGTAAAGCAAATGTTGTAGCAGATGCTCTAAGCCATAAGGTATTTGTGAATGACCTTATTAAGGGACAGTTGCTATATGATCTGTGTGCCCAATTTAGAGACCTTAGATTGGAGATTGTGCCTGAGGGAAATCTTATGTCATTGGATGTTCAACCCACATTGTTGGACAAGATCAAGGAAGCCCAAAAGACGGACAAGGAAATAGAAGAGATTAAGGAAAAGATTGGAAGGGAAAAGCCAAAGGATTCCATGAAGACTAACAGGGTACTTTATGGTATGGAAAATGTATCTACGTTCCGCAAGATCCGTGTCACATCCCAAGATTTTCCAAATCTTGTAATGTGAAAAATAAATAAACAAAATAAATAATTGTTGAAATTTAGGGTGAAAAGAAACTTTTGTTTTTAAATGGAAATTAAAATCCCATCTTGAACAAACTTTGGTTAATGTTTGAATCCAACTAAAATTCAAATCAAGTGGATTTCATTCTTCATAAATGCATCTTGAAATTTAAACACTTGAGAAATAAACCAAAACTCTAAAACCCTAATAGAAGAAAATCATTTCCAAGCTATCTCTAAGACCATGGATTTGATCCAAATAGAAATTTTTCAAACAAACATTTCAAAATGATCAAGAATGACAAATGGAAATATTATAAAACCATATAAATTGATTTCATCCATTTTGGAACCATAGATAAAATCTTATGAATTTAGTAAGATAAGGATATTTAATTCCCAAAGCTAATAAAGCAATTATCTAAAATCCATAGCAAATAGCAAGCAAATAATCCTAAAAGGATTTAAAAAGATAAACAAATAATAAATAAAGTTATAATAGTTGGAATCACTATTTTTGGGTCTTTAAAATGAAAAGATATGGTTTTTATAAAGCAAAGGTAGAAATATAAATAAGGATTATTTTATAGAGCCAAATTAAATCTTGGCCATGCTTTTGAAATAAAATATTTCTATTTGATAAAAAGAGTAAAGGTTTATTTAAATAAAATAATGAGGATTTATTAATATCCATTTTTATTAAAGTAAAGGTTTTTCCATTTTAAATAAACACTAAAACTTGTTAATTTATTTTAAATAAGATTTCCAAGTGTTTTAGTTTTCAAATGAAACCTACTAAAAAGATTTTGAAATTATTTAGATTTCAAAAAGAGTTTTTAAAATAAATTAAAACCTATTTGAATTAAAGACTAAGGATTATTTATTTAATTATTAATAGATCCTAAAAGAATAAAAGCATTATTCTATTTTGAACTTTGAAATATGTCGATAAACAGAATTAAATTTCACCCAAAGTTTGGTGGTGATTTGAATTCAAATAGAGATTGTAAAACATTATTAAATCTTATTTAATTGATACTAGAGCCTATTTTAAATAATTAAAAGACACTAAAAAGGATAAATAAATTATTCTAAAATTGACTTTGGAATGTGTTATTAATTAGTATATGAATCTACACAAATTTTGGTTGAGGTTTGAATTGATTTGTTGCTTGAATTGTTTGAATGAAAATCAAATCAGAATATTCAAAAACAGAAAAGAAAAAGGTTTAGTATAAAAAAATGGAAACAAACCTAGCCCAGCCCAGCTAGCCCACTAAGGCTCAGCAGCCCACCTCTCCCTCTCTCCCCGAAACGTTTTTCATCACCGCAGACTGAACCCGCTAAGTCGCCGACTACTGGACCCCATTCCCCCTCTTCGTCTCTCGCTGTCAAACGGACCCCACGACCACGTCAGCGTCTTCCCCGCGCGACCAGTTCTTCCTCCCGTTACTGCCGATTGATTCGCGTGGTAAATTGTCTTCAATGCCGCGTGATCCTCGCCCCTGACCACACTCACTTAAGCGCCCGTTTCCCCTCTTCCTTTCCCCCCAAACATCACGCCTCGAGAGCCACCAGGCTGCTCGGAATCATATCCTGACCGTCACTGTCTCCGGCGAGCTCCACCTCCGATTCCGGCCAAACCCTGCTGCCCCTCGCCTCCTCGACCACGCGAGCCTGCTCCCCTCTTCCATACGCGTCTCCCAGTGGCCTCAGCTCGCTCGCGCATGCCCCCTATCATCGGCAACCACCTCGTCTGACCGCGCCACCGTCTGCTCCAACTCCGACGAGCTCCATAGGTAGTCTCTGACCGCGCCGCCCTCTCTCTTTGATGCTCCCATACTCCCTACTCTTCCACGCGTCTAATAGCACCATATGTTCCCTCTCCCGTGCTCTACAGCGACGTTCCCGACAACGACAGTGCGTGCCCGTCGCCAGACATCTCTCCGGCGAGCAATCCATGCAACTCCAGTGCGCCCCTCGACAAACAGCAGGCACCTTGAGCACCACCATGACCCCGCGAACTTGGTGAGCTCCTCCCCACCCTCTCTCGCTTCCTGCATCGCCAGCAACACCACCGTTTGACCGCGCGCCGCCAGTCGCCGCCGCCAGCGCCGCCACTCAATGGTTGTTCAGTCATAGGATTAAAATCTAATGCACGCGATAGAACATAAACGAAAGCGTACGCTTGCTTATGTGCCGCACGATTTCATTAAGATCCAACGCTCCACAGAGCTCAATCCGCACGAACCATTTTCGACGAATCAAAACACCCCACGTGTCCAGAGATTGTTTTAAAAACCAGAAACTTGTCTATTAGATGTTCCAATTTGAAAAATTCATCACTTTCAAACCACATGTCCAAATTTTGCAAATTTTATATCAATGGATTCAGCAAGGCAAGTACTTTCTGACCATGCCCTTTGTTTAGTAAATTGATTCTGTTAAATTGTTTGTTTTGCAGAAACTTGTGTAGGCATATTTAGAATATAAAATTTGTTCTAAAATGACTTTTGAGATAAAATCTTTGGCAAATGGTTTGTTTTGAACCTACTGACCATAGATATCAATTAGTGGTTTCAAAAATATATTTGGTGAAGCAAAAGAATAAATCTTTGATTTAAACCATTTCTAGACAAATAAAGATAATGTTTATTTATTAAAAATGCTTTTGGATGAAAACCTTTGAGAAATGTTTTGAATTAAACTCTCTGACCCCAAGCACCAAGTTTTATGATTTAAAAATGTGTTTGGTGAACCCTATAAAGATTGCTACTTTGATAAAGGCATTTTCAACCACATAAAATAATGATTTGGTTTAAAAATGGTTTATAGGTAAAATCTTTTGCAAATAGTTTTGACTCTTTATAAAATGACCAATAAGTGTTTTAGAATGTTTATAACCTATTATAAACCACTTTTGTAAATAAAACAAAGTTTGGAATGCTTGCATGCATTGTTTTGATTCTATTAATTTATGTGATGTTGCTTGAATGGTAGATTGAAATTGTGCCCTTCCTTGATTGAATTGTAGTGATTTGAAGAGTGTGATCATTGCAAAGACAAGGAGTGAACTTATATTCTCTACCAAAAAGGCAAGTGATGCTCCATACTTTTGTCCCATTATTTTCACTATGCATTAGTGATATTTCTAAGTAGGACTTGCATGGAATTTTTGCTAAGTATAAACTATGCCATGGGAAATCCTAGTAGATGAAACCTTAGTAGAAATTTCCTAAGTTAAGATTACTACTACTATCATGCTTAGCTTATCTAGTAGAAAACAAGGGTGGATTATATTTCATGCTATAGAATATTTCTAAGTCAAGGACTTGTGTTTTGTTTAATAAAACAACTAAGTGAATGAATCACCTGGGTGGAATGGAAGGAATGGTTTGTGTTGAGTGGTTCACAAGGCCATTTCTATGGTTTACCTTGTGTATCTCACTTGTGGATGGCCACCCAGGAACAAAGAGATTTGATATGTCAAATGTTCAGAAGCTTCAAGTGCAGCCACTTGGCATTATGGGCTCTGCCTGGATCATATAGGTTGCAATAACTTAGCCAAATGGACAGTTGGTGGTAGGGGAATGATAGGTTGGAACGCGTCCATTCTGGTCTTAGGGAAGGCTTCTGAAAGATCTTGTCTTGGTGAAACCAAGTCTTGTGGGGGAAAGTGCACCACCTCTACAGAGTGTAAAATCTAAGTACTTATCCATGTCCCTGGTAAAGGACAATTTGAGCATCAAGACATGGAAGCTATCAAGAATCTCCTCATCCCAATTTCTAAGTAAAAACTTGTGGTTGAACAAGGGTTGAAGGATCACTAATTTCTATTGGAGATGCCTTGGGTGTTTTTGTCAAGCAAAAACTTAGTGTTTTCAAATGATAAGGAAAATCTATTTTGAGCAAAGCAAGCCTAAGCTCCACTTAGCCAAATGCATATAGATGATAGACTCCACTATACCACCATAGTATCACTTGCCAATACAAATCAAATGTATTGACCCTTGTGCCTGTAACTTGTTATGTTGCAGGTTTGTTTGATGTTAGTGAAGTTTACTGATTAGGATTACAAGTCTACAACCAACATGTTTGCCTGTGGCACTTTGAAGATGAAGGACCCCATGCTATTGTTATATTATGCTGCATTATAATGAGATAGCCAAATGAGCTATGTAAGATGTAATAAATTATGTTATTCCTGGTTATAAAGTTGTATTATGACCTTTGTTTATTGATATTACATCTTAATTGTGGATGCTAGCTATTGATCCAGGGACTAGCATTGTAAACACAGGGATCTCTTTCCTTTACAAAGGAGGGACCTTACAATCCGGAGCTTCGGAAACTGATTTTACAAGAAGCACACAACTCACCATATTCCATTCATTCGGGTAACACCAAAATGTACATGGATATGAAAGAAAGATTTTTGTGGAATAATCTCAAGAAGGACATCGCCAAACATATTTCTTTGTGTAATGTATGTAGTAGGGTGAAAGCGGAACATCAGAAACCAGCAGGATTGCTACAACCACTACCTATTCCTGATTGGAAATGGGACAATATTGGCATGGATTTGATCACCGGATTGCTAAGGACCAGGTCATGATATGATTCTATTTGGGTAGTTGTGGATCGCCTCACTAAAGTGGCTCATTTCATACCCGTGAAGACAACCTACACAAGTGCTAAGTTGGCCAAGATCTATATGAATAGGATTGTGTGTCTGCATGGAGTACCCAAGAGTATTGTGTCTGATAGGGGAACCCAATTCACTTCTCATTTTTGGAGGCAACGACATGAGTCATTCGGAACGAGATTGGAATTCAGCACTGCTTTTCATCCTCAGACTGATGGACAGACAGAAAGGACCAACCAGATTCTAGAAGATATGTTAAGGGCATGTTCCCTAGACTATGGAGCCAGTTGGGATGAAAGTCTTCCTTACGCAGAATTCTCTTACAATAACAGCTATCAAACCAGTATTGAGATGGCACCATTTGAGTTTCTCTATGGGAGAAAGTGTACCACCCCATTGCTATGGAATGGTGTGGGAGAAAGAAATTTGTTCGGACCAGAACTGATCAAAGAGGCTGAAGAGAAAGTCAAGGTAGTAAAGGACAGATTGAAGATAGCACAGTCCCGACAAAAGAGCTACGCAGATCCTAAGCGTAGATAAGTCACCTATGAAGTGGGTGATAGAGCTTATCTTAGAGTGTCACCACTTCGTGGGGTGAAGATATTTGGAGTCAAAAGAAAATTGGCCCCAAGATATGTTGGACCATTCAAAGTTCTGAGTCGTAAAGGAGAAGTAGCCTATGAGATTGAATTGCCAGAATAATTATCTGCAGTTCACAATGTGTTTCATGTGAGTCAGCTAAAGAAATTCCATCCAGAGATGGAAGAGACTTCTTTGAAGGATACTATACCTTTGGAGGAGGTCCAATTGGAAAGTGATCTCACTTATGAGGAAAAACCCATCAAGATTCCTGAGACTGCAGAAAGAGTTACTCGTACTAAGACTATCAAATTCTGCAAAGTTCAATGGAACTATCATTCCGAAGAAGAAGCAACATGGAAAGAGAAGATGATCTTCGGAAAGACCACCCTCACCTATTTGCTAGCCAATTTTGAATCTCGAGGGCGAGATTCACCTTAAGGGGGTTAGATTTGTAACATCCCTATTATCATGTTTTCAAACTTTGTATATCATCCATGCATTCATGATCATTTTAGGATCATTTTCAAAGTCATTACAAAAACTGAAGCATTTGAATGCTTATTATTTTATGTAAGCTTAGCATTGGCCCAATGCTACTCTTTATATGAGATTGATTATTTTAAAACAAATATATTTGATACTATGGTTGAATGTTGTATTCCAAAGCTTGGATAAAATTTCAAAAACAAAATATGATTTTAAAACTATTTTTAGATCTTTATTAAAACATTGGCAAAGGCACTGTTTTCTTTGAAAATTCCAAAGGACCAAGAAGGTTTGGTGAAACAACATGGTTTTATACTTAAATATGTGCAGGTTTCACTTTATAAAAATCCAAAAATAATTTGAAATCAAACACATTTGAACTCATTTGAATTTGATTCCTGGAAATTCAAACATAAAAAGAAAAGAGATAAAGAAATGGAAAAGGGTCGGCACCACTCTTTCAGCCCAACAGCAGTTTCAGCCCACTAAGCCCACCCGGGGCCATTTCCCTCTGCCCTTCTCTCACCCACGCCGAACCAACCCAACTAGTCGCTGATCTGTGGCCCCATCGCCACGTCTTCATCGTCCTCCCCAGAAACCGCGCGATGAACACGTCGTTGCCGCCGTTACCTCGCGCAATCAAGCCAAATCAATTCCTTTGATTTCGCCAGTAATTCGCCCAGCCTTCACCTGCTACTTAAACCCCACCCCGCCGCGATCATTTCCCCTCACTTTCCCCGCTCACTCCGCCACCAGGCTGCGCGCATTCAAGCTCAAACCGCCGCTGGCCGACGAACTTCGGCGTGCGATTCCGGTAAGCATCGACCGCCCCCTGTCTCTGATTCAACCGAACATGATTGGTATATCCTTGAGCATCTTCTCATGCCTTTCTTTTGCTCTGAATCGCCCTAGGCCGTCGCCATCGTCCACCTCTGGAAGCGACTGAAGCTCAACTCGACTCCGGCGACTAATTCTGGTGAGCCCCGCGTTCCCCTCTGTTTCTAAATCGCGCGAACGTGTTCGCCGGTGTCTTGTGCACCTTCTAACACAACTGGTTCGTGCTAGGGCAGTCTATATCGTCGGCAACGTCTTCTTCTGCAAGCACCCGACGATGTCCGCAAGTCCGACGAGCCTCAGCAACCTCTACAGTGCGCCCCGACCCTGCCCGTCTGCACGTTGAGCTTCCTCGTGTCATCGCGAGTCTGGTAAGCCCCTCTGTTGACCCCAGCCTCCTCCGTAGCCGCCGGAACATCACTGGCAAAGCTGCGTCCCTGCGCTGCCGTCGCTAGCGCTGCCCATCCGTGGTCGCTTGATCGATAGCCGTCAGATCTGAATCCAGCGCTTAGGATTAGATCTATAGAGAAGTGGTACGTTTTGATCTGGACCATGCACAGTTAGTTAGATCCAACGATGCAGGCGTGATCTGGTGCGACGATGTCGTCCAATCGAGGCCTTTGCGTGCTTTGTTCTTTGTTTTAAAAATCTGAATTAGATCTATTAGTGATCCAAACTTGCAAAATTCATAACTTTTGATCCACACGTTCAAATTTTGCAAATTTTGTATCATTGGAATCAGGAGAAAGAATGCTATCTATTTATGCAATGTGTTTAATGTTTTTCTTATGTAAAATTGGTTGTTTTTGCAGATACATTTATAGGCTTATTTTGAGTATAGAAATGTTTTGAAAAATGATTTAAAGATCAAATAAAGTTTATTTAGTGTGTCTTGGTCTTGTTTATGATTAAGTACTGTATACTTGTCTTGTTTGGTGTAGAAAATCATCACATGGCATTTGCATGCATTCATATATTTTTGCTTATATATTTTTGATATGTGAATTTGGTGCCATTATTTTATGTGTAGATTTTGGTGCTAATAGTTATTGTGGTTGTGAAGATTGTTCCTACTCCCCAAACTACCAAGGAAAGTGGTGCTTCATGTTTTTATCCCTATATTTTTACCTATGCATTAGAAATATTTTGTATAGGACTTGCATATTATTTTGCTAAGTATCGATATGCTATGCTTGGGCAATCCTAGTAGTTGTAGAAATGTTAGAATTTCCTCTAAGTTAAGATACATGCTATTGCCATGCTTAGCCTAGCTAGTAGCAACCAAGGGTGGATTATATATTCATGCTATGAGAAATATTTCTAATTCTTTGACTTATGTTTTGCTTAATAAAAACAACTAAGTGAATGAAACACCTGGGTGGAATGGAAAGATTGGTTTGTGTTGAGTGGTTACACAAGGCCCATTTATATGGTTTACCTTGTTTATCTCACTTGTGGAAATCCACCCAGGAACAAAGGGATTTGAGATGCCAAATGTTAAGAAGCTTCTAGTGCAGCCACATGGCATTATGGGCTCTGCCTGGACCATATAGGTTGCAATAACTTAGCCAAATGGACAGTTGGTGGTAGGGGAGTGATAGGTTTGGAGCGCGTCCATTTTGGTCTAAGGGAAGGCTTCTGAAAGGTCCTGTCTTGGTGAAAATCAAGTATTGTGGGGAAAGTGCACAACCTCTACAGATGGAAGAATCTAAGTACTTAGCCATGTCCCTGGCATTGGACAACTTGAGCATCAAGACATGGAAGCTATCAAGAATCTCTTCATCCCAATTTTCTAAGTTAAAAACTTGTGGTTGAACAAGGGTGAAGGTTCACCAATTTCTATTGGTGGTTCCTTGGGAAAGTTTTGTCAAAGAAAAACTTAGTGTTTTCAACTAATAGGTAAAACCTATTTTGAGCAAAGCAAGCCTAAGATACACTTAGCCAAATTCATGTAGTAACTAGATGCTAATATTTTGCTAAAGTATCACTGGACAATACTATTCCAATGTATTGACCCACTGTGGCTGTAACTTGTGATGTTGCAGGTTATTCTGATGATGATTAGGGGTTATGAGTATACACTCAACATGCTTGCCTGTGGCACATGAATATGAAGACTTTATTTATATTGTTATGATTAAACTCTTGTATTAGGCCTATGGCCATGGAGATGTAAAAGACTATGTTATCTCTGGAATGACGATGTAATAATGACCTTTGTTTCTGTGTACTTCATCTTAAACTGTGGATGCTAGCATTTGATCTAGGGACTAGCATTGCAATCACAGGGATCCTTACCTTTATAAGGGAGGGATCTTACAGACAACTCATGTCATTAGATGTTCAACCCACCTTGTTGGACAAAATCAAGGAAGCCCAAAAGACGGACAAGTAAATTGAAGAGATTAAGGAAAATATTGGCAAGGGAAAAGCCAAGGGATTCCATGAAGACGAACAGGGTACTTTATGGTATGGAAAACGTATCTGCATTCCGCAAGATCCGGAACTTTGGAAACTGATTTTACAGGAAGCACACAACTCACCATATTCCATTCATCCGGGTAACACCAAAATGTACATGGATGTGAAGGAAAGATTTTGGTGGAATAATCTCAAGAAGGACATCGCCGAACATATTGCTTTGTGTGATGTATGCACTAGAGTGAAAGCGGAACATCAGAAACCAGCAGGATTGTTACAACCACTACCTATTCCTGATTGGAAGTGGGATAAGATTGGCATGGATTTCATCACTGGATTGCCAAGGACTAGATCGGGACATGATTATATTTGGGTCATAGTGGATCGCCTAACTAAAGTGGCTCATTTCATACCCGTGAAGAAAACCTATACAAGTGCTAAGTTAGCCAAGATTTATATGAAAAGGATTGTGTGTCTGCATGGAGTACCCAAGAGTATTGTGTCTGATAGGGGAAATCAATTTACTTCCCATTTTTGGAGACAACTGCATGAGTCATTGGGAACGAGATTGGAATTCAGTACTGCTTTTCATCCCCAGACTGATGGACAGACAGAAAGGACCAACCAGATTTTAGAGGATATGTTGAGGGCATGTGCCCTAGACTATGGAGCTAGTTGGGATGAAAGTCTACCTTACGCAGAATTCTCTTACAACAATAGCTATCAAGCCAGTATTGAGATGGCACCGTTTGAATTTCTCTATGGGAGAAAGTGTACTACACCATTGTTATGGAATGGTGTTGGAAAAAGAAACTTGTTCGGGCCAGAACTAATCAAAGAAGCTGAAGAGAGAGTCAAGTTAGTAAAGGATTGTCAACAACCGTATTTTTAATCCCAGATGCATGTTATGCCATACATCGCAATCCCGGGATTACCATTTTTGCGAGACATAACAGAATTGGATACCATAGTACATCATCCATTACAAACGATACATAAGTTCTTACACAAATAGGGATCTCATGATCCAGTTCTTAATACAACTTCAAGCAGCGGAATACGTAATAATAACGGTAGCGTAGGCGAAGCTCCATCTTCGGGGTCACAGGCAATGCTGACGATGGGAGATGATCCTAGTTGTCATAACCTCCCTGGGGTCCATCCTCCAGGTACTCCTCTTCATAGTCTGGCCAGGGGAATAGCCAGGGACAAAGCCATGAGTACTCTTTAAGTACTCGCAAACTAATACTAACAGGTAAAGGGGTTTTTGGATAATAGGACACTAGGCTCTAGGGTTGTTTTGCAAAAGCCAGATTTATCTCTACTAAGTTCTGAAGCTAGTCACAATTTTATAACTCCTAGGTGGGATCTTGTAACTCATGTCACAACTCTGTTGTGGTCAAGTCAAAGTCTCAATTCATTTCACAAGTCATTTTGAAAAGTCTGACAGGGGAACAGTATGGCCACTCCAACTTTCCATAATCATGGACGGCTATTCGAATAGTTTGACACTCTGCGAGATTGTACACTTTCACCACAACATTCGATACATCCTTCAGAACAAATCCTGAATTCACCATACTCGAAGATGCGGATAATCAATCCTAACCTTTCAATTACACGCCTAGTATAAGCACCTCTCCTGTGAGTTTGGCCTCCCAACCATGACCAACTGTCATCTTGGAGTACTGCAGGTGGACAATCTTCACAAGGTAGCCTCAGCTCAGACCTTGGCCGTGAGGGAACTAATACTAAGGTATATAAGTTTCCAGTCAAGCCCTACCCAATCTTCGGGTATTGTGGTTGTACGATAAAATTGGAATGGTATCGCATCCAGACAACCATCAGTTTTAATAAAGGGCTAAGGCTCATGCCTCAACATTTTCATCACCAAAATCATCAAGTGTTCGGAAACACATGTCCAAAACATTTCAAAGGAATGATCCATCATTCCAAGGTTTTCATAACCATTTTTCCACCAAGTAATCCCATCTAAAGTTGATCAAGTTTTATGCTTAGCACTAGCATCTACAGGTGGGGGTAGTACTAATGAGGGGTGGTAAACTAGTGGAGTTTCAACTAAGTACAACCTTATACCTTAGGATGATATCAAGGTTTCTAACTTAGGCCAAATTTTATGCTCTTTATCCAACCTTCAGATAACTTTCTAGTATCTACCAAACTCTTAAGTAAACTCTAAGTAAGCTTTGGTAAAGAAATAAAGTAAGAAGCTTGCAAATAAAACTAGGATTGGTTTATCAAGTGAGTATGATCACATATGCTTAAGGCATATAGTAGACATAGTAACAAGTATTGGCTTGCATAGGTATAGTCTCATCTTTCTAAATTACAAGTGTTAGCTTGCCTTGTGCAGAGTAGTGGTTGAAGTTCTCCTCGGCTTCTTCTTCGTAGTATCCTCCTTCCTCCTCGTATCCTTGGTCGGTACTAGCGTCTATGAATAAATACGAGGTACACAATCACCAAACAATACTTAACTACCTGTAATCATCACACACAAGGGTCCTATAGATGATCTAGCATCATCTCTAACATTACAAGGTTAAGGCTTGGTTTAATTCCTTTTATTTTGAGAAAAGTAATTTCTACTCATTGAAAAACTACTTAAGATTTAATATTCTCCAAACCAAACATGGGATCATGTTGACACATGTCATCACCACATATTGTAGTCCAAGGGAATGTGATTTAAAGTGGTGTCACAATTTAATAAGGTTTTACCCTTTTATTCTAATTAATTAAAGTGGCTAGAAATGCCTATGTAGCATTCTTTTATTACTTGAACATTATTTCTGCAAGTAAATCTATATATTTTTATATATTCTGAAAGGTATGGTTAAATGTGATTTTTGAGACTTGGAATCAACTCAAAAGCTATTATGGTTTAAATTTGAAAAATGTTTGAATGCAGAAAAGCTTCTGCCTTGTTATTTTTACTAAGGATGATCTACAGATCCAAATGACTTGAATCCAACGGGCTTGGATTCAGCATTCACAGACCTTTCCAACAAAATAGGTTTCATTCAAAATGGTGCAATTAATCGATCTAGATTGATTTTTAAAAATGGGTACAGAAGTGTGTTTGAATTAAAAAGAAAAAGATCTAATTCAAATCACTGGGTTGCGCGGGAAAAGTTAACGGGCTGGCCTGCTAAGCGCAGTGCTCCCGCGGGCTGCTTAAGTGGGTGTCCCCACTCGTCAGTGACACGGGGTTGGGCGAAGCGGTATGGGGCAACATGGGTCGTTTGATCTGATTCTAATCCAACGGCTGGGAGTCATCATCAACGCGAGACAATGCCGGCGAGAACGAAACCTAGCGCGGCCAGTGAGGGGTGCTGGGGGCTCACCGGGGTGCTAGCGAGGGTTGGCGAGGCGGGCGAACGACGAAGTTGACGACGGCGAGTCTCCTGGTACCGGTGGCTTCTCCTCGGGGCAGTGTTGGTGTTGGCGGTAGCATTGTTGGTGTTGAACTTGGGTGGGGCACGGGTGAAATTGCTAGAGTCGCCGGGGCTGTTGTGATTTCCTTCGGGTCTAGGGTTTCCACGGTTGGGATAGGCCGGACGGTTCATCGCGGGTCTGTTGGTTCTTGGGGCAAATCCTGGAGATGGGTTGGGGCGATACTTTGGGGTCTGATGGGTTCCTGGTTGGTGCATCATACGACGCTTGTGGTTCTCATTAGCTTGGTTGATCTTTCCTTCCATCTAGATAGCAGAGTCGACAAGGGCTTCAATATCCGCAAAGGGGATATTGACTAACACCGTCTACATCTCGTCATGCAGACCATTCAGGAACCTCTCCTTCTTCTTGCCTTCCGTGTCTATTTCGTCCGGGGCATACCTAGCTAATGAAAAAAAATTGTCACGGTATTCCACTACAGTCATCCTTCCTTGCTTCAGCTCTCTGAACTTGTCTCTCATTCTCTTGATCAAACCCGGTGGCACATGGGTTCTGCTGAACTTGACCTTGAATTCCTCCCAGGTCATCATCTGGCCTCCGGTCATTGCGCGAACACTGTTCCACCATGCCCTGGCATCTCCGGCTAGATAATGGGTGGCAAACAGAACTTTCTCGTTGGCTTCCACTCAAGCAACTTCTAGGTTATTTTCCATGGTTTGCAGCCAATCATCGGCGTCTAGGGGTTCTTCTGACTTAGTGAAAACAGGTGGGTTGGTATTCTGGAAATTCTTGAGCTTAGATCCATGGTTGTCCTGATTTCCGTGGCCTTGGTTGTTGTGGGCAAGTTGGGCTATCTGTTGCAGAGTGGCTAGGTTGACTTGATGTTCCGCTCTTTCAGCTTCGCGGTCAGAAGTCAACATTTGCAGGATCTGCAACATCGGGTCCGGGGCTGAACCACTTCCTCCACGTGGCATCTGAAGATTGAGATAGATCATGAGAAAAGAGGGAAATTTCTAAGGTTTCGGGGACTTTGAAAAGTTTTAAAGGTTTGACTCAGATTTTTCTAGAAACTTGCTTTTGCATTCATTCATTCATATCACACGGTACAACACACACCACAACAAAGAAAAACAGATGGTTTTAAGAACCATTTTGGGAACTACGATACAGTGGGACCGAATACTACTCACTACGCTAGTGCTCAAGTGCTACTACTCCTCGGAGTTTGTGGCTTCATCATCTTCATCATCATCGACGAAGGCGAAATCATCCTCATCGGTGAAGAAGTCCATGGCCTGATCCTCCAGAAAATCATCGTCATCGCTGAGATAGGAGTAAGGGTTTCCATGAAGATCCTCTCCGTCATTCTCCCTTTCCTCCAACTGCATGTCTCTCTCGTGGATGGTCTCCTCCAAAGATGATATGCGGTGGAGAAGACGGGCAATAATGCGCTCCTTCTTGTCGAGTTGATGGCGGCGAGACTTGCGATCCTTTGCTAGCATGGCGATGGTCTGATCCTTCGTCTTGATGATGGAAGACTTATGGTTGGAGTAGTCACGACAGTTGTCCAACTCCTGCTAACGATCGTACATCATGAAGCTAAGGTGGTCCAATTGAGTCTTTAGCGCGGGGTGGTATGGGGCTTCCAGTGGTTGTCCATTTGCATCACACCTTGGGCAAAACTCAAAGCGAGTACCCTTGATATGATTGATGCTCTGCCCACACAGACGGGAAAGAGCTTCCTGCATTACTCTGGCAAGTCCATCGAGCCAGTTGTTTTCCCTCAAGGTAAACTGAATTCCCTCCGCAGTGGGAGGTTCAATCTTTTCTCAGAGACTTGCAACAATTAGCCACTGCAGATCTTCTCCTCCTTGATCATTGAGCCAAGCTCCAAATAACTCGGGGTGCGGACGCTCCAGAAGTTCCGAAAGCTGGTCCAAATCTCTCTCAAAGATAAGGTCTCCTCCATTCCCAGTTGGTAAAACTTGTTGTACTTCACGTCCATCTATAAGAATAGAGGATGAGTAGATTAGCAGGGTGATCAAGTGTGTCAAACTTTTATGTCTTTTGCAAGAGTTTTTGAGGAACATGAATTTTTATGGAAGAATCAAAGGGATAAGAATGAGAATAAGTTTTTGAAAATATTTGTTTTCTTTGGGTTTGAAACTAAGTTTTTGGTTCAAACGTCCAGTCTAACTAGGGTCTCCTATGGTCAGGATGGCTCTGATACCAACTTGTCAACACCCGGATTTTTAATCCCAGATGCCTGTTATGCCATACATCACAATCCCAGGATTACCATTTTTGCGAGACATAACAGAATTGGATACCATAGTACATCATCCATTACAAACGATACATAAGTTCTTACACAAATAGGGATCTCATGATCCAGTTCTTAATACAACTTCAAGCAGCGGAATACGTAATAATAACGGTAGCGTAGGCGAAGCTCCATCTTCGGGGTCACAGGCAATGCTGATGATGGGAGATGATCCTAGTTGTCGTAACCTCCCTGGATTCCATCCTCCAGGTACTCCTCTTCATAGTATGGACTGGGGAATAGCAAGGGACAAAGCCATGAGTACTCTTTAAGTACTCGCAAACTAATACTAACAGGTGAAGGGGTTTTTGGATAATAGGACACTAGGCTCTAGGGTTGTTTTGCAAAAGCCAGATTTATCTCTACTAAGTTCTGAAGCTAGTCACAATTTTATAACTCCTAGGTGGGATCTTGTAACTCATGTCACAACTCTATTGTGGTCAAGTCAAAGTCTCAATTCATTTCACAAGTCATTTTGAAAAGTTTGACGGGGGAACAGTATGGCCACTCCAACTGTCCATAATCATGAATGGCAGCTATTTGAATAGTTTGACACTCTGTAGAGATTGTACACTTCCACCACAACATTCGATACATCCGTCAGGAACAAATCCTGAATTCACCATACTCAGTATGCGGATAATCAATCCTAACCTTTCAATTACACGCCCTAGTATAAGCACCTCTCCTGTGAGTTTAGCCTCCCAACCATGACCAACTGTCATCTTGGTTACTGCACAGGTGGACAATCTTCATAAGGTAGCCTCAGCTCAGACCTTGGCCGTGCGGGAACTAATACTAAGGTATATAAGTTTCCAGTCAAGCCCTACCCAATCTTCGGGTATTGTGGTTGTACGATAAAATTGGAATGGTATCGCATCTAGACAACCATCAGTTTTATACAAGGGCTAAGGCTCATGCCTCAACATTTTCATCACCAAAATCATCAATTGTTCGGAAACACATGTCCAAAACATTTCAATGGAATGGTCCATCATTCCAAGGTTTTCATAACCATTTTTCCACCAAGTAATACCATCTAAAGTTGATCAAGTTTTATGCTTAGCACTAGCATCTACAGGTGGGGGTAGTATTAATGAGGGGTGGTAAACTAGTGGAGTTTCAACTAAGTACAACCTTATACCTTAGGATGATATCAAGGTTTCTAACTTAGGCCAAATTTTATGCTCTTTATGCAACCTTCATATAACTTTCTAGTATCTACCAAACTCTTAAGTAAACTCTAAGTAAGCTTTGGTAAAGAAATAAAGTAAGAAGCTTGCAAATAAAACTAGGATTGGTTTATCAAGTGAGTATGATCACATATGCTTAAGGCATATAGTAGACATAGTAACAAGTATTGGCTTGCATAGGTATAGTCTCAGCTTGCTAAATTGCAAGTGTTATCTTGCCTTGTCCAGAGCAGTGGTTGAAGTTCTCCTCGGCTTCTTCTTCGTAGTATCCTCCTTCATCATCGTATCCTTGGTCGGTACTAGCGTCTATGAATAAATACGAGGTACACAATCACCAAACAATACTTAACTACCTGCAATCATCACACACAAGGGTCCTATAGATGATCTAGCATCATCTCTAACATTACAAGGTTAAGGCTTAGTTTAATTCCTTTTATTTTGAGAAAAGTAATTTCTACTCATTGAAAAACTACTTAAGATTTAATATTCTCCAAACCAAACATGGGATCATGTTGACACATGTCATCACCACATATTGTAGTCCAAGGGAATGTGATTTAAAGTGGTGTCACAATTTAATAAGGTTTTACCCTTTTATTCTAATTAATTAAAGTGGCTAGAAATGCCTATGTAGCATTCTTTAATTACTTGAACATTATTTTTGCAAGTAAACCTATATATTTTTATATATTCTGAAAGGTATGGTTAAATGTGATTTTTGAGACTTGGAATCAACTCAAAAGCTATTACGGTTTAAATTTGAAAAATGTTTGAATGCAGAAAAGCTTCTGCCTTGTTATTTTTACTAAGGATGATCTACAGATCCAAATGACTTGAATCCAACGGGCTTGGATTCAGCATTCACAGACCTTTCCAACAAAATTGGTTTCATTCAAAATGGTGCAATTAATCGATCTAGATTGATTTTTAAAAATGGGTACAGAAGTGTGTTCGAATTAAAAAGAAAAAGATCTAATTCAAATCACTGGGTTGCGCGGGAAAAGTTAACGGGCCGGCCTGCTAGGCGCTGCTTAAGTGGGTGTCCCCACTCGTCAGTGACACGGGGTTGGGCGAAGCGGTATGGGGCAACGTGGGTCGTTTGATCTGATTCTAATCCAACGGCTGGGAGTCATCATCAACGCGAGACAACGCCGGCGAGAACGAAACCTAGCGCCGCCAGTGAGGGGTGCTGGGGGCTCACCGGGGTGCTAGTGAGGGTTGGCGAGGCGGGCGAACGACGAAGTTGACGACGGCGAGTCTCCTAGTACCGGTGGCTTCTCCTGGGGCGGCTCCAATCACTTGCTCCCTTCTTCTCCAGAGGCGGCGGGCTCCGGTGAAATTCCGGCGAGGTGGTGCTGGCCTTGCTCTGAGAACGGTGTGGCACGATCAGTGAGGAGAGGGGAGTGAGGTGGTGTGAATAAATTGAGCGGGGGTGGCCTCTATTTATAGTCGAGCGAGGGGACCGTCGGGGCGGATGGTGAACTCGTCGGGGGCGATGGTACAGATGGCTATTGGCATGGGCGACGGTAGGGGACGGTGCGGTGTCTCCTAGCGATGCTCAACGACATGGATTAGAGGCGTGGGGCGGTGCATCTTAGTCTAGAACGGGCGATGTCTTCGACGGTGAGTGGTGGTTGTGCGTCATGGGGCGGCGAACGGGGATGTCTGGCGGTCTCCTGGGTCGGTGGGGATTGTGTATGCCTGTGGCAGCGTGGCCTTGTCTGTGGGCTTCGGTCAAGGGTGGTGCTCTGGCGCACGCTCGGCATGGTCTCTGGCGGTCTGGGCGCGGTTCGTGTGCATGGTCCAGGGCTTGGCAAGGCTCGAGCGGTGGACAGTGAGCAGCGGTGGACGGTTGGATGCCTCCCAGACATGCTGGATAGGCTTGCTGCTGCTCCTAGCTTGGTGTCGACTATGGGGTGGCAAGGGTGTGCTCGGTTGTTCACCATTGATGGCAATGGCAAGCTCACAGTGGTGCTAGTGCTTGGTTAATCTTGCTAGATGATCTACTGAGATGATTGTGAGCTAAATGGGGAACCAGTTAGGCAAGAATCACTGCTCACAATAGTGTTTGATGTTTGTTTGATTTGTGTCTGCAACCTATTTGATGAAATGGCCGCATGAAATTAAGTTTTGAATTTTGAAAAGATTTTTGGTGGGTTTGCTAGATTGGTGCTGGTGGGTCTGCAGATGCTTGGGTTTTGAAAGTTGAGCTTGTTTGAGTGGTTTTTGAAAAAGTGGGATCTTCCCATATGATAAAGATTCAATTTTGAATTGTAATTTAAACTATGCATTTGAAAGTTTCTGGATGATCACAAAGTGGGCCTTGATACTTTGTTAGGAGTACATTTGTAGTGACCTCGGATCGATAAGGATCCTAAGTCCCTGTGATCAACATGCTAGTCCCTGGATCAATAGCTAGCGCTCACAGTCGATGAAATATCATGTAAAACACAAAGTCTTTATTACACGGAGAATCTAGAGTATGAATTTATTACAAAATTTCTTAGCATTACGCTAGCTCAAATAACAGCGGAAACATAAAAGCAGCATGAGTCCATCAACGCCCCAGGCTTGTCGAGTGTAGACTCGCGATCCCTACGCACCTTTCAATCTTCGGATTCTGCACATAAAACGTGCAGCCAACAAGTTGGGTCAATACTTTGAATGTATTGGCAAATTACACCAATGAGAGAAAAGACTATCTCTACATGCAAGGCTGGTATAGGCTGTAGAGTTCATTTGCTCGAAGCTAGTTTTCTTAAGTAGAGAGAAGAAGAGAAGATTGTCCTACTTTGTAAACATTTGCTTAGATAACATAAGGTCGAGTGGCACACGAGGATATTACGCACCAAATGTCCAACCAACCAAACACTTGGATATTACGCACCAAGTGACACTTGGATATTACACACCAAGTTCCCAAATTTCCACCCATTGGCAATATTACTCATGCCACGGGGTTTTAAAAACTTTGTTTTAGAAAAGAGAGAGGAAGATCCTTCAGAGGCTCCATCCTTCAGACGCTCATTGTTGTTCTGTTACCGTGAACACGGCTGATCGATCAGATTGCAATACTCTTGAGAGTTTGTGCACTTTACCCACAATCCACGATCAAATCCTTTTACAGACAAGACCATGGCGAGGCTTTCCCTTAGTAGCCCCTCTACCTTCTGGATCCAACCGTGCCAAGAACCTCCAAATGTTGGTACCCAGGTGAGGTTTCCCACTAAGTACTAGGCCAAGACAGAGCCCATAATGTATTGTGGTTGCCTTTGGAAGCTTCTGAATTCAAACATGGCGGACTTCTTTGATTCTGGTGGCCGTCCTCCACCAAAATCTCACTCGTTGTCCCGACAACCATTCCGCCCAGAAGAAAGCTTAGTTTTATTTTGAAGTGGATTTGAGAAGAAAAGTTTTCTCTAGAGAGCCTTTATACTTAGAAAATGCTTTGTCTTTCGAACCCCCCAACGGTACTTTGTATATATAGCATAGCAAGCAATACTTAGCAAAAACAGGGGTAACCTATTAGGAGGGAAAATCCTAAGTATAGAGCTACTCATGGCATACTACAAAATCATCGCACTTGCAAAATAATACTAAGGAAAAATTCTACTAGAACATCCTACACATGCATACTACAGAATTTTGAAGATCGCATGCATAGAATCAAAACTAGGACGAAAGTGATGAACAAGTGGTGTAACTTGCCTTGATCCGAGCAGCACTCTACACAATAGCACTCCTTAGCGCACTCCGAACAATCTAACGAATCACAAACATAGATCTTATCACAACTTGCTCAAAACATATCACAGAGGAATCATGCATGCATGCAACATGGTATTTTATGCAAGATTGGTTCTTCTAATTTGACCAAGGTAGCAAGGTAGTGTTGCAATAGTGTTGATGGTGTTACTAGGATTGATTTCCCATAGGTTTAAAACAATTTGGGTCACTAATATAATTCATAGGATAAATAGGAGATCCAACCATCTAATTAGCCCCAAATTGGATCTAATGATCTTAAGCAAAGTTTTATAATTTTGTTTAGTAGGTATTGCCGAAACAAAACCAACGCAACAAAAATCAACTAAAACAGAGTTCTAATTATTTTTCTATGAATTAAATACTCCAATCTAATAATTAAAATCTACACCAAAAACCCTACTGTAAACTTGAAATTTTATTGCAGATCTGTGTTCTACATAAAATTATGAATCCAATGGTATATTATAAGCTAAATTTGGCGAAGTATTTAATTTTATATGATTTTCGCAATAATTAGCTCAAATCTGCAAAATTGAACTAAACTAGTCTAACCCTAACTCAAGACGCGCCAAGTGGCAGCGCCTGGTTGGTCCAACTGGAAAACCGCGGTGCGGGCGCGGCTGCTAACGCGTGCGGCCACGTGGCACGCCGTGACTCACCGATACCCCTTCGGTAAAACTTCTAATCTAACGCGTTCAATCTCGATCCGACGGACAGGAGAGGCGGCGGCGACTTACAAGGTGTGACGGCGGCGTGGGGCGGCGGTGGCGTCGGCGATGATGGCTGGCGGCGCTCTTGTGGCTCCCCGAGGTGGTGGTGTGGTCGACGGGGAGCGTCTGGTCCTCGCGTTCGCGCTCGTGGCCTTGTCGATCCTCCTCGCTTCCTCGTCTGTCGGCAGGGTCCCGCCGTCCCTCTCCGTCCCTAGCGAAGCTCCGGCGAGCAATCGCAAGCGCGTTGCTGCGAGAGAGAGGGGGAGATTAGCGCAAGGAGAGAGAGTAGATCGTGAGGGTCACGCGGAGGAGGAGAAGAGGTGGAGGCGAGTATCGTAACCTCTGCCTCGAGTTCGACCGAGCCCAACTCCGGCGAGATCGATGGTGCGTTCGCGACGACGGCGTTGGCAAAAAAAATTCTTTAGGGCTTCGAGGCAGCGGGTTGCAGGGCTTATATGGCCGTCGAAATCTTGGCGAGGGGGTCAAGTTTTCCTCTCCGATTCGGCCAGAGTCCGACCGATACACGGCGATCTCGGTTTTTCAAGGGGAAGGGATGACGTGGGCCAGGTTAGTGGGAGGCGGTGGCCTGGCGCTGTGGGCGCTAAGGCTAGCTAACTGCTGCTTTCTTGTGGTGAGAGGCGAGGTGAGGGCTGGGCTGGGCTGGCCTGGTTAAGTTAGTTATGCTTTTTTTTATTCCCTCTCTTATCAATTTCTGTTTTACTAAAACTTAAATATCTTTTGCATACTAAGTCCAAACTTAATGAAACTTGTTTCTAAATTTTTATAAAAGTAAGGTGGTCAACATAGGACCATGGTTTAATGTTTTTACATAGATTTTAGAAGGGTCGTGCTACTACAACAATAATGCTTTCATATGGAAATCTTTAATAGGGTTTTGATAGGTTTAGGTGTTAGGATTTTGTTGCAAAATTTATTTGTAGGATGCAAAGATGCAAGGATGATGCATGCTTCTAGTAATCATCCTAATATATAATCTGGGATGTTACAAACCTATCCCCCTTAAGAAGAATCTCGTCCTCGAGATTCGGGTTGGCTAGCAAATAGGTGTGGGTGTTCTGCCTTCATGTCTTCTTCACGCTCCCATGTAGCTTCTTCCTCAGAGTGGTGGTTCCATTGTACTTTGCAGAATCTTATGGTCTTGGTGCGGGTAATCCTTTCGGGTGTTTCTAGTATTTTGATGGGTTTTTCCTCATAGGTAAGGTCATTTTCCAATTGAACCTCATCTAGGGGAACGGTGTCTCTTAGCGGTGTTTCAGCCATCTCCGGGTGACACCTCTTTAGTTGTGACACATGAAACACATCATGAACAGTCAGCCCTTCCGGTAACTCCAACTGTTAAGCAACTTCTCCTCTATGGTTCAGAACCTTATATGGTCCTATGAATCGTGGGGCTAACTTGCCCTTGAGTCCGAACCTCTTAACTCCTCGTAGGGGTGAAACTCGGAGATACGCACGGTCCCCTATTTCATAAGCCACATCTCTGCGCTTGGAATCAGCGTAACTCTTTTGTCGGGATTGGGCTACCTTTAGCCTATCCTGAATCTGTCGTACCTTTTATTCGGCATCCTTTATCAAGTCAGGTCCAAAAAGACTGCATTCACCAACTCCATTCCATAGCAATGGAGTCCTACACTTCCTGCCATATAGAACTTCAAACGGAGCCATCTCGATACTTGTCTGGTAGCTGTTGTTGTATGAGAACTCAGCATATAGCAGGTTATCGTCCCAACTAGACCCATAGTCTAGTGCGCAAGCTCTCAACATATCTTCCAAAATTTGATTTACCCTTTCCGTTTGGCCATCTGTCTGAGGGTGGAAGGCAGTACTGAATTCTAGTCGGGTCCCAAGAGACTCATGTAGTTGTCGCCAAAACTTTGAAGTAAACTGGGTGCCTCTGTCTGACACAATTCCCTTGGGAACACCATGTAGGCTTACAATCCTTGACATGTATATCTTAGCAAGCTTAGCACTTGTATATGTGGTCTTTACGGGGATGAAGTGAGCCACCTTGGTAAAGTGGTCCACCACTACCTAGATAGAATCAAATCCAGAATGAGTCCGGGGCAATCCCGTGATGAAATCCATTCCTACCTTGTCCCACTTCCAGTCGGGTATAGGTAGTGTTGAAGTAGTCCTGCCGGTTTCTGATGCTCGGCTTTAACTCTATTGCATACATCACACAGAGAAATATACTCTACAATATCTCCCTTTAGGTTATTCCACCATAATCTATCCTTCACATCCATGTACATCTTCGTGTTACCTGGATGAATTGAGTATGGCGAATCATGAGCTTCTTGTAAAATCATCTTCCTGATATCGGGGTCATTGGGAACGCACAAATGCTTCCCATACCAAGGAGTTCCTTGTTCATCCAGACGAAATTCTTTAGTCTTTCCTTCACTTATCCTGATTCTTATTTCTTCCAACTCTTTATCTCCCTTCTGTGCTTCCTTGATTCTCTCTTGGAAGGTGGACACTATTTCCATAGTCGCTACGTGCCCTTTCGGAACTATCTCTAGCCTGAGATCCCTGAATTGTTTGCATAAATCCTCTGGAAGTTCGCCTGCGGTAAGTCCATTTACATACACCTTACGACTTAAGCCATCAACCACCACGTTTGCCTTTCCGGGGTGGTACTGTAAATCCAAGTCATAATCCTTAATTAGCTCAAGTCATCTTCGTTGTCTCATATTCAACTCCTTTTGGGTGAAGATGTACTTCAAACTCTTGTGATCTGTGAACACATCACAATGTTTGCCCATGAGGTAGTGTCTCCATACCTTGAGTGCATGAACCATAGACGCAAGTTCCAAATCATGTGTGGGGTAGTTGTGTTCGTGGTTCTTAAGTTGTCGGGAGGCATAGGATACCACTTTCCCATCATGCATCAATACACTTCCAAGTCCTTGTCGAGAAGCGTCACAATAGACTTGAAAATCCTTCTGGATATCAGGCAGACACAAAACTGGTGCCGTTACAAGGCGTTTCTTCAACTCTTGAAAACTTGCTTCACATGCCTCGGTCCATAGGAACTTCTTCTCCTTCTTTAATAGTTCCGTCATGGGTTTTGCTATTTTGGAAAAGTTTTCCATGAACCTCCGATAATATCCTGCGAGGCCCAAGAAGCTTCTAATATCCCCCACATTCTTGGGTGACTCCCATTCTGTCACGGAAGCTACCTTACTAGGATCTACGGCAACTCCTTTTGCTGACACAACATGACCAAGGAATCCTACTTCCTTTAACCAGAACTCGCACTTGCTGAATTTGGCATACAACTTGTGTTCTCTTAGTTTCTCCATAATAAGGCGCAGATGTTTCTCATGTTCCTTCTCATCCTTAGAGTATATGAGTATATCATCTACGAATACCACGATAAACTTGTCCAAATATTCCATGAACACCTTGTTCATCATGGTCATGAAGTATGCTGGGGCATTGGTTAGACCAAAAGACATCACGGTGTACTCATACAATCCGTATCTTGTGGTGAAAGCTGTTTTGGGCACATCCTGTTCTCGAATCTTCAACTGAAAATAGCCTGATCGCAGATCGATCTTTGAGAACACACTGGCTCCTTTTAACTGGTCAAACAAGTCATCGATGTTGGGTAGAGGATACTTATTCTTGATCGTCACCTCGTTCAACGAGCGGTAGTCCACAACCAGCCTCTTGGTTTTATCCTTCTTTTCCACAAATAGGACATGCGCTCCCCAAGATGACGCACTGGGTTGGATGAATCCCTTGTCCAATTGTTCCCTAAGCTGTTTCTTGAGTTCCTTTAACTCGTCCACATCCATCTTGTATGGTCTCTTAGCTATCGGCCCCGTGCCTGGCATTAAGTCAATGAGGAACTCGATATCACGGTCGGGTGGCATTTCGGATAGCTCTTCTGGGAAAACATCCGGGTATTCTTTTACAATAGGTACCTCCTCCAAGCTAACCCCCTTAAGAGAGTTCACCATGACTTCTTTAAGTGTGAAATTCGACTTGATACGAATTCTCTTCCCTTCCGATGTTGTGAGCATGACAGTTCTTTTGGCACAATCTTTGACTCCTTCATATTCGGTCATCCAATTCATGCCCAAGATTATGTCTAATCCTTGTGATTCTAGAACTACTAGACTTGTGGGAAAGATGTGTGTCCCAATCCTTAGTTCTAATTCCCGGCAACCGGAGTTTGCCACTATTTCTCCCCCAGGAGAACTTACCCTTAGAGGAAAGTTTATAGTCTCCGTTGGTATCTTGCCTCTATCCACAAATACCCTTGATATGAATGAATGCGATGCACCAGTATCAAAAAGAACAACTGCGGGAATAGAATTGAGTTTGAACTTACCAATCACAGAGTCTGGTGCATCACAAGCATCCTCCATAGAAACATGATTTACCGTGGCTTTGACAAACGGATTTGGCTTCTTCCCGTTTCCATTGCCATGGTTGTGTCCATTTCCATTCCCATTGCCATTGCCATTCTTCTTCTCGGGGCAAGATGTTGCATAGTGCCCTGTCCTGTTGCACTTAAAGCATGTCACCTCACTGAGATCCTTTCCATTGTTGCCATTCCCATTGCGGTTTTTATGCCCATTGTGTTTGTGTCCACCATGGTTATGACCGTTATGGTTGTGGCCATTATTGTTATAAGGTGGAGGCAAAGAGTTGCGCTGCTTCTGATACGGAACAGAGTGCTTGTGAGGGTTAGACTTCCTCTTGCGGTTTTCTATGCTCTTCCTCTTTGATTCTACCACAATGGCTCTGTCCAGGAGTTCCTGAAAGTTGTCAAATTTCTGAGCCACAAGCTGAATGGATATCTCGTCATTGAGTCCCCTTAATAATTCCTCTTGTCTCTTGGCATCAGTGGAAACATCATCGGGTGCATAACGGGCTAGCTTATTGAAAAGCTCACCATACTCGGTGACAGAACGGTGCAGCTGGTGTAGGTCGCGAAACTCGCACCTCTTCAGAGTCATGACACCAGCAGCCACATGATGAGTGCGAAAAGCTAACTCAAACTGATCCCAAGTGATAGCATCAATATCCGGGTGGGTGACTTGGTAGTTATCCCACCATTCTGCAGCAGGTCCTTCAAGCTGGTGTGCGGCATAACGCACCCTGTCGGCTCCGACAGCTTGCACGGTGTCTAGCTTCTTGTTGGTCGTACGCAGCCAGTCATCAGCGATGATTGGTTCAGTGTTGCTAGTGAAGGTAGGTGGGTTCAGCCTCAAAAACCGAGTCAAGCGATCCTATTGAGGAGGTGGCGGAGGTGGTGGTGGCGGGTTGTTGTTGTTGTTTTGCATGTTCTGAGTGAGCAGTTGGATCAGCTGATTCTGAGTGGCCAAAAGTTGTGCTATTTCTGGCGGGATTTCGGAGTTCGCACGTCTTGGCGGCATCTGTGGGGTTTAAGAGAATAGTTAAGAAATAGACAGAAGGACTAAGTAGTAAACTCCTACCCTTACGAAAACACACCAAGCACACAAGGCACACAAGGCATAACAACACAGCTTAACACAGAAAACAACCAAGTTCAACTAAACCAGATTTGTCTTGGTATTTATTACAATCGCGAATAACGTTCTACTATAGAATTTAAAGGTGGTCCAACTATTACACATCTTCCACGCCTTCCTCTTCCTCGTCCTCGAACGAGTAGCCTTCCTTCTCTAGAGTTGTCTTGTACAACTCCATCTCCTTCGTGGTGGCTTCAAACTTCTCTTGGAGGTTCTTGATCTCATCTTGCAGCTTCTTGGTGGTGGCTTCTAGCTGCTCCTGAAGTCCCTCCTTCTCGCTTTGTAGCTCCTCCACTAGGCTTGACTTCTTTGCGGCTTCGAGTTGTTTTGCCAAGTCCCTCTTGGAAGCACGCACATCATTGATTATCTTGCAAAGGCCTTCAGTTTGCACTTCATCTCCATCGATCTGCTGTTTGAGTTCCCTAATTCTCTTGTTTTTATTTATCACCCTCTTCTCTTGGTTAGCGAACTTCTTCTCTTGGTCCTGGAATTTTATCTCTTGGAGCTTCATTGCCTCCTCCTGCTGCTTGATCATTTCTTCCTTCTCCTTGATGAGGGCGCATAGTTCGTCGTTCCTCAACATCTCGAGGAAGGTACCCTTTTCAAGGTCATGGATGTGGCACTCCAAGTCTTGATATTGTGTTCTTCGGCGCTTGGTAGAAGTTCTTTCCTCAATGGTTAACTCCATGGGAATTCCTTCCTCATCTCGTCTTCCAAAGAGGCCGCCGCAGTGTCCTTGGAGAGCTTCATGATGACGTCCACATAGGCGACCAATGAGTTGCTGCAAGCTGATACTAAGGGCCTTCTCTTTGGAATCGCTAACAATGTGGATTGGTATGTCTTCCTCCGGATTCTTGCCTCGCTCTTGTCCTGGCTGGATGACTTTGACTCCCCAACAACCGTCCTTGTGGAGTTTCTTCATTGTGCTCCCCTGGATTGTTGGGAGAGGAAGGTCCAAACGTGTGAGTAGATCCATGAGGCATCCACCAAAGCGAAGGGGCTCTATGTCCGCGACGGTGTCGTAGAGGAAGCTTGCCATCTTTAAGTTAGAAGAAAGAAGGTTAGATACTTAAACAAGTAGAGGAAAGCATATACTAGAAGTGCGGACAATAACTTAGTAGAAAAGCAAGTAAGGCACAAAAGTTCGAGGTGGTTCCAATCCTAGGGTCACATCCTACAGGCAACGATGTGCTCTGATACCATCTATAGTGACCTCGGATCGATAAGGATCCTAAGTCCCTGTGATCAACATGCTAGTCCCTGGATCAATAGCTAGCACTCACAGTCGATGAAATATCATGTAAAACACAAAGTCTTTATTACACGGAGAATCTAGAGTATGAATTTATTACAAAATTGCTTAGCATTACGCTAGCTCAAATAACAGCGGAAACATAAAAGCAGCATGAGTCCATCAACGCCCCAGGCTTGTCGAGTGTAGACTCGTGATCCCTACGCACCTTTCAATCTTTGGATTCTGCACATAAAACGTGCAGCCAACAAGTTGGGTCAATACTTTGAATGTATTGGCAAATTACACCAATGAGAGAAAAGACTATCTCTACATGCAAGGCTGGTATAGGCTGTAGAGTTCATTTGCTCAAAGCTAGTTTTCTTAAGTAGAGAGAAGAAGAGAAGATTGTCCTACTTTGTAAACATTTGCTTAGATAACATAAGGTCGAGTGGCACAGGAGGATATTACGCACCAAGTGTCCAACCAACCAAACACTTGGATATTACGCACCAAGTGACCCTTGGATATTACACACCAAGTTCCCAAATTCCCACCCATTGGCGATATTACTCATGCCACGGGGTTTTAAAAACTTTGTTTTAGAAAAGAGAGAGGAAGATCCTTCAGAGGCTCCATCCTTCAGACGCTCATTGTTGTTCTGTTACCTTGAACACGGCTGATCGATCAGATTGCAATACTCTTGAGAGTTTGTGCACTTTACCCACAATCCACGATCAAATCCTTTTACAGACAAGACCATGGCGAGGCTTTCCCTTAGTAGCCCCTCTACCTTCTGGATCCAACCGTGCCAAGAACCTCCAAATGTTGGTACCCAGGTGAGGTTTCCCACTAAGTACTAGGCCAAGACAGAGCCCATAATGTATTGTGGTTGCACTGGAAGCTTCTGAATTCCGAAACATGGCAGACTTCTTTGATTCCTGGGCGGCCGTCCTCCACCAAAATCTCACTCGTTGTCCCGACAACCATTCCGCCCAGAAGAAAGCTTAGTTTTATTTTTAAGTGGATTTGAGAAGAAAAGTTTTCTCTAGAGAGCCTTTATACTTAGAAAATTCTTTGTCTTTCGAACCCCCCAACGGTACTTTGTATATATAGCATAGCAAGCAATACTTAGCAAAAACAGGGGTAACCTATTAGGAGGGAAAATCCTAAGTATAGAGCTACTCATGGCATACTACAAAATCATCGCACTTGCAAAATAATACTAAGGAAAAATTCTACTAGAACATCCTACACATGCATACTACAGAATTTTGAAGATCGCATGCATAGAATCAAAACTGGGACGAAAGTTATGAACAAGTGGTGTAACTTGCCTTGATCCGAGCAGCACTCTACACAATAGCACTCCTTAGCGCACTCCGAACAATCTAACGAATCACAAACATAGATCTTATCACAACTTGCTCAAAACATATCACAGAGGAATCATGCATGCATGCAACATGGTATTTTATGCAAGATTGGTTCTTCTAATTTGACCAAGGTAGCAAGGTAGTGTTGCAATAGTGTTGATGGTGTTACTAGGATTGATTTCCCATTGGTTTAAAACAATTTGGGTCACTAATATAATTCATAGGATAAATAGGAGATCCAACCATCTAATTAGCCCCAAATTGGATCTAATGATCTTAAGCAAAGTTTTATAATTTTGTTCAGTAGGTATTGCCGAAACAAAACCAACGCAACAAAAATCAACTAAAACAGAGTTCTAATTATTTTTCTATGAATTAAATACTCCAATCTAATAATTAAAATCTACACCAAAAACCCTACTGTAAACTTGAAATTTTATTGCAGATCTGTGTTCTACATAAAATTATGAATCCAATGGTATATTATAAGCTAAATTTGGAGAAGTATTTAATTTTATATGATTTTCGCAATAATTAGCTCAAATCTGCAAAATTGAACTAAACTAGTCTAACCCTAACTCAAGACGCGCCAAGTGCCACGTGGCACGCCGTGACTCGCTGATACCCTTTCGGTATAAGTTCTAATCTAACACATTCAATCTCGATCCGACGGACAGGAGAGGCGGCGGTGACTTACAGGGTGTGACGGCGGCGTGGGGCGGCGGTGGCGTCGGCGATGATGGCTGGCGGCGTTCTGGTGGCTCCCCGAGGTGGTGGTGTGGTCGACGGGGAGCGTCTGGTCTTCGCGGTCGCGCTCGTGGCCTCGTCGATCCTCCTCGCTTCCTCGTCTGTCGGCAGGGTCCCGCCGTCCCTCTCCGTCCCTAGCGAAGCTCCGGCGAGCAATCGCAAGCGCGTTGCTGCGAGAGAGAGGGGGAGATTAGCGTGAGGAGAGAGAGTCGATCGTGAGGGTCACGCGGAGGGGGAGAAGAGGTGGAGGCGAGGCTCGGAACCTCTGCCTCGAGTTCGACCGAGCCCAACTCCGGCGAGATCGATGGTGCGTTCGCAACGGCGGCGTTGGCAAAAAAAATTCTTTAGGGCTTCGAGGCAGCGGGTTGCGGGGCTTATATGGCCGTCGAAATCTTGGCGAGGGGGTCAAGGTTTCCTCTCCGATTCGGCCAGAGTCCGACCGATACACGGCGGCGATGCGCTTCATGAGGGAAGGGATGACGCGGGCCAGGTTCGCTGGGAGCGGCGCGGGCTGGCGCGAGGCGCTGGCTAGTTGTTGCCGCGCAAGGTGGGCAAAGTGAGGGGATGTGGGCTGGGCCCGTTCGCTGGCCTGGTTAAGTTAGTTATGCTTTTTTTTATTCCCTCTCTTATCAATTTCTGTTTTACTAAAACTTAAATATCTTTTGCATACTAAGTCCAAACTTAATGAAACTTGTTTCTAAATTTTTATAAAAGTAAGGTGGTCAACATAGGACCATGGTTTAATGTTTTTACATAGTTTTTAGAAGGGTCATGCTACTACAACAATAATGCTTTCATATGGAAATCTTTAATAGGGTTTTGATAGGTTTAGGTGTTAGGATTTTGTTGCAAAATTTATTTGTAGGATGCAAAGATGCAACGATGATGCATGCTTATAGTAATCATCCTAATATATAATCTGGGATGTTACAACATTCAAGGGGTGCAAAGATCCAGAAAAGTTTCTGTTAGGTTTTGAAAGTTTGAGACAGCCAAAGTAGGCATGGGAGTTAAATTGGTCAAAATGACCATTCCTTTTATATATTTGTTTTGATTTACTTGTATTTAGTAAAAGTGTGGGAAATGTTTTAGATGATGTTTATTTCACCTAAGAAACATTTTACAAGTAATGAAACAATCAAACAAGGTGGTTTAAAAGAATTTCAAAATTAATGCATACACATATGCATGCATTCATAATTTTATTTAGAAAAGTTTTTGTTAACCCTAATTTTGATGATTAGAGTTTGATAATCCAAGCTTAGTATTTTTGGGATGTTACAAGGATGGATTGAAGATAGCACAGTCCCGACAAAAGAGCTACGCAGATCCTAAGCGTAGAGAAGTCACCTATGAGGTGGGTGATAGAGCATATCTTAGAGTATCACCACTTCGTGCAGTAAAGAGATTTGGAGTCAAAGGAAAATTGGCCCCAAGATATGTTGGACCATTCATGATTCTGAGCCGTAAAGGAGAATTAGCATATGAGATTGAATTGCATGAATCATTATCTGCCGTTCACAATATGTTTCATGTGAGTCAGCTAAAGAAATGCCATCCAGAGATGGAGGAGACTTCTTTGAAGGATACTATACCTTTGGAGGAGGTCCAATTGGAAAGTGACCTCACTTATGAGGAAAAACATATCAAGATTCTTGAAACTGCAGAAAGAGTTACTCGGACAAAGACTATCAAATTCTGCAAGGTTCAGTGTAACCATCATTCCGATGAAAAAGCAACATGGGAAAGATAAGATGTTCTTCAGAAAAACCACCCTCACCTATTTTCTAGCCAATCCGAATCTCGAGGGCGAGATTCACCTTAAGGGGGTTAGATTTGTAACATCCCAAAAATCATGATTTCAAAGTTGCATATCATTCATGCATTCATAATCATTTTAGGATCATCTGTCAAATACAGAAGCATTTGTTGTCTATTATTTTATGTAAGCAAGACAATGGCCTTATTGCTACCTTCTAATAATAAAATACTTGTTTTAATCAGTAAAGAATTGAACATAGGTTTTCTTGATATTTCTAAAGCTTGGCCAAAGTTTTCAAAACAAAAATATGAATTCAAACCATTCATATGCCTATTATAAATAAATAATTAAAGCTTGGTTTATTTCTATAATTCAATGGGCCAATGTATTTCTAAGTGAACAATTTTGTTCTGTAGTCAAATATGTGTATGGTCCACTTTACAAAAATTCAGAAAAAGTTTGAATTCAAACCCATATGAAAAGCATTTGAAAATGATTTCAGAAAAATCAAAATAGAGATGGAAAAGAATAAAAGAAATCAGAAAGGGTCGGCGCCACCTTTTCGACCCAGTAACAGAATCGGCCCACCCGGGTTTTCCCTCTCCTCTCTGTTTCTCACTCTGCACGCGCACACCCACTCACTGACGCCCCGGCCCCATCGCCACATCAGTGTCATCGTCAATCCCGCGCCGGAGGAACTGCTCCTCTCTGTCGTATCTTCCCCGAATCAAATCCGATTGATTGTGCTTGATTTCCGGAGTAATTCCTCCTCCTCGCTCGGCTACTTAAACCCCTCCCAACTCCGCTCCTTTCCCCTCACTCACCAACCATAGAGCGCCGCTGCAGTACCAAGCATCTCCGGTGGTAAGTTCTGGTCAGCACGCCCCGCCCCTTGCCTCCTAGTCTTGCCAGTACGATCACTAAAACCTTGCGCATCTTTTGACACTACTGGTGTGTGCTAGGACCACCTAGAACCTCACCAACGTCGACGACTGCACGTGCCCAACGAAGCCATCAACTCCGATGAGCTCCCCTGGTTAGTACTGATCGTGCCTCCCCCTCTCGTTCATGCTCACACACTCTCCTTGTCTGCACGCAGCTAACGCAACCTTTCTCATGCCTTAGCGTGACCCGTAGCATCACCACCGTCTTCAGCAGTACACGACCAACGACAGAAGCGACTCCGGCAAGCAATCCCTGACGATCCGTGCGCCCCTCGACAAACGGCGACCACCTCGAGAACCAGCACATCACGGCTAGACTGATGAGCTATTTCTCTTCCCCTAGCGCTTCTTGTAACACCGGCTTCGTCATTGTCTGACCGCTCCGCCGCCAGCCACCGCCGCCGGCACCGCTCGTTTCTGGTCTTTTGACTTGGGCCATTAGAACTAGATCGTAGGATTAGAAATAACCCGAAGGGGTACGAATCCATATGAGCCGCTCAGATCTAATTAGATCCAACGCTCCACGTAGCGCAATCCACGTGAATCGGTATCAGCGAATCAGAACATGATGTGTGGCCTGTAGTTTGATTTAAAAACAGAATCATTTATATTAGATGTTCAAACTTGCAAAATTCATAACTTTTGATCCAAACGTCCAAATTTTGCAAATTTTATATCAATGGAATCAGGAAAAAGAATTCTATCCAACCATGTACTTTGTTTAATGAATTGCTTCTGTAAAATTAGTTGTTTTTGCAGAGACATTTGTAGGCTTATTTTGTGTATAAAAAATTATTTGGAAAATATTTTAAAGGCCAAATTAAGTTTATTTGGGGTATAATTGTTTTGTTTATGGTTCAGTACTATTTCACTTGTCTTGTTTGGTTTAGAAAAATCATCACATGGCACTTGCATGCATTCATATATTTTTTCTGGTTTATTTGATATGTGAATTCGGGGCTATCATTTTATGTGTAGATTTTGGTGCTAGTGGTGATTGTGACTGTGAGTGTTGTTGTTAATCCCCCAACTACCAAGGCAAGTGGTGCTTCATACTTTTGTCCCAATATTTTGACTATGCATTAGAAATATTTTGTATAGGGCTTGCATGATAATTTTTGCTAAGTATCTATATGCTATGCTTGGGAAATCCTAGTAGTTGTAGAATTGTTAGAATTTTCTCTAAGTTAAGATACTTTCTATTGCCATGCTTAGCCTAGCTAGTAGCAACCAAGGGTGGATTATATACACATGCTATGGAAAATATTTCTATGTCTTTGACTTATGTTTTGCTTAATAAAACAACTAAGTGAATGAAACACCTAGGTGGAATGGTGGATTGGTTTATGTTGAGTGGTTACACAAGGCCCATTTCTATGGTTTAACTTGTGTATCACACTTGTGGAATTCCACCCAGGAACAAAGGGATTTGAGATGCCAAATGTTAAGAAGCTTCTAGTGCAGCCACATGGCATTATGGGCTCTGCATGGATCATATAGGTTGCAATAACTTAGCCAAATGGACAGTTGGTGGTAGGGGATGATAGGTTTGGAGCGCGTCCATTTTGGTCTAAGGGAAGGCTTATGAAAGGTCCTGTCTTGTTGAAAATCAAGTCTTGTGGGGAAAGAGCACCACCTCTGCAGAAGGAAGAAACTAAGTACATGTCCATGTCCCCGGTAATGGACAATCTGAGCATCAAGACATGGAAGCTATCAAGAATCCCCTCATCCCAATTTTATAAGTTAAAACTTGTGATTGAACAAGGGTGAAGGTTCACCAATTTCTATTGGTGGTTCCTTGGGAGTTTTTGCCAAACAAAAACTTAGTGTTTTCAACTGATAGGTAAAACCTATTTTGAGCAAAGCAAGCCTAAGCTACACTTAGCCAAATTCATGTAGAAGTTAGATAATATTATTCTACTAAGGTATCACTTGCCAATACTATTCCAATGTATTGACCCACTATGGCTATAACTTGTGATGTTGCAGGTTACTCTGATGAGGATTAGGGTTATGAGTCTACACTCAACATGCTTTCCTGTGGCACATGCAGATGAAGACTTTTATTTATATTGTTATGATAAACTCGTGTACTAGCTTATGGCTATGGAGTTGTAAAAGACTATGTTATCTCTGGAATGACGATGTAATAATGACCTTTGTTTCTGTGTACTTCATCTTAAACTGTGGATGCTAGCAATTGATCCAGGGACTAGCATTCCAATCACAGGGACCTTTACCTTTATAAAGGTGGGGTCTTACAGAAAGTCTCGTCGTAGTCAACTCCTTGAACTTGTCTGAAACCTTTTGCAACAAGTTGAGCTTTATGGATGTGAACATTTCCATCCATATCAATCTTCTTCTTATAGATCGATTTGCACTCGATGGCTTTAAAACCATCAGGCGGGTCAACCAAGTTCCAAACTTGATTGTCTCCCATGGACTCTATCTCGGATCTCATGGCGATCAGCCATTTCTCAGAGTCTGGGTCCACCATTGCTTATACATAGGTCGTAGACTCATCATTATCTAACAATAATAATTCTCGCACTTCGCGGAGCCTCACCGACCTTCGTGGTTGTGGTTCTTCTGTTGCCACGGGTTCCTCAACTTGTTCTGCTACAATAGCATCACTCGTAGAAGCATCCCCAACTGGCTCATCTTGAACTTCTTCAAGTCGCACCGACCTTCCACTTGTTCCCTTTGTGAGAAACTCTTTCTCTAGGAAAACACCACTACGAGCGACAAACACTTTGCCCTCCTCTCGGTTGTAGAAGTAATACCCTAAGGTTTCCCTCGGATATCCCATGAAAATTCACTTATCCGATTTGGGTGTTAGCTTGTCCGACTGAAGTCGCTTGACAAAAGCATCACAACCCCAAATCTTTAGAAAAGACAAACTGGGATTATTTCTAGTCCACATCTCATATGGTGTCTTAACTACGGATTTAGATGTTACCCTGTTAAGTGTGAAAGCTGCCGTTTCTAGAGCGTAACCCCAAAATGACAATGGAAAATCCGACTGGCTCATCATCGATCGAAACATGTCCAACAAAGTTCGACTACGCCATTCGGAGACCCCGTTTCTTTGAGGCGTTCCGGGCGGCATAAGTTGTGGAACAATTCCGCAACTCTTAAGATGATCGCTAAATTCGTGACTCAAATATTCACCTCCACGATCAGATCGCAAGGCCTTTATTTTCTTGACACGTTGATTCTCTACTTCACTCTGAAAATCCTTGAACTTTTCAAAAGTTTCAGAATGCCTCATCAAGTAGACATAACCATATCTACTAAAATCATCAGTAAAAGTAATGAAGTAGTGATATCCTCCTCTGGCTGTCGTGCTCATTGGTCCACATAGATCAGTATGTATGAGTTCCAACAAGTCTATCGCTCTCTCGGGTAAACCCGAAAAAGGCGACTTGGTCATCTTTCTAAGTAAACAAGCTTGACATGTCTCGTATGATTCAAAATCAAACAAAGTTAGAAGACCATCACCATGGAGCTTCTTCATGCGCTTTTCACTTATATGCCCCAAACGACAATGCCATAAATAGGTAGGACTCAAATCATTAGGCCGAAGCCTTTTAGCACTAACATTGTAAACAGATGCATCATCAAGATTTAAAATAAATAACCCATTCACAATGGGAGCATTAGCCATAAACATATCATTCTTAGAGATTACACAACCATTGTTCATACTCGCAAATGAATATCCATCCCTCATCAAACATGAAGGTGATAAAATGTTTTGACCCATACTAGGAATGTAATAACAATTATTCAACTCCATAATAAATCCTGACGGAAGGTGAAGTTGCATGACGCCGACGAACAATGCAGCAACCCTTGCTTTATTTCCGATGCGAAAATCCACTTCGCCTTTCTGCACTTCTCTAGTCCTTATTAGCCCCTGCATCAAATTGCAAATATGAGCAACCGATCCGATATCAAATACCCAAGAGTTAACATAGGAATCAGCGAGAAGAATGTCCACAACATTTACAACAAGCGTACCTGAGTGGGAAGTACTCTTACTTCCACTCTTCTTCAAAGAAGCCTGGTACTTGCTGCAGTTTCTCTTCCAGTGGCCATGTTCATGACAAAAGAAGCACTCAGTGTCATCTATAGGTCCAGCCTTTTGCTTGGGTGCAGACTTAGGGATCGTATCCTTAGCCTTGTCCTTCTTCTTCCAAGAAGTACCCTTTTTCTTGAAGCTAGGCTTGTTCTGCACAACCATCACATGGCTATGCCCTGCACACTTCTTCATGTCACTTTCTGTTGTTTTTAGCATCCCGCATAACTCATTAAGGCCCTTCTCCACCCCATGCATATGGTAGTTCGAAATGAACTGCCCATAGCTGGATGGAAGAGATGCCAAAATGAAGTCAGTGGCCAACTCTTGGCCTGGTGGAAAACCAAGCTTTTCCTAAGTCTGACTGTAACCAACCATTTTGATCACATGGGGGCCTACAGCTGCTCCCTCTACTAGCTTGCATTCGACAAAAGACTTGGCAACATTGTACCTCTCAGTCCTTGCCTGATCTTGGAACATGTCCTTAAGCGCGACGATCATATCTTACGCTTCCTGATCCTCAAACTTCTTTTGGAGTTCAAGTTCCATGCATGCAAGCATAAGACAGCTAACCTCAAGAGAATCATCACATGTTCTCTTGTAGGCGTTCTTTAGGGAAGCATATGCATTACCAGCAGGTTCATCGGGGATTGGGGTATCCAGAACCGTTTCCTTTTTATCAGACCTAAGAACAATTCTCAGGTTACGGACCCAGTCTGAATAGTTTTTTCCATTTAGTTTATCTTTGTCAAGAATCGAACGCAAAGAAAAAGGTGATGTAGTGTTTTGTGCCATTGATCTACAATAGAAAACATGCAAAATACTAAGCCATGTAACCATGCAAGAGTAAAACATATTAAACAATTTAATAGCATATACTCCCACTTAAATCAATATCCCTCTATTGATACTAAGTTATTCAAGATCCACAATTAACAAGTCAACTAGTGAGCTTTAGCATCACTGCTAGAAGACAAGATAAATCGGTAAGCAACACTTGCTAATCACATCACATATGAATCTTGTTATTGGGTGACATCTCTATGTCAAAACTAGGCGCCCAACCTTTATGCCCCAAGGTCCTTAACTGTTAAGATGACCTTGTCAAGCTCACCAACCCTTATGCGTGTAGGTATCTGATACAAACCCATCCAGCCAAGGAAAACCGCGGCACCCTAATTTCATAGGCCTACCAACGATTGTACAGGGCATAGGACGGTGCAAGGTTTGGTTGGGAGGGCATGGTTTAACTTAAACTTTGTGAGGGATCGTTCTACTTCTATCATCTAAGCATGCATAGAGTAAAACGCATAAGAATAGCATTCACATAGTTGTGACACAGTATGGCCCATTTTCTCATGGTGATCTCTATCGCCATAGAATCTTCATGTTCCATGCGAGCCATCCTTCAAGTGATGAGTCCTCCAAGAACTAATATAAGCTATTACCCCTAACAGCTTGTAATCAATATTACATAGAATTGGGATCATCACAAGTTGTCACGCAGGCCATTACAATAATTGACAACACATATGGCTCCAGCCGTGTTGCCCTACTCATGACACGCAGGTCATGATAAATTTCATACATGCATCACATACATATATGGGCCATACTGATCACATACATCCTGCAAAAACAAGTTATGCATAGAATCGCATTCTACCGGATCATGTGACCTCGCAGAACCTAGTTACCTTAACGAGATACAAAAATGTGCTACGACTAGGGGGGTCTAGGGGGTCTCCCCCTGCGGGGTTCGAAGGGGCAGCGGCCCTCGTGGTATCTACACAATTTTCTTTAAGGATTTTGATCGGCAAATCAAATTTACCATAAACCGTCTGTTGTTCCGATCTGATCAAACTCCTTTGATCACGGTACATCGATTTAGATCTAGGTTCCGATTCGATCAATCATATTGATCTCCGCGTGATTCAATAGGATTTATGTGTCACTGTCTTCCCCGATGGCGGAAACCAACCGGTAGGGGGAAGTCGTTCGACTACCTTAGAATCACGATCATGGAAAGCAAGATCAGAGATCAATACTGAACCACCGCAATATAAACGATCACATCATTCATATCAATCTGCATATCACCATATGCAAACATCCCGAATCTATAACTGAACAGCATCGGCTCTTATACCACTGAAGGGATACGGTTAGGCTACACTAGTGCAAATCAAAATTTTCTACCACGTAAACCAGGATTACTGTTGTCATAGATCACGGGATTACCACTAGACGCGCAGTTGCGGAATCGATGAAGCGCGTCGAGGCAGTGTAGACGTTCCACGTCTCCTCCTCGTCCTCCTCCCACGAGAAATTCCCCTTGCACGGCTCGTCCAAGTGCCACAGATGCGGCACCTCCGAGGTATCCACACGTGCGGGGTGGAAGCGTCAGACGCCGAACTGCTAGGTCCGCGTGTGCAACACAGGCGTGAGGAGTGGCGGCTGGGTGGAATGGTCTAACCCTAGTCAGCTGTCCCCACCCTCTCTTATATAGGCATCCCTAGTGGGCTTCTACATTAGCAACCCATTAGTAGCCTAATCCTGGTCTAATTCGGATCCAATCCTCATTAGGCTTCCAGCCCCTTAAGTGTGTGACCCTATAGGTTCATATATGTGTAGACATGACACGGATACACTTATTCTGTCAATAGTTGGTAGCGGCCTCTAGTAAGACGTGCCAACTCCTAAACGCATACAAAGATCATATCGGACGAACCATCACAAGGTTTAGTACATGTCTTTCCCTTTGCCTCATGATATTTGGTCTAGCTCCAAGCTGACCTCTCTTTCTCGATGTCGTAACTCAGAATCCCTTTACTAGGTTAACTCTTAATCTTATGTAGCACGGCCATGCATTTCTGGATCCGATCACTCAAGGGGGCCAGAGATATCTCTCTCAAGTAGAGAGGGGCAAATCCCATCTTGATTGACCATGCCTTGTAGTATGTTTCAGGATAAACCCGAAAGCTACCTTTATAACTACCCAGTTACGGAGTAGCGTCTGATAGCCCCAAATTAGGTCGATCAACATCTCAAGTACATGCGACAATCTTAGGTCTAAGTACAAAACATACACGATGTGTAGAGAGAGCTGCAACTAATTGCCAGTCTCAAGTTGGGTCAGTCCAACCCCATGTACATAACATGTGTCCACATCACTAGTTTGACATCTCCATGTCTATGACTTGCAAAACATAGTCATCAACCAATCAATGTGCTAGTCTAATATTCACGTGTGTCCTCACATGAACTCTGACTAGGGACAACTATTAAATAATCATACAAGTAACGAGTTTCACAAACAATTCACATAATGTCACATCCCAAAATTTTCCAAATTTTGAAATGTGAAAAATAAATTAAAAAATAAATAATTGTTGAAATTTAGGGTGAGAAGAAACTTTTTGATTCCAAATGGAAACATCAAAACCTATTTTGGTCAAATAAAATCCTAAAGAGATTTAAAAAGATAAACTATTAATAAAGAAAGTTTTAATAAGTTGGAATCATTATTTTTGGATCTTTTGATAAAAAAATTTGGTTTTTAAGAGAAAAGGTAGAATTATAAATAAGGATTATTTTATAGAGCCAAATTAAATCTTGGCCAAGCTTTTGAAATAAAATATTTCTATTTGATAAAAAGAGTGAAGGTTTATTTAAATAAAATAATGAGGATTTATTAATATCCAATTTTATTAAAGTAAAGGCTTTTCCATTTTAAATAAGCACTAAAACTTGTTAATTTATTTTAAATAAGATTTCCAAGTGTTTTTGTTTTTCAAATGAAACCTACTGAAAAGATTTTGGTTTGGTTTAGATTTAAAATAGAGTTTTTTTTAATAAATTAAAACCTATTTGAATTAAAGACTAAGGTCTATTTATTTAATTATTAATAGATCCAAAAAGAATAAAAGTATTATTTTATTTTTGACTTTGGATTGTGATGTTAACCAGAATTAAAATCAATACAAAGTTTGGTGGTGGTTTGAATTGATTTGTTGTTTGAAGTATTTGTTTTAAAATCAAAACAGAAATTCAAATAGAAAAAGAAAAAGCATTCTGTATAAAAAAAGTGAAACAAACTCAACCCACTAAGCAGGCCCAGCAAGCCCAACTCGCAGCCCAACTAAACCCCAGAGTGAACCGTTTTTCACTGAGAAATGCAGACAGCTCGGCCCCACTGGCCACCTCAGCATCCTCTCCCTCGCGACCACGTCCCCTCGCCGTTTCTGCCATTAACTCCGGTGACCACGCGTACATAAACACCCACGCCTCTCTCTCTTTCCCCCCAAACATCGCCTCCCCACTGCCCCCAGGCTGCCCCAATTTCCTTTTGCACCACCTCGGCCTCCGACGAGCTTTGCAACCGATTCCAGCCACACCTCGTCGCGCCTCGCCTCCCACTGCACGCAGCCTTGCCAAAGACCAGCGCACTGCCAAGCCTCGTTCGCCTCACAGATGCCCCATAGCCTCGGCTTCGTCATCACCTGAGCGTGCGCCGCCGTCTGTCTCGTCTCCGTCGAGTTTCCCCGGTAAGCTCCGACCGCCCCGAGCCCTCCCAATGATACTCCCATACTCCCCACGCTCGCCCGCGTCTAACCATGCATTTACTTTGCCTCGGCACGACCTGCAGCCTCGCCCCCGTCGTCAAACAGAGCCGCCCGACGCCGACGCTGTCTCCGACGAGCAATCCCCTCCGTTCCTGAGCGCCCCTCGCCAAGTCAACAGCACCTCGAGCTTCACCTCGACCCAGCGAATGCTGTAAGCCATTTCCCCCTCTCCCTCGCTTCCTGTATCGTCGGCAACCTCACCGCCCAAGCGTGCGCCGCCGCTAGCGCCGCCAGGCAATGGTCAAACGCACCGTGTCCGTTAGATATTGATCCAGTGGCTGTGATTAGATCTTAACCGAAGGGGTATGAGTTGATCAGCGTCGTGCGATTTAAGTGAAATCCTGCGGTCCAGAGGGGCTGATCCGCACGAAGCGGTACCGGCCAATAGAATCATGCCACATGGACATGGTTTAGTTTAAAACAGAAATTAGAATCTATTAGGATTGCAAACTTGTAAAATTCATAACTTTAATTCTACACGTCAAAATTTTGCAAATTTTATATCAATGGATTCAGCAGAACAAGTACTTTGCAACCATGCATTTTTTTAAGTTTTGCTTCTGGAAAATTGGTTGAATTTGCAGAAACTTGTGTAGGCTTATTTTGAATATGAAAATTGTTCTAGATATATTTTTGAGATGAAATCTTTGCAAAATGGTTTGTTTTTAACCTACTAACCATATGAACCAACTTGTGGATTTAAAAAAATGTATTTTGTGAAGATAAGGAATAAATAATTGAATTAGCTCATTTCTAGTCAAATAAAAATATTGTTTATGGTTTAGAAATGATTTTTGGAGTGAAACCTTTGGGAAATGATTTGATTCAAACCTTCTAACCCTAAACAGCAAGTTTTCAGAATTAAAATATATTTGGTGAACCCTTTAAAGAATATTGCTTTGCTAAAAGCATTTTCAACCACATAAAATATTAATTTATTTAAAAATGGTTTATAGATAAAACCTTTTGCAAATGGTTATACCACTTTAGTAAATGACCACTTTGAACTTTATAATGTTTAGAGCCTAGTAGAAAACACTTTTGCAAATAAAACTATCTTTTGCATGCTTGCATGCATGACCTTGTTTTTGTTATTTTATGTGTGGGAAATGGTTTGAATGCTAGTTGAAATTGTGTTTGTTTGATTGAATTGTAGTGAAGTTAGAAGAGTGTGATATTTGCAAGATCAAGAAGTGAACCAACATTCTCTACTAAAAAGGCAAGTGACACTATCATCCATCTCCTACTATTTTCATTACACTTAGTGGATTTTTGTAACATGCATGATAAGGACTACTATATTTTATGCTATGCTAAATCCTAATAGGATACCTTATATCTCCCTTAATGGAAACATTGTAGTTGTAGTAAGCTTATCCCTTCCATATATTTGGGATGGGATACATGATATGATTATATGAAGTATTGAAAAGATATATGTTTTATATAATAAAACAAATACTCAATGAACCACCTGGGTGGACAAGGATGCTCAAGTTTTGGAAAAGGTGGCAACAAAGGGAACCATGTTTATATGGCTATCTTTTTGTATGTGCACTAGAAGAAAACCACCCAGGGACTTAGAGATTGAACATGTTTCTCGTACAGTGGCTTCCATGTACAACCACATGCTAAATGGGCTCTGGATTAGGCAACTACATAGTGGAAGACTCATGCATTGGCATCTTCAGGTTAACTAGAATTGTGTAAGGGAAATTTATCCCTACATTGGTGCCTGGTAGACAAGCTAGCATTGTGTGTTGAGAGGACTTCTATGGAAATACTTTGTCACATTCTCGATCTGCCAGTACTCCATCTTGGTGAGTACTTATCCAGCGGTTACTGGTGGCAACAAGACGAGATTGTGTCATGTGGGTAAAGTGTACAACTTCTAGAGAAGATCAAATTCTAAGTACTTAGCCGTGTCCCCGGTTATGTACAATTCTGAGCAACTAAGGCCTGAAGCTATGAAAGATCTCGACATTCCAATTTTTCAAAGTAAAACTTGATGGTGACAACAAGGGATTTGAAGCACTTGGAGTTTTCCATGGAGTTCAGAAAGATTTGACAAAAGATCAAAACTATTTTGAAAAGATAGGATAAAACCATATTGCTTTATGCAAATGAGCCTAAACCCTACTTAGCCAAATGTGCATGTAATGATAGGATCCACATATTTCTACATAGTAGTGAAACTTTCCAATACAATTCAAATGTATTGACCCTTGTGGCTGCAACTTATTATGTTGCAGGTTTGTTTGATGTTAGTGAAGTTTGTTGAATAGGATTACAAGTCTACAACCAACATGACTGCATGTGGCACTTTGAAGATGAAGGACCCCATGCTATTGTTATATTCTGCTGCATTGTAATGTGATAGCCAAATGAACTATGTAAGATGTAATGAATTATTTTATTCCTGGTTATAAAGTTGTATTATGACCTTTGTTTCTTGATATTACAACTTAACTGTGGATGCTAGCTATTATCCAGGGACTAGCATTGTAAACACAGGGATCTCTACCTTATTAAAGGTTGGGAACCTTACACATAATTGCCAATCAATACAAGTTGCCTGATATGGATATTCAAGGAACATTACAATAACTCATGGATACATATGAAATATAATCATCTCTATGATTGCCTCTAGGGCATATTTCCTTCAGCAAAGTCTTGAGTTTGTGTTGTGCAGGTCTCCATGTTGCTTGCAACACCTTTGAGACGTTTCCTTTCTCCTTCAGGTTCGATAACCTCGGTCTCTACTGAGGGAAACTTGCTGCTGTGCTCATCACACCTTGCTCTTGGGGTTCCAACAAAGTGTCCCACGTCAACACTGTGTGCATGCATCATCAAGCCGTTGACATCATTTCCCTGAGATTACACTCAGAGATCATCAAACATATCCATATATCTTTAGAGCACCATTAAAATCAAACGATTAAGTTCAGCCTATTGATAACCATACAAGCCAACATCTAATGATGCAGTGAATAACCACTAATAGTGCTACTGCAGTACTAGAGTACTAACAGTAGAGGAACACACTAAGCATCAACCTAACCAACCAGGTTTCATAATAATACCATCAGCTTAATCAAGCTCAATTACCAGTTAGAGGCAACACTATAGAACCACTAGCATCAGATCAACAATAGCATCAGATAATGAAATCATGACAGTAAGCACTGAAGTGCAGTGAGCACAATCCTCACTAGGCATCACTACCATATCAAACCATCATCTTACAAGCACATAGAGTGATGAACCCTAGAACCAAGGAAGAACCGTAGAACCAGTATGAACCCTAATGAGGGATGGCCACTAGTTACACACGGATGAACTCAAAGGATATAGAGGCATGGGTGATAACCAAGAAACAACTCACCTGTGGTCCTCGTTCTAGAATAGAAGAGGAAGCAAAGGGGCCAACGAGTGCACGACGGCACGGGGAGCACCCAAAGGGCGCTGCAACCCACACCAAGCTGAGGCGGTGGCCACAACATCGAGGGAGGACGAACTGCGCCACCACAGCAACGCACGAAAACCTCACCACACCACGGGAGCACCGACGGAGGTGTCACCAGCACCACCCCAAACCCTAGGGTTCGGGACGGGGCTAGCCTGGCCGCAGGAGTGCCCCAGAACCAAATCGAGTTGGAGCAGACAAAAGAGCATGGTCAACAACCTCGGCATACACCACGGCGGCAGCTAAGGAGGACCACGGTGGCGGGAATCGCACGGGGGCGGCGCTAGTGACCACAGGGTCGAGGAGGAGAAAGGGATGAGGACGAGAGGAGGTGGGGCTATGGACTGGGCTAAACAGGCCAGTACCCCTTCGAGAAGATCTTTTGACTAGGCCACTTGGGCCACGTTAGGCCCAATAAGCCCAATGGTTTGCCCAAAATCCTAAAAGAAATTTTAATAATTAATAAAATACCAAAATAACCCTAGAACTCAATAAAATTCTAGAGAATAAAATAGAAGTCTAAAAAATACAAATAAAATATTTTTAGATTCATAATAATCCAACATATTTAATTAAAATTAAGAAACAATTTATATATATTTGGTCAAGAATTTTATAATATATATTCCCTATGGAATTTTATAAAATTAAAGAAAAAGGATAAAAATAAATAAAAATCACTTTTATTATATTTTGTTATTATAGTATTTTAGAAAAATACTAAATAAATATTTAGAGTTACCAAAAGAAATTCTCTTTTATTTGAATACTAATTCTTAAAAAAATTATGAAACAAATAAATATAAGAGTTTATATTAAATAAAAAATTTGTCGTTAACTCTATTAATAATATATTGAATGTAATATTTATAAAATATTAAAGGTTATTCCTTAAAATGAATTCCTTTATTACTTAAAGAAATTCCATAAACTAAAATATTGGGTGAAACACACAAAGAAGATAAATAATAAATAATGCATTACATTACTATGCATATTCATTTTGCTTCTTTAAATATTGTCCTTACCGGGCAAGAATGATGTTTTGTAGACATAGAAGCTCAAGGCCTAGTGCAAGCATTCGATTTCACTACCTTGCAATCACAAGGCAAGTTCATCACTTGCTCATGTACTTTGAAGAGTCTTTACCAAAGTATTTGCAAATTGTGTGTTATCATCTATGTTTCATGGAAAGAAAATATTGTTTTCTTAAATAAATAAATTGTTGATATCATCCTAAGTGATGATATAATGGAGAAATAGAACATAGGTTTCTATTTGCAGCAATGATAATCACCTAGGAATTTAACAACCCCTGACATCAGTGATTCTAGCGTCGTATATAACGCGTTAGCCATGAGATTCGGAATGGGACAGAGAAGTCAGCTGTATCCTTTTCCTTTCGTATGGAGGCAAGACGACTTTAACATGACGTTGTGATTCCTTGTGCGGATCCAACATATGGGTGGGCACCCTTAGGACCCACGTTTTTGGTGTCTAGATTATCTATGAGTGGCTGTCGGAGGTTTAGCCGGACCTATTTGGTACTTGCTAGGGGCATCACCAGCTCATAGAGTCTTCTGGAACTCATCAGGGTTTTATCCTGCCCGAAAGGGGGCTTAACGAAGGTGAGCCAACCCTGAAGGATCGTGCAGACATATGGGGTCGCGGAAAGGGCAGTGATTGGCTTGGATCACCTACTGGGGCCCACATCATGGAAATATGGACGGGAAAGTACGCCCGGTTGTGCAACAAGGAGTTGATCTCTCATGGGTAAAGTAACGCACCTCCCTATTCTGGTAAGGAGCTACGAACGCGGCAAGAAAGGAACTCCATGAAAGTTGTGGTAACCTATGAAGGCTGATGGGCATAGTTTTTCAACAATAAAATCAATCTTTGAAGAAAGATTTACGAAAACTGCATAGTGCCAAGGACTTATAGTCCGAGGTGGTAGATAGAGCATCAAACTTCCCACCTTGCATATAATGAACTTGTTGGGTAACGTTGTTACTCACCTTTTCCTTTGATCCCCTGCTTAGACTCCGAGGATCCAGAAGATACCCCAATGTATGCAGCTGAAAGCCAACAGGAGGTCTTCTATGAAGAGCCCGATATGTATGGTGTCGTAGAAGGGGTGGACTACGACTTCGTCTATGGAGAAGAGCACCGTGAGTCAGAATAATTACTATAGTACTAAGAACCAATTGAGCCGAGCAACATGAACAATATATAACAATAAGTTGTTGAGCTCAATTTGGAGTTGAAGTTGTCACTTTAAAACTTCCGCTGAAACACTTTATATTTGGTTAGTAAGTTGAATCTTTTGAAGTCTTGAACTTTTGGTATTGTAATAATAATGTGTGTATGTTTGTAATATGGACCCACAATGTTTATGTTGTACCACTCTGAGGGATGTGATATTTACGGAACAGTGTTCTGTGAATGTCATGTCAACGACTATAGTGTACTACACATGCAGTGGTATGTTAGGTCACCGTAGTTGGTATCAGAGCAAATTGCTTTGACCTTAGGTTGGAAACCTAGTAAAGGGTATTACCTGTAGGAGTGTATAGCAACGATAAAGAATTCCCTAAAAGGGTATAACGGGTATTCAAATGAGAATATTCTGGTGAATACGATAACCTATTATGATGGCCGTATGTTATCCAAGTATCGTGTGAGTATCCAACTTCCAGAGGATCTTGGATTATATCACGATCTACCTATAGGTGAAGGTAGAAGTCATTTAGCATCATACCATGTTGTTGTTGTGGAGGTGATAACCAATATCCGGGAGCATAAAGCCAAGGAGTTAGAAGAGAGCACATTTTCTGTGATTCCTCATGATTCTATAGACTCGGAGCCAGTACCGGATCATCTTACCTTGGTAAAGAAGCATACTAAGTTAGCTTCCAAGTTCATGGATCGATATCAAACTCTTGTTGCATATTTTTATAAGACACATCAAGTTATAGTTGAAGATAAAAATGATATGTTAGAGGATCTAACTGATCCAGAAAGGAGGAAATAGATATCATTCCAGTTGGAGAAAGAAGCATGTAGTAGTGCAAAACCAATCTTTAAGGATATACCTATAGATCCTAACTCTTTTGCACCATATCCTTATTCACCCAAACCAGAACCTACCTATGATCCTACTTTAGATATGAGGTATCATGTACCACACGGGTCAGAGGTGGGTCCAATTCAGAACTTCCCGTCGAGAATTCTGATGGTTGGAGAATGGGATCATCAGAAGGATCCCAAGGGAACTAGATGTCCGTAGATGGGTCTGACAGAGATGTTGGACAATCCAGCTGGATGGGTGCAAGAACCAATCCTAATAATAGTACTAGAAATACCATATTCGTAGAAAGTCAGGATGAGGAAGAAGATCCTGAGGAGAGAGTGCTTGAATCATCAACACCTCCTCAAAACCCGGGGAATATACATTATCCAGTGTTTAACTATCTAGCCCAACAGCACCACAGGGGAGCAGAATCTATGTATTCTATTGAAAACTCTAGGAATGAAGCTCCGGAGATGCAAGTGGATGATAATGTCGAACAGGTTTCTGAAGACTTTTCAGCTGAGCTGGATGGAGTCAATGCACTTAGGCTGAGTAATGACTCAAGTCCTGATACTTCAGATACAGAGTATGTTCCTTCTGGAAGGCCATTTGTTCCACAAACCGTGCGACGAATGTTACATCATCATGGTTGGACTTCAGGCATGTATAATGAGTGTCGCAGATATTAAAGACAGAGGTTACTTACTATGAGTAATTGGTATTGTGTATTGTAATCTGAAAGAATGATGTATCTAAATAAGTGAGGTAGTATGTTTACTTTATTATAGTACATGTATGGTACAAGTTGTAATGACTTTGTATTTACTAAGTGGTTTGTGATGTATAATATGTCAATCGCATTCTACCGGATCATGTGACCTCGCAGCACCTAGTTACCTTAATGAGATACAAAAATGTGCTATGACTACGGGGGTCTAGGTGGTCTCCCCCTGCGGGGTTCGAAGGGGCAGCGCCGCTCGTGGTATCTACACAATTTTCTTTAAGGATTTTGATCGGCAAATCAAATTTACCATAAACCGTCTCTTGTTCTGATCTGATCAAACTCCTTTGATCACGGTACATCGATTTTAAATCTAGGTTGCAATTCGATCAATCATATTGATCTCCGTGTGATTCAACATGATTTATGTGTCACTATCTACCCCGATGGTGGAAACCGACTGGTAGGGGTAAGTCGTTCGACTACCTCAGAATCACGATCACGGAAAGCAAGATCATAGATCAATCCTGAACCACCACAATATAAACGATCACATCATTCATATCAATCTGCATATCACCATATGCAAACATCCCGAATCTATAACTGAACAACATCGGCTCTGATTGTAACATCCCTAAAATCATGATTTCAAAGAGTGCATATCATTCATGCATGCATATAGAATTAAGATCAAATTCAAACTCATTTCAAGAAAATAGAAGCACATAGTGCTATCATTTTATGTGAGCAAACTTGAATCAAATGGCCATCCCCATTTGAGAGTTTAAATGTTTTAAACCTAGATTGTTTGTCTCCCTTGTTGATTGGTTTGAGTGTGGAGTTAGAACAAATTTTCTTTTTACAAAATAGGAATGGCTTCAAAAACCATTTTCAAACATTTGCAAATCAAGTGCAAAGTCCCTGTTATTTTGTTTCTCCAAAAATGACCAAGCCTTTTCAAAGTGACCACATGGTTTTATGCCTAGAATTGAGACTGTTGCACACTACAAAAGTCCAGAAAAGATTTGAATTAAAAAAGAGTTTGAATTCATTTGAAAACCATTCCTGAAATTCATCCTGGAAAAAGAAAAGGATTAAAGAAAAGAAAAAGGCCAGGCGCTCCTATTCTAGCCCAATAGCAGAACCGGCCCAGCTAGCCCACCCGGCCTCCCTCTCTCTCTCTCGCACGCGCAGACGCCTCTTACGCGGTCACGACACCTGACCCACTTTCTCTCTGCGTATTTCGCTGACGAGAGGGCCCTCTCCATGTCATTGTCGTCTTCCACAAAATCCCGCGCACGAACTCCGCCGCTGCCCGTTGCTGCTTTGATTCCGCGAGGTAAATGGCATTGAATCCCTGGGCGTTTCTTGTCGAGCCTCTGGCTATATAATCCCCTCTCTCTCGCGACCATTTCCCCTCAACCAATTCCCCCTTCACGCCACCAGGCTGCCCACAACTCGCTCGACGCCGCCGATTCCGGTGAGCTCCGTGTTCCCCTCTGCCCCTGATTCATGCTATCAAGCTCAGCAACTCCTTGCGCATCTACTGACACACCCTGTTTTCTTTCGCATGGTCCGTAGCTTCCGAACGACTTGACCGAAAGCGCCGCCTTCTGCACGAACTCCGGCGACCTCTCCCCGTAAGTACCAGCCGCCCCTTGCCCTCTGCCTGATACGCTTAGGACCCCCATCGTCTTGCGCATCTAACAGTGCCTTCCTTTTGACTTAGCGCGACGCAGAACCTCGCCAACATCGACAGCAGCCGCACCCGACGCGTTCGCGAACTCCGGCGAGGAATCTCCGACGACCTCGTGCGCCCCTTCCCAAGCCATCGCCACCTTGAGCATCAGCATCTCCCTACGGTTCTGGTAAGCCTCTTCCCCCACTCCCGCGCGACCTAGAACGCCAGCGCCGCCGCTGACAGACGCGCCGCCGCCAGTCGCCGCCGCTAGCGCCGCTCAGTTTTGGTCAGATGAATTGTAGCCGTCAGATCCAGATCCAGCGCGTAGGATTAGTCCACTTATCGAACCGTTAAGCTTAGATCTAAGCCGTTCTTGTTAGTTAGATCCAACGTTAGCCGAGCGTGATCCGGTGCGAAGCGGTACGCGCCAGTAAGATTAAGACACGTGGCTAGGGGTTGAGTTTAAAACAGAATTTAAAACAGATTTAGATTCAAATTTGATTAGGCTATAATTTTTGATTCCCACGTTAGATTTTTGCAAATTTTATACCATTGGAATCAGGGAGACAAGCCCTTTCTGTTTATGCAATGTGTTTAGTGTTTAGTTTCTGTTAAAATGACTTTATATGCAGAAACTTGTTTGAGACTATTTTGAGTATAGAAATTATTTAGAAAATTGTTTTGGTGTTAAATAAACTTGATTTAGCAAGTTTTTAACTTGGTTATGATTCAGTACTATGCACTTTCTTGGTTGAGTTTTAAAAAAATCATCACTTGGCATTTTGCATGCATGCATATATTTATGTTTGTATATGAATTGTGTGTAATTTTGTGCTACCATTTTTTTTGTGTAGACTTTGGTGCTAGTGATTGTGATTGTGAAGAGTGCTACTCTCCCCACTACCAAGGCAAGTGGTACTTCATGAATATTTCCATCCCTATATTTTCTACAAGCATTAGAAATATTTTGCTAAGTCTTGCATGTTACTATTTTTTGCCAAATGCCATGTTGGGAAATCCTAAGTAGTTGTAGATTTGCTAGGAAATTACTAAGTTAAAGTTATTATGCCATGCTTAGCCTAGCTAGTAGCAAACAAGGGTTGGTAAAGTATGTACATGCTATGATGAAAATATTTCTAAGTCTTTGGACTTATGCTTTTCTTAATAAAACAACTAAGTCAATGAATCACCTGGGTGGAATGGGACTTGCATGGTGGTTTTTGGTTGAGTGGTTACACAAGGCCCATGGACATGGTTTACCTTGTGTATCTCACTTGTGGTATGCCACCCAGGAATAAAGGGATTTTAGAGGCCAAGTGTTGAGAAGCTTATAGTGCAGCCACTTGGCAATATGGGCTCTGCCTGGATCACATAGGTTGCTAGAACTTAGTCATTTGGACAGTTGGTGGTAGTGGGATGATAGGTTGGAACGCGTCCATTTGGCTAAGGGAAGGCTTCTGAAAGGTCCTGTCTTGGGAAACCAAGTCTGGTGGGGAAAGTGCACAACCTCTGCAGATGGAAAAATCTAAGTACTTAGCCAAGTCCATGGCAATGGACAACTTGAGCATCAAGACATGGAAGCTATCAAGAATCTCATCACTCCAACTTCTAAGTAAAACTTGTGGGTGAACAAGGGTGAAGGACCTCAATGTCTATTGATGGTTTCTTGGAAAGGTTTTGACAAAGAAAAACTTAGAGTTTTCAACTAATAGGAAAAACCTATTTTGAGCAAAGCAAGCCAAACTACACTTAACCAAAATGCATATAGTAATATAGTCCACTTAAAAATTTACTAAGGTATCACTTGCCAATACTATTCCAAAGTATTGACCCACTGTGGCTGTAACTTGTGATGTTGCAGGTTACTCTGATGAGGATTAGGTGTCATGAGTCTACACTCAACATGTTTGCCTGTGGCACATGAAGATGAAGACTTATGTTTATTTACTTATTCCAAACTCATGTATTAGGCCTGTGGCCTTGAGATGTAAAAGACTATGTTTTATCTCTGGAATGGATGTAATAAATGACCTTTGTATCTGTGTACTTCATCTTAAACTGTGGATGCTAGCAATGATCCAGGGACTAGCATTGCAATCACAGGGATCCTTTTCCTTTACAAAGGAGGGATCTTACAGATGGTATCAGAGCACTGTGTTGCCTGTAGGATTATGACCCTAGGATTGGAAACCACTAAGGAAAATTTTCAACTACTTCTACACTTGTCTATTCTTCTCGTAAACTTTTCTAATCTTCTCTATCTCATCTCTATTTGTAGATGAACTCCATCAACGAAGCCGTAAAGAAAGGGCCACTCATGACCATGACCTTGGAGTGTGAGACTGAGTTTCCCAAAATTATCAAGGACCTCATGGTGGCAATGGAAATACATGGTGCAGCTGTGTACAAAGGCTTTCCAGTGGTGGATGAAGGAGTTGAGTACTGGTGGGTGCAACTTCACTTGTACAAAAACAAGGAAGACAACCACAAAGAAACAGGATTCTGCATGTACACCAACATTGTGGTGCACACCACATTCTTTGAGTCAGCAAGAGAAGCAGCTTGGAGGACTATCAAAGAACTTAGTGCTAGAGTCAAGTGCAGAATGCTCAACCTCCAAAAAGACTTGATGAAAGAGAAGGAACATACCCAAGAGTTGGAAGCTACCAACCAAACCTTAAGAGGAGATATTATAGACTTGGTGATGGAATCATGTGAGAAAGATAGGCTGATTGCTTCTAGAAATATTGTGTTAGCCAACAGATCCAGTGAGATAGGATTGTAAGCGTACTTCGTTAGTTGGACCACCACCTATCACCTTATTTTCCAAAATGTTGCTTAAAATAAGTTTGAACCTTGGTTGTTGTGATGGTTTCATGTGTGCATGACTGGTGTGTTTTGCTTCCCAAGGATATGTATGTGTGTTTTGTCTTTTGTTTTATCTTGAATTGTGTTGTTCTAACTTTTATATCTTATAAATAGATGCCTATTACCATCAGCACTGTTGAGGAGTTCCAGGTTACCCGCTTTGGTCCTCGTATCGTTGAGCTTACCACTTTGCTCAATCTCCCTCTTCCCACCATCATGGTGCATCCACTCACCAAGTTCGAGAGGAAGGACCTCTAGGGCTTCAAGGTGAACCAGCCCGGACGCCAGACAGAGCCTACTACGGAGGCCATCGTCTTCAAGATTATGCACGATGACAGGGAGAGAGGCATGGAGGTAGTTATGCAGGACCTGATAGGACGTCTGCTAGGTCGACACTCCCGACAGGTTAGAGGCACCCACTTCCACGTCTTCGGAAGACGTGATGAGGATGGAGAGTCCATCGACTTTGAGGACGACTCGAGGGATACAGCAGAGCCGATACGTCTGTATCTCCAGGACTTAGAGTCTCTCATTAGGCACGTGGACACGGAGAGGACCAATGTCATGCTCGATGAATGTGAGCTAGGTGCAACAGCGAGAAGGACAAGCTCTTCACGCAGCAGGACGAGATAGTCAAGGAAATGGAGGCGAAGTTCGAGACCCAGGACAGGAAGTTCAAGAGTCAGGAGAAGCGTGTCTAGGATAGGAACAAGAAGATCCGGGACATGACTAAAGAACTGCAGTCCAAGGACTTCGAGCTAGAGCAGCAACAGACGGTGATAGAGAGGCTTCGTTCCCAGAAGAGGGCTCTCAAAGCCAAGATAGAGTCCTTGACCACTACCATTGAGGAGAACAAGGCCGCGATGGAGAACGCAGGTCTTACCTTTGTCAAGGAGGAGATTGATGTTGATGAGTAGACTTGACTACTCGTTTATCTTTCATTATCATACTTGTTATTTGAGAACTTGTTATTGGACCATCCGACATGTGGATGGCTTGCTACTTGTGTGTTTTACTTTGTGAACTTGTTATCTTGTTGTTGAAATTTTATCTCTTGTTGCATGCTTGTGTTTGCTTATGTGATGTAATGTGCATGAAAGCATCTATGGGTATCTCATTCTTATCTCTAATTGAATAAACCACAGATGCCTCCCCGTCGTGCAAACCCCAACCCCAACAACAACAATATCACTCTAGAAATGTAGCAAATGATGACTGCTCAAACACAGCTAATGCAGATGATGACAACATTCATCCAGAACCAAAACAATAACAACAACAACCCCAATAACAACAACAATAACAACAACAACAACCCTCCGGGCTTTGATATGCTTACTAGATTTGTGAGATTGAGGCCAGCTAAGTTCTCGGGGACGACTGATCCCATGGTGGCCAATGATTGGCTACGTTCTGTAAACAAGGACTTAGTAACCGTGGGCTGCACGGATGCTGAAAAGGTCAGATTTGCAGCATATCTGCTGGAAGGGCCAGCCGCCACTTGGTGGGACAACTTCCAAATCACCACTCCCATAGATGAGGTGACTTGGGCTATCTTTGAGGATGGGTTTCGCACTGCTCATATCTCATCAGGAATAATGAGCCTGAAAAAGAAAGAGTTCCACAATCTGAAGCAGCACCACCGCAGCGTGGCTGAATACATTGAGGAGTTCAACAATCTGGCGCGTTATGCACCAGATGAGGTTGACACAGATGCCAAGAGAAAGGAAAAATTTCTGGAAGGCTTGAATGATGAGCTGAATCTGCAATTGGTTGTGTCATATGTTCCCACTTATCAGTCGCTCTGTGACAAGGCTGCAATATTGGAGAACAAAATGAAGCAAGTCGAGAGTAGAAAGAGAAAGCACTCCGACAAGCACAGCTCGGGATCGTCTCACAAACGAACTCACTATGTTGATAGTGGAAGCTCAGGATCCCACAAGCATGGGAAATTCAACAAGCACCACAACCACAACCGTCATGACAACAAGCATCATCGCAGTCATGACAATGACAAGTACAAGAACCACAAGAGTGGACATAAAAGCCACCACAGTGGTAATGGAAGTGGAAGTGGAAGTCAGCCTGCTAAGAGAGACATCAGTCAGGTTGAATGCTTCAAATGCAAGAAGATGGGGCACTATGCAAATGAGTGCCCTGAAAAGAAAGTTGAAGGACCTGTCAAGCCCAACCCTTTCCAGAAGGGACAGGTAAACCACATCAATGTGGAGGAGGTCTATGAGGAACCTGATGCTGTTGCTGGTAAGTTCAGACTCAATTCCATTCCAGCATTTGTACTCTTTGATACTGGTGCATCTCATTCATTCATATCAAGAGCATTTGTTGAAAGAAATGAACTACCGGTAGAAACTATTGGGTGTCCTATAAAAGTAAGTTCTCCTGGTGGAGAAATGATAGTGAATTCAGGATGTCATGATCTAGTCATAGAATTTGGGAAGTATAAGTTTCCCGTTAACTTGATAATTCTAAACTCCCAAGGATTGGATGTCATTCTGGGAATGGACTGGATGACCAAGTATAAAGGAGTGATAGATTGTGCCAGCCATACTGTCTCACTCACAACTCCAGAAAATAAAAGGATCAGATTCAAGACCAGCTTTGAAGCAAAAAGGAGTATGCTTAATTCTCTTAAGGGGGTTAGCATGGACAGTGTGCCAATTGTGTGTGAGTATCCGGATGTGTTTCCGGAAGAATTACCAGGAATTCCACCAGATAGAGATGTGGAGTTTCTGATAGATTTGGTACCAGGTTCGGGACCAATAGCAAAGAGACCATATAAAATGTCAGTTGATGAACTGAAAGAACTCAAGAAGCAACTAGGAGAACAGTTGCAGAAAGGATTTATTCAACCAAGTTCTTCATCTTGGGGAGCCCCAGTTTTGTTCGTGGAGAAGAAAGATAGAAGCCAAAGGTTATGCATAGATTACCGTTCACTCAATGAGGTAACTATCAAGAACAAATATCCTTTGCCTAGAATCAATGACTTGTTTGATCAGCTAGAAGGAGCATGTGTGTTCTCAAAGATTGATCTCCGGTCAGGCTATTTTCAACTCAAGATAAGAGAACAAGACATACCTAAAACAGCGTTCACCACAAGGTATGGATTATATGAGTATACCGTAATGCCTTTTGGCTTGACAAATGCTCCAGCATACTTCATGAATATGATGAACAAAGTGTTCATGGAATTCCTTGACAAGTTTGTTGTCGTTTTCATCGATGACATCTTAGTCTACTCCAAGAGCAAAGAGGAGCATGAAGGACACTTACGTTTGATACTTGAGAAATTGAGGGAGCATAAACTTTATGCCAAATTCAGCAAGTGTGAGTTCTGGTTAGAGGAAGTTGGTTTTCTTGGTCATGTTATGACAAAGGATGGTGTAGTAGTTGATCCTGCTAAGGTTTCAGCTGTGACTGAATGGGAATCTCCCAAGTCCGTGAAAGAAATTCGTAGTTTCCTTGGCTTAGCAGGTTACTACAGAACGTTCATTGAAAATTTCTCAAAGGTTGCTAAGCCAATGACTGAATTGTTAAAGAAAGACAAGAAGTTTGCTTGGTCTGAAGGTTGTGAGGTCAGCTTTCAGGAGTTGAAGAAGAGACTCGTGACAGCACCAGTTTTGTGTCTGCCAGATTTGGAAAAAGATTTCCAAGTATATTGTGATGCATCTCATCAAGGTTTGGGTGCAGTACTTATGCAAGACGGTAAAGTTGTATCTTATGCCTTGAGACAACTCAAAACTCATGAAGTGAACTATCCTACTCATGATTTAGAGTTAGCCTCTGTCGTCCATGCACTCAAAACATGGAGACATTACCTTTTGGGAAAGTGTTGTGAAGTGTTCATAGATCACAAGAGTTTGAAATACATCTTCACCCAGAAGGAAATCAATATGAGGCAAAGAAGATGGTTAGAGCTTATCAAGGACTATGACTTAAGTTTGCAATACCACCCCGGTAAAGCAAATGTTGTAGCAGATGCTCTAAGTCGTAAGGTATTTGTGAATGGCCTTACCAAAGGGGAATTTCCAGATGATTTGTGTACCCAATTCAGAACACTCAGATTGGAGGTTGTGCTGGAAGGACATCTCATGTCATTAGATGTTCAACCCACTTTGTTGGACAAGATCAGAGAAGCCCAGAAGACTGATAAGGAAATTGATGAGATTAAGGAAAAGATTGGCCAAGGGAAAGCTAAAAGTTTCCATGAAGACGAACAGGGTACTTTATGGCATGGGAAACGTGTCTGTGTTCCACAAGATCCGGGATTGCGGAAACTGATTTTGCAAGAAGCACACAACTCTCCATATTCTATTCACCCGGGTAACACCAAAATGTACATGGACATGAAAGAAAGATTTTGGTGGAATAATCTCAAGAGGGATATCGCCGAACATATTGCCTTATGTGATGTGTGTAGTAGAGTGAAAGCGGAGCATCAGAAACTAGCAGGTTTGCTTCAACCACTACCTATTCCTGATTGGAAGTGGGACAAAATTGGCATGGATTTCATTACCGGATTACCAAGGACCAGGTCAGGGTATGATTCCATATGGGTAGTAGTGGATCGCCTAACTAAAGTGGATCATTTTATACCCGTGAAGACAACCTATACAAGTGCTAAGTTAGCCAAAATCTACATGAGTAGAATTGTATGCCTACATGGTGTGCCCAAGAGTATTGTGTCTGATAGGGGAACTCAATTCACTTCCCATTTTTGGAGACAGCTACATGAGTCATTGGGAACGAGGTTGGAATTCAGTACTGCTTTTCATCCTCAAACCGATGGACAAACAGAAAGGACTAATCAAATTCTTGAAGACATGTTGAGGGCATGTGCCCTAGACTATGGAGCAAGTTGGGATGAAAGTCTACATTACGCGGAATTTTCATATAACAACAGCTATCAAGCCAGCATTGAGATGGCACCGTTTGAGTTTCTATATGGAAGAAAGTGTACCACCCCATTGTTATGGAATGGTGTGGGAGAAAGAAGTTTATTCGGACCAGATCTTATCAAAGAAGCCGAAGAGAAGGTCAAATTGGTTAAGGACAGGTTGAAGATAGCACAGTCCCGACAGAAAAGCTACGCAGATCTTAAGCATAGAGAAGTCACCTACGAAGTGGGTGATAGAGCCTATCTTAGAGTGTCACCACTTCGTGGAGTGAAAAGATTCGGAGTCAAAGGAAAATTGGCACCAAGATATGTTGGGCCATTCAAGATTTTGAGTCGCAAAGGAGAAGTTGCCTATGAAATTGAATTGCCAGAATCTCTGTCAGCTGTCCATAATGTGTTTCATGTGAGTCAGCTTAAGAAATGTCACCCAGAAATGGAAGAAACTTCTTTGAAGGATACTATACCTTTGGAGGAAGTGCAACTAGAAAGTGATCTCACTTACGAAGATAAACCCATCAGGATTCTTGAGACTGTAGAAAGAGTCACAAGGACTAAGACTATCAAGTTTTGCAAAGTGCAGTGGAATCATCATTCCGAAGAGGAAGCAACATGGGAAAGAGAAGATGATCTTCGGAAAGACCACCCTCACCTATTTGCTAGCCAATCCGAATCTCGAGGGCGAGATTCACCTTAAGGGGGTTAGATTTGTAACATCCCTAAAATCATGATTTCAAAGAGTGCATATCATTCATGCATGCATATAGAATTAAGATCAAATTCAAACTCATTTCAAGAAAACAGAAGCACATAGTGCTATCATTTTATGTGAGCAAACTTGAATCAAATGGCCATCCCCATTTGAGAGTTTAAATGTTTTAAACCTAGATTGTTTGTCTCCCTTGTTGATTGGTTTGAGTGTGGAGTTAGAACAAATTTTTTTTTTACAAAATAGGAATGGCTTCAAAAACCATTTTCAAACATTTGCAAATCAAGTGCAAAGTCCCTGTTATTTTGTTTCTCCAAAAAAGACCAAGCCTTTTCAAAGTGACCACATGGTTTTATCCCTAGAATTGAGACTGTTGCACACTGCAAAAGTCCAGAAAAGATTTGAATTAAAAAAGAGTTTGAATTCATTTGAAAACCATTCCTGAAATTCATCCTGGAAAAAGAAAAGGATTAAAGAAAAGAAAAGGCAGCGCTCTATTCTAGCCCAACAGAACCGACTAGCCCACCCGGCCTCCCTCTCTCTCTCTCGCCTTGACCAGACGCCTTACTGATCGCCAGACACCCACTCACTTTCTCTCTGCGTATTTCGCTGACGAGCGGGCCCTCTCCACGTCATCGTCGTCTTCCCCAAAATCCCGCGCATGAACTCCGCCGCTGCCTGTTGCTGCTTTGATTCCGCGAGGTAAATGGCATTGAATCCTTGGGCGTTTCTTGTCGAGCCTCTGGCTATATAATCCCCTCTCTCTCGCGACCATTTCCCCTCAACCAATTCCCCCTTCACGCCACTAGGCTGCCCACAACTCGCTCGATGCCGCCGCTGTTCCGACGATCGCGCCGACGAATTCCGGTGAGCTCCGTGTTCCCCTCTGTCCCTGATGCATGCTATCAAGCTCAGCAACTCCTTGCGCATCTACCGACACACCATGTTTGCTTTCGCACGGTCCGTATCTTCCGCAACGACTTCGACCGAGCGCCGCCGCTCTCTGCACGAACTCCGGTGACCTCTCCCCGTAAGTACCAGCTGCCCCTTGCCCTCTGCCTGATACGCCTAGGACCCCCATCGTCTTGCGCATCTAACAGTGCCTTCCTTTTGACTTAGCGCGACGCAGAACCTCGCCAACGTCGACAGCAGCCGCAACCGACGCGTTCGCGAACTCCGGCGAGGAATCTCCGACGACCCCGTGCGCCCCTTCCCAAGCCATCGCCACCTTGAGCATCAGCAGCTCCCTGCGGTTCTGGTAAGCCTCTTCCCCCACTCCCGCGCGACCTAGAACGCCAGCGCCGCCGCTGACAGACGCGCCGCCAGTTGCCGCCGCTAGCGCTGCTCAGTTTTGGTCAGATGAATTGTAGCCGTCAGATCCAGATCCAGCGCGTAGGATTAGTCCACTTATCGAACCGTTAAGCTTAGATCTGAGTCGTGCATGTTAGTTAGATCCAACGGTAGCCGAACGTGATCCGATGCGAAGCGGTACGCGCCAGTAAGATTAAGACACGTGGCTAGGGGTTGAGTTTAAAACAGAATTTAAAACAGATTTAGATTCAAATTTGATTAGGCTATAACTTTTGATTCCCACGTTAGATTTTTGCAAATTTTATACCGTTGGAATAAGGGAGACAAGCCCTTTCTGTTTATGCAATGTGTTTAGTGTTTAGTTTCTGTTAAAATGACTTTATATGCAGAAACTTGTTTGAGACTATTTTGAGTATAGAAATTGTTTAGAAAATTGTTTTGGTGTAAAATAAACTTGATTTAGCAAGTTTTGAACTTGGTTATGATTCAGTACTATGCACTTGCTTGGTTGAGTTTTAAAAAAAATCATCACTTGGCATTTTGCATGCATGCATATATTTATGTTTGTATATGAATTGTGTGTAATTTTGTGCTACCATTTTTTTTTGTGTAGACTTTGGTGCCAGTGATTGTGATTGTGAAGATTGCTACTCTCCCCACTACCAAGGCAAGTGGTACTTCATGAATATTTCCATCCCTATATTTTCTACAAGCATTAGAAATATTTTGCTAAGTCTTGCATGTTACTATTTTTTGCCAAATGCCATGTTGGGAAATCCTAAGTAGTTGTAGATTTGCTAGGAAATTCCTAAGTTAAAGTTACTATGCCATGCTTAGACTAGCTAGTAGCAAACAAGGGTTGGTAAAGTATGTACATGCTATGATGAAAATATTTCTAAGTCTTTGGACTTATGCTTTTCTTAATAAAACAACTAAGTCAATGAATCACCTGGGTGGAATGGGACTTGCATGGTGGTTTTTGGTTGAGTGGTTACACAAGGCCAATGGACATGGTTTACCTTGTGTATCTCACTTGTGGTATGCCACCCAGGAATAAAGGGATTTTAGAGGCCAAGTGTTGAGAAGCTTATAGTGCAGCCACTTGGCAATATGGGCTCTGCCTGGATCACATAGGTTGCTAGAACTTAGTCATTTGGACAGTTGTTGGTAGTGGGATGATAGGTTGGAACGCGTCCATTTGGCTAAGGGAAGGCTTCTGAAAGGTCCTGTCTTGGGAAACCAAGTCTGGTGGGGAAAGTGCACAACCTCTGCAGATGGAAAAATCTAAGTACTTAGCCAAGTCCATGGCAATGGACAACTTGAGCATCAAGACATGGAAGCTATCAAGAATCTCATCACTCCAACTTCTAAGTAAAACTTGTGGGTGAACAAGGGTGAAGGACCTCAATGTCTATTGATGGTTTCTTGGGAAAGGTTTTGACAAAGAAAAACTTAGAGTTTTCAACTAATAGGAAAAACCTATTTTGAGCAAAGCAAGCCAAACTACACTTAGCCAAAATGCATATATTAATATAGTCCACTTAAAAATTTACTAAGGTATCACTTGCCAATACTATTCCAAAGTATTGACCCACTGTGGCTGTAACTTGTGATGTTGCAGGTTACTCCGATGATGATTAGGTGTCATGAGTCTACACTCAACATGTTTGCCTGTGGCACATGAAGATGAAGACTTATGTTTATTTACTTATTCCAAACTCATGTATTAGGCCTGTGGCCTTGAGATGTAAAATACTATGTTTTATCTCTGGAATGGATGTAATAAATGACCTTTGTATCTGTGTACTTCATCTTAAACTGTGGATGCTAACAATGATCCAGGGACTAGCATTGCAATCACATGGATCCTTTTCCTTTACAAAGGAGGGATCTTACACTGATACCTCTGAAGGGATACGGGTAGGCTACACTAGCGCAAATCAAAATTTTCTACCACGTAAACCAGGATTACTGTTGTCATAGATCACAGGATTACCACTAGACGCGCAGTTGCGGAATTGATGAAGCGCGTCGAGGAAGTACAGACGTTCCACGTCTCCTCCTCGTCCTCATCCCATGAGAAACTCCCCTTGCACGGCTCGTCCAAGTGCCACAGATGCGGCACCTCCGAGGTATCCACACGTGCGGGGTGGAAGCGTCAGACGCCGAACTGCTAGGTCCGCGCGTGCAACACAGGCGTGAGGAGTGGCGGCCGGGTGGAATGGTCTAACCCTAGTCAGCTCGCCCCACCCTCTCTTATATAGGCATCCCTAGTGGGCTTCTACATTAGTAGCCCATTAGTAGCCTAAGCCTGGTCTAATTCGGATCCAATCCTCATTAGGCTTCCAGCCCCTTAAGTGTGTGACCCTATAGGTTCATATATGTGTAGACATGACACGAATACACTTATTCTGTCAATAGTTGGTAGCGGCCTCTAGCAAGACGTGCCAACTCCTAAACGCATACAAAGATCATATCGGACGAACCATCACAAGGTTTAGTACATGTCTTTCCCTTTGCCTCACGATATTTGGTCTAGCTCCAAGATGACCTCTCTTTCTCGATATCGTAACTCGGAATCCCTTTACTAGGTTAACTCTTAATCTTATGTAGCATGGCCATGCATTGCTGGATCCGATCACTCAAGGGGCCCAGAGATATCTCTCTCAAGTAGAGAGGGGCAAATCCCATCTTGATTGACCATGCCTTGCAGCATGTTTCAGGATAAACCCGAAAGCTACCTTTATAACTACCCAGTTACGGAGTAGCGTCTGATAGCCCCAAATTAGGTCGATCCACATCTCAAGTACATGCGACAATCTCAGGTCTAAGGACAAAACATACACGATGTGTAGAGAGAGAGAGCTGCAACTAATTGCCAGTCTCAAGTTGGGTCAGTCCAACCCCATGTTCATAACATGTGTCCACATCACTAGTTTGACATCTCCATGTCTATGACTTGCAAAACATAGTCATCAACCAATCGATGTGCTAGTCTAATATTCACGTGTGTCCTCACATGAACTCTGACTAGGGACAACTATTAAATAATCATACAAGTAACGAGTTTCACAAACAAATCACATAATTGCCAATCAATACAAGTTTCCTGATATGGATATTCAAGGAACATTACAATAACTCATGGATACATATGAAATATAATCATCTCTATGATTGCCTCTAGGGCATATTTCCTTCAGCAAAGGCTTGAGTTTGTGTTGTGCAGGTCTCCATGTTGCTTGCAACACCTTTGAGACGTTTCCTTCCTCCTTCAGGTTCGATAACCTCGGTCTCTACTGAGGGAAACTTGCTTTTGTGCTCATCACACCTTGCTCTTGGGGTTCCAACGAAGTTTCCCATGTCAACACTGGGTGCATGCATCAGCAAGCCATTGACATAATTTCCCTGACATTACACTTAGAGATCATCAAACATTCCATATATCTTCAAAGCACCATTAAAATCAAATGATTAAGTTTAGTCTATTGATAACCATACAAACCAACATCTAACGATGCAGTGAATAACCACTGACAGTGTTACTACAGTACTAGAGTACTAACAGTAGGGGAACACACTAAGCATCAACCAAACCAACCAGGTTTCACAATAATACCATCAGCTTAATCAATCTCAATTAGCAGTTAGAGGCAACACTATAGAACCACTAGCATCAGATTAACAATAGCATCAGATAATCAAATCATGACAGTAAGCACTAAAGTGTAGTGAGCACAATCCTCACTAGGCATCACTACCAGATCAAACCGTCATCTTACAAGAACATAGAGGGATGAACCCTAGAACCAGTATGAACCCTAATGAGGGATGGCCACTAGTTACACACGGATGAACTCAGAGGAGATAGAGGCATGGGTGATAACCAAGAAACAACTCACTTGTGGTCCTCGTTCTAGAATAGAAGAGGAAGCAAAGGGGCCGACGAGCGCACGACGGCACGGGGAGCACCCAAAGGGCGCTGCAACCTGCACCAAGCCGAGGCGGTAGCCACAGCATCATAGGAGGACAAACTGCGCCACCACAGCAATGCGCGAACACCTCACCGCACCACGGGAGCACCGGCGGAGGTGTCATGTCAACACCCGGATTTTTAATCCAAGATGCCTGGTATGCCATACATCGCAATCCCAGGATTACCATTTTTGCGAGACATAATAGAATTGGATACCATAGTACATCATCCATTACAAACAATACATAAGTTCTTACACAAATAGGGATCTCATGATCCAGTTCTTAATACAACATCAAGCAGCGGAATACGTAATAGTAACGGTAGCGTAGGCGAAGCTCCATCTTCGGGGTCACAGGCAATGCTGACGATGGGAGATGATCCTAGTTGTCGTAACCTTCCTGGTTTCCATCTTCCAGGTACTCCTCTTCATAGTCTGGCCATGGGAATAGCCAGGGACAAAGCCATGAGTACTCTTTAAGTACTCGCAAACTAATACTAACAAGGGAAAGGGGTTTTTGATAATAGGACACTAGGCTCTAGGGTTGTTTTGCAAAAGCCAGATTTATCACTACTCAGTTTAGGAGCAACAATTGCTAGTTAAAGTTTATAACATCTAGGTGGGAATTTGTATTTCATCTCACAACCCTGTTGTGGTCAAGTCAAAGTCTCAATTCATGTCACAAGTCATTTTGAAAAGTCTGATGGGGGAACAGTATGGCCACTCCAACTGTCCATAATCATGACGCGCTATTCGAATAGTTTGACACTCTGCAGAGATTGTACACTTTCACCACAACATTCGATACATCCGTCAGGAACAAATCCTGAATTCACCATACTCAGTATGCGGATAATCAATCCTAACCTTTCAATTACACGCCTTAGTATAAGTACTCTCCTGTGAGTTTGGCCTCCCAACCATGACCAACTGTCATCTTGGGTACTGCACAGGTGGACAATCTTCACAAGGTAGCCTCAGCTCAGACCTTGGCCGTGAGGGAACTAATACTAAGGTATATAAGTTTCCAGTCAATCCCTACCCAATTCTTGGGTATTGTGGTTGTACGATAAAATTGTAATGGTATCGCATCCAGACAACCATCAGTTTTATAAAGGGCTAAGGCTCATGCCTCAACATTTTCATCACCAAAATCATCAGGTGTTCGGAAACACATGTCCAAAACATTTCAATAAAATGATCCATCATTCTAAGGTTTTCATAACCATTTTTCCACCAAGTATTCCCATCTAAAGTTGATCAAGTTTTATGCTTAGCACTAGCATCTACAAGTAAAACTATATATTTTTATATATTCTGAAAGGTATGGTTAAATGTGATTTTTGAGAGTTGGAATCAACTCAAAAGCTATTATGGTTTAAATTTGAAAAATGTTTGAATGCAGAAAAGCTTCTGCCTTGTTATTTTTACCAAGGATGATCTATAGATCCAAATGACTTGAATCCAACGGGCTTGGATTCAGCATCCCCAGACCTTTCTAACAAATTTAGTTTCATTCAAATTGGTGCAATGAGTCGATCTGGGTTGATTTTTGAAGATTGGTAGAGAAGTGTGTTTGAAATAAAAATAAAAAGGTTTAATTCAAATAACTGGGCTGCGCGGAAAACGATACTGGGCCGGCCTGCTAAGCGCAGCGCCTCCGCATGTTGTTTAAGTGGCTGTCCCCATGCATCAGTGACACAGGGGATGCGAAGCGGTATGGGCGCTGTGGTGTGTTCGATCTAGTTCTAATCCAACGACTGAGGGTCATCGTCGACATTGGGCAACGCCGGCGAGACAGAAACCTAGCGCGACCAGTGGGGGTTGCTGGAGGCTCACCGGGGTGCTGGCGAGGTTCGGCGAGGCGGGCGAACGACGAAGTCGATGACGGCGAACTCAGGGGTGGTCGCGGCAGCTCCTGGGGTGGACGAAACCAATGGCCCCCTTATTCTCCAGAGGCGGCGGGCTCCGGTGAAATTCCGACGAGGTGGTGCTCGCCTTGCTCCGGGAACGGTGTGGCACGATCAGTGAGGAGAGGGGAGTAGAATGGTGTGAAGAATTCGACTGGGGGTGGCCTCTATTTATAGTCGAGCGAGGGGACCGACGGGGTGCATGGCGAGACGTGGGGCGGTGCAGTTGGGTCGGAACGCGACGGTGCTATGCGCGTGCCCGACGGAGAACTTAATGGCGCACAGCGCGCATGGTCCGTGCGGTGGCGAACAAGCGTGTCTGCGGGGTTGCTGGGACGGTGGTGATCACGTATGCACGTGGCGAGGGCGGCGCGCGGTCTGTGGGCGTCGGTCGAGCGTGGCGCACGGGGCGTGCTCTCGGCATGGTTGCTGGCGAGGTTGGAATGGTTCGTGCGCGTGGTCCAGTGGCTGGAAATGTTCGAGCGGTGGACAGGGAGTGGCGGTGGGGTGTTGGCTTGCTCCCAGACATGCTGGCTAGGCTTGTTTCTTCTCCTAGATGGCTGTCGACATGGGGGTGACAAGGGTGCATTTGGCCTTCTCACCATTAATGGCAATGCCAAGCTTACATTGATGCTAAGGGTGTGAAATTGAGCTAGATGATCTACTAAAGCCTAGTTGCAACCAGAGAGGGAACAAGTTAGGCTTCAATCACTGCTCACAATAGCGTTTGGATTTTTTTTGATTTGTGTCTACAACCTGTTTGATGAAATGGCCGCAAGAACTCAAGTTTTGAATTTTGAAAAGAGTTTTGGTGGGTGTGCTAGGTTGGTGCTGGTGAGTCTGCAGATGATTGTGTTTTGAAAGTTGAGCTTGTTTGAGTGGTTTTTGAAAAAGTGGGATCTTCCCATATGATATGGATTCAATTTTGCATTGTCATTTAAACTATGCATTTGAAACTTTCTGGATGATCACAAGGCGGGCCTTGATACTTTGTTATGAGTACAATCAAGGGGTGCAAAGATCCAGAAAGGTTTCTATTAGGTTCTGAAAGTTTGAGACAGCCAAAGTAGGCATGGGAGTTAAATTGGTCAAAATGACCATTCCCTTATTTTATTTGTTTTGATTTACTTGTCTTTAGGAAAAGTTTGGGAAATGTTTATATGATGTTTATTTCACCTAAGAAACATTTTACAAGCAAGGAAACACACAAACAAGGTGGTTCAAAAGAATTCAAAATCAATGCATACACATATGCATGCTTCCATAATTTCATTTAGAAAAGTTTTGTTAACCCTTATTTTGATGATTGGTGTTTGATGATCCAAGCTTAGTATTTTTGGGATGTTACAAACCTTCCCCCCTTAAACAAAATCTCGTCCCGAGATTTGAAAAAGGACGAAAAGATTACCTAGGATTTGAAGAGATCGGGAAACTCCGTCCTGATATGATCTTCGCGCTCCCAGGTAGCTTCCTCTTCTGTGTGGTTGCTCCACTAAATCTTGAGAAACTTGATGCTTCGGGTTCGGGTAGTTATGAAGGCTTCTTCCAAAATACGGATGGGTACTTCAGGATAGGTCAGGTCATCGTTGATCTCTATGGTCTGGTGGTCGATATTTTTGAACACTTCGGTCTTCTCGGGGACTTCGAGACACTTGCGAAGTAACGAGATATGGAATACATTGTGCACGGCTGACATCTCTTAGGGTAGTTCCAATTGATACGACACTTCTCCTCAACGGTTCAGAATCTTGAAGGGTCTGATATATCTGGGGGCTAACTTTCCTTTGAGTTGGAAACGCTGCATTCCCTTCAATGGCGACACCTTCAGATAAACAAAATCTCCTATGTTGAAGGCGAGGTCTCGACGTCTCTTGTCGGTGTAACTCTTCTGTCTGGATTGGGAGGTCTTGAGGTGCTCACGAATATTGTGAACCTTCTCTTCTGCTTCTTGTAGGATGTCGGGTCCGAAAATCTGACTCTCTCCTACTTCCGACCAGTTCAAAGGGGTGTGACACTTCCTTACGTACATGAATTCAAATGGGGCCATTTGCAAACTGGCTTGATAACTGTTGTTGTATGAAAATTCTACAAATGGCAGACAGTCTTCCCACTTGGATCCATATTCTAACACACAGGCTCTCAGCATATCTTCGAGTATTTAATTTACTCGCTCTGTTTGTCCATCGGTCTGAGGGTGATACGCGGTACTGAAATCTAGGCGGGTTCCTAAACCTTCTTGGACTTTCTTCCAGAATCTCGAGGTAAACTGGGTTCCTCGATCTGATACGATGTTCTTGGGGACTCCATGCAAACTAAACTATTCTAGCGATGTACAACTCCGCTAGCTTCGAACTCTGGTATGTGGTCTTGACGGGCAAGAAATGGGCGACTTTGGACAATCTGTCCACTATGACCCAGATAGAGTCATTTCCCCTACTAGAAGTAGGCAGTCTAGTGATAAAGTCCATTCCAACGGAATCCCATTTCCATTCTGGAATCTGCAAGGGTTGCAACAATCCAGCGGGTCTTTGATGTCCTGCCTTGACTCGCTGACATATATCAACCTTGGCGATATAGCTTCCAATTTCTCGCTTCATCTTATGCCACCAAAATTGCTCTTTCAAATCTTGATACATCTTAGTTCCTCCGGATGGATAGAATAAAGAGTATCATGATCTTCCTTCAGAATAACTTCTTTCAACTCAGAATCTGCTGGTACACAAAGGCGTCCTTTGTACCACAAAACTCCTTCTTCGTCTTCGGTGAATCCGGGTAAAAAGGCAAGTGACACTATCATCCATGTCCTACTATTTTCATTACACTTAGTGGATTTTTGTAACATGCATGATAAGGACTACTATATTTTATGCTATGCTAAATCCTAATAGGATACCTTATATCTCCCTTAGTGGAAACATTGTAGTTGTAGTAAGCTTAGCCCTTCCATATATTTGGGATGGGATACATGATATGATTATATGAAGTATTGAAAAGATATATGTTTTATATAATAAAACAAATACTCAATGAACCACCTGGGTGGACAAGGATGCTCAAGTTTTGGACAAGGTGGCAACAAAGGGAACCATGTTTATATGGCTATCTTTTTGTATGTGCACTAGAAGAAAACCACCCAGGGACTTAGAGATTGAACATGTTTCTCGTACAGTGGCTTCCATGTACAACCACATGCTAAATGGGCTCTGGATTAGTCAACTACATAGTGGAAGACTCATGCATTGGCATCTTCAGGTTAACTAGAATTGTGTAAGGGAAATTTATCCCTACATTGGTGCCTGGTAGACAAGCTAGCATTGTGTATTGAGAGGACTTCTATGGAAATACTTTGTCACATTCTCGATCTGCCAGTACTCCATCTTGGTGAGTACTTATCCAGCGGCCACTGGTGGCAACAAGACGAGATTGTGTCATGTGGGTAAAGTGTACAACTTCTTGAGAAGATCAAATTCTAAGTACTTAGCTGTGTCCCCGGTTATGTACAATTCTGAGCAACTAAGGCCTGAAGCTATGAAAGATCTCGACATTCCAATTTTTCAAAGTAAAACTTGATGGTGACAACAAGGGATTTGAAGCACTTGGAGTTTTCCATGGAGTTCAGAAAGATTTGACAAAAGATCAAAACTATTTTGAAAAGATAGGATAAAACCATATTGCGTTATGCAAATGAGCCTAAACCCTACTTAGCCAAATGTGCATGTAATGATAGGATCCACATATTTCTACATACTAGTGAAACTTGCCAATACAATTAAAATGTATTGACCCTTGTGGCTGCAACTTATTATGTTGCAGGTTTATTTGATGTTAGTGAAGTTTGTTGAATAGGATTACAAGTCTACAATAACCACATTTCGTGGCACTTTGAAGATGAAGGACCCCATGCTATTGTTATATTCTGCTGCATTGTAATGTGATAGCCAAATGAGCTATGTAAGATGTTATGAATTATTTTATTCCTGGTTATAAAGTTGTATTATGACCTTTGTTTCTTGATATTACATCTTAACTGTGGATGCTAGCTATTGATCCAGGGACTAGCATTGTAAACACAGGGATCTCTACTTATTGAAGGTTGGGAACCTTACACATAATTGCCAATCAATACAAGTTGCCTGATATGGATATTCAAGGAACATTACAATAACTCATGGATACATATGAAATATAATCATCTCTATGATTGCCTCTAGGGCATATTTCCTTCAGCAAAGTCTTGAGTTTGTGTTGTGCAGGTCTCCATGTTGCTTGCAACACCTTTGAGACGTTTCCTTTCTCCTTCAGGTTCGATAACCTCGGTCTCTACTGAGGGAAACTTGCTGTTGTGATCATCACACCTTGCTCTTGGGGTTCCAACAAAGTGTCCCATGTCAACACTGTGTGCATGCATCAGCAAGCCATTGACATCATTTCCCTGAGATTACACTCAGAGATCATCAAACATATCCATATATCTTTAGAGCACCATTAAAATCAAACGATTAAGTTCAGTCTATTGATAACCATATAAGCCAACATCTAATGATGCAGTGCATAACCACTAACAGTGCTACTGCAGTACTAGAGTACTAACAGTAGAGGAACACACTAAGCATCAACCTAACCAACCAGGTTTCACAATAATACCATCAGCTTAATCAAGCTAAATTACCAGTTAGAGGCAACACTATAGAACCACTAGCATCAGATCAACAATAGCATCAGATAATGAAATCATGACAGTAAGCACTGAAGTGCAGTGAGCATAATCCTCACTAGGCATCACTACCAGATCAAACCATCATCTTACAAGCACATAGAGGGATGAACCCTAGAACCAAGGAAGAACCATAGAACCAGTATGAACCCTAATGAGGGATGGCCACTAGTTACACACGGATGAACTCAAAGGATAGAGAGGCATGGGTGATAACCAAGAAACAACTCACCTGTGGTCCTCGTTCTAGAATAGAAGAGGAAGCAAAGGGGCCGACGAGCGCACGACGGCACGGGGAGCACCCAAAGGGCGCTGCAACCCACACCAAGCCGAGGCGGTGACCACAGCACCGACGGAAGTGTCACCAGCACCACCCCAAACCCTAGGGTTCGGGACGGGGCTAGCCTGGCCGCAGGAGTGCCCCAGAACCAAATCGAGTTGGAGCAAACGAAAGAGCATGGTCAACAACCTCGGCATACACCACGGTGGCGGCTAGGGGGGACCACGACGGCGGGAATCGCACGGCGGCGGCGCCAGTGACCACAGGGTCGAGGAGGAGAAAGGGATGAGGACGAGAGGAGGTGGGGTTGTGGACTGGGCCAAACAGGCCAGTACCCGTTCGAGAAGATCTTTTGACTAGGCCACTTGGGCCACGTTAGGCCCAATAAGCCCAATGGTTTGCCCAAAATCCTAAAAGAAATTTTAATAATTAATAAACGACCAAAATAACCCTAGAACTCAATAAAATTCTAGAGAATAAAATAGAAGTCTAAAAAATACAAATAAAATATTTTTAGATTCATAATAATCCAACATATTTAATTAAAATTAAGAAACAATTTATATATATTTGGTCAAGAATTTTATAATATATATTCCCTATGGAATTTTATAAAATTAAAGAAAAAGGATAAAAATAAATAAAAATCACTTTTATTATATTTTGTTATTATAGTATTTTAGAAAAATAGTAAATAAATATTTAGAGTTACTAAAAGAAATTCTCTTTTATTTGAATACTAATTCTTAAAAGAATTATTAAACAAATAAATATAAGAGTTTATATTAAATAAAAAAATTAGTCTTTAACTCTATTAATAATATATTGAATGTAATATTTATAAAATATTAAAGGTTATTCCTTAAAATGAATTCCTTTATTACTTAAAGAAATTCCAGAAACTAAAATATTCGGTGAAACACACAAAGAAGATAAATAATAAATAATGCATTACATTACTATGCATATTCATTTTGCTTCTTTAAATATTGTCCTTACCGGGCAAGAATGATGTTTTGTAGACATAGAAGCTCAAGTTCTAGTGCAAGCATTCGACTTCACTACCTTGCAATCACAAGGAAAGTTCATCACTTGCTCATGTACTTTGAAGAGTCTTTACCAAAGTATTTGCAAATTGTGTGTTATCATCTATGTTTCAAGGAAAGAAAATATTGTTTTCTTAAATAAATAAATTGTTGATATCATCCTAAGTGATGATATAATGGAGAAATAGAACTTAGGTTTCTATTTGCAGCAATGATAATCACCTAGGAATTTAACAACCCCTGACATCAGTGATTCTAGCGTCGTATATAACGCGTTAGCCATGAGATTTGGAATGGGACAGAGAAGTTAGCTGTATCCTTTTCCTTTCGTATGGAGGCAAGACGACCTTACCATGAAGTTGTGATTCCTTGTGCGGATCCAACATATGGGTGGGCACCCTTAGGACCCACGTTTTTGGTGTCTAGATTATCTATGAGTGGCTGTCGGAGGTTTAGCCGGACCTATTTGGTACTTGCTAGGGGCATCACCAGCTCATAGAGTCTTCTGGAACTCATCAGGGTTTTAGCCTGCCCGAAAGGGGGATTAACGGAGGTGAGCCAGCCCTGAAGGATCGTGCAGACATATGGGGTCACGGAAAGGGCAGTGATTAGCTTGGATCACCTACTGGGGCCCACATCATGGAAATATGGACGGGAAAGTACGCCCGGTTGTGCAACAAGGAGTTGATCTCTCATGGGTAAAGTAACGCACCTCCCTATTCTGGTAAGGAGCTACGAACGCGGCAAGAAAGGAACTCCATGAAAGTTGTGGTAACCTATGAAGGCTGATGGGCATAGTTTTTCAACAATAAAATCAATCTTTGAAGAAAGATTTACGAAAACTGCATAGTGCCAAGGACTTATAGTCCGAGGTGGTAGATAGAGCATCAAACTTCCCACCTTGCATATAATGAACTTGTTGGGTAACGTTGTTACTCACCTTTTCCTTTGATCCCCTGCTTAGACTCTGAGAATCCAGAAGATACCCCAATGTATGCAGCTGAAAGCCAACAGGAGGTCTTCTATGAAGAGCCCGATATGTATGGTGTCGTAGAAGGGGTGGACTACGACGTCGTCTATGGAGAAGAGCACCGTGAGTTTGAATAATTACTATAGTACTAAGAACCAATTGAGCCGAGCAACATGAATAATATATAACAATAAGTTGTTGAGCTCAATTTGGAGTTGAAGTTGTCACTTTAAAACTTCCGCTGAAACACTTTATATTTGGTTAGTAAGTTGAATCTTTTGAAGTCTTGAACTTTTGGTATTGTAATGATAATGTGTGTATGTTTGTAATATGGACCCGCAATGTTTCTGTTGTACCACTCTGAGGGATGTGATATTTACGGAACGGTGTTCTGTGAATGTCATGTCAACGACTATAGTGTACTACACATGCAGTGGTATGCTGGGTCACCGCAGTTGGTATCAGAGAAAATTGCTTTGACCTTAGGTTGGAAACCTAGTAAAGGGTATTACCTGTAGGAGTGTATAGCAACGATAAAGAATTCCCTAAAAGGGTATAACGGGTATTCAAATGAGAATATTCCGTTATATATCTTAGTGCGATAATTTTTTGTTATGATGCAATATATTATGGATTACTAATAAAAATATTTTTTTGATATATAGAGTTATGGCACCAAAGTTTCCAAAACAAACTTTGGTAAGGAAAGAGGAGACTCTCAATGATTATCAAGGATCATTCACTGATCAGCTTCGCCAACCTTTTAAGAATTTTTAGTTGCCCAACTAATATTCCGGTGAATACCATAACCTATTATGATGGCCGTATGTTATCCAAGTATCGTGTGAGTATCCAACTTCCAGAGGATCTTGGATTATATCACGATCTACCTATAGGTGAAGGTAGAAGTCATTTAGCATCATACCATGTTGTTGTTGTGGAGGTGATAACCAATATCCGGGAGCATAAAGCCAAGGAGTTAGAAGAGAGCACATTTTCTGTGATTCCTCATGATTCTATAGACTCGGAGCCAGTACCGGATCATCTTACCTTGGTAAAGAAGCATACTAAGTTAGCTTCCAAGTTCATGGATCGATATCAAACTCTTGTTGCATCTTTTTATAAGACACATCAAGTTATAGTTGAAGATAAAAATGATATGTTATAGGATCTAACTGATCCAGAAAGGAGAAAAAAAGATATCATTCTAGTTGGAGAAAGAAGCATGTAGTAGTGCAAAACCAATCTTTAAGGATATACCTATAGATCCTAACTCTTTTGCACCATATCCTTATTCACCCAAACCAGAACCTACCTATGATCCTACTTTAGATATGAGGTATCCTGTACCACATGGGTCAGAGGTGGGTCCAATTCAGAACTTCCTGTCGAGAATTCTGATGGTTGGAGAATGGGATCATCAGAAGGATCCCAACGGAACTAGATGTCCGTAGATGGGTCTGACAGAGATGTTGGACAATCCAGCTAGATGGGTGCAAGAACCAATCCTAATAATAGTACTAGAAATACCATATTCGTAGAAAGTCAGGATGAGGAAGAAGATCCTGAGGAGAGAGTGCTTGAATCATCAACACCTCCTCAAAACCCGGGGAATATACATTATCCAGTGTTTAACTATCTAGCCCAACAGAGCACCCTGGGAGCAGCAGAATCTATGTATTCTATTGAAAACTCTAGGAATGAAGCTCCGGAGATGCAAGTGGATGATAATGTTGAACAGGTTTCTGAAGACTTTTCAGCTGAGCTGGATGGAGTCAATGCACTTAGGCTGAGTAATGACTCAAGTCCTGATACTTCAGATACAGAGTATGTTCCTTCTGGAAGGCCATTTGTTCCACAAACTGTGCGACGAATGTTACATCATCATGGTTGGACTTCAGGCATGTATAATGAGTGTCGCAGATATTAAAGACAGAGGTTACTTACTATGAGTAATTGGTATTGCGTATTGTAATCTGAAAGAATGATGTATCTAAATAAGTGAGGTAGTATGTTTACTTTATTATAGTACATGTATGGTACAAGTTGTAATGACTTTGTATTTACTAAGTGGTTTGTGATGTATAATATGTCAATCGCATTCTACCGGATCATGTGACCTCGCAGCACCTAGTTACCTTAACGAGATACAAAAATGTGCTATGACTAGGGGGTCTAGGTGGTCTCCCCCTGCGGGGTTCGAAGGGGCAGCGCCGCTCGTGGTATCTACACAAATTTATTTAAGGATTTTGATCGGCAAATCAAATTTACCATAAACCGTCTGTTGTTCTGATCTGATCAAACTCCTTTGATCACGGTACATCGATTTTAGATCTAGGTTCCGATTCGATCAATCATATTGATCTCCGTGTGATTCAACAGGATTTATGTGTCACTGTCTACCCCGATGGCGGAAACCGACCGGTAGGGGTAAGTCGTTCGACTACCTCAGAATCACGATCACGGAAAGCAAGATCATAGATCAATCCTGAACCACCACAATATAAACGATCACATCATTCATATCAATCTGCATATCACCATATGCAAACATCCCGAATCTATAACTGAACAGCATCGGCTCTGATACCACTGAAGGGATACGGGTAGGCTACACTAGCGCAAATCAAAATTTTCTACCACGTAAACAAGGATTACTGTTGTCATAGATCACAGGATTACCACTAGACGCGCAGTTGCGAAATCGATGAAGCGCGTCGAGGCAGTATAGACGTTCCACGTCTCCTCCTCGTCCTCATCCCACGATAAACTCCCCTTGCACGGCTCGTCCAAGTGCCACAGATGCGGCACCTCCGAGGTATCCACACGTGCGGGGTGGAAGCGTCAGACGCCGAACTGCTAGGTCCGCGCGTGCAACACAGGCGTGAGGAGTGGCGGCTGGGTGGAATGGTCTAACCCTAGTCAGCTCGCCCCACCCTCTCTTATATAGGCATCCCTAGTGGGCTTCTACATTAGCATCCCATTAGTAGCCTAAGCCTGGTCTAATTCGGATCCAATCCTCATTAGGCTTCCAGCCCCTTAAGTGTGTGACCCTATAGGTTCATATATGTGTAGACATGACACGAATACACTTATTCTGTCAATAGTTGGTAGCGGCCTCTAGCAAGACGTCCCAACTCCTAAACGCATACAAAGATCATATCGGACGAACCATCACAAGGTTTAGTACATGTCTTTCCCTTTGCCTCACGATATTTGGTCTAGCTCCAAGATGACCTCTCTTTCTCGATATCGTAACTCGGAATCCCTTTACTAGGTTAACTCTTAATCTTATGTAGCATGGCCATGCATTTCTGGATCCGATCACTCAGGGGGCCCAGAGATATCTCTCTCAAGTAGAGAGGGGCAATCCCATCTTGATTGACCATGCCTTGCAGCATGTTTCAGGATAAACCCGAAAGCTACCTTTATAACTACCCAGTTACGGAGTAGCGTCTGATAGCCCCAAATTAGGTCGATCCACATCTCAAGTACATGCGACAATCTCAGGTCTAAGGACAAAACATACACGATGTGTAGAGAGAGAGCTGCAACTAATTGCCAGTCTCAAGTTGGGTCAGTCCAACCCCATGTTCATAACATGTGTCCACATCACTAGTTTGACATCTGCATGTCTATGACTTGCAAAACATAGTCATCAACCAATCGATGTGCTAGTCTAATATTCACGTGTGTCCTCACATGAACTCTGACTTGGGACAACTATTAAATAATCATACAAGTAACAAGTTTCACAAACAATTCACATAATTGCCAATCAATACAAGTTTCCTGATATGGATATTCAAGGAACATTACAATAACTCATGGATACATATGAAATATAATCATCTCTATGATTGCCTCTAGGGCATATTTCCTTTAGCAAAGTCTTGAGTTTGTGTTGTGCAGGTCTCCATGTTGCTTGCAACACCTTTGAGACGTTTCCTTCCTCCTTCAGGTTCGATAACCTCGGTCTCTACTGAGGGAAACTTGCTTTTGTGCTCATCACACCTTGCTCTTGGGGTTCCAACGAAGTTTCCCACGTCAACACTGGGTGCATGCATCAGCAAGCCATTGACATAATTTCCCTGACATTACACTTAGAGATCATCAAACATATCCATATATCTTCAAAGCACCATTAAAATCAAATGATTAAGTTTAGTCTATTGATAACCATACAAGACAACATCTAACGATGCAGTGAATAACCACTGACAGTGTTACTACAGTACTAGAGTACTAACAGTAGGGGAACACACTAAGCATCAACCAAACCAACCAGGTTTCACAATAATACCATCAGCTTAATCAATCTCAATTAGCAGTTAGAGGCAACACTATAGAACCACTAGCATCAGATTAACAATAGCATCAGATAATCAAATCATGACAGTAAGAACTAAAGTGCAGTGAGCACAATCCTCACTAGGCATCACTACCAGATCAAATCGTCATCTTACAAGAACATAGAGGGATGAACCCTAGAACCAGTATGAACCCTAATGAGGGATGGCCACTAGTTACACACGGATGAACTCAGAGGAGATAGAGGCATGGGTGATAACCAAGAAAAAACTCACTTGTGGTCCTCGTTCTAGAATAGAAGAGGAAGCAAAGGGGCCGACGAGCGCACGACGGAACGGGGAGCACCCAAAGGGTGCTGCAACCCGCAATAAGCCGAGGCGGTAGCCACAGCATCGTAGGAGGACAAACTGCGCCACCACGGCAATGCACGAACACCTCACCGCACCACGGGAGCACCGGCGGAGGTGTCATGTCAACACCCGGATTTTTAATCCCAGATGCCTGTTATGCCATACATCGCAATCCCAGGATTACCATTTTTGCGAAACATAACAGAATTGGATACCATAGTACATCATCCATTACAAACGATACATAAGTTCTTACACAAATAGGGATCTCATGATCCAGTTCTTAATACAACATCAAGCAGCGGAATACGTAATAGTAACGGTAGCATAGGCGAAGCTCCATCTTCGGGTTCACAGGCAATGCTGACGATGGGAGATGATCCTAGTTGTCGTAACCTTCCTGGTTTCCATCTTCCAGGTACTCCTCTTCATAGTCTGGCCATGGGAATAGCCAGGGACAAAGCCATGAATACTCTTTAAGTACTCGCAAACTAATACTAACAAGGGAAAGGGGTTTTTGATAATAGGACACTAGGCTCTAGGGTTGTTTTGCAAAAGACAGATTTATCACTACTCAGTTTAGGAGCAACAATTGCTAGTTAAAGTTTATAACATCTAGGTGGGAATTTGTATTTCATCTCACAACCCTGTTGTGGTCAAGTCAAAGTCTCAATTCATGTCACAAGTCATTTTGAAAAGTCTGACGGGGTAACATTATGGCCACTCCAACTGTCCATAACCGCGGACGCGGCTATTCGAATAGTTTGACACTCTGCATAGATTGTACACTTTCACCACAACATTCGATACATCCGTTAGGAACAAATCCTAAATTCACCATACTCAGTATGCGGATAATCAATCCTAACCTTTCAATTACACACCTTAGTATAAGCACCTCTCCTGTGAGTTTGGCCTCCCAACCATGACCAACTGTCATCTTGGGTACTGCACAGGTGGACAATCTTCACAAGGTAGCCTCAGCTCAGACCTTGGCCGTGAGGGAACTAATACTAAGGTATATAAGTTTCCAGTGAAGCCCTACCCAATTCTTGGGTATTGTGGTTGTCCGATAAAATTGGAATGGTATCGCATCCAGACAACCATCAGTTTTATAAAGGGCTAAGGCTCATGCCTCAACATTTTCATCACCAAAATCATCAGGTGTTCGGAAACACATGTCCAAAACATTTCAATAGAATGATCCATCATTCCAAGGTTTTCATAACCATTTTTCCACCAAGTATTCCCATCTAAAGTTGATCAAGTTTTATGCTTAGCACTAGCATCTACAAGTGGGGGTAGGCACTAATGAGGGGTGGTAGACTAGTGGAGTTTCAACTAAGTACAACCTTATGTCTTAGGCTGCTATGAATGTTTCTAACTTAGGCCAAATTTTATGTTCTTTATGCAACCTTCACATATCTTTCTAGTATCTACCATTCACTTAGGTAAAATCTAGGTAAGAGCTTTGATAAAGAAATAAAGTAAGAAGCTTGCAAGTAAAACTAGGATTGGTTTATCAAGTAGGTATGATCACATATGCATAAGGCATATAGTAGGCATAGTAACAAGTAGTGGTTTGTGGCATCAGTAGGGTATCTTGCATTGGTCCAGTTAGTTAATAAAGCTTGCCTTGTGCAGAGCAGTGGTTGAAGTTCTCCTTGGCTTCTTCTTCGTAGTATCCTCCTTCCTCCTCGTATCCTTGGTCGGTACTAGCGTCTATGAATAAATACGAGGTACACAATCACCAAACAATACTTAACTACTTGCAATCATCACACAAAAGGGTCCTATAGATGATCTAACATCATCTCTAACATTACAAGGTTAAGGCTTGGTTTAATTCTTTTTAATTTTAGAAAAGTAATTTCTACTCATTGAAAAACTACTTAAGATTTAATATTCTCCAAACCAAACATGGGATCATGTTGACACATGTCATCACCACATATTTTAGTCCATGGGAATGTGATTTAAAGTGGTGTCACAATTTAATAAGGTTTTACCCTTTTATTTTAATTAAATAATGTGTCTAGAAATGCCTATGTAGCATTCTTTTATTACTTGAACATTATTTCTGTAAGTAAACCTATATATTTTTATATATTCTGAAAGGTATGGTTAAATGTGATTTTTGAGAGTTGGAATCAACTCAAAAGCTATTATGGTTTAAATTTGAAAAATGTTTGAATGCAGAAAAGCTTTAGCCTTGTTATTTTTACCAATGATGATATATAGATCCAAATGACTTGAATCCAACGAGCTTGGATTCAGCATTCCCAGACCTTTCTAGCAAAATTAGTTTCATTCAAATTGGTGCAATGAGTCGATCTGGGTTGATTTTTGAAGATTGGTAGAGAAGTGTGTTTGAAATAAAAAGAAAAAGGTTTAATTCAAATAACTGGGCTGCACGGGAAACGATCTTTGGGCGGCCTGCTAGCGCCCGCCTGCGTCTGTTTATGGTGTCCCCACGCTGTCGGTGACATGGGGGTGCGGTATGGGGTTGGTGTGTTCGATCTAGTTCTAATCCAACGGCTGAGAGTCATCGTCGACGTTGGGCAACACCTGCGAGACAGAAACCTAGCGTGACCAGTGGGGGTTGCTGGGGGCTCACCGGGGTCTGAGGTCGGAGAGGCGGCGACAGCGAAGTCGGCGACAGCGAACTTCAGGGGTGTCGCGGCCTCTGGGGGGTGGACGAAATCAATGGCCCCCTTCTTCTCCAGAGGCGGCAGGCTCCGGTGAAATTCCGACGAGGTGGTGCTCGCCTTGCTCCGGGAACGGTGTGGCACGATCAGTGAGGAGAGGGGAGTAGAATGGTGTGAAGAATTCGACTAGGGGTGGCCTCTATTTATAGTCGAGCGAGGGGACCGACGGGGTGCATGGTGAGCTCGTCGGGGGTGGTGGTACAGACGGCTATCGGCATGGGCGACGGTAGGAGGCGGTGCGGTGCTCCCTGGCGATGCTCAACGACACGGTGGCGAGACGTGGGGTGGTGCGGTTGGGTCGGAACGCGACGGTGCTATGCGCGTGCTCGACGGAGAACTTAATGGCGCACGCGCATGGTCCGCGCGGCGGCGAACGAGCGTCTCTGCGGGGTTGCTGGGACGGTGGTGATCACGTATGCACGCCGCGGCGGGCGCGCTCTGTCGCGTGGGGTCGAGCGTGGCGCACGGGGCATGCTCTCGGCTTGGTTGCTGGCGAGGTTGGAATGGTTTGTGCGCGTGGTCCAGTGGCTGGAAACGTTCGAGCGGTGGACAAGGAGTGGCGGTGGGGTGTTGGCTTGCTCCCAGACATGCTGGCTAGGCTTGTTTCTTCTCCTAGATGGCTGTCGACATGGGGGTGACAAGGGTGCATCGGCCTTCTCACCATTAATGGCAATGCCAAGCTTACAGTGATGCTAAGGGTGTGCAATTGAGCTAGATGATCTACTAAAGCCTAGTTGCAACCAGAGAGGGAACAAGTTAGGCTTCAATCACTGCTCACAATAGCATTTGGATTTTTTTTGATTTGTGTCTGCAACCTGTTTGATGAAATGGCCGCAAGAACTCAAGTTTTGAATTTTGAAAAGATTTTTGGTGGGTGTGCTAGGTTGGTGCTGGTGAGTCTGCAGATGATTGTGTTTTGAAAGTTGAGCTTGTTTGAGTGGTTTTTGAAAAAGTGGGATCTTCCCATATGATATGGATTCAATTTTGCATTGTCATTTAAACTATGCATTTGAATGTTTCTGGATGATCACAAGGTGGGCCTTGATACTTTTTTATGAGTACAATCAAGGGGTGCAAAGATCCAAAAAGGTTTCTATTAGGTTCTGAAAGTTTGAGACAGCCAAAGTAGGCATGGGAGTTAAATTGGTCAAAATGACCATTCCCTTATTTTATTTGTTTTGATTTACTTGTCTTTAGGAAAAGTTTGGGAAATGTTTAGATGATGTTTATTTCACCTAAGAAACATTTTACAAGCAAGGAAACACACAAACAAGGTGGTTCAAAAGAATTCAAAATCAATGCATACACATATGCATGCTTCCATAATTTCATTTAGAAAAGTTTTTGTTAACCCTAATTTTGATGATTGGTGTTTGATGATCCAAGCTTAGTATTTTTGGGATGTTACAAACCTTCCCCCCTTAAACAAAATCTCGTCCCGAGATTTGAAAAAGGACGAAAAAGATTACCTAGGATTTGAAGAGATCGAGAAACTCCGTTCTGATATGATCTTCGCGCTCCCAGGTAGCTTTCTCTTCTGTGTGGTTGCTCCACTGAATCTTGAGAAACTTGATGCTTCGGGTTCGGGTAGTTCTGAAGGCTTCTTCCAAAATACGGATGGGTACTTCAGGATAGGTCAGGTCATCGTTGATCTCTATGGTCCGGTGGTCGATATTTTTGAACACTTCGGTCTTCTCGGGGATTTCGAGACACTTGCGAAGTAACGAGATATGGAATACATTGTGCACGGCTGACATCTCTTAGGGTAGTTCCAATTGATACGACACTTCTCCTCGACGGTTCAGAATCTTGAAGGGTCTGATATATCTGGGGGCTAACTTTCCTTTGAGTTGGAAACGCTGCATTCCCTTCAATGGCGACACCTTCAGATAAACAAAATCTCCTATGTTGAAGGCGAGGTCTCGACGTCTCTTGTCGGCGTAACTCTTCTGTCTAGATTGGGAGGTCTTGAGGTGCTCACGAATCTTGTGAACCTTCTCTTCTGCTTCTTGTAGGATGTCGGGTCCGAAAATCGGACTCTCTCCTACTTCCGACCAGTTCAAAGGGGTGTGACACTTCCTTACGTACATGAATTCAAATGGGGCCATTTGCAAACTGGCTTGATAACTGTTGTTGTAAGAAAATTCTGCAAATGGCAGACAGTCTTCCCACTTGGATCCATATTCTAACACACGTGCTCAGATATCTTCTAGTATTTGATTTACTCGCCCGCTTGTCCATCGGTCTCCGAGGGTGATACGCAGACTGAAATCTAGGCGGGTTCCTAAACCTTCTTGGAATTTCTTCCAGAATCTCGAGGTAAACTGGGTTCCTCGATCTGATACGATGTTCTTGGGGACTCCATGCAAACTAAACTATTCTAGCGATGTACAACTCCGCTAGCTTCGAACTCTAATATGTGGTCTTGACGGGCAAGAAATGGGCGACTTTGGACAATCTATCCACTATGACCCAGATAGAGTCATTTCACCTACTAGAAGTAGGCAGTCTAGTGATAGAGTCCATTCCAACGGAATCCCATGTCCATTCCAGAATCTGCAAGGGTTGCAACAATCCAGCGGGTCTTTGATGTCCTGCCTTGACTCGCTGACATATATCACACTTGGCGATATAGCTTCCAATTTCTCGCTTCATCTTATGCCACCAAAATTGCTCTTTCAAATCTTGATACATCTTAGTTCCTCCGGATGGATAGAATAAAGAGTATCATGAGCTTCCTTCAGAATAACTTCTTTCAACTCAGAATCTGCTGGTACACAAAGGCGTCCTTTGTACCACAAAACTCCTTCTTCGTCTTCGGTGAATCCGGGTACTTTGCATGTACCGATACGACGCTTGATTCCGTCGATACTAGCATTTCCTTTCTGCGCCTCTTTGATCTGGTTGATCAAAGTGGGCTGAAGTTCTATACTAGCCAAAAATCCTTCACTTACTAATTCTATTCGAAAATCTTCCATCTCTTTGTGCAAGCTTGGTTGCTCCTTCAAAATCATGTAGTTCAAGCGGCACGGCAATCTGCTAAGGGCATCGGCTACCACGTTGGCTTTACCAGGGTGATAGTGAATGTCCAGATCGTAATCCTTGATTACCTCTATCCATCTCCTCTTTATCATATTCAGCTCCTTCTGAGTGAATATATACTTCAGACTCTTGTGATCCGTATAAATCTCACAACGATTTCCCATCAGGTAATGTCTCCATGTCTTTAGGGCTAGAACTACGGCTCGAGTTCGAGGTCATGGGTTGGGTAATTTTGCTCATGTTGCTTCAATTGTCGAGATAGATAAGATATAACTTTGCCTTCTTGCATTAGCACACATCCGATACCGATCTTGGATGCGTCATAATACACATCGAAGGGCTTCGAGATATCCGGCATGATCAAGATTGGGGCTGAAATCAATCTCCTCTTGAGTTCTTGAAAACTCGCTTCACATTTGTCGGTCCATTCGAACTTCTTGTCCTTCTTCGGCAATTGGGTCATGGGTCTAGCGATACTAGAGAATCCTTCTACGAACTTGCGGTAATATCCCACCAATCCGAGAAATACACGAACTTGGGTTTGAGTGGTTGGGGCTTGCCAATCTTCTACATCTTTCACTTTGGCAGGGTCAACGGCAATTCCTCCGGCTGATACAATGTGACCGAGGAATCCTACCTCCTGTAACCAGAATTCACATTTGCTAAACTTGGCATACAACTGATGCTCTCTAAGGGTTCCAAGAATGGTCCTTAGATGTAGCTCATGTTCTTCTTCTGATTTGGAATAAATCAGAATGTCATCGATGAAAACAACGAAAAACTTATCCAGGAAGTCCATAAAAATCTTATTCATGAGGTTCATGAAATAAGCGGGGGCATTGGTTAATCCAAAAGACATGACTTTATACTCATACAATCCATATCTGGTGGTAAAGGCAGTCTTTGGAATATCGTCTGCATGAATTTTGAGTTGATGATAGCCAGTTCTAAGATCAATCTTAGAAAACACTTTGGCACCGGTCAACTGATCAAACAAATCTTCTATCTTGGGCAAGGGGTACTTGTTCTTGATGGTGACATCATTCAACTTCCGATAATCCGTACACAAACGGTTACCTCCATCTTTCTTGTCCACAAACAAGACAGGTGATCTCCATGGTGATGCACTTGGTTGAATCAATCCGATTTCTAGCATGGCATCCAGTTGCTTCTTCAGTTCTTCTAACTCCGATGGGTTCATACTATAGGGTCTCTGGGCTATGGGTCCTGTTCCGGGGATTAGTTCGATGATAAACTCGATATCCCGATCTGGGGGCATACCGGGCAAAACATCTAGAAATACATCGGGGTATTCATAGACTATCCGGACTTGGTCAATGGTAGGTTGGGCTATACTCTTGTTGCACTTGAATTGACGAGGTAAGGTTTCAGATATATGTTCGACTGATATTCCGGCGGTACTGGTCATGGTGATGGCTTTCTTGGCACAGTCAATCAATCCTTTATGTTTGGACATCCAATCCATTCCTAGTACTACTTCCAAACCTTTAGTTCCGAGTACTATCAGATTTGCATAAAAATCTATGCCATGGATTCTGATAGGGACGGCTTTACAAATTTGCCTAGCCTTGGTGGTTGATCCGGGAATTTGAACAATCATTACATGCTTCAATTTGGTTGGTTGAATTTTACTAGTGCATGCAAATTCTTTGGTGACAAATGAATGCGATGCACCAGAATCAAACAACACTCTTGCAAGTACTGAATTAACAGAAAACATACCCAGCACGACGTCTGGCGCTTCCTGAGCTTCTTCAACATGCATGAGAAAAAGACGGCCATTGCGGTTGAGTGAATTCCCTGGGGAAAATCTTCTCCCTGGCTGAACACCACGCTGTTGCTGAGCTGGGGCATTGGCATTGGGGGTTGTAGCATTCTTCTTGTTGGGGCACTCGTTGGAATAGTGGCCTTTATTTCCACAGTCATAACAGGTCACTTGCGACTTGTCCTTTGCTACTACAGGCACAGCATTGCTTCCAGTCCTCGGGGCAGTGTTGGTGTTGGTGGTAGCATTCTTGGTGTTGAACTTGGGTGGGGCACGGTTGAAATTGCTAGAGTTTCTGGGGTTGTTGTGATTTCCTCCGGGTCTACGGTTTCCATGGTTGGGATAAGTCGGGCGGTTCATCGGGGGTCTGTTGGTTCTTGGGGCAAATCCAGGAGATGGGTTAGGACGGTACTTTGGGGTCTGATGGGTTCCTGGCTGATGCATCATACGACGCTTGCGATTCTCATTGGCTTGGTTGATCTTTCCTTCCATCTGGATAGCTGAGTCGACAAGGGCTTCAATATCAGCAAAGGGAATATTGACTAACACTGTCTGCATTTTGTCATGCAGACCATTCAGGAATCTTTCTTTCTTCTTGGCTTCCATGTCGATCTCATCCGGGGCATACCTAGCTAATGACAAAAATTTGTCACGGTATTCCACTACAGTCATCCTTCCTTGCTTCAGCTCTCTGAACTCGTCTCTCATCCTCTTGATCAAACCTGGTGGCACATGGGTTCTGCTAAACTTGACCTTAAATTCCTCCCAGGTCATCATCTGTCCTCCGGTCATTGCACGAACACTGTTCCACCATGCCCTGGCATCTCCGGCTAGGTAGTGGGTGGCAAACAGAACTTTCTCGTTGGCTTCCACTCCGGCGACTTCTAAGTTATTTTCCATGGTTTGCAGCCAATCATCAGCGTCTAGGGGTTCTTCTGACTTAGTGAAAACAGGTGGGTTGGTATTCTGGAAATTCTTGAGCTTAGATCCATGGTTGTCCTGATTTCCGTGGCCTTGGTTGTTGTGGGCTAGCTGGGCTATCTGTTGCAAAGTGGCTAGGTTGGCTTGACGCCCGCTTTTCAGCTTCATGTCGAAGTCAACATTTGCAGGATCTGCAACATCGGGTCCGGGGATGAACCACTTCCTCCGCGTGGCATCTGAAGATTGAGGTAGATCATGAGAAAAGAGGGAAATTTCTAAGGTTCTGGGACTTTGAAAAGTTTTTAAAGTTTGACTCTGATTTTTTCTAGCAACTTGCTTTTCATTCATTCCTTCACACGATACAACACACACCACAATAAGGAAAAACAAATGGTTTTAAGAACCGTTCTGGAATCTACGATACAGTGGGACCGAATACTACTCACTACGCTAGTGCTCAAGTGCTACTACTCCTCGGAATCTGTGGCTTCATCATCTTCATCATCATCGATGAAGGCAAAATTATCCTCATCGGTGAAGAAATCCATGGCCTGATCCTCCAGCAAATCATCGTCATCGCTGAGATAGGAGTAGGGGTCTCCACGAAGATCCTCTCCGGCACTCTCCCTTTCCTCCAACTGCATGTCTCTCTCGTGGATGGTCTCCTCCAAAGATGAGATGCAATGGTGAAGACGGGCAATGATGCGCTCCTTCTTGTCGAGCTGACGGCGGCGAGACTTGCGATCTTTTGCTAGCATGGAGATGGTTTGGTCGTTCGTCTTGATTATGGCAGACTTGTGGTTGGAGTAGTCATGGCAGTTATCCAACACTTGCCGACGATCGTACATCATGAAGCTAAGGTGGTCCAATTGAGTCTTCAGCTCGGGGTGGTATGGGGCTTCTAGTGGTTGTCCATTTGCATCACGCCTTGGGCAAAACTCAAAGCGAGTACCCTTGATCTGATTGATGCTTTGCCCACACAGACGGGCAAGAGCTTCCTGCATGGCCCTAGCAAGTCCATCGAGCCAGTTGTTCTCTCTTAAGGTAAACTGAATTCCTTCCGTAGTGGGAGGTTCAATCTTTCCTCGGAGACTTGCAACAATTAGCCACTACAGATCTTCTCCTCCTTGATCATTGAGCTGAGCTCCGAAATCAAAAGTGCGGACGCCCGTAAGTTCCGAAAGCTGGTCCAAATCCCTCTCAAAGATAAGGTCTCCTCCATTCCCCAACTGATAAAACTTGATGTACTTCACGTCCATCTATAAGAATAGAGGATGAGTAGGTTAGCAGAGTGATCAAGTGTGTCAAAATTTTATGTATTTTGCAAGAGTTTTTGAGGAATATGAATTTTCATGAAAGAATCAAAGGGATAAGAATGAGAATAAGTTTTTGTAAATATTTGTTTTCTTTGGTTTTGAAACTAAGTTTTTGGTTCAAACGTCCAGTCTAACTAGGGTCTCCTATGGTCAGGATGGCTCTCATACCAACCTGTCAACACCCGGATTTTTAATCCCAGATGCTTGTTATGCCATACATCGCAATCCCAGGATTACCATTTTTGCGAGACATAACAGAATTGGATACCATAGTACATCATCCATTAAAAACGATACATAAGTTCTTACACAAATAGGGATCTCATGATCCAGTTCTTAATACAACATCAAGCAGCGGAATAATAATAGTAGCGTAGGGCGAAGCTCCATCTTCGGGTCACAGGCAATGCCGATTTATGGGAGATGATCCTAGTTGTCGTAACCTTCCGGTTTCCATCTTCCGTGTACTCCTCTTCATAGTCCAGCCATGGGAATAGCCAGGGACAAAGCCATGAGTACTCTTTAAGTACTCGCAAACTAATACTAACAAGGGAAAGGGGTTTTTGATAATAGGACACTAGGCTCTAGGGTTGTTTTGCAAAAGCCAGATTTATCACTACTCAGTTAGGAGCAACAATTGCTAGTTAAAGTTTATAACATCTAGGTGGGAATTTGTATTTCATCTCACAACCATGTTGTGGTCAAGTCAAAGTCTCAATTCATGTCACAAGTCATTTTGAAAAGTCTGATGGGGGAACAAGATGGCCATCCAATCGTCCATAATCATGAACGCTGCTATTCAATAGTTTGACACTCTGCAGAGATTGTACACTTTCACCACAACATTCGATACATCCGTCAGGAACAAATCCTGAATTCACCATACTCAGTATGCGGATAATCAATCCTAACCTTTCAATTACACGCCTTAGTATAAGTACTCTCCTGTGAGTTTGGCCTCCCAACCATGACCAACTGTCATCTTGGGTACTGCACAGGTGGACAATCTTCACAAGGTAGCCTCAGCTCAGACCTTGGCCGTGAGGGAACTAATACTAAGGTATATAAGTTTCCAGTCAATCCCTACCCAATTCTTGGGTATTGTGGTTGTACGATAAAATTGTAATGGTATCGCATCCAGACAACCATCAGTTTTATAAAGGGCTAAGGCTCATGCCTCAACATTTTCATCACCAAAATCATCAGGTGTTCGGAAACACATGTCCAAAACATTTCAATAGAATGATCCATCATTCCAAGGTTTTCATAACCATTTTTCAGTATTCCCATCTAAAGTTGATCAAGTTTTATGCTTAGCACTAGCATCTACAAGTGGGGGTAGGCACTAATGAGGGGTGGTAGACTAGTGGAGTTTCAACTAAGTACAACCTTATGTCTTAGGCTGATATCAATGTTTCTAACTTAGGCCAAATTTTATGTTCTTTATTCAACCTTCACATATCTTTCTAGTATCTACCATTCACTTAGGTAATATCTAGGTAAGAGCTTTGATAAAGAAATAAAGTAAGAAGCTTGCAAGTAAAACTAGGATTGGTTTATCAAGTGGGTATGATCACATATGCTTAAGGCATATAGTAGGCATAGTAACAAGTAGTGGTTTGTGGCATCAGTAGGGTATCTTGTAAGGGTTAGCTTGCATTGGTCCACTTAGTTAATAAAGCTTGCCTTGTGCAGAGCAGTGGTTGAAGTTCTCCTTGGCTTCTTCTTTGTAGTATCCTCCTTCCTCATCGTATCCTTGGTCGGTACTAGCGTCTATGAATAAATACGAGGTACACAATCACCAAATAATACTTAACTACTTGCAATCATCACACAAAAGGGTCCTATAGATGATCTAACATCATCTCTAACATTACAAGGTTAAGGATTGGTTTAATTCTTTTTAATTTTAGAAAAGTAATTTCTACTCATTGAAAAACTACTTAAGATTTAATATTCTCCAATCCAAACAATGGATCAAGTTGACACATGTCATCACCACATATTTTAGTCCATGGGAATGTGATTTAAAGTGGTGTCACAATTTAATAAGGTTTTACCCTTTTATTTTAATTAAATAATGTGTCTAGAAATGCCTATGTAGCATCCTTTTATTACTTGAACATTATTTCTGTAAGTAAACCTATATATTATAATATATTATGAAAGGTATGGTTAAATGTGATTTTTGAGAGTTGGAATCAACTCAAAAGCTATTATGGTTTAAATTTGAAAAATGTTTGAATGCAGAAAAGCTTCTGCCTTGTTATTTTTACCAAGGATGATCTATAGATCCAAATGACTTGAATCCAACGGGCTTGGATTCAGAATTCCCAGACCTTTCTAACAAAATTAGTTTCGTTCAAATTGGTGCACTGAGTCAATCTGGGTTGATTTTTGAAGATTGGTACAGAAGTGTGTTTGAAATAAAAAGAAAAAGGTTTAATTCAAATAACTGGGCTACGCGGGAAACGATACTGGGCCGGCCTGCTAAGCGCAGCGCCTCCACGGGCTGTTTAAGTGGCTATCCCCACGCATCAGTGACACAGGGGGGTGCGAAGCGGTATGGGGCGATGTGGTGCGTTCGATCTAGTTCTAATCCAACGGCTGAGAGTCATCGTCGACGTTGGGCAACGCCGGCGAGACAGAAACCTAGCGCGACCAGTGGGGGTTGCTGGGGGCTAACCGGGGTGCTGGCGAGGGTCGGCGAGGTGGGCGAACGACGAAGTCGACAACGGCGAACTCAGGGGTGGTCGTGGCAGCTCCTGGGGTGGACGAAATCAATGGCCCCCTTCTTCTCCAGAGGCAGCGGGATCCGGTGAAATTCCGACGAGGTGGTGCTCGCCTTGCTCTGGGAACGGTGTGGCACGATCGGTGAGGAGAGGGGAGTAGAATGGTGTGAAGAATTCGACTGGGGGTGGCCTCTATTTATAGTCGAGCGAGGGGACCGACGGGATGCACGGTGAGCTCGTCGGGGGCGGTGGTACAGACGGCTATCGGCATAGGCGACGGTAGGGGGCGGTGTGGTGCTCCCTGGCGATGCTCAACGACACGGTGGCGAGACATGGGGTGGTGCGGTTGGGTCGGAACGTGACGGTGCTATGCGCGTGCCCGACGGAGAATTTAATGGCGCACAGCGCGCGTGGTCCGCTGGGCGGTGAACGAGCGTGTCTGCGAGGTTGCTGGGACAGTGGTGATCACGTATGCACGCGGCGAGGGCGGCGCGCAGTCTGTGGGCGTCGGTCGAGCGTGGCGCACGGGGCTTGCTCTCGGCATGGTTGCTGGCGAGGTTGGCATGGTTCGTGCGCGTGGTCCAGTGGCTGGAAACGTTCGAGCGGTGGACAGGGAGTGGCGGGACGTGGCGGGGCTATCCTGGCCGCAGGAGTGCCCTAGAACCAAATCGAGTTGGAGCAGACGAAAGAGCATGGTCAACAACCTCGGCATACACGGCGGCGGCTAGGGAGGACCACGGCGGCGGGAATCGCACGGCGGTGGCGCTAGTGACCACAGGGTCGAGGAGGAGAAAGGGATGAGGACGAGAGGAGGTAGGGCTGTGGACTGGGCCAAACAGGCCAGTACCCCTTCGAGAAGATCTTTTGACTAGGCCACTTGGGACACGTTAGGTCCAATAAGCCCAATGGTTTGCCCAAAATCCTAAAAGAAATTTTAATAATTAATAAAAGACCAAAATAACCCTAGAATTCAATAAAATTCTAGAGAATAAAATAGAAGTCTAAAAAATACAAATAAAATATTTTTAGATTCATAATAATCCAACCTATTTAATTAAAATTAAAAAATAATTTATATATATATAATTTTTGGTCGAGAATTTTATAATATATATTCCCTATGGAATTTTATAAAATTAAAGAAAAAGGATACAAATAAATAAAAATCACTTTTATTATATTTTGTTATTATAGTATTTTAGAAAAATACTAAATAAATATTTAGAGTTACCAAAAGAAATTCTCTATTATTTGAATACTAATTCTTAAAAGAATTATTAAACAAATAAATATAAGAGTTTATATTAAATAAAAAATTAGTCTTTAACTGTATTAATAATATATTGAATGTAATATTTATGAAATATTAAAGGTTATTCCGTAAAATGAATTTCTTTATTACTTAAAGAAATTCCAGAAACTAAAATATTGGGTGAAACACGCAAAGAAGATAAATAATAAATAATGCATTACATTACTATTCATATTCATTTTGCTTCTTTAAATATTGTCCTTACCGGGCAAGAATGATGTTTTGTAGACATAGAAGCTCAAGGTCTAGTGCAAGCATCCGACTTCACTACCTTGCAATCACAAGGCAAGTTCATCACTTGCTCATGTCCTTTGAAGAGTCTTTACCAAAGTATTTGCAAATTGTGTGTTATCATCTATGTTTCAAGGAAAGAAAATATTATTTTCTTAAATAAATAAATTGTTGATATCATCCTAAGTGATGATATAATGGAGAAATAGAACTTAGGTTTCTATTTGCAGCAATGGTAATCACCTAGGAATTTAACAACCCCTGACATTAGTGATTCTAGCGCCGTATATAACGCGTTAGCCATGAGATTTGGAATGGGACAGAGAAGTCAGTTGTATCCTTTTCCTTTCGTATGGAGGCAAGACGACCTTAACATGATGTTCTGATTCCTTGTGCGGATCCAACATATGGGTGGGCACCCTTAGGACCCACGTTTTTTGTGTCTAGGTTATCTATGAGTGGCTGTCGGAGGTTTAGACGGACCCATTTGGTACTTGCGAGGGGCATCACCAGCTCATAGAGTCTTCTGGAACTCATCAGGGTTTTAGCCTGCCCGAAAGGGGGCTTAACGAAGGTGAGCCAGCCTTGAAGGATCGTGCAGACATATGGGGTCGCGGAAAGGGCAGTGATTGGCTTGGATCACCTACTAGGGCCCACATCATGGAAATATGGACGGGAAAGTACGCCCGGTTGTGCAACAAGGAGTTGATCTCTCATGGGTAAAGTAACGCACCTCCCTATTCTGGTAAGGAGCTACGACCGTGGCAAGAAAGTAACTCCATGAAAGTTGTGGTAAACCTGTGAAGGCTGATGGGCATAGTTTTTCAACAATAAAATCAATCTTTGAAGAAAGATTTACGAAAACTGCATAGTGCCAAGGACTTATAGTCCGAGGTGGTATATAGAGCATCAAACTTCCCACCTTGCATATAATGAACTTGTTGGGTAACGTTGTTACTCACCTTTTCCTTTGATCCCCTGCTTAGACTCTGAGGATCCAGAAGATACCCCAATATATGCAGCTGAAAGCCAACAGGAGGTCTTCTATGAAGAGCCTGATATGTATGGTGCCGTAGAAGGGGTGGACTACGACGTCGTCTATGGAGAAGAGCACCATGAGTCAGAATAATTACCGTAGTACTAAGAACCAATTGAGCCGAGCAACATGAACAATATATAATAATAAGTTGTTGAGCTCAATTTGGAGTTGAAGTTGTCACTTTAAAACTTCCGCTGAAACACTTTATATTTGGTTAGTAAGTTGAATCTTTTGAAGTCTTGAACTTTTGGTATTGTAATGATAATGTGTGTATGTTTGTAATATGGACCCGCAATGTTTACATTGTACCACCGAGGATGTGATATTTACAACGGTGTTCGTGAATGTCATGTCAACGACTATAGTGTCTTTGCACAAGGGTATGCTGGGTCACCGCAGTTGGTATCAGAGCAAATTGCTTTGACCTTAGGTTGGAAACCTAGTAAAGGGTATTACCTATAGGAGTGTATAGCAATGATAAAGAATTCCCTAAAAGGGTATAACGGGTATTCAAATGAGAATATTCCGTTATATATCTTAGTGCGATAATTTTTTGTTATGATACAATAGATTATTGATTACTAATAAAAATATTTTTTTGATATACAGAGTTATGGCACCAAAGTTTCCAAAACAAACTTTGGTAAGGAAAGAGGAGACTCTCAATGATTATCAAGGATCATTCACTGATCAGCTTCGCCAACTTTTAAGAATTTTTAGTTGCCCAACTAATATTCCGGTGAATACCATAACCTATTATGATGGCCGTATGTTATCCAAGTATCGTGTGAGTATCCAACTTCTAGAGGAGCTTGGATTATATATTACGATCTACCTATAGATGAAGGTAGAAGTCATTTAGCATCATACCATGTTGTTGTTGTCGAGGTGATAACCAATATCCGGGAGCATAAAGCCAAGGAGTTAGAAGAGAGCACATTTTCTTTGATTCCTCATGATTCTATAGACTCGGAGCCAGTACCGGATCATCTTACCTTGGTAAAGAAGCATACTAAGTTAGCTTCCAAGTTCATGGATCGATATCAAACTCTTGTTGCATCTTTTTATAAGACACATCAAGTTATAGTTGAAGATAAAAATGATATGTTAGTGGATCTAACTGATCCAGAAAGGAGGAAACAGATAGCATTCCAGTTGGAGAAAGAAGCATGTAGTAGTGCAAAACCAATCTTTAAGGATATACCTATAGATCCCAACTCTTTTGCACCATATCATTATTCACCCAAACCAGAACCTACCTATGATCCTACTTTAGATATGAGGTATCCTATACCACACGGGTCTGAGGTGGGTCCAATTCAGAACTTCCTGTCGAGAATTCTGATGGTTGGACAATGGGATCATTAGAAGGATCCCAAGGGAACTAGATGTCCGTAGATGGGTCTGACAGAGATGTTGGACAATCCAGCTGGATGGGTGCAAGAACCAATCCTAATAACAGTAGTAGAAATACCATATTTGTAGAAAGTCAGGATGAGGAAGAAGATCCTGAGGAGAGAGTGCTTGAATCATCAACACCTCCTCAAAACCCGGGGAATATACATTATCCAGTGTTTAACTATCTAGCCCAGAGCACCGGGGAGCAGAATCTATGTATTCTATTGAAAACTCTAGGAATGAAGCTCTGGAGATGCAAGTGGATGATAATGTTGAACAGGTTTCTGAAGACTTTTCAGCTGAGATGGATGGAGTCAATGCACTTAGGCTGAGTAATGACTCAAGTCCTGATACTTCAGATATAGAGTATGTTCCTTCTGGAAGGCCATTTGTTCCACAAACTGTGCGACAAACGTTACATCATCATGGTTGGACTTTACGCATGTATAATGAGCGTCGCAGATATTAAAGACAGAGGTTACTTACTATGAGTAACTGGTATTGCGTATTGTAATATGAAAGAATGATGTATATAAATAAGTGAGGTAGTATGTTTACTTTATTATAGTACCTGTATGGTACAAGTTGTAATGACTTTGTATTTACAAAGTGGTTTGTGATGTATAATATGTGAAATGCATATTTGGATTTTATTTGGGTTTTGATTTACATTGTGTGACTAGTTCTGTGTGTAAAGTTGAGCTCAGAACACAGGTGCATGATGTAATTATGAGTATTCGATTTATCTTGCAGGAATAGGGGGTCATGGAATCGGTTGTAGAAACCGAATCTGAGCAGCAGCGCATGGAGCGCGAGGCTAAGGAGAAGGCAGATGCAGATGCTGGAAATCAGGGAACATTACCACCACCACCAATGAGGCCGCTAATGGAGCATAACTTTATGCAGTACATGCAAATGATGCAAGAAAACCAAAACAAGTTCATGGAAGAGCTGTTGGGACGAGCTGGAAACCAGAGAGCACCTGAAGGTGGAGGAGTGAGTCTTTCTGACTTCCAGAATGCAAGGCCCTTACCTTTTGCATCAGCTACAAAACCAATGGATGCAGAAGATTGGCTAGCAGACACGGAGAGAAAGCTGAAGACTGTAGGTTGCAATGATGAGGAAAAGTTGAGGTATGCAACTCATCTTTTGACTGGACCTGCAACATTATGGTGGGAAAATCAGTTAGTCATGCAACCGCCAGGAAGAGAGTATACCTGGGAAGAGTTCAAGCAAAGGTTCCGTGAGTATCATGTTCCTGAAAGTGTGATGGAGTTGAAGCGTAAAGAATTTGAGGAGCTTCAACAAGGTTATAATAGTGTTATGAAGTACATCCGGGAGTTTAGCCAATTGTCTCGTTATGCCGAGGATGAAGTGAGCACTTAAGAGAAGAGAGAGAAGCGTTTTCTGCGAGGGCTAAATCCATTCGTGAAGATGCATTTGAGGTTGGCCAATAAACAAACTTATCAACAGTTACTGGATGCAGCCATCACTTTTTAGGATGATTATAAGAATGTTCAAGAGGATAGAAGGAAGAGAGCCAAGAAGGAAACCAAGAGGATTCAGGAAAGTAAACCCAAGCCCAATCTAGATTTTAAGCCAAGGAATAGACCTTACAACAACAATAATTCCAACCGGAGTGCAAATCCAATCGGGAGGAATATTATGTGCCATAATTGCAAACTTCTAGGGCATATAAGCAGGGATTGCCAGAAACCAATGATAGTTTGCCATGCTTGTTGCCATAGGGGTCAAATAAAGCCAAATTTTCCAAGCAAACCACAAGGGGGTTGGACTGTTAAAGGTGGAGGACAAACCAGTGGAGGCAATGGACAACCCAATAAAGGAGGAAATTATGTCAAGAACAGCAATGGCAAGAGGAACAGACCAACCGGAAATCTGAATTGTGAAACCTTGGAGGAGGTGGATAACTCCGAGCATGTAGTGATATGTACGCTCAATATCCTTACCAATCCCGGAAAATTTCTATTTCATACTGGTGCAACTACTTCATTCATTTCTGAAGAATTCTGTGATAAATTTGGGATTAGAAGGGCAGCGCTAGAAAACCCTATGACCGTAGTTACGGCAGGGGAAAATGTAGTTGTACACCACATTAAACAAGATCAGGTTATCTCGATCTATGTTTGTACATACTTTGTGGACCTTTATGTGATTTCTTTGAAGGGAACTGCAGTAGTGTTGGGTATGGACTAGATGACTGAACATGGGATTCAGATTAATTGTGAGGATAAAACTGTCTCAATCAAGACTCCAAGAGGATCAAGGATAGTTTATCAAGAAGATAAGCACATTCATATTATGCTGGGTATTTAGTTAAACTCAATGAAGGAGGTCAAGTTGGAGGATATTCCTATAGTAAATGAGTTTCAGGATGTTTTCCTAGCAGAGTTACGAAGAATGCCACAAGATCGAGAAATAGAGTTCACTATTGATCTAATTCCGGGTACAACACCAATAGCTCAATCACGATACAAGATGGGTCCAGAGAATTAAAAGAACTTAAAGAACAAATTGATGAGTTAGCCAGGAGTCATTCAAGAAATTGTATCTCCATGGGGAACTCCGGTGATCTTTGTAGATAAAAGATATGGAGGAAGAAGGATGTGGGGGACTATAGAAATCTCAATAATGTTACCATAAATAATAAGTACGCCATTGCCTAGAATTCAATATCTATTTGATCAAGTTAAAGGAGCTGGAGTATTTTCCAAGATTGATCTAAGATATTCCTAAGACAGCATTTGTCTCAAGGTAGGGACACCATGAGTATCTTGGCGTACCATTTGGTTTGAATAATGCACCAGCAATATTCATAAATCTGATGAACAAAATCTTCATGCCATACTTGGACAAGTTTGTCATAGTGTTTATAGATTATATTATGATATATTCCAAGGATAAGGAAGAGCATGTTGAACATTTGAGAATAGCATTGCAGATTTTAAGAGAACATGAGCTTTATGCTAAGTACAGCAAGTGTGAATTTTGGCTAGATGAGGTAGAATTCCTTGGTCATGTGATTAGTAAGGATGGGATTGCTGTAAATCCATCCAAAGTTCAATCAGTATTAGAATGGACTGCACCAACCAATGTGAAACAAATTCGATATTTCTTGGGTATGGTTGGTTATTATTGGAGGTTCATTGAAGGATTCTCCAAAATAGCTGGACCAATGACCAAATTGTTAAGTAAGAATACACCATTCATCTGGGATGTGAAGTGTGAAGCAAGTTTTCAAGAGTTAGACTAGATTTACTACTGCTCCAATTTTAGCAGTTCCTGAAATAGGGAAGGACTTTACCGTATACTATGATGCATCTAAAGAAGGTTTGGGTTGTGTGTTAATGCAATATCGTAAAGTAATTGCTTACGGATCAATAAAACTAAAACCACATTAAGTCAATTACCCAACCCATGATTTGGAGTTAGCAGTAGTAGTCTTTGCTTTGAAAGGATGGAGGCATTTTCTTTATGGAGCAAGGTGTGAGTTATACAATGACCACAAAAGTCTCAAATATCTCTTCACTCAAAAGGAATTGAATATGAAACAGAAGTGTTGGTTAGAGATAATCAAAGATTATGATCTAACAATCAATTATACCCCTGGAAAAGCAAATGTTGTAGCATATTCATTAAGTCGAAAGAGCGCAGATATTCAGCCTAGCAATCGGGAGCTACCAAAAGATCTGCAGATGGATTTGGAAAGATTGGAACTTCAATTTATAAGAACAGAGACTCTTGGAGGAATAGCTACTATGCAGGTAGCTGCAGAACAAAATAGTGATCTCAAGCATGAAATTTTTAGACATCAAGCAGAAGATCTTTTTATTGCTGAAGAAATTTGGGGGATATCTCAAGGTTAAGCATCAGTTTTTCGCTTAGGATATTATGGATATTTATGGTTCCAAGATCTTCTTTGTGTTCCGGATGTGTCAGAAATTTGTGAAGTAATACTTCGAGAGGAACATGAGACACCATACTCCATTCATCCAGGAAGTACTAAGAGGTACATGGATTTGAAAGAGTTATTCAGGTGGAATAACATGAAAAGAGACATTACAAAATATGTTTAAGAGTGCCATACTTGCCAAAGGGTAAAAAGCTGAACATCAAAGTCCAACAGGACTGTCAACACCCGGATTTTTAATCCCAGATGCCTGTTATGCCATACATCACAATCCTAGGATTACCATTTTTGCGAGACATAAAAAATTGGATATCACAGTTCATCATCCATTACAAACCATACATAAGGTCTTACAACAAATCAAGGATCTCATGATCCAGTCTTAATACAATCATAGCAGCAGAATAACGTAATAATAACGGTAGCGTAGGCAAGACTCCATCTTCATGGTCACAGGCAATGCTAACAATGGGAGATGATCCTAGTTGTCGTAACCTTCCTGTTGTCCGTTCTCCTGATATTCCTCTTCATAGTCTGGCCACGGGAATAGCCAGGGACAAAGCCATCAGTACTCTTTAAGTACTCGCAAATTAATACTAACAAGTGAAGTGCTTTTTGAGTAGGAAGTACTAGGCTCAAGGTTGTTTTGCAAAAATCCAGATTTACCTCTACTGAGTTCAGAAGCAAAGAAAGCTAGTTGAAAGTTTTATAACACCTAAGTGGGAACTTGAATTTCATATCACAACCCTGTTATGGTCAAGTGAAGTCATGAATCATTTCACAAGTCATTTTGAAAACATTTGACGACATAACAGTTTGGCCACTCCAACTGTCCATAACCGTGGACGCGGCTATTTGAATAGTTTGACACTCTGTAGAGGTGGTACACTTTCACCACAACATTCGATACATCTGCCAGGAACAAATCTTGAATTCACCATACTCAGTATGCGGATAATCAATCCTAACCTTTCAATTACACGCCCTAGTATAGGCACCTCTCCTGTGAGTTGGGCCTCCCAACCATGACCAACTATCATCTTGGGAACTGCACAGGTGGACAATCTTCACAAGGCAGCCTCAGCTCAAACCTTGGCCGCAAGGGAACCCATACTAATGTATATAAATTTCCAGTCAAGCCCTACCCAAATTTCGGGTATTGTGGTTGTACGTTAAAATTGGAATGGTATCGCATCCAGACAACCATTAGTTTTATAAAGGGCTAAGGCTCATGCCTCAACATTTTCATCATAAAATCATCTAGTGTTCAAGAACACATGGCAAAACATTTCAGTAGAATGACTCATCATTCTAAGGTTTTCATAACCATTTTCACCAAGTATTCCCATCTAAAATGATCAAGTTTTATGCTTAGCACTAGCATCTACAAGTGGTTGTAAACACTAATGAGGGGTGGTAAACAAGTGTGAATTAGCTAAGTTCAATCTCATGCCTCAGGATGACATCAAGATTATCTAACTTAGGTCAAGTTTTATGCTCTTTATGCTAACTTTAAAACATCTTTCTAAACTCTACAAGTCACTAAGTAACTCTAAAAGAAAGCTTTGATAAAGAAAATAAAATACTAAGCTTGCAAGTAAAACTAGAATGGGGGTATAATCCGAATTATCTAACCATGCATGCTTAATGCATTGCATAGGTTATCTAACTTTCATAGTTGCAAGTGTTATCTTGCTTAGATAGTAGCTTGCTAAGATAACTTGTAGTGTTAGGCTTGCCTTGTGCAGAGAAGTGGTTGAAGTTCTCCTCGGCTTCTTCCTCGTAGTATTCTCCTTCCTCCTCGTATCCTTGGTCGGTAATAGCGTTTATCAATTAATACGAGGTACACAATACTTAACTACTCTTATTTATCACACCAAGGTTTTCACTAGATGATCCAGCATCATCACAAACATTACAATCATTAAGGCAAGGTTTGGATTGTTTTATTTTAGAAAAGTAATTTCTACTCATTGAAAAACTACTTAAGATTTAATATTCTCCAACTAAAACTTGGGATCATGTTGACACATGTCATCAACACATATTTCAGTACATGGGAATGTGATTTAAAGTGGTGTCACAATTTAATAGGGTTTAACCTTTTTATTTTAATTAAAGTGACTAGAATTGCCTATGGGGCATTCTTTTATTACTTGTTCATTATTTCTGCAAGTAAACCTAGATATTTTTATATATTCAGAAAGGTCTTGTTAAATGTGATTTTTGAGAGTTGGAATCAACTCAAAAGCTTTTGTGGTTGAATTTTGAAAAATGTTTGAATGCAGAAAAGCTTCTGCCTTGTTATTTTTACCATGGGTGATCTACAAATCCAATTGGTTTGAATCCAATGGGCTTGGATTAAGAACTCTAGTACCTTTCTAACAAAATTGGTTTCATGCAATTTGGTTTAGTGAATCAACTTGGGTTGACTTTTGAATCTAGGTACAGAACTAGGTTTGAAACTAAATGAATAAACCTAAATTCAAACTACTGGGTCACGCGGCAAGTTAACTTGGCCGGCCCACGGTGCATAGCGCACGTGCCGGTGGGTTTAAGTGGATGACCCCACCAGTCAGCAATACAAGGGGTTGTGAAGCGCTACGGGGTGATCTAGGCCGTGCAATCAAACTCTAATAGAACGGCTGGGACCTATCGTCTCTCTCGGGCTACGCCGGCGATTCAGAACCCTAGCGCGGCCAGTGGGGGTCGACGGAGGCTCACCGGGGCTCAGGCGATGGTCGGCGATGGGGGCGAACGACAAAGTCGATGATGGCAAACCTCCTGGTACCGGCAGCTTCTCCTGGGGCGGCTCCAATCACTGGCTCCTTTCTTCCTCCACGGCAGACTCCGGCCAAATTTTGGCGATGTTCTGCTCGCCTTGCTCCAGCGGTGAGTGGGGGTGATTCTGAGAGAGAGGGGAGTGTGTTGGTGTGAATAATTCGAGCGGGGGTGGCCTCTATTTATAGTGCCAGAAGGAAACCGAAGGGCGCGGGTGGAGCTCGCCGTGGTCTTCGGCACGGCGAGCTACTGGTATGGGCGAAGGTAGGGGACAGTGCTGTGTTCCCTGGTGAAGCTCAACGGAGTGGTTACGCGGCATGGGGCGGTGTGATACGGTCGGAAAATCGCGGCGCTCTAGGCGGGTCCGATGGGAAGTTTTATGGCGCACAGCGGCTATGGGTCGCGCGGTGGCGAACGGGCATGTCTGGGGTGTTCCTGGGGCGGTGGTGTTCACGCTTGCACGCGGCAAGGCAAATGCACGGTCTGTGGGCGTGTGTCGCGTGCGACGCACTGGCACGCTCCCAGCACCCTCGTAGAGTGGTTGGGCATGCTTGGGCCGAGTGGTACAGGGGATGGCTATGCTTTGGCATTAGACAGGGGGTGGCGATGGACAGTGGTGAGTGTCCCAGACAAGGTTGGCGAGGCTAGAGAAGCTTCTAGCTTGCTGTCGACTGAGGGGTGGCAATGTGAGCTCGGCATGCTCACCATTGATGGCAATGGCAAGCTCAGAGTGGTTCTAGAGCTTGTTAATTGGGCTAGATGATCTACTAATAGCTTGTTGTGGACCAGAGAGGGAACAAGTTAGGCCAATTTTACTGCTCACAATAGTGTTTGATGTTTGTTTGTTTTGTGTCTGCAAGGTGTTTGATGAAATGGCCGAAAGAGATTCAAATTTGAATTTTTGATTCAAACTTTGTGGGTGTAGTAGTTACATACTCAGTAGTCTCTGGTTAGTTGGAAAGGTCAAGGGGTACTGGTTTGGTTGGTTTTTGGAAAAGGGGTGATCTTCACATATGAACCAGATTCGGTTTTGAAATGTCATTTGAATCAAGTTGCCAAATGTTTCTGTAAGTTTGAAAGGTGGGCTTGGGTTCACTTTTACTTGGTCTAGCAAGGGGTGAAAAGAAATGGAAAAGTTTCTGTTTGAAATCTTGGACTAGAAACACTCAAAGTGGTCTAGTGAGCAAGATTGGAAAAAATGACCATTTGCTTTATTTGGTTTGTTTTTTTATTTTCTCTTGATTTGTTTTTGCTTGGAATTGATTTAGATGATGTTGCTTTCACCTTTCAACCATTCCTTGCTATTTAGATCAGTCACACAAGTCCAACCATGCATTCATACAATCATCACATACATTAATGCATTCATATAGATGTTAATTAACAAAAGTTTTTGTTAACCCTAATTTTGGTGATTGGAATTGGATAATCATTGTTCAATATTTTTGGGAAGTTACAAACCTTCCCTCCTTAAAAAACATAGCACCCTGGGTAAAACCACTACAAGAAAATCGCTATTGTTTTTATTATGTGCATCATCATGACATCAGCATGCATCTGTTTGCCTAAAACTATTTTCTAAACACCTATTTTGTTTTCTAGATATTCCCCTCTTTGTTCAAATCCAAACCCTAGATCTGTCCGGATCTTTTATTTGTCTAAAACCCTTTAACAAATGTTTTGTTTTAAAATAAAGAAAAAATAATAAATAATAAACCTATTTTGTTCCGAGGGAGGCCGCCACCGGCCTGTCCCAAAAGGCCCAGCTAGCAGCAGCCTACTACCCCAAATAAATATCTAGACCTAAACCCTAATCTAACCACCCCAAACCCTACATCCCACCACCTGATCCTACCACCCGCGCGCCGCCAGACCCACCCAGCAGCACACCACGCACGCACACCTCTGGCCACCCTGAACACACACACCCATGACACACACCCAGCACGACCACGCGACACCCCTGCACCCTGTCACGTTCCCCTGCCGCACTCCACACCCGCGGTCAACCACCCACCCTACGAAGCCCTGCCCACCTCGCGTCGCTCCCCGCAATTCCCGCAAGCATCGTTCCCATCTCGCTCAAGCCCCAGGCCCACCCCGACGCTCCCATCGGCCGCAATCCCCGCCTCCACCTCCGTCTCCCTCTCTGCATCACCCACCGCCTCAGCGAGCCCCGCGGCCGCTCCCTCTCCTCGACCAAGCTCCGGCAGGCACCACCGCCAATGTGGCCCCACCTCCCTCGCTGTCTGTTGCCGCACGCGCCATGCCCCTGGTCGCCTCCTCGCCGACCCTGGCGTCGCCCTGAGCCACGGACGCCACCTGCACTTCTACCAGGCCGTCGCTGCCTCACCGCCGTGCCCCACGACCTCCTCTCTGCCGGCTTCCCGAGCTCTTCCCCATCCCCAGCACGGCCTCCCTCCTCTGCTTCCCCGGCGTGTCGGCCACCTCCGATCCGCTGGCCTTCCTCCCGGGAACCTCCTGCACAGTCGGTTGCTTCTCCCTTTCGCCGCCTTGAAGCTCTGCCGGCCTCCGTCCTCCTTCCGCATAGCCAGGAGCCGGCCAACGACCATGCCTCTGTGTGAGCGTGCATAGGTTGACTGCACTTGGAAAGCACCCCACTTGTTCTCTGTGTGTGATAGCCCAGTTACAATGCGATGTGGTATTTTATTTTGTCGTGTCACGGCAGCTCGTTGCTCTCCGGTGTGTTTGTAATGATGAAGTTTGCGAAGATCCTTTCAACAACAAGGCCAACCAGTGCTTGAACCCGAGAGGACCACGTCAAGGCCCCGACGCTTCGATCCGAAGACCTATCCCGTCGAGACCTTGTGTATGCCTACACGGATTCCATGACCGATGATCTTCTACACGGATGCCAAGACCTCGAAGCTCTGGATCCGAAGACCCGAAACCAAACCCCGAGAGTCCAAGATCGTCGGACCCAAGTGTGATCCCTTTTTCGAGACCAATACTTTTATAATATATAATATATACTTGTTGCATATTGAATTTCTCATGTTGCATATATATTGTGTGGTTTGGGGGCCTTATGTCATTTCACCTAAATTAAATATGTGGATCATATACAGGCTGTTATAGTCTTATATTGGCCCCATTTAAATTTGCGTAGTGAACCGATGCCATGATTTGCCTTGTTAAAACAACATTTAAATTATGGGGTATCTAACTAACTTGAACCACTTAAATAATTGTCGGGACCCTGGTTCCGCTTAATAATGCCTAATTGCATCGCATCTTTGCCATGTCATACATCATACATGCATCATGCCCGGTCTTCTACCGTAGTATTAAATAGTGCATCCGGTGTTTATCGTAGTGTTTTGCTTCTTCGCGGACTAGGCCGATGAGTTGATGCGAGTGTCGCCCCGATCTCCGGTGAACCTTCGGCAATGTTTTCAGGCGAGCATTCTCCCCCTTTCTACCTATTTTAAATTTCTAGTCTTTACTTCCTCCAATTGATCTATTGCTATTTTGTGTTGTGATGCTATAAATTCCGTACCCCTTTATACTTCTCTGTAGCCCTTATATTGCCATGGACACATCCTATTACCTGTTGTTTGGTAGATAGTCGGCCTTGTGAGTCGTAGTTTCTTGCGCAGGTGATGTGTCGCGTCGTCGATCTTCCACAGTTGTTGGAGTAATGTCGCATGATTAATGTTGGAGATGATCATGGCTTTAATTATCGTTTAATAACTAAAATTGAAGTAGGTAAATAATGCAGAGGCACATGTGGGCAATAGATGTTATTTGGTTTTTAACCATCCACTTGTGTCCCGTAGGACCCCGAGTACTTGATACCTGTTCTTTGAATATTCGCACTATCCGCATGTGGGACCATGAATCCCCCTAACTCTAGCTTGAGTCATATTTAATTCCTTGGGGCCACAAAGTAGTTTGAGGCTTTATTACTATCCTGTACTTATGCCATGCTTTACTGCTTTAATTACGATTGCGTGTGGAGTGCCTGTACTGTTTAGGTAAGTGGAATGTTTCCGTGGTATCGACAAGCCTAGACACACTTTGGGGTTCCCAGTCGTTTACAGCCATTAACACAAACCTCTGGGTCCGTCTCGGATCCGGCCAACTTCATAGCGGGTTGCTTAGTAGGGTGGCCCCTAAAATCAAATATGAATCTTGCGAATGTTCTGTCGTGATGCCTCGTTGGGTTTTCATTTGGTTTTTTTCCGAGGTTGATCATGCGTGTGTTGCTATTTGTGCCCCCATGTAGGGTAAAACTTTCTAAAAGCCGTGTCCGCGGTTATGGACGACTTGGAGCACAGTATCTCGATCATAGACAACTAAAACTAAAGTAGTGCTATAAATTTTACTTTATAATGACTAGTAATCAGCTTCAGTACAACGGAATGGTTAACTAAAACTGCCCACTGTTTATAATATCAGGATGACTGATGCTATCTATAACTAACTAGTAATTGTCGCAACTATAACGGAATGAATAAAACTGCCAACGGTGAGTTCCTCGGTTGACTTCCTCGTTTGGTCTCGAGGGGGAAATACCAGAATGGGTATGCTTGGTGATAGTTTCAGGTTGGATCCGAATAGGTCTTTCTTATCCCTATCTGATAGCCGCCAGTTGTATTGAGTCTCTATAGGTTGTTTAGTGCATGCTGCGCTGCCGCTTCAGTCCACCATACCTATGTAGCCGAGGACCGCTGAATTCTAGTCTCGCCGTGTACTGGCCTCAGTACTGACCGCTCTCTTTTTCCTTTCCCCTTTGCCGGCACCCCTTTTGTTTAAGAAGGTTTGGAGATCGACGTCGTTAGCAGGGGTACCCTTCCGGCTTGGCTTGGGCAGGGTTATGGACGCCATTGGTTATTCTTCAGGGCTCTTAGCTCAATTTGCATCTTGTCCGTACTCGCACGCTGCATCGTTTCAAGTTGATTTTGATCTTTTTACTGTATTTTTGTATTCTTGACTCTTTGAGTCGTTGTTGTATATATATGTTCTGTGGGTTCCGTCGTGGACTATTGTGTAATGATATTACTTTGTTTTCCACCCGCACGTAAGTGCCTGGTGGGCGCCTTTGAATCGTTTCTATGCGGGTTTGGCGGGAATCGCTAAAACTTGCATAGGGCCGATCCGAGGGTGTTAAAGAGTGGTATCAGAGCTCAGCAGTTGCGATACCCCACTGGTCCAGCCTATAGGATAACCTAGCTAATGGCCGTTTTAGAGTGTCAAAACTATTTTGCAAAATCGGTTGAATAGATCTGATTAGGTCTGCTTTTACTCCTTAGCCCGCTGCTATTATCTTCTTACCTCTACGTGTTTTGAATCTTCTCTCTTATGTTTTCTATGAGTCTAGGAATTCTCGTGGTTGGGTTTTTGTCGTACCTTCAGGGTTTTGCTTCCGTCCTCTTTTAACGGTGCTTCGACATACGAACTTGTTGCTATCTGAGGAATTTCCCTCTGCTGTACCTTTTCGGTGGACCAAAATTCACTAAAATTTTCTTTGTATCATCCGGTGTTTTCCTATACAATGACGTCATCCGCATCAAATCTGATGAAGAGCTTGTATCCCTCCTTGTTTTTCCGAACCTCGCTTGTCAAGATCAGTAGTCCGAATTCTGAGAGTTGGTTGCATAATTCTTCTATTCATGTACAGAGTAATGCTTTGGGTGCGCGATGGACTGATCACCATCCGACTACTCTTATCATTCGCTTTTGAACATTGAATGGTGGATCGATGCAATTTCACTCCTTCCATAGAAGTTAGAGGTGGCCTTATCTTTTGATACCTTCACCTTCATCCTTTGTTCTTCGGAGTGTTCTCTCAACGAAAGTGAGCATCGACCTTTGTTGCTGGTGTCGCCGATTTCAAGGTAGAACAAGAATCCTTGTTAGTGGTGTCGTGAGGATCTACATGAAGCGAGAAGATTCAAATCGTCGGCCTTCTTCCCCGTATCATGAGGCGGATCTCGAGGGCGAGATCCATTGTTAGTGGTGTCGAATTGTAGCACCCCGGAAAAACCAGTACTATAAAATCGCATGTTAAAAATACTTTGTGCATCATCATGACATCATCATGCATATTAATTGCAAAAACTATTTTCGAAAGCCTATGTTGTTTTCTAAAATAATCCCCTCTATTTCAAATACAAACCCCGGCCTCTTCCAAATATGTTGTTTGACTAAAAACTATTTATAAAATCCTTTCATAAAATATATCAAACAATAATCTAAATAAAAGAAAACTATTTTTAAAACCCAGGAGGCAACCGGCCAGGCTCGTAAGCCCAATCGAAAGCCACCCAGTCCAACCACCAAACCCTATTCTACCCAATCCTCTGACCTAAACCCTAGTCCACCCATAGCTTTCCTCCACCCCGCCGCCACCCACCACACATGCATGATGTGCGCCTCCCTACCTTGACCCATTCAACACGCACGCACGCACGCGACCCCTGCACACCACCAAACCACCATGAAACCCCGCGCCCACGATTCCCTCCCCGATCGAACACCACTGACCCGGAAACCACCCCACCTGCCGCATCCCTGGCCCCACACCGCGTGGATGCTCCCTCGATTCCCTTTCCTTGGCCCGCTCCCATCCCCGATTTTCCTCTCTCCTGTAACCTACGCACTCGACCTCCCTCGTTCCCCAACCCTGTTGTCGCCTCTGCTGGTCCTGTCGTCGGCACTGCCAACCGCTAGCGAGCCCCATGGCCGCTCCCTCCTCCTCGGGCCGACCCCGTCGTTGTTCCTCTCGATCCAAGCTCCGGCCGCTGTCTGGGTTCCCCTCCACACCCCTGCGACCCCCGGCCTCCCCGGCCCTGAGCTGCGTCACCGCCGGTCGCGCTCGCCCCCAGGGTTGCACGACCGCCTCCACCGTCTAGAGCGCGACCGACATCCCCCATATTCCGTGTCGTCTGGGTCCCCTGCATCGCCTTCTATCGCCTCCCCGGCCCGCCTCTCCGACGCCTAGCCTCGGGACCATGCTGCCAGCGCTCTCCGTGTGCCTCTGGTGTCTATCCAGCGTCCGCCGTCCACCCTGCTGCAGGTGTTCCCGATGCTTTCGGTTTGTTTTGAAGCATCGTGCAGAGGAGCATGTCGCCGTGCCCTGGACTTTTTGTTTTCTTATCCTGGTGGATCCTTGTCCTGCGTGGCAGTAAGTCCCGTGCTCGCGTTTGCGTGCCTCTGTTCGATTTTGTTCTGTCTGAATCCATGTGGTGTTGTTGTATGCCTCTATTCAAGATCGACGGTGACCCGTGCCTCGCGGCGTTCCACATCCATGTTGTCGCCCGCTTGACCGATGTTTCCACGAGAACCCGATGAGCTAACGGCGGAAACTGTACCAACGCCAAGATCTTCGAAGGTTCTATCGGCAACCATGTTCGCCATCTGCCTCGACATCGAAACCCGAAGGCGATGGCGTCGCATTCCAAGATCTTCGTCACCGAACCCGAAGACCCTTGAACCAGACCACGGAGCGCCAAGATCGTCTGACGGATTCCGAAGCCGTTCCCGGCATCCGTAGACCGTTCCACCAAAGACCGAACCCTGTCGAACCCTAACCAAGATCGTCGAGCCCCTATGTGTGACCCTTTCCTCAAACCCCTATTTTATAAATGATATATCCTTTTTTCATATTAAATTGTCCATATTGCACACATATCATGTGGTTTGGGAGCATTAGGCCGATTCACCTCATAATTAAATATGGATACCATATGCGGACAAATCTAGTCTAATATTGGTCCCATTTAAATTTGTGCATCGAACCGGTGACATATTTTGTCTTGATAAGACAACATTTAAATTGTGGGGTATCTAAAAAACTTGAACCATCTAAGTAAATGTCGGAACCCTGGTTCCGTTTAATATTGCCTAATTGCATCGCATCTTTGCCATGTCATACATCATACATGCATCATGCCCGATCTTTTGCCGTAGTATTAAATAGTGCATCCGGTGTTTCTTATAGTGCTTTGCTTCTTCACAGATTAGGCCGATTAGTTGATGCGAGTGTCGACCCGATCTAAGGATGAACCTTCGGCAATGTTTTCAGGCGAGAATTCTCCCCCTTTCTATCTATCTTACTTTTGTAGTCTTTATTTCCTCCTGTTGATCTATTGCTATCTGTGTTGCGATGTTATAGATTCTATACCCCTTTATACTTCCCTGCAGCCTATATATTGCCATGGACACCTCCTATTATATGTTGTTTGGTACATAATCGGTCTTGCGAGTCATAGTCGCTTGCTCCGGTGCTGCTTCGTGTCGTCGATGTTCCACCATTGTTGGGGGTTGTCATATGCTTAATGGTGGAGATGATCATGGATTTAATTACTGTTTAATAACTAAAATTGAAAGTAGGTAAATAATGCAGAGGCACAGGTGGGCAATAGATGTTATTTGGTTTTTAACCGTCCACTTGTGTCCCGTAGGACCCCGAGTACTTGATACCTGTTCTTTGAATATTCACACTATCCGCATGTGGGACCATGAATCCCCCTAACCCTAGCTTGAGTCATATTTAATTCCTTGGGGCCACAAAGTAGTTTGGGGCATTATTACTATCATGTACTTATGCCATGCTTTACTGATTTATTTACGATTGCGCGTGGAGCACCTGTACTGTTTAGGTAAGTGGAATGTTTTCGCGGTATCGACAAGCCCAGTCACACTTTCAGGTTCCCAGTCGTTTACAGCCATTGACACAAACCTCTGGGTCCGTCTCGGAGCCGGCCAACTTCGTCGCTGGTTGCTTAGTGGGGTGGCCCCCTGAAATCAAATATGAATCTTGCGAATGTTCTGTCATGATGCCTCGTTGGGTTTTCATTTGGTTTTTTCCGAGGTTGATCGTGCGTGTGTTGCTATTTGTGCCCCCTGCAGGGTAAAACTTTCTGAAAGTCGTGTCCACGGTTATGGACGACTTGGAGCACAGTATCTCGATCATAGACAACTATAACTAAAGTAGTGCTATAAATTTGACTTTATAATGAATAGTAATCAGCTTCACTACAACGGAATGGCTAAATAAAAGTACCAACAACTTCTGGTTTTGGGATGTCTCATGCTATATGTATTTGACTAGTAAGTATTGCAACTACAACGAGACGGTTATCTAAAACTGGCCACTGCTTATGTTCTCAGGATGACTCATGCTATCTATATCTGACTAGTAATTGCCGCAACTATAAGGGAATGGATAAAATTGCCAACTCTATGAGTTTCCTCGGTACGACTTCCTCGATTGGTATCGAGGGGGAAACACCAGGATGGGTATGATTGGGTGGTAGTAACAGGTTGGTTCCGAATAGGTCTTTCTTATCCCACTCTAATAGCCGATAGTTGTATCAAGTCTCTACAGGTTGTTTAGTGCATGCTTCATCGCCGCTTTAGTCCACCATACCTATGTTGGCGAGGACCGTCGAATTCTAGTCTCACCGTGTACTGGCCTCAGTACCGACCGCTCTCTTTTTCCTTTGCCCTTTGCCGGCACCCCTTTTGTTTTAGCAGGTTTTGAGATCGACGTCGTTAGCAGGGTTACCCTTCCAGCTTGGCCTGCGCAGGGTTATGGACGCCATTGGTTATTCTTCTGGGCTCTTAGCTCAATTTGCATTTTGTCCATACTCGGACGTTGTATCGTTTTCAAGGTGATTTGGATATTTGTATTGTATATCTGTATTCTTGACTCTTTGAGTCATTGTTGTATATATCTGTTCTGTGGGTTCCATCATGGACTATTGCATAATGGTATTACTTCGTTTTCCACCCGCATGAAAGTGCCTGGTGGGCACCTTTGAATCGTTTCCATGTGGGTTTGGCGGGAATCGCTGAAACTTGCATACGACCGATTCTGAGGGTGTTACAGAGTGGTAACCACTACAAGAAAATCGCTGTTGTTTTTGTTATGTGCATCATCATGACATCAGCATGCATCTGTTTGCCTAAAACTATTTTCTAAATTCCTATTTTTTTATAGACATTCCCCTCTTTGTTCAAATCCAAACCCCAGATATATCCGGATCTTTTATTTGTCTAAAACCCTTTTACAATTGTTTTGTTTTAAAATAAAGAAAAAATAATAAATAATAAACCTATTTTGTTCCGAGGGAGGCCGCCACTGGCCTGTCCCAAAAGGCCCAACTTACAGCAGCCTACTACCCCAAATAAATATCTAGACCTAAACCCTAATCTAACCACCCCAAACCCTAGATCCCACCACCTGATCCTACCACCCGGCGCGCCGCGAGACCCACCCAGCAGCACACCACGCACGCACACCTCTGGCCACCCTGAACACACACACCCGTGACACACACCCAACACGACCACACGACACCCCTGCACCCTGTCATGTTCCCCTGCCGTACTCCACACCCGCGGTCAACCACCCACCCTACAAAGCCCTGCCCACCTCGCGTCGCTCCCCGCAATTCCTGCAAGCGCCGCACCCATCTCGCTCGAGCCCCAGGCCCACCCCGACGCTCCCATCGGCCGCAATCCTCGCCTCCACCTCCGTCTCCCTCTCTACATCACCCGCCGCCTCAGCGAGCCCCGCGGCCGCTCCCTCTCCTCGACCAAGCTCCGGCAGGCACCACCGCCCCTGTGGCCCTGCCTCCCTCGTTGTCTGTTGCCACATGCGCCATGCCCCTGGTCGCCCCCTCGCCGACCCCAGCGTCGCCCTAAGCCACGGACGCCACCTGCGCTTCTGCTAGGTCGTCGTTGCCTCACCGTCGTGCCCCACGACCTCCTCTCTGTCGGCTTCTCGAGCTCTTCCCCATCCCTAGCACGGCCTCCCTCCTCTGCTTCCCCGGCATGTCGGCCACCTCCGAGCCGCTGGCCTTCCTCCCGGGAACCTCCTGCACAGCCGGCTGCTTCTCCCTTTCACCGCCTTGAAGCTCCGTCAGCCTCCGTCCTCCTTCCGCATAGCCAGGAGCCAGCCAACTACCATGCCTCTGCGTGAGCGTGCATAGGTTGAATGCATTTGGAAAGCACCCCACTTGTTCTCTTTGTGTGCTAGCCCAAATACAATGCGATGTGGTATTTTATGTTGTCGTGTCATGGCAGCTCGTTGCTCTCTGGTGTGTTTGTGATGATGAAGTTTGCGAAGATCCTTTCAACAACAAGGACAACCGATGCTTGAACCCGAGAGGACCACGTCAAGGCCCTGACGCTTCGATCCGAAGACTTATCCCGTTGAGACCCTGAGTATGCCTACACGGATTCGATGACCGATGATCTTCTACATGGACGCCAAGACCTCGAAGCCCTGGATCCGAAGACCCGAAACCAAACCCCTCGAACCTCGTGAGTCCAAGATCGTCGGGCCCAAGTGTGATCCCTTTTCCGAGACCATACTTTTATAATATATAATATATACTTGTTGCATATTGAATTGCTCATGTCGCATACATATTGTATGGTTTGGGGGCCTTATGTCATTTCACCTAAATTAAATATGTGGATCATATACAGGCTGTTCTACTCTTATATTGGCCCCATTTAAATTTTCATAGTGAAACGATGCCATGATTTGCCTTGTTAAAACAACATTTAAATTATGGGGTATCTAACTAACTTGAACCACTTAAATAATTGTCGGGACCCTGGTTCCGCTTAATAATGCCTAATTGCATCACATCTTTGCCATGTCATACATCATACATGCATCATGCCCGATCTTCTACCGTAGTATTAAATAGTGCATCCGGTGTTTATCGTAGTGTTTTGCTTCTTCGCGGACTAGGCCGATGAGTTGATGCGAGTGTCGCCCCGATCTCCGGTGAACCTTCGGCACTGTTTTTAGGCAAGCATTCTCCCCCTTTCTACCTATTTTAAATTTCTAGTCTTTACTTCATCCAATTGATATATTGCTATCTTTGTTGCGATGCTATAGATTTTGTACCCCGTTATACTTCTCTGCAGCCCTTATATTGCCATGGACACATACTATTACCTGTTGTTTGGTAGAAAGTCGGCCTTGTGAGTCGTAGTTGCTTACGCAGGTGATGTGTCGCCTCGTCGATCTTCCACATTTGTTGGAGTAATGTCGCATGATTAATGTTGGAGATGATCATGGCTTTAATTACCGTTTAATAACTAAAATAGAAGTAGGTAAATAATGCAGAGGCACTGGTGGGCAATAGATGTTATTTGGTTTTTAACCGTCCACTTGAGTCCCGTAGGACCCCGAGTACTTGATACATGTTCTTTGAATATTCGCAATATCTGCATGGGGGACCATGAATCCCCCTAACCCTAGCTTGAGTCATATTTAATTCCTTGGAGCCACAAAGTAGTTTGGGGCTTTATTACTATCTTGTACTTATGCCATGCTTTACTGCTTTATTTACGATTACGCGTGGAGCGCATGTACTGTTTAGGTAAGTGGAATGTTTCCGCGGTATCGACAAGCCCAGTCACACTTCCGGGTTCCTAGTCGTTTAAAGCCATTGACACAAACCTCTGTGTCCGTCTCGGAGCCGGCCAACTTCGTCACGGGTTGCTTAGTGGGGTGGCCCCTGAAATCATATATAAATCTTGCGAATGTTCTGTCGTGATGCCTCATTGGGTTTTCATTTGGTTTTTTTCCGAGGTTGATCGTGCGTGTGTTGCTATTTGTGCCCCCTGCAGGGTAAAACTTTCTGAAAGTCGTGTCCGCGGTTATCGACGACTTGGAACACAGTATCTCGATCGTAGACAACTAAAACTAAACTAGTGCTATAAATTTGACTTTATAATGACTAGTAATCAGCTTCACTACAACGGAATGGTTAACTAAAACTGTACACTGTTTATAATATCAGTATGACTCATGCTATCTATATCTGACTAGTAATTGCCGCAACTATAACGGAATGAATAAAACTACCAACTATGTGAGTTCCTTGGTTGACTTCCTTGTTTGGTCTTGAGGGAGAAATACTAGAATGGGTATGCTTGGTGATAGTTTCCGGTTGGATCCAAATAGGTCTTTCTTATCCCTATCTGATAGCCGCCAGTTGTATTGAGTCTCTATAGGTTGTTTAGTGCATGATGCGTTGCCGCTTTAGTCCACCATACCTATGTAGGCGAGGACCGCCGAATTCTAGTCTTGCCGTGTACTGGCCTCAGTATTGACCGCTCTCTTTTTCCTTTGCCCTTTGTCGGCACCCCTTTTGTTTAAGAAGGTTTTGACATTGCCGTCGTTAGCAGGCTTACCCTTCCGGCTTGGCCTGGGCAGGGTTATGGACGCCATTGGTTATTCTTCAGGGCTCTTAGCTCAATTTGCATCTTATCTGTACTCGGACGCTGTATCGTTTCAAGGTGATTTGGATCTTTGTACTGAATATTTGTATTCTTGACTCTTTGAGTCGTTGTTGTATATATATTTTCTGTGGGTTCCGTTGTGGACTATTGTATAATGATATTACTTTCTTTTCCACCCGCACGCAAGTGCCTAGTGGGCACCTTTGAATCGTTTCTATGCGGGTTTGACGGGAATCGCTAAAACTTACATAGGGCCGATCCTAGGGTGTTACACAAAATCTCGTCCCGAGATTTGAGAGAGAAGAAAGAAGAAAACTAGGATTTAAAAAGATCGAGAAACTCCCCTTGATGTGATCTTCTCTCTCCCAGTTAGCTTCTTCTTTAGTGTGGTTGCTCCACTGAATCTTGAGAAACTTGATGCTTCGGGTCCTGGTGGTCCTGAAAGCTTCCTCCAAAATACAGATGGGTACTTCGAGATACGTCAGGTCATCGTTGATCTCTATGGTGCGGTGATCAATGTTCTTGAAAACTTCAGTCTTCTCCGGGACTTCTAGGCATTTGCAAAGCAACGATATATGGAACACATTATGCACTGCTGACATCTCCTCTGGCAGCTTTAGTTGATACGATACTTCTCCTCGATGATTCAGAATCTTGAAAGGTGTATCTAGGGGCTAACTTTCCTTTGAGCTGGAAACGCTGCATTCCTTTCAAAGGCGACACTTTTGAGATACACAAAATCTCCGATATTGAAAGCGAGGTCTCAACATCTCTTGTCGGTGTAACTCTTCTGTCTGGATTGGGCGGTCTTGAGGTGCTGACAAGTCTTGTGAACTTTCTCTTCTGTTTCTCGTAGGATGTCGGGTCCTAAAATCTGACTCTCTCCTACTTCCGACCAATTCAAAGGGGTACGACACTTCCTTCCATACATGAATTCAAATGGGGCCATTTGTAAGCTATCTTGATAACTGTTGTTGTATGAAAATTCTGCGAACGGCAGACAGTCTTCCCATTTAGATCCATACTCTAGCACACAGGCTCTCAACATATCTTCGAGTATTTGATTTACTCGCTCCATGGTGCTGAAATCTAGTTGGGTTCCTAATCCTTCTTGGACTTTCTTCCAGAATATCGAGGTAAACTGAGTTCCTCGATCTGATACAATGTTCTTAGGGACTCCGTGCAAACTGACGATTCTAGCGATGTATAACTCCGCTAGCTTCGAACTCTGGTAGGTGGTCTTGACGGGTAATAAATGGGCTACCTTGGACAACCTGTCAACTATGACCCAAATAGAGTCATTTCCCCTACTAGAAGTAGGCAATCCGGTGATAAAGTCCATTCCAAAATCCCATTTCCATTCTGGAATTTGCAATGGTTGCAATAGTCCTGCGGGTCTCTGATGTGCTGCTTGACTCTCTGACAAATATCACACTTGGCGATATAGCTTCCGATTTCTCTCTTCATCTTATGCCACCAAAATTGCTCCTTCAAATCCTGATACATCTTCGTTCCTCCAGGGTGGATAGAATAAAGGGTATCATGGGATTCTTTCAAAATGTCTTTCTTCAATTCTGAGTCTGCTGGTACACAGAGACGTCCTTTATACCACAAAACTCCTTCTTCGTCCTCGGTAAATTCGGGTACTTTGCCTATACCGATACGACGTTTGATTCTATCGATACTAGCATTTCCTTTCTGCGCCTCTTTGATCTGACTGATCAAAGTTGGTTGAAGTTCTATGCTATCCAAAAATCCTTCACTTAATAATTCCATTCTATAAGATTCCCACTACTAGGAAAACGGCTATAGGTAATCAGCACATCCGTGGCTCACATGGTTGAAGTGCCCCACGGCTAAAACAGGCGTGGCTCACCAGTGGCAGTGCCCTACTAGTAACTAGAACAACCGTGGCGCACATGACTATAGTGCGCCACAGATGTGTGTGGGCCAGTGGCCTGTTGGCCGCACGCCAAACATCTGTAGCGCACTAGAGTCATGTGCGCCACGGATGTTAGTGTCAACCGTGGCGCACATGTGAAGTGCGCTCGCCTAGCGCATGCCCCCCTCTGCTGTGAAACGGCCACAAACTTCTGTGGCGCACTAGGCCTAGTGCGCCACAAGGAGTAGGAACATCTGTGGCGCACATGGCCTAGTGCGCCACGGTTGTTTCTACTCCCTGTGGCGCACTAGGGCCGTGTGCGCCACGGATGTGTCGATTTTTTTAGGACAGCACTTTATGTGCACATGTGTGACCACATCCACCACCCCACACTTCACTTTCCCCTTCTTCTTCCTCCTTAGATCTAGTCAGGATCTTCTCCTTCCCACCTCAATTTCTCCACCCATTCACCATTTCTAGCATGTAAAACTTGCTTTGGATGTTACATAAGTAATAGAGGACGTCTCCGGTCTCTCATCTCCTTCTCCGGTCGACGCGCGCACCTCTCCTTTCCATCTTTCTCGCGATCGGTCTCTCATCTCGGTAAGTTGTCCATGTAAGGATGTGTTCATGTGTATATGGATGATGTGCTCATATGTATGTAGATGATCGATGCTCTTGATGTGTGTATGTGGAGAGGATGGTCATATCTGTGTGTATATGGAGAGTATCTATGATGCTCATGCATGTGTGTATGGAGAGGATAATGATATGTTCATGTGTGTATGGATCGGTCTGTCTCTCTCTTGTGTTTGTATGTGAACAAGTTGCCATTTGTTTTGCCAAAATGTTGATTCATTTCCATTTTGGCAAGACTTTGGCATTTCACAAAGGTCCTAATTTTAGGATAGGTCATGCCGAAATTTTCTATCGACCATTGCATGCATGCATTCATTATGTGGTTCTAATAGACTTCAAAATTGTACCGTGTACACCGTGTAGGCAAAAATGGTCCGCATAATGAGCGAAGGCATTGTGGCTAGATTTTTGAAATGTGCGACGGCCGACATGATATGAAATAACAAGACAGATATAAGATGTCCGTGCAGAAGATGCAAACTCAAGCTGGGTGATCGACCCAGTTAAAGAATCTGCGCACTGCTCGCCATGGTTTCATGGATGGATACACTTTCGTTGGATAAGCGATGGCGTAGATGATGGAGACGGTGAAGGTGGCCAACATGGCGATGATCATCATCACGGCGAGCAGGCGAGATGATGAAGAGTCTCTGGAGATGGTGAAGGTGCGAGCGACCGGGATGATGATGATCGAGATGGGAGGAAGCGCGACGATGGAACAACGTAGGCTGGGTGCATGACCCTTATGTGCAAGAGCTGCTTCTCAAGCGCGAGTAACGCCGAGCTGCCGCTAGAGAAAGCCAAGCTTGCGCAACTTGAGAAAGACGCGGTTACTCCATTGTATGAAGGATGCAGGCCGATGATACCGGTTAAATGTAACGCTCAAGGCTATGGAGATGAAGGCAAAACACAAATTGAGCGGCAAGCTTGATGATATGATGGCATTCAGCACGATTGTCTCCGGAGAACACATGTCCAACTAGTATCGAGGATGCCAAGAAAATCGTCATCCTCTCGATCTACCGCACGTTAGATATCACGTATGCATCAACGATTGCATCATTTATCGGGCGAGGCGCCAAGAAAACCACATGTCGGTGTGCGGCGTGATTCGATACAAGAAAGGAAGAAAGCACCTCGAAAAGTGGTATGGTACTTTCCTATCACTCCTCGTCTGCAGCACTATTTCGCGGACCCTAAAGCGAAGCTCATGCGATGGCATGCGGAAAGGAAGAAGCCGGAGATGATGATGACCCGAAAAGGATGAGCTCTGGCGCGCCTTCAGATGCTAGCCAGTGGAAAGCATTGGACCTTGAATTCCTAGAATTCGGTGGAGATTCGAGGAACATCAGGCTTAGTGCAAGCACCGATGGACTCAATCCGTTTGGTAGCCAGAGCAGCACGCACAGCACTTGGCCCGTGTTTGTATGGATGTACAACCTCCCTCCATGGTTGTGCATGAAGAAGAAGTACATACAAATGAGTATGCTAATTCAAGGGCGAAACAACTGGTACCGACATCAATCATATCTCGGGCTGTTGAAGAGGAGCTAGCCACGTTATGGGAATCTGGAGCCAATACTTACGGCCCGTCGCACAAGATTATTTCACTATGAGAGCCGCGTTGGTCACTACGGTGCAAGACTATCCAGGTTGCGGGTATATCTCGGGGCAGGTTATCCAAGGGTTCTGCGCATGCGTTAGGTGCATGGATAACACAAGCTATCTCCAACTAGAGAAAGATCCAGGGTCATCGAAAACCGTGTTCATGGCGCACCGGAGGTGGCTCGGCAAGAATGATCCATGGAGAAAATGTGGAGACCTGTTCGATGGCAAATCGAGACCGAGGAATCCCGAAGCGTAGGAGCAGCGAAGAAGTGGAAGAGTTGCTGAAAAAACTGGAAAGATTGTCCTAAGCACGGAAAGAAGCGAAAGAGGCGACAACAAGACAAGCGCTGATGAAGGTATGGAAAACAAGGTCTGTTTTACGGGGTTGCCATCTTGGAAGTTTCTCCACGCCTCATAGCCTCGACATCATGCATATCACGAAAAGCGTGTGCGAGAGTCTGTCGCCACCATAATCAACATGCCGGATAGGGCGAAAGATGGTCCGAAAGCAAGGCACGACCTGATATGCTTGGGTATCCGGAAGGAGCTTCACGGAGGGCGCACTACTCGATGATCGGGAAGATGACGATGATCATGAGTCGGAGGCGACACAAGGTCGTCGGAAGGGTAAAAAGTTCAAGAAGAATGAATTCTTGCCCTCCTTCTTGCTTCACTCTAAGCCGGATGAGATCAAACAGTTTTCAAGTGCCTTCTAGGATTCAAATTTCCTTACGGCTCGCGGGCAAGATAAGCGAGATACCTAGGCGAAGCGGCAGAGGTTCGATGGCATGAAGTCTCACGTATGCCGTGCTAATGACGCAGTACTTCGGTCGCACTAAGAGGATAATGGGCGAGCACGTCCGTGAAAGCGTTATTTGGCCTATGCAAGTTTTTCGACGTCATCTCTAGGAAGTCGATTGGCTTGAATCAGCTCGGAAGGCTACAGGAGGAGATCGTGGTGATACTATGTGAGCTTGAGGTCTACTTCCCACCCGCATTCTTCGACATTATGGTGCATCTGCTGGTCCATGTCGTGGAGGACATCGTACAACTCGGGCGGATGTTCCTCCGCAGCATGATGGCGTTCGAAAGGATGAACGGACACATCAAAGGATACGTTACAGCAGGTCCCGTCGGATGGAAGCATAGCCAAGGGCTTTACGGCGAAGAGTGCATCTCTTTACGCACGAATTATCTGAACATCGAGAACCACTGCCGGTCTTCCGTCAATAGACACCTTGGCAAGCTCGCGGATCTGGTCACCGAGAGGGTCGTCGCATCTTGCATGCAGACTTGATTTTGGCGTAGACTTTGATCGAGCAAACCTCGTCGCGCTTCAGCATTTAGAACTGGTCGATCCTTGAGTACGAAGCACAAAAGGTTAATCGAGAAGAAGTACGATGGACGGGGCATCTACAGAGGGCGCGAGGAGAAATAATCAAAGCACAACTCAGATTTCACGCATTGGTTTAAGCGACGCTCCTTGATAATCCCAGCTCGCATTCTTCGACACGGAAAAGATCATATTCACCTTGTCGAGGACCGATGCAAAACCTGTGACCTATCGGTGTATGATATCAACGGCTACACATTCTACACGGAGGAAAAGGACAACAAGTGTGATTATCGAACTTCGAGCGTAGCGCCGAATTCTACACCGATGACAACATGAAGGAAAGATTCTACGGAAGAATCGAGGAGATCCGGGAGCTCGACTACTGTGGAGAAAAGGTGCCGATGTTCCGTGTCGATGGGCAAGAGCGTCGAAGAGAAGACCGATATTTCACAACCATGGTTATACCGAAGCAGCCAAATCCAAGGCCGCGGTGCAAGCGTGGCCGCGAAAAATGAACCGTGGTACTGGCTACCAAAGTGGACCAATGTTTTTCATTACCGACCCGACAAAGCCTAGCCGTGTTGTCGTGAGGAGAGGAAAAAGAAACATCATCGGAATGGATGGAGTCGCCAGCGAGAAAGACTTACGACCGATGCTGGCGATCCAAAGATTGAAGATGACGGCGACTACGATGCAGCAACATACATCACAAGAAGAAAAGGACAACCCTACCCAAAAAAGGTAGCCCGTTCGAAAGAAGAAACATTAAAGTGCGGGCTAAATTATTCAACGCGACAAAGAAGGGAAAAATATTGTAAAGCTAGCTCAAAAATATTGTAAAACGCGTGGTTGAAAAAGATTGTAATATTCATGGACAAAGTATTATGAAATTTAGTTATATTTTGAATCAAATTTGTAACACTTTTATGACATATATCACTACTTTTTGGCATTTTTGGAATATTTAAAAGTATTTTAAAAACAAAACAAAACTTGTATGGCATAAATCACCACTTTTGGACATTTTTGGAACATTTAAAAGTATTTTTAAAATAAAAATAAAAAGTGGAGCACCAGATTGAACACAGGTGTTCATAGTTTAGAATAGAGCTAAGAGGCGGAACCGTGGGCTATGACAGTACTAGTGCTAACAGAAGGGGTGGCCGCCCTCTTATCTGGTAGTCCAACACACATAGGCATAGCGCACCCTGGCCAAGTGCGCTATGGTTATCCGTAGCGCACTTGGTCACGGTGCGCTACGCCTATGTGTGTTGGACGCTAGTCAACCGCGCCGCTCCATCTCACAGACACCACACGCACCGCACCGCTGCATCTCACAATCTGCTCACCGCGCCCGCCACCGCCGCCACCTTGTCAAGCGCTCTCGAGGAGGAGGAGGAGGCCCGCCACCGCGCTGCGCTCTCGAGGAGGAGGAGGCCCGCGCTTGTGGAGGAGGAGGCCGCTGCCGATCCGTGGAGGAGGAGGAGGCCCGCCGCTTGTGGAGGAGGAGGATCGCGCCGCCGCCCGTCGTCGTCCACCCGTCAGAGGTAGCCCCTCCCCTGTCTCTCCCTCTCTCCCTCTCTCCCTCCCCTGTCTCTCCCTCTCTCCCCCTCTCTCCCCGATGGGGGTCTTCCTGTGGGCACAGCTTGCTAGGTTGCTAGGTTGAAAGAGTCCAGATTGCTAGGTTGAACCAAGGTCTGAACCAAGCCAGATTGCTAGGTTGCTAGGTCTGAACAATGATTTGATGGTGCTTCAAGATTCAGTTAGCAGTCACCCATCTGCTTGTTCAATACTCGGTTGTTCCTGGCCTTCTAGAGTGACCGCAGACAGGCCGCGAAGCACACTAGTGAAGCCTCCATTTGCATAGTGTCTTAGATTTGGAGATTAATACCTCAACTGTGTTTTATTGTCTTGCAGTATCCCACAGAGCCAAGTATTGATATAATTCATGCGCTAGCTTGCAGTCAAGACCAATGTAATGAATTGTATCTAGAGTAGGGAAGATGTATTGCCTCTAGAGCAGAGCAGATGTCACAGCCAGCATCAGAACACCATGCTTTAGTGTCATGTTATCCTTGGTATTGAGGGTCCCTCGCAGTGCTAGCCAGAACAATATACGGTGTTTGGGTGGTATGGCCCTGTTCTTGACCATTTAGCTTGGCACCAACGCATTCCTCTATCATATAAATATGGTAGGTGTTTATAGATGTGTTTGTTTCTCTCTTATCAGGCTCAACATTTGTGTTATACTGTGATGAATCGAGAAAGGCTAGGAACTGTGTTAGTTGATGTTCTGCAGTGTCTGAGAGGCGATCATGCAGATCCAACATCCAATTGTTCTGTTGTCTTTGGGATGCATCTATACAACACAGTACCTACAGAAGTTAAATTTAGACACAAACTTTGCTAGTGCTAGTGCTAGTACCAGTACCTACAGAAGTTAAATTCAGACACAAGAATGTGCTAGTGCTGACTAATTGTAAAACTTTGCCAAATGACAAGCTTGGCTCTAGTAAATCAATGGCTCTAGTAAAATGACAAGAATGTGCAAGTGCTGACTAATTGTAAACTTTGCCAAACTTAGTTATAAAGGCATTTATAAATCTAGAACCAAAGTGAATTTACGGTACCTTGTCCAGCATTTGCAGAAGTATTTCTTGATTGATGTGATATACAGGAGCTGCTTTAACAACCAATAACCCTTATTGGAGATTATCAAGCAAGAGTTTGTGCTGGGTTGTTTCTTAACCAGCATCCTAACATTAGATCTCAACTAGCATCAATAGTTATTACAATGTTTGTGCTTGTGCTTGTATGAAGCACTTTATTATGTCGTGTATGCAGGTTTTTGTATGAAACGAGTCACGATTTTTGCCGGAATGTTGATTAACTTCCGTTTCGGCAGAAATCGGGCACTCCTAGTTTAAGAAAATTAGCAAAGGTCATGCCGGATTTTTCCGTGCATTTAACCAATTATTTGTTTTTTATTAGTGCAAAGATGTGTGACAACGACGAGGCTGGATGTTCTAAGCGCATCAGCGCTGAAGGAGAACTCAGACCTCCGAATAAACAATTGACATTACGGGGAGGCCCAGCGGCTAGAAGACGATGAAGAATACCATCCCCAGGAGAGCGAGGATGATGAGATGGAAGACGCGGAGGAAGAAGCCGAAGGAACGGCAGACGATGAAACCACTGATGGCGGCGAGGGCACAGGGAGTGCTAGCAACCCTCCTAAGAAGAAGAAGAAGAAGAAGAAGCCGAAGGACCGGCGCCCGAACACGGTCGGCACGGTCAGGGAGGAAATTACCGAAGTGAGCCCATCAGGGGTTCCTTTGGAGCCCGCCCTTGTCGTCAAAGGGTACGGTGGGCAAGTGGCGGCGATCACCCGGACAACCATCTCGATCAACACCGAGAATCTCCGGCATAAAGATAATGGCCACTTGCGCACACTCCTCTTGAGAAGTCACGCAAGATACAAGTTCCCGCTAAGTATCGAACACAAATTATCATGGGAGCAGTAAACAAATCCGCCCTCACAAAGATGAGCACCACCACAGCCAGTGGAGAACCCGGATAAAGAAGAAGATCTATAAAGAAGGCAAAAGTCTCGAGGAGATCCAGAAGATTGACCCGCAGATCACCGAAGATCAGTTCCAGGAGTTCAAGGAGAGGTGTGAATCCGAAAGAGCCCTGGCCAATAGTAATCGGGGAAAGGTGCTACAGGCGATGAATATAGGTCGTCACCATCTCGGATCTGGTGGATACAGAACCGTGGAGGCCAAATGGAATAAGGATGACAAAGAGTATAGATCCAAGGGGATAGAAAACCCCTTTGCTAAATTCGAACCCGGGCAGGTTGAAACTTCATCGAGGCCCGTTACCATGTGGACCCAAAACCAAACAACTCACCGCGGATCCTGCGGTGAAGGAATCGAGAAATTGTGGTAAGTATAATCTAATTACGCGGATCAACACGATTGCAATCTAATCGATGATCTAAATGATTCACTTTATTACTTCTGCAGGAGGAGGAAATTGTTGCTAGTCATGGATCCCAGGGTTCCTCATCCCAGGGGTCGACGGCGGCCACCCGGTGGGATAACCCTTTTAATAGGGCGATGAACCGGGCCAAGAAAATAGAGCCGGTTACGAAGAAGCCGTCGTCGGCTGGCCGTCTGGCCGGCCTCGGGGGTAAGAATTGGGTGGATCATTTTGGTCCACCGCCGAGGACGCATGTGGCGCCGTCGGGAAGGAGCAAGGAGGAAAACCGAGAGGTTCAAGAACTTAAGGCACAAGTGGCGCGGATCCCGCAGATCGTCCAAGACAACCTGGAAATCACCCTCACGTCCTTCCTGCCTACCTTGGTGGAGTCAATAGCGAACTGGAGTGCGGGTGGTCGAGTAGGGCCGTGCCCGATTCCAAGCATGGTCAGCAGCCACTCGAACAACGCGGCGCCAACGAATCAGGCGAACTACGTGTTCATGACTCCGCCCGCTAGCACCGCGGCGCCGCAAGTGTTGGTGACTCCCCCTCCCATCACTGCGGCGCCGGAGTACATGTTGGTGCCCCCCTGCCATCGTCGCGGCGGCACCGGAGCTCCAAGCACCCGTCAGTAGGGAGAATACACTGGCGGCCAGCACCGCGCCATCAAGCACCCCTTCCGTCTCTTGCACGCCCGTCGCCGTATGCGGTGCGTCGACATTAGCTGATCTCGACGCCATCACGGTAAACAAATTGCTTTAATTACCGCCTTTCATGCCATCTATTACTCTTATGGCATCTCGCTCTGACGACGTCGTACATGTTTCCCGCAGACGGATGTTCCTTGCACTCTCTTATGCTACGTGAACAACGAGCTGAGGGATGTTGCCAAGGGTACCATCGTTCAACCCTTGCAGCGCACGTTCCACTCAAAGCCGATGCGGATAAGCGTGCATGTGGTTAAAATTAGTCGGGTGCTAAGGGGCTGCGGACGACTGGAACCTCCCATTCAACCCCGAGGCGGATGAAGAAGAGTTGTGCGTCCTCGAAGTTGCTTGACTTATTCTTGCTATGGCCAAAGAGCATGATCCGTTTGGGGACGGCGGGGCCATCACGCCCACAGAACAAGACCGCTGTCGTGCCGGCGACAAGCGGTGGCAAAACCCGCCCTTGCCGTCACCTCCACGCGGTGGGTCGGATGATCATGTTGATGATATGCACATGGTGCAGGATCCGGCCGAGGACGATGAAGACTGGAATGATCACTTATTCAGCACTCAGTTTGGCAACGAAGAAGACCTAGCTGGTGGCCCCACAGAGAAAGCCACTATCACCAAGCGTCTGTTTGGTTCTCAGGATACGCCTCCAGCTTGCGCCTTTACAGAGCCAGCTGATACAACCAACCGGCCCTTTATGCTAAGCCCTGACACACTACATAGGGCGGCCGGTGATCAGATTGCGGTGCCTGCCCGCTCTCCAAAAGGAAAAAAGGGCAGGAAAAGAAAATCTAGCAGCTCGAGCCAGCCGGTGGCGTCAACAACTGCAAATCCGATCAAGTTTCGGGACGGGCCACCAAGACCCGAGGGAATTATGTGGAGGATTCATGTGGCGGGTGAGCCCATGCTACCTAAGAATTTGCGGAAGCTCGCCAGTTCGGAACTGCAGAGTGTGCATGACGGCGTGTTGACGATAGAGAGACGCCTTCTATCGGAGAAAGATCCCTCGCACCCGGTATTCGTGGTTAAGGTGCCACCAGGCTTGGGCTTCGTCGATAATGCCCCTGCGGATCTGTTCTTCCTGCGGTTCGATGACATCTTCAATATGTTCCACCTATACCCGCTGCACTATACCATGGTCCGTCTGTTTTCTCTCAGCCTGGCCATGCAGATCATTAGAGAGAACACACCGGCATCGCTATAGTGGACCCCTACTACATGCGTGACGGCTGCTTGGGTTCCCCCGCCGAACGACGTATCGTGGCCTCGTACCTAAAAAGAATCCTCGTGGCGAACAAGAAAAAGGAATACATTCTCGTGCCTTACTTTCCCGAGTAAGTCGTTATTCACTCGCCACCGTCGATTGGCTTTATTAGATCATCATCATTCTTTTTCCAACACATTCCATTTGAATTTTTTGCACAGAGATGAACACTTTGCTCATCTCCTTATCGCCAAGCATTCCCCGCCACGTATTTCGACTGGGAGTCTAGAAAAGAAGAAAAACTACGACAAGATCAAGGAAGTTACGGATGATGCTCTCAACGGCTTTGCCTCGACGAAGGCACCACCTTCGTGCGTCTGAAGGTCAAGTTAAACGCACGTCTTCAACCACGTAACGGAGTTCCCTGCGTGAAGCAGCGAAAAGCGATGAAGGAAGCCTACTCGCACTCCATCACATGAGGCGTTCCTACTTGACCAGCAAAATTCTACGCTGCGGATCATCTCAAGCAGTGGGCGAAGCAAAGGCCAAGATCAATGATTCGGATATTAGACAAGAGATGTATCGCATCCAGCAGCATTTAGGGCAATCATCTTCGTGATGTCATGACTTGGGGATCTTCTACGGAGGAAATATCGAATAACCGTGACATAGAAGATCGCCTAGAGATGCAGGGTTATAGGAAGTTCATGGCGAGACAGGCGTCCTCCGTTCCTAAGCCGAGCAGTAAGGCTTGATGTTGGCCTAGTTGTAGTTACAAACTATAGGTGACCTTTGTGTGTGTGTGTGTGGACAAGTGTACTTATCTTATTAGGTTTATGAATCATCGCTTACTTATTTTGCTTATTATTATTATATATCAATCAATGCTTGGTTTTTTTGCTTACTCTTTGGTCCTTTGCTCAATTTGGTCCTTCTTTTTTTCCTTACTCTTTTCGAGAATAATGCCGATGATTGAAATGTCGTGGCACACTATATATGTGAATGTGCTACGATGGGACTGTGATCCTTGTGATATGCACAAGTCCAGGTCTTGTGCATCCTACTTGGCTCACCGTTCCATCGTAGCATATTCCTGTGTCCAACGACCTATGTATATATATGAGGCAATCTTTTGAGTTATTTTTGTCTTTTTTGAGAATAATGCCGATGATTGAAATGTCGTGGCACAATGTATATGTGAATGTGATATGATGGGATTGTGAGCCTTGTGATATGCACAAGTCCAGGTCTTATGCATCCTACTTGGCTCACGGTTCCATCATAGCATATTCCTGTGTCCAACGACCTAGCTAGTTATATATGAGGCATTCTTTTCGAGCTACTTTGGTCTTTTTCGAGAATAATGCCGATGATTGAAATGTCGTGGCACACTATATATGTGAATGTGCTACGATGGGATTGTACGCCTTGTGCTATGCACAAGTCCAGGTGTTGTGCATCCTACTTGGCGTACGGTTCCATCGTAGCATATTCCTGTGTCCAACGACCTAGCTAGTTATATATGAGGCATTCTTTTCGAGCTACTTTGGTCTTCTTCGAGAATAGTGCCGATGATTGAAATGTCGTGGCACACTATATATGTGAATGTGCAACGATGGGATTGTTCGTCTTGTGCTATGCACAGGTCCAGGTGTTGTGCATCCTACTTGGCGAACGGTTCCATCATAGCATATTTCTGTGTCCAACGACCTATGTATATATATGAGGCATGCTTTTTGAGTTACTTTGGTCTTTTTCGAGAATAATGCCGATGATTGAAATATCGTGGCACACTATATGTGAATGTGCTGCGATGGGATTGTTCTCCTTGTGCTATGCACAGGTCCAGGTGTTGTGCATCCTACTTGGCGAACAGTTCCATCGTAGCATATTCCTGTGTCGAACAACCTAGTTATATATGAGGCATGCTTTCTGAGTTACTTTGGTCTTTTTCAAGAATAATGCCGATGATTGAAATGTCATGGCACACTATATGTGAATGTGCTGCGATGGGATTGTCCGCCTTGTGCTATGCATAGGTCCAGGTGTTGTGCATCCTACTTGGCGGACAGTTCCATCGTAGCATATTCCTGTGTCGAACAACCTAGTTATATATGAGGCATGCTTTTTGAGTTTGGTCTTTTTGATTTAGGAGTACTTTCTATAAGTGTATCTTCATATGCGACTTTAATTATATATGTTTTTTTCAATAATCGGTTAATTATTATTGTCAACTTATAGATGACGTGGTACGTCATGTACAAGGGACGGGTTCCCGGAGTCTACGATGATTGGGAAGACTGCCGGAGACAGGTGCACCGTTTCAGCGGCAATAGCTACAAAGGGTACAACACTATGGCGGAGGCGGAAGCTAGATACACGCGCTATCTAACGGGAGTTAGGACAAGGAACCGGATGAAGACCTACACCTTCGTCGCGGCGGTGATCATGCTTATCTTTTTTGGTTATTTATCCCGCGTTTGTGTCTAGCTAGCTAGTTTAGATGTCTAGGCGAGCTTCCGAGCTCTAACTTGTTCGATCGACACATGTATTCGCATGTCACCAACTACTACTTTGTAACATGATCGAAACAATGTAACTTAGACTATGTATTCATGTATGAGACTTATCTATATGTATTTGTTTCAATCTTGTTTTTCATATTGAGTATTTATATATATAATTGTATATCTTGTATCTGTGTGTGTATATCTGCTGTAATATTGTATATAATCTGTATTGCATATAATCTGGCTCGGAAATTAAAAAAACAAAAAATACATCTGTGGTGCACATGGTCTACCTTCTGTGGCGCACTACACCTAAAGCGCACTATGGAAGCTTAGTGGTGCACTAGGTAGTGCGCCACAGAAGATCCCAGGGGTAGCGCACCAGCCCAAACATCTGTGGCGCACTAGCAGGTGCTCGCTGTCTCTACCTGGCAACCGTGGCGCACTAGGCGGTGCGCAGGCTGAGAGATAGTCAGAAGAGGCGCCAAGGCGCTGGCTAGTGCGCCACGGATGATGTTTCTAGGTGCGCCACTAAAGGCCATTTTCCTAGTAGTCCATCTCCTTGTGCACACTTGGTTGCTCCTTCAGAATCATGGAGTTCAAGCGGCACGGCAATCTGCTAAGGGCATCTGCTACAACATTGGCTTTACCGGGGTGATAGTGAATGTCCAGGTCATAGTCCTTGATTAGCTCTATCCATCTTCTCTGCCTCATATTCAGCTCCTTCTGGGTGAATATATACTTCAGGCTCATGTGATCCGAATAAATCTCACAACGGTTTCCCATGAGGTAATGCCTCCATGTCTTCAGGGCTAGAACTACAGCTGCTAGTTTAAGGTCATGGGTTGGATAATTATGTTCATGCTGCTTCAGTTGTCGGGACAGATAAGATATTACTTTGCCTTCTTGCATTAGCACACATACGATACGATCTAGGATGCGTCACAATACAAAGGGCTTCGTAATATCCGGCATGATCAATATTGGGGCTGAAATTAATCTCCTCTTGAGTTCCTGAAAACTCGCTTCACATTTGTCCGTCCATTCAAACTTCTTGTCCTTCTTCAACAATTGGGTCATGGGTCTTGTGATACTCGAGAATCCTTCTACAAACTTGCAGTAATATATTGCCAATCCGAGAAATGGACGAACTTGGGTTTGGGTGGTCGGGGCTTGCCAATCTTCAACATCCTTCACCTTTGCAGGGTCAACGGCAATTCCTCCGGCTGATACAATATGTCCGAGGAATCCTACCTCCTGTAACCAGAATTCACATTTGCTAAACTTGGCATACAACAGATGCTCCCTAAGGGTTCCAAGGATGGTCCTCAGGTGTAGCTCATGTTCTTCTTTGGATTTGTAATATATAAGAATGTCATCGATGAAAACAACGACAAACTTATCCAGGAAGTCCATAAAAATCTTATTCATGAGGTTCATGAAATAAGAGGGGGCATTGGTTAATCCAAAAGACATGATCGTATACTCATACAGTCCATATCTGGTGGTAAAGGCAGTCTTTCGAATATCCTCTGCGCGAATCTTGAGTTGATGATAACCAGTTCTAAGATCAACCTTAGAAAACACTTTGGCACCAGTCAACTTATCAAACAGGTCTTCTATCTTTGGCAGTGGGTACTTGTTCTTGATGGTGACATCATTCAACTTCTGATAATCCGTACACAAATGGTTACCTCCATCCTTCTTGTCCACAAACAACATAGGTGATATCCATGGCGACGCACTTGGTTGGATCAATCCTATTTCTAGCATAGCATCCAGTTTCTTCTTTAGCTCCACTAATTCAGACGGGTTCATACTATATGGTCTCTAGGCTATGGGTCCGGTTCCCGGGATTAGTTCAATGATAAACTCGATATCCCGATCTGGGGGCATACCGGGCAAAACATCTGGAAATACATCGGGTATTCACAGACTACCCCGACTTGGTCAATGGTGAGTTAGGATATACTCTTGTTGCATTTTAATTGATGGGGCAAGGTTTCAGATACATGCTCGACTGATATTCCGGCTGTACTGGTCATGGTTATGGCTTTCTTGGCACAGTCGATTAATCCTTTATGTTTGGATATCCAATCCATTCCTAGTACTACTTCCAAATCTTTAGTTCCGAGTACTATTAGATTAGCATAAAATCTATGCCATGGATTCGGATAGGTACGGCCTTGCAAATTTGTCTAGCTTTGGTGGTTGAACTAAGTATTTAAACTATCATAACATGCTTCAATTTGGTGGGTTGAATCTTACTAGTGCATGCAAATTCTTTAGTAACAAACAAGTTCAATGCTCCAGAATCAAACAACACTCTTGCAAGAACTGAGTTAACAAAAAACATACCCAGCACGACATCTGGCGCTTCTTGGGCTTCTTCAGCATGCATGAAAAAGAGACGGCTGTTGCAGTTGAGCGAATTCCCTGGGGCAAACCTTCTTCCAGGCTGAACACGACGCTGATGCTGAGCTGGGGCGTTTGCATTGGGGGTTGCGGAAATCTTCTTGGGACACTCATTGGAATAGTGACCCTTGGTTACACATTCATAACAAGTCACCTAAGACTTGTCATTTGCTACAACAGGCACCACATTGCTTCCAGTCCTCGGGGCAGTATTGGTGTTGGTGGCGACATTGTTGTTGTTGAACTTGGGCGGGGCACGGTTGAAATTGCTGGGGTTGCCGGGGTTGTTGTGATTTCCTCCGGGCCTTGGGTTTCCACGGTTGGGATAGGTCGGACGGTTCATCGGGGGTCTGTTGGTCCTTGGGGAAAATCCTGGAGATGGGTTGGGGCGATACTTTGGTGTATGGTGGGTTCCTCGTTGATGCATCATGCGACGCTTGCGGTTCTCATTGGCTTGGTTGATCTTGCGTTCCATCTGAATGGCAGAATCCACTAAGGCTTCAATATCAGCAAATGGTATATTGACTAACAATGTCTGCATCTCATCATGCAGACCATTCAAGAACCTTTCCTTCTTCTTGGCTTCGGTATCTATCTCATCCAGTGCATACCTAGCCAATGACAGAAATTTGTCATGGTACTCGACTACTGTCATTCTTCCTTGCTTCAGTTCCCTAAATTCATCTCTCATCCTCTTGATCAAACCCGGTGGCACATGGGTTCTGCTGAACTTGATTTTGAACTCTTCCCAAGTCATCATTTGACCTCCATTCATGCCACGAACGCTGTTCCACCATGCTCTTGCATATCCGGCCAGGTACCGGGTGGCAAATAGTACCTTCTCGTTGGCTTCCACTCCTGCAACTTCTAAGTTGTTCTCCATGGTTTGCAGCCAATCATCTGCATCTAGGGGCTCTTCAGACTTAGTGAAAATGGGTGGATTGGTGTTCTGGAAGTTCTTGAGCTTGGATCCATGGTTGTCCTGATTTCCATGGCCTTGGTTGTTGTTGTTGGTTATCTGGGCTATGTGCTGAAGGGTGGCTAAGTTGTCTTGATGTTCGGCTCTTTCAGCTTCACGGTCAGAAACCAACATTTGCAAGATTTGCAACATCGGGTCCAGGGATGAATTGCTTCCTCCGCGATGCATCTAAAGATTGAGATAGATCATGAGAAAAGAGAGAATTTTATAAGGTTTAGGGTTTTGTAGAGTTTTTGAAGTTTTGACTTAGATTTTTCTAGCAACATGCTTTTCATTCATTCATAGCACACAATACAACACACACCACAACAAAGGAAAACATATGATTTTAAGAACCATTCTGGGAAGCTACGATATAGTGGGACCGAATACAACTTTCCTAAAACTAGTGATCAAGTGCTACTACTCCTCGCAGTCGGTGGCTTCATCCTCACCATCCTCATCATCATCATTAATGAAGGCGAAGTCATCCTCATTGGTGAAGAAGTCCATGGTCTGATCCTCCAGAAACTCATCATCATCACAGAGATAGGATTAGGGGTCTCCACGAAGGTCTTCCCCTGCATTCTCCCTCTCCTCAAGCTACATGTCTCTCTCGTGGATGGTCTCCTCCAAAGTCGTGATTTGGTGACGAAGACGGGCAATGATGAGCTCCTTCTTGTCAAGCTGACGATGACGAGACTGGTGATCCTTCACTAGCAATGGTCTCATCCTTCTTGGCAGCGATGGCATACTTGTGGTTGGCGTAGGAGCGGGCATTGTCTAACCCCTTCTGATGGTCATACATCATGAAGTTGAGGTTGTCCAATTGACTCTTCAGCTTATGGTGATATGGGGCCTCCAGTGGTTGTCCCATAACATCACGCCTTGGATAGAACTCAAAGCGGGTACCCTTGATCTGATTGATACTCTGCCCACACAAACGGGCAAGAGCTTCCTGCATGGCCCTGGCAAGTCCATCGAGCCAGTTGTTCTCTCTCAAGATGAACTGAATTCCCTCTGAGGTGGGGGCTTCAATCTTCCCTCGGAGACTTGCCACAACTAGCCATTGCAATTCTTCTCCTTCCTGATTGTTGAGCTGAGCTCTGAAGAACTCGGGGTGCGGACGCTCCAGCATTTTTGAAAGCTGGTCCAAGTCACGCTCAAAGATGAGGTCTCCTCCATTCCCCAACTGATAGAACTTTCTATACTTCATGTCCATCTATAAGAATATAGTATGATTAAGTTTATAGTGATCAAGTGTGTCAAATTTTATGTAAGTTTGCAAGAATTTTTGAGGAACATGAATTTTTCATGAAAGAATCCAAGTGGTAAGAATGAGAATAAGTTTTCATAAATACTCACTTCCTTGGTTTTTGAAACAAACTTTTTGATTCCAATATCCATTCTAATCTAGGGTCTCCTATGGTCAGGATGGCTCTAATACCAACTTGTCAACACCCGGATTTTTAATCCCGGATGCCTGTTATGCCATACATCGCAATCCCATGATTACCATTTTTACGAGACATAACAGATTGGATATCACAGTACATCATCCATTACAAACCATAAATAAGGTCTTACAACAAATCAAGGGTCTCATGATCCAGTCTTGATACAATCATAGCAGCGAAATAACGTAATAATAACGGTAGCGTAGCTTCATGGTCACGGGCAATGCTGATGATGGGAGATGATCCTAGTTGTCGTAACCTTCCTGATATCTGTTCTCCTGATAGTCCTCTTCATAGTATGGCCATGGGAATAGCCAGGGACAAATCCATGAGTATTCTTTAAGTACTCGCAAACTAATACTAACAACTGAAGTGGTTTTTGATTAGGAAGTACTAGGCTCTAGGTTGTTTTGCAAAAAGCCAGATTTACCTCTACTGAGTTCAGAAGCAAAGAAAGCTAGCTGAAAGTTTTATAACACCTAAGTAGGAACTTGAATTTCATATCACAACCCTGTTGTGGTCAAGTCAAGTCATGAATCATTTCACAAGTCATTTTGAAAACATCTGATGACAGAACAGTATGGCCACTCCAACTGTCCATAACCGTGGACGCGGCTATTCGAATAGTTTGACACTCTGTAGAGGTGGTACACTTTCACCACAACATTCGATACATCCGTCAGGAACAAATCCTGAATTCACCATACTCAGTATGCGGATAATCAATCCTAACCTTTCAATTACACGCCCTAGTATAGGCACCTCTCCTGTGAGTTTGGCCTCCCAACCATGACCAATTGTCATCTTGGGAACTGCACAGGTGGACAATCTTCACAAGGTCTCCTCATCTCAAACCTTGGTCTCAAGGGAACCCATACTAAGGTATATAAATTTCCAGTCAAGCCCTACCCAAATTTCGGGTATTGTGGTTGTATAGTAAAATTGGAATGGTATCGCATCTAGACAACCATCAGTTTTATAAAGGGCTAAGGCTTATGCCTCAACATTTTCACCATCAAAATCATCTGGTGTTCAAGAACACATGGCAAAACATTTCAGTAGAATGACTCATCATTCTAAGGTTTTCATAACCATTTTCACCAAGTATTCCCATCTAAAGTGATCAAGTTTTATTCTTAGCACTAGCATCTACAAGTGGGGGTAAACACTAATGTGGGGTGGTAAACAAGTGTGAATTAGCTAAGTTCAATCTCACACCTCAGGATGACATCAAGATTATCTCACTTAGGTCAAGTTTTATGCTCTTTATGCTACCTTTAAAACATATTTCTAAACTCTACAAGTCACTAAGTAATTCTAAAAGAAAGCTTTAATAAAGAAAAGAAAAAACTAAGCTTGCAAGTAAAACTAGGATGGGGTATAATCTGATTTATCTAACCAAGCATGCTTAATGCATTGCATATGTTATCTAAATTTCATAGTTGCAAGTGTTAGCTTGCTTAGATAGTAGCTTGTTAAGATAACTTGTAGTGTTAGGCTTGCCTTGTGCAGAGCAATGGTTGAAGTTCTCCTCGGCTTCTTCCTCGTAGTATTCTCCTTCCTCCTCGTATCCTTGGTTGATACTAGCGTCTATCAATAAATACGAGGTACACAATGACCAATCAGTACTTAACTACTCTTATTTATCATACCAAGGTTTTCACTAGATGATCTAGCATCATCACAAACATTACAATCATTAAGGCAAGGTTTGGATTGTTTTATTATAGAAAAGTAATTTCTGCTCATTGAAAAACTACTTAAGATTTAATATTGTCCAACTAAAACATGGGATCATGTTGACACATGTCATAACCACATATTTCAGTACATGGGAATGTGATTTAAAGTGGTGTCACAATTTAATAGGGTTTAACCTTTTTATTTTAATTAATTAAAGTGACTAGAATTGCCTATGGGGCATTCTTTTATTACATGTTGATTATTTCTGCAAGTAAACCTAGATATTTTTATATATTCAGAAAGGTCTTGTTAAATGTGATTTTTGAGAGTTGGAATCAACTCAAAACCTTTTATGGTTAAATTTTGAAAAATGTTTGAATGCAGAAAATATTTTGCCTTGTTATTTTTACCATGGGTGATCTATAAATCCAATTGGTTTGAATCCAACGGGCTTGGATTAAGAATTATAGTACCTTTCTAACAAAATTGGTTTCATGCAATTTGGTTGAGTGAATCGACCTAGGTTGATTTTTGAATCTAGGTATAGAACTATGTTTGAAACTAAATGAATAAACCTAAATTCAAATTACTGGGTCACGCGGGAAGTTAACTGGGCCGACCCACGGTGCACAGCGCACGCTCGGGTGGGTTTAAGTGGATGACCCCACCAGTCAGCGAGACAGGGGGTCGAAGCGGTATGGGGTGATCTAAATCGTGCGATCAAACTCTAATCGAACGGCTGGGACCTATCATCTCTGTCGGGCAACACCGGCGAGACAGAACCCTAGCGCGGCCAGTGGGGGTCTACAGGGCTCACTGGGGCTCAGGTAATGGTCGGCGATGGGGGCGAACGATGAAGTCAACAATGGCGAACCTCCCGGTACCGGCAGCTTCTCCCGGGGCGGCTCCAATCGCTGGCCCCTTTCTTCCTCCTCTGCGGCAGACTCCGGCCAAATTCCGACGATGTGCTGCTCGCCTTACTCCGGGAGTGAGTGTGGGTGATTCTGAGAGAGAGGGGAGTGTGTTGGTGTGAAGAATTCGAGCAGGGTTGGCCTCTATTTATAGTGCCAAAAGGCGACCGAAGGGCACGGGTGGAGCTCGTCGTGGTCGTCGGCACAGCGAGCTATTGGCATGGGTGAAGGTAGGGGACAGTGTTGTGTTCCCTGGTGAAGCTCAATGGCATGGTTACGTGGCGTGGGGCGGTGCGAGACGGTCAGAACATCTTGGCGCTCTAGGTGGGTCCAATGGCAAGTTTTATGGCGCACAGCGGCTACAGGTTGCGTGGCGGCGAACGAGCATGTCTGGGGTGTTCCTGGGGTGGTGGTGATCACGCTTGCACGCGGCGAGGGCGGCGCACGGTCTGTAAGCGTGTGTCACGTGCAGCGCGCTGGAGCTCCCTCGGCACGCTCGCAGAGAGGCTGGGCATGCTCGGGCTAAGTGGTCCAGGGGTTGGCTGCGCTTTGCAATCAGACAGGGGGTGGCGGTGGACGCTGGTGAGTGTCCCAGACAAGGTTGGCGAGGCTAGAGAAGCTTCTATCTTGTTGTCGATTGAGGGGTGGCAATGTGAGCTCGGCATGCTCACCATTGATGGCAATGGCAAGCTCACAGTGGTGCTAGAGCTTGTTAATTGGGCTATATGTAAGGTTCCCAACCTTTAATAGGGTAGAGATCCCTATGTTTACAATGCTAGTCCCTGGATCAATAGCTAGCATCCACAGTTAAGATGTAATATCAAGAAAGGAAGGTCATAATACAACTTTATAACCAGGAACAAAATAATTCATTACATCTTACATAGCTCATTTGGCTATCTCATTACAATGCAGCAGAATATAACAATAGCATGGGGTCCTTCATCTTCAAAGTGCCACAGGCAAACATGTTGGTTGTAGACTTGTAATCCTAATTCAACATACTTCACTAATATCAAACAAACCTGCAACATAACAAGTTACAGCCACAAGGGTCAATACATTTGAATTGTATTGGCAAGTGATACTATGGTAGTATAGTGGAGTCTATCATCTATATGCATTTGGCTAAGTGGAGCTTAGGCTTGCTTTGCTCAAAATAGATTTTCCTTATCATTTGAAAACACTAAGTTTTTGTTTGACAAAATCACCCAAGGCATCTCCCAATAGAAATTGGTGATCCTTCAACCCTTGTTCAACCACAAGTTTTTAACTTAGAAATTTGGATGAGGAGATTCTTGATAGCTTCCATGTCTTGATGCTCATATTGTCCTTTACCAGCGACATGGCTAAGTACTTAGATTCTTCCATCTGCAGAGGTTGTGCACTTTCCCCACAAGACTTGATTTTCACCAAGACAGGACCTTTCAAAAGCCTTCCCTTAGACCAAATGGACGCGCTCCAACCTATCATCCCACTACCACCAACTGTCCAAATGGCTAAGTTATTGCAACCTATATGATCCAGGCAGAGCCCATATTGCCAAGTGGCTGCACTAGAAGCTTCTTAACATTTGGCCTCTCAAATCCCTTTGTTCCTGGGTGGCTTTCCACAAGTGAGATACACAAGGTAAACCATATAAATGGGCCTTGTGTAACCACTCAACATAAACCATTCCTTCCATTCCACAAAGGTGTTTCATTCACTTAGTTGTTCTATTAAACAAAACACAAGTCCTTGACTTAGAAATATTCCATAGCATGATTATAATCCACCCTTGTTTTCTACTAGCTAAGCTAAGCATGATAGTAGTAGGAATCTTAACTTAGGAAATTTCCACTAAGATTTCATCTACTAGGATTTCCCATGGCATAGTTTACACTTAGCAAAATTCCATGCAAGTCCTACTTTAGAATATCACTAATGCATAGTGAAAATAATGGGACAAAAGTATGAAGCATCACTTGCCTTTTTGGTTGATAATATAAGTTCACCCCTTGTCTTTGCAAGGATCACACTCTTCAAATCACTACAATTCAATCAAGCAAGGCACAATTTCAATCTACCATTCAAGCAAACATCACATAAAAGAATAGAAACAAAACAATGCATGCAAGCATGCCAAACTTTTTTTATTTACAAAAGTGGTTTATAATAGGTTATAAACATTCTAAAACACTTATTGGTCATTTCATAAAATGGTAAAACTATTTGTAAAAGATTTTACTTATAAATCATTCTTAAACCAAATCAATATTTTATGTGATTTGAAAATGCTTTTAGCAAAGTAATAATCTTTATAGAGTTCACCAAATACATTTTCAAATCATAAAACTTGGTGTTTAGGGTCAGAGAGTTTAAATCAAAACATTTCCCAAAGGTTTTCTCCAAAAAGTATTTTTAACAAATAAACAATATTTTTATTTGACTAGAAATGGTTTAAATCAAAGATTTATTACTTTTCTTCACCAAATATATTTTTGAAACCACAAATTGATTTCTATGGTCAGTAGGTTCAAAACAATCCATTTGCCAAAGGTTTTATCTCAAAAATCATTTTAGAAAAAAATTTATATTCTAAATATGCCTACACAAGTTTCTGAAAAAACATTCAATTTAAAAGAAACATTTTACTAAACAAAGGGCATGGTTGGGTAGGATTTGTCTTGCTGATTCCATTGATATAAAATTTGCAAAATTTGGACGTGTGGTTTGAAAGTTATGAATTTTATAAAATTGAACAACAAATAGATCAAATCTGTTTTTATTAAAACAGACAGGGCCACGTGGCCTGTTCCTATTCGTCTGTACCGCATCGTGCGGATCGTGCAACGAGAGGCGTTGGATTTTAAACAGATCGTGTGGCTCAGAAGCAAGCGTACCCCTTTGTTCATGTTCTATCGTGGCGCTTGGATCTACATCCTACGGTGCACAGCACGCTAGCCATCGAGTGGCGGCGCTGGCGGCGGTAGGTGGCGGCGCTGGCGGCGGCAGGTGGCGGCGCTGGCTCTGGATACGGCGTCGTGGCGATTACAGGAAGCAAGGGAGGAAGGGGAGTGGCTCACCAGGTTCGCGGAGTGACGCTGAAGCTCAACGTGATCTCGGCAGGGACAGGGGTGCACGGGGTCACTAGTGATTCCTCGCCGGAGTTCAAGACGGCGTCGGTTGTTCTCTGTCGTCGAAGGCGAGTATTCAGTCCACACCACAACAAACAAATGATGCATTCAGGTTCGCGCGGGAAAAGCGAGCACGAGAGTATCGATCAGAGGGGATGAGGTGGTCAGTAGTTACCAGGGGGTGTCGTCGGAGTGGAAACAGACGGCGGCGGTGACGGTCTTGGTCATTGTCGAGGTTGTGGGTCAAGCGCGAGCAAGATGAGGCCACTGGGAGGTGCGGTGGTTGATGGGGAACAAGTTACCATGGTCGAGGAGGCAAGGGGCGGCGAGGTGTGGCCGGAATCTTCGCCGGAAGACGTCGAAGACAGCGGCAGTGCAAAGCAATTTGGAGGCAGCCTGGTGGCTCTCTAGCAGCGGGGTTTGAGGGGAAAGGAAGAGGAGAGGGAGGGGATTTATCAGGCGTGATCACGAGGATTAAACGTCGAGCCATTACCGTGAATTTACTCAGAGGAGTTAATGGCAGAAAAACGGCCGGGAGGGAGTGGTCAGCGCGCGCGGGTGAGGACGATGACGACGTGGTCGTGGGCATGGTTAGGCAGCGAGAGAGGAAGAGGGGAGATGTGTAGGGGTTCGTAGCATGGAAAACAAAAAAATTCTACCGCATGCAAACAAACAAGCCAAGATCTATCTACTAGATTGTAGCGACGAGTCGATAGATGAACTCACCCTCGAAGATTCCAAAGTGGTTAACGAGAGCGGATTCTCGTGGGTGATGTAGTCATACTCTTCCCGATCTCAAGATCGTGTAGACAATCCTTCCGGCGCCGCGTTCCGGCAGCGCTCCCGCAGTCGGTCACACATTCGGTACTCGATGAAGACGTTCCTCTCCCTTGTTCCAGCAGGCAGCGGAGGTTGTAGCACTCTCCTCGCGATTCCGGCAGCACGACGGCGTGGTACCGGAAGTAGAGGGGAGATCTCGCAGGGCTTCGCCTTAAGCCGGAGCAAGTATGGTGGACTATGAGAGAGGCTTGGCGATCTAGGGTTTAGAGGCACCAAGTAGAGGGAGCTAGGCCGGCGGCTTGGGCAAACCCTAGGGCGGCGGCGGCTATGGTGGCCGGCGGCGGCTAGGGTTAGGTTTAGAGGGGCAAGGTGTGTTTGGAGGGGCAGCCCTGCCCCTCCTTATATAGGTGGAGGGGGCGCGCCAAGGGGAGGAGTCCTCCCAACTCGGTCTCCAAGGGCCGACGGTGGAGGGAGAGGGACTTCCACCCCAAGTAGGTTTCCTATTCTCCCTCCACCAAACAAAATAGCCGTTTGACTTTTCAAATTGGCGTTTGACTTTTCAAACTAGGATTTGATTTATCCCTTTATTTTGTTCAGCGATGACACCTAGTACATGATGCAAACATTCCAACTTGTAATGACACATTCATGTACCCTTCCCCTCCAGAGTGCCAGACATTCCGGAACCTTCTAGAACATTCCCGATGAAAACACCGGAACCATTCTCCAACCCCGAAACAGGACTTTCCTTATATGAATCTTATTCTCCGGACCATTCCGGATCTCCTCGTGATATCCTGGATCCTATCCGAGACTCCGAACAACATTCGGTCTCTTACTCATCATTCCATAACTACATAACAACATCGAATCCTTAAGTGTGTCTCCCTACGGTTCGTGAATTATGCGGACATGATCGAGACACTTCTCCGATCAATAACCAATAGAGGAATCTAGAAATTCATATGGCTCCCACATATTTCTACGATTACTTTGCGATCGAATGAACCACTTACATACGATACCAATTTCCCTTTGTCTCACGATAGTTTACTTATCCGAGGTTTTGATCGTCGGTATCTCTACGTACCTAGTTCAACCTCGTTACCGATAAGTACTCTTTTCTCGTTCCCGTGGTATGTGATCCCTTGTGAGCCAGTCACATGCTTGCAAGCTAATTGGATGACATTCCACCGAGAGGGCCCAGAGTATATCTATCCATCATATGGATGGACAAATCCCACTCTTGATCCATGTGTCTCAACCCATACTTTCCGAACACTCAATGCCATCTTTATAGCCACCCAGTTACGGTGTGGTGTTTGATGTCATCAAATCATCCTTCCGGTGATGGTGATAAGCATGATCTCATGGTCGAAGGAATTAGGTTACTATGTATCAGAAAGCTTTATAGCAATTGAACTATTAAAATGACTTGATCTTTATGCTACGCTTATCTATAGGAGTATGTCCATCATATCATTCTCCTAATGATATGACCCTGTTGTTAATAACATCCCTATGTTCATGATCAGGAAACCATGATCATATATTAACTAACAAGCTAGTTTAACAAGAGGCTTTACTAGGGACTTTTATGTTTACAAATCACACAAGTATTAATGTTTCCTGTTAATACAATTATAGCATGGTATGTAAACATTTATCATAAGTCTGAAGATATGATAATAACCACTTTATTATTGCCTCTTGGGCATATCTCCAGCAGTCTCCCACTTGCACTAGAGTCAATAATCTAGTTTTAAACCTTTGTGTATTCAACACCTATGGCTTTCTAGAGTCGTATGTACACTATTGCTAGTGGTCAACTGATCTCCGGATCTGACACTTCCAGGTCCGTGTGTAATTGCATGTCTTTGCGTCTCTACGCATCACTCATTCTCTAATGAGATGGCCTTGTACAAATTTGGTCCTTTGGTGTGACCTTTAGTTCTTTGGGGTTAAAACATATTGATAATATTGTCGTACAATATATCTTCATAGTATTATCCCTGCTGTGAACTACACCTAGTTTGATAACAAACTACTTGACACAAATGCCCTCCTTTGCTGCTATAATAGCAGTTATATACTCAGCCTTTTGTTGTAGTATCTGTCACAATGTCTTGACTTTGGAACTCATCCAAATCTATTATGCAACTTACTTTCCATCATATTGTGCCACCCTTAGTTTAGATTGAGATAAACTTAATTTGTACTTTGTGACAAAACTAGTATCAATGTAATTCATTTACAATGAACTAACCATCTATTTGTCACTTCTACAAAATAATATATTCTTATTTCTTTTACAAGATCATAAGAATATCTTTACTATTGTCCAATAATCATCTTATGAATCATTCTGGTATACGCTCATAACATTTAGAGCATAGGACATATCTGGATTTGTACACATCATAGCATGATTGATAAAATACTCTTTGTGATTTTATACATCAAGTATCAATCTATACTTGAATCTTTGTTTCACTTACCAAGTGTCAATACACTTGAATATATCATCAATATTGAACTCATTCAATCATTTCTGTGCGACAAGAACCTTTCTTGTAGTTTCTATATTGAACTCATTCAATATATCATCTATGTACTTTCGGCACAACCATATTAGCGTCTATTGATGCCAAATATTTGGGTTTTGCCTAATTCTTTCATCGAGATGAAATTCTTATCCTGTGTTAATAAAAGATACATTATTTCCAATCAACAATATGTCTTCCACACAATGTATTAGAAACATGTCTTAGCGCTCCCACTTAATTTCTTGCAAATGCAAGCATCTTCATCGTCTCCGATGAAATTAAACTCTTTTAACAGTTTCATCATAGTGAAGATTCCAACTCCGCGATGCTTACTTCAACCATTGAAGTTTGCATATGCTTTTAGCATCCTTTGAATTAACAAAACCCTTTGGATTGTGTCATGCACACGTCCTTGGTAACCATTCTATTAGAAGAACTTGTTTTGTTTATTCAACACATAACAAAATTATATGTCGTGGTTGCTACATTAATCTGTCTAGACTAAATATCGCTATGAAAGATCAGATCTTGTCATAGTCAACCTTTGAACATTGTTGTGAACTCTTTCCCAACATGTCGACTATTTCATAGATGTGAAACATCTATGTCTATTTCTTTATATATCCAAATACGACTGTAAGGTCTTGTACCTTTCCAGAGGGTCTTTCAAGTTCAAAGCTTGATCTCTCGTATATAGAACTATCACAGATTTTATGGCTTCAAGCCATTTGACGGAGTCAGGGCCCATCATCGCTTCTTTGCATGTAGTCAGATCATTATTGTTAAATAATGATTTAACTCGGTATTTGATTGTTTATCCGACCTACTTGTTTCAATAGGAACTTAGATCTCCGTGACCACAACCTTTGAGGCATGTGAGCCATGAGCATTGTTGCTGCCTCCGGAACACTTTTCGGCGCTACGCAACTTTGCACATATAGCTAAGGTTCTTTTAACCTTATCAAAGTTCTATTGTCCTCCCACTTAACTTTTCACGAAAAATTCCTTCTCTAAGAAACTTGACGTTTTAAGCGACAAACATTTTTGTCTTCGATGTTATGGAGGAACAGTTATTCGAAATAACATACAAAGACGGGATCATCCGACTTTGGTTGCAAGCATCTTTCTTATGCATAGCATACCAATGTTTAAGAAAGGACAACTTGGGTTTTATCCCAAACCATAACTTTATATGGTGTCAATTCAACGGATTATGATGGAGCTCTTTTCAGTGGAAAAACGGTAGTCTCTAAAGCTTTTAATCTTTAAAAATATAATGGCAGTTTTATGAATTACACCTTTGATCTTACCATGTCAAACAAGGTTTAATTACATATCTCGAACGCTCCATACTCTTATGGTGTTTTGGTAAATGCAAATCCACGGAACAATTCCTTAAATCTTAGGTATTATGCTAAACTTGTAACTCAAATGTCTTCCTTTATGATCTTACCATAAACTATTTATATTCTTGTTACAATGATTTTGCACTTCATCTTGAAAATCTTTGAACTTTTCAAATGTTTCATACTTCATCCTTATTAAGTAAATATTCATATATTCACTCAAATTCGGAGAAAACATATGAAGTTGAAATACATCGCTCTTGACTACACATAATGGACTTCATACAACAATATGTACAAGTTCCAATAAGCTAGTCATTCGTTCCCTTTTGGCCTATGAACAAAGTTTTAATTATCTCTAGGAAAGTTTCACAAGCGTCATTTGATCAAAAATCAAAAGACTCCAAAATTCCATCCATATGGAGTTTCTTCATGTTTTCTTTCCAATATAATTTAAACGGCGATGTCACTTCCTAAGTGATCTTTCAATCAATTTGTCTTTCGATATTTTTAGCACTAGTTTTATGGATGTGATTTCTCGAACGAGATTTGTAAATCATCCATCTTTTATGGATTACGGTAATTATTTGAACAACCCTTTTGTTCTCATAATACCTGATCAAAATAACAATTATTGAAACAAATCTTGAAGGTAAGTTTTGATTTCAACGAGCAACACAACAACCCTTTATTTGTTCTCGATGAACATCATCACATATTCTTTTGCTAGTTACTTAGGCCATTGTAGTTCATGAATTCTGTTGTTTTGTATGACGATTCATATCAACAAATTCAGTATCAAATACTTAAGAACCACATGGTGTAACAAGCAAAGAATATATCCATAACACGTATATCCTTTATACACCTAAACTAAACAATTCTAGTCTTTCTGCCATATATTTATGAGATTCTCTTTCAGTATTTCTTTTTTTGTTTGAAAAAATCTATCAACATCAATAGTGGAGCCATACACATGACACATAGTCCAAAGCATGTATAGTTAAATACCAATGTCTTTGGACTTGCACTTTGAAGTAGATTACCATCATCAAATGTTTGGTGTTCTTTCAAATTCCTTTCTTTAGTAATCTCTTGGTGTAGTAAACATTTTACCTACATCAAATATTCACCCTTCTCATGGAATTATTCATGATCAAGCTACTTTAGCTTATAACGGTGAATCGCGAGTATATGTTGCTCTCCAAAACCATTTGGAGGATTAGGACAACTAGTGTCTCCAACCTTTTGCAAATTCTCATCAAATATGAGAACATGACTTTTGCCATATTATACTCTATCATGTTGCAACCAAAACTTCGTTTCAGATATCACAATATCTTCCACACATCATGGTTTCTGAAACAACTCTTTCAGATCCTAGATAACCTTGATATTAAGACAATCCTTTGAATATCAAGAATCATGGAGACAAACATGATACTCATACACTAACACTTGGAATTGTCACTCTTGATTTAATACCAATTATTAAACTTCATGGAGTAACCGAACTTCGTAAGTTTGCAATAGGACTTTTAAACTTTAGATTAACACTTCAAAACAATACGATACCAGTTCGTAAAGTAACTAACCAGAATTCTATAGTTCTATCATCTCAATTATAACTAAGCGCAAGGTGGTAAACGGATGCCAATGACTACAACAACTATGCAAATTCACTTTGATTTAATTTATGATAAATAATGTTCAACTTTTAATCATATTGCTGTTGAACTCCCACTCAAAACAATATCCCTCACATTGTTTTAGTGATCACACAAACCAAATCCACCACATCAAAACCGATCATCATGAGAGTTGATGTAGCTTCAATGGCGAACAATCAACATGTTCATCATATCTACTATATGACTCATGCTTTACCTTTCGGTGATCCATGTTCCGAGACCATGTTTGTACATGCTAGGCTCGTCAAGATCAAACCTTAGTTTCTGCATGAGCAAAACTGGCTTGCTCATGTTTATACACTTGTAGAATCTAACACACCCGATCATCACGTGGTGCTTCGAAACAACAAGCTTTAGCAACGGTGCTAACTAAGGATGAACACTTTAAAACTTGAAATTTGTGTGCTTGAGAGATCATCTTATAATGCTACCATCGTTAACTAAGCAATACAAGATGAATAAAGGATTAACATCACATGCAATTCATAATATGTGATATGATATGGCCTTTCTTCTTTGTGCTTTCGATCTCCATCTTCAAGCACGAACATGATCTCCATCATCACCGGCATTGCATCAAGGTCAATGACGCTGCTCCATGGTTGTCGTCCACCAGCTTCAACTATTACAACTACTTTGAATAGACACGCGGGTCTTAACAGAATTTAAAAACAACCATATGGCTCCTGCCGGTTGTCAACTTACAATAAGGAACATTGCATACAACAAATATAATCACAATCATGGCCATATCACATCATAGCACACCCCAGCAAAACAAAGTTAGACGCCTCTAATTTTCTTTGCATGTTTTACATGGTTTGGGGCTTTCAATAAGTGTCGTTCTAACTTACGAACAAGAACCACAACATTGATACTAGTATTGTCAATCACCCGTTGTAAATTGAATCTTAACTATGTTGGGAGAAACAGGCACCCGTAAAGCCACTTATGCAATACAAGTTGCATGTCAAGCGTGGAGCAAGTCTCATGAACGATGTCATGTAAGGTTAGCCCGAGCCGCTTCATCCCACCATCCCTCAAGATGCAAAGTACACAAGAAGTAATCGACAACAAAAGCATCAACACCCACAATGACCATTGTGTTCTACTCGTGCAACAGATCTACATATAGACACGGCTCTGATACCACTGTAGGGGTTCATAGCATGGAAAACAAAAAATTTCTACCGCATGCAAACAGACAAGCCAAGATCTATCTACTAGATTGTAGCGACGAGTCGATAGATGAACTCACCCTTGAAGATTCCAAAGCGGTTAACGAGAGCGGATTCTCGTGGGTGATGTAGTCGTACTCTTCCCGATCTCAAGATCGTGTAGACGATCCTTCCGGCAGCGCTCCCGCAGTCGGTCACACATTCGGTACTCGATGAAGACCTTCTTCTCCCTTGTTCCAGCAGGCAGCGGAGGTTGTAGCACTCTCCTTGCGATTCCGGCAGCACGACGGCGTGGTACCGGAAGTAGAGGGGAGATCTCGTAGGGCTTCGCCTTAAGCCGGAGCGAGTATGGTGGACTATGAGAGAGGCTTGGCGATCTAGGGTTTAGAGGCACCAAGTAGAGGGAGCTAGGCCGGCGGCTAGGGCAAGGGCATTGCCCCAAGTCGGCAGCTTGGGCAAACCCTAGGGTGGCGGTGGCTATGGTGGCCGGCGGCGGCTAGGGTTAGGTTAAGAGGGGCAAGGTGTGTTTGGAGGGGCAGCCCTGCCCCTCCTTATATAGGTGGAGGGGGCGCGCCAAGGGGAGGGGAGTCCCTCCCCAACTCGGTCTCCAAGGGCCGACGGTGGAGGGAGAGGGACTTCCACCCCAAGTAGGTTTCCTACTCTCCCTCCACCAAACAAAATAGCCGTTTGACTTTTCAAATTGGCGTTTGACTTTTCAAACTAGGATTTGATTTATCCCTTTATTTTGTTCAGCGATGACACCTAGTACATGATGCAAACATTCCAACTTGTAATGACACATTCATGTACCCTTCCCCTCCGGAGTGCCAGACATTCCGGAACCTTCTAGAACATTCCCGATGAAAACACCGGAACCATTCTCCAACCCCGAAACAGGACTTTCCTTATATGAATCTTATTCTCCGGACCATTCCGGATCTCCTCGTGATATCCTGGATCCTATCCGAGACTCTGAACAACATTCGGTCTCTTACTCATCATTACATAAATACATAACAACATCGAATCCTTAAGTGTGTCTCCCTACGGTTCGTGAATTATGCGGACATGATCGAGACACTTCTCCGATCAATAACCAATAGAGGAATCTGGAAATTCATATGGCTCCCACATATTTCTACGATTACTTTGCGATCGAATGAACCACTTACATACGATACCAATTTCCCTTTGTCTCACGATAGTTTACTTATCCGAGGTTTTGATCGTCGGTATCTCTACATACCTAGTTCAACCTCGTTACCGATAAGTACTCTTTTCTCGTTCCCGTGGTATGTGATCCCTTGTGAGCCAGTCACATGCTTGCAAGCTAATTGGATGACATTCCACCGAGAGGGCCCAGAGTATATCTATCCGTCATATGGATGGACAAATCCCACTCTTGATCCATGTGTCTCAACCCATACTTTCCGAACACTCAATGCCATCTTTATAGCCACCCAGTTACTGTGTGGTGTTTGATGTCATCAAAGCATCCTTCCGGTGATGGTGATAAGCATGATCTCATGGTCAAAGGAATTAGATTACTATGTATCAGAAAGCTTTATAGCAATTGAACTATTAAAATGACTTGATCTTTATGCTACGCTTATCTATAGGAGTATGTCCATCATATCATTCTCCTAATGATATGACCCTGTTGTTAATAACATCCCTATGTTCATGATCAGGAAACCATGATCATATATTAACTAACAAGCTAGTTTAACAAGAGGCTTTACTAGGGACTTTTTTGTTTACAAATCACACAAGTATTAATGTTTCCTGTTAATACAATTATAGCATGGTATGTAAACATTTATCATAAGTATGAAGATATGATAATAACCAATTTATTATTGCCTCTTGGGCATATCTCCAACAAGATGGGGTCCACGCATTTGGTGAGCGGGTGAGTTTGCTGCGTCGAAAAGAAAGCAGTTCGGAGAGAGATGGGCTCCTGCTGGGCCAGTGGGTCTTGCTGGGCTGGGCTGCGGTCCGATTCATTTTTTTATACAGAAACTTTTCCCTTTTCTATTTCTATTAATCTGTTTTGATTTTGTTTAAACTTTTTAAACAACAATTTGATTTCAAACTTCAACCAAAATTTGTGTAGATTCATATACTGATTAATAACACATTCCAAAGTCAAATTTAGAATAATATATTTATTCTTTTTAGGGTCTTTTACTTATTTAAAATAGGCTCTAGTATTAATTAAATAAGATTTAATAATATTTTTCAATCTCCATTTGAATTCAAATCACCACCAAACTTTGGGTGAATTTTAATTCTGTTTATCAACATATTTCAATGTCCAAAATAGAACAATTATTTTTAGGGTTTATTATTTATTTAAAAATAATAATTAGATAGACTTTAGTCTTTAATTCAAAATAGGATTCAAATATGTTTAAAAACTCTATTTGTCTTTCTAAATTTTTCCAAAACCTTTTCAGTAGGTTTTAATTGAAATTATAAACACTTTGGAATTTTATTTAAAACACTTTAATAAGTTTTTAATGTTTATTTTAAAATGGAAAAAGCCTTTACTCAAATATAATTGGGTATAATAAATCCCTATTATTTTATTCAAATAATGCTTTACTCTTTTTATCAAATAATAAATTTCAACAATTATTTATTTTGTTTATTTATTTTTCACATTACAAGATTTGGAAAATCTTCGGATGTGACAAGCTACCACCCTTAAAATAAATCTCGTCCCGAGATTTGGGAAGGATAGGGGTTACAAGTTGGCTCAAAGCAACTAGGGTACTACCGCCCTAAAAAAATTTCCAACTAGATTACATCTTGGCTTGCTTGGGATTTTGATGAAGCTTCTCTAGACACTTGTCTGCATAATGGACTAGCTCTTTGCATTTGAAACACATCACTTGGCTGATATCTTTCTTTTCCTTTGGTATCGTTGCCTCTTTTTTGTTTCCTTGGTTCTTCTTCTTTTCTGGGCAATCACTGGCATAGTGTCCCATTTCTTTGCAATTATAACATTGCAACTGGCTTATGTCCTTCTTCTCCTTTTTGGGTCTCTCCAAAGCTAGGAGTTCTTCTAGTTCATGCTCTTCATACTTCACCACAAAGGTGGGAAATCTTTCTCTCTTCTTGGGGCATTTACTAGAGATATGACCTTCTTCTTCACAAGAGTAGCAACACTTTGTGGACACTTTGAATTTGACCTTATGATGTATAGTTTTGACCTTGTCTTCATACTTCTTGGTAGAAGTTGTTCCTTCATGAGGGTTTACAAACTGTTGTTGCACTCCACCTTGTTTCCTTTGTTGAACTATGGAATAGATGGGGCATTGGATAGGGACATGATTATTTCCTTCACATAGGAAACAAGTAGCTTGAGATGTGGGGCATTGATTAGATGGATGTTTCTCTTCACAATTGGGGCATTGATCCTCATGCTCTTTGGAAGTGTGATCCTTGTCTCCACAAATATTGCAAGCTTGGGTTCCTTCTAAAATATCATCCTTGACATCCTTGTTGTCATAAACTCCTTGGGAAGAGTTGTCTCCCATGTTGATCATTTGAGTGGCCATCCCTTGCAACAATTGGGATTGAATTTCCAAAAACTTTTGCATGGTTGGGTCTAACCCATTGTTGTTGGCTAAAAACTGAGTTGTCACTTGGTTGAACTGGGTTTGGTTTGCTAGTAGTTGTTCTCTCATGTTGACCTCTTGGTTGTTGTTGTTGTCATTCTTGATGTTGAAGTCTCTTGGATTAGTCATCTGTTTGGGTTGGATTGGGATTAGAATGGGCAAGATATTTCTAAGGGAATAATTCTAATCACACACATCACAATACACACAAGCAATGTGCAAGCAATCACAAACAAACATTCCACTCAAACAAAAAGTTTCAAGCACATTTTTTAGGCAACAAAATATTTTTGCTACACCACATAAGTTGGTGGGTTTAACTTAAACTAAATATGGTGGTCCAACTATATGGTTCACTTCAAATCATTCTATTCTTCATGGTGGATTCTTCTTGAATGAGATCATGGTTTCCTTGGGAAAATTCTTGGTCACAAAACTTCAAAGGTGATGATGGTTCCTTCTAAGTTGTGTTTCCTTAGTCTTCAAGTCTTGAGCAATATTTCTTGTCTCACTTGTAGTCCTTAGTGATATCCAAGTTGAAGTCCTTGGTGAAAATAAAGTTGAAGTCTTTGATCATGTTTGATGTTGAAGTCATTTGAGTTGATGAAGTCCTTTGAACATGGTGAAGTCTTTGGACATGGGGTAGGCTTTGTCCATCAAGTTGAAGTAGAAGAGGTGTAGAATCAAAACCGAAAAGGTTAAGGAAAGAGCATACAAGATTGTTTGTAAATAAGTTTTTGGAACAAATACAACTTCTATTTTTCTAAGGGGTTTTGTCCAATCCTAGGGTTACAAATCCTACAGGCAACACAATGCTCTGATACCATCTGTAAGGTTCCAAACCTTTAATAAGGTAGAGATCCCTGTGTTTACAATGCTAGTCCCTGGATCAATAGCTAGCATCCACACTTAAGATGTAATATCAAGAAAGAAAGGTCATAATACAACTTTATAACCAGGAACAAAATAATTCATTACATCTTACATAGCTCATTTGGCTATTTCATTACAATGCAGCAGAATATAACAATAGCATGGGGTCCTTCATCTTCAAAGTGCCACAGGCAAACATGTTGGTTGTAGACTTGTAATCCTAATTCAACATACTTCACTAATATCAAACAAACCTGCAACATAACAAGTTACAGCCACAAGGGTCAATACATTTGAATTGTATTGGCAAGTGATACTATGGTAGTATAGTGGAGTCTATCATCTATATGCATTTGGCTAAGTGGAGCTTAGGCTTGCTTTGCTCAAAATAGATTTTCCTTATCATTTGAAAACACTAAGTTTTTTTTGACAAAATCACCCAAGGCATCTCCCAATAGAAATTGGTGATCCTTCAACCCTTGTTCAACCACAAGTTTTTAACTTAGAAATTTGGATGAGGAGATTCTTGATATCTTCCATGTCTTGATGCTCATATTGTCCTTTACTAGGGACATGGCTAAGTACTTAGATTCTTCCATCTGTAGAGGTTGTGCACTTTCCCCACAAGACTTGATTTTCACCAAGACAGGACCTTTCAGAAGCCTTCCCTTAGACCAAATGTACACGCTCCAACCTATCATCCCACTACCACCAACTGTCCAAATGGCTAAGTTATTGCAACCTATATGATCCAGGCAGAGCCCATATTGCCAAGTGGCTGCACTAGAAGCTTCTTAACATTTGGCCTCTCAAATCCCTTTGTTCTTGGGTGGCTTTCCACAAGTGAGATACACAAGGTAAACCATAGAAATGGGCCTTATGTAACCACTCAACATAAACCATTCCTTCCATTCCACCCATATGTTTCATTCACTTAGTTGTTTTATTAAACAAAACACAAGTCCTTGACTTAGAAATATTCCATAGCATGAATATAATCCACCCCTGTTTTATACTAGCTAAGCTAAGAATGATAGTAGTAGGAATCTTAACTTACGAAATTTTCACTAAGATTTCATCTACTAGGATTTCCCATGGCATAGTTTACACTTAGCTAAATTCCATGCAAGTCCTACTTTAGAATATCACTAATGCATAGTGAAAATAATGGGACAAAAGTATGAAGCATCACTTGCCTTTTTGGTATAGAATATAAGTTCACCCCTTGTGTTTGCAATGATCACACTCTTCAAATCACTACAATTCAATCAAGCAAGGCACAATTTCAATCTACCATTCAAGCAAACATCACATAAAATAATAGAAACAAAACAATGCATGCAAGCATGCCAAAGTTTTTTTTATTTACAAAAGTGGTTTATAATAGGTTATAAACATTCTAAAACACTCATTGGTCATTTCATAAAATGGTAAAACTATTTGTAAAAGATTTTACTTATAAACCATTTTTAAACCAAATCAATATTTTATGTGATTTGAAAATGCTTTTAGCAAAGTAATAATCTTTATAGAGTTCACCAAATACATTTTCAAATCATAAAACTTGGTGTTTAGGGTCAGAGAGTTTAAATCAAAATATTTCCTAAAGGTTTTCTCCAAAAAGTATTTTTAACAGATAAACAATATTTTTATTTGACTAGAAATGGTTTAAATCAAAGATTTATTCTTTTCCTTGACCAAATATATTTGCTAAACCACAAATTGATTTCTATGGTCAGTAGGTTCAAAACAATCCATTTTCCAAAGGTTTCATCTCAAAAATCATTTTAGAACAAATTTTATATTCTAAATATGCCTACACAAGTTTCTGCAAAAAAATCAATTTCAAAGAAACATTTTACTAAACAAAGGGCATGGTTGGGTAGGATTTGTCTTGCTGATTCCATTGATATAAAATTTGCAAAATTTGGACGTGTGGTTTGAAAGTTATGAATTTTATAAAATTGAACAACAAATAGATCAAATCTGTTTTTATTAAAACAGACAGGGCCACATGGCCTGTTCCTATTCGTCTGTACCGCTTCGTGCGGATCGTGCAATGAGAGGAGTTGGATTTTAAACAGATCGTGTGGCTCAGAAGCAAGAGTATCCCTTCGTTCATGTTCTATCGTGGCGCTTGGATCTACATCCTATGGTGCACAGCACGCTAGCCATCGAGTGGCGGCGCTGGCGGCGGCAGGTGGCGGCGCTGGCTCTGGCTACGGCGTCGCGGCGATTACAGGAAGCAAGGGAGGAAGGGGAGTGGCTCACCAGGTTCGCGGAGTGACGCTGAAGCTCAACGTGGTCTCGGCAGGGACAGGGGTGCACGGGGTCACTGGTGATTCCTCTCCAGAGTTCAAGACGGCTTCGGTTGTTCTCTGTCATCATCGAAGGCGAGTATTCAGTCCACACCACAACAAACAAATGATGCGGTCAGGTTCACGCGAGAAAAACGAGCACGAGAGTATCGATCAGAGGGGATGGGGTGGTCAGTAGTTACCAGGGGGTGTCGTCGGAGTGGAAATAGACGGCGGCGGTGACGGTCTTGGTCGTTGTCGAGGCTGTGGGTCAAGCGCGAGCAAGATGAGGCCACTGGTAGGTGTGGTGGTTGATAGGGAACAAGTTAGCATGGTCGAGGAGGCAAGGGGCGGCGAGGTATGGCCGGAATCGTCGCCGGAAGACGTCGGAGACAGCGGCAGTGCAAAGCAATTTGGAGGCAGCCTGGTGGCTCTCTAGCAGCGGGGTTTGAGGGGAAAGGAAGAGGAGAGGGAGGGGATTTATCAGGCGTGATCACGAGGATTAAACGTCAAGCCATCACCGTGAATTTACTCTGAGGAGTTAACAGCAGAAAAACGGCCGGGAGGGCGTGGTCAACGCGCGCGGGTGAGGACGATGACGACGTGGCCGTGGGCCTGGTTAGTCAGCGAGAGAGGAAGAGGGGAGATGGGGTCCATGCGTCGGTGACTGAGCGGGTGAGTTTGCGCGTGAGAAAAGCAACGGTTCGGGGGAGAGAGATGGGCTCCTGCTGGGCCAGTGGGTCTTGCTGGGCTGGGCTGCGATCCGATTCATTTTTTTTTATACAGAAACTTTTCCCTTTTCTATTTCTATTAATCTGTTTTGATTTTGTTTAAACTTTTTAAACAACAATTTGATTTCAAACTTTAACCAAAATTTGTGTAGATTCATATACTGATTAATAACACATTCCAAAGTCAAATTTAGAATAATATATTTATTCTTTTTAGGGTCTTTTACTTATTTAAAACAGGCTCTAGTATTAATTAAATAAGAGTTAATAATATTTTTAATCTCCATTTGAATTCAAATCACCACCAAACTTTGGGTGAATTTTAGTTCTGTTTATCAACATATTTCAATGTCTAAAATAGAACAATTATTTTTAGGGTTTATTATTTATTTAAAAATAATAATTAAATAGACTTTAGTCTTTAATTCAAAATAGGATTCAAATATGTTTAAAAACTCTATTTGTCTTTCTAAATTTTTCCAAAACCTTTTAGTAGGTTTTAATTGAAATTATAAACACTTTGGAATTTTATTTAAAACACTTTAATAAGTTTTAATGTTTATTTTAAAATGGAAAAAGCCTTTACTCAAATATAATTGGGTATAATAAATCCCTATTATTTTATTCAAATAATGCTTTACTCTTTTTATCAAATAGGAATATTTTATTTCATTTGTTTAGCCAAGATTTAATTTGGCCCTTTAAAATAGTCCTTATTTATATTTCTACCTTTGCTTTTGAAAGCCATATATTTTTATTAAAAGATCCAAAAATACTGACTCCAACTATTATAACTTTATTTATTATTTTTTATCTTTTTTTAAATCTCTTTAGGATTTTTATTTGATCAAAATAGGTTTTGATGTTTCCAATTAGAATCAAAAAGTTTCTTCTCACCCTAAATTTCAACAATTATTTATTTTGTTTATTTATTTTTCACATTACAAGATTTGGAAAATCTTGGGATGTGACACTAGATGATCTACTAATAGCTTGTTGTGAACCAGAGAGGGAACAAGTTAGGCCAATTTTACTGCTCACAATATTGTTTGATGTTTGTTTGTTTTGTGTCTACAAGGTGTTTGATGAAATGCCGAAAGAGATTCAAATTTGAATTTTTGATTCAAACTTTGTGGGTGTACTAGTTACATACTCAGTAGTCTGGTTAGTTGGAAAGGTCAAGGGGTACTGGTTTGGTTGGTTTTTGGAAAAGGGGTGATCTTCACATATGAACCAGATTCAGTTTTGAAATGTCATTTGAATCAAGTTGCCAAATGTTTCTGTAAGTTTGAAAGGTGGGCTTGGGTTCACTTTTACTTGGTCTAGCAAGGGGTGAAAGAAATGGAAAAGTTTCTGTTTGAAATCTTGGACTAGAAACACTCAAAATGGTCTAGTGAGCTGATACGTTGGAAACATATCTATAATTTTTGATGCTCCATGCTTGTTTAGTATCTACTTTGCTTTACTTGTCCACACTTTGAGGTGATTTTTACATGTTTTCTGGTACTAACCTACTAACAAGTTGCAACAGTGCCAGATGCATGTTTTCTGCTGTTTTTGGTTTCAGAAAAGTTAGTAAAGAAATATTCTCGGAATTGGACGGGACAAATGTCAAAGTCAATTACTTTCCGTGGGGAACAAGAAGTCCAGAGGGGAGCCGGAGGGGCCAGCCAGGGGGGCCAGACCCACCCCAGGCGCGGCCACAGGTGGGCCCGCGCCTGGCTAGGGTTTGGCCACCCTGGTCGCCGCCTCGGCCTCCCCCTTCACCTATAAGAAGCCCCCGATGCAGAAACCCTAAGTACCCGATCAAATATCCACGAAACCGTCTATAGCCACCGCCACCATCGTCCCTAGATCGGGGGGATCTGAAGTTCTTCCCGTCACCCTACCGGAGGGGAGATCATCCCGGAGGCCTTCTCTCCGGTATGATGTGTGAGTAGTTCCACCTTGGACTATGTGTCCATGTAGTAGCTAGATGGTTGTATATCCTCCTTTGTGCTTTCATGTATAGATCTTGTGAGCTCCGTTCATGATCAAGATCTAATCTATTTGTAATCATGCATGTTGTGTTTGCAGGGATCCGATGGATATTGAGATTATTATGTTGGTTTGATTAATGGTTTTGTCTTTATGATTCTATCATGTCTGTGTTGTTTGTGATCTTGCATGCTCTCTGTTGTTAGTCGCTATCTTGGCGAAGTAGTTTATAGTGACTCCAAGAGGGGGTATTTATGCTCGATAGTGGGTTCATGCCTCTAGTTTCCAAGGGAAGTGACAGAAATCTCTTCGGTTGTAGATGTGTTGTTGCCACTAGGAAGAAAACAACGGTCTCTTGTTCATGGAACATGTGGACTGTTTACCTTACACACTTTGCTTAAAGCAGTTGTTTGTTGCTTGCAACTTAATACTGGAGGGGGTTCGGATGATAACCTGAAGGTCGACTTCTAGTCATAGATGCAGTTGGATGGCGGTCTATGTATCTTGTTGTATTGCCCAATCGAATCTCATAGGAACTTTCTGACTAGTAATTGCATTGTTATGCCTTGCTCAGTTCCTGTCAATTGCCCTGCTGTAATTTGTTTACCCTTCATGCCATGTTGTTTATCTAAGGAGAGCACCTCTAGTGAACTATGGACCCTGGTCCAATCTTTACCATTGATACACCTTCCATTGTTACCTGTTTACTTGCTACAAACCATTACCTTCCACACCATACGTTTAATCCTTTGTTACAACAAACCGGTGAGCTTGACAACCTCACTGGTTCGTTGGGGCAAAGCATTGAGTTTGTGTGGTGTAGGTCTCCGCCTTGCTTGCAACACCTGTGTGACGTTTCCTTCCTCCTACTGGTTCGATAACCTCGGTTTCTTACTGAGGTAAAACTTGCTCCTGTGGTGCTTCACACCTTGCTCTTGCGGTTCCCAACGAAGAGCTCCTACACCAACTCAGTGCTGCATCAATCTTTTCTGGCATCGTTGCCGGGGAGGAAAGGTAAAAGGCACTCACACACTTACCCCACGGCAACAGCAAGCCAGAAAGCTTCCTTTCTCTTTACTTTGTTTTTAGTTTGATTTGTTTCTTTTTCTTGGTTTTGTTTGCCTCTTTCCAAAAAACCAAAAAAAATTAGTCTAGTTTGGTTTGCTTTCTTTATTCAAAAACACACAAAAATTAGTTCCTGCTCTTGCTGCTGCTATTATTTTTGGCTTGCCCACCTTTGCCAAAATGAACTCTGCTGACAACACCAAGTTGTGTGACTTCACTAGAACCAACAACAATGATTTCCTAAGTACACCCATTGCTCCACCTGCTCCTGATGCTACCTTTTATGAAACTTTGTTAAATCTTGTGATGAGAAAGCAATTTTCTAGTGCTGGTTCTGATGATCCTGCTACCCATCTTAATATCTTTGTTGAACTTTGTGAGATGCAAAAGTATAAGGATGTAGATGGAGATATTATTAAGATCAAGCTTTTTCCTTTCTCCTTGAGGGGAAAAGCTAAATAATGGTTGCTTTCTTTTCCTAAAAATAGTATTGATTCTTGGACTAAGTGCAAAGATGTTTTTATTGGAAAGTATTATCCTCGTGCTAAGATTATATCTATGAGAAGTGATATTATGAAATTTAAACAACTTGATAGTGAACATGTTACTCCAGCTTGGGAAAGAATGAAGTCTTTGGTTAAGAATTGTCCCACTCATGGACTCAGTGCTTGGATGATTATCCAGAATTTTTATGCAGGTTTGAACTTCTCCTCAAGAAACCTGTTCGATTCAGCTGCTGGTGGTACTTTTATGGGCCTCATTTTGGGTGCTGCAACAAGAATCCTTGATAATATGATGGTTAAATACTCTGAATGGCATGTTGAGAGAGCTCCACATTGTAAGAAGGTAAATTCTGTTGAGTAAACTTCCTCTTTGAGTGAAAAGATTGATGTTATTATGGCTATGCTTGTTAATGGGAAAGCTCCTTTAGATCCTAATAGTGTTCCCTTAGCCTCCTTGGTTGCTCAAGAAGAGCAAGTTGATGTGAACTTCATTAGAAACAACAATTTCAACAACAATGCCTATAGGAATAATTTTGGTAGCAACAACAATTATAGGCCTTATCCTCCTAATGATGGCAATTCCTATGGAAGCTCTTACAATAATGCTAGAAGTGCCCCCTCTGAACTTGAAGTCATTCTCAAAGACTTTATTAGCAAGCAAACCACTTTCAATAAAACTATAAAGGAAAAGCTTTTAACTGTTGAGAAAAATATTTCCTCTTTGTCTGAAGCTCAGTCTTCCTTGATTAATAAAATGGCTGCTAAACCTGAAACTATGGAAAACACCTTTGCTACTGCTCATTCCATACAAGTTACTATTGATGAGAATGTTAGGATGTTAGCTCATCTTCATGCTAAGTGGGAAAGGGAAGCTGAAATTGATAGAAATAATAGTGTGTGCACCATCACCACTAAACCACAAGTAGTCCCTATTCCTACTCCTACTATGCATAAGCCTATTGAGCCTACTACTAGTGATGCTAAGTTTTATTTTGATATTGATGGTTGCAATATTTCTGAAGTGATTATGTTCTTGCAAAAGCTTGCTAGAAGTCCTGATGCTAGTAATTTGCATGTTGACTTTACCAAACATATTACATATGCTCTTGTTAAGATTAAGGAAGAGAAGCTAAAACACAAAGATTCTATTCCTAGGAAAGTAGAAGATAGTTGGGAACCCATTATTAATATGCAAGTGAATGACTTTGATCTCAAAGCTTCATGTGATCTTGGTTCTAGTGTCTCTAGTATGCCTAGGAAGATTTATGAAATGCTTGATTTGCCACCTTTAGAAGATTGTTATTTAGATATCCCACTCAATGATAATGCTAAAAAGAAACAAATGGGGAGTATTAATGATGTGATCATTATGGTTAATAATGCTTATGTCCTTGTGGATTTCTATGTTTTGGATGTTGAATACAATGCTTCTTGTCTTATTACTTTGGTAAGACCGTTTCTTAAAACAGTTGGTGCCATCAGTGATATGAAAGAAGACACCATTAAATATCATTTTTCATTCAAAAAAGGTATTGAACACTTCCCAATGAGAATAGAGAAGTTGCTCTTTGCTCCCCCTTTGAAAGCAAGGTTTGATGTTAATGCTTCTTCATTTGAAAATACTTGATTCTTCTTGCTTCTTATGCCTAACTTAAAGGCGTTAAAGAAAAGTACTTCTTGGGAGATAACGCAAGAGTTTCCTTGAGTCTTGTAAGTTATTAATTCAGTAATGACCTCTCCTTATCCTTTTTGTTTGCTTTTTGTGCCAAGAATGACCTCTAATGAGAGGGAAGTAAGATTTGGGGAGTTGCTGTCCCGAAACAGATTTCTGTCCTCCACCAAAAATATTCTTGAGGAGGCTCTGTAACTCGGATTAATCTCACAATTTACAAATAAATCTCCCAGTATATTATCTAACTTTCGTTAGTTCAACACTTTTTTATTTGAGCAACATAAGATATTCGAAAAAATCGGTTTCTACATGTTGGTCTGTTTTGAAAGATTTCTGCCATTATTTGCATTTACTTCTTATTGAGTTCTTTTTAGGTGAATTGAGATTTTTGAAGGAGTTAATACAGTAGCTTTTGTTTTTAGTGAAAATCCTTGCTGTTCCAAAGCTTTGCCATAGGTCTAATATCTTTTAAATACACTAATGTTGCTAATAAAGATTGTGTGAAGTTTTGTATGAAGGAAAAATTTCAGGTGTAAAGAGAGAATGATGCAATGAGATGAAGAATGGACAAAAACTCAAGCTTGGGGATGCCACCATGGTGTCATACCAAGAAATATCCAATAGGTACAAGCGTCAAAGCTTGGGGATTCCCAAGGCATCCCCTTTTTCATCAATAAAAAGCTCAGGTCTGTCTAGACACTTCGTTTTTATTGTTTCATGCACAGTTGTGTTGTTCTTGGAGCGTCTTAGTTTTTGTTTGCTTGGCTTAGGTTGTTTAGTTTGCTTGAATAAAGTAGTTTGGACCCCCGTTCTCGCTGTGTTGTTTTGCAAATAAGTTGCTTGGTGTTGGAAAGGAGTAGTAAGTTCTTGCTTGTAAGTGCAAGAGGAGCTTGCATTGACTGTGACTTAGACTTTAGCATGACATGCTAGGTGTTGTTTTTCCATTATGCTTAGTGATTATTGATGTATCATGTCTTGTTCCAAACAATTGGGATTGCTTAGTGTGCCTTGAAGAAACTATGTGTTGTTTTAGCATGCAAAAGCATAGTATTATGGTATTCTCCTTTGATGCTTTGTTGGGGTTGACTTGGCACATGCTCACACCATGTTATGACTATGACAAGTCACCATTAGTCTCTATGATCATTTAGTCCTTGACTTGTAGTACCACTCTATGCTTTGATTAGTATGCTTTGTTGCACTGCATGATTATGGCCATTATTGCTCTCTTAGTTGGTTGCTCCCAGTCTTTTGCTAGCCTCCACTTGTATGAGTAAGTTCTACTCATGCCTCTAACTCCCAACAAGCCAATTATTCCAAAGTGTCCACTATAAACTCCTATGCATGGTGTGTTACACCATTCCAAGTATATTCTTGTTTTCAGCTACCTTCCAATTAAAAACTATTTTGTTATGTGAAAACTTAGTGATTAAAACCCTCACGAACTTGATGGCACACTTTATTCTTTGCCCCTAATAAACTTGAACCATTGTGACAACTTTGTTGTATATGCTTGCACTTATAAGTTGGAATTAGCAGAACCGTCTTTGTCACGGAACGCTTCAACATTTCACTTGTACTCTGTACTCAGTTGATATCATGTTGTTTTGTCTATGGATGTCACTGGTGTGAAATAAAGAGGGAACTTGTAAGTCCATGGAGTTTGTATCTTGTGTTAGAGAAACGCCTGGGCCGCTAGCCTAAGCCATGCCTAATCATGGTGGAAACTTGCAGCATCACCATAATGAGCTATCTATGAAGCATCCTCAATAAAAAGCTATGCATATTGTAAATAAAAAGATTGTTGAGATGCTCATTGTCTGCTTGCCTTGTCATTTTGGTTATGGGAAAGCTCCTGTACCATATGCAAGGGGTACCCCGTTGGTGGTTCTCAATGATATGCAAATACTTACAATGACAAGAACTTACCTGGACCCAAAGTTGAGTATGCATGAGGTGTGGCCCTCGTATTCAAGGGACTTGATATTGCCAACTTATACTTCGTCAAGCATATACTCTAGCTTTGCCACTTTAATCTTAACCACTTCAAGATGCTTATGATAGGGGCAATGAGGGCTGAATGCTAACAAGTACCATAATTTTTGGAAGCTCTTTTTGAAACTTGTAATCCATGCTTCCTTTACAAAAAGGCATTTCTTCCACCACTATTGAGTCTCCACCTTCTACCTTTAGGCACCATTAAGAGAGCATAGTTGTCATTATGTGTGCAGTGTTCCAAAGCTTATTAATTGATGCATAATGTGTTATTACTTGTTCTTGTGCTATTTGTTTCTGGTCACCCTTGTGAACTTTGCAGGTGTCATATGCATCTATATTGCTACTCTATGAGGGACAAGCTGATTGCCACTATGCTATGTTTTCTGCATGTGAAACAAACAAACGTTTTTCAATGCATGTTATAAATGATCTTTGTTTGTAGCTTTTCATGTTGTATGCATAGTTACTATGTCCTATTGTTAGAACTCCATATTTCATGCACATGTTTAGAGTTCTTTGATCCCAGCTTTCAATGCTTGCAAATGGTTGGATCTTTATTGTGAGGGTGCATGTCACATCAAAAATTATTCTGTTTATCACTTACCTACTCGAGGACGAGCAGGAGTTAAGCTTGGGGATGTTGATACGTTGGAAACGTATCTATATTTTTTTATGCTCCATGCTTGTTTAGTATCTACTTTGCTTTACTTGTCCACACTTTGAGGTGATTTTTACATGTTTTATGGTACTAACCTACTAACAAGTTGCAACAGTGCCAGATGCATGTTTTCTGCTGTTTTTGGTTTTAGAAAAGTTAGTAAAGAAATATTCTCGGAATTGGACGGGACAAATGTCAAAGTCAATTACTTTCCGTGGGGAACAAGAAGTCCAGAGGGGAGCTGGAGGGGCCAGCCAGGGGGCCAGACCCACCCCAGGCGCGGCCACAGGTGGGCCCGCGCCTGGCTAGGGTTTGGCCACCCTGGTCGCCGCCTCGGCCTCCCCCTTCACCTATAAGAAGCCCCTGATGCAGAAACCCTGAGTACCCGATCAAATATCCACGAAACCGTCTGTAGCCACCGCCACCATCGTCCCTAGATCGGGGGGATCTGAAGTTCTTCCCGGCACCCTACCGGAGGGGAGATCATCCCGGAGGCCTTCTCTCCGTTATGATGCGTGAGTAGTTCCACCTTGGACTATGGGTCCATGTAGTAGCTAGATGGTTGTATCTCCTCCTTTGTGCTTTCATGTATAGATCTTGTGAGCTCCGTTCATGATCAATATCTAATCTATTTGTAATCATGCATGTTGTGTTTGCGGGGATCCGATGGATATTGAGATTATTATGTTGGTTTGATTAATGGTTTTGTCTTTATGATTCTATCATGTCTGTGTTGTTTGTGATCATGCATGCTCTCCGTTTTTAGTAGCTATCTTTGCCAAGTAGTTGCTAGTGACTCCAAGAGGCGGTATTTATGCTTGATAGTGGGTTCATGCCTCTAGTTTCCAAGGGAAGTGACAGAAATCTCTTCGGTTGTAGATGTGTTGTTGCCACTAGGGAGAAAACAACGGTCTCTTGTTCATGGAACATGTGGACTATTTACCTTACACACTTGGTTAAAGCAGTTGTCTGTTGCTTGCAACTTAATACTGGAGGGGGTTCGGATGATAACCTAAAGGTGGACTTCTAGTCATAGATGTAGTTGGATGGCGGTCTATGTATCTTGTTGTATTGCCCAATCGAATCTCATAGGATCTTTCTGACTAGTAATTGCATTGTTATGCCTTGCTTAGTTCCTGTCAATTGCCCTGCTGTAATTTGTTTACCCTTCATGCCATGTTGTTTATCTAAGAAGAGCACCTCTAGTGAACTATGGACCCTGGTCCAATATTTACCATTGATACACCTTCCACTATTACCTGTTTACTTTCTACAAACCATTACCTTCCACACCATACGTTTAACCCTTTGTTACAGCAAACCGGTGAGCTTGACAACCTCACTGATTCGTTGGGGCAAAGTCTTGAGTTTGTGTTGTGCAGGTCTCCGCGTTGCTTGCAACACCTGTGTGACGTTTCCTTCCTCCTACCGGTTCGATAACCTCGGTTTCTTACTGAGGGAAAACTTGCTGATGTGATACTTCACACCTTGCTCTTGGGGTTCCCAACGAAGCGCTCCTACACCAACTCAGCGCTGCATCATGAGCAAGATTGGCAAAAATGACTATTTGCTTTATTTGGTTTGTTTTTTATTTTCTCTTGATTTGTTTTTGCTTGGAATTTATTTAGATGATGTTGTTTTCACCTTTCAACCATTCCTTGCTATTTAGATCAGTCACACAAGTCCAACCATGCATTCATACAATCATCACATACACTCATGCATTCATATTGATGTTAATTAACAAAAGTTTTTCTTAACCCTAATTTTGGTGATTGGAATTGGATAATCATTGTTCAATATTTTTGGGATGTTACAAGGACCATTACAACCCTTGGAAATTCCCGAGTGGAAATGGGAGGAAATTGGTATGGAATTCATCACAGGATTACCCATGACACCTAAACGGAAAGATATGATATGGGTGATTGTTGATAGACTCACTAAAAGTGCACATTTTATTCTAGTAAATCAGAAAGATAATCCCGAGAAGTTAGTAGAATTTTATATCAAGGAGACAGTAAGTAAGCATGGAGTGCCCAAAAAGATCGTAACTGATAGAGGATATGTGTTTACTTCAGCATTTTGGAAACAATTACATGAAGCACTTGGTTCAAAGTTGGATTTCAGCATAGCCTATCATCCAGATACTGGGGGTCAAACTGAAAGAACCAATAAAATATTGGAAGACATGCTTAGGGCTTGTGCATTAGATTTTGGAGGTTCGTGGGAAGATCATCTACCATTGGCAAAATTTTCCTACAATAACAGCTATCAGAGTAGTCTGAAGGCAGCTCCATATCAAGTACTCTATGGAAGAAAATGTAGATCACCAATATGTTGGTATGAGCCTGGTAGTAGCAAAGAATTTGTGCCAGACTATATCAAGGAAAGGCAAGATATCATAGATGTAATCAAGGATAGATTAAAAATAGCTCAAAGTAGACAGAAAAGTTATGCTGATCTAAGTCGAAGATCATGGTATCCTGAAGTAGGAGACATGGTATATCTCAAAGTAAGCCCAATGAAAGGAGTTAAGAGGTTCCGAGTTAAAGGAAAATTGAGTCCCAGATATATAGGACCATTTAAAGTACTAAGTCAGAACAGGACCATAGCATATGCTTTAGAGTTACCACCAAGATTCGCTCAAGTTCATAATGTTTTCCATGTTCACAACTCCGGAAATGTCTTAAGGTTCCAAATGATGCAATCACACATCAAGAGGTGGAATTACAAGAAGACCTAACATATGTTGCGAAACTCTGTAAAATTCTGGAAGAGAACTGGAAAAGGTTGAGAAATAGGGAAATCAAGTACTGCAAAGTACAGTGGGAGCATCACCCCGAGAGAGAAGCAACCTGGGAGAAAGAGGAGGACTTAAGAGAAGCCTATCCAGAACTATTCAGGTACACTTCAGTAAATTTCGGGACAAAGTTTAATTTAAGGGGGGAAATATGTAACATCCCAGCATTTAGGAATCAACGAAGGGTATATATAGGAATTTGTGCATATGCATGCATTCATTTGTAAAATGTGGGTAAATTTTTCGCCAAGTAAAAACCTAAAGTGATCAGAGTTTCTTTCACTCTCTAGGTATAGTAATAGCTCTAGAGAGTGATCGTTATAAATTTTGACATGATCTTTATGAATTAATGTGTTTTGGGGAAAAGAATTTGAATTCAAATTTGAAATTTGAATTTATATTTTAAAATTTAGGAAGTGATATTTTAGAATGAATTCCAAAATTATTTATCAATATTATTTAATTTAATCAAGAGATAATAAATAGTAATAGGAATTCAAAATAAAGAAATTCAAATAAGAAATGAATCTTTATTCCATAAATAAATTACAAAGATTGATTCATTGAGTCAATAAAGGTTCATTACAGTAAAGAAATTACAAAAAGAGAAATTCATATATGAACAAACTATTACAAATTTTTACAAAAGAATGAAATAAAGATTGCAAAGGAATCTATTTATCTAAGTAATCTTAAAACTAAATCTTGAGTGTCTAGATCTTGTACCTGCAAAATACAAAACAAACAAAAAGGAAAATGAAAGTTTAAGTGTTAGTTTTACTCTCAGTAGAGAGTAGTGAGTTGCACTTCTCAAGATTACATCATTGAGTAATTTTTATAGGGGCGAGTTTCACCAATATGAAAGAATTTGATCTTTCATAATAAATAAGCCACAAGTCAAATATTCACAGCAAGTAAGAGGGGCAATTTTCACCAGGAAGTTAAAAGTTAAAAGATCAAAAGGTGAGACACCTCACTGATCTGATCCACAACTATGTACCAAGCACACAGGTAGCACAATCACCAAATGCATGGTCTGTGATGTCGACATAGCAACAATAGCTCACACAAGTAAAAGGAGCAGCACAGCCATGGGCAGCCCCACTAGTTCATACTTGCATCTCAAACACCACACCAAGAACACACTTAGCTTAGCAAAGCCAAGCAAACCACCAGCCAAAACCACACACCAGATCATCCTAGCATCTCAAGATGGTGACATAAGGAGGGGTGGATGAGGTGGATAGCAAGGTCAAGTTGCAGGAGCTAGGAGGTGAAGGGCAGATCAAGGACAAGCTCATAGGAACTAGAAGTAGCAGGAGCAGAACCAGGAGGTGAGGGACCAGATCAGGCCAGGAACACAATCAGTGAGATCAAGCCACTATATCAACCAACAACCACCACAATCATCAACTACTGTGGTGATAATCATAAAACATCCACATATTTTGTTCATCTTATCCAAACAGAAAAGCATGTGTTGTTTTATAGTTAACCTATCAGTGATCACCCAAGTGGGGTGAACCTATTATAGAGGATTTTGAAATATAAAGGCCATAAGTAAACTCTACCAAATGCACCAGAATCTCAGACCAGCATCATAGATCCTGGTGATAACAAAACAACTTATATCTTCCAACATGTGCTCATATAGCTTATAAAATCTAGGCACATCTCCTAATGGAGTAGCACCTCAGATTTCATAAACTCTATGCACCAACATTAAGCTATAAGCAAACCAATCATCTTAGCCAACTAGGATCCAAGATCCAGTGAACAACCATGATACTTAAGCATATATATGAGGGACAGCAAGATAGGAATCTAGTTCCTAGAGCCTCAGACCAACATCATAGGCATAAATATTAAGAGAAGCTTTCAACTTATTTTTGGCATTTATCCAATCTTAAGCACTGACCAAAGTAAAGCTAGTAGTAGAATCACAACTTGTGTGCCATAGTTAAATGGTGTCACAAGAAGAGACTCTATCAACCAAATAAAACCATGAACATGCTACCATAAATAAAGTGGCAAGCCATTGACATCATTTCCCTGAGATTACACTCAGAGATCATCAAACATATCCATATATCTTCAGAGCATCATTAAATTCAAATGATTAAGTTTAGTCTATTGATAACCATACAAGCCAACATCTCGATGCGTTGAATAACCAAGCGATTATTGCGCAGTACTAGAGTACTAACAGTAGAGGAACACACTAAGCATCTACCTAACCAACCAGGTTTCACAATAATACCATCAGCTTAATCAAGCTCAATTACCAGTTAGAGGAAACACTATAGAACCACTAGCATCATATCAACAATAGCATCAGATAATCAAATCATGACAGTAAGCACTGAAGTGCAGTGAGCACAATCCTCACTAGGCATCACTACCAGATCAAATCATCAGCTTACAAGCACATAGAGGGATGAAACCTAGAACCATGGAAGAACCCTAGAACCAGTATGAACCCTAATGAGGGATGACCAATAGTTACACACAGATGAACTCAGAGGAGATAGAGGCATGGGTGATAACCAAGAAACAACTCACATGTGGTCCTCGTTGTAGAATAGAAGAGGAAGCATAGGGGCCGACGAGCGCACGGCGGCACGGGGAACACCCAAAGGGTGTTGTAACCCGCCCCAAGCCGAGGCGGCGGCCACAGCAGCGTAGGAGGACGGACAGCGCCACCACAGCAACGCACGAACACCTCACCTCACCGCACCACGGGAGCACCGACGGAGGCGTCACCAGCACCACCCAAAACCCTAGGGTTCGGGACGGGGCTAGCCTGGCCACAGGAGTGCCCCAGAACCAAATCGAGTTGGAGCAGACGAAATAGCATGGTCAACAACCTCGCCATACACCACGGTGGCGACCAGGGAGGACCACGGCAGCGGGAATCGCACGTCGGCGGCATCAGTGACCACGGGGTCTAGGAGGAGAAAGGGATGAGGACGAGAGGAGGTGGGGCTGTGGACTGGGCCAAACAGGCCAGTACCCCTTCGGGGAGATCTTTTGACTAGGCCACTTGGGCCAAGTTAGGCCCAATAAGCCCAATGGTTGGCCCAAAATCCTAAAAGAAATTTTAATAATTAATAAAAGACCAAAATAACCCTAGATAATCAATAAAATTCTAGAGCATAAAATATAAGTCTAAAAAAAATAGTTTTAGATTCATAATAATCCAACCTATTTAATTAAATTAAGAAATAATGTATATATATAATTTTTGGTCAAGAATTTTATAATATATATATTCCCTATGGCATTTTATAAAATTAAAGAAAAAGGATAAAAATAAATAAAAATCACTTTTATTATATTTTGTTATTGTAGTATTTTAGAAAAATACTAAATAAATATATAGAGTTACCAAAAGAAATTCACTTTTATTTAAATACTAATTCTTAAAAGAATTATTAAATAAATAAATATAAGAGTTTATATTAAATAAAAAAATTAGTCTTTAACTCTATTAGTAATATATTGAATGTAATATTTATAAAATATTAAAGGTTATTCCTTAAAATGAATTCCTTTATTACTTAAAGAAATTCCAGAAACTAAAATATTGGGTCAAACACACAAAGAAGATAAATAATAAATAATGCATTACATTATTATGCATATTCATTTTGCTTCTTTAAATATTGTCCTTACCGGGCAATAATGATGTTTTGTAGACATAGAAGCTCAAGGTCTAGTGCAATCATCTGACTTCACTACCTTGCAATCACAAGGCAAGTTCATCACTTGCTCATGTCCTTTAAAGAGTCTTTACCAAAGTATTTGCAAATTGTGTGTTATCATCTATGTTTCAAGGAAAGACAATATTATTTCCTTAAATAAATAAATTGTTGATATCATCCTAAGTGATGATATAATAGAGCAATAGAAATTAAGTTTCTATTTGCAGCAATGATAATCACCTAGGAATTTAACAACCCCTGGCATCAGTGATTCTAGCGCCGTATATAACACGTTAGCCATGAAATTTGGAATGGGACGAAGAAGTCATCTATATCTTTTTCCCTTTCGTATGGAGGCAAGATGAACCTAACGTGACGTTGTGATTCCTTGTGCGGATCCAACATATGGGTGAGCACCCTTAGGCCCCACGTTTTTGGTGTCTAGATTACCTATGTGTGGCTGTCAGAGGTTTAGCCGGACCTATTTAGTACTTGCCAGGGGCATCACCAGCTCATAGAGTCTTCGGGAACTCATCAGGGTTTTAGCCTGCCCAAAAGGGGGCTTAACGAAGGTGAGCCAGCCCCGAAGGATCGTGCAGACATATGGGGTCCCGGAAAGGGTAGTGATTGGCTTGGATCACCTACTGAGCCCCACATCATGGAAATGTGGACAAGAAAGTACACCCGGTTATGCAATAAGGAGTTTAACTCTCATGGGTAAAGTAACGCACCTCTGCAGAGTGTAAGAATTGTAACTTGTTACTCCCTGTTCCGGGAAGAAGCTACGAATGCGGCAGGAAAGGAACTCCATGAAAGTTTTGGTAAACCTGTGAAGGCTGATGGGCATAGTTTTTCAACAATAAAATCAATCTTTGAAGAAAGATTTACGAAAACTGCATAGTGCTAAGGACTTATAGTCCGAGGTGGTAGATAGAGCATCAAACTTCCCACCTTGCATATAATGAACTTCTTGGGTAACGCTGTTACTCGGCGTTTCCTTTGATCCCCTGCTTAGACTCTGAGGATCCAGAAGATACCCCAATGTATGCAGCTGAAGGTCTTCTATGAAGAGCCCGATCTGTACGGTACCGTAGAAGGGGTGGACTACAAAGTCGTCTATGGAGAAGAGCACCATGACTCAGAATAATTACCGTAGTACTAAGAACCAATTGAGCCGAGCAACATGAACAATATATAACAATAAGTTGTTGAGCTCAATTTGGAGTTGAAGTTGTCACTTTAAAACTTCCGCTGAAACACTTTATATTTGGTTTGTAAGTTGAATCTTTTGAAGTCTTGAACTTCTAGTATTGTAATAATAATAATGTGTGTATGTTTATAATATGGACCCGCAATGTTTCTGTTGTACCACTCTGAGGGATGTGATATTTACGGAACGGTGTTCTATGAATGTCATGTCAACGACTATAGTGTACTACACATGTAGTGGTATGCTGGGTCATCGCAACTACTCTATCTATGCTGAAGCTTTTCGGATTAATAAAGTAGAGAAAACATGAGACTACCAATCATGAGTAGGATCATCATCTCGTTATTTAAGTTTAAATGCTGAGTTCCCTTTTTTATTTTGGTTTTCTTGCTCGTGGACGATCAAGTTTAAGCTTGAGGAGATTGATGGCTGTGATATATAGCCATCTACGTCCGTATTTAAACTAGATATTATTCATATATTTGATGAAGTATCTCTCAAAAACCTGCCACTAATGCCTAATGATCAAAGGGGTATGCAATCCTTTTTTGCTATTTTTTCCTGCGCAGATATTGACGTATGATGATAGAAATAACTACATAAATGCCAAAGATACAAGATTTCCAACACGTCAAAGAAACCAGGAGCCTTGAAGTGAATGTTGAAGCTTTAACGACCAACTATACGACGGAAATTTTATTCCGTCCGTATAGTTGGCATCGACTTCATTAGGTCAAATAGAACAACTTTCGTGAAGGTACCCCTATATAAAGAAGCTTCGAGCGACGGGAAACAGAGCCTCTTTTCGACCCCAACTCTCCCTGCCACCAGAAGTCGCCATGCTAGAGGAATAGATCTAGATCTAAACTTCTAAACCATTCTCCACCACCATAGCCATCTTACACCACTTGTAATAGTAGATCTCTTCTCCAATTGGCGACATTGTAAGACTATTTGCTATCAACCTTATGATCTCTATTACAATGTTTATGATTGTCGATTTCATCTCTATGTGTGAGTAATTCTCCTTGGGCTAAGAGCTTCAGCCTAGCCATATAGCTTTTTGTGCATGTAATTTATCATAGATGGGATCATGTATTCATTTGTATGACATGATGATTGTAGTACCCTCTCTTGCCTCAATCTAAGGACTTGTCAGGTACCCAAGACCCCGAGGATTGATCCAGGTAAAGGGAGTGTGAGTAATGACTGGTCTGCAGGATAGGAACCCTAGTGACAGAAGGGGTAGTATGGCTGTATGTGAGGAATTTACTTGGGATTAACAGTGACATCACTATGCATATCATTAGTTCTCTTTCTTCTATAGATGAGACTAGTAGGTTATTGCTATAAGCGGTTGCAGAGGCGATAATAATTATGGATGCACTGTCCATATATAATTATCTTGCTCTAACAATTACATGCATACCTTATTATTATCTATTATTCCCATCGGATGTTTTGCACAGCTACTGGTGAAAACCGAAGACCCTAGGCTCTCTCTCTCCATCGTCAACAACAACAAAAATATCGCAAACTCTTGGTCTGGTGAAAATGCAAAAGGAATTTTAAAACTCTCGAAGATACGTTTAAGTAATCTCACTTTGATTTCTGCTTCCTGAGGATTTGATAAACCTAGGTCTACTAGGAAAAGGAGCTATACTATATCTGTAATCTGGATCGAAGGTATCAGAGCCGGACGAGTCGAGGGGAACATACGGCACCAGTCGATGCGCTTCCTCGTATTCCGCACCTGCACGTAGAGAGGTACGAACTATTGCCTTTGACCTTGGCCGGATCTTTGGGTGGCTCGCCGGAGTTCTTACCGGAACAGAAAGTTTTTTTTAGCCTGGTTCTGCGAGTTATCCAATAGATACCAATGTGAAACTTTCATTTGGTGGTTGCTTTACAAAACACCCCTTTTTGGCACTCGGAAAATAGAAAATGGCTTTTGGTGCGATGAAAACGAAAACTTTCTCCTGCAAAATTCTAAGTCATCTCAAGATGCACATGTGTACACAATATGGGCACATTATCATAAACTATACCGCGATTCTAGCCATAACATTGATCGTTTGGCTTGAAAGCCATGAAACCTCAAACATGGTAGCTCATTTTGAGAAGTTTTTTCTGTGAGATTTACAATATTTCCAAGTTTTATATTTTTTCTTGCAACTACATCACATAATATGTCACCATGTGAAGGTTTTACATTGTTGGATCATTTTTGAATTTTTTATGTCCGTTTCAAACTATATGGCGAGCATGAAGATTCTTAGCTCTAGGTTGAGCCTCTCTAAATTTGAAGTGGATCTCTGATGAAATAACATATTGTGAATCTAAAAATAATTTTTCCAAAAAACATAAGCATTAGATCATGTACATGTAGTTCAAATCTGACCGACTTCCTACCGATTCAGTGGGAATTTGTCTTTTTCATGAATGGTGGACGGAAAGGTTTAAGATACCCCGGTTGGGAAATTGTGCATGTAAGGTGGTCTAGTATTTTTAAAAAATGGGATGATACCAATGTAAAACTTTTATTTGGTGGTTGCTTCACAAAACACACAGTTTTGTCGGAAAATAGAAAATGGCTTTCTGGTGCGATGAAAAAAAAACTTTCTCCTGCAAGATTGTAAGCCATCCCAAGATGCACATGTGTGCATAATATGGACATATTATCACAAACTATGCCGCGATTCTAGCCATAACATTGGTCGTTTGGCTTGAAAGCAATGAAACCTCGAACATGATAGCTCATTTTGAGAAGGTTTTTCTATGATATTTACAATATTCTAAGTTTTTTATTTTTTCTTGCAATTATATCACATAATATGACATCACGCGAAAGTTTTACATTGTTTGGATCGTTTTTAATTTTTATGCTCGTTTCAAACTATATGTAATATTTTTATGCTTAACTTAATTTTTATTTACAAATGTGTAATATTTGAGTGTAGATAGATAGATCTTTTTTCTTCAAATTTTGATATATTATTTGTATTTTCTGAATTAGAATGGTTTAGTTATAGTTTTTCAAAGTTTAATAAGATAAAAGTAAAAATAGCTATGTCGAGGGCATTGCCGTCGACGGCCAGCTTCGTGGGGCGCCTAGCTTGTTGGTCATCGGCGTAGCCTCTGGCCATCGGCGCCTCGCTCTATTCCTGTAGTGGTTCTAATACCCAACCAATCCTCGACCTAAACCCTTGATCACTTCATCCGAAAAGAATTATCACCTTTAAATAGTAATCCTCTATTTGATTTATTCCAAACATTTGACATATATAGCAGGCGCATAAAAAATCTAGCCATATATCTCTACCGACTCGGCGCTCGTTCCAATCACACATCGTATTCTACTTTTTTATAAAAGTCCAATTATTGTCTACCTTTTTCCATGGTTTGCAACCACTCCTCTTATATTTCTTGTACACGCACTCCACCTCAGGCTATACAAGTCCTCTCCTACCCTCTGCCAGCTTCCGGTCAGAAGAAGCTAACGAATCCATCCGTAGCTAGGAAGAAGGGGAGAAGCTACGGAATAGGATAACTGTGGCGGTGCGCGACAAACGATGATTGTTTGGATCAGCTGGATCAATCAGAGCTCAGATGTGAAGAACACAGGAGCTGGTTCTTGGATACGTTTTGCTTGGTAATTGTGCCTATTGAGAAGATATAGTAAGCTCATAGAGTTGATACTGCGAGCAGGAGTTTGCATGGGGGATAGGCCATGGCAGCAGCCACATGAGCAGGCTTCTTGTTCAGCACACACCGGGATGATCCAACAAGCTTCTTGTGCTGCTACCTCCTCCATCCATGGAAGCATCATGTAAACCCTAACACCATGAAACTGTCCTTTTTCGTTCTGAAATTAAAGCTTTTTCCTGATGTTTTCCTCTTTCATAATATTTCGTTTTATGAATTTCAATACCTTTGAGCTTTGGGACTTATATCCGTGTATTATCTATTTATCTATGATGCATGAATTGGTCTTTCACAACATAAGTAACTTACCTGGAGGCTTAAGGATGAAGTAAGCATCTTAGTTTGAAGATGATGTTTCAGAGTTCGTGTACTATTGTATATATTGACTTATTTTGATGGTATTGGTCCAAATTAAAGAAGGCGATGGTGCAACTAATTAACTAGACTTGCCACCATAAGAAACTTTCATCTCCTTGATGGATCCCTATCTGAAGATTTCAGTTGTCTCCTGTTTTCTTATTGCCTTTCAAGTTCTGAGAAATGCATTGGAAGTGTCGTTTCTTATTCACCTTGCAAGAGAACATTTCCAATAGATTTGTTAATTATGAATCTCGAAACTCAATTGTTGCAACAACTCTTCCTTAATGTATCATCTTTCTTGGAGTGATGCTTCTCTCACACTGAAACCTTAAAATATATATGTGAGAGGGCTATTAACTTAACAATGATGGTCATGATAACCATTTTGTAAATACTCCACATCGTACTATATTAATTTGTGCAAATGCAGCAGAAAGGACCCCAACGGATACGACGACATGGGGGAACTTGATCAAGCCCTCTTCCTCTACCTCAACAGCCAAGATCAAACATCAATTCAGGAACAACCGCGTAAGACATGCTTCATTAATTATTTCACATACTATAAACTTTAGAATATTTCATAAAATATCGTATTGAATAAATGTAGCCTGAATATTAAGCTGTGATGGGTAGAGGCAAGACATAAATACTTTCATCGACCATAAGTTGCACCTATTGAAAACAGCATGCCATCTACCACGACTTGACATGCCTGGTTTGAGTTTCGGCATATAGATGCGCGACAACGATGATGAAATCTCATTGGTCGTTTTCATTCTTTCCGCCCAAAGCTTCTATTTTCTGACATGTAGATCATCTCCCAAAAGGAATTATCTAGTTGGAGAGAGAGAGACAGAGAGAGACAGAGAGAGAGAGTGTGTGTGTGTGCGCGCGCGTGCGCGTGCGCGTGTGTGTGTGTGTGACGTGTAGAAAACACCTGCCGATGTGTACATGTTCTTGCCAAAGATGATCATGTTATTCTCTGCCAGAACAGATACACCCCCCTTCCTCAATATTGGTGTGAAACCGTATATTCTGTTGGGGAATTTAACGTGTGAAATGTGTGATATTCACTAGCTGATCACGCAGTACTGTAGAACTCTGGAATGGTCTCGCATCAGACTTCTCCTTCACGTGTGCATGCAGAGACTCTCAACATCTTCCCTTCTCGGCCGATGCACGCCCCCGAACCTTCTCCGAACGCTGCCACCCCGGGTTCTTCGAAGCAGCAGCGGCCACCGCCCAAGCAGCCGGCGATGCTCGCTCCGGCACCGGGTGGCAAGGCAACCGTCAAGGTCGATCAGCTCCCTAGCTACAATCTAGATTCATACATTTCTTGTGACGTTTCTGTGCTAAATTGTGATATCTTTAATAATACCAGAGAGAAGGAACCGGAAATGGCGGCACGGGCATGCCATCAACCTCAGAGCAGGAGGGCCCCAGAACGCCGGACGCCAAGACGCTGAGGAGGCTTGCGCAAAACAGGGAGGCCGCGAGGAAGAGCAGGCTTAGGAAGAAGGTACGTGTAAATATGAGCATTTAATTAAATTTAATACTCCCACTGTTTCATAATAAGTGTAGCTGATTTAGTGCAACTTTTATACTAAATCAGCATCACTTATTATGAACCGGAGAGAGTACAGTATTATTTATTGTCTTACTGCTAATGGGTAGTTGATTACCTTGATTGATTGCTTGGCATTCGCCAAGTCCCAAGTGTAGGATTGGGCTGATGAAGTTAACCTGGTAGCTACTGACCTACTGTGCCACCTAAAAGTTGAATATGTGCAATACTGTCGAGCTAGGGCCCTAAATGGTTTCACGTTTCCATACGACAAGTACACATCTTGTAGACTTTGGTGCATGTATGATGATTGATTCTCGATTGGCCTTTTGTGGCGATGTGCATGTGTAGGCCTACATTCAAAATTTGGAGACGAGCAGGGTTAGGCTGTCACAGATGGAGCAGGAGATGCAAAGAGGTAGCAATCAGGTATCCATATATATTCCCTGATAAAGATATAAAATAAGTCGGTTCCTAGGGGGGGGCATCTAATAAAATTGGAATTGTACAAAGATATGTAAAATAAGTTTTGATATGAATCTAAAAGAAAACAACCCCACCACAAGTGGTAGAAATCACAATCTTTCTACCCATTCACGTCATTTTTTAAAGTAAGGAAAAACCTCGCGACCTTTGCATCCTCGGATGCACACAACCATAACGCATCCACATCATTGTTCACAAGTGGTGACATCTTCTTCTCTACCAATGTTAGAGTCAAGTTTCTCAAGACAATATTGGGAGGGGCTCACCAGAAACCCTACCCGCCTTAAAGCAAGGCATTGTGGTGGTAATGCCAAATGTTAATGTTAAGTTCAGTGATATGGGATGGTTGCCATGGAGGATATATAGGAGATATGAAATTAGATGGTGGTGGCATATGAGAGATCATTGATGAAGAAGAAAGTGAACCATTGTGGCAATATAAGTTTCCATGGGTAGGTGGCATCGACAGAAGCAAATCGACATGCATTGCAAGCGCTAGCAACATGGTGAATAAATGGTTGATGGTGGTGAGGACATGTGTGGCAATGTGTGGAAGTGGAAGCCATCGAGAATTGGGAGGGATAAAAAGGTATCAACATTGGGCTTCTTTCGCAAAGCAATAAATAACGGAATTCTTTGGGACTGTTTGGGATAAATAAGCTGGATAAATATTATTTTGGCATCTTCATGATTATTGAAGCTACATTCATGCATATGTACTGCTCCCTCTAGTTCATAATAAGATGTATCGTCATGCTTATTGGACTTATCTAGGATGGTCGCTCCAGATGAGTAACAGAGGATCGATGAAGAGGTTGAGCACGTGACTGAAGAAATGGTAAAGTTGTGCGAATAACAAGGGTTCCAACCATTTGTGATGATTTAGGTATTGGGGGTGCGTCCATTTCATTATTGATGGATTATCAAGAACAAATTGCTAGAGATAGAGACATTAAATAATTTGGGAAGAAGCAGCTTTGGCCAATTAGTTTCTAGTTGGTCCTTTGCAAGTCGACCCATTGAGTGAGGTAGCTAATAACATGTTAAGAATCCTTCTTGGGGAGTATGTTCGCGAGAATGAGACTCAAAGGAATAGATGGATCCCTCCCAAGTGATGGAACATGTGGTTTAATTCGATGTGAAGCGAGGAACAACTAAGGGTAGGCAATGACAGTAAAGCAAGTAGGCACAAAGAGCCACTGGCGGTAAGAAACGTGTGTGGCAGCTATGTGCGAAGTGGAGCCATCCGGAGATAGCGGATGTATATATGAGGTCATTGTCAGAGGCATGCGACTAATTTATAGTGTTTTATATATGTATTAGCGATATAAGAATTGCAAGTTAGGGTTTAGCCATCCGGTCTAATATAATGACTCAATAATTAAAACAAATATCTAAAAATTATGTTAATTGCACAAGTTTTCTCATTCTTTAGTCATCGCCATATTATTTCTTGCATTAAGTGTTGCTCCATAAAGTGTATTACTATAGGATATCATGTTGTTGTATTATTCTTTTGATATTATTAAAATTGTGCTAGGTCCACAATTTTGCAAAAAGAAAAAAGGCGAAGAGAATTTCAAATCAGGCTGCATTATACTACTTCCTCCGTCTTAAAATAGATGTCATAATTTTTTCTAAATTTAATTGTATCTATACACTATTTAGTATCTAGATTCATCCAAATTTTGACACATTTCCGACGTCTATTTTAAGACGGATGGAGTATATTTTTGGAAAATATATCACTTACATTTATTTCTGACAAAAAATCACTTACATTTGTATCACTGACTAGCAAATTAATTTGTTTCATTCATCACTGCAACGAAGGGTGCAATCATGGGTGGTGGAGCTGGTGTTGGAGGACTAAGCCCAGGCATGCATGGAAATTAACTAAACCCTGACACTTATTCAGTACCATCACAAACAAATTAAACTTCCTCTAACTTACGTGCATGGTAAAAAAAAATATTAGCAGAGGCGGCATGGTTCGACGGGGAGTACGCGAGGTGGGTGGACGAGCACGACAGGATGATGCGGCACCTCCGGGCGGCGGTGGAGGACCACAACGCGGCGGCGGCGATGGACGGCGAGCGGCTGCTGCGGCAGCTGGTCGACGCGGTAGCGGCGCACCACGTGGTGCTGGCGGAGCTCAAGGCCGCCGTGGCCAGGGCCGACGTGTTCCACATCATCTCCGGAACGTGGCTGCCCGCCGCCGAGCGTTGCTTCCTCTGGATTGGCGGCTCCCGCCCCTCTGACCTTATCAAGGTATCTTATCTCACTATTACTAGCGCGCTACGGTGATTAGCTAATGCATACCGCCTCGTATCTACTACTTTCTCCGTTTTAAAATATAAGATGTTTTAGGATTGTGAAAGAAAATATTTAAAATTCTTTTAATATATAAATTTACTTAAAACCTAAGTAAACCTACTTACTAAAAATAGTCGAGATACATTTACTTCGTCTTATATTTAAAATGGAGGGAGCAGTAGCTAATAGTACATGTCAGTACCGTGTTCATTGCTTGAACTTAATGCTTTGCTTTCCCTGTACATGTCGTCCACTATGTCAACGGTTTCTTTTGAATCTACTGTTTCGCCAAAAGGAAGTATACAACTTGTGACTTGTGAGTACATCTATCGTGCTAGTTTGATGTTTATAGATGCTGGTCATAATTTTTCTTTATCAACAACCAAAACATATCCGTAATATTTTTTTTGCAAAAATTCTATTGATCTATTAATAATCATCAATAGCAATAAAAAGAGTGCTAAAAAGTACTTCCTCCGATTCAAAAATAAGTGTTGGAGACCTAATACAAACTTTGTACTAAATTAGTACTAAATCACCAACACTTATTATGGATCGGAGGAAGTAATAAAAATTATAAATAGATCCTTGGACCTAGCGACGACTTCGGAAACGACATGTATTGTGACACAAAGACTAAAATGCACTCACGCAACATATGCATAGGTATGTATTTACATAAATCATTTTTTAATGGGACAAATTATTTGCCTTTCTCATTTAATAAGAAGAAGAAATGCCCGGCTTATTGACAGAGCCGAGCCCACACGAAACACCACCAAACAGGGGTCATGCCAAACACCAGTCCGCAAGATCAGATAATCTCCCACCTAAGCCGAAGAGAAAACGCCGTGACTGCTATTGGTTAAGAATAAATTAGTTAAGAATATATGATGGATTAGCTAATTTATATATGTAAGTAATTAGTACTAGTTGGTCGTTAATTAATTAAGGTCAAGGGAGCAGCTAGTTCTAAAAACCATTAGGCAGAGAGAGACGTATATATGATGGATTAGCTAGCTATCGTCTATCTAACTAGCTAATCCTAAGTAGGTGAGAGGTCACAGTTGATGGAACAGTTAGGCCTTTGCAAGTTTTCTACTAAGATTGATTATTACAGATGCTTATATGTGTTTGTTGTTTTCTGTGTTGGAAGGAAGTGTACATGGTGACGTGCAAGAGAGTTTGGTGACGGAGAAGTTAGATATGGTATGTGGGTGGGGGATGAAAAAGGTAGGCGTGTTGGCTAGCTTCTAGATGGAATGGAGGCAACTAACCTTAGAACGAAACAAGAAGAAAAAAATAACTTTAGAACAAAGAATACCAACATCTTTTGATAGTATTCATGAGTGACAAAACCAAGAAAAACATAAATAGAATTGACCTAAGTGCAAGCAAATAACACTACTCAATCATAGGTGATGAGACACCTAATTACACAACACAGGGAAAGAGGCTCACGAATGGGTAGAACATTGCAATTCTAGTAAGCGGTGAAATTTCATAGTAGATTACACACGATCGATCTTTGAAAAAAAAAACTAACTTTATGGATGGAGGCAACTTCCCCTAGAACGACCCTGTAAGAAAAAACTAACTTTAAAACAAAGACTTTTTGAGATATTCATGAGTGAAAAAAACAAGAAAAACACTAAACAGAAGTGATCTAAGTGCAAGCGTAGAACACTACTACTCAATCCTACCTGCTGAGACCTAATAGAAACATATTGGAAAAAAAAAAGAGGCTTGATCATATATGAATGGGTAGAACACTGTGATTCAATAGGCTGGAAATTTCAGAGATTACACATGATTTAATTCCAAAGGTTCTAAGATAATTCTTTGTGCAGCTCCATATCTCATACTAGTGTATTGTGCAACTTAACTGAGTTAGTTTTGTTGGAACATTATATTTATATCTATATAACAAAAAAACAAAAACACAGGTTGTAGCACGACACGTGGAGCCTCTTACAGAGCAGTAGGTGGCGGGCGTGTGCGACGTGCAGCGGTGGTCGCGGGAGCGTGAGGAGACGCTTGACCAAGAGCTCCAGGTGACATACAACTCCCTCTCCGACACTATCTGCTCCGACACGCTGCTCTCCCCCTACCCTGACATGACCGCCTACATGGCGCACATGTCACTCGCCATTGCCAACCTCTCCTCCCTTGAAGCCTTCGTCAGACAGGTAAAGAGTCTAGATTTTTTTACAAATATGACCCTCTGCAATTCGTCATTGTCAAAAATACCCTCCTCGCGCCGCAAAACCTAAAAATGCCCTGGCGGGAGGCTGAAAAGGCGACACGTGTCACCTCCCGCCACGGGGGGTGGCAGGATGTTCCTCCCGCCACAGGGGGTGGCGGGATGTTCCTTCCGCCTTTGGCCCACCAGCACGAGCGCGAAGTCGAACCTCCCCGCTGGCCCGGCCGTGGGGCCCACCTCATCCCGCCATTCCCCCTGGCGAAAGGAACATCCCGCCACCCCCTGTGGCGGAAGGAACATCTCGCCACCCCCCGTGGCGGGAGGTGACACGTGTCACCTTTTTAGCCTCCCGCCCGGGCATTTTTGGCTTTTGCGGCGTGAGGGAGGTATTTTTAACTATGGCAAATTGCAGAGGGTCATATTTGTAAAAAAATCAAGAGTCTACGCTTTCTGATATATTCGTATTGAACGTGGACGTGACTCTAGCATGACTGACAATGTCCCGCCCGTTTGATCTGACGATGCAGGCAGACGCGCTGAGGCTGCAGGTGCTGCACAGGCTGCCGCAGATCCTAACACCGTGGCAGGTGGCGCGGTGCTTCCTCGCCATCGCCGACTACTCCCAGCGCCTCCGCGCGCTCAGCTCCCTCTGGCTCGCCCGGACGCGTCACCAGGACCAGCCCGCAACGCCCAGCGCCGGTGGGTGTGGCCGGACCCATCCATAAACTTCCTCATCGCCTAGTCAGCTAGTACATTGCTAGGTAGGTATACATAGGGAAGATGGTTCATTAGATTCAGATAGAGATGGACAGCTTCTTTGGTAAGATGTTGATGAGGAGTGTTTGTGAATGTGTTACATATAAAGAGTCTATATTTTAATAAAGCATGGCCGATAATTAGGCAGCGCAGAAATAACAACTGCAATTCACAATGTAATGTGTGTTTGCTATACTAAACTGACATGGAGGAGTTGGTATTGTGAATGATCTTATTGCCAGTTAAACAATCAACAATATTACTGTATGGTGTTACGAGTTACAAATGTGATCTACAGCCATTTTCCCAACCTAAGGGAAACATACTCAATATTCATTTAAGTTACTACAACAATCAATATGCCATTTCTTGGCTATCTTTTTAAAAATATATACCAAGAAAAGATGTATCTATCATGAGCCTGCGGAGTTGAACCAGTGTCATATCAATGTCTACACAAGAATCGCACAGAAAAAAGGATGAGCACCCTCCGCTGCTATAATCTGTCGAGGGCGTCAACGATGGCCTTGCGAAACGAGTCGTTGTGGAGGAAAAAAGAGGACACGTGGCCTCCTGTGACCCAACGAACTTCGGAGCCCGGCCATGCCTTCTGGAGCTGCAAGACTGAGTGTCTGGGAATGTAACCGTCATCCTGAAACAAGGAGGACATTGTTTTAGGCTACAATCAGGCTTCAATAGTAGACATTCTGAGATCTGATATTAGCAAAAGGTTTCAACTTCAGAACACTACAGATTACTAACAGAGGTTTGGATGATAATTGAATAGATCATCTACAACAATACTGCAAACATATGATGCAGAAAACACATCAATTTTTACTTTTCAAGAAGTACACAAATATGATACTCCCTCCGTCCGCAAATAAGTGTACTTCTAGGTTTTGCCTAAGTTAAACTTTATTAAATTTGACCAACCTTTTAAATAAATATACCACATATATGAGTTGTCATATTATAAAACTAAATTTGAAAACAAATCTAGTGGTACCAATTTAGTGTCATAAATATTGCTACGTTTTTCTATAAAGTTAGTCAAAGTTTACTAAGTTTGACTTAGGACAAGGCTAGAAATACACTTATTTGCGGACGGAGGAGTATGTTGTTGAGATAGTAGTAAAGCACATACACTAGTAATGAAACCTGACGCTGAGTTATGCTCTAACGGATCTACCTAGTACACTGAAAGTAGAAGACCCAGGTGGCTTGAATCATATTATGATATTGACCATATATATGTGCTAAATAATAGGTGGGGTAGCACTAACCGTTGCACCAACAAATATGACAGCCTGCGGATTCTTCGGTAGTGGAAATCGAGTGACGTCAGTCAGAGAAAGCACCGATCGTAACCTGTCCTTTACTTGATCAATAGTGATTCCAGAATCATGTGCCACATCTTCCGGCAAAGAAGTTGCATCTTGAGCTAATGCTGCTGCATCTTCTCTCAATGCATCCCAAGCTGTGGCATGCCTGTAAAGTCCTTCACAGAAAGGCACGACAGCAGAATGTGGGGCAAGAAATGGTAGTGTGGCAATTGGTGTAGGATGCAAGGATCCAACCATTGCAGCATGTACGCCACCTATTAATAACAAATAAGACTCATGAAAAAAATGGGAAAAGATATCATAAATAGACTTTCTATAAGGTCTGAATAAAGTTCATAAAATACATGGGATTCTCAGTATCATATTCATATGCATTTTTTCTAATGGAACTAAGACAACATAGTGAAGATCAAGGAGATAGGTTTGAGAAAACTCATACTCCCTCTGTCCCAAAATAGATGTCTTAAATTTGTCAAAATTTGGATGAACCTATATACTAAATAGTGTCTAGATTCATCTAAATTTTGACAAATCTGAGACATCTATTTTGGGACGGAGGGAGTATTATTTATTAGCGCTACTTGTAAGGAATAAGGATAAACAAATATAGGAATCTTGAGAAACCAAGTTAGAATTGGATGATTTTGATGAATGGGCCACTGCAGGTCCTTAACTCTTAAGAGAGAGATACATACCCATGCTGAGCCCACATATGCCCAACTTGCCATAACCAGCCTCAGCCTGCAACCAGTACAAGAGGCTGCGAGATTCATCAATGGTGGCTTTTCCTAAGAGTAGAAGGTCACTGACGCATTGAAGCTTTGACCCATGCTGCATGCTTGGACGCCGTTGCCCATAATAGGGGCTGCATTCATACAAGATGTCAGTACCTGCCAGTTATTCGGGAAGATTTGAGTCAAAGAAAAATACAAGAAAACCTGACTATACAAACCTCACCTCTCAAGAACCATAGTTGCAATGTTGTCCTTCAAAAGTGGTCCACCAAGCCGGAGCCTTCTCTCAAATGAGTGATCACCAGTGCCTAAATTATTGACAAAAGTTCAAGTTGATTCACACTAAATGAGTAAATGTAAGTAATAGATAAAATTTCTTTGGAAGTAAGGATTATTGACAGGTATTAGGAAAAATCAGAGTGAAGAACTCCAGGCAAAACACAAATACGATGATCAGGCTTGTCAGTACAAAAGCATCACATGGTGAAAACATGAATCCTAGAACCAGAAAGATCTCTCATCATTTAACTTAGGTAGTTAGAAGATTGAAAAGTTGAAATTTCTGCATTTAGGAGTATACTGATCCTGTTTTGAAATAAGGTGAGGGAGCTAAATGTCACAGAACTATAGGCATCAATTACCATTGATCAGTAATTCAATATAGTGTTCAACATGTAATATCTAATGTGAAAGGCATAAAAAACTACATATTTCTATTCGAAGTTAAGAAGATTCCTCTAGCTAGATGAAAGTGGTACATTAAGATAGATTAGGATAACGATACAAACTTTTTACCTGCCAAATGGACCACACACGCCATCTTCTCTGGGGAGAAAGACTTAGGTGTAAGAAAAGCAACTCTCGCGCTATGACTCTCAGGAGGCAACGCATGAATTAGTCGCTCATCACATGTCGTCCTGAAAGCACCCTCTCGCAGAACAGAGTTCTTTGTCTCCCAGACTGTTTTCCATATGGGTTGCACAGCAGTTGGTGGCCAGTTCTGATGAGGAGCTTCAGGAAATAGCTGCTTCACCATCCTCTCTAACAACTCAAGTTTGGTACCTCCCCATCCTTTTGAGAAAAATGGTGTTCCTATTTTCGTGCGATGGAGGAGAGTCCCATATATGTGGTCCAATACATAATGTACTAACCCGGTATTCACTGATACCATATTCAGTGAGTTTCTTATCAATGATGATTACTCAGTCTTTGTTATCAATTGCAATCACAGACACTGATGAATGCCTGCACCACAAAGATTTAACAGTAGTTCAGGTTAGCATATTTTATAAGAAATAAAACATTCGAAGGACAACCAACAGCAAAATAACTTAAGAATAGAACAAACAAAACTCGCTAGTTCAAACTTTCAGATAAATCGTAGAAATAACAGTGGAAGCATTTGATGGATACATAAAATACTGAACTGCAAAAAGATAACTTATACAATTTGGGCCAACTGCTAAGGGCATAGTCGAACTGTGGACATGACATTCAGCTGGGCTCCAAGTAAATGCACAGCAATGTCCAGAGAAGTACCATCAGTTAGTTTTCAAGAGCCACTGGTTTGGCAGGATAGAGCCAGAAGACCCACGAGCAGAACTGAGAACTGTGAAAGAGAAGTTGTGAATTGTGAAGTTGGACTTAACCACCTCAAATTAAAGATGAATTAAAGTGAAATTTTGCCTTATTAACAGAAAAAACGATCAGGACATAGAGCTAGGACTTCCAGGAGATGAGAATTCTAGCGCTGAGTTATGACCTACGAGATGAGAATTCCCCGGAACAATGCAGCATCGTGCCATCAGATATTCAGATTCAAGGAACACAGCCACACCAACTAAAAAAACAGCATCTCTACCGAAGGAACGCACCTAATCGAGTCAGATCTGGAAGAGAATCGCTTTGCGCTCTTGGACAATCACCACCTGACGACGCCCAATGCAGGTACGCCGTACGCGCTCTTCTCTACCGCGTCACGTCTAACTAGACAGATCAGGATTCCCCCTTAAAGCACATCCTCGAACAACAAGCAGACATCGAATCTCTTAAGAGAACCACCATGACACGACGGGCGGCTCGGAGAGTCTACCTAATACGCGAGGGCTGGAGGAGAGTGAACGGACCCGCGGGGGAAATCCGTTCCGTCTGCGGCAGGAATTCGCACAATCCGGACCGGGATCCGCCGACAGCGAGAGAAGGGGAAGCGCGCGAGGAGGGAGGGGGGTGGAGGGAGAACCTCGACGACGATTGCAGCAAGAATTTTACCTCGTTGAATCCGCGGCTGCCGCGAGGAAGACGGCGGGCAAGGCACGACTTGGCTGTGGTTGGCCGGAGATGAGAGGAGAGTTGGTCGCGTTGTCGGGAGAGAAGCGGTGGGCGACGGCCGCGAGGTGTAGTGTAGTTCTGTCCCGGCCCGCCCGCCGCGGCACATGGTTTTGGATATGAACGCTTTGCGACTAGCGAAGGTGGACAGGTGGGGCCGCGCTGCAGAGGATAAGATGTGGCCGAATATTCCTCTTTTTATTTAAATTTTTTTTTCTTCAAATTCTACCAACTATTAATAATCATCAACAGTAGTATAATAAATAAACCTAAAAATAATATATATTACAAATAGGTCGGACCACCTAGCAACGACTACAAACACTAGAACGAGCCAACGATGTTTGGTCGTCCTAACTCCTCCATCATTGAAGACTAGCAAGTTTGTCATAGTAGAGCTTGTTGTAGTACATAGACGAGAAGTTGTCGCGCTATGGTTACAAAGGACCATCGCATTAGAGCAGCAACCAGATGATAATCATAGATCGGAGGAGACTGACCTGAATAGAAACCAGCGAGTGAAAGATTAGTTTGAGCCATCATAGCGTGCAGCTGTCACGTCCCATCAAAAATGCTGTATAAAATTTCTTTGAAAAATATACAATGTAAATTTTAACTGTATTTTTGAAAAAAAATACCAACTTCTAAAATATCATATCAATCTTAATGGATACACGATTGCATATATCAGAGTAAATAATAACACTAAATTGTTTTAACTCAAACTGCTATCCATGTCGTCCCGATTTTTTTTCGTCCGTGGGATGTCGACGATCGACGGATAAAAACCATCCTTGCGTCTGATGATCTATGGTGTTCGTCAACGATCCTGAATCACGAACTGGGTCGGCGACGGATAGGCTTCGCAACACCATTGCTCGCCGTATGGTGGACCATGCTCACGCCCTTGGCCCGCTGTCATCATACGCGCGCAATAACACGCTCGGTCCGAGGAGCATGGTGACCCTGATTTGCGAATTGAGTCGCCAACGGGTGGGCTTCGCACGAACCTTACTCAGCGTATGTTGGACCGTGCGTGTGCCCTGGGTTCGCCGTCAGCATAGGCGGGAAGTAGTGCACTCGGTGATAGGCATGTGCTGGACCGCGCGCGCATTCTAGGCCCACCGTCATCGTACGCGGCACTACCGCCCTTGGTGAGAGGCATTCTCGACGTAAAACACGTCCACAACCGCCAGTTTGCGGGGCCCTAGCATACGCGGACACAGTTTCAGCCGTGACACGCCTTCGCACGCGCCGCGTGGAGCTGCCATCGCTGGAGGGTGGGCCTTGCGGTGTATGGTGCTCGCCATTTGGCCCGCCATCAGCATAGGCTGGCAGAGTTTTGCTCCGTCGAAGGCGTTTCAGGCACGACACGGCTCCACACCTGCCGCGTGAAGCCGCCGTCATTATCGTGTGGGCCTTACAGTCGACCGCGAGTGCTCCATGGGTCCACCGTCAGCGTACGTGGGCAGAGTTTTGCTCCGTCTCCGACGGTTTCAGGCGGCGCCATGAGCCCATGACGTGTGCGGACTCTCACGGTCATGGGGCCCGTCGAGAGGCAACGTGGGGTCGTGAGCCCTTACCGGCTATAGACTCTCGCGGTCACAGGGTCCGCAAAGAGGCTATGTGCGTCATGAACCCATACGGGTTGTGGACTCTTGCGGTGACCGGGCCCGCTGAGAGACGACGTGGCACCATTAGCCCATGCCGGACATGGATTCTCGTGTATGTAGGGATCACAAAAGGCCGACGTGGCGACTGATGGCAAAAAATGTGGCCACTTTTCGTTGGGACTCCAAGTGCAGAGTGTTGTAGCAAGTTTATTTTCCCCACAAGGGTGACTCGAGGGTTTATATCGAACTCACGAAGAATTGGTTATCAAAGGGTATTTGTCTTCTCCTCTTCAAGCAACCTATAAAGTAAAAGAATTTGTCCTGTATCCTCAACTCCACCAAGTGGTTGCCAAACACAAGGTTTCGTATTAGTAATATGAAATAAAATATAAAACAAACTAAAGTAAATACAGTAAAATAATATAAAGTAATGCAAACTAGATGATATGGAAGATAGTAGGGTTGTTTTTTGTTTTTTATGAGTGATTGCAAGTAGGGAAAATATTTTTGTATTTTCGAAATAATAAGTTGCAGAAAATAAAAAGGATAGTAGATGCAATGAAAAGGTGTTTCCTATGATAAAAATCGGACCGGGGTTTATGGATTCACTTATCTACTCTCTTTTTAAGTTGTGGTGATCACAAAACAATTCATCAATGATAAAGTTTCATAGAATTTCTATATATGTTTAATAAAGGAATTAATATGGGCATCACATTCTAACATAGAGATGAAATACATCTCTCTTATACTCCTCAAGAAAGGAAAATCTCCATGCAATCTTGAAATAACATACAAGAAAATGTCCTTCTACAACGAAGGCCCGTTTTTCATGACTGAAGAGTCTTCTACGACGGATACCCCTCGTGGTAGAAGCCCCGTCACAAATGACTCTACCACGGGGTTTTTTACCATGACGGATTGCATCCTTCAGCCATGAAAAGTCGTTGCGTCGTCGATCTGTTCGCCAACCGTGTTGACTGCTGACGTCATGCAAACTAGCATGTGGCGAACACCGTTAACGTCTAGTTAACGCTGTTAACTGTCATAGAAACTGTGGTAGAAAGCCAGGCCCATCCAAGGCCTAAAAATTATTAAGTGGGCCGACCCATTATGAAGGCCCAATAGTAAGTCGGCATGTTACTGTTTAGAGCATCACTATTTGAAATGGGCCCACAAGTTGGTCTGTCATATATTCAGGCCATGTACTATTTCGGCCCATTGCTATTCCGCCCTTTCACTGTTCCGGCCTGATATGCATCTAGTCTTTTACTATTTAGGCCTGCTGCGTATCCGGCCTTCCACTGTTCTGGCCTGATATGCATCTGGCCTTTTACTGTTCCGGCCTGCTGCGTATCCGGTCTTATACTCTTCCGGCCTATTGCGAATCTGGCCTTTTACTGTTATCGGCTTGCTGTATATCTGTCCATTTACTGTTCCGGTCTGCTGACAATCTAGCCATCTACTGTTCTAGTCTGGTCTTTTATTGTTACGGCCTGCTGTGAATCTAGTTATTTAATGTTCTGGCCTGCTGACAATCTAGCCATTTACTATTCCAGCCTACTGACGATCTAGCCTTTCACTATTCTGGCATGTTGTGTATCTGCCCATTTACTATTTCGACCTGCTGTAACTCTGGCCATTTACTGTTCCGGCCTTCTAGAAATCTAGGATTTTACTATTCTGGCATGTTGACAATCTAGCCTTTTATTATTTTGGCCTACTATGTATCTGGCCATTTACTGTTCCGGCCTATTAGAAATGTAGCCTTTTACTGTTTTAGCCTGTTGCGATTCTAGCCTTTTATTGTTCCGGCCTGCTGAAAATCTAGTCTTTTACTGTTTAGTCCTATTAGAATTCAGGCCTATTACTTTTGCAGCCCATTAGGATTTTGTTCTCGTACTAATTGGTCCGGTCACTATTCCAGCCTTTAACCGTTATTGTCATTACTATTCATGTTCATGTCCATGTGTCGTTTCATTGATCGTTTGGTTCCAGCCTGTTACTTTTTTGGCCTTTTTTTGGAACCGCCGACTTATTTTGCAAAACAACACACAAATGCCAAGACACTAATTAATACACAGACGAAAATTTAAACTACTTATTACAAAAATAAAAGTTTATTACAACACATTATTAAACAAAACCTGCATTCTAAAAATTACAGAGTGTTGGTATCCTCAATAAGAGATCGGTACATGGCAATTCGCTTCAATGTATCATTTGTCCTTTTCTTCAACATTTCAGCTACATATCTAAGAGCAGCTACACCCTTTCTTTCTGTAAGCAACACAACATTCGTATATATATCACCTACAGGAGCTATACTAGGTGGACTGGTAAGTAAGTTGTTTGCTTGAAAAATACAATGGAAGGATGAATGAGAAGAGGGATCACAACTTTCAGTCCTGCCTTTCGAGGACTCCTGCTTCGTTTCAACTGTAGCCTATACAATAAGGTGAAAGGGGTTAAAAAAAGAACAAGGGTAAAAGGTAGTATTATATAAATTAGAGATCATTTAAGAGCAAGCATACTAGTCATGGCTAAGAAATTTACTAGGCTCGCGTCTAAGAAAATAAAATCTGCTCCACTTTTTACACCAGATAGGAGACCCACTCATCCGAGTAAAAAGAAACAATAAAGGTATGGGTCTTGTACTAGACCCAGGGTCCATAAAAACTTGCTAGACTCACCCTCACCAGTGAAAAAGACTCTCTAGACACCACAAATATCCAACCTTGCACATGTTGGACATCCACTATGTATGAGTAAACCACATCATAAGCCAAAAATGCAACTTAAGAGTTACTATCTATATGCATAGTGGACCTTGTCCACAAGCCAAAAAGCTAAGGGTGACGCATAAACTTTAAGTAAGTATGAACTTACAGTAGCTCGTTCAGGCTGACAATTGCTTATTCTCAAGCGGGTTTGGCTCCTGGTCAATCTGCTAGTAGTATTGAGTCCAGAAGTTAGAACTCTGGTCCTTGTACTCCATTGTCCTTTCTCCACATTAAATCATAATATTTAAAACCGAGTTAGCTGGTTTGGATGGATGAAAGCACTTGGAAAATACCAAAAAGATAGCATTAAAAATGACCAGATGTATGATTCAAATTAGCTAGCTTGTTTGGATGGATGAAAGTAGTTGAAAACACCAAAAATATATTATTAAAATTGACAAGATGGACATTTTCTGAATTAAGCATTTGCAGATAGAAACACAACAAAACATGAATGAAAATGTCATGGCAGGTTTTCAGGTAGAATGACTTATTAACATAATATGCATACATGCAATATAACTTATTAACGTGACAAGAAACTGCCCTAAGTAACACACAAAAACCTCACACTTCAGCCTCACTTGGCATCAGATTTTTAGTGTTGGATCCTTTATGAGATGTTTCCATGACCCATTCAAGCGCTCGGAAAGAATAGCATCTACGGGTTAGTGTTGCAGGAATACACTGATAGTGTGAGAATGTAAGAAAGGAAATAATAGTGACAAGCTTATGATGTGTATAAGAACTACCATATGTGGGCACAAACGAAATGGCAATAGCATCCATGATATTAAGCAATATTCTAATGCTTTCATAGCTTACGAGTACCAAAAAAATAGTAAACGGGCAAGAGAAATTATTGACATGCGGCGAGGGAGGGTGGGACACACATGAGGGCGGCAGGGGCGGCGACTAGGCATTTTGAGGTGGATCCGGTGCATTGGGAGGTGAAGATTTTCCCAAGTGGAAGAGAGCACCGGCGGGGAAGGAACTCCGATGCGGAAGAGAGCACTGTCAGTGAAGATGCTCCCGTGTATAAGAGAGAGCCGGCGGTGAAGGAGCTCTGGTGTGGAAGAGAAGGCTGACGATGAAGAGGCTGGAGGAAGGTGGAGGTCAGAGGGGGGTGGGTGGCGAAGAGGCGATGGGGGATATAGGTGGGATGACGCAAATTTACCACCCATACCCCTCTATTATTGTAGTGCTCCTCTGGTCCTTGTTTCTAGGCCAGGGATAGAAGAGGAATTTTGCATCGCAAAAAACGGGGCGGGATTTTTGAATAGATGCGCGGGATATTTCGGCGTTGTGCAGAAATTTTGAGGTTGAAGCTTTCGACGTACGCTACTCCGACACAGCCGCTCCTCACGTGTTAGCCCTGTCTGGACCCATACGGCAGCGACAGCATGCTTACCAGCATTTAAATGAGTTTCCACACATTTGCCGAAATTGATAAGCATTATATTTTGAAAGCTTTCAAACAAGATGGCCAAGGTCATGGCCCTATCTCTGCCATAGTTTATGATAACGTGTCTATAACTACATGATACCTGCTTGGTCAGTGTTTAGGGTTTGAGGGTTTAGGGTTTATGGTTCTAGGGTTTAGGGGTTTAGGGTTTAGGTTTTGGGGCATTTTCAATAATGTTCAAGCTTTAGGCTTATATTCGTGGAATAGAATTGTGTTATCATAATTTAATGAAAGTATATCTCAAATGTTGATCTACAGGTGGATGATACCCGTGCCTGGTCAGGGTCGTTTACGGGTTTGGGGAATTTTCAATACTATTCAAGCTTTATGCTTATGATGATACCCTTCCTGGTCATTATTGTTTAGGGTTTCGGGGTTTAGTGTTTAGGGGTTTAGTGTTTTGGGTTTGAGGGTTTAGGTTTTAGGTATTTAGGGGTTTAGGGTTTAGTGCTTTGAGAATTTTCAATATTTTTGAGATTTATGCATATATTCATGGAATAGAATGACTTGGAAACAATTTAATAATGAAAGTATCTAAAATTTCGATATATAAGTGTATGATACATGGTTGGTTAGGGTTTATGGGTTGAGGGTTTAGGTTTTTAGTATTGCGGGTATAGGGTTCTCGTTTTTTAGGGGTAGTTTAGTGTTCAGGGTTATGTCTGAGCTTAGGGTTAGGGTTTTTAAGGGTATAGGGCTTAGGGGGGTAGGGTTTAGGGGATTTTCAATAATGTTTGACATCTCGTGAATTAGAATGGTGTTAGCACAATTTGATGAAGGTATCTCAAATTTTGAACTTAAAGCGCATGATACCTGCTTGGTCAGGGTTTAGGGTTAATAGAGTTTAAGGTTTAGGTTTTAGGGAATTTTCAATAATAATGTTCAAGCTTTATGCTTAGATTCATGGAATGGAATGACGTTAGCGTAATTTAATGAAAGCATATCTCAAATGTTGATATACCTAATTAATTAGTCAGGGTCGTTTAATTAGGGGTTTAGGGTTTAGGGAATTTTGAATAATGTTCAAGATTTATCCTTATATTTGTGGAATATAATTTTTTTACCGTAATTTGATGAAAGTATCTCGAATTTGGATTTATAAGTGCATGATATACCTACTTGGTTGGGGTTTAATTATGGGTTAAGGGGTTAAGGTGTTAAGGGGTTTAGGGTTTTAGTATTTAGGGGCCGAGGGTTTAGGTTGGGGGTTGTTTGGGATTTAGGGAATTTAGGAGTTGAGGGTTTAGGTTTTCGGGGTTGTTTTAGGGTTTCAGGAATTTTCAATGAAGTTTGAGATTTATGCTTATATTCGTGGAATAAAATGACTTAGCGACAATTTAATAATGAAAGTATCTCAAATTTTATCTATAAGTGCATGATACCTTCTTAGTTAGGGTTAAGGGGTTAAGGGTTTAGGGTTTTTAGTGTTTAGGAGTATATGGCTTAGTGTTTACATTTTAGGGATAGTAGGGTTTAGTGAACTTTCCATAATGTTCGAGCTATATGCCGATATTCATGAAATATAAAGGCGTTAGGGAAATTTAATGAAAGTATCTCAAATTTTGATCTATAAATGCATGATACCTAGCCTGCTTTGTCAGGGTTTAGGGGTTTAAGGTTTAGGTTTTATGGCATTTTCAATAATGTTTAGGCTTTATGCTTAGATTCATGGAAATGAATGGCTTAAGCATAATTTAATAAAAGCATATCTCAAATGTTGATCTATAAGTGGGTGATATATACCGGCTTGGTCAGGGTCGTTTAGGGTTTTAGGGTTATAGGGTTTAAGGTTTAGGTTTTAGGGCATTTTCAATAATAATGTTCAAGCTTTATGCTTAGATTCGTGGAATGAAATGGCGTTAGCGTAATTTCATGAAAGTATATCTCAAATGTTGATATATGAGTGGATGATAATATACCTGCTTAATTAGTTAGGGTCGTTTAATTAGGGGTGTAGGGGTTTAGGGTTTAGGGAATTTTGAATAATGTTCAAGCTTTATGCTTATATTTGTGGAACATAATTTTTTTACCGCAATATAATAAAAATATCTCGAATTTGGATCTATAAGTGCATGATACCTACTTGGTAAGGGTTTAATTATGGGTTGAGGGGTTTAGGGTTTAGGGTTTTAGTATTTAGGGGTCGAGGGTTTAGGTTGGGGGTTGTTTGGGGTTTAGGGAATTTAGGAGTTGAGGGTTTAGGTTTTCGGGGTTGTTTTAGGGTTTCAGGAATTTTCAATGAAGTTTGAGCTTTATGCTTATATTCGTGGAATAGAATGACTTAGCAACAATTTAATAATGAAAGTATCTCAAATTTTATCTATAAGTGCATGATACCAACTTAGTCACGGTTAGGGGTTGAGGATTTAGGGGTTTTAGTGTTTAGGGGTATATGGCTTAGTATTTACATTTTAGGGAGGGTAGGGTTTAGTTAATTTTCAATTATGTCAAGCTATATGCCGATATTCGTGAAATAGAAAGGCGTTAGGGGCAATTGAATGAAAGTATCTCAAATTTTGATCTATAAATGCATGATACCTAGCATGCTTTGTCAGGGTTCAAGGTTATAGGGTTTAGGGGTTTAAGGTTTAGGTTTTATGGCATTTTCTTTAATGTTTAGGCTTTATGCCTAGATTCATGTAAATGAATGGCTTTATCATAATTTAATTAAAGTATATCTCAAATGTTGATCTATAAGTGGATGAGATATATACCGGCATGGTCAGAGTCATTTAGTGGTTTAGGGTTATAGGGTTTAAGGTTTCAGTTTTATGGCATTTTCAATAATAATGTTCAAGATTTATGATTCGTGGAATGGAATGGCGTTAGCATAATTTAATAAAAGTATGTCTCAAATGTTGATATATAAGTGCATGATATACCTGCTTAAATAGTCAGGGTCGTTTAATTAGGGATTTATGGGTGTAGGGTTTAGAGAATTTTGAATAATGTTCAATATTTATCCTTATATTTGTGGAACTTAATGTTTTTACCGCAATTTAATTAAAGTATCTCGAATTTGGATCTATAAGTGCATGACTGTTAACAGTTTTGCCGCTGCTAATGGGGTGTCCTAGGCAGGTCCTATCGATGTACCCAGGCCACCACCGCCGCCAGCCAACGGTCCCCGTCGTCGGGTTGTTGACAAGTACGCCATAGGGGGTCCTTACTCCATAGGTAGTGAGCTAGGAGACGGAGGTCGTCGAGCTAGTGAACCTCCTGGACCAAACTTTGGTCCGGGATAAAAAGATTGAATCCGGCGAGCTTCCAGCGATGAGCGTTTCTCCCTCTCCCTTATCGAGAAAGTGTTCCACAACACAAAATCGGATTTGAGAAGTTGCACCTGGTGCACATTGTAAGTTTTCTGATTCTCGTTTGCAGTATCTACTATCATATCCTATAGCCCCCAAGCATAAAGTCGGATAAAGATCGTAGCATAAGATCCGAGTTTATGCTTATAGGATGCAAAAGAACGATATAGTGTAGCCCCCAAGGTTCGTGCTGGATTTTAACTTTGTTAAAGTTGCAGCCCGAGTCTTAGTAGACGTCTGATGGTATTCCTTCTTTAACTTACAGAAAGTTACATCTTACAACCAGGACTTGCTCAAAAACATTTGCAATAAGCACAAAGAGATTAAGGCTTTGCATCTTGAGAATTCCAAGCTGTAGATTGAGAGGGATGAGGCGGAAGGTAATCTTTTCCGACCATCAACCTTAGTTATTGTCATAGTCGAATTATTTTAGCCGACTTATTTTTTATTATAGAATTGTTGAAGCAATTCAACAAGATGCTGGAGGAGGCCGAGAACTTCCAAGTCTGCCAAATGGAGAATGCTAAACTCTGGGATGAGCTTAAGAAGCTTAAAAATGAATCACACAAATCCGTGAACGCCATCCTTGAGTCAAGCAATATGGAGAATGAGAGGCTCAAAAAGCTATTGTCCCTCCGTGATAAACAACTTGATGATTTGAGGAAGGATTTCAACAGACAGAAGGAGCTAGCCCAGGCCACAAAAGAAGAACTGAAGAGTCTCCGAGAGGAGCATTCTCAGTGGAACCACTATGTGCTAGGTAATGTTTCTGACTTTACTCTTCCTTTGATTTTTGGATGTTCTTTGGTAAGATTTTTATTTTTGGTTCTTTCCCAGATTCTCTGCATCTTTTTGAATCCTCTTCCTCTGAACCTTGCCTCGAGCGCATCAAATTGGTCGGAGATGTTCTTTTCGACTTCTGCTAGACTCTTGAAGAGGCTGGCGAGTCGGTTAGACTTTTAGGCTTAAACAACTTGCCAGTGCTCGAGATGAGGGAAAGTGCAGAGGAGATTTCAAAGATCATTGAGGATTGGAAGATTTCCTATGCCCGGACCGCTGCACAGACTGCCCTCACTATGGTGATGAGTCATCACAGTGATATGGAAATCTGGCATGTCACCAAGGGCATCACTGACGAGGACGATGAGGGTAACCCGCAAGACATCAAGTTCATCCAAGAGTCTTGCGCAGGTTATGCTTGTCGCATGGCGAAGATGACGAACCACACGACGCCATTCTTCCAATCCGTCAATGTGCCTCCTTGTCCCAAAGAGCCGGAAGATAGCCTCGTTGAAGAAACTTCTGAGTCTCTAGAGCAAAGTGGCGACGATGTCGACCCCAGCGCTCCAAGGTCTCCACCACCACCGCCTAAATCTATAGCATAAAACATTTGATGCATTATCCTGAACTTTCATTTGGTTTGTAATGATGGGAACAATATTTTGTTTTTAGATGTGCTGGTATGTAAGAACTAATGCTTTACTACTTAGCACTTTTTGTATATATATTTTTTGTGTGTGCTTGAAAATTTCTTAAGCACTTTGTGTTTACACTGTTCATTTTATCTGGCTCTCTGCCTCATTCCTTTCATGAGTCGGCCAACCTTTAGCACGGAAACTCTGCCGAGTCAACGAAGCGCAATTGCTAAACCAGTTTAAACTCGGAAACAGAGCCGACCTCCAGTACCAATAATTCATTACTCGGAATATGCACGCGTCTAAGCAATCGGATAAAAAACCAAAGCATAAACATAAAATTAGATTTATACCCTAAGGTAATATTTTTTATAGATATTCAAAAATCATAACCAGAACAAATATGAGCATAAATTACTTTCAAGCATCCTAGGATTTTTGAAAAAATGTCATGCTCTTTTGGAAATAAAATGGTAAAAAACTTCTCAAAAATAATATATGAGGAAACCAATATTTTATTTCTCTTTGAACATGTACATATATGATTACAAGGAAATATAACTAAGAATAAAAGGGACGTAGCTGTGAAATATTCCATGGACGGTCTAATTCATCTGGATCTGTACTACCGCCAGCTCTCTTTCTCGTCCGAGTATCATGTCTTTTCTTGATTGGTCTCATATCTGTTAAATAATACGACCCATTATGCAGAATTCGGCTAATCATAAAAGGTCCTTTCAAATTGGGAAGAGTTTGTGCTTTCTTTTTTGCACAAGTCGGAGAACCAAATGACCCTTCTTGAAGAACGATTTTGCACTCTTTGATATGATACTTGCGTAAACTTCTATTGATAGGTTGTAGATCTCTGCTCAGCAACGACACGAACTTCTTCGACTATGTCGAGATCATCTTGTCGAGACACTTCTACATCTTCTTCAATATACACTTTTACTATAGGAGACTGATGAATTAGATCACTTTGAAGAACTACTTCTTCACCATAGACCAAGAAGAAAGGAGTGTATCCGGTTGATATGTTAGGAGTTGTACGCAAGCTCCATATCACAGATGGTAATTCTTCCGCCCAAGCCCCCGCGGCACGACGAAGTGGTGCCTCGAGACAGGGTCGGAGTCCTTATAAAATGAGACCATTTGCTCTTTCGACTTTTCCATTAGCTTGTGGATGTGCGACTGATGCGATATCCAGTCAGATCCCTTGTTCTTCGTAGAATTCGACCAATTCCCCCATGGAAAAGTTGCTCCCGTTGTCAGTAATAATACTATGTGGATATCCAAATCGGATTATTATGTCCTAGACGAACTTTCTGGCTATGGCACCATCGCAATTTGTTATGGGTTTAGCCTCAATCCATTTGATAAATTTATCCACCATAACTAGTAGGTGAGTAAATCCACACTTTGTCATTTGGAACTGTCCTACCATATCAAACCCCCAGACCGCAAATGGCCATTTAATAGGGATTGTTCACAGCTGATCAGTCGGAATGTGTGCTTGACAAGCGTACTTTTGGCAGCCTTTGCACGTTTTGACCAGTTTCTCGGCATCCGCCTTAGCTGTGAGCCAAAAGAATTTGTGTCTAAAAGCTTTTGTCACTAAAGATTTGGCTACAGCACGATGACCACACTCGCCTTCGTGGATTTCTCGCAAGATTTCCACTCCTTATTCCGGAGAAATATAGCGCTGGAAAACCCTACAAACACTCCGATTATAGAGCTCACCATTGATTATCGTATAGGCTTTTCTCATCGGACGATCTGTCGGCCCAGAACATCGTCTTTGGGTAATTTTTCTCCTATCAGGAAATCTAGATAGGGTTTTGTTCAGCTGGGAATTATAGCCAGGACTGCTACTAGAGGTGAGTCGGATTTCATCGGATAGTCCTCATCAACTCCTGTGATAGAGGGAACTTTTAGGTGCTCTAGAAAAGCGCCATCTGGGACTTGTTTCCGCACAAAACCTATTCTTGATAGAGCATCTGCTTCCTCATTTTCTACTTGAGGGATGTGTTGAACCTTAAAACCATCGAACGATTTAGATAATACACCCACAACAGCTTTGTAAGCTGACATGTGTTTGTTTGCATTGCAAATATCTGATACTTGCTGAGAAACTAAATCCGAGTCTTTGTAACACATGAGTCTAGTTACGCCAATATTTTTGTCCATGCGTACTCCATGTAATAGTGCTTCGTATTCGGCAATATTATTGGTCGTCATGAAGTGTGTCCGTAACACATAGAATAGCTTATCTCCTTGGGGTGACTTGAGCACCATGCCAGCCCCTGAGCCTCCTCATGCTTTTGATCCGTCAAAATGTAAGGTCCAAAAATCCGAGTCTGGAGGACTTGTATTTTCTGCCATCTCTATCCAATCAGCGACGAAATCGGCAAGTATCTGGGATTTGATTGTTGTTCGTGTCTTGTACTCGATGTCGAAAGCTGCAAGCTCTATTCCCCACTTTGTGACACGTCCCGTGGCATTGCGGTTGTTGATTATATCTCGCAGGGGAGCAGTACTCACCACTATGATCTTATGCTCTTGAAAGTAATGTTGTAGCTTCCTGGCAGCGAAGAATACTCCATAGGCTAGCTTTTGGTAATGTGGATACCTTTGCTTTGACTCTGTCAGGACCTCACTTAGGTAATATGTTGGACGTTGCACCTTATGTTCATGGCCTTCTTCCTCGCGCTCCACTGTTGTTACCACACTTACGACCTTGTTAGTCGCTGTGATGTAAAGTAACATAGGCTCCTGTGGCTCTGGTGCTGCGAGAATTGGTGGATTTGAAAGTAGATCTTTCAAAGTAGGGCAACATCAGCTTTCTTGGTCCAGACAAATTTGTCGGTTTTCTTCAAGAGTTTGTATAAAGGTGCGGCTCTTTCTCTAAGCCGACTGACGAACCAGCTCACTACTGCAATACAACCAGTGAGACATTGCACATCCTTTAGGCGAGTCGGCCTGGTGATGTTTAGTATAGCCTTGATTTTGTCCCGGTTCACCTCTATGCCCCTTTCAGACACGATGAAACCTAACAATTTTCCGACTAGGATTCCAAAGAAGCACTTCTTTGGATTTAACATTATGTTGAATTTTTGTAGGCTAGCAAATGTTTCCTCTAAGTCGGAAATAAGCGTTTCCTTCTTTTTGGACAGCACTGCTATATCATTTACGTATACATGGACATTGTGTCCGATTATCGTTAAGGCAACGCTGCATGGTGCGTTGATATGTAGCTCATGTGTTCTTTAAGCCGAAAGACATAGTTTTGTAGGAGAAGGTTCCAAAAGGTGCGACGAAAGACGTATTGAGTTTATCTGATTCTTTCATCAGTATTTGATGATATCTGGAATATGCATCGAGAAAACAGAGTAGTTCCGACCCTGCCGTGGAGTCAATAACTTGATCGATTCTTGGAAATGGGAAAGGATCTTTAGGACAAGCCTTGTTCAAGGCAGTATAATAAATGCACATCCTTAAATTAATAGTGCCCTTTTTAGGGACGAGTACAGGATTTGCCACCCATTTAGCATGGATGACCTTTATGATAATCTGGCTAATTCTAGTCGGGCTAGCTCTCTAGCTATAGCTTTGCGCTTTTCATTACCAAACCGTCGTAAGGATTGTTTGATGGGTTTAGCATTAGGGTACACATTAAGAGAGTCCTCGACAAGTTCTCTACGTACTCTGCTCATGTCAGAAGGCTGCCATGCGAAGATATCTTTATTAGCTTTGAGGAACTCGATGAGCGCTCTTTCCTATGCGCGGTATAAGCCTACCCCTATGTTCGTCGTCTTAGAGGGATCATCTTCCATCAGCGACGTCTTCTTCGTCTCTTCCGATGCCTTGAACGACAAACCTGGCTTTAGCACCACATTGTTCATGGTGGGCATCTCGGACGGATCAACGGTCTTCTTGATCTCCTGGTACTCCTGGGCATGTAGCACGGTTTCAACAAAGGCGGCGGATCCTTCCTCGTAGTCTTGTGCTTTCTTCGGGTTTCCTCGGATGGTGATGACGCCCTTCGCACCCGGAAGCTTTATCATGTTGTAGATGTAGCAAGGACGAGCCATGAATGCCCAATAAGCCGGATGCCCAAAGATGGCGTGGTAAGCACTCTTGAATGGTACAACCTCGAAGGAGAGTGGCTCGGTCCGGTAATTGTATCGGGTTCCGAATGACACTTCCAATGTGATCTCACCTAGAGAATCCGCTTGTCTCCCTGGTACAATGCCATAAAAATTCATGTTGTTGTGATTCAACTGGCTTTCATGGATCTTCATGCGGTGAAGCGTCTCAATGTATAGTATGCTGATGCTGCTACCATTGTCCATGTCAGTTTTAGAGAACTCATAGCTATCAATAAGAGGATTGGCGACCATAGGATACTTTCCTCGACGATGTGTCTTCCTCGGGTGATCATTGCGGTCAAATGTGATGGTTACATCCGACCAGTCCAAGAATTGGGGGACAACAAGAACCGTGGCATTGAGCTCACGGACAACCACATTTCTAACCTTAGTTGGCTGAGTTCCAAGGAAACAGACATATGTGTCTTTCTTTGTGGGATAATCCTTCTTTCCGTTCGACTTGGGCTGCGCGAGGTCTGCTTCTTCCATGTCAGAATCTTCCTTGGGATCCTTGTATTTCTCAGAATTTTTCTTTCCTTTTTGTAGCTTGGCTCTATAGCCAGGGGATTCATATTTTTTGATGTCGTCATTGAATCGACACTCAGCATTGGTGTGGGTAGAACCTCCATTTGCGTCCAGGTGATGAACACAAGGGTTGTTGGCGACGTCGGCCCATGAATATGATTTTCTGGGCTATTGATCTCCTCTGCCCTAGACTCGAGAAGCTCCACGACCTCGTACCCGACCGCCTTCGCGCCCTCCTTGTCCTCTGGATCCGAACGTTGCATTGATGGCTGTATTTTCCGGAGCCGATTTATCTTCTGAGTTATTCTTGCGCTTCTGAGTTTGTTGCTTCTGCTGCTTGGCCGCATGAGGATTGGCTAGAATATTCAGCAGTCCATCTGAATCATCATTGGCATCAGCATACTTGTTTGACATTTCTATCATCTCTCCCAGGTCTATGACATGGTCACACTTTAGTCTATGACACAAAAGTCCGATTGGGAGTCCTGCAATGAAAGCTTCAATCGCAGTTTGCTCGTTTACTCCTTTGCATGAGTTCTTTGTGTCAATCCAGCATCCAAGGTAATCCCGATAAGTTTCTCCAGTTCTTTGAGTGCAATGCTGCAAGTGTCCGATTGTGCAAGGCCTCCTGTATGTTCCCTCGAAGTATGAAAATTACGCACTTTGCATATCATACCAGTTGTGAATCGAGTTCTCTGGTAGTTCATTGAGACATGATCGATCCATCTTCCGCAATATGAGTGGGAGATATCAAACTGCGACCAGGCTATTTCCTCCTTTGGCGATGCAACAAGCTTGAAAGAAATCCTGAAGCCAAGTATCTGGCCGAGCTGCATCGTCGTAGGGTTGAATGTGTTTGGCAATGCCGAAGTCAACCAGAAACTTTCTTTGAGGGATACGTGGGCCAAAGCATTTGGGTCCCACATATAAGTCCTCCTCCTTGTATCGTCGTGCTGCAATGTTGGATTCGATGTGATGGCGAGCGTCGTTTGGCGAGAGAGACCTACTCCCATGAGACTCGCGGCTTCTGCGTGGCGGAGTCGGATTCCTGCTTCTCCTTCCATCATCGCCACCTTCGCCCCTATGGCTCCCATGGCTGTGATGAGATCCTTCATGGTCGCTGCCGGGCGGTGATTTTCGGCTGAGCGGCGCAGTCCATGAGCCTCATTATGTTGACTCTAGGGTTGATTTTGTCAGGCTCCGTCCCTGCTTGATTCAGGGCGATCTGGGTCATTTCTTCGTCCGGCGTTGCCAGCCAGACGGCTGGGGGGCGACATCCTTAGCCGCTTGCTCTCGCTGGCAGCCCACCTCTGGGTCATCCCTATGGCAATTATTCTGCTGGCGATGGGTCTGGTGAGGTACCAATGCCCTGATGGCATCTTGAGACGCAGCTGAAATAACTCCCGACCAGTCCCGCGTATCCATGCAAGGATGACCTTTTGATCTGGTCCTTGAGTTTTCTTCCTCCCGGGGACGATGGCGTCGATCCGTATCCCTACGGGGTCTTTTGTCAACGCTTTGGCCTGCGTCAGTGTAACAAAATTCCGACCTTAAGGCAAGCTTGCCACCGAATGATGCCGCTGTCTTTTACTGTTCCAATCCTTTGTCAAGCAACGCTACACATTGTCGGACCTATACTTGTGCAAGTTTTCTCTTCCACTCTAGTTGCATTAACTATCTCTCGCCATGTGATGTCCATCTGGTATAATTTGGCATGAAACCAAATTGACAAAGGTGGATGCGGACTAGTTGTTTCTTTCTCCTGATTCCATTACGACACTTTGTGCACGGGCACTTTACACCAAACCTACCAGCATTAGGCATAATATGGAAAGCATGATCCAAAAAAAGACGTTGTATTGCGCACCCACTCTTCAGAATGGCGCCCCTGTTCATCCATTGTACTCCCTCCGTTTTAAAATATAAGATGTTTTAGATTTGTGAAGCAAATGTATCTAGACTACTTTTAGTATGTAGATTCACTAAGGTTTGGAGTGAATCTAGACACTAAAACAAGTCTAGATACATTTTCTTTATAAACCTAAAACATCTTATATTTTGAAACAGAGGGAGTACATCCAACTACGTTGCTCTTCTAGAGACATGTTTGAATAATTAGGAAACTGGCAACACATTATGAATGTCAAAAGGACAGAGAAACAATGCTTAGTTAGCTACATTAGGCAAGGTCAAAGCAATGGTTGTCCATAACAATATACTCCCTCTGTTTCTAAATATAAGATGTTTTACGTTTGTAAAGCAAATGTATCTAGACTACTTTTAGCATATAGGTTCACTCATGTTTAAAATGAATCTACATACTAAAACAAGTCTAGATACATTCTCTTCACAAAACTAAAATATCTTATATTTTGAAGCGGCGGGAGTATTAAACATACAGTCATATACTGTGATCAGCCTATTTTTATTCTGCAACTACCAATAAGTCCCTTATTTTACTAACCCAAAGCTACAAATCTTCATCTTTATTCAATCACAACACTAGATAGATAAATATTATCCACGAAAAGTCTCCAAACAGCTCAATTTTATATGCCTAAACTGAATCCATCTAACCTATATAAAAAGTAAGTGAACATAGCCACATGAGATCACCTAATCGATCCTTGGTTCTGCTCTTCTTCGTTGAATCGTCCAGACCAAGTCTTCGTCTGATGTCTTCAAGAATCCTACAAATGCACGCCACGCCAGGACATAGCAGAAGATTAGAATTGCTTGGAAGAATAGAGCAATCTGAAGCAAACAAATTAAAAAAAAATCGAGCAGTATTGAACAAACCAAGAAAGTATTGAATCACAGGACTAGATTTACAGAAGACTGCACGTCGAGGGTGGCCAGATAGAATCCGCCTCCGCGCATGGAGAACTGCCGCGGAGGCAGCGGCGACTTCTTGAACGGGCGGCAGCGACCACGGCTTGAGGAGCGGCCGCCGGCGATGACGCTGGTGGTGGCGATGGCGATGACACCGACGACGACCACGAAGACGAGGGCTTGAAGCTGCAGCGGAGGCAGCGAAGGCTTCTCACGGGCGAGCGGGGCGGCGCGAGATTGGGGATCTTTCTTTTGGTGGCGCGCTCGACACAGGTGGGATGGGTTTGGAGCGTTCTAGAAGGAAAAAATTCGTTCATTTCGCGGGCGCGTGTCACTTGGCGGGGTGGCTACCCGCCAATACCAATTTTTTTGGCCAGGCAGCGTCAAGTTAGATACAAATCGCACACACTAATTTAACTATACACTAAGTTTCACCAAGTTAGTTTAATCTATATTTGATATATTTAATCATTATTAATTTTCTTTATTATTTCATATATACTTTATTTTACCTTAGATATTGTTTAACGTAGCGGTAAAATATGTTTAACTAAAAACTTTAATCCAACGATCCCTAGGGTAAATACCCTACCCTAACCCTAGGGTTATATTACGGCGTTATAGGACTGTCGTCTTCTCCTGTCGTATGGTCCCTAGAGTTTGGTTGTACTACCCTAGGTATGAATCTTTCCTAAGGGTTCATGGGATGAGCTCTAGGGAACTATGCCCACGTGGATTAGAGATGGTCCCACCAACTGATGGATCCCTTGTGTTGGCAGTAAACACTAGGGAAATAAAATATTCCCTTGGGTCATGAAATCTCACCTTAGAGATATTTTTTATCCCTAGGTTATTCATTTTAGCTTTAGGGAGCCATTTTAGCCCTAGGGCTCTTTGCAAATTCTAGTAGTATGTTCTAGAGATGGATTATTGGCGAGGATGGCCCGAGCAACCACCGCGTTCTCCACTGGCGTGCTGTAGACTCGGATCTTATCTATGGTTTACTGTCAAATAGATCTCTGTGGACATCCGAGTTCCTATTAGCAAGAACCGGACCTCCCCTTGTCTTGTTTGGTAGTCGCTTGAATTCTAACTGGTATTGGGCAGGATTGCTGTCTATCTGATGTCTAAGATCGACGATGCGAGCAGCTTCCTTGAGCAAAAACAAGCGTTGTTTTTCCAGGTCCTCAACCCTTTTCTCTAGCTCCTCCGGAGTGAGATCCGAAGCAGTTGGGATTGGTATGGTGAGTGCATCTCCGTAGATTTCACGTGCACCCTTAGTGACAACATGTCCATCCACAGGAGGATAGATTGGTGTGGGATTAATCGGATCTCCGTCCTAGTTCTCCATCTCCATCTCTTCGTCAACTTCTTCCTCATTGGCTTCCTCTACCGGCTCTGCCGGTGTCGGGTTCTTGTTCTTGTTGTTCTTCTTCTTCTTTGACCGCCAGGTAGCCTTAACATTCATACCAGTGGCAAAGGAGGCTTTTGATCTGCCATCGGTACTTTCCAACATGGTTGGCTTCTGGACCTCGGACGAATCTCCGGTGTCCATGTCATCTTGCGAGGTGTAGTCTTCGTCCATGCTATCATATGGACTTGGAGGGTTCTCCGGCTCAGCCTGCGCTTGCTTGGAGGTGTATTCTTCTTCATACGCTGCCATCTCCTTCTCAAAGTCTCGGAGTTCCTGCGACATTAGTGATTTCTGAGGGGAAGCAGGCAAGTCAGTATTTTCTCCGATAGCATCTAGAACTGAGTCATTAGCGGCTCCATCATCGAAAGAGTCGGATCCAGATATTGGCGAAGAAATGCTTCTTTTTCTTCATGGACTCGAGCTAGCGGCATAGCTGGGTTTCCACCTCTGCCATCTCAAAGCTATGCTTGATATTGGCGATTGCTTTGTAGTCGATGTAGGGGTGCTTCATCATATGTTTTATCCTGTGCCTCAAGAGTGTTTTTCTGCTCCAGCATCGGTAGAACCGGATCCTAAGCATATATACTCCTCAATGGGGAGATTAGATCTAGATTTTTCTTCCACCACTTCTTCCTCTATAGGAGCGGGCTGGGTGGGTTCAGGTTTTTCCTGGATCTTGAACTCTTCCACCTCTACGGACAGAGCAGATCCAGACTTTTCTTTCGCCATGGTCATCACCTCAGGGGTGGTTTGGGCGGGATTAGTGAAACTGAGATGGATGTCGATCTCGCCGATATACATGATTGTGTAGGTTGTCACAGGTTCCTTAGCCGAAATCCAGGTCTCGTCGAGAAGAACGAGAGGGATATCACTAGCGTAAACCCCATGATCCATGGCGATTGTTTCTCTAATTCCTGCACACGCAGATTCCGCCCGAAATGAAGCTCCAAAGGTCACCTACCCCATAATGGGCGCCAACTGTCGTCGGGCTGTTGACAAGTACGCCATAGGGGGCCCTGAAGGCATTGAGAAGATGGCGTGTGAGCCATACAGTGTTTTGGGAGCGGTGAGCACAAGTTTACCCAGGTTCAGATTCGACTACGGTGATCAGATCCTACTCCTTCTAGCAACCCAGTAATATATCGGCGAGAGCCGGATGTTACAACGGATTACAATAGAGGTTCTCCTGTGTGAGTTGGTTGTGGTTGATATATGATCTGGTGCCCTAAAGGCTCCCATAGGTCCGGTTTATATAGTCACCGGGGCCTAGGGTTACAGGAGAGACCTATCTGGCTATGTTACAGAGTCGGTAACTAGATACAGCCTGGACTACAAGTAATACTACATGCCTAAGTAGGCAACTCTTCTGTTCCTTGTCATAGACAGAAGTGACTCCTCTTTCTCTGACTGGGACGCCCGTGAAGCAAAGCTCCAACCCGTTGGTGGGCCACCCTGGTCAGCGAGTCCTATTGGTATATCTAGAAAGTATATCCCCAACAGTCCCGCTTTCTCAGCATCGTCCTTCGTCATCGAGGAAGCTCCCGCACCCTCTAACTCCATTTTTGATGCGCTTTATGCCAACATCAGTGTCGAATCGGAGGAGATGGATGTCAACTTAGAAGAAATCGACTCTGCCATGAAGGAGATGGAAGAGGAGATCAATCGCGAGGAGCGGGCCAACAAGGCCGTCACATCCATCAGGTGTTCGTCGCCATCGGGAGTATGATGGAAGAAGATCAACCCAGAGCAGCTCGACCTAAACAACGGGACAACAGGAAGGGACCGGGTGATGACGCCGACAATGGTTAGGTGAAGGCCATGCCCCCTTCGGCTATCCCAGTGCAACAGCCGTAGGAACTCCCAACTAGTCCAAGCAACGCCAACCTCGCAAATCTATCGCCACCACCATCTATGTCTGTGACTACCCAAATCACTCTAGCAGATAGAGTGATGTACATCAATTTGCTCGTCAATCCTGTGACCGTTGCCCATATACAGAATGTTTTCCAAATGGATGAGAAGCGCCAGCAACTACTGGAGGAGGTGCATGACATCACGGAGCAAGGCGCAAAGTTAGATCGAGATCTGGCCAAGGCGTAGAAATCGATCGAGGCAGCTAGAGCCATGGAGGCCGAATACAAGACTCTGCTCAAGGAGCATAAGGCCAAGAAAACTCCGACTCATGTCGTCAATGACCCAATCATACAATGCAACTTGGGGTGGGCTCCTTTGAAGCCGGCACAAGCTAACCCATACATTGACAAAGATGGAAAGCAAGTCATGCCCATGCCCGCCCTCAACTTGGTCGTCACCAAGACTCTACTGGAGCAGGATAGATCCCCCGCGGTTGTGGAACATGTCTATGACCTCGTCGCTAAGGCGGTAAAACAACAGGAAAAGGCCACCTCTCAGAGGCTCGAGTCTGACCCGCATATTGCTAGTCTAGCGCATCCAAGGAGCCCAGGGAAGGATCCCCGCATGATGTCGTATCTCAAACGGGTTCATCAGAACCAAGACGGAGGGATGCATGCAACAGGGCTGATGCTATCCCTATATCTTCCAACCACGGAGGAAAGGATCACCCTCATCGCTCGCCCCCACTGCCCTGATCTTACCAGCATCACGAAGACCCAAAATCTCACCACTGCATGATCATGCCTCCGCCTAGACACCCCCAGGGCAGCATCGTCATTCGCGACAATGTGGAGCAGCCTCGTCATGATGGAGAGCACAATGGCAACCATGGTCGTAGGAGCAGGTCGCACCATGACCCTCCATGTCGGACAAGTAACCGCGACAGACGTGAGGAGTCGCAGGAGGGCAATATCAAGAAGGCCAACCCACCGCCACCTCCGCCTCCGTCGCCCCCTAGCAGCCACCATGGTGGAGGAGGACCGCATCGTTCACGCATCCCTTCCTATGGAGGCAATGCGGTGACCCGGCATACCACTGCATGTGTAGTACACTATAGTCATTGACATGACATCCACAGAACACCGTTCCGTAAATATCACACCCCTCAGAGTGGTACAACAGAAACATTGTGGGTCCATATTACAAACATGCACACATTATTATTATTACAATACCGGAAGTTCGAGACTTCCAAAAGATTCAACTTACAAACCAACGTAAAATTGTTTCAGTGGAAGTTTCAAATTTAAAACTTAAACTCTAAATTGATCTCAACAAATTATTGCTATATATTGTTCATGTTGCTCGGCTCAAGTGGCTCCTAGAACTATAGTAATTATTCAGACTCTTAGAACTCTCCTCCGTAGACGATATCATAGTCCTCCCCTTCTACGGCTCCATATAGGTTGGGCTCTTCATAGAAGACCTCCTCCTGGCTCTCAGTTGCATATATTGGAGTATCTTTGGGATTCTCAAAGTCTAAGCAAGGATTCCAAGGAAAGGATGAGTAACAGCATTACCCAGCAAGTTCATTATATGAATGGTGGGAAGTTTGATGCTCTATCTACCACCTCGGATTATCAGTCCTTGGCACTATGTAGTTTTTGTAAATCTTTCTTCAAAGATTGATTTTATTATGAAAATCTATGACCATCAGCCTTCACAGGTTGACCAAAACTTTCATGGAGTTCCTTTCCTGCCACGTTCATAGCTCCTTCCCTGAACAGGGAGTAACAAGTTACAGTTCTTACACTCTGCAGAGGTGCGTTACTTTACCCATGAGAGATTAACTTCCTTGTTGCACAACCGGGCGTACTTTCCCGTCCACAATTCCATGATGTGGGGCATAGTAGTTGGTCCAAGCCAATCACTACCCTCTCTGTGACCTTATATGTCTGCAAGATCCTTTGGGGCTGGCTCACCTCCATTAAGCCCCCTTTCGGGCAGGCTAAAACCCTGATGAGTTCCTGAAGACTCTATGACCTGGTGATGCCCGGACGGGTACCACTTAAATGGACTATATCCCTAAACACCATTCATAGATAATATAGACACCAAAAGTGTGGGGCGTAAGGGTGCCCACCCATATGTTAGATCCGCACAAGCAATCACAATGTCAAGTTATGGTCGTCTTTCCTCCATACGAGATGAAAAGGATACAGCTGACTTCTCCGTCCCATTCCAAATCTCATGGCTAACGCGTAATATACAGCGCTAGAATCACTAATGTCATGGGTTATTAATCCCTAAGTGTTCATCATTATTGCAAATAGAAACCTAAGTTCTATTGCTCCATCATATCATCACTTAGGATGATACCTAAGATTTATTTATTTTGAGAAAATAATATTTTCTTTCTCTAGAATATAGATGATAACACACAATTTGCAAATACTTGATAAAGACTCTTTAAAGGACATGAATAAGTGATGAACTTGCCTTGTGATTGCAAGGTAGTGAAGTCTGATGCTTGCACTGGACCTTGAGCTTCTATGTCTACAAAAACATCATTATTGCCCGGTAAGGACAATATTTAAAGAAACAAGATGATCATGCAAAGTAATGTAATGCATCATTTTGTTTTGTGTGTATTCTCCCCCATTATTTAAATTATAAAAATTCTTTTCATAAGTAAAGAATTTATAAATATTAATTATTAACATTTATTGGATATTGTATTACTTATTTTCTTTTATTTTATTTAAATTTTAATTATTTAATAATTCCTTTAAGAATTATCATTTTTCTTTTATAGAAATTATTTGTTTTGTATTTTTATAAAATACTACAATATTGGTATATAATAAAAGTGATTTTTATTTATTTTTATCATCTTTCTTTAATTTTATAAAATTCCATAAGGAATATATATATTAGAAAATTCGTGATAAAAATTATATGCTTAAAATTTTATTTTTTATTTTATTTAAATATGCTGGATTATTGTGAATCCAAAAATATTTTATTTATAATTTTTGGATTTTTATTTTATTTTCTATAATTTATTTAAATTCAGGGGCATTTTGGTCCTTTCTTAATTATTTAAATTTGCTTTAGGTGATTGGGCTGGCTGTATTGGGCTTATTGGGCCGTTTTGGCCTAATAGGGCAGAACCAAATTGGCTCCCCGAAGGTCCTGGCCCACCCATCCCACTCTCTCTGTCTCTCCTTCATTCTCATCTCCCCTCTCCCTCGACCCAGGTAGATGCCAGCGATGCCACGCCATGGCCTCCCCGACACCGCAGTGGTGCAGGTAGATTGGCGACTACGCTCGTCCATCTGGTCCAATTCAATTTGATTCTGGAGCTCCCCTGTGACCAGGTTCACCCCGTTTTCGAACCCTAGGGTTTGGGTTGGGTGCTGCCACCGCCACTACGGACCCTCCTGTGGTGGTGTGTGGTGTTCGTGTGCTGCTATGGCCGCCGCCGTGGCTGGTGCGGGTTGCAGCACCCTCTGGGTGCTCCCCGTGCCGCCGCGAGCACGTCGGCCCTTCTGCTTCCTCTTCAATTCATCAGCGAGGACCCCGGGTAAGTTGCGCCTCTGTGGATCTTAGTTCATCCAATCACCATGAATCTCTTTGTGTGTATATAGTGGCTACCCTTGCCTAGTGCCTGCGTTCTGATTAGGGTTCATATCCTAATTAAGGTTCTTGTTCTGATTAGGGTTCATATCCCTATGTTGATCATATCTAAGATGATTTGGATCTAGTGGTGATAATCCTTGAGCATGATGAATGACTATTTGTTGTGGATTATTATTTGTAGTTGGCTTTGGTGATGCTAGTGGCTTGTCAGACTTATTCCAGTGGGAATTTACTATGATCCAATGTTAGTGTTTCTATGAAATCCCTACTTGGAAATGTTGTTGATCTGAGAACTTTCTACTGTCAAGATGTTTATACTGAGAATAATGGTTGGCTTGTATGAGAATATACAGACTTAATATAATCATTACATGTTAATGATTTTCTGTAGATGTATAGATGAGTCTGATGATGATTCCTAGCATTTGGTTTCAGGAAGATCATGTTTAGTGGCTTGCCCCTTTTTTATTTGTGAAATCTAAGTAAAGATTGGGATTAGCTTGTTAGAACCTGTCCTTGTGATACCATTATAAAATGGCACACAAGTGATTGGGTCCTATTCCCGAGCTTAGCTCTGATAGTGCTTGTGATTAATACTAGCAAAGATAAAATGAAAGCTTCTTTTAATTCTCCTGCCTATGATGTTGGTCTGAGGCATAGGAACTAGTTTCCTAATGGCTGTCCATGATAGAAATATTCTGGTAGAATTACCAGAATTCTTGAAGCATAGTTGGAAAACAATGGATGTGCTAAGGGTTTTGCATGGATCCATAGGATTTATGGATATTGAGGTGCTACTCTTTTAAGAGATGTGCCCAGATTTCATAAACCTGCCTTTGGCTATATTGAAATATAGGATTTGGCTTTTGTAACCAGGATCAATGATGTTGGTCTGAGATCCTGGTTATACTGGTATGTTGATCTTGTGATTATGACTTTAATTTTTTTAAAACCTTCTAGGATGGATTCATCCCACTTGGATGAATACTGAGAGGTTAGATATAAAACAACACATGATTCTTTGATATGATAAACAGGTCATGTGATGGTTTTATATAACTCACCACAACTGTGGTTGCTGTTGTGGTTGTAACTTGTTGATCTGGTGTCCTGATCTTGCTGGCTTGATCTGGTCCTTCTCTTGTTGTTGTTGTCCCTACTGCTTACAGCTCCTACAACTTGTCCTTGATCTTGCTATCCACCTTCTGGTTCCTGGTAGATTGGTCTTGACCTTGCTGTCCACCTGATCCACCCCCTCCTTATGTCACCATCTTGGTGAGTTCTGAGATGATCTGGTTTGTGGTTTAGTTTGGCTGGTTTGGCTATGGCTAGGATGCTGATGTTTGATGTGTATGGACAAGAAGATGAGGTTGTGGTGCTTGCCCATGGCTGGGCTGAGCAGTTTTACTTGTGTGGGCAGCTGTTGATGTGTTGATATCACACACCATGCATTTAGGTGTGTGTGCTGCTTGTGTGCCTGCTGCACCCTTGTGGATATGCTCAGGGAATGAAAATTATCTTTTTATCTGTTTACCACTTTACTGCATGGTGAAACTTGCCCCTCTCTATGATTGAAATTATTTGACTTGTGGCTTATGGATTATGAAAGATTAAATTCTTTCATATTGGTGAAACTTGCCCCTCTAATTTACTTAGTGATGTAAAGTTGAACAGTGCATCTCACTGTCACTACTGAGATTAAAAGAAATATCTTAACCCTCATTTTCTTTATTTTTGTTTGTTCTTTATTTTTGAGGTATAAGAATTGAAGATTCAAGATTTAGATTAGGTTTTCCTTTTTCTTTATGGAATAATTCCATTGTAATATTTATTTTATTCCTTTGTAAATAAAATGTACTAGATGAATATGGATGTAATTCTACTCTATAAAGATTCTCTATTAGTTTTGTAATTTTCATTTTGTAACTATTGATCAGTTGGTTAAATGAAATGTATATTCATTATTTAATTGTCAGTATTATCTAAATCTTTTGATTCTTGTATATTGATTCTTTATAAGTTACATTTTGTAACTTATTCATTGATTAAATATATGAAATAAATATTCATTTACTCTATTATGTTATATTATTTAAAGTTTGAATTACTAATTGTTAACTCTTGATTAAATCAAATTACTCAAACATAATTCTAATTTCTTTTAAATTGTAAAATCCAACACTCAAGTTTAAATTCAAATTTCATTTCTCAAAACTCACTAATCCACAAAGATCATATCAAAGTTTATAACGATCATTCTCCAAGGCTATTCCTAATCTTAAAGAGTGAAAGAAACTTTCATCACTTTAGGTTTTTATTTGGCGAAAAATTTACCCACATTTTTACAGATGAATGCATGCAATTGCACAGATTCCTAAATCTACCCTTTGTTGGTTCCTAAATGCTGGGATGTTACATGCAACAAGAAAAAAGCAAGCCTGAAGCCATATGATGCGCGTTCACGCTTGGAAAAGATTTAGGAGGCCCGAGAAGGACAATACTTGGGACCACGTTGCTTTGGCCCCTTGATCCGGGCCACACCTTACCCCAAAGGTTTCCAGATTGATAAGATGATAAAGCCCTATGACGGCACTGCCATGCCAGCTACGTGGTTGCAGGATTACAGGGAAGCGGTCAAGATCACCGGGGGAAACCCCAACGTCGCCATCAAGTACCTCCCACTGATGTTGACGGGCACGACCCGCCAATGGATCGATGACTTGCTAGAGAAGTCCATATGCAATTGGTTGGACATGCATGAAGTGTTGGCCAAGAATTTCGAGGGTACATACAAACGTCCCTGCACTGTTGGCGATCTATAGCGGTGTGTCTAGGAAAAGGAAGAGACATCTCGAGCCTATTTATCCCACTGGCTGGATATGAAAAATTCCTGCGCAGGAGTGCACGATCATACCGCTATGGCCGCCTACATCGATGGTTTGGAAAAGTGCACCTTGATCTGGCATACGTTAAAGTGCCTGCAGGACAATCACAAGCTAGATCTCAATCAGATGATCTCCTTGGCCAGTGAGTTCGCGGCTGCCGACGATGACGCTCGTGGCTCCTTGTCGGCAATTGCCATTCCAACCCTAGCCAAGAGGAACAACACCAACAAGCGGAAGAATCCACCAGAAGAAAATCCAGCTTCCGACATGGTCGTCGTGACGTTTGCAAGAAGAGGTGATGGTGGACAGCGTGGCCGAGGCCAGGGGCTGGCCATGGGCAGCAGCGTGGTAGTGAAACTACCTTAGTAGCGCCCCGCGTTCCCCAGACGTACGAGGAGTTCCGCGTTATATCATGCTTCCTACACCTCGATGCCAATGGCAAGGCCACTCACACCAACCGCCAGTGCAAGTTCGTCAACGATCTAAAGGAAGACCCAGAGTCTGGCTACAAGCGAAGCCGGAAGAACCGGACGTGAGGCAAGGGCAAGGGGAAGAAGAAGGAAGAGGAGTCTAAGGATTCAAGTGACATGGACGAGGACGTATACCCCAAGCACACCGACAAGGGAGATGGAAAAGTCAAGAACCCCTTCGAGAAGAAGTCCCTTGTATACCACACTTTCCTTGGCACCCCAACTATCCGAGCACAGAAGACCTCTCTAAGGATTCTGATGGCCACCCTACCCCAGTTCCCTAGTACCTACGCTGGTCGGAAGTTCCAATAGCATGGGACAGGAAGGATCATCCCGACCTTGTTCCAATAGAGAACCAGTATGCCATGGTCATCAACCCCATGATTGACGACTACGAGTTCACCAAGTGCGACCAACCTAAGGCGGACCGGACCGTGTTTCATGGCGTAGTTCTTGGACGGGAAGCTCGGTCCCTTGGGTGCATTACCCTTTTGGTCAGTTTTGGTGATGTCAACAATTACCATCAAGAACGCATGACCTTCGAAGTGGTCCCCTTCAAAAGTGTGTACCACGTCATATTCGGACATGACATCTTCCACTCCTTCATGGCCAAGCTTGTTTAGTATCCACTTTGCTTTGCTTTGTCTACACTTTGAGGTATTTTTATATGTTTTCTGGGACTAACCTATTAACAAGATGCCACAAAGGTTACTGCTTTTCCGTTGTTTTGGTTCGGAAAAGCCAGAAAATGAATATTCTTGTAATTGGACGGGACAAAAGCCAAAGTCAATATTTCACCGAGGAGAACACGAAGCCAGAAGACGAGACGGAGGAGGGCTGCGAGGGGCCCACACTCCAGTTCGTGGCCAGGCCCGCTACTGTGGGGGGCGGCGCCTCGGGCACCCCCTCGGTCTCCCCTTAGCCTATAAGAAGCCCCCGATACCTAAACCCTAATTACCCGATCACATCTCCACGAAAAAGTCCGTAGCCGCTGCCACCATCGTCCCTAGATCGGGGGGATCTGAAGCTCTTCCCGGCACCATGCCGGAGGGGAGAGATCATCCCATAGGCCTTCTTCATCACCATGCCAGCCTCCGGTATGATGCGTGAGTAGTTCCACCTTGGACTATGGGTCCATGTAGTAGCTAGATGGTTTTTTATCCTCCTTTTTGCTACCATGTTTAGATCTTGTGAGCTCCGTTCATGATCAAGATCATCTATTTGTAATCATGCATGTTGTGTTTGCCAGAATCCGATGGATATTGAGATTACTATGTCAGATTGATTAATGCTTCTATCTTATTGATTCTATCATGTCTGTGTTGTTTGAGATCTTGCATGCTCTCTGTTTCTAGTAGCTATCTTGGCCAAGTAGATGCTAGTGACTCCAAGAGGGAGTATTTATGCTCGATAGTGGGTTCATGCCTCTATTGAATCCGGGGAAGTGACAGAAATATCTAAGGTTGTAGATGTTCTATTTCTACTAGGGAGAAAACAACAATTTCTTGTTCATGGAACAATTGTATTGTTTACTTTATACACATTGCTTAAAGCAGTTATCCGTGCTTGCAACTTAATACTGGAGGGGTTTCAGATGATAACCTGAAGGTGGATTACTAGTCATAGATGCAGTGGGATGGCGGTCTATGTATATTGTTGTAATGCCCAATCAAATCTCATAGGATCATGAATGTCTAGTATTGCATTATTATGCCTTGCTCTGTACTGTCAATTGCCCCACTGTAATTTGTTTACCCAACATGTTATGTTGTTTATCTTAAGGAGAACACCTCTAGTGAACTGTGGACCCTGGTCCAATCTTTATCATTGATACATCTTCCACTGTTACTGTTTACTTTCTGCAAGCCACCATTACCTTCCACACCATACATTTAATCATTTGTTTTCAGCAAACCGGTGAGATTGACAACCTCACTGTTTGTTGGGAAAAGTCTTGAGTTTGTGTTATGTAGGTTTCCAAGTTGCTAGCAACACCTTTGATTCATTTCCTTCCTCCTACTGGTTCGATAACCTTGGTTTCTTTCTGAGGGAAGACTTGTTGCTGTGCTCATCATACCTTCTTCTTGGGGTTTCCCAACGAAGCTCTATAGAGATCTGAACCGCGATGAACGAGTTTTCTGGCGCCGTTGCCGGGGAGGCTAAGGACACCTTCACAAGGGGAGTTCTTCACAAATTGAGGAGATTATGAAGGAAGTACATAGATGTGGTCTTGATAAATTGAGGAGATGGTACTGGTGGGTAAATATGGTCAAAGCAACCCTAGAAATTGTTTGGGATTTTTCGAAAGTTTTAAAGTCCACCTAAAACCAATTATTCAAAAAGTGCAGAAATGGTTTATAGAAGCTAATGTGATATTTTTACATTAATCAAGGTGGGTTTTTGGTGTGATATGGTCCTAAATACCATATCACACATTAGAGAATTTCTTGGAATTTATTTAGAATACAAAGTATTTTTAAGGAATTATTTCTTGTTTCTACCATTTAAGAAAAAGGGTAAAAACAAATAATAAATAATCTCAGCAATATTTATTTTTGATTTTGGGAGATACTATAGGATATGGATGCATCAAATGTGACTTGAGTTTTTCAAGTGGTTTGGAGAAAAACAAAGTTGTCTTTATATAAAAGGTTTGGAGGATTTTGCCAATAATGGATTTTTAATAGATTAATGTGCCAATTAATTATGGGAATTATTTGGCCAAGGGTTTTATCTAAGGTGTATGATGTCAACTTGAATTATCTATCAAGATCAACCTTGGGTTTTGGTAAACAAGATGTATTTTGGAAGAAGACAAGGTTTAGAGGATCTAGGGCATTTATGTTTTTTGCCCTCAAAACATGGTTGGATTGGTGAGCTCAGAGCTCACCTTGGCACAAGGAATATGTAACATCCCAATTTCAGCAACCCTGATTTAGTGTCCAAAAGGCAAAAATTAGGGGAACAAAAACTTTTTCTGGTTAAGTGTGTAATGATTGCTTACTTGTTTGCTTGTGTTTATGCATCTGATTGTGTACTTCCCATCTCAACACTAGTTTAGAAAAAGCTATTTTACAAAAGAGATGTCTTGGCTCAACCTTATATTCTCTAATGTTCTGGCATTTCAAAAACCTGAGCCAAGATGATTTTGACACAACAAAATACCTTACTAGTTTCTATTAACAAAACTATGGAGACCTATATATTATCTCCTTATGTTTTCAAGACAGAACTCCCAGCTACCCTTACCCCTAGGTTTTCCAAAAACTTTATTAAAACCTTTTCGTTTCAATATTGGTAGAGATACCAAGATGGTCCTTATCTTACTTCAAAGCACAACCCATTTCAAAATACCCATCCTTACCCAAGCTAGGCTTGATGGTAACCCTAGTGGTAGTTGGTAAGTGATAAGATGAATTGCCACGATCTGCTGATTGCCTTGTTTGCTTAGGAACTAGAGTAAGATAATCTAGTAGCTCATCCCTAGGACCCAATCTAGGGATGTGATCATCAATCCTAGACCAAACACCCAAATCTAGATCTACCCTAAGCCACCAAAATGGTCATCTCATCTTTTAATTAGATCAATCCAGTGATAATCCCTCTTGATGGTTTCCAACTTAGTGAAGAACCAATACAAGCATGGATCCCCTATGTTAAATCTATACCTCAACATCAACCACTTTATGGGAAGGATAAACCTTGCCACTCTCTCAAATTGTTTCCCACTTATAATCTAGTCTAAAACTCTAAATCTGCCAAAATGGCTACCTGGATTTCGTATATAGATTCAATATTTGGAGCTCTACCTTTTCCAACCTATGTGCATTCTTGAGAATGTAGTTGAACCATCTTGTAATACATATTTAGTACTACCAAATACCACCCTTGCCCTTGGCTAAGACATTCTGGTTCCCACTCTTCCATGATGGTTTTGTAGTCAATATAGTAATCTTTTCAGCAAATCTTATCATCTTGCCTACTTTGGCAGAAGATCACATCTATATTCTACCTCCCCTTGACCAAATCTTTGCATCATTATGATCTAATAATCATGTCCTAACAATCCCCACCTCACTTGTTTCCATTGGAGCCTTGTGCTTCTTAAACCCACATGGTTTAGGAGGCTTCATGATGTATCTGTATGGCAGCCTTATTTTCAACAAAGTTTGCCATCTCTTCTAGACCACCTCAGATGAAACCAATACCAACTCTTGATTCCTTGATCATCTATATAACTTGGTCTAGCTATCCATATCTCCCTTGTACCAAGGTGAGCTCTGAGCTCACAAATACAACCCTATTTAAGTGGCATAAAAACAACCAAACCCTAGATCCTCCCAAATCTAGTTTCCATCCTTTTTACCACATTTATTCAAAACCCAAGGTTGACCATGATGCATACATCAATTTTACATCACATACCTTGAATATAATCATTTTCCAAATAATTCCCCTAATTATTTGGAGCCTAAAACTTATTAAATTCTTTTTCTGACAAAATCCTCCAAACCTTGTCTTCAAAGGCAAGTTTGTTTTTCTCCAAATCACTTGACCAAATCAAGGCACATATGATTCCTATATATCATGTCCAATCCTTACAACTTAAAAATAAATATTTTTGAGATTCCTTATTATTTATTTTTGCCCTTTTTCTTAAATGGCAGAAATAAGAAATAATTCCTTAAAAATACTTTTCCACCTCAATAAATTCAACTAAAATTCTCCAATGTGTAATATGGTATTTAGGACCATATCCCATCAAAAACCAATCTTGGCTAATGTAAAAATAACACCTTAGCTTCCATAATCTACTCCTGCACTTTTTGAATAAGTGCATTTAAATGGGGTTATAATTATTAAAAAAATACCACATAAATCTTGAAGAGGTGTTTTGACCTGACCTATCAACTAGTACCCACTCCCCTCCTTGCCCAATGAAAATATTTCAACTTTCCTCACATGCCTCCATTTGAGCAACTTTTGCAAATCAATCAAACTTTGTTTCAAACCAACTCCAAACCTCATCAACTCTTGTCAAGGTTTTCACCATAGCAAACCAAACCCTCTCTAGTCGTGTGCACTACAGCACTACAGCACCAACCCTCCCCTTGCCCCTTGATCTTTTGGAGAAAGAGAGAGGGATATAAAAATCTTGTGAAGAAAAGACAACAACAGCCACACCACCCCTTCTTCCATTCAGCACTCGACCATAGGGCCCCACCACCACCCATGCACCACCCTCTTGCCCAATATCTGGCCACCTCCCTCCCCAAAGCTCCCCATGGACATGGTCCATAAAACACCACCCCTCCTCGGTTTAAAAGCACGAGGCCACCCCAGGGCCTCCCTCCTCCTCTCATTTTCACCGTATCCCTCCCACACACCTTCCCCAACGCCTCCCTCTTCCTCTCCTGCCCTGGTTTGCCCGAGAGAAAAGGGAAAGGAGAGCCTCATCCATGGCAAGAAATCGAGCCCCGAGCTTCCCTCTCCACTCTTTCCCCTCTGCATGTCACCCTGCATGAACCCCCTTGCTCACTTGCACATTCTCATATCCTTTTCTTGGTCTTGCAGTAACCCTAGGTGCCTCCCCGATGACCTCCCGAGCGTGCACCGGTGGGCGACCTCGCGCGAGATTCCTCCCGACATCGAACTGCCTCGTGCCGCCCCTCTCCGGACTCGTCATCGACCACCGCTTCACCCATGCCATACATCCATCGCCGGCGAGGTCCCCTGGCGCTCCATCGCGCTGCCTGGAAGCTGCTAGGGTTTCCTCCCTCGGTGTCCAGACGCGAGGTGGACGATGACCCCTAGGCCGTCAGATCTGCCCAGATCCAACGGCCGTCGCCCCTCCAGACCTCTTCGCGCGCGGGCAACCAGGCTGGGCCGCATCTGCTCCCCGCGGCCCACTGGGGTAAAGATTCGGCCCGCATCCCCTACCCTCTTTCTTTTCTTTAAATTAATTTCCAGATCTGGTATTGTGAGTTTGGTTTAAATCCAAATAAAAATACAAAATCACTTAAAATGTCTAGATACTATTTTCCTAGGTCCCTGTATGTCTTTACTAACATGTAGACTTGGTGCTAGACCAAAATATTGTATAAATAAATCTTGGAAATTGAAATAGCCACATGTGTCCCTTTCACTAATAAAATCCTCCAGGGATTTCTGCATCTCCAAATGGAGTAAATCCAATTTTTATTGAAAGTTACTGACCATACCTTGCATGTCCCACTGGCCCCACCAAAAATGGCTTCCTAGTTTGCATCTAGTAAAAATAACAAATTAAGGCCTTTTCTGCCTTTAGAAAATTCCCTAGGTCAAACGAAATGAGGTTTTGACCTAATTCCAACCCCCATTGGAAAAACATAACTATATACTTCAAATGTTAGTAGATCATAATTATTTGAACATCTGTTGAATTTTGGTGATTTAAACTTATCTGTGTATAGTTTATTCACTAATAAATTCATAAAAGTAGCGATGTAACTCCAAAAAGGGTGATTCCAATTTCTACAGAAAGGTATTCTCATTACATAATAGGTGTCCTTGGAATCCCATCAAAAGCTTCTGCAGATTAAAAATGATGAAAAAGATAAATTTGGGAGCTCCAGAATATGTCTGGTGAATTATTTCCTAAAATTAGAGTTTTATACACTATAAAATCATTATAAATCAATGGAAATTGATAAAATGGCGAAAACACTTTTGTTGGATTTATTTTATCAATACCTATCTTATGGTATCATTTTTATACAATGGTATCATACAGATCAAGCCCTTGGTCAAAAACCCTCTCTTAGGTAGTTCCTAGACTTTAAATCCAAAAGGATCACCTTAAATCCAAAAATATGGGAAAATTATATTTCCTCGAAAGACAGAGGAAGACATAAGGGGAGGCGAAGAAGGGCCACAGGGGGCCCACACAACACCTAGGCGCGGTCCCACCTTGCCCCGCGCCTAGGGCAGGTGGCCCACCTGGACGGCCTCTGACTCCGCCCTCTTGCCTATATTTTCCTTACGGAACCCTAACACCAAGGAACTGACCACAGGTAGATTTCCACCGCCTCTGCGGGGGCGGAAAACACCAAGAGAGAAAGATCTCCCCGACAGATAGATTTTTGCCGGGGAAATTCCTTCCCGGAGAGGGGAGATCGTCGCCATCAACACCGTCATCAAGCTAGGCTTTATCGGGACCATCATCATCATCCACACCATCATCTCCACTAGAACCATCATCACTACTCCGTCCCGCTGTAACAATTGTGTTGGATATTTCTTTAGTTCCTAGGGGAAACTTTCCCGGTGTTAATTACTATCGTAGTTGATGCTTGTGAGTGGAACCATTGGATTATTGTTTATATTCAGATTGTTATTCATCACCATATCACCTTTGATATTGATCCATATGATGTCTTGTGAGTAGTTCATCTAGTTCTTGAGGACATGGGAGAAGTCATGTTGTTATTTGTGGATTTGTGTTGAGTTATTATTCAATGGTTTAGTATTTAAGTTGTGGTGATATTCTTCTAGAGGTGTCATGTGAACATCGACTACATGATACTTCACCATTTATGGGCCTAGGGGAATGCATTGTGTATTTGGCTACTAATTGTGGGGTTGCCGGAGTGACAGAAACCTGAACCCCCGTTAGGACACCTTTGCACAAGGGAGTGTAGGATCTCAGAGTTTAAGGCCGTGGTTAGGTTTATATCTTAATTACTTTCCTATAGTTGCGGATGCTTGCAGGGGGTTTAATCACAATTATGTATTAGTCCAAGTAAGGTTGGTACATTAGCACAGGTTCACCCACACAACACTTACAACACCAAAGAAGATTATTCAGCTATATGAAGTGAAAGCACTTGATAGAATTCCCATGTGTCCTCGAGAACGTTTGGTCCTTATAAGTATTTCCACCGGCTTGTCCTTTGCTAAGAAAGGATTGGGCCACTTGCTGCGTTTGTTCTTTATTACTTGCACTTTGTTTTGTTGCTTTATTAGAAAACCCCTAAAAATGCGTTTGCTAAGTATTTACAGATATTTCCTACTCCTTACCACTTGTCAACACCTTTTGCTCCTCGTTGGGATTGACACTCCTATTTATCGAAAGTACTGCGATACACCTCCTATACTTGTGGGTCATCAAGACTGTTTTCTGGCGCCATTGCCGAGGAGTGAAGCGCTATTGAAGAGTGGAACTGGTAAAGGAAACTTCTACTGTGAGTATTTCTTTTTGTTTCTGTTTGTTGCTTTGTTTCCAATATGGATAACCCACTTGGTTTTCTGTTTGGGAAAACTACTACCACTGCTAGGGTATTAGATGAACCACAAACTGTTGAGATAGATCCTTTTAAGATACCTACAAGTATTGTTGATCGTGTTATGGATAATTATTATTTTGGGGATGGAACTGTTCATCCTGGTGATCATTTGATTTTTTCCATGAATTATGCGGATTGTTTAAGTGTGCAGGTATCACAACTGAATAGATGAATAAGAAGCTACTCTCCATATCCTTGAAAGGGAGAGCTGAAGAATGGTATAAGTTGCTGAAGAATGGACAATCCATGGAATGGGAGGAAATGGCATCTCTCTTTTATTCTAAATTTTATCCTCCTAGTGAGATTCATAAGGATAGAAATCTGATATATAACTTTTGGCCTCATGATGGAGAGAGTACAGCTCAAGCTTGGGGGAGATTGGAGTTACTAATGCTTAAATGTCCTATTCATGAACTCCCTAACAATATTATTATCAATAACTTTTATGCTAGGCTTTCTCTTCATGATAAAGATTTACTACATGCTTCTTGTGATGGATCATTCACACATATGAAGGAAGAAGCTAAATGGGATCTACTAGACCGTATTCAAGATAACACTGAAGCTTGGGAGAATGACAAAGGAAGAAAGTCAGTTATAAACCATGATTATGAATGCATAAAATCTTGTATGGGAACTAATGACTTCCGTGATATTAGTAATGAGTTTGGTCTTGATCCTCAAGTTCTTGCAAAATGTTTTATTGCTTTTGCCTCTTATATTCAAATTCCCAATAAAGAGTGGGACAAGTACCACGCTCCTTATAAAGACATTGTTACTCATGTTCCTGCTAGCACAGAGGTTTGTACTATTGATCCTATTTTGCCTGAATGTTATGTTGAGAAAATCCCTTTTCCTACTAAGTTAAAGGAACATTCTATCATAGCTAATGTGGTTAGCAAAAGTGCAAAGAAAACTGTGGAGCCTGATGAGCTTATTAATATTGAGCCCGTGGTAGCTATTGTGAAAGATCTTGTCGCTAGAAACATAGAGGATGAGCATATTGTCTTCTGTGAAGATGCTACTAATATTTTTTCTCATCCTAAAAAAGCTAGAAAAGCTAGTGTCCATGTGCTTTCTGTTAGAATTGGTAATCATAGCTATTATGTTTGTGTGATATTGGTGCTAGTTCTAGTGTTATTCCTTATGAGCTTTACAGGGAAATTATGCATGAAATTGGTCCTTGTGAGCTTGAATACATTGATGTGGTTATTCACCTTGCTAACAAGGAGACCATTTGCCCCATTGGTATTGTAAGAGATGTGGAAGTTCTCTGTGGTAAGATTAAATATCCTGCTGATTTTCTAGTACATAATTCAGAAGTTAGTAAAACTTGTCCTATCATTTTTTGTAGACCTTTCTTGAACACTTGTGGAGCTATTATAGATTGTAAGAAGGAGAAAGTTTTAACTAAGTTTGATGGAGATTCTTATGAGTTTAACTTTTCCACATTTTCTAAAGCTCCTTGTGAAAATAGCTTGCCTAATGAAGATTTCAGGATGGAACAACTTGCTTCTATTGATCCAGTTTATGACCTTGGACCTCTTTTTGGTGATTGTAAGTATGCTCATTCCGATGATAAAGTTATTGCCAGTGACAGTTATATTATTAACTTTATTCAAAGTGCTACTGAAAGTTATTATGAGAGAGGGAAACATGGTTTTATGCATCTCTATAATGTTAAGTTTCCCCGTTTGATGTTGAAAGCTTTGAAGTTGCATTTGTTTTTGTCTTCCTATGCTAGTGGATTTTTGTTTCAACAATTTGTTTTCTCATGTTACTCCCAGGCATAGGAAGTGGGTTAGACTCAAACGTGTTGGTTATTTGCTTCTTGATGCTCTCTTTCACTCCATATATATATATATATATATATCTTAAGTGAGCATCTTTGAAAGTTTCAAGCCTAACTTAAAGGCATTAAAGAAAAGTACTTGTTGGGAGATAACCCAAGAGTTTTCTCGAGTATTGGAAGTTATTACTTCAGTAATAACCACTCCTTATCCTTTTTGTTTTGGTTTTTGTGTCAAGTCCAACTACTTTTGTGAAGTAGAGGAGTTGTGAAAAGTGGCTGTCCTAGGACAGATTTTTGTGCTGCATTGTTAAAATTCGTGAGGGAGCTCAGTACATCGGATGGAGCTATATTTTTCTGAGCTTGTTCTCCAAGATGTTACCCAAATTTAGTTAGTTATGCACTTTTTGATTTGAGCAACAGAAGATTTTCGAACAAATCAATCTTTACCTGCTGGTCTGTTTTGACAAATTTCTGCTATCATTTGCATTTGCCTCTTTTAGAAGCCTTTGTTTTGATAGATTTCAGTTGAAGTGTGAACCTAAAGGTTTGTTGTTTTGCTTACAATAATGTTGCCATTGAAGTTTGTATGAGACCTTGTAGGAAAGGAAATTCTAGGAGAAGGAGTCTATAGAGCCCGTCTTTGAATAGGTAAAAGAGGTGAAAACAGAAGGTTCGTGAAACCCCAATCTTTTAATATTTTTGATGTTCCTAATACATAAGGGAAGTTAAAAGACGGAACAGAGGAGGAACCGGAGGCCGGGGTGGCCAAACCAACCCCAGGCACGGGCCCACCTTGCCTCGCGCCTGGAGGGGATGTGCCTCCCCCGAGCTCCGAATCCGCCTCGTTTTCGTATAAAAATATTCCTTATGCTTTGAAACTTCGTAATATATAACCCTCTAGATCCCCCGAGGTTCATGCATCGTGTTCTCGTCGTGTTTTCGTTTCGATCGGTTTGTGTCATGAAATCTTCTCAAGTTTAGAGCTCCATGGTCTCCGCCAATGACAAAGGCAAGAAGCCCGGGGAAGACGATCCTCGCAAACCCAAGGAGGAGGAGACTTTGGTAGGTTATGAAGGAGACATGGAGGAGGACAAGCAACCGGACGCCCTCACTACCGTCACAAGCATTGGAGTGGTGGCAAAACCTACCAATCTTAGGGGGACAGCACAGATGTCTACAGGAGGGAAACCTCCGCGTCATATCCTCGCTCCACGGACACTTCCTCCTCGTACCACTCGTTCTAACCATGCAAGGAAGGAACACTCTAAGAAGGAAGAGTGGAGGAAGAATAACAAGGACAAGGATCCTCGGTCCGAATTGATCATGAGCTGCATTGAGCATAATTCAGAGTTGATTCGTACTCTGACCTTCGATATGGAGGATTTGAAGAAACTTATTGAAGAGCTTATCAAGAGAACACCGCCACCACCGAAGGAGTAATTCGTCATCAGGTTTGGCATCCCCTTGGCTTGTTCCAAGCTTGGGGGGAGTGTCGTGGTATCACCATCATTATCTTTTATCTTTTACCTTTTTAGTGGATTCATATCGTTGGTAGAGAAGTTATCTTATAGTTTGGTTTGCATGTGGAAGTATCTCTCCTTTAGTTGATTATCTATGTATCCCTTGGTGTGAGTGCCTTTATGGAATATTAATGAGAAGTTTCATCTTTTACTTTTTGCACTTCTTATCTTAGTTTGCAATCTCTATTATATGATTGATCTTGTTGATCAGTATTGGCATCACTTTGGGAGCATCAAGTGGATCTAAATTGGTTTTGGCAAACCGAGTTCTGGTCAGTAGAAATACATTTTCAGGTTTGAAAAAAAGATAAAAAGCTTATAGGTATTTTGTATCATTTATCTTATTTCTTGTTGGATCATAAGCTTAGTATTATTTATTTAAGATCTTTTGTGTCTTCAAGGAATATTGCATGTTTGGCTTTATTATTCGTATGTTTGCTTGTTTCTTTCAACTCTCTTGCTTGCTACCTAGCCTTGCTAGCCAAAAACCTGTTTTGAGAAGGCATACTTCTCATGTTTCCAATCCCTTTGAACCAAAACCTTTGCCACTCGTGTCCACCATATCTACCTAGTTGCTTTTGCTATACCAAGCAAATTCTGAAGCTTCATCTACCTTTCGAATTAAAAAGTATTTTGTTATGTGAAAACTAGTTAGTAAAGATCTCACGAACTTGATGGCACACCTTATTTCTTTGCCCCTAATAGACTTGAACCATCTATACGTTGGAATTAGCAGAACCGTGCTATCACGGGGAACGCTTTCAACATTGCACTTGTACCTTGTACATAGTTGATATCATGCTCTTTTGTCTATGGATCTCAACGGTGTGAAATAAAGAGGGACTTGTAAGTCCTTGGAGTCTGTATTTTGTGTTAGAGAAACGCCTGTGCCGCTAGCCTAAGCCATGCCTAATCATGGTGGAAACTTGCAGCATCACCATAGTGATATATCTATGAAGCATCCTCAATAAAAAGCTATGAACATAGTAAATAAAAAGATTGCTGAGATGCTCATTGTCTGCTCGCCTTGTCATTTTGGTTATGGGATAGCTCCTGTACCATGTGCAAGGGGTACCCCGTTGGCAGTTCTCTATGATACGCATGTACTTACAATGACAAGAACTTACCGGTGAGTGAAGTTGAGTAGCATGAGGAGTGACCCTCATATTCAAGGGACATGAGATTGCCAACTTATATTTTGTCAAGCATATACTCCATCTTTTTGCACTCTATCCTTAATCATCTCAAGATGCCTATGATAGGGGCAATGAGGGATCAAAGCTAGTAAGTATCATAATCTTTTGGAAGCTCTTTATGACTTGTAATCCCTCCTTCCCTTTATCCTATTTTCTATTTTCTAAGTTGAGTGAGTAAACCTACTTCCTCTCTATCTCCAGCAAGCATTTGAGTTGTTGTGTTTCAAGCATTCATATGGTGATTTATTCACTCATGTCCTTTATCTTCCTTGTTTGCACAAGACTCTTATCTATTGAGTATTACTTTGAAAGCCTTCATTGAAAAACCTTTTTGAGCAAAGAGTACTCCTGTTTTAAAACTTCTACAAAAAGCTTTTTGTGAAACTGTTTGCCAGCTGTTCTCTGACCAGGAACAAGAGTTTGCCAATTCCAATTATGATTTATCTTTATGCCTCTCTATTGTGACTCCTGTACTTGTTGCAAGATAAGTTATATAAAGGTGAGTTGCTTTCTTCTATGAGTTGTGTAATGGTAAGTGTGATGCTTCTTGTCCGTATTCTTTTATCGATACTTCACTCCATAAACCTGTGGACATGTTTACTAAGCTCAGTTTTTGCTTGGGGACAGCGAAGGTCTAAGCTTGGGGGGAGTTGATACGTCCAATTTGCATCACTATTCTATATCATAATTTTCATCTATTCATTGATATATGTCTTATTATGAGGTATTACTTATGTCTTTTCCACTGTTTTTGCATGTTGGATGATTCTTGGAGGATGGACTACCGGAGTCTGCATTCCAATGGAAAAGGAGGTGTTTTGATGCAATTTCGCGAAGATCAGAAAAATACCAGAAAAATATAGGAAAATTATATTTTCCTAGAAGACGGAGGAAGCCAGAAGGGGATGCGTAGCTTGGCCATAGGGGGCTCACACCCCCTAGGAGCGGGTACCCGCTGGGCCGCGCCTAGGTCAGGTGTGGCCCATCTGGCCGGTTTCCAACTCTGCCCTCTCGCCTATATCTTCCTCACGGAACCCTAATACCAGGGGAGCGACCACAAAAAGATTTTCGCCGCCTCTGTAGGGCAGAAAACACCGAGAGAGAAAGATATCTCTGGCAGATAGACTTCTCCCAGGGAAATTCCTTCCCAGAGAGGGGAGATCGTCGCCATCAACACCATCATCAAGCTAGGCTTCATCGGGATCATCATCATCATCATCCACACCATCATCTCCTCCAGCACCATGATCACCACTCCGTCCCGTTGTAACAATTGTGTTGGATATTGCTTTAGTTCTTAGGGAAACTTTCCTAGTGTTAATTACTATCATAGTTGATGCTTATGAGTGGAACCATTGGATCATTGTTTATGTTCAGATTGTTATTCATCACCATATCATCTTTGATCTTGATCCATATGATGTCTTGTGAGTAGTTCGTCTAGTTCTTGAGGACATGGGAGAATTCATGTTGTTATTAGTGGATTTGTGTTGAGTTATTATTCAATGGTTTAGTATTTAAGTTGTGGTGCTATTCTTCTAGTGGTGTCATGTGAACGTCGACTACACGTACTTCACCATTTATGGGCCTAGGGGAATGCATTGTGTATTCGGCTACTAATTTTGGGGCTGCCTGAGTGACAGAAACCTAAACCCCCGTTAGGACACCTTTGCACAAGAGAGTGTAGAATCTCAGAGTTTAAGGCTATGGCTAGGTTTATATCTTAATTACTTTCCTATAGTTGCGGATGCTTGCAGGGGGTTTAATCAGAAGTATGTATTAGTCCAAGTAAGGTCGGTACATTAGCACAGGTTCACCCACACAACACTTACAACACCAAAGAAGAGTATTCAGCTATATGAAGCGAAAGCACTTGAAAGAATTCCCATGTGTCCTCGAGAACGTTTGGTCCTTATAAGTATTTCCACCGGCTTGTCCTTTGCTAAGAAAGGATTGGGCCACTTGCTGCGTTTGTTCTTTACTACTTGCACTTTGTTTTGTTGCTTTATTAGAAAACCCCTAAAAATCCGTTTGCTAAGTATTTACATAGATTTCCTGCTCCTTACCACTAGTCAACACCTTCTGCCCCTCGTTGGGATCGACATTCCTATTTATCGAAAGTACTGCGATACTGTAACTACCTCGGTGAATTACGCTCCTAGTTACAAGCCTGGATGAGCAGAAATGGTTGAAATAGTACGGTGGGGCCCAAATGCCACTCACAGGTAGACCTTTCGGCCGTCCCAACCATTTCCAAACATCGGGGCAAGAACGGCAGGCGAATCGGCAAAGCGAAGGGATCAACTACATATACAAATGAGTATGTATGCAAGCCACCATACAATAGTACATCAGAGCCATTCCATCTAAAAAGAAAGGAAATATAGGAACGCCATACGGCAAGATCCAAATATCCTAGATAGATATAATAGTTTAGGATATCTCCTCATACATCAATCAACAGAGTATCAAGCGGAAGCGAAAGACAAAATCCGAGTACGGATAAGAAGCAAATCGGCATAAGATGCCCCATAAATAAGCACATCCCGCCCACAGATCTCACGGATCCCCATTCCCGGAATCTCTACGCCGAATGATCGTTGCCCATATCGTCTGCCCTTCCACCCAAAGATCCATCTTGCAGTGTACCTGCTCATCTGAACCAATAATTTATCGTGTGAGACCCTAGGGTACCAAAGAAGTCTTTATGCCTCTAAAGGGACACAACTGGGTGACGAATTGCAGCAAAAGATAAACCCTAGCAATTCTATAGATACTGCTAACCATCCGCCTAACCAGAGATAGACGGATGTCCGTGAATTAATAACAACAGTTATAACAGCTTATAACGGTAATATCCACAGATCCATCCTCCTCCTCGCCATCGACGAGGAAGCGATTTAACAACCCCCTTCCGTTGGCAGTTTTATTATCCATTCCGTGAGTGTTGCACTATTTACTAGTCAGGTACCTAGTCTAGTCAAATTAAAAGCGGTACTTTAGTTATGCTTGTCTATGGTCGAGAAACTGTGCTCCAAGTCGTCCATAACCGCGGACACAGCTTTCAGAAAGTTTTACCCTGCAGGGGTGCACAAATAGCAACACACACTCGATATGCCTCGGAAAAACCAAATCAAAACCCAACGAGGCAGTCACGACAAAGCGATCACAGGATTCAGAAATATTTCAGGGGGCCACCCCATTGAGCTACCATAGCAACGGTTAGTGACTCGAGACGGCCTCAAGGTTTGCGCCAATGGCTGTGAACGACTGGGAACCCGAAAATGTGACTGGGCTTGTCGACACCGTGAAAACACTCCGCTTTCCTAAACAGTACAGTGTGCTCCTCGCACAAACTTAAATAAAGCGGTAAAGCATGGCATAAGTACATGATAGTAAATAAAACCTCAAACTAGTTTGTGGCCCCAAGGAATAAGAATGAATCAAGCTCTGGCTCAGGAGGGTTCATAAGCCTCCCGGATGTGGATAGCGCGAATATTCAAGGAACAGGAATCAAGTACTCGGGGTCCTACGGGACACAAGTGAGCCTGAAAAACCAAATAGCGAATATGGCTCACCGATGCCACTTTCATTAGTTATCCCATTACTACTCAGGTTAAGTTGTTTAGGTACCTCGTTTGCCATCAGACACTCACAAACCCTACACATGTCGTTTCTACGACTCGCATGGCTCAAACAACTCCTGTAGTAATGGCTCATGGGATGGAGGAACAAGCTTCGGTGGGGTTTAAAAGTAAAAGCTATGCAATACTTGGGATTCAATTTAATGCAATCGCGACTCAATGATGCAAGAATAAGAAAGAGGCAATAGGTACTATATGTATGCAAGCATGTGGTAGTGCTTGCCTGGCAGCTCAGTTGAAGCAAGTGATGGATCTGGGTAGTGCTCCTGGTTCTCTTCATATATCCCCTGCTCAGCGTCTATTCGAAGAAGAACCAAACAAACAAGGGCCAACAGAAATAAAGTGCACAAGCATATGTATAAATGCATCAAGCAAACAATCATGCCATGATGAATGATGCACAATTGGCATGGCAATAAAGTAGCATGGCATGGGTGAGGTGTGGAATACAAGAATAAACCATTTTATGGGGTTTTATTCACATTTTATACTCATTTTAGTTGCTGTACTGTTTATAATTATATGATGCATGCTTCAAATCAAAACATGGAATGCATAAACAGAAAGGTCTCGTCGAGCTAATCATTTTAGACATATTATTTGTCAAATTTGGAGTTGTAAAACAAAAGTTGTTAATTAATAAAGGTTAAAGGGCATTTTGTTGTAATTTAAATTAACTTGGAAAAATAAAGTGTTCAAAATATATTTTGAAGGCTATATTTGAATTCCTCATATTTTTCTGATTTGAAAACATATATTATATGCATTATTTGGAATTATATTTGAAAAGATATTTCAAAACAGAATTAAATTTGAATTTGAATTAATTTTGAAAAAGTTTAAATTTAAACAGATTACAGAAATGCTTTTTACACACAGACAGACCTAGCCATGGTCACTGATGGGTGGGGCCAACGCTGACTTGGCGAAAAGTTTCCTCACCGCAATTGCACTAGCCTCAAGAATCGGCAAAGGACCACAAAGACAAGCGGACCCACACGCCAGTGGGCGGGCGCGAGGCTGCCACGCGGCTCAGGGGGACTGCGGGTTGATGCAACCAAAACAGGGGAGCCTTTTTATAAAAAGGCACAGAGGCAGACAGGTGGGGCTCAACGGACCGCGGGTTGAGCGAGAAAACAGCAAGGGGGTTTTCTGCAAAACGGCAAGGCCTGTACTGTGCTTCTTCTCTCTCTCTCATGGCGAGCGATGCGCGCCACGCTGGCTCGAACCAGGGCGTTGCGACAGCGCGGAGCTGCTACTGGCTCGGGCTTGGCGTCAGGAAAGCGGAAGGGGCCTAGATAGGCTGCTACGCGGAGCGTGAGCGTGCAGACAGAAAACGAGCGGCGTCGCGCGGAGGCCGTTCGACGGAAAGTCCGGCGAGGCCAGGGCGAGACGGCGACGACGAGGATGTCTGGGGGGGTGGGGCGCTCACCGGGAGTTGGTCGGCGGTGCAGGATCGGCTTGGGACGCTGGCGATCGACGAGGACGCAGACGGACGGCCGGCTAGGGTTTCGCGTCGGCCTCGCGCTGGTTCGGGTGGCTCCGGTCCGTCTCCTCCTTGTCGCCAGGATCAGGGTGAAGCAGAGAAGCGCCGTGGATCTCCCAGGCCGCTCCACGGACGTGCTGCTCGGCTGGATCGACGGGGTGCGGTGGAGGCCGAGGTGGCGGCGATGGTGTAGCATGGCGATGGAGCAATGAGGGAGAGGCGCGCCACGGTGGATCTGGGTTAGCTGGGCGAGGCAGAGGGTGGATAGGGACGGAGAGGAGGTGGTGCCGTGGGGAGCGGGTTAGATGGAAAAGGTGGTCTCGCCACCTTTCTCTACCTCTCCTCACGTGCTCTGGTCGGGCAGGTGGCTGGGCAGGGCGAGGGGCAGGTAGATGGGGACGTCCAGGTGGGGTAGGGTGAGGCCAGGAGGGAGGCTCGGGGTGGAGGGGCCCTTGTGGCAGGGAGAGAGGGAGAGAGGGGTAGTTTCGGGTAGGGTAGGGTTTTGGAGCTAGGCTCGGGTTGGGACTTGGGTTAGCCAGGGAGAGAGGGTGGCCGGTGGGGCCAGCTGGGTCTGGTTTGGAGGGGTGGCTCGGCTAGGGAGGAGAGAAAGAGGGGTTACTTAGGGTTTGGTTTAGATTAGGTATAGATTAGGGTTTAGGAGAGAGGGGGTATGGTGATGATGGGGTAGATGATAGGGAGGATCTTAACTAGAGGGTAAGAGAGAGGGAGAGAGAGAAAGAGTAAGGTGAGATGATCAAGCACATGATCAAGGACACACATGATCTAGCACATGGATTTGGTGTATGACAAGACCACACAAAAGAAACAAGCAAAAGAGGGTAAGGAAAAAGGAAGATGATCCACTAAAAATCTAATAAAAACCAAATGACAAGCTAAAGGGGTACTTGCATGGCCCATGCAAAATTAATTAATGCCATGCTTGTTTTTGTGAAACAATATTATCACATGGCATTATTATTATGCATTCCAAAATTGGAATAAAAGCCAAGCAAAAGAATTTAGAAGGAATTCCAAGTGGAGTAGATGGAGATGATCACATTGGAGTATAATTGGGAATTACTAGTGTGTATATTCCACTAGATGATTATTAGTCACAAAAATATTCCAACATGAGCATAATTCCATGATAATCCATATGGAAGCTAGGACAAAGGATTCCACTCACAAGGCATGCAAAGGTGGCCATGTGGCTCTCATACATCAATAATGTGAAAACAACATGATGCTAAGATGAGAGCATGTGGAGAAAGAATTGGATCCATCCCAACCCACATGAGCTAGAAGTAAAACCAATAAATGCCAAGATCATATTTAGTTGGATGGTGGAATTTATAAGGTGGTGAAGAAAAGGTGGTGGAGTTAATAAGAGATATGCCCCCAACTCAACTTGGGCATTGAAACAATATATCAACCAAATACAATATCAAGAGGCAAATACAATTTACAATGCATATGAGAGAAGAACCAAATAAAAAGGGTTTTATATGATGCTCAGATGCAAGGTGGCATGATGACATGAGCATGATATAATGATGATGCAACAATTATATATTTGAAGTAGCCATTATATTACTAGACCAAGTAGCATTACAATTGTTAGACAATTGGGATGCTACAACTCTCCCCCACTAAACAGGAATCTCGCCCCGAGATTCTAGGATGAAGAAGAAGACACAAAGAGGGTAGGATACTTGGCACGGAGCTCATCTTCACGTTCCCACGTGGCTTCATCAACGGAATGGTGCGACCACTGCACCTTGCAGAACTTGATGGACTTGTTGCGAGTCCTTCTTTCTGCGACTTCAAGGATTTTTGTGGGGTGTTCTTGATAAGACAGGTCTTCTTGGAGATTGATAAGCTCATGGTCCACGGTCCTGCCGGGATCCTTGAAGCACTTCTTGAGTTGAGAGATGTGGAAAACATCATGGACCTTGAGTTTTTCCGGGAGCTCAAGAGCATAAGCAACTTCTCCTCTTCTTCCACGAACTTTGAAGGGACCGATGTATCTAGGAGCCAGCTTTCCTTTGATACCAAAGCGGTGCGTGCCTCTCATGGGAGTGACACGAAGGTAAACGAGATCACCAGGGACATACTCCATGTCCGTGTGCTTCCTGTCATAATTGCTCTTCTGGCGACTTTGAGCAATCCTCAGATTTTCCAGAATGATATGAACCTTCTCCTCCGCTTGAGTCACAATGTCAGGGCCAAACAAGATTCTTTCACCGCACCACCAACCAATCGGAGTTCTGCATTTGCGACCATAGAGAGCCTCAAATGGTGCCATCTTTAGACTTTTCTGGAAGCTATTGTTGTAAGAGAATTCAGCATAAGGAAGACATTCTTCCCACTTCATGCCAAAAGAGATGACGCAAGCACGAAGCATATCCTCCAGAATCTGATTGATCCTTTCAACTTGTCCTTGCGACTGAGGGTGGTAAGCTGTGCTGAAGTTCAACTTTGTTCCCAAAGCATTTTGGAAACTCTCCCAGAACTTGGAAGTGAAGATGCTTCCACGGTCTGAACTGATCTCAAGCGGAACCCCATACAGAGAGACAATTCTGTTGATATAGAGCTCACCAACCGAATTGCGTAAATGGTTTCCTTGACGGGGAAGAAGTGAGCCACTTTAGAAAGCCTGTCAATGACAACAAAGATTGCATTGTTGCCCTTCTGCGACCTAGGAAAACCAGTGATGAAGTCCATCTCTACTTTCTCCCATTTCCATTCCGGGGGTTTCAATGGCTGTAGAAGACCGGAAGGTTTCTGATGAACAACTTTCACTCTGCGGCAGACATCACACTCCGAGACATACTTGGCACAATACCGTTTCAAACCAGGCCACCAATATTGTGTTTTCAAGTCCATGTACATCTTTGTGCTGCCAGGGTGGATAGAAAGAACAGAATCGTGCACCTCCTTGAGAACTTGCTCTCTCAAATCCGGGTAGTTCGGAACAAACATCCGGTGTTCAAAGAAAAGCGTGCCTTGATCATCGACGTGGAAGGACTCATACTTCGGAAGCTGAATCCTGGAGATGATCTTCCTTGTGTGCGGATCACCAAGCTGAGAAGAGCGAACCTTTTCTTCTAAGAGAGGTGTTGCTAGAAGGTTCTGGAGATACCCTTGTTCCACAATTTCAAGGTTGAGCTGACGGAATTCCTCGCACAAGAGAGGCTGTTGTTCTTCCATCATGAGGTTGTTGACATAGGCTTTGCGGCTGAGAGCATCTGCCATGACATTAGCTTTGCCCGGAGTGTAGTTGATGGTTAGATCAAAGTCATTGATTGCTTCAATCCATCTCCTTTGCCGAAGGTTGAGATCAGGCTGAGTAAAGATATACTTCAGACTCTTGTGATCAGAAAAGATCTCACAATGGTTGCCAAGCAAGTAGTGCCTCCATACTTTCAAAGCAAAGACAACTGCTGCGAGCTCGAGGTCATGTGTAGGATAGTTGATCTCATGCGTCTTCAACTGTCGAGAGGCATAAGCAACAACTTGTTTTTCTTGCATAAGGATCGCACCCAATCCATGCAAAGAGGCGTCACAGAAGATCTGGGACGGCTTGGATGTATCCGGAGGAACCAAGACTGGTGTGGAAGTGAGCTTCTCTTTGAGTGTTTCAAAGCTTGCTTGACATGCAGGAGTCCAAAGGTATTTCTTGCCTTTCTTGAGGAGATCGGTAAGAGGCTTCGCTATCTTCGAAAAGTTCTGAGCAGGCGGCGACAATAACTAGCCAAACCAAGGAAACTCCGCACTTCTTTGACATTTACAGGAGGAAGCCATTCAACAATTGTCTTCACAGTTTCCGGATTGACTGCAATGCCCTTGGCAGAGATGACGTGACCAAGATAGGTTACTTGAGGCAGCCAAAACTCACACTTGGAGAACTTTGCATACAAGCGGTTCTCACGAAGCTTGCTTAGGACACACCGGAGGTGTTCTTCATGCTCTTCTTGTGACTTAGAATAGACTAGGATGTCATCCAGATAGACCACAACGAACTTATCAAGATACTCCATGAAAACCGAGTTCATGAGCCTCGAGAAGGTGGCAGGTGCGTTGGTGAGACCGAAAGACATGACCGTACTACTCCACAGCCATAGCGGGTGGTGAAAGCTGTCTTAGGAACATCTTCCTTGCGAATCTTGATTTGGTGATAACCACTTCTCAAGTCAAGCTTAGAGAATACCACAGCTCCAAGCTAATGATCGAAGAGATCATTAATCCGCGGAAGGGGATATTTATTCTTGATGGTTTTAGCATTGAGAGCCCGATAGTCAACACAAAGTCTATCAGTCTGGTCTCGCTTCTTCACAAAGAGAGTAGGGCTACCCCAAGAAGAAGTCCGTGTTGAATGAAACCCAACTTCTCTTGTTCATCAAGTCGACGCTTGAGTTCAGCCAACTCAGCAGACCCATCTTATAAGGCCGCTTGGAGATAGGAGCGTACCAGGTTCAAGCTCAATAACAAACTCAACCTCACGATTCGGAGGCATACCGCAACTCTTCAGAAAGACATCCGGGAACTCACAGACCACCGGAACACTCTGAATAGCTTCCATAGCATCAACATTCAGAGCTGCCAAAGAGAAAAGCTGGATAGCAGGAGTCAGACTTGGAGAATAGACTATATGGCCTTCAGGAATCTTCAGAGAAACCGAGCGTTCAGCACAATCAATAACAGCTGCATTTGCTGTCAACCAATCCATGCCCAAGACGACATCAATGTCAGAATTGCCCAGAACAATTAAGGAAGCCGAGAATGAAGAGCCACCAATCTCAATTTGATTACCATGGCTGATTTTAGAAGCTGCCATTGTTGCTCCAGGAGAAAGGACCATTAACCGCTTAAGGAGAGGATCCATAGCTAACCCATTCTCATCTGCAAACTTGGTTGACACAAAAGAATGCGATGCACCAGAATCAAACAAAACTCATGCAGGGACCGAGTTAACGTGAAGCATACCCATCACAACTCCAGGTGCATGCTCAGCTTGAGCGGCGTTGACACAGTTGGCACGAGCAACAGTAGACCCAGGCTTGGTGTTGATGTTGAGAGCCCAAGGTGGTGGTGCACGAACCAAAGGAGAGCTTGTCGCAGATCTTGGAGGGGGTGGAGGAAGAGCCTTGTTCTTCATCGGACAGTTCCAGCTTTGATGCCCAGAGTCTCCACACGTGTAACAAGCACCAGGTGGACGTGGAGCAACGTAGCCAGGGACTCCGCCAGGCGCTCCAGGGTAGTGGTTGTAGCCCCTGGGAGCAGCAGTGAGGAAGTTTGGTGGCCTTGCCGCATAGCTTGAAGGTCTTGGTGGAGCCGGGAGCGACGGTGGGGTGTTAGGAACCCAGACACGACGCTTAGAAGGAGCTGACATAGCTGAAGAGCTTGCTGCATCACGGCTGTGCTTCTTTGACTCCTCAAACACTTGCCTACTTGCCTCTTCCTGCAAAGCTGTATGCTGAAGTTCCAGAAAAGACGCTGCCTTGCATGTGTGATTGCATACTTGATCGATGCATTGAGCCCTTGCCCGAACCTCTTTTGCTTCTTCTTGTCATCGAGATCTCATCGCCACCATAACGAGAAAGGTTCATGAAGTTCCCGATGTAGGTGTTGACATTATCATTGCCCGCTTGAGGTTGAGAAACACTTCCTTCATCCTCTCCATGACAATTTCTCGATGACATCGCTCTTTGAAAGCTCCAAAGGAACTGTACCCAAGTAGGCTGAAAACCAAAGGCAGCTTTGCCTTCGTGTAATTCTCCCACCGTAGAGCTGCATCTCCTTCGTAAGGTGAGTAGCACACTTTACCCATTCCTGCCAGAACATCAGCGATCAAGAGCCTTGACATCTCACGCAACCAATCATCGCATCAAGTGGTTGATCGTAAACATCAAAGCGCACGGGTTGAACTTCAGGAAGCTTTGATGTCTCCTCGCTTGGGAGGTGGAGGTAGCGGAACAAACTCATTCCTCCCGACACTTTCCTCAAAAGCTGGTTTCTTGCATTGCTGCCAAGGCATTGGCGATGCTTGACAAAGCTGCCCCCAGTTCAGGTTGTATGTCCTCCTCAGAACGGTGTGGTGGTGCCATCCTGTGATTGATATACGACACAAGTCAGTACTATGATGGAGAATAAAAATAATCCGCAATAGTACCAAAATGGAATTAACCAAGATTAAAGGATACAATTTACTAAGATGATATTAAAATATCAACGAAGTTCAAAGCACCTAGAAGATATTAAGCATATCGCACACGACTGAAAAGGAGTGTGGTACACATATATATCAAAGAAAAATTTTCCACAAATTTCGGCATTAAAATACCAATAGATGCGCAAAATTACTTAACGAATCAAGATTAGTGACTCTACCAACTCAATATACAAGAGCAATGATAAAAGTAGTGGTATGGTCGCGACTCCATCCCGCACTCAAATCATTACTCCGCACATGAACAAGTAAAACACATATCTCAACACCTTCTTCTCGAGATGATCCTAAAGATTAGCAACTACGGAAACGAACACCCTAAAGAAGATAACGTCGGATAACAAAGAGTAAGACAGATCGCGTCGGTATACAACGAATCAGATAGATCACGTCGGTTAGCAAAAGCCTGTCGGTATGGAATGTACCAACAGTTGATAACCAAAAGGCCGATAAGATAACAACTTGGATGCAACAGATAGACAAGGGATTACACACACACACACAACCTATGGTACTACGGAAACCCAGAACACGTGAATCCTAGTTTGAATTTTAAGAAGAGGATTGAAAACGTTACACTTCCTTACCAGAAAAGGGTGGGTGGGTGGGTAAGAAGAAAAGTGGAAGCAATCCTACTCTCGCGTTTTGTTTTTCCCTAGTATACATAGCTACCAAAAATATTTGCTAGATGCACAACGACCATTTGGCTGAGACTGAAGGGCGGATGGCTCGATACCAATTGTAACTACCTCGGTGAATTACGCTCCTAGTTACAATCTGGATGAGCGAAATGGTTGAAATAGTACGGGGCCCAAATGCCACTCGAGGTAGACCTTTCGCCGTCCCAACCATTTCCAAACATCGGGCAAGAACGGGCGGCGAATCGGCAAAGTAAGGGATCAACTACATACACAAATGAGTATGTATGCAAGCCACCATACAATAGTACATCAGAGCCATTCCATCTAAAAAGAAAGGAAATATAGCAACGCCATACGGCAAGATCCAAATATCCTAGATAGATATAATAGTTTAGGATATCTCCTCATACATCAATCAACAGAGTATCAAGCGGAAGCGGAAGACAAAATCCGAGTACGGATAAGAAGCAAATCGGCATAAGATGCCCCATAAATAAGCACATCCCGCCCACAGATCTCACGGATCCCGCTCCTCGAATCTCTACAATCGAATGATCGTTGCCCATATCGTCTGCCTCTTCCACCCAGATCCATCTTGCGAGTGTACTGTTCATCTGAACCAATAATTTATCGTGTGAGACCCTAGGGGTACTCAGCAAGTCTTTATGCCTCTAAAGGGGACACAACCTGGGGTGACGCAATTGCAGCAAAAGATAAACCCTAGCAATTCTATAGATACTTGCTAACCATCCGCCTAACCAGAGATAGACGAATGTCCGTGAATTAATAACAACAGTTATAACAGTTATAACGGTAATATCCACAGATCCATCCTCCTCCTCGCTTACCGATGAGGAAGCGGATTTAACAACCCCCTTCCGCTGGCACTTTTATTATCCATTCCGTGAGTGTTGCACTATTTACTAGTCGGTACCTAGTCTAGTCAAATTAAAAGCGGTACTTTAGTTATGCTTGTCTATGGTCGAAACTGCTCCAAGTCGTCCATAACCGCGACACGCTTTCAGAAGTTTTACCTGCAGGTGCACAAATAGCAACACACACTCGATATGCCTCGAAAAACCAAATCAAAACCCAACGAGGCGTCACGACAAAGCGATCACAGGATTCAGAAATATTTCAGGGGCCACCCCATTGAGCTACCCAACGAAGTTAGCCGACTCGAGACGGCTCAAGGTTTGCGCCAATGGCTGTGAACGATGGAACCCGAAAATGTGACTGGGCTTGTCGACACCATGAAAACACTCCGCTTTCCTAACAGACAAAGGTGCTCCTCGCACAAACTTAAATAAAGCGGTAAAGCATGGCATAAGTACATGATAGTAAATAAAACCTCAAACTAGTTTGTGGCCCCAAGGAATAAGAATGAATCAAGCTCTGGCTCAGGGGGGTTCATAAGCCTCCCGGATGTGGATAGCGCGAATATTCAAGGAACAGGAATCAAGTACTCGGGGTCCTACGGGACACAAGTGAGCCTGAAAAACCAAATAGCGAATATGGCTCACCGATGCCACTTTCATTAGTTATCCCATTACTACTCAGGTTAAGTTGTTTAGGTACCTCGTTTGCCATCAGACACTCACAAACCCTACACATGCTGTTCTACGACTCGCATGGCTCAAACAACTCCTGTAGTAATGGCTCATGGGATGGAGGAACAAGCTTCGGTGGGGTTTAAAAGTAAAAGCTATGCAATACTTGGGATTCAATTTAATTCAATCGCAACTCAATGATGCAAGAATAAGAAAGAGGCAATAGGTACTATATGTATGCAAGCATGTGGTAGTGCTTGCCTGGCAGCTCAGTTGAAGCAAGTGATGGATCTGGATAGTGCTCCTGGTTCTCTTGATATATCCCCTGCTCAGCGTCTATTCGAAGAAGAACCAAACAAACAAGGGCCAACATAAATAAAGTGCACAAGCATATGTATAAATGCATCAAGCAAACAATCATGCCATGATGAATGGTGCACAATTGGCATGGCAATAAAGTAGCATGGCATGGGTGAGGTGTGGAATACAAGAATAAACCATTTTATGGGGTTTTATTCACATTTTATAATCATTTTAGTTGCTGTACTGTTTATAATTATATGATGCATGCTTCAAATCAAAATATGGAATGCATAAACAGAAAGGTCTCGTCGAGCTAATCATTTTAGACATATTATTTGTCAAATTTGGAGTTGTAAAACAAAAGTTGTTAATTAATAAAGGTTAAAGGGCATTTTGTTGTAATTTAAATTAACTTGGAAAAATAAAGTGTTCAAAATATATTTTGAAGGCTATATTTGAATTCCTCATATTTTTCTGATTTGAAAACATATATTATATGCATTATTTGGAATTATATTTGAAAAGATATTTCAAAACAGAATTAAATTTGAATTTGAATTAATTTTGAAAAAGTTTAAATTTAAACAGATTACAGAAATGCTTTTTACACATAGACAGACCTAGCCATGGTCACTGATGGGTGGGGATAACTTGACTTGGCGGCGCGGCAAAAGTTTCACCTCACTGCTGGACTAGCCTCGACAAGAATCGGCAAAGGCGGGACCACAGCACAAGCGGACCCACATGCCAGTGGGCGGGCGCGAGGCTGCCACGCGGCTCAGGGGGGACTGCGGGTTGATGCAACCAAAACAGGGGAGCCTTTTTATAAAAAGGCACAGAGGCAGACAGGTGGGGCTCAACGGACCATGGTTGAGCGAAAACAGCAAGGGGTTTTCGCAAACGCAAGGCTCAGTCTTGTGCTTCTCTCTCTCTCATGACAGTCGAGCGCGCTACCATGCAGAAGGCGCGCTGCTCGAACCAGGACGCAGGGCGCTGCTGCAGAGGCGGAGCCACTGCGCTGGCTCGGGCTTGGCGTCAGGAAAGCGGAAGGGGCCTAGATAGTCGCTACGGAGCGTGAGCGCAGAACGAAACGGCGTCGCGAGGCCGCTCGACGGAAAGTCCGGCGAGGCCAGGGCGAGACGGCGACGACGAGGATGTCTGGGGGGGGTGGGGCGCTCACCGGGAGTTGGTCGGCGGTGGAGGATCGGCTTGGGACGCTGGCGATCGACGAGGACGCAGACGGACGGCCGGCTAGGGTTTCGCGTCGGCCTCGCGCTGGTTCGGGTGGCTCCGGTCCGTCTCCTCCTTGTCGCCAGGATCAGGGTGAAGCAGAGAAGCGCCGTGGATCTCCCAGGCCGCTCCACGGACGTGCTGCTCGGCTGGATCGGCGGGACGCGGTGGAGGCCGAGGGTGGCGGCGATGGTGTAGACGGTGGAGATGGAGCAGCGAGGGGAGAGGGCAGGGCGCCGCCGGGTGGATCTAGGGTTAGCTGGGCGAGGCAGAGAGGGTGGATAGGGACGGGAGAGGGAGGTGGTGCCGTGGGGGAGCGGGTTAGATGGAAAAGGTGGTCTCGGCCACCTTTTCTCTACCTCTCCTCACGTGCTCTGGTCGGGCAGGAGGCAGGGCAGGGCGAGGGGCAGGTAGATGGGGACGTCTAGGTGGGGTAGGGTGAGGCCAGGAGGGAGGCTCGGGGTGGAGGGGCCCTTGTGGCAGGGAGAGAGGGGTAGCTTTGGGTAGGGTAGGGTTTTGGAGCTAGGCTCGGGTTGGGACTTGGGTTAGCTAGGGCAGGGTGGGTGGGGAGAGGGTGGCGGTGGGGCCACTGGTCTGTTTTGGAGGTGTGGCTCGGCTAGGGAGGAGAGAAAGAGGGGGTACTTAGGGTTTGGTTTAGATTAGGTATAGATTAGGGTTTAGGAGAGAGGGGGTATGGTGATGATGGGGTAGATGATAGGGAGGATCTTAACTAGAGGGTAAGAGAGAGGGAGAGAGAGAAAGAGTAAGGTGAGATGATCAAGCACATGATCAAGGACACACATGATCTAGCACATGGATTTGGTGTATGACAAGACCACACAAAAGAAACAAGCAAAAGAGGGTAAGGAAAAAGGAAGATGATCCACTAAAAATCTAATAAAAACCAAATGACAAGCTAAAGGGGTACTTGCATGGCCCATGCAAAATTAATTAATGCCATGCTTGTTTTTGTGAAACAATATTATCACATGGCATTATTATTATGCATTCCAAAATTGGAATAAAAGCCAAGCAAAAGAATTTAGAAGGAATTCCAAGTGGAGTAGATGGAGATGATCACATTGGAGTATAATTGGGAATTACTAGTGTGTATATTCCACTAGATGATTATTAGTCACAAAAATATTCCAACATGAGCATAATTCCATGATAATCCATATGGAAGCTAGGACAAAGGATTCCACTCACAAGGCATGCAAAGGTGGCCATGTGGCTCTCATACATCAATAATGTGAAAACAACATGATGCTAAGATGAGAGCATGTGGAGAAAGAATTGGATCCATCCCAACCCACATGAGCTAGAAGTAAAACCAATAAATGCCAAGATCATATTTAGTTGGATGGTGGAATTTATAAGGTGGTGAAGAAAAGGTGGTGGAGTTAATAAGAGATATGCCCCCAACTCAACTTGGGCATTGAAACAATATATCAACCAAATACAATATCAAGAGGCAAATACAATTTACAATGCATATGAGAGAAGAACCAAATAAAAAGGGTTTTATATGATGCTCAGATGCAAGGTGGCATGATGACATGAGCATGATATAATGATGATGCAACAATTATATATTTGAAGTAGCCATTATATTACTAGACCAAGTAGCATTACAATTGTTAGACAATTGGGATGCTACAGATACACCCCTATACTTGTGGGTCATCAACATGCAATCTTCCTTGAAGACACAAAAGATCTTAAATAAAGAATACTAAGCTTATGAGCCAACAAGAAAGAAAATAAATGATACAAAATACCTGTAAGATTTTTCTCTTTTTCTCTCAAACCTCAAAAAATGTTGCTACTGACCAGAACTTGGTTTGCCGAAACCAATTTAGATTTACTTGATGCTCCCAAAGTGATTCCAATACCGATCAACAAGATCCATCATATAATAGAGATTGCAAACTAAAATAAGAAGTGCAAAAAGTAAAAGATGAAGCTTCTCATTAATATTCCATAAAGGCACTCACACCAAGGGATACATAGATAATCAACTAAAGGAGAGATACTTCCACATGCAAACCAAACTATAGGATAACCTCTCTACCAAAGATATTAATCCACTAAAAAGGTTAAAGATAAAAGATATGGTGATACCGCGGCACTCCCCCAAGCTTGGAACAAGCCAAGGGAATGCCAAACCTGATGACGAATTACTCCTTCGGTGGTGGTGGTGTTCTCTTGATAAGCTCTTCAATAAGTTTCTTCAAATCCTCAATCTCAAAGGTCAGAGTACGAATCAACTCCGAATTTTGCTCAATACGGTTCATGATCATATCGGGCCGAGAATTCCAGTCATTGCTATTCTTTCCCCACCCTTCCTTCTTAGTATGCTCCTCCCCTGCATGGTTAGAACGAGGCATATCCCACATCAATGGCAAGTTCCCTTTGGGCACATGTTGTGTCACATCCCAAAATTTTCCAAATTTTGAAATGTGAAAAATAAATAAAAAATTAAACAATTGTTGAATTTTAGGGTGAGAAGAAACTTTTTGATTTCAAATGGAAACATCAAAACCTATTTTGATCAAATAGAATCCTAAAGGGATTTAAAAAGATAAACAAATAATAAATAAATTTATAATAGTTGGAATCACCATTTTTGGATCTTTTAATAAAAAGATATGGTTTTGATAAGCAAAGGTAGAAATATAAATAAGGATTATTTTAAAGAGCCAAATTAAATCTTGGCCAAGCAAATGAAATAAAATATTTCTATTTGTTAAAAAGAGTAAAGGTTTATTTAAATAAAATAATAAGGATTTATTAATATCCAATTTTATTGAAGTAAAGGTTTTTCCATTTTAAATAAACACAAAAACTTGTTAAAGTATTTTAAATAAAAAATCCAAGTGTTTTGTTTTTCAAATGAAACCTACTGAAAAGGATTTGGTATTATTTAGATTTCAAATAGAGTTTTAAAATAAATTAAATCCTATTTGAAATAAAGACTAAGGTCTATTTATTTAATTATTAATATATCCTAAAATAATAAAAGAATTATTTTATTTTGGACTTTGGGTTATGTTGTTAAACAGAATTAAAATTTACCCAAAGTTTGGTTGTGGTTTGAATTGATTTGGAATTTGAATTGTTTGAATGAAAATCAAATCAGGAAATTCAAAAAAGAAAAAGAAAAAGCATTCAATGTAAAAAAATGAAACCAGCCCAACCCATCTGGCCAGCCCAGAAAGCCCACTCGCAGCCCATATTTTCCACCCCGTAGTGAAACGTTTTTCACTTAGAAAAGAACCCGCTAAGTCGCTGACAATAGGACCCCACTCCCCCTCTCTCACTCTCGCTGACCGTTGGACCCCACTGCCCCGTTATCATCGTCTCCATCACGTCGACCGTTTCCCCTCGCCGTTTACTGCCGTGTTTAATCTCCTTGAATTCGCGTTGATGGCCGGATTGAACTCGCCAGTGACCATGCCCGATTAAACGCCACGCTCTCCTCTACCTTTCCCCTCACTTGCCTCTCCCTCTCTGCCCCCAAGCTGAGCGAATCGTGAGCTCGAACCCCACTGCTCCGGCGAGCTTCTCCAGCAAATTCCGGCGCCGACCAGCCTCCCCTCGCCTCCCATTGCACGCAAGCCTGCTCCCCATCATCAGGCGCATCCACCAGTACCACTAGCTCGCTCGCGCGCGCTCCAAATTGTCGATGAACCGAAGCATCTGAGCACCGCCGCGTGTGCCATTCGCTCCGACAAGCACCCCGGTGAGTACAGACTGCCCAGCACCTCCTGTTGATGCTCCCATGATCCCCATGATAGTACGCGTCTAATGGCACCTCTCTCTCTCACCTTCGGGTGACCTGTAACCTCGCCTCCGACGACAACCACAGACACCCGACGCCGCCGCTAGCTCCGGCGAGCAATCCACGCAGCTCCGGTGCGCCCCTTGACGAGTTGACCACACCTCGAGCACCACCGCAACGTTGCGAATCCGGTGAGCCTCTCCTCCCCTTCTCTCGCTTCCTAAAACGGTCGGACCACCTCAGACAGAGTGCTCCGCCGCTCGCCGCCGTGCCAGCGCCGCCCGTTCCTGGTTGAGCTGCTGTGCACCGTTAGATCCCGATCTAGTGGCTATGATAGACTCACTTAACGAAGGGGTAAGGTTGAACCAGAGCCGCACGATTTCATTTAGATCCAACGCACCAGAGAGGCTAATCCGCACGAAGCGGTACCAGCCAATAGAATCGAGGCACGTGGACAAGGTTTGGTTTAAAATAGAAATTAGAATCTATTAGTTTTGCAAACTTGTAAAATTCATAACTTTAGTTCTACATGTCCAAATTTTGCAAATTTTATATCAATGGAATAAGAAGAACAAGTACTTTGAAACCATGCACTTTATTTAATGTTTTGCTTCTGTAAAATTGGTTGAAATTGCAGAAACATGTGTAGGCATAATTTGAATATAAAAATTGTTCTAGATATATTTTTAAGGTGAAATCTTTGCTAAATGGATTGTTTTGAACCTACTGACCATAGGAACCAACTTATGGATTTAAAAATGTATTTTGTGAAGTTAAAGAAATAAATATTTGAATTAGCACATTTCTAGTCAAATAAAAATATTGTTTATGGTTTAGAAATGAATTTTGAGTAAAACCTGTGGGAAATGATTTGATTCAAACCTTTTGACCCTAAACACCAAGTTTTGAAATTAAGAACATATTTGATGAACCATATAAATTTATTGCTTTGCTAAAAGATATTTTCAACAACATAAAATATCACCTTAGCATAATATTTGGTTTATGAGATGAAAACCTTTTGCAAATGGTTTTACCACTTTTGTAAATGACCACATTGAGCTTAAAATGTTTAGAGCCTAATAGAAACCACTTTTCTAAATAAAACCATCTTTTCCATGCTTGCATGCATTGCCTTGTTTCTATTATTTTATGTGTGATAAATTGTTTGAATGTTGGTTTGAAAATGTGTTTGCTTGATTGAAATTGTAGTGAAGTTAGAAGAGTGTTATATTTGCAAGATCAAGAAGTGAACCAACATTCTCTACTAAAAAGGCAAGTGACACTATCATCCATGTCCTACTATTTCCATTACACTTAGTGGATTTTTGTAACATGCAATATAAGGACTACTATATTTTATGCTATGCTATATCCTAATAGGATACCCTTATATCTTCCTTAGTGAAAACATTGTAGTTGTAGTATGCTTAGCCCTGCTATATATTTGGGATGGGATACATGATATGATTATATGAAGTGTTGGAAAGATATATGTTTTATATAATAAAACAAGTACTCATTGAACCACCTGGGTGGAAAAGGATACTCAAGGTTGGACAAGGTGGCAACAAAAGGAACCATGTTTATATGGCTATCTTTTTGTATGTGCACTAGAAGAAAACCACCCAGGGACTTAGAGATTGAACATGTTTCTCGTACAGTGGCTTCCGTGTACAGCCACATGCTAAATGGGCTCTGGCTTAGTCAAATACATAGTGGAAGATCCATGCATTGGCATCTTTAGGTTAACTAGAATTGTGTATTGGAAATATATCCTTACATTGGTGCCTGGTAGACAAGCTAGCATTGTGTATTGGGAGGACTTCTATGGAAAGACTTTGTCACATTCTCGATCTGCCAGTACTCCATTTTGGTGAGTACTAACCAGCGGCCACTGGTGGCATGAAGACGAGATTGTGTCATGTGGGTAAAGTGTACAACTTCTGCAGAAGATCAAAATTCTAAGTACTTAGCCGTGTCCTCGGTTATGGACAACTACTGAGCAACTAAGGCCTGAAGCTATGAAAGATCTCGACATTCCAATTTCTCAAAGTAAAACTTGATGGTGACGACAAGGGATTATAAGCACTTGGAGTTTTCCAAGGAGTTCAGAAAGATTTGACAAAAGATCAAAACTATTTTGAAAAGATAGGATAAAACTATATTGCTTTCTGCAAATGAGCCTAAACCCTACTTAGCCAAATATGCATGTATTGATAGGATCCTCTTATTTCTACATAGTAGTGAAACTTTCCAATACAATTCAAATGTATTGACCCTTGTGGCTGCAACTTATTATGTTGCAGGTTTGTTTGATGTTAGTGAAGTGTGTTGAATAGGATTACAAGTCTACAACCAACATGATTGCCTGTGGCACTTTGAAGATGAAGGACTCCATGCTATATAGATATTCTGCTGCAATGTAATGTGATAGCCAAATGAGCTATGTAAGATGTAATGAATTATTTTATTCCTGGTTATAAAGTTGTATTATGACCTTTGTTTCTTGATATTACATCTTAACTGTGGATGCTAGCTATTGATCCAGGGACTAGCATTGTAAACACAGGGATCTCTACCTTATTAAAGGTTGGGAACCTTACATGTTGATATTGACGCTCAAGTATAAGAGTATGGAAAGGTTTCTTGGTGCGTGGAGGAGATGACCCTGGATTGTAGATAAGACGTGAAGGATTCCCTCCTGTAGACATCCATCATGTCCTCCTAAGCTTGATAGGTTTTGCCACCACTCCAATGCTTGCGACGGTAGTGCGGGTGTCCGGTTTCTTGTCCTCCTCCATGTCTTCTTATTCACCTACCAAAACCTCCTCCTCCTTGGGATTTTGAGGATCATCTTCCTCGGGCTTTTTGCCTTTCTCGTTGGCGGAGACCATGGTGCTCTAAACTTGAGAAGTTTTCCTGACAGAAACAAATCGAAACAAAAAAACGAAGATAACACGATGCACGAACCTCGGGGGATCCGGGGGTTATAAATTACGAAGTTTCAAAGCATAAGGAAGGTTTTGATACAAAAACGAGGCGGAGACGGAGCTCGGGGTGGTCTCACCCCTCCAGGCACGGCCAGCTGGGGCCCGTGCCTGGGGTGGGTTTGGCCACCCCGGCCTCTGGTTCCTTCTCTGTTCCGTCTTGTAACTTCCCTTATGTATTAAAAACATCAAAAATATAAAAAGATTGGGGTTTCACGAACCTTCTGTTTTCACCACTTTTACCTATTCAAAGACGAACTCTGCAGACTCCTTTTCTCCTTCTCCTAGAATTTCCTGTCCTACAAGGTCTCACACAAACCTCAATGGCAACATTAGTGTAAGAAAAACAATTAACCTTTAGGTGCACACTTCAACTGAAATCCATCAAAACAAAGGCTTCTATAAGAGGCAAATGCAAATGATAGCATAAATCTGTCAAACAGACCAGTAGGTAAAGATTGATTTTTTTGAAAACCTTCTGTTGCTCAAATAAAAAAGTGCAGAACTAATGAAAGTTGGGTAACAACTTGGAGAACTAGATCAGAAAAATACAGGTCCCTCACGAATTTTTAGAATGCAGCACAAAAATTTGTCCCAAGACAACCATTTTTCACAACTCCTCTACTTCTCAAAAGTACTTGAACTTGACACAAAAACCAAAACAAAACGGATAAGGAGCAGTTATTACAGAGTTAATAACTTACAATACTCAACCAAACTCTTGGGTTATCTCCCAACAAGTACTTTTCTTTAATGCCTTTAAGTTAGGCTTGAAAGTTTCAAGGATGCTCACAAAATAGATATATATTTGAAGTGAAAGAGAGCATCAAGAAGCAAATAACCAATTCCACATTTGAGTCTAACCCACTTCCTATGCACGGGGGTATCATGAGAAAACAAGTTGCTGAAACAAAAATCCACTAGCATAGGAAGACAAAACAAATGCAACTTCAAAGCTTTCAACATAAAACGGTGAAACTTAACATTATTGAGATGCATAAAACCATGTTTCCCTCTCTCATAACAACTTTCAGTAGCACTTTGAATAAAGTTGACAATATAACTGTGACTGGCAACAACTTTATCATCAGAATGAGCATACTTACAATCACCAAAAAGAGGTCCAAGATCATAAACTGGATCAATAGAAGCAAGTTGTTCCATCCAGAAATCTTCGTTAGGCAAGCTATTTTCACAAGGAGCTTTAGAAAATTTGGAAAAGTTAAACTCATAAGAATCTCCATCAAACTTAGTTAAAACTTTTTCCTTCTTACAATCTATAATAGCTCCACAAGTGTTCAAGAAAGGTCTACCAAAAATGATAGGGCAAGTTTTACTAGCTGCTGAATTAAGTACTAGAGAATCAGCAGGATACTTAATCTTACCACAAAGAACCTCCACATATCTTACAATACCAATAGGGCAGATGGTTTCCTTATTAGCAAGGTGAATAACCACATCAATGTCCTCAAGCTCACAAGGGCCAATTTCATGCATAATTTCCCTGTAAAGCTCATAAGGAATAGCACTAGAACTAGCACCAATATCACATAAACCATAGAAGCAATGATCACCAATTTTAACAGAAAGCATAGGAACACTAGCTTTTCTAGCTTTACTAGGATGAGATATAATATTAGAAGCGTCTTCACAGAAGACAATATGTTCATCCTCTATATTTCTAGTGACACGGTCTTTCACAATAGCTACCACAGGTTCAATATTCAATTGCTCATCAGGCTCCATAGTTTTCTTAGTACCTTTGTTATTCGCACTAATTATCATAGAGTACTCCTTTACCTTAACTGGGAAAGGTATTTGATCAACATAAGGTTCAGTCACAATATGATTAGTAGTTCAAACTTCAGTGCTTCTAAAAGTAACATGACTAACAACATCTTTATAAGGAGCATGGTATTTATTCCATTTCTTTTTTGAATTTATATGTAAGAGGAAAAGGCCTTAAAACAATTGGCAATACTTTGGGAATCAAGACCAAACTCATTACTAATATCACGAAAGTCATCAGTTCCCATAAAAGATTTTATGCATTCATAATCATAGTTTATATCTAACTTTCTTCCTTTGTCATTCTCCCAAGCTTCAGTGTTTTCTTGAATACGGTCTAGTAGATTCCATTTAGCTTCTTCCTTCATACAAGTGAATGATCCAGCACAAGAAGCATCTAGTAAATCTTTATCATGAAGAGAAAGCCTAGCATAAAAGTTATTGATAATAATATTGTTAGGGAGTTCATGAATAGGACATTTAAGCATTAGTAACTTCAATCTGCCCCAAGCTTACGCTGTAATCTCTCTAGCACAAGGCCAAAAGTTATATATCAGATTTCTATCCTTATGAATTTCACTGGGAGGATAGAATTTAGAATAAAAGAGAGATGCCATTTCCTCCCATTCCATGGATTGTCCATTCTTCAGTAGCTTATACCATTCTTCAGCTCTCCCATTCAAGGATATAGAGAGTAACTTCTTCTTCAACTGTTCAGTTGTGATACCTGCACACTTAAACAACCCGCATAATTCATGGATAAAAATCAAGTGATCACCAGGGTGGACAGTTCCATCCCCAAAATAATAATTATCCATAACACGATCAACAATACTTGTAGGTACCTTAAAAGGATCTATCTCAACAGATGGTGGTTCATCTACTACCCTAACAGTGGTAGTAGTTTTCCCAAACAGAAAACCAAGTGGGTTATCCATATTGGGAACAAAGTAACAAGCAGTAACAAAAATCAATACTCACAGTAGAAGTTTCCTTTACTAGTTCCACTCTTCAATAGCGCTTCACTCCTCGACAACCGTGCCAGAAAATAGTCTTGATGACCCACAAGTATAGGGGGTGTATTGGAGTACTTTCGATAAATAGGAGTGTCGATCCCAACAAGGAGCAGAAGGTGTTGACTAGTGGTATGGAGCAGGAAATATCTGTAAATACTTAGCAAACGGATTTTTAGGGGTTTTCTGATAAAGCAACAAAACAAAGTGCAAGTAATAAAGACAACGAATAACTGTAGCAAGTGGCCCAATCCTTTCTTAGCAAAGGACAAGCCGGTGGAAATACTTATAAGGATCAAACGTTCTCGAGGACACATGGGAATTCTGTCAAGTACTTTCACTTCAAATAGCTAAGTACTCTTCTTTGGTGTTGTAATTGTTGTGTGGGTGAACCTATGCTAATGTACCGACCTTACTTGGACTAATACATACTTGTGATTAAACCCCCTGCAAGCATCCACAACTACAGGAAAGTAATTATGATATAAACCTAACCACAACCTTAAACTCTGAGATCCTACACTCCCTTGTGCAAAGGTGTCCTAACGGGGGTTCAGGTTTCTGTCACTCCGGAAACCCCATAATTAGTAGCCAAATACACAATGCATTCCCCTAGGACAATAAATGGTGAAGTATCATGTAGTCGACGTTCACATGACACCACTAGAAGAAGAGCACCATAACTTAAATACTAAACCATTGAATAATAACTCAACACAAATCCACTACTAACAACATGACTTCTCCCATGTCCTCAAGAACTAGACGAACTACTCACAAGACATCATATGGATTAAGATCAAAGTTGATATGTTGATTGATAACAATCTGAACATAAACAATAATCCAATGGTTCCACTAACAAGCATCAACTATAATAATAATCAATACCAGGAAAGTTGCCCCTAAGAACTAAAGCAATATCCAACACAATTGTTATAGAGGGATGGAGTGGTGATGATGGTGCTGGAGGAGATGATGGTGTGGATGATGATGATGATCCTAATGAATCCTAGCTTGACGATGGTGTTGATGGCGACGATCTCCCCTCTCCGGGAAGGAATTTCCCCAACAGAAGTCTGTCTGCCGGAGAGATCTTTCTCTCTCGGTGTTTTCTTCCCCGCAGAGGCGGCGGAAATCATTCTGTGGTCTCTCCCTTGGTATTAGGGTTCCGTGAGGAATATATAGGCAAGAGGGCGGAGTCAGAAGCCGGCTAGGTGGGCCACACCCGCCCTAGGCGTGACCTAGGGGGAACCCGCGCCTAGGAGGGTGTGGGCCCCCCGTGGCCCAGCTACGCCTCCCCTTCTGGCTTCCTCCGTCTTCTGGGAAAATATAATTTTACAATATTTTTCTGGTATATTTCTGATCTTCGCAAAATTTTATCAAAACACCTCCTTTTCCATCAGAATCCAGACTCCGACAGTCCATCCTCCAAGAATCATCCAACATGCAAAAACAGTGGAAAAGACATAAGTAATACCTCATAATAAGACATATATCAATGAATAGAGGCAAATTATGATATAAAACGGTGATGCAAATTGGACGTATAATTGCCATAATGCCACTTTGTAAGTTTTGTAATTGTTAGTTTCTGGATGAGGTAATGATACTGGTCGGTTATGCTCACGACTCATTGATCATGTGAACGTGAAATGTATGCATAATGGGTATTCTCGGGACCATAAATCCGGGGTGCCACAGACTTGGTATCAGAGCCATCCCGACCGTAGGAGACCTTAGTTAGCATGGAAGTTAGACAGAACAACCCCTATTTCAGAAAACACCGGTTTTCGCAAACTATTTTCCCAAAAGTTTTTTAAAGGACTTCCTATCTCATCTTCTCTGAATTAAACAATTTGAAAATGGATTTCTCTATATCTCATCTACTTCAAAGGTTTCGTTCTCAAAAACAAAGTCCGACTCGGAGACTATGAAGACAGAGATCTCGGAACGAAGAGACCCCATGACAAGCAAAACAAACAAGCTACCAAAGACGAAAGACACTACAAGATCGCCCTACCAACGGAGTCGTCCATTGCCCTCAAATCCATCAAGTATGGCACCGACGACAACAAATGGCAAGATCGAAGTCAAGACCCCCGTAACGCCCGTACTCAGGAGTTGCATCCCTAAAATAGGATTCCCTATATGGCGTGTAGTCCCCTCCTTAGTACTTATGTTATGCCTTGTTTGCTTCTCATGTGCGTGTATGATGCTTGGAGTGTGTTGCTTGTCTTCCTTGGATCATCCGATACTAAAGCTTTGACCACCTTTGTTGGCATATCCTGACGCCGATCCTCGTATACCCATAGCCGGAAACCTCTCCTCAGCAGGATGGCCACATAAGAAAGCCTCGACAAGCTCAAGTAAAGCTCTAAGGTTGAAAGACTATGTCTTCCCACTCAAATCCAATAAACCGCCCCACCCTCTATTATGAGAGTCGTTAGAGGGAATTGAAACCCTACCTGTGCCTACTACTACCTACATATCTTGATGAATCCGCACATTTATACCTACCATCACGTCTAAAACACAAAACCTTGCAGATGGATCCCTCCCGCTCAGAAAGTATCATCGTCAGAGAAAGCTTCTGGCCCTTTGAAAAGCAACTGCATGATATACTGAAGATCATACGTCGTCCCCCGCCCAGGATCGAAGGGACAAAGCTTCCTCACAACAATTCAAGCATAGCTCTGTGGGTCATCAAGGCCACCATTCCAGCGCGTGATATCGACCCCGATCTCATCATCTTCACCTTCATTGACCACAACTGGGTAGATGGAGTCGTGCGAGAAATACAACATATCATGGCACGCCTCTGCAAGATCCATGAAGAGGAGCTGAAAGATACCCCTTACCACCTGTTCGGGATGCGCGACAAGGATGGACTTCCCACCGAATCCTTCCTCACCTGCTACACTGGAAATCAGCTACAGAATATGGAATATCTCCTACAACGCCATCAAGAAGATCTCGACAAGACCTGTCGTCAGAACATCCTCATGCGTATGGATCTTGCCATACTTCATACCCGGGAGAAGAGTCTACAATCCGCCAACGCCCGTCTGGAAAGGAGAGTGGCCGCACTAGCCTCTTCAACTTCCGAAGCTATTAACTATGAGACTGAAAATGAAGAGTTGTCCTTCTATGAGTATCAACCCATCTTCCGATCAACCCCACAAGAAGACCCACCTGTAGAAGGAACCCTCGAAGAGGGAACGACCCTCACCCTCACTGCCGAAGAGCTGAATATTCCCCACACCCCCGAGGAGTTGTATTAACCGGAGTCAATGCAACAACTCAAGAAGGGAAACTAGAGTCAAGCGGTACCCATGGAGTAGTTTTCCTCCCTTGACTCACCCTTATGGCACAGTGTAGCACCTATGTACCGTCCCAGAACCTGTTTTGTAAGACTCTAAGTGCTTGTTCACCCTATGGCACATACCCGTTTTGTAACACCCTAAGTACCCCCGCCACCGACCGGCACGAACCTGCTAAATTTCTGGATGTTATGTAAGTGTGCTGTCCTTCTTTGCGTGTTTTACCCACGGCGTTGCATCAGACCAAACCTGGAATGACCCCATTCCAAAGGACCTCGTTTCCTAGACCTCCAAACTTCAATGGCATCCTCCAACCCATCAGACCCCTAACTAGATCAGAACTAACTACCCGGAAGCTATTAGACGCCCTTCTGGTAGACCTTCTAACTCCTGAAGCGGTTCCCACGATGTCGACAGAAGATAATCACTCCGGACGAGAGGTACAGTGACATCCCCCAACATCAGCATATGACTCCAACCAAGAAAGTTGGCGACTCCACCAAAAACCCATAGTGTCGCTCTAAGGGGGAAAGACTGCGTCTTTCCCACCCAAAACCTAATAGATCCCTAGAGCCGAACACTAGTATGCGCTCAGTGATGACCACCCCTCCAAATCTGAATCATTGACCCTGCAAGAAGGTAGACAATCGGCATTTCTCCAGAACCAGAAGGTACTTTAGGAAAGACGTCCACCCCAAGGACGACCGTCTAGCCAATATCCTGGTGTATCAAGACCTTGAAGATAGAAAGCTGACTACCATGGCAAAGGAATAAATAAGGCTCAACTTGGCGTCCCGCTTCAAGAAGAAAGAAACCCGTCGACTCTAAACCTACCTAGACTTGTCCTAAGGGTAAAAGACTGCGTCTTTTCCACTCGCTTAATCTAAATGCCCAAACCAAAAGCCGCTCAGCTCCGAACCGTAGCTGACCATGCCTGTTTATTGGAAGACCTGTTAACCTCTCATAATTTCCACAACTAAAATTGTTAAGCGGATGTTATCACTCAACCCTACTCCTCCCTAATCTCGGGACGAGATTATTTTATGGGGGAAAGGTCTGTAACATCCCAATTTCAACAACCTTGATTTAGTGTCCAAAAGACAAAAATCAGGGGAAACTAAAACTTTTTCTGGTTAAGTGTATAATGATTGCTTACTTGTTTTCTTGTGTTCATGCATCTGATTGTGTACTTCACATCTCAACACTAGTTTACAAAAAGCTATTTTACAAAAGAGATGTCTTGGATCCACCTTATATTCTCAAATGTTCTGGCATTTCAAAAACCTGAGCCAAGATGATTTTGACACAACAAAATACCTTACTAGTTTCTATTAACAAAACTATGGAGACCTATATATTATCTCCTTATGTTTTCAAGACAAAACTCCTAGCTACCCTTACCCCTAGGTTTTCCAAAACCTTTATTAAAAACTTTTCATTTCATTCTTGGTAGAGATACCAAGATGGTCCTTATCTTACTTCAAAGCACAACCCGTTTCAATATACCCATCCTTACCCAAGCTAGGCTTGATGGTAACCCTAGTGGTAGTTGGATAAGTGATAAGATGAATTGCCTTGATCTGCTGATTGCCTTGTTTTCTTAGGAACGAGAGTAAGCTAATATAGTAGCTCATACCTAGGACCCAATCTAGGGCTGTGATCATCAATCCTAGACCAAACACCCAAATCTGGATCTACCGCCACCAAAATGGTCATCTCATCTTTTAATTAGATTAATCCAGGGATAATCCCTCTTGATGGTTTCCCACTTAGTGAAGAACCAATCCAAGCATGGATCCCTCTATTCAATATCTACCTAAACATCAAACACTTTATGGAAAGGATAAACCTTGCCACTCTCTCAAATTGTTTCCCACTTATAATCTAGTCTAAAACTCTAAATCTGCCAAAATGGCTAAGTCTGGATTTCTTATCTAGATTCAATCTTTGGAGCTCTACCTTTTCCAACCTATGTGCATTCTTGAGAATGTAATTGAACCAAGTTGTAATACATCTTTAGTACTACCAAATAACACTCTTTACCTTGGCTAAGACATTCTGGTTTCCACTCTTCCATGATGGTTTTGTAGTCAATATAGTAATCTTTTCTACAAATCTTATCATCTTGCCTACTTTGGCAGAAGCTCACATCTATATGCTACCTCCACTTGACCAACTATTTGCATGATTATGATCTACTAATCATGGAATAACAATACCCACCTCACTTGTTTACATTGGAGCCTTGTGCTTCTTAAACCCACATGGTTTAGGAGGCTTCATGATGTATCTGTATGGCAGCCTTATTTTTAACAAAGTTTGCCATCTCTTCTAGACCACCTCGAATGCAACCAAGACCAACTCTTTCTTACTTGATCATATATATAACTTGGTCTAGCTATCCATATCTCCCTTGTACCAAGGTGAGCTCTGAGCTCACAAATACAAGCCTGTTTAAGTGGCACAAAAACAACCAAACCCTAGATCCTCCCAAATCTAGTTTCCATCCTTTTTACCACATTTCTTCAAAACCCAAGGTTGACCATGATGCATACATCAAGTTTACATCACCTACCTTGAATATAATCATTTCCCAAATAATTCCCCTAATTATTTGGAGCCTAAAACTAATTAAATTCTTTTTTTTGTCAAAATCCTCCAAACATTGTTTTCAAAGGCAAGTTTGTTTTTCTCCAAATCACTTGACCAAATAAAGGCACATATGATGCCTATATATAATCTCCCATCATTCCAACTCAAAAATAAATATTTTTGAGATTCCTTATTATTTCTTTTTGCCTTTTTTCTTAAATGGCAGAAACAAGAAACAATTCCTTAAAAATACTTTTCCACCTCAATAAATTAAAATAAAATTATCCAATTTGTAATATGGTATTTAGGACCATATAACATCAAAAACCAATCTTGGCTAATGTAAAAATATCACCTTAGCTTCCATAATATACTTCTGCACTTTTTGAATAAGTGCATTTAAATGGGGTTATAATCATTAGAAAAATCCCACATAAATCTTGAAGAGGTGTTTTGACCTCCCCTATCAACCAGTACTCACTCCCCACCTTGCCCAATGAAAATATTTCAACTTTCCTCACAGGCCTCCATTTGAGCAACTTTTGCAAATCAATCACACTTAGTTTCAAACCAGCTCCAAACGTCATCAACTCTTGTCAAGGTTTTCACCACAGCAAACCAAACCCTCTCTAGTCATGTGCACATAGCACTACAGCACCAACCCTCCCCTTTCCCCTTGATATTTTGGAGAAAGAGAGAGGGATATAAAAATATTGTGAAGAAAAGACAACAACAGCCACACCACCCCTTCCTCCATTCAGCACTCGACCATAGGGCCCCACCACCACCCATGCACCACCCCTCTTGCCCAATCTCTGGCCACCTCCCTCCCCAAACCTCCCCATGGACATGGTCCATCAAACACCACCCCCTCCTCGTTTTAAAAGCACGAGGCCACCCCAGGGCCTCCCTCATCCTCTCATTTGCACCGTAGCCCTCCCATACACCTTCCCCAATGCCTTCCTCTTCCTCTCCTGCACTGGTTTTCCCGAGAGAAAATGGGAAAGGAGAGCCTCGACCATGGCAATAAATCTAGCCTCGAGCTTCCCTCTCCACTCTTTCCCCTTTGTATGTCACCCTGCATGAACCCCCTTGCTCCCTGCATCTTCTCATATCCTTTTCTTGGTCTTGCATCAACCCTAGGTGCCTCCCAGACGACCTCCCGATCATGCACCGGCGGGCGACCTCGCGCGAGATTCCTCCCGGCGTCAAACTGCCCTGTGCCGCCCCTCTCCGGACTCGTAGTCAACCACCGCTTCTCCCCTACCATCCATCCAACGCCAGCAAGGTCCCCTGGCGCGCCACCGCGCTGCCCTGAAGCCGCTAGGGTTTCCTCCCTCGTCGTCCAGACGCGAGGTGAACGATGACCCCTGGGCTGTCAGATCTGCCTAGATCCAACGGCCGTCGCCCCTCCATACCTCTTCACACGCGGGCGACTAGGGTGGGCCGCATCTGCTCCCCGTGGCCCACTGGGTTAAAGATCCGGCTCGCATCCCCTATCCTCTTTCTTTTCTTTAAATTAATTTCCATATCTGGTATTGGCAGTTTGGTTTAAATCCAAATAAAAATGCAAAATCACTTAAAATGTCCAGATCCAATTTTTCCTAGGTCCCTGTATGTCTTTACTAACATGTGGACTTGGTGCTGGACCAAAATATTGTATAAATAAATCTTGGAAATTGAAATAGCCACATGTGTCCCTTTCACTAATAAAATCCTCTAGGGAGTTCTGCAGCTCCAAATGGAGTAAATCAAATTGTTATTGAAAGGTACTGACCATACCTTGAATGTCCCACTGGCCCCACCAAAAATGGCTTCCTAGTTTGCATATAGTAAAAATAACAAATTAAGGCCTTTTATCCCTTTAGAAAATTCCCTAGGTCAAACCAAATGAGGTTTTGACCTAATTCCAACTGCCATTGGACACACATAACTATATCCTCCAAAGACCAGTAGATCATAATTATTTGAACCTCTGTTGAATTTTGGTGATTTAAACTTTTATGTGTATAGTTTTCCCACCAATAAATTCATAAAAGTAGCTTTGTAACTCCAAAAACGGTGATTCCAATTTCTAAAGAAAGGTATTCTCATTATCTAACATTTGTACTTGGAATCCCATCAAAATCTTCTGTATATTAAAAATGATGAAAATGACAAATCCCAGCCAGTACTGCCTTTGGGAATTTCTCAAGGGCATTCTGGTAATTGTTTTGAGGTGATTCCAACAGCTCTTGAATCAGTCCACTAAATACTACCTAATAACCCACGGTAATAAATTTTGGAGCTCCAGATTATGTGTGGTGAATTATTTCCTAAAACTAGAGTTTTATCCACTATAAAAATCATTATAAATCAATGGAAATTGATAAAATGGTGAAACCACTTTTGTTGGATTCATTTTATCAATACCTATCTGATGATATCATTTTTATACAATGGTATCATATAGATCAAGCCCTTGGTCAAAAACCCTCTCTTAGGTAGTTCCTATACTTTAAATCCAAAAGGATCCCTTTTTCCTATGCCTCCAAATCTTCTCCCAATCCAATCAAATCATACCTCCAACACCCTACTAAGGTATATCATGTGATTATGTTGATTGCTGTATGTATTGATGCTTGTATGCAATGTATCGATGGTGGTGTTGTTTGTTTGCATGTATGCTCGATAGCGGCGATAATTGCGATTGTGAGACGCCGAGAAGAAGGAAGCATCGTGTTATTCTTATTATTGGTATTCTGGTATTATAAGGAAGTCAAGGGACATCCCGCTGGTCACAGGCAAGCCACCATTCCCGAACTCCTATATTGACCTATTCCTTTTGCTAATTATTTTATATCTCGTTTATGAAATTCACTATTAAATGCATGGTTTGTTTCAATTAAAAAGGCATGAGTAACTTGGCTCCTCCAAGTTATGGATGGGTGTCCATTAGGACACCTACACTATCGACACCTACCTTTACCCTTTAGATTGAGGATAAGATACTTAGCATCTTCCCTCTTGGAAACTACGGTTTTTTCAATAATAAAACTATTTTGGGTTTTACCCTACTACAAAGTTTTCAAAATAAAACCCTTGGAAAGAGGCATCATTTCCGAGTGGAGGTTTTACTAAAGAAGATATGAGGAGGATAAAGAGAAAGTCAAGCAAGAGAAAGAAAAGGAATGGATACTTGAGTATTTTACTGGAACAATTTATCAGCAACCACATTACCCTGGGTGGGACTTAGGGCTAACTCGTAGTTTGTCCTCCTTAGTATGGGCTACGCCATAATGTGTAGAAAGGGGTTCAAGTCCCTTGAAGCCGGTTCCTTTCCACGTAGGGGGTCGTCGTACCCGAAAAGGTTCTATTGACTCCCTCGAGGTCGGCTGCAACTATGGAGCTCCCACGGATGGTACCAGGTTAAGGGAGTATGGGTGGCATGGATAAGGAAGTCGGGAAGGGAGATTCGGACTTGGGAAGTTAAGTACTCGTCCCAAGGGAACTAAGCAACCATAGGGAAAGTACCTATACTAGGGACAACAAATGAAAAGTTAGGTTCTATTATCCGAACCCCCGGCTACGGTGTGTAACGGGCCGTGGTTGTATCCCGGTGGATGTATTAATTCTTGTGGGTAAAGTGCACAAACTCTCAAAAGTCTAATATATTTGAATAGCCGTGTCCACGGTCAAGGAAGGTTGGAAAAGTGATTGCTAGGAGTACCCTAGGGATTTGTTTGAGATGTATAAAAAGGATGTGACTTGCTCACGAGGAAAGATGAGAACGATATTGGTTTTGACTAGAGATGGTCGAAGATGTTTTAAAAAGGGTTTTTACTATAAAGCTATTTTCAATGTTTTTAACAAGGATATGGGGATATCCGAACTTTCTAAAAGGAGGCATATTTTCCAAAAAATATTTTTTAACAAATATATAGATATGCCATTGTTAGACTTTTTCAGAAACAACTATAGTGTAGAGCTATCCCGCCACAACCCAACATGCATTATCTGGTTACCTTGTCTCGGTTGTTTGCGAGTACATTCAAAGTACTCACCGGCATTGTCCCTGGCCATTTACTTGGCCAGATTGCAGATGTTAAGAAGTGACGAAGGTGCTGACATCTATGCGAGCTAGGCCGTTTTCCCAGTCAGTTTCCTGTAGGTTAATGCATGACGTGGGCTCTGCGCTTGAAGACTTCCTCTACTTATGTTGTAATTGCCATAATGGCCACTTTGTAAGTTTTTTAATCGTTACTATTTGGATGAGGTAATGATGCTGGTCGATTATGCTCACGGCTCACTGATCATGGGAACGTGAAATGTATGCATAACGGGTATTCTCGGACCGTAAATCCGGGGTGCCATAGAATAGATGATTAGTTAGAAAAAGTTAAGTAGATGATCATGGTGCCAAGAGTTTGGTTTGGTTTAATTTTAGGTGATCTAGGAGTGGAGGCAAACTTTGTTGAAAATAAGGGTGCTATAAAAGATAGGTCATGATGCTTCATAAACCATGTGGGTTTAAGAAGCACAAGGATCCAAGGGAAACAAGTGAAGAGTGGATTGATAGACCATGGTTAGTAGGTCATAACTACGCAGAGAGTTGGTCAAGGGGAGTTAGCATATGGTTGTGAGCTTCTGCCAAAGTAGGCAAGATGATAAGATTTGCAGAAAAGATTATTATCTTGACTACAAAACCATCATGGATGAGTGGGTCTAAGAAATGATTGGCCAAGTTCAAGAGTGGGCTTTTGTAGTAATAATGATGTAATAAAAGATGGTTCAAGTACATTTTCAAGAATGCACACATTTTGGAGTAGGTGATGTTCCAAAGATTGAATCTAGTCAAAGATTCAAGACTTATCCAAATTTGGCAGATTAGTGTAATTGGGACTAGCATAAAAGAGGGAAGGATACAAGGGTTCATTCTTATCATCAAGGGGATTATATTGAAGGGTAGATTGTGTGGAGTGGTTTCATGCTTGTATTAGGTCCTTGATGAGTTGGATGCTAATATAAAGGATTAGCTTAGGATTGATCTGGTGATATAGATTAGGATCACTTGAGTGACTTAGGATAGATATAGCTTAGGATGTTTGGTTCAAGATTTGGGGATCTCAACCTTGATCTAGTCCTAAGGGATGAGCTACTAGGTTAGCTCACTCTATCTCCTAAGCACTCAAGGCAATCAGTAGATCAAGGCAACTCATCAAACAAACTTATCCAACTACTACTAAGGTTACCATCAAGACTAGCTTGAGGTAAGCATGGGTGTTTTGAAGAGGTTGTTATTTGAAGTAAGATAAGGACCTATTTGTGTTTCTAGCAAGATTGAAATGAAAAGGTTTTAAGAAAGGTGTTTGGAAAACCTAGGAAGAAGAGTAGTTGAATTGTTCTGTCTCGAAAACATAAGGAGATTATATGTAGTTCTCCATAGTTTATGTAAATAGAGACTAGTGAAATAGTTTGTTGCATCAAAGTTATCTTGGCTCAAGTTTGAAATTCCAGAACATTTGAGAATATAAAAGATGAGCCAAGACGTCTCTTTTGTAAAATAGTTTTTGTCAACTGGGTTGAGGTAGGGGGTATATTATCTGATACACAAGCAGTTGCATAAGCACAAGCAAACAATCAATAAACATTTCCTTCCCCCTAGTGCGCCACGGATAAGCTTCGGCGGGATTCAAATTTGAATCACCACCCCGCCCACCTACCCCTCAACTTTCCCTCCCCCTTTTCCTTCTCCTTCTTCCTTCTCCTTCTTCCTTCTCCTTCTCCTTCTCCTCCTCCCCATTTTTCCCCTTCACCTACTCTGGCCACCTTGCTTCGGCGTCCTTGCTTAGGCCTCTTCCTCTCCTTCAAGTGATGGTGGCACGACGACGGCCTTCTCCTCCTCGCAGCGATGACGGGCGATGGCGGCCTCCTCCTCCTCGCATCGACGACCGGCGACGACGGCCTCCTCCTCCTCGCAGCAACGATAGGAGATGACGGCCTCCTCCTCCTCGCAGCGACGACAGGAGACGGCGGCCTCCTTATCCTCCCTCCCTTCCTCCCTCTCTTCTTCTCTTCCTCCCTCTCATCGTACCTCCCCTTCTCTAACCATCTGCTGCCTCGATGCCGGCAAGGACTACCACGGCCACGGCCTCCCGCACCTCCCTGCGGTGGTAGGTCATGGCCACAACCATGCTCCGGCGAGGCGACACGACAGCGGCGCACGGACCCGATTGCTTTTTCAATTCAAAACGAGGGTGTTTTTTGCATTTTTTTTTTGTTTTTTGAAAAACACATCCGTGGCGCACCCTGTACCCCTAGCCGTGGCGCACCTGGTAGTGCGCCACTCCTATCTCGACACAACCGTGGCGCACCATGCAGTGCACCACAGCTACAAGATAGCTGTAGCGCGAGGCCCGCGGCACACTGCTAGTGCACCACGGAAGGCCTTTTCAGGTGCGCCACGAACAGGCGTTTTCCTAGTAGTGTTGATCCACATGACCACACACACTCCAATGGATGTGGTGATCCAACTTCTATCACACTGGTGCATCATTCCATGTGGCAGTTGCATTCCATATGGCGAAGGTAGTCATCTTTTAATTATTTAGTTTTAGTTTACAGGTTCTGATTGGCGTTCATTTGTTTTCGAACTGAATCCGTCTAATCGGTGCCCCATATCATCGATTTTATAGGCCGAGTTTTACGGGCACTGCTAGTGATGCTCTTACATGGAGACGCTAGCGCTGCCTAAAATTGGTTCTGCTCCATTTGCATGTAGTAGAATCGAGCTCCGTCATGCACGATCCAAGTCAAACATAGTCATGTTTGCGTGCGCCGACCTTCACTCGCTGATAGGTGGGACCCTACATTTTCCCCTTATGATTAATTTTTTCACTTCCTTTAGACGGTTCCCATGGCCACCCTCACTAATTATGGCCCCTTCCTTGTTTTCCACGCAGACGAGACCGGCGGCGGCGGTTCCTCACTCCATACTCGAACAACTGGTCCCCTCCCTGGTTCCATCCCCTCCGGATCACACCGCCTCATTAATTTTCTAGATTCTAGACTCCATTTGCCGCTATGAGTAAACCTTGGGGTAGTATAAGGCTGAAGTGTAAGGCAGAAGACGATGATGCGGCTGGCCATGGCAACCGCCACCGCTAGGATTGGGGATGGCCAAACCTCAGAGCTGCGAACATGCACCGGATCGCCACGGGGTTGGATATCATCTCTGTCGATCGCGTCGCTCGCTGCATCCTTGGCTACCATGTCCCGATTCGAGAAATGGACGAACTCCTGTTTGGCACGCCAGGCCTTCTTTACCCCGATACAAGTGAATGGTCAAATGACCATGATAGCCACGTAAGTTCTAGTATCTTGATTATTTTCATAGTGATACAGTCTTAATTTAGGTGATAGGTTAGGTGTCAATTTGGATTCGCAATGGAATGCCTGCTAGGTGATATTCCTACTTGATATTTTGGGTATTTTCATAGTGACACAGGCACAATTTATGCGAGAGCTGAGGAGACAGTCGTATATAATACTTTAATCTGAGGGTTTAGGTGTCAAATTGTATTTGCAGTTGAATCCATGCTAGGTCATTCTATCAACAAACAACAAACTTTGCATAATATTCATGCAAAACTGATGCTTCTCTATAAGTGGTCGCAATTAGTAGTGGTGAATATCAAGGAGAAAGACGAGATGGAAATGGGAGATGACCAAAACTGGGTGGGTGGCAATAGCGACTAGCTGGTCCTTTCAAACTAGGACGAGAGTACTTGGACTCTAAAAAATGTCTATAGATCATTGAGATTTACACTGCCATCTTTAGAGGGTGTTGGCATTACTCAATTCAACAATGGGTTCCCGCCGCCACACTCCGAATTCACTTACAGGTTCAACATGGGCAGAACTTGAGCTCCTGAAGGTACAACTCCCATGGAAGCCTTGCCTGGTGTGGCAGAACTATGAGCTCTTAGAGGTGTTCGACAAGGCAATCACATTCATTAGATGCCTAGATGACAAGGAATGGATAGTCTTTCGCGATGACCATCTGCGGCGGGACAAGTATGTCGACATCTTCTTCACCTCCAGCTACTATTCTGACACACCACAACACATTTACGTGCTCACTGAACCTATCGGCGACATGCGTGTTTGGGAGTCATTCACCTAGGATGAGTCATGGTGTCATATAATGTAAATTCCAATTCAAAATTCTGCTTACTGACTGAAGGTAACACGCAGGCACACACAGCCCCGTGAGTCATTCCATCTCTGGTGATCGAAGATGTAGTAGTAGATGCTAATTTTGGATCATAGTGTTGGTTCCTTGCACCTCTCAGAGGCAATAGGAACCTGGATGATGAACTCATGTGGATTCATATCAAGGGAGCACTAAATAGCATTGGTGATACAATAGAACATATGGGGACACAACTTTCTTCATACACACCGCTGTGTTTATTGATGTCCGCATGTCCATCCAAAGACCCAGTAGGACAGGTCTGGAGCAGAGTCGACAATCTGAAGGGACAATCTATGTTTCTTGGGATCAACTACCCTTTCTTCGTCGGAGCCCCTAGAGCTGTTGAACCTGTAATTTCTCAAGAAGCCTCGGCTCTTGCTGATGTTGCTGTTGCTCCTGGTGAAGCCAATGAAATACTTGGTGATACTGCTGCTGCTGGTGAAGCTAACTAAATACTTGCTAATGCTGCTTCTGGTGAAGCTGACAAAATACTTGCTGAGGCTACTACCAGAGTCCAGGAAGAACATGCTGTTGTTGTTGCTAACGTGCCAGCACTTCTAGTCTTGATAGCAGACTGTGTGTTTGCTTCACACTCACGTGCCTATTACATTGACACTCCAGATCCGACCTAGAGCCGGATTGTAGAGAGAGTGTCCCAACCTTTATTAACATAAGGTGGTGTCCCCTGTGTTTACAATGCTAGTCCCTGGATCAATAGCTAGCATCCATAGTTAAGATGTAATATCAAGAAACAAGGGTCATAATATACCTTTATAACCAGGAGTAACATAGTTTTATTACATCATTACATAGCTCATTTGGCTATTACATTACATTGCAGTGGAATAACTATAAGCATGGGGTCCTTCATCTTCAAAGTGCCACAGGCAGATGTTTGTTGTAGACTTTGTAATCCTAATCAATCAATCTTCACTAAAATCAATCAAACCTGCAACATTACAAGTTACAGCCACAAGGGTCAATACAATTGAATTGTATTGGCAAGTTTCACTACTATGTTGAATATAAGTGGATCCTATCATTACATGCATTTTGGCTAAGTAGAGTTTTAGGTTCATTTGCATAAAGCAATATTTTATCCTGTCTTTTCAAAAATGGTTTTGGTCCTTTGTCAAATCTTTGAAAACTTCTTGGTAAAGCCCAAGTGTTTAAGTTGTTATCAAAATCTCCTTGAACTCCTTGGTAACCCCAAGTGTTCAAGTCTTCAACAAAACTCTTGAGTTCCTTGGTAACCCCAAGTACATCAAGTTTTAACCAAATCTCTTGAGCTCCTTGGTAACTCCAAGTGCATCAAGTTTTATCAAAATCTCTTGAGCTCCTTGGTAACCCCAAGTGCATCAAGTTTTTATTTTAGAAATTGGAATGTCGAGATCTCCCATAGCTTCAAACTTTAGTTGCTCAGTATTGTCCATAACCGGGGACACGGCTAAGTACTTAGATTTTATTATCTTCTGCAGAAGTTGCACACTTTACCCACATGTCACAATCCCATCTTGTTGCCACCAGTGGCCACTGGATTAGTGCTCACCAAGATGGAGTACTGGCAGATTGAGAATGTGACGAAGTCTTTCCAAAGGGTCCTCCCATACATCATTGCTAGCTTGCCTTCAGCACCCATGTAGGATTCCAGGTCCCCATGTCCAGTTAACTGAAGACAATGCATGGGTCTTCCCAATGTAGTTGACTAAGCCAGAGCCATAATAGCATGAGGTTGCACACGAAAGCCACAATTGGAGAAACATGTTCAATCTCTAAGTTTCCTGGGTGGTTTCCTTTGGAGCACAACACAAAGACATTGCCATAAACATGGTTTCTTTTGTTGCCACCTTCTCCAAAACTCAAAGTATCCTTGGCCACCCAGGTGGTTCATTGAGTCCTTGTTTTATTATGTAAAATCACAAGTCCTTTTCTCAACTTCATAAAATCTCAACATGTATCTCTTTTCAAAATATAGCATGGCTAAGCATGTAACAACTACATTGTTTTCACTAAGGAATGTATAGGGAATCCTATTAGGATTTAGCATAGCATAAGTATAGAAATTCTTCTCATGCATGTTTCAAAATCCACTAAGTATAATGAAAAATAGTAGGACTTTTAAATGATAGTGTCACTTGCCTTTTGGTAGGGAATGGTGATTCACTTCTTGATCTTGCTAGTCTCACACTTCACTACAATCAATCAAGCAAACACAAAATCAACAAGCATTCCAAACCAATAATCAATCAAACAAATCACTCACACAAAACAATGGGATCTAAGTCATGCATGTAAACATGCAAGGGATGGTTCTATTTGCAAAGAGGGTCTCCACTAGGCTTATAAACTTTGTAAGGTCCAAAGTGGTCATTTCCCAAAATGGCAAAGTCATTTGCAAAAGGGTTTTATCCATAAACCATTTTAAATCCATTCATCATTTTATGTGGTGGGAAACATTTTTATCAAGCAACAACTTTAAGTGGTTCACCAAATAAGTTGTTGTTTCTCAAAACTTGGTGTTTAGGGTCAGTAGGTTTGGTCCAAAACATTTTCCCAAAGTTTTTACTCCAAAATCATTTTCATAACAAAATCATTATTTTTATTTGGCTAGAAATGGGCTAACTCAAGTTTTCCATCCTAAACTTCACCTAATCCATTTTCAATACCATGGGTTGGTTCCTAGGGTCAGTAAGTTCACAACAAACCAATTTGCAAAGGTTTTAACCTCCAAAAACATTTTTGAATCATTTTTCTAATCTAAACAAGCATACAAATGTTTCTGCAAAAACAATGAATCTAACAGATACTATTTGCTAAACCAAAGGCATGGTTGGCTAGGGCTTGTTCCACTGATTCCAATGATACCAAATTTGTGAATTTTGGACGTGTGGATCAAAAGTTACAGGGTTTTCAAAATCATACCTAAATCAGATTTCAAACTTCTGTTTAAATAAGAACAGGCCACGCGTCACAACGCTACTAGCTGGTACCGGTTCGGCCGGATCGGCTCTGCGGCGCGTTGGATCTAAATAGATCGCACGGTCCTGATCGCGTACCCCTTCGGTGTTTAAGTGGATCTGTTTCGTTCGCTCGATCTAGATCCTACGGTTGCTAGCATGCTTGCAAAAGATCGGCGGCGCTGCGCGGCGGCAGACGGCGGCGACGGTCAGGAGATGGCGGCACCAGCGATACAGGAAGCTAGAAGGGAGGAGAGTATGCTCACCGTGATCGCAGAGGCCTGGGGAAGCTTAACGTGAAGTCGTCTGGGCAAGGGGCGCACGGAGACTGCCGCAATTCCTCGCCGGAGTAGGGTCTGGCGGCGGGTGGTTCCGTTCGCGGTCGAAGGTGATGCTGTCGATCACGAGGAGGCAAACAAGAAGCATGGTTAGACGCGTACGACCAAGGAGATGATGCTCGCATGATCGAGAAGCAGAGGGGTGGTCGGATTCTACCTGGGGAACTCGCCGGAGTAGAAGACAGACGCGGCGGCGCCCGGAGGCTTGTCGTAGTCGACGCTCTGGGGCGCCCGTGGTTGAATGGAGGGTACTGGGAGATGCGCCAAGAAGTGGTGAGTGTGTGTGCGTGGTCAATGAGGCAAGGGGCAGCGCTGAGTCGACGGAATCGTCACCGAACCTCGTCGGAGCAGAGGGTGGTGTCTGGCGAAATTTGTGTAGCCTGGTGGCGTGTTGGTTGTGGCGACAGAGGGGAAAGGAGGAGAAGACGCAGGCGTTTTATCGTGCGTGGTCGCAACGAGGTTTAAGGCGCGGCATTAAGGTGAATTGAACACGGCTTTCAATGGTAGCAACGGCAGGGCGTCGTCAGCGCGAGGAGGAAGAAGAGCTGGAAAAGTGGGGTCGGTTGGTCAGTGGGAAAAGGAGTGAGGGAAGGGTCCACCAGTCATTCTCTGCACGGGTCAGGAAACGAGTGTGAAGCGTTTTTCTTCGGGGAGGGGGAGCTGGGCTGGTTTTATGGGCTTCTTGGGCTTGGCCAGTTGGGCTGAGTCCGACTTCTATTTTTTCTTCCTGAATCCTTTTTCTTTTTCTATTTCTGATTTCTGTTTTTGAAATTCAAACAAATAAACAACACTCAAATCATTTCAAACAATCACCACACTTTGAAACTTTGGACTTGGTTCTGTTCAGTAACATAAACCAAAATTCCAAAATCAAAATAATAATTTTTATTATAGGGTCCATTATTAATTAAATAAATAGACCTTGTTTAATAAATCAAATAGGTTTTGTTTTATTTTAAATCCTCCTTTTGGAATCTAATTATTTTCAAAACCAAAACAGTAGGTTTTATTTGGAAATATAAAATACTTGGAAAACTTATTTTAAATAAATAAATAAGTTTTGATGTTTTGGAAATAGTAAAACCTCTATTAATAAAACTTGGATATTAAATCCTTATTAATTTTATTAAATAAACCTTTACTATTTTTATCAAAACAAAATGTTTTATTTCAAAATCTTGGCCAAGGTTTAATTTGGCTTTGTGAAATAATTTCTAATTTCAAACCTTCCTTTTCTTTTGAAAACCAAAACCTTTATTTAAAGATCCAAAATAGTAATTTTAAATATTTTTTTATTTTCCTTTAATAAATGTTTTATCTTTTTAAATCCCTTTAGGATTTTATTTGATCCAACTTGGTTTGAAGTTCCAATTGAATTCAAAAAATTTCTTCTGGCCCTGAAAATCAAACAAAGTTTTATTTTATTCATTTATTTTTCACATTACAAGATTTCGAAAATCTTGGGATGTGACAGGCTACCACCCTTAAAATAAATCTCGTCCCGAGATTTGGGAAGGCTAGGGTTACAAGCAGGGTCAAAACAACTAGGGTACTACCACCCTTAAAAATTTTCAAACAAAAATTACATATTGTCCTTCTTGGGATCTTGGGAAAATTCCTCTAGGCAAACATTTGCATTGTGTCCTTGGTTCCCACACTTGACTCATGGGCCAAGGTTGAGTTTCTCCATAGGTTTGTTCAACTTGTTCTTCATCTTTTCTGGACAATTGCTTGCATAATGTCCTGGGTTCTTGCAATTGAGACAGTGGATATCCTTGAGTTCTTTACGTGGCTCTTGTGGACAAGTTGCTACATAGTGGCCTAGCTCTTTGCAGTTGTTGCACACCACTTGGCCAATTTCCTTATTCTTCTGGTTCTCTGGGCATTCACCAGAATAGTGTCCCATTTCTTTGCATTTATGACATTGCACATGGCTCTTGTCCTTTTTTTGCTTCTTGGGTTTCTTTGATCCTTTGAATTGGGTTGTTTTGTTTGGAGGTATAAATGGTCCTTTTCCTTTGTCATCAACTTTCTTGGTAGACTTGGATCCTTCTTGTTTCCTTTGTTCCACAATGGAGTAGATGGGGCATTTGATAGGAGTATGATTGTTTCCTTCACAAAGAAAACAAGTAGCTTGAGAGGTGGGACATTGTCCAACAGGATGTTTCTCTTCACAGTTGGGGCATTGATTTCCATGCTCCTTGGAAGTATGATCCTTGTCTCCACAAATAATGCAAGCTGGGGCTCCATCTAAAATAATATTTCTGTCATCCTTGCTGTCATAAACTTTCTTGGAATAGTTTTCTTCCATCTTGATCATTTGATCAGTCACCTTCAGCATCAGTTGGCCTTGTGTTTCCAAAAATCCTTGTAGTGTTGGATCTTCTCCACTAGTGTTAGCTATGAAAAAATTGAGCTGTCACTTGGTTCAACTGGTGTTGGGTTGCTATGAGCTCTTTCATGCTGTCCTCTTGGTTGGTGTTGGTGTCATCAACCTTGATGTTGGAGTCTCTTGGAGTAGTCATCTGTTTGGGTTGAATGGAGATTAGAATAGGCAAGATATTTCTAAGGAATCAATTCTAATCACACACATCACAATTCACACAAGCAATGTGCATGCAATCACAAACCAAACATTTCACTCAAACACAAAGTTCTAGCACATACTTAGGCAACAAAGTATTTTTGTTACACCACATAAGTTGGTGTGTTTGGCTTAACTAAAATATGGTAGTCCATCTATAGGGTTTACTTGTGATCTTTCCCTCCTTCTTTGGTTGATTCTTCTTGCATGAAGTCATGGTTTCCTTGGGAAAAACTCCTTGGTTACCTTGACTTCTAGTGATGTGGGTTCCTTCTAACTTTTGCATTCCCTCAGTCTCTAAATCTTGAGCAAGATTTCCTTGTTTCACTTGTAGTCCTTAGGGGTATCCAAGTTGGAAGTCCTTGGTGAATATGCTGAAGATGTTGAAGTCATTAGAGTTGAAGAAGTTGAAGTCATTAGAGTTGAAGAAGTCCTTTGCACATGGTGTAGTCTTTGGCCATGGTTAGGTTTTTCCATCAAGTTTGAAATAGATGAGATGTAGAGTTGAAACCAAAATGGTTGAGGAAAGAGTTTACAAGTGTTTTGTAAATAAGTTTTTGGAACAAATACAAATCGTATTTTCTAAGGGTTTTTGTCCAGTCCTAGGTTTACAAATCCTACAGGCAACACAATGCTCTGATACCATCTGTAGAGAGAGTGTCCCAACCTTTATTAACATAAGGTGGTGTCCCCTATGTTTACAATGCTAGTCCCTGGATCAATAGCTAGCATCCACAGTTAAGATGTAATATCAAGAAACAAGGGTCATAATATACCTTTATAACCAGGAATAACATAGTTTTATTACATCATTACATAGCTCATTTGGCTATTACATTACATTGCAGCGGAATAACTATAAGCATGGGGTCCTTCATCTTCAAAGTGCCACAGGCAGATGTTGGTTGTAGACTTTGTAATCCTAATCAATCAATCTTCACTAAAATCAATCAAACCTGCAACATTACAAGTTACAGCCACAAGGGTCAATACAATTGAATTGTATTGGCAAGTTTCACTACTATGTTGAATATAAGTGGATCATATCATTACATGCATTTTGGCTAAGTAGAGTTTTAGGTTCATTTGCATAAAGCAATATTTTATCCTGTCTTTTCAAAAATGGTTTTGGTCCTTTGTCAAATCTTTGAAAACTTCTTGGTAAAGCCCAAGTGTTTAAGTTGTTATCAAAATCTCCTTGAACTCCTTGGTAACCCCAAGTGTTCAAGTCTTCAACAAAACTCTTGAGTTCCTTGGTAACCCCAAGTACATCAAGTTTTAACCAAATCTCTTGAGCTCCTTGGTAACTCCAAGTGCATCAAGTTTTATCAAAATCTCTTGAGCTCATTGGTAACCCCAAGTGCATCAAGTTTTTATTTTAGAAATTGGAATGTCGAGATCTCCCATAGCTTCAAACTTTAGTTGCTTAGTATTGTCCATAACCGGGGACACGGCTAAGTACTTAGATTTTATTATCTTCTGCAGAAGTTGCACACTTTACCCACATGTCACAATCCCATCTTGTTGCCACCAGTGGCCACTGGATTAGTGCTCACCAAGATGGAGTGCTGGCAGATTGAGAATGTGACGAAGTCTTTCCAAAGGGTCCTCCCATACATCATTGCTAGCTTACCTTCAGCACCCATGTAGGATTCCAGGTCCCCATGTCCAGTTAACTGAAGACAATGCATGGGTCTTCCCAATGTAGTTGACTAAGCTAGAGCCATAATAGCATGTGGTTGCACACGAAAGCCACAATTGGAGAAACATGTTCAATCTCTAAGTTTCCTCGGTGGTTTCCTTTGGAGCACAACACAAAGAGATTGCCATAGACATGGTTTCTTTTGTTGCCACCTTCTCCAAAACTCAAAGTATCCTTGGCCACCCAGGTGGTTCATTGAGTCCTTGTTTTATTATGTAAAATCACAAGTCCTTTTCTCAACTTCATAAAATCTCAACATGTATCTCTTTTCAAAATATAGCATGGCTATGCATGTAACAACTACATTGTTTTCACTAAGGAATGTACAGGGAATCCTATTAGGATTTAGCATAGCATAAGTATAGAAATTCTTTTCATGCATGTTTCAAAATCCACTAAGTATAATGAAAAATAGTAGGACTTTTAAATGATAGTGTCACTTGCCTTTTGGTAGGGAATGGTGATTCACTTCTTGATCTTGCTAGTCTCACACTTCACTACAATCAATCAAGCAAACACAAAATCAACAAGCATTCCAAACCAATAATCAATCAAACAAATCACTCACACAAAACAATGGGATCTAAGTCTTGCTTGTAAACATGCAAGGGATGGTTCTGTTTGCAAAGAGGGTCTCCACTAGGCTTATAAACTTTGTAAGGTCCAAAGTGGTCATTTCCCAAAATGGCAAAAGTCATTTGCAAAAGGGTTTTATCCATAAACCATTTTAAATCCATTCATCATTTTATGTGGTGGAAAACATTTTTATCAAGCAACAACTTTAAGTGGTTCACCAAATAAGTTGTTGTTTCTCAAAACTTGGTGTTTAGGGTCAGTAGGTTTGGTCCAAAACATTTTCCCAAAGTTTTTACTCCAAAATCATTTTCATAAGAAAATCATTATTTTTATTTGGCTAGAAATGGGCTAACTCAAGTTTTCCATCCTAAACTTCACCTAATCCATTTTCAATACCATGGGTTGGTTCCTAGGGTCAGTAAGTTCACAACAAACCAATTTGCAAAGGTTTTAACCTCCAAAAACATTTTTGAATCATTTTTCTAAACTAAACAAGCATACAAATGTTTCTGCAAAAACAACCAATCTAACAGATACTATTTGCTAAACCAAAGGCATGGTTGGCTAGGTCTTGTTCCATGATTCCAATGATACCAAATTTGTGAATTTTGGACGTGTGGATCAAAAGTTACAGGGTTTTCAAAATCATACCTAAATCAGATTTCAAACTTCTGTTTTAAATAAGAACAGGCCACACGTCACAACGCTACTGGCTGGTACCGGTTCGGCCGGATCGGCTCTGCGGTGCGTTGGATCTAAATAGATCGCACGGTCCTGATCGCGTACCCCTTCGGTGTTTAAGTGGATTTTATCGTTCGCTCGATCTAGATCCTATGGTTGCTAGCATGCTTGCCAAAGATCGGCGGCGCTGCGCGGCGGCAGACGGCGGCGATGGTCAGGCGATGGCGGCACCGGCGATACAGGAAGCTAGAAGGGAGGAGAGTATGCTCACCGTGATCGCAGAGGCCTGGGGAAGCTCAACGTGAAGTCGTCTGGGCAAGGGGCGCACGGAGACTGCCGCAATTCCTCGCCGGAGTAGGGTCTGGCGGCGGGTGGTTCCGTTCACGGTCGAAGGCGATGCTGTCGATCACGAGGAGGCAAACGAGAAGCATGGTTAGACGCATACGACCAAGGAGATGATGCTCGCATGATCGAGAAGCAGAGGGGTGGTCGGATTCTACCTGGGGAACTCGCCGGAGTAGAAGACAGACGCGGCGGCGCTCGGAGGCTTGTCGTAGTCGACGCTCTGGGGCGCCCGCGGTTGAACGGAGGGTACTGGGAGATGCGCCAAGAAGTGGTGAGTGTGTGTGCGTGTTCAATGAGGCAAGGGGCGGCGCTGAGTCGACGGAATCGTCACCGAACCTCGTCGGAGTAGAGGGTGGTGTCTGGCGAAATTTGTGTAGCCTGGTGGCGTGTTGGTTGTGGCGACAGAGGGGAAAGGAGGAGAAGACGCAGGCGTTTTATCATGCGTGGTCGCAGCGAGGTTTAAGGCGCGGCATTAATGTGAATTGAACGCGGCTTTCAATGGCAGCAACGGCAGGGCGTTGTCAGCGCGAGGAGGAAGAAGAGCTGGAAAAGTGGGGTCGGTTGGTCAGTGGGAAAAGGAGTGAGGGAAGGGTCCACGGTCATTCTACGCAGGTCGAGAAACGAGTGTGAAGCGTTTTCTTGGGAGGGAGCTGGGCTGGTTTGATGGGCTTCTTGGGCTTGGCCAGTTGGGCTGAGTCCGACTTCTATTTTTTTCTTCCTGAATCCTTTTTCTTTTTCTATTTCTGATTTCTGTTTTTGAAATTCAAACAAACAAACAACACTCAAATCATTTTAAACAATCACCACACTTTGAAACTTTGAACTTGGTTCTGTTCAGTAACATAAACCAAAATTCCAAAATCAAAATAATAATTTTTATTATAGGGTCCATTATTAATTAAATAAATAGATCTTGTTTAATAAATCAAATAGGTTTTGTTTTATTTTAAATCCTCCTTTTGGAATCTAATTATTTTCAAAACCAAAACAGTAGGTTTTATTTGGAAATATAAAATACTTGGAAAACTTATTTTAAATAAATAAATAAGTTTTGATGTTTTGGAAATAGTAAAACCTCTATTAATAAAACTTGGATATTAAATCCTTATTAATTTTATTAAATAAACCTTTACTATTTTTATCAAAACAAAATGTTTTATTTCAAAAGCTTGGCCAAGGTTTAATTTGGCTTTGTGAAATAATTTCTTATTTCAAACCTTCCTTTTCTTTTGAAAACCAAAACCTTTATTTAAAGATCCAAAATAGTAATTTTAAATATTTTTTTTATTTTCCTTTAATAAATGTTTTATCTTTTTAAATCCCTTTAGGATTTTATTTGATCCAACTTGGTTTGAAGTTCCAATTGAATTAAAAAAATTTCTTCTGGCCCTGAAAATCAAACAAAGTTTTATTTTGTTCATTTATTTTTCACATTACAAGATTTGGAAAATCTTGGGATGTGACACGGATCCACATCGGGGGGAGGGGGCCTACCATTATCTCATCAGTGGGGTCGTACAACTTGACAGAGAATGAGAGACGTCCAAACCCAACATTCTGGTTCATTCCAACAATACCACCATCTCTAGGGACCTAGTGCTCAATTGGCAGATCCGATGAACCATTTATCTTTATCTTTAGTTTCTCCCCTAATTCTACGAAGTAAATTCTTCTTTGGTCAAGACCCAGTTATGCTTATTTGTGTAAGACTGCTTTGCTTATTTGTTTAAGAACAACTTAAGAATATGTGTGTAAGACTAAGTTATGCCTAATTGCGTAATGTCCAGTGAAGACCAACTTTTCTTTCCCTTCCCACAACAGCATAATTACAGCATAGAACAAACAAGGGTCATTTGCATACTAGACATTTTGCTCAGGATAACAACCACTTCAAGTTAATTGCGCAAGTTTACTATCTAGGAAAGTAATGTGCCATGATCATATAAAATTAATAGCTCATACAAACAGCTAGCAACACCGCCGATAGTGTTATTGTTATGAATGATACATGTTTTACTCATCACTAGAATGTTCCACCTATTGATGATTGATGATATGGATCTAGCTTCCCTTCGCGTATTTGCATTCAATTGCTCATGGATTTGTTCCCATATTTTTGGCAATGGCTGATGAACTCCACTCTCTTGGTAAAATGCTTTGTCAACGAGCCCTTGCTGATGCAATGCAAAGTACAGACTATGGGCTTCATCTTCATTCCATTTAGGTTCTCTCTGTTTCTTCGTCACGGAGGTACTAATTTCAAAGAAAAATCTAGTAAACAACATATTGGTACATGTTCTTCTACCACAATCACAAGAAGAAAACTAGATGGAATTTCACCTTGTTGGCATTGTGCCAAACATAATGGATGTGGCCTTGGGGTTCGGAGAGGAAGACATCATGGCTGGTGTGGGTGCGACCACGTCAATGGCAAGCTCGGATTCTAGAGGAGGACAACAAGACCAAAATCTCCTCCCGGTGTCATGCCATGGGTGCGGCCGTGCCATGGGTCGAGCTCCGGTTCCGGAGGAGGAGGGCAGGGCCGATCAGGTTCGGCCAGGTGCCAGATCTCGCTGCTGAAGGAATTCCCTCCCAGCTCTGTGCCATGGTGGCAACCACAGATTGACCCTTTGGAGAAGAAAATGCCAGGTAAAAAAGAATGAGGAATGGAGGAGGGTGCCAATGCTGCAAGTCTACATGGCAGTCGGGATGGCAGCGACTTAACGGTCAAAACTCACAGGAGGGACCAATTTGATGGGCGTTAGCAAGACTTCTCGTGTTCAAACATTTTGTTGAATTCGTGCCGAAAAAGACCCTCTAGGAAATTGGCAACCTGACCATGGGTAGCTTGATCCAATACCAACGAACTCGAATCCCGCTATACCTTGGCGCTTCAACTTTCGGGTCAGATGTTAAAATTCTTGAATTGCAGGCATAGCAGGGAATTCTCGCACTCTAAATCCGAGGTCCCATAGACTTGGTATCAGACCCATCCTGACTATAGGAGAACCTTAGTTAGCATGGTCATTAGATAGGAAAAACCACATTTTGGAAACACCGGCTTTCAAAAACTTTTGAAAGATTCTACTTCTTATCTACTCCAAATCTAAATGGTTTCAAAAATTGGTTCCTTCCATCTCTCTTCCGAACTAAAAAACCTACGGTTTTAAAGCAAATAGGACCTAGAACCTAGTGAATACGATGATAGAAAGATGAAGAGAAGCATCTATCGGCAAAAACAGGGAGACTACAAGATCGCCCTACCAGAGGAATCCTTCTACCCAGAAGAAATCAAGGCTGCACTACCCAGAATCTTCCAGCAAAATGACAAAAGCTTCATCTGCAAGATTGTGACCCAGACCCCTGATACCGCGACATCTAGAATTAATAGTCCTAGGATAGGATTCCCCTATATTGATGATGCATGTCAAATGCATACATGAACTTTGTAGTTTGTTAACATGTTTTCCCACATATTTGCATCATATATAATGTTATAGCCATGTTTTATATCGATTTTAGGGATTTACCAATGATCTCCTTTATTTTGGCTATAACCCGGCAAGACAGAAAAAAACCCTATTTTCAATGTTTTTGATTTTTCAGGACATATGCAAAGTCAAATGGACCTCCACTTTTGGGAATTCCAATATTTATTCACGAGAAGCATCTGGAGCACAAGAATCCCACCAGGAGGGCCAAACAAGCCCAGGTGGCATGCCCAGCTGTAACATCCCAGCATTTAGGAACCAACAAAGGGTAGATTTAGAAATCTGTGCAATTGCATGCATTCATCTGTAAAAATGTGGGTAAATTTTTCGCCAAATAAAAACTTAAAGTGATCAAAGTTTCTTTCACTCTTTAAGTTTAGGAATAGCCTTGGAGAATGATCGTCATAAACTTTGACATGATCTTTATGGATTATTGTGTTTTGGGGAAAGGAATTTGAATTCAAACTTGAGATTTGGATTTATATTTTTAAAAGATTAAGATTATGATTGAGTAATATTATTTAATCAAGAAATAATATTTAATAACTCAAACTTTAAATAATATAACACAATCAAGTAAATGAAAATTTATTTCATATATTTATTTAATGAATAGGTTACAGAATGTAACTTGTGAAGTTGATAAAGAAACGATAAATAGTAACCAGAAACTCTATGTAAGATTTACAATTAAATAAATGAATATTTATTTCATATAATCATTTCATCAATAAGTTACAAAGTGTAACTTACAAAACTAATAAAGAATCTTTACAAGAGTAAAATTACAAGAAGAGGAAAATACATTATTAATTAACTAATATGTCTTTATTACAAAAGAATAAAATAAAGCTTACAAAAGAATAAAATAAATATTACAAAGGAATCTCTATCAAAAAGAAAACCTATTCTAATCTTGAATCTTCAAGTTTTGTACCTGCAAAACAAAGAATAAACACAAAGAAAGAAAATAAAGGGTTAAGATATTTTTACTCTCAGTAGTGACACTGAGATGCACTGTTCCACTTTACATCATTGAGTAAATCTTTATGGGCAAGTTTCACCAATATGAAAGAATTAAATCTTTCATAATCCATAAGCCACAAGTCAAATGATTTCAAGCAGTAAGAGGGGCAAGTTTCACTAGGCAGACAAATGTAATCAGATTAAAAGGTAGATCATTCCCTGAGAATATCCATAAGGATGCCGTAGACACACATACAACTTACACACCTAAATGCATGGTGTGTGCTGTCAACACATCCACTGCTATCCACATAAGCAAAACAAATCAACATAGACGTGGGAAAGCATCACATCACCATTTCCTTGCACATACACATCAAGCATCAGCAGCCTAGCCATAGCCAAACAGAACCAAACCAACCACACACCAGATCAACCCAGTACTCACCAAGATGGTGAAATAAGGAGGGGGTGGATCAGGTGGATAGCAAGGACAAGGCCAAGCTAACAGGAACCAGAAGGTGGATATAAATCTCAAGGACAAGTTCCAGGAGCTGGAAGTAGTAGGAACAGCATCAGGAGAAGAACCACATCAGGCCAGCAACACCACCAGCAAGATCAGACCACAAGATTAACTAGTTACAACCTCAACAACTCAACTGTTGTGGTGAATAGTATAAAACCATCACATGATTTATCTATCTAAGTTAGATAAGAATTCATGTGTTGCTTTATATTAAACTTCTCAGTATTCATCCAAGTGAGATGAATCCATCCTAGAATATTTTGAATACTAAAGTCATGGCCCTAACAAAACCATACAAGTAACGCCAAGATCTCAGACCAACATCACTGATCCTGGATATAAAAGCCAAATCTTATAATCTAATATAATCATAGTCAAGATTGTGAATTCTGGGCAATCTCTTAAAAGAGTAGCACCCTAGAATCCATAAATCTGATGGATCCATGCAAAACGAGTAGCACACCAATCATTTTATCAAAGGGAAACCATAGTAAGTATCTGGTATCACTACCAGAATAGATCTATGAAGAACAACAAGATGGGAACCTAGTTCCTAAGCCTTAGACCAACATCATAGGCACTGTTGTTTAAAGAAGAAGTTTCCAACTTATCTTTGGCCTTAATTCAATTTTAAGCATTAACATAATCAAGCCAAGAAGTAGAACCTAGACCTATGTGCCATTTCAAGATGGTGTCACAAGAGTAGATTCTAAACCAAGCAGATTGAGTATCTAGCTTGCATAGATAAACTAACAAGCAACTAATCATCATTTTCCTAGTATAAATCACCAGGAATCATTTCCAAGTTTATATGTATATATATAGAACATCATCAGAATAAAATCTCAATCTGGATATAACCATACAAGCGACAATTATAGATGTAGTGAACAATCACTGACAGAACTACTGTCAGTATCAATATTTTGACAGTAGCAAGATCCCAAATCAGCAGGATCCACAAGTAATAGTCTCACAGTAACAGTATCCACTAAACCATATCCAATTATCAATTGGAATCAGACCAATAAAGCCACTAGCACCATGAAAATTAACTATGGACAGTGATCCACATAAGCATCATACTCAAGGATCATCACTACTAGATCAAATTCACCATACATAACATCAATAGAGGGATGAACCCTAATCAGGATATGAACGCTAAATCAAGATATGAACCCTAATCAGGGGTAGCCACTATAAACACACAAGACAGGGTGGCATAGTACAGAGAGCACGAGAGGTAGGAAAGAGCAACTTACTAGAGGTTGTAGAAGTGGCCGAGAAGAGGAAGCAGAAGGAGTCGATGAGCACGAAGGCACGAGGAGCACCCGAAGGGGCGCTGCAACCCGCACCGAGCCGAGGCGGCGACCACAACAGATGCTTGATAGCAAGCAGCACCACCCCAACAACCTCAAAGCACCACCACATCACCACGGGAACGGCGGCGGTGGCAGCACCACCCCAAACCCTAGGGTTCGAGACAGAGCCGGTCTGGCCACAGTAGGGCCCCAAGTCCAAATCGAGATGTACTGGAAGGAGGAAAGGGGTCAACAACCACGCCATGCATCACGGTGGTGGTCGGGGAGGACCACGACGGTGTGAATCGGCCGACGATGGTATCGGTGACCACGGGTCGAGGAAGAAGTTGAAAGGGAGAATGAGAGAGAAGGATAGGGGTGTGGGATGAGAGGGCCAACCCTCCGGGGAGCCTTTTTGGTTCTGACCACTTGGGTCAAACTGGCCCAATAAGCCTAACAAGGCCAGCCCAACAACCTAAAGAAAGTTTTAATCATTAAGAAAAGACTAAAATACCCCTCAACTTAAATAAATTCTATAAAATAAAAATCTAAAAATTATAAATAAAATATTTTTGGATTCACAATAATCCAATCTATCTAAGTAAATTAAGAAATAAATTTTTATCAAGAATTTTATAATATATATATTTCTTATAGAATTTTATAAAATTAAAGAAAGATGATAAAAATAAATAAAAATCACTTTTATGATATATTAATATTGTAGTATTTTAGAAAAATACTAAATAAATATTTAATTTCATTCTTCTATTTAAATGATAATTCTTAAAGGAATTATTAAATAAATAAAATTCAAATAAAATGAAATAAAATAAAAGAATACAATATTCAATAAATATTAATAATTAATATTTATAAATTCTTTACTACTAAAAAGAATTTTTGTAATTTAAATAATGGGGAGAACACACACAAAAATAAGTAATGCATTACATTACTTTGGATAATCATTTTGCTTCTTTAAATATTGTCCTTACCGGGCAATAATGATGTTTTGTAGACATAGAAGCTCAAGGTCCAGTGCAAGCATCCGACTTCACTCTCTTGCAATCACAAGGCAAGTTCATCACTTTCTCATGTCCTTTGAAGAGTCTTTATCAAAGTATTTGCAAATTGTGTGTTACAATTCTAGAGAAAGAAAATATTATTTTCTCAAAATAAATAAAACTTAGGTATCATCCTAAGTGATGATATAATGGAGCAATAGAACTTAGGTTTCTATCTGCAACAATGATGAGCAACTAGGGATTAATAACCCATGACATCAGTGATTCTAGCGCCGTATATTACGCGTTAACCATGAGATTTGGAATGGGATGGGGAAGTCAGCTGTATCCTTTTCCTCTCGTATGGAGGCAAGACGACCTTAACGTGACGTTGTGATTCCTTGTGCAGATCGAACATATGGGTGGGCACCCTTATGCCCCACACTTTTTGGTGTCTAGATTATCTATGAATGGTGTTTAGGGTATAGTCCATTTAAAGTGCACTTGCCCAGGCATCACCAGGTCATAGAGTCTTCGGGAACTCATCAGGGTTTTAGCCTGCCTGAAAGAGGGCTTAACGGAGGTGAGCCGGCCCCGAAGGATCATGCAGACATATGAGGTCACAGAGAGGGTAGTGATTGGCTTGGACCAACTACTAGGCCCCACATCATGGAATTGTGGACAGGAAAGTACACCCGATTGTGCAACAAGGAAGTTGATCTCTCATGGGTAAAGTAATGTACCTTTGCAGAGTGTAAGAACTGTAACTTGTTACTCCCTGTTCCGGGAAGGAGCTACGAACGCACCAGGAAAGGAACTCCATGAAAGTTCTGGTCAACCTGTGAAGGCTGATGGTCATAGATTTTCATAATAAAATCAATCTTTGAAGAAAGATTTACAAAAACTGCCAAGTGCCAAAGACTTATAGTTCGAGGTGGAAGATAGAGCATCAAACTTCCCACTTTGCAAATAATGAGCTTGCTGGGTAACGTTGTTACTCACCCTTTCCTTTGATCCCTTGCTTAGACTCTGAGGATCCCAAAGATACTCCAATGTATGCAACTGAGAGCCAAGAGGAGGTCTTCTATGAAGAGCCGAATTTGTATGGAGCCGTAGAAGGGGAGGGCTACGAGATCGTCTACGGCGGAGAGTACCAAGAGTCAGAATAATTACTATAGTTCTAGGAGCCACGTGAGCCGAGCAACATGAACAATATATAGCAGGTGTTGAGCTTAATCTGTAGTTTAAGTTTTCTCTTTGAAACTTCCGCTGAAACACTTATATTTTGGTTTGTAAGTTGAATCTTTTGGAAGTCTTGAACTTCTCGTATTGTAATAATAATTATGTGTGTATGTTTGTAATATGGACCCGCAATGTTTCTGTTGTACCACTCTGAGGGATGTGATATTTACGGAACGATGTTCTGTGGATGTCATGTCAACGACTATAGTGTACTCCACATGGAGTGGTATGATGGGTCACCGCAGTTGGTATCTGAGCAAATTGCTTTGAACTTAGGTTGGAAACCTAGTAAAGGGTATTACCTGTAGGAGTGTGTAGCAACAATAGAGAATTCTCTAAAAGAAATATAATGGGTATTCAAATGAGAATATTCTGTTATATGTTTTAGTGCGATAATTCTTTGATATGATGTGTAACATCCCAAAATTTTCCTATTCTGGAATGTTATATAAACAAATTAATAAGTTGATTGATTTGTTTGATCTTCCTGAAATTTGATTGAAAATAAAAAAAATTAGGATTGTTCAAACTTTCCTAAGCCTCATTAAAAAAATGGATTGGCATAAATCCAAAAAAAAAATGTGTTGCATTGCATCATGGCATCTCATGCGAAACCTCATTCAAATATCTAGTGTCAAAACTCTAATTGAAATCCCTAGAATCACTTATGAGGATTCCTATAGGAAAAATGCATTTTGTATATTTGATGGAGATGAATATTGTTCTTGAGATGTCCAAAAAATAAATCTAGATATTATCAAACCCTAAACCCTAATTTCAGTGTGCTATTTTGTTCCTATGAGAAATTAAATAGGATGATATAAATCCAATATTGTTAAAAGGGCAAACTAATGCCAAACTATCATCCTATGATGATATCCTCCTTTTTAAAAAAAAATAGACAAATTTCAATGAATTTGGAATTGTGTTGCAAAAGTTATTAACAAAAATGTTAAATAGAAAAATAATAAAAGAAAAGGAATATATAAATAAAAAACTAACTAACCCCAGCATCGCTCTGGCCGATGAGCGAGCGACGCACAACCGCGGGCCGGCCCAAAACAGCCCCGCACCACTGCAGAGGGCCCAGCAGCGTACCCTGATTATTCCTTCCCCTCCTGATTTTTTTCCTCTATCACCGACAAGCCGGGCCCACGCATCATCGTCAACCTCCCCGTGTTCTTCACAGACTCCTTGAACCCGATCGAATCTTCCCCGATTCCACGCGATTTCGTTCACCCCGTGTCCCTATCGCACGCAATCCGTCGCCATATAAACCCGATCTCCTTCCGTATCTTTTTCTTTTCTGAAATCCACAAACCCTAGCACTCCCTTGTCGTTTTCCAATCTCGCCGCAACCGCCATTGCAGGAGCTTCGGAAGGCCGAGCTTTCCTATCGATTTCAAGCGCCCCCGCTTCCCCGTTTAACCCTAATATACTCCTCTCTCTTCACCACATCATCTAGTTCTTTTTCCCCATCAGGAGATCACTGTGGCACTTCCAATTGCTCGATGGAGCGTCACCGGAGCAGAGGAGGATAAGCTGCCATCCTGTAACATCCCAAAAATACTAAACTTGGATCATCAAACTCTAATCATCAAAATTAGGGTTAACAAAAACTTTCCTAAATAAAATTATGAAAGCATGCATATGTGTATGCATTTCATTTTGAATGCTTTTGAACCACCTTGTTTATGTGTTCCATTGCTTGTAAATGGATGCTTAGGTGAAATAAACATCATCTAAACATTTCCCAAACTTTTCCTAAAGACAAGTAAATCAAAACAAATAAAATAAGGGAATGGTCATTCTGACCAATTTAACTCCCATGCCTACTTTGGCTGTCTCAAACTTTCAGAACCAAACAGAAACTTCTCTGGATCTTTGCACCCCTTGAATGTACTCATAACAAGGTATCAAGGCCCACTTTGTGATCATCTAGAAACTTTCAAATGCATAGTTTAAATGATAATTCAAAATTGAATCTTTATCATATGTGAAGATCACACTTTTTCAAAAACCACTCAAACAAGCTCAACTTTCAAAACCCAAGCATCTGCAAACTCACTAGCACCAATCTAGCACACCCACCAAAAATCTTTTCAAAATTCAAAACTTGAATTCTTGCGGCCATTTTATCAAACACTTGGCAGATTCAAATCAAACTGGCCTAACTTCACTATTTGGAGCAGTAATTGGGCTAAGCAATGTTCACCATAGATCACCCTTGTATCCCCCAGTGCCAACCAGTGCTTAGACCAACCCTAGCCCATACCCTTTGCTCCATGCCATGCCAACCCGAGCACCCCCTTGCCAGCCGACAATGGCTAGCTAGCCAGAGCAAATACCAAGCCAAAACAACATGTCAGGGAGGCATCCCACCGTCCACCACCACTCCACGCCCAATGAACCTGCCAACACCATCGACCACACGCACGGACCGCGCCCAGACCGCCAGCGACCATGCCGAGCATGCGCCACAGCGCCACCCTCGACCAAAGCCCACAGACCGCATACTGCCCTCGCCGCGTGCATACACGATCACCACCGACACAGGAGACCGTCAGACATCCCCGTTCGCCACCCCGTGACGCACAGCCACCGCTCACCGTCGAAGACGCCGCCTCTGCCGTGCAGAGCGTCGCGTGTTCCAGACCAAACCTCACTGCCCCTACAAGCGCATTAAAGCCGTAGAGCATCGCCAGGAGACCACCAAGCGATCACCACCGCAGACCATGCCTCTAGCAGCCCGTAGCCATGTCGCCACCGTCGCCCGCCCATGTCGTTCGGTCTCACCGTCGAGACTATAAATAGAGGACTCCCCCGCTCGAATTCTTCACACCATTCCACTCCTCTCTCACCCAGAACCACCCCACCTCAGTCCCGGAGCAAGGCGAGAAGCGCGCTGCCAAATTTCATCGAGCCCGCCTCTAGAGAAGAAGGGGCCATTGATTTCGTCCACCCAGAGCTGCGCGACCACCCCGAAAGCCGTCGTTGACTTTGTCGTTCGCCCGCCTCGCCGACCCTCGCCTGCACCCCGGTGAGCCCCCAGCAACCCCCACTGGCCGCACTAGGTTTGTATCTCACCGGCGTTGCTCAACGTCGACGATGACTCCCAGCCGTTGGATTAGAATCAGATCGAACGACCCACATCGTCCCATACCGCTTTGCACCCCTGTCTCACTGACGTGTGGGGACAGCCACTTAAGCAGCCGCGGAAGCGCTACACTTAGCAGGCCGGCCCGTTAACTTTTCCCGCGCATCCCAGTTATTTGAATTAAACCTTTTCCATTTTATTTCAAACAGACTTCTGTACCCAGTTTCAAAAATCAACCCATATCGATTCAGTGCACCAAATTGAATGAAACTAATTTTGTTAGAAATGTCTGGGAATGCTGAATCCAAGCCCGTTGGATTCAAGTCATTTGGATCTATAGATCACCCCTGGTAAATATAACAAGGCAGAAGCTTTTCTGCATTCAAACATTTATCAAATTTAAACCATAATAGCTTTTGAGTTGATTCCAACTCTCAAAAATCACATTTAACCATACCTTTCAGAATATATAAAAATATATAGGTTTACTTATATAAATAATGTTCAAGTAATAAAAGAATGCTACATAGGCATTTCTAGACACATTATTTAATTAAAATAAAAGGGTAACACCTTATTAAATTGTGACACCACTTTAAAACATATTCCCATGGACTAAAATATGTGGTGATGACATGTGTCAACATGATCCCATGTTTGGTTTGGAGAATATTAAATCTTAAGTAGTTTTTCAATGAGTAGAAATTACTTTTCTAAAAATAAAAAGAATTAAACCAAGCCTTAACCTTGTAATGTTAGAGATGATTCTAGATCATCTATAGGACCCTTTTGTGTGATGATTGCAAGTAGTTAAGTATTGTTTGGTGATTGTGTACCTCGTATTTATTCATAGACGCTAGTACCGACCAAGGATACGAGGAGGAAGGAGGATTCTACGAAGAAGAAGCCAAGGAGAACTTCAACCATTGCTCTGCACATGGCAAGCTTTACTAACCAAGTGGACCAATGCAAGCTGATACTATACCTATGCAAGACAATACTTGCAAGCTTATATTGACACTAATGCAAGCCTAATACTACTAGTGAATGTGCAAGCCAGTAACCTTGCAAGCTAACACTTGCAATTTAGCAAGCTTATACGGATATTGTGCCAGTAAACCCTTACTTGTTACCCTGCCTACAATATGCCATAAGCATATGTGATCATACCCACGTGATAAACCAATCCTAGTTTTACTTGCAAGCTTCTTACTTTATTTCTTTATCAAAGCTCTTACTTAGAGTTTACTTAAGAGATTGGTAGATACTAGAAAGATATGTGAAGGTTGCATAAAGAGCATAAAATTTGGCCTAAGTTAGAAACCTTGATATCAGCCTAAGACATAAGGTTGTACTTAGTTGAAACTCCACTAGTCCACCACCCCTCATTAGTACTTACCCCCACTTATAGAAGCTAGTGCTAATCATAAAACTTGATCAACTTTTAGATGGGAATACTTGGTGGAAAACAGGTTATGAAAACCTTGGAATGATGGATCATTCTATTGAAATGTTTTGGACATGTGTTTCCGAACAAAATGATGATTTTGGTGATGAAAATGTTGAGGCATGAGCCTTAGCCCTTTACAAAACTAATGGTTGTCGAGATGCGATACCATTCCAATTTTATCGTACAACCACAATACCCGAAGATTGGGTAGGGCTTGACTGGAAACTTATATACCTTAGTATTAGTTCCCTCACGACCAAGGTCTGAGCTGAGGCTACCTTGTGAAGATTGTCCACCTGTGCAGTACCCAAGATGACAGTTGGTCATGGTTGGGAGGCCAAACTCACAGGAGAGGTGCTTATACTAGGGCGTGTAATTGAAAGGTTAGGATTGATTATCCGCATACTGAGTATGGTGAATTCAGGATTTGTTCCTGATGGATGTATCGAATGTTGTGGTGAAAGTGTACAATCTATGCAGAGTGTCAAACTATTCGAATAGCCGCGTCCGCGGTTATGGACAGTTGGAGTGGCCATACTGTTCCCCGTCAGACTTTTCAAAATGACTTGTGAAATGAATTGAGACTTTGACTTGACCACAACAGGGTTGTGACATGAGTTACAAGATCTCACTTAGGAGTTATAAAATTGTGATTAGCTTTGGAACTTCGTAGAGATAAATCTGGCTTTTGCAAAACAACCCTAGAGCCTAGTGTCCTATTATCCATAAACCCCTTTACCTGTTAGTACTAGTTTGCGAGTACTTAAAGAGTACTCATGGCTTTGTCCCTGGCTATTCCCATGGCCAGACTATGAAGAGGAGTACCTGTAGGATGGACCCCAGGAACGTTACGGCAACTAGGATCATCTCCCATCGTCAGCATTGCCTGTGATCCTGAAGATGCAGCTTCGCATACGCTACCATTATTATTACGTATTCCGCTGCTTGAAGTTGTATTAAGAACTGGATCATGAGATCCCTATTTGTGTAAGAACTTATGTACCATTTGTAATGGATGATGTACTATGGTATCCAATTCTGTTATGTCTCGCAAAAATGGTAATCCTGGGATTGCGATGTATGGCATAATAGGCATCTGGGATTAAAAATCCGGGTGTTGACAAGTTTGTACCTGAGCCATCCTGACCATAGGAGACCCTAGTTAGACTGGACGTTTGAATCAAAAACTTAGTTTCAAAACCAAAGAAAACAAATATTTACAAAAACTTATTCTCATTCTTATCCCTTTGATTCTTTCATAAAAATTCATGTTCCTCAAAAACCCTTGCAAAATACATAAAATTTTGACACACTTGATCACTCTGCTAACCTACTCATCCTCTATTCTTATAGATGGACGTGAAGTACAGCAAGTTTTATCAGTTGGGGAATGGAGGAGACCTTATCTTTGAGAGGGATTTGGACCAGCTTTCGAAACTTCTGGAGCATCCGCACCACGAGTTCTTCGGAGCTCAGCTCAATGATCAAGGAGGAGAAGATCTGCAGTGGCTAATTGTTGCATGTCTCATAGGAAAGATTGAACCTCCCACTGCTGAGGGAATTCAGTTTACCTTAAGAGAGAACAACTGGCTCGATGGACTTGCCAGGGCCATGCAGGAAGCTCTTTCCCATCTGTGTGGGCAGAGCATCAATCAGATCAAGGGAACTCGCTTTGAGTTTTTCCCAAGGCGTGATGCAAATGGACAACCCCTGGAAGCCCCATACCACCCCGAACTAAAGACTCAATTGGACCACCTTAGCTTCATGATGTACGATTGTCAGCAGGAGTTAGACAACTGCCGTGACTACTCCAACCACAATTCTGCTATCATCAAGACGAAGGACCAAACCATCGCCATGCTAGTAAAGGATCGCAAGTCTCGCCGCCGTTAGCTCGACAAGAAGGAGCACATCATTGCCCGTATTCGCCACCACATCTCATCTTTGGAGGAGACCATCCACGAGAGAGACATGCAGTTGGAGGAAAGGGAGAATGCCGGAGAGGATCTTCGTGGAGACCCCTACTCCTATCTCAGTGATGACGATGATTTTCTGGAGGATCAGGCTATGGACTTCTTCACCGATGAGGACAATTTTTCCTTCATCGATGATGATGAGGATGATGAGGCCACAGATTCCAAGGAGTAGTAGCACTTGAGCACTAGCGTAGTGAGTAGTATTCGGTCCCACTGTATCGTAGTTCTCAGAATGGTTCTTAAAACGATCTGTTTTTCTTTATTGTGGTGTGTGTTATACTGGGTGCTATGAATGAATGAATGAATGAAAAAGCAAGTTGCTAGAAAATCTGAGTCAAACTTTAAAATTTTTTCAAAGACCCAAAACTTTAGAAATTTCCCTCTTTTCTCATGATCTATCTCAATCTTCAGATGCCACGTGGAGGAAGTCCCCGGACCCGATGTTGCAGATTCTGCAAATGTTGACTTCTGACCGTGAAGCTGAAAGAGAGGAACGTCAAGCCAACCTAGCCACCCTTCAGCAGATAGCCCAGCTTGCCCACAACAACCAAGGCCACGGAAATCAGGACAACCATGGATCTAAGCTCAAGAATTTCCAGAATACCAACCCACATGTTTTCACTAAGTCCGAAGAGCCCCTAGACGCTGATGATTGGCTGTAAACCATGGAAAATAACCTAGAAGTCGCCGGAGTGGAAGCCAACGAGAAAGTTCTGTTTGCCACCCACTATCTAGCCGGAGATGCCAGGGCATGGTGGAACAGTGTTCGCGCAATGAACGAAGGCCAGATGATGACCTGGGAGGAATTCAAGGTCAAGTTTAGCAGAACCCATGTGCCACCAGGTTTGATAAAGAGAATGAGAGACGAGTTCAGAGAGCTGAAGCAGGGAAGGATGACTGTAGTGGAATACCGTGACAAATTTTTGTCATTAGCTAGGTATGCCCTGGATGAGATCGACACGGAAGCCAAGAAGAAAGAAAGATTCCTGAATGGTCTGCATGACGAAATGCAGACAGTGTTAGTCAATATCCCCTTTGCTGATATTGAAGCCCTTGTGGACTCAGCTATCCAGATGGAAGGAAAGATCAACGAAGCCAATGAGAACCGCAAGCGTCGCATGATGCACCAACCAGGAACCCATCAGACCCCAAAGTATCGCGCCAACCCATCTCCAGGATTTGCCCCAAGAACCAACAGACCCCCGATGAACCGTCCGACCTATCCCAACCGTGGAAACCCTAGACCCGGAGGAAATCACAACAACCCCGGCAACTCTAGAAATTTCAACCGTGCCCCACCCAAGTTCAACAACAACAATGCTACCGCCAACACCAACACTGCCCCTAGGACTGGAAGCAATGAAGTGCCTGTCACAGCCAAGGACAAGTCGCAAGTGACTTGTTATGACTGTGGAAATAAAGGCCACTGTTCCAACGAGTGCCCAAACAAGAAGAATGCTACCGCCCCCAATGCCAATGCCCCAGCTCAGCAGCAACGTCGTGTTCAGCCAGGAAGAAGATTTTCCCCAGGGAATTCACTCAACCGCAAGGGCCGTATTTTTCTCATGCATGCTGAAGAAGCTTAGGAAGCGCCAGACGTCGTGCTGGGTATGTTTTCTGTTAATTCAGTACTTGCAAGAGTGTTGTTTGACTCTGGTGCATCGCATTCATTTGTCACCGAAGAATTTGCATGCACTAGTAAGATTCAACCAACCAAACTGAAGCATGTAATGATTGTTCAAATTCCCTGATCAACCACTAAGGCTAGGAAAATTTGCAAAGCCGTCCCTATCCGAATCCATGGCATAGATTTTTATGCAAATCTGATAGTACTCAGAACTAAAGGTTTGGGAGTAGTACTAGGAATGGATTGGATGTCCAAACATAAAGGATTGATTGACTGTTCCAAGAAATCCATAACCATGACCAGTACCGCCGGAATATCAGTAGAGCATATATCTGAAACCTTACCTCGCCAATTCAAATGCAACAAGAGTATAGTCTGTGAATACCCCGATGTATTTCCAGATGTTTTTCCCGGTATGCCCCCAGATCGGGATATTGAGTTTATCATCGAACTAATTCCCAGAACAGGACCCATAGCCCAGAGACCACATAGTATGAACCCGTCAGAGCTAGTAGAATTGAAGAAACAACTGGATTCCATGTTGGAAATTGGATTAATTCAACCAAGTGTGTCCCCATGGAGATCACCTGTCTTGTTTGTGGACAAGAAGGATGGAGGTAACCGTTTGTGTACGGATTATCGGAAGTTGAATGATGTCACCATCAAGAACAAGTACCCCTTGCCCAAGATAGAAGATTTGTATGATCAGTTGATCGGTGCCAAAGTATTTCTAAGATTGATCTTAGAACTGGCTATCATCAACTCAAAATTCATGCAGAGGATATTCCAAAGACTGCGTTTACCACGAGATACGGATTGTACGAGTATACAGTCATGTCTTTTGGATTAACCAATGCCCCTGCTTATTTCATGAATCTCATGAATAAGATTTTTATGTACTTCCTGGATAAGTTTGTCGTTGTTTTCATCGATGACATTCTGATTTATTCCAAATCAGAAGAAGAACATGAGCTACACCTAAGGACCATTCTTGGAACCCTTAGAGAGCATCACTTGTATGCAAAGTTTAGCAAATGTGAATTCTGGTTGCAGGAGGTAGGATTCCTCGGTCACATTGTATCAGCCGGAGGAATTGCCGTTGTCCCTACCAAAGTGAAAGATGTAGAAGATTGGCAAGCCCCAACCACTCAAACCAAAGTTCGTGCATTTCTCGGATTGGCGGGATATTACCGCAAATTCGTAGAAGGATTCTCTAGTATCGCCAGACCCATGACCCAATTGCTGAAGAAGGACAAGAAGTTTGAATGGACCGACAAATGTGAAGCGAGTTTTCAAGAACTCAAGTGGAGATTGATTTCAGCCCCAATCTTGATCATGCCAGATATCACGAAGCCCTTTGATGTGTATTGTGATGCATCCAAGATCGGTCTCGGATGTGTGCTAATGCAAGAAGGCAAAGTTATATCTTATCTATCCTGACAACTGAAGCAACATGAGCAAAACTACCCAACCCATGACCTCGAACTCGCAGCCGTAGTTCTAGCCCTGAAAAAAGGAGCTGAATATGAGGCAGAGAAGATGGATAGAGCTAATCTAGGATTACGACCTGGACATTCACTATCACCCTAGTAAAGCCGACGTGGTAGCCGATACCCTTAGCAGATTACCGTGCCGCTTGAACTCCATGATTTTGAAGGAGCAACCAAGTTTGCACAAAGAGATGGAAGATTTTCGAATGGAATTAGTAAGCGAAGGATTTTTGGCTAGCATAGAACTCCAGCCCACTTTGATCAGTCAGATTAAAGAGGCGGAGAAGGAAAATGCTAGTATTGACGGAATCAAGCGTCGTATCGGTACATGCAAAGTACCTGGATTCACCAAGGACGAAGAAGGAGTTTTGTGGTAAAAAGGACGCCTTTGTGTACCAGCAGATTCTGAGTTGAAAGAAGTTATCTTGAAGGAGGCTCATGATACTCTTTATTCTATCCATCCCGGAGGAACTAAGATGTATCAAGATTTGAAAGAGCAATTTTGGTGGCATAAGATGAAGAGAGAAATCGGAAGCTATATCGCCAAGTGTGATATTTGTCAGCGAGTCAAGGCAGGACATCAAAGACCCGCTGTATTGTTGCAACCCTTGCAGATTCCGGAATGGAAATGGGATTCTGTAGGAATGGACTTTATCACTGGACTGCCTACTTCTGGTAGGGGAAATGACTCTATCTGGGTCATAGTGGATAGATTGTCCAAAGTCGCCCATTTCTTGCCCGTCAAGACCACATATCAGAGTTCGAAACTAGCAGAGTTGTACATCGCTAGAATCGTTAGTTTGCATGGAGTCCCCAAGAACATCGTATCGGATCGAGGAACTCAGTTTACCTCGAGATTCTGGAAGAAAGTCCAAGAAGGTTTAGGAACCCGCTTAGATTTCAGTACCGCGTATCACCCTCAGACCGATGGACAAACGGAGCGAGTAAATCAAATACTCGAAGATATGCTTAGAGCATGTGTGTTAGAATATGGATCCAAGTGGGAAGACTGTCTGCCGTTTGCAGAATTTTTGTACAACAACAGTTATCAAGCTAGTTTGCAAATGGCCCCATTTGAATTCATGTACGGAAGGAAGTGTCGTACCCCTTTGAACTGGTCGGAAGTAGGAGAGAGTCAGATTTTTGGACCTAACATCCTACGAGAAGCAGAAGAGAAGGTTCACAAGATTCGTGAGCACCTCAAGACAGCCCAATCCAGACAAAAGAGTTACGCCGACAAGAGACGTAGAGACCTCGCCTTCAACATAGGAGATTTTGTTTATCTGAAAGTGTCGCCATTGAAGGGAATGCAGCGTTTCCAACTCAAAGGAAAGTTAGCCCCCAGATATATCAGACCTTTCAAGATTCAGAACCATCGAGGAGAAGTATCGTATCAATTGGAACTACCCGAAGAGATGTCAGCCGTGCACAATGTGTTCCATATCTCATTACTTCGCAAGTGTCTCGAAGTCCCCGAGAAGACCGAAGTGTTCAAAAATATCGACCACCAGACCATAGAGATCAACGATGACCCGACCTATCCTGAAGTACCCATCCGTATTTTGGAAGAAGCTTTTCGAACTACCCGAACCCGGAGCATCAAGTTTCTCAAGATTCAGTGGAGCAACCACACAGAAGAGGAAGCCACCTGGGAGCGCGAAGATCACATCAGGACGGAGTTTCCCGATCTCTTCAAATCCTAGGTAATCTTTTCGTCCTTTTTCAAATCTCGGGACGAGATTTTGTTTAAGGGGGGAAGGTTTGTAACATCCCAAAAATACTAAACATGGATCATCAAACTGTAATCATCAAAATTAGGGTTAACAAAAACTTTCCTAAATAAAATTATGAAAGCATGCATATGTGTATGCATTTCATTTTGAATGCTTTTGAACCACCTTGTTTATGTGTTCCATTGCTTGTAAATGGATGCTTAGGTGAAATAAACATCATCTAAACATTTCCCAAACTTTTCCTAAAGACAAGTAAATCAAAACAAATAAAATAAGGGAATGGTCATTTTGAACAATTTAACTCCCATGCCTACTTTGGCTGTCTCAAACTTTCAGAACCTAACAGAAACTTCTCTGGATCTTTGCACCCCTTGAATATACTCATAACAAGGTATCAAGGCACACTTTGTGATCATCCAGAAACTTTCAAATGCATAGTTTAAATGACAATTCAAAATTGAATCTTTATCATATGGGAAGATCACACTTTTTCAAAAACCACTCAAACAAGCTCAACTTTCAAAACCCAAGCATCTGCAAACTCACCAGCACCAATCTAGCACACCCACCAAAAATCTTTTCAAAATTCAAAACTTGAATTCTTGCGTCCATTTCATCAAACACTTGGCAGATTCAAATCAAACTAGCCTAACTTCACTGTTTGGAGCAGTAATTGGACTAAGCAATGTTCACCATTGATCACCCTTGTCTCCCCCAGTGCCAACCAGTGCTTGGACCAACCCTAGACCCTACCCTTTGCTCCATGCCATGCCAACCCGAGCACCCCCTTGCCAGTCCACAATGGCTAGCTAGCCAGAGCAAGCACCAAGCCAAAACAACATGTCCGGAGGCGTACCCACCGCCACTCCACACTGCGGCCGAACCCTGCCACCATGGACCACACGCACGACGGCCCGGCCAGATGCCATGCCGAGCATGCGCCAGAGCGCCACCCTCGACCAAAGCCCACAAACCGCGTGCCGCCCTCGCCGCGTGCATACACGATCACCACCGACCCAGGAGACCGCCAGACATCCCCGTTCGCCGCCCCGTGACGCACAGCCACCACTCACCGTCGAAGACGCCGCCTCTGCCACGCAGAGCGTCGCGTGTTCCAGAACAAACCGCACCGCCCCTACAAGCGCATTAAAGTCGTAGAGCATCGACAGGAGACCACCAAGCGATCGCCACCGCCGGCCATGCCTCTAGCAGCCCGTAGCCATGTCGCCACCAACGCCCGCCCATGCCGTTCGGTCTCACCGTCGAGACTATAAATAGAGGACTCCCCCGCTCGAATTCTTCACACCATTCCACTCCTCTCTCACCCAGAACCACCCCACCTCAGTCCCGGAGCAAGGCGAGCAGCGCATTGCCGGAATTTCACCGGAGCCCGCCGCCTCTGGAGAAGAAGGGGGCCATTGATTTCGTCCAGCCCAGGAGCTGCCGCGACCACCCCTGAGTTCGCCGTCGTCGACTTCGTCGTTCGCCCGCCTCGCCGACCTACTTTGCACCGGTGAACCCCAGAACCCCACTGGTCGCGCTAGGTTTCTATCTCGCCAGCGTTGCTCAACGTCGACGATGACTCCCAGCCGTTGGATTAGAATCAGATCGAATGACCCACATCGTCCCATACCGCTTCGCACCCCCTATCTCACTGACGTGTGGGGACAGCCACTTAAGCAGCCGCGAAAGCGCTATGCTTAGCAGGCTGGCCCGTTAAATTTTCCCCGTGCAGCCCAGTTATTTGAATTAAACCTTTTCCATTTTATTTCAAACACACTTCTGTACCCAGTTTCAAAAATCAACCCAGATCGATTCAGTGCACCAAATTGAATGAAACTAATTTTGTTAGAAAGGTCTGGGAATGCTGAATCCAAGACCGTTGGATTCAAGTCATTTGGATCTATAGATCACCCTGGTAAAAATAACAAGGCAGAAGCTTTTCTGCATTCAAACATTTTTCAAATTTAAACCATAATAGATTTTGAGTTGATTCTAACTCTCAAAAATCACATTTAACCATACCTTTTAGAATATATAAAAATAAATAGGTTTACTTACAGAAATAATGTTCAAGTAATAAAAGAATGCTACATAGGCATTTCTAGACACATTATTTAATTAAAATAAAAGGGTAACACCTTATTAAATTGTGACACCATTTTAAATTATATTCCCATGGACTAAAATATGTGGTTATGACATGTGTCAACATGATCCCATGTTTGGTTTGGAGAATATTAAATCTTAAGTAGTTTTTCAATGAGTAGAAATTACTTTTCTAAAAATAAAAAGAATTAAACCAAGCCTTAACCTTGTAATGTTAGAGATGATGCTAGATCATCTATAGGACCCTTTTGTGTGATGATTGCAAGTAGTTAAGTATGGTTTGGTGATTGTGTACCTCGTATTTATTCATAGACGCTAGTACCGACCAAGGATACGTGGAGGAAGGAGGATTCTACGAAGAAAAAGCCGAGGAGAACTTCAACCACTGCTCTGCACAAGGCAAGCTTTACTAACCAAGTGGACCAATGCAAGATGATACTATACCTATGCAAGCCAATACTTGCAAGCTTATATTGACACTAATGCAAGCCTAATACTACTAGTGAATGTGCAAGCCAGTAACCTTGCAAGCTAACACTTGCAATTTAGCAAGCTTATACGGATATTGTGCTAGTAAACCCTTACTTGTTACCCTGCCTACTATATGCCATAAGCATATGTGATCATACCCACGTGATAAACCAATCCTAGTTTTACTTGCAAGCTTCTTACTTTATTTCTTTATCAAAGCTCTTACTTAGAGTTTACTTAAGAGATTGGTAGATACTAGAAAGATATGTGAAGGTTGCATAAAGAGCATAAAATTTGGCCTAAGTTAGAAACCTTGATATCAGCCTAAGACATAAGGTTGTACTTAGTTGAAACTCCACTAGTCCACCACCCCTCATTAGTACTTACCCCCACTTATAGATGCTAGTGCTAAGCATAAAACTTGATCAACATTTAGATGGGAATACTTGGTGGAAAACTGGTTATGAAAACCTTGGAATGATGGATCATTCTATTGAAATGTTTTGGACATGTGTTTCCGAACAAAATGATGATTTTGGTGATGAAAATGTTGAGGCATGAGCCTTAGCCCTTTACAAAACTGATGGTTGTCGGGGTGCAATACCATTCCAATTTTATCGTACAACCACAATACCCGAAGATTGGGTAAGGCTTGACTGGAAACTTATATACCTTAGTATTAGTTCCCTCACGGCCAAGGTCTGAGCTGAGATTACCTTGTGAAGATTGTCCACCTGTGCAGTATCCAAGATGACAGTTGGTCATGGTTGGGAGGCCAAACTCACAGGAGAGGTGCTTATACTAGGGCGTGTAATTGAAAGGTTAGGGTTAATTATCCGCATACTGAGTATGGTGAATTCAGGATTTGTTCCTGACGGATGTATCGAATGTTGTGGTGAAAGTGTACAATCTCTGCAGAGTGTCAAACTATTCGAATAGCCGCGTCCACGGTTATGGACAGTTGGAGTGGCCATACTGTTCCCCGTCAGACTTTTCAAAATCACTTGTGAAATGAATTGAGACTTTGACTTGACCACAACAGGGTTGTGACATGAGTTACAAGATCTCACTTAGGAGTTATAAAATTGTGATTAGCTTTGGAACTTCGTAGAGATAAATCTGGCTTTTGCAAAACAACTCTAGAGCCTAGTGTCCTATTATCCAAAAACCCCTTTACCTGTTAGTACGAGTTTGCGAGTACTTAAAGAGTACTCATGGCTTTGTCCCTGGCTATTCCCATGGCCAGACTATGAAGAGGAGTACCTAGAGGATGGACCCCAGGAAGGTTACGACAACTAGGATCATCTCCCATCGTCAACATTGCATGTGACCCCGAAGATGGAGCTTCGCCTATGCTACCGTTATTATTACGTATTCCGCTGCTTGAAGTTGTATTAAGAACTGGATCATGAGATCCCTATTTGTGTAAGAACTTATGTACCATTTGTAATGGATGATGTACTATGGTATCCAATTCTGTTATGTCTCGCAAAAATGGTAATCCTGGGATTGCGATGTATGGCATAACAGGCATCTGGGATTAAAAATCCGTGTGTTGACACATACGCCGGAGCTAGAGGAGGAGGAGAAGGTCCGCATCAAGATCATTAGGAGATCCCCCAATCTCGTCTGCGTCGAGAGGTTGCCTTCCCCATCTCTTACGGCCACCTCGAGCCATCGGAACAGCCACCACCGAACCGCCGTCGTCGAGTCGTCACCGTCGCCAGGTATGAAGCTCTACTCCCGTATATTAGATCAGGGCTCGACGGTGTAGATTAGATCCTCTAACCGAACGGGTACCAACCAATGGTGTTGCGCCATGTGGACTCACGAGCGTCAGCCCCAGATAGCGCGCCTAGTCAGCACCGGTTTCCCATGCAGCCAGTAGCATCGCGACACGTGGCAAAGCTGTTGGGTCAAATTATTAGGATTTGTTTTAATAGACTTTTTAGACTAAATAAATCATAGTAAATTATCTGTAGATCCAAAAAAATACAAATAAAATATCTATGAGTTCATAATTTCATATACGACATTAATACACTGCTAGATACAATTTTTATAATATAAAAATTGCTGTAGCAATTTAATTACTTTTAATGGCCATTTAAATTATTAAATTCATAATAAATTATTTATTGATCGGAAAAAATATAAATAATATGTCTCTGGATTCACAATTTCACGTAGAATACAGATCTGGTCTTATATATAATTTTTGACGAAGTAAATACTTTAAATTATTTAAACTCTATTAACTAGTAATTAAATCATAAAAAAGATTTACATCTCCGATTAGGGTGAATCCAATTCCTACTGGTTCGTAATAATGTCCTCTATACATTAATATTTAGAACCAAATTTTATTCTACAATTAGGACAGAAGTTGCAACAGAAGTATTAAAACCTCTTATTTGGTCATCAAGATTTAATGATAAATATCGTATTGCATTAAATGATCTCCTACATGCATCATATGATCTAATACTGTTTAGGGAGCTAACTGCAACCATTGTGTCATAAAAATCATCATGCATGTTTGTGATCATTCTTGTTGTGTTTGCTATGTTGCAATTGTTTTGATTGGAACTACTGTATTCTCGCGTTACATTATTCGGAGAGAGTGTGATTGCAAGAAGGAATACAATCATCAAGAACATTATTAATAAGGCAAGTTACTGTCACATCCCAAGATTTTCCAAATCTTGTAATGTGAAAAATAAATGAATAAAATAAAACTTTGTTTGATTTTCAGGGCCAGAGGAAACTTTTTGAATTCAATTGGAACTTCAAATCAAGTTGGATCAAATAAAATCCTAAAGGGATTTAAAAATATAAAACATTTATTAAAGGAAAATAAAATATTTTGGAATTACTATTTCTGATCTTTTAATAAAAGGATTTGGTTTTCAAAAGAAAAGGGATTTATAAATAAAGACTATTTTATCAAGCCAAATTAAACCTTGGCCAAAAAGCTTTTGAAATAAAATGCTTTGTTTTGATAAAAATAATAAAGGTTTATTTAAAATAAAATAATAAGGATTTAATATCCAATTTTATTTAAGTAAAGGCCCTTCCCATTTTAATTAAACACCAAAACTTATTTATTTATTTTAAATAAGTTTTCCAAGTATTTTATATTCTCAAATAAAACCTACTGAAGTGTTTTTGGTTTTATTTTAGATTTTCAAAATAAAGATTTTAATAAAACAAATCCTATTTGATTTAATAACTAAGGTCCATTTTATTTAATGGTTAATGGACCCTAAAATAATATGTTATTTTGTTTTAAACAAGTTTTCCAAGTATTCTCTATTTTCAAATAAAACCTACTGATTTGGTTTTGGAAAATATTTAGATTTCAAATGGAGGATTTATTAAATCAAACAAACCCTATTTGATTAAATAACTAAAGGTCCATTTTATTTAATGAAAGAATAGATCCTAAAAAGAATAAAATTATATTATTTTATTTTGGGATTTGGTTTATGTTGATAAACAGAACCAAATTCAAAGTTACAAAGTGCGGTGATTGTTTGAATTGTTTTGAATGTTGTTTGCTTGTTTGAAATTTAAAACAGGAAATGGAAATAGAAAAAGAAAAAGGATTCAGACAGAAAAAAATGTGAATCGGACCTGACCCAACTGAGCCAGCCCAATAAGCCCACTCGCAACCCACCTCCTCTTTTCCCCTGAAGCGTTTTCCCTCACTCGTGAAATGACCCGCACAGTCACTGAACACTGGCCCCCACCTCCACTTCCTTTCTTTCACTGCCAAGCGGACCCCACCCCCTCCTGTTCATCGTCTCCACCGCAGCGACCTGTTCTTCCCAGCTCCTGCCATTGATTCCTCAGGCTTAATTCGCCTTAATGCCACGATTAAAACCCGCAGTGATCACGCTGATAAAACCCCTCTTACTCCTCTTCCATTCCCCCCAAACACCATGCCTCGAGAGCCACCAGGCTGTCGCAAATTCCTTCTGCACCGCCGCCGTCTCCGACGAGGTTCTCGACCAAATCCGGCGGCACCGCATCGCCCCTCGCCTCCTTGACCACACTCGCAAACTCCCCAAGCCCAGGCGCACCTCCCCGTAATGCCAACTCGTCCCCGCGCGCCCTAGAACTTCGGCAACGACGACGACCACCGCCGCCACCGTCTGCCTCCACTCCGTCAGTCTTTTCCGGTGAGTACTGACCGCCCTTCTTCCTCTCGATGATGCACGCTTGATCGCCAACCTCTTGCGCAGCTAAACCCGTTCTTGCCTTGTCTTCTTGTGCACCGTAGCGTCGCCCCCGTCGATGTCTGAGCGAGACCGACGTCGCCCCTAACTCCGGCGAGGAATCACGACCGATCCAGTGCGCTCGACAAAACCGTAGCGAGTTGAGCATCAGCGTCACTCCACGAACTCGGTGAGCATCCCCTTTTCCTTCCCCGCTTCCTGCATCGCCGGCAACGCCACCGCCAGGCCGCTCCGCCGCCAGTAGCCACCGCAGCGCCGCCAGTTTCTGGTCGGGGCACTGAGAGCCGTTAGATCCCTATCGGAGCGACAGGATAGTTCCACTTAAAACCGAAAGGGTATGCGATCTGAGCCGCATGATCCAACTTGATCCAACGCACCAGAATAGCCGATCCGAGTGAAGCGGTACAGGCGAATAAGAAACAACCACGTGGCCTGTAGTTGATTTAAAAGACAGAATTGATCTTTTAGGATTCCAATTTTGTAAATTGCACAACTTTTAAACCACACGTCCAAATTTTGCAAACTTTATATCATTGGAATCAACAAGACAAGCCCTAGCCAACCATGCCAATTGTTTAGTAAAAAGCTTCTGGAAAAATGGTTGTTTTTACTGAAACATTTGTATGCTTGTTAAGGATGGGAAAATTGTTTAAAAATGAATTTGGGGTTAAAATCTTTTGCAATTGGATTGCTTTGAACCTACTGACCATAGGAAACACTTTGTGGACTCAAAAATGTTTTGGTGAAACAAAATAATGATTCTTTGATTTAAAACCATTTCTAGTCAAATAGAAATGTGGTTTATTTATTAAAAATAGTTTTGGAAGAAAACCTTTGGAAAATGTTTTGTTTTAAACTCTCTGACCCTAAAAACAAGGTTTGGTGGTTTGAAAACATATTTGGTGAACCCTATAGGCTAATGCCTTAGTAAAAATATTTCTACACCACATAAAATGATACTTTGCTTTGAAAATAGTTTTTGAAGTGAAACCTTTTGCAAATGACTTTGACACTTGACAAAATGACCATTAGGTGTTTTCCAATGTTTATGACCCATTAGGAACAACTTTTCCAAATAAAACAATCCTTGGCACGCTTGCATGCATTACTTTGACTTTGTCATTTTATGTGATGTTTTGCTTGATTGGTAGATTGAGTTTGTGCCTTGTTTGATTGAATTGTAGTGACTTGAAGAGTGTGATTGTTGCAAGGACAAGGAGTGAACCAATACTCTACCAAAAAGGCAAGTGATGCTTCATACTTTTGTCCCACTACTTTCACTATGCATTAGTGATTTTCTCTAAGTAAAACTTGCATGGAATTTTGCTAAGTATAAACCTTGCTATAGAAAAACCTAGTAGATGAAACCTTAGTGGAAATCTTCCTAAGTTAAGAATCCTATTACTATCAAGCTTAGCCTAGCTAATAGAAAAGAAGGGTGGAAATATATTCACACTATGGAAAGTTTCTAAGTCTGAGGACTTATATTTTTGTTTAATAAAACAACTAAGTTAATGAATCACCTGGGTGGAATGGGACTTGCTTGGTGGATTTTGGTTGAGTGGTTCACAAGGCCCATGTCTATGGTTTACCTTGTGTATCTCACTTGTGGATGGCCACCCAGGAACAAAGAGATTTGAGATGTCAAATGTTGAGAAGCTTCAAGTGCAGCCACTTGGCATTATGGGCTCTGCCTAGATCATATAGGTTGCAAGAACTTATCCATATGGACAGTGGGTGGTAGTTTTTGATAGGTTGGAACGCGTCCATTTTGTTCTAAGGGAAGGCTTCTGAAAGATCTTGTCTTGGGAAACCAAGTCTTGTGGGGAAAGTGCACCACCTCTGCAGAGTGTAAAATCTAAGTACTTAGCCATGTCCCTGGTAAAGGACAATTTGAGCATCAAGACATGGAAGCAATCAAGAATCTCATCATTCAAATTTCTAAGATAAAAACTTGTGGTTGAACAAGGGTTTTTGAAACCTTCAATCTTTGATTGAGAGTTGTCTTGGAATAGATTTTGTCAAAACAAAAACTTAGTGTTTTCAAATGTTAAGGAAAAATATATTTTGAGCAATGCAAGCCTCAACTCCACTTAGCCAAATGCATATAGATGATAGACTCCACTATACTACCATAGTATCACTTGCCAATACAATTCAAATGTATTGACCCTTGTGGCTGTAACTTGTATGTTGCAGGTTTGATTGATTTAATGAAGTGTGTTGATTAGGATTACAAAGTCTACAACCAACATTTGCCTATGGCACTTTTTAAGATGAAAGACCAATGACTATAGTTATTCCGCTGCAATGTATTGTAATATCCAAATGAGCTATGTAAAGATGTAATTATGATATTCCTAGTTATAAAGTTATATTATGACCTTTGTATCTTGATATTACATCTTAACTGTGGATGCTAGCTATTGATCCAGGGACTAGCATTGTAAACACAGGGGACACCACCTTATGTTAATAAAGGTTGGGACACTCCCTCTACAGTTACACCACTTGTTCATATTATCGTCCCAGTTTTGATTCTATGCATGTGGTCTTCAAATTCTATAGTATGCATGTGTAGGATGTTCTAGTAGTATTTTCCTTAGTATTATTTTGCAAGTGTGATGATTTTGTAGTATACCATGAGTAGCTCTATACTTAGGAGTTTCCCCTTCTAATAGGTTATCCCTGTTTTTTCCAAGCACTTGCTATGCTATGTATATATAAAGTGTCGTTGGGTGGTTTGAAAGCCAAGAAACTTTCTAAGTATAAAGGCTCTCTTGAGCGACATTTTCTTCTCAAAGCCACTTCAAAATAAAAACTAAGTTTTCTTCTGGGAGGAATGGTTGTCGGGTCAACTAGTGAGACTTTGGTGGAGGACGGCCACCCAGGAATCAAAGAAGTCTGCCATGTTTCAAAATTCAGAAGCTTCCAGTGCAATCATAATACATATGGGCTCTGTCTTGGCCTAGTACTTAGTGGGAAACCTCACCAAGGTACCAACATTTGGAGGTTCTTGGCACGGTTGGATCCAGAAGGTAGAGGAGCTACTAAGGGAAAGCCTCGCCATGGTCTTGTCTGTAAAAGGACTTGATCATGGATTGTGGGTAAAGTGCACAAACTCTCGAGAGTATTGCAATCTGATCGATCAGCCGTGTTCACGGAAACAGAACAACATTGAGAATATGAAGGATGGAGCCTCTGAAGGATATTCCTCTGTCTTTTCTAAACAATATTTTGACACCCGATGGCGTGAGTAATATCGCCAATGGGTGGGATTTTAGGAACTTGGTGCATAATTTCCAAGTGTCACTTGGTGAGTAATATCCAAGTGTTTGGTTGTTTGGACACTTCGTGAGTAATATCCTCGTGTGCCATTCGACCCTATTTTACTCAAGCAAATGGTTAAAAACTAGGATAAAACTCTTCTTTTTTCTTCCTACTTAGAGAAAAATGAATTTATGCAAATGAACTCCAGAGCCTACTCAGCCTTGCATGTAGAGTTAGCCTTATTCTTTCCTTGGTGTAATTTTCCAATACATTCAAAGTATTGACCCAACTCGTTTGGCTGCACGTTTCATGTGCAGAATTTTGGAGATCATTGTAAGGTGCGCTAGGATCGCGTGTCTTCACTCAACCTGCCTGTGGCATTGTTGGGACTCCAAGTTGTATTTATATCGCTTTTGTTGTAATAATGTAAACTCTGGATTATTCAATTCATGTAATAAATACTTGTGCTTTACATGATATTTCATCGACTATGAGTGCTAGCTATTGATCCAGGGACTAGCATGTTAATCACAGGGACTTAGGACCTTTATCGATCTGAGGTCGCTACATGATGCAATATATTATTGCTTACTAATAAAAATCATTTTTGACATACAGAGTTATGGCACCAAAGTTTCCAAAACAGACTTTGGTAAGGAAAGAGGAGACTCTCGATGATTACCAAGGATCATTCACGGACCAACTTCGACAACTCTTAAAGATTTTTAGTTATCCAACTAGAATTCCAGTGAATACCATAACCTGTTATGATGGTCGGATGTTATCCAAGTATCGTGTGAGTATTCAACTCCCAACGAAGCTTGGATTATATCACGATCTACCTATAGGTGAAGGTAGGAGTCACTTAGCAGCATATCATGTTGCTGTCATGGAGGCGATAGCTAATATCCGGGAGCATAAAGCCAAGGAACTAGAAGGTAGCACATTTTCTGTGATTACTCATGATTCTATAGACTCAGAGCCTGTACCAGATCATCTTACTTTGGTTAAGAAGCATCCTAAGTTAGCTTCCAAGTTTATGGATAGATACCCAACACTTGTTGCATCTTTTTATAAGACACATCAAGTTATTGTCGAAAGAAAATGACATGTTAGAGGATCTAACGGATTCGGAAAGGAGGAAGCAGTTAGCATTCCAATTGGAGAAGGAAGCAAGTAGTAGTACAAAACCCAACTTTAAGGATATACCTATAGATCCTGAATCTTTTACACCATATCCTTATTCACCGAAGCCTGAACCTATATATGATCCTACTTTAGATATGAGGTATGTAGTACCACAGGGTTCAGAGGACGGTTCTGATTTAGAACTTCCTATTGAGAATTCTGATGATTGGAGAATGCGCTCAGGTTGAGTAATGACTCAAGACCTGACACTTCAGATACTGAGTATGTTCCTTCTGGAAGGCCATTTGTTCCATAAACTGTGCGATGAACGTCACGTCATCACGGTTGGACATCAGGCATGTATGATGAGCATAGTTTTTACTAAAAGCAGGCGGCTTAGTAAAAAGTATCAGTTACTATGTATTATAATCCGAGAAAAAGATGTACCTAGATAAATAAGGTAGTGTTGTGATTATACCTATATGGTATATGTTGTAATGACTTTGTATTATTAGGGTGTTGTAATGTATAATATGTGAAATGCATATTTGGATTTTATTTGGATTTTCATTGTGTGACTAGTTCTGTGTAAGTCGAGCTCAGAACACATGTTCATGATGTAATTATGAGTATTCGCTTTATGTTGTAGGACTAGGGGGTCATGGACACGGGTGTAGAAACCGAATCTGAATAGCAGCGAATGGAACGTGAGGCCAAGGAGAAGGCCGATGTAGATGCAAAAATCAAGGAACATTACCACCACCACCAATGAGGCCGTTAATGGAGTAGAACTTTATGCAGTGTATGAAAATGATGCAAGAAAAGCAAAACAAGTTCATGGAAGAGCTGCTGGGACGAGCTGGGAATCAGAGAGCACCTGAAGGTGGAGTGAGTCTTTCTGGTTTCCAGAATGCAAGGCCATTAACTTTTGCATCAGCTCCTGAACCAATGGATGCAGAAGATTGGCTAGCAGATACAGAAAGAAAGCTAAAGACTGTATGTTGTAATGATGAGGAAAAACTAAGGTATGCAACTCATCTCCTGACCGGACCTACAACATCATGGTGGGAAAATCAGTTAGCCATGCAACAGCCAGGAAGGGAGTATACTTGGGAAGAGTTCAAACAGATATTCGGGGAATATCATGTTCCGGAGAGTGTTATGGAGTTGAAGCGGAGATAATTTGAGGAGCTGCAGTAGGGATATACTAGTGTCATGAAGTATATTTAGGAGTTTATCCAACTGTCTCGTTATGCGGAGGAAGAAGTTAATACAGAAGAAAATAGGAAGAAGCATTTCCTGCGAGGGTTAAATCCATTTGTGAGGATGCAATTAAGGTTGGCTAATAAGCAAACTTATCAACAGTTGCTGGATGCAGCTATCACATTTGAAGATGACTACAAGAATGTCCAAGAGGATAGAAGGAAGAGAGCTAAGAAGGAAACCAAGAGGATACAAGCAAGTAAACCCAAGCCCAATCTGGAATTCAAACCAAGGAATAGACCATATAACTGCAACATTTCCAATCGGAGTGCAAATCCAAACGTAAAGAATATTATATGCCACAATTGCAAACTTCTAGGGCATATGAGCAGGGATTGCCCAAAACCAGTAATTGTGTGCCATGCTTGTGGTCAGAGAGGTCACATAAAGCCAAATTGTCCAAGAAAACCACAAGGAGGTTGGCCGGTCACAGATGGAAGGCAAGCTAGTGGAGGCTATGGGCAGCCAAATAAAGGAGGGAATAATGTCAAGAACATAATGGCAAGAGGAACAGACCTACCAGGAAGCTGAATTGTGCAACCCTAGAGGAGGTGGATAACTCGGAGCATCCAGTGATAGGTACGCTCAATATCCTTACCAATCCTGGCAAAGTTCTATTTGATACTGGTGCAACTACTTCATTCATTTCTGAAGAATTCTATGATAAATTCGGGATTAGAAGGGCAATGTTAGAGAACCCTATGACCGTAGTTACGACAGGGGGAAATGTGACTGTACGCCACATTAAACAAGATCAGGTTATTTCGATCTGTGGTTGTACATACTTTGCGGACCTTTATGTGATTACTTTGAAGGGAATTGCAGTAGTGCTGGGGATGGACTGGATGACTGAACATGTGGCTCAGATAAATTGTGAGGAGAAAACTGTCTCAATCAAAACTCCAAGTGGAGCAAGACTAGTTTATCAAGTAGATAGGCATAGTCATATCATGGTGGATCTTCAGTTGAAATCAATGAAGGAGGTCAAGTTGGAAGATATTCCTGTAGTAAATGAGTTTCAAGATGTTTTCCCAGCAGAGCTACCTGGAATGCCACCAGATCGGGAAATAGAGTTCACTATTGATCTAATTCCAGGTACAGCACCAATAGCTCAAGCACCATACAAGATGGGACCAAAAGAATTAAAAGAACTCAAAGAGAAAATTGATGAGTTAGGCAGAAAAGGATTCATTTAGGAAAGTGTATCCCCATGGGAACACCCGTGATCTTTGTGGATAAAAGGAATGGTGGAAGAAGGATGTGTGGGGATTACATAAATCTGAACAATGTTACCATAAAGAATAAGTATCCCTTACCAAGAATTCAAGATCTGTTTGATCAAGTGAAAGTAACTGGAGTATTTTCTAAGATTGATCTAAGATCTGGATACCATCAGATAAAAATCAAACCAGAGGATGTTCCAAAGATAGCATTTGTCTCAAGATATGGACACCATGAGTATCTGGTAGTACCATTTGGTTTGACCAATGCACCAGCAATATTCATGAATCTGATGAACAAAATCTTCATGCCATATTTGGATAAGTTTGTCATAGTCTTCATTGATGATATTCTGATTTATTCCAAGGATAAAGAAGAGCATGCAGATCATTTGAGAATAGCATTGCAGACCCTACGAGAACATAAACTGTATGCTAAGTTCAATAAGTGTGAATTCTGGCTAGATGAGGTAGAATTCCTCGGTCATGTGATCAGTAAAGATGGAATTGCTGTATATCCATCCAAAGTTCAATCAGTACTAGAATGGACTGTACCAACCAATGTGAAACAAATTCGAGGTTTCTTGGGGATGGATGGTTATTATCAGAGATTTATTGAAGGTTTCTCCAAAATAGCTGGACCAATGACTAAATTATTAAGGAAGAATACCCCATTCAATTGGGATGAGAAGTGTGAAGCAAGGTTTCAGGAGTTGAAGACCAGGTTAACTACCGCTCCAATTCTAGCAGTTCCAGAAATAGTGAAAGACTTTACAGTATACTGTGATGCATCTAAAGAAGGTCTGGGTTGTGTGTTAATGCAAGATCGGAAAGTGATTGCTTATGGATCAAGACAACTTAAACCACATGAAGTCAACTATCCAACTCATTATTTAGAGTTAGCAGCAGTAGTCTTTGCTTTGAAGGGATGGCGGCATTTTATTTATGGAGCCAGATGTGACTTACACACTGACCATAAAAGTCTCAAATATTTCTTTACCCAAAAGGAATTGAATATGAGACAAAAGCGTTGGTTGGAACTAATCAAAGATTATGATTTAACAATCAACTATACCCCGGGAAAAGCAAATGTTGTAGCATATGCTTTAAGCTGTAAAAGTGCAGATATTTAGCCTAGCAATCGGGAGCTACCAAAAGAGTTACTAATGGACTTGGAAAGATTAGAACTTCAATTTATTAGAACAAGAACTCTTGGAGGATTAGCTACTATGCAGGTAGTCGCAGAGCAGGATAATGATCTTAAGCACGAAATTTTTAGACATCAAGAAGAAGATCCTTTCATTGCTGAAGAAATTCGGAGGATATCTCAAGGGCAAACATCAGTTTTTCGCCTAGGAGATTATGAATCTTTATGGTTCCAAGATCGTCTTTGTGTTCCGGATGTGACTGAGATTCATGAATTCATACTCCAAGAAGCACATGAAACACCATATTCTATACATCCAGGAAGTACGAAGATGTACATGGATCTGAAAGAACTATTTTGGTGGATTAACATGAAAAGAGATATTGCTAAGTATGTATCAGAATGCCATACTTGCCAAAGGGTGAAGGATGAACATCAAAGTCTAGCAGGACCATTGCAACCTTTGGAAATTCCTGAATGGAAATGGGAGGAAATTGGTATGGACTTCATCACAAGATTGCACATGACACCTAAACGGAAGGATATGATATGGGTAATTGTTGATAGACTCACTAAAAGTGCACATTTCATTCCAGTAAATCAAAAGAATAATGCCGAGAAGTTAGTGGAAGTTTACATTAAACAAATACTAAGTAAGCACGGAGTGCCCAAAAATATTGTAACTGATAGGGGATCAGTGTTTACTTCAGCATTTTGGAAGCAATTACAAGAAGCACTTCGTTCAAAGTTACATTTTAGCACATCTTATCATCCAGAGATAGGGGGTCAAACGGAAAGAACCAATCAAATACTGGAGGAGATGTTAAGGGCTTGTGCATTAGATTTTGGAGGTTCGTGGGAAGATCATCTACCGTTGGCAGAATTTTCCTACAATAATAGCTATTAGAGTAGTCTGAAGGCAGCTCCATATCAGGTTCTGTATGGAAGGAAATGTAGATCACCAATATGTTGGTATGAGCCTAGAAGTAGCAAAGAATTTGCGCCAGACTATATTAAAGAAAAACAAGATATCATTGATAAGATCAAGGATAGATTGAAAATAGCTCAAAGTAGGCAGAAAAGTTATGCTGATCAAAGTCGAAGATCATGGCATCCTGAAGTGGGAGATATGGTATATCTAAAAATAAGTCCAACGAAAGGAGTTAAAAGGTTTGGAGTTAAAGGAAAGTTGTGTCCAAGATATATCGGGCCATTCAAGATACTGAGTCAGAACAGGACTATAGCTTATGCTTTAGAGTTACCCGCAAGATTGCCTCAAGTTCATAATGTTTTCCATGTGTCACAACTCCAGAAATGTGTTAAAGTTACTGATGATGCAATCACACATCCAGATATAGAATTACAAGCAGACTTGACCTATGTTGAGAAACCCTATAAAATTTTGGAAGAAAACTGGAAATGGTTAAGGAACAGGGCAATCAAATACTGCAAGGTACAGTGGGAACATCACCCCGAAAGGGAAGCCACCTGGGATAAAGAAGATGATTTAAGAAAAGTCTATCTAGAACTATTTAGGTACACTTCAACAAACTTCAGGACGAAGTTTAATTTAAGGGGGGAAGTCTGTAACATCCCAGCATTTAGGAACCAACGAAGGGTAGATTTAGAAATCTGTGCAATTGCATGCATTCATCTGTAAAAATATGGGTAAATTTTCGCCAAATAAAAACTTAAAGTGATCAAAGTTTCTTTCACTCTTTAAGTTTAGGAATAGCCTTGGAGAATGATCGTCATAAACTTTGACATGATCTTTATGGATTATTGTGTTTTGGGGAAAGGAATTTGAATTCAAACTTGAGATTTGGATTTATATTTTTAAAAGATTAAGATTATGATTGAGTAATATTATTTAATCAAGAAATAATATTTAATAACTCAAACTTTAAATAATATAACACAATCAAGCAAATGAACATTTATTTCATATATTTATTTAATGAATAAGTTACAGAATGTAACTTATGAAGTTGATAAAGAAACAATAAATAGTAACCAGAAACTCTATGTAATATTTACAATTAAATAAATGAATATATATTTCATATAATTATTTCATCAATAAGTTACAAAGTGTAACTTACAAAATTAATAAAGAATCTTTACAAGAGTAAAATTACAAGAAGAGGAAATTACATTATTAATTAACTAAGACATCTTTATTACAAAAGAATAAAATAAAGCTTACAAAAGAATAAAATAAATATTACAAAGGAATTATTCTATCAAAAAGAAAACCTATTCTAATCTTGAATCTTCAAGTTTTGTACCTGTAAAACAAAGAATAAACACAAAGAAAGAAAATAAAGGGTTAAGATATTTTTACTCTCAGTAGTGACACTGAGATGCGCTGTTCCACTTTACATCATTGAGTAAATCTTTATGGGCAAGTTTCACCAATATGAAAGAATTAAATCTTCATAATCCATAAGCCACAAGTCAAATGATTTCAAGTAGTAAGAGGGGCAAGTTTCACCAGGTAGACAAATGTAATCAGATAAAAAGGTAGATCATTCCCTGAGCATATCCATAAGGATGCAACATGCACACATACAGCTTACACACCTAAATGCATGGTGTGTGCTGTCAACACAGCCACTGCTGTCCACATAAGCAAAACAACTCAACATAGACGTGGGAAAGCATCACAGCACCATTTACTTGCACATACAAATCAAGCATCAGCAGCCTAGCCACAGCCAAACCAAACCAAACCAACCACACCAGATCAACCCAGTACTCACCAAGATGGTGGAATAAGGAGGGGGTGGATCAGGTGGATAGCAAGGACAAGGCCAAGCTAACAGGGACCAGAAGGTGGATATCGAGCTCAAGGACAAGTTCCAGGAGCTGGAAGTAGTAGGAACAGCATCAGGAGAAGAACCAGATCAGGCCAGCAACACCACCAGCAAGATCAGGCCACAAGATCAACTAGTTATAACCTCAACAACTCAACTATTGTGGTGAGTAGTATAAAACCATCACATGATTTATCTATCTAAGTTAGATAAGAATTCATGTGTTACTTTATATTAAACTTCTTAGTTTTCATCCAAGTGAGATGAATCAATCCTAGAATATTTTGCATACTAAAGTCATGGCCCTAAGAAAACCATACAAGTAACACCAGGATCTCAGACCAACATCACTGATCCTGGATATAAAAGCCAAATCTTATAATCTAATATAATCATAGTCATGATTATGAATTCTGGGCACATCTCTTAAAAGAGTAGCACCCAGAATCCATAAATCTTATGGATCCATGCAAAACCAGTAGCACACCAATCATTTTATCAAACGGAGTCCATAGTAAGTATCTGGTATCACTACCAGAACAGATCTACGAGGAACAACAATATAGGAACCTAGTTCCTAAGCCTCAAACCAACATCATAGACACTGCTGTTTAAAGAAGAAGTTTCCAACCTATCTTTGGCCTTAATTCAATCTTAAGCATTAACAGAATCAAGCCAAGTAGTCTAACCTAGACCTGTGTGCCATTTCAAGATGGTGTCACAAGAGTAGATTCTAAACCAAGCAGATTGAGTATCTAGCTTGCATAGATAAACTAACAAGCAACTAATCATCATTTTCCTGGTATCAATCACCATAATCATTTCCAAGTTTATATGTATATATACAGAACATCATCAGAATAAAATCTCAATTTGGATATAACCATACAAGCCACAATTATAGATGTAGTGAACAATCACTGACAGAACTACTGTCAGTATCAATATTTTGATAGTAGCAAGATCCCAAATCAATAGGATCCACAAGTAATAGTCTCACAGTAACAGTATCCACTAAATCATATCCAATTATCAATTGGAATCAGACCAATAAAGCCACTAGCACCATGAAAATTAACTATGGACAGTGATCCACATAAGCATCATACTCAAGGATCATCACTACTAGATCCAATTCAACATACATAACATCAACAGAGGGATGAACCCTAATCAGGATATAAACCCTAATCAAGATATGAACCCTAATCAGGGGTAGCCACTAGAAACACACAAGACATGGTGGCATATACAGAGAGCACGAGAGGTAGGAAAGAGCAACTTACTAGAGGTTGTATGTAGAGGTCCCAACCTTTAATTAGGTAGAGATCCCTATGTTTACAATGCTAGTCCCTGGATCAATATCTAGCATCCACAGTTAATATGTAATATCAAGAAACAAAGGTCATAATACAACTTTATAACCAGGAATAAAATAATTCATTACATCTTACATAGCTCATTTGGCTATCTCATTACAATGCAGCAGAAATAACTATATAGCATGGAGTCCTTCATCTTCAAAGTGCCACAGGCAATCATGTTGGTTGTAGACTTGTAATCCTAATCAACACACTTCACTAACATCAAACAAACCTGCAACATAATAAGTTACAGCCACAAGGGTCAATACATTTGAATTGTACTGGCAAGTGATACTATGATAGAATAGTGGTATCTATCATCTATATGCATTTGGCTAAGTGGAGCTTAGGCTTGCTTTGCTCAAAATAGATTTTCCTTATCATTTGAAAACACTAAGTTTTTGTTTATCAAAATCACCCAAGGCATCAACCAATAGACATTGGTGATCCTTTAACCCTTGTTCAACCACAAGTTTTTAACTTAGAAACTGGGATGACGATATTCTTGATAGCTTCCATGTCTTGATGCTCAAATTGTCCATTTCCGGGGACACGGCTAAGTACTTAGATTCTTCCTTCTGCAGAGGTGGTGCACTTTCCCCACAAGACTTGATTTCCATCAAGACGAGACCTTTCATACGCCTTCCCTTAGACCAAAATGGACGCGTTCCAAACCTATCACCCCTACCATTTGGCTAAGTTATTGCAAGCTATATGATCCAGGCAGAGCCCATAATGCCATGTGGCTGCACTAGAAGCTTCTTAACATTTGACATCTCAAATCTCTTTGTTCCTGGTGGCATTCCACAAGTGAGATACACTAGGATAGTCCATAAATATGAGCCCTGTGTAACCAATTAACAAAAATCCATCCATGCAAGTCCCTTTCCACCCAGGTGATTCATTCACATAGTTGCTTTATTAAACAAAACACAAGTCATTTCACTTAGAAATATTTCATGGCATGAATATAATCCACCCTTGTTTTCTACTAGCTAAGCTAAGCATGATAGTAGTAGGAATCTTAACTTAGGAAAATTCTACTAAGGTTTCATCTACTAGGATTTCCCATGGCATAGTTAACACTTAGAAAATTCCATGCAAGTCCTACTTAGAAATATCACTAATGCATAGTGAAAATAATGGGACAAAAGTATGATGCACCACTTGAATTTTTGGTAGAGAATATAAGTTTGCTCCTTGATCTTGCAATAGTCAGACTCTTCAAATTTCACTACAATTCAATCAAGGCACAAATTCAATCTACCATTCAAGCAATTCATCGCACAGAATAATAAAAACAAAGCAATGCATGCAAGCATGCCAAAGATTGTTTTATTTGGATAATGGTTTCTAATAGGTTATAAACATTTGAAAACACCTATTGGTCATTTATAAAAGTGGCAAAACCATTTGATATTAAGTTAGTGAAAAATGGCCATTTGAATCATTCTTGTTTTGTTAGAAATGATTTAAATCAAAGTAATAATTTCTAGTGTTTGACAAATATATTTTTAAACACAGATGTTAGTGTTCTAAAGTCAAGTGTTTAATATTAAAACCATTTGCAAAAGGTTTTACCTATAAACCATTTTTAAATCAAAGCAATATTTTATTTTGTTGGAAATGTCTTTAAACAAAGTAATAATTTTCTAGGATTCACCAAATATATTTTTAAATCCTAAAAGTTGGTGTTTAGGGTCAGAGAGTTTAATTCAAATCATTTTCCAAAGGTTTTACTCAAAAAGCATTTTTAAAACATAAACAACATTTTTATTTAACTAGGAATGCTTTTATTCAAAGATTTATTCTTTAGCTTCACAAAATACACTTTTAAATCTACAAGTTGGTTTCTATGGTCAGTAGGTTCAAAACAAACCATTTACAAAATATTTTATCATAAAAACATTTTTAGAATAAATTTTATACACAAAATAAGCCTAAACAAGTTTCTACAAAAACAACCAATTTTATAGAAGCAATTCATTAAACAAAGTGCATGGTTGGAAATTAATCCTTTTTCTGATTCCATTGATATACAATTTGTAAAATTTGGACGTGTATATTTAAAGTTATGGAATTTACAAATTCAAACATATAATAGACATGATTCTGTTTTTAAATCAAACTACAAGCCACGCGTCACAACCTCATTGGCTGGTACCGGTTTGTGAGGATCGCTCTACGTGGAGCGTTGGATCTAATTAGATCTGTGCGGCTCAGATGGATTCGTACCCCTTCGGGTTAGTTCCAATCTCATGCATCCGATCTAGATCTAATGGCCCAAATCGAATAACCAAAAACGGGCGGCGCTGGCGGCGGAGCGGTCTGGCAATGGCGTCGCCGGCGATATAGGAAGCGAGAGGTGGACTGGGGAAGCTCACCAAGTTCGCCGTGGCATGGGGATGCTCGACGTGTGCTTGGTTGGCGAAGGGGCGCTTGGGGTTGTCAGGGATTCCTCGCCGGAGTTCGTGTCTGCGTCGGGCTCCTCTGTTCGTTGTCGGAGACGAAGGTACGGGTCATGCCAAGACAAACAAACCATGTAGTTAGATGTGTACGAGAAGGGCGAACACGTGAGTAATAGTTGGAGGGAAGGGGGCGGTCAGATGCTACCAGGGGGTGTCGCCGGAGTGGAGGCAGACGACAGTGGCTCTCGGTTGTCAGTGTTGCCGACGTTTCCGAGCGCGCGCGAGCTTTATAGAGCCACTGGAAGATGCAGGGGATGATGGGGATCACGCTCGTGTTCTTTGGGGGAAGTGGGCCTGGCGGTGGCTGGTGCTGCCAGAATTTGGGCGGAGGCTCGTCGGAGCAGAGGATGGTCTCAGGCAAAATCGGAGAGGCCTGGTGGCGACCTGGTGCGAGTGAGAGAGGGGAGAGGGGCGTTTAAGAGGGCAAGATCGCGGGGCAGAATTAGCACGGCGTTATTGCGAATTCAAGTCGAGAAATCAACGCATGAACAATAGCGATAATTTGGGGAAAGAACTTGTCGCGGGGAAGACGATGACAAGGCAGTGTGGGGTCTGGTTGTCAGCGAGGTGAGAGGTTACACGTGGGGTCGCTCGATCAGTGGGCGAGTGGGTACGCTGCACGGTGAGAAAACGATTCGTGATGGAAAATTGAGGAGCTGCCGGGTGGGCTGGAAATGGGCCTGCTGGGCTGGGAGCTGGGTAGGGTTAGTGGGTTGGGTATGTTTCTATTTTTTTCTATTTTCTTTTTATTTTTCCATTTCTATTTTCCGTTTTGATTTTATTCAAATGATTTCAAACTCAAATTGAATTTAGATCTTTCCCAAAATTTTAGTATGTTTTTATACTATTTAACAATGTATTTTATAGTCTACTTTAGGATAATTATTTTATTAATTTATGGTTTATTATTTATTTATAATAGGCACTTCCCTTTATTTAAATAAGATTTAAATTATTTCAAACTCTTATTTGAATTCTAATTTTCACCAAACCTTTTTATTTAGGTTTTTATTTATTCCATAGTGCAAATAATTCACTTGAATTATTATTTAAAATATTTTAATATGATTTATCAATCATTTAAATTGGGCAATTGTCTTTATTCTAATAAAATCAAATATGGTTTTTTATTCCATATAAAATTTTATTCAAATAGTTCTTTTAAGTTAATTAGATAACTTTTTATCCACTTTGGCAAATTCCAATTTACTATTTTCTCATGATTTAATTAATCATTTCTATTAGGGATTTTGTCTTTATTTCATTTGGATTATCTTTTATTTCATTTACTTATGGATTTGGCCAAGATTTAATTTGGCTTTTAAATATTCCCTATTTATTTATTTCTTTCTTTGTCTTATAAAATCCATATCTTTTTATTTATAGAACCAAAATTGGTGATTCCAGTTTGTATAATTCTATTTAATATTTGCTTATCCTTTTAAATCTCTTTAGGGTTATTTTTCTCACAATTTGGTATGGATTTTAGATAGGAGCTTTATTAGCTTTGGTAATTATTTCCTTTCATCTTATTAAATTCATAAGGTTTTATCCATGGTTCCAAATTAAATGAAACCAATTTCTATGGTTTTATAATATTTTTATTTATCCTTTTTGATCATTTATAAATGTTTTTTGACAAATTTTTATATGGATCAAATCCATAGTCTTAGAGAGATCTTGGAAATGATTTTCTTCCATTAGGGTTTTAGAGTTTTGATTTATTTTCCAAGTTTAAATTTTAAGATACATTCATTGTTGAATGCATTTCACTTGATTCAAATTTTGTTGGTTTCCCTTTTATTCAAAGTTTGTTCAAGATGGGTTTTAATGTTTCCATTTGGAATTAAAAAGTTTCTTTTCACCCTAAATTTCAACAATTATTTATTTTGTTTATTTATTTTTCACATTTCAAAAATTGGAAAATTATGGGATGTGACATTGTAGCAGTGGTCGAGAAGAGGAAGAAGAAGGAGTCGATGAGCATGAAGGTACGGGGAGCACCCCAAGGGGCGCTGTAACCCGCACCGAGCCTAGGTGGCGAACATAGCGACGCTTGAGAGTGAGCAGCACCACCCCAACAACCTCTAAGCACCACCACAGCACCACGGGCACGGCGGCGGCAGCACCAGCACCACCCCAAACCCTAGGGTACGAGACAGAGCCGGTCTAGCCACAGGAGGGCCCCAAGTCCAAATCGAGATGGACTGAAAGGAGGAGTGGGGTCAACAACCATGCCATGCATCACGGCGGCGGTCGGGGAGGACCACGACCGCGTGAATCGACCGGCGGTGCTATCGGTGACCACGGGTCGAGGAAGAAGTGGAAAGGGGGAACAAGAGAGAAGGACAGGGGGTGTGGGATGAGAGGCCAACCCTTTAGGGAGCCTTTTTCGTTCCGACCACTTGGGTCAAAACGGCCCAATAAGCCCAACAAGGCCAGCCCAACAACCTAAAGAAAGTTTTAATCATTAAGAAAAGACTAAAATACCCCTGAACTTAAATGAATTCTAGAAAATAAACTAAAAAATCTAAAAATTATAAATAAAATATTTTTGGATTCAAAATAATCCAATCTATCTAAGTAAATTAAGAAATAAATTTTTATGCATATAATTTTTATCAAGAATTTTATAATATATATATTCCTTATGGAATTTTCTAAAATTAAAGAAAGATGATAAAAATAAATAAAAATCACTTTTATGATATATTAATATTGTAGTATTTTAGAAAAATACTAAATAAATATTTAATATCATTCTTGTATTTAAATGATAATTCTTAAAGGAATTATTAAATAAATAAAATTCAAATAAAATGAAATAAAATAAAAGAATACAATATTAAATAAATATTAATAATTAATATTTATAAAATCTTTACTACTAAAAAGAATTTTTGTAATTTAAATAATGGGGAGAACACACACAAAAATAAATAATTCATTACATTACTTTGCATAATTATTTTGCTTCTTTAAATATTGTCCTTACCAGGCAATAATGATGTTTTGTAGACATATAAGCTCAAGGTCCAGTGCAAGCATCCGACTTCACTACCTTGCAATCACAAGGAAAGTTCATCACTTGCTCTTGTCCTTTGAAGAGTCTTTATCAAAGTATTTACAAATTGTGTGTTATCATCTATATTCCAGAGAAAGAAAATATTATTTTCTCAAAATAAATAAAACTTAGGTATCATCCTAAGTTATGATATAATGGAGCAATAGAACTTAGGTTTCTATCTGTAACAATGATGAGCAACTAGGGATTAATAACCCATGACATCAGTGATTCTAGCGCCGTATATTACGCGTTAACCATGAGATTTGGAATGGGACGGGGAAGTTAGATGTATACTTTTCCTCATATGGAGGCAAGACGACCTTAACGTGACGTTGTGATTCCTTGTGCGGATCCAACATATGGGTGGGCACCCTTACGCCCGACACTTTTGGTGTCTAGATTATATATGAATGGTGTTTAGGGGTATAGTGCATTTAAAGTGAACTTGCCCGGGCATCACCATGTCATAGAGTCTTTGGGAACTCATCAGGGTTTTAGCCTGCCCAAAAGGGGGCTTAACGGATGTGAGACGGCCCCGAAGGATCGTGCAGACATATGAGGTCGCAGAGAGGGCAGTGGTTGGCTTGGACCAACTACTGGGCCCCACATCATGGAATTGTGGACGGGAAAGTACGCCCGGTTGTGCAACAAGGAAGTTGATCTCTCATGGGTAAAGTAATGCACCTCTGCAGAGTGTAAGAACTATAACTTGTTACTCCCTATTCCGGGAAGGAAATACGAATGCGGCAGGAAAGGAACTCCATGAAAGTTCTGGTCAACCTGTGAAGGCTGATGGTCATAGATTTTCATAATAAAATCAATCTTTGAAGAAAGATTTACAAAAAATGCATAGTGCCAAAGACTTATAGTCCGAGGTGGAAGATAGAGCATCAAACTTCCCACTTTGCATATAATGAACTTACTGGGTAACGCTATTACTCACCCTTTCCTTTGATCCCTTGCTTAGACTCTGAGGATCCTGAAGATACTCCAATGTATGCAACTAAGAGCCAAGAGGAGGTCTTCTATGAAGAGCCCAATTTGTATGGAGCCGTAGAAGGGGAGGACTATGATATCGTCTACGGAGGAGAGTACCAAGAGTCAGAATAATTACTATAGTTCTAGGAGCCACTTGAGCTGAGCAACATGAAAAATATATAGCAATAAGTTTTTGAGCTTAATTTGGAGTTTAAGTTTTCACTTTGAAACTTCTGCTGAAACACTTATATTTTGGTTTGTAAGTTGAATCTTTTGGAAGTCTTGAACTTCTCGTATTGTAATAATAATTATGTGTGTATGTTTGTAATATGGACCCGCAATGTTTCTGTTGTACCACTCTGAGGGATGTGATATTTACGGAACGATGTTCTGTGGATGTCATGTCAATGACTATAGTGTACTACACATGAAGTGGTATGCTGGGTCACCGCACCAGCCCAGGTGGGCGCGTCACCCATGCCTATTTCCTCCTTGGCTGTCCGATCGCCTCGATTCTTTCGCCCAGGGAGTTCTCTTGACCTAAAAATCCCTATATAAGGACCCCCGGGGATTCCTCGAGACAGAGCACACGAGAGACGAAAACACCACCAAATAGAGTTAGATCCAGTGAAGATTGGAGGGGGAAACTCCACCGAAGCCACCTCCGGGGAGATCTCCGCCCTCTCCAACATCTCCAGCATCATCACCATGATGAAGAGGGACTAGTCCACCTCTAGGCTATGGGTTGAAGTAGATTGATCTATTTCTCTCTCGTTCTTCATAGATCTAGTACCATATGAGCTTCCCTACATGATTATGTTCATATTTGTAATTCCTATGTGGTGGATCTTTGTTCTATGATTTGATATTTGAGATTGGAATCTATTTTGTGTAAGATGTTTTGATAGATGCATATCATGCACCCCGTTCTAAATTGCTTGTTTTGATCCAACTTGTATGCAAGAACTTGTATGGGGAGAAGTGTGTGTTAGATGGAGTAGCATGGTGGTAGAGATTGAATTGTGACACATAATATTCAAGATCTATTACCGTAATGAGATCAGGGGACCCTCGGTAAACAACTCAGCAGACGAGTGTCCTGGCCGATGAAGACGTTGACCACATACGAGCATCGTGTGCTCGGCACAGGTACATTTTGATACGATGAATTCTTTGTATACTAAGTATCAACTATGGTGTAGGTACCTATGGGCAAGACATGATCTATAATACGGGCTTCGGTCCGCCAGCCGGGAGCAGACAAGTAGGAAAAGACAATGGCATAGGCGAGGCGGTCGAGCCTCTCCTTCCGGGGGCTGCCACAGAAGGAGCAAAAGGGCCCGATCTAGGGCAGCGAGGCTAAGGAGTGGCGTCGACCGCGCCCCAGAAGGACTACAGGAGAACTTCTCCTAGGTCAGGCATGGCACGGGAGCCGGAGTCAACTGAGCCTAAAAAGGCGCGTCAGGCTCAGCCTTGGGAACTGGCGACACGCCAGATCTTCCACACATCATCATGACACTGTAGCCCGCTATTGCGCGTCACCGACAGGAGTGAGAGCTCGGAGCATGAGTTGTCACCCCGCCATCAAGCTCACTTATGCATCGCACATGGCCATCCATTGTCCATAGGCGATGCCCGTCTGCCTAGAGACTACGTGGCACACCGCGATTGTTCCCGGGAATGCCCTTGGCTATGTCCCGCGCTGGCCTATGTGGTGACCCCTCAGACTATAAAATGAGGCACTTGGCCTTTAGAAAGGCTGGACAGGAAAAGTGTGAGAGGAGAGTTTGTACAGGAGAGTTTTTAGGGATCATAAGTTCTCACAGAGGGAGAAGACCCTCATCCACGCCAGAGATAAGGAAGAAAGGGAATTAAAAGAGTGAGAAGAGAAAGAAAGAGGAAGCCCGAGGAGTGTAGAAGTTAAGCTAGAAAGCGGCTCCCCGGCACGAGATAGATCACCATCTTGTACGTTGATCCACCCCAGATAATCCATCAAAGCAGAACATAGGGTTGTTAGCTGAAGTGCGTCCTGAACCTGGGTAAAAAATGTCCGTGTGTGCTTTGTGTGTGCTATGTGCTCGAATCAGCATGTTCCTTTGTTGTCATTGAGGTCAAAAATGCCTTCGTGTCCACTACCGAACAAATAGGGCGTGTCTTGCATCCTCGATATCCGCGTTGGCAAGACGCGACATCTGGCACACCAGGTAGGGGCACTTGCGTTTTTGGCTTTAGCAATCAGCTTCAGCATCAACCACCCTATGAGCTTTGTCATCATCATCTTCTTCACCGACATCGACCGCGTCATCACCAGCCATGGCAACAAGTTAAGGTGCTAGCGCCGGGGTCAGTCCTGCCACAGTCGACTCGCCCGCTGCACAAACTCGCTCCCACGTGCTTCCTACGATGCCATCTTTGGCACCGAGAACAACTTCCACTGTGAGCCAATCTGGTTCGAGGTGGTTAACCTCTCCAGCGCCTACCACGCCATACTAGGGCGCCCGGATCTCACCAAGTTCATGGATGTTCCGCATTACGCGTACCTCAAGATGAAGCTGCCATGTCCAAAAGGAGTGATAACCATAGACGGTTGCTACAAGCGATCGATCGAATGTGCCACAGACGTCTCCAAGCTAGACGAGGCCATGATCATCACAGAAGAGAAGCGTGTCATAATGTATAACGTGGCAGCTTTGTAGGCGGATATGCTGGCTGGAGAGCCCAAGCCGGCTGGCGAGTGACAGTTCAAGCCGTCCAAGGGCACAAAGAAGATCCTCCTGAACAAGAAGGACCCAAGCAAGTTCGTCCTGGTCGGAGATGGCCTGGACATCAAATAGGAAAGTGCGCTCGTCGACTTCCTCCGTGAGAATCGGGACATTTTTGCATGGTGCCCCAAAGACATGCCAGGTGTCCCGAGGGAACTCACCGAGCACTCTCTTCATGTTCGACTGGATGCAAAGACGGTCAAACAGTCTTTACTCCGCTTCATAGAAGAAAAAAAGGACCATTAGTGAAGAGATCACACAGTTGCTTGCAGCCGGCTTCATCATGGAAGTTTTCCACCCGAAATGGCTGGCCAACCAAGTGCTGGTATAGAAGAAGAACAAGACATGGCACATGTGTGTCGACTACACCAGCCTCAAAAAGGCCTGTCACAAAGATCCTTTCGCTCTACCACAGATAGATTAGGTCATCGATTCTACGGTCGGCTATGACTTGTTGTCTTTTCTGGATGCTTACTCGGGCTATCACCAGATCAAGCTCAATGTAACCGATCAAATAAAGACATCGTTCATAACCCCGTATGGGGCTTACTGCTACACCACCATGCCCTTTGGTTTGAAAAATGCAGGAGCAACCTACTAGCGCTGCATGCAGAAATGCCTGCAGACGCAAATTGGTAGAAACATGCATGCCTACATCGACGACGTCGTCATAAAAACCAAAGAGCGCCGCACGCTTCTTGAGGACTTGAAGGAAATATTCGACAACCTCCGCCGCTTATAGATCAAGCTGAACCTAGAGAAATGTGTCTTTGGCATCCCAGCCGGCAAACTCCTCGGTTTTCTCATCTCAGAACGAGGAATCGAGGCAAACCCGGAGAAGATAGGAGCGATCGAGCGCATGGAACTGCCACAGAACTTGCGTGACATGCAGAAGTTTACCAGGTTCTTGGCCTCCCTCAGTCGGATCGTCAGCCAGCTGGGCGAGAAATCCCTGCCCTTGTATCAACTCATGAAGAAGACGGACAAGTTCGTTTGGACACCCTAGGCGGACGAGGCCTTCCGTGACCTCAAGCGCATGCTCACCTCCCCGCCCGTCTTGGCGGCCCTGGCTGCAAAGGAGCCAATGCTGATGTATATCATGGCCACCAACAGGGTCGATAGCATTATAGTAGTGGTGGAAAGACCAGAAGAGGGGATGGCCCAGCCGGTCCAGCACCCCGTGTACTACCTGAGTGAGGTACGGTCACTCTCCAAGCAGAACTACCCCCACTACCAGAAGCTGGTGTATGGCGTATCCATGGCTGCCAAGAAGCTCAAGCATTACTTCCAAGAGCACTCCATCCGGGTGGTCGCTCTAGCCCCACTCACAGAGATCATCGACAACAATAATGCCACCGGCCGCGTGGCGAAATGGGCTATAGAGCTCTCCGCGCACAACATCCAGTACGAGCCAAGAACATCGATCAAATCTCAAGCGTTGTCTAACTTCATCATTGATTGGGCGGAGATGCAGTATGTGCCACCGGTCCCCAACTCCATGCACTAGAAGTTACACTTCAACGGCTCCAAAATGCACGGAGGTGTCGGAGCCAGAATCATCATTACTTCCCCCAAAGGCGACCGACTGGAGTATGTGCTATAGATCCACTTCAAGGCATCGAATAACGTTGCCGAATACGAGGCGTGATGATGCACTGGTTGAACGCAGAGCTTCGTTGGGAGACCCCAAGAGGAAGGTGTGATGAGCACAGCAGCAAGTTTTCCCTCAGTAAGAAACCAAAGGTTATCGAACCAGTAGGAGGAAGGAAACGACTCAAAGGTGTTGCAAGCAACTTGGAAACCTGCACAACACAAACTTAAGACTTTTCCCCAACGAACAGTGAGGTTTTCAATCTCATCGGTTTGCTGAAAACAAAGGATTAACTGTATGGTGTGGAAGGTAATAGTGGTTTGTAGAAAGTAAATAGTAACAATGGAGGATGTATCAATGGTAAAGATTGGACCGGGGTCCATAGTTCACTATACCTGTTCTCCTTAGATAAAGAAACATGGCATGCTGGGCAAACAAATTACAGCAGGGCAATTGACAGGACTGAGCAAGGCATAACAATGCAATACTAGACATCATGATCCTATGAGATTCTATTGGGCAATACAACAAGATACATAGACTGCCATCCAACTGCATCTATGAATATAAGTCCACCTTTGGGTTATCATCTGAACCCCCTCCATTATTAAGTTGTAAGGAACAGACAACTCCTTTAAGCAAAGTCTGTAAGGTAAACAATCCACTTGTTCCATGAACAAGAGACCGTTGTTTTCTCCCTAGTAGCAACAGTACATCTACAACCTTAGATATTTTTGTCACTTCCCTTTGATTAAATAGAGGCATGAACCCACTATCGAGCATAAATACCCCCTCTTGGAGTCACTAGCAACTACTTGGCCAAGATAGCTACTAACAACAGAGAGCATGCAAGATCACAAACAACACAAACAAGATAGAATCAATAAGACAAAACCACTAATCAATCTGACATGGTAATCTCAATATCCATTGGATCCCCGCAAACACAACATGCATGATTACAAATAGATGAGATCTTGATCATGAACGGAACTCACAAGATCTAGACATGAAAGCACAAAGGAGGAGATACAACCATCTAGCTACTACATGGACCCGTAGTCCAAGGTGGAAATACTCACGCTTCATACCGGAGGCTGGCATGATGAAGAAGAAGGCCTCCGGGATGATCTCCCCTCTGGCAGGGTGCCGGGAAGAGCTTCAGATCCCCCCAATCTAGGGATGATGGTGGCGGCGGCTACAGACAGTTTCGTGGAATATTGATCTGGTCCTTAGTGTTTAGGCATCGGAGGCTTCTTATAGGTGAAGAGGCGAGGCAGTAGGGCGGCCAGGGGGCCCACACCCTGCCCAGGCGCGACCTAGGGCGGGCCCGCGCCTAGAGGGGTGCAGCCACCCTATGGCTCCCCTCTGTAACTCCTATGGACTCCGTGTTCTCCTCGGTGAAATATTGACTTTGAGTTTTGTCCCGTCCAATTCCGAGAATATTTCCTTACTAGCTTTTCTAGAACCAAAAACAACAAAAAACAGGAAACTGGCACCTTGGCAACTTGTTAATAGGTTAGTACTAAAAAACATATAAAAACACCTCAAAGTGTGGACAAAGAAAGCAAAGTAGATACTAAACAAGCATGGAACATCAAAAATTATAGATACGTTTCCGACGTATCAAGCATCCCCAAGCTTAACTCGTTCTCGTCCTCGAGTAGGTAAGTGATAAAAAGAATAATTTTTGAGGTGACATGCACCATAAAAACCAATATCAAACCATTTGAAAGCAATGAAAGCTGGGATCAAAGAACTCTAAACATGAGCATGAAAGATGGAGTTCTAACAGTAAGACAAAGTAACTCTGCATGCAACATGAAAGGCTACAAACAAAGATCATGAATAACATGCATTGAAAAACTTTTGTTTGTTTCACATACCAAAAACAAAAATAGTGGAATTCAGCTTGTCCCTCGTAGAGTAGCAAATAGATGCATAGGACACCTTCAAAGTTCATAAGAGAGAGTAGATACAAATAGCACAAGGACAAGTAATATCAACAATATGCATCAATCAATAAGTTTTGGGACAATGCACATAGAACTAAGAATGGAAACTATGCTCTCTTAACTGGTGCCTAAAGGTAGAAGGTGGAGACTCAATATAATAGTGGAAGAAAGGCCCTTCATAAAGGGAAGAAGGGATTTCAAGTTTCAAAAAATACTTCGAAAAATTATGGTACTTGTTAGCTTTCATCCCTCATTGCCCCTATCATAAGCATCTTGAAGTGATTAAGGTTAAAGTGAACAAAGTTTAGAGTATATGCTTGACAAAGTATAAGCTGGCAATCTCATGTCCCTTGAATATGAAGGTCGCTCCTCATGCTACTCAACTTTAGTCACCTGTAAGTTCTTATCATAGTAAGTACATGTGTATCATAAAGAACCGCCAATGGGGTACCCCTTGCACATGGTACACAGGAGCTATCCCATAACCAACATGACAAGGCAAGCAGACAATGAGCATCTTAGCGATCTTTTTATTTGCTATTTGCATAGGTTTTTATTGAGGATGCTTCACAGATTGCTCATTATGGTGATGCTGCAAGTTTCCACCATGATTAGGCATGGCTTAGGCTAGCGGCCCATGCGTTTATATAACACAAAATACATAACTCCATGGACTTACAAGCTCCCCTTTTATTTCACACCGACGACATCCATAGACAAAAGAGCATGATATCAACTGTGTACAAAGTACAAGTGCAATGTTGAAAGCGTTCCCCGTGACAGCACAGTTATGCTAATTCCAACGTATAAGTGCAATAATATACAACATAGATGACACAATGGTTCAAGTTTATTAGGGGAAAGAAATATAAATTGTGCCATCAAGTTCGTGAGAGCTTTAATCACTAAGTTTTCACATAACAAAATACCTTTTTTAATTGGAAGATAGTTGAAAACAAGAATATATTTGGAATGGTGTAACACACCATGTATAGGAATTTATAGTGGACACTTTGGAATAACTTGCTTTCTTGGGAGTTGGAAGCATGAGTAGAGCTTACTCATACAAGTGGAGGCTAGCAATAGACTGAGAGCAACCAACTAAGAGAGCAATAATGGCCATAATCATGCAGAGCGACAAAACATTACTAATCAAAGCATAGAGTGGTCCTAGAAGTCAAGGACTAAATGATCATAGAGGCTATGGTGACTTGTTCATAGTCATAACATGGTGTGAGCATGTGCCAAGTCAACCCAAACAAAGCATCAAAGGAGAATACCACAATACTATGCTTTTGTATGTTAAAACAACGCATGATTCCTTCAAGGCACACTAAGCAATCCCAATTGTTTGGAACAAGTCATGCTACAACAATAATCACTAAGAATAAGGTCAAAAAAACACCTAGCATGACATGCTAAAGTCTAAGTCACAGTCAAATCAAGCTCCTCTTGCACTATTCAAGCAAGAACTTTCTAGTCCTTTCCAACACCAATCAACTTATTTGAAACAACACAGCGAGAACGGGGGTCCAAACTACTTTATTCAAGCAAACTAAACAAACTAGGCAAAACAAATGAAAAGTAAGACGCTCCAAGAACAACACAACAGTGCATGAAACAATAAAAACGAAGTGTCTAGAAAGACCTGGGCTTTTTATTGATGAAGAAGGGGATGCCTTGGGCATCCCCAAGCTTTGACGCTTGTACCTCTTGGATATTGTAACATCCCAAAAATATTAAACTTGGATCATCAAACTCTAATCATCAAAATTAGGGTTAACAAAAACTTTTCCAACTAAAAATATGAAAGCATTTATATGTGTGTGTATTCAAAATTTGGATTCTTTTGAATTGCCATGGTTCTGTGTTTCTTTGCTTGTAAAATGATTCTTCGGTGAAATAAACATCATCTAAACAATCCCCAAACTTTTCCCAAAAACAAACAACTCAAAATAAACAAACGAAGTGAATGGTCATTTTTGCCAAATTAACTCTCATGCCTACTTTGGCTATCCCTAGTTTTCAAAACTCAACATAAACATTTGTGGATCTTTGCACCCCTTGTTAGTACTCATAATAAGGTACCAAGGCCCACTTTGTGATCATCCAAAAACATTCAAATGCTAAGTTTAAATTACAGTTTAAAATTGAATCTATCTCATATGGGAAGATCCCACTATTTCAAAAACCACCCAAACAAGCTCAATTTTCAAAACCCAAGCACCCACAGAATCCTCAACACATGCCTATCACACCCACAAAAATCTTTTTTTGCGGCCATTTCATCAAACAGCTTGCAGATTCAAATCAAACAAATCACAAACACTATAGTGTGCAGTAAATTTGGCCTAACTTGTTCCCTCTCTGGTTGCAACTAGTCTTTAGTAGATCATATAGCTCAATTGTAAACATATAGCACCACTATGAGCTTGCCTTGCCATCAATGGTGAGCAGGCCGAGCCTCACCATGCCACCCCATTGTCGCCAGCCAGATAGCAGCCACCCTAACCTTGCCAACCTTGTCTGGGAGGTAGCCCGCACCTCACCGCCGCCCACTGTCCCCTCCCCAAGCCAGTGCAAGCCGTGGACCACCAGGAACGCCGCGTGCCCAGTGCCACTACGACATGGCGAGCCCACCCCAGAGCGCCACACCCGGCACGCATGCACACACCGCCCCTTGACCGCAGACCGTGCCCACCGCTTCGCCATGATCCCAGGAACACGCCAAACACCCCCGTTCGCCACCCCGTGCCTCACAGCCACCGCTCACCGTCAAAGACGCCGCCTCTGCCACACAGAGCACCACACATTCCCGACCGATTGCCACCGCCCCTAAGCACGCATTTAAGCTCTAGAGCATCGCTAGGAGACCGCCCATCGACCGCCAACCTCAGCCATGCCGCTAGCCGCCCATAGCCATGTCGCCACCGTCGTTTGCCCATCCCTCTCGGTCTCGCCGTCGAGCCAATAAAAGGAGGTGACCCCCAGCCGTTTGAAGCACACCATTCCACTCCCCTCACCTCACTGATCATTCCACCCTCTAGCCAGAGCACGAGGAGTAGCAGCTCACCGGAATTGCGTCGGAGCAGGCTACCTCTGGAGAAGAAGGGAGCCGTTGATTTCGACCACCCCTGGAGGTGCCTCGACCATCCCTGAGATTGCCATCGACCACTCGTTCGTTTGCCCGCCTTGCCGCCGTCACTGGAGCCCTGGTATGCCCCCTATGCACCCCCACTGAGCCGCTAGGGTTCGAGCTCGCCGGTGACATGTTCATCGTCGACGACGATCCCCAGCCGTCGATCTTCCTTCTAATCCACGAACAACACAGCCCCGTACCTCTTCGCGTGTTATGAGCCACTGACTGGTGGAACCCCCTATCAGCTGAGCCCCGCTCTGCGGAGTGACACTGGGCGGCCCATTAACCTTTCCCACGCAGCCCAACCGTTTGAATTTAGTTTTTTCTATTTTAATTCAAACTCAGTTCTGTACCTAGATTCAAAAATCAACCCCGCTCGATTTAGTGAACCAAAATACATGAAACTAATTTTGTTAGGAAGGTACTGAAATGCTTAATCCAAGCCCGTTGGATTCAAATCATTTGGATCTGTTGATCAACCTTGGTTAATATAACAAGTCAGAAGCTTTTCTACATTCAAACATTTTTCAAAATTCAACCATAATAGCTTTTGAGTTGATTCCAACTCTCAAAAATCACATTTGATCATACCTTTCAGAATATATAAAAACATTTGGGTTTACTTATAGAAATAATGTTCAAGAAACAAAAGAATGCCACATAGGCATTTCTAGTCACTTTATTTATTTAAAATAAAAAGGTTAAACCTTATTAAATTGTGACACCACTTTAAATCACATTCCCATGTACTGAAATATGTGGTGATGACATGTGCCAACATGATCCCATGTTTGAGTTGGAGAATATTAAATCTTAAGTAGTTTTTCAATGAGTAGAAATTACTTTTCTCAAATTAAAATAAATAAGACAAAAGATTTAATCCTGTAATGTTAGTGATGATACTAGATCATCTCTAGTACACCTTGGTGTGATGATTGAAAATAGTTAAGTATTGTTTGGTGATTGTGTACCTCGTATTTATTTATAGATGCTAGTACCGACCAAGGATACGAGGAGGAAGGAGGATACTACGAGGAAGAAGACGAGGAGAACTTCAACCACTGCTCTGCACAAGGCAAGCTAACACTTGCAATTATGAAAGTTAGATAACCTATGCAATGCACTAAGCATGCTTGGTTGGACACATTTGATGATACCCAATCCTAGTTTTACGTGCAAGCTTTCTAATTTATTTCTTTATCAAAGCTTTCTCTTAGAGTTTACTTAAGTGACTTGTAGATTCTAGGAAGATAATTGAAGGTTGCATAAAGAGCATTAAATTTGGCCTAATCTAGATAATCTTGATGTCATCCTAAGGCATGAGATTGAACTTCATTAATCTCCACTTGTTTACCGCCCCTCCTTAGTATTTAACCCCACTTGTAGATGCTACTGCTAAGCATAAAACTTGATCAACTTTAGATGGGAATACTTGGAGAAAATGGTTATGAAAACCTTGGAATGATGAGTCATTCTACTGAAATGTTTTGACATGTGTTTCCGAACACCAGATGATTTTAATGATGAAAATGTTGAGGCATGAGCCTTAGCCCTTTATAAAACTGATGGTTGCCTGGATGCGATACCATTCCAATTTTACCGTACAACCACGATACCCGAAAATTGGCTAGGGCTTGACTAGAAACTTATATACCTTAGTATGGGTTCCCTCACGGCCAAGGTCTGAGATGAGGCTACCTTGTGAAGATTGTCCACCTGTGCAGTACCCAAGATGACAGTTGGTCATGGTTGGGAGGCCAAACTCACAGGATAGGTGCTTATACTAGGGCATGTAATTGAAAGGTTAGGATTGATTATCCGCATACTGAGTATGGTGAATTCAGGATTTGTTCCTGACGGATGTATCGAATGTTATGGTGAAAGTGTACAATCTCTACAGAGTGTCAAACTATTCGAATAGCCACGTCCGCGGTTATGGACAGTTGGAGTGGCCATACTGTTCCCCCGTCAGATGTTTTCAAAACGACTTGTGAAATGAATTGAGACTTTGACTTGATCACAACAGAGTTGTGATATGAAATTCAAGTTCCCACTTAGGTGTTATAAAATTTCAACTAGCTTTCTTTGCTTCTGAACTTAGTAGAGGTAAATCTGGCTTTTTGCAAAACAACCCTAGAGCTTAGTGTCCTACTACAAAAACCCCTTAACTTGTTAGTATTAGTTTGCGAGTACTTAAAGAGTACTCATGGCTTTGTCCCTGGCTAATCCCGTGGCTAGACTATGAAGAGGAGTACCAGGATGATAGAATGCAGGAAGGTTACGACAAATAGGATCATCTCCTATCGTCAGCTTTGCCCGTGACCCCGAAGATGGAGCTCCGCCTACGCTACCTTTATTATTACGTTATTCCGCTGCTTGAGTTGTATTAAGAACTGGATCATGAGATCCTTATTTGTGTAAGACCTTATTTACGGTTTGTAAAGGATGATGTATTGTGATATCCAAATCTGTTGTGTCTCGCAAAAATGGTAATCCTGGGATTGCGATGTATGGCATAACAGACATCTGGGATTAAAATTCGGGTGTTGACAGATATTTCTTGGGGTGACACCGGGGTGGAATCCCCATGCTTGAGCTTTTGTCCTTTCTTCATCTCATTACATCATTCTCTCTCTTCACCTAAAATTTTTCCTTCATACAAAACTTCACACAATCTTAATTAGCACATTAGTGTATTCAAAAAATAATAGACCCTTGGGTTTATCTTTAGAACAACAAAACTTTCACTAAAAACACAAGATATTGTAGCAATTCCCTCAAAAATCTCAATTTCCCAAAAAGAACCCGAAAAGCAATCAATAAGAAGCAAATGCAAATAATGGCAGAAATCTGTCAAAACAGACCAGTAGGTATAAACCGATTTTTTCGAAGACCTTATATTAATCAAATGAAAAAGTGTTGAACTAACGAAAGTTATCTAACACACTGGGGGATTTATTAGTAAATGTTCATCTCAATCCTACTTATAGAGACTCCTCACGAATGTTTACGGTGGAGCACAAAAATCTGTTTCGGACAGCAACTCCCCAAATCTTACTTCCCTCTCATTAGAGGTCATTCTTGGTTCAAAAAGCAAACAAAAAGGATAAGGAGAGGTCATTACTGAAGCAATAACTTCCAAGGCTCAAGAAAACTCTTGGGTTATCTCCCAACAAGTACTTTTATTTAAAACCTTTAAGTTAGGCACAAAGAAATCAAGTATTTTCAAATGAAGAAGCATTAACAACAAACCTTGCTTTCAAAGGAGGAGAAAAAAGAAACTTCTCTCTCCTCATAGGGAAGTGTTCAATACCTTTCTTGAATGGAAATTGATATTTAATGGTGCCTTATTTCATATCAATGATGGCACCAACAGTTCTAAGAAAAGGTCTTTCCAAAGTATTAGGACAAGAAGCATTGTATTCAACATCCAGAACATAGAAATCAACAGGGACATAAGCATTGTTAACCATAATGAGAACATCATTAACACTCCCCATGAGTTTGTTCTTAACATTAACATTAAGTGGGACATCCAAAAAAAATCTTCTAAAGGTGGCAAATCAAGCATTTTATAAATCTTCCTAGGCATAATAGAGACACTAGAACCAAGGTCACATGAAGCTTTGAGATCAAAGTCATTCACTTTCATATTAATAATGGGTTCCCAACTATCTTCTACTTTCCTAGGAATAGAAGCTTTGTGTTTTAACTTCTTTTCCTTAATTTTAACAAGAGCATCTGTAATGTGTTTTGTGAAAGAAACATGCATATCACTGGCATTAGGAATTCTAGCAAGCTTTTGCAGGAACATAATCACTTAGAAATATTGCAACCATCAAGATAAAAACAAAACTTACCATCACTAGTAGTAGACTCATTAGGCTTAGGCATTGTAGGAGGAGGAATAGGGACTTCTTGTGGTTTAGTGGCATCCATATTGGTGGTGGTGATGGTGCATACACTATTGTATCTAGCAATTTCAGCTTCCCTTTCCCACTTAGCAAGAAGTTGGGCTAACAGTCTAACATTTTCATCAATAGTAACTTGTCTGGCATGAGTAGCAGCAAAGGTACTTTCCATGGTTTTAGGTTTACCAGGCATTTTATTAATCAAAGAGGACTGTGCTTCAGACAAAGAATAAATATTTTTCTCAACATTTAAAATCTTTTCCTCCACAGTCTTGTTGAAAGTGGATTGTTTACTAATAAAGTCTTTGAGCATAAATTCAAGTTCAGAGGTGGCACTTCTAGTATTGTTGTAGGAGTTTCCATAGGTATTACCATTATTAGGAGGATAAGGCCTATAATTGTTGTTACTACCAAAATTATTCCTATAGGCATTGTTGTTGAAATTGTTGATTCTAATGAAGTTCACATCAACTTGCTCTTCTTGAGAAACCAAAGAGTCTAAGGGAACATTATTTGGATCTAAAGGAGCTTTCCCATTAACAAGCATAACCATAATAACATCTATCTTATCACTCAAAGAGGAGGTTTCTTTAATAGAATTTACCTTCTTACCATGTGGAGCTCTCTTAGTGTGCCATTCAGAATAATTAATCATCATATTATCAAGGAGTTTTGTTGCAGCACCCAAGGTGATGGTCATAAAGGTACCTCCAATAGCTAAATCCAACAGGTTTCTTTAAGAGAAGTTCAAACCTGCATAAAAAGTCTAGATAATCATCCAAAGCAGTAAGTCCAGGAGTGGGACAATTTTTACCCAAAGATTTTATTCTTTCCCAAGATTGAGAAACATGTTCATTATCAAGTTGTTTAAATTTCATAATATAACTTCTCATAGAGATAATCTCAGCAGGAGGGTAGTACTTTCCAATAAAAGCATCTTTGCACTTAATCCAAGAATCAATACTATTTCTAGGCAAGGATGCAAACATTCTTTGGCTTTTCCTCTTAGGGAGAAAGGAAACAATTTGAGTTTAATAATATCTCCATCTCCATCCTTATACTTCTGCATCTCACAAAGTTCAATAAAGTTATTGAGATGGGCAGCAACATCATCAGAACTAGCACCAGAAAATTGCTCTCTCATCACAAGATTCAACCAGGCAGGCTTAATTTCATAAAAGGTAGCATCAGGAGCAGGTGGAGCAATAGGAGTTCTAAGGAAATCATTGTTGTTTGTGCTAGTGAAGTCACACAACTTGGTGTTCTCAGCAGAGTTCATTTTGTCAAAAGTGGAGCAAGTCAACAACAACAACAACTAGAGAAGGAACTAAATTTTTTGTGTTTTTGATAAGAGAAAGAAAACCAAACTAAATTAATGTTTTTGGAGTTTTTGATAAAAAGAGGCAAACAAAACCAAGCAAAAGAAACTAAGAAAACCAAAAACAAAGTAAAGAGAAAGGTTGTGAAGGACTCCCCTTGTGAAGACGTCCTTAGCCACCCCGTCAACGGCGCCAGAAAAGAGCTTGATGATGCACTGGTTGAACGCAGAGCTTTGTTGGGAGACCCCAAGAGGAAGGTATGATGAGCACAGCAGCAAGTTTTCCCTTAGTAAGAAACCAAGGTTATCAAACCAGTAGGAAGAAGGAAACGACTCAAAGGTGTTGCAAGCAACTTGGAAACCTACACAACACAAACTCAAGATCTTGCGCTAACGAACAGTGAGGTTGTCAATCTCATCGGTTTGCTGAAAACAAAGGATTAACTGTATGTTGTGGAAGGTAATAGTGGTTTGCAGAAAGTAAAAAGTAACAGTAGAGGATGTATCAATGGTAAATATTGGACCGGAGTCCATAGTTCACTAGAGGTGTTCTCCTTAGATAAACAAACATGACATGCTGGGTAAACAAATTACAGCAGGGCAATTAACAGGACTGAGCAAGGCATAACAATGCAATACTAGACATCATGATCCTATGAGATTCGATTGGGAAATACAACAAGATACATAGACCGCCATCCAACTGCATTGTGACACCCCAGGGATCATGGCTAAACAAATCCCAGACCTTCATCTGAAATAAGCTTAACCTTGAGCTCGAGAATATCCAGTGTAGAATCGGTAACACGACAGTGACCCTACAACACCAAAATTTATTACAGCAAGCTCATAACTGAGCAGAGAACCAAATTATTACAAGCTGAGGTCACTAACCACAAACATCAAACAATGGAAGGCAAATTATGCTATTAAGTATAGAAAACTTAAAAACTGTCCTAAGAGGCCTGAAGCATAATGATGACGTCCCAGCCCATAGATTCCAGGCTGCCGGCCGGGAACCCCAAGCTACTCATCGGTGTCGATGTAGTATGAAACTCGTCTTCAGGTGAACACTTACTCTGCCAAAAGTATCAACAAAGCAAGGGTGAGTACAGGGTGTACTCCGCAAGACTTATGGCTGGTGGAGTTGTTTTGGATAAAGCCACTTTTGTTTATAAAACAAGAGAGAGAATAAGCTCGTCTAGTCAGAGTATTTTAAAAGGGGAGAAGAGAGCAACATCTCCGAAATATTGATCATCATCTTTTGATATCCACCAAGTCATCATCATCACCTGAACTAGGATCACCCCCTCGTACCCATGAGGAAGTATCCATAATCACACGTTGATCTGCCAAGTTTTAAGATTAGGTTATAGTTCTCTATGATCTTGAATCCGGTCGCCAAATCGTTCATAACCGTGAACACAGCTTTTCGAAAAGATTATTACCCTGCAGGGGTGTACAACTTTACACACACGTACTAACCTTCTCTTAATGCCACTAGATAAGCCCTCTTCCTTGGAAGGCCGGCAGAGGGTGGTTAGACACGACCTTTACCTTGCTTTCGCCAAGACCATGAGTCACGCAATAAGTATGGTTCCGCCGTAACGGGTCAAATCCCGAAGCCGGTACTTAAAGATGTGAGGCGAGGTTGGTTAACAGGGGCTCCATCGACCCCAAGCAACCCGGTCCATGCTTACCTACCTGTTATGAATGCACCATCTTCACCCGACAAATCTTTCAAAAGATTTTCTATGCATATGTCGAATGGAACGCCCGAACTATGTGACTCATGGAATATACTAGGCAAGTTAGTTGCTCGTGAGGATTTCTAGGTCCCGTATGGTTGTACGCTCGTCTCGGTTCCAAAGGCAAGAACTCAGGTCCTAGTGGTTGCGAGCATGGGACTAGAAAAACCACATCCCGCCGTGGCCTCCCATACAAGCCTTAGCATGTTTAATCTCATATCACCTCTGACATCATCTCATCATGTTATCCTATCATACTAGATTCTGTGCATCTGATACATCATCTGGATGGACCAGAACTGACAGTTATGCATGGCTAAGCGGACACATATATAAGCTCTAGCAGTGGATCAGGTAATATAAGCTCAAAGGGAGTAATGCAATAGATAGGATACTCTATATATCGATAAAATACCACAGTAGAATTGTATGCATCATGGCAGGAATTGAAATGCTTTCAAAATAAAAGGATTATATCATGGTGGGGCTATGCTTGCCTTTCCCTGTTGATAGCAGATAAATAGATCTTCGGAAGCCTTGTACTTGACTTGGTTAAAGTTGATCAAGTATTGTTCTTCGATCTTCGAACTTTGACGGTGTTGACCTCGGTCTTCGATCTTGATCTTGATATCGTATTCTACCGGGAAGAACCAAACATCGGAAATAAAGGGGAAACAATCAACACATGGCATCGATGCAATGCTCAAACAAGAATGATGATATGACAAGTTAATTTGCATCGGAATGTACCCTAAGGCATGCTCGACAAATTAATCGGGGTTCCGAGGGGTAGAAACCCTAATTCGGGGAAACTCCGGAATCACCTATTAGGGTTACTAGGTTTTTCTAATTAAACTTGTTATTTAGGTTGTTGAACAATGCCTAATTAGAGCTTAATTAGATAGTTCTAATTTCTCTGAACATTTTGATATATTATTTGTATTTTTCTGAATTAATATGAATAAGTTATTGATTTTACAATATTTATTCAATTTCTGGATTTATTAAACCTTTTCTTAATTTAAACAAAACTGGAAATACTTTTTACACAGAGGGCTAGGCTAGCCCTAGAGACAGACGGGTGGGGCACGAGCCACCTCAGCCTCCACGCAGGCAAAGTGGGACAGGGGGCCGGTTTGTTATTCCTTACCGAGGCAGTAGCTAGCTAGAGAGGCTGACGAGTGGGAACTGGCCACGCAGGCACCACGCGGAAGCCACACAGGAGCCAGGTTGGCAAGCCACGCGGGCTCGCCGGAGAGCTCGTCGGCCGACGGGGTTTGGCGGTGCTAGGGAACGAGCGGGCTGGCGTGGAGGGGTGCGTTGGACGCGGCTCTACGCGAGCGACCTCAAGGTGGCGACGCCGCTTGGGTTAGGTCGCCGGAATAGGAAGCACGACGGCGGCCGACGGCGGTGGCTACAGGTACTCGGCACGGCAGCGATACAAAGAGGAAGAACGGAGAGGACTGGGAGGTGGAGGGGCTCACCATGGAGGCAGTGGAGGGGTCAGCTCGACCAAAGTGAGCTCGGACGCGGCCGGAATCATCGAGAACAGCGGTGGCCGGACTTCGGGAAGAAGCTCCCGATTGCGGTGGTTACGGGCGCCCTTCGTCGATTCCGTTGACGGGGAAGACCGGCACGGGGAGGCGAAGCTCGTGGTGGCCTCAGAGGAACCTGGGGTGGTCGGAGACGGCAGGACGCCGACATGGAAGAGAGCTAGGGTTCGGGTCCACGAGGGAAATGAGAGAGAGGGGTCTCTGGGGAGGGGGAAGAATGGATGAGGACGGCTGGGATGCATCGCGAGGATCTTATCCTCCTCCTGGAGCTCGGCGGACGGCAGGATGGAGGCGGCGAGGATCGACGGCGAGGCCGACGACAGCGAGCTGCTTCCCGTCGGAAGCGAGGAAGAAGAAAAGTAGAAGACGCGAAGGGGTACGGGCTGCACTGGGCCTTAGTTGGGCCGCAGGTGTTGCATTCTAGGCGGCATGGAGAGAAGGGAAAGGAGATGGGCTCGGCCCAGCTGGCTGATGCCTGTTTTATTTCTAGAAACATTTTTTCTATTTCTGTTTCTTTATTCTGGTTTGTATTTTCAAATTCATTTTTGTTTTGAATCATTAAAAAATACTAGAGGCTTTTATAAAGTATATAAAATACTTAGGGGCCCTTCTATACAATTTGGGCTCCAATAATTTTGGTAGTATTCAAAATCAAAACCATTTGAATTGATTTCAAATAGAGAGGAAAGGATTAGGGTTTAGGGTTTTAATTTATTTTCTTTGCATGCATTTTTATTAGATGATGATCATGATGCATAATCAACCCTAAATTTTGATTAACTGAAACTAGGGTGTTACAGCTCTATCCCCCTTACGAGAATCTCGACCCGAGATTCCAAAGGTAGGGAGAGAGACAGAGAGAGAAAGAAACAAGGCCTATCTAAAGATAAGAGGGAAACACACTAAACGACACACAGAGTATCTCATGGTAAACTCATGGATGGAGTGTTCAGAAACAACTCTGAGATGACGAACATGAAACACGTCAAGGTAACAGAGAAAACAAGAGAAGAAGGTTTCCAATTGTTAGATAGATGGTCTTCATAAAATTGAGACCATGGAACTTATAGGAGGTTTTGAAGCTTCTGTAGAAGAAAGCTTCCAATAGAAAGAACATGACCGTAGACTTCGAGAAAGAACCTCTACTAAACAGATTAAGTAGAGATTTTGGGCTGCAGGGATTTGGATCAACAAAACCAAGATGTTGAACCACTTTTGACATAGAAGGGTCACTCTTTCATTCAATAGAAGGCTTAAGACAGAAAGGTGTTTTGGTGGAGAGGACTCGTAGGAGTCACAAGGAACATGTAGCAAGAGGAACTGCTGACTAGCAAAATCACAGTCACTCTTAAGACATGGTTCATATAACAAAGGAAACTCTTTATTCATCCAGGTTTATCAAAATCCTTGCCAAAGATTGTGATATCACTTTACACCACTAGATGAATAATTAAAAAGATTCCTGATGACACGAGAAAAAGAAACTTCATTCTCAGACTTCAATTATTTGGCATAACCATATGCTTACCAACATAAAGGGTCTGGAGGATCAACCGAGAGACATTTAGCAACACTACTTTAAATGATCTCCTCGATGTTCGGGAAATCAAACATCAAGTAAAGGTCGAACTTCGTTTAGAAGAGAGACCATAAGCACAACTCCTATAATAAATCATAGAAGAAGCCTCATGATGAGTGGTTATTATTGCTGACTTCAAGTGAATATGGCAAAAGGTCTTTCCGGCTAAGTGTGTCAACCATTACATCAATCTTGCTAGAATTACAATGAGACCTATGTCGAAACCTCGAATAACACCAACCATCATTGCTGCTTGAGATTCAGCTTTGGTTAGGTGAGATGATATTTCAGACTCAGCATGTCCGAATAGAAAGTTTGCAACATTTACCGCAAAGGTTAAGTCACTAGATTCTCAAGACAGGGACTACAATGTCTAGCTCCAATAGATGAGCTAGACTGCTAGACCCATGTATTTAGCAACTTATCGAGAGATAACTAAGCCTACATTGGGGTACTTGCAATAAAATACACATGTATCCTTAAGAAACGGAGATAACTCTACTCGAATTCACGGCGACATCTTTCAAAATTTGCACATGAATTGGAGAAGGTTACTTCTAACATCCAGAACACATACTTTGAGATGACTCAAAGACGGTTCTCAAAAGTTTCCAACATTAATGCCCAACCTCCCATATGAATCCAATCTAACATGGAGAAGATAATAATATTGTTGATGGGCTCAACAACAAACTTATCGAGACACTCCAAGAAGGTGAACTCGTATGTTGTATGAACAAGGCAAAAGTATTGGTCAGACCAAAGGACATGAAGATGTATCCCAGTGAAGCATCACTAGAAGAAACATTATCAAGATAGTCCTTGGAACTGAGTTTGGTTTGACGATAACCCAAATCAAATCAAAGATAGGGGAAGATAACATGTCCATGAAGGAAACTATCTTTCTTCAACACGAACAAAACTAAACATCCCTTTTATAAAGAACGTAGTCGGATATAACTTTTGTCTTACAACTCTCCAAGTTGTTGTTTAAGCTCAACCAACTAGTTAAGGGGTATCCAGTACGGTTCCTTGGAGAAAAGAGCAGTTCAGAGAACTTGCTAGCTCAAAAACTTGACAACACGGTCACGTGGCAACATGGTGATACTTCTAGTAGACATCTAGAATATCACAAACCACCAATATGTCACTTAGTTCGAGAGGAAACTTGCTTGGTAAGGCAAGAAGACATAGTCTTAGAGCTTTGACATAAACCTAACTCTTTAAAGGAAGAGATGTACCAGAATAGCGGACTTGGTAGCACAATCATCCTTTTCTTAGTGATAGGGTTAACCAATCATGCTGAGTATGACTCAAATGTCCTTAGAGTTCAAAACAATAATAATTGCTAAGAATCTCAGATGGCCACATTATTATGCACACGGATCACTCATGAGCGCGAAATCTCGAGTAAGGGTGAGTAAATATGTGTAAGAGTATCACTTCATCAAGGGGTCATAGAACTCAACACAACCTCTTAGTATAAAAGAGTGTGACACTTTAAGGTGCAACAGATAGAAGCTATCAATGCCTCTTGATTTGCGGATTACAACGCTTTGACCTGATATAACAAGGTACTGGAGTTTGTTTCTCCTAAACATTCCAAAATGGTTTGTTTTGACGGACCACAAGAGTATCTTACTTCGGAAGACACCGATGCACATTTACTACTTGGCTACCAATTGGTAGACGAAGGTCGGAAAACAACAAGGAAAAAGGGACATGCTCAGGATAGAATCCCGAGATGTGGATGCATAAGTTCACAACCTTCCGAAAACCAATGCATAGAAGGGGTAAGGTGTGGCAGAGTCATGAGTATAGATGCAAGACTCTCGAGGAGTACTCTTGTCGTGATCTATTTGGTTCCATTAAAGAACATTTTCCATAGCATGTGGTAGGGGAAGTCCTTTATCGTCACAATTCAATAGCAACAATAACCACAAGCTTGGAGGCTAGAATTGTAATACCAACCATCCTGAGGTAATGTGTGAACATTAACAACAGGGGTCAAAGGGATGGATCTTGGGTTAAAGATAAACGTCATGTACAAGATTCACTACACCAGAATCCAACACAATGAGAGATCTTCAGTTTAAGTCCAAGGGTTAAAACCCAAAGAAAGGAGTAACTACTACTTGAGTGACATGGCGTACACTGCAAGTTAGTAATCACAAGGTAGCTTCTAAGAGAAGAAACAACTTCTGAAGTACCCAACAAATGAAAAGGAGGCATACGAGGCGAAAGGGAACCTCGAAGCCTAAAACAGAATGTTGTGGAACTATCAACATGATATCGTGGGTCCAAAAGATAGAGAGATCATAATAGAAAGGAATATCTCAGATGAACAAGATCAAAGGGAAACAAAGAATTCACAACACACACAACTCTAGAGAACTCAACACTAGGTAAACTAGCTTCGAAACGACATGCCAAGAAGGCACCTAAGCTTCGAAAGATTAGAAGAGATATCAAAACTTTTCCAAAGTCAACACCAGATGAGATAACCCAGAGTTAGAGCAAAACTGGATAAGATGTAAAGAAGCATACTAGAGCTTTCGCAAATACTTTTAACATGTCTTAAATAAGCTTAACCTTGAGCTCAAGAATATCTAGTGTAGAATCGGTAACACGACAGTGACCCTACGACACCAAAATTTATTACAGCAAGCTCATAACTGAGCAGAGAACCAAATTATTACAAGGAGAGGTCACTGCCCACAAATATCAAACAACGGAAGACAAATTATTCTATTAAGTATATCAAACTTAACAAATGGCCTAAGAGGCCTCAAGCATAACGATGACGTCCCAGCCCATAGATTCCAGGCTGCCGGCCGGGAACCCCAAGCTACTCGTCGGTGTAGATGTAGTACGGAACTCATCTTTAGGTGAACACTTACTCTGCCAAAAGTATCAAAAAAGGAAGGGTGAGTACAGGGTGTACTCCGTAAGACTTATGACTGGTGGAGTTGTTTTGCATAAACCCACTTTTGCTTATAAAACAAGAGAGAAGAAGCTCGTCTAGTCAGAGTATTTTAAAAGGGGATAAGAGAGCAACATCTCCGAAATATTGATCATCATCTTTTGATATCCACCAAGTCATTATCATCACCTGAACTAGGATCACCCCCTCGTAACCATGAGGAAGCATCCTTAAGCACACGTTGATCTGCCAAGTTTTAAGATTAGGTTATAGTTCTCTATGATCTTGAATTCGGTCGCCAAGTCGTTCATAACCGTGAACACGGCTTTTCGAAAAGATTATTACCCTGCAGGGGTGTACAAATTTACCCACACGTACTAACCTTCTCTTAATGCCACTAGATAAGCCCTCTTCCGGAAGAGGGTGGTTAGACACGACCTTTACCTTGCTTTCGCCGAGACCATGAGTCACACAATAAGTATGGTTCCGCCGTAACGGGCCAAATACCGAAGCCGGTACTTAAAGATGTAAGGTGAGGTTGGTTAACAGGGGCTCCATTGTAGGGTTCGCAGCATAGAAAACAAAAAATTTCCTATGATGGGAACATCTATGTACCAAGATCTATCTACTAGATACAAGCAACGGGTGGATATACATACATAGAATACATACCCTCGAAGACCGAATAGCGTTAACGAGTTTGTACTCGTGGATGATGTAGACGAACGCTTGCCGATCTCAAGGTCGTGATGAAGTCCATCTGGTCCAGCCGGTCCAGCACGATCAAGACCAGCACCTCAAAGCAGTGGTGCATCCGTGATCGCACATACGTACGGGTACCCCGACAACCTCCGCGCCCTAGCTCCAGCGAAGCAGCGGAAGCAACAAATCCTTCCAGAAAAATCCACTGGGAACATGTATCTCGCTGATCCGAGACCATGGGGGAATTCTAAAGGGGGGAGGGAGATCCTTCGCGAGGAGGTGTGTGAGACAAGTGAGAGGAGGGGGTCCTTTTATAGGGGAGGGGGGCAGCCCAAGGGGGCATGGACGCCGGCAATGGAGGGTGCCCCCACCTCTCCCTCATTCATGTGGTGGAAGCTCCACTCGCATAAAAACCTCTCCACTCACAATTCCACTCACATGCATTAAATTTCCACCAAAATTAATGCAAGCTCTCATTTAAATAAAACTCTTTTATTTATTTATTCAGAATTTTGTTAATTACTTTAATTAACAAACATTCACATAAAACCCCTTGCTAGTATTCCTTTTCACATGCAGAACTAGTTTCAGCAATTTCAACCGAAACAGTTCTGGTGTCTAGTGAAATAAATTCCTACGCTTTCCTTTTCTTTTTCTGACATATCATTTGCTCTGAATGGTGTCGGTATCCCTTACGTGTGTCACCCTACGGTTCGCGAATAATGCAGACATGATTGAGACCCCTCTCCGATCAATAATCAGCAGCGGGACCTGGAGATCCGTACTGACTCCCACACATTCAACGATGACTTCTGTGATCGTGTGAACCTTTACGCTAGTATCTTAATCCCTTTGTTTCACGATATATTACATGTCCGAGATTCGATCATCGGTATCTCGTTACCGACATGCACTCTTTTCTCGTTCCTGTGATATAACATTCTAGTGATCAAATCACTTGCTTGCAAGCTAATCAATGTGATATCACCGAGAGGGCCCAGAGTATATCTATCCGTCATCAGGATGAACAAATTCCACTCTCGATCCATGAACCTCAACATAACACTTTAGTAGTTCTGAAGCCATCTTTATAATCACCCAGTTATGGTGTGACGTTTGATGTCATCGAGAAACTCTTCCGGTGTTAGTGATTGACATGATCTCATGGTCTAAGGATTAGGATCACTTCGTAAGTTGTTATAGCAATATAAACTCAATGACTTTGATCGTAATTCTATAATTCGGATGAATGTTCATCACATCATTACACTAATGTTGTGACCTTGTTATTAACAACATCCAATGTCCATGATCAGGAAACCTTTGATCATCTTGTTAATCAACGAGCTAGTTTATAAGAGAGGCATAACTAGGAACTTCCTTTTTGTTTATTAAACACACATGTATTAACGTTTCTGTATTAATACAATTATAGCATGTAAAATAAACATTTATCATAAACAAGAAATACGATAATAACCACTTTATTATTGCCTCTCGGGCATATTCCCTTCAGTCTCCCACTTGCACTAGAGACAATAATCTAGTTTAAAAACTTTGCGTATTGAACACCTATGGCTTTCTGGTGTTCCATATACGCAATTACAAGTGGTTAACATAATCTACAGATCTGACACTTTCAGGTCCTTGTGTGTTTGCATGTCTTTGCGTCTTCACACATCACTCATTCTCCAATGAGATGGCATTGTATAAATTTGGTCTTTTGGTGAGACCTTTAGTTCCTTGGGGTTAAATCATGTCGATACTATGGTCATACAATATATCTTTAGTGTTATCCCGTTGTGAACCACACCTTAGTTTGATAACAAACTACTTGACACAAATGCCCTCCTTTGCTGCTACTATAGCAGACATATACTTAGCCTTTTGTTGTAGTATTCGTCACAATGTCTTAACTTTGGAACTCTTCCAAATCCATCATGGAAACTCCTTTCCATTACATTGTGCCACCCATAGTTTAAATTGAGATAAACTTAATTTGTATCTTGTGACAAAACTAGTATCAATGTAACGCTTTAAATTGAGATGAACTAGTATCAATATATTCTTAGTTCTTCCAAAATATCATAAGAATTTCCTTACTATTGCCCAATGATCATTTTATTCTTAGTTCTGGTATATGCTCATAACACTTAGAGCATAGGACATATCTGGATGTGTACATATCATGGTATGATTGATCAAAACATCCTTGTGATTTCACTCATCAAGTGTTAAAGTACTTGAATCTTGTTTCACTTATCAAGTGTCAATACACTTGAATCCTGATTCAATTACTTTCCATGCGACAAGAACCGTTTCTTGTCGTTTCTATATTTGAACTCATTCAATATCTCATATATGTACGTTTGGCACAACCATATTAGCGTCACAGTCTATCCACTATAGACATTCATGCTAAATATTTGGGTTTTGCCTAAGTCTTTCATCGAAATGAAATTCTTAACCTTTGTCAATAAAAGATACATCATTTCTAATCAACAAGATGTCCTCCACATAATGTATTAGAAATATGTCTTAGCGCTCCCACTTAATTTCTTGCAAATGCAAGCATCTTCATCGTCTCCTGATAAAAAACTCCTTTTTCATCATGGTGAAGATTCCAACTCCGCGATGCTTACTTCAACCATTGAAGTTTGCATGACCTTTTAGCATCCTTTGAATTTAACAAAACCCTTTGGACTGTGTCATGTACACGTCCTAGGTAACCATTCTATTAGAAGAACTTTGTTTTGTTTATTCATCTACCATATAACAAATTATATGTAGTGGTTGCTACTTTAATCCGTCCAGACTAAATATCGCTATGAAAGATCAAATCTTGTCATAGTCAACTCCTTGAACATTGTCGTAAAATACTTTACGACATGTCGACTATTTCATAGATGTGAAACATCCATGTCTGTTTCTTTATAGATCCAAATACGACCGATAGGTTTTTACACCTTTCCAGAGGGTCTTCCAAGTTCAAAACTTGATTTCTCGTGTATAGAACTATCACAGATTTTATGGCTTCAAGCCATTTGACGGAGTCAGGGACCATCATCGGTTCTTTGCATGTAGTCGGTTCATCATTGTCAAACAATAATGATTTACTCTCAAATCTTAGCATTTGATTATTTATCCGACCGACTTGGTTCAATAAGAACTTAGATCTCCGTGACCACAACCTTTGAGGCACATAAGCTATGAGCATTATGGTAGCCTCCGGAACCATTTCCGGCACTGCGCAACTCAGCACATTTAGCTAAGGTTCGTTAACCTTATCAAAGTTCTATTGTCCTCTCACTTAACATTTATGAAAAATCCTTCTTCAAGAAACTTCATGTTTCAAGCGACAAACCCTTTTGTCCTTGGTGTTATGGAGGAATAACCAATTGTTATTCGAAATAACCTACAAAGACATGCTCATCCGACTTTGGTTGTAAACATCTTACTTATGTTTAGCATACCAAAATTTAAGAAATGACAACTTGGGTTTTACCCCAAACCATAACTTCCATGGTGTCATTTCAACGGATCAAGATGGAGCTCTTTTCAGTGTAAAAGCGGAAGTCTCTAAAGCTTTAATCTTTTAAAACATAATGGAAGTTATGGTGGAAGATCAATACAAATCCGCCGGGCTAGCCCGTGAGTCTAGAAAGCAGCGATCTCACTTCGTCGGCGTGGTAACCATCTTTGATCTGGCGCGCTGCATTCATAGAGTGGGTAAAAGGCCCCGAGGTTACCTTGCCAGATGGCTCCGGATACAAGCCTATCTGGAGAACTACCCAGACAATGACGTTGTTTACCACTTCGTCGAAGGGCTGGATCATGGCACACTTCTCCGTCATACGCTAGGGCGGCAACAGGCCATGGGCATCCTCACCTTCGAGCAGGTGATCGACATTGTCAATAGTTACATAGTTGTTGACGCATTTGCCCAAGCAGAGCTTGTCGCCATACCTAGGCCACCACCGCCACTAGCCAATGGCCCCTCTGCCTCAGCATCATCTTCTGTCATAGAGGAAGCTCCCGCACCCTTCGACTCCGTTCTAGATACGCTTTGTGCCGACATCAGCGTGGACTTGGAGGAGATGGATATGAACCCGGAAGAACTCGACTCAGCCATGAAGGATATGGAGGAGGAGATTGATCGCGAGGAGCGGGCCGACAGGTGTTCGTCGCCATTGGGAGTGTGATGGAAGAAGACCAAACCGGACAAGCTCTGCCTAAACCGCGGGATAATGGGAAGGGACCACCTGATGACACCGACAATGGTCGTTTGAAGGCCATGCCCCCTCCGACTAACCCAGCGCAACAGCCGCAGGAACTCCCTACTGGTCCGAGCAACGCCAACACCGCAAATCCGCCACCAGCATCATCTATGTCTACGGCTTCCCAAGTCATTCCAGTTGATAGAGTGATGTACATTAATCTACTCGTCGAGCACCTGACCGTGGCCCATATACGGAATGTTTTCCAGCTCGACGAGGAACTCCAGCAGCTACTGGAGGAGGCACAGTCCATCACAGAGCAAGGTGCAAAGTTAGATCGAGATCTGTCCAAGGCGCAGAAATCAATCAAGACAACTAAAGCCCTGGAGGCTAAGTACAAGACTCTGATCAAGCAGCAGAAGGCTAAGAAAGCTCCGGCTCACATGGTTAACGACCCTGGTGTACGGCACAACTTGGGGTGGGCACCTTCGAAGCCGGCGCAAGCTAAGCCATACATTGACAGTGATGGAAAGCAAGTCATGCACATTCCCATCCTCAACTTGGTCGCCGCCAAGACTCTACTGGAGTAGGATAGATCGCCCGCAGCTATGGAATAGTCTACGATCTTGTCGCCAAGGCTGTAAAACAGCAGGAAAAGACCACCTCTCAGAGGCTCGAGTCTGGACCATCATATTGCCAGTCTAGCGCTCCTAAACAGCAGATGGAAAGATCTTCTCACGATGTCGGATCGCATATGGGTTCATAAGAATGTAGACGAAGGGACGCACGCAATAGGGAGGATGCTATCCACATATCTTCCGACAACGGAGGTAAGGATCACCCTCATCGCTCGCTGCCACCGCCCCTATCTTCCCGGCATCACGAAGTCCCAAAGTCTCACCACCGTACGAGCATGCCTCTGGCTAGATGCCCCCAGGGCGGCATCGTCATTCGAGACAATGCGGATCAGCCTCGTCATGGCAGGGAGCACAGTGGCAACCATAGACACAAGAGCAGGTCACGCCACGGCCCTCTGCTTCCGACAAGCAACCGCGACAGGTGTGAGGAGTCGCAGGAGGGCAACATCAATAAGGCTAACCCACCGCCGCCCCCACCTCCATCGCCCCCTAGCAGCCACCATGGTGGAGGAGGACCGCTTTGTTCACGGAGCCCTTCCCGTGGTGGCGATAAGAAGAAAGCAAGCCCAGAGCCATACGATGCACGTTCACGCTTGACAAGATTCAGGAGGCCTGGGAAGGAAAATACTTGGGACCACATTGCTTTGGACTTGTGATATAGACCGCAACTTACCCCAAGGGTTTCTAAATTGACAAGACGATCAAGTCCTATGACGGCACCGCCAAGCCAGCCACGTGGTTGCAGGATTACGGCAACACGGTCGAGATCGCCGAGGGAAACCCCAACGTTGTCGTCAAGTACCTCCCACTAATGTTGACGGGCACGGCCCACAAATGGATCGACGACATGCCAGAGAAGTCCATATGCAATTGGTTGGACATACAAGAAGCGTTCACCAAGAATTTTTAGGGTATGTACAAACATCCCTGCACTATCAGCGATCTATAGCGGTGCGTCCAGGAGAAGGACGAGACATCTCGAGACTACCTCTCCTGTTGGCTGGATATGAAAAATTCCTTCACAGGAGTGCATGATCAGGCCGCTATGGCCGCCAACATTAATGGTTTGGAAAAGGGCACCTTGCTCTGACATAAGTTGAAGCACCTACAGGACAATCATAGGCTGGATCTCAATCAAATGATCTCCTTGGCCAGTGAGTTCGCGGCTGCCAATGATGATGCTCGCGGCTCCTTTCCAGCAATTTCCATTCCAACCTAAGCCAAGAGCAACAACAACACTAAGCGGAATAGCCTGCCAAAAGAAAAGCCATCTTCCGACATGGTCGCCATGATGTTTGCAGGAAAAGGTGATGGCGGACAACATGGCCGAGGCCGGGAAGCTGGTCATGGGTAGCAGCGCGGTAGTGAAACTAACCTGGGAGCGCTCCACATTACCAAAATGTATGAGGAGTACTGCGATATGTGGTGCCTCGTACACCTTGACGCCAATGGCAAAGCCACTCATACTAACCGCCATTGCAAGTTCGTCAACGATCTCAAGGAAGACCCGAAGTCCGGCTACAATCAAAGCCAGAAGAACCGAACATGAGGCAAGTGCAAGGGGAAGAAGAAGGAAGAGGAGTCCAAGGATTCAAGTGACATGGACGAGGACGTTTACCCTAAGCACACCGACAAGGGCGATGGCAAAGGCAAGAACCCCTTCGATAATAAGGCCCCCGTCTACTACACTTTCCTTGGCACCCCAACTATCCAGGCACAGAAGACCTCTCTGAGGATAGTGATGGACACCCTACCCCTAGTTACTCAGTTCCTACGTTGGTCGAGAGTTCCAATCGCATGGGACAGGAAGGATCATCCCAACCTTGTTCCAACAGAGAACCAGTATGCCATGGTCATCAACCCCCTGATTGAAGGCTGCGAGTTCACCAAGTGCATGGTGGATAGTGGAAGTAACATCAACATCATGTACCTGGATACACTGCACAAAATGAACTTGACAGAGACCAACCTAAGGCAGACCAGCACCATATTCAATGGCGTAGTTCTTGGCTGGGAAGCTCGGTCCCTTGGGTGCATCACGCTTCCGGTCGCTTTTGGCGATGTTAACAATTACCGCCAAGAACGCATGACCTTTGAAGTAGTCCCCTTCAAGAGCGTGTACCACATAATATTCGGACGCGATATCTTCCACTCCTTCATGGACAAGCCATGCTTCGTCTACAACAAGCTCAAGATACCCGAACCAAATGGTGTCATCATTGTATTTGGAAGCTTTTTAAAGGCAAGGGACTATGAGATTGGAGAAGCAGCATTTGCAGAAGCTGTCCTCTACAGTGAAGAATTCAAGGAGATCCAGAGCAAGGTCGACGCCTCGGAGATGCCGACATCAAAGAAGAAGATTTCTGATTCCGGTCCTGCCTTCAAGGCTGCCATCGAGACCAAGCCGGTGGAACTTGTGGTAGGTGATGCCTCCAAGACCACCTCCATTGGGACAACTTGGATCCCACATAGGAAAGCACGCTCGCCGAGATCCTCTATGAGAATAGGGACATCTTTTCCTGGTAACCTGCCGACATGAAAGGTGTACCTAGGGAACTCGCCGAGCACATCTTAAATATTGATCCAAAATGCAAACCGGTGAAACAACCTATATGATGCTTCGGGGACAAGAAGAGACGCGCTATAGACAAAGAGATAGCTAGGTTACTGTAAGATCCCTCCTTTATGAAGGAAAGGATCCTTGTGATTGCAATGCTAGTCCCTGGATCAATGCTAGCATCCACAGTTTAAGATGAAGTACACAGAAACAAAGGTCATTATTACAGTCATTCCAGAGACAAACATAGTCTTTTACAACTCCATGGCCACATGCCTAGTACAAGAGTTTAAATAAGTAAATAGATAAATAAGTCTTCATCTTCATGTGCCACAGGCAAGCATGTTGAGTGTAGACTCATGACTCCTAATGATCATCAGAATATCCTGCAACATCACAAGTTACAGCCACAGTGGGTCAATACATTGGAATAGTATTGGCAAGTGATACCTTAGTAGAATATTGGTGGACTAAATACTATATGCATTTTGGCTAAGTGTAGCTTAGGCTTGCTTTGCTCAAAATAGGTTTTGCCTATCAGTTGAAAACACTAAGTTTTTCTTTGTCAAAAACTTTTCCCAAGGAACCACCAATAGACATTGGGGTCCTTCACCCTTGTTCAACCACAAGTTTTACTTAGAAATTGGGATGAGGAGATTCTTGATAGCTTCCATGTCTTGATGCTCAAATTGTCCAATACCAGGGACATGGCTAAGTACTTAGATTCTTCCATCTGCAGAGGTTGTGCACTTTCCCCACAAAACTTGGTTTTCACCAAGACAGGACCTTTCAGAAGCCTTCCCTTAGACCAAATGGACGCGTTCCAACCTATCATCCCACTACCACCAACTGTCCAAATGGCTAAGTTATTGCAACCTATGTGATCCAGGCAGAGCCCATATTGCCAAGTGGCTGCACTAGAAGCTTCTTAACATTTGGCCTCTCAAATCCCTTTATTCCTAGGTGGCTTTCCACAAGTGAGATACACAAGGTAAACCATAGAAATGGGCCTTGTGTAACCACTCAACATAACCCATTCACAACCATTCCACCCCCATCCTTTTGCCACCAGGGGCCACTGGATTAGCACTCACCAAGATGGAGTACTGGCAGATTGAGAATGTGACGAAGTCTTTCCAAAGGGTCCTCCCATACACCATTGCTAGCTTGTCTTCAGCACCCATGAAGCATTCCAGATCCCCATGTCCAGTAAGTTGAAGACAATGCATGGGTCTTCCCAATGTAGTTGACTAAGCCAGAGCCATAATAGCATGTGGTTGCACACGAAAGCCACAATTGGAGAAACATGTTCAATCTCTAAGTTTCCTGGGTGGTTTCCTTTGGAGCACAACACAAAGAGATTTCCATAGACATGGTTCCTTTTGTTGCCACCTTCTCCAAAACTCAAAGTATCCTTGGCCACCCAGGTGGTTCATTGAGTCCTTGTTTTATTATATAAAAAAAACACAAGTCCTTTTCTCAACTTCATAAAATCTCAACATGTATCTCTTTTCAAAATATAGCATGGCTAAGCATGTAACAACTACATTGTTTTCTCTAAGGAATGTATAGGGTATCCTATTAGGATTTAGCATAGCATAAGTATAAAATTATTTTCATGCATGTTTCCAAATCCACTAAGTATAATGAAAATAGTAGGACTTTTAGATGATAGTGTAACTTGCCTTTTTGGTAGGGAATGATGGTTCACTCCTTGATCTTGCTAGTCTCACACTTTTCTAATTTTCACTACAAGTCAATCAAGCAAACACAATATCAACAAGCATTCCAAACCAATAATCAATCAAACAATTTTCACACACACACAAAACAATGGAATCTAAGTCATGCATGTAAGCATGCAAGGGAGGGTTCTATTTGCAAAGATGGTCTCCACTAGGCTTCTCAACTTTGTAAATTCCAAATTGGTCATTTACCAAAATGGCAAAGTCATTTGCAAAAGGGTTTTGCCCAAAAACTATTTTTCAAAACCTTTCATCATTTTATGTGGTGAAAAACATTTTTCTCAATGCCACAACCTTAAGTGGTTTCACCAAATAAGTTGTTGTTTCCCAAAACTTGGTGTTTATGGTCAGTAGGTTTGGTCCAAAACATTTTCTCCAAAGTTTTTTACTCAAAACCCTTTTCATAACAAAACCATTATTTTTAAATGGCTAGAAATGACCAAATCAAGTTTTTATTCCCAAACTTTCACAAAAACCATTTTAAAATCCATGGGTTGGTTCCTAGGGTCAGTAAGTTTACAACAACCCATTTTGCAAAGGTTTTAATCTTAATAACATTTTTGAATCATTTTTCTACTCTAAACAAGCACACAAAAGTTTCTGCAAAAACAAACATTCTAATGGATACTATTTGCTAAACCAAAGGCATGGTTGGCTAGGGCTTGTTCCACTGATTCCAATGATACCAAATTTGAAATTTTTGGACGTGTGGATCGAAAGTTACAAAGGTTTGAAAATCACAAACAAACATGTTTTCCAAATTCTGTTTTTAAACAAACTGGCCACACGTCGCTTTCTAATTCGGCAGTGCGGTTCGGCGGATCGGCTCTGCACGTTGGATCTAATTAGATCGCATGGTCCTGATCGCATACCCCTTCGAGTTTAAGTGATCTAATCTCGTCTCTCCGATCTAAATCGAACGGTTGCTACTGCCTGGCCAAGAACTGGCGGCACGACGATGGTGGCGCTCGGCGGCGACGGTCTGGCAGCGGGCTAACGGCGGTTCTAGGAAGCAAGGAAGGCAGAGGGGGTGCTTACCGTGTTTGTGAGGACGAAGTGATGCTGGACGTGTGGTCGGCGTGGCAAAGGCGCCTGAGGGCGGAGAATTCCTCGCGGAGTTTCGGTCTGGCGGTTGGCTCTGGTCGAGGTCAACGGCGCTATGGGTCACGAAGGCAAACCAGAAGCATGGTTAGGCAGGAGATCACGGAGATGACGCGGCGTGAAGGAGGAAGCTTAGTGATGCAGGCTTACCGGAGAAGCTCGACGGAGGCGAGACAGACGGCGGCGCTCAAAGATTTGTCGAAGACGGCTCCCTGGGGCGCCCGCGGTCGAACAGAGGGTACTGGGAGATGCGACAGGGAGTGGTGAGTGCGCTCGTGTGCTCGGGGAGGCAGGAGGTGGCGAGGCTCGGCTGGAATCGAGGGAGGACGGTGGTCGGAGACAGGGGTTGTCGCAAGCAATGCGGGCAGCCTGGTGGCGATGTGGAGTTGGTGTTTGCGGGGAATGACAGAGGGAGGAGAGGTGCTTTTGTACGCATGGTCAGGGGCGAGATTAACGCAGCCATTATTCGTGAATTTACGGATTGAATGGCGATGAACAGCGAGGTTTGGGGAGAAATGGTCGTGCGGGTGAGGAGGATGAACAGGGAGGTGGGGTCCAGTCGTCAGTGAGGATGCGAGAAGGAAAGGAGGTCCACCGGTCAGTCTCTGCACGGGTTCGAAAATGAGTATGAAACGTTTCTCTTCGGGGAGGAAAAGTTGGGCTGGTTCTGGGCCTTGTGGGCTTGGCCGGCTGGGCTGGTCCAGACTCTATTTTTTTTCTTTCCTGAACCTTTTCCCTTTTCTATTTTCCAATTCTGTTTTGAAATTTCAAACAACCAAACAATGTTCAAATCAAATCAAACAATCACCAAACCTTGCACTATGAATTTGGTTCTGTTCAGTAACATAAACCAAATTCCAAAACAAATTAATAATTTTAATCTTTTTAGGTTCCATTCATTAATTAAATAAAATGGACCATGGTTTATTATTCAAATAGGGTTTGATTTTATTAATAAAATCTCTATTTGAAATCTAAATATTTTCAAAACCAATTCAGTAGGTTTTATTCGAAAATACAAAATGCTTAGAAAAACTTATTTTAAATAAATAAACAAGTTTTGATGTTTTGGAAATAGTAAAACCATTATTAATAAACTTGGATATTAAATCCTTATTATTTTATTTAAATAAACCTTTACTATTTTTATCAAAACAAAATGTTTTATTTCAAAAGCTTTGGCCAAGGTTTAATTTGGCTCTATAAAATAATTTCTTATTTAAAAAACTTCTATTTCTTTTGAAAACCAAATCCTTTTATTTAAAAGATCCAAAATAGTATTTCCAAAATATTTTATTTTCCTTTATTTAAAATGTTTATCTTTTTAAATCTCTTTAGGAATTTATTTGATCCAAATTGGTTTGAAGTTCCAATTGAATTCAAAAAGTTTCTTCTGGCTCTGAAAATCAAACAAAGTTTTATTTTATTCATTTTTTTTCCCATTACAAGATTTGGAAAATCTTGGGATGTGACAGGCTACCACCCTTAAAATAAATCTCGTCCCGAGATTTGGGAAGGCTAGGGTTACAAGTAGGCTCAAAACAACTAGGGTACTACCACCCTTAAAATATTCAAACAAAATTTTCATATTGTCCTTCTTGGGATCCTGGGAAAATTCTTTGAGCAATCATTTTCTTTGTGTCCTTAGTTTCCATACTCGACTCATGGGCCAAGGTTGAGTTTCTCCATAGGCTTGGTAATCTTGTTCTTCATCTTTTCTAGACAGTTGCTTGCATAATGTCACAGGTTTTACAATTGAAACAGTGGATGTCTTGGAGTTCTTTACGTGGCTCTTGTGGACAAGTTGCTACATAGTGGCCTAATTCTTTGCAGTTGTTGCACACCACTTGGCCAATCTCTTTATTCTTCTTGTTCTCTGGGCATCCACTGGAGTAGTGTCCCATTTTCTTACATTTACGACATTGCACAAGGCTCATGTCCTGCTTTTGTTTCTTGGGTTTCTTTAGTCCTTTGAATTGGGTTGTCTTGTTTGGAGGTATAAGTGGTCCTTTTCCTTTCTTGGTAGACTTGGATCCTTCTTGTTTCCTTTGTTCCACAATGGAGTAGATGGGGCATTGGATAGGGACATGGTTGTTTCCTTCACATAGGTAGCAAGTAGCTTGAGAAGTAGGACATTGCCCAACAGGATGTTTCCCTTCACAGTTGGGGCATTGATCTCCATGCTCCCTGGAAGTATGATCCTTGTCTCCACAAATAATGCAAGCTGGGCTCCATCTAGAATAACATTTCTGTCATCCTTGTTGTCACAAACTTTCTTGGGATAGTTTTCTTCCATTTTGATCATTTGATCATTCACCTTAAGCATCAGTTGGCCTTGAGTTTCCAAAAATCCTTGCAGGGCTGGATCTGCTCCACTAGTGTTAGCTATGAACGAGCATCACTTGGTTCAACTGGTGTTGAGTTGCTATGAGCTCTTTCATGCTGTCCTCTTGGTTGGTGTTGGTGTCATCAACCTTGATGTTGGAGTCTCTTGGAGTAGTCATCTGTTTGGGTTGAAGGAAGATTAGAATAGGCAAAAGGTTTTTCTAAGGAATCAATTCTAATCACACACATCACCATTCACACAAGCAATGTGTATGCAATCACAAACCAAACATTTCATTCAAACACAAAGTTCTAGCACATACTTAGGCAACAAAATATTTTTGTTACACCACATAAGTTGGTGTGTTTGTCTTAACTATAATATGGTGGTCCATCTATATGGTTCGCTTGTGATCTTTCCATCCTTCTTGGTTGATTCTTCTTTACATGAGGTCATGGTTTCCTTGGGAAAAACTCTTGGTTACTTTGACTTCTAGTGAAGTGAACTCCTTCTAACTTTTGCATTCCCTCAGTCTCTAAATCTTGAGCAAAATTTCCTTGTCTCACATGTAGTCCTTAGTGAGGTCCAAGTTGGAAGTCCTTGGTGATCATGCTGAAGATGTTGAAGTCATTAGAGTTGAAGAAGTTGAAGTCATTAAAGTTGAAAAAGTTGAAGTCATTAGAGTTGAAAGTGTTGAGGAAGTCCTTTGCACATGGTGTAGTCTTTGGCCATGGGGTAGGTTTTTCCATCAAGTTTAAAATAGAAGAGATATAGAGTTGAAACCAAAATGGTTGAGAAAAGGGTTTACAAGAATGTTTGTAAATAGGTTTTTGGAATAAGTACAACTCCTATTTCTCTAAGGGTTTTTGTCCAATCCTAGGTTTACAAATCCTACAGGCAACACAATGCTCTGATACCATCTGTAGAGGGAGTGTCCGAACCTTTATACAATAAGGTGGTGTCCCCTGTGTTTACAATGCTAGTCCCTAGATCAATAGCTAGCATCCACAGTTTAGATGTAATATCAAGAAACAAAGGTCATAATATAACTTTATAACCAGGAATAACATAATTTTATTACATCTTTACATAGCTCATTTGGCTATTACATTACATTGCAGCGGAATAGCTATAGTCATGGGTCCTTCATCTTCAAAGTGCCACAGGCAAATGCTGGTTGTAGACTTTGTAATCCTAATCAATCAATCAATCTTCTCTAAAACAATCAACATGCAACATTACAAGTTACAGCCACAAGGGTCAATACATTTGAATTGTATTGGCAAGTTCACTATTATGTTGAATATAAGTGGATCCTATCATTACATGCATATTTGGCTAAGTAGAGTTTAGGCTTATTTGCATAAAGCAATATTTTATCCTGTCTTTTCAAAATGGTTTTGGTCCTTTGTCAAATCTTTGAAAACTTCTTGGTAAAGTCCAAGGGTTTAAGTTGTTATCAAAAATTTCCTTGAACTACTTGGTAGAAACTCAAGTATTCAAGTCCTTGTCAAAATCCCTTGAGCTCCTTGGTAACCCCAAGTGCATCAAGTTTCATCAAAAAATCTCTTTAGCTCCTTGGTAACCCCAAGTGCATCAAGTTTCATAAAAATCTCTTTGAATTCCTTGGTACCCCAAGTGCATCAAGTTTTTATTTTAGAAATTGGAATGTCGAGATCTCCCATAGTTCAAACTTTAGTTGCTCAGTAATGTCCATAACCGGGGACACGGCTAAGTACTTAGATTTTATTATGTTCTGCAGAAGTTGCACACTTTACCCACATGTCACAATCCCATCCTTTTGCCACCAGTGGCCACTGGATTAGCACTCACCAAGATGGAGTACTGGCAGATTGAGAATGTGACGAAGTCTTTCCAAAGGGTCCTCCCATACACCATTGCTAGCTTGTCTTCAGCACCCATGAAGCATTCCAGATCCCCATGTCCAGTAAACTGAAGACAATGCATGGGTCTTCCCAATGTAGTTGACTAAGCCAGAGCCATAATAGCATGTGGTTGCACACGAAAGCCACAATTGGAGAAACATGTTCAATCTCTAAGTTTCCTAGGTGGTTTCCTTTAGAGCACAACACAAAGAGATTTCCATAGACATGGTTCCTTTTGTTGCCACCTTCTCCAAAACTCAAAGTATCCTTGGCCACCCAGGTGGTTCATTGAGTCCTTGTTTTATTATATAAAAAAACACAAGTCCTTTTCTCAACTTCATAAAATCTCAACATGTATCTCTTTTCAAAATATAGCATGGCTAAGCATGTAACAACTACATTGTTTTCTCTAAGGAATGTACAGGGTATCCTATTAGGATTTAGCATAGCATAAGTATAAAATTATTTGCATGCATGTTTCCAAATCCACTAAGTATAATGAAAATAGTAGGACTTTTAGATGATAGTGTAACTTGCCTTTTTGGTAGGGATTGATGGTTCACTCCTTGATCTTGCTAGTCTCACACTTTTCTAATTTTCACTACAAGTCAATCAAGCAAACACAATATCAACAAGCATTCCAAACCAATAATCAATCAAACAATTTTCACACACACATAAAACAATGGAATCTAAGTCATGCATGTAAGCATGCAAGGGAGGGTTCTATTTGCAAAGATGGTCTCCACTAGGCTTCTCAACTTTGTAAATTCCAAATTGCTCATTTACCAAAATGGCAAAGTCATTTGCAAAAGGGTTTTGCCCAAAAACTATTTTTCAAAACCTTTCATCATTATATGTGGTGAAAAACATTTTTCTCAATGCCACAACCTTAAGTGGTTTCACCAAATAAGTTGTTGTTTCCCAAAACTTGGTGTTTATGGTCAGTAGGTTTGGTCCAAAACATTTTCTCCAAAGTTTTTTACTCAAAACCCTTTTCATAACAAAACCATTATTTTCAAATGGCTAGAAATGACCAAATCAAGTTTTTATTCCCAAACTTTCACAAAAACCATTTTAAAATCCATGGGTTGGTTCCTAGGGTCAGTAAGTTTACAACAACCCATTTTGCAAAGGTTTTAATCTTAAAAACATTTTTGAATCATTTTTCTACTCTAAACAAGCACACAAAAGTTTCTGCAAAAACAAACATTCTAATGGATACTATTTGCTAAACCAAAGGCATGGTTGGCTAGGGCTTGTTCCACTGATTCCAATGATACCAAATTTGAAATTTTTGGACGTGTGGATCGAAAGTTACAAAGGTTTGAAAATCACAAACAAATTTGTTTTCCAAATTCTGTTTTTAAACAAACTGGCCACGCATCGCTTTCTAATTGGACGGTACCGGTTCGGCCGGATCGGCTCTGCGGCGCGTTGGATCTAATTAGATCGCACGGTCCTGATCGCGTACCCCTTCGAGTTTAAGTGATCTAATCTCGTCTCTCCGATCTAAATCGAACGGTTGCTACTGCCTGGCCAAGAACTGGCGGCGCGACGATGGTGGCGCGCGGCGGCGACGGTCTGGCAGCGGGCTAACTGTGGTTCTAGGAAGCAAGGAAGGCAGAGGGGGTGCTTACCGTGTTCATGAGGACGAAGTGATGCTGGACGTGTGGTCGGCGTGGCAAGGGTCGCACGAGGGCAGGAGGAATTCCTCGCCGGAGTTCGGTCTGGCGACGGTTGGCTCTGGTCAAGGTCAAAGACGATGCTACGGGTCACGAGAAGGCAAACCAGAAGCATGGTTAGACGCAGGAGATCACGGAGATGACGCGAGCATGAAGGAGGAAGCTTGGGGCGGTCTGGACTTACCGGAGAAGCTCAACGGAGGCGAGACAGACGGCGGCGCTCAAAGCTTTGTCGAAGATGGCTCCTGGGCGCCCATGATCGAGCGAGGTGACCTTGGGAGATCTGACAGGAGTGGTGAGTCTTCGTGTGCTCGGGGAGGCAGGAGGTGGCGAGGCTCGGCCGGAATCGAGGGAGGACGGTGGTCAGAGACAGGGGGTTGTCGCAAGCAATGCGGACAGCCTGGTGGCGATGTGGAGTTGGTGTTTGCGGGGAATGACAGAGGGAGGAGAGGTTCTTTTGTACGCATGGTCAGGGGCGAGATTAACACAGCCATTATTCGTGAATTTATGCGCGGATTGAATGGCAGTGAACGGCAGCGAGGTTTGGGGGAGAAATGGTCGCGCGGGTGAGGAGGATGAACAGGGAGGTGGGGTCCAGTCGTCAGTGAGGATGCGAGAAGGAAAGGAGGTCCACCGGTCAGTCTCTACACGGGTTCAAAAATGAGTATGAAACGTTTCTCTTCGGGGAGGAAAAGCTGGGCTGGTTCTGGGCCTTGTGGGCTTGGCCGGCTGGGCTGGTCCAGACTCTATTTTTTTTTCTTTCCTGAACCTTTTCCCTTTTCTATTTTCCAATTCTGTTTTGAAATTTCAAACAACCAAACAATGTTCAAATCAAATCAAACAATCACCAAACCTTGCACTATGAATTTGGTTCTGTTCAGTAACATAAACCAAATTCCAAAACAAATTAATAATTTTAATCTTTTTAGGTTCCATTCATTAATTAAATAAAATGGACCATGGTTTATTATTCAAATAGGGTTTGATTTTATTAATAAAATCTCTATTTGAAATCTAAATATTTTCAAAACCAATTCAGTAGGTTTTATTCGAAAATACAAAATGCTTAGAAAAACTTATTTTAAATAAATAAACAAGTTTTGATGTTTTGGAAATAGTAAAACCATTATTAACAAAACTTGGATATTAAATCCTTATTATTTTATTTAAATAAACCTTTACTATTTTTATCAAAACAAAATTTTTTATTTCAAAAGCTTTGGCCAAGGTTTAATTTGGCTCTATAAAATAATTTCTTATTTAAAAAACTTCTATTTCTTTTGAAAACCAAATCCTTTTATTTAAAAGATCCAAAATAGTATTTCCAAAATATTTTATTTTCCTTTATTTAAAATGTTTATCTTTTTAAATCTCTTTAGGAATTTATTTGATCCAAATTGGTTTGAAGTTCCAATTGAATTCAAAAAGTTTCTTCTGGCTCTGAAAATCAAACAAAGTTTTATTTTATTCATTTTTTTTCACATTACAAGATTTGGAAAATCTTGGGATGTGACAGGCTACCACCCTTAAAATAAATCTCGTCCCGAGATTTGGGAAGGCTAGGGTTACAAGTAGGCTCAAAACAACTAGGGTACTACCACCCTTAAAATATTCAAACAAAATTTTCATATTGTCCTTCTTGGGATCCTGGGAAACTTCTTTGAGCAATCATTTTCTTTGTGTCCTTAGTTTCCATACTCGACTCATGGGCCAAGGTTGAGTTTCTCCATAGGCTTGGTAATCTTGTTCTTCATCTTTTCTAGACAGTTGCTTGCATAATGTCCTGGGTTTTTGCAATTGAAACAGTGGATGTCTTGGAGTTCTTTACGTGGCTCTTGTGGACAAGTTGCTACATAGTGGCCTAATTCTTTGCAGTTGTTGCACACCACTTGGCCAATCTCTTTATTCTTCTTGTTCTCTGGGCATCCACTGGAGTAGTGTCCCATTTCCTTACATTTACGACATTGCACAAGGCTCATGTCCTGCTTTTGTTTCTTGGATTTCTTTAGTCCTTTGAATTGGGTTGTCTTGTTTGGAGGTATAAGTGGTCCTTTTCCTTTCTTGGTAGACTTGGATCCTTCTTGTTTCCTTTGTTCCACAATGGAGTAGATGGGGCATTGGATAGGGACATGGTTGTTTCCTTCACATAGGTAGCAAGTAGCTTGAGAAGTAGGACATTGCCCAACAGGATGTTTCCCTTCACAGTTGGGGCATTGATCTCCATGCTCCCTGGAAGTATGATCCTTGTCTCCACAAATAATGCAAGCTGGGGCTCCATCTAGAATAACATTTCTGTCATCCTTGTTGTCACAAACTTTCTTGGGATAGTTTTCTTCCATTTTGATCATTTGATCAGTCACCTTAAGCATCAGTTGGCCTTGAGTTTCCAAAAATCCTTGCAGGGCTGGATCTGCTCCACTAGTGTTAGCTATGAACTGAGCTGTCACTTGGTTCAACTGGTGTTGAGTTGCTATGAGCTCTTTCATGCTGTCCTCTTGGTTGGTGTTGGTGTCATCAACCTTGATGTTGGAGTCTCTTGGAGTAGTCATCTGTTTGGGTTGAAGGAAGATTAGAATAGGCAAAAGGTTTTTCTAAGGAATCAATTCTAATCACACACATCACCATTCACACAAGCAATGTGTATGCAATCACAAACCAAACATTTCATTCAAACACAAAGTTCTAGCACATACTTAGGCAACAAAATATTTTTGTTACACCACATAAGTTGGTGTGTTTGTCTTAACTATAATATGGTGGTCCATCTATATGGTTCGCTTGTGATCTTTCCATCCTTCTTGGTTGATTCTTCTTTACATGAGGTCATGGTTTCCTTGGGAAAAACTCTTGGTTACTTTGACTTCTAGTGAAGTGAACTCCTTCTAACTTTTGTATTCCCTCAGTCTCTAAATCTTGAGCAAAATTTCCTTGTCTCACATGTAGTCCTTAGTGAGGTCCAAGTTGGAAGTCCTTGGTGATCATGCTGAAGATGTTGAAGTCATTAGAGTTGAAGAAGTTGAAGTCATTAAAGTTGAAAAAGTTGAGGTCATTAGAGTTGAAAGTGTTGAGGAAGTCCTTTGCACATGGTGTAGTCTTTGGCCATGGGGTATGTTTTTCCATCAAGTTTAAAATAGAAGAGATATAGAGTTGAAACCAAAATGGTTGAGAAAAGGGTTTACAAGTATGTTTGTAAATAGGTTTTTGGAATAAGTACAACTCCTATTTCTCTAAGGGTTTTTGTCCAATCCTAGGTTTACAAATCCTACAGGCAACACAATGCTCTGATACCATCTGTAGAGGGAGTGTCCGAACCTTTATACAATAAGGTGGTGTCCCCTGTGTTTACAATGCTAGTCCCTGGATCAATAGCTAGCATCCACAGTTTAGATGTAATATCAAGAAACAAAGGTCATAATATAACTTTATAACCAGGAATAACATAATTTTATTACATCTTTACATAGCTCATTTGGCTATTACATTACATTGCAGCGGAATAGCTATAGTCATGGGTCCTTCATCTTCAAAGTGCCACAGGCAAATGCTGGTTGTAGACTTTGTAATCCTAATCAATCAATCAATCTTCTCTAAAACAATCAACATGCAACACTACAAGTTACAGCCACAAGGGTCAATACATTTGAATTGTATTGGCAAGTTCACTATTATGTTGAATATAAGTGGATCCTATCATTACATGCATATTTGGCTAAGTAGAGTTTAGGATTATTTGCATAAAGCAATATTTTATCCTGTCTTTTCAAAATGGTTTTGGTCCTTTGTCAAATCTTTGAAAACTTCTTGGTAAAGTCCAAGGGTTTAAGTTGTTATCAAAAATTTCCTTGAACTACTTGGTAGAAACTCAAGTATTCAAGTCCTTGTCAAAATCCCTTGAGCTCCTTGGTAACCCCAAGTGCATCAAGTTTCATCAAAAAATCTCTTTAGCTCCTTGGTAACCCCAAGTGCATCAAGTTTCATCAAAATCTCTTTGAATTCCTTGGTACCCCCAAGTGCATCAAGTTTTTATTTTAGAAATTGGAATGTCGAGATCTCCCATAGTTCAAACTTTAGTTGCTCAGTAATGTCCATAACCGGGGACACGGCTAAGTACTTAGATTTTATTATCTTCTGCAGAAGTTGCACACTTTACCCACATGTCACAATCCCATCCTTTTGCCACCAGTGGCCACTGGATTAGCACTCACCAAGATGGAGTACTGGCAGATTGAGAATGTGACGAAGTCTTTCCAAAGGGTCCTCCCATTCACCTTTGCTAGCTTGTCTTCAAGACCCATGAAGCATTCAGATCCCCATGTCCAAAGAACTGAAGACAATGCATGGGTCTTCCCAATGTAGTTGACTAAGCCAGAGCCATAATAGCATGTGGTTGCACACGAAAGCCACAATTGGAGAAACATGTTCAATCTCTAAGTTTCCTAGGTGGTTTCCTTTAGAGCACAACACAAAGAGATTTCCATAGACATGGTTCCTTTTGTTGCCACCTTCTCCAAAACTCAAAGTATCCTTGGCCACCCAGGTGGTTCATTGAGTCCTTGTTTTATTATATAAAAAAACACAAGTCCTTTTCTCAACTTCATAAAATCTCAACATGTATCTCTTTTCAAAATATAGCATGGATAAGCATGTAACAACTACATTGTTTTCTCTAAGGAATGTATAGGGTATCCTATTAGGATTTAGCATAGCATAAGTATAAAATTATTTTCATGCATGTTTCCAAATCCACTAAGTATAATGAAAATAGTAGGACTTTTAGATGATAGTGTAACTTGCCTTTTTGGTAGGGAATGATGGTTCACTCCTTGATCTTGCTAGTCTCACACTTTTCTAATTTTCACTACAAGTCAATCAAGCAAACACAATATCAACAAGCATTCCAAACCAATAATCAATCAAACAATTTTCACACACACACAAAACAATGGAATCTAAGTCATGCATGTAAGCATGCAAGGGAGGGTTCTATTTGCAAAGATGGTCTCCACTAGGCTTCTCAACTTTGTAAATTCCAAATTGGTCATTTACCAAAATGGCAAAGTCATTTGCAAAAGGGTTTTGCCCAAAAACTATTTTTCAAAACCTTTCATCATTTTATGTGGTGAAAAACATTTTTCTCAATGCCACAACCTTAAGTGGTTTCACCAAATAAGTTGTTGTTTCCCAAAACTTGGTGTTTATGGTCAGTAGGTTTGGTCCAAAACATTTTCTCCAAAGTTTTTTACTCAAAACCCTTTTCATAACAAAACCATTATTTTTAAATGGCTAGAAATGACCAAATCAAGTTTTTATTCCCAAACTTTCACAAAAACCATTTTAAAATCCATGGGTTGGTTCCTAGGGTCAGTAAGTTTACAACAACCCATTTTGCAAAGGTTTTAATCTTAATAACATTTTTGAATCATTTTTCTACTCTAAACAAGCACACAAAAGTTTCTGCAAAAACAAACATTCTAATGGATACTATTTGCTAAACCAAAGGCATGGTTGGCTAGGGCTTGTTCCACTGATTCCAATGATACCAAATTTGAAATTTTTGGACGTGTGGATCGAAAGTTACAAAGGTTTGAAAATCACAAACAAACATGTTTTCCAAATTCTGTTTTTAAACAAACTGGCCACACGTCGCTTTCTAATTCGACGGTACCGGTTCGGCCGGATCGGCTCTGCAGCACGTTGGATCTAATTAGATCGCATGGTCCTGATCGCATACCCCTTCGAGTTTAAGTGATCTAATCTCGTCTCTCCGATCTAAATCGAACGGTTGCTACTGCCTGGCCAAGAACTGGCGGCACGACGATGGTGGCGCCAAGGCGCTTCGGCGGCAATGCAGCGGGCTAACGGCGGTTCTAGGAAGCAAGGAAGGCAGAGGGGGTGCTTACCGTGTTTGTGAGGACGAAGTGATGCTGGACGTGTGGTCGGCGTGGCAAGGGGCGCACGAGGGCAGGAGGAATTCCTCGCCGGAGTTCGGTCTGGCGACGGTTGGCTCTGGTCGAGGTCGAAGACGATGCTATGGGTCACGAGAAGGCAAACCAGAAGCATGGTTAGACGCAGGAGATCACGGAGATGACGCGAGCGTGAAGGAGGAAGCTTGGGGCGGTCTAGGCTTACCGGAGAAGCTCGACGGAGGCGAGACAGACGGCGGCGCTCAAAGATTTGTCGAAGACGGCTCCCTGGGGCGCCCGCGGTCGAACAGAGGGTACTGGGAGATGCGACAGGGAGTGGTGAGTGCGCTCGTGTGCTCGGGGAGGCAGGAGGTGGCGAGGCTCGGCCGGAATCGAGGGAGGACGGTGGTCGGAGACAGGGGTTGTCGCAAGCAATGCGGGCAGCCTGGTGGCGATGTGGAGTTGGTGTTTGCGGGGAATGACAGAGGGAGGAGAGGTGCTTTTGTACGCATGGTCAGGGGCGAGATTAACGCAGCCATTATTCGTGAATTTACACGCGGATTGAATGGCAGTGAACGGCAGCGAGGTTTGGGGGAGAAATGGTCGCGCGGGTGAGGAGGATGAACAGGGAGGTGGGGTCCAGTCGTCAGTGAGGATGCGAGAAGGAAAGGAGGTCCACCGGTCAGTCTCTGCACGGGTTCAAAAATGAGTATGAAACGTTTCTCTTCGGGGAGGAAAAGCTGGGCTGGTTCTGGGCCTTGTGGGCTTGGCCGGCTGGGCTGGTCCAGACTCTATTTTTTTTATTTCCTGAACCTTTTCCCTTTTCTATTTTCCAATTCTGTTTTGAAATTTCAAACAACCAAACAATGTTCAAATCAAATCAAACAATCACCAAACTTTGCACTATGAATTTGGTTATGTTCAGTAACATAAACCAAATTCCAAAACAAATTAATAATTTTAAATCTTTTTAGGTTCCATTCATTAATTAAATAAAATGGACCATGGTTTATTATTCAAATAGGGTTTGATTTTATTAATAAAATCTCTGTTTGAAATCTAAATATTTTCAAAACCAATTCAGTGGGTTTTATTTGAAAATACAAAATGCTTAGAAAAACTTATTTTAAATAAATAAACAAGTTTTGATGTTTTGGAAATAGTAAAACCTTTATTAACAAAACTTGGATATTAAATCCTTATTATTTTATTTAAATAAACCTTTACTATTTTTATCAAAACAAAATGTTTTATTTCAAAAGCTTTGGCCAAGGTTTAATTTGGCTCTATAAAATAATTTCTTATTTAAAAAACTTCTATTTCTTTTGAAAACCAAATCCTTTTATTTAAAAGATCCAAAATAGTATTTCCAAAATATTTTATTTTCCTTTATTTAAAATGTTTATCTTTTTAAATCTCTTTAGGAATTTATTTGATCCAAATTGGTTTGAAGTTCCAATTGAATTCAAAAAGTTTCTTCTGGCTCTGAAAATCAAATAAAGTTTTATTTTATACATTTTTTTTCACATTACAAGATTTGGAAAATCTTGGGATGTGACATGATTCATTCACTTAGTTGTTTTATTAAGCAAAAACATAGTCCAAAGACTTAGAAATATTTATTCATAGCATGAACATATAGCCACCCTTGGTTGCACTAGCTAGGCTAAGCATGGCATAGATAAGCATCTTAACATAGAAATTTCTAGCAATTCTACAACTACTAGGATTTCCCAAGCATAGCATATAAGCAAAATATAACCATGCAAGACTAGCAAAATATTTCTAATGCATAGTTGAAAAACATAGGGATAAAATCATGAAGCACCACTTGCCTTGTTAGTTTGGAGAGTAGCTACAATCCTCACAATCACAATCACTATTTGCACCAAAATCTACACATAAAATGATAGCACCAAATCACATACAAAACAAATACAAGCAAAAATATATGGATGCATGCAATATGCTATGTGATGATTTTCTATAATTAACAAGACAAGTGCACAGTACTGGTTCATAAACAAGTTTAAAACTTGCCAAACAACCTTTATTTGAACCTTAAAACATTTCTCAAATATTTAATATACACAAAATAGGCCTACACATGTTTCTATAAAAAAACCATTTTAACAGAAACAAAACATTAAACACATTGCATATATGGAAAGGGCTTTCTCTCCTGATTCCATTGATATAAAATTCATCAAATTTGGACGTGGGAATCAAAAGTTATGATTAAAACAAGTTTAAACATCTAATAGATTCAAATTCTGATTTTAAATCTAAACCCTAGCCACGCGGCGTGTTCTAATGGGCCGATACCGCTTCGCACGGATCGGTCGATGCAGGCTGTTGTATTAAAGTGACTGCGCACGGTCCAGATCTAAACATACTATTTCGTTAAGTGATTCTGTCTCACGCGTTAGATCTAGATCTAACGGCTCTCGATCAAACGACCAAAGTCTGGCGGCGCGCGGCGATGGCGAGCGGCGGCGCGCTCGGTCTATGGCATCGCGGTGGCTACAGAGGGGGTTGGGGTCAGTGGAAGTGCTTACCAGACTCGCAGCGATGTACTGAAGCTCAACATGGCGGTGGCTTGACAAGGGGCGCGCTGCAGTGGCCGTGGGAGCTCGTCGGAGTAGAGGACAGCCTCGGGCTCGGGTGGACGGCGACGTTGGCGACGTTCTGATCCGCCCTAACACAAACGGAGGGCATCAGCGGGTGCGCATCGATCATGCGAACAGGTTAGTGTCAAAGGGAAGGCACGAGGCGGTCGACTTTTAACTTAATCGCTCGCCGGAGTTGGAGACGGCATCGGGAACTTGCGGTGCTCGTTGGAGTCGACGACCTGGGGAAGTACAGGACGAACTAACTATGTCAGTAGGAACGCAAGGAGGTTGCGAAGCAGTTCGCATGAACCAAAGAGGAAGGCGCGCACGGAGCTCACCAGGATTGGTCGCCGGAGTGGGTTCTGTCTGCGGCGAGGTAATGGCAATTACTGGCAGCCTGGAGGCGCTTCGGGCTGGCTTTGTTGGGGGAAATGGCCGCGCGGGGGAGAGGGTCCTATAGCCAGAGCGGGGGCGAGGATCACGCGAGGAAACGCCGACACTAACTCGGTTTTAAAACGCGACAGTGAATGGCGGAGGAAACAGTCGACGACGTGGTCGTGGGCGTGATTTGGGGAAGATGGTGGTGAGCTGGCGAGGGTCTACCGGTCAGTGACTCATTAGGTAGCGTGGGTGTGGTGAGAAAAACAGGAGGAGAGGGAAATCTCGGGTGGGCTGGCTGTTGGGCTTGTTTCGCTTGTTGGGCCAAAATCCTGGCGCCAGCCTTTTCCTTTTCCCTATTCTTTTTCTTTTTTGGAATGAATTTCCAGGAACCTTTTTCAAATGATTTCAAAAGCTATTTGAATTCAAACCTTTTAAGGATTTTTGTAGTGTGCAACATTCATATTTCTGGGCATAAAAACATGTGGTCTCTCGGTACAAGCTTGGTTATTTTGATCAAACAAAATAAATAGTGATATGGCACTAGATTTGATCAAGTTTTGTAAATGGTTTTAAATTCACATTTGTTTTGCAAATTTTTGGTTTAAGCAATAGCAAGCAAGCAAAATATTCTGAGAGTAACAAGGTTTGATTCATGAACAACAATCTCTCATTGGAGAGTAGCATTTTATTTAATGCTGATCACATAAAATAATGAGCTCATATGCTCCTGTTTTTGAATTGATTTTTGAAATGAAAATCTACATGATCATGGATGCATGGATGCTATGCATGAGTTTTGAAACATGATTTTAGGTATGTTATAGTTACTTAAGGCTAGTTTTATCCAAGAAGTCCTTCACACCCAATGGGTGGCCAATACTGTGCTTGTACCCAAAAAGGGAGCCAAAGAATTAAGAATGGGTGTTGATTACACCGGCTTGAACAAAGCGTGTCTAAAGGATCTGTTTGCTTTACCTCGTATTGACCAAGACATTGACTCGACTGCTGGCTCGGAACTTCTGTGTTTTCTAGATGCATACTCAGGATACGACCAGATCAAGACGAGGAAGTCGGACCAATTGGCCACTTTGTTCGCCACACCTTATGGCACATTTTTCTATGTCACGATGCCCTTTGGGCTAAAAAACGCAGGTGCTACGTACCAAGGGACTACCCAGCGTTGCCTACATGACCAAATTGGTCAGAACATTCACACTTATGTGGACGATATCGCAATGATGTCTAAAAAGTCGAAGAACTTAATCTCTGACTTAAAGGTAACCTTTAATAACCTCTGAAAATACAACATGATGCTTAACCCCAAGACGTGTGTTCTTTGGGTTCTAGCCGGAAAATAGTTAGGCTTCATCATTTCCCAATGTGGAATCGAAGTCAACCCGGAAAATATCAAGGCCATCCTCAACATTAATTGTCCGACATGCCTAAAAGATATCCAACGGCTCATAGGCTATGTTGCAGCAGTAAGCCGGTTCATCTACCGACTTGGAGAAAATGCTTTGCCGCTATACAAGTGGCTGAAGAAGGCGGACAAGTTCGTATGGACAGATGGGGCAGAGGCTATGCTTAAGGAGCTAAAAAGAATACTTTCTTCCATGCCCATACTTGCAGCACCTGAGCCAATGGAGCCTATGTTGATCTACATGGCAACCACCAACTGGGTTATTAGCATCGTCGTCGTGGTGGAGTGGAAAGAACCAATGCATGAGTATAGAGTACAATGACCAGTTTACTATGTAAGCGAGGTCTTGACAGAGTCCAAGCAGCGTTACCCACACTACCAGGAGCTAGCTTATGGAGTGTTCCTTGCTTCTCGGAAGCTAAGGCACTACTTCCAAGAGCACCCTATCAAAGTAGTGAGCAAGGCTCCACTGTCCGACATCATCAACAACAGCAACGCTACATGAAGGGTTACAAAGTGGGGCATTGAGCTTGCTTTCTTCGATATCACCTACAAGAGACACTGCGCTATCAAATCTCAAGCCTTGGCAGATTTCATTGCATATTTGATGGAGATGCTAGATGATACTCCCATACCAGAACAAGAATATTGGGTGATGCCTTTGATGGGTTAAAGCTACTTAATGGATCGAGGGCTGGTGTACTGCTACAATCACCAACAGGAGAAAAACCGCACTATGTCCTGCAAATTCACTTTGAGGCTACGAACAACATGGCGGAATATGAAGAACTCATTCACGGACTTCGTGTATCCAAGGATATTGGCATCAAGCGCATAGTTTGCTTTGGAGATTCTGACTTGGTTGCCCAGCTGGTGGCTGGCACCTAGAACATGCGGAACCCTATGATGGTGGCATATCGATATGAAGTAGCCAAGATAGCCAAGTGCTTCGAAGGCTACGAAGTCAAGTACGTCCTGAGGGAGGAAAATGAGGTGGCTGATCTGCTGTCAAAGCTTGGATCATGGCGCAAACCAATTCCGCCAGGCATTTTCTATGGACCATCTATAGACCCCATCAATGAAGGGAGCGGACCCCAAGAACCCGGATAGAGTTGACTCATTTGTTAATGTAGTAACAATAGTCTCTCCGTCTTGGACAAAACCATTCATGAAATATCTCGTACATGGAACTTTGCCCATCGACAAGGTCGAAAGTCGGAAAATAGTACGTCGAGCAAAGGGCTACCATTATTAATGGGCAGCTCTATAAAAGGAGCACCACAAGTGTATACCTAAAATGTGTTTCCTAGCAGGAAGGTATTTATATCCTTCGTGAGATTCATCTCGGAGATTGCGGGCATCACGCCGCTCCTCGATCTTTTGTATCCAAAGCCTTCTGGCAAGGATTCAACTGGCTGACCGTGAAGGCGGACGCTGAGAAGCTAGTTGAGACATGCATCGGGTGTCACTATTATGCTCGGCAACCACATGTACCATCTCAAGAATTGCGAACCATACAAATAACTTGGTCATTTGTAGTCTAGGGGCTTGACATGGTTGGACCGTTGCAGACTGCACCTTGTGGGTTTACGCATCTGCTAGTAGCGGTTGACAAATTCACAAAATGGTTACAAGCTAAACCCATTAGAAAGCTTGATGGGGCAACTGCCTTTAGATTTGTCCGGGATTTGGTGGTGAGATTTGGTCTCCCACATAGCATCATCACTGACATCGGCAGTAACTTATCATGCGGAGAAGTAGAGGCTTACTATTGGGAAAAAGGCATCTGCCTTGACCTAGCATCTGTGGCTCATCCATAGTCTAACGGTCAAGTTGAAAGGGTCAAGGGAATAAAGCCACGTTTAGAAGCATCGTTGCATAGGGAAGAAGGAGCCTAGGCAGAGGAATTGTCATCTGTTTTGTGGAGTTTATGAACTACTCACAACATATCCACCGGCTATAGCCCTTTCTTCATGGTATATGGAGCAGAAGCAGTCCTACCTTCCGACATCCTCCACGATTCACCAAGAAATGCCGCATATGACGAGGATGACGCTAAAGAATCCAGACTCTTGGATGTGGAACTTCTCAAGGAGGAGTCAATGCTAGCATGCCAGAGATCCTTCATCTACCAGCAGAATCTATGTAGCGACCATAGTCACCATGTTCGGCATTGCTCATTTAAAGAGGGGGATCTGGTGCTCCGACTTAAGCAGACAAAGTAACACAAATTATTCCTTCCATGGGAAGGACCGTTCATCATAAGCAAGGCCCTACTGAATGGTTTCTATTACCTCATTGATAATCATGAGTTGGAAGGTATGGCAAATGAGGATCATAAGCGTAAGCGACAAGACACGGATGATGACTACCCGGAGCTTGATCGTCCATGGAACATAGCACAGCTACATCCTTTTTACACTTAGCATACTTTAATATCTACTGTGTATTTTTTATATGATCAATGAAATAAAGATTTTGGTTCACTCATATGCCTGAGTCTTTTACCTCCTTTATTGTTCATTTTTGGATCATATAAAACCTTTATGCACAAGATTTGCACTTGTGAAAATTCTGCCTACAGGCGTTAGCTTAAGTTTCTGGTCTACACGTTCTTTGTTGTTTTTATGTGGATTCTGGAGTAGTGAATTTCGGCACTCGGAAGTCGGCGATTTTGTGCTTAAGTTTTTGACGGTGCCATTGGGAATCATCACCTGAGTGCATGGTTCTAACTAAGGGTCTTCCGACTCATGAAAGGTCAAGCATAAAAACCAAAGTAATGGATAAGCCAGCACTTGCTTAAAAATATATACAAATATACATGCTGGAAATAGTTCTTGAGTAGTTGGAAGCTTATAGACAAGTGTTCCGCTTTAAGTGAACCACATTGTTTTTCTACATAAATAAACTGCTACAAGAAACAAGTAATACCAAATGATTTCATTCTTCTGGCGCAGGGGACTTTGAAGCTGTGTCGTTGGCGACAGGAGAGCCATCTTGGTCTTCAAAAAAGTCGGTGGTCTTCGAGGACTCGGAGCCATCCTGTTCAGTTTCGATAACCTCGAGACGCATGAAGACGTCCGCCTTGACCAATTGGGCGACCCTGGTGTCATAGCCGTTGAGAGAAGACCAGATTGCATCATTGTCGATCTCTCTCCATCTTCGTTCATGTCGAGGAGGCCATAGGTCACCATGTCAATGTCGGCATCATCATAGTGGGCCTTGACCATGGCTAGGGCCATCCTAGAGCCAGCCCGGGTACATGAAGCTTTCCATCTTACGATATGCTCGGGGGATCGGCGAAGGATCTCCAAGAACTTCATGACAGAATTCACCGCCTTGATGTTGATGTCCAGGGTCTTGGCAATTTCCTAAGCTTGGGTGATTGTAGTGTCGATAAAGTTACCGACAAGAACCATGCATTATTTTGGTGAAGGAGCATTGTTGGTTAGGGGAATGGGTGCTGCAATTCTGACAAGGACATTGGGAGGCATGAGTTCACCATATCATATCAAAAGTACTTGACTTATAGAAGTACAAGACAGAGAAAGTTTAACAAAGACACTGCTCTTAGCCTGATGGACAACCTCCGCCATGGAGTCCCATTCCTTTCAAAGAGTCTTCTATGCCTCAAGGTTCCGAGCATTCTGCTCATCGACAGCTTTTTCTGCTCCTTGAGGATCGCAATCTCCTCCTTAAGGCGCTTGATCTCCATGTTTGCAGATTCTTGCATAACAGTTAGCGCTTCTTCATGCATCTTCAGAGAATCATCCCTCTCCTGCTTTAAGATATTGTTTTTGCTGTCCAGCTCTTGATGTGCTTGGACTACTCAACAATATCCTTGGCCTTGGCGATAGCTTCTGCAAGTCAGAGAAATGGCAGAGCACAATGAGTTGTCGGAAGATAAAGACATAAGATCAAGTTGAGAATGAAACTGAAAACATAATAGACTCTTGACCTTGGCGATATGTTCCTTCGACAAGGCAGTTTTACCCTTTTCAGCTTCAAGATCCTTGCGCATCTTGTGGAACTTATCATTGGCGGTCACCCTCCAAGCATTCTCATTCTGCAAATACAAAAAGATTACTTAGTCTACTAAGAGCATCTATCCAGAATTATTTGGTTCCACCTAGAGGCTCGGGGGCTACAGTACCTTTCTTTAAGCATCTAGTCGAAACTATTTTTATTTCAACTAGAGGCTTGGGGGCTATAGTATCAAAAATTACAAACACTACGTATGCTACTCTAAAAGTATCTAGTCGTAATAATTCATTCAAACTACATACTTGGGGGCTACAGTACAAAGTTTCTTTCTTAGTCACTCTTACTTAGTGACTCTTAGTCACTCTAAATCCTCAGGGGATACAGTGGGATATTATATACAAAATACAAAGGCATAGAAAACTTACATATACAATGATCTTGAGGTTGTTGGCGCTCTCAGCAAACATCTTGCCAAAGGCAACTGTGTTAACTCGGAGAATTTCCGCCTGTTTGAGCAGCTCCTCAATACCACATGTAGGTGAAGTCGGCATTGTGCCGGGAGCCACAGTAGAGGTGCTCGGAGTAAGCACTGGAAAATAATCTTAGGGGCATCTGTCTGGCTCGTGGTCACCATAGGTCCGCCTCCTACCGTCACCTCCTTACCGCTTTAAGTGACATCCTTAGCTAGAGCTTCAGCCACTTTGAAGGAGGTACTTTCCTGCGTCGCCTGCTCGTCAGCGACAAGGATCGCCGCGGAAGCATCTGGGATCTTCTGTGAAGGAGTGTTGTCCACTTCCATGACAGAAGGATCAGATGCTAACATAGTCGGAGATCCGACAGGCGCGGTAGATGGTTGGATGGTAGGGGTAGGAGGAGCAATGGCAGGAGAGGCTTGGACAAACATATCTTTAATGTTTTTTAGAAGCCCTTGATGACTTGGAGGTCTTCTTAAAACTCAAGCTAGACTTTTTCCTGAAATGTACAATGTATAAGTACATGAATAAGAGGAGTACAACGACAATGTCGGGGGAAGAGAGGCTTACACAACACTTGGCGCTTTGGTCAAGGGGATGCTAGTTAATCTTCTTTTCTCCGCCTCCAGGGAGGCGGTGGACTTCTTGGAGGCTCCACCCTCCGTCTTTTTCTTCTTGCCTCCGCCGGCAGTTTTAGAGGTGGAGTTCTTCCGCTTTCGTGCCAGTGGGACTTCATCGTCGGACATGACAGTGACTTCCTTCATCTTAGGGTCATAAACTTGGGAAGCCATGCAGGTCTCCTCCAAGTCCCTGAGCTGTTAAGTGAAATCAATGTATTAGCCGGAAGTATATATTCAAGTCGGAAGAACTGGAGTATATGTTAAGACAATAAAAAAAGTTACCTTTGGGCACTTGTCATCCTCGAACATGCCATAGGTGAAGGTGAAGCCATGCTTGTGATCCTTCACCTTGACGATGTCCTTGAGGCGGAGCTTCATGGAGTCACTGGAAAAGTTATCCTCGGAAATCCAGAGGCTATCTTTTTTGTCCTTCATGTACTGACACATCAGATCCTCGCGGTGATGCATAGGCTGGATCCACCTGAGGAACCAGCACATGGCCAAGTCCAAGCCGGCCAGACCCGTCTCTATGAACCAGTCGATCTGCCTTCCGGCACGGGAGGATTCGTCGTTGTAAAGGAGGTGGGCTTGTGATCGCCATGTCGAGCCTTCAGTGGCGTCCCCATTGATGAAGTCCGGGTACGATGCTTCTCGGCCGGCCCGAGGAATGTCGGGGCCGTAGAAGTATGTATGTTGACAATTCTTGCAGGACTCACCTACAATGTTGAGGAAACACCGGCCATGCCAGATCTTGAAGCTAATGGTCCCAAAGTTTCTAATCTCCTCTTTGATCACTCCGGCTTCCCTCTTCAAGGTGAAGAAATATATGAATAGATCTAACCTAGGTCTAATCCCTCGGTATCCCTTGCATAGAGACACGTAGTTGCTAAGTGCAAGAATACTATTGGGGGACAGGTTCTGAGGTTAAACCCGGCAGTGCTCGAGGACCTGGATGAAGAAGTTGGACAACGGCAGGGAAACGCCGCGTATGAACTGAGCTTTGAGGTATAACTTTTCTCCGGGTTGGGGAGAAGGGATAACCTCGCCGGCCGAGCCGCCCGCCAGACCAGGCCCTCCATGCAGGGAGGTACCCCTTAGCAAGCATCTCCTTGATGTCGCTATTGGAGATGTCCGAGCCTCGCCATTCTCCTTTGTGGGAGTTAGCCTCCTCCTCCAACGGCTCCAGCGCCACTGGAATATGGTCATCGCCGTGGACTCGACCACCATGGATCGCGGCACCACCATGCGCCTCCGGTGGGACATGGACGATGCTGGATAGCTTGGCGGAAGACGCGCCGGGCGCCGACATCTCCGGTGTGCGGCTGCTGCTCGCCATTGAGAGTTGAGAAGGTGGACTAGAGATTGGGGGAAGTTAGGGTTTTTTCCTCTGTGTGTGCGCAATGTGCTCAAGGAGAGGCTTAGGCTAGAGGAAGATGACGACACATGAGCAAATGAGGTGAAAAGATAAAGTTACCACTGCGGTTGAAATATATAACTCTGGTGTCAAGATTCGTACAATATGATCTAATGGTTGATGCATGGACGGCGTGTGCGATAACATGCGCGAAATTTTTTCCATGTTCCCACCACCACCGCCAACGTATCGGATCCCTCGCATGGGAAAAACTACTATGATTGCGTTCTCTGCATGTGTGAGTTATGAGGCATTGCTGACCTATGGCCTACGTCATCTCACTGACATGTGCGGACGAACAGTCCCATCTGAAGATTCTGGCATGGACGGATCATGTCCGTCTACGAGAAGAGTATAATGGAAGACTCAGTGATTCTCCGACTTACGTATCAAAGATGGGGAATAGTGCAGGGTTCTTTGGAGGACTACAAGATAGTGCTTGTTGGTTTGCCGGCATCACCTAGACAAAGCATTCAACCTAAAGAGGCAAGACGGCGCAAGATCTCGAAGTTCTCCGGGGGCTACTGTTGGGGATATGCTAAATGGGTACCACCATTGCATGTCTCTAATCCGGATAACCCGAGTGGCCCATAGTTGGTAGCAAGGCCTATGGCCTGCTGGGCAGCCCAGTTAGATGGATCCAGAAGTTAGGCCCATGTCGGATAAAGGAAGGCTACGATGGAGTCACTGACATACTCAGAGCCTTGTAGTGCAAGACACTTAGACTAATTGTATCCAGTGTAGGATTATGTAACCTGTCCGTCTAGGACTCTTCCATGTAACCCTAGGACCTGGCGTCTTTATAAGCCGGACCTATGGGAGCCTTTAGGGCAGAATGACACAACTCATATCGTGCACAGTGAACCAATCCATGTAACTCGGAATTTCCCTTATAGTGATTTATAGTAGGATTAGGGTTCCGCCACCGTCATGGAACCTGAACCTAGGTAAGTTGTGTTACCTCCTACCCGCCAACCTACCACCTTAACCCACGTCTCTAAACACGGTATGTGAGGACCCCCTCCATGGCGTACTCATTGTCAATACCATGACATCTACCTTAATGAGATTAAAACTAAAAAATAATGCCATGGAATAAAAGAAAAGGGGAGATAAAAACAAAAGCTGAAATTCATGTTATGTTTAGTTCTTAAGCTCAAGTACTTTATATGAAGCATGGTCTGTTTTATGCCTATTAATATGTATCTCTTGCTTGTTCATATTTATGTTCAACATTAATAATAGGTGATAAAATAAATGTTGACATTATAAACTAGATGGCACATTCTTTAGATCTCTTTTTGCTAAGCCTTTTCTACACAAGATAAGACTTGTTCCAAGCACCTAAAACTAGACTAGGCATATCCACCTACTTGTGGCAAAAGCTACTTTGAAGTATAGTATGTATGTTAATCCTCCAAACAATCTTAAAAACACCTTTTTCATGTATTGTAAAGCTGATAAGGAAGTAAGGTTTGAGGTCATACCACTATGGAAATTTTTGTACTTCACATCTTATTAGTTGTTATTGGCTAAACCATGTTGGCATGGAACAAAGCTTTCAATGTTGAATATTAATCATGTTTAAGTTCTACCTATGGATTGCATCGATGTGAAATGAAATGTCCACACTGGAGTAGGCATGTTGGTAGAAAACACTCCTGAACCGCTATTCAAACCCATGTAAGACATAGGGGAAACTTATAGCATGATGATCCATGTTGATATGATTAATATGTCTGTTTTTCTTGCACTTCTCGAGTAGAGATACTTCCCCCTCCCACCTTGAACACAACCAAGGAATCATATCAAACTATTTTGCTAAATGAATACTTAAAATTCAATTGCTATAAAGAGAGTAAACAAGGGGGGCATGTAGCTACACAGGGGCAAGAGGTACTTCAGTGATGCGGTTTCACAAGACCAACATGAGTATACAATAACATGCCTAAGTTGAGTAGCATGAGGAGTGCAAGGTCATGGAGTAGGTGCATGAAACAATCAACTTGTAAGATGTGTAGCACACAAACCATATGAAGCTTTAACAAAGTGAAATAAAAAAGATACATGGAACCCCATCATTATTAGTATTGTTGACATGAACTACATAGCTCAAAATCTTATTTTATATTCTTTATGGACGATTAACATATGTATTCAATGCATACTTTCGATATGGGATGTAAAACATCTCAAGGGAAGACATAAAACTAAGAAGTGAGTCTTCTAACAAGGGGGGTGAAACTAAGAAGTAGCCCAAAGTAAAGGCATGAAAAACCAAATGCCAATCATGGAAAGAGTCTCTAATTTTATAGGTTCATAAAAGTTTGCTTGAAAGTGTATTTTGTTCATCATTTGTTTTATAACACCATCTCTTATTGTTCAAGATATTTATATATGTGTAAAATATACAACTTGATAGTACACTTGCATATTATGTTTCATTGAAAGGAATTGAGCATATGAACTCTACATGATGATGAAGGAAGAAAAGGTAACAAACTCCAAAGTCCATGTGTAGTTTTATCACCTACATGCTCGAGGATGAGCATAGGTTAACCTTGGGGATATTTATGCATGTAAAATGCATACATGAACTTTGTAGTTTGTTATCATGTTTCCCACATATTTGCATCATATATAATGTTATATCCCTATTTTATATTGATTTTGGGGGATTTACCAATGATCCCCTTTATTTTGGTGTAACCCTGCAGGGCAGAAAAACTTTGTTTTCAATATTTTTGATGTTTCAGGACCTTAACAAAGTCAAATGGACCTGAACTTTTGGGAATGCCAATATTTATCCACAAGAAGCATTTGGAGCACGAAAATCTCACTAGGATATCCAGGAGGTCCAAATGAGCCCAGGCCTGGTGGGCGCGCCACCCATGCTCGTTTCCTCCTTAGTCGTCTGATCGCCTCGATTCTTTTGCCCACGGACTTCTCTTGACCTAAAAATCCCTATATAAGGACCCCCTAAAGGGAATATGCCCTGAGAAGCAATAATAAAGTTGTTATTATATGTATTCCAATTATATGATAGATGTTTATTTTGCATTCTATAATTATATTAATACGGAAACGTTAATACATGTGTGTTTAATAAACAAATCCTAGTTATGCATCTCTTATAAACTAGCTCGTTGATTAAAAAGATGATCAAGGTTTCCTGATCATGGACATTGGATGTTGTTAATAACAAGGTCACAACAGTGTTGGAATGATGTGATGAACATTCATCCGAAGTATAGCATTACGATTAAATTCATTGTGTTTATATTTCTATAACATCATACAAAGTAATCCTAGTCCTTAGACCATGAGATCATGTCAATCACTAACACTGGAAGAGTATCTTGATGACATCATACATCACACTGTGACAGGGTTACTATAAAGGTGGGTTCAGTGCTATGAAGGTGTTATGTAGAGGCTCATGGATCAATAGTGAAATTTTTCCATCCCGATGACGGATAGATATACTCTGGGCCCTCTCGGTGATATCACATTAGTTATCTTGCAAGCAAGTGATGTGATCACTAGAATGTTATATCACGGGAACAAGAAAAGAGTGCAGGTCGGTAACGAGATCAAACTAGGTATGGAGATACCGATGATCAAATCTCGGACATGTAACATATCACGAGACAAAGGGATTAAGTTACTAGCGTAAAAGGTTCTCACGATCACAGAAGTCATCGTTGAATGTGTGGGAGTCAGTATGGATCTCCAGGTCACGCTTCTAATTATTGATACGAGAGGGGTCTCGATCATGTCTACATTATTCGCGAACCGTAGGGTGATACACTTAAGGGATACCAACACCATTTGGACAAAATATGTTCTAGACGAAAGAATTGTAAAGCGCTAGAATTATTTCAATGGACACCGAAATTGTTTCGGGTGAAATTGCTGAAATTGGTTCTACATGTGAAATTGAAAAGTAGCAAGGGGTTTTATGTAAATGTTGTTAATTAATGTAATTGAAAAAATTCTAAATAAATAAATAAAAGTAGTTTTATTTAATGAGAGATTACATTAAATTTGGTGGAAAATTAATGGGAATTTGAGTGGAGAAAATGTAGAGCCAATTTGTGAGTGGGAGCTTCACTCACATGAATGGAGGAAGGGGTGGGGAAGCCCCCATGGCGCCGGCCATGGCCCTTGGGGTGACCCCCCTCCTCCTATAAAAGTCCCCCCTCTCCCTCTCTCTCTCACACACACACCTCCTCGTGAAAGATCTCTCTCCCCCTCTAGAATTATTTCCCCATGGTCTCAGACTAGCGAGATACATGTTCCGGTGGATTTTCGTCTGGAAGGAGTTGCTGATTCCGCTGCATCGCTGGAGCAAGGAGGTGGAGGATATTTTTGGCCTAAACGTGTGTGGGATCACGGATGCGCTGCTGATTTGTAGCACTGGACTTCTTCTCGATCATGAGATCGTTAAGCATTTGACTACATCATCCACGAGTTCAACCTCGTTAAAACTTTATCGGTAGACAAGGGTATGTTATCTATGGATGTATATCCACATGTAGCTTGTATATAGTAGATAGTTCTTGGTTCTTAGTAGTTCCCATCGTAGGAATTTTTGTTTCCTATGCTGCGAACCCAACTATGATATCAGAGCCTGATCTATGCGTAGATGCTTTGCACGGGTAGTACACATATGAGTATGTGGGCGGTGATGATCATGTTATTTATTCTTGTTTTTATTTTTCATATTGCTGGCATAGTGGGATGAAGCGGCCCAGACTAACTTTACATGTCCTCGCACATGAAACCAGTTCCACGCTTGACATGCAACTAGTTTTGCATAAGTGGCTAGCGGATTTCTGTCTCTCCTACTATAGTCAATATCTGATTTACAACGAGTTGCTAATAATTTAGTTATCATCGTTGTGGTTCCATGTTTGTAGGTAAGAATGGTTCTATCTTCGAAATCCCTAAGCCACATAAAACTTGCAGTGGATAAATTAGAAGCGTCTAGTTTAGATTGTTGTTCGGCTAGTGTCATGGTATGGTAATTTTGTAAGTTGATGTATAGTTGATACTCTTACAACGCATCTAACGTGTAAGTTCCATAGACATTGGCCTTACACACAAAGGAATGATAAAGATCATACCACGATGCACATGATAGTGATCAAATGCAAGAACCATATCATTTGACTTTTCACATATGATGTTTTTGCATCTTATATTGCTTGTTGGCGTTTTATTAGCATTATAAGATGATCCCCCATTTAGATATCAAGATAAAAATGTGTTCTCCCTTAAGTATGCACTGATTATGTTTTGCCGCTTCAAGACATCATGTGATGATCGGGTGTACTTGAATCCATGATCATATTTCGGGTATAAGATAGTTTTACATATGCAAGTACTAAGGTTCTTACTTGGCGAGCCTAGCATGTATAGACATGGCCTCGGAACACGGACGAAAAGGTTAAGCATGAGTCATATATTTGATGTGATGCCCATATACATGCTCTCCTTTGAAACTACACCGACTCGTGTGATGATCGGACTTGGTTTAGTGGATTTGGTTCATGTAATCACCAAAAAGACACGAGGGATGTTGTTTTTGAGTGGGAGTTCATTCATAATTTGATTAGTTGATCTCGATCTATCATAAACTTAGTATAAACTTTACAAATTCTATTGTAGATGGCACCACCTACTTTTAATTTCAATGTGTTCACGGAGAAAGAGAAAATTGCGATGAATGGTAGCAACTTTACCGAATGGGCCATGAATTTGAGGATTATCCTCACTACTACACAAAATAAATATGTGCTAGAAGAGCTGCTAGGCACCCCACCACTTTATGATGCTCCTAACAAAGAAAAGAACGTCTATTTGACTCGTCAGGAGGACCACAACTTAGTTCGTTGCGGCATAATGTATGTGCTAGAGCCAGAACTTCGAAAGCGTTTCGAAAATGTCAATGCCTTTGATACAATGGGTGAATAGAGAATGATTTACGATACCCATGCTGCCATAGACAGTTATAATGCTTCTGAAAAGTTCTTTAGCTGCATGATGGAAGAGAACATCTATGTTAGTGAGCACGTACTCAAAATGCCTGGGTATTCCGATAAGCTTGTGTCCTTGGGAATAATGATTCCCATTGACTTAGGCATACATCATATTCTCCAATCTCTGCCACCTAACTATAAGAGCTTCGTGATGAACTATCACATATAGGTCATGAAGAAGTCTCTCCCCGAGCTTTTGTCAATTCTTAAGACTACAGAGGTGGAGATCAAGAAAGAACATCAAGTGTTGATGATCAATAAGACCACCGGTTTCAAGAAAGACAAGAAGGGTAAACAGAAGAGAAAGAAGGGCGGCAAATCTGTTGCCGCGCCTAAAAAGAAATTCCTAGATGGCCCTAAGTCTGATAACAAGTGCTATTATTGTAAGAGGACTGGCCATTGGAAGCGCAACTGCCCCAAGTATTTGGCAGACAAGAAGGCCGGCAAGGCAAACAAAGGTACATATATGATATACATGTTATTGATGTGTACTTGACTAGTACTCGTAGTAGCACCTAGGTATTTGATACTGGATCGGTTGCTAATATATGTAACTCGAATCAGGGACTGCGGAACAGGCGACCGCTAGCAAGGGGTGATGTCATGATGCGTGTCGGCAATGGATCAAGAGTTGATGTGATCGCCATTGGAACGTTGCCTCTCCACTTACCGTCGGGATTAGTGATAAATCTAAATAATTGTTATTTGGTGCCTGCACTAAGCATGAACATTGTATCCGGATCATGTTTGATGCGAAGTGGTTATTCATTTAAACCTGAAATCAATGGTTGTTTGATTTATATGAATGATATCTTTTATGGTCATGCACCTGTGATGAATGGTTTATTTCTATTGGATCTCGATAATAGTGTTACACATATTCATAATGTTGATTCTAAAAGGATTAAACTTGATGATGGTATATTTGTATGTATGTGGCACTGCCGTCTATGTAATATTGGCATTAAACGCATGAAGAAACTCCATTCAGATGGACTTTTGGAATCACTTGATTTCGAATCATTTGATACATGTGAGCCATGCCTTATGGGCAACATGACTAGAACATCGTTTTCTGGTTCAATGGAATAGGCGATAGATTTATTGGAAATCATACATACTGATGTATGTGGTCCAATGAGTGTGTCAGTGTGAGGTGGATATCATTATTTTGTTACTTTCACGGATGATTTGAGTAGATATGGGTATATCTATTTGATGAAACACAAGTCTGAAACCTTTGAAAAGTTCAAGGAATTTCAGAGTGAAGTGAAAGATCATCATAATATAAAGATAAAATTTTTGTGGTTCGACCCGGGAGGTGAGTATCTAAGTTATGAGTTTAGCGCACATATGAGAGAGTGTGGAATAGTTTCACAACTCACACCTGCCGGAACACCACAACGTAATGGTGTGTTGGAATGTCATAATCATACTTTATTAGATATGGTTCGATCTATGATGTCCCTGATTGACTTTCCATTGCCATTTTAGGGTTATGCACTAGAAACCGCTGCATTCACTTTAAATCGGGCACCATCTAAATCCGTTGACAAGACACTGTATGAATTATGGTTTGGAAACAAACCTAAGCTGTCATTTCTTAAAGTTTGGGGATGCGAGGTTTATGTGAAGAAACTTCAGCCTGATAAACTTGAACCCAAAGCAAAAAAAATCATCTTCATAGGATACCCTAAGGAAACTATTGGGTATTCCTTCTATCACAGATCCGAGGGCAAGGTTTTCGTTGCCAAGAATGGGTCCTTTCTAGAGAAAGAGTTTCTCACGAAAGGTGTGTGTAGTCGGAAGGTATAACTCGAAGAGGTTACTGAACCTTCTCTTCATGAAACAACGAGTGGCGCCGCGCCGGAAATTGTTCCGTAGCTGACTTCATATAATGAAGAGGGAACTAATGATAATGATCATGAAACTCCAAAAGAGAATACTACCAAACAATGCAGGTCAAGCAGGACACGTGCAACTCCTGAACTGTAAGCAAATCCTATTATGAATTTCATGGTTGATGAAATAGATGACCCTGCGACATATGAAGAAGCGATGATGAGCCCGGATTCCAACAAATGGCTAGAAGCCATGAAATCTGAGATGAAATCCATGTACGAAAACCAGGTTTGAACCTTGGTGGACTTACCTCACGACCGAAAGGTCGTTGAGAACAAATGGATTTTAATAAGAAAAACTGATGTTGATGGTAATGTATCCATCTATAAAGCTCGAATTGTCGCAAAGGGGTTTCGAAAAATTCAAGGAATTGACTACGATGAGACATTCTCTCCTATAGCAATGTTAAATTCGGTTAGGATTATGTTAGCAATTGCTGCATATTTCGATTATGAGATATGGAAGATGGATGTCAAAACTGCATTCCTCAATGGCAACATTGAAGAAGAGTTGTATGCGATACAACCAAAGGGTTTTATCGATCCTAAGGATGCTAACAATGTATGCAAGCTTCGGCGATCCATCTATGGACTGAAGCAAGCATCCCGGAGTTGGAATCTCCACTTTGATGAGGTGATCAAAGAGTTTGGATTTGTCCAAACTTATGGAGAGGCTTGTATTTACAAGAAAGTGAGTGGGAGCAATGTGGCATTTTTGATATTATACGTGGATGACATATTACTGATCGAAAATGATGTAGATCTTTTAAACAGTGTTAAAAGTTATCTAAATAGCAATTTTTCAATGAAGGACCTAGGTGAAGCATCATACATATTAGGCATAAAGATCTATAGAGATAGATCAAGATGCCTAATAGGGCTATCATAGAATACATACCTTGATAATATTTTAAAGAAGTTTAAAATGGACGAAAGTAAGAAGGGGTTCTTACCTATGTTGCAAGGCAAGACATTGAGTAAGACTCAAAGTCCGGCTACGACGGAAGAAAGAGAGATAATGGATAAGATCCCCGTAACACCCCAGTTTTAGTAAATCAATATTTAGGGTTGATTGTGCATCCATGAGCATAATTCCTTAGAAATGCATTGAAGAAAATAACCAAACCCTAAACCCTACCCTCTCCCTCTATTTGAAAACAATTCAAATGGGTTTGAAAATGTTTGAAAAGTGCAACATGTGTGGAGACCAAACAGTATAGAGGGCCCCTGTGTGTTCCAAATAATTTTATAAAGTTCTAGTATTTTTTAAATACTCAAAAACAGATTTTGGATTTGAAAATATAAACAGGAAAGTGAAAACAGAAAAAGAAAAGCTTCTGATAAAAAAATGCAGCCAGAAACCTTCCATGCCACAGCCCAACCTCTCCCTCCCTTCCATGTCGCCCACGCGCGCAACACCCACAGCCAGCCATGGTCCATCTAGCCCAAGCCAACCCAGTACAGCCCATACCCCTTCGCTTCCCTGCTCGTCGTCTTCGACAACGACGGCGAGCAGCTGCGTGCGCGCACCATCGCCGTTGATCCTTGCCGCTTTCTCCCGGCCGTCCGTCGAGCTTTGATCTCGTCTTCCCCATGCCCAAAGCTCAGCGCCGTCGACCCTACCGCTATTCTGCTCCACCTTCAGCCTCACCATCATGGATGTTAGATTCACGGTGAGCTTCTGAGCCTTCTCGCCCTTACCTCGCTTCCTGGCATCGTCTGTATCGCCCCAGCGTCGAGCGCCGCCGCTCGCCATCATAGTCCGTCGCTGGGCTTCCTTCTCCGATGACCTTTAGGAAGCGGCGCAACCATATTTACGTTTCCCGCATCATGCTCGCACAAACGCACCCAGCAGCGCTGCCCCGCTTGCTGTGCTCCGCCGTCTTCGGCGACCACCTGACGGTGGCCATCGTGATGACATCACGCTGGAGTGGCCCGCTGGTCCGCTGAACTTTGACCGCCACAGTCGCAATCGACATGGCCCAGGCCCCACAAGTCAGCCACTATGGCTAGGCTCTGCCTAAGTGAAAAACGACCCCCACCCCTCTGATGATGTCATAATGATGCAGTAAAGTTAATAAAGGTTTAAATAATTCCAGAATTTGATATAAACTTGTAAAATCAATAACTTATTATTTATAAGTCAGAAAAATACAAATAATATATCAAAATGTTCAGAAAAATGAAACCTAGCTATTTAAGCTATAATCATGCATTATTAATCAACTTTCAAGACAAGTTTGATTATAAGAACATAGTAACCCCTCATAGGTGATTCAAGAGTTCCCCCGAGTTAGGGTTTTCACCCCTCAGAACCCCAATAAAGTTGTCGAGCATGCCTTAGGGTTACTTTTCAATACAATTCAATTTGTAATATCATCATACTTGCTTGAGCATTGCATCGATGCCATGTGTTGATTGTTTCCCCTCTTTTTCCGGTGTTTGGTTCTTCCCGGTAGAATACGATATCAAGATCAAGATCGAAGACCGAGGTCAACACCGTCGAAGTTCTAAGATCGACGAACAATACTTGACCAACTGTAATCGAGTCAAGATGAAGGCTCCCGAAGATCTGTTTATCTACTATCAACTAGCAAAGGCAAGCATAGCCCCACCATGATATAATCCTATGATTTCGAAAGCATTTCAATTCCTTCCATCATTGCATATGATTATACTATGGTCTTTTATCGACAGATAGAGTACCCTATCTATTGCTTTACTCCCTTTGAGCTTATATTACCTGATCTACTTCTCCTAGCATAACTAGGTTTGGCTTGTGTGCATTGCTAGAGCTTATATCTATGTCCTTCTTAGCCATGCATAGATGTTGAGTCTGGTCCATCCAGATGATGTATCAGATGCAGAGAATCTAGTATGACAGGATATCATGATGAGATGAGATCAGTGATATGAGATTAAACATGTTAAGACTTGTATGGGAGGCCACGGTGGGATGTGGTTTTTCTAGTCCCATGCTCGCGACCACTAGGATCTGAGTTCTTGCCTTTGGAACCGAGATGAGCGTATAGCCACACGGGACTTGGGAACCCCTCCCCTGATTAACTTTCCTAGTATATTCCATGAGTCACATAGTTCGGCGTTCCATTTGACATATGCATAGAAAACCTTTTGAAAGATTTGTCGGGTGAAGGTGCATTCATAACAGGTAGGGAAGCTTGGCTGCGGTTGCTTGGGGTTGATGGCGTCCATGGTAAACCAACCTCGCCTCACATCTCTAAGTAACGGCTTCGTGATTTGACCCTTTACGACAGAACCATACGTATTGCGTGACTCATGGTCTCGGCAAAAGCAAGGTAAAGGTCATGGCCAACAACCCTTTGTCGGCCTTCCAAGGAAGAGGGCTAATGTACTGGCATTAAGAGTCGGTTGGTACATGTGGGTAAAGTTGTACACCCCTACAGGGTTAAATCTTTTCGAAAATCCATGTTCACGGTTATGAATGCTTGGTGACCAGATTCTAAGATCATAGAGAATTTTAACCTAATCGTAAAACTTGGCAGATCAACGTGTGCTTAAGGATGCTTCCTCATGGGTACGAGGGGGTGATCCTAGATAGGGTTCAGATGAGGATGATTTGGTGGATATCAAAAGATGATGATCAATACTTTTCGGAGACATCGCTCTCTTATCCCCTTTTAAAAATATTCTTATTAGACGATACTCTTCTTCCTCTTGTTTACAAACAAAGATGGCTTTATGCAAAACAACCCTACCAGCCATAAGTCTTGCGGAGTACACCCCGTACTCACCCTTGCTTTGTTGATACTTTTGGCAGAGTAAGTGTTCCCCTGAAGATCAGTTTGGTACTACATCGACACCGACGAGTAGCTTGGGGTTCCTGGCCGGCAGCTTGGAATCTATGGGCTGGGACGTCATCGTTATGCTTCAGGCCTCTTAGGCCATTTGTTAAGTTTGCTATACTTAATAGCATAATTTGCCTTCCATTGTTTGATGTTTGTGGTTAGTGACCTCTACTTGTAATATTTTGGTTCTTTGCTCAATTATGAGCTTGCTGTAATAAATTTTGTGTCATAGGGTCACTGCCGTGTTACCGATTCTTCACTGGATATCCTCGAGCTCAAGGTTAAGCTTATGTCAGACGGAGTTCTGGGATTTGTTTAGCCCTAATCCTGGGGGTGTCATAGGTTTTGGTATTAGAGCAGTACCGACCGTAGGAAAACCTTGCTATTGGTCGATGTTGAGTCTAGTGTTTGTGAAAAACTATCTTAAAAGTTGAAAAGTATTTGTGAAATCTCTAATATGCTTATTTTTCTTCTTATCCAGTCTCGCTCTAACTCTGGGTCATCTCATCTGGTGTTGACTCTGAAAAGGTTTTATACCTCTTCTAGTCTTTCAAAGCTTAGGTGCCTTCTAGGCATGTCGTTTCTAAGCCAGTTGACCTAGTGTTGAGTTCTCTAGAGTTGTGTGTTTTGTGATTTCCTTGTTTCCCTTTTGCCCTGCTTCATCTGAGGGATTCCTTTCCATCATGATCTCTCTATCTTTTGGACCCACAATTTTATATTGTTGGATCTACAGTGTTCTGTTCTAGGCTTCGAGGTTTCCTTTCGCCTCGAGTGCCTCCTTTTTGTTTGTTTGCGTACTTCAGAAGGTGTTCCTTCTTTTGGAAGTTACCTGGTGATTACTACCTTGTAGTGTACGCCATGTCACTCAGGTAGTAGTTATTCCTTTCTCGGGTTTTAACCTTTGGACTTGAACCGAAGATCCCAGATTGTGCTGGATTCTATGGTTGTGAATCTTGTACATGAAGCTGGTCTTTAACCCAAGATCCTTCCTTTGATCCCTGTTGTTATGTTCACACATTACCTCAGGATGGCTGGTACTACAATTCTAGCCTTCAAGCTTGTGGTCTTTGTCGCAATAGAACTGTGACAACTAAGAACTTCCCCTACCACATGCTATGGCAGATGTTCTTTAATGGAACCAAACAGATCACGACAAGAGTACTCCTCGAGAGTCTCTCATCTATACCCGTGACTCTGCCACACCTTTCCCCTTCTTGCATTGGTTTTCGGAAGATTGAAAGTCTATGCATCCACATCTCGGGATTCCATCCTGAGCATGTTTCCTTTCCCCTTGTTGTTTTCCGACCTCTGTCTACCAGTTGGTAGCCAAGTAGTACATGTGCATTGGTGTTCTCCGATGTAATATACTCTTGTGGTCCGTCAAGACAAACCATTTCAGAATGTCTAGGAGAAACAAACTCCAGTATCTCGTGATATCCAGGACCAGGTCAAAGTGTTGTAATCCGCAGATCAAGAAGCATTGATTAGCTTCTGTCTATTCTACCTTAAAGTGTCACACTCTTTTATACTAAGAGGTCGTGCTAATTTTTATGACCCCTTAATGAAGTGATGCTTTCACACATCTTTACCCACCCTTCCTCGAGCTTTCGCGCTCGTGAGTGATGCGTGTGCGTAATAATGTGGCTATGTGAGGTTATTAGTAATTATTATTATTTTGAACTCTAAGGACATTCTTAGTGTGATTGGTTAATCCTATCACTAAGCGAAGTTTGATTGTGCTACCAAGTCCGTTATCCAGGTGCACTCTCTTTAGTCAAAGAGTTAGGCTTATGCCAAAACTCTGAGACTATGTCTTCTTTCCTTACAAAGCAAGTTTCCTCTCGAACTAAGTGACATATCGGTGGTTCGTGATATTCTATAGATGTCTACTAGAAGTACCTCCATGTTGCCACATGACCGTGTTGTAAAGCTCTTGAGCAAGCAAGTTCTCTGAACTGCACCTTTTCTCCAAGGATCCATACTGGAAACCCCTGAACTAGTTGGTTGAGCTTAAACAACAACTTGGAGAGTTGTAAGACAAAAGTTCTACCCGACCCAGTTCCTTTGTAAAAGGATGTCTAGTTTTGTTCATGTTGAAGAAAGATATTATCCCCTTCGTGGGTATGATATCAACCCCTCCTTTGATTTGATTGGGTTATCGTCAAATCAAACTCAGTTCCAAGGACTATCTTGATGATGTTTCTACTTGTGATGTTTCACTTGAGTACATTTTCATGTCCTTTGGTCTGACCAATATTCTTGCTTTGTTCATACGACATATGAGTCCATCTTCTTGGAGTGTCTCGATAAGGTTTTTGTTGAGCCCATCGACAATATCCTTATCTCCATCATGTTAAGTTAGATTCATATGGAACATTTGGTGTTAATGTTGGAAACTTTCGAGAATCATCTTCGAGTTATCTCATAGTATGAGTTCTGGATGTTAGAAGTAACCTTTTCTGGTTCACGTGCAATTTTTGAAAGATGTCGCCATGGATTCAAGAAGAGTTATCTCCGTTCCTTAAGGATACATGTGTGTTTTATTGTTAGTACTTTATGTGTATGCAGTTGTCTTTCGACAAGTTGCTAACACATGAGTATAGCAATCTAGCTCAGTCTTTCAGAGCTTGACATTGTAGTTCCATCTTGAGAATCTAGTAACTTTACCTTTGCGGTAAATGTTGCAAACTATCTATTCAGATATGCTGAGTCTAAAGTATCATCCAACCTAACCAAAGCTGAATCTCAAGCAGTAATGATGGTTGGTATTCCTCATGGTTTTGACATAGGTATCTTTGTAAATCTAGCAAGATTGATGTAATGGTTGACATACTTACCCGGAAAGACCCTTTGTCATATTCTCTTGATTCAGCAATAACAACCACCCTTCATAAGGCTTCTTCTATGATTTATTATAGGAGTTGTGCTTATGTTTTTTTGTATCCGAAGTCCGACCTTTACTTGATGTCTGATTTATCGAACATCAAGGAGAACATTTAAACTAGTGTTGCTAAATGTCTCTCGGTCGATCCTCCAGACTCTTTTATGTTGGCAATCATTGTTGTGCCGAGTAATTAAAGTCTGGGAATGAAGTTTCTTTCTTCCCGTGTCATCAGGAATCTTCTTAAGTATTCATCTTCGTGGTGTAAAGTGATATCATGATCTTGGCAAAGATTTTGATAAATTTGGATGAATAAAGAGTTTCCTTCATTATCTTAACCATGTTATAAGAGTGACTATGATTTTGGTAATTTGTAGTTCCTCTTGCTACATGTTCCTTGTGACTCTTATGAGTCCTCTCCACCAAAACACCTTTCTGTCTTAAGCCTTCTGTTGGATGAAAGAGTGACCCTTCTGTTTCAAAAATAGTTCAACAGCTTGGTTTTGTTGATCCATATCTCTACAACCTGAAATCTCTATTTAAATCATTTAGTAGAGGTTTCCTACCGAAGTCTGTGGTCATGTTCTTTCTGTTGAAAGCTCTCCATTTAGAAGTTTAACTCTTCTGAGAGTTCTATGGTTTCAATCCTTATGAAGCCCATCTATCTAACCATTTTAAACCATCTCCTCTTGTTCCTCCGTTACCTTGATGTGTTTCATGTCGTCAGCTTAGAGTTGTTTCTAAACACTCCATACATGAGTTGACCATGAGATACTCTGTGTTGTTTAGTGTGTCTCCCTCTTATCTTTAGAGTGGCCTTGTCTCTTTATCTCTTTGTCTCTCTTCCTACCTTTGGAATCCCGGGTCGTGATTCTCGTAAGGGGGATAGAGCTGTAACACCCCAGTTTTAGTTAATCAATATTTAGGGTTGATTGTGCATCCATGAGCATCATTCCTTAGAAATGCATTGAAGAAAATAACCAAACCCTAAACCCTACCCTCTCCCTATATTTGAAAAAAATTCAAATGGTTTTGAAAATGTTTGAAAAGTGCAACATGTGTGGAGCCCAAATAGTATAGAGGGCCCCTATGTTCCAAATAATTTTATAAAGTTCTGGTATTTTTGAAATACTCAAAAACAGATTTTGGATTTGAAAATATAAACATGAAAGTGAAAACAGAAGAAGAAAAGCTTTTGATAAAAAAATGCATCCAGAAACCTTCCAGGCCGCAGCCCAACCTCTCCCTCCCTTCCATGTCGCCCACGCGCGCAACACCCGCATCCAGCCATGGCCCATCTAGCCAAAGCCAGCCAAGTACAACTTGTACCCCCTTCGCTTCCCTGCTCGTCGTCTTCGACAACGACGGCGAGCAGCTGCATGCCCGCGCCGCCGCCGTCGATCCTCGCCGCTTTCTCCCGGTCGTTCATCGAGCTCTGGAGCGAAGATAAGAACGCCACGATGCCCCCCTCTACCCTATCTCCTTTTCCTCCTCTCTAGCCACCTCTCTCTTTTTCCCTGCGCGAGATCGAAACCCTAGCCGACGAAGGTCGCCATCGTCCCGCCATCTCCAGCCTCCCCTAGCCATCTGAGACCGCCACGAGCTTCGCCTCGCCTTCCTCTTGCTCCTGGTTAATGGAATCGAGTCAGGGAGCCTCCAGTCGTCAGCTTTGATCTCATCTTCCCCATGCCCGAAGCTCGCCGCCGTTGACCCTACCGCTGTTCTGGTCCACCTTCGGCCTCACGGTCACACCTGTTAGATTCACGGTGAGCTTTTGAGCCTCCCCGCCCTCACCTCGCTTCCTGGCATCGTCTATATCGCCCCAGCGTCGAGCGCCGCTGCTCGCCGTCATAGTCCGTCGTTGGGCTACCTTTTCCGATGACCTTTAGGAAGTGGTGCAGCCATATTTACGTTTCCGCATCGCGTTTCGCTGCAAACGCACCCATCGGTGCTTCGCTTCCGTGCTCCTGCCTCCGGCGACCACCTGACGCTGGCCGTCATGATGGCATCACGCTGGCGTGGCCCGCTGGTCTGCTGACCTTTGACTGCCATGGTGGCAATCGACATGGCCTAGGCCCCACAAGTCAGCCACTATGGCTAGGCTCTGCCTAAGTGAAAAACGACCCCCATCCCTCTGCTGATGTCATAATGATGCAGTAAAGTTAATAAAGGTTTTAAATAATTCCAGAATTTGATATAAACTTGTAAAATCAATAACTTATTATTTATAAGTCAGAAAAATACAAATAATATATCAAAATTTTCAGAAAAATGAAACCTAGCTATTTAAGCTATTATCATGCATTATTAATCAACTTTCACACAAGTTTGATTAGAATAACATATTAACCCCTCATAGGTGATTTCGGAGTTCCCCCGAGTTAGGCTTTCACCCTCGGAACCACGATTAAGTTGTTGAGCATGCCTTAGGGTTACTTTTCAATACAATTCAATTTGTCATATCATCATACTTGCTTGAGCATTGCATCGATGCCATGTGTTGATTGTTTCCCCTCTTTTTCCGGTGTTTGGTTCTTCCCGGTAGAATACGATATCGAGATGAAGATCGAAGACCCAGGTCAACACCATCGAATTTTGAAGATCGACGAACAATACTTGACCAACTGTAATCAAGTCAAGATGAAGGCTCCCGAAGATCTGTTTATCTGCTATCAACTAGCAAAGGCAAGCATAGCCCCACCATGATATAATCCTATGATTTCGAAAGCATTTCAATTCATGCCATCATTGCATACGATTATACTGTGGTATTTTATCGACAGATAGAGTACCCTATCTATTGCATTAATCCCTTTGAGCTTATATTACCTGATCCACTACTCCTAGCATAAATAGGTTTGGCTTGTGTGCATTGCTAGAGCTTATATCTATGTCCTGCTTAGCCATGCATAGCTGTTGAGTCTGGTCCATCCAGATGATGTATAAGATGCAAAGAATCTAGTATGATAGGAGATCATGATGAGATGAGATCAGTGATATGAGATTAAACATGCTAAGGCTTGTATGGGAGGCCATGGTGGGATGTGGTTTTTCTAGTCCCATGCTCGCCACCACTATGATCTGAGTTCTTGCCTTTGGAACCGAGATGAGCGTATAGCCAAACGGGGCTTGGGAACCCCTCGCCTGGTTAACTTTCTTAGTAGATTCCATGAGTCACATAGTTCGGCATTCCATTCGACATATGCATAGAAAACCTTTTGAAAGATTTGCCGGGTGAAGGTGCATTCATAACAGGTAGGGAAGCGTGGCCGCGGTTGCTTGGGGTTGATGGCACCCCTGGTAAACCAACCTCTCCTCACATCTTTAAGTACTGGATTCGGGATTTGACCCGTTACGGCGGAACCATAGTTATTGCATGACTCATGGTCTCTACGAAAGCAAGGTAAAGGTCGTGGCCAACCACCCTCTGCCGGCCTTCCAAGGAAGAGGGCTAATGTACTGGCATTAAGAGTCGGTTGGTACGTGTGGGTAAAGTTGTACACCCCTGCAGGGTTAAATCTTTTCGAAAAGCCGTGTTCACGGTTATGAACGCTTGGTGACCAGATTCTAAGATCACAGAGAACTTTAACCTAATCGTAAAACTTGGTAGATCAATGTGTGCTTAAGGATGCTTCCTCATGGGTACGAGGGGGTGATCCTAGATAGGGTTTAGATGATGATGATTTGGTGGATATCAAAAGATGATGATCAATACTTTTCGGAGACGTCGCTCTCTTATCCCCTTTTTAAAATATTCTGATTAGACGACACTCTTCTTCCTCTTGTTTACAAACAAAGATGGCTTTATGCAAAACAACCCTACCAGCCATAAGTCTTGCGGAGTACACCCCGAACTCACCCTTCCTTTGTTGATACTTTTGGCAGAGTAAGTGTTCCCTTGAAGATCAGTTTGGTACTACATCGACACCGACGAGTAGCTTGGGGTTCCCGGCCGGCAGCCTGGAATCTATGGGCTGGGACATCATCGTTATGCTTTAGGCCTCTTAGGCCATTTGTTAAGTGTGCTATACTTAATAGCATAATTTGCCTTCCGTTGTTTGATGTTTGTGGTCAGTGACCTCTGCTTGTAATATTTTGGTTCTTTGCTCAGCTATGAGCTTGCGTAATAAATTTTGTGTCGTAGGGTCACTGCCGTGTAACCGATTCTTCACAGGATATTGTCACATCCCAAAATTTTCCAAATTTTGAAATGTGAAAAAATAAATAAACAAAATAAATAATTGTTGAAATTTAGGGTGAAAAGAAACTTTTTGTTTCTAAATGGAAACATTAAATCCCATCTTGAGCAAACTTTTAATAAAATTTGAATCCAACTAAATTCAAATCAAGTGAAATGCATTCTTCATAAATGCATCTTGAAATTTAAACACTTGGAAAATAAAAACCAAATCCCTAAAACCCTATGGAAGAAAAACATTTCCAAGTTATCTCAAAGACTAAGGATTTGATCCATATAAAAAAAATTTCAACAAACATTTATAAATGAAAAAATGATAAATAGAAATATTATAAACCAATGGAAATTGGTTTCACTTAAATTGGAGCCATGGATAAAAACTTATGATTTGAATAACTTAAGAGGGAATTTATTCCCAAAGCTAATAAAGCACCTATCTAAAATCCATGCCAAATGTTGAGCAAATAATCCTAAAGATATTTAAAAGGATAAACAAATATTAAATAAGATTTTACAATTGGAATCACCAAGTTTGGAGATTAAATAAAAAGATATGGATTTTACAAGATAAAGAAAGAGATAATAAATAAGGAGTATTTAAAAAGCTAAATTAAATCTTGGCCAAATCCATAAGCAAATGAAAATGAAGATAGTCCAAATAAAAAAAATGGATAAAGATTATTCCAATAAAATTATATGGTATTAAAACCATGATCAAGTTCTATTTAATTGAAGACAAATACTCATTTAAAATAATAAATAAATCATATTAAAATATTTCAAATAGTTCAAAGTGAATTATTTAACACCTTATTAAGTAAATAAAACCTACTAAAAAGGTTTGGTGATTTTTTTGATTTCAAATAAGGGTTTTGAAAATTTAACTAAATCTTATTTAATAAAGGAAAGTGCCCTTTCTAAATAAAATATAAACCATAAATAAATAAAGGAATCATTCCTAAAAAGGACTTTAAATACATGTTTAAAACATATTAAAAATTTACTGAAAAGTTTGGAGGGTTTTTGAATTCAAATGGTTGTTTGAAATGTTTAAAAAAATTCAAAACATAAATGAAAATGGAAAAAGAAAAATGAATCAGAAAAAAAGGGAAACAACCAACCCAGCCCAACCAGTCCAACTGGCCTAGTAAAAGCCCATCTCCCCCTCTCTGCCGAACCGTTTTCTCTCACATGTGAAACAACCTGCAGAGACACTGATCGCTGGCCCCCACCGTCTCTCTCTCTCTCTCTCTCTCTCTCTGTCAAACAGACCCCACCTGGCAGGCCTTTTTCCTCACCCCCCGCGGTGACCACGCCCTCGCCAGTCGTTTCTGCTCGTTTAAACTCGCATCAATACTCGTTACTGCCGCGCTTAAACCTCGCCGCCACCATGCTCGTTAAAGCACCTCGACGCCCTCTTTCTTTCCCCTCCATCGCCACACCCTCCCTGCCACCAGGCTGCACGAATTACTCGCCTGAATCTCACTGCCTCCGGTGAGCCCACCGACAAATTCCGGCGAGCCCATACCGCGCCTTGCCTCCTCGACCACGCGAGCCTGTTCCCCATCTCCTGGCGAACCTCTCCATAGCGCCAGCTCATTCGGGCGTGCTCTGCATCGTCGTCAACGTCAACACTAAGCACCGCCGTCGTCTGTTTCCACTCCGGCGAGTTCCCCAGGTAGCGTCTGACCGCCCCTCTCCTCGTCCTTCACACGCGTGTACTCACCACTCTCCCGCGCATCTAACGGCACCTCCCTTTTACTCTAGCGTGCACCGTAGCCTCGCCTTCGATGACGTCTGAGCGCACCCTACGGTGACATCGATGCTGGAGAGCAATTGACAGCAACCCCGTGCGCCCCTCGAAAAACGGCGAGCACATTGAGCATCCTCTCGTCGTTCTGAATCTGGTGAGCTACTCCTCTCTCTCTAGCCTCCTGAATTGCCAGCAACTGCACTGTCTGACCGCGCCACCGCCATTCACCACCGCCAGCGCCGCCAGAAGATGACCTGTAGCTGTGAACTGTTGGATATTGATCCAATGGCTATGATAGAACATAACCCGAAGGGGTATCCTTTGATCTGTACCGTGCGTAGTCATTTAGATCTGACGGCTCAAAGAGGTCGATCCAACCGAAGCGGTACCAGCTAGTAGGAACGTGATGCGTGGCCTGTGATTTGTTTTAAAACCAGAATAGAATCTATTAGATGTTTGATTTTGTAAATTGCATAACTTTAAATCTACACGTCCAAATTTTGCAAATTTTATATCAATGGAATCATCAAAACAAGTACTTTACAACTATGCACTTTGTTTAGTAAATTGATTCAGTTAAATTGGTTATTTTTATAGAAACTTGTGTAGGCATATTTTGAATATAAAATTCATTCTAAAATTATATTTGCGATAAAATCTTTGGTAGATGGATTGTTTTGAACCTACTGACCAAAGAAACCAACTTATGGATTTAAAAGTGTATTTTGTGAAACTAAAGAATAAATCTTTGAATTAAAGCATTTCTAGTTAAATAAAAATATTGTTTATGTGTTAAAAATGCTTTTTGAGTAAAACCTTTGAGAAATGGTTTGATTTAAACTCTCTGACCCTAAACACCAATCTTTGAGAATTAAAAATATATTTGGTGAACTCTATAAAATTATTACCTTGTTTAAATGCATTTCCAACAAAATAAAATAATGCTTTGATTTAAAAATGGTTTATAAGTAAAACATTTGCAAATGGTTTTATAATAAACACATGACCTTAAAACACTAACATTTGTGTTTAAAAATATATTTGTCAAACACTAGAAAGTATTGCTTTGATTTAAATCATTTCTAACAAAACAAAAATGATTTAAAGTGGCCATTTTTCACTAACTTAATATCAAATGGTTTTACCACTTTTGTAAATGACCAATAGGTGTTTTCAAATGTTTATAACCTATTAGAAACCACTTTTCCAAATAAAACAATATTTGGCATGTTTGCATGCATTGCTTTGTTTTTATTATTCTATGTGATGATTGCTTGAATGGTAGATTGAATATTTGCTTGCTTGATTGAATTGTAGTGGAATTTGAAGAGTGTGACTATTGCAAGATCAAGGAGTGAACTTATATTATCTACAAAAAAGGAAAGTGGTGCTTCATACTTTTGTCCCATTATTTTCACTATGCATTAGTGATATTTCTAAGTAGGACTTGCATGGAAATTTTGCTAAGTATAAACTATGCCATGGGAAATACTAGTAGATGAAACCTTAGTAGAATTTTCCTAAGTTAAGATTCCTACTACCATCATGCTTAGCTTAGCTAATAGAAAACAAGTGTGGATTATACTCATGCTATGGAATATTTCTAAGTCAAGGACTTATGTTTTTGCTTAATAAAACAACTAAGTGAATGAAACACCTTGGTGGATTGGTAATTGCTTGGTGGTTTTTGGTTGAGTGGTTACACAAGGCCCATTTCTATGGTTTACCTTGTGTATCTCACTTGTGGAATGCCACCCAGGAACAAAGAGATTTGAGATGTCAAATGTTGAGAAGCTTCAAGTGCAGCCACTTGGCATTATGGGCTCTGCCTGGATCATATAGGTTGCAAGAACTTAGACAAATGGACAGTTGGTGGTAGGGGATGATAGGTTGGAGCGCGTCCATTCTGTTCTAAGGGAAGGCTTCTGAAAGATCTTGTCTCGATGCATGTCGAGTATTGTGGGGAAAGTGCACCACCTATGCAGAGTGTAAAATCTAAGTACTTAGCCGTGTCCCCGACAATGGACAATTTGAGCATCAAGACATGGAAGCTATCAAGAATCTCCTCATCCCAATTTTATAAGTTAAAACTTGTGGTTGAACAATGGTTTAAGGATCACCAATTTCTATTGGGAGATGCCTTGGGTGATTTTGACAAACAAAGACTTAGTGATTTCAAATGATAAGGAAAAACTATTTTGAGCAAAGCAAGCCTAAGATCCACTTAGCCAAAAGCATATAGATGATAGACTCCACTATACTACCATAGTATCACTTGCCAATACAATTCAAATCTATTGACCCTTGTGGCTATAACTTATTATGTTGCAGGTTTGTTTGATGTTAGTGAAGTGTGTTGATTAGGATTACAAGTCTACAACCAACATGATTGCCTGTGGCACTTTGAAGATGAAGGACTCCATGCTATAGTTATTTCTATTGCATTGTAATGAGATAGCCAAATGAGCTATGTAAAATGTAATGAATTATTTTATTCCTGGTTATAAATTTGTATTATGACCTTTGTTTCTAGATATTACATCTTAACTGTGGATGCTAGCTATTGATCCAGGGACTAGCATTGTAAACACAGGGATCTCTACCTTATTAAAGGTTGGGACCTCTACAGATATCCTCGAGCTCAAGGTTAAGCTTATGTCAGACGGAGGTGTGGGATTTGTTTAGCCATGATCCCGGGGGTGTAAAAATCCCCTATGCTTCAGCCATAGGCTCTATAATGTACGACATGCTATGTACAAGACCGGATGCAGCACATTCCATTAGTTTGACTAGTAGGTACCAATATGATCCAGGTACAGAACACTGGATAGCGGTCAGGAATATCCTTAAGTACTTAAGAAGAAATAAGGAAAATTTTCTTATATACGAAGGTGAAGAAGAGTTGGTCATTAATTGTTATGTCGACGCTAGCTTTCACACCAATCTGGATGTCTCTAAGTCTTAATCCGGATACGTATTTCTTATGAACAGAGTAGCAGTTAGTTGGAGGAGCTCCAAACAACCTGTGGTGACAATATCAACAACATAGGCGGAATATATTGTTGCTTCAAAAGCAACGCATGAAGCGGTTTGGATGAAGGAGTTCATAACCGAACTATGTATGGTTCCTAGTGCGTTGGACCCTATGGTGATCTATTGTGACAACAATGGAGTCATAGTCAATGCCAAGGAACCAAGGTCTCACAATAATTCCAAGCATATTAAGCGCCGGTTTCACTCCATCCACGAACATGTCAAGGATGGAGATATAAAGATTTGTAAAGTACACACGGATCTCAATGTAGAAGATTCGTTGACTAAAATTATCCCTAGGGATAAACATGATCAACACCAGAACTCCATGGGTGTTAGATTTATCACCATGTAACTAGATTATTGTCTCAAGTGCAAGTGGGAGACTGAAGGGAATATGCCCTGAGAGGCAATAATAAAGTTGTTATTATATGTATTCCAAGTATATGATAGATGTTTATTTACATGCTATAATTGTATTAATACAGAAACATTAATACATGTGTTTTTAATAAACAAATATAAAGTTCCTAGTTATGCCTCTGTTATAAACTAGATCATTGATTAACAAGATGTTCAAAGTTTCTTTATCATGGACGTTGGATGTTGTTAATAACAAGGTCACAACATTGTTGGAATGATGTGATGAACATTCATCCGAAGTATGGCATTACGATCAAAGACATTGTGTTTATATTGCTATAACATCATACGAAGTAATCCTAGTCCTTAGACCATGAGATCATGTCAATCACTAACCCTGGAATAATATCTTGATAGCATCAAACGTCATACCATGACAGGGTGACTATAAAGGTGGGTTCAGTTCTACGAAGGTGTTATGTAGAGGCTCATGGATCATGAGTGGAATTTGTCCATCCCCATGATGGATAGATATACTCTGGGCCCTCTCGGTGATATCACATTATTTAGCTTGCAACCAAGTGATGTGATCACTAGAATGTTATATCACGAGAACGAGAAAAAAGTGCATGTCGGTAACGAGATCAAACTAGGTATGGAGATACCGATGATCAAACCTCGGACATGTAACATATCACGAGACAAAGGGATTAAGTTACTAGCATAAAAGGTTCTCACCATCCCCAAAGTCATCATTGAATGTGTGGGAGTCGGTATGGATCTCCAGGTCCCGCTTCTGATTATTGATCCTAAAGGGGTCTCGATCATGTCTACATTATTTGCGAACCATATGGTGACACACTTAAGGGATGAAAACACCATTTGGAGAAAATATGTTCTATATGAAAGAATTGCAAAGCGCTAGAATTATTTCAATGGACACAGGAATTGTTTCAGGTGAAATTGTTGAAATTTGTTCTGCATGTGAAATTGAAAAGTAGCAAGGGGTTTTATGTGAATGTTTTTTAATTAAATTAATTGACAAAATTATGAATAAATAAATAAAAGGAGTTTTATTTAATGAGAGATTACATTAAATTTGGTGGAAATTAGTGTGAATTTGAGTGGAGAAAATGGAGAGCCAATTTGTGAGTGGGAGATCCACTCATATGAATGGGGGAAGGGCTTGGGGAAGCCCCCATGGCGTTGTCCATGGCCCTTGGTGTGACCCCCTCCTCCTATAAAAGTCCCTCCTCTCCCTATCTCTCACACAAACCTCCTCGTGAAGGATCTCTCTCCCACTCTAGAATTATTTCCCCATGGCCTCGGACTGGCGAGACACATGTTCCCGGTGGCTTTTTGTCTGGAAGGAGTTGCCGCTTCCACTACATCGCTAGAGCGAGGAGGCGGGAGTTTTTCAGTGGCCTGAACATGTGTGCGATCACGGATGCGCTGCTGATTTGCAGCGCTGGACTTCTTCTCGATCTTGAGATCGGCAAGCGTTCGACTACAACATCCATGAGTTTAACCTCGTTAAGCTTTGTTGGTCTACAAGGATATGTTCTCTATGGATGTATATCCACCCATAGCTTGTATCTAGTAGATAGATCTTGGTGCTTAGTAGTTCCTATCATAGGAAAAAATTGTTTTCTATGTTGTGAACACAACACCCCCCGGGGCGTCCTCCTGATGGGAGACACCAGAACACTCTAGAGGCAAAAACACCACCAAACAAATTCTATTAGACCCCACCTTTTAAAGGTAAAGGCCCCTGTGATTGCAATGCTAGTCCTTGGATCAAATGCTAGCATCCACAGTTTAAGATGAAGTACACTGATACAAAGGTCGTTATTACATCGTCATTCCAGAGATAACATAGTCTTTGCAAATCAATAGCCCAAGGCTAGTACATAGAGTTCATATCATAAAGGAAATAACTATAAGTCTTCATCTTCATGTGCCATAGGCAAGCATGTTAAGTGTAGACTCACAACCCTAATCTCTATATGAGTAACCTGCAACATCAAAAGTTACAACCATAGATGGTCAATACATTTGGAATTGTATTGGCAAGTGATACCATAGTAGAATAGTAGTATCTAACATCTATATGAATTTAGCTAAGTGTAGCTTAGGCTTGCTTTGCTCAAAATAAGGTTTTCATTATTAGTTGAAAACACTAAGTTTTTGTTTGATAAAATCACCCAAGGAACCACCAATAGACATTGGTGAACCTTTGCCCTTGTTCATCCACAAGAGTTTAACTTAGAAAATGGGATGAGGAGATCCTTGATGGCTTAAATGTCTTTGATGCTCAAATTGTCTGTTGCCGGGGACAAGGCTCAGTACATAGGTTTTACCCTCTCGAGAGGTGGTGCACTTTCTCCACACGACTCTATGTGCATCGAGACGAGACCTTTCAGAAGCATTCCCTTAGACCACCATGGACGCGTTCCATCCCATCACCCTACAACCAAATGTCCATCTGGCTAAGTTCTTGCAACCTATGTGGTCAAGGCAGAGCCCATATGCCATGTGGTTGCACAAGAAGCTTCTCAACACTAAACATCTCAAATCCCTTTGTTCCTGGGTGGCTTTCCACAAGTGTGATACACAAGGTAAACCATAGACATGGGCCTTGTGTAACCACTCAACATAAACCAACATACCATTCCACCCAGGCGATTCATTTACATAATTGTTTTATTAATCAAAACACAAGTCATAGACTTAGCAAAATTCCATAGCATGAATATTCCACCCATGCTTGCTACTAGCTAGGCTAAGCATGATAACATAACAAGTTTCTTAACTTAGAGAAAATTCTACTAAGACTACAATTACTAGGATTTCCCAAGGCATAGCATAGTATTTATACTTAGAAAAATTCCATGCAAGCCCTACTCAAAATATCACTAGTGCATAGTCAAAATACATGAAGCACCGCTTGCCTTGATAGTTGGGGGAGTAGCAACAGTCCTCACAATCATAATCACCACTATCACCAAAATCAACATATAAAATAATAATACCAAATTCACATTCAAATATTCAAACAAAAATATATATGAATGCATGCAATTGCAATGGGATGATTTTCTACACTAAACAAGTCAAACCAAATAGTACTGAACACAAAGTAAACTTTACAAGGTTCAATTAAAACAAGTTTCACTTTAAAACAATTTTAAAACATTTTATATAGTCAAAATAAGCTTATAATTGGTTCTGCAAATAATCCTATTTTTCCTGAAGCAAAATAAAAAACAAGGCCACAGAAGTGTAGGGATTAATTTTTTGAATCCAATGATATGTTATTTGCAAAATTTGGACAAACAGAACTAAAGTTATGAATTTTACAAGTTTAAACATTTAATAGATTCAAAACAGATTTTAAATCTAAACTACAGAAGCGTGGCAGCGCCTGATTGGTCGATACCATTTTGTGCGGATCACGCTTCTGCGCCGTTGGATCAAGTCAGATCCAACGCGCCAGATCTAAACAAAATGGTTCTCTCCAGATCTAATCTACAGCGTCAGATCTAAATCCTACGGCCCTAGATCAAATGACCATACTCGGGCGGCGCTGATGGCTACTGGCGGCGGTGGCGCTTCTACCAGCAAATCTCCGGCAAATCCAGAGGGGGCTAGGGGTAGTGCGGTGGCTTACCAGTGTTGCACAGATGCAATGAAGCTCAAGGCGGAGTTGGCTTGGACATGGGCGAGCTGCTGTGGCCGCGGGAGCTCGTCGGAGTAGCTGCTCGCGTCGGGCTTTTGCAAACGGTGACGGAGGCGACGACCTAGGTCACCATAGCACAAACAAAGGGCATTATTGGATGCACAAGGACACGACATACCTACAGATTTGAACTAGAAGGCAAGGGGCATGCTAAACTAAACGGAATTACTCGCCGGAGTTGCTCAGAGCTTCGGGTGTTCATGCTGCTTGACGGAGGCGACATTCTAGGGAAAATTTGGACAAGCAAATGGTATGAGAAGATGCACAAGGAAGAAAGGATCAAGATTGCGTGAACGAGGGACAAAGGCGAGCTTAGTACTCACCAGAATAGCTCGCCAGAGGCGCTCGGGTCCACGGCGGTGCAAGTTCGATTGAGGGCAGCCTAGGGGCGCTTAGGTGGTGGCGAGTGAGGGGAAATGCTGCAGAGGGGGAGGGGATTATGTAGCTATCGAGGGGGAGGAAATCTCGCGCTGTATCAATGGCAATTAACGGATTTCAATTCCGGCAGTGAAGAGGGGAGGAAACGGCAGCGGCAAGGTCGTCTGCGCGCGGGGTTTGGGGATGAAGAGGTGAGCTGGCCTGGGCCCAGTGGCAGTGTGCCCCATGGTAGGGTTCGCACGGGTGAGAGAGAGAGGAAGGGGAGTGGCCCGGGTAGGCTTGCTGGAATGGTTCTGGCGTTGGGCCGAAAAGGTAGCGCTGGCTTTTATTTTTTCTTTTACCTTTTTCTTTTCTAATTTGATTTTTAGGAATGGTTTTTAAACCCTAATTCAAACTTGTTTCAATTCAAATATTTTCTACATTTTTGTACTGTGAACCTTGCACTCAAAAGTGTGGCAAATACATCTGTTCACTCAAAAACATCTTGGTCCTTCGAAAATAAAAATAAAACCATGCTTCATATGAATAATAAAATGGGCATAAATATGGTTTTATTTGGTTTCAAACTTTGAAATTTTTTGTGCAAGTTCTAGATGCTATGATGATATGAATGCAACGCATGCTTTTACAATTCATGAATTTTTGGGATGTTATAAATCTAACCCCCTTAAAATGAATCTCGCCATCGAGATTCGGATTTGCTAGAAAATAGGTGAGGGTGATCTTTTCGAACGTCATCTTCTCTTTCCCAAGTTGCTTCTTCCTCGGTATGGTGATTCCATTGTACTTTGCTGTAACATCCCAGATTTTATATTAGGATGTTATTAGTACCATGCATCATCCTTGCATCATTGCATTCTACAAATGATTTTTTACAACAAAATCCTAAACACCTAAACCTATCAAAACCCTAATAGAGATTGCCATAAGCAAGCATTATTGTAGTGGTCAAGTTTGACCCTTCTAAAAACTTTGAAAAACGTTAAACTATGGCCCCATGATGACCACCTTCTTTTTACAAAAAATTAGAAGTTGGTTTCATCTCTTTTTGACTTTATATGCAAAAGTTATTTAGGTTTTACTAAATCAGAATTGGAAAAAAATGTTTAAGGAAAAAAAGGAAACCTAACCTAAATAGGCCGGCTGTACCCAAGAGCTCAAGCAGAAGCAGGCCGCAGTCGCATAGCCATCGACGCGGGGGTCCCACCCTGTCGTCGTCCTCGCAGAGACCGTGGCGAGCACGTTTCCCTCTGCCGTGTCGGACCCCAAATCGCAATGGACTCGGCCACCCCCTTCCCCAAGTATCTAGCCCTTAAAATCCGACCCCACCCGTTGCTTTCCCCTCGAAAAACCCTAGCTCAAGCTTCGCCGAATCGCTGCCGCTCTTCCTCGCCGGCGTCACGCTCGGGAAGGTTGAAGATCTGGCGATTCTCGCCACCCCGAACCCTCTCTTGCTGTTGACCGTCTTCCCCGTGCAACACCGCCTCACCCCGACCTCTTCTTTTCGCCCTTGCAAAGCAATCGGGATTTCTCGCCGACGTGTCGCTGGAGCTCGCGGGAACCAGCGAAGCTGTGCGGCTAGATGAGGAAGAAAGGGCCGAAGCCGATCACGCACGCAGGACCGCAAGGAGGAGCAGAGCACCGTCGTGCTCTCCGCTACTCTGAGGAACCACCACAGCGCCACCGACGACCACGTCTGACCGCGCCACCGCCGTCTCGTCATCGACGCCGCTGGTAAGTCGTCGCCACCGCCCCGTTCGTCGGATTCGAGAGGAACGGTGCAAATTAGAAGCTTTTCCCGAACCGGTACCGTCCAACAGATTTGCGCCACGTGTCCGCCTAGTCAGCAAGCCGCGCCAGCACCCTGCGTCTCCCCCACCTTGCCAGCTGGACCAACCCACTTCTGCCACTTGGCACGATTTCAAATTAGGGTTAGATCTGTTTGGCTGAATTGTTTTAAAACTTGCGAAAATCATATAAAATAAATACTTGGCCAAATTTAGCTTATAATATACCGTTGGATTCATAATTTTATGTAGAACACAGATCTGCAATAAAATTCCAAGTATACAGTAGGGTTTTTGTTGTAGATTTTAATTATTATATTGGAGTATTTAATTCATAGAAAATAATTAGAACTCCGTTTTAATTGATTTTTGTTGCGTTGGTTTTGTTTCCGCAATACCTACTGAACAAAATTATAAAACCTTGCTTAAGATCATTAGATCTAATTTGGGGCTAATTAGATGGTTGGATCTCCTATTTATCCTATGAATAATATTAGTGACCCAAATTGTTTTAAACCTATGGGAAATCAATCCTAGTAACACCCTTAACACTATTTCAACTCAATTATGCTACCTTGGTCAATTTAGAAGAATCAATCTTGCATAAAATATCATGTTGCATGCATGCATGATTATCTCTATGACATGTTTTTTAGCAAGTTGTGATCAGATCTATGTTTGTGATTCGACAGATTGTTCGGAGTGCGCTAAGGAGTGCTATTGTGTAGAGTGCTGCTCGGATCAAGGCAAGTTACATCACTTGTTCATAAATTTTGTCCCCGTTTTGATTCTATGCATGTGATCTTCAAAATTCTGTAGTATGCATGTGTAGGATGTTCTAGTAGAATTTTTCCTTAGTATTATTTTGCAAGTGCGATGATTTTGTAGTATGCCATGAGTAGCTCTATACTTAGGATTTACCTCTTAATAGGTTCCCATATTTTTGCTAAGTATTGCTTGCTATGCTATATATACAAACTACCGTTGGGGGGTTTGAAAGACAAAGAATTTTTCTAAGTATAAAGGCTCTCTAGAGCAAACTTTTCTTCTCAAGTCCACTTCAAAATAAAACTAAGTTTTCTTCTGGGCAGAATGGTTGTCGGGTCAACGAGTGAGATTTTGGTGGAGGACGGCTACCAGAATCAAAGAAGTCTGCCATGTTTCAGAATTCAGAAGCTTCCAGTGCAACCACAATACATTATGGGCTCTGTCTTGGCCTAGTACTTAGTGGGAAACCTCACCTGGGTACCAACATTTGGAGGTTCTTGGCACAGTTGGATCCGGAAGGTAGAGGGGCTACTAAGGGAAAGCCTCGCCATGGTCTTGTCTGTAAAAAAGACTTGATCGTGGATTGTGGTTAAAGTGCACAAAATCTCAAGAGTATTGCAATCTGATCGATCAGCCGTGTTCACGGAAATAGAACAACATTGAGCATCTGAAGGATGGAGCCTCTGAAGGATCTTCCTATCTTTTCTAAACAAAGTTTTAAAACCCCATGGCGTGAGTAATATCGCTAATGGGTGGGATTTTGGGAACTTGGTGTGTAATATCCAAGTGTCACTGGGTGCATAATATCCAAGTGTTTGGTTGTTTGGACACTTGGTGCGTAATATCCTCGTGTGCCATTCGAACTTATTTTATCTAAGCAAATGTTTACAAAGTAGGAAAATCTTCTCTTCTTCTCTCTACTTAAGAAAACTAGTTTTGAGCAAATGAACTCTATAGCCTAAACTAGCCTTGCATGTAGAGATAGTATTTTGTCTCCTTGGTGTAATTTGCCAATACATTCAAAGTATTGACCCAACTTGTTGGCTGCACGTTTTATGTGCAGAATCCGAAGATTGAAAGGTGCGTAGGGATCGCGAGTCTACACTCGACAAGCCTGGGGCGTTGATGGACTCAAGCTGCTTTATGTTTCCGCTGTTATTTGAGCTAGCCTTATGCTAAGCAAATTTGTAATAAATTTATACTCTGGATTCCCCGTGTAATAAAGACTTTGTGTTTTACATGATACTTCATCGACTGTGAGTGCTAGCTACTGATCCAGGGACTAGCATGTTAATCACAGGGACTTAGGATCCTCACCGATCCGAGGTCACTACAGATGGTATCAGAGCACATCGTTGCATGTAGGACGTGACCCTAGGAATGGAACCACCTCTAACTTGTGCCTTACATGCTTTGCTACTAAGTTATTTTCCGCACTTCTAGTATCTGCTTTCCTCTACTTGTTTAAGTATCTAATTTTCATTCATCTAACTTAAAGATGACAAGCTTCCTCTACGACACCGTCGCGTACATCGAGCCCCTTCGCTTTGGCGGATGCCTCATGAACCTACTCACACGTTTGGACCTTCCCCTCCCAACAATCCAGGGGAGCACAATGAAGAAACTCCACAAGGACGGATGTTGGGGAGTCAAAGTCATCTAGCCAGGAATAGAGCGAGGCAAGAACCCGGAGGAAGACATAGCAATCCACAATGTTAGTGATTCCAAGGAGAAGTCCCTTAGCATCAGCTTGCAGCAACTCATTGGTCGCCTATGTGGACGTCATCATGAAGCTCTCCAAGGACACTGCGGCGGCCTCTTTGGAAGACGAGATGAGGAAGGAATTCCCATGGAGTTAACCTTTGAGGAAAGAACTTCTACCAAGCGCCGAAGGACCCAATATCAAGATTTGGAGTGCCACATCCATGACCTTGAAAAGGGTACCTTCCTTGAGACGTTGAAGAACGACGAGCTATGTGCCCTCATCAAGGAGAAGGAAGAAATGATCAAGCAGCAGGAGGAGGCAATGAAGCTCCAAGAGATAAAGTTCGAGGACCAAGAGGAGAAGTTCGCTAACCAAGAGAAGAGGGTGATAAATAAAAACAAGAGAATTAGGGAACTCAAACAGCAGATCGATGGAGCTGAAGTGCAAACTGAAGGCCTTTGCAAGATAATCAATGATGTGCGTGCCTCCAAGAGGGACTTGGCAAAGCAACTTGAAGCCGCAAAGGAGTCAAGTTTAGTGGAGGAGCTACAAAGCGAGAAGGAGGGACTTCAGGAGCGGCTAGAAGCCACTACCAAGAAGCTGCAGGATGAGATAAAGAACCTCCAAGAGAAGCTTGAAGCCACCACAAAGGAGATGGAGTTGTACAAGACAACTCTAGAGCAGGAAGGCTACTCGTTCGAGGACGAGGAAGAGGAAGGCGTGGAAGATGTGTAATAGTTGGACCACCTTTAATTCTATAGTAGAACGTTATTCGTGATTGTAATAAATACCAAGAAAAATCTGGTTTAGTTAAACTTGGTTGTTTTCTGTGTTAAGATGTGTTGTTATGTCTTGTGTGCCTTGTGTGCTTGGTGTGTTTTCATAAGGGTAGGAGTTTACTACTTAGTCTTTCTGTCTATTTCTTAACTATTCCCTTAAACACCACAAATGCCGCCCAGACGTGCGAACTCCGAAATCCCTCCAGAAATAGCACAACTTTTGGCCACTCAGAACCAGCTGATCCAACTACTCCCTCAGAACATGCAAAACAACAACAACAACAACAACCCGCCACCACAACCACCTCCGCCACCTCCTCAACAGGATCGCTTGACTCGGTTTTTGAGGCTGAACCCACCTACCTTCACTAGCAGCACTGAACCAATCATCGCTGATGACTGGCTGCGTACGATCAACAAGAATCTAGACACCGTGCAAGCTGTCGGAGCTGACAGGGTACGTTATGCCGCACACCAGCTTGAAGGACCTGCTGCAGAATGGTGGGATAACTACCAAGTTACCCACCCGGACATTGATCCTATCACTTGGGATCAGTTTGAGTTAGCTTTTCGCACTCATCATGTGGTTGCTAGTATCATGACTCTAAAAAGGCGCGAATTTCGCGACCTACACCAGCTGCACCGTTCTGTCATCGAGTATGGTGAGCTTTTCAACAAGCTAGCCCGTTATGCACCCGACGATGTTTCCACTGATGCCAAGAGACAGGAGGAGTTCCTAAGAGGACTCAATGATGAGATATCCATTCAGCTTGTGGCTCAGAAATTTGACAACTTTCAGGAACTTCTGGACAGACCAATTGTGGTTGAATCCAAAAGGAAGAGCATAGAAAACCGCAAGAGGAAGTCTAGCCCTCACAAACACTCTGTTCCATACCAGAATCAGCACAATTCCTCACCACCACCATATAACAATAATGCCCACAACCATAACGGTCATAACCATGGCGGCCAAAAACACAATGGGCATAAAAACCGCAATGGGAATGGCAGCAATGGAAAGGATCTCAGTGAGGTGACATGCTTTAAGTGCAACAGGACAGGGCACTATGCAAGCTCTTGCCCCGAGAAGAAGAATGGCAATGGCAATGGGAATGGAAATGGACACAACCATGGCAATGGAAACGGGAAGAAGCCAAATCCGTTTGTCAAATCCACGGTGAATCATGTCTCTATGGAGGATGCTCGTGATGCACCAGACTCTGTGATTGGTAAGTTCAAACTCAATTCTATTCCCGCAGTTGTTCTTTTTGATACTGGTGCATCGCATTCATTCGTATCAAGAGTATTTGTGGATGAAGGCAAGATACCTACGGAGACTATAAGCTTTCCTCTAAGGGTAAGTTCTCCTGGGGGAGAAATAGTGGCAAACTCCGGTTGCCAGGGATTAGAAGTAAGGATTGGGACACACATTTTTCCCACAAGTCTAGTAGTTCTAGAATCACAAGGATTAGACATAATCTTGGGCATGAACAGGATGACCGAATATGAAGGAGTCATAGATTGTGCAAAAGGATCACACGCCACAACACCTAAGGGAAGAGAATTCGTATCAAGTCAAACTTTGCACTTAAGGAAGCCATGGTGAACTCTCTTAAGGGGGTTAGCTTGGAGGAGGTACCTATTGTAAAGGAATATCTAGATGTCTTCCTAGAGGAGCTACCCGGAATGCCACCTGACCGTGATATCGAGTTCCTCATTGACTTGATGCCAGGCACGGGGCCAATACCCAAGAGACCATACAAGATGGATGTGGACGAGTTAAAGGAACTCAAGAAACAGCTTAGGGAACAATTGGACAAGGGATTCATCCAACCCAGCGCATCATCTTGGGGAGCACCTGTCCTATTTGTGGAAAAGAAGGATAAAACCAAGAGGCTGGTTGTGGACTACCGCTCGTTGAACAAAGTGACGATTAATAATAAGTATCCTCTGCCCAACATCAATGACTTGTTTGACCAGTTAAAGGGAGCAAGTGTGTTCTCAAAGATCGATCTGCGATCAGGCTACTTTCAGCTAAAGATTCGAGAACAGGATGTGCCCAAAACATCATTCACCACAAGATACGAATTGTATGAGTACACCGTAATGTCATTTGGTCTAACCAATGCCCCAGCATACTTCATGACCATGATGAACAAGGTGTTCATGGAATATTTGGACAAGTTTATCGTGGTATTCATAGATGACATACTCATATACTCTAAGGATGAGAAGGGACATGAGAAACATCTGCGCCTTATTATGGAGAAACTAAGAGAACACAAGTTGTATGCCAAATTCAGCAAATGCGGATTCTGGTTAAAGGAAGTGGGTTTCCTCGGTCATGTCGTGTCGGCAAAAGGAGTTGCCATGGATCCTAGTAAGGTAGCTTCCGTGACGGAATGGGAGTCACCCAAGAATGTGGGAGATATTAGGAGTTTCCTGGGCCTCGCAGGATATTACCGGAGGTTCATTGAAAACTTTTCCAAAATAGCAAAACCCATGACGGAACTATTGAAGAAGGAAAAGAAGTTCCTATGGACCGAGGCATGTGAAGCAAGTTTTCAAGAGTTGAAAAAAATGCCTTGTAACGGCACCAGTTCTGTGTCTGCCTGATATCCAAAAGGATTTTCAAGTCCATTGTGACGCTTCTCGACAAGGACTTGGAAGTGTATTGATGCAGGATGGGAAAGTGGTAGCCTATGCCTCCCAGCAACTTAAGAACCACGAACACAATTACCCCACACATGATTTGGAACTTGCGTCTGTAGTTCATGCACTCAAGGTATGGAGACACTACCTCATGGGCAAACATTGTGATGTGTTTACAGATCATAAAAGTTTGAAGTACATCTTCACCCAAAAGGAGTTGAATATGAGACAAACAAGATGGCTTGAACTAGTTAAGGATTATGACTTGGATTTACAGTACCATCTCGGAAAGGCAAACGTGGTGGCTGATGCCTTAAGTCGTAAGGTGTATGTGAATGGACTTACCGCAGGGGAACTTCCAGAGGATTTATGCAAGCAATTCAGGGATCTCAGGCTAGAGATAGTTCCAAAAGGACACGTAGCAACCATGGAAATAGTGTCCACCCTCCAAGAGAGAATCAAGGAAGCACAAAAGGGAGATAAAGAGTTGGAGGAAATAAGAATCAGGATAAGTGAAGGAAAGACTAAAGAATTTCGTCTGGACGAATAAGGAACCCTATGGTATGGGAAGAGTTTGTGCATTCCCAACGACCCCGATATCAGGAAGATGATTTTACAAGAAGCTCATGATTCGCCATACTCAATTCATCCAGGTAACACGAAGATGTACATGGATGTGAAGGATAGATTTTGGTGGAATAACCTAAAGAGAGAAATTGCAGAATATATTTATCTGTGTGATGTATGCAATAGAGTTAAAGCCGAGCATCAGAAACCGGCAGGACTACTTCAACCACTACCTATACCCGACTGGAAGTGGGACAAGGTAGGCATGGATTTCATCACGGGATTGCCCCGGACTCGTTCTAGATTTGATTCTATCTGGGTAGTGGTGGACCACTTCACCAAGGTGTCTCACTTCACCGTAAAGACCACGTATACAAGTGATAAGCTTGTTAAGATATACATGTCAAGGATTGTAAGTCTGCATGGTGTTCCCAAGGAAATTGTGTCAGATAGAGGCACCCAATTTACTTCAAAGTTTTGGCGACAACTACATGAGTGAATCAAACAGATGGCCAAACAGAAAGGGTGAATCAAATTTTGGAAGATATGTTGAGAGCTTGCGCACTAGACTATGGGTCTAGTTGGGACAATAACCTGCCGTATGCTGAGTTCTCATACAACAACAGCTACCAGACAAGTATCAAGATGGCTCCGTTTGAAGTTCTATATGGCAGGAAGTGTAGGACTCCGCTGCTATGGAATGGAGTTGGTAAACGCAGTCTTTTTGGACCTGAATTGATAAAGGATGCCGAAGAAAAGGTACGACAGATTCAGTATAGGCTAAAGGTAGTCCAATCCCGACAGAAGAGTTACGCTGATTCCAAGCGCAGATATGTGGCTTATGAAATAGGGGACCGTGCGTATCTCCGAGTCTCAACTCTACGAGGAGTTAAGAGGTTCGGAATCAAGGGCAAGTTAGCCCCACGATTCATAGGACCATATAAGGTTCTGGCCCGTAGAGGAGAAGTTGCTTATCAGTTGGAGTTACCGGAAGGACTGACTGTTCATGATGTGTTTCATGTGTCACAACTAAAGAAGTGTCACCCGGAGATGGCCGAAACACCGTTAAGAGACACCCTTCCCCTAGATGAGGTTCAATTGGAAAATGACCTTACCGATGAGGAAAAACCCATAAAAATACTAGAAACATCCGAAAGGATTACCCGCACCAAGACAATAAGATTCTTGAAAGTACAATGGAACCACCACTCCGAGGAAGAAGCTACGCGGGAGCGTGAAGAAGACATGAGGGCAGAACACCCACACCTATTTGCTAGCCAACCCGAATCTCGGGGACAAGATTCCTCTTAAGGGGGGTAGGTTTGTAACATCCCAGCTTTTATATTAGGATGTTATTAGTACCATGCATCATCCTTGCATCATTGCATTCTACAAATGAATTTTTACAACAAAATCCTAAACACCTAAACCTATCAAAACCCTAATAGAGATTGCCATATGCAAGCATTATTGTAGTGGTCAAGTTTGACCTTTCTAAAAACTTTGAAAAACATTAAACTATGGCCCCAGGATGACCACCTTGTTTTTACAAAAATTTAGAAGTTGGTTTCATCTCGTTTTGACTTTATATGCAAAAGTTATTTAGGTTTTACTAAATCAGAATTGGAAAAAAATGTTTAAGGAAAAAAAAAGGAAACCTAACCTAACTGGGCCGGATGTGCCAGCCCGCTAATGTCCACGCGTCACCTAGCTTGCCAAAGCGCACGCAGTATGAGAGCCTGCAGCAGCCCAACCGGCAGCTGGTCCCCCGTCGTCGTCCTCGCAGAGACCGCGGCGAGCATGTTTCCCTCTGCCGCGTCGGACCCCAAATCGCAACGGACTTCAGCCCCCCGACCCTTCCTTTGCTTTCCCCTCGAAAAACCCTAGCTCAAGCTTCGCCGAATCGCTGCCGCTCTTCCTCGCCGGCGTCGCGCTCGGGAAGGTTTATGATCCGGCGATTCTCGCCACCCCGAACCCTCTCTTGCTGTTGACCGTCTTCCCCATGCAACATCGCCTCACCCCGACCTCTTCTTTTCTCCCCTTGTGCAACACAGCGTCTGGGATTTCTCGCCGACGTGCCGCCGGAGCTCGCGGGAACCAGCGAAGCTGTGCGGCTAAACGAGGAAGAAAGGGCCGAAGCCGATCACGCACGCAGGACTGCAAGGAGGAGCAGAGCACCGTTGTGCTCTCCGCTACTCCGAGGAACCACCGCAGCGCCGCGACGACCACGTCCGACCGCGCCGCCGCCGTCTCGCCATCGACGCCGCTGGTAAGTCATCGCCACCGCTCCGTCCATCGGATTCGAGAGGAACGGTGCAGATTAGAAGCTTTTCCCGAACCGCATGCCCAACAGTTGCGCGCGTGTCGCTTAGTCGACAGCAGCCGCGCCAAAGACTGTCGCCCCCACCTTGCCAGCTGGACCAACCCGCTTCTGCCACTTGGCACGATTTCAAATTAGGGTTAGATCTGTTTGGCTGAATTGTTTTAAAACTTGCGAAAATCATATAAAAATAAATACTTGGCCAAATTTAGCTTATAATATACCGTTGGATTCATAATTTTATGTAGAACACAGATCTGCAATAAAATTCCAAGTTTACAGTAGGGTTTTTGGTGTAGATTATAATTATTAGATTGGAGTATTTAATTCGTAGAAAAATAATTAGAACTCCGTTTTAATTGATTTTTGTTGCGTTGGTTTTGTTTCCGCAATACCTACTGAACAATATTATAAAACCTTGCTTAAGATCATTAGATCTAATTTGGGGCTAATTAGATGGTTGGATCTCCTATTTATCCTATGAATAATATTAGTGACCCAAATTATTTTAAACCTATGGGAAATCAATCCTAGTAACACCCTTAACACTATTGCACAACTCAATTATGCTACCTTGGTCAATTTAGAAGAATCAATCTTGCATAAAATATCATGTTGCATGTATGCATGATTATCTCTATGACATGTTTTTGAGCAAGTTGTGATCAGATCTATGTTTGTGATTCGATAGATTGTTCGGAGTGCGCTAAGGAGTGCTATTGTGTAGCGTGCTGCTCGGATCAAGGCAAGTTACATCACTTGTTCATAACTTTTGTCCCATCTTTGATTCTATGCATGTGATCTTCAAAATTCTGTAGTATGCATGTGTAGGATGTTCTAGTAGAATTTTTCCTTAGTATTATTTTGCAAGTGCGATGATTTTGTAGTATGCCATGAGTAGCTCTATACTTAGGATTTACCTCCTAATAGGTTCCCATATTTTTGCTAAGTATTGCTTGATATGCTATATATACAAACTACCGTTGGGGGGTTCGAAAGACAAAGAATTTTTCTAAGTATAAAGGCTCTCTAGAGCAAACTTTTCTTCTCAAGTCCACTTCAAAATAAAACTAAGTTTTCTTACAGCAGAATGGTTGTCGGGTCAACGAGTGAGATTTTGGTGGAGGACGGCCGCCCAGGAATCAAAGAAGTCTGCCATGTTTCAGAATTCAGAAGCTTCCAGTGCAACCACAATACATTATGGGCTCTGTCTTGGCCTAGTACTTAGTGGGAAACCTCACCTAGGTACCAACATTTGGAGGTTCTTGGCACAGTTGGATCCGGAAGGTAGAGGGGCTACTAAGGGAAAGTCTCGCCATGGTCTTGTCTGTAAAAAAGACTTGATCGTGGATTGTGGTTAAAGAGCACAAAATCTCAAGAGTATTGCAATCTGATCGATCAGCCGTGTTCACGGAAATAGAACAACATTGAGCATCTGAAGGATGGAGCCTCTGAAGGATCTTCCTATCTTTTCTAAACAAAGTTTTAAAACCCCATGGCGTGAGTAATATCGCCAATGGGTGGGATTTTGGGAACTTGGTGTGTAATATCCAAGTGTCACTTGGTGCGTAATATCCAAGTGTTTGGTTGTTTGGACACTTGGTGCGTAATATCCTCATGTGCCATTCGAACTTATTTTATCTAAGCAAATGTTTACAAAGTAGGAAAATCTTCTCTTCTTCTCTCTACTTAAGAAAACTAGCTTTGAGCAAATGAACTCTATAGCCTAAACTAGCCTTGCATGTAGAGATAGTCTTTTCTCTCCTTGGTGTAATTTGCCAATACATTCAAAGTATTGACCCAACTTGTTGGCTGCACGTTTTATGTGCAGAATCCAAAGATTGAAAGGTGCGTAGGGATCGCGAGTCTACACTCGACATGCCTGGGGCGTTGATGGACTGAAGCTGCTTTATGTTTCCGATGTTATTTGAGCTAGCCTTATGCTAAGCAAATTTGTAATAAATTTATACTCTGGATTCTCCGTGTAATAAATACTTTGTGTTTTACATGATACTTCGTCGACTGTGAGTGCTAGCTATTGATCCAGGGACTAGCATGTTAATCACAGGGACTTAGGATCCTAACCGATCCGAGGTCACTACATTTGCAGAATTTGATAGTCTTAGTACGAGTAACTCTTTTTGCAGTCTCAAGAATCTTGATAGGCTTCTCTTCATAGGTGAGATCACTCTCCAACTGTAGTTCTTCCAAAGGTATTGTGTCCTTCAATGAAGTTTCGTCCCTCTCTAGATGACACTTCTTCAACTGACTTAAATGAAACACATTGTGAACTGCTGACAGTGATTCGGGTAATCCAATCTCATAAGCCACTTCTCCTTTGCGGCTCAAAATCTTGAATGGTCCAACATACCTTGGTGCCAATTTTCCTTTGACTCCAAATCTCTTCACACAACGAAGTGGTGAGACTCTAAGATAAGCTCTATCACCTACCTCATAGGTGACTTCTCTACGCTTTGGATCTGCATTGCTCTTTTGTCAGGACTAGGCTATCTTCAATCTTTACTTTACCAATTTGACTTTCTCTTCAGCTTCCTTGATCAATTCTGGTCCAAACAAATTTCTTTCTCCTACACCACTCCATAGCAATGGCGTAGTACACTTTTATATGTAGTGACCTTGGATCAATAAAGATCCCAAGTCCCTGTGATTTACATGCTAGTCCCTAGATCAAAAGCTAGCACTCACAGTCGATGAGTATCATGTAAAACACAAAGTCTTTATTACACGGAGAATCCAGAGTATGAATTTTATTACAAATTTGCTTAGCATTAAGCTAGCTCAAATAACAGCGGAAACATAAAGTAGCTTGAGTCCATCAACGCCCTAGGCTTGTCGAGTGTAGACTCGCGATCCCTACGCACCTTTCAATCTTCGGATTCTGCACATAAGACGTGCAGCCAACAAGTTGGGTCAATACTTTGAATGTATTGGAAAATTACACCAAGGAAAGAAAGGACTAACCCTACATGCAAGGCTAGTTTAGGCTGTAGAGTTTATTTGCTCAAAGCTAGTTTTCTTAAGTATGGAGAAGAAGAGAAGATTTCCCTACTTTGTAAATATTTGTTTAAGTAATATATCCTCAAATGGCACACGAGAATATTACTCACCAAGTGTCCAAACAACCTAACACTTGGATATTACACACCAAGTTCCCAAAACCCTCCCAATAGCGATATGACTCACGCCTTGGGTTTTTAAAAAAAACTTTAGAATTTGAAAGAGAGAGAGGAAGATCCTTCAGAGGCTCCATCGTTCAGATGCTCAAGTGTTATTTTCCGTGAACTCGGCTAATCGATCAGATTGCAATACTCTCGAGAGTTTGTGCACTTTACCCGCAATCCACGATCAAGTCTTTTTACAGACAAGACCATGGCGAGGCTTTCCCTTAGTAGCCCCTCTACCTTCTAGATCCAACCGTGCCAAGAACCTCCAAATGTTGGTACCCAGGTGAGGTTTCCCACTAAGTACTAGGCCAAGACAGAGCCCATATGTATTGTGGTTGCACTGGAAGCTTCTGAATTCTGAAACATGGCAGACTTCTTTGATTCCTGGGCGGCCGTCCTCCACCAAAATCTCACTCGTTGTCCCGACAACCATTCTGCCTAGAAGAAAACTTAGTTTTGTTTTGAAGTGGATTTGAGAAGAAAGTTTGCTCAAGAGAGCCTTTATACTTAGAATAAAGTCATTGTCTTTCGAACCCCCCAATGGTACTTTATATATATAGCATAACAAGCAATACTTAGCAAAACAGGTGAACCTATTAGTAGGGGAAATCCTAAGTATAGAGCTACTCATGGCATACTACAAAATCATCGCACTTGCAAAATAATACTAAGAAAAAATTCTACTAGAACATCCTACACATGCATACTATAGAATTTTGAAGATCACATGCATAGAATCAAAACTGGGACAAAAGTTATGAACAAGTGGTGTAACTTGCCTTTATCCGAGCAGCACTCTACACAACAGTTCTCCTTAGCGCACTCCGAACAATCTAACAAAACACAAACATAGATCTAATCACAACTTGCACAAAATATGCCACAGGGATAATATGCATGCATGCAACATGGTAATAATGCAAGATTTGTTTACTAAACAGACCAAGGTAGTATAGTTGGATTGCAATTGTATTAGGGATGTTATTAGTATTGATTTCCCACAGGTTTAAATTAATTTGGGTCATTATTCTAACTCATAGGCTCACAAGGAGATCCAACCATCTAATTAGCCCCGAATCAGATCTAATGTTCTTAAGCAAGTTTTTATAATTTTTTTCAGTAGGTATTGTAAAAACAAAGTCAACACAACAAGAATCAACTAAAACGGGGTTTTAATTATTTTTCTATGGATTAAACACTCTAATCTAGAGATTAAATTCTACACAGAACATCCTACTGCAGAATTGTAATATTATTACAGATCTGTGTTCTACACAATTTTGTGAATCCATAGGTATATTATACGCAAAATTTGGCCAAACGGTTGAATTTCTATGAATTTCCCAAGATTTAACTATAATTTGCCAATTTAAATCTAACCCTAACAAAAACGCGACAAGTGGCAGCTTCTGATTGGTCCAGATAGACGATGCGGCGCTGACGCGAACTTGCCACGCGGCGCAATGCCACTCGCTGATACCCCTTCGATATGTGCGTCTAATCTGAGCCGTAGCTCGTCGATCTAACGGACGGGAGGGGGCGGCGACTTACTACGGTGGCGACGATGGAGAGGGGAGGCAGACGGTGGCGCACTGTCGGACGGTGGTTCTCGGCAGCGGTACGGTGGCTCCTCGAGGCAGTGGTGCAGACGATGGTGCTCCCCTCCTCCTCGCGGTTCTGTTCGCGAGATCGATTTTGACCTTTCGTTCCTCGTCCAGCCGCACTGCTCCGCCGATTCATGCAAACTCCGGCGATGCGTTGGCGAGAAATCTGGCGTGATTTAGCGCTCTGTAGAAGGGGAAAATAGGTCAGGGAAAACCGGTGGATCACGGGGTAGACAACCAACAGCGAAAGAGGGTTCAGAGTGGCGTGAAACGTCGGATCCTTAACCTTCCCGAGCGCGACGACGACGAGGAAGAACGGCAGCGGTTCGGCGAGGCTTAAGCTAGGGTTTTTTTGAAGGGAAAACGACGAGAGGGTCGGCCTTATATACTCCAAAGACTTGGGGGAGGGGGTGATCGAATTCGTTAGGATTTGGGCTATCCCGACGAGGCAGGACGCCATGCTCGCCGCGGTCTCTAGGAGGAAGACGACGGGGTGGGGCCCCCGCATAAGTGGCTGTGCGCTGTGGGCTGGCATCCTCAAGCGCTGCTGGGCTAGCGGTGGTGGATAGCTCGCGGGCCGGCTTAACTAGCCCGTTTAGGTTAGTTAGGTTTTTTTTATTCTTTTCTTTTATCAATTTTTTGTTTCACTAAAACTTTAATAACTTTTGCATAGCAAATTCAAACTTAGTGAAACTTGTTTCTAAATTTTTGTAAAAATGAGGCGGTCATCTTAGAGCCAGAGAATTTTATTTTGGCATTGTTTTTAGAAGGGTCAAACAAGAGTGCTTCATTTTGCTCATAGAGGGATTTTTTTATTAGGGTCTTGTTAGGGTTTGATGGTAGGGTTTTGATGCAACTTAAATTTGTAGGATGCAAAGATGCAAGGATGATGCATGCTTCTAGTAACATCTAATATAAAAATTTAGGATGTTACAACACTTCCTTCCATAAAGAAATTCAAACGGTGTCATCTCAATGCTTGCTTGATAGCTGTTATTGTAAGATAATTCTGCGTAAGCCAGACTTTCATCCCAACTTTCACCATAGTCTAGGGCACATGCCCTTAACATATCCTCCAAAATCTGATTGGTCCTTTCTGTCTGTCCATCAGTCTGGGGGTGAAAACCTATGCTGAACTCTAACCTTGTTCCCAATGATTCATGCAGTTATCGCCAAAAATGCGAAGTGAACTGAGTTCCTCTATCAGACACAATACTCTTAGGTACTCCATGTAGACATACAATCATGGTCATATATATCTTGGCTAACTTAGCACTTGTATAGGTAGTATTCACAGGTATGAAATGAGCCACCTTAGTTAGGAGATCTACAACACCCAAATAGAATCATATCCGGATCTAGTCCTTGGAAGGCCGGTGATAAAATCCATACCAATCTTATCCCACTTCCAACCAGGAATAGGTAGTGGTTGCAATAACCCTGCCGGTTTCTGATGTTCCTCTTTAACTCGACTACACACATCACGCAAGGCAATATGTTCTGCAATATCCTTCTTGAGGTTGTTCCACCAAAATCTTTCCTTCACATCCATGTACATTTTGGTGTTACCTGGATGAATAGAATATGGTGAATTGTGTGCTTCTTGCAGAATCAATTTCCGAAGTTCCGGATCTTGCGTAATGCAGATAAGCTTTTCATACCACAAAGTACTTCTACGGTGAATTGTGTGCTTCTATGAATTTCCCAAGATTTAACTATAATCTGCCAATTTAAATCTAAACCTAACGAAAACGCAACAAGTGGCAGCTTCTGATTGGTCCAGATAGACGACGCGGCACGGACACAGCGCTGACATGGCGCTGACGCGGACTCGCCACGCGGCGCAATGCCACTCGCTGATACCCCTTCGATCTGTGCGTCTAATCTGAGCCGTAGCTCGTCGATCTAACGGACAGGAGGGGGCGGCGACTTACTGCGGTGGCGACGATGGCGAGGGGATGCAGACGGCGACGCGCTGTCGGACGGTGGTTCTCGGTGGTGGTACGGTGTCTCCTCGAGGCAGTGGTGCAGACGACGGCGCTTGGCTCCTCCCCGTGGTTCCGTTCGCGAGATTGATTTTGACCTTCCGTTCCTCGTCCAGCCGCACTGCTCCGCCGATTCCTGCGAACTACGGTGATGCATCGGCAAGAAATCTAGCATGATTTAGCGCTCTGTAGAAGGGTAAAATAGGTCAGAGAAAACCGGTGGAGCACAGGGTAGACAACCAACAGCGAAAGAGGGTTCGGGGTGGCGCGAAACGTCGGATCCTTAATCTTCCCGAGCGCGATGACGACAAGGAAGAACGACAGCGGTTTGGCGAAGCTTAAGCTAGGTTTTATTGAAGGGAAAACGATAAGAGGATCGGCCCTATATAGTCCAAAGACTTGGGGGAGGGGCGATCGAATCCGTTAGGATTTGGGCTATCCCGACGCGGCAGGACGCCGTGCTCGCCGCGGTCTCTGGGAGGAAGACGACGTGGTGGGGCCCTCGCGTTAGTGGCTGCACGCTGCGGGCTGGCATCCTCAAGCGCTGCTAGGCTGGCGGCGGTGGATAGCTCGCGGGCCGGCTTAACTGGCCCGTTTAGGTTAGTTACGGTTTTTTTATTCTTTTCTTTTATCAATTTTCTGTTTCACTAAAACTTTAATAACTTTTGCATAGCAAATTCAAACTTAGTGAAACTTGTTTCTAATTTTTTGTAAAAATGAGGTGGTCATCTTAGAGCCAGAGAATTTTATTTTTGCATTGTTTTTAGAAGAGTCAAACAAGAGTGCTTCATTTTGCTCACAGAGGGATTTTTTATTAGGGTTTTGTTAGGGTTTGATGGTAGGGTTTTGATGCAACTTAAATTTGTAGGATGCAAAGATGCAACGATGATGCATGCTTCTAGTAACATCTAATATAAAAATTTAGGATGTTACAAACCTACCCCCCTTAAGAAGAATCTCGTCCCCGAGATTCAGATTGGCTTGCAAAAAGGTGTAGGTGTTCCGCCTTCAAATTTTCTTCACGTTCCCATGTGGCTTCTTCCTCGGAATGGTGGTTCCATTGGACTTTGCAGAATCTGATAGTCTTGGTACGGGTAATCCTTTCGGCCGTTTCCAAAATTTTGATGGGCTTCTCCTCGTAAGTAAGGTCATTTTCTAATTGAACCTCCTCCAGGGGAACAGTATCCCTTAGCGGTGTTTCAGCCATTTATGGGTGGCACTTCTTTAGTTGTGATACATGAAACACATCATGAACAGTCAGTCCTTCTGGTAACTTCAACTGATAAGCTACTTCACCTCTACGGGCCAGAACCTTATATGGTCCTATGAATCGTGGGGCTAACTTACCCTTGATTCCGAACGTCTTAACTCCTCATAGTGGTGAAACTCAGAGATAAGCACGGTCCCCTATTTTATAAGCCATATCTCTACGCTTGGAGTCAGCATAACTCTTTTGTCAGGATTGGGCTATCTTTAGCCCATCCTGAATCTGCCGTACCTTTTCCTCGGCATCCTTGATCAATTCAGGTCCAAACAGACTACGTTCTCCAACTCCACTCCATAACAGCGGTGTCCTATACTTTCTGCCATATAGGACTTCAAATGGAGCCATCTTGATGCTTGTCTGGTAGATGTTGTTGTATGAGAACTCAGCATACGACAAGTTATCATCCCAACTAGACGCATAGTCTAGCACGCAAGCTCTCAACATAGCTTCTAGGACCTGGTTCACCCTTTCCGTTTGGCCATCTGTCTGAGGGTGGAAAGCAGTACTGAATTCCAGTCGGGTTCCAAGAGACTCATGTAGTTGTCGCCAAAACTTTGAAGTGAACTGAGTGCCTCTATCTGATACAATTCCCTTAGGAACACCATGCAGACCTACAATCCTTGACATATATATCTTGGCAAGCTTAGCACTTGTATATGTGTTCTTTACGGGGATGAAGTGAGCCACCTTGGTAAAGTGGTCCACCACTACCCAGATAGAATCAAATCCTGAACGAGTCCCGGGCAATCCCGTGATAAAATCCATGCCTACTTTGTCCCACTTCCAATCGGGTATAGGTAGTGGTTGAAGCAATCCGGCCGGTTTCTGATGCTCGGCTTTAACTCTATTGCATACGTCACACAGGGAAATATACTCGGCAATTTCTCTTTTTAAATTATTCCACCAAAATCTATCCTTCACATCCATGTACATCTTCGTGTTACCTGGATGAATTGAGTAAGGTGAATCGTGAGCTTCTTGTAAAATCAACTTCCTGATATCGGGGTCATTGGAAACGCACAAACGCTTTCCATACCAAAGGGTTCCTTGTTCGTCCAGACAAAAATCTTTTGTCTTTCCTTCACTTATTTTGACTCTTATTTCTTCCAACTCTTTATCTCCCTTTTGTGCTTCCTTGATTCTTTCTTGAAAAGTAGACACTATTTCCATAGTCGCTACGTGTCCTTTCGGAACTATTTCTAGCCTGAGATCCTTGAATTGCTTGCATAAATCCTCTGGAAGTTCCCCTGCGGTAAGTCCATTCACATAGAATTTACGACTTAAGGCGTCGGCTACCACATTTGCCTTTCCGTGGTGGTATTGCAAATCCAAGTCATAATCCTTAATCAGTTCAAGCCGTCTTGTTTGCCTCATATTCAACTCCTTTTGGGTGAAGATGTACTTCAAACTCTTATGATCTGTGAACACATCACAATGTTTGCCCATGAGGTAGTGTCTCCATACCTTGAGTGCATGTACCACAGACGCAAGTTCCAAATCATGTGTGGAGTAGTTGTGTTCGTGGTTCTTAAGTTGTCGAGAGGCATAGGATACCACTTTCCTATCTTGCATCAATACACTTCCAAGTCCTTGTCGAGAATCGTCACAATAGACATGAAAATCCTTTTGTATATCAGGCAGACAGAATACTGGTGTCGTTACAAGGCGTTTCTTCAACTCCTGAAAGCTTGCTTCACATGCCTCAGTTCATAGGAATTTCATTTCATTCTTTAATAGTTCTGTCATGGGCTTTGCTATTTTGGAAAAGTTTTCTATGAACCTCCGGTAGTATCCTGCGAAGGCCCAAGAAACTCCTAATATCTCCCACATTCTTGGGTGATTCCCATTCAGTTATGGAAGCTACCTTACTAGGATCTACGACAACTCCTTTTGCCGACACAACATGACCAAGGAATCCCACTTCCTTTAACCAGAATTCGCATTTGCTGAATTTGCCATACAACTTGTGTTCTCTTAGTTTCTCCATAATTAGGCACAGATGTTTCTCATGTTCCTTCTCATCCTTGGAGTATATGAGTATATCATCAATGAATACGACGATAAACTTGTCCAAATATTCCATGAACACATTGTTCATCATGGTCATGAAGTATGTCGGGGCATTGGTTAGAACAAATGACATTACGGTGTACTCATACAATCTGTATCTTGTGGTGGAGGCTATTTTGGGCACATCCTGCTCTCGAATCTTTAGCTGAAAGTAGCCTGATCGCAGATCGATCTTTGAGAACACACTGGCTCCCTTTAACTGGTCAAACAGGTCATTGATGTTGGGAAGAGGGTACTTATTCTTGATCGTCACTTCATTCAACGAGCGGTAGTCGACAACGAGCCTCTTGGTTTTATCCTTCTTTTCCACGAATAGGACAGGTGCTCCCCAAGATGACGCGCTGGGTTGAATGAATCCCTTGTCCAATTGTTCCCTAAGATGTTTCTTGAGTTCCTTCAACTCGTCCACATCCATATTGTATGGTCTCTTAGCTATCGGCCCTGTGCCTGGCATCAAGTCAATGAGGAACTTGATATCACGGTCGGGAGGCATCCTGGGTAACTCTTTCGGAAAGACATCTGGGTATTCTTTCACAATAGGTACATCCTCCAAGCTAACCCCCTTAAGAGAGTTCACCATGACTTCCTTAAGTGCGAAATTTGACTTGATACGAATCCTTTTCCCCTCCGGTGTTGTGAGCGTGACAGTCCTGTTGGCACAATCTATGTCTCCTTCATATTCGGTCATGCAATTCATGCCCAAGATTATGTCTAATCCTTGTGACTCCAGAACTACTAGACTTGTGGGAAAGATGTGTGTCCCAATCCTTAGTTCTAATCCCTGGCAACCAGAGTTTGCCACTATTTCTCCTGTAGGAGAACTTACCCTTAGAGAAGAGTTTATAGTCTCCGTAGATATCTTGCCTCTATCCACAAATACCCTTGATATGAGTGAATGCGATGCACCAGTATCAAAAAGAACAACTGCGGGAATAGAATTGAGCTTGAACTTACCAATCACGGAGTCCGGTGCGTCACAAGCATCCTCTAGAGACACATGATTCACTGTGGCTTTGACAAAAGGATTTGGCTTCTTCCTTTTTCCATTGCCATGGTTGTGTCCATTTCCATTCCCATCGCCATTGCCATTCTTCTTCTCGGGGCAAGTGGTTGCATAGTGCCCTGTCTTGTTGCACTTAAAGCATGTCACCTCACTGAGATCCTTTCCATTGCTGCCATTTCCATTGCGGTTTTTATGCCCATTGAGTTTGTGGCCGCCATGGTGATGACCGTTATGGTTGTGGCCATTATTGTTATAAGGTTGTGGTGAGGAAGTGCGCTGCTTCTGGTACGGAACGGAGTGCTTGTGAGGGTTAGACTTCCTCTTACGGTTTTCTATGTCTTTCTTTTGGATTCAACCACAATGGCTCTGTCCAAGAGTTCCTGAAAGTTGTCAAATTTCTGAGCCACAAGCTGAATAGATATCTCATCATTGAGTCCTCTTAAGAATTCCTCCTGCCTCTTAGCAACGGTGGAGACATCATCGGGTGCATAACGGGCTAGCTTGTTGAAAAGCTCACCATACTCGGTGACAGAACGGTGCACCTGGTGTAGGTCGCAAAACTCGCGCCTTTTCAAAGTCATGACACCAGCAGCCACATGATGAGTGCGGAAAGCTAACTCGAACTGATCCCAAGTGATAGCATCAATATTCGGGTGGGTGACTTGGTAGTTATCCCACCATTCTGCAGCGGGTCCTTCAAGCTGGTGCGCGGCATAATGTACCCTATTTGCTCCGACAGCTTGCACAGTATCTAACTTCTTGTTAATTGTACGGAGCCAGTCATCTGCGATGATTGGTTCAGCGCTGCTAGTGAAGGTAGGTGGGTCTACCTCAAAAACCGAGTCAAGCGATCCTGTTGAGGTGGTGGTGGAGGTGGCGCGTTGTTGTTGTTGTTGTTTTGCATCTTCTGAGTGAGCAGTTGGATCAGCTGGTTTTGAGTGGCCAGAAGTTGTGCTATCTCTGGAGGGATTTCGGTGTTCGCGCGTCTTGGCGGCATCTGTGGGGTTTGTGAGACAAGTTAAGAAATAGACAAAAAGACTAAGTAGTAAACTCCTACCCTTATGAAAACACACAAGGCACACAAGACACAATAGCACAAACTTAACACATAAATCATCCAAGTTCAACTAAACCAAATATGTGGTATTTATTACAATCGCGAATAACGTTCTACTATAGAATTTAAAGGTGGTCCAACTACTACACATCTTCCACGCCTTCCTCGAACGAGTAACCTTCCTGCTCTAGGGTTTTCTTGTACATCTCCATCTCCTTTGTGGTGGCTTCAAGCTTCTCTTGGAGGTCCTTTATCTCATCCTGCAGCTTCTAGGTAGTGGCTTCTAGCTGCTCCTGAAGTCCCTCCTTCTCGCCTTGTAGTTACTCCACTAGACTTGACTTCTTTGCGGCTTCAAGTTGCTTTGCCAAGTCCCTCTTGGAAGCACGCACATCATTGATTATCTTGCAAAGGCCTTCGGTTTGCACTTCAGTTCCCTCGATCTCCTGGTTGAGTTCCCTAATCCTCTTGTTTTTATTTATCACCCTCTTCTCTTGGTTAGTGAACTTCTTATCTTGGTCCTGGAACTTTATCTCTTGGCGCTTCATTGCCTCCTCCTGCTGCTTGATCATTTCCTCCTTCTCCTTGATGAGAGCGCATAGCTCATCGTTCCTTAACATCTCAAGGAAGCTACCTTTTTCAAGGTCATGGATGTGGCACTCCAAGTCTTGATATTGGGTCCTTCGGCGCTTGGTAGAAGTCCTTTCCTCAAAGGTTAACTCCATGGGAATTCCTTCCTCATCTCGTCTTCCAAAAAGGCCGCCGTAGTGTCCTTGGAGACCCTCATGATGGCGTCCATATAGGCGACCAATGAGCTGCTACAAGCTGATGCTAAGGGCCTTCTCCTTGGAGTCGCTAACAATGTGGATTGCTATGACTTCCTCCGGGTTCTTTCCTTGCTCTTGTCCTGGCTGGATGACTTTGACTCCCCAGCAGCCGTCCTTATGGAGTTTCTTCATTGTGCTTCCCTGGATTGTCGGCAGGGGAAGGTCCAAACGTGTGAGGAGGTCCATGAGGCATCCACCAAAGCGAAGGGGCTCGATGTCCGTGACGGTGTCGTAGAGGAAGCTTGTCATCCTTAAATTATAAGAGTGAAGATTAGATACTTAAACAAGTAGAGGAAAGCAGGTACTAGAAGTGCGAAAAAATAACTTAGTAGAAAAGCAAGGCACATAAGTTAAAGGTGGTTCCAATCCTAGGGTCACGTCCTACAGGCAACGATGTGCTCTGATACCATCTGTAGTGACCTTGGATCAATAAAGATCCCAACTCCCTGTGATTTACATGCTAGTCCCTGGATCAAAAGCTAGCACTCAAAGTCGATGAATATCATGTAAAACACAAAGTCTTTATTACACGGAGAATCCAGAGTATGAATTTTATTACAAATTTGCTTAGCATTAAGTTAGCTCAAATAACAGCGGAAATATAAAGCAACTTGAGTCCATCAATGCCCCAGGCTTGTCGAGTGTAGACTCGCGATCCCTACGCACCTTTCAATCTTCGGATTCTGCACATAAGACGTGCATCCAACAAGTTGGTTCAATACTTTGAATGTATTGGCAAATTACACCAAGGAAAGAAAGGACTAACCCTACATGCAAGGCTAGTTTAGGCTGTAGAGTTTATTTTCTCAAAGCTAGTTTTCTTAAGTATGGAGAAGAAGAGAAGATTTCCCTACTTTGTAAGCATTTGTTTAAGTAATATATGGTCAAATGGCACACGAGGATATTACTCACCAAGTGTCCAAACAACCTAACACTTGGATATTACTCACCAAGTTCCCAAAACCCTCCCAACAGCGATATGACTCACGACTTGGATTTTTTTTAAAAAAACTTTAGGATTTGAAAGAGAGAGAGGAAGATCCTTTAGAGGCTCCATCCTTCAGATGCTCAAGTGTTCTTTTCCGTGAACTCGGCTGATTGATTTGATTGCAATACTCTCGAGAGTTTGTGCACTTTACCCACAATCCACGATCAAGTCTTTTTTACAGACAAGACCATGGCGAGGCTTTCCCTTAGTAGCCCCTCTACCTTCTGGATCCAACCGTGCCAAGAACCTCCAAATGTTGGTACCCAGGTGAGGTTTACCACTAAGTACTAGGCCAAGACAGAGCCCATATGTATCGTGGTTGCACTGGAAGCTTCTGAATTCTGAAACATGGCAGACTTCTTTGATTCCTGGGCGGCCGTCCTCCACAAAAATCTCACTCGTTGTCCCGACAACCATTCCGCCTAGAAGAAAACTCAGTTTTATTTTGAAGTGGATTTGAGAAGAAAGTTTGCTCAAGAGAGCCTTTATACTTAGAATAAAGTCATTGTCTTTCGAACCCCCCAACGGTACTTTATATATATATATAGCATAGCAAGCAATACTTAGCAAAATAGGTGAACCTATTAGTAGGATAAATCCTAAGTATAGATCTACTCATGGCATACTACAAAATCATCGCACTTGCAAAATAATACTAAGGAAAAATTCTACTAGAACATCCTACACATGCATACTACAGAATTTTGAAGATCACATGTATAGAATCAAAACTGGGACAAAAGTTATGAACAAGTGGTGTAACTTGCCTTGATCCGAGCAGCACTCTATACAATAGTACTCCTCAGCGCACTCCGAACAATCTAATGAAACAGAAACATAGATCTAATCACAACTTGCACAAAATATGCCACAGGGATAATATGCATGCATGCAACATGGTAATAATGCAAGATTTGTTTTCTAAACTGACCAAGGTAGTCTATTTGGATTGCAATTGTATAAGGATGTTATTAGTATTGATTTCCCACAGGTTTAAATTAATTTGGGTCATTATTCTAACTCATAGGCTCACAAGGAGATCCAACAATATAATTAGCCCCGAATCAGATCTAATATTCTTAAGCAAGGTTTTATAATTTTGTTCAGTAGGTATTGTAAAAACAAAGTCAACACAACAAGAATCAACTAAAACGGGGTTTTAATTATTTTTCTATGGATTAAACACTCTAATCTAGAGATTAAATTCTACACAGAACATCCTACTGCAAAATTGTAGTATTATTATAGATCTGTGTTCTACACAATTTTGTGAATCCAGCGGTATATTATACGCAAAATTTGGCCAAACGGTTGAATTTCTATGAATTTCCCAAGATTTAACTATAATCTGCCAATTTAAATCTAAACCTAACAAAAACACGACAAGTGGCAGCTTCTGATTGGTCCAGATAGACGACGCGGCACGGACGCAACGCTGACATGGCGCTGACGCGGACTCGCCACGCGGCGCAATGCCACTTGCTGATACCCCTTCGATATGTGCGTCTAATCTGAGCCGTAGCTCGTCGATCTAATGGACGGGAGGGGGCGGCGACTTACTGCGGTGGCGACGATGGAGGGAGGCGAGGCGGTGGCCTTGTCGGACGGTGGTTCTCGGCGGCGGTACGGTGGCTCCTCGAGGCAGTGGTGCAGACGATGGCGCTCCCCTCCTCCTCGCGGTTCTGTTCGCGAGATCGATTTTGACCTTCCGTTCCTCGTCCAGCCGCACTGCTCCGCCGATTCATGCAAACTCCGGCGATGCGTCGACGAGAAATCTGGCGTGATTTAGCGCTCTGTAGAAGGGGAAAATAGGTCAGGGAAAACTGGTGGATCACTGGGTAGACAACCAACAGCGAAAGAGGGTTCGGAGTGGCGTGAAACATCGGATCCTTAACCTTCCCGAGCGCGACTACGACGAGGAAGAACGGCAGCGGTTCGGCGAGGCTTAAGCTAGGGTTTTTTTGAAGGGAAAATGACGAGAGGGGCGGCCTTATATACTCCAAAGACTTGGGGGAGGGGGAGATCGAATTCGTTAGGATTTGGGCTATCCCGACGCGGCAGGACGCCGTGCTCGCCGCGGTCTCTAGGAGGAAGACGACGGGGTGGGGCCCCCGCGTTAGTGGCTGTCTTGTTGGTGGCATGCTCAAGCGCTGGCTTAAGCTGCCCGTTTAGGTTAGTTAGGTTTTTTTATTCTTTTCTTTTATCAATTTTCTGTTTCACTAAAACTTTAATAAATTTTGCATAGCAAATTTAAACTTAGTGAAACTTGTTTCTAAATTTTTGTAAAAATGAGGCGGTCATCTTAGAGCCAGAGAATTTTATTTTGGCATTGTTTTTAGAAGGGTCAAACAAGAGTGCTTCATTTTGCTCATAGAGGGATTTTTTTATTAGGGTCTTGTTAGGGTTTGATGGTAGGGTTTTGATGCAACTTAAATTTGTAGGATGCAAAGATGCAAGGATGATGCATGCTTCTAGTAACATCTAATATAAAAATTTAGGATGTTACAACACTTCCTTCCATAAAGAAATTCAAACAGTGCCATCTCAATGCTTGCTTGATAGCTGTTATTGTAAGATAATTCTGCGTAAGCCAGACTTTCATCCCAACTTTCACCATAGTCTAGGGCACATGCCCTTAACATATCCTCCAAAATCTGATTGGTCCTTTCTGTCTGTCCATCAGTCTGGGGGTGAAAACCTATGCTGAACTCTAACCTTGTTCCCAATGATTCATGCAGTTATCGCCAAAAATGCGAAGTGAACTGAGTTCCTCTATCAGACACAATACTCTTAGGTACTCCATGTAGACATACAATCATGGTCATATATATCTTGGCTAACTTAGCACTTGTATAGGTAGTATTCACAGGTATGAAATGAGCCACTTTAGTTAGGAGATCTACAACACCCAACTAGAATCATATCCGGATCTAGTCCTTGGAAGGCCGGTGATAAAATCCATACCAATCTTATCCCACTTCCAACCAGGAATACGTAGTGGTTGCAATAACCCTGCCAGTTTCTGATGTTCCGCTTTAACTCGACTACACACATCACGCAAGGCAATATGTTCTGCAATATCCTTCTTGAGGTTATTCCACCAAAATCTTTCCTTCACATCCATGTACATTTTGGTGTTACCTGGATGAATAGAATATGGTGAATTGTGTGCTTCTTGCAGAATCAATTTCCGAAGTTCCGGATCTTGCGTAATGTAGATAATCTTTTCATACCACAAAGTACCTTGTTCATCTTCGTGGAATCCTTTAGCCTTCCCTTTACTAATTTTACCTTTAATCTCTTCAATTTGCTTGTCTAACTTTTGGGCTTATTTGATTTTGTCCAACAATGTTGGTTGGACATCCAATGACATGAGATATCCTACAGGCACTATATCCAATCTGAGATCTTTGAATTGGGCACACAGATCATGTGGCAATTCTCCCTTAGTAAGGCCATTCACATAAACCTTACTGCTTAAAGCATCTGCTACAACATTTGCTTTACCGGGATGGTATTGCGAACTCAAGTCATAGTCCTTGATGAGCTCTAGCCACCTTCTTTGTCTCATATTGAGTTCCTTCTGGGTGAAGATATATTTCAAACTCTTGTGATATGTGAACACTTCACAACGCTTTCCCAAAAGATAGTGTCTCCATGTTTTGAGTGCATGGACAACAGAGGCTAACTCTAAGTCATGAGTAGGATAATTCACTTCATGAGTTTTGAGTTGTCTTAAGGCTTAAGCCACAACTTTCCCTTCTTGCATCAAAACTCCACCTATGCTTGGTGAGATGCATCACAATAGACTTGGAAATCCTTCTCCAAATCTGGCAGACATAAGACTGGTGCTAATACTAGTCTCTTCTTCAATTATTGGAAACTGGCTTCACATCCTTCAGTCCAGTCAAATTTCTTTTCTTTCTTAATTAACTCCATCATTGGCTTAGCTACCTTTGAGAAATTCTCAATGAAGCTTCTATAGTATCCTTCTAAGCCTAGGAAACTATGAACTTCCTTCATGGACTTGGGAGGTTCCTAGTCAGTTACAGCTGACACCTTTGTGGGATCGACAGATATACCATACCCCGAGACAATATGTCCAAGAAATACAACTTCATTCAACCAGAATTCACACTTACTGAACTTGGCATACAACTTGTGCTCCCGGAGCTTCTCAAGTATCAAACGCAAATGTTCTTCATGCTCTTCTTTTAGGGTTCGCAGCATAGAAAACAAAAAATTTCCTATGATGGGAACTATGTACCAAGATCTATCTACTAGATACAAACAACGGGCGGATGTATATCCGTAGAGAACGTACCCTTGAAGATCGACAAAGCTTAACGAGTTCGACTCGTGGTTGATGTAGACGATCTCTTGCTGATCTCAAGATCGAGAGGAAGTCCTAGCGTCGCAAATCAGCAGCGCATCCGAGCTCGCACACACATCTGAGGCACCGAGCAACCTCCGCCTCCTCGCTCCAGCGATGCAGCGGAAGCACAACTCTTTATTGCCGAATAGCCACCTGGAACATGTATCTCGCTAGTCCGAAACCATGGGGGATAAATTCTAGAGGGGGAGAGAGATCCTTCATGAGGAGGTGTGAGTGAGAAGTGAGGAGAGGGGTGCCTTTTATAGGAGGAGGGGGGCACCCAAGGGGGTGGCCGCCGGCCATGGGGGCTGCCCCCTCCCCTCCTTCATTCATGTGGGTGGACACTCCACTCACAAAAATCCATTCAAATCCCTCCACTCAAAATCCCACTCAAACTTTCTATTAAATTTCCACCAAATTTAATGCAAACACTCATTAAATAAAACTCTTTTATTTATTCAGAATTTTGTTAATTACTTTAATGACAAACATTCACATATAACCCCTTGCTAGAATTCTATTTCACATGCATAACCTCTTTATGCAATTTCACCCGAAAACCTGTTTTGGTATCTAGTGAAATAAAATCCTGCGCTTGTTTATTCTTTCGGTAAGAAACTTTTGCTCCAATTGGATGTCGGTGTCTCTTAAGTGTGTCACCTACGGTTCGTGAATAATGCAGACATGATCGAGACCCCTCTCGGATCAATAATCAGAAGCGGGATCTGGAGACCCATACTGACTCCCACACATTCAATGATGACTTTCTTGTGATCGTCGGAACCTTTTACGCTTGTATATTAATCTCCATACCTAGTTTGATCTCGTTACTGATATGCACTCTTTTCTTGTTCCCATGATATAACATTCTAGTGATCAAATCACTTGCTTGCAAGCTAACGAATGTGATATCACCGAGAGGGCCTAGAGTATATCTATCTGTCATCGGGATGAACAAATTCCACTCTCTATCCAGGGGCCTCAACATAACACTTTATTAGTCCTGAACCCATCTTTATAATCACCTTGTTACGGTGTGACGTTTGATGTTATCAAGAAACTCTTGCGGTGTTAGTGATTGACATGATCTCATGGTCTAAGGATTAGGATCACTTCGTAAGTTGTTATAGCAATATAAACTCAATGACTTTGATCATAATGCTATACTTCAGATGAATGTTCATCACACCATTACACTAATGTTGTGATCCCGCTATTAACCACATCCAATGTCTATGATCAGGAAACCTTGATCATCTTGTTAATCAACGAGCTAGTTTATGAGATAGGCATAACTATGAACTTTCTATTTGTTTGTTAAACACGGATGCATTAATGTTTCCGTATTAATACAATTATAGCATGTAAAATAAACATCTATCATATACTTGGAATACACATAATAAACACTTTATTATTGCCTCTCAGGGCATATTCCCTTCAGTCTCCCACTTGCACTAGAGACAATAATCTAGTTACATAGTGATTAATCTAACACCCATTGAGTTCTGGTGTTGATCATGTTTTGCTCTAGGGAGAGTTTTAGTCAACGGACCTGCTACATTGAGATCCGTGTGTACTTTACAAATCTTTATATCTCCATCCTTTACATGCTCGCGGATGGAGTGAAACCGGCGTTTAATATGCTTGGAATGCTTGTGAGACCTTGGCTCTTTGGCATTGGAAATGGCACCATTGTTGTCACAATAGATCACCATTGGGTCCAACGCGTTTGCAACCACTCCTAGTTCGGATATGAACTCCTTCATCCAAACCGCTTCCTGAGCCGCTTCCAAAGCAGCAACATATTCGGCCTCCGTTGTTGATCCCGCAACCACAGGTTATTTGGAGCTCCTCCAACTAACCGCTCCGCATTCATGAGAAATACGTATCTGGATTGAGACTTAGAGTCATCCGGATCGGTGTCAAATCTTGCATCAACATAACACTTAACGATGAGCTCTTCTTCATCTCCATATACAAGAAACATATCCTTAGTTCTTCGTAAGTACTTAAGGATATTCTTGACCGCTATCCAGTATTCTGAACCTGGATCCGATTGGTAGCTACCAGTCAAACTAATAGCATGTGCCACATCCGGTCTTGTACATAGCATGCCGTACATTATAGAGCCTATGGCTGAAGCATAGGGGGCTTTGTCCATTATCTCTCTTTCTTCCGCTGTAGCCGGACTTTGAGTCTTACTCAATGTAATGCCTTGCAACATTGGTAAGAACCCCTTCTTATTTCCGTCAATTTTAAACTTCTTTAAAATCTTATCAAGGTATGTACTTTGCGATAGCCCTATTAGGCGTCTAGATCTATCTCTATAGATCTTTATGCCTAATATGTATGACGCTTCACCTTGGTACTTCATTGAAAATTTGCTATTTAGATAACTTTTAACACTGTTTAAAATATCTATATCATTTACGATCAGTAATATGTCATCCACATATAATATCAGAAATTCCACATTGCTCCCACTCACTTTCTTGTAAATACAAGCTTCTCCATAAGTTTGGACAAATCCAAACTCTTTGATCACCTCATCAAAGCGGAGATTCCAACTTCGTGATGCTTGCTTCAATCCATAGATGGATCATTCAAGCTTGCTCACCTTGTTAGCATCCTTAGGATCAACAAAACCCTTTGGTTGTATCATATACAACTCTTCTTCAATATTACCATTGAGAAATGCGGTTTTGACATCCATCTGCCATAACTCATAATCGAAATATGCAGCAATTGCTAACATAATTCTAACTGACTTTAACATCACTACGGGATAGAATGTCTCATCGTAGTCAACTCCTTGAGTTTTTTGAAAACCCTTTGCGACAAATCAAGATTTATAGACAGTCAGATTACCATCAGCCTCAGTTTTCCTTTTGAAAATCCATTTGTTCTCTACGGCCTTTCGGTCATGAGGTAAGTCTACCAAGTTCCAAACTTGATTTTCATACATGGATTCCATCTCGGATTTCATGGATTCTAACCATTTGTTGGAATCCAGGCTCATCATCGCTTCTTCATACGTCGCAGGGTAATCATTTTCATCAACCATGAAATTCATGACAGGATTTCTGTATAGCTCGGGAGTTGCACGTGTCCTGCTAGACCTGCGAGGTTCCGTAGTATTCTCTTTTGGAGTTTCATGATCATTATCATTAGTTCCCTCTTCAACTGGTGAAGTCAACTCTGGAACTACTTCCGGTGCTACGCTACTCACCATACTTTGAAGATAAGGTTCAATAACCTCTTCGAGTTCTACCTTCCGACTACTCACACCTTTCGCGAGAAACTCTTTCTCTAGAAAGGATCCATTCTTGGCAACAAAAACTTTGCCTCGAATCTGTGATAGAAGGAATACACAATAGTTTCCTTAGGGTATCCTATGAAGACGCATTTTTCCGCTTTGGGTTCGAATTTATCCGGTTGAAGTTTCTTCACATAAACATAGCATCCCCAAACTTTAAGAAATGACAGCTTAGGTTTGTTTCCAAACCACAATTCATATGGTGTCTTTTCAACGGATTTAGATGGTGCCTGATTTAAAGTGAATGCAACAGTTTCTAGTGCATAACCCCAAAATGACAATGGCAAGTCTGTCAGAGACATCATAGATCAAACCATATCCAATAAAGTACGATTACGACGTTCTGACACACCATTTCTCTATGGTGTTCCGGCAGGTGTGAGTTGTGAAACAATTCCACACTCTTTCATGTGAGTGCTAAACTCATAACTTAGATAATCACCTCCATGGTCGGACCGTAGAAATTTGATCTTTCTATTACGATGATTTTCCACTTCATTCTGAAATTCCTTGAACTTTTCAAAGGTTTCAGACTTATGTTTCATCAAGTAGATATAAACGTATCTACTCAAATCATCCGTGAAAGTAACAAAATAACGATATCCACCTCGCGCCGACACACTCATTGGACCACATACATCAGAATGTATGATTTCCAATAAATCTGTCGCCCGTTCCATTGAACCAGAAAACGGCATTCTAGTCATCTTGCCCATAAGGCATGGCTCACATGTATCAAATGATTCAAAATCAAGTGATTCTAAAATTCCATCCGAATGGAGCTTCTTCATGCGTTTAACACCAATATGACCTAGACGGCAGTGCCACATATATGCGGATATATCATCATTAAGTTTAATTCTTTTAGCATCAACATTATGAATATGTGTAACATTATTATCGAGATCCAAAAGAAATAAACCATTCATCATCGGTGCATGACCATAAAAGATTTCATTCATATAATTAAATGGAACAACCATTGTTCTCAGATTTAAATGAATAACCATTTCACATCAAACACGATCTAGATACAATGTTCATGCTTAGTGCTGGCACCAGATAAAAATTCTTCAAGTTTATTACTAATCCCGATGGCAAATGGAGAGGCAGCGTTCCGACGGCGATCACATCAACGCTTGATCCATTGCCGACACACATCTTTACATCACCCCTTGCTAGCAGTCGTTTGTTCCGCAGCCCCTGATTCGAGTTACAAATATTAGCAACTGAACCAGTATCAAATACCCAGGTGCTACTGCGAGCACTAGTCAAGTACACATCAATAACATGTATATCATATATACCTTTGTTTGCCTTGCCGGCCTTCTTGTCTGCCAAATACTTGGGGCAGTTGTGCTTCCATTGGCCAGTCCCCTTACAATAGTAGCACTCAGTATCAGACTTAGGTCCAACTCGGGGTTTCTTTTCAGGCACGGCAATCGGCTTGCCGCCCTTACTTCCCTTCCATTTTCCCTTCTTGTCTTTCTTGAAACCAGTGTTCTTATTGATCATCAACACTTGATGTTCCTTTTTGATCTCCAATTCTGCAGTTTTAAGCATTGATAGAAGCTCGGGGAGAGACTTCTTCATGCCTTGCATATTATAGTTCATCACGAAGCTCTTATAGCTACGTGGCAGAGACGAGGAAAAAGATGGATGCCTAAGTCAATGGGAATCGATATTCCCAAGGACACAAGCTTATCGGCGTAACCCGACATCTTGAGTACATGCTCACTAACGGAGCTGTGCTCTTCCATCATGCAGCTAAAGAACTTTTCTGAAGCATTGTAGCTCTCTACAGCAGCATGTGTGTCCAAAATCATTTTCAGCTCACCCATTGTATCAAATTCATTGCCGTTTTCGAAACGCTTTTGAAGTTCTGGCTCTAGCCCATACAATATGCCGCAATGAACTAAGTTGTGGTCCTCCTGACGAGTATGATAGACATTCTTCTCCTCGTCAGGGGCATCCTCAAAAGGTGGGGGGCCTAGTGGCGCTTCTAGCACATATTGCTTTTGTGCAGCAGAGAGGAGAATCCTCAAATTCATGGCCCATTCGGTAAAGTTGCTACCGTTTATTGCAAGTTTCTCTTTCTCCATGAACACATTGAAATTAAAAGCAGGTGGTGCCATCTACAATAGAATTTATAAAGTTTAGACTAAGTTTATGATAGATTGAGTTCAACTAATCCATATTACGAATGAACTCCCACTCAAAAATGACATCCCTCATGTCCTTTTTGTGATCACATGAACCAAATCCACTATACCAAGTCCAATCATCATGTGAGTCGGTATAGCTTAAAAGGCGAGCATCAAATGGGCATCATATCTACTATATGACTCATGCTTAACCTTTCGGTCCATGTTCCGAGGCCATGTCTATACATGCTAGGCTCGCCAAGTAAGAACCTTAGTATTCGCGTGTGTAACTGTCTTACACCCAAAATATGGTCGTGGATCCAAGAACACCCGATCATCACGTGATGTCTTGGAGCGACGAAAACACAATCGGTGCATACTAAAGGCAGAACACATTCTTATCTTGATTTTTAAATGAGGGATCATCGTATTATGCTAATAAAACTCCAAACAAGCAATATAAGATGCTATCACTACTAGAGAAAAGGCTATAGGAGACATGCTTATGCGAGGCACATTTAGACATATGCGCCTCCTATAAAAATAGGCGAGGCGCACTTTGCGATATGCGCCTCTAGTATAAAAATAGGCGAGGCGCATATGATAAGAATGCGCCTCCTATAATCCCTGTACGGACAGAATCTAGCAGCCCCATATTATGCGAGGCGCATTCTAGTCATATGCGCCTCCTATATATCAGATAGGCGAGGCGCATATGGACAGAATGCGCCTCGCATAATCTGTATGGGCCCGCGTGTTGGTAGGTGTACGAATATGCGAGGCGCATATGGCTATATGCGCCTCCTATATTTGATAATATGCGAGGCGCATATGGTCATATGCGCCTCAAGTAACTCCTGCGGGCCCGGGTGGTGGTAGGTGGCCGCATATGCGAGGCGCATATTGCTATATGCGCCTCCTATAGTTTCAATTATAGGAGGCGCATATTGTGCAATATGCGCCTCGCATAACCTAGCACCACTTTTTTCCAGCGGACCACGATCCCAACCGTACACGTCCTACTCATCCGACGACCCAAAATGAACCACGCCTCGTGAAAAACACAAGACGCACTCTCCCCCCACAAGACGCACTCTGAGCTGAGGCATAGCCTTCGATCCCCTCTGTATCTCATCTCCTCACATCTCTCTCCCATCCATTCTGCCTCGCCGCCGCCGCCACCGCCCTCCGTTCTGCTTCCCGCCGACATCCCAGCCTCGCCGCCCACCACCCCCACAAAGCCGCCTCCACCCTCCGCCAAGTACGGAGTGGCTCGAGCTCCGTCCCGCGGCAGATCAACCCCCACCCGCCGCCATGGCGCCTCCCGTCGACCTGTGCCCCCGGTGCCCCTCCTCCGCCTCCCTCCCTACCTCGATACACCAGCCTTGGTCGACGGACCAAGCAGTAGAAGCAGCGGCCGACCGCTAGGGGACCTCCTCCACGACGCCCTAGCCACCATCGGTCTCGATCCCATCTCCTCTCCCCTTCCGGATCTCAGATTTTTAACAACTTCCTAATGCTCCTGCCTGTTCTTGCAGATAGTGAAAAGGATCTTCTGCTGCTGGTTCCGCGGACCACGTGCCTGGCCTCCGAGATGCGCCGATTGTCGGCGCGCATCGATCGAGGTCCTCATCCGCGTCTTGGGGTGAGCTCCAGCTCGGTTTCTGAGCTACGGCTGTGGCATTCTAGTGTTTTGTTTTTGGGGTGAGGTCCACTTCTATTTGTTGTTATTCAAGTGCCAGATTTTGATCTTGTCACAATAAGTATTCGTTGTTGCTGACGGATGATAATTCTGTGACACAAAGCAGATCTGATTCCATCTATAGTTTGCTGGACTGTGTTGATACGTAAAAAACCAAAGCTGTAGTATTTCTCATGTAGCCATCTCATCAGCTCCTTCTCCCCTCTCTCTTTCTCACTTTTGTAGATTGCTAATTGATGCATATGCAGATTATTAAGTGTGTAGGTTATTAATTGAAAAAGCATGGAACTGTAATTGTTCTTGCAATCTTGTGAGTGCCGAAAAGTTTCAAGAATTTCCTGAATCTTGCCAATATCATCTGACGCACAAGAATTTCCTTAATTTGGGCATATATATTCTACTTGACGCACAAGATCGAACAACGAGCATTATTATTTCCGTGCCCAACCTAAGTATGATGTACTAATCCAAGTCATTCTTGGTTTGGTTTTTTTGGTCTTTCTTCGAAATGTCGATGATTAGAACGTGATTTCTTACATTTTGTTGCACCCATATATATGCATGATTCTATATTGTGAACTACTAGCTATTGCTTTCCACTGACATAAGTAATATCATCTTTATTATGTGTAGGAGATGGCGAGGAAGTGTTATGTCGTGTACATCGGCCGGGTTCCAGGTGTGTACGAGGAGTGGAAAGACCGCCAGAAGCAAGTCAACAACTTCTCGGGCAACAACTACCAAGGCTATGATCCTAGAGAGGTGGCGGAAGAGAAGTGGAGGAGGCATGGAAGGAAGAAGTGGAGGAACTTCCTCGTGATCACCACCTTGTTGCTCTTCATGGTAGGTTATGTGTTCTACTTCATCTAGGTAGAGCTACGTCGTTGGAGTTGTAATGTGATTGTGAACTTGTACTCGGAGGTGTAATGTGATTGTGAACTTGTACTCGGAGGTGTGAACTTGTGGCACAAACACTTGATGTATGAACTTGTATGTCATGATTGATGTGTAATGTATTGTATTCATGTTGGTTCTATTATGCTTTGGCAAATTGCAAGTTTCTGAAAAATTCTGTGCTCTTTATACTGTATTCTGGACTATATTGTATATTTGAATGTCTGTATATTATTATTTATAATGGTCTGTAAAACTTGAATTTCGAAAATATTACCGGAGGCGCATATAGGATACTATAGGAGGCGCATATACTATAAATATACAAGGCGCATTGTAAAAATATATAGCATATGATATCGCCTCCTACTTCACATATGCGAAGCATATCGATATGCCTCATAATAATATCTTGGCGATATCGATATGCGCCTCGCATATGTGAAGTATAGGAGGCGCATATCATATGCACCTCGCATAAAAAATACCCGAGGCTTGAAGCTAGAGGCGCATATGATATGCGCCTCGCATAGGCTTTTCTCTAGTAGTGTATCAAGCATCACATGTTTATTAGTAAAATGATATGGTTCCCGCATATGATCTCTATCATGTGCACCGTGGTATGATCACTATCATACCTTTATGTGTAAGGCCAAGGTCTATGGAACTTACACGTTATGTGTGTTGTAAGAGTATCATCTCATACTTCTACCTACAACATCACCATATCATAACACTAGACCAGCAACAATCTAAACTAGACGCCTCTAATTTATCCATTGCAAGTTTTTACGTGGCTTAGGGCTTTCGAGATAGAACCGTTCATACCTACGAACATGAACCACAACGAGGATAACCAAATTGTTGACAACTCGTTGCAAAATAGATATTGACTATAGTAGGAGAGACAGACACCCGCTAGCCACTTATGCAAACTAGTTGCATGTCAAGCGTGGAACAGGTCTCATGTGCGAGGACATGAAGAGTTTGTCCGGGCCGCTTCATCCCACTATGCCACCAATATCCAAAATTACGACCAAGGAGCAAAAACATGATCATCATCGCCCACATACTCATATGTGTACTACGCGTGTAAAGTATCTATGCATAGATCCGGCTCTGATACCACTGTAGGGTTCGCAGCAAAGAAAACAAAAAATTTCCTACGATGGGAACTATGTACCAAGATCTATCTACTAGATACAAACAACGGGCGAACGTATATCCGTAGAGAACACACCCTTGAAGACCGACAAAGCTTAACGAGTTTGACTCGTGGTTGATGTAGACGATCTCTTGCCGATCTCAAGATCGAGAGGAAGTCCTAGCGCCACAAATCAGCAGCGCATCCATGCTCGCACACAAGTCCGAGGCACCGAGCAACCTTGCAATTTCACCCAAAAACCTGTTTCGGTATCTAGTGAAATAAATTCCTGCGCTTGTTTATTCTTTCAGCATGAAACTTTTGCTCCAATTGGATGTCGGTGTCTCTTAAGTGTGTCACCCTACAGTTCGTGAATAATGCGGACATGATCGAGACCCCTCTCGGATCAATAATCAGAAGCGGGATCTGGAGACCCATACTGACTCCCACACATTCAACGATGACTTTCTTGTGATCGTCGGAACCTTTTACGCTTGTATCTTAATCCCTTTGTTTCGCGATATATTACATGTCCGAGATTCGATCATTGGTATCTCCATACCTAGTTTGATCTCGTTACTAACATGCACTAGCTCTTTTCTCGTTCCCGTGATATAACATTCTAGTGATCAAATCACTTGCTTGCAAGCTAACCAATGTGATATCACCGAGAGGGCCTAGAGTATATCTATTTGTCATCGGGATGAACAAATTCCACTCTCGATCCATGGGCCTCAACATAACACTTTATCAGTCCTGGACCCATCTTTATAATCACCCTATTATGGTGAGACGTTTGATGTTATCAAGAAACTCTTGCGGTGTTAGTGATTGACATGATCTCATGGTCTAAGGATTAGGATCACTTCGTAAGTTGTTATAGCAATATAAACTCAATGACCTTGATCGTAATGCTATACTTCGGATGAATGTTCATCACACCATTACACTAATGTTGTGATTCCGTTATTAACAAATCCAATGTCTATGATCAGGAAACCTTGATCATCTTGTTAATCAACGAGCTAATTTATGAGAGAGGCATAACTAGGAACTTTCTGTTTGTTTATTAAACACACATGTATTAACGTTTCCGTATTAATACAATTATAGCATGTAAAATAAACATCTATCATATACTTGGAATACACATAATAAACACTTTATTATTGCCTCTCAGGGCATATTCCCTTCACTTATTTGCTCTTGGAATAGATCCAAATGTCATCGATGAATACGACAACAAACTTGTCAAGGAATTCCATGAACACATTGTTCACCATGTTCATGAAATAATCTGGTGCATTTGTCAGTCCAAATGGCATCAGGGTATACTCATACAATCCATACCTAGTGGTAAAAGCAGTCTTAGGTATGTCTTGCTCTCTAATCTTTAGCTAAAAGTAGCCTGATCGGAGATTAATCTTTGAGAACACACGGGCTCCTTCTAGCTGATCAAATAGATCATTGATTCTAGGCAAAGGGTACTTGTTCTTTATAGTTACCTCATTGAGGGAACGGTAATCTATGCATAGCCTTTGACTTTTATCCTTCTTCTCAACAAACAGAAATGGTGCACCCCAAGACAAAGAACTTGGTTGAATAATTCCTTTCTGCAACTGTTCTCCAAGTTGTTTCTTGAGTTCTTTCAACTCATCAACTGACATCTTGTAGGGTCTCTTTCCTATTGGTCTAGATCCTGGCAGTAAGTCAATCAGAAACTCCACATCTCTATCTGGTGGCATTCCTGGTAATTCCTCCAGAAATACATCCGGATATTCCTTCACAACTGGTACACCGCCTATGCTAACCCCCTTAAGAGAATTTAACTTACTTCCTTTAGATTCAAAGTCAGACTTGAATCTAATCTGTTTCTTATCCGGGGTTGTGAGTGTAATAGTACGATTGGCACAATCTATTACTCCTTCATACTTAGTCATCCAATCCATGCCCAAAATAACATCCAATCCTTGGGAATCTAGGATTATCAGACTAACTGGAAACTTATACTTCCCAAATTCTATCACTAGATCATGACATCCAAAATTCACTATCATCTCTCCACCGAGAGAACTTACTTTAATAGGAAACCCAATAGTTTCAGTTGGTAGTCCATTTTTATCAACAAATGCTCTTGATATGAGTGAATGCGATGCGCCAGTATAAAAAAGAACAAGTGCTGGAAAAGAATTAAGCTTGAACTTACCAGCCACAGCATCAAATTCCTCATAGATTTCCTCCACATTGATGTGGTTCACTTGTTCCTTCTGGAAAGGGTTGGGATTGTTGGCTCCATCATACTTCTTCTCTGGGCATTCATTTGCATAGTACCCAGTTTTCTTACACTTAAAGCACACAACCTGACTGATGTCCCTTTTAGCAGGCTGACTTCCATTGCCATTTCCACTGTGATGGCTCTTGTGTCCACTCTTGTGGTTCTTATATCTATCATTGTGATGACTGTGGTGGTGCTTGTTGTCATGGTGACGGTTACTGTTGTGGTGGCTATTATACTTCCCATGCTTGTGGGATCCAGAACCACTACTATCATCACCATGGGAACGCTTGTGATCCCGAGCTATGTTTGTCAAAGTGATGCTTCCTCTTCCTGTTCTCAACCTGCTTCATCTTGCTTTCCAAGATGGTGTCCTTGTCACATAGTGATTGATATGTTGGGACATAGGCAACAGATAGTTGCAGGTTCATCTCATCATTCAGTCTCTCGAGGAATTTCTCCTTCCTATTGGCATCAGTATCAACCTCATTCGGTGCATAGCGTGCCAGATTGTTGAACTCCTTAACGTATTCTGCCACACTGCAGTGACGCTGCTTCAGATTGTGGAACTCCTTCTTCTTCTTCTTCTTCTTCTTCAAGTTCATCACTCCTGATGAGATATGGGTAGTGTGGAAACCATCCTCAAATATTGCCCAAGTCACATCCTCAATAGGAGTGATGATCTGGAAGTTATCCCACCATGTTTCTGTTGGTCCTTCAAGCAGATGTGCTGCGAATCTGACCCTTTCCTCATCGGTGCAGCCAATAGTGACCAAGTCCTTATTCACAGAGCGTAACCAGTCATTGGCTACCATTGGATCAGTGGTTCCCGAGAACTTGGATGGCCTCAACCTCAAAAACCTTGTAAGCATGTCAAAGGCTGGTGGGTTGTTTTGATTATTGTTGTTGTTTTTTGGTTGTTGTTGTTGTTGTTGTTGTTGTTGTTGTTGTTGTTTTGATTCTGATTTTCCATGAACTGGGTCATGATCTGCATCAACTGAGTTTGAGCTGTCATCAGCTGCTGCATCTCGAGATTGTTGTTATTGTTGTTTTGGTTGGGATTGGCAAGATGGGGAGGCATCTGTGGTTTCAATAAGGATAAGTAATGAGATATAGCCCATAGATGCTAACATGCACAAAACATCACAAAGAACAATCATAAATTAATCAAACACAAAATAAACTTAGAGTTTGAACAATGTAAACAATAAGTTTTGGAAAAGTAAACACACTAGCAAGCCATCCACGTGTTGGATGATCATTGCGACTCAATAAATAACAAGGATGATAGATAAATAGATAGCCGCGTAGTCAACACTACTCCTCCATGTCGACCTCCTCGTCCACTAGAGTAAGTCCAGCTATCTCCATGGTTGTCTTGTACTCCTCTACATTGGTGGCCAAGGCCTCAATCTTCGCATGAAGGGCTCTCTTCTGTGAGCGCATCCTCTCTATCACTCCATGCTAGGTCTCTAGCTCAAGGTTATTGATCTCTATCTCGGTCCTCATGTCATTGATATTCTTGTTTCTATCCTGCACTCTCTTCTCTTGATTCTTGAACCTCTTGTCCTGGCTCTCGAATCTAGCCTCCATCTCCTTGACGATCTCGTCCTGCTTCGCAAAGAGCTCGTCATTGCTAAGCATGACGTTGGTCCTATCTGTGTCTAGGTGTCTAACTAGGCTCTCTAGGTCCTGGAGATAGAGACGTACAGGCTCAATCGTCTCTCTAGTAGCGTCATCATACACTACAACCTCTCCCTTCTCGTCACGTCTCCCGAACGGTTGGAAGTAGAGGCCCCTGAGCTGGGTGGAGTGTCGTCCGCAGAGGCGTCCAAGTAGCTCCTGCATGACTACGTCTAGTCCCTTCTCCTTGTCATCATGCATCAGCTTGAAGGTAATCTCCTCCATGGGTGGCTCTGTCTGGCGTCCTAGTTGCGAGACTCTAAAGCCCCAAAGATCCTTCCTCTCGAACTTGGTGAGCTGAAGTGCCTTAATACTAGGGAGTGGGAGGTTGAGCACACTAGTGAGCTCCACAAGACGAGAACCGAAACAAGTTCCCTTGAAATCCTCGGTAGTGCTGACAACAAAGCTAGGCAACTATTGCATAAGATAGAGAAAAATTAGAAACAATACAAGTAGAGATAAAAACACAAGATAGTGTAACAAAAGCCAAAAGCATACATTCAACAATGAAAACATACAAGTCACGGCATACAAAATCTACCACAAGCACTAAGGTTCAAACATAACTTAGACAAATTTTTGTGAGAAAACGACAAGTGTGGTGGTCCAACTATTGGAATGCGTCACAATTCTCACTCATATGCTAAGTATATGATATCTTCCCTTAGACGATTTATGGCAGTCTCTAAGTCTTGGGTATACTTCTTCTCCTCTTTAAGGTCATTTTGAGTGTTGCGCGTTCTACACTTGAGTCTTTCACCAAGATCCTTGATAGTATTCCAACCTGCATTTCTTGCAGAGTCAAAGAATGGCATATAGATTTCTGAGTTAGTGACCATGCAGAATCTCGACTCTTTGTGGTTGTCTCCCTTGTTTTTATACAAGTGGAGTTGCACCCACCAATATTCTTCTCCTTCATCCATCACTGGAAATCCCTTGTACACGGCCTCACAATGTATTCCCAAGCTAACCATGAGGTTTTTGAGTGCCTTGGAAAACTCTGCCTCACATTCTAAAGTCATGGTCATGAGTGGTCCCTTCTTGATGGCTTCGTTAATGGTGGCCATCTACAAATAGAGATGAGAAAGAAGATTAGAAGAGGTTTACGAGAAGAAAATACAAGTGTGGAATTTGCAAAGGGTTGTATTTTTCCTAGTGGTTTCCTTAGTATAATCCAACTTAGGGTCATAATCCTACAGGCAACATAGTCCTCTGATACCATCTGTAAGACCCCACCTTTTAAAGGTAAAGGCCCCTGTTATTGCAATGCTAGTCCCTGGATCAAATGCTAGCATCCACAGTTTAAGATGAAGTACACTGATACAAAGGGCATTATTACATCGTCATTCCAAAGATAACATATTCTTTACAACTCAATATCCCAATGCTAGTACATAGAGTTCATATCATAAAGGAAATAACTATAAGTCTTCATCTTCATGTGCCACAGGCAAGCATGTTGAGTGTAGACTCACAACCCTAATCTCCATTAGAGTAACCTGCAACATCATAAGTTACAACCACAGTGGGTCAATACATTTGGAATTGTATTGGCAAGTGATACCATAGTAGAATAGTAGTATCTAACATCTATATGAATTTGGCTAAGTGTAGCTTAGGATTGCTTTGCTCAAAATAAGGTTTTCCTTATTAGTTGAAAATACTAAGTTTTTGTTTGATAAAATCACCCAAGGAACCACCAATAGACATTAGTGAACCTTTACCCTTGTTCAACCACAAGTTTTTAACTTAGAAATTGGGATGAGGAGATCCTTGATGGCTTCAATGTCTTTGATGCTCAAATTGCCCGTTGCCGGGGACACGGCTAAGTACTTAGGTTTTACCCTCTCGAGACGTGGTGCACTTTCCCCACAAGACTCGACGTGCATCAAGACGAGACCTTTCAGAAACATTCCCTTAGACCACGATAGACGCGTTCCATCCTATCACCCTACCACCAACTGTCCATCTGGCTAAGTTCTCGTAACCTATGTGGTCAAGGCAGAGCCCATATGCCATGTGGCTGCACTAGAAGCTTCTCAACACTAAACATCTCAAATCCCTTTGTTCCTGGGTGGCTTTCCACAAGTGTGATACACAAGGTAAACCATAGACATGGGCCTTGTGTAACCACTCAACATAAACCAACATACCATTCCACCCAGGTGAGTCATTCATATAGTTGTTTTATTAATCAGAACACAAGTCATAGACTTAGAAAAATTCCGTAGCATGAATATTCCACCCTTTTTTGCTACTAGCTAGGCTAAGCATGATAACATAACAAGTTTCTTAACTTAGAGAAAATTCTACTAAGACTATAATTACTAGGATTTCCCAAGGCATAGCATAATATTTATACTTAGAAAAATTACATGCAAGCCCTACTCAAAACATCACTAGTGCATAGTAAAAATAATAGGAAAAAATACATGAAGCACCACTTGCCTTGATAGTTGGGTGAGTAGCAACAGTCCTCACAATCACAATCACCACTATCACCAAAATCTACACATAAAATAATAACACCAAATTCACATTCAAATATTCAAACAAAAATATATATGAATGCATGCAAATGCAATGGGATGATTTTATATACTAAACAAGTCAAACCAAACAGTATTGAACACAAAGTAAACTTTCCAAGGTTCAAATAAAACAAGTTTCACTTTAAAACAATTTTTAAAACATTTTATATAGTCAAAATAAGCCTATAATTGGTTCTGCAAATAATCCTATTTTCCAAAAGCAAAATACAAAAAAAGGCCACAGAAGTGTAGGGCTTAATTTTCTGAATCCAATGATATATTATTTCCAAAATTTGGACAAACAGAACTAAAGTTATGAATTTTACAAGTTTAAACATTTAATAGATTCAAAATAGATTTTAAATCTAAACTTCAGACACATGGCAACGCCTGATTGGTCGATACCGTTTCACGCGGATCACGCTTCTATGACGTTGGATCAAATCAGATCCAACGCACCAGATCTAAACAAAATGGTTCGCTCCAGATCTAATCTACAGCGTCAGATCTAAATCCTACGGCCCTAGATCAAACGACCATACTCGGGCAGCGCTGATGGCTACTAGCAGCGGTGGAGCTTCTACCGGCGATGCTCCGGCGAATACAGAGGGGGCTAGGGGTAGTGCGGTGTCTTACCAGCATCGCACAGATGCGGGGAAGCTCAACGCGGAGTTGGCTTGGACAGGGGCGAGTTTCTACGGCCGTGGGAGCTCGTCGGTGTAGTTGCTGGCGTTGGGCTTTTGCAAACGGCGACGGAGGCGACGACCTAGGTCACCATAGCACAAACAAAGGGCATTAGTGGCTGCGCAAGGACACGACGTACCTACGGGGTTGAACTAGAAGGCAAGGGGCGTGCTGACCTGAACGGAATTACTCACCGGAGTTGCTCAGAGCTTTGGGTGTTCACGGTGCTTGACGGGGGCGACGTTTTGGGGTAAATTTGTACAAGCAAATGGTATGAGAATATGCACAAGGAAGAAAGTATCAAGCTTGCATGAACGAGGGACAGAGTCGAGCACAGTACTCACCAGAATAGCTCGCCGGAGGCGCTCGGGTCCGTGGCGGTGGAAGTTTGATTGACGGCAACCTAGGGGCGCTTAGGTGGCGGCGAGTGAGAGGAAATGCTGCGGAGGGGGAGGGGATTATGTAGCCAGATAGGGGGAGGAAATCTCGCGCTGTATCAATGGCAATTAACAGATTTCAATTCCGACAATGAAGAGGGGAGGAAACGACAGCGGCGACATCGTCTGCGCGTGGGGTTTGGGGAAGAAGAGGTGATCTGGCTTGGGCCCAGTGGCAGTGAGCGCAGGGTAGGGTTCGCGCAGTTGAGAGAGAGAGGGGGTGGCCCGGGTGGGCTTGCTGGGACGGTTCTGGCGTTGGGCCGAAAAGGTAGCGCTGGCTTTTATTTTTTTCTTTTACCTTTTTCTTTTCTAATTTGATTTTTAGGTTTAGTTTTTAAATCCTAATTAAAACTTGTTTGAATTCAAATATTTTCTAGATTTTTGTACTACGAACCTTGCACTCAAAAGTGTGAAAAATACATCTGTTCACTCAAAAACATCTTGGTCCTTTGAAAATAAAAGTAAAACCATGCCTCATATGAATAATAAAAGGACAGTGCTACGCGTCCCCCGGGGGATAAAAACCTCTGATCCCCCGGGTCCTCGTGCTAACACGTGTCCAACAAATCCCGCTTTTGCTACACTCAGACCCGCTTTTACTACATACGTCCCGCTTTTGCTACACTGTAGTAGAAAATGGTTCATCCCAGAAATAGAAAAACAGATTGGACCTCGTCGAAGATTTCGCCGGAATCCTCGTCGGAGACCGTGTAGCAAAAAAGTTGGGCTAACGTAGCATATTCGACCTCGCCGGAGACTCGCCGGAGGTTTTCGCCGGTAAACCTCGCCGGAGATCGTGTAGCAAAAACTCAACGCTATTGTAGCAAAAACTCAACGCTATTGTAGCAAAAAAAATATCCTAATGTAGCAAAACTGACACCGCCAAAGACATCGCTAGAGACTCTCGCCGGAGAAAACGCTGCTGGAGACCACGTAGCAAAAAAGGTACGCTATTGTAGCAAAATCATAAAACGATTGTAGCAAAATATTTTTTCTAATGTAGCAAAAAGGAACATCACTGGAGACTTCAGTCGAAGACCTCGTAGCAAAACCATAGAGATTGGTTGTAGCAAAAAAAATTGTGCGAAAGTAGCAAAAATTATATGAATAAATAGCAAAAATAATATGCTAAAGTAGCAAAATGCTAGTACCAACGACGCAGACCAAAATAACAACACGGCCAACTAAAATAGCAAATGTTCTAAACTATGATAGCAACATCGGATGCCTTATGTAGCATTGCCATTGCAGGGGCCATGGCCTGCGTGTTACCGTGTCCTCCTGACTGAGCACTTCCATGAAGACAAAGGTAGGTGATGAAGATTCGAGGCTGGCTCATGGTCGTCGAAGGCGAAGATGGAAGGAGCCCCATGGATGGACAACACCCCTAGGCCGGTAGGCATGGAAGTGCACGCGGGCGGAGATGCAGACCAGGGGCGCGGGCATGCAACAACACCACGCGGGACAGCACATCTCGTCGATGGTCTGAGCTTCCATCCATGGCTCCAGGCGTGCGCGTAGGAACCGGGGATGGATGCGTGGGCATGGACCTCCGGTGCGGTGCGCATGCAATCTCTGCGACAGGAACACGCGGCAGCAGCAGTGCGCAGCCTCCGGCGACAGGCGCACGTGTAGGAACTGGCGATGGGCGCGTGGGCACGGACCTCCTGCGGCGATGGCTGTGCAACAGTAAAACACGGCGGCGGCGGCTATATCAATTCGTGTGGGAAAAAAAGAGACCGAAGGGATAAGGTAGGAGGAGGAAGCATAACACGCGCGGACTCGCTCGTGGTCGTGCACATACAGTATGCACGGTTGGAGAAAAGACGTGCGCGTCTTGGTCCAAGTCCAACAACCAAGAGAATGGCTCCATCGATCGTACACGCGCGCACGTTCTTTTTTTTCTTTGGCGTGAGCGAGCCGGCAACCGGGGGATCGAGAAGCAGTTATCCCCCAGGGGATACGTATCATTTCCCACAATAAAATGGGCATAAATATGGTTTTATTTGGTTTCAAACTTTGAAAGTTTTTGTGCAAGTTCTAGATGCTATGATGATATGAATGCAATGCATGCTTTTACAATTCATGAATTTTTGGGATGTTACAGATTCATATCCGGTGAAGATTGGAGGGGAAAATCCACCGGAGCCACCTCCGGGGAGATCTCCACCCTCTCCTACATCTCCAGCATCATCAGCATGATGAAGAGGGAGTAGTCCACCTCCGGGCTATGGATTTGTGGTAGTATCTTGATCTATATCTCTCTCGTTCTTCATAGATCTAGTACCATATGAGCTTCTCTACATGATTATGGTCATGTTTGTACTTCCTATGTGGTGGATCCTTGTTCTATGATTTGATATTTGAGATTGGAATATATTTTGTGTAAGATGTTTTGATATATGCATATCATGCATCTCGTTCTTAATTCTTGTTTTGATCCATCTTGTATGCAAGAACTTGTATGGGGAGAAGTGTGTGTTAGATGGAGTAGCATGGGGGTGGAGATTGAATTGTGACAAAAAATATTCATGATCTACTTAGGTTTTTACCTTTCTTTTGCTGCCTCGCTAGGGATAAAGTGGAATCATGTGCTATACTTATCATGTGATAGTTGATAACCTTGTTAGATCAAGGTAGCATATTTGTATTTCAAACATCATATAATATTGCTTGAAGCTATACTCTGATTTGTTCTTAATTCAAGATTGCATGGAGATTTCCTTTTCTTGAGGAGTATAAGAGAGAGATGTATTCCATATCAATATTAGAACGTGATGCCCATATTAATGCTTTTATCAAGCACATATAGAAAATTCCATGATTCTTTATCATTGATGAATTGTTTTGTGATCACCACAGCCTAAAAAGAGAGTAGACAAGTGTGTTTGAGATATGCCCAAGAGGCAATAATAAAATGGTTATTATTATATCTTTGTGTTTATGATAAATGTTTACATCCCATTCTATAATTGTATTAACCGGAAACATTAATACTTATGTCTTTTGTAAACATAAAAGAGTCCCTAGTAAGCCTCTTGTTGAACTAGTTTGTTCATTAATAGATGATCATGATTTCCTGATCATGAACATTAGATGTTATTAATAACAAGATCATGTCATTAGGAGAATGATATGATGGACACACTCCTATAGTTAGCGTAGCGTAAGATCAAGTCATTTAGAGTTTGTTTGCTACAAGATTTCAAATACATAGTATCCTAATCCTTCGACCATGAGATCATGTTAATCACCATCACCGGATGGATGCTTTGATGACATCTGTAAGATCCCTCCTTTGTAAAGGAAAGGATCCCTGTGATTGCAATGCTAGTCCCTGGTTCAATGCTAGCATCCACAGTTTAAGATGAAGTACACAGAAACAAAGGTCATTATTACAAGTCATTCCAGAGACAAACATAGTCTTTACAACTCCATGGCCATAGGCCTAGTACAAGAGTTTAAATATGTAATAAGATAAATAAGTCTTCATCTTCATGTGCCACAGGCAAGCATGTTGAGTGTAGACTCATGACTCCTAATCATCATCAGAATAACCTGCAACATCACAAGTTACAACCACAGTGGGTCAATACATTGGAATAGTATCGGCAAGTGATACCTTAGTAGAATATTGGTGGACTAAAATACTATATGCATTTTGGCTAAGTGTAGCTTAGGCTTGCTTTGCTCAAAATAGGTTTTGCCTATCAGTTGAAAACACTAAGTTTTTCTTTGTCAAAATCTTTCCCAAGGAACCACCAATAGACATTGGGGTCCTTCACCCTTGTTCAACCACAAGTTTCTACTTAGAAATTGGGATGAGGAGATTCTTGATAGCTTCCATGTCTTGATGCTCAAGTTGTCCAATACCAGGGACATGGCTAAGTACTTAGATTCTTCCATCTGCAGAGGTTGTGCACTTTCCCCACAAGACTTGATTTTCACCAAGACAGGACCTTTCAGAAGCCTTCCCTTAGACCAAATGAACGCGTTCCAACCTATCATCCCACTACCACCCACTGTCCAAATGGCTAAGTTATTTCAACCTATATGATCCAGGCAGAGCCCATATTGCCAAGTGGCTGCACTAGAAGCTTCTTAACATTTGGCCTCTCAAATCCCTTTGGTCCTGGGTGGCTTTCCACAAGTGAGATACACAAGGTAAACCATAGAAATGGCCTTGTGTAACCACTCAACATAACCCATTCCTTCCATTCCACCCAGGTGTTTCATTCACTTAGTTGTTTTATTAAACAAAAACATAGTCACTTAGAAATATGTATCCATAGCATGAATATATAACCTCCCTTGGTTGCTACTAGCTAGGCTAAGCATGGCATTGTTAAGACTTAGAAATATTTCTAGCAATTCTACAACTACTAGGATTTCCCAAGCATAGCATATAGATAAAAAATATCCATGCATGACTAGCAAAATATTTCTAGTGCATATTTGAAAACGTAGGAATAAAATCATGAAGCACCACTTGCCTTGGTAGTTTGGAGAGTAGCTACAATCCTCACAATCACAATCACTATTTGCACCAAAATCTACACATAAAATGATAGCACCAAATCACATACAAAACAAATACAAGCAAGAATATATGGATGCATGCAATATGATATGTGATGATTTTCTATACTCAACAAGGCAAGTGCACAGTACTGATTCATAAACAAGTTCAAAACTTGCCAAACAATCTTTATTTGAACATTAAAACATTTCTCAAATAATTAATATACACAAAATAGGCCTACACATGTTTCTGTAAAAATAACCATTTTAACAGAAACAAAACATTAAACACATTGCATATATGGAAAGGGCTTTCTCTCCTGATTCCATTGATATAAAATTTGTCAAATTTGGACATGGAAATCAAAAGTTACAAATTAAACAAGTTTAAACATCTAATAGATCTAAATTCAGATTTTAAATCAAACTCACAGACACGCGGCGTATTCCTATTGGTTGATACCGATTCATGTGGATCGATCAACGAGGGCCATTAGATTTAAGTGGCAGCGCATGGTTAGATCTACGCGTAACGGTTCGAGTAAGTGATCTAATCCTGAGCCTCAGATCCAGATCCAACGGCTGCTAAGCTTGCGACCAGAGACTGGCGGCACTAGCGGCGGTGACTGGTGGCGGCGGCTCTGTCAGAGTCGTTGCCGACGTTCTAGGTCGCGCGGGAGAGGATAAGGGGCTTACTGTGCTCGCCGTGTGCTGCTGATGCTCAAGGTGGGCTTCGATGGCGAAGGGGCGCGCAGAGGTGGTCTCTGGAGCTCGTCAGAGTCGTGCACGGCGTCGGGTCCTTGCAGACGGAGTTGTTGCCGATGCTCTGAACCTTCCTAGTACAAACCAGAGGCATCAATAGCTGCACGAGGTCAAGGCGAACCTAGTCGTATGCAAGAGGGGTCAAGGGGCGCTCAGAATTTACCGTAATCGATCGCCGGAGTTGAGTGGCGGCTCTGGTGGTTGCGGCCGTGAACGCAAACGGCGACCTGGGTCACGAGCAGGCAAACTAGGGGCGTTAGCAGATGCACAAGGACGTGGCGGTCACGCTCGTTTGAACCAGAGGCAGAGGGGCGGTCGGAGCTTACAGGAATCGCCCACCGGAGTGCGTCTGTGCAGCGGTGGAGTGAGTTCGAATACGCGCAGCTTGGTGGCAGAGCGGTGGCGCTAGGTGAGGGGAAATTCTCGCGGTGCAGAGGGGGTTAAATAGCTAGGAGGGGGCGGCGATTACGCGCTGCATCAATGGCAATAACGCAGGCAGTGACTGCGGCGAGGTAACGGCGGAGCGCCTCGGCCGCGCATTGATTGGGGACGACGCTGACGGGGCATGGTGGGGTCTGGTTGTCAGCGGGTGCCTTGGTAGCGGTGAGAAAAGAGAAGAAAGGGAAACCCGGTGGGCTGTTTTGCTTCTTGGGCTAGAAATCGGTGCCAAAGCCAGTTAGGTTTTCTATCTCTTTTTCTTTTTCTAGGTTGATTTTCAAGAAACATTTTCAAATGATTTCAAAACCATTTGAATTCAAACCTTTTTCTGAATTTTTGCAGAGTGTAACACTCATAATTCTGGGCATAAAATCATGTGGTCTCTCTGTATTAGCTTGGTCCTATTGATGAAACAAAATAAACAGTGGCTTAACACTTGATTAGATCAAGTTTTGAATTTGGTTTTAAATCCATATTTGTTTTGTAAATTTTGGTTTAAGCACTAGCAATCAAGCAAAACAATCTAAGAGCAACAAGGTTTGGTTCTTGAACAAATAACCCCTCATTGGAAAGTAGCATTTGATTTAATGTTGATCACATAAAATCATAGCTCTCAAATTCGGTTTTCTTTCAAATGAGTTTGAGTTTTGATCCCTAAATGATATGCATGCATGCATGATATGAAATCTTTGAAAACATGATTTTAGGGATGTTACAAATCTAACCCCCTTAAGGTGAATCTCGCCCTCGAGATTCGGGTTGGCTAGCAAATAGGTGAGGGTGGTCTTTCCGAAGATCATCTTCTCTTTCCCATGTTGCTTCTTCGGAATGATGGTTCCATTGAACTTTGCAAAACTTGATAGTCTTAGTCTGAGTAACTCTTTCTGCAGTCTCAAGTATCTTGATAGGTTTCTCTTCATAGGTGAGATCACTTTCCAATTGGACCTCTTCCAAAGGTATAGTATCCTTCAAAGAAGTTTCTTCCATTTCTGGATGGCATTTCTTAAGCTGACTCACATGAAACACATTATGAACAGCTGACAAAGACTCGGGCAATTCAATCTCATAAGCTACTTCTCCTTTACGACTTAGATCTTGAATGGTCCAACATATCTTGGTGCCAATTTTCCTTTGACTCCAAATCTCTTCACTCCACGGAGTGGTGACACTCTAAGATAAGCTCTATCACCTACTTCATAGGTGACTTCTCTACGCTTAGGATCTGCGTAGCTCTTTTGTCGGGACTGTGCTATCTTTAATCTGTCCTTGACTAGTTTGACCTTCTCTTCAGCTTCTTTGATTAGTTCTGGTTCGAACAAACTTCTTTCTCCCACACCATTCCATAGCAATGGGGTGGTACACCTTCTCCCATAGAGAAATTCAAACGGTGCCATATCAATACTGGCTTGATAGCTATTATTGTAAGAGAATTCTGCGTAAGGTAGACTTTCATCCCAACTGGCTCCATAGTCTAGAGCACAAGCTCTCAACATATCTTCAAGAATCTGATTAGTCCTTTCTGTTTGTCCATCAGTTTGGGGGTGAAAAGAAGTGCTGAATTCCAACCTCGTTCCCAATGACTCATGTAATTGCCTCCAAAAATGGGAAGTGAATTGAGTTCCCCTATAAGAGACAATACTTTTGGGTACTCCATGTAGACATACAATTCTACTCATATAGATCTTGGCTAACTTAGCACTTGTGTAAGTTGTCTTCACGGGTATGAAATGAGCCACTTTAGTTAGGCGATCCATTACTACCCAAATAGAATCATATCCTGACCTGGTCCTTGGCAATTTGGTGATGAAATCCATACCAATCTTGTCCCACTTCCAATCAGGAATGGGTAGTGGTTGTAACAATCCTGCTGGTTTCTGATGTTCCGCTTTCACTCTACTACATACATCACACAAAGCAATATGTTAGGCGATGTCCTTCTTGAGATTATTCCACCAAAATCTTTCCTTCATATCCATGTACATTTTGGTGTTACCCGGGTGAATGGAATACGGTGAGTTGTGTTCTTCTTGTAAAATCAGTTTCTGAAGCTCCGGATCTTGTGGAACACAGATACGTTTTCCATGCCATAAAGTACCTTGTTTGTCTTCATGGAATCCTTTGGCTTTTCCCTTGCTAATCTTTTCCTTAATATCTTCAATTTCCTTATCTGCCTTTTGGGCTTCTTTGATCTTGTCCAACAAAGTGGGTTGAACATCCAAAGACATGAGATGTCCCTCAGGCACAATCTCCAATCTGAGATCTCTAAATTGGGCACACAGATCATCTGGCAATTCTCCCTTAGTAAGGCCATTCACAAAAACCTTACGGCTTAGAGCATCTGCTACAACATTTGCTTTACCGGGGTGGTATTGCAAACTCAAGTCATAGTCCTTGATGAGTTCTAGCCATGTTCTTTGTCTCATGTTAATTTCCTTCTGGGTGAAGATATACTTCAAACTCTTGTGATCTGTGAACACTTCACACCGCTTTCCCAAAAGATAGTGTCTCCATGTTTTGAGTGCATGGACAATAGAGGCTAACTCTAAATCATGAGTAGGGTAGTTTACTTCATGAGTTTTGAGTTGTCTTGAGGCATAAGCCACAACTTTCCCTTCTTGCATAAGTACTGGACCTAATCCATGATGAGATGCATCACAATATACTTGAAAATCTTTCTCCAAATCTGGCAAACATAGGACTGGTGCTGTCACTAGTCTCTTCTTCAATTCTTGAAAACTGAGTTCACAACCCTCCGACCAAGCAAATTTCTTGTCTTTCTTTAACAATTATGTCATAGGTTTAGCTACCTTGGAGAAATTCTCAATGAGCCTTCTGTAGTATCCTGCCAAGCCAAGGAAACTATGAACCTCTTTGACTGAGTTAGGTGATTCCCATTCAGTTACAGCTGAAACTTTAGCAGGATCAACTGCAACACCATCTCCTGACACAACGTGTCCAAGAAATTCAACTTCATTCAACCAAAACTCACACTTGCTGAATTTGGCATATAGCTTATGCTCTCTAAGCTTATCAAGTATCAAACGCAAATGTCCTTCATGCTCTTCTTTGCTCTTGGAGTAGATCAAAATGTCGTCGATGAAAACGACAACAAATTTATCAAGAAATTCCATGAACACCTTGTTCATCATATTCATGAAGTATGCTGGTGCATTGGTCAAACCAAATGGCATCACGGTATACTCATACAATCCATACCTTATGGTGAAAGTTGTCTTAGGTATGTCATGTTCCCTTATCTTGAGCTGGAAATAACCTGACCGGAGATCGATCTTTGAGAACACACAAGCTCCTTCTAACTGATCAAACAAGTCATTGATTCTTGGCAAAGGGTATTTGTTCTTGATAGTCACCTCATTGAGTGAACGGTAATCTATGCATAACCTTTGACTTCTATCTTTCTTTTCCACAAACAAAACTGGTGCTCCCCAAGATGAAGAACTTGGTTGGATAAATCCTTTTTGCAACTGTTCCCCAAGTTGCTTCTTGAGTTCTTTCAACTCATCAACTGACATCTTGTACGGTCTCTTTGCTATTGGTCCAGATCCTGGTAGCAAATCAATGAGAAATTCCACATCTCTATCAGGTGGCATTCCCGGTAATTCTTCCGGAAACACATCCGGATATTCACTCACAATTGGCACACTGTCCATGCTAACCCCCTTAAGAGAATTTAGCTTACTCCTTTTTTGCCTCAAAGTTGGTCTTGAATCTGATCCTCTTATTTTCTAGAGTTGTGAGTGAGACAGTATGATTGGCACAATCTATCACTCCCTTGTGCTTAGTCATCCAGTCCATTCCCAAAATAACATCCAATCCTTGGGAGTCTAGGATTATCAAGTTAACGGGAAACTTATACTTCCCAAACTCTATAACTAGATCATGACATCCTGAATTCACTATCATTTCTCCGCCAGGAGAACTTGCTTTTATAGGAGACCCGATAGTTTCTACCAGTAGTTCATTTCTTTCAACAAATGCTCTTGATATGAATGAATGAGATGCACCAGTATCAAAGAGAACAAATGCTGGAACAGAATTGAGTTTGAACTTACCGAACAAAGATCGTGTTCCTCATATATTTCGTCCACATTGGTGTGGTTCACCTGTCCCTTTTGAAAAGGGTTGGGCTTGTTGGGTCCTTCAACTTTCTTTTCTAGGCATTGATTTGCATAATTCCCCATCTTCTTGCACTTGAAACATTCAACCTGACTAAGATCTTTCTTGACAGGCTGGCTTTCCACTGCCACTTCCACTTCCACTGTGGTGGCTCTTATATCCACCCTTGTGATTCTTGTACTTATCATTGTCATGACTGCGGTTGTGCTTGTTGTCATGATAACGGTTGTGGTTGTGGTGCTTGTTGAACTTCCCATGCTTGTGGGAACTAGAACTCCCACTGTAATCATAATGGGAACGCCAGGATGATCTCGAGCTGTGCTTGTCAGAGTGCTTTCTCTTCCTGCTTTCAACTTGTTTCATCTTGCTCTCCAAAATAGCAGCCTTGTCACAAAGAGACTGGTATGTGGGAACATAGGCCACAACTAACTGCAGGTTCAGTTCATCATTCAATCCTTCAAGGAACTTTTCCTTCATCTTAGCATCAGTGTCAACTTCATCCGGTGCGTATCACGCCGTGTGCTGCTGATGCTCAAGGTGGGCTTCGATGGCGAAGGGGCGCGCAGAGGTGGTCTCTGGAGCTCGTCGGAGTCGTGCACGGCGTCGGGTCCTTGTAGACGGAGTTGTTGCCGATGCTCTGGACCTTCCTAGTACAAACCAGAGGCATCAATAGCTGCACGAGGTCAAGGCGAACCTAGTCGTATGCAAGAGGGGTCAAGGGGCGCTCAGAATTTACCGTAATCGATCGCCGGAGTTGAGTGGCGGCTCTGGTGGTTGCGGCCATGAACGCAAACGGCGACCTGGGTCATGAGCAGGCAAACTAGGGGCGTTAGCAGATGCACAAGGACGTGGCGGTCACGCTCGTTTGAACCAGAGGCAGAGGGGCGGTCGGAGCTTACCAGAATCGCCCGCCGGTGTGCGTCTATGCAGCGGCGGAGTGAGTTTGAATACGCGCAGCCTGGTGGCAGAGCGGTGGCGCTAGGTGAGGGTAAATGCTCGCGATGCAGAGGGGGTTAAATAGCCAGGAGGGGGCGGCGATTACGCGCTGCATCAATGGCAATAACGCAGGCAGTGACTGCGGCGAGGTAACGGCGGAGCGCCTCGGCCGCGCGTTGATTGGGGACGACGCTGACGGGGCATGGTGGGGTCTGGTTGTCAGCGGGTGGGTGCACGCGGGCGCGGTGAGAAAAAGAGAAGAAAGGGGAAACCCGGGTGGGCTGTTTTGCTTACTGGGCTAGAATGCTGGTGCCAGGCCCAGTTAGGTTTTCTATCTCTTTTTCTTTTTCTAGGTTGATTTTCAAGAAACATTTTCAAATGATTTCAAAACCATTTGAATTCAAACCTTTTTCTGAATTTTTGCAGAGTGTAACACTCATAATTCTGGGCATAAAATCATGTGGTCTCTCTGTATTAGCTTGGTCCTATTGATGAAACAAAATAAACAGTGGCTTAACACTTGATTTGATCAAGTTTTGAATTTGGTTTTAAATCCATATTTGTTTTGTAAATTTTGGTTTAAGCACTAGCAATCAAGCAAAACAATCTAAGAGAAACAAGGTTTGGTTCTTGAACAAATAACCCCTCATTGGAAAGTAGCATTTGATTTAATGTTGATCACATAAAATCATAGCTCTCAAATTCTGTTTTCTTTCAAATGAGTTTGAGTTTTGATCCCTAAATGATATGCATGCATGCATGATATGAAATCTTTGAAAACATGATTTTAGGGATGTTACAAATCTAACCCCCTTAAGGTGAATCTCGCCCTCGAGATTCGGGTTGGCTAGCAAATAGGTGAGGGTGGTCTTTCCGAAGATCATATTCTCTTTCCCATGTTGCTTCTTCGGAATGATGGTTCCATTGAACTTTGCAAAACTTGATAGTCTTAGTCTGAGTAACTCTTTCTGCAGTCTCAAGTATCTTGATAGGTTTCTCTTCATAGGTGAGATCACTTTCCAATTGGACCTCTTCCAAAGGTATAGTATCCTTCAAAGAAGTTTCTTCCATTTCTGGATGGCATTTCTTAAGCTGACTCACATGAAACACATTATGAACAGCTGACAAAGACTCGGGCAATTCAATCTCATAAGCTACTTCTCCTTTACGACTTAGATCTTGAATGGTCCAACATATCTTGGTGCCAATTTTCCTTTGACTCCAAATCTCTTCACTCCACGGAGTGGTGACACTCTAAGATAAGCTCTATCACCTACTTCATAGGTGACTTCTCTATGCTTAGGATCTGCGTAGCTCTTTTGTCGGGACTGTGCTATCTTTAATCTGTCCTTGACTAGTTTGACCTTCTCTTCAGCTTCTTTGATTAGTTCTGGTTCGAACAAACTTCTTTCTCCCACACCATTCCATAGCAATGGGGTGGTACACTTTTTCCCATAGAGAAATTCAAACGGTGCCATATCAATACTGGCTTGATAACTATTATTGTAAGAGAATTCTGCGTAAGGTAGACTTTCATCCCAACTGGCTCCATAGTCTAGAGCACAAGCTCTCAACATATCTTCAAGAATCTGATTAGTCCTTTCTGTTTGTCCATCTGTTTGGGGGTGAAAAGCAGTGCTGAATTCCAACCTCGTTCCCAATGACTCATGTAATTGCCTCCAAAAATGGGAAGTGAATTGAGTTCCCCTATAAGACACAATACTTTTGGGTACTCCATGTAGACATACAATTCTACTCATATAGATCTTGGCTAACTTAGCACTTGTGTAAGTTGTCTTCACGGGTATGAAATGAGCCACTTTAGTTAGGCGATCCATTACTACCCAAATAGAATCATATCCTGACCTGGTCCTTGGCAATTTGGTGATGAAATCCATACCAATCTTGTCCCACTTCCAATCAGGAATGGGTAGTGGTTGTAACAATCCTGCTGGTTTCTGATGTTCCGCTTTCACTCTACTACATACATCACACAAAGCAATATGTTAGGCGATGTCCTTCTTGAGATTATTCCACCAAAATCTTTCCTTCATATACATGTACATTTTGGTGTTACCCGGGTGAATGGAATACGGTGAGTTGTGTTCTTCTTGTAAAATCAGTTTCTGAAGCTCCGGATCTTGTGGAACACATATACGTTTTCCATGCCATAAATTACCTTGTTTGTCTTCATGGAATCCTTTGGCTTTTCCCTTGCTAATCTTTTCCTTAATCTCTTCAATTTCCTTATCTGCCTTTTGGGCTTCTTTGATCTTGTCCAACAAAGTGGGTTGAACATCCAAAGACATGAGATGTCCTCGTGCACAATCTCCAATCTGAGATCTCTAAATTGGGCACAGATCATCCGCAATTCTCCCTTAGTAAGGCCATTCACAAAAACCTTACGGCTTAGAGCATCTGCTACAACATTTGCTTTACCGGGGTGGTATTGCAAACTCAAGTCATAGTCCTTGATGAGTTCTAGCCATCTTCTTTGTCTCATGTTAATTTCCTTCTGGGTGAAGATATACTTCAAACTCTTGTGATCTGTGAACACTTCACACCGCTTTCCCAAAAGATAGTGTCTCCATGTTTTGAGTGCATGGACAATAGAGGCTAACTCTAAATCATGAGTAGGGTAGTTTACTTCATGAGTTTTGAGTTGTCTTGAGGCATAAGCCACAACTTTCCCTTCTTGCATAAGTACTGGACCTAATCCATGATGAGATGCATCACAATATACTTGAAAATCTTTCTCCAAATCTGGCAAACATAGGACTGGTGCTGTCACTAGTCTCTTCTTCAATTCTTGAAAACTGAGTTCACAACCCTCCGACCAAGCAAATTTCTTGTCTTTCTTTAACAATTCTGTCATAGTTTTAGCTACCTTGGAGAAATTCTCAATGAGCCTTCTGTAGTATCCTGCCAAGCCAAGGAAACTACGAACCTCTTTGACTGAGTTAGGTGATTCCCATTCGATTAAATGAAACTTTAGCAGGATCAACTGCAACACCATCTCCTGACACAACGTGTCCAAGAAACTCAACTTCATTCAACCAAAACTCACACTTGCTGAATTTGGCATACAACTTATGCTCTCTAAGCTTATCAAGTATCAAACGCAAATGTCCTTCATGCTCTTCTTTGCTCTTGGAGTAGATCAAAATGTCGTCGATGAAAACGACAACAAATTTATCAAGAAATTCCATGAACACCTTGTTCATCATATTCATGAAGTATGCTGGTGCATTGGTCAAACCAAATGGCATCACGGTATACTCATACAATCCATACCTTATGGTGAAAGCTATCTTAGGTATGTCATGTTCCCTTATCTTGAGCTGGAAATAACCTGACCGGAGATCGATCTTTGAGAACACACAAGCTCCTTCTAACTGATCAAACAAGTCATTGATTCTTGGCAAAGGGTATTTGTTCTTGATAGTCACCTCATTGAGTGAACGGTAATCTATGCATAACCTTTGACTTATATCTTTCTTTTCCACAAACAAAACTGGTGCTCCCCAAGATGAAGAACTTGGTTGGATAAATCCTTTTTGCAACTGTTCCCCAAGTTGCTTCTTGAGTTCTTTCAACTCATCAACTGACATCTTGTACGGTCTCTTTGCTATTGGTCCAGATCCTGGTAGCAAATCAATGAGAAATTCCACATCTCTATCAGGTGGCATTCCCGGTAATTCTTCCGGAAACACATCCGGATATTCACTCACAATTGGCACACTGTCCATGCTAACCCCCTTAAGAGAATTTAGCTTACTCCTTTTTTGCCTCAAAGTTGGTCTTGAATCTGATCCTCTTATTTTCTAGAGTTGTGAGTGAGACAGTATGATTGGCACAATCTATCACTCCCTTGTGCTTAGTCATCCAGTCCATTCCCAAAATAACATCCAATCCTTGGGAGTCTAGGATTATCAAGTTAACGGGAAACTTATACTTCCCAAACTCTATAACTAGATCATGACATCCTGAATTCACTATCATTTCTCCGCCAGGAGAACTTGCTTTTATAGGAGACCCGATAGTTTCTACCGGTAGTTCATTTCTTTCAACAAATTCTCTTGATATGAATGAATGAGATGCACCAGTATCAAAGAGAACAAATGCTGGAACAGAATTGAGTTTGAACTTACCAGCAACAGCATCAGGTTCCTCATATATTTCGTCCACATTGATGTGGTTCACCTGTCCCTTTTGAAAAGGGTTGGGCTTGTTGGGTCCTTCAACTTTCTTTTCTGGGCATTGATTTGCATAATGCCCCATCTTCTTGCACTTGAAACATTCAACCTGACTAAGATCTTTCTTGACAGGCTGGCTTTCCACTGCCACTTCCACTTCCACTGTGGTGGCTCTTATATCCACCCTTGTGATTCTTGTACTTATCATTGTCATGACTGCGGTTGTGCTTGTTGTCATGATAACGGTTGTGGTTGTGGTGCTTGTTGAACTTCCCATGCTTGTGGGAACTAGAACTCCCACTGTAATCATAATGGGAACGCTTGTGGGATGATCTCGAGCTGTGCTTGTTAGAGTGCTTTCTCTTCCTGCTTTCAACTTGTTTCATCTTGCTCTCCAAAATAGCAGCCTTGTCACAAACAGACTGGTATGTGGGAACATAGGCCACAACTAACTGCAGGTTCAGTTCATCATTCAATCCTTCAAGGAACTTTTCCTTCCTCTTAGCATCAGTGTCAACTTCATCCGGTGCGTATCGTGCCAGATTGTTGAACTCCTCAATATATTCAGCCACGCTGCGGTGGCGCTGCTTCAGGTTATGAAACTATTTCTTCTTCAAACTCATCACTCCGGATGATATGTGAGCAGTACGGAAACCATCTTCAAAGATAGCCCATGTCACATCCGCAATGGGAGTGGTGATTTGGAAGTTATCACACCAAGTGGCTGCTGGTCCTTCCAACAAGTGAGCTGCAAATCTGACTTTCTCTTCATCAAAACAGCCAACAGTTACTAAGTCCTTGTTCACAGAGCGTAGCCAATCATTGGCCACCATAGGATCAGTAGTTCCTGAGAACTTTGCTGGCCTCAGTCTCAAGAACCTGGTAAGCATGTCAAAACCCGGTGGGTTGTTCTGATTGTTGTTGTTATTGTTGTTGTTGTTGTTGTTGTTGTTCTGATTCTGGATGAACGTAGTCATCATTTGCATCAGCTGAGTCTGAGCTGTCATCATTTGCTGCATCTCAGGGGTGATGTTGTTGTCAGGGTTGGGATTGGCACGTCGGGGAGGCATCTGTGGTTTGTTCAATAGAGATAAGAATGAGATACCCATATATGCTAACATGCACAATACATCACATAAACAATCACCAAACATGCATCATAATAATAAAAGTTCAACAACATAGACAACAAGTTTGCAAAGTAAACACACCAATAGCAAGCCATCCACATGTTGGATGGTCATTGCGACTCAATAATCAAAGACATGATAAATAAAGGTAAATGAGTAGTCATCACTACTCCTCGGCATCAACCTCCTCCTCAACAAATGTAAGACCTGCATTCTCCATAGCGGTCTTGTATTCCTCGACATTGGTGGTCAAGGTCTCTACTTTGGCTTTGAGAGCCCTCTTCTGTGAACGAAGCCTCTCAATCACAGTCTGCTGATGCTCGAGCTCGAAGTCCTTGGACTCTAGTTCTGCAGTCATGTCTCGAATCCTCTTGTTCCTATCTTGGACTCGCTTCTCTTGACTCTTGAATTTTCTGTCCTGACTCTCAAACTTGGCCTCCATCTCTTTGACTATCTCATCTTGCTCCGCGAAGAGCTTGTCCTTCTGACGTAGCTGCACCTAGAGTTCGTCATTGCTAAGCATGACGTTGGTCCTATTAGTGTCTATGTGCCTAAGAAGAACCTCTAAGTCCTGGAGGTATAGACGAATCAGCTCTGCTGTCTCTCTCGAAGTATCCTCAAAGTCAATGGCCTCACCATCATCATCATGTCTACCAAAGGTGTGGAAGTGAGTACCTCTAACCTCTCGAGAGTGTCTCCCTAGAAGACATCCTATCAAATCCTACATGACTACCTCAAGGCCTCTCTCCTTGTCGCCACGCATGAGCTTGAAGATGATGGCCTCTGTGGCTGGCTCAGTCTGGCGCCCTGGCTGATTGACCTTGAAGCCCCAAAGGTCTTTCCTCTCAAACTTGGTGAGGGGAAGCATCATGATAGTAGGAAGAGGGAGATTGAGCAGGCTAGTGAGCTCAATAATACGAGGGCCAAAACGAGTTCCCTTGAACTCTTCAGCCGTGCTGATAGTAACATTAGGCATCTATTTATAAGATAGAAAAAGTTAGGATCAATACAATTTAAGACAATTCACAAGATAAGGCATCACATGCATAACATTGTCAAGCAACACTCAAATCATAACATACATAATACAAGCAACCTAGTTTCACTATAACTTAGGAAAAACTTTGGAAATGTAATGATAAATGTGGTGGTCCAACTAATAAGGCTCAACTCATCTTTCACTTTCTAATCTAAAGGCTAACAATGCATCCTTCTATCAAAAGAGATGAGAAAAGAAGATTAGAAAAGTTTGCTAGAAGAATAAGACAAGTGTGGAAGTTGTTGAAATTTTTTCCTTAGTGGCTTCCAATCCTAGGGCCATAATCCTACAAGCAACACAAAGGTTCGACACCATCTGTAAGATCCCTCCTTTGTAAAGGAAAGGATCCCTGTGATTGTAATGCTAGTCCCTAGATCAATGCTAGCATCCACAGTTTAATATGAAGTACACAGAAACAAAGGTCATTATTACAATTCATTCCAGAGACAAACATAGTCTTTACAACTCCATGGCCACAGGCCTAGTACAAGAGTTTAAATATGTAATAAGATAAATAAGTCTTCATCTTCATGTGCCACAGGCAAGCATGTTGAGTGTAGACTCATGATTCTTAATCATCATCAGAATAACCTGCAACATCACAAGTTACAGCCACAGTGGGTCAATACATTGGAATAGTTTTGGCAAGTGATACCTTAGTAGAATATTGGTGGACTAAAATATTATATGCATTTTGGCTAAGTGTAGCTTAGGCTTGCTTTGCTCAAAATAGGTTTTTCCTATCAGTTGAAAACACTAGGTTTTTCTTTGTCAAAATCTTTCCCAAGGAACCACCAATAGACATTGGGGTCCTTCACCCTTGTTCAACCACAAGCTTTTACTTATAAATTGGGATGAGGAGATTCTTGATAGCTTCCATGTCTTGATGCTCAAGTTGTCCAATACCAGGGACATGGCTAAGTACTTAGATTCTTCCATCTGCAGAGGTTGTGCACTTTCCCGACAAGACTTGATTTTCACCAAGACAGGACCTTTCACAAGCCTTCCCTTATACCAAATGGACGCGTTCCAACCTATCATCCCACTACCACACCCTGTCCAAATGGCTAAGTTATTGCAACCTATATGATCCAGGCAGAGCCCATATTGCCAAGTGGCTGCACTAGAAGCTTCTTAACATTTGGCCTCTCAAATCCCTTTGTTCCTGGGTGGCTTTCCACAAGTGACATACACAAGGTAAACCATAGAAATAGCCTTGTGTAACCACTCAACATAAACCATTCCTTCCATTCCACCTAGGTGTTTCATTCACTTAGTTGTTTTATTAAACAAAAACATAGTCCAAAGACTTAGAAATATTTATCCATAGCATGAATATATAACCTCCCTTGGTTGCTACTATATAGGCTAAGCATGGCATTGTTAAGACTTAGAAATATTTCTAGCAATTCTACAACTACTAGGATTTCCCAAGCACAACATATAGATCAAAAATATCCATGCAAGACTAGCAAAATATTTCTTGTGCATATTTGAAAACATAGGAATAAAATCATGAAGCACCACTTGCCTTGGTAGTTTGGAGAGTAGCTACAATCCTCACAATCACAATCACTATTTGCACCAAAATCTACACATAAAATGATAGCACCAAATCACATACAAAACAAATACACCAAAAATATATGGATGCATGCAATATGATATGTGATGATTTTATATACTCAACAAGGCAAGTGCACAGTACTGATTCATAAACAAGTTCAAAACTTGCCAAACAACCTTTATTTGAACATTAAAACATTTCTCAAATAATTAATATACACAAAATAGGCCTACACATGTTTTTGTAAAAATAACCATTTTAACAGAAACAAAACATTAAACACATTGCATATATGGAAAGGGCTTTCTCTCCTGATTCCATTGATATAAAATTTGTCAAATCTGGACGTGGAAATCAAAAGTTATGAATTAAACAAGTTTAAACATCTAATAGATCTAAATTCAGATTTTAAATCAAACTCACAGACACGCGGCGTGTTCCTATTGGTTGATACCGATTCGTGTGGATCGATCAATGAGGGCCGGTAGATTTAAGTGGCAGCGCACGGTCAGATCTACGCGTAACGGTTCAAGTAAGTGATCTAATCCTGAGCCGACTGGCGGCAGCGGCTCTGTCAGAGTCGTTGCCGACGTTCTAGGTCGCACGGGAGAGGAGAAGGGGCTTACTGTGTTCGCCGTGTGCTGCTGATGCTCAAGGTGGGCTTCGATGGCAAAGGAGCACGCAGAGGTGGTCTCTGGAGCTCGTCGGTGTCGTGCACGACGTTGGGTCCTTGCAGACGGAGTTGTTGCCGACGCTCTGGACCTTCCTAGTACAAACCAGAGACATCAATAGCTGCGCGAGGTCAAGGCAACCTAGTCGTATGCAAGAGGGTTCAAGGGGCGCTCAGAATTTACCGTAATCGATCGCCGGAGTTGAGTGTCGGCTCTGGTGGTTGTGGCCGTGAACGCAAACGGCGACCTGGGTCACGAGCAGGCAAACTAGGGGCGTTAGCAGATGCACAAGGACGTGGCGGTCACGCTCGTTTGAACTAGAGGCAGAGGGGCGGTCGGAGCTTACCGGAATCGCCCGCCGGAGTGCGTCTATGCAGCGGCGGAGAGAGTTCAAATACGCACATCCTGGTGGCGGAGTGGTGGCGCTAGGTGAGGGGAAATGCTCGCGGTGCAGAGGGGGTTAAATATCCAGGAGGGGGGCGGCGATTACGCGCTACATCAATGGCAATAACGCAGGCAGTGACTACGGCAAGGTAACGGCAGAGCGCCTTGGCCGCGCGTTGATTGGGGACGGAGCTGACGGGGCATGGTGGGGTTTGGTTGTCAGCGGGTGGGTGCACGCGGGCGCGGTGAGAAAAAGAGAAGAAAGGGGAAACCCGGGTGGGCTGTTTTGCTTACTGGGTTAGAATGTCAAGCGCCAGTCTGCTAGGTTTTCTATCTCTTTTTCTTTTTCTAGGTTGATTTTCAGGAAACATTTTCAAATGATTTCAAAACCATTTGAATTCAAACCTTTTTCTGAATTTTTGCAGAGTGTAACACTCATAATTCTGGGCATAAAATCATGTGGTCTCTCTGTATTAGCTTGGTCCCATTGATCAAACAAAATAAACAGTGGCTTAGCACTTGATTTGATCAAGTTTTGAATTTGGTTTTAAATCCATATTTGTTTTGTAAATTTTGGTTTAAGCACTAGCAATCAAGCAAAACAATCTAAGAGCAACAAGGTTTGGTTCTTGAACAAATAACCCCTCATTGGAAAGTAGCATTTGATTTAATGTTGATCACATAAAATCATAGCTCTCAAATTCTGTTTTCTTTCAAATGAGTTTGAGTTTTGATCCCTAAATGATATGCATGCATGCATGATATGAAATCTTTGAAAACATGATTTTAGGTATGTTACAACATCAAACACCACTTCGTAATTGTGTGGTTATAAAGGTGGCATTAGGTATTCTGATAGTATGTGTTGAGGCACATGGATCAAGAGTGGGATTTGTCCATCCATATGACGGATAGATATACTCTAGGCCCTCTCGGTGGAATGTCATCCAATTGGCTTGCATGCATGTGACTAGGTCACAAGGGATGTCATATCACAGAACGAGTAAAGTGTACTTATCGGTAACAAGGTTGAACTAGGTATAGAGATACCGACAATCAAACCTCAAATAAGTAAAGTATCATGAGACAAAGGGAATCGATATCGTATGTAAATGGTTCACTTGATCATGAAGTCATCGTTGAAATGTGTCGGATCCATTATGGATTTCCATATCCCACTAATGGTTATTGATCGGAGAGGTGTCTCGATCATGTCTGCATAGTTCATGAACCATAGGGAGACACACTTAAGGATTCGATGTTGTTTAGTAGATATGGAATATGAGTTGGAGACTGAATGTTGTTTGGAGTCTCGGATTGGATCTAGGACATGACGAGGATATCTGGAATGGTCTGTAGAATAATATTCGTTTAAGGAAAGTCAAATCCGGGGTTCGGAAATGTTTTCGCTGGTTTGACCGGAAGCTTCTAGAAGGTTCTGCAAGGTCCACCACCCCGGAGGGGGGCACTTGGGATGCACCATGCCCTAGTGAGGCTAGCAGAATCAAGCCCTAGGTCAGGTCGGCCAAGACTAGGAAGAGAGATACAAACTCTAGTTTGACTAGTCAAATCCTAGTGGAGGAAGGAAAGGAAACCTTGAGGGCAAAGGTTTCCCTTTCCCTCTCCTTTCCACCGGCCATGAGGAGTTGGGGGTGGACTCGGCTAGGGCTGGAAACCCAGCCCGCCTCCACTCCAACCATATAAGGAGGGGTGGGGGCGCCCCCTACTACCTCACACAAAAACCCTAGCCGTTGACGCCTCCCCTCTCTCCTCCATACACTGCTCCGGCTTAGGCGAAGCCCTTCAGTAATCCCTTCTCCTCCAACACCACCACCACACCGTCATGTTGTTGGGATTTCGAGGAGATCTACAACCTCCACTGCCCTGCTGGAACAAGGGAGAGGAAGGTATTCATCGACTACCGTACGTGTGACCGATTGTGGAAGCGCTGCTGGAACATGGCGCCGGAAGGATCGTCTACGTGATCTGGAGATCGGCATGTGATCAACTATATCAACCACGAGATCCGAATCTCGTTAAATGCTTTGGATCTTTGAGGGTTAGTTCTCTACAACCTCGTTGCACCAATCTCATAGAATAGATCTTGGTTTTGTGTATTCTCGTGATAGAAATTTTTTGTTTTCCATGTTGCGAACCCTACAGTGGTATCAGAGCCGACTCTATGCGTAGATCTGTTGCACGAGTAGAACACAATGGTTTTGTGGGCGTTGATGCTTTTGTTGTTGCTTGTTTTTTGTGTACTTTGTGATATGTCGGAAACGTATCTATAATTTTTGATGTTCCATGCTTGTTTAGTATCTACTTTTATTTGCTTTGTCCAAACTTTGAGGTGTTTTTTACATGTTTTATGGTACTAACCTAGTAACAAGTTGCCACAATGCCAGTTGCATGTTTTCTGTTGTTTTTGGTTCCAGAAAAATTAGTAAGGAAATATTCTCGGAATTGGATGGGACAAAAGCCAAAGTTAATATTTCATCAAGGAGAACACGGATTCCAGAGGAGAGACGGAGGGGCGCCACAGGGTGGCTACACCCCCCCAGGCGCGACCTAGGGTGGGCCCGTGCCTGGGCAGGGTGTGGGCCCCCTAGCCACCTCCCAGCCTTGCCTCTTCTCCTATAAGAAGCCCCCAATGCCATAACCCTAAACACCCGATCAAAATTCCACGAAACCGTCTGTAGCCGCCGCCACCATCGTCCCTAGATCGGGGGGATCTGAAGATCTTCCTGGCACCCTGACGGAGGGGAGATCATCCCGGAGGCTTTCTTCTTTATCATGCCAGCCTCCGGTATGAAGCGTGAGTAGTTCCACCTTAGACTACGGGTCCATTTAGTAGCTAGATGGTTGTGTCTCATCCTTGTGCTTTCATGTATATATCTTGTGAGCTCCGTTCATGACCAAGATCTAATCTATTTGTAATCATGCATGTTGTGTTTGCGGGGATCCGATGGAAATTGAGATTACTATGTCAGATTGATTAATGGTTTTGTCTTATTGATTCTATCATGTATGTGTTGTTTGGGATCTTGCATGCTCTTCGTTGTTACTAGCTATCTTGGCCAAATAGTTGCTAGTGACTCCAACAAGAGGGGGTATTTATGCTCGATAGTGGGTTCATGCCTCTATTTATCAAGGGAAGTGACAGAAATCTCTTCGATTGTAGATGTGTTGTTGCCACTAGGGAGAAAACAACGGTCTCTTGTTCATGGAACAAGTGGATTGTTTACCTTACACACTTTGCTTAAAGCAGTTGTTTGTTGCTTGCAACTTAATACTAGAGGGGGTTCAAATGATAACCTAAAGGTGGACTTCTAGTCATAGATGCAGTTGGATGACGGTCTATTTATATTGTTATATTTCCCAATCGAATCTCATAGGATATTTTTGTATAGTATTGCATTGTTATGCCTTGCTCAGTCCTGTCAATTGCCTTGTTGTAATTTGTTTACCCTGCATGCCATGTTTTTTTATCGAAGGAGAGAACCTCTAGTGAACTATGGACCCCGGTCCAATCTTTACCATTGATACATCTTCCACTATTACTATTTACTTGCTGCAAACCATCATCACCTTCCACACTATACATTTAATCCTTTGTTATAGCAAACCGGTGAGCTTTACAACCTCACTGTTCGTTGGGGCAAAGTCTTGAGTTTGTGTTGTGCAAGTTTCCATGTTGCTTGCAACACTTTTGAGATGTTTCCTTCCTCCTACTGGTTCGATAACCTCGGTTTCTTACTAAGGGAAGACTTGTTGATGTGCTCTTCACACCTTTCTCTTGGGGTTTCCAACGAAGCGCTCCCACGTCAACACCGGGCGCCATCACTTTGCATCTTGCGGGATGGTGGGATGAAGCGGCATGGGCTAACCTTACATGTCATCATACATGAGACTTCTCCATGCTCAACGTGCAACTTGCATTGCACAAGTGGCTTTGCGGGTGTCTGTCTCTCCCACCATAGTGAAGATTAAATTTTCAATAGGCACTAGAGAATACTTGTATCACTGTTGTGGTTCATGTTCTTAAGTTAGAATGTTTCTTATGCGAAATCCCCAGCCATGTAAAACATGCAAAGAAAATTAGAGGCGTCTAACTTATTGTTGCAAGGCTTTTGTTGTGATGTGATATGGCCATGATGTGATTGTGATTATATATGATGTATGCAATGATCCTTATTGTAAGTTGGCAACCAGTGGGAGCCTTATGGTTGTCTTTAAATTTCGTTTAACACATGTGTGTCTATTCATCAAAGTAGTTGTAATAGTTGTTGTTGGTGGAGGACAACCATAAAGCGGCCCCATTGACCTTGAAGCCACGTCGGTGATGATGGAGATCATGTTCGTGCTTTGGAGATGGAGATCAAAGGCACAAGAAGAAAGGCCATATCATATCACATATTATGAATTGCATGTGATGTTAATCCTTTTTATGCATCTTGTATTGATTAGATTGCGATGATACCATTATAAGATGATCCCTCTCACTAAATATCAAGTATTAAAGTGTTCATCCTTAGTGGGCACCGTTGCTAAGACTCGTCATTTTGAAGCACGACGTGATGATCGGGTGTGATAGATTCTACGTGTGCATACAACGGGTGCAAGCCAGATTTGCACATGCGAATACTAAGGTTAATCGTGACGATCCTAGCATGTACAGACATGTCCTCGGAACACGGAGTACCAAAAGGTAAAGCATGATTCATATGATTGATATGATGAACATGTTGATTGTTCGCCTTTGAAGCTACATCATCTCTCATGATGATCGGACTTGGTGTAGTGGATTTGGTTCGTGTGATCACTAAAACAATGTGAGGGATGTTGTTTCGAGTGGGAGTTCACCTAGTTAATTTAAGTATTAAATATGGACACAATTTATCATAAACTTAGTCTAAACTCTTTGTAAATATGTTGTAGATCATGGCGGCTCCTACCATCAATTTTAATGCGTTCCTAGAGAAAGAAACGTTGAAAATAATGGAAGCAACTTCGCGGAATGGTTCCACAAGTTGAGGATTTTCCTCAATGTTGGTCAGTTGACCTATGTGCTGGATGCACCACTGGATGACCTTCCTGCAGTTGATGCAACTGATTTGGTGAAAAATGTTTTCCTAACTAGGAAGAATCAATACTCCACAGTTCGGTGTGCCATCTTTTACGGTTTGCAAGTCGGACCTTCAGAAGCGCTTTGAGAACCGTGACCCTCATGATATTAGCAATGATCTCAAAATGATATTTGAGACTCACGCGGCCGTGGAAAGCTATGAAGCTTCCGAGAAGTTCTTTAACTCCAAGATAGAAGAGGGCAGCTCCGTTAGCGAGCATGTGCTTAAGATGTCTGGGCATGCTAATAAACATGCAGATTGGGAATAACGATTCCTAACGCATTGGGTACTCATCGTGTCCTCCAATCACTTCCACCTAGTTATAAGAACTTCTTGATGAACTAAAACATGTAGCGCATGGATAAGTCGTTGCCTGAACTCTTCTCCATGTTGAAGTTTGCGGAAGTAGAGATCAAGAAAGAGCACCAAGTGTTGATGGTCAATAAGACCACCAATTTCAATAAGGGCTGCATGAAAGCTGCCGCGCCTACAAAGAAGCCCAAGGCTGGTCCTAAGCTTGATACTGAGTGCTTTTACTTCAAGGGTGAAGGTCACTGGAAGCAAAATTTCCCCAAGTACCTGACAGATCTGAAGAACAGCAACATCAAGAAGAAAGGTATATTCGATATACATGTTATTGATGTGTATCTTACTAGTAATCATAGTAGTGCCTGGGTATTTGATACTGGTTCGGTTGCTCATATTTGTAACTCGAAACAGGTGCTGCAGAATAAGCGAGACTAGCGAGAGACAAGGTAACGATGCATGTTCGAAATGTCTCCAAGGTTGAAGTGATCGTTGTCGGCATGCTCCCTCTTCATCTACCATCGGGATTAGTTTTAAGTCTAAATAATTGTTATTTGGTGCCTGCGTTAATCATGAACATTATATCTGGATCCTATTTGTTGCTAGACGGTTAATCGTTTAAGTCCGAGAGTAATGGTTGTTCGATTTATATGAGTAATATCTTTTATGGTCATGCACCTTTTATAGATGGTATATTCTTATTAAATATCGATAGTAGTGATACACATGTTCATAATATAAATGCTAAATGAATGAAATTGAATGCTAACTCCACATATATGTGGCACTGCCGCCTTGGTCACATTGGAGTTAAGCGCATGAAGAAACTCCATTCCGATGGACTTCTTGAATCACTTGATTTTGAATCACTTGAAAGATGCAAAGCATGTATGATGGGAAAAATGACTAAGACACCATTCTCTAGAATAATGGAGCGAGCTATGGACTTATTGGAGATCATACATACCGATGTGTGAGGTCCAATGAGTGTGGCATCGCGCGGTGGATATCTTTAGGTAAAAGCTAACTATCTGGGTCCGATTGGAAGGAAATCCTTGGACCATCCGGGTGCCGTCGATCTCATCTTGTTGAAGTGATCGGTTTTAAAACTACCCCACCCACCATTAATTATGTATCCCCACTAATTAAGCCTCCCCTAATCTACCTGATGGGGATATACCGACCAGGGTATACACAGCAGGACGTTTCCTACTGCCCAAGCTACCAGCGAGTGGGCCTGCAGGACGGCGATTGGATCGAGACTTGACAAGGACCCAGGCGACTGGAAGCTGGAGGCACAGAAGCGTAGCTAGGCCCAGTCGGATTAGGTCAAGAACCCTCTGAATCCTTAACTAATTTGGCTGTAGATCTGTAAACCCTAGTGAGGTGAACCTATATAAACCTCCTTAGGGTACGCATAGAGGACACGTTCCATCATACACCCCAGTGACTCGCCGCCTAGTCGTCGAGCTCGCCCTTGTACTCTCACCATAATAATTTCTAAAAGGAGTAGGTCTTTACCCTTCGGGGGCCCGAACCTGGGTAAACCCTTGTGTCTCCGCCCTCATCTCGCATCGCAGATGGCTGGCCGCCCTTGCCCTTTGTTCTACTACTCGCTGCCAATTGCAGCATCTGCCGTGGCCATTCCCACGATAGTGGCGCCCACCGTGGGGCCTGGCCGGTCAGGCCTGTGTTCTGCGGTGAGATCCAATCTACCCATCAACGAGATGATCGCCACCGGCCGCATGATCGCGATCGGAGAGATCCTCCAGTTCTTGCTGAGCAGCTACGTCCCGACGGCGCGCCCCGTCACGTACAGCGTGATCATGCTGGTCAGCACGATCAGCCTCTTCGTTGGCTTCACCGACATCGTCGTCTCAGAGGACTCGGCTTGCATCCGCGAGTCGCCACCATGCGACCGGCTCTCCGAGAGCCAGGTCCGCACCATCCACCGCCTCGCCTCCGAGTACGACTCGGCCAACAACAAAGTGGTCGAAACCACCGTGGTCACGGACGACGCGGCCCTCAACGCCGACGCCGACTTGGCAACCCCGGCGTCAGCCGCCGGATCCATCATCACCGCGTCATCTTCGGGCTCCATCACCCAGCTCCAACATGGGAGACTTCAAGGACCCCTCCATTCTTGGGATCTTCGACTTCGACTCCGGGTCGGAGAACTCTGGCGACTTCCACTTCGGATCCGGTCGCAACGTCGCGGCCTACATGGCGAACAGCGCGGACGGCCCGCCAGACCCTTTCTCCACGCCGATCCCGCCGACCGCGGCGGAAATGGAGGTCGAAGAACTCCGCCTACGATTGGAGGAGGCGGTCCACAAAGAACAAGCTAATGGCGAAAAATTTCGCCTCGAGCAAGTGACGGCGCAGGAACTTTCGCGCTACCACCAGCTCTGCATCAGGTCGCGCCTGAACCCCACCATTCAGGGCCGCGCCCTGAACTTCAACGATGAGAACGAGCCGGCCCGGATGGCCGAGCGCGCGATCTACGAGAATGCGCCGCCAGGAGGGAGCTCCTGACCACTACCAGGCGCGACGGCCAACGGCGCCCCCTACCACCACCAGGTCGCATGCCCCCCCGGGACCAGCCAAGAATCCTGGTCTCCTCATAGGAGCGAGATGCGAATGGCCTCCCGCTGCTCTCCACCCCGATGGACAACGTCGTCGCGAGCCGCAATCGACAACATCAACATGACCGGGGAAGGCGCCCTGCAGATCTAATACGCCAAGGCTCTACTCTCCAAGGTCGTCGAGCAACAAAATGCGGGAGCCGACTCATAGGGTCACATGTACTCGCGTTCGTTAGGTAGCAGGGCGGCCTCGAGCGGGCACCCAATGGTGGCAAACACGTTGAACTGCCCACCACCCGAGCCCGTACAGCTCCAACACCGACCCGCACACATGGCACTCTCCACCAACAACCCGCGACCGGGAAACAATTTTGTCACTGCCAACGGGCAGCCAGTCGACGCGTGAACCCACATCATCAACAACCAGAGCTGGCGCGCACGCCAGCCCGACGACTTGAGGCATATCCTCACCAACCGCCGCGACGGTGAACCAAGGGGATCGCTAAGCCGAGTCGGACCCCAGTGCTTCGGACCGATGATCCGAGGCGAAAAATACCCGGCGAAATTCAAGGCGCCGAAGTAGATAGAGAAGTACGACCTCTCATACGACCCTTCCGTGTGGCTGGACACGTACCTCATGGCGATGGGAATCGCCGGCCACACCGACCTGCTCGCCGCCCGCTACCTCCCCCTGATGATGGAGGGAGCGTGCCGGTAATGGATCAACACCCTCCCCGCAGACAGCATAGACTCCTGGGAGGAAATGCACGATGCCTTTGTCAGGAACTTCGAGGGCTCCTACACCCGCGCCACCACCATCGAGGACCTAGAGCGATGCATCTAGGGACCCTGGGAGTCGACCCGCAGCTAGGTCCAACGGTGGCAAGACCTGTGGTACAATGCGGCCAGAATCCACCTGGACACCATGATCCACTGCTTCAAGACCTCGTGGCGCTATGAGCCCTTGGTCGCAAAACTCAAGCGGGTGTACAAAACAAACAATAACATACCAGACCTCCTCGATATCGCCAAGCGGTACACGGAGGAGGACCCAAACCAAGAAACCGACGACGAGTCGGGAGGAAATCGCCGCACGAGCGGCCACGACAACGGGGGACAACCCGAGATACGCTATAGCAACACTCGCCTCACCGGCAAGCGCCATGGTGATGGGTGAGTCGACTTTGTCGCCAACGCCGGGTATGCCCCACGGGAGCCCAAGAGCTTTCGCCGCGACAGAGGCCACCGCCGCGACGGCGGCAATTCAAGGAGAAGCCAAGGTTCGACCCCGCGGCTCTCCTTAACCAACCATGTGTGTTCCATTGCAGGGAGGGGAAGCCCGCCACACACACGACCGCCGACTGCCACTCCCTTAGGGAGATCGAGAATGCATGGCGTGCAAGGGAAGACCCCGACAACCACCCTCCAAACGGCGGGAAATTCGGCAACGCCGCCGGCTTGCTTCATACCTTCATCGGCTTCAACACAAAGCGCGAGAAGAAGGTCATCGCCCGCGCCATCACCGTCAACGCGGTGTCCCAGGTCGACATCCCCCAGTTCCTCAACTGGTGCGAGCAACAAATCACTTCGATCCGCTAAGACCACTCGCCACAGATCGAATATCCGGGTCGAGTCGCCCTGGTAGTCAAGCCCAAGGTGGGGGACTACTGGCTGCCCAAGATGCTGATGGATGGCGGCAGCTCCATCAACATCCTGTACCTGGACACGTTCTGGCGACTGCGGCTCCCGCAATCGATGATCGAGACGACCTACACCACCTTCCATGGCATCGTCCCCGGTCGGAAGGCGTACCCTATCGGCAAGGTGACGTTGCCAGTCACCTTTGGCACACCAGCGAACTTCCGCACCGAGCGGATCGTCTTCGAGCTGGTGCCTTTCAACAACCCCTACCACTGCGTCCTAGGGCATCAGGCGTTTGCCAAATTCATGGCAGGGCCCCACTACGCGTACAACGCGATGAAGCTCCCCGGGCCGTGCGGCATCATCACTGTCCATGGCGACCCCGACATGGATGCATACTGCAAGGCTAAAGGCGCCGAGCTCGCGGACGCCGTAATAGCCGTAGAGGCGAACCACGTGGAGGAGCTCACCAAGTAGACGAGCGGTGTCAACAACGACAACCCCACCATACTCAATAATCCCAACTCGGAGGGCGGCAGCTCAACCGCATTCGAGTCGACGACGCACACTCGCACCGTCGAGCTAGTCCCAGGCGACTCCAGCCAGACGGTGACGATCGGAACGGGCATGAGCCCAGCATAGGAAGGCGCGCTCATTGAGATCCTACATGAGAATCACTGCATCTTCGCATGGAAACCTTCCGACATGCCTGGTCTCTCGAGGGAACTCGCTGGGCACAAACTCAACGCCGACCCCAAAGCGCGACCCGCCAAGCAGTTGCTGCGGCCCTTCAATGAAGAGCGCCGCCGAGCAAACGCCGAGGAGGTGCAGCGTCTACTCGCTGCAGGCTTCATTTGGCCAATCAAATACTCCAAGTGGCTGGCAAACCCAGTCCTGGTCAAGAAGAAAAGCGGGACCTAGAGAATGTGTATCGACTACATAAACCTCAACAGCGCCTGCCCAAAGGAGCAATTTGTCCTCCCGCGGATCGACCAAATTATCGACTCGACTGCGGGTTCAGAGTCTCTATGATTCCTTGACGCCTACTCTGGTTACAACCATATCAAAATGGCAGTTGAGCAGGAGGAGAAGACGGCGTTCATCATGCCATTCGGAGCCTTCTGCTATACCGCCATGACCTTCGGCCGCAAGAACGCCGGGGCAACCTACCAGAGGTGCATGCAGGAGTGCCTTGCGAGTCAAATTGGCCGCAACATCCACGTCTACATCGATGACATGGTGGTGAGGTCCACTCGCCAGGTGGATCTACTCGCCGACCTGGCGGAAACATTCACAAACCTATGAAGGTACAAGATAAAGCTAAACCTAGGAAAGTGCACCTTCGGTGTACCTACTGGACAATTGCTGGGGTACGTCATCTCCAAGCGCGGGATCGAGGCGAACCCTGCCAAGATCAACACGATCGCCCGGCTCGGTAGACCCGAGTGCCTACGCGACGTCCAAAAGTTGGTCGGGCGATTCGCGTCTCTCAATCGCTTCATCCCCCGGCTAGACGAGAAGGCGATGCCCCTCTATCGCCTAATGCGCAAGAACCCCACGTTCCAGTGGGACAAGGAGGCAGATGACACGCTCCACGCTCTCAAGGAGGTGCTACTCGCGGCACCGCTACTCGCCCCCCCCCCCCCGTCGACAAGGAGCCCATGGGCGTCTACGTCACGGCATCCGAGCGAGTCGTCAGCGCCATCATGGTCATCGAACGACCAGAGGAGGGCAAGGAGTGCCCGGGTGCAGCGACCTGTATACTACATCAGCGAATTCCTCACCGAGTGGCGCCAGTGCTACCCGCAGTACCAAAAATTTGTATATGCGGTCTTCAGAGCCCAGCTGCGACTGCCGCACTACTTCCATGAGCATCCAATAATGGTCGACTCCTCAGCACCGTTGCAGGACATCATCTGCAACCGTGAGGCGACAGGGCGAGTTGCCAAGTGGGCCATCGAGACCGGAGTCCACAACATCAAGTACGAGACACGCAAGGCGATCAAGTCGCAGGCTCTCGCACACTTTCTCGCCGACTGGGAGGAGGCCCAGCATCCAGAGAAACTGCCGTACCTCCATTACTAGTCCCTACACTTCGACGGTTCCAAGAATGCAGATGGTGCAGGGGCAGGGATCGTCCTCGCATCTCCAAAGGGCGACAAGTTACGCTACGTCATGTACCTTGACTTCACCCCTGCACCAACAACATGGCCGAGTACGAGGCGCTTCTCCACGGCATGCGAGCAGCAAAGGAGATGAACATCAACCGTCTGCGCTGTCTGGCGACCGACCTGCCGCCAGCAAGTCGCCGGCACTTGCGATGCAGTCTCCCCCACCATGGCAGCATACCGCCAAGCAGTGGACCAGCTGGGAGGCCACTTCACCGGCTACTCCGTCGAGTGGATCGATCGGCGGAAGAACGAGGAGGCCGACACACTCTCCCGTATCGGCTTGGCTCGACTCGCGCCGCCCACTGACGTCTTCCTCAACACCATCACCAAGCCTTCTGTCTCTCCCCCGAGGGAGATCGACATCGGAATTCCGCTGCAACCGGACGCGGCCCTGGTCGCAATGATCGCCGAGCCAAGCGACTGGACCGCGCCATACGTCGCCTACCTGGAGGGAGGCACCCTACCCGCTGACGAAACGGAGGCCCGGATGATAGCACGCCACTGCAAATCCTTCGTCATCATCAACGGAGAGATCCACAAGTGCAGCGTGACCGGCGTGTTTCAACGCTGCGTCCAACCCGCAGAAGGATGCAAGATCCTCTAGGACATCAACACTGGCGACTGCGGCCACCACGCTGGCACCCACTCCCTAGTCGCCAAGGCCATGTGACATGGCTTTTACTGGCTCACCGCACACGCCGATGCGGTCGACATCGTCCAACGCTGCGTCGGGTGCTAGAAGTATGCCAACCAGACTCACTTGTCGAGCTCGGCGCTCAAGACCATCCCCATCACCTGGCCATTCGCCATGTGGGGCATGGACATGGTAGTCCCCTTCAAGAAGGGCCCCTCTAGCTTCACCCAACTCTTGGTCGGAGTCGACAAATTCACAAAGTGGGTGGAGGCCAAGCCAGTCTACAAGTGCGACGGGAAGACCGCCACAAAGTTCCTACGCGAGCTCATCTATCGCTATGGGTTCCCGCATAGCATCATCACAGACAACTGCACCAACTTCGCCAAAGGAGCCATGGCTGAATTCTGCGAGGAGCACAACATACGACTCGACCTCACCTCTGTCGCCCACCCGGAGTCCAATGGCCAGGTGGAACAAGCCAACCAGAGCATCCTCCACGGCTTGAAGCCGCGACTGCAAGTGCCACTCGAGCGAACTCCTGGGTGCTGGGTCGAAGAGCTCCCCTCCGTCATCTAGGTATCTGCACCCGCGTCAACAGGTCGACGGGATTCACCCCCTTCTTCATGGTGTACGGTGCCGAGGCCGTCATGCCAATCGGCCTCGAGCACGACTCGCCTTGGGTGGTCAACTACGCGGAGGCTGACAACGAGCTTGCACGCCAAGACGGAGTCGACCAGCTCGACGAAGCACGTGGGATAGCTCGCTCCCGCACCTCCATCTACCAGAAAGGGCTTCACCGCTACCACAGCCGGCGAGTACGGACCCACACCTTCCAGTAAGGCGACCTGGTACTGCGTCTGATCCAGGACAAGAAAGGCATGCACAAGCTCCCCCCTTGGGAGGGACCATTCGCCATCGGGCAAGTCCTAGGCAACGACGCCTAATACCTCATCGACGTCCGAGGCGACGGAAAGCTTGACGTCAAGCGGCTGTGGAATGTAAACCTCCTATGAAAGTTCTACTCCTAGAACTCCAGACATGTACTTCCTACCCGCTATGAAATAAAGATGATCGATTCACACAACTTGTGTCCACTCTCCGTACCTTGTGCCACTCACACTCGTAATAACAGCGCTATGCTACTCATGGAAGTCAACCCTTGGTGACACGACCGGCATGGACAAGTAGTGAGATACGAGGGCACCGAAAAAACTCGGGCCTCGTATCATCCATGAAAAAAGCCAACCCGGAGCCCCATCGGAGTCGCCTCGCTCGACTGGCTTTTTGAGCCAAGACAAGTGCATTCGCTTCCCACAGCGAACCAGTCCTCCACATCCTTGGCGCAGCGACTCGAACGGCCAAGTACCAGGCTCGAGGACTGACGCCAGTCCAAACTGGAGCGACCAGGGAAAAACGCCAAGTATGAGAGCGCGTCCTGGACTCACCACGCGACTGGTCCTACGGATCAGGTGGAGTGACGCGCCTAATACAACGCGCCCCGTCCTCACCTACCTCGGGCATGCGAATCGAACCGCCAATTACCACGCTCAGGGACTCGGCCACCCGACCCCGTTCGCGCCCGGGAAAACAGCTAAGTACAGATCACCCCTTGGAGTCGCCATGCGACTGGCTTTCCAAGCCATGGCGAGTCGACCTTAACTTACTAACAGTTCAAACAACACACGTAAAAACGAGGTCAACCCCATAAAAGGGCGGATGCGTTCGGGGACTCGCACAACCAACAACCAAATCAAAAAACATTTGCAAAAGAATCCTTGCATTCCTTCAAGCAGCACAACTTGTTTGCTTACAAGGGCAGTTACATATTTATTCTAATTAACACCGATCGGCAAACTATTCTACTCCGCAGGCTTCGATGACGAGGCTCCACCACTCCTACGACGGCGGATAAAAGGAACCCACGGGTTTGACGGGTACGTCATGTGTTCCCCCGCCATGGCCGCTCGGAATCGTTGCTCCACCTTGAAGTCGCGGTGCGCCGGTTCGGGGTCATTCGGGGCAACGACCGTTTCCTGGTAAGGAATGAGGTCGCCCATCGCCCACACCCGGTCAGCGTACACCGCAGCCCGCTCGGTTAGCTTCAGCACTTCGGTGATCTTGACTGCGCCCGTCGACGAAGGGTACCCGCTCGTGACGTCGTCAAGGTCGAAGTCGTTACGAAAGTGTGCGAGCCCAAGGCTCAGCGCAGTCGCCACACGACGACGAAAGGCCGACCGCGTCATGAATTCAACCATAGCCGGGGCCTTCTCCAAGTAGCGCCAGACCTCGACGAGGTCACTGGGGATCACCTCTGTGGGCGAGATTTCCTACAGGTACGCCCGGATGCAGGTCGCTGACAACGCGGCAGAATCAACCAGAGTGGTGACGCATTGCCGTGCGTCATACAACTACGCCTCTTCGGCATTATCAGTAATCATGCCTGCAACATACAAGCAAATAATGAGGGAAGCTCCAACAAAATAACGCGACCCGCATGCTTGGGGACTCGACAAAGAAAAACTCACCAATCAATGGGCGACAACACTCCGTGATGAAGTCCTGGAGATCGGATAGGTTATCCTGCAGTCCGGCGACAAGCGCATCTGATATCCTCCACTCCTCAGCAGCAGAAGCGACGGCTGCCTTGGTCCTCCCATCCACCGAGGCCGCCTCCTTGAGATCCCGCTCCAGGTCGGCGATTCGCTTCTCCGCGGCGCTCAAGGACGAATGCGCAACCGTCAGTTCACTCGCTGGAACCAGGCCCTGACGAGCTTTCTCCATCGCGGCTGCGCTATCCTCTACATCAACAAAACCATGAATACGAGAAGAACCAGGTTTATGACCAGCATCAAGAACGACAACCACTCACCCGCAGTTGCTCGAAGCTGCTCGTTCGTTTCACGGACAACGAGGAGCTCCCTCTTCACACGCTCCCTGGTGGCAAGCCACTCCACCGACTCGCGCTGCAGGCCCTACGCAATCATGGAAGCATCAGCAACGAAAATCCTAAGTGCCTAGCCGCTGAAATTCAGAGACTAGCCACTCGGGGACTGGACAGAGAAAAAATCCTAAGTGCCTAGCCACTGAAATTCAGCGACTAGCCACTCGGGGACTGGACAGCAAAAACTCCTAAGTACCTAGCTGCTGAAATCCTGCAACTAGACACTCGGGCACTGGACTCCAAAAAACAATAAGAATCTGACCACTGAAATTCAGTGGCTCGATCCTCGGGGACTGGACATACCTGGATGGCGGCACCTAGCATGCCGTAAAGCTCCAGTGCATCCACTGATGGGAGCACGAACGAAGCTCCAGTGCCCCATGGCTCCGTTGGAGGCGCCATCGATTGGAGGATTTAGGGCTATGAGTCGCTCTGGTCACTGCGCGGAATGGAGGATCGGGGGTGCGCGAGATCGGAGGAAGTGTGGGAAATGCTCGTCCCTCACCCGTCACTCTCCTTATATAGCGGCTGTTACCCGCCATCTTCGGGGAGCCGTTACCACGCGGTAATTACGCCAATATTACCGTTGGATTACCCAACAGATAGTTTGACCAGTGCTGATGGTCCAACTTCGTCTACTCGACTCGCTGTCTTCAGCGACTTGACGATTCGCCGACCTGATCAGCATAACAGTGATTCGACTACTCGCCGACCCATTCGCCAAGCTATGATTCGACTGGTCATCGTTATTGCGACTAAAATGACTAGTTCTCTCTTTTATACAGGGAGTCCACCGCCGATTCGACTGGGCGTCCGAATTGGACCCGCATACTCCAACTACCAATAAACACCTGCGAGGAATCAACAACGGCCTCGGGGACTACTGATGGGGATATGCCGACCGGGTTATACCCAGCAGACGCTTTTCGCCCAAGCTGCCAGCGAGTGGGCCTGCAGGACGGCGATTGGATCGAGACTTGACAAGGACCCAGGCGACTAGAAGCTGGAGGCCTAGAAGCGAAGCTAGGCCCAGTCGGATTAGGTCAAGAACCCTCTGAATCCTTAACTAATTGGGTTGTAGATCTGTAAACCCTAGTGACGTGAACCTATATAAACCTCCTTAGGGTACGCATAGAGGACACGTTCCATCATACACCCCAGCAACTCGCCGCCTAGTCGTCGAGCTCGCCCTTGTACTCTCACCATAATACAATCTAGCAGGAGTAGGTCTTTACCCTCCGGGGGGTGAACCTGGGTAAACCCTTGTGTCTCCTCCCTCATCTTGCACCGCAGATGGCTGGCCTCCCTTGCCCTTCGTGCTACTACTCGCTGCCGATTGCAGCATCTTCCGTGGCCATTCCCACGACACTACCTCTCCCACCCCCTCCACCATCTGCATCACACGACCCCCTCCATGGCTGCCTCCACCTCCACATCCTCCACTGTCGAGGCGCACAGCACGGTCTTGCGAGCGAGGCTGCACCACCGTCCACGGCCCCACGACCCAACATAGGTGCATAACTGAGCGCGCTCATTGGCATTAGCTGTGGATCGCGCCCCTCCATACGGCGCTCAAGTCCGCACTCACGAACTACCATTGTGCCCTAGCATTTGGCCATGGCGACGCCGCTGTGGCCCTCAAGTCCCTTGACACACTCATCTAATTACATTCCTACACCTTCACCCTCCCATATCGTGTGCCGGCAGGCATGACGCTCCTCCGTGGGGACACGTCGTCAGGGCAGAACTGATGGCCGGCCAGTAGTAGTAGATGACGGAGGCAGCTTAGCCAGGCTGACAAGTCCTCAATTTAGCCGAAGAAGCGGGTCATTGGCTTGCTTCTACCTCTCGCGGGAGCTCTCTTTGACCCTCCAATGACAACACAGTTCAGGAAGAAGGTAAAAGCAACTGAACTATGTCCTAATGTGCCATTTTTCCTACATTTCAAACGGTTGTGAAATCAATTTCCTTATATAGGAAGCACGACCACCATCCCTAATAAGCACCACTGCCATCTAAATGAAGCACAACCATAAAGGAATCATGGTCAAAATTGGCCACTGCATCTGAAGAAGAATAGCAAGAACACATAAGGAAGCACGGCCATCAATGAAAAGTAGCATGAAAACCGTATGAAAAAAGACACACGCCCCGATCAGAATGAAACATGACTACCATCATAAGAAGCATATCGTCACCATCACCCATGGTGTTTGCATTATGACTAGATCGGAGAAAATCGAGACCTCCATGCCATTTTTTTGTTGTATGGAATTAAAGGAAGAGAGTAGGAAGAAAGTAGCATAACTAATGGAATTTTTTGGCACTAAGAATCTTCTAAAAGATGTGATTCATCGTGGGCGGCATAGAAGCACGGTGCTGGTGCAGGAAGAACGTAAACTTTTGTCATGACTAAAACATGTAATTCCAAATTAATATATTTTTTCTATGGAAGCAAATCTCCATTTATAGGAGCAAATATTTATTTCTTCAGAAGCACATCTTTGTTCATTTGAAACATGTATGATTATGACAATTAAAGTAATTTTGTTATTGCTGGAAAATATATTCATATTATGGTGGAATCACAGGTTTGGTTAATGGAAGCGGTACTATGATGCTTTTGAAATATTATTTTGTTGCCTTCACCATGGAAGCACAATTCTGTTTGTTGCATTAGAACCTGATTTGTTTGATCTAATAGAGAAATCCTTATATCACCAAAGCACCTTTCGATCACATGGGAAGCAAACTCTATTAGAATTTGCAACAAATTTGATTTCCTAAGAGTAATTAATCTATTCAAAATCCCAAAATAGTTTCCTAAAACTCAGAACAAATTGGGAGTAATTACTAATAAATTTTACTTAATTAGTGTTAGCAAGATTGGGCGAATTTTGGGGAGTAGCTTTAGGAAGCAGATCCCGTGAATTAGTAACCCATGCACACGCTTCAGTGGGTCATGATCGCACGGTTTAGACCAAAAGGATCCTACGGTTCTAGTGTGGTCTGATAGGAAGCTTGAAATCGGCTTCTGATTCCTAGTGTTACCCATATATTTATGTTCTTACTTTCATGGATGACTTTAGTAGATATGGGTATATCTACTTTATGAAACATAAGTCCGAAACTTTTGAGAAGTTTAAGGAATTCCAAAGTGAAGTAGAAAATCAATGTAACAAGAACATCAAGTTTCTGAAATCTTATCATGGAGGTGAGTATCTAAGTTACGAGTTTGGCATTCATTTGAAGAAATGCGGAATACTTTCACAATTAGCGTAATGGTGTGTCCAAACATTGTAATACTCTCTTAGATATGGTTCGTTATATGATGTCTCTTATATATTTACCGTTATCATTTTTGGGTTATGCATTAGAAACAGCCGGATTCACTTTAAATAGGTCTCCATCTAAATCCGTCGAAATGACACCGTATGAATTGTAGTTTGGGAAGAAAACTAAGTTGTCGTTCCTTGAAGTTTGGGGTTGCGAAGCTGATGTAAAGAAGTTACAGCCCGACAAGCTTGAACCCAAGGCAGAAAAATGTGTCTTCATAGGATACCCTAAAGAAACAATTGGGTATACCTTTTATCATAGATCCGAAGGCAAAGTTTTCGTTGCCAAGAATGGATCCTTTCTTGAGGAGTTTATCTCGAAAGAAGTGACTGGAAGGAATGTAGAACTCAACGAGGTTTTTGAACCTTCTCTCGGTTTTGAAAGTAGCACAGTGTCGGAAGATGTTCCCATGCTGTCTGCACCAATAAGAGAGGAAGCTAATGATAATGATCATGAAAGTTCGAACGAAGTTACTATAGAACCTCACAGGTCGACGAGGGTTCGTACCACTCCAGATTGGTATGATCCTATTATGAATTTCATGTTGGTGGACAACACCAACGACCCTGCGACGTATGAGGAAGCAATGATGAGCCTAGATTCCAACAAATGGCATGAAGCCATGAAATCCAAGATTGGATCCATGTACGAAAACCAAGTGTGGACTTTGGTGGACTTACCGGATGGCCACAAGGATGTCGAGAACAAATGTATTTTAAGGAGAAAACAGATGTTGATGGTAATGTAACCATCTATAAATCTCGACTTGTCACGAAATGGTTCTAAAAAATTCAAGGAGTTGACTACGATGAGACCTTCTCACCGGTAGCAAAGCTAAATTCTGTGAGGATTTTGTTAGCAATCGCTGCATATTATGATTATGAGATATGGCAGATGGATGTCAAAACGGCATTGCTCAATGGTGACATTGAAGAAGATTTGTATATGGTACAGGTTTTGTCGATCCTAAATATGCTAACAAGGTATGCAAACTTCAACGGTCCATTTATGGATTGAAGAAAGCATCCTAGAGCTGGAATGAACATTTTGATAAGGTGGTCAAAAGCTTTGGATTTATACAAACTTATGGAGAAGCTTCTATTTACAAAAAAGTGAGTGGGAGCTCTGTAGAATTCCTAGTACTATATGTAGGTGACATATTATTGATTGGGAATGATATAGAACTTCTTAAAAGTGTCAAATACTATTTGAATAATTGTTTTTCAATGAAGGATCTTGGCGAAGCGGCATACATTTTAGGCATCAATATTTATAGAGATGGATCAAGACGCTTAATAGCGCATTCACAAAGTACATATTTGGAAAAGGTTCTAAAGAAGTTTGGAATGAAAGAAAGCAAGAAAGGGTTCTTCCCCATGTTGCCTACTACAACCTTGAGTAAAACTCAAGGTCTATCTACGACAGAAGATAGAGAGAGGATGAGAAAAACTCCCTATGCCTCATCCATAGGTTCTATCATGTATGCAATGCTATGTACAAGACAAGATATTGCATATGTTGTTAGTTTGACTAGCAGATGTCAAAGTGATCTAGGAGTAGATCACTAGATAGTGGTCAAAGATATACTAAAGTACTTGAGAAGGACTAAGGATATGGTTCTTTCTTGTGGAGGTTACAAAGAGATCGTTGTAAATGGTTACACCGATGCTAGTTGGAACACCGATCCACGTGACTCTAAGTTGTAATCTGGATATGTATTTACTTTCAATGGTGCAGCAGTGAGCTGAAGGAGTGCTAAGCAAAAGCGTTGTGGCTAGACCTTCAACTGAATCGGAATACATAGCTGCTTCAGAGTCTTCACAAGAGGAAATATGGATGAAGGATTTCATTACGGATCTTGTGTGATTCCTAGTGTGTTGGACCTGATGGCCATCTAATATGACAACATGGGTGCATAGCCAATGCACAGGAGCCAAGGTCACACAAGAAGCTGAAGCATATCAAGCTACATTTTCATGTTATTCATGAGCATGTCTCATGTCTATGCACTTCTATTCTTGTAGACAGTTGTTGGGCCTCCAAGTGAAGAGGTTTGTAGAATAGCAGAAACTTTCCCTTAAGTGGATTACCCAAAGTTTATCGAACTCAGGGAGGAAGTGGTCAAAGGTATCCCTCTCAAGCAACCGTGTAATCAAGATACAAGAAGTCTCATGTGTCCCCAACACACCCAATACACTTGTCAGGTATATAGGTGCACAAGTTCGGCAAAGAGATAGTAAAATACAAGTGGTAACAGTGCCAGAAAATAGCTTGACGGTGAGGTAAGGAAAAAGGACCAAAACGATGGAAGCAAGCAAACATCTAACAGATCTAGATGCACACGGTGTTTCAATGTTTAGAAACAAGGCCTGTGGATCATAGTTTCACTAGTGAGCACTCTCTCGTATAAATATCATCTCTTTATGATACTACTCTTAACTACTCTCTGGTTGGACACTCTAATCCATGGTAGGGCTATAACAGCACACCTCAAAGTCTGCCTTTCCCAATCTAGATAACCCCACATTGTCACCTTGATCGCTAGATGGTTCCAACAAACACCACAATTTCATAAAGACAACCAACTCAAAATATACTCATGATAAATATATATGTAACCTAGCTTAAGTGCCACACACGGAGTGCACACTGTCACTTTCACACACGTGGGGAAAAGCAAAGATCTATTAAAGCATGATGAGTATTTATGTAGACTCTAGCCTAAGTGCCACCATGGCGTGCATGCTGTCACTTTCACACACATGGGGAGAGGAGAGATCTATTAAAGCACTTGAGTATCAAGGTAGATCTACTTGATTACAAATCTCATGATCACAATATGACCATGCATAGAGAGTGAGAGAGATGAACACATAGCTACCGGTAGAGCCCTTAGCCTCGAGGAAGAACTACTCCCTCCTCATCATGGGAATCAGCAACGGTGATGAAGATGGCAATGGAGATCGATGGATATGGCTTCGGGGGCACTTCCCCGTCCCGGCAGGGTGCTAGAACAGAGACTTTCTATCCCCTGAATCCCCCTTTGGTGGCGGCGGCGCTGCGGAACTTTTCATGGCTTGCTGGTCTATTCCTTAGGGTTTCTGAGTTGGGGGCTTCTTATAGGCGAAGGAGGTAAGGTCAGTGGAGGGCCAGGGGGCCCAGACCCCCTATGGGCACGACCAGGGTGGGACCTGCTCCAACCTAGGCTATGGCCACCCTGGTATCCTCCTCCGTCTCGTCTTCGATTTTCTGTATCGTTCAGGCAAAAATATGAACTTTGGCTTTTGTCCCGTCCAATTCCGAGAATATTCATTTTTTAGCTTTCTGAAACCAAAAATAGTAGAAAACAGGCAACTCGCAGTGTGGCATCTTGTCAATAGGTTAGTTGCAGAAAGTGTATAAAATACCTCAAAGTGTAGACAAAACAAAGCAAAGTAGATACAAAACAAGCATGGAACATCAAAATTATAGGTACGTTTCTGACGTATCAAGCATCCCCAAGCTTAATTTTTGAGGTGACATGCACCATCAAAACCAAGATCAAACCATTTGCAAGCATTGAAAGCTGGGATCAAAGTACTCTAAACATGAACATGAAATATGAAGTTCGAACAATAGGACAAAGTAACTATGTTGCAACATGAGAAAGATACAAACAAAGATCATGAATAACAATGCATTGAAAGAGGTTTGTTTGTTTCACATATAGAAAGCATAGAATAGTGGCATTCAGCTTGTCCCTCATGGAGTAGCAAATAGATGCATAGGACACCTTCAAAGTTCATAAGAGTGACTAGATACAAAAATTTCAGGAACAAGCAATATCAACAATATGAATCAATCAATAATTTTTGGGACAATGCACATAGAACTAAGAATGGCAACTATGCTCTCTTAACTGGTGCCTAAAGGTAGAAGGTGGAGACTCAATATAATAGTGGAAGAAAGTCCCTTCATAAAGGGAAGCAGGGATTTCAAGTTTCATAAAGAGCTTCAAAAAATTATGGAACTTGTTAGCTTTCAGCTCTCATTGCCTCTATCACAAGCATCTTGAAGTGATTAAGGTTAAAGTGTACAAACTATGGACTATATGCTTGACAAAGTGTAAGTTGGCGATCTCATGTACCTTGAATACGAGCGCCGCTCCTATGCTACTCACGTTTAGTTACTTGCAAGTTCTTGTCATAGTAAGTACATGTGTATCATAGAGAACCACCAACGGGGTACCCCTTGCACATGGTACGGGAGCTATCCCATAACCAAAATGACAAGGCAAGCAGACAATGAGCATCTCAGCATTCTTCTTATTTACCATGGAATATGGTGCTTTTTCTCTCTTTCCTCTTTTCTCAATAGGTCTCTTTTTCACAATCTCTTTTTTATAAGAAGAATGCTTCATAGATGTCACTATGGTGATGCTGCAAGTTTCCACCATGATTAGGCATGGCTTAGGCTAGCAGCCCAGGAGTTTCTCTAACACACATACATAACTCCATGGACTTACAAGGTCCCCTTTCATTTCACACCGATGACATCCATAGACAAAAGAGCATGATATCAACTATGTACAAAGTACACGTGCAATGTTAAAAGCATTCCCCGTGACAAAACGGTTCTGCTAATTACAATGTATAAGTGCAAGCATATACAACATAGATGACACAATGGTTCAAGTTTATTAGGGGCAAGAAATATAAAGTGTGCCATCAAGTTCGTGAGATCTTTAATCACTAAGTTTTCACATAACAAAATACTTTTTAATTGGAAGATAGCTAGAAACAAGAATATACTTGGAATGGCGTAACACACCATGCATAGGAATTTATAGTGGACACTTTGGAATAACTTGGTTTCTTGGGATTTGGAAGCATGAGTAGAGCTTACTCATACAAGTGGAGGCTAGCAAAATACTGGGAGCAACCAACTAAGAGAGCAATAATGGCCATAATCATGTAGAGCGAAAAAACATTACTAATCAAAGCATAAAGTGGTACTACAAGTCAAGGACTAAATGATCATAGAGGCTATGGTGACTTGTTCATAGTTATAACATGGTGTGAGCTTGTGCCAAGTCAACCCAAACAAAGCATCAAAGGAGAATACCATAATACTATGCTTTTGTATGCTAAAACAACGCATGATTCTTTCAAGGCACATTAAGAAATCCTAATTGTTTGGAACAAGTCATGCTACAGCAATAATCACTAAGCATATGGTCAAAGAAACATATAGCATGACATGATAAAGTCTAAGCCACAGTCAAAACAAGCTCTCTCTTGTATCATTATAAGCATGAAACTTTCTACTCTTTTCCAACACCAATCGACTTATTTGAAACAACTCACAAAGATAAAAATCAATAAATATTAGTGAGAAAGTCTCACAAATCCTCAAAGAAGAAATAAAAAGTTATAAGCTGAAAGCACAAGAAAACTAAAGCTAAACGCAGTGCTAGCAAAAGAGAACACTCACAAAACAATAAGAATGAAAACTAGAGTGTTCTAGGCAATGAAAACGGAGTGTGTATCTCTCCAAAAGAAGTGTGTTGTGATCAACCAACTTAGTGCATCAAGCAAACCTAAAGAAAACTAAAAACAAAAAACAAAAAACAAAAAACAAAGACGCTCCAAGAACAACACAACTGTGCATGAAACATTGAAAACGAAGTGTCTAGAAAGACCTCAGAATTTTATTGATGAAGAAGGGGGTGCCTTGGGCATCCCCAAGCTTTGACGCTTGTACCTCTTGAATATTTCTTGGGGTGACACAGGGTGGCATCCCCAAGCTTGAGCTTTTGTCCATTCTTCATCTCATTACATCATTCTTTGTCTACACCTAAATTTTTTCCTTCATACAAAACTTGACACAATCTTCATTAACAACATTAGTGTATTGAAAAGATAATAGACCTTTGGGTTTAGCTTTAGAACAGTAAAACTTTCACTAAAAACACAAGATACTGTAGCAGTTCCCACAAAATCTCAATTTGCCAAAAGGAACCCAAGAAGGAATCAATAAGAAGCAAATGCAAATAATGGCAGAAATCTATCAAAATAGACCAGCAGGTAGAAACCGATTTTTTCGAAGACCTTCTGTTGATCAAATAAAGAAGTGTTGAAATAAAGAAAGTTAGCTAACATACTGGGGATTTATTTGGGAAATATCATCACAATCCGACCTACAGAGATTCCTCACGAATTTTTATGGTGGAGCACAAAAATCTGTTTCGGGAGGGCAACTCCCCAAATCTTTACTTTCCTCTCGTTAGAGGTTATTCTTGGCACAAAAATCAAACAAAAAGGATAAGGAGAGGTCATTACTGAAATAATAACTTCCAAGACTCAAGAAAACTATTGGGTTATCTCCCAACAAGTACTTTTCTTTAACGCCTTTAAGTTAGGCTTGATAGTTTGAGAAGATGCTCACATAAGAAATATCAATTGAAGTAAAAAAGAGCATCAAGAAGCAAATATAAAACAAATTTAAGTATAAACCACTTCCTATGTATAGTAATCTTGTAAAGAAACATGTCATGAAAGCACAAAGCAACAAGCATAGGAAAGCAAAACAAATGCAACTTAAAGATTTTCAACATAAAGATGGGAAATTTAATATTATTGAGATACATAAAACCATGTTTCCCTCTCTCATAATAACTTTTAGTAGCATCATGAATAAAATTAAAAATATAGCTATCACATAAAACATTCTTATCATGAGCCGCATGCATAAAATGATTATTACTCTCCACATAAGCATAGTCATTCTTATTAATTGTAGTGGGAGCAAATTCAACAAAATATCTATCATTGTTATTCTCATCACCATAATCATAAAATATAGGAGGCATATTGTAATCATAATTAACTTTCTCCCCAATAGTAGGTGGACCGAAAATATCATATTCATCATTGTAATCATCATATATTGGAGGTAATGTATCATCAAAGCAAATTTCCTCCTCAAAAGATGGGGGACTAAAAAGATCATTTTCAAAAAAACTAGCTTCCCCAAGCTTAGACGTTTCTGTAGCATTAGAAATAATGGTGTTCAAATAATTCATACTAATAACATTGCTATTAGCATGCAAATAAAGTTCCATAGGTTTTTAAATTTTCTCTTCAAACACTTCATGTCTTAACTCAAGATAGATACTATGAAGCTCTCTAATTTTTTTGTTGTTTTCCATTAATCCTAACTAGTGAAAACAAGAAACAAAAAGACAAAATTGCAGAATCTAAAGGAAATAACTTCGATCACTCACACCGGAGGATGTGAGTACCTTTTTACTATACCTCGACAACTGCGCTGTAAAATAGCTTTACGCTTGTCGTTGTCGTGGGCTAACGTGTGTGAGTGCCTTTTACCTTTCCTCCTCGGCAATGGCGACAGAAAATAGCTGGCACGTGGTTGACATGGGAGCTTCTTCATCTTTAGTCCCCGACAACAGTGCCAGAAAAGAGCTTTCTGTCTACACACTTTTATTCTTGTAGACAGTTGTTGGGCCTCCAAGTGCAGAGGTTTGTGGAACAGCAGCAAGTTTCCCTGAAGTGGATTACCCAAAGTTTATCGAACTTAGGGAGGAAGTGGTCAAAGATATCCCTCTCAAGAAACCCTGCAATCAAGATATAAGAAGTCTCCTGTGTCCCCAACACACCCAATACACTTGTCAGGTGTATAGGTGCACTAGTTTGGCGAAGAGATAGTAAAATACAAGTGGTAACGGTGCCAGAAAAGAGCTTGATGGTGAGGTAAGGAAAAAGGACCAAAACGATGGAAGCAAGCAAACATGTAACAGATCTAGATGTAAACGGTGTTTCAATGTTTAGAAACAAGGCCTAGGAATCATACTTTCACTAGTGAACACTCTCTCATATAAATATCTTCTCTTTATGATACTACTCTTAACTACTCTCTGGTTGGACACTCTAATCCATGGTAGGGCTATAACAGCACACCTCAAAATTCTCCTTTCCCAATATAGATAACCCCACACTATCACCTTGAGCGCTAGATGGTTCCAACAAACACCACAATTTCATAAAGACAACCAATTCAAAATATACTCATGATAAATATATATGTAACCTAGCTTAAGTGCCACACACGATGTGCATGTTATCACTTTCCCACACATGGGGAAAAGCAAATATCTATTAAAGCACAATGAGTATTTATGTAGACTCTAGCCTAAGTGCCACCATGGCGTGCACGCTGTCACTTTCACACACATGGGGAGAGCAGAGATCTATTAAAGCACTTGAGTAGCAAGGTAGATCTACTTGATTACAACACTACTAGGAAAACACTCGTTAGTGGCGCATGTGGAAAAGCCATCCGTGGCGCACTGCCCGTGCGCCACTAGGCTTGCGTTGCGGCTATCTCATAGCCATGACACACTGCCTGGTGCGCCGCGCATGTGCAGAGATAGGCGTGGCGCACATGCCAGTGCGCCATGGATACCTGTCCAGGTGCGCTACAAGACTTATCTTCTGTGGCGCATGTGTTAGTGCGCCACTAGCCTGTGTGCTTTAGACACTATGCGCCACAGAAGCTGTGCCATGTGCGCCACAGGTGTCTTTTTTTATTTCAGGGCCAGATGATATACAATACAGATTATATACAATATTATAGGCAGATATACACACAGATATAAGATATACAGTTATATATATAAATACACAATTCGCAAAACAAGATTGAAACAAATACATATAGATAAGTCTCATACATGAATACATAAGTTATACATTGTTTCGATCAAGTTACAAAGTAGATTGTGACATGCGAATAAATGTGTCGATCGAACAAGTTAGAGCTCGGAAGCTCGCCTAGACATCTAAACTAGCTAGAAACAAACGCGGGATAAACAACCAAAGAAGATAAGCATGATCACCGCGACGAAGGTGTAGGTCTTCATCCAGTTCCTCGTCCTAACTCCTGCGAGATAGCGCGTGTATCTAGCTTCCACCTCCGCCATAGTGGTGTACCCTTTGTAGCTATTGCCACTGAAACGGTGCACCTGTCTCCGGCAGTCTTCCTAATCATCGTAGACTCGAACGTCCCTTGTACATGACGTACCACGTCATTTACAAGTTGACAATAATAATTAACCGATGATTGAAAAAAAAACATATATAATTAAAGTCGCATATGAAGATACACTTATAGAAAGTACTCCTAAATCAAAACGACCAAACTCAAAAAGCATGCCTCATATATAACTAGGTTGTTCGACACGGGAATATGCTACGATGGAACTGTCCGCCAAGTAGGATGCACAACACATGGACCTATGCATAGCACAAGGCGGACAATCCCATCGCAGCACATTCACATATATAGTGTTCCACGACATTTCAATCGTTGGCATTATTCTCTAAAAGGACCAAAGTAACTCGAAAAGAATGCCTCATATATAACTAGCTAGGTCGTTGGTCACAGGAATATGCTATGATGGAACCGTAAGCCAAGTAGGATGCACAACATCTGGACATGTGCATAACACAAGGCTTACAATCCCATCACAGCACATTCACATATATAGTGTGCCACGACATTTCAATCATCGACATTATTCTCGAAAAAGACCAAAGTAAATCAAAAAGAATGCCTCATATATATATACATAGGTCGTTGGACACAGGAATATGCTATGATGGAACTGTGAGCCAAGTAGGATGCACAACACCTGGACATATCACAAGGCTCACAATCCCGTCGTAGCACATTCACATATATAGTGTGCCACGACATTTCAATCATCGGCATTATTCTCGAAAAAAGACTAATAAAGTAAGGAAAAAAGAAGGAACAAAATGAGCAAAGGACCAAAGAGTAAGCAAAAAAACTAAGCATTGATTGATATATAATAATAATAAGCAAAAGAAGTAAGCGATGATTCATAAACCTAATAAGATAAGTGTAGTAGCATGTACACTTGTCCACATACACACAAAGGTCATCTACAGTTTGTAACTACAACTAGGCCAACATCAAGCCTTCTGGCTCGGCTTAGGGAACGGGAGGACACCTTGTCTTGTCATGAACTTCCTACAGTCACCCTGCATCTCTAGGTGATCTTCTATGTCACGGTTATTCGGGATATTTCCTCCGTAGAAGATCCCGAAGTCATGACATCACGAAAGATGATTGCCCCAAACTACTGCTGGATGCAATACATCTCTTGTCTAATATCTGAATCAGTGATCTTGGCCTTTGCTTCGGCCCACTGTTTGAGATGATCTGGCAGCATAGAATTATGCTGGTCAAGTAGGAACGCCCTCATGTGATGGAGTGTGTAGTAGGCTTCCTTCTTACTATTCTCCGACTGCTTCACGCAGGGGAACTCCGTTACGTGGTTGAAGACGTGCCTGCCGAACCTGACCTTCGTACGCACGAAGGTGGTGCCTTGCGTCGAGGCATAGCCAGTGATAGCATCATCTAGAACTTCCTTGATCTTGTCGTAGTTTTTCTTCTTTTCTAGACTCCCCAAGTCGAAATACGTGGCGTGGGAATGCTTCGGCGATAAGGAGATGAGCGTGCAGTGTTCATCTCTCCGCAAAAAATTCAAATGGAATGTGTTGGAAAAAGAATGATGATAATCTAATAAAGCCAATCGACGATGGCGGGTGAATAACGACTTACTCGGGAAAGTAAGGCACGAGAATGTATTCCTTTGTCTTGTTCGCCACGAGGATTTTTTTAGGTACGAGGCCACGATACGTCGTTCAGCGGGAGAACCCAAGCAGCCGTCACGCATGTAGTAGGGGTCCACTATAGCGATGCCCGGTGTGTTCTCTCTAATGATTTGCATGGACAGGCTGAGAGAAAATAGGCAGACCATGGTATAGTCCAGTGGGTATAGGTGGAACATATTGAAGATGTCGTCGAACCGCAGGAATAACAGATCCGCAGGGGCATTGTCGATGAAGCCCAAGCCTGGTGGCACCTTAACCACGAATATCAGGTGCGAGGGATCTTTTTCCGCCAGTAGGCGTCTCTGTATCGTCAGCATGCCATCATGCACACTCTGCAGTTCCGAACTGGCGAGCCTCCGCAAATTCTTAGGTAGCATGGGCTCACCAGCCACATGAATCCTCCACATAATACCCTCGGGTCTTGGTGGCCCGTCCCGACACCTGATCGGATTCGCAGTTGACGCCACCGGCTGGCTCGAGCTGCTAGATTTTCTTTTCCCGCCCTTTTTTCCTTTTGGAGAGCGGGCAGGCACCGCAATCTGAGCACCGGCCGCCCTGTGTAGTGTGTCAGGGCATAGAATAAAGGGCCGGTTGTTTGTATCAGCTGGCTCTATAAAGGTGCAAGCTGGAGGAGTCTCCTGAGAACCAAACAGATGCTTGGTGATAGTGGCTTTCTCTGTGGGGCCACCATCTAGGTCTTCGTTGCTAAACTGAGTGTTGAATAAGTGATCATTCCAGTCTTCATCGTCCTTGGTCGGATCCTGCGCCATGTGCATATCATCAACATGATCATTCTATCCACTGCGTGGAGGTGACGGCGAGGGCGGTAAGGGGGCCTTGCCACCGCTTGTCGCTGGCACGACATGCGGTGCTGTTGTCTGTGGCATGATGGCCTCCGCCGTCCCCAAATGGATCATGCTCTTTGGCCATTTCAAGAATAACCCGGAGCAACTTCTGAGGACAGCCGAATCTTCTTCATCCGCTCCTGGGGGTTGAATGGGAGATTCTAGGTCGTCGCAGCCCCTTAGCACTCGACTAATTTTAACCCTGTTCACGCTATCTGGCATCGGCCTTGAGTGGAACGTGCACTACAAGGGTTGAATGATGGTACCCTTGGGAACATCCCTCAGCTCGTTGTTCACGTAGCATAAGAGAGTGCAAGGAACATCCGTCTGCGGAAAACATGTACGGCGTCGTCAGAGATGCCATAAGAGTAATAGATGGCGTGAAAGGCGGTAAAGCAATTTTTTTACCGTGATGGCGTCGAGATCGGCTAATGTCGAGGCACCGCATACGGCGACGGGCGTGCAAGAGATGGAAGGGCTGCTTGATGGCGCGGTGCTGGCCGCCGGTGTATTCTCCCTACCGGGTGCTTGGAGCTCTGGTGCCACCGCGACGATGGCAGGAGGGCCACCAACATGTCCGGTGCCGCGGTGATGGCAGGGGGAGTCACCAACACTTGCGGCGCCGCGGTGCTAGCGGGCGGAGTCACGAACACGTAGTTCGCCTGATTCATTGGCGCCGCGTTGTTTGAGTGGCTGCTGATCATGCTTGGAATCGGGCACGACCCTTCTCGACCACCCGCACTCCAGTTTGCTATTGACTCCACCAAGGTAGGCAGGAAGGACGTGATGGTGATTGCCAGGTTGTCTTGGACGATCTGCGGGATCTGCGCCACTTGTTCCTTAAGTTCTTGAACCTCGTGGTTTTCCTCCTCGCTCCTTCCCGACGGCGCCACATGCGTCCTCGGCGGTGGACCAAAATGATCCACCCAATTCTTACCCCTGAGGCCAGCCGACGATGGCTTCTTCATAACTGGCTCTATTTTCTTGGACCGATTCATCGCCCTGTTAAAAGGGTTATCCCACCGGGTGGCCACCGTCGACCCCTGGGATGACGAACCCTGGGATCCATGACTAGCAACAATTTCCTCATCCTCTAGAAGAAGTAACAGTGAATCGTTTAGATCATCGATTAGAATGCAATCGAGCTGATCCGTGGTAATTATATTACTTCCCACAATTTCCTCGAATTCCTTCACCGCAAGATCCGCGGTGAGTTGTTTGGTTTTTGGGTCCACATGGTAACGGGCCCAGATGAAGTTTCGAACCTGCCCGGATTTGAATTTCGCAAAGGGGTTTTCTATCCCCTTGGATCTATACTCTTCGTCCTCCTTATTCCATTTGGCCTCCGCGGTTCTGTATCCACCAGATCCGAGATGGTGATGACCTATATTCATCGCCTCAAGACCTTTCCCGACATTATTGGCCAGGGCTCTTTGGATTCACAACTCTCCTTGAACTCCCGGAACTGATCTTCGGTGATCTGCGGGTCAATCTTCTGGATCTCCTCGAGACTTTTGCCTTCTTTATAGATCTTCTTCTTTATCCGGGTTCTCCAGCTGGCCAGGGCGGTGCTCATCTTTGTGAGGGCAGATTTGTTTACTTCGTTCCCATGATAATTTGTGTTCTAATACTTAGCGGGGAACTTGTATCTTGTGTGCAGCTTCTCGAAGAGGAGTGTGCGCAAGTGGCCATTATCTTTATGCCGGAGATTCTAGGTGTTGATCGAGATGGTTGTCCGGGTGATCGCCGCCACTTGCCCACCATACCCTTTGACGATAAGTGCGGGCTCCAAAGGAACCCCTGATGGGCTCACTTCGGTAATTTCCTCCCTGACGGTGCCGACCGTGTTCGGGCGCCGTTCCTTCGGCTTCTTCTTCTTCTTAGGAGGATTGCTACCAGTCCCTGTGCCCTCGCCGCCATCAGTGGTTTCATCACCCGTCGTTCCTTCGGCTTCTTCCTCCGCGTGTTCCATCTCATCATCCTCGCTCTCCGAAGGATGGTATTCTTCATCGTCTTCTAGCCGCTGGGCCACCTCCCAGAATGTCAATTGTCTATTCGGAGGTCTGAGTTCTCCTTCAACGCTGATGCGCTTAGAACATCCAGCCTCGTCGTTGTCACACATCTTTGCACTAATAAAAACAAATAATTGGTTGAATGCACGGAAAAATCCGGCATGACCTTTGCTAATTTTCTTAAACTAGGAGTGCCCGATTTCTGCCGAAACGGAAGTTAATCAACATTCCAGAAAAAAATCAGGACTCGTTATATACAAGAACCTGCATACACGACATAAGAAAGTGCTTCATACAACCACAAGCATAACCACCACAGCCAGCACATTATCAGCACAGCAAGCACAAGACCATTACCATGTATATAAAAATAAATGGCCAGCACAGCCGACACAGCACATTACCACCACATTACCAGGTATATAAAAATAAATGGCAAGCTCATTACCAGTACAACCAGCACTCTGCTACTGGAAAGTTACTATATGAAAGCAGCCAATTATTCAATTACTGGAAAGTAAATGGCAACAATGAAAGAAGACACATATTTAATTAAGAACACATTTAAAAATTGAAAACTAGCACTGACTATTAGCACATTTAAAAAACCAACTACAGCAACTACATATAAGAACTATTAATTGGAGCTGATGCACTACAGAAGTATGGCAAGCAGAAAATCTACCTACTACAGGAACTACTACTATACTAACTACTACTACATTTCTTACTAACCTACTGCTAACCTACTACTTCTAACCTACTACAGAAACTGCAAGCTAACCTACTACTACCTACAAGCTAACCTACTGCCAGGTATATCGCAAGCTACTGCTAACTACAAGTAGAACAAATAAATCTTACAAGCTAACCTCCTGCAGCCTAAACAAATCAACTACAATGAATTTAGCAACATGTTCTACACAGAATCTAACCAATTAAAATGCACAAGTAAAATGCAGACCAACTAGTTGTGCCCACTGTATGATGAAAGTAACATCTACAGATGTTCTACAAGAAGTCAGAGAAGATCACTAGTGTTAGATAAATGCCTCCACAAGTAGCACTGACTTCTTGTGAAAGATAACAGTATGACATCTGCAGATAAGTCACACTATAGATACAATTTGGCCAAATTTTATGACAGTAACATGTGTCTTAAATTTTATGAGAGTAACATGTGTCTTAAATTTGGCCAAATTTTTTGACAGTAGCATCTACATTGCCTCGACAGTAACATGTGTCTTAGATCATGGGTCATTTATCTACTTGTGAAAGATAACAGTATGCCCACTATATGATGAAAGTAACATGTTAGGCCAAATTTTATCTAACATCCAATCGACCATCAAGATTTATCTAACACAGTGGAAGATCACTGTAAGCTCATTGTCAAACATAATGCACAAGAACATAATTTTCTCACTGTCAAACCCTAACCATCTAGTACATTGCTAAAATTTGCTAAACCTAAACGTAAATCAGAACCATCTAGTACAGAGAAACCCTAACCATTGCAATTCCATTAGGAGAAAATGTCAATTCCAGTGTTCTGGAGCTTTCAGAGGCATCAATTGAATCATCAGGTGCTAACCCTAACCATTTATCGAGGAGAGAAGGAGAGAGGGGAGGGGCGGCGCTCACCTCCGAGATGAGGACGACAAGGGCTGGCGGACAAGGTAACGAGAGGGAGGGAGCGGCAGAGCACCTTGCCGCCGGAGGAGCGGAGCCGACGCTGCAGGAACCTTGCCGCCACCGACCTCCTCCTCCATGGAATGTGCGCGCGGGCAAGGCGGCCTCCTCCTCCTCCTAGCATGGCGGCCTCCTCCTCCTGGCATGGCGGCCTCCTCCTCCTGGGATGCGGCGGCGGCGCGTCGATAGGGATGGGGACAATGCGGGGAGGGACTTAGACGATCTGTGTCTGAGGAAGATGGGGAGGGCGTGGCTCACGGTGACTAACCGTAGCGCACTTGGCCAGGGTGCGCTACGCCTAAGTGGGTAGGACTAGTCAGATAAGAGGGCTGCCACCCCCATAGTTACCACTAGCATGCCTTATCCCACTGGTTCCAACCACTTCTCTATTCTATAAACCTGTGAGCACCCAGGTTCAAATCCTGGTGCCCACATTTTTTATTTTTATTTTAAAAATATTTTTAAATGTTCCAAAAAATGCCCAAAAGTGGTGATATATGCCATAAAAGTTTTGTTTTGTTTTTAAAATACTTTTAAATATTCAAAAAATGCCCAAAGGTGATAATATATGTCATAGAAGTGGTAAAAATATGATTCAAAATATGTCGTGATAATTTGTCCATGATACAAATATGTCATAATAATTTGTCCATGAATATTACAATCTTTTTTGACCACGCATTTTACAATATTTTTTGAGCTAGAGTTTTACAATATTTTTTCCCTTCTTTGTCGCAGTTGAATAATTTAGCCCCGGCACTTTAATGTTTCTTCTTTCGAACAGGCTACCTTTTTTGGGTAGGGTTTCCCTTTTTCTTCTTGTGATCGTAGTCGTCGTCATCTTCAATCTCTGGATCACCGTACTGATCGAAGTCTTGCTCATTGGTGACTCCATCCATTCCGATGATGTTTCTTTTTCCTCTCCTCACGACAACACGGCTAGGCTTTGTCGGGTCGGTAATGAAAAAACATTGGTCTACTTTGGTAGCCAGTACCCACGGTTCATTTTTCGCGGCCACGTTCGCACCAGTGGCCTTGGATTTGGCTGCTTCGAGTATAACCATGGTTGTGAAATACCGGTCTTCTCTTTCGACGCTCTTTGCCCATCTGACACGGAACATCGGCACCTTTTCTCCACAGTAGTCGAGCTCCCAGATCTCCCCGATTCTTCCGTAGAATCTTTCTTTCACGTTGTCATCGGTGTAGAATTCCGACGTTACGCCTGAGTTCTGATAATCACACTTGTTGTCCTTTTCCTCCGTGTAGAATGTGTAGCCGTTGATATCATACGCCTGATAGGTCACCAGGTTTTGCATCGGTCCCTACGACAAGGTGAATATGATCTTTTCCGAGTAAGAAGAATGCGATCGTGGGGGATTATCAAGGAGCGTCTTCCTAAACCAACACGTAAAATCTGAGTTGTGCTCTTGATTATTTCTCCTTGCCTCCTCTGTATGCCCCGGTCGCTGTACTTCTTCTCGATTAACCTTTTGTGCTTCTGTACCCAAGGATCGACCAGTTCTAAATATTGTAGCGCGACGAGGTTTGCTTGATCAAAGTATGCGCGTCAAAAATTGAAGTCTGCATGCAGTATGCGACGACCCTCTCGGTGACCAGATCCGTCGAGCTTGCCAAGGTGCATGTTGACGGGAAGACCGACATGGTTCTCGATGTCTAGATAATTCGTGCAGAAAGAGATGCACTCTTCGGCCAGAAAGCCCTTGGTTATGCTTCCATCTGGACGGGACCTATTGCGAACGTATCCTTTGATGTGTCCGTTCACCCTTTCGAACGCCATCATGCTACAGAGGAACATCGGCCCGAGTTGGACGATTTCCTCCACGACATGGACCAGCATATGCACCATAATGTCGAAGAATGCGGGTGAGAAGTAGACCTCAAGCTCGCATAGTATCACCATGATCTCCTCCTATAGCCTCCCGAGCTGATTCACGCCAATCGACTTCCTAGAGATGACGTCGAAAAACTTGCAGAGGCCAAATAACGTTTCACGGATGTGCTCGTCCATTATCCCTCTTAGTGCAACCGGAAGTACCTGCGTCATTAGCACGGCACAGTCGTGAGACTTCATGCCACTGAACCTCTGGTTGTACATCCAGACAAACACGGGCCAAGTGCTGTGCGTGCTGCTCTGGCTACCAAACGGATTGAGTCCATCGGTGCTCGCACCAAGCCTGATGTTCCTCGAATCTCCACCGAATTCTAGGAATTCGAGGTCCAATGCTTTCCATTGGCTAGCATCTGAAGGGTGCGTCAGCAGCTCATCCTTTTCGGGGTCATCATTGTCATCTCCTGGCTTCTTCCTTTCCACATGTCATCGCATGAGCTTCGCTTCCTTAGGGTCTGCAAAATAGCGCTGCAGACGAGGAGTGATAGGAAAGTACCATACCACTTTTCGAGGTGCTTACTTCCCTTTCTTGTATCGACTCATGCCGCACACCGGACATGTGGTTTTCTCCGCGTCCTCGCCCCGATAAATGATGCAATCGTTGATGCATACGTGATATCTAACGTGCGATAGATTGAGAGGACAGACGATTTTCTTGGCGTCCTCGATACTAGTTGGAAATGTGTTCCCCTCCGGGAGACGGTTGTGCCAGAATGCCATCATATCGTCGAAGCTTGCGTCGATCAATTTGTGGTTTTCCTTCATCTCCATAGCCTTGAGCGTTACATTTAACCAGGTATCATCGGGCCTGCATCCTTCATACAATGGAGTAACCGCGTCTTTTTCAAGTTGCGCAAGCTTAGCTGTAACATCCCTAAAATCATGTTTCAAACTCATGCATATCATCCATGCATCCATGATCATGTAAGATTCCATTTTCAAAAATCATTTCAAAACAGGAGCATTTATGCTCATTATTTTATGTAGGTATGCTCTAGCCTTAGTCTATTTTCCAAAGAGAAGAGTACTTGTTTTGTTCAGTAAGGTTTTAATTCAAACTTAAGTGTTTTCCAAAGCTTGAGCAAAGTTTTCAAAACAAAATGTGTAAATAAAACCAATATTATGCCTATGGTGTATATCACATAAAGGCTTGGTTTTATTTTTATTTTCATTTGGTCAAAGTGTTTTTGAGTGATCAGATGTGTTTGACACTTATTTGAGTACAAGATTTATAGTACAAAAGTCCAGAGAAGTTTTGAATTCAAACAGATTTGAATTGGAGTTTTGAAATCAGTTTAGAAAAGAAAAGAGAAAAAGAAAAAGTTTAAAAGAGAAAAAATAAGAAAACAGTCGAATCTGGCCCAACCAGCCCAACTAGCCCAGCAACCCCACCCCGCGAACCGTTTTTCTTTACTCGCAAACGAACCCACCGAGTGACTGACGCAAGGACCCCACCCCCTCTCTGTTTCTCTCGCTGACAGCCGTGGCCCACACAACGTCATCGTCTCCACCCAGGCGACGTGTTCTTCCCCAAATCGTGCCGTGCGTTTCCTGGTTGATTCGCGTCGTCAATTCCCGTTCAATGCTTGAGTAATTCACGCCCCCATCTCGCCTACTTAAACCCCCTCTGCCCCCTCTCCATTTCCCCCCAGACCCCAAGCACAGAGCGTCCCTAGGCTGCCCGTAATCGCCCTTGCGCCGCCGCAGACAGAGCCCACTCCGGCGACCAATCCCGGTGAGCTCCGCGTGCCCCTCCCACTCTACTTCACGCGAACTGCTTTGCAACTCCCTTGCGCACATTCTGACACCATTGGTTCATCCTATACTGCCCCAGGTCGACGACTCCATCAAGCACAGCAAGGTCCCGACGACGTCTTCAACTTCGGCGACTAAATTCGGTGAGCCACGTGTTCCCCTTCGCTTCTGATTCACACGAGCGTGTTCGCCGTAGCCTTGCGCACCCCCTGATGCCTTTGATTCGTGCTAGGGTGACCAGGAGCACCGCCAACGTCTTCGTCACCGAACACCCAACGCTGTCAACAACTCCGACGAGCTCGTGCTGCCGTGTCCGTGCGCCCCTTGCCAAGCCGTCGCCACGTTGAGCATCAGTGCATCGCCACGAATCTGGTAAGCATCTCCGACGACCCCAGAACCCCAAATGGCGCCAACTTGCGCCGCCAGATGCCACCGCCATTACCATCCGTGGTCGCTCGATCGATGACCATTGGATCTAGATCCAGCGCATAGGAATAGATCACTTAACGAAACGATACGAGTAGATCTGGGCCGTGCATATTAAGTTAGATCTAACGGCCTGTGTGCGTGATCCTGAGCGAATCGGTACGCACCAATCAGAACATGGCGTGTGGCCAGGAATTAGATTTAAAATCAGAATTTGAATCTATTAGTTGTTTGATTTTGTTTTAGCCATAACTTTTGATTCCCACGTTCAAATTTGACAACTTTTATATCAATGGAATCAGGAGAGCAAGCCCTTTCCAAATATGCAATGTGTTTAATGTTTTGTTTCTGTTAAAATGGTTTTATTTCCAGAAAAATGTGTATGCCTATTTTGTTTATATAAATTATTTCATAAATGTTTTAGTGTTTAAATAAATGTTGTTTGGAAAGTTTTGAACTTGTTTATGAACCAGTACTGTGCACTTGTATTATTGAGTTTAGAAAAATCATCACATATCATATTGCATGCATCCATATATTTTTGCTTGTATTTATTTTGTATGTGATTTGTTGCTATGATTTTATGTGTAGATTTTGGTGCCAATAGTGATTGTGATTGTGAGGAGTGTAGCTACTCTCCAAACTACCAAGGCAAGTGGTGCTTCATGATTTTTATCCCTAAGTTTTCCTACTATGCATTAGATATATTTTGCTAGTCTTGCATGGTTATATTTTTGCTTATATGCTAAGTTGGGAAATCCTAGTAGTTGTAGAATTGCTAGAAATTTCTAAGTTAAGATGCGTATCTATGCCATGCTTAACCTAGCTAGTAGCAACCAAGGGTGGTGAAATATTCATGCCATGATAAAAATATTTCTAAGTCTTTGGACTTGTGTTTTTCCTAATAAAACAACTAAGTAAATGAAACACCTGGGTGGAATGGAAGGAATGGTTTATGTTGAGTGGTTACACAAGGCCCATTTCTATGGTTTACCTTGTGTATCGCACTTGTGGAAAGCCACCCAGGAACAAAGGGATTTGAGAGGCCAAATGTTAAGAAGCTTCTAGTGCAGCCACTTGGCAATATGGCCTCTGCCTGGATCATATAGGTTGCAATAACTTAGCCATTTGGATAGTTGGTGGTAGTGGGATGATAGGTTGGAGCGCGTCCATTTGGTCTAAGGGAAGGCTTCTGAAAGGTCCTGTCTTGGTGAAAATCAAGGCTTGTGGGGAAAGTGCACAACCTCTGCAGATGGAAGAATCTAAGTACTTAGCCATGTCCATGGTATTGGACAACTTGAGCATCAAGACATGGAAGCTATCAAGAATCTCCTCATCCCAATTTCTAAGTAAAACTTGTGGTTGAACAAGGGTGAAGGACCCCAATGTCTATTGGTGGTTCCTTGGGGAAAAGTTTTGACAAAGAAAAACTTAGTGTTTTAAACTAATAGGAAAAACCTATTTTGAGCAAAGCAAGCCTAAGCTACACTTAGCCAAATTGCATATAGTATCTAGTCCACCAAAATTATACTGAGGTATCACTTGCCAATACTATTCCAATATATTGACCCACTGTGGTTGTAACTTGTGATGTTGCAGGTTATTCTGATGAGGATTAGGAGTCATGAGTCTACACTCAACATGTTTGCCTGTGGGACATGAAGATGAAGAGTTTTATCTATTTACTTATTTAAACTCTTGTACTAGGCCTGTGGCCATGGAGTTGTAAAGACTATGTTTGTCTCTGGAACGACTGTAATAATGACCTGTGTTTCTGTGTACTTCATCTTAAACTGTGGATGCTAGCATTGATCCAGGGACTAGCATTGCAATCACAGGGATCCTTTTCCTTTATTAAGGAGGGATCTTACATTAGCTTTCTCTCTAGCGGCAGCCCTGGCGTTACTCGTCTGCTTGAGAAGCAGCTCTTGCACATAAGGGTCCTGCACCCAGCCTGACGTTGTTCCATCGTCGTCTGCTCCTCCGGCATCTACATCATCATCATCCTGGTCTGCTTCCACACCTTCACCATATCCAGGAGACTCTTCATCATCTCGCCCGTTCTCGCTGTGATGATGATCATCGTCATGTTGCCCACCTTCACCGTCTCCATCGTCTTCATCATCGCTTATCCAACAAGTGTATCCATCCATGAAACCATGGCGGAGCAGGTGCGCCTGCAGATTCCTAGAATCTGGGTCGATCACCCAGTTGAGTTTGCATCTTCTGCACGGACATCTTATCTCCATCTTGTTATTTCGTATCATGTCGGCCGTCGCACATTTCAAAAATCTAGCCACAATGTCTTCGCTCATTATGAGCACCATTTTTGCCTGCACTGTGTACACGGTACAATTAGAAGTCTATTAGAGCCACATAATAAATGCATTCATGCAATGGTCGATAGAAAATTTCGGCATGACCTATCCTAAAATTAGGACCTTTGCGAATTGCCAAAGTCTTGCCAAAATGGAAATGAATCAACATTTTGGCAAAACAAATGGAAACTTTTTCACATACAAACACAAGAGAGAGAGACCGATCCATACACACATGAACATATCATTATCCTCTCCATACACACATGCATGAGCATCATCGATACTCTCCATATACACACACATGACCATCGATCCTATCCATACACACATCATGAGCATCGATCATCTACATACATATGAGCATATCATCCATATACACATGAACACATCCTTACATGGACAACTTACCGAGATGAGAGACCGATCGCGAGAAGATGGAAAGGAGAGGTGCGCGCGAGACCGGAGAAGGAGATGAGAGACCAGAGAGCTTCCTCTATTACGTATGTAACATCCAAGGGAATTTCTACATGCTAAAAATGGTGAATGAGTGGAGAAATTGAGGTGGGAAGGAGAAGGATCCCGACTAGATCTAAGCAGGAAGAAGAAGGGGAAAGTGAAGTGTGGGGTGGTGGATGATCACACATGTGCACAAAGTGGAGCTGCCAAAAAAAAGGGTCACCACATCCGTGGCGCACGTGGCCCAGTGAGAATAACATCTGTGGCGCACATGCCATAGTGCGCCACGGATGTGTCTGCGCATTTTACAGAGCAGAGGGGCATGCGCTTAGGCATAGCACACACCCCCCCCCACGTGAGCCACGGTTAACACTAACAAGCGTAGCGCACCTACCCTATGTGCGCTACGGGTATCTGGCATGCGGCCAGCAGGGCCCTGGCCCACACATATCTGTGGCGCATTATGACCATGTGCACCACGGTTGTTCTAGTTACTAGTAGGAAACTGCCCATAGGTGAGCCACGCCTGTTTTAGCCATGGGGCACTTCAACCATGTGAGCCACGGATGTGCTGATTACCTATAGCCATTTTCCTAGTAGTGCAAAGCTCATGATCACAATATGACCATGCATATATATATAGATAGAGAGAGGGAGAGAGAGAGATAGAGAGAGATGAACACATAGCTACCGGTAGAGCCCTTAGCCTCGAGGAAGAACTACTCCCTCCTCATCATGGGAATCAGCAACGGTGGTGAAGATGGCGATGGAGATCGATGGACATGGCTCCGGGGGCACTTCCTTGTCCCGGCAGCGTGCTGGGACAGAGACTTTCTGTCCCCCGAATCTCCCCTTTGGTGGAGGCGGCGTTGCGGAACTTTTCATGGCTTTCTGGTCTATTCCTTAGGGTTTGTGATTCAGAGGCTTCTTATAGACGAAGGAGGTAAGGTCGGTGAAGGGCCACGGGGCCCACACCCCCTATGGGCGTGGCTAGAGTGGGCCCTGCGCACACCTAGGGTGTGGCCACCCTGGTGTCCTCCTCCTTCTCGTCTTCGATTTTCCATATCATCCAGGAAAAAATATGAACTTTGGCTTTTGTCCTGTGCAATTCCGAGAACATTCATTTTTTAGCTTTCTGAAACCAAAAACAGCAGAAAACATGCAACTGGCACTGTGGCATCTTGTCAATAGGTTAGTTCTAGAAAGTGTATAAAAATACCTCAAAGTGTAGACAAAACATAGCAAAGTAGATACAAAACAAGCATGCAACATAAAAAATTATAGATATGTTTCCGACGATCAATGTCCATGACGGTGACATAAATATTTGCAAAGTACACACAAATCTGAATGTGGCAGATCCGTTGCCTAAACCTCTCCCTAGGGCAAAACATGACCAACACCATAACGCCATGGGTGTTAGGTACATCGCAATGTAATCTAGATTACTGACTCTAGCGCAAGTGGGAGAATGTTGTAGATATTCCCAAGAGGCAATAATAAAATGGTTATTATTATATATTTGTGTTTATGATAAATGTTTACATCCCATGCTATAATTGTATTAACCGGAAACATTAATACTTGTGTGTTTTGTAAACATAAAAGAGTCCCTGGTAAGCCTCTTGTTGAACTAGCTTGTTGATTAATAGATCATCATGGTCTCCTGATCATGGACAATAGATGTTATTAATAACAAGATCATGTCATTAGGAGAATGATATGACACTCCTATAGTTAGCGTAGCATAAGATCAAGTCATTTAGAGTGTGTTTGCTACAATTGCTACAAACTTTCAAATACATAGTAACTTAATCCTTCGACCATGAGATCATGTTAATCACCATCACTGGATGGATGCTTTGATGACATAAAACACCACTTCCTAACTGGGTGGTTATAAAGGTGGCATTAGGTATTCTAAAAGTATGTATTGAGGCACATGGATCAAGAGTGGGATTTGTCCATCCATATGACAGATAGATATACTCTAGGCCCTCTCGGTGGAATTTCATCCAATTGGCTTGCAAGCATGTGACTAGGTCGTAAGGGATGTCATATCACGGAACGAGTAAAGAGTACTTATCAGTAACAAGGTTGAACTAGGTATAGAGATACCGACGATCAAACCTCGGATAAGTAAAGTATCGCGAGACAAAGGGAACCGATATCATATGTAAATGGTTCATTCGATCATGAAGTCATCATAGAAATGTGTGGGAGCCATTCTGGACTTCCAGATCGCACTAATGGTTATTAATCGGAGAGGTGTCTCGATCATGTCTGCATAGTTCAAGAACCATAGGGAGACACACTTAAGGATTCGATGTTGTTTAGTAGATGTGGAATATGAGTTGGAGACGAAATGTTGTTCGGAGTCTCAGATTGGATCTAGGACATCATGAGGAGATCCGGAATGGTCCGGAGAATGAGATTCATATAAGGAAAGTCAAATTCTAGGGTTCATAAATGTTTTCGGTGTTTTGACTAGAAGGTTCTGGAAGGTCCACCACCTGGGAGTGGGGCACATGGGATGCGCCATGCGGGCTGGAGGCATCAAGCCCTGGGTCAAGTCGGCCAAGACTAGGAAGATAGATAAAAACTCTAGTTTGAATCCTAGTTTGACTTGTCAAATCCTAGTGGAGGAAGGAAAGGAAACCCTGAGGGAAAAGGTTTCCCTTTCACTCTCCTTGTCGCCGGCCATGAGGAGTTGGGGGTGGACTCGGTCAGGGCTGGGAACCTTGGCCGCCACCCCACCACCAATATAAGGAGGGGTGGGGGCGCCCCTCTAGCACCCCGGGTAAACTACTACTAGAAAATCGCTCGTTGTTGTGCATCATCATGATGGCATGCTCATGTCATCATGCCACATTGCATTTGAGAATCCTCGTGACTGCAATCAAAATTTTCTTCTAAAAACTATTTTCATAAAAACCCCTCTTTTTTTACAAATAATCGCTTTTTATTTTAAATATAAAACCCTGGTAGTCCCGGATATTTTATTTGTCTAAAACTATTAGCAAAAATATTTTGTTAAAATAATATTTATAATAATGATAATAATAACAATAAAAACAATTTTTCAAAACCAGAGAAGGCAGCCGGCCAGGCCCAGCCAGCCTACTACCCCAAACCCTAGCTAACCCAAATCATCTTCCTACACCAAACCTCCCTACAGCTGCCGCCACCGTACTTAGAGCATCTCCACTACCACCCAGACACCGATCCCGGACGCCTTGGTCGGTCCGGACGAAAATCGCCCACCACGCACTCCAGGGCTTTTCGTCCGGATTTTGGAGTGTTTTGGTCCGGCCTACCCAGTCCGAACCCAAGTTCCCGGGTACGCCCTGGGGACTCCGGACGCCGCAAAAAAGGGTGTGGGCCAGCTCTGTCGGCGAGACATTCCCATTCATACCCACTCCACTCGCCCAGACTGCCGCGAAGAGCTCCCAGCGCCCCCTGTCGCCATGACTTCGCCGGCAGAGCGCCTTCATGCTGAGACATGCCCACGCCTCTAGCTACGCTCACCTTAGTTGCTGCCCACCACCACGCCTTCCCCTCCGCCGATCTCGCCGACCTAGCCTCATCGCAGCTCTGCTTCGCTACATGCTCCCACCACCATGCCCGCCAAGTGTTCGGTATTTGGCCGGATTCGGCCATGGACTCCGACGACGATGAGATACTCTCCATTGACTCCGACGAGGATGAGATACTCGCCATGGACTCCTCAACTGTCTTTTCCAAGCTTGTTGAGGGCCATGCTCCCCCCTTGGAATTTGAGATCAGTGGGCACCACTACAACAAGGGATACTATCTAGCAGATGGCATCTATCCAAATGGCCAACATTTGTGAAGACTATCTCAAGCCCAATGCTCCCCAAGCATTCTCACTTTGCCAAGGAAAAGGAAGCTTGCAGGAAGGACGTGGAGAAGGCATTTGGTGTGCTCCAGTAGCGGTTTGCAGTTGTCCGGTTCCCTGTTATGACCTGGTCGAAAGATCAGATGTGGGAAGTGATGAACTGTTGTGTGACCTTGCACAACATGCTCATTGAGGATGAGAGGAAGGATCCAGTGAGTTTGCTCGAGGAGGACGAGCCATACTACAGACATGGTCCTCTTGACGAGCCTGATCATCAGGTGCCTCCAACATGGGCTACATTCATCGGAATGTGTGAGGAGATCCGAGATCCGGCGATGCATCAACAGCTCCAGGATGATATTGTTGAGCACCTATGGATACGTAGGGGCAACACGTTGTAGATGCCCAGCGTGAACTAGGCCGAACTTGGCCGAAATATGTTGTATTTTCACTTCTGGCCGAACTATGTTTACATTTACGCCGAACTCTGTTTAAAATTTCGCTGAACTTTGGTCTTAAAATGTTATGTATTCATTGTATGACGAACTATGCCAAAATCTGGATGAACTTAAGCCGAATTTGAGCGGAAACGGGCGACCTGGGAACTCGGCCTAGGTACGCGAGTGGGAAACTGGGAGTACCCAGGCCGGAAACTTGCGTCGTCCGGCCAAAGTTTGGTCCGGATTTTAGCATGGGTTCTCCCAACGAGTGGAGATGCTCTTAACTCCTGCCCGCCCCCACCACCTACCGCACACCCCACCACCTATCGTCACACGCACTAGCTACACAACTCACGCATGCGACACGCTTGACATGAACCCACATAGCACACACACCCCATGTCGCAACCCCCGCTTCATTCGGCCCACCCTGTAGCATCCTTGCTGCGCGACCCCCACCCAACCCACATCGCCCATCAGCTGCGCTCGTCCCCACCCCATTCACCGCAATACACGCTACCCTCAATCCCACGATCCTCTCGATCCCCTCGCCTCTCTCCTTCCTACGTCGCCTCTCCCCGACCATCTTCCTCCCATGCGCGCAGCTGTGACCGGGCCGCCGTTCTTCATCCTCCGCCACCTGCGCCAGAGCGCTTCCCCGCTGTCGCTCCTCACCGCCTGGCGCCCGCCTGCATCACTGTGACCCCCTCCTGCCCTGGCTTCCTCCGCCTCAACGCGTGTGCCATGCGTCCCTGCTGCCAGGGGCGCCCTCATCTCTCTGGAGCACCCCGCCACATCTGTCCCGCTGCGTGAGCCCGGTAGCCCCTACAGCACCCCTGACCGCTCTGTTGGCCGCCTCTCTAGCCGCTGACAACCCATGTGAGCGCCCCGAGTGTGCCACCCCCGCCTTTTCCCCTATAGGCTCACCTCCCTGGCACCCCCGCAAGAACGAGGGCTCTGCGCCGCTTCCTCTCCCTGTGGTGTGCCCCTGCTACCAATGAGTCCTTCCCCCATTGTTCTTGTTCATGCGATGAGTTGTGTCTTGTTGGAACTTGCAAAGGCGTGTGTGACTAATTTGGTCACGACTAGGTGCAGTGAAGTGAAGATGTTGCCGCATGTTTGTTCTACCCAAGATCTTTAGCCTTTCGGTGTGTTGATTTGTCAAGAGCGTCATGCATGATACCAAGCCCTTCAACAACCATCGAGACAGTGGAGCATCGAGATCCCCTTCATGGACGCCAAGGCCCAGATTCGAAGACCGATATCGGACCCCGAAGACCCTAAAGCCCCGACCTAGAGTCCGAAGAATGATCCTGTCGACCTTCGAAACCCAGGACCAAACTCTCGAAGCACAAGATCGCCGAGCCCCCATGTGTGACCCATATCCGCGCCCTTATTTTATTAAATGATATATACCTTGTTGCATATTAAATTGTTCATACATGCATACATGTTTGTGGTTTGGGGCATTATGCCGATTAACCTCATAATTAAATATGGAGGCCATATGCGGGCGATTCTAGTCTTATATTGGGCTCCATTAAAATTAATGTAGCGAACAGGTGTCATGTTTTGTCTTGTTAAGGTAACATTTAAATTGTGGGGTATCTAAACAACATGAACCTATTAAATAATTGTTGGGACCCCGTTTCCGCTTAATATTGCCTAATTGCATCGCACTTTTTCCATGTCAATCATCATACATGCATCATGCCCGATCTTCTGTCGTATTATTAAATAGTGCATCTGATGTTTCTTCTACTGTTTTGCTTATTCACAGATTAGGACGATGAGTTGATGCGAGTGTTGGCCTGATCTTCAGATGAACCTTCGACAGTGTTTTCCAGGCGAGCATTCTCCCCCTTTCCACCTATTTTATCTTTATAGTCTTACTTACTCCTGTTGATCTATTGCTATCTGTGTTGTGATGCTTTACTTTTCATACCTATCATATTCTCTGTAGCCTCTATAACTGTCTTGGACACCTCCTATTGCCTATTGCTTGGTAGCAAGATGGCCTTGCGAGTCGTAGTGCTTTCTCAGGTGTTGTCTATGTCGTCAAGAACCATAGTTGTTGGAATGTTGCCAGATGCTTTATGTTTGAGATGATCATGACTTAAATTACAACTTAATATTAAAATTCTAGGAATAGTTATAATTAATGCATATGCACCGGTGGGCAATAGATGTGATTTTTATTTTAACCGCCCACTTGTGTCCCGTAGGACCCCGAGTACTTGATATTTGTTCCTTGACTATCGCACTATCCGCATGTGGGACCATGAATCCTGTAAGACCCCACCTTTATAAAGGTAAAGGTCCCTGTGATTGGAATGCTAGTCCCTGGATCAAATGCTAGCATCCACAGTTTAAGATGAAGTACACAGAAACAAAGGTCATTATTACATCGCCATTCCAGAGATAACATAGTCCTTTAGAACTCCATAGCCATAGGCTAGTACAAGAGTTTAACTTAACAATATTAATAAAAGTCTTCATCTTCATGTGCCACAGGCAAGCATGTTGAGTGTAGACTCATAACCCTAATCCTCATTAGAGTAACCTGCAACATCACAAGTTACAGCCATAGTGGGTCAATACATTGGAATAGTATTGGCAAGTGATACCTTAGTAGAATAATAGTATCTAGCTTCTACATGAATTTGGCTAAGTGTAGCTTAGGCTTGCTTTGCTCAAAATAGGTTTTACCTATCAGTTGAAAACACTAAGATTTTGTTTGGCAAAACTCCCAAGGAACCACCAATAGACATTGGTGAACCTTTACCCTTGTTCAACCACAAGTTTTAACTTAGAAAATTGGGATGAGGAGATCCTTGATAGCTTCAGTGTCTTGATGCTCAAATTATCCATTGTCGGGAACACGGCCAAGTACTTAGATTTTTCCTTCTCGAGAGGTGGTGCACTTTCCCCACAAGACTTGACATTCATCAAGACAAGACCTTTCAGAAGTCTTCCCTTAGACCAAATGGATGCGTTCCAACCTATCACCCTACCACCAACTATCCAAATGGCTAAGTTATTGCAACCTATATGATCAAGGCAGAGCCCATATACCATGTGGTTGCACTAGAAGCTTCTAAACACTAAGTATCTCAAATCCCTTTGTTCCTGGGTGGCTTTCCACAAGTGTGATACACAAGGTAAACCATATACATGGGCCTTGTGTAACCACTCAACACAAACCATCATACCATTCCACCCAGGTGATTCATTCACTTAGTTGTTTTATTAGACAAAAGCACAAGTCAAAGACTTAGCAAAATTTCCATAAAATATGTATATATTCCACCCTTGGTTGCTACTAGGTAGGATAAGCATGGCAATATCAAGTATCTTAACTTAGAGAAAATACTAACAATCTACAACTACTAGGATTTCCCAAGCATAGTATATAGATACTTAGCAAAAATTATCATGCAAGCCCTATACAAAATACCACTAATTCATAGTCAAAATATTGGGACAAAAATATGTAGCACCACTTGCCTTGGTAGTTGGAGGAGTAACAACAATCCTCACAGTCACAATCACCACTAGCACCAAAATCTACACATAAAATGATAGCACCAAATTCATATTTCAAATATTCAAGCAAAAATATATGAATGCATGCAAATGCCATGTGATGATTTTTTTTCTAAACTAAACAAGACAAGTAAACTATACTGAACAATAAACTAAACATTTATATATCAATTAAACTTAATTTGGCCCTTAAAACATTTTCCAAATATTTTTTTATACACAAAATAGGCCTACAAATGTCTCTGCATAAAATTCTAATTAACAGAAAAAAATCACACAACTAAGACTACAGATGTGTAGGATTTATTTTTGTGATTCCAATGATATATTATTTGTAGTTTTTGGATAAACAGAACAAAAGTTATTAAATTTACAGGTTCAAATAACTAATAGATGAAATTCCAGATTTTAAATTTAAAACCCAGACACGTGGGCGTATCTGATTGGCCCGTACCGGTTCGGCTGGATCGATCAATGAGAGCCGCAAGAATTAAATGAAATCACATGGGCCAGATCTAACCATACCCCTTTGTTAAGTGATCTAATCTGGCGCGCAGGATCTAGATCTAACGGCCTACGCTGGCTTGGCCAAGAACTGGCGGCGCGCGTGGTTGCAGCGGTGGTGGCGCTACTGGCGGCAACGGTCCGGCGTATACAGGAGGGGCTGGGGGTTGTGGTGTGGCTTACCTGACTCGCAAGGACATGATGAAGCTCAACGTGCTGCTGGTGTGGACAGGGGCGGACTCTAGCAGAGGCTAGCGCTCGTCGGAGTTGCGGGCGGCGTCGGGTTCATGCGGACGACGATGTTGGCGACGTTCTAGACCGCCCTAGCACAAGCCAAGAGCATCAGTGCGTGCACAAAGACCAGGCGAACACGATAGGGTCAGGGAGAAGGTAAGGGGCGCTCGGGTTTTACCTAGATTGCTCGACGAAGTTGAGCGGCAGCTCTGTCGTTTGCAGAGGTGGACGGAGACGGTGACCTAGGTCACGAGCAGGAAAACTAGAGGCGTCAGAGGATGCACAAGGACACGAGGATCACGCTCGTTTGAACCAGAAGCAAAGGGGCAGTCGGAGCTCACCGTAATCGCCTGCCGGAGCTCATCGGACAGCGGCGGTGCGGTGCAAAATACTAGCGGCCTGGTGGCAGAGCGAGTGAGTTGAGTGAGGGGAAATGACCATGGGGTGTAGGGGTTTAAGTAGGCGGCTGCGTGACCGGAAACGCATGCAGAATCAAGGCTAATTACGCCATGCCATTATCGGCAGGAACGGCAGCGGCGACGTGGTCTGCAGGTGCGAGATATTCGGGACGAAGATGACGGGGCACGTGGGACCAACGCATCAGTGAGGGGAGGGTGTGTACGCGGGTGAGAAACATAGAGGAGAGGGAAACCCGGGTGGGCTGGCTTTTGGGCCGCATCGGCTGTTGGGCTGGAATGGTGGCGCCGGCCTTTTCTTATTTTCTTATTCCTTTTCTATTTCTGATTTGATTTTCTGAAATCATTTTCAAATGCTATTCAAATGAGTTTGAATTCAAATTTCCTCTGGATTTTTGTAAAGTACTCCAAGCATATATTTGTATATAAAACCTTGTTGTTTGATCACAAACTCTTTGGTCCAATTAAAATAGAATTCAAACCATGCCTTAATTAAATATTTATAATAGGCATATAAATGGTTTTAAATTTAGTTTTTTCTTTTGAAACTTTGAACAAGCTTTGGAATCAACATTCAAACTTTTTCTAGTTGAAATAAAGTATTCTCATGATTTAAAAATGGAAATGAAGCCTTTGCCTTTCTTACATAAAATATTAGGCAACAATTGGGTTCTGTTTTGCAATCTTGTTTGAAATAAATTTTAAAATGCATGAGGATGCATGAATGATGTGCAATTTTATAAATCATGATTTTTGGTATGTTACAAATCTAACCCCCTTAAGGTGAATCTCGCCCTCGAGATTCGGATTGGCTAGCAAATAGGAGAGGGTGGTCCTTCCGAAGATCATCTTATCTTTCCCAAGTTGCTTCCTCTTCGGAATGGTGGTTCCACTGAACTTTGCAAAACTTGATAGTCTTAGTCCGAGTAACTCTTTCTGCAGTCTCAAGAATCTTGATAGGCTTTTCTTCATAGGTGAGATCACTTTCCAATTGGACCTCTTCCAAAGGTATAGTATCCTTCAAAGAAGTCTCTTCCATCTCCAGATGGAATTTCTTTAGCTGACTTACGTGAAATACATTGTGAACGGCAGACAATGATTCAGGCAATTCAATCTCATATGCTACTTCTCCTTTACGGCTTGGAATCTTGAATGGTCCAACATATCTTGGTGCCAATTTTCCTTTAACACCAAACCTCTTCACTCCATGAAGTGGTGATACTCTAAGGTAAGCTCTATCACCCACCTCATAGGTGACTTCTCTACGCTTTGGATCTGCGTAGCTCTTTTGTCGGGACTGTGCTATCTTCAATCTGTCCTTTACCAACTTGACTTTCTCTTCTGCTTCCTTGATTAGTTCTAGCCCAAACAAGTTTCTTTCTCCAACACCATTCCATAACAATGGTGTAGTACACTTTCTTCCATAGAGAAATTCAAACGGTGCCATCTCAATACTGGCTTGATAGCTGTTGTTGTAAGAGAATTCTGCGTAAGGCAGACTTTAATCCCAACTAGCTCCATAATCTAGGGCACATGGCCTCAACATATCCTCTAAAATTTGGTTGGTCCTTTCTGTCTGTCCATCAGTCTGGGGATGAAAAGCAGTGCTGAATTCCAATCTCGTTCCCAATGTCTCATGCAGTTGCCTCCAAAAGTGGGAAGTGGATTGAGTTCCTCTATCAGACACAATACTCTTGGGTACTCCATGCAGACACACAATCCTATTCATATAAATCTTGGCTAACTTGGCACTTGTATAGGTTGTCTTCATGGGTATGAAATGAGCCACTTTAGTTAGGCGATCTACTATGACCCAAATGGAATCATATCCCGATCAAGTCCTTGGCAGTCCAGTGATGAAATACATGCCAATCTTTTCCCACTTCCAATCAGGAATAGGTAGTGGTTGTAACAATCCTGCTGGTTTCTGGTGTTCCGCTTTCACTCTACTACATACATTGCACAAAGCAATATGTTCGGCGATGTCCTTCTTGAGATTATTCCACCAAAATCTTTCCTTCACATCCATGTACATTTTGGTGTTACCCGGATGAATGGAATATGGTGAATTATGTGATTCTTGTAAAATCAGTTTCCGAGCTCCGGATCTTGCGGAATGCAGATCCATTTTGCATACCATACAGTACCCTGTTCGTCTTCATGGAATCCTTTGGTTTTTCCCTTGCTAATATTTTCTTAATCTCTTCAATTTACTTGTCCATCTTTTGGGCTTCCTTGATTTTGTCCAACAAGCTGGGTTGAACATCCAATGACATGAGATGTCCTTTAGTCACTATCTCCAATCTGAGATTTTTGAATTGGGCACACGGATCATCTGGAAATTCTCCCTTAGTAAGGCCATTCACATAAACCTTGCGGCTTAATGCATCCGCTACAACATTTGATTTACCGGGGTGGTATTGCAAACTCAAGTCATAGTCCTTGATGAGTTCTAGCCATCTTCTTTGTCTCATGTTGATTTCTTTCTCAGTGAAAATATACTTCAAACTTTTGTGATCTGTGAACACTTCACATCGCTTTCCCAAAAGATAATGTCTCCATGTTTTGAGTGCATGGACAACAGAGGCTAACTCCAAATCATGAGTAGGATAATTCACCTCATGAGTTTTGAGTTGTCTCGAGGCATAAGCCACAACTTTCCCTTCTTGCATCAAAATTGCATCTAATCCTTGGTGAGATGCATCACAATAAACTTGGAACTCCTTCTCCAAATCTGGCAGACATAAGACTGGTGCTGTCACTAGTATTTTCTTCAACTCTTGGAAATGGAGTTCACATCCTTCAGTCCAATCAAATTGCTTGTCTTTCTTAAGTAACTCCGTCATTGGCTTAGCTACCTTTGATAAATTCTCAATGAATCTTCTATAGTATCCTTCCAAGCCAAGGACACTACGAACTTCTTTCACTGACTTAGGAGATTCCCACTCAGTTACATCTGACACTTTTGCGGGATCAACTGCTACACCATTTCTTGACACAATATATCCAAGAAATCCGACTTCATTCAGCCAGAATTCACACTTGCTGAATTTGGCATAAAACTTATGCTCCCTAAGCTTTTCAAGTATCAATCGCAAATGTCCTTCATGATCTTCATTGCTCTTAGAATAGATCAAAATGTCGTCGATGAAAACGACAACAAAATTGTCAAGAAATTCCATGAACACCTCGTTCATCATATTCATGAAGTAGGCTGGTGCATTTGTCAAACCAAATGGCGTCACGGTGTACTCATACAATCCATACCTAGTGGTGAAAGTAGTCTTAGGTATGTCTTATTCTCTTATCTTTAGCTGAAAGTAGCCTGATCGAAGATCAATCTTTGAGAACACATATGGGCTCCTTCCAACTGATCAAACAAATCATTAATTATGGGCAAAGGATACTTGTTCTTGATAGTTACCTCATTGAGTGAATGGTAATCTATGCATAACCTTTGACTTCTATCTTTCTTTTCCACAAACAAGACTGGTGCTCCCCAAGATGAAGAACTTGGTTGGATAAATCCTTTCTATAGTTGTTCTCCAAGTTGTTTCTTGAGTTCTTTCAACTCATCAATTGACATCTTGTAAGGTCTCTTTGCTATTGATCCTGATCCTGGCAGCAAGTCAATCAGAAAATCCACATCCCGATCTGGTGGCATTTCTGGTAATTCCTCCGGAAACACATCCGGATATTCTCTCACAATTAGCACACTGTTTATGCTAACCCCCTTAAGATAATTTAGATTTCTCCCTTTTGATTCAAAGTTAGACTTGAATCTAATCCGTTTCTTATCTAGGGTTGTGAGTGTGACAGTACGATTGGCACAATCTAGTACTCCTTCGTACTTAGTCATCCAATCCATTCCCATAATGACATCCAATCCTTGGGAATCAAGGATTATCAAACTAACGGGAAACTTATACCTCCCAAATTCTATTACTAGATCATGACATTCCGAGTTCAGTATCATTTCTCCATCGGGAGAACTTACTTTTATAGGACATCCAATAGTTTCAACTGGAAGTCCATTTCTATCAACAAATGCTCTTGATATGAATGAATGCGATGCACCAGTATCAAAAAGAACAAGTGCTGGAGCAGAATTGAGTTTGAACTTACCAGCCACAACATCAGATTCTTCGTATATTTCCTCCACATTAATGTGGTTCACTTGTCCCTTTTGAAAGGGGTTGGGCTTGTTAGCACCTTCAACTTTGTTTTCTGTGCACCGATTAGCATAGTGTCCCATATTCTTACACTTAAAGCATTCAACATGACTGATATCTTTCTTTACAGGCTGACTTCCACCTCCACTTCCACTATGGTGGCTCTTGTGTCCACTCTTGTGATTCTTATACATGTCCTTGTCATGACTACGATGGTGCTTGTTGTCATGGTGACGATTGTGGCTGTGGTGGTTGTTGTACTTCCCATGTTTGTGGAATCCAGAACTCCCACTATCATCATGATGGGAACGCTTGTGAGATGATCCTGAGCTGTGCTTATCAAAGCTATGCTTCCTCTTCCTGATCTCAACCTGTTTCATCTTATTTTCCAAGATGGTAGCCTTGTCACAAAGTGATTGGTAGGTTGGAACATAGGCAACAGACAGTTGTAAGTTTAACTCATCATTCAATCCTTCGAGGAATTTCTCCTTCCTCTTTGCATCAGTATCAACTTCATCCGGTGCATAACGCGCCAGATTGTTGAATTCCTCAATGTACTCAGCCACACTGTGGTGACGCTGCTTCAGATTGTGGAACTCCTTCTTTTTCAAATTCATCACCCTGGATGAGATGTGAGTTGTACAAAATCCATCGTCAAAGATAGCCCATGTCACATCCTCAAGGGGAGTGGTGATCTAGAAGTTATCCCACCATGTTGTTGCTGGCCCTTCAAGCAGATGTGCTGCGAACCTGACCTTTTCCTTGTCGGTGCAGCCAACAGTCACTAAGTCCTTGTTCACTGAACGTAACCAGTCATTGGCTATCATTGGATCAGTGGTTCCCGAGAATTTTGCAGGCCTTAGTCTCAGAAATCTGGTGAGCATGTCAAATCCTAGAGGATTATTCCGATTGTTGTTATTGTTGTTGTTATTGTTGTTGTTGTTATAATTCTAGTTCTGGTTTTGCATGAACTGTTTCATCATCTGCATCAGTTGAGCTTGTGTCGTCATCAACTGCTTCATCTCGGGAGTGACGTTGTTGTTGTTTTGGTTGGGGTTGGCACGTCGAGGAGGCATCTGTGGTTTTAATAAGGATAAGAATGAGATACCCATATATGCTTAACATGCACCATACATCACACAGAACAATCACAATAACCAAGCATCAAAATAATATAGAGTTTGAACGACATAAACAACAAGTTTTGAAAATGCAAACACACCATAGCAAGCCATCCACATGTTGGATGGTCATTGCGACTCAATAATCAAAGTACGGTAGATGAAAGATAATTGAGTAGTCTACACTACTCCTCCGCATCAATCTCCACATCAACAAGGGTAAGACCTGCATTCTCCATGGCGGTCTTATACTCATCAACACTAGTGTTCAAGGCCTCAATCTTGGCCCTAAGACCCCTCTTCTGTGAGCAAAGCCTCTCGATCACTCCCTGCTGGTGCTCAATCTCGAAGTCCTTGGCCTCTAACTCTTCCTTCATCTCCCATATCTTCTTGTTCCTGTCTTGGACTCTTTTCTCCTGGCTCTTGAACTTCTTGTCCTGGCTTTCAAATTTGGCCTCCATTTCCTTGACGACCTCGTCTTGCTCCGCGAAGAGCTTGTCCTTCTCTCGTAGCTGAACCTGGAGCTCGTCATTGCTAAGCATGACATTGGTCCTATCAGTATCAAGGTGTCTAATAAGACCCTCTAGGTCTTGAAGGTACAGACGAATCGGCTCCATCGTCTCTCTAGTAGCATCATCGTACTCTATAGCCTCACCCTCCTTGTTGTGTCTCTCGAAGGGGTGAAAGTAAAGACCTCTAAGCTCAGTGGAGTGCCTCCCTACCAGGCGTCCAAGTAACTCCTGCATGACTACATCTAGGCCTCTCTCCTTGTCATCATGCATCAGCTTGAAAGTGATAACCTCCATGGGTGGCTTTGCCTGGCGTCCCGACTGTGTGACTCTGAAGCCCCATAGGTCCTCCCTCTCAAATTTGGTGAGCTGAAGTGTCGTGATGCTAGGAAGTGGAAGGTTGAGCACACTAGTGAGCCAATGAGATGAGTACCAAAACGAGTTCCCTTGAACTCCTCGGCCGTGCTGATTCCAACGTTAGGCATCTATTTTTATAAGATAGGGAAAAGTTAGAATCAACACAAGTAGAGAAAATTCACGAGACAAAATATCACAAGCACATCTTTTAGCAACAAACACACAAGTCATGGCATACACAAATCCATTACAAACACCAAAGGTTCAACATAACTTAAACAAATTTTTGGAAGTAAAAACAATAAGTGTGGTGGTACAACTAACGAAGTACGTTACAATTCTTCCTCACAAGACAAAATAGCTATCAGGGCATCCTTAGTAGCTATCTGTCTATCTTGATCACAAGACTCCCAAATGAAGTCCTTTACCAACTTGACTTTCTCTTCAGCTTCCTTGATTAGTTTTGGCACAAACAAGTTTCTTTCTCCAACACCATTCCATAACAATGGTGTATTACAAATTCTTCCATAGAGAAATTCAAACGGTTCCATCTCAATATTGGCTTGATAGCTGTTGTTGTAAGAGAATTCTGCGTAAGGCAGACTTTCATCCCAACTAGCTCCATAATCTAGGGCACATGCCCTCAACATATTTTCTAAAATCTGGTTGGTCCTTTCTGTCTGTCCATCAGTCTGGGGATGAAAAGCAGTGCTGAATTCCAATCTCGTTCCCAATGACTCATGCAGTTGCCTCCAAAAGTGGGAAGTGAATTGAGTTCCTCTATCAGACAAAATACTCTTGGGTACTCCATGCAGACACACAATCCTATTCATATATATCTTGGCCAACTTAGCACTTGTATAGGTTGTCTTCACGGGTATGAAATGAGCCACTTTAGTTAGGTGATCCACTACTACCCAAATAGAATCATATCCTGACCTGGTCCTTGGCAATCCGGTGATGAAATCCATGCCAATCTTGCCCCACTTCCAATCAGGAATAGGTAGTGGTTGTAACAATCCTGCTGGTTTCTGATGTTCCACTTTAAATCTACTACATACATATCACAAATAAATATGTTCGGCGATGTCTTTCTTGATATTATTCCACCAAAATCTTTCCTTCATATCCATGTACATGTTGGTGTTACCCGGATGAATGGAATATGGTGAGTTGTGTGCTTCTTGTAAAATCAGTTTCCGAAGTTTCGGATCTTGTGGAACGCAGATACGTTTTCCATACCATAAAGTACCTTGTTCGTCTTCATGGAATCCCTTGGCCTTTCCCTTGCCAATATTTTCCTTAATCTCTTCAATTTCCTTGTCTGTTATTTGGGCTTCCTTGATTTTGTCCAATAAGGTGGGTTGAACATATAATGACATGAGATGTCCCTCAGGCACAATCTCCAATCTGAGGTCTCTAAATTGGGCACACAGATCATCTGGCAACTCTCCCTTAGTAAGGCCATTCACAAATACCTTACGGCTTAGTGCATCCTCTACAACATTTGCTTTACCGGGGTGGTATTGCAAACTCAAGTCATAGCTCTTGATGAGTTCTATCCATCTTCTTTGTCTCATGTTGATTTCTTTCTCAGTGAAGATATACTTCAAACTTTTGTGATCTGTGAACACTTCATATCGCTTTCCCAAAAGATAATGTCTCCATGTTTTGAGTGCATGGACAACAGAGGCTAACTCTAAATCATGAGTAGGATAATTCACCTCATGAGTTTTGCGTTGTCTCGAGGCATAAGCCACAACATTCCCTTCTTGCATCAGAACTACACCTAATCCATGATGAGATGCATCACAATAAACTTGGAAATCCTTCTCCAAATCTGGCGTATATAGGAATTTGGTGATGTCACTAGTCTCTTCTTCAATTCTTGGAAACTGAGTTCACATCCGTCAGTCCAAGCAAATTTCTTATCTTTCTTTAGTAACTCCGTCATTGGCTGAGCTACCTTGGAGAAATTCTCAATGAATCTTCTATAGTATCCTGCCAAGCCAAGGAAACTACGAACTTCTTTCACTAACTTAGGAGATTCCCATTCAGTTACAGCTGACACTTTTGCGGGATCAACTGCTACACCATCTCTTGACACAATGTGTCCAAGAAATCCAACTTCATTCAACCAGAATTCACACTTGCTGAATTTGGCATATAGCTTATGCTCTCTAAGCTTCTCAAGTATCAATCGCAACTGTCCTTCATGCTCTTCTTTGCTCTTGGAGTAGATCATAATGTCATTGATGAAAATGACCACAAACTTGTCCAAGAACTCCATGAACACCTTGTTCATCATATTCATGAAGTAAGCTGGTGCATTGGTCAAACCAAACGGCATCACGGTGTACTCATACAATCCATACCTAGTGGTGAAGGCAGTCTTAGGTATGTCTTGTTCCCTTATCTTAAGTTGAAAATAGCCTGACCGGAGATCAATCTTTGAGAACACACAGGCTCCTTCTAACTGATCAAACAAGTCATTGATTCTTGTCAAAGGATACTTGTTCTTGATAGTCACCTCATTGAGTGAACGATAATCGATGCATAACCTTTGACTTCTATCTTTCCTTTCCACAAACAATACTGGTGCTCCCCAAGATGATGAACTTGGTTGAATAAACCCTTTTTGCAACTGTTCTCCAAGTTGTTTCTTGAGTTCCTTCAAGTCATCAACTGACATCTTGTAAGGTCTCTTTGCTATTGGTCCTGATCCTGGCAGCAAGTCAATCAGAAATTCCATATCTCTATCTGGTGGAATTCCCGACAATTCTTCCGGAAACACATCCGGATATTCCCTCACGATTAGCACGCTGTCTATGCTAACCCCTTAAGAGAATTTAGCTTACTCCCTTTTGATTCAAAGTTAGACTTGAATCTTATCCGTTTCTTTTCCGGCGTTGTGAGTGTGACAGTACGATTGGCAGAATCTAGTACTCCTTCATACTTGGTCATCCAGTCCATTCCCAAAATTACATCCAGTCCTTGGGAATCTAAGATTATCAGACTCACTGGAAACTTATGCTTTCCAAATTCTATCACTAGATCACGACATCCAAGACTTACTATCATATCTCCATCGGGAGAACTTACTTTTATTGGACACCCAATATTTTCAGTTGGAAACCCATTTCTATCAACAAATGCTTTTGATATGAATAAATGTGATGCACCAGTATCAAAAATAACAAGTGCTGGAATAGAATTGAGTTTGAACTTACCAGCCACAGCATCGGACTCCTCATAAATCTCTTCCACATTGATTTGGTTCACTTGTACCTTCTAGAAAGGGTTGGGCTTGGTGGTTCCTTCAACTTTCTTATCTGGGCACTCATTTGCATAATGCCCCATCTTCTTACACTTGGAACATTCAACCTGACTGATATCTCTCTTTCCAAGCTGACTACCACTTCCACTTCCACCTTCACTGTGGTGGCTCTTGTGTCCACTCTTGTGGTTCTTGTACTTGTCATTATCATGACTATGGTGATGCTTGTTGTCATGATGGAGGTTCTGGCTGTGGTGGTTGTTGTACTTTCCATGTTTGTGGGATCCAAAACTCCCACTATCATCATGATGGGAACGCTTGTGAGACGATCCCGAGCTATGCTTGTCAGAGTTGTGCTTCCTCTTTCTGCTTTCAACCTGTTTCATCTTGTTCTCCAAGATGTAGCCTTATGACAAAGTGATTGGTAGGTTGGGACATAGGAAACAGATAGTTGCAGATTCAGTTCATCGTTCAGTACCTCGAGGAATTTCTCCTTCCTCTTGGCATCAGTATCAACTTCATCTAGTGCATAACGCGCCAGATTGTTGAACTCCTCAATATATTCAGCCACGCTGCAGTGACGCTGTTTCAGGTTATGGAACTCCTTCTTCTTCAAATTCATTACTCCGGATGAGATGTGAGCTGTACGGAATCCATCTTCAAAGATAGCCCAGGTCACATCTTCAATGGGAGTGGTGATCTGGAAGTTATCCCACCAAGTAGCTGATGGTCCTTCCAACAGATGTGCTGCAAACCTGACCTTTTCCTCGTCGATGCAGCCGATAGTTACCAAATCCTTGTTCACCGAACGTAGCCAATCATTGGCCACCATTGGATCAGTAGTTCCTGAGAACTTTGCAGGAGTCAGTCTTAGGAATCTAGTGAGCATGTCAAATCCTGGTGGATTGTTCGGGTTGTTGTTGTTGTTGTTGTTGTTGTTGTTGTTCTGATTCTACATAAAAGTGGTCATCATCTGCATCAGTTGTGCATGTGCTGTCATCAACTGCTGCATCTTGGGGGGTGACATTGTTGTTGTTTGGGTTGGGGTTGGCACGTCGAGGAGGCATCTGTGGTTTTCATAAGGATAAGAATGAGATACCCATAGATGCTTATCATGCACAATACATCACATAGACAAACACCAAACCAAGCATCAAAATAACATAAGGTTCAAACGACGTAAACAACAAGTTTGGAAAAGCAAACACACCATAGCAAGCCACCCACATGTTGGATGGTCATTGCGACTCAATAATCAAAAGTACAGTAGATGAAATATAAATGAGTAGTCATCACTACTCCTCCGGATCAACCTCCACATCAACAAGTGTAAGACATGCATTCTCCATAGCGGTCTTGTATTCCTCGACATTTGTAGTCAAGGCCTCTATCTGGGCCCTAAGAGCCCTCTTCTGTGAGTGAAGCCTCTCGATCACTCCCTGCTGATGCTCGAGCTCGAAGTCCTTGGCCGCCAGCTCTTCCTTCATCTCCCGGATCTTCTTGTTCCGGTCTTGGACTCTCTTCTCCTGGCTCTTGAATTTCTTGTTCTGGCTCTCAAACTTGGCCTCCATTTCCTTGACTATCTCTTCTTGCTCCGCGAAGAGCTTGTCCTTCTCTCGGAGCTGTACCTGGAGCTGGTCATTGGTAAGCATGACGTTGGTCCTATCAGTATCTAGGTTCCTAATAAGAACCTCTAGGTCCTGAAGGTACAGACGAATCGGCTCCATCGTCTCTCTAGCAGCATCCTCGAACTCAATAGCCTCACCCTCCTCGTCGCGTCTCCCGAAGGGGTGAAAGTAAAGACCTCTAAGCTCTCTAGAGTGTCTCCCTACCAGACGCCCAAGTAACTCATGCATGACTATATCCAAGCCTCTCTCCTTGTCGTCACGCATCAGCTTGAAAGTGATGGCCTCCGTGGTTGGCTCTGCCTGGCGTCCCGGCTGAGTGACTCTGAAGCCCCAAAGGTCCTTCCTCTCAAACTTGGTGAGGGGAAGCGACATGATGCTAGGAAGTGCGAGGTTGAGCACACTAGTGAGCTCAATGAGTCGAGTACCAAAACGAGTTCCCTTGAACTCTTCGGTCGTGCTGATAGTAACATCAGGCATCTATTTATATAAGATAGAGAAAAGTTAGAATCAACATCAATAGAGAAAAATCACAAGACAAAGTATCACAAGCATATCTTTTGCAACAATAACACAAGTCATGGCATACACAAATCCATTACAAGCATCAAAGGTTCAACGTAACTTAGATAAAATTTTGGAAATAAAACGATAAGTGTGGTGGTCCAACTAACGAAGTACATTACAACTCTTCCTCACTAGACAAAATAGCTATCAGGGCATCCTTAGTAGCTATCTGTCTATCTTGATCACAAGACTCCCAAATTAAGTCTATGATGTCTCCCCTTAGTTGTTGGTTGGTAGTCTCTAACTCTTGGGTATGCTTCTTTTCTTCCCTAAGGTCATTTTGGGTGTTGAGCATTCTGCACTTGAGTCTATCACCAAGCTCCTTGATGGCATTCCAAGCTGCGTTTCTTGCAGAGTCAAAGAATGTTGTGTGCATTTCTGAGTTGGCGACCATGCAGAATCCTGACTCCTTGTGGTTGTATTCCTTGTTTTTGTACAAGTGAAGTTGCACCCACCAATACTCTTCTCCTCCATCCATCACAGGGAATCCCTTGTACACAGTTGCACCATGTATCCCCATGGTAACCATGAGGTTCTTGAGGGCCTTGGGAAATTCTGTCTCACACCCCAAGGTCATGGTCATGAGTGGTCCCTTCCTCACGGCTTCGTTGATGGAGTTCATCTACAAATAGAGATGAGAAATAAGATTAGAAAAGTTTACGAGAAGAAAAATACAAGTGTGGAAATTGTTGAAAAAAATTCCTTAGTGGTTTCTAATCCAATCCTATGGTCATAATCCTACAGGCAACACAGTGCTCTAATACCATCTGTAAGATCCCACCTTTATAAAGGTAAAGATCCCTATGGTTGCAATGCTAGTCCCTGGATCAATTGCTAGCATCCACAATTTAAGATGAAGTACACAGAAACAAAGGTCATTATTACATTGTCATTCCAGAGATAACATAGTCTTTTACAACTCCATAGCCATAGACTAGTACAAGAGTTTATCTTAACAATATAAAAATAGAAGTCTTCATCTTCATGTGCCACAGGCAAGCATGTTGAGTGTAGACTCATAACCCCAAATCCTCATCAGAGTAACCTGCAACATCACAAGTTACAACCACAGTGGGTCAATACATTGTAATAGTATTGGCAAGTGATACCTTAGTAGAATATTAGCATCTAGTTACTACATGAATTTGGCTAAGTGTAGCTTAGGCTTGCTTTGCTCAAAATAGGTTTTACCTATCAGTTGAAAACACTAAGTTTTTACCTATCTTCTCTTTCCCATGTTGCTTCTTCTTCGGAATGATGGTTCCATTGAACTTTGCAAAACTTGATAGTCTTAGTCTGAGTAACTCTTTCTGCAGTCTCAAGTATCTTGATAGGTTTCTCTTCATAGGTGAGATCACTTTCCAATTGGACCTCTTCCAAAGGTATAGTATCCTTCAAAGAAGTTTCTTCCATTTCTGGATGGCATTTCTTAAGCTGACTCACATGAAACACATTATGAACAGCTGACAAAGACTCGGGCAATTCAATCTCATAAGCTACTTCTCCTTTACGACTCAGATCTTGAATGGTCCAACATATCTTGGTGCCAATTTTCCTTTGACTCCAAATCTCTTCACTCCACGGAGTGGTGACACTCTAAGATAATCTCTATCACCTACTTCATAGGTGACTTCTCTACGCTTAGGATCTGCGTAGCTCTTTTGTCGGGACTGTGCTATCTTTAATCTGTCCTTGACTAGTTTGACCTTCTCTTCAGCTTCTTTGATTAGTTCTGGTCCGAACAAACTTCTTTCTCCCACACCATTCCATAGAAATGGGGTGGTACACTTTCTCCCATAGAGAAATTCAAACGGTGCCATATCAATACTGGCTTGATAGCTATTATTGTAAGAGAATTCTGCGTAAGGTAGACTTTCATCCCAACTGGCTCCATAGTCTAGAGCACAAGCTCTCAACATATCTTCAAGAATCTGATTAGTCCTTTCTGTTTGTCCATCAGTTTGGGGGTGAAAAGCAGTGCTGAATTCCAACCTCGTTCCCAATGACTCATGTAATTGCCTCCAAAAATGGGAAGTGAATTGAGTTCCCCTATAAGACACAATACTTTTGGGTACTCCATGTAGACATACAATTCTACTCATATAGATCTTGGCTAACTTAGCACTTGTGTAAGTTGTCTTCACGGGTATGAAATGAGCCACTTTAGTTAGGCGATCCACTACTACCCAAATAGAATCATATCCTGACCTGGTCCTTGGCAATATGGTGATGAAATCCATACCAATCTTGTCCCACTTCCAATCAGGAATGGGTAGTGGTTGTAACAATCCTGCTGGTTTCTGATGTTCCGCTTTCACTCTACTACATACATCACACAAAGCAATATGTTAGGCGATGTCCTTCTTGAGATTATTCCACCAAAATCTTTCCTTCATATCCATGTACATTTTGGTGTTACCCGGGTGAATGGAATACGGTGAGTTGTGTTCTTCTTGTAAAATCAGTTTCTGAAGCTCCGGATCTTGTGGAACACAGATACGTTTTCCATGCCATAAAGTACCCTGTTTGTCTTCATGGAATCCTTTGGCTTTTCCCTTGCTAATCTTTTCCTTAATCTCTTCAATTTCCTTATCTTCCTTTTGGGCTTCTTTGATCTTGTCCAACAAAGTGGGTTGAACATCCAAAGACATGAGATGTCCCTCAGGCACAATCTCCAATCTGAGATCTCTAAATTGGGCACACAGATCATCTGGCAATTCTCCCTTAGTAAGGCCATTCACAAAAACCTTACGGCTTAGAGCATCTGCTACAACATTTGCTTTACCGGGGTGGTGTTGCAAACTCAAGTCATAGTCCTTGATGAGTTCTAGCCATCTTCTTTGTCTCATGTTAATTTCCTTCTGGGTGAAGATATACTTCAAACTCTTGTGATCTATGAACACTTCACACCGCTTTCCCAAAAGATAGTGTCTCCATGTTTTGAGTGCATGGACAACAGAGGCTAACTCTAAATCATGAGTAGGGTAGTTTACTTCATGAGTTTTGAGTTGTCTTGAGGCATAAGCCACAACTTTCCCTTCTTGCATAAGTACTGGACCTAATCCATGATGACATGCATCACAATATACTTGAAAATCTTTCTCCAAATCTGGCAAACATAGGACTGGTGCTGTCACTAGTCTCTTCTTCAATTCTTGAAAACTGAGTTCACAACCCTCCGACCAAGCAAATTTCTTGTCTTTCTTTAACAATTCTGTCATAGGTTTAGCTACCTTGGAGAAATTCTCAATGAGCCTTCTGTAGTATCCTGCCAAGCCAAGGAAACTACGAACCTCTTTGACTGAGTTAGGTGATTCCCATTCGATACAATGAAACTTTAGCAGGATCAACTGCAACACCATCTCCTGACACAACGTGTCCAAGAAATTCAACTTCATTCAACCAAAACTCACACTTGCTGAATTTGGCATACAGCTTATGCTCTCTAAGCTTATCAAGTATCAAACGCAAATGTCCTTCATGCTCTTCTTTGCTCTTGGAGTAGATCAAAATGTTGTCGATGAAAATGACAACAAATTTATCAAGAAATTCCATGAACACCTTGTTCATCATATTCATGAAGTATGCTGGTGCATTGGTCAAACCAAATGGCATCACGGTATACTCATACAATCCATACCTTATGGTGAAAGTTGTCTTAGGTATGTCGTGTTCCCTTATTTTGAGCTGGAAATAACCTGACCGGAGATCGATCTTTGAGAACACACAAGCTCCTTCTAACTGATCAAACAAGTCATTGATTCTTGGCAAAGGGTATTTGTTCTTGATAGTCACCTCATTGAGTGAACGGTAATCTATGCATAACCTTTGACTTCTATCTTTCTTTTCCACAAACAAAACTGGTGCTCCCCAAGATGAAGAACTTGGTTGGATAAATCCTTTTTGCAACTGTTCCCCAAGTTGCTTCTTGAGTTCTTTCAACTCATCAACTGACATCTTGTACGGTCTCTTTGCTATTGGTCCAGATCCTGGTAGCAAATCAATGAGAAATTCCACATCTCTATCAGGTGGCATTCCCTATAATTCTTCCGGAAACACATCCGGATATTCACTCACAATTGGCACACTGTCCATGCTAACCCCCTTAAGAGAATTTAGCTTACTCCTTTTTTGCCTCAAAGTTGGTCTTGAATCTGATCCTCTTATTTTCTAGAGTTGTGAGTGAGACAGTATGATTGGCACAATCTATCACTCCCTTGTGCTTAGTCATCCAGTCCCTTCCCAAAATAACATCCAATCCTTGGGAGTCTAGGATTATCAAGTTAACGGGAAACTTATACTTCCCAAACTCTATAACTAGATCATGACATCCTGAATTCACTATCATTTCTCTGCCAGGAGAACTTACTTTTATAGGAGACCCAATAGTTTCTACCGGTAGTTCATTTCTTTCAACAAATGCTCTTGATATGAATGAATGAGATGCACCAGTATCAAAGAGAACAAATGCTGGAACAGAATTGAGTTTGAACTTACCAGTAACAGCATCAGGTTCCTCATATATTTCGTCCACATTGATGTGGTTCACCTGTCCCTTTTGAAAAGGGTTGGGCTTGTTGGGTCCTTCAACTTTCTTTTCTGGGCATTGATTTGCATAATGCCCCATCTTCTTGCACTTGAAACATTCAACCTGACTAAGATCTTTCTTGACAGGCTGGCTTTCCACTGCCACTTCCACTGTGGTGGCTCTTATATCCACCCTTGTGATTCTTGTACTTATCGTTGTCATGACTGTGGTTGTGCTTGTTGTCATGATAACGGTTGTGGTTGTGGTGCTTGTTGAACTTCCGATGCTTGTGGGAACTAGAACTCCCACAGTAATCATAATGGGAACGCTTGTGGGATGATCCCGAGCTGTGCTTGTCAGAGTGCTTTCTCTTCCTGCTTTCAACTTGTTTCATCTTGCTCTCCAAAATAGCAGCCTTGTCACAAAGAGACTGGTATGTGGGAACATAGGCCACAACTAACTGCAGGTTCAGTTCATCATTCAATCCTTCAAGGAACTTTTCCTTCCTCTTAGCATCCGTGTCAACTTCATCCGGTGCGTATCGCGCCAGATTATTGAACTCCTCAATATATTCAGCCACGCTGCGGTGGCGCTGCTTCAGGTTATGAAACTATTTCTTCTTCAAACTCATCACTCCGGATGAGATGTGAGCAGTACGGAAACCATCTTCAAAGATAGCCCATGTCACATCCGCAATGGGAGTGGTGATCTGGAAGTTATCACACCAAGTGGCTGCTGGTCCTTCCAACAAGTGAGCTGCAAATCTGACTTTCTCTTCATCAAAACAGCCAACAGTTACTAAGTCCTTGTTCACAGAGCGTAGCCAATCATTGGCCACCATAGGATCAGTAGTTCCTGAGAACTTTGCTGGCCTCAGTCTCAAGAACCTGGTAAGCATGTCAAAACCCGGTGGGTTGTTCTGATTGTTGTTGTTATTGTTGTTATTGTTGTTGTTGTTGTTCTGATTCTGGATGAACGTAGTCATCATTTGCATCAGCTGAGTCTGAGCTGTCATCATTTGTTGCATCTCAGGGGTGATGTTGTTGTCGGGGTTGGGATTGGCACGTCGGGGAGGCATCTGTGGTTTGTTCAATAGAGATAAGAATGAGATACCCATATATGCTAACATGCACAATACATCACATAAACAATCACCAAACATGCATCATAATAATAAAAGTTCAACAACATAGACAACAAGTTTGCAAAGTAAGCACACCAATAGCAAGCCATCCACATGTTGGATGGTCATTGCGACTCAATAATCAAAGACATGATAAATAAAGGTAAATGAGTAGTCATCACTACTCCTCGGCATCAACCTCCTCCTCAACAAATGTAAGACCTGCATTCTCCATAGCGGTCTTGTATTCCTTGACATTGGTGGTCAAGGTCTCTACTTTGGCTTTGAGAGCCCTCTTATGTGAACGAAGCCTCTCAATCACAGTCTGCTGATGCTCGAGCTCGAAGTCCTTGGACTCTAGTTCTGCAGTCATGTCTCGAATCCTCTTGTTCCTATCTTGGACTCGCTTCTCTTGACTCTTGAATTTTCTGTCCTGACTCTCAAACTTGGCCTCCATCTCTTTGACTATCTCATCTTGCTCCGCGAAGAGCTTGTCCTTCTGACGAAGCTGCACCTAGAGTTCGTCATTGCTAAGCATGACGTTGGTCCTATCAGTGTCTATGTGCCTAAGAAGAACCTCTAAGTCCTGGAGGTATAGACGAATCAGCTCTGCTGTCTCTCTCGAAGTATCCTCAAAGTCAATGGCCTCACCATCATCATCATGTCTACCAAAGGTGTGGAAGTGAGTACCTCTAACCTCTCGAGAGTGTCTCCCTATAAGACGTCCTATCAAATCCTGCATGACTACCTCAAGGCCTCTCTCCTTGTCGCCATGCATGAGCTTGAAGATGATGGCCTCTGTGGCTGGCTCAGTCTGGCGCCCTGGCTGATTGACCTTGAAGCCCCAAAGGTCTTTCCTCTCAAACTTGGTGAGGGGAAGCATCATGATAGTAGGAAGAGGGAGATTGAGCAGGCTAGTGAGCTCAATAATACGAGGGCCAAAACGAGTTCCCTTGAACTCTTCAGCCGTGCTGATAGTAACATTAGGCATCTATTTATAAGATAGAAAAAGTTAGGATCAATACAATTTAAGACAATTCACAAGATAAGGCATCACATGCATAACATTGTCAAGCAACACTCAAATCATAACATACATAATACAAGCAACCTAGTTTCACTATAACTTAGGCAAAACTTTGGAAATGTAATGATAAATGTGGTGGTCCAACTAATAAGGCTCAACTCATCTTTCACTTTCTAATCTAAAGGCTAACAATGCATCCTTCTATCAAAAGAGATGAGAAAAGAAGATTAGAAAAGTTTGCTAGAAGAATAAGACAAGTGTGGAAGTTGTTGAAATTTTTTCCTTAGTGGCTTCCAATCCTAGGGCCATAATCCTACAAGCAACACAGTGCTCTGATACCATCTGTAAGATCCCTCCTTTGTAAAGGAAAGGATCCCTATGATTGCAATGCTAGTCCCTGGATCAATGCTAGCATCCACAGTTTAATATGAAGTACACAGAAACAAAGGTCATTATTACAATTCATTCTAGAGACAAACATAGTCTTTACAACTCCATGGCCACAGGCCTAGTACAAGAGTTTAAATATGTAATAAGATAAATAATTCTTCATCTTCATGTGCCACAGGCAAGCATGTTGAGTGTAGACTCATGATTCTTAATCATCATCAGAATAACCTGCAACATCACAAGTTACAGCCACAGTGGGTCAATACATTGGAATAGTTTTGGCAAGTGATACCTTAGTAGAATATTGGTGGACTAAAATATTATATGCATTTTGGCTAAGTGTAGCTTAGGCTTGCTTTGCTCAAAATAGGTTTTGCCTATCAGTTGAAAACACTAGGTTTTTCTTTGTCAAAATCTTTCCCAAGGAACCACCAATAGACATTGGGGTCCTTCACCCTTGTTCAACCACAAGTTTTTACTTATAAATTGGGATGAGGAGATTCTTGATAGCTTCCATGTCTTGATGCTCAAGTTGTCCAATACCAGGGACATGGCTAAGTACTTAGATTCTTCCATCTGCAGAGGTTGTGCACTTTCCCGACAAGACTTGATTTTCACCAAGACAGGACCTTTCACAAGCCTTCCCTTATACCAAATGGACATGTTCCAACCTATCATCCCACTACCACACCCTGTCCAAATGGCTAAGTTATTGCAACCTATATGATCCAGGCAGAGCCCATATTGCCAAGTGGCTGCACTAGAAGCTTCTTAACATTTGGCCTCTCAAATCCCTTTGTTCCTGGGTGGCTTTCCACAAGTGAGATACACAAGGTAAACCATAGAAATGGCCTTGTGTAACCACTCAACATAACCCATTCCTTCCATTCCACCCAGGTGTTTCATTCACTTAGTTGTTTTATTAAACAAAAACATAGTCCAAAGACTTAGAAATATTTATCCATAGCATGAATATATAACCTCCCTTGGTTGCTACTAGCTAGGCTAAGCATGGCATTGTTAAGACTTAGAAATATTTCTAGCAATTCTACAACTACTAGGATTTCCCAAGCACAGCATATAGATCAAAAATATCCATGCAAGACTAGCAAAAATTTTCTAGTGCATATTTGAAAACATAGGAATAAAATCATGAAGCACCACTTGCCTTGGTAGTTTGGAGAGTAGCTACAATCCTCACAGTCACAATCACTATTTGCACCAAAATCTACACATAAAATGATAGCACCAAATCACATACAAAACAAATACACCAAAAATATATGGATGCATGCAATATGATATGTGATGATTTTATATACTCAACAAGACAAGTGCACAGTACTGATTCATAAACAAGTTCAAAACTTGCCAAACAACCTTTATTTGAACATTAAAACATTTCTCAAATAATTAATATACACAAAATAGGCCTACACATGTTTTTGTAAAAATAACCATTTTAACAGAAACAAAACATTAAACACATTGCATATATGGAAAGGGCTTTCTCTCCTGATTCCATTGATATAAAATTTGTCAAATCTGGACGTGGAAATCAAAAGCTATGAATTAAACAAGTTTAAACATCTAATAGATCTAAATACAGATTTTAAATCAAACTCACAGACACGCGGCGTGTTCCTATTGGTTGATACCGATTCGTGTGGATCGATCAATGAGGGCCGGTAGATTTAAGTGGCAGCGCACGGTCAGATCTACGCGTAACGGTTCGAGTAAGTGATCTAATCCTGAGCCAACTGGCGGCAGCGGCTCTGTCAGAGTCGTTGCCGACGTTCTAGGTCGCGCGGGAGAGGAGAAGGGGCTTACTGTGTTCGCCGTGTGCTGCTGATGCTCAAGGTGGGCTTCGATGGCGAAGGAGCGCGCAGAGGTGGTCTCTGGAGCTCGTCGGAGTCGTGCACGACGTCGGGTCCTTGCAGACGGAGTTGTTGCCGACGCTCTGGACCTTCCTAGTACAAACCAGAGACATCAATAGCTGCGCGAGGTCAAGGCAACCTAGTCGTATGCAAGAGGGTTCAAGGGGCGCTCAGAATTTACCGTAATCGATCGCCGGAGTTGAGTGTCGGCTCTGGTGGTTGCGGCCGTGAACGCAAACGGCGACCTGGGTCACGAGCAGGCAAACTAGGGGCGTTAGCAGATGCACAAGGACGTGGCGGTCACGCTCGTTTGAACTAGAGGCAGAGGGGCGGTCGGAGCTTACCGGAATCGCCCGCCGGAGTGCGTCTATGCAGCGGCGAAGAGAGTTCGAATACGCGCAGCCTGGTGGCGGAGTGGTGGCGCTAGGTGAGGGGAAATGCTCGCGGTGCAGAGGGGGTTAAATATCCAGGAGGGGGGCGGCGATTACGCGCTGCATCAATGGCAATAACGCAGTGCAAAGCATCGTGGGCGCCTCGGTATGCGTTGATTGGGGACGGCGCTGACGGGGCATGGTGGGGTCTGGTTGTCAGCGGGTGGGTGCACACGGGTGCAGTGAGAAAAAGAGAAGAAAGGGGAAACCCGGGTGGGCTGTTTTGCTTACTGGGCTAGAATGCTAGCGCCAGGCCCGGTTAGGTTTTCTATCTCTTTTTCTTTTTCTAGGTTGATTTTCAGGAAACATTTTCAAATGATTTCAAAACCATTTGAATTCAAACCTTTTTCTGAATTTTTGCAGAGTGTAACACTCATAATTCTGGGCATAAAATCATGTGGTCTCTCTGTATTAGCTTGGTCCTATTGATCAAACAAAATAAACAGTGGCTTAGCACTTGATTTGATCAAGTTTTGAATTTGGTTTTAAATCCATATTTGTTTTGTAAATTTTGGTTTAAGCACTAGCAATCAAGCAAAACAATCTAAGAGCAACAAGGTTTGGTTCTTGAACAAATAACCCCTCATTGGAAAGTAGCATTTGATTTAATGTTGATCACATAAAATCATAGCTCTCAAATTCTGTTTTCTTTCAAATAAGTTTGAGTTTTGATCCCTAAATGATATGCATGCATTCATGATATGAAATCTTTGAAAACATGATTTTAGGTATGTTACAACATCAAACACCACTTCGTAATTGTGTGGTTATAAAGGTGGCATTAGGTATTCTGAAAGTATGTGTTGAGGCACATGGATCAAGAGTGGGATTTGTCCATCCATATGACGGATAGATATACTCTAGGCCCTCTCGATGGAATGTCATCCAATTGGCTTGCATGCATGTGACTAGGTCACAAGGGATGTCATATCACGGAACGAGTAAAGTGTACTTATCGGTAACAAGGTTGAACTAGGTATAGAGATACCGACAATCAAACCTCAAATAAGTAAAGTATCATGAGACAAAGGGAATCGATATCGTATGTAAATGGTTCACTTGATCATGAAGTCATCGTTGAAATGTGTCGGATCCATTATGGATTTCCATATCCCACTAATGGTTATTGATCGGAGAGGTGTCTCGATCATGTCTGCATAGTTCATGAACCATAGGGAGACACACTTAAGGATTCGATGTTGTTTAGTAGATATGGAATATGAGTTGGAGACTGAATGTTGTTTGGAGTCTCGGATTGGATCTAGGACATGACGAGGATATCTGGAATGGTCCGTAGAATAATATTCGTTTAAGGAAAGTCAAATCCGGGGTTCGGAAATGTTTTCGCTGGTTTGATCGGAAGCTTCTAGAAGGTTCTGCAAGGTCCACCACCCCGGAGGGGGGCACTTGGGATGCACCATGCCCTAGTGAGGCTAGCAGAATCAAGCCCTAGGTCAGGTCGGCCAAGACTAGGAAGAGAGATACAAACTCTAGTTTGACTAGTCAAATCCTAGTGGAGGAAGGAAAGGAAACCTTGAGGGCAAAGGTTTCCCTTTCCCTCTCCTTTCCACCGGCCATGAGGAGTTGGGGGTGGACTCGGCTAGGGCTGGGAACCCAGCCCGCCTCCACTCCAACCATATAAGGAGGGGTGGGGGCGCCCCCTACTACCTCACACAAAAACCCTAGCCGTTGACGCCTCCCCTCTCTCCTCCATACACTGCTCCGGCTTAGGCGAAGCCCTTCAGTAATCCCTTCTCCTCCAACACCACCACCACACCGTCATGTTGTTGGGATTTTGAGGAGATCTACAACCTCCACTGCCCTGCTAGAACAAGGGAGAGGAAGGTCTTCATCGACTACCGTACGTGTGACCGATTGTGGAAGCGCTGCTGGAACATGGCGCCGGAAGGATCGTCTACGTGATCTGGAGATCGGCATGTGATCAACTATATCAACCACGAGATCCAAATCTCATTAAATGCTTTGGATCTTTGAGGGTTAGTTCTCTACAATCTCGTTGCACCAATCTCATAGAATAGATCTTGGTTTTGTGTATTCTCGTGATAGAAATTTTTTGTTTTCCATGCTGCGAACCCTACAGTGGTATCAGAGCCGACTCTATGCGTAGATTTGTTGCACGAGTAGAACACAATGGTTTTGTGGGCGTTGATGCTTTTGTTGTTGCTTGTTTTTTGTGTACTTTGTGATATGTCGGAAACGTATCTATAATTTTTGATGTTCCATGCTTGTTTAGTATCTACTTTTATTTGCTTTGTCCAAACTTTGAGGTGTTTTTTACATGTTTTATGGTACTAACCTAGTAACAAGTTGCCACAATGCCAGTTGCATGTTTTCTGTTGTTTTTGGTTCCAGAAAAATTAGTAAGGAAATATTCTCGGAATTGGATGGGACAAAAGCCAAAGTTAATATTTCATCGAGGAGAACACGGATTCCAGAGGAGAGACGGAGGGGCGCCACAGGGTGGCTACACCCCCCCAGGCGCGACCTAGGGTGGGCCCGTGCCTGGGCAGGGTGTGGGCCCCCTAGCCACCTCCCAGCCTTGCCTCTTCTCCTATAAGAAGCCCCCAATGCCATAACCTTAAACACCCGATCAAAATTCCACGAAACCGTCTGTAGCCGCCGCCACCATCGTCCCTAGATCGGGGGGATCTAAAGATCTTCCCGGCACCCTGCCGGAGGGGAGATCATCCCGGAGGCTTTCTTCTTTATCATGCCAGCCTCCGGTATGAAGCGTGAGTAGTTCCACCTTAGACTACGGGTCCATGTAGTAGCTAGATGGTTGTGTCTCATCCTTATGCTTTCATGTATATATCTTGTGAGCTCCGTTCATGACCAAGATCTAATATATTTGTAATCATGCATGTTGTGTTTGCAGGGATCTGATGGAAATTGAGATTACTATGTCAGATTGATTAATGGTTTTGTCTTATTGATTCTATCATGTATGTGTTGTTTGGGATCTTGCATGCTCTTCGTTGTTAGTAGCTATCTTGGCCAAATAGTTTCTAGTGACTCCAACAAGAGGGGGTATTTATGCTCGATAGTGGGTTCATGCCTCTATTTATCAAGGGAAGTGACAGAAATCTCTTCGATTGTAGATGTGTTGTTGCCACTAGGGAGAAAACAACGATCTCTTGTTCATGGAACAAGTGGATTGTTTACCTTACACACTTTGCTTAAAGCAGTTGTTTGTTGCTTGCAACTTAATACTAGAGGGGGTTCAAATGATAACCTAAAGGTGGACTTCTAGTCATAGATGCAGTTGGATGACGGTCTATTTATATTGTTATATTTCCCAATCGAATCTCATAGGATATTTTTGTATAGTATTGCATTGTTATGCCTTGCTCAGTCCTGTCAATTGCCTTGTTGTAATTTGTTTACCCTGCATGCCATGTTTGTTTATCGAAGGAGAGAACCTCTAGTGAACTATGGACCCCGGTCCAATCTTTACCATTGATACATCTTCCACTATTACTGTTTACTTGCTGCAAACCATCATCACCTTCCACACTATACATTTAATCCTTTGTTACAGCAAACCGGTGAGCTTTACAACCTCACTGTTCGTTGGGGCAAAGTCTTGAGTTTGTGTTGTGCAAGTTTCCACGTTGCTTGCAACACCTTTGAGATGTTTCCTTCCTCCTACTGGTTCGATAACCTCGGTTTCTTACTAAGGGAAGACTTGTTGATGTGCTCTTCACACCTTTCTCTTGGGGTTTCCAACGAAGCGCTCCCACGTCAACACCGGGCGCCATCACTTTGCATCTTGCGGGATGGTGGGATGAAGCGGCACGGGCTAACCTTACATGTCATCATACATGAGACTTCTCCATGCTCAACATGCAACTTGCATTGCACAAGTGGCTTTGAGGGTGTCTGTCTCTCCCACCATAGTGAAGATTAAATTTTCAATAGGCACTAGAGAATACTTGTATCACTGTTGTGGTTCATGTTCTTAAGTTAGAATGTTTCTTATGCGAAATCCCCAGCCATGTAAAACATGCAAAGAAAATTTGAGGCGTCTAACTTATTGTTGCAAGGATTTTGTTGTGATGTGATATGGCCATGATGTGATTGTGATTATATATGATGTATGCAATGATCCTTATTGTAAGTTGGCAACCAGTGGGAGCCTTATGGTTGTCTTTAAATTTCGTTTAACACATGTGTGTCTATTCATCAAAGTAGTTGTAATAGTTGTTGTTGGTGGAGGACAACCATGAAGCGGCGCCATTGACCTTGAAGCCACGTCGGTGATGATGGAGATCATGTTCGTGCTTTGGAGATGGAGATCAAAGGCACAAGAAGAAAGGCCATATCATATCACATATTATGAATTGCATGTGATGTTAATCCTTTTTATGCATCTTGTATTGATTAGATTGCGATGATACCATTATAAGATGATCCCTCTCACTAAATATCAAGTATTAAAGTGTTCATCCTTAGTGGGCACCGTTGCTAAGACTCGTCATTTTGAAGCACGACGTGATGATCGGGTGTGATAGATTCTACGTGTGCATACAACGGGTGCAAGCCAGATTTGCACATGCGAATACTAAGGTTAATCGTGACGATCCTAGCATGTACAGACATGTCCTCGGAACACGGAGTACCAAAAGGTAAAGCATGATTCATATGATTGATATGATGAACATGTTGATTGTTCGCCTTTGAAGCTACATCATCTCTCATGATGATCGGACTTGGTGTAGTGGATTTGGTTCGTGTGATCACTAAAACAATGTGAGGGATGTTGTTTCGAGTGGGAGTTCACCTAGTTAATTTAAGTATTAAATATGAACACAATTTATCATAAACTTAGTCTAAACTCTTTGTAAATATGTTGTAGATCATGGCGGCTCCTACCATCAATTTTAATGCGTTCCTAGAGAAAGAAACGTTGAAAATAATGGAAGCAACTTCGCGGAATGGTTCCACAAGTTGAGGATTTTCCTCAATGTTGGTCAGTTGACCTATGTGCTGGATGCACCGCTGGATGACCTTCCTGCAGTTGATGCAACTGATGAGGTGAAAAATGTTTTCCTAACTACGAAGAATCAATACTCCACAGTTCGGTGTGCCATCTTTTACGGTTTGCAAATCGGACCTTCAGAAGCTCTTTGAGAACCGTGACCCTCATGATATTAGCAATGATCTCAAAATGATATTTGAGACTCACGCGGCCGTGGAAAGCTATGAAGCTTCCGAGAAGTTCTTTAACTCCAAGATAGAAGAGGGCAGCTCCGTTAGCGAGCATGTGCTTAAGATGTCTGGGCATGCTAATAAACATGCAGATTGGGAATAATGATTCCTAACGCATTGGGTACTCATCGTGTCCTCCAATCACTTCCACCTAGTTACAAGAACTTCTTGATGAACTAAAACATGTAGCGCATGGATAAGTCGTTGCCTGAACTCTTCTCCATGTTGAAGTCTGCGGAAGTAGAGATCAAGAAAGAGCACCAAGTGTTGATGGTCAATAAGACCACCAATTTCAATAAGGGCTGCATGAAAGCTGCCGCGCCTACAAAGAAGCCCAAGGATGGTCCTAAGCCTGATACTGAGTGCTTTTACTTCAAGGGTGAAGGTCACTGGAAGAAAAATTTCCCCAAGTACCTGACAGATCTGAAGAACAGCAACATCAAGAAGAAAGGTATATTCGATATACATGTTATTGATGTGTATCTTACTAGTAATCATAGTAGTGCCTGGGTATTTGATACTGGTTCGGTTGCTCATATTTGTAACTCAAACAAAATAAAGCGAGACTAGCGAGAGACAAGGTAACGATGCATGTTCGAAATGTCTCCAAGGTTGAAGTGATCGCTGTCGGCATGCTCCCTCTTCATCTACCATCGGGATTAGTTTTAAGTCTAAATAATTGTTATTTGGTGCCTGCGTTAAGCATGAACATTATATCTGGATCCTATTTGTTGCTAGACGGTTAATCGTTTAAGTCCGAGAGTAATGGTTGTTCGATTTATATGAGTAATATCTTTTATGGTCATGCACCTTTGATAGATGGTATATTCTTATTAAATATCGATAGTAGTGATACACATGTTCATAATATAAATGCTAAATGAATGAAATTGAATGCTAACTCCACATATATGTGGCACTGCCGCCTTGGTCACATTGGAGTTAAGCGCATGAAGAAACTCCATTCCGATGGACTTCTTGAATCACTTGATTTTGAATCACTTGAAAGATGCAAAGCATGTATGATGGGAAAAATGACTAAGACACCATTCTCTAGAATAATGGAGCGAGCTATGGACTTATTGGAGATCATACATACCGATGTGTGAGATCCAATGAGTGTGGCATCGCGCGGTGGATATCTTTAGGTAAAAGCTAACTATCTGGGTTCGATTGGAAGGAAATCCTCGGACCATCCGGGTGCCGTCGATCTCATCTTGTTGAAGTGATCGGTTTTAAAACTACCCCACCCACCATTAATTATGTATCCCCACTAATTAAGCCTCCCCTAATCTACCTGATGGGGATATACCAACCGGGGTATACCAGCGGGACGTTTCCTACTGCCCAAGCTACCAGCGAGTGGGCCTGCAGGACGGCGATTGGATCGAGACTTGACAAGGACCCAGGCGACTGGAAGCTGGAGGCCCAGAAGCGTAGCTAGGCCCAGTCGGATTAGGTCAAGAACCCTCTGAATCCTTAACTAATTTGGCTGTAGATCTGTAAACCCTAGTGAGGTGAACCTATATAAACCTCCTTAGGGTACGCATAGAGGACACGTTCCATCATACACCCCAGTGACTCGCCGCCTAGTCGTCGAGATCGCTCTTGTACTCTCACCATAATACAATCTAAAAGGAGTAGGTCTTTACCCTTCGGGGGCCCGAACCTGGGTAAACCCTTGTGTCTCTGCCCTCATCTCGCATCGCAGATGGCTGGCCGCCCTTGCCCTTTGTTCTACTACTCGCTGCCGATTGCAGCATCTGCCGTGGCCATTCCCACGATAGTGGCGCCCACCGTGGGGCCTAGCCGGTCAGGCCTGTGTTCTGCGGTGAGATCCAATCTGCCCATCAACGAGATGATCGCCACCGGCCGCATGATCGCGATCGGAGAGATCCTCCAGTTCTTGCTGAGCAGCTACGTCCCGGCGGCGCGCCCCGTCACGTACAGCGTGATCATGCTGGTCAGCACGATCAGCCTCTTCGTTGGCTTCATCGACATCATCGTCTCAGAGGACTCGGCTCGCATCCGCGAGTCGCCACCATGCGACCGGCTCTCCGAGAGCCAGGTCCGCACCATCCACCGCCTCGCCTCCGAGTACGACTCGGCCAACAATAACGTGGTCGAAACCACCATGGTCACGGACGACGCGGCCCTCAACGCCGACGCCGACTCGGCAACCCCGGCGTCAGCCGCCGGATCCATCATCACCGCGTCATCTTCGGGCTCCATCACCCAGGTCTCCAACATGGGAGACTTTAAGGACCCCTCCATTCTTGGGATCTTCGACTTCGACTCCGGGTCGGAGAACTCTGGCGACTTCCACTTCGGATCCGGTCGCAACGTCGCGGCCTACATGGCGAACAGTGCGGACGGCCCGCCAGACCCTTTCTCCATGCTGATCCCGCCGACCGCGGCGGAAATGGAGGTCGAAGAACTCCGCCTACGATTGGAGGAGGCGGTCGGCAAAGAACAAGCCAATGGCGAAAAATTTCGCCTCGAGCAAGTGATGGCGCAGGAACTTTCGCGCCACCACCAGCTCTGCATCAGGTCGCGCCTGAACCCCACCGTTCAGGGCCGCGCCCTGAACTTCGACGATGAGAACGACCCGGCCCGGATGGCCGAGCGCGCGATCTACGAGAATGCGCCGCTAGGAGGGAGCTCCTGACCACTACCAGGAGCGACGGCCAACGGCGCCCCCCACCACCACCAGGTCGCATGCCCCCCCGGGACCAGCCAAGAATCCTGGTCTCCTCGCAGGAGCGAGACGCGAATGGCCTCCCGCTGCTCTCCACCCCGATGGACAACGTCGTCGCGAGCCGCAATCGACAACATCAACATGACCGGGGAAGGCGCCCTGCAGATCTAATACGCCAAGGCTCTACTCTCCAAGGCCGTCGAGCAACAAAACGCGGGAGCCGACTCATAGGGTCACATGTACTCGCGTTCGTTAGGTAGCAGGGCGGCCTCGAGCGGGCGCCCAATGGTGGTAAACACCTTGAACTGCCCACCACCCGAGCCCGTACAGCTCCAACACCGACCCGCACACACGGCACTCTCCACCAACAACCCGCGACCGGGAAACAATTTTGTCACTGCCAACGGGCAGCCAGTCGACGCGCGAACCCACATCATCAACAACCAGAGCTGGCGCGCACGCCAGCCCGACGACTTGAGGCATATCCTCACCAACCGCCGCGACGGTGAACCAAGGGGATCGCTAAGCCGAGTCGGACCCCAGTGCTTCGGACCGATGATTCGAGGCGAAAAATACCCGGAGAAATTCAAGGCGCCAAAGTAGATAGAGAAGTACGACCCCTCATACGACCCTTCCGTGTGGCTGGACACGTACCTCATGGCGATGGGAATCGCCGGCCACACCGACCTGCTCGCCGCCCGCTACCTCCCCCTGATGATGGAGGGAGCGTGCCGGTAATGGATCAACACCCTCCCCGCAGACAGCATAGACTCCTGGGAGGAAATGCACGATGCCTTCGTCAGGAACTTCGAGGGCTCCTACACCCGCGCCACCACCATTGAGGACCTAGAGCGATGCATCTAGGGACCCTGGGAGTCGACCCGCATCTAGGTCCAACGGTGGCAAGACCTGTGGTACAATGCGGCCAGAATCCACCTGGACACCATGATCCACTGCTTCAAGACCTCGTGGCGCTATGAGCCCTTGGTCGCAAAACTCAAGCGGGTGTACAAAACACACAATAGCATACCAGACCTCCTCGATATGGCCAAGCGGTACACGAAGGAGGACCCAAACCAAGAAACCGACGACGAGTCGGGAGGAAATCGCCGCATGAGCGGCCACGACAACAGGAGACAACCCGAGCTACGCTATAGCAACACTCGCCTCACCGGCAAGCGCCATGGTGATGGGTGAGTCGACTTTGTCGCCAACGCCGGGTATGCCCCACGGGAGCCCAAGAGCTTTCGCCGCGACAGAGTCCACCGCCGCGACGACGGCAATTCAAGGAGAAGCCAAGGTTCGACCCCGCGGCTCTCCTTAACCAACCATGTGTGTTCCACTGCAGGGAGGGGAAGCCCGCCACACACACGACCACCGACTGCCACTCCCTTAGGGAGATCGAGAATGCATGGCGTGCAAGGGAAGACCCCGACAACCACCCTCCAAACGGCGGGAAATTCGGTAATGCCGCCGGCTCGCTTCATACCTTCATCGGCTTCAACACAAAGCGCGAGAAGAAGGTCATCGCCCGTGCCATCACCGTCAATGCGGTGTCCCAGGTCGACATCCCCCAGTTCCTCAACTGGTCCGAGCAACAAATCACTTGGATCCGCTAAGACCACTCGCCACGGATCGAATATCCGGGTCGAGTCGCCCTGGTAGTCAAGCCCAAGGTGGGGGACTACTGGCTGCCCAAGATGCTGATGGATGGCGGCAGCTCCATCAACATCCTGTACCTGGACACGTTCTGGCGACTGCGGCTCCCGCAATCGATGATCGAGACGACCTACACCACCTTCCATGGCATCGTCCCCGGTCGGAAGGCGTACCCTATCGGCAAGGTGACGTTGCCAGTCACCTTTGGCACACCAGCGAACTTCCGCACCGAGCGGATCGTCTTCGAGCTGGTGCCTTTCAACAACCCCTACCACTGCGTCCTAGGGCATCAGGCGTTTGCCAAATTCATGGCAGCGCCCCACTACGCGTACAACGCGATGAAGCTCCCCGGGCCGTGCGGCATCATCATTGTCCATGGCGACCCCGACATGGATGCATACTGCAAGGCTAAAGGCGCTGAGCTCGCGGACGCCGTAATAGCCATAGAGGCGAACCACGTGGAGGAGCTCGCCAAGTAGACGAGCGGTGTCAACAACGACAACCCCACCATACTCAATAAGCCCAACTCGGAGGGCGGCAGCTCAACCGCATTCGAGTCGACAACGCACACTTGCACCGTCGAGCTAGTCCCAGGCGACTCCAGCCAGACGGTGACGATCGGAACGGGCATGAGCCCAGCATAGGAAGGCGCGCTCATTGAGATCCTATGTGAGAATCACTGCATCTTCGCATGGAAACCTTCCGACATGCCTGGTCTCCCGAGGGAACTCGCTGGGCACAAACTCAATGCCGACCCCAAAGCGCGACCCGCCAAGCAGTTGTTGCGGCCCTTCAATGAAGAGCGCCGCCGAGCAAACGCCGAGGAGGTGCAGCGTCTACTCGTTGCAGGCTTCATTTGGCCAATCAAATACTCCAAGTGGCTGGCAAACCCAGTCCTGGTCAAGAAGAAAAGCGGGACCTGGAGAATGTGTATCGACTACATAAACCTCAACAGCGCCTGCCTAAAGGAGCAATTTGTCCTCCCGCGGATCGACCAAATTATCGACTCGACTGCGGGTTTAGAGTCTCTATGCTTCCTTGACGCCTACTCTGGTTACAACCATATCAAAATGGCAGTCGAGCACGAGGAGAAGACGGCGTTCATCACGCCATTCGGAGCCTTCTGCTATACCGCCATGACCTTCGGCCGCAAGAACGCCGGGGCAACCTACCAGAGGTGCATGCAGGAGTGCCTTGCGAGTCAAATTGGCCGCAACATCCACGTCTACATCGATGACATGGTGGTGAGGTCCACTCGCCAGGTGGATCTACTCGCCGACCTGGTGGAAACATTCACAAACCTATGAAGGTACAAGATAAAGCTAAACCTAGGAAAGTGCACCTTCGGTGTACCTACTGGACAATTGCTGGGGTACGTCATCTCCAAGCGCGGGATCAAGGCGAACCCTGCCAAGATCAACACGATCGCCCGGCTCGGTAGACCCGAGTTCCTACGCGACGTCCAAAAGTTGGTCGGGCGATTCGCGTCTCTCAGTCGCTTCATCCCCCGGCTAGACGAGAAGGCGATGCCCCTCTATCGCCTAATGCGCAAGAACCCCACGTTCCAGTGGGACAAGGAGGCAGATGACACGCTCCACGCTCTCAAGGAGGTGCTACTCGCGGCACCGCTACTCACCCCCCCCCCCCCCCGTCGACAAGGAGCCCATGGTCGTCTACGTCACGGCATCCGAGCGAGTCGTCAGCGCCATCATGGTCATCGAACGACCAGAGGAGGGCAAGGAGCGCCCGGGTGCAGCGACCTGTATACTACATCAGCGAATTCCTTACCGAGTGGCGCTAGTGCTACCCGCAGTACCAAAAATTGGTATATGCGGTCTTCAGAGCCCAGCTGCGACTGCCGGACTACTTCCATGAGCACCCAATAATGGTCGACTCCTCAGCACCGTTGCAGGACATCATCTGCAACCGTGAGGCGACAGGGCGAGTCGCCAAGTGGGCCATCGAGACCGGAGTCCACAACATCAAGTACGAGACACGCAAGGCGATCATCAAGTCGCAGCTCTCGACACTTTCGCCGATCGAGGAGGCCCAGCATCCAGAGAAACTGCCGTATCTCCATTACTAGTCCCTACACTTCTACGGTTCCAAGAATGTAGATGGTGCAGGGGCAGGGATCGTCCTCACATCTCCAAAGGGCGACAAGTTACGCTACGTCATGTACCTTGACTTCACCCCTGCACCAACAACATGGCCGAGTACGAGGCGCTGCTCCACGGCATGCGAGCAGCAAAGGAGATGAACATCAACCGTCTGCGCTGCTATGGCGACTCCGACCTCGTCGCTAGGCAAGTCGCCGGCACTTGCGATGTAGTCTCCCCCACCATGGCAGCATACCGCCAAGCAGTGGACCAGCTGGGAGGCCACTTCACCGGCTACTTCGTCGAGTGGATCGATCGGCGAAAGAATGAGGAGGCCGACGCACTCTCCCGTATCGGCTTGGCTCGACTCGCGCCGCCCACTGGCGTCTTCCTCAACACCATCACCAAGCCTTCTGTCTCTCCCCCGAGGGAGATTGACATCGGAATTCCGCTGCAACCGGACGCGGCCCTGGTCGCAATGATCGCCGAGCCAAGCGACTGGACCGCGCCATACGTCGCCTACCTGGAGGGAGGCACCCTACCCGCTGACGAAACGGAGGCCCGGATGATAGCACGCCACTGCAAATCCTTCGTCATCATCAACGGAGAGATCCACAAGTGCAGCGTGACCGGCGTGTTTCAACGCTGCGTCCAACCCACAGAAGGACGCAAGATCCTCTAGGACATCAACACTGGCGACTGCGGCCACCACGCTGGCGCCCACTCCCTAGTCGCCAAGGCCATGTGACATGGCTTTTACTGGCTCACCGCACACGCCGATGCGGTCGACATCGTCCAACGCTGCGTCGGGTGCTAGAAGTACGCCAACCAGACTCACTTGTCGAGCTCGGTGCTCAAGACCATCCCCATCACCTGGCCATTCGCCATGTGGGGCATGGACATGGTAGTCCCCTTCAAGAAGGGCCCCTCTAGCTTCACCCAACTCTTGGTCGGAGTCGACAAATTCACAAAGTGGGTGGAGGCCAAGCCAGTCTACAAGTGCGACGGGAAGACCGCCACAAAGTTCCTACGCGAGCTCATCTATCGCTATGGGTTCCCGCATAGCATCATCATAGACAACTGCACCAACTTCGCCAAAGGAGCCATGGCTGAATTCTGCGAGGAGCACAACATACGACTCGACCTCGCCTCAGTCGCCCACCCGGAGTCCAATGGCCAGGTGGAACAAGCCAACCAGAGCATCCTCCACGGCTTGAAGCCGCGACTGCAAGTGCCACTCGAGCGAACTCCTGGGTGCTGGGTCGAAGAGCTCCCCTACGTCATCTAGGTATCTGCACCCCCGTCAACAGGTCGACGGGATTCACCCCCTTCTTCATGGTGTACGGTGCCAAGGACGTCATGCCAATCGGCCTCGAGCACGACTCGCCTTGGGTGGTCAACTACGCGGAGGCTGACAACGAGCTTGCATGCCAAGACGGAGTCGACCAGCTCGACGAAGCACGCGGGATAGCTCGCTCCCGCACCTCCATCTACCAGAAAGGGCTCCACCGCTACCACAGCCGGCGAGTACGGACCCACACCTTCTAGTAAGGCGACCTAGTACTTCGTCTGATCCAGGACAAGAAAGGCATGCACAAGCTCCCCCCCTTGGGAGGGACCATTCGCCATCGGGCAAGTCCTAGGCAACGATGCCTACTACCTAATCGACGTCCGAGGCGATGGAAAGCTTGACGTCAAGCGGCTGTGGAATGTAAACCTCCTACGGAAGTTCTGCTCCTAGAACTCTAGACATGTACTTCCTACCCGCTATGAAATAAAGATGATCGATTCGCACAACTTGTGTCCACTCTCCGTACCTTGTGCCACTCACACTCGTAATAACAGCGCTATGCTACTCATGGAAGTCAACCCTTGGTGACGCGACCGGCATGGACAAGTAGTGAGATACGAGGGCACCGAAAAAACTCGGGCCTCGTATCATCCATGAAAAAAGCCAACCCGGATCCCCATCGGAGTCGCCTCGCTCGACTGGCTTTTTGAGCCAAGACAAGTGCATTCGCTTCCCACAGCGAACCAGTCCTCCACATCCTTGGCGCAGCGACTCGAACGGCCAAGAACCAGGCTCGAGGACTGATGCCAGTCCAAACTGGAGCGACCAGGGAAAAATGCCAAGTATGAGAGCGCGTCCTGGACTCACCACGCGACTGGTCCTACGGATCAGGTGGAGTGACGCGCCTAATACAACGCGCCCCGTCCTCACCTACCTCGGGCATGCGAATCGAACCGCCAATTACCACGCTCGGGGACTCGGCCACCCGACCCCGTTCGCGCCCGGGAAAACAGCTAAGTACAGAGCACCCCTTGGAGTCGCCATGCGACTGGCTTTCCAAGCCATGGCGAGTCGACCTTAACTTACTAACAGTTCAAACAACACACGTAAAAACGAGGTCAACCCCATAAAAGGGCGGATGCGCTCGGGGACTCGCACAACCAACAACCAAATCGAAAAACATCTGCAAAAGAATCCTTGCATTCCTTCAAGCAGCACAACTTGTTTGCTTACAAGGGCAGTTACATATTTATTCTAATTAACACCGATCGGAAAACTATTCTACTCCGCAGGCTTCGATGACGAGGCTCCACCACTCCTACGACAGCGGATAAAAGGAACCCACGGGTTTGACGGGTACGTCGTGTGTTCCCCTGCCATGGCCGCTCGGAATCGTTGCTCCACCTTGAAGTCGCGGTGCGCCGGTTCGGGGTCATTCGGGGCAACGACCGTTTCCTGGTAAGGAATGAGGTCACCCATCGCCCACACCCGGTCAGCGTACACCGCAGCCCGCTCGGTTAGCTTCAGCACTTCGGTGATCTTGACTGCGCCCGTCGACGAAGGGTACCCGCTCGTGACGTCGTCAAGGTCGAAGTCGTTACGAAAGTGTGCGAGCCCAAGGCTCAACGCAGTCGCCACACCACGACGAAAGGCCGACCGCGTCATGAATTCAACCATAGTCGGGGCCTTCTCCAAGTAGCGCCAGACCTCGACGAGGTCACTGGGGATCACCTCGGTGGGCGAGATTTCCTACAGGTACGCCCGGATGCAGGTCGCTGACAACGCGGCAGAATCAACCAGAGTGGTGACGCATTGCCGCGCGTCATACGACTACGCCTCTTCGGCATTATCAGTAATCATGCCTGCAACATACAAGCAAATAATGAGGGAAGCTCCAACAAAATAACGCGACCCGCATGCTTGGGTACTCGCCAAAGAAAAACTCACCAATCAATGGGCGACAACACTCCGTGATGAAGTCCTGGAGATCGGATAGGTCATCCTGCAGTCCGGCGACAAGCGCATCTGATATCCTCCGCTCCTCAGCAGCAGAAGCGACGGCTGCCTTGGTCCTCCCATCGGCCGAGGCCGCCTCCTTGAGATCCCGCTCCAGGTCGGCGATTCGCTTCTCCGCGGTGCTCAAGGACGAATGCGCAACCGTCAGTTCACTCGCTGGAACCAGGCCCTGACGAGCTTTCTCCATCGCGGCTGCGCTATCCTCTACATCAACAAAACCATGAATACGAGAAGAACCAGGTTTATGACCAGCATCAAGAACAACAACCACTCACCCGCAGTTGCTCGAAGCTGCTCGTTCGTTTCACGGACAACGAGGAGCTCCCTCTTCACACGCTCCCTGGCGGCAAGCCACTCCGCCGACTCGTGCTGCAGGCCCTACGCAATCATGGAAGCATCAGCAACGAAAGTCCTAAGTGCCTAGCCGCTGAAATTCAGCGACTAGCCACTCGGGGACTGGACAGAGAAAAAATCCTAAGTGCCTAGCCACTGAAATTCAGCGACTAGCCACTCGGGGACGGGACAGCAAAAACTCCTAAGTACCTAGCTGCTGAAATCCTGCAACTAGACACTCGGGCACTGGACTCCAAAAAACAATAAGAATCTGACCACTGAAATTCAGTGGCCCGATCCTCGGGGACTGGACATACCTGGATGGCGGCACCTAGCATGCCGTAAAGCTCCAGTGCATCCACTGATGGGAGCACGAACGAAGTACGCCCGCGACGCTGCTCGACCTCCGTGCTGACGACCTCAGGCGACTAGCTCGATGGCACCGATGCACTCGCCGTGGAGGCCCTCGCTACAAAGTGAGGGAACATCGCCACAGTGGCTCCCGCACCACTCGAAGGAGGCATGTTGCCCCAACCGAGGCCACGGGCTCTGCCCGCTTTGACTCCGTGTCCACCGTGGCCTTCGGGGCTGCATCCACTCCAATCGGAGCCTCGTTCGAGGCGATCGCTGGCTCGTCCGAAATCGTGACGACCTCGTCGCCCTTTGCCTTCTTTGTGCCTTCAACAGGCGCCTCGGCCTCGTCTCCCTTCCTCTTCTTCGAAGGGTCGACTAGTGCCTCTGCGGCACCCAATGGGACCTTGGCCACCGAAGGGTGACCTATTTTCTTCACACCAGTCCTGCAGAAGAACGCTGTCAGCAAATTCGTGAGTCGGACATTAATCAAGCAGACAAACGAAAGGATTAAGAAACACTCACTTGGCGACTAGGATAAAACGTAGGCCAGTACGAATGCTGGCCGGCTTCTCCAACTCCGGCCCCAGTTTCCGACTGAGGCCCATCTCGAACACACTATGCGCCCAAGACACCGACGGCTTCTTCGAGGACGAGGCTGCGGCAGGATGTTCAGTGGTGATCGCCGCGGGAGCTCCCTTCGGCGGTGAGGTCCCCGCGGCTGGAGCGGCCACCAGCCCGGTGACTAGGACGAAGGGCGGCGGCAATGACACTAACGACATCTTGCCTTCCACAACGGCCGCACCGCCCGCCGCGGTCGCATGCGCCGGTGCGTCGGCTTTAGATTCTTCGGATGCGCTGGTAGCATAGGAGCTACTCGCAGACCGAGGTGGTGATACCGGCTTAGCCGGCTTCTTCTTCTTCGGTGGCGGTGGTTTCTTCTTCGATGGCGTAGCCTCGCATTGCGAGGTGTGCTCGGGGAGCTTGTCATCATCTTCGTTGTGGGCCTCGAGGCTCTTGCTGGCCTCGAGCTCGCGCTGATGCTTCCCGCGAGTCTTGCGGACCGTGCGTGCGGCGACTTCCACGGCCTCGTCGTCATCATCGTCATCACCACCCCCGTTTCTCCTGACATCTCCCTTGTCGGGAGAAGACTCGCTCTCATCCTCGGCAGACGAGTTCGAGTTCTCGTCGTCTGCCGGTGGAAGCCAACCTTCCACCACTTGGAACAACTGCAACAACCAAACAAAATTAGCACGACTGCGAATGCAAAACTGTGACTGCAAGTGCACAGGAAATAAAAGAACTCACTGTCAAAGCATGGAGCTTTGCGGTGTAAGGTGCGACACTGGCCTTCACGTCAAGATACCCCGCCTCGCGATCTTCTTAAAGGCCGAGGTGTAGTCGTTGAGCCTCCATTCGGCTTGGCAGGACTTCGTTGGGTCATCCTTACCCGTATACTCATACATGTAGTGGTTGCGACTGGCCAGAGGCACTACCCGCCGCCCAAACCAGCAATTGTACAAATTGATGGTTTGGAGGCCCTTCTTCTTCAAGTTACGGATCGTCTGCAACATCTCGTCGACGACCATCCGTTGGTCCAACGGGAGCTTGGTGACCTGGAGCCGACGCAGCTCGGGGCGGTCGGCGGAGTACATTGAAAGCGCCACCTCGTCAGCTGGTGGCGACTCGGTCACATAGAACCAACTCTTCTTCCATTCATTTGCCGCCTTCTTCGGCAGCATCAGATCAAAAAAGGACGCCTTCAACTTCAGCTGAAAGGTCAGGCCGCCCGCGCCCAGCATCGGGCCGCCTTCCTCTTCGCGGCCGATCCTCCCATGGAACAGATCTTGCCATAGGGGGGAATACGGCCGGCAACCCAGGTAGCATTCGCAAAACGCCACGAAGATGGCGATTTGGTCGATGATGTGCGGCCCTAGGTCCGATGGTTGGATGCCGTAGTAGGCACAGAAGCGGCGGAAGAAGAGGGAAGTGGGGAATCCGAGACCTCGTTCCAGGTGACTAGTGAAGCAGATGAACTCTCCCTCCCGTGGATCTAGGATGACTTCTCCGGCCGCGGGGATGCGCCATCTCCCGGCGCGGAGGATCCCCACCTCCTCGAACGATTTCAACAGCACTTGCGTGCACTTGGATCTGCCCCATGGCTCCGTTGGAGGCGCCATCGATTGGAGGATTTAGGGCTATGAGTCGCTCTGGTCACTGCGCGGAATGGAGGATCGGGGGTGCGCGAGATCGGAGGAAGTGTGGGAAATGCTCGTCCCTCACCCGTCACTCTCCTTATATAGCGGCTGTTACCCGCCATCTTCGGGGAGCCGTTACCACACGGTAATTACGCCAATATTACCGTTGGATTACCCAACAGATAGTTTGACCAGTGCTGATGGTCCAACTTCGTCTACTCGACTCGCTGTCTTCAGCGACTTGACAATTCGCCGACCTGATCAGCATAACAGTGATTCGACTACTCGCCGACCCATTCGCCAAGCTGTGATTCGACTGGTCATCGTTATTGCGACTAAAATGACTAGTTCTCTCTTTTATTCAGGGAGTCCACCGCCGATTCGACTGGGCGTCCGAATTGGACCCGCATACTCAAACTGCCAATAAACACCTGCGAGGAATCAACAACGGCCTCGGGGACTACTGATGGGGATATGCCGACCGGGTTATACCCAGCAGGACGTTTCCTACTGGCCCAAGCTGCCAGCGAGTGGGCCTGCAGGACGGCGATTGGATCGAGACTTGACAAGGACCCAGGCGACTAGAAGCTGGAGGCCTAGAAGCGAAGCTAGGCCCAGTCGGATTAGGTCAAGAACCCTCTGAATCCTTAACTAATTGGGTTGTAGATCTGTAAACCCTAGTGACGTGAACCTATATAAACCTCCTTAGGGTACGCATAGAGGACACGTTCCATCATACACCCCAGCAACTCGCCGCCTAGTCGTCGAGCTCGCCCTTGTACTCTCACCATAATACAATCTAGCAGGAGTAGGTCTTTACCCTCCGGGGGGTGAACCTGGGTAAACCCTTGTGTCTCCTCCCTCATCTTGCACCGCAGATGGCTGGCCTCCCTTGCCCTTCGTGCTACTACTCGCTGCCGATTGCAGCATCTTCCGTGGCCATTCCCACGACACTACCGCTCCCACCCCCTCCACCATCTGCATCACACGACCCCCTCCATGGCTGCCTCCACCTCCACATCCTCCACTGTCGAGGCGCACAACACGGTCTTGCGAGCGAGGCTGCACCACCGTCCAGGGCCCCACGACCCAACGTAGGTGCATAACTGAGCGCGCTCATTGGCATTAGCTGTGGATCGCGCCCCTCCATACGACGCTCAAGTCCGCACTCACGAACTACCATTGTGCCCTAGTTTTTGGCCATGGCGACGCCGCTGTGGCCCTCAAGTCCCTTGACACACTCATCTAATTACATTCCTACACCTTCACCCTCCCATATCGTGTGCCGGCAGGCATGACGCTCCTCCGTGGGGACACGTCGTCAGGGCAGAACTGATGGCCGGCCGGTAGTAGTAGATGACGGAGGCAGCTTAGCCAGGCTGACAAGTCCTCAATTTAGCCGAAGAAGCGGGTCATTGGCTTGCTTCTACCTCTCGCGGGAGCTCACTTTGACCCTCCAACGACAACACAGTTCAGGAAGAAGGTAAAAGCAACTGAACTATGTCCTAATGTGCCATTTTTCCTACATTTCAAACGGTTGTGAAATCAATTTCCTTATATAGGAAGCACGACCACCATCCCTAATAAGCACCACTGCCATCTAAATGAAGCACAACCATAAAGGAATCATGGTCCAAATTGGCCACTGCATCTGAAGAAGAATAGCAAGAACACATAAGGAAGCACGGCCATCAATGAAAAGTAGCATGAAAACCGTATGAAAAAAGACACACGCCCCGATCAGAATGAAACATGACTACCATCGTAGGAAGCATATTGTCACCATCACCCATGGTGTTTGCATTATGACTAGATCGGAGAAAATCGAGACCTCCATGCCATTTTTTTGTTGTATGGAATTAAAGGAAGAGAGTAGGAAGAAAGTAGCATAACTAATGGAATTTTTTGGCACTAACAATCTTCTAAAAGATGTGATTCATCGTGGGCGGCATAGAAGCACGGTGCTGGTGCAGGAAGAACGTAAACTTTTGTCATGACTAAAACATGTAATTCCAAATTAATATATTTTTTCTATGGAAGCAAATCTCCATTTATAGGAGCAAATATTTATTTATTCAGAAGCACATCTTTGTTCATTTGAAACATGTATGATTATGACAATTAAAGTAATTTTGTTATTGCTGGAAAATATATTCATATTATGGTGGAATCACAGGTTTGGTTAATGGAAGCGGTACTATGATGCTTTTGAAATATTATTTTTTTGCCTTCACCATGGAAGCACAATTCTGTTTGTTGCATTAGAACCTGATTTGTTTGATCTAATAGAGAAATCCTTATATCACCAAAGCACCTTTCGATCACATGGGAAGCAAACTCTATTAGAATTTGCAACAAATTTGATTTCATAAGAGTAATTAATCTATTCAAAATCCCAAAATAGTTTCCTAAAACTCAGAACAAATTGGGAGTAATTACTAATAAATTTTACTTAATTAGTGTTAGCAAGATTGGGCGAATTTTGGGGAGTAGCTTTAGGAAGCAGATCCCGTGAATTAGTAACCCATGCACACGCTTCAGTGGGTCATGATCGCACGGTTTAGACCAAAAGGATCCTACGGTTCTAGTGTGGTCTGATAGGAAGCTTGAAATCGGCTTCTGATTCCTAGTGTTACCCATATATTTATGTTCTTACTTTCATGGATGACTTTAGTAGATATGGGTATATCTACTTTATGAAACATAAGTCCGAAACTTTTCAGAAGTTTAAGGAATTCCAAAGTGAAGTAGAAAATCAATGTAACAAGAACATCAAGTTTCTGAAATCTTATCATGGAGGTGAGTATCTAAGTTACGAGTTTGGCATTCATTTGAAGAAATGCGGAATACTTTCACAATTAGCGTAATGGTGTGTCCAAACGTCGTAATACTCTCTTAGATATGGTTCGTTATATGATGTCTCTTATATATTTACCGTTATCATTTTTGGGTTATGCATTAGAAACAACCGGATTCACTTTAAATAGGTCTCCATCTAAATCCGTTGAAATGACACCGTATGAATTGTAGTTTGGAAAGAAAACTAAGTTGTCGTTCCTTGAAGTTTGGGGTTGCGAAGCTGATGTAAAGAAGTTACAGCCCGACAAGCTTGAACCCAAGGCAGAAAAATGTGTCTTCATAGGATACCCTAAAGAAACAATTGGGTATAACTTTTATCATAGATCCGAAGGCAAAGTTTTCGTTGCCAAGAATAGATCCTTTCTTGAGGAGTTTATCTCGAAAGAAGTGACTGGAAGGAAAGTAGAACTCGACGAGGTTTTTGAACCTTCTCTCGGTTTTGAAAGTAGCACAGTGTCGGAAGATGTTCCTGTGCTGTCTGCACCAATAAGAGAGGAAGCTAATGATAATGATCATGAAAGTTCGAACGAAGTTACTACAGAACCTCACAGGTCGACGAGGGTTCGTACCACTCCAGATTGGTATGATCCTATTATGAACTTCATGTTGGTGGACAACACCAACGACCCTGCGACGTATGAGGAAGCAATGATGAGCCCAGATTCCAACAAATGGCATGAAGCCATGAAATCCAAGATTGGATCCATGTACGAAAACCAAGTGTGGACTTTGGTGGACTTACCGGATGGCCACAAGGATGTCGAGAACAAATGGATTTTCAAGGAGAAAACAGATGTTGATGGTAATGTAACCATCTATAAATCTCGACTTGTCACGAAATGGTTCTAAAAAATTCAAGGAGTTGACTACGATGAGACCTTCTCACCGGTAGCGAAGCTAAATTCTGTGAGGATTTTGTTAGCAATCGCTGCATATTATGATTATGAGATATGGCAGATGGATGTCAAAACGGCATTTCTCAATGGTGACATTGAAGAAGAGTTATATATGGTACAGGTTTTGTCGATCCTAAATATGCTAACAAGGTATGCAAACTTCAACGGTCCATTTATGGATTGAAGAAAGCATCCTAGAGCTGGAATGAACATTTTGATAAGGTGGTCAAAAGCTTTGGATTTATACAAACTTATGGAGAAGCTTCTATTTACAAAAAAGTGAGTGGGAGCTCTGTAGAATTCCTAGTACTATATGTAGGTGACATATTATTGATTGGGAATGATATAGAACTTCTTAAAAGTGTCAAAGACTATTTGAATAATTGTTTTTCAATGAAGGATCTTGGCGAAGCGGCATACATTTTAGGCATCAATATTTATAGAGATGGATCAAGACGCTTAATAGCGCATTCACAAAGTATATATTTGGAAAAGGTTCTAAAGAAGTTTGGAATGAAAGAAAGCAAGAAAGAGTTCTTCCCCATGTTGCCTACTACAACCTTGAGTAAAACTCAAGGTCTAGCTATGACAGAAGATAGAGAGAGGATGAGAAAAACTCCCTATGCCTCATCCATAGGTTCTATCATGTATGCCATGCTATGTACAAGACAAGATATTGCATATGTTGTTAGTTTGACTAGCAGATGTCAAAGTGATCTAGGAGTAGATCACTAGATAGTGGTCAAAGATATACTAAAGTACTTGAGAAGGACTAAGGATATGGTTCTTTCTTGTGGAGGTGACAAAGAGATCGTTGTAAATGGTTACACCGATGCTAGTTGGAACACCGATCCAGGTGACTCTAAGTTGTAATCGGGATATGTATTTACTTTCAATGGTGCAGCAGTGAGCTGAAGGAGTGCTAAGCAAAAGCGTTGTGGCTAGACCTTCAACTGAATCGGAATACATAGCTGCTTCAGAGTCTTCACAAGAGGAAATATGGATGAAGGATTTCATTACGGATCTTCTGTGATTCCTAGTGTGTTGGACCTGATGGCCATATACTATGACAACATGGGTGCCACAGCCAATGCACAGGAGCCAAGGTCACACAAGAAGCTGAAGCATATCAAGCTACATTTTCATGTTATTCATGAGCATGTCTCATGTCTATGCACTTCTATTCTTGTAGACAGTTGTTGGGCCTCCAAGTGAATAGGTTTGTAGAATAGCAGAAACTTTCCCTTAAGTGGATTACCAAAAGTTTATCGAACTCAGGGAGGAAGTGGTCAAAGGTATCCCTCTCAAGCAACCGTGTAATCAAGATACAAGAAGTCTCTTGTGTCCCCAACACACCCAATACACTTGTCAGGTATATAGGTGCAAAAGTTCGGCAAAGAGATAGTAAAATACAAGTGGTAACGGTGCCAGAAAAGAGCTTGACGGTGAGGTAAGGAAAAAGGACCAAAACGATGGAAGCAAGCAAACATGTAACAGATCTAGATGCACACGGTGTTTCAATGTTTAGAAACAAGGCCTGTGGATCATAGTTTCACTAGTGAGCACTCTCTCGTATAAATATCATCTCTTTATGATACTACTCTTAACTACTCTCCGGTTGGACACTCTAATCCATGGTAGGGCTATAACAGCACACCTCAAAGTCTGCCTTTCCCAATCTAGATAACCCCACATTGTCACCTTGATCGCTAGATGGTTCCAACAAACACCACAATTTCATAAAGACAACCAACTCAAAATATACTCATGATAAATATATATGTAACCTAGCTTAAGTGCCACACACGGAGTGCACACTGTCACTTTCACACACGTGGGGAAAAGCAAAGATCTATTAAAGCATGATGAGTATTTATGTAGACTCTAGCCTAAGTGCCACCATGGCGTGCATGCTGTCACTTTCACACACATGGGGAGAGGAGAGATCTATTAAAGCACTTGAGTATCAAGGTAGATCTACTTGATTACAAATCTCATGATCACAATATGACCATGCATAGAGAGTGAGAGAGATGAACACATAGCTACCGGTAGAGCCCTTAGCCTCGAGGAAGAACTACTCCCTCCTCATCATGGGAATCAGCAACGGTGATGAAGATGGCAATGGAGATCGATGGATATGGCTTCGGGGGCACTTCCCCGTCCCGGCAGGGTGCCAGAACAGAGACTTTCTATCCCCTGAATCCCCCTTTGGTGGCGGCAGCACTGCGGAACTTTTCATGGCTTGTTGGTCTATTCCTTAGGGTTTCTGAGTTGGGGGCTTCTTATAGGCGAAGGAGGTAAGGTCAGTGGAGGGCCAGGGGGCCCAGACCCCCTATGGGCACGGCCAGGGTGGGACCCGCTCCAACCTAGGCTATGGCCACCCTGGTATCCTCCTCCGTCTCGTCTTCGATTTTATGTATCGTTCAGGCAAAAATATGAACTTTGGCTTTTGTCCCGTCCAATTCCGAGCATATTCATTTTTTAGCTTTCTGAAACCAAAAATAGTAGAAAACAGGCAACTCGCAATGTGGCATCTTGTCAATAGGTTAGTTGCAGAAAGTGTATAAAAATACCTCAAAGTGTAGACAAAACAAAGCAAAGTAGATACAAAACAAGCATGGAACATCAAAATTATAGGTGCGTTTCTGACGTATCAAGCATCCCCAAGCTTAATTTTTGAGGTGACATGCACCATCAAAACCAAGATCAAACCATTTGCAAGCATTGAAAGCTGGGATCAAAGTACTCTAAACATGAACATGAAATATGAAGTCCTAACAATAGGACAAAGTAACTATGTTGCAACATGAGAAAGATACAAACAAAGATCATGAATAACAATGCATTGAAAGAGGTTTGTTTGTTTCACATATAGAAAGCATAGAATAGTGGCATTCAGCTTGTCCCTCGTGGAGTAGCAAATAGATGCATAGGACACCTTCAAAGTTCATAAGAGTGACTAGATACAAAAATTTCAGGAACAAGCAATATCAACAATATGAATCAATCAATAATTTTTGGGACAATGCACATAGAACTAAGAATGGCAACTATGCTCTCTTAACTGGTGCCTAAAGGTAGAAGGTGGAGACTCAATATAATAGTGGAAGAAAGTCCCTTCATAAAGGGAAGCAGGGATTTCAAGTTTCATAAAGAGCTTCCAAAAATTATGGTACTTGTTAGCTTTCAGCTCTCATTGCCCCTATCACAAGCATCTTGAAGTGATTAAGGTTAAAGTGTACAAACTATGGACTATATGCTTGACAAAGTATAAGTTGGCGATCTCATGTACCTTGAATACGAGCGCTGCTCCTATGCTACTCACGTTTAGTTACTTGCAAGTTCTTGTCATAGTAAGTACATGTGTATCATAGAGAACCACCAACGGGGTACCCCTTGCACATGGTACGGGAGCTATCCCATAACCAAAATGACAAGGCAAGCAGACAATGAGCATCTCAGCATTCTTCTTAATTACCATGGGAATATGGTGCTTTTTCTCTCTTTCCTCTTTTCTCAATATGTCTCTTTTTAACAATCTCTTTTTTATAAGAAGAATGCTTCATAGATGTCACTATGGTGATGCTGCAAGTTTCCACCATGATTAGGCATGGCTTAGGCTAGCAGCCCAGGAGTTTCTCTAACACACATACATAACTCCATGGACTTACAAGGTCCCCTTTCATTTCACACCGATGACATCCATAGACAAAAGAGCATGATATCAACTATGTACAAAGTACACGTGCAATGTTAAAAGCATTCCCCGTGACAAAACGGTTCTGCTAATTACAATGTATAAGTGCAAGCATATACAACATAGATGACACAATGGTTCAAGTTTATTAGGGGCAAGAAATATAAAGTGTGCCATCAAGTTCGTGAGATCTTTAATCACTAAGTTTTCACATAACAAAATACTTTTTAATTGGAAGATAGCTAGAAACAAGAATATACTTGGAATGGTGTAACACACCATGCATAGGAATTTATAGTGGACACTTTGGAATAACTTGGTTTCTTGGGATTTGGAAGCCATGAGTAGAGCTTACTCATACAAGTGGAGGCTAGCAAAATACTGGGAGCAACCAACTAAGAGAGCAATAATGGCCATAATCATGCAGAGAGAAAAAACATTACTAATCAAAGCATAAAGTGGTACTACAAGTCAAGGACTAAATGATCATAGAGGCTATGGTGACTTGTTCATAGTTATAACATGGTGTGAGCTTGTGCCAAGTCAACCCAAACAAAGCATCAAAGGAGAATACCATAATACTATGCTTTTGTATGCTAAAACAACGCATGATTCTTTCAAGGCACATTAAGAAATCCTAATTGTTTGGAACAAGTCATGCTACAGCAATAATCACTAAGCATATGCTCAAAGAAACATATAGCATGACATGATAAAGTCTAAGCCACAGTCAAAACAAGCTCTCTCTTGTATCATTATAAGCATGAAACTTTCTACTCTTTTCCAACACCAATCGACTTATTTGAAACAACTCACAAAGATAAAAATCAATAAATATTAGTGAGAAAGTCTCAAAAATCCTCAAAGAAGAAATAAAAAGTTCTAAGCTGAAAGCACAAGAAAACTAAAGCTAAACGCAGTGCTAGCAAAAGAGAACACTCACAAAACAATAAGAATGAAAACTAGAGTGTTCTAGGCAATGAAAACGGAGTGTGTATCTCTCCAAAAGAAGTGTGTTGTGATCAACAAACTTAGTGCATCAAGCAAACCTAAAGAAAACTAAAAACAAAAAACAAAAAACAAAGACGCTCCAAGAACAACACAATTGTGCATGAAACATTGAAAACGAAGTGTCTAGAAAGACCTCAGAATTTTATTGATGAAGAAGGGGGTGCCTTGGGCATCCCCAAGCTTTGACGCTTGTACCTCTTGAATATTTCTTGGGGTGACACAGGGTGGCATCCCCAAGCTTGAGCTTTTGTCCATTCTTCATCTCATTACATCATTCTTTGTCTACACCTAAAGATTTTCCTTCATACAAAAGTTGACACAATCTTCATTAACAACATTAGTGTATTGAAAAGATAATAGACCTTTGGGTTTAGCTTTAGAACAGTAAAACTTTCACTAAAAACACAAGATACTGTAGCAATTCCCACAAAATCTCAATTTCCCAAAAGGAACCCAAGAAGGAATCAATAAGAAGCAAATGCAAATAATGGCAGAAATCTATCAAAACAGACCAGCAGGTAGAAACCGATTTTTTCGAAGACCTTCTGTTGATCAAATAAAGAAGTGTTGAAATAAAGAAAGTTAGCTAACATACTGGGGATTTATTTGGGAAATATCATCGCAATCCGACTTACAGAGATTCCTCACGAATTTTTATGGTGGAGCACAAAAATCTGTTTTGGGAGGGCAACTCCCCAAATCTTTACTTTCCTCTTGTTAGAGGTTATTCTTGGCACAAAAATCAAACAAAAAGGATAAGGAGAGGTCATTACTGAAATAATAACTTCCAAGACTCAAGAAAACTATTGGGTTATCTCCCAACAAGTACTTTTCTTTAACGCCTTTAAGTTAGGCTTGATAGTTTGAGAAGATGCTCACATAAGAAATATCAATTGAAGTAGAAAAGAGCATCAAGAAGCAAATATAAAACAAATTTAAGTATAAACCACTTCCTATGTATAGTAATCTTGTAAAGAAACATTTCATGAAAGCACAAAGCAACAAGCATAGGAAAGCAAAACAAGTGCAACTTAAAGATTTTCAACATAAAGATGGGAAATTTAATATTATTGAGATACATAAAACCATGTTTCCCTCTCTCATAATAACTTTTAGTAGCATCATGAATAAAATTAACAATATAGCTATCACATAAAACATTCTTATCATGAGCCGCATGCATAAAATGATTATTACTCTCCACATAAGCATAGTCATTCTTATTAATTGTAGTGGGAGCAAATTCAACAAAATATCTATCATTATTATTCTCATCACCATAATCATAAAATATAGGAGGCATATTGTAATCATAATTAACTTTCTCCTCAATAGTAGGTGGATCGAAAATATCATATTCATCATTGTAATCATCATATATTGGAGGTAATGTATCATCAAAGCAAATTTCCTCCTCAAAAGATGGGGGACTAAAAAGATCATTTTCAAAAAAACTAGCTTCCCCAAGCTTAGACGTTTCTGTAGCATTAGAAATAATGGTGTTCAAATAATTCATACTAATAACATTGCTATTAGCATGCAAATAAAGTTCCATAGGTTTTTAAATTTTCTCTTCAAACACTTCATGTCTTAACTCAAGATAGATACTATGAAGCTCTCTAATTTTTTTGTTGTTTTCCATTAATCCTAACTAGTGAAAACAAGAAACAAAAAGACAAAATTGCAGAATCTAAAGGAAATAACTTCGATCACTCACACCGGAGGATGTGAGTACCTTTTACCTTACCTCCCCGACAACTGCGCCAGAAAATAGCTTTCTGGCTTGCTGTTGTCGTGGGCTAACGTGTGTGAGTGCCTTTTACCTTTCCTCCTCGGCAATGGTGCCAGAAAATAGCTGGCACGTGGTTGACGTGGGAGCTTCTTCATCTTTAGTCCCCGACAACAGTGCCAGAAAAGAGCTTTCTGTCTACACACTTTTATTCTTGTAGACAGTTCTTGGGCCTCCAAGTGCAGAGGTTTGTGGAACAGTAGCAAGTTTCCCTGAAGTGGATTACCCAAAGTTTATCGAACTTAGGGAGGAAGTGGTCAAATATATCCCTCTCAAGAAACCCTGCAATCAAGATATAAGAAGTCTCCTGTGTCCCCAACACACCCAATACACTTGTCAGGTGTATAGGTGCACTAGTTTGGCGAAGAGATAGTAAAATACAAGTGGTAACGGTGCCAGAAAAGAGCTTGATGGTGAGGTAAGGAAAAAGGACCAAAACGATGGAAGCAAGCAAACATGTAACAGATCTAGATGTAAACGGTGTTTCAATGTTTAGAAACAAGGCCTAGGAATCATACTTTCACTAGTGAACACGCTCTCATATAAATATCTTCTCTTTATGATACTACTCTTAACTACTCTCTGGTTGGACACTCTAATCCATGGTAGGGCTATAACAGCACACCTCAAAGTTCTCCTTTCCCAATATAGATAACCCCACACTATCACCTTGAGCGCTAGATGGTTCCAACAAACACCACAATTTCATAAAGACAACCAATTCAAAATATACTCATGATAAATATATATATGTAACCTAGCTTAAGTGCCACACACGATGTGCATGCTATCACTTTCCCACACATGGGGAAAAGCAAATATCTATTAAAGCACAATGAGTATTTATGTAGACTCTAGCCTAAGTGCCACCATGGCGTGCACGCTGTCACTTTAACACACATGGGGAGAGCAGAGATCTATTAAAGCACTTGAGTAGCAAGGTAGATCTACTTGATTACAACACTACTAGGAAAACACTCGTTAGTGGCGCATGTGGAAAAGCCATCCGTGGCGCACTGCCCGTGCGCCACTAGGCTTGCGTTGCGGCTATCTCATAGTCGTGGCACACTGCCTAGTGCGCCACGCATGTGCAGAGATAGGCGTGGCGCACATGCCAGTGCGCCATGGATACCTGTCCAGGTGCGCTACAAGACTTATCTTCTGTGGCGCCTGTGTTAGTGCGCCACTAGCTCAGGCGCTTTAGACACTGTATGCGCCACGTGTTGTGCCATGTGCGCCACGGGTGTCTTTTTTTTATTTCAGGGCCAGATGATATACAATACAGATTATATACAATATTATAGGCAGATATACACACAGATATAAGATATACAGTTATATATATAAATACACAATTCGCAAAACAAGATTGAAACAAATACATATAGATAAGTCTCATACATGAATACATAAGTTATACATTGTTTCGATCAAGTTACAAAGTAGGTTGTGACATGCGAATACATGTGTCGATCGAACAAGTTAGAGCTCGGAAGCTCGCCTAGACATCTAAACTAGCTAGAAACAAACGCAGGATAAACAACCAAAGAAGATAAGCATGATCACCGCGACGAAGGTGTAGGTCTTCATCCAGTTCCTCGTCCTAACTCCTGCGAGATAGCGCGTGTATCTAGCTTCCACCTCCGCCATAGTGGTGTACCCTTTGTAGCTATTGCCACTGAAACGGTGCACCTGTCTCCGGCAGTCTTCCTAATCATCGTAGACTCCGGGAACCCGTCCCTTGTACATGACGTACCACGTCATTTACAAGTTGACAATAATAATTAACCGATGATTGAAAAAAAAACATATATAATTAAAGTCGCATATGAAGATGCACTTATAGAAAGTACTCCTAAATCAAAAAGACCAAACTCAAAAAGCATGCCTCATATATAACTAGGTTGTTCGACACGGGAATATGCTATGATGGAACTGTCCGCCAAGTAGGATGCACAACACATGGACCTATGCATAGCACAAGGAGGACAATCCCATCGCAGCACATTCACATATATAGTGTTCCATGACATTTCAATCATCGGCATTATTCTCTAAAAGGACCAAAGTAACTCGAAAAGAATGCCTCATATATAACTAGCTAGGTCGTTGGTCACAGGAATATGCTATGATGGAACCGTAAGCCAAGTAGGATGCACAACATCTGGACATGTGCATAACACAAGGCTTACAATCCCATCACAGCACATTCACATATATAGTGTGCCACGACATTTCAATCATCGGCATTATTCTCGAAAAAGACCAAAGTAAATCAAAAAGAATGCCTCATATATATATACATAGGTCGTTGGACACAGGAATATGCTACGATGGAACTGTGAGCCAAGTAGGATGCACAACACCTGGACATATCACAAGGCTCACAATCCCGTCGTAGCACATTCACATATATAGTGTGCCACGACATTTCAATCATCGGCATTATTCTTGAAAAAAGACTAATAAAGTAAGGAAAAAAGAAGGAACAAAATGAGCAAAGGACCAAAGAGTAAGCAAAAAAACTAAGCATTGATTCATATATAATAATAATAAGCAAAAGAAGTAAGCGATGATTCATAAACCTAATAAGATAAGTATAGTAGCATGTACACTTGTCCACATACACACAAAGGTCATCTATAGTTTGTAACTACAACTAGGCCAACATCAAGCCTTCTGGCTCGACTTAGGGAACGGGAGGACACCTTGTCTTGTCATGAACTTCCTACAGTCACCCTGCATCTCTAGGTGATCTTCTATGTCACGGTTATTCGGGATATTTCCTCCGTAGAAGATCCCCCCCCCCCCCGAAGTCATGACATCACGAAAGATGATTGCCCCAAACTACTGCTGGATGCGATACATCTCTTGTCTAATATCTGAATCAGTGATCTTGGCCTTTGCTTCGGCCCACTGTTTGAGATGATCTGGCAGCATAGAATTATGCTGGTCAAGTAGGAACGCCCTCATGTGATGGAGTGTGTAGGCTTCTTCTTCATCGTTCTCCATCGCTTCACGCAGGGGAACTCCGTTACGTGGTTGAAGACGTGCCTGCCGAACCTGACCTTCGTACGCACGAAGGTGGTGCCTTGCGTCGAGGCATAGCCAGTGAGAGCATCATCCAGAACTTCCTTGATCGTGTCGTAGTTTTTCTTCTTTTCTAGACTCCCCAAGTCGAAATACGTGGCGTGGGAATGCTTCGGCGATAAGGAGATGAGCGTGCAGTGTTCATCTCTCCACAAAAAATTCAAATGGAATGTGTTGGAAAAAGAATGATGATAATCTAATAAAGCCAATCGACGATGGCGAGTGAATAACGACTTACTCGGAAAAGTAAGGCACGAGAATGTATTCCTTTGTCTTGTTCGCCACGAGGATTTTTTTAGGTACGAGGCCACGACACGTCGTTCAGCGGGGGAACCCAAGCAGCCGTCATGCATGTAGTAGGGGTCCACTATAGCGATGCCCGGTGTGTTCTCTCTAATGATTTGCATGGCCAGGCTGAGAGAAAACAGGCAGACCATGGTATAGTCCAGTGGGTATAGGTGGAACATATTGAAGATGTCGTCGAACCGCAGGAATAACAGATCCGCAGGGGCATTGTCGATGAAGCCCAAGCCTGGTGGCACCTTAACCACGAATATCAGGTGCGAGGGATCTTTCTCCGCCAAGAGGGCGTCTCAGACGTCAAGATGCCATCATGCACACTGCGATTCAACTGGCGAGCCTCCGCAAATTCTTAGGTAGCATGGGCTCACCCGCCACATGAATCCTCCACATAATACCCTCGGGTCTTGGTGGCCCGTCCCGACACCTGATCGGATTCGCAGTTGACGCCACCGGCTGGCTCGAGCTGCTAGATTTTCTTTTCCCGCCCTTTTTTCCTTTTGGAGAGCGGGCAGGCACCGCAATCTGAGCACCGGCCTCCCTGTGTAGTGTGTCAGGGCATAGAATAAAGGGCCGGTTGTTTGTATCAGCTGGCTCTATAAAGGTGCAAGCTGGAGGAGTCTCCTGAGAACCAAACAGATGCTTGGTGATAGTGGCTTTCTCTGTGGGGCCACCATCTAGGTCTTCGTTGCTAAACTGAGTGTTGAATAAGTGATCATTCCAGTCTTCATCGTCCTTGGTCGGATCCTGTGCCATGTGCATATCATCAACATGATCATTCTATCCACTGCGTGGAGGTAACGGCGAGGGCGGTAAGGGGCCCTTGCCACCGCTTGTCGCTGGCACGACATGCGGTGCTGTTGTCTGTGGCATGATGGCCCCCGTCGTCCCCAAACGGATCATGCTCTTTGGCCATTTCAAGAATAACCTGGAGCAACTTCTGAGGACAGCCGGATCTTCTTCATCCGCTCCTGGGGGTTGAATGGGAGGTTCCAGGTCGTTGCAACCCCTTAGCACTCGACTAATTTTAACCCTGTTCACGCTATCTGGCATCGGCCTTGAGTGGAACGTGCGCTACAAGGGTTGAATGATGGTACCCTTGGGAACATCCTCAGCTCGTTGTTCACGTAGCATAAGAGAGTGCAAGGAACATCCGTCTGCAGAAAACATGTACGGCGTCGTCAGAGATGCCATAAGAGTAATAGATGGCGTGAAAGGCGGTAAAGCAATTTTTTTACCGTGATGGAGTCGATATCGGCTAATGTCGAGGCACCGCATATGGCGACGGGCGTGCAAGAGATGGAAGGGCTGCTTGATGGCGCGGTGCTGGCCGCCGGTGTATTCTCCCTACCGGGTGCTTGGAGCTCTAGTGCCACCGCGATGATGGCAGGGGGGCCACCAACATGTCCGGTGCCGCGGTGATGGCAGGGGGAGTCACCAACACTTGCGGCGCCGCGGTGCTAGCGGGCGGAGTCACGAACATGTAGTTCGCCTGATTCGTTGGCGCCGCGTTGTTTGAGTGGCTGCTGATCATGCTTGGAATCGGGCATGACCCTTATCGACCACCCGCACTCCAGTTTGCTATTGACTCCACCAAGGTAGGCAGGAAGGACGTGATGGTGATTGCCAGGTTGTCTTGGACGATCTGCAGGATCTGCGCCACTTGTTCCTTAAGTTCTTGAACCTCGCGGTTTTCCTCCTCGTTCCTTCCCGACGGCGCCACATGCATCCTCGGCGGTGGACCAAAATGATCCACCCAATTCTTACCCCTGAGGCCGGCCAGACGGCCAGCCGACGATGGCTTCTTCATAACTGGCTCTATTTTCTTGGCCCGATTCATCGCCCTGTTAAAAGGGTTATCCCACCGGGTGGCCACCGTCGACCCCTGGGATGACGAACCCTGGGATCCATGACTAGCAACAATTTCCTCATCCTCTAGAAGAAGTAACAGTGAATCGTTTAGATCATCGATTAGAATGCAATCAAGTTGATCCGCGGTAATTATATTACTTACCACAATTTCCTTGAATTCCTTCACCGCAAGATCCGCGGTGAGTTGTTTGGTTTTTGGGTCCACATGGTAACGGGCCCAGATGAAGTTTTGAACCTGCCCGGATTTGAATTTCGCAAAGGGGTTTTCTATCCCCTTGGATCTATACTCTTCGTCCTCCTTATTCCATTTGGCCTCCGCGGTTCTGTATCCACCAGATCCGAGATGGTGATGACCTATATTCATCGCCTACAACACGTTTCCCCGATTACTATTGGCCAGGGCTCTTTGTATTCACAACTCTCCTTGAACTCCCGGAACTGATCTTCGGTGATCTGCGGGTCAATCTTCTGGATCTCCTCGAGACTTTTGCCTTCTTTATAGATCCTCTTCTTTATCCGGGTTCTCCAGCTGGCCAGGGCGGTGCTCATCTTTGTGAGGGCAGATTTGTTTACTTCGTTCCCATGATAATTTGTGTTCTAATACTTAGCGGGGAACTTGTATCTTGTGTGCAGCTTCTCGAAGAGGAGTGTGCGCAAGTGGCCATTATCTTTATGCCGGAGATTCTAGGTGTTGATCCAGATGGTTGTCCAGGTGATCGCCGCCACTTGCCCACCATACCCTTTGACGATAAGTGCGGGCTCCAAAGGAACCCCTGATGGGCTCACTTCGGTAATTTCCTCCCTGACGGTGCCGACCGTGTTCGGGCGCCGTTCCTTCGGCTTCTTCTTCTTCTTAGGAGGATTGCTACCAGTCCCTGTGCCCTCGCCGCCATCAGTGGTTTCATCACCCGTCGTTCCTTCGGCTTCTTCCTCCGCGTGTTCCATCTCATCATCCTCGCTCTCCGAAGGATGGTATTCTTCATCGTCTTCTAGCCGCTGGGCCACCTCCCAGAATGTCAATTGTCTATTCGGAGGTCTGAGTTCTCCTTCAACGCTGATGCGCTTAGAACATCCAGCCTCGTCGTTGTCACACATCTTTGCACTAATAAAAACAAATAATTGGTTGAATGCATGGAAAAATCCGGCATGACCTTTGCTAATTTTCTTAAACTAGGAGTGCCCGATTTCTGCCGAAACGGAAGTTAATCAACATTCCGGAAAAAAATCAGGACTCGTTTCATACAAGAACCTGCATACACGACATAAGAAAGTGCTTCATACAACCACAAGCATAACCACCACAGCCAGCACATTATCAGCACAGCAAGCACAAGACCATTACCAGGTATATAAAAATAAATGGCCAGCACAGCCGGCACAGCACATTACCACCACATTACCAGGTATATAAAAATAAATGGCAAGCTCATTACCAGTACAACCAGCACTCTGCTACTGGAAAGTTACTATATGAAAGCAGCCAATTATTCAATTACTGGAAAGTAAATGGCAACAATGAAAGAAGCCACATATTTAATTAAGAACACATTTAAAAATTGAAAACTAGCACTGACTATTAGCACATTTAAAAAACCAACTACAACAACTACATATAAGAACGATTAATTGGAGCTGATGCACTACAGAAATATGGCAAGCAGAAAATCTACCTACTACAGGAACTACTACTATACTAACTACTACTACATTTCTTACTAACCTACTGCTAACCTACTACTTCTAACCTACTACAGCAACTGCAAGCTAACCTACTACTACCTACAAGCTAACCTACTGCCAGGTATATCGCAAGCTACTGCTAACTACAAGTAGAACAAATAAATCTTACAAGCTAACCTACTGCAGCCTAAACAAATCAACTACAATGAATTTAGCAACATGTTCTACACAGAATCTAACCAATTAAAATGCACAAGTAAAATGCAGACCAACTAGTTGTGCCCACTGTATGATGAAAGTAACATCTACAGATGTTCTACAAGAAGTCAGAGAAGATCACTAGTGTTAGATAAATGCCTCCACAAGTAGCACTGACTTCTTGTGAAAGATAACAGTATGACATCTGCAGATAAGTCACACTATAGATAAAATTTGGCCAAATTTTATGATAGTAACATGTGTCTTAAATTTTATGAGAGTAACATGTGTCTTAAATTTGGCCAAATTTTTTGACAGTAGCATCTACATTGCCTCGACAGTAACATGTGTCTTAGATCATGGGTCATTTATCTACTTGTGAAAGATAACAGTATGCCCACTATATGATGAAAGTAACATGTTAGGCCAAATTTTATCTAACATCCAATCGACCATCAAGATTTATCTAACACAGTGGAAGATCACTGTAAGCTCACTGTCAAACATAATGCACAAGAACATAATTTTCTCACTGTCAAACCCTAACCATCTAGTACATTGCTAAAATTTGCTAAACCTAAACCTAAATCAGAACCATCTAGTACAGAGAAACCCTAACCATTGCAATTCCATTAGGAGAAAATGTCAATTCCAGTGTTCTGGAGCTTTCAGAGGCATCAATTGAATCATCAGGTGCTAACCCTAACCATTTCTCGAGGAGAGAAGGAGAGAGGGGAGGGGCGGCACTGACCTCCGAGATGAGGACGACGAGGGCTGGCGGACGAGGTAACGAGAGGGAGGGAGCGGCAGAGCACCTTGCCGCCGGAGGAGCAGAGCCGACGCTGCAGGAATCTTGCCGCCACCGACCTCCTCCTCCTCCATGGAACGAGCGCGCGGGCAAGGCGGCCTCCTCCTCCTCCTAGCATGGCGGCCTCCTCCTCCTGGCATGGCGGCCTCCTCCTCCTGGGATGCGGCGGCGGCGCGTCGATAGGGATGGGGACAATGCGGAGAGGGACTTAGACGATCTATGTCTGAGGAAGATGGGGAGGGCGTGGCTCACGGTGACTAGTCCTACCCACTTAGGCTTAGCACACCCTGGCCAAGTGCGCTACGAATAACCGTAGCGCACTTGGCCAGGGTGCGCTACGCCTAAGTGGGTAGGACTAGTCAGATAAGAGGGCTGCCACCCCCATAGTTACCACTAGCATGCCTTATCCCATTGGTTCCAACCACTTCTCTATTCTATAAACCTGTGAGCACCCAGGTTCAAATCCTGGTGCCCACATTTTTTATTTTTATTTTAAAAATATTTTTAAATGTTCCAAAAAATGCCCAAAAGTGGTGATATATGCCATAAAAGTTTTGTTTTGTTTTTAAAATAATTTTAAATATTCAAAAAATGCCCAAAGGTGATAATATATGTCATAGAAGTGGTAAAAATATGATTCAAAATATGTCGTAATAATTTGTCCATGATACAAATATGTCATAATAATTTGTCCATGAATATTACAATCTTTTTTGACCACGCATTTTACAATATTTTTTGAGCTAGCGTTTTACAATATTTTTTTCCTTCTTTGTCGCAGTTGAATAATTTAGCCCCGGCACTTTAATGTTTCTTCTTTCGAACAGGCTACCTTTTTTGGGTAGGGTTGTCCTTTTTCTTCTTGTGATGTATGTTGCTGCATCTTAGTCGTCGTCATCTTCAATCTCTGGATTGCCGTACTGGTCGAAGTCTTGCTCATTGGCGACTCCATCCATTCCGATGATGTTTCTTTTTCCTCTCCTCACGACAAGACGGCTAGGCTTTGTCGGGTCGGTAATAAAAAAACATTGGTCCACTTTGGTAGCCAGTACCCACGGTTCATTTTTCGCGCCACGTCGCTTCAACGTGCCTTGGATTTGGCTGCTTCGAGTACAACCATGGTTGTGAAATACCGGTCTTCTCTTTCGACGCGCTTTGCCCATCTGACACGGAACATCGGCACCTTTTCTCCACAGTAGTCGAGCTCCCAGATCTCCCCGATTCTTCCGTAGAATCTTTCTTTCACGTTGTCATCGGTGTAGAATTCCGACGTTACGCCTGAGTTCTGATAATCACACTTGTTGTCCTTTTCCTCCGTGTAGAATGTGTAGCCGTTGATATCATACGCCTGATAGGTCACCAGGTTTTGCATCGGTCCCTATGACAAGGTGAATATGATCTTTTCCGTGTAAGAAGAATGCGATCGCGGGGGATTATCAAGGAGCGTCTGCCTAAACCAACGCGTAAAATCTGAGTTGTGCTCTTGATTATTTCTCCTTGCCTCCTCTGTATGCCCCGGTCGCTGTACTTCTTCTCGATTAACCTTTTGTGCTTCTGTACCCAAGGATCGACCAGTTCTAAATGTTGTAGCGCGACGAGGTTTGCTCGATCAAAGTATGCGCGTCAAAAATTGAAGTCTGCATGCAGTATGCGACGACCCTCTCGGTGACCAGATCCGTCGAGCTTGCCAAGGTGCATGTTGACGGGAAGACCGACATGGTTCTCGATGTCTAGATAATTCGTGCAGAAAGAGATGCACTCTTCGGCCAGAAAGCCCTTGGTTATGCTTCCATATGGACGGGACCTATTGCGAACGTATCCTTTGATGTGTCCGTTCACCCTTTCGAACGCCATCATGCTACGGAGGAACATCGGCCCGAGTTGGACGATTTCCTCCACGACATGGACCAGCATATGCACCATAATGTCGAAGAATGCGGGTGGGAAGTAGACCTCAAGCTCGCATAGTATCACCATGATCTCCTCCTGTAGCCTCCCGAGCTGATTCACGCCAATCGACTTCCTAGAGATGACGTCGAAAAACTTGCAGAGGCCAAATAACGTTTCACGGATGTGCTCGTCCATTATCCCTCTTAGTGCAACCGGAAGTACCTGCGTCATTAGCATGGCACAGTCGTGAGACTTCATGCCACTGAACCTCTGGTTGTACATCCAGACAAACACGGGCCAAGTGTTGTGCGTGCTGCTCTGGCTACCAAACGGATTGAGTCCATCGGTGCTCGCACCAAGCCTGATGTTCCTCGAATCTCCACCGAATTCTGGGAATTCGAGGTCCAATGCTTTCCACTGGCTAGCATCTGAAGGGTGCGTCAGCAGCTCATCCTTTTCGGGGTCATCATTGTCATCTCCTGGCTTCTTCCTTTCCACATGTCATCGCATGAGCTTCGCTTCCTTAGGGTCTGCAAAATAGCGCTGCAGACGAGGAGTGATAGGAAAGTACCATACCACTTTTCACGGTGCTTTCTTCCCTTTCTTGTATCGACTCATGCCGCACACCGGACATGTGGTTTTCTCCGCGTCCTCGCCCCGATAAATGATGCAATCGTTGATGCATACGTGATATCTAACGTGCGGTAGATCGAGAGGACAGACGATTTTCTTGGCGTCCTCGATACTAGTTGGAAATGTGTTCCCCTCCGAGAGACGATTGTGCCAGAATGCCATCATATCGTCGAAGCTTGCGTCGATCAATTTGTGTTTTGCCTTCATCTCCATAGCCTTGAGCGTTACATTCAACCAGGTATCATCGGGCCTGCATCCTTCATACAATGGAGTAACCGGGTCTTTTTCAAGTTGCGCAAGCTTAGCTGTAACATCCCTAAAATCATGTTTCAAACTCATGCATATCATCCATGCATCCATGATCATGTAAGATTCCATTTTCAAAAATCATTTCAAAACAGGAGCATTTATGCTCATTATTTTATGTAGGTATGCTCTAGCCTTAGTCTATTTTCCAAAGAGAAGAGTACTTGTTTTGTTAAGTAAGGTTTGAATTCAAACTTAAGTGTTTTCCAAAGCTTGAGAAAAGTTTTCAAAACAAAATGTGTAAATAAAACCAATATTATGCCTATGGTGTATATCATATAAAGGCTTGGTTTTATTTTTATTTTCATTTGGTCAAAGTGTTTTTGAGTGATCAGATGTGTTTGACACTTATTTGAGTACAAGATTTATAGTACAAAAGTCCAGAGAAGTTTTATATTCAAACAGATTTGAATTGGAGTTTTGAAATCAGTTTAGAAAAGCAAACAGAAAAAGAAAAAGTTTAAAAGAGAAAAAAAAAGAAAACAGTCGAATCTGGCCCAACCAGCCCAACTAGCCCAGCAACCCCACCCCGCGAACCGTTTTTCTTTACTCGCAAATGAACCCACCGAGTGACTGACGCAAGGACCCCACCCCCTCTCTGTTTCTCTCGCTGACAGCCGTGGCCCACACGGCGTCATCATCTCCACCCAGGCGACGTGTTCTTCCCCAAATCGTGCCGTGCGTTTCCTGGTTGATTCGCGTCGTCAATTCCCGTTCAATGCTGGAGTAATTCACGCCCCCATCTCGCCTACTTAAACCCCCTCTGCCCCCTCTCCATTTCCCCCCAGAACCCGAGCACAGAGCGCCCCTAGGCTGCCCGTAATCGCCCTTGCGCCGCCGTAGACAGAGCCCACTCCGGCGACCAATCCCGGTGAGCTCCGCGTGCCCTTCCCTCTTTGCTTCACGCGAACTGCTTTGCAACTCCCTTGCGCACATTCTGACACCATTGGTTCATCCTATACTGCCCCAGGTCGACGACTCCATCAAGCACAGCAAGGTCCCGACGACGTCTTCAACTTCGGCGACTAAATTCGGTGAGCCACGTATTCCCCTTCGCTTCTGATTCACACGAGCGTGTTCGCCGTAGCCTTGCGCACCCCTGATGCCTTTGATTCGTGCTAGGGTGACCAGGAGCGCCGCCAACGTCTTCGTCACCGAACACCCGACGCTGTCAACAACTCCGACGAGCTCGTGCTGCCGTGTCCGTGCGCCCCTTGCCAAGCCGTCGCCACGTTGAGCATCAGTGCATCGCCACGAATCTGGTAAGCGTCTCCGACGACCCCAGAACCCCCTGTAGCGCCGCGCCGCCGTAGACAGAGCTCGCCGCCGCCAGATGCCACCGCCAGCGCCGCCCATCCGTGGTCGCTCGATCGATGACCATTGGTTCTAGATCCAGCGCATAGGAATAGATCACTTAACGAAACGATACGAGTAGATCTGGGCCGTGCAGATTAAGTTAGATCTAATGGCCTGTGTGTGTGATCCTGAGCGAATCGGTACGCACCAATCAGAACATGACGTGTGGCCAGGAATTAGATTTAAAATCAGAATTTGAATCTATTAGTTGTTTGATTTTGTTTTAGCCATAACTTTTGATTCCCACGTTCAAATTTGACAACTTTTATATCAATGGAATCAGGAGAGCAAGCCCTTTCCAAATATGCAATGTGTTTAATGTTTTGTTTCTGTTAAAATGGTTTTATTTACAGAAAAATGTGTATGCCTATTTTGTGTATATAAATTATTTGAGAAATGTTTTAGTGTTTAAATAAATGTTGTTTGGAAAGTTTTGAACTTGTTTATGAACCAGTACTGTGCACTTGTCTTATTGAGTTTAGAAAAATTATCACATATCATATTGCATGCATCCATATATTTTTGCTTGTATTTATTTTGTATGTGATTTGTTGCTATGATTTTATGTGTAGATTTTGGTGCCAATAGTGATTGTGATTGTGAGGAGTGTAGCTACTCTCCAAACTACCAAGGCAAGTGGTGCTTCATGATTTTTACCCCTAAGTTTTCCTACTATGCATTAGATATATTTTGCTAGTCTTGCATGGTTATATTTTTTCTTATATGCTAAGTTGGGAAATCCTAGTAGTTGTAGAATTGCTAGAAATTTCTAAGTTAAGATGCTTATCTATGCCATGCTTAACCTAGCTAGTAGCAACCAAGGGTGGTGAAATATTCATGCCATGATAAAAATATTTCTAAGTCTTTGGACTTGTGTTTTGCCTAATAAAACAACTAAGTAAATGAAACACCTGGGTGGAATGGAAGGAATGGTTTATGTTGAGTGGTTACATAAGGCCCATTTCTATGGTTTACCTTGTGTATCGCACTTGTGGAAAGCCACCCAGGAACAAAGGGATTTGAGAGGCCAAATGTTAAGAAGCTTCTAGTGCAGCCACTTGGCAATATGGCCTCTGCCTGGATCATATAGGTTGCAATAACTTAGCCATTTGGATAGTTGGTGGTAGTGGGATGATAGGTTGGAGCGCGTCCATTTGGTCTAAGGGAAGGCTTCTGAAAGGTCCTGTCTTGGTGAAAATCAAGGCTTGTGGGGAAAGTGCACAACCTCTGCAGATGGAAGAATCTAAGTACTTAGCCATGTCCATGGTATTGGACAACTTGAGCATCAAGACATGGAAGCTATCAAGAATCTCCTCATCCCAATTTCTAAGTAAAACTTGTGGTTGAACAAGGGTGAAGGACCCCAATGTCTATTGGTGGTTCCTTGGGGAAAAGTTTTGACAAAGAAAAACTTAGTGTTTTCAACTAATACGAAAAACCTATTTTGAGCAAAGCAAGCCTAAGCTACACTTAGCCAAATTGCATATAGTATCTAGTCCACCAAAATTATACTAAGGTATCACTTGCCAATACTATTCCAATGTATTGACCCACTGTGGCTGTAACTTGTGATGTTGCAGGTTATTCTGATGAGGATTAGGAGTCATGAGTCTACACTCAACATATTTGCCTGTGGGACATGAAGATGAAGACTTTTATCTATTTACTTATTTAAACTCTTGTACTAGGCCTGTGGCCATGGAGTTGTAAAGACTATGTTTGTCTCTGGAATGACTGTAATAATGACCTTTGTTTCTGTCTACTTCATCTTAAACTGTGGATGCTAGCATTTATCCAGGGACTAGCATTGCAATCACAGGGATCCTTTTCCTTTATTAAGGAGGGATCTTACAGATGGTATCAGAGCACTGTGTTGCCTGTAGGATTATGACCCTAGGATTGGAAACCACTAAGGAAATTTTTTCAAAAACTTCTACACTTGTCTATTCTTCTTGTAAACTTTTCTAATCTTCTTTCTCATCTCTATTTGTAGATGAACTCCATCAACGAAGCCGTAAGTAAGGGACCACTCATGACAATGACTTTGGAGTGTGAGACAAAATTTCCCAAGGCTCTAAAGGACCTCATGGTTGCAATGGGAATACATGGTGCAGCTGTGTACAAAGGTTTTCCTGTGATGGATGAAGGAGTTGAGTACTGGTGGGTGCAACTTCACTTGTATAAAAACAAGGAAGACAACCACAAAGAATTAGGATTCTGCATGTTCACCAATTCAGTGGTGCACACTACATTCTTTGATTCAGCAAGGGATGCAGCTTGGAAGACCATCAAAGAACTTGGTGATAGAGTCAAGTGCAGAATGCTCAACATCCAAAATGACCTAAAGGAAGAGAAGAAACATACCCAAGAGTTGGAGGCTACCAACCAAACCTTAAGAGGAGACATTATAGACTTAGTGATGGAGTCATGTGCTCAAGATAGACTGATTTCTTCTAGAAATATTGTGTTAGCCAACCTGTCTAGTGAGATAAGATTGTAAGTGTACCTAGTTAGTTGGACCACCACTTATCACCTTATTTTCCAAATGTTGCTTAAAAATAAGTTGAACCTTGGTTGTTGTAATGGATCCATGTATGCCATGACTTGTGTGTTTTGATTTCCAAAGATATGCATGTTATGCTTTGCCTTGTGTTTTATCTTAAATTGTGTTGTTTCTAACTTTTTCTATCTTATAAATAGATGCCTAATGTTACCATCAGCACTGTTGAAGAGTTCCAGGGAACTCGTTTTGGCCCTTGTATTATTGAGCTCACTAGTTTGCTCAATCTCCCTCATCCTACTATCATGGTGCTTCCCCTCACCAAGTTTGAGAGGAAAGGCCTTTGGGGTTTCAAGGTCAATCATCCCGGACGCCAGACTGAGCCTACCACGGAGGCTATCATCTTCAAGCTCATGCACGATGACAAGGAGAGAGGCCTAGAGGTAGTTATGCAGGACTTGATTGGACGTCTGCTAGGGAGACACTCTCGACAGGTTAGAGGTACTCACATCCACGCCTTCGATAGACGTGATGAGGATGGAGAGGCCATCGACTTCGAGGACACCTCGAGAGAGACAACAGAGCCGATACGTCTATACCTCCAGGACTTAGAGGTTCTTCTTAGGCACGTGGACACTGATAGGACCAACGTCATGCTCAGCAATGACGAACTCCAGGTGCAGCTTCGTGAGAAGGACAAGCTCTTCGCGGAGCAAGACGAGATAGTCAAGGAGATGGAGGCAAAGTTCGAGAGCTAGGACAGAAAGTTCAAGAGTCAAGAGAAGCGAGTCCAAGATAGGAACAAGAGGATTCGAGACATGACTGCAGAACTGGAGGCCAAGGACTTCGAGCTCGAGCATCAGCAGACTGTGATTGAGAGGCTTCGTTCTCAGAAGAGGGCTCTCAAAGCCAAAGTAGATACCTTGACCACCAATGTCGAGGAATACAAGACCGCTATGGAGAATGCAGGTCTTACCTTTGTTGAGGAGGAGGTTGATGCCGAGGAGTAGTGTTGACTACTCATTTATCATTTATTTACCATGCTTTATTTGAGTCGCAATGACCATCCAACATGTGGATGGCTTGCTATTGGTGTGTTTACTTTGCAAACTTGTTATCTTGTTGTTGAACCTTTATTATTGTGATGCATGCTTGGTGATTGTTTATGTGATGTGCATGAAAGCATCTATGGGTATCTCATTCTTATCTCTATTGAACAAACCACAGATGCCTCCCCGTCGTGCCAATCCCAACCCCAACAACAACATCACCCCTGAGATGCAGCAAATGATGACAGCTCAAACTCAGCTGATGCAAATGATGACTACGTTCATCCAGAACCAGAACAACAACAACAAAAACAATAACAACAACAATAATAACAACAACAACAACAACAACAACCCACCGGGTTTTGACATGCTTACCAGGTTCTTGAGATTGAGGCCAGCAAAGTTCTCAGGAACAACTGATCCTATGGTGGCCAATGATTGGCTACACTCTGTGAACAAGGACTTGGTAATCGTAATGATCTTGATGCAGAAAAAGTCAGATTTGCAGCACATTTGTTGGAAGGACCAGCCGCCACTTGGTGGGATAACTTCCAGATCACCACTCCCATTGAAGATGTGACATGGGCTATCTTTGAAGATGGCTTTCGTACTACTCACATCTCATCCGGAGTGATGAGCTTGAAGAAGAAAGAGTTCCATAATCTGAAGCAGCGCCACCGCAGCGTGGCTGAATATATTAAGGAGTTCAACAATCTGGCGCGTTATGCACCGGACGAAGTTGACACCGATGCCAAGAGGAAGGAAAAGTTCCTTGAAGGGCTGAATGATGAACTGAACTTGCAGCTATCAGTGGCCTATGTTCCCACTTATCAGTCTCTTTGTGATAAGGCTGCTATTTTGGAGAACAAAATGATGCAAGTTGAGAGTAGGAAAAGAAAGCACTCGGACAAGCACAGCTCGGGATCGTCTCACAAGCGTTCCCATTATGATGATAGTGGAAGCTCAGGATCCCACAAGCATCGGAAATTCAACAAGCACCACAACCACAACCGTCATCATGACAACAAGCATCACCGTAGTCATGACAATGACAAGTACAAAAACCACAAGGGTGGATATAAGAGCCACCACAGTGGTAGTGGAAGCCAGCCTGTCAAGAAGGATATTAGTCAGGTTGAGTGTTTCAAGTGCAAGAACATGGGGCATTATGCAAATGAATGCCCAGAAAAGAAAGTTGAAGGACCCAACAAGCCCAACCCTTTTCAAAAGGGACAAGTGAACCACATCAATATGGAGGAAATTTATGAGGAGCCAGATGCTGTTGCTGGTAAGTCCAAACTCAATTCTATTCCAGCACTTGTTCTTCTTGATATTGGAGCATCGCATTAATTCATATCAAAAGCATTTGTTGATAGAAATGGGTTTCCAACTGAAAACATTGGGTGTCCAATAAAAGTTAGTTCTCCAGGTGGAGATATGATAGTAAGTCTTGGATGCCGGGATCTAGTAATAGAGTTTGGAAAGCATAAGTTTCCAGTGAGTCTGATAATCCTAGATTCCCAAGGACTGGATGTAATTTTGGGAATGGATTGGATGGCTAAGTATGAAGGAGTACTAGATTGTGCTAATCATACTGTTGCACTCATAACCCCGGAGAAGAAACGGATTAGATTCAAATCTAACTTTGAGTCAAAAGGAAGTAAGTTAAATTCTCTTAAGGGGGTTAGCATAGACAGTGTGCCAATTGTGAGTGAATATCCGGATGTGTTTCCGGAAAAATTGCCTGGAATGCCACCAGATAGAGAGGTGGAGTTTCTTATTGATTTGCTACCAGGATCTGGACCAATAGCAAAGAGACCGTACAAAATGTCAGTTGATGAACTAAAAGAACTCAATAAACAACTAGGAGAACAGTTGCATAAAGGATTTATTCAACCAAGTTCTTCATCTTGGGGAGCACCAGTTTTGTTTGTGGAAAAGAAAGATAGAAGTCAAAGGTTATGCATAGATTACCGTTCACTCAATGAGGTGACTATCAAGAACAAATACCCTTTGCCTAGAATCAATGACTTGTTTGATCAGCTAGAAGGAGCTTGTGTGTTCTCAAAGATTGATCTTCGGTCGGGTTATTTCCAACTCAACATAAGAGAGGAAGACATACCTAAGACAGCTTTCACCACAAGGTATGGATTGTATGAGTATACCGTGATGCCATTTGGTTTGACCAATGCACCAGCATACTTCATGAATATGATGAACAAGGTGTTCATGGAATTCCTTGATAAGTTTGTTGTCGTTTTCATCGATGACATTTTAATCTACTCCAAGAGCAAAGAAGAGCATGAAGGACATTTGCATTTGATACTTGAGAAGCTTAGAGAGCATAAACTATATGCCAAATTCAGCAAGTGTGAATTTTGGCTAAATGAAGTTGGATTTCTTGGACACGTTGTGTCAGGAGATGGCGTAGCAATGTATCCTGCTAAAGTTTCAGCTATAACTGAATGGGAATCTCCCAAGTCAGTGAAAGAAGTTCGTAGTTTCCTTGGCTTAGCAGGTTACTACAGAAGGTTCATTGAGAATTTCTCCAAGGTAGCAAAGCCTATGACAGAATTGCTAAAGAAAGACAAGAAATTTGCTTGGTCTGAAGGTTGTGAACTCGGCTTTCAAGAATTGCAGAAGAGACTTGTGACAGCACCAGTCTTGTGTTTGCCAGATTTGGAGAAGGATTTCCAAGTGTATTGTGATGCACCCCATCATGGATTAGGTGCAGTACTTATGCAAGAAGGGAAAGTTGTGGCTTATGCCTCGAGACAACTCAAAACTCATGAAGTGAACTATCCTACTCATGATTTAGAGTTATCCTTTGTTGTCCATGCACTCAAAACATGGAGACACTATCTTTTTGGAAAGCGTTGTGAAGTGTTCACAGATCACAAGAGTTTGAAGTATATCTTCACCCAGAAAGAAATTAATATGAGACAAAGAAGATGGCTAGAACTCATCAAGGACTATGACTTGAGTTTGCAATACCACCCCGGTAAAGCAAATGTTGTAGCGGATGCTCTAAGCCGTAAGGTTTTTGTGAATGTCCTTACTAAGGGAGAATTACCAGATGATCTGTGTGCCCAATTTAGAGACCTCAGATTGGAGATTGTGCCTGAAGGACATCTCATGTCTTTGGATGTTCAACCCACCTTGTTGGACAAGATCAAAGAAGCCCAGAAGATTGGTATAGAAATTGAAGAAATTAAGGAAAATATTGGCAAAGGAAAAGCCAAAGGATTCCATGAAGACGAACAGGGTACTTTATGGCATGGAAAACGTATCTGTGTTCCACAAGATCCGGAACTTCGGAAACTAATTTTACAAGAAGCACACAACTCACCGTATTCCATTCATCCGGGGTAACACCAAAATGTACATGGATATGAAGGAAAGATTTTGGTGGAATAATCTCAAAAAGGACATCGCCGAACATATTGCTTTGTGTGATGTGTGTAGTAGAGTGAAAGCGGAACATCAGAAATGAGCAGGTTTGCTTCAACCACTACCTATTCCTGATTGGAAGTGGGACAAGATTGGTATGGATTTCATTACCGGATTACCAAGGACCCGGTCAGGATATGATTCTATTTGGGTAGTAGTGGATTGCCTAACTAAAGTGGCTCATTGCATACCCGTGAAGACAACCTATACAAGTGCTAAGTTGGCCAATATCTATATGAGTAGAATTGTATGTCTACATGGAGTACCCAAGAGTATTGTGTCTGATAGAGGAACCTAATTCACTTCTCATTTTTGGAGGCAATTACATGAGTCATTGGGAACGAGGTTGGAATTCAGTACTGCTTTTCATCCTCAAACTGATGGACAAACAGAAAGGACTAATCAGATTCTTGAAGATATGTTGAGGGCATGTGCCCTAGACTATGGAGCCAGTTGGGATGAAAGTCTGCCTTACGCAGAATTTTCTTATAACAACAGCTATCAAGCCAGCATTGAGATGGCACCATTTGAGTTTATCTATGGGAGAAAATGTACCACCCCATTGCTATGGAATGGTGTGGGGGAAAGAAGTTTTTTCGGACCAGAACTTATCAAAGAAGCTGAAGAGAAAGTCAAGCTGGTTAAGGACAGGTTAAAGATAGCACAGTCCTAACAGAAAATCTACACAGATCCTAAGCGTAGAGAGGTCAGCTATGAAGTTGGTGATAGAGCTTATCTTAGAGTGTCACCACTTCGTGGAGTGAAGAGGTTTGGAGTCAAAGGAAAGTTGGCCCCAAGATATGTTGGACCATTCAAGATTCTGAGTCGCAAAGGAGAAGTAGCCTATGAGATTGAATTGCCAGAGTCTTTGTCAGCTGTTCATAATGTGTTTCATGTGAGTTAGCTTAAGAAATGTCATCCGGAATTGGAAGAGACTTCTTTGAAGGATACTATACCTTTGGAAGAGGTTCAGTTGGAGAGTGACCTCACTTATGAGGAGAAACCTATCAAGATTCTTGAGACCGCAGAAAGAGTTACACGGACTAAGACTATCAAGTTCTGCAATGTTCAATGGAACCACCATTCTGAAGAGGAAGCAACATGGGAAAGACAAGATGATCTTTGGAAAGACCACCCTCACCTATTTGCTAGCCAATCCGAATCTCGAGGGCGAGATTCACCTTAAGGGGGTTAGATTTGTAACATCCCTAAAATCATGTTTCAAACTCATGCATATCATCCATGCATCCATGATCATGTAAGATTCCATTTTCAAAAATCATTTCAAAACAGGAGCATTTATGCTCATTATTTTATGTAGGTATGCTCTAGCCTTAGTACTATTTTCCAAAGAGAAGAGTACTTGTTTTGTTCAGTAAGGTTTGAATTCAAACTTAAGTGTTTTCCAAAGCTTGAGCAAAGTTTTCAAAACAAAATGTGTAAATAAAACCAATATTATGCCTATGGTGTATATCACATAAAGGCTTGGTTTTATTTTTATTTTCATTTGGTCAAAGTGTTTTTGAGTGATCAGATGTGTTTGACACTTATTTGAATTCAAACATATTTGAACTGGAGTTTTGAAATCAGTTTAGACAAGCAAACAGAAAAAGAAAAAGTTTAAAAGAGAAAAAAATAAGCAAACAGTCGAATCTGGCCCAACCAGCCCAACTAGCCCAGCAACCCCACCCCGCGAACCATTTTTCTTTACTCGCAAACGAACCCACCGAGTGACTGACGCAAGGACCCCACCCCCTCTCTGTTTCTCTCGCTGACAGCCGCGGCCCACACGGCGTCATCGTCTCCACCCCGGCGACGTGTTCTTCCCCAAATCGCGTCGTGCGTTTCCTAGTTGATTCGCCTCGTCAATTCCCGTTCAATGCTGGAGTAATTCACGCCCCCATCTCGCCTACTTATACCCCCTCTGCCCCCTCTCCATTTTCCCCCAGACCCCAAGCACAGAGCGCCCCCAGGTTGCCCGTAATCGCCCTTGCGCCGCCGCAGATAGAGCCCACTCCGGCGACCAATCCCGGTGAGCTCCGCGCGCTCCTTCCTCTCTGCTTCATGCGAACTGCTTTGCAACTCCCTTGCGCACATTCTGACACCATTGGTTCATCCTATACTGCCCCAAGTCGACGACTCCATCAAGCACAACAAGGTCCCGACGACGTCTTCAACTCTGGCGACTAAATTCGGTGAGCCCCGTGTTCCCCTTCGCTTCTGATTCACACGAGTGTGTTCGCCGTAGCCTTGTGCACCCCCTGATGCCTTTGATTCATGCTAGGGTGACCAGGAGCGCCGCCAACACCTTCGTCACCGAACACTCGACTCTGTCAACAACTCCGACGAGCTCGTGCTGCCGTGTCCGTGCGCCCCTTGTCAGGTCGTCGCCACGTTGAGCATCAGTGCATCGCCACGAATTTGGTAAGCGTCTCCGACGACCCCAGAACCCCCTGTAGCGCCACGCCGCTGTAGACAGAGCTCACCGCCGCCAGATGCCACCGCCAGCGCCGCCCATCCGTGGTCGCTTGATCGATGACCGTTGGATCTAGATCCAGCGCATAGGAATAGATCACTTAACGAAACGGTACGAGTAGATCTGGGCCGTGCAGATTAAGTTAGATCTAACGGCATGTGTGTGTGATCCTGAGCGAACCGGTACGCACCAATCAGAACATGACGCGTGGCCAGGAATTAGATTTAAAATCAGAATTTGAATCTATTAGTTGTTTGATTTTGTTTTAGCCATAACTTTTGATTCCCACGTTCAAATTTGACAAATTTTATATCAATGGAATCAAAAGAGCAAGCCCTTTCCAAATATGCAATGTGTTTAATGTTTTGTTTCTGTTAAAATGGTTTTATTTACAAAAACATGTGTATGCCTATTTTGTGTATATAAATTATTTGAGAAATGTTTTAGTGTTTAAATAAATGTTGTTTGGCAAGTTTTGAACTTGTTTAGGAGCCAGTACTGTGCACTTGTCTTATTGAGTTTAGAAAAATCATCACATATCATATTGCATGCATCCATATATTTTTGCTTGTATTTATTTTGTATGTGATTTGTTGCTATGATTTTATGTGTAGATTTTGGTGCCAATAGTGATTGTGATTGTGAGGAGTGTAGCTACTCTCCAAACTACCAAGGCAAGTGGTGCTTCATGATTTTTATCCCTAAGTTTTCCTACTATGCATTAGATATATTTTTCTAGTCTTGCATGGTTATATTTTTGCTTATATGCTAAGTTGGGAAATCCTAGTAGTTGTAGAATTGCTAGAAATTTCTAAGTTAAGATGCTTATATATGCCATGCTTAGCCTAGCTAGTAGCAACCAAGGGTGGTGAAATATTCATGCCATGATAAAAATATTTCTAAGTCTTTGGACTTGTGTTATGCCTAATAAAACAACTAAGTAAATGAAACACCTGGGTGGAATGGAAGGAATGGTTTATGTTGAGTGGTTACACAAGGGCCATTTCTATGGTTTACCTTGTGTATCTCACTTGTGGAAAGCCACCCAGGAACAAAGGGATTTGAGAGGCCAAATGTTAAGAAGCTTCTAGTGCAGCCACTTGGCAATATGGCCTCTTCCTGGATCATATAGGTTTCAATAACTTAGCCATTTGGATAGTTGGTGGTAGTGGGATGATAGGTTGGAGCGCGTCCATTTGGTCTAAGGGAAGGCTTCTGAAAGGTCCTGTCTTGGTGAAAATCAAGGCTTGTGGGGAAAGTGCACAACCTCTGCAGATGGAAGAATCTAAGTACTTAGCCATGTCCATGGTATTGGACAACTTGAGCATCAAGACATGGAAGCTATCAAGAATCTCCTCATCCCAATTTCTAAGTAAAACTTGTGGTTGAACAAGGGTGAAGGACCCCAATGTCTATTGGTGGTTCCTTGGGGAAAAGTTTTGACAAAGAAAAACTTAGTGTTTTCAACTAATACGAAAAACCTATTTTGAGCAAAGCAAGCCTAAGCTACACTTAGCCAAATTGCATATAGTATCTAGTCCACCAAAATTATACTAAGGTATCACTTGCCAATACTATTCCAATGTATTGACCCACTGTGGCTGTAACTTGTGATGTTGCAGGTTATTCTGATGAGGATTAGGAGTCATGAGTCTACACTCAACATGTTTGCCTGTGGCGCATGAAGATGAAGACTTTTATCTATTTACTTATTTAAACTCTTGTACTAGGCCTGTGGCCATGGAGTTGTAAAGACTATGTTTGTCTCTGGAATGACTGTAATAATGACCTGTGTTTCTGTGTACTTCATCTTAAACTGTGGATGCTAGCATTGATCCAGGGACTAGCATTGCAATCACAGGGATCCTTTTCCTTTATTAAGGAGGGATCTTACATTAGCTTTCTCTCTAGCGGCAGCCCTGGTGTTACTCGTGTGCTTGAGAAGAAGCTCTTGCACATAAGGGTCCTGCACCCAGCCTGACGTTGTTCCATCGTCGTCTGCTCCTCCGGCATCTACATCATCATCATCCTGGTCTGCTTCCACACCTTCACCATATCCAGGAGACTCTTCATCATCTCGCCCGTTCTCGCTGTGATGATGATCATCGTCATGTTGCCCACCTTCACCGTCTCCATCGTCTTCATCATCGCTTATCCAACAAGTGTATCCATCCATGAAACCATGGCGGAGCAGGTGCGCCTGCAGATTCCTGGAATCTGGGTCGATCACCCAGTTGAGTTTGCATCTTCTGCACGGACATCTTATCTCCGTCTTGTTATTTCGTATCATGTCGGTCGTCGCACATTTCAAAAATCTAGCCACAATGTCTTCGCTCATTATGAGCACCATTTTTGCCTGCACTGTGTACACGGTACAATTAGAAGTCTATTAGAACCACATAATAAATGCATTCATGCAATGGTCGATAGAAAATTTCGGCATGACCTATCCTAAAATTAGGACCTTTGCGAAATGCCAAAGTCTTGGCAAAATGGAAATGAATCAACATTTTGGCAAAACAAATGGCAACTTTTTCACATACAAAACACAAGAGAGAGAGACCGATCCATACACACATGAACATATCATTATCCTCTCCATACACACATGCATGAGCATCATCGATACTCTCCATATACACACACATGACCATCGATCCTATCCATACACACATCATGAGCATCGATCATCTACATACATATGAGCATATCATCCATATACACATGAACACATCCTTACATGGACAACTTACCGAGATGAGAGACCGATCGCGAGAAGATGGAAATGAGAGGTGCGCGCGAGACCGGAGAAGGAGATGAGAGACCAGAGAGCTTCCTCTATTACGTATGTAACATCCAAGGGAAGTTCTACATGCTAAAAATGGTGAATGAGTGGAGAAATTGAGGTAGGAAGGAGCAGGATCCCGACTAGATCTAAGCAGGAAGAAGAAGGGGAAAGTGAAGTGTGGGGTGGTGGATGATCACACATGTGCACAAAGTGGAGCTGCCAAAAAAAAAGGGTCACCACATCCGTGGCACACGTGGCCCCAGTGCGCCACAGGGAATAATAACATCTGTGGCGCACATGCCATAGTGCGCCATGGATGTGTCTGCCCATTTTACAGAGCAGAGGGGCATGCGCTTAGGCATAGCACACCCCCCCCACGTGAGCCACGGTTAACACTAACAAGCGTAGCGCACCTACCCTATGTGCTCTACGGGTATCTGGCATGCGGCCAGCAGGGCCCTGGCCCACACATATCTGTGGCGCACTATGACCATGTGCACCACGGTTGTTCTAGTTACTAGTAGGAAACTGCCCATAGGTGAGCCACGCCTGTTTTAGCCATGGGGCACTTCAACCATGTGAGCCACGGATGTGCTGATTACCTATAGCCATTTTCCTAGTAGTGCAAATCTCATGATCACAATATGACCATGCATATATATATAGATAGAGAGAGGGAGAGAGAGAGATAGAGAGAGATGAACACATAGCTACCGGTAGAGCCCTTAGCCTCGAGGAAGAACTACTCCCTCCTCATCATGGGAATCAGCAACGGTGATGAAGATGGCGATGGAGATCGATGGACATGGCTCCGAGGGCACTTCCTTGTCCCGGCAGGGTGCTGGGACAGAGACTTTCTGTCCCCCGAATCTCCCCTTCGGTGGAGGCGGCGTTGTGGAACTTTTTGTGGCTTTCTGGTCTATTCCTTATGGTTTGTGATTCAGAGGCTTCTTATAGACGAAGGAGGTAAGGTCGGTGAAGGGCCACGGGGCCCACACCCCCTATGGGCGCGGCTAGAGTGGGCCTCACAAGACACCTAGGGTGTGGCCACCCTGGTGTCCTCCTCCTTCTCGTCTTCGATTTTCCATATCATCCAGGAAAAAATATGAACTTTGGCTTTTGTCCCGTGCAATTCCGAGAACATTCATTTTTAGCTCAAAACCAAAACAGCGTAAAACATGCAAGCGCAATCGTGGCATCTTGTCAATAGGTTAGTTCTAGAAAGTGTATAAAAATACCTCAAAGTGTAGACAAAACATAACAAAGTAGATACAAAACAAGCATGCAACATAAAAAATTATAGATATGTTTCCGACGATCAATGTCCATGACGGTGACATAAATATTTGCAAAGTACACACAAATCTGAATGTGGCAGATCCGTTGACTAAACCTCTCCCTAGGGCAAAACATGACCAACACCATAACGCCATGGGTGTTAGGTACATCGCAATGTAATCTAGATTACTGACTCTAGCGCAAGTGGGAGACTGTTGTAGATATTCCCAAGAGGCAATAATAAAATGGTTATTATTATATATTTGTGTTTATGATAAATGTTTACATCCCATGCTATAATTGTATTAACCGGAAACATTAATACTTGTGTGTTTTGTAAACATAAAAGAGTCCCTGGTAAGCCTCTTGTTGAACTAGCTTGTTGATTAATAGATCATCATGGTCTCCTGATCATGGACAATAGATGTTATTAATAACAAGATCATGTCATTAGGAGAATGATATGACACTCCTATAGTTAGCGTAGCATAAGATCAAGTCATTTAGAGTGTGTTTGCTACAAACTTTCAATACATAGTAACTTAATCCTTCGACCATGAGATCATGTTAATCACCATCACTAGATGGATGCTTTGATGACATAAAACACCACTTCCTAACTGGGTGGTTATAAAGGTGGCATTAGGTATTCTAAAAGTATGTATTGAGGCACATGGATCAAGAGTGGGATTTGTCCATCCATATGAGGGATAGATATATTCTAGGCCCTCTCGGTGGAATTTCATCCAATTGGCTTGCAAGCATGTGACTAGGTCGTAAGGGATGTCATATCACGGAACGAGTAAAGAGTACTTATCAGTAACGAGGTTGAACTAGGTATAGAGATACCGACGATCAAACCTCGGATAAGTAAAGTATCGCGAGACAAAGGGAACCGATATCATATGTAAATGGTTCATTCGATCATGAAGTCATCATAGAAATGTGTGGGAGCCATTCTGGATTTCCAGATCGCACTAATGGTTATTAATCGGAGAGGTGTCTCGATCATGTCTTCATAGTTCAAGAACCATAGGGAGACACACTTAAGGATTCGATGTTGTTTAGTAGATGTGGAATATGAGTTGGAGACCAAATGTTGTTCGGAGTCTCAGATTGGGTCTAGGACATCACGAGGAGATCCGGAATGGTCCGGAGAATGAGATTCATATAAGGAAAGTCAAATTCTAGGGTTCATAAATGTTTTCGGTGTTTTGACTAGAAGGTTCTGGAAGGTCCACCACCTGGGAGTGGGGCACATGGGATGCGCCATGCGGGCTGGAGGCATCAAGCCCTGGGTCAAGTCGGCCAAGACTAGGAAGATAGATAAAAACTCTAGTTTGAATAGTCAAATCCTAGTTTGACTTGTCAAATCCTAGTGGAGGAAGGAAAGGAAACCCTGAGGGAAAAGGTTTCCCTTTCACGCTCCTTGTCGCCGGCCATGAGGAGTTGGGGGTGGACTCGGTCAGGGCTGGGAACCTTGGCCGCCACCCCACCACCAATATAAGGAGGGGTGGGGGCGCCCCTCTAGCACCCCGGGTAAACTACTACTAGAAAATCGCTCGTTGTTGTGCATCATCATGATGGCATGCTCATGTCATCATGCCACATTGCATTTGAGAATCCTCGTGACTGCAATCAAAATTTTCTTCTAAAAACTATTTTCATAAAAACCCCTCTTTTTTTACAAATAATCGCTTTTTATTTTGAATATAAAACCCTGGTAGTCCCGAATATTTTATTTGTCTAAAACTGTTAGCAAAAATATTTTGTTAAAATAATATTTATAATAATGATAATAATAACAATAAAAACAATTTTTCAAAACCCAGAGAAGGCAGCCGGCCAGGCCCAGCCAGCCTACTACCCCAAACCCTAGCTAACCCAAATCATCTTCCTACACCAAACCTCCCTACAGCTGCCGCCACCGTACTTAGATCATCTCCACTCGCCTACCCAGGACACCGATCCGGACGCCGAAATTCGGTCCGGACGCCGAAAATCGGCCCAGTCACGTACCCAGGGGCCTGTTTTCGTCCGGATTTTGGAGTGTTTTGGTCCGGCCTACCCAGTCCGAACCCAAGTTCCCGGGTACACCCTAGGGACTCCGGACGCCGCAAAAAAGGGTGTGGGCCAGCTATGTCAGCGAGACATTCCCATTCATACCGACTCCACTCGCCCAGACTGCCGCGAAGAGCTCCCAGCGCCCCCTGTCGCCATGACTTCGCCGGCGGAGCGCCTTCATGCCGAGACATGCCCACGCCTCTAGCTACGCTCGCCTTAGTTGCTGCCCACCACCACGCCTTCCCCTCCGCCGATCTCGCCGACCTAGCCTCATCGTAGCTCTGCTTCGCTACATGCTCCCACCACCATGCCCGCCAAGTGTTCGGTATTTGGCCGGATTCGGCCATGGACTCCGACGACGATGAGATACTCGCCATTGACTCCGACGAGGATGAGATACTCGCCATGGACTCCTCAACTGTCTTTTCCAAGCTTGTTGAGGGCCATGCTCCCCCCGTGGAATTTGAGATCAGTGGGCACCACTACAACAAGGGATACTATCTAGCAGATGGCATCTATCCAAGATGGCCAACATTTGTGAAGACTATCTCAAGCCCAATGCTCCCCAAGCATTCTCACTTTGCCAAGGAAAAGGAAGCTTGCAGGAAGGACACGGAGAAGGCATTTGGTGTGCTCCAGTAGTGGTTTGCAGTTGTCCGGTTCCCTGTTATGACCTGGTCGAAAGATCAGATGTGGGAAGTGATGAACTGTTGTGTGACCTTGCACAACATGCTCATTGAGGATGAGAGGAAGGATCCAGTGAGTTTGCTCGAGAAGGACGAGCCATACTACAGACATGGTCCTCTTGCCGAGCCTGATCATCAGGTGCCTCCAACATGGGCTACATTCATCGGAATGTGTGAGGAGATCCGAGATCCGGCGATGCATCAACAGCTCCAGGATGATATTGTTGAGCACCTATGGATACGTAGGGGCAACACGTTGTAGATGTCCAGCGTGAACTAGTCCGAACTTGGCCAAAATATGTTGTATTTTCACTTCTGGCCGAACTATGTTTACATTTACGCCGAACTCTGTTTAAAATTTCGCTGAACTTTGGTCTTAAAATGTTCTGTATTCATTGTATGACGAACTATGCCAAAATCTGGATGAACTTGAGCCGAATTTGAGCGGAAACGAGCGACCCGAGAACTCGGCCTAGGTACGCGAGTGGGAAACTGGGAGTACCCAGGCCGGAAACTTGCGCCGTCCGGCCAAAGTTTGGTCCGGATTTTGGCCTGGGTTCTCCCAACGAGTGGAGATGCTCTTAACTCCTGCCCGCCCCCACCACCTACCGCACACCCCACCACCTATCGTCACACGCACTAGCTACACAACTCACGCATGCGACACGCTTGACATGACCCCACATAGCACACACACCCCATGTCGCAACCCCCGCTTCACCCGGCCCACCCTGTAGCATCCTTGCTGCGCGACCCCCACCCAACCCACATCGCCCATCAGCTGCTCTCGTCCCCACCCCATTCGCCTCAATACGCACTACCCTCAATCCCACGATCCTCTCGATCCCCTCGCCTCTCTCCTTCCTACGTCGCCTCTCCCCGACCATCTTCCTCCCATGCTGTGGCGGACTGGCCGCTTCTTCATCCTCCGCCACTGGCCAGGCCTTCCTCATGTCACCTCCTCACCGGCGCCCTTTGCATCACTGTGACCCCCTCCTGCCCTGGCTTCCTCCGCCTCAACGCGTGTGCCGTGCGTCCCTGCCGCCAGGGGCGCCCTCATCTCTCTGGAGCACCCCGCCACATCTGTCCCGCTGCGTGAGCCCGGTAGCCCCTACAGCACCCCTGACCGCTCTGTTGGCCGCCTCTCTAGCCGCTGACGACCCATGTGAGCGCCCCGAGCGTGCCACCCCCGCCTTTTCCCCTATAGGCTCACCTCCCTGGCGCCCCCGCAAGAACGAGGGCTCTGCGCCGCTTCCTCTCCCTGTAGTGTGCCCCTGCTGCCAATGAGTCCTTCCCCCATTGTTCTTGTTCATGCGATGAGTTGTGTCTTGTTGGAACTTGCAAAGGCGTGTGTGACTAATTTGGTCACAACTAGGTGCAGTGAAGTGAAGATGTTGCCGCATGTTTGTTCTACCCAAGATCTTTAGCCTTTCGGTGTGTTGATTTGTCAAGAGCGTCATGCATGATACCAAGCCCTTCAACAACCATCGAGACAGTGGAGCGTCGAGATCCCCTTCATGGACGCCAAGGCCCGGATTCGAAGACCGATATCGGACCCCGAAGACCCTAAAGCCCCGACCCAGAGTCCGAAGAATGATCCTGTCGACCTTCGAAACCCAGGACAAAACTCTCGAAGCACAAGATCGCCGAGCCCCCATGTGTGACCCATATCCGCGCCTTTATTTTATTAAATGATATATACCTTGTTGCATATTAAATTGTTCATACATGCATACATGTTTGTGGTTTGGGGCATTATGCCGATTAACCTCATAATTAAATATGGAGGCCATATGCGGGCGATTCTAGTCTTATATTGGGCTCCATTTAAATTAATGTAGCGAACATGTGTCATGTTTTGTCTTGTTAAGGTAACATTTAAATTGTGGGGTATCTAAACAACATGAACCTATTAAATAATTGTTGGGACCCCGGTTCCGCTTAATATTGCCTAATTGCATCGCACTTTTTCCATGTCATTCATCATACATGCATCATGCCCGATCTTCTGCCGTATTATTAAATAGTGCATCTGATGTTTCTTCTAGTGTTTTGCTTCTTCACAGATTAGGACGATGAGTTGATGCGAGTGTTGGCCTGATCTTCAGATGAACCTTCGACAGTGTTTTCCAGGCGAGCATTCTCCCTCTTTCCACCTATTTTATCTTTATAGTCTTACTTACTCCTGTTGATCTATTGCTATCTATGTTGTGATGCTTTACTTTTCATACCTATCATATTCTCTGTAGCCTCTATAACTGTCATGGACACCTCCTATTGCCTATTGCTTGGTAGCAAGATGGCCTTGCGAGTCGTAGTGCTTTCTCAGGTGTTGTCTATGTCGTCAAGAACCATAGTTGTTGGAATGTTGCCAGATGCTTTATGTTTGAGATGATCATAACTTAAATTACAACTTAATATTAAAATTCTAGGAATAGTTATAATTAATGCATATGCACCGGTGGGCAATAGATGTGATTTTTATTTTAACCGCCCACTTGTGTCCCGTAGGACCCCGAGTACTTGATATTTGTTCCTTGACTATCGCACTATCCGCATGTGGGACCATGAATCCTGTAAGACCCCACCTTTATAAAGGTAAAGGTCCCTGTGATTGGAATGCTAGTCCCTGGATCAAATGCTAGCATCCACAGTTTAAGATGAAGTACACAGAAACAAAGGTCATTATTACATCGCCATTCCAGAGATAACATAGTCCTTTACAACTCCATAGCCATAGGCTAGTACAAGAGTTTAACTTAACAATATTAATAAAAGTCTTCATCTTCATGTGCCACAGGCAAGCATGTTGAGTGTAGACTCATAACCCTAATCCTCATTAGAGTAACCTGCAACATCACAAGTTACAGCCATAGTGGGTCAATACATTGGAATAGTATTGGCAAGTGATACCTTAGTAGAATAATAGTATCTAGCTTCTACATGAATTTGGCTAAGTGTAGCTTAGGCTTGCTTTGATCAAAATAGGTTTTACCTATCAGTTGAAAACACTAAGATTTTGTTTGGCAAAACTCCCAAGGAACCACCAATAGACATTGGTGAACCTTTACCCTTGTTCAACCACAAGTTTTAACTTAGAAAATTGGGATGGGGAGATCCTTGATAGCTTCAGTGTCTTGATGCTCAAATTATCCATTGTCGGGAACACGGCCAAGTACTTAGATTTTTCCTTCTCGAGAGGTGGTGCACTTTCCCCACAAGACTTGACATTCATCAAGACGAGACCTTTCAGAAGTCTTCCCTTAGACCAAATGGACGCGTTCCAACCTATCACCCTACCACCAACTATCCAAATGGCTAAGTTATTGCAACCTATATGATCAAGGTAGAGCCCATATGCCATGTGGTTGCACTAGAAGCTTCTAAACACTAAGTATCTCAAATCCCTTTGTTCCTGGGTGGCTTTCCACAAGTGTGATACACAAGGTAAACCATATACATGGGCCTTGTGTAACCACTCAACACAAACCATCATACCATTCCACCCAGGTGATTCATTCACTCAGTTGTTTTATTAGACAAAAACACAAGTCAAAGACTTAGCAAAATTTCCATAAAATATGTATATATTCCACCCTTGGTTGCTACTAGGTAGGATAAGCATGGAAATATCAAGTATCTTAACTTAGAGAAAATACTAACAATCTACAACTACTAGGATTTCCCAAGCATAGTATATAGATACTTAGCAAAAATTATCATGCAAGCCCTATACAAAATACCACTAATTCATAGTCAAAATATTGGGACAAAAATATGCAGCACCACTTGCCTTGGTAGTTGGAGGAGTAACAACAATCCTCACAGTCACAATCACCACTAGCACCAAAATCTACACATAAAATGATAGCACCAAATTCATATTTCAAATATTCAAGCAAAAATATATGAATGCATGCAAATGCCATGTGATGATTTTTTTTCTAAACTAAACAAGACAAGTAAACTATACTGAACAATAAACTAAACATTTATATATCAATTAAACTTAATTTGGCCCTTAAAACATTTTCCAAATATTTTTTATACACAAAATAGGCCTACAAATGTCTCTGCATAAAATTCTAATTTAACAGAAAAAAATCACACAACTAAGCCTACAGATGTGTAGGATTTATTTTTGTGATTCCAATGAAATATTATTTGTATTTTTTGGATAAACAGAACAAAAGTTATTAAATTTACAGGTTCAAATAACTAATAGATGAAATTCCAGATTTTAAATTTAAAACCTAGACACGTGGGCGTATCTGATTGGCCCGTACCGGTTCGGCTGGATCGATCAACGAGAGTCGCAAGAATTAAATGAAATCACATGGGCCAGATCTAACCATACCCCTTTGTTAAGTGATCTAATCTGGCGCGCAGGATCTAGATCTAACGGCCTACGCTTGCTTGGCCAAGAACTGGCGGTGCGCGTGGTTGCAGCGGTGGTGGCGCTACTGGCGGCGACGGTCCGGCGTATACAGGAGGGGCTGGGGGTTGTGGTGTGGCTTACCTGACTCGCAAGGACATGATGAAGCTCAACGTGCTGCTGGTGTGGACAGTGGCGGACTGTAGCAGAGGCTAGCGCTCGTCGGAGTTGCGGGCGGCGTCGGGTTCATGCGGACGACAATGTTGGCGACGTTCTAGACCGCCCTAGCACAAGCCAAGAGCATCAGTGCGTGCACAAAGACCAGGCGAACACGATAGGGTCAGGGAGAAGGTAAGGGGCGCTCGGGTTTTACCTAGATTGCTCGACGAAGTTGAGCGGTGGCTCTGTCGTTTGCAGAGGTGGACGGAGACGGTGACCTAGGTCACGAGCAGGAAAACTAGAGGCGTCAGAGGATGCACAAGGACACGAGGATCACGCTTGTTTGAACCAGAAGCAAAGGGGCAGTCGGAGCTCACCGTAATCGCCTGCCGGAGCTCATCGGACAGCGGCGGTGCGGTGCAAAATACTAGCGGCCTGGTGGCAGAGCGAGTGAGTTGAGTGAGGGGAAATGACCGTGGGGTGTAGGGGTTTAAGTAGGCGGCAGCGTGACAGGAAACGCATGCAGAATCAAGGTCTGCGGGTGCGAGATTTTCGGGACGAAGATGACGGGGCACGTGGGACCAACGCATCAGTGAGGGGAGGGTGTGCGTGCGGGTGAGAAACATAGAGGAGAGGGGAACCCGGGTGGGCTGGCTTTTGGGCCGCATCGGCTGTTGGGCTGGAATGGTGGCGCCGGCCTTTTCTTATTTTCTTATTCCTTGTCTATTTCTGATTTTATTTTCTGAAATCATTTTCAAATGCTATTCAAATGAGTTTGAATTCAAAATTCCTCTGGATTTTTGTAAAGTACTCCAAGCATATATTTGTATATAAAACCTTGCTATTTGATCACAAACTCTTTGGTCCAATTAAAATAGAATTCAAACCATGCCTTAATTAAATATTTATAATAGGCATATAAATGGTTTTAAATTTAGTTTTTTCTTTTGAAACTTTGAACAAGCTTTGGAATCAACATTCAAACTTTTTCTAGTTGAAATAAAGTATTCTCATGATTTAAAAATGGAAATGAAGCCTTTGCCTTTCTTACATAAAATATTAGGCAACAATTGGGTTCTGTTTTGCAATCTTGTTTGAAATAAATTTTAAAATGCATGAGGATGCATGAATGATGTGCAACTTTATAAATCATGATTTTTGGCATGTTACAAATCTAACCCCCTTAAGGTGAATCTCGCCCTCGAGATTCGGATTGGCTAGCAAATAGGAGAGGGTGGTCCTTCCGAAGATCATCTTCTCTTTCCCAAGTTGCTTCCTCTTCGGAATGGTGGTTCCACTGAACTTTGCAAAACTTGATAGTCTTAGTCCGAGTAACTCTTTCTGCAGTCTCAAGAATCTTGATAGGCTTTTCTTCATAGGTGAGATCACTTTCCAATTCGACCTCTTCCAAAGGTATAGTATCCTTCAAAGAAGTCTCTTCCATCTCCAGATGGAATTTCTTTAGCTGACTTACGTGAAATACATTGTGAACGGCAGACAATGATTCAGGCAATTCAATCTCATATGCTACTTCTCCTTTACGGCTTGGAATCTTGAATGGTCCAACATATCTTGGTGCCAATTTTCCTTTAACACCAAACCTCTTCACTCCATGAAGTGGTGATACTCTAAGGTAAGCTCTATCACCCACCTCATAGGTGACTTCTCTACGCTTTGGATCTGCGTAGCTCTTTTGTCGGGACTGTGCTATCTTCAATCTGTCCTTTACCAACTTGACTTTCTCTTTTGCTTCCTTGATTAGTTCTGGCCCAAACAAGTTTATTTCTCCAACACCATTCCATAACAATGGTGTAGTACACTTTCTTCCATAGAGAAATTCAAACGGTGCCATCTCAATACTGGCTTGATAGCTGTTGTTGTAAAAGAATTCTGCGTAAGGCAGACTTTCATCCCAACTAGCTCCATAATCTAGGGCACATGGCCTCAACATATCCTCTAAAATCTGGTTGGTCCTTTCTGTCTGTCCATCAGTCTGGGGATGAAAAGCAGTGCTGAATTCCAATCTCGTTCCCAATGTCTCATGCAGTTGCCTCCAAAAGTGGGAAGTGAATTGAGTTCCTCTATCAGACACAATACTCTTGGGGTACTCCATGCAGACACACAATCCTATTCATATAAATCTTGGCTAACTTGGCACTTGTATAGGTTGTCTTCATGGGTATGAAATGAGCCACTTTAGTTAGGCGATCTACTATGACCCAAATGGAATCATATCCCGATCAAGTCCTTGGCAGTCCAGTGATGAAATACATGCCAATCTTTTCCCACTTCCAATCAGGAATAGGTAGTGGTTGTAACAATCCTGCTGGTTTCTGGTGTTCTGCTTTCACTCTACTACATACATCGCACAAAGCAATATGTTCGGCGATGTCCTTCTTGAGATTATTCCACCAAAATCTTTCCTTCACATCCATGTACATTTTGGTGTTACCCGGATGAATGGAATATGGTGAATTATGTGATTCTTGTAAAATCAGTTTCCGAGCTCCGGATCTTGCGGAATGCAGATCCATTTTGCATACCATACAGTACCCTGTTCGTCTTCATGGAATCCTTTGGTTTTTCCCTTGCTAATATTTTCTTAATCTCTTCAATTTACTTGTCCATCTTTTGGGCTTCCTTGATTTTGTCCAACAAGCTGGGTTGAACATCCAATGACATGAGATGTCCTTCAGTCAATATCTCCAATCTGAGATTTTTGAATTGGGCACACGGATCATCTGGAAATTCTCCCTTAGTATGGCCATTCACATAAACCTTACGGCTTAATGCATCCGCTACAACATTTGATTTACCGGGGTGGTATTGCAAACTCAAGTCATACTCCTTGATGAGTTCTAGCCATCTTCTTTGTCTCATGTTGATTTCTTTCTCAGTGAAGATATACTTCAAACTTTCGTGATCTATGAACACTTCACATCGCTTTCCCAAAAGATAATGTCTCCATGTTTTGAGTGCATGGACAACAGAGGCTAACTCCAAATCATGAGTAGGATAATTCACCTCATGAGTTTTGAGTTGTCTCGAGGCATAAGCCACAACTTTCCCTTCTTGCATCAAAATTGCACCTAATCCTTGGTGAGATGCATCACAATAAACTTGGAACTCCTTCTCCAAATCTGGCAGACATAACACTGGTGCTGTCACTAGTCTTTTCTTCAACTCTTGGAAACTGAGTTCACATCCTTCAGTCCAATCAAATTGCTTGTCTTTCTTAAGTAACTCCGTCATTGGCTTAGCTACCTTTGAGAAATTCTCAATGAATCTTCTATAGTATCCTTCCAAGCCAAGGACACTACGAACTTCTTTCACTGACTTAGGAGATTCCCACTCAGTTACAGCTGACACTTTTGCGGGATCAACTGCTACACCATTTCTTGACACAATATATCCAAGAAATCCGACTTCATTCAGCCAGAATTCACACTTGCTGAATTTGGCATAAAATTTATTCTCCCTAAGCTTTTCAAGTATCAATCGCAAATGTCCTTCATGATCTTCATTGCTCTTAGAATAGATCAAAATGTCGTCGATGAAAACGACAACAAAATTGTCAAGAAATTCCATGAACACCTCGTTCATCATATTCATGAAGTAGGCTGGTGCATTTGTCAAACAAAATGGCGTCACGGTGTACTCATACAATCCATACCTAGTGGTGAAAGTAGTCTTAGGTATGTCTTATTCTCTTATCTTTAGCTGAAAGTAGCCTGATCGAAGATCAATCTTTGAGAACACATATGGGCTCCTTCCAACTGATCAAACAAATCATTAATTATGGGCAAAGTATACTTGTTCTTGATAGTTACCTCATTGAGTGAATGGTAATCTATGCATAACCTTTGACTTCTATCTTTCTTTTCCACAAACAAGACTGGTGCTCCCCAAGATGAAGAACTTGGTTGGATAAATCCTTTCTATAGTTGTTCTCCAAGTTGTTTCTTGAGTTCTTTCAACTCATCAATTGACATCTTGTAAGGTCTCTTTGCTATTGGTCCTGATCCTGGCAGCAAGTCAATCAGAAAATCCACATCCCGATCTGGTGGCATTTCTGGTAATTCCTCCGGAAACACATCCGGATATTCTCTCACAATTAGCACACTGTTTATGCTAACCCCCTTAAGATAATTTAGCTTTCTCCCTTTTGATTCAAAGTTAGACTTGAATCTAATCCATTTCTTATCTGGGGTTGTGAGTGTGACAGTACGATTGGCATAATCTAGTACTCCTTCGTACTTAGTCATCCAATCCATTCCCATAATGACATCCAATCCTTGGGAATCAAGGATTATCAAACTAACGGGAAACTTATACCTCCCAAATTCTATTACTAGATCATGACATTCCGAGTTCAGTATCATTTCTCCATCGGGAGAACTTACTTTTATAGGACATCCAATAGTTTCAACTGGAAGTCCATTTCTATCAACAAATGCTCTTGATATGAATGAATGCGATGCACCAGTATCAAAAAGAACAAGTGCTGGAGCAGAATTGAGTTTGAACTTACCAGCCACAACATCAGATTCTTCGTATATTTCCTCCACATTAATGTGGTTCACTTGTCCCTTTTGAAAGGGGTTGGTCTTGTTAGCACCTTCAACTTTGTTTTCTGGGCACCGATTAGCATAGTGTCCCATCTTCTTACACTTAAAGCATTCAACATGACTGATATCTTTCTTACAGGCTGACTTCCACCTCCACTTCCACTATGGTGGCTCTTGTGTCCACTCTTGTGATTCTTATACTTGTCCTTGTCATGACTACGATGGTGCTTGTTGTCATGGTGACGGTTGTGGCTGTGGTGGTTGTTGTACTACCCATGTTTGTGGAATCCAGAACTCCCACTATCATCATGATGGGAACGCTCGTGAGATGATCCTGAGCTGTGCTTATCAAAGCTATGCTTCCTCTTCCTGATCTCAACCTGTTTCATCTTATTTTCCAAGATGGTAGCCTTGTCACAAAGTGATTGGTAGGTTGGAACATAGGCAACAGACAGTTGTAAGTTTAACTCATCATTCAATCCTTCGAGGAATTTCTCCTTCCTCTTTGCATCAGTATCAACTTCATCCGGTGCATAACGCGCCAGATTGTTGAATTCCTCAATGTACTCAGCCACACTGTGGTGACGCTGCTTCAGATTGTGGAACTCCTTCTTTTTCAAATTCATCACCCTGGATGAGATGTGAGTTGTACAGAATCCATCCTCAAAGATGTGCTCAAGGGGAGTGGTGATCTGGAAGTTATCCCACCATGTTGTTGCTGGCCCTTCAAGCAGATGTGCTGCGAACCTGACCTTTTCCTTGTCGGTGCAGCCAACAGTCACTAAGTCCTTGTTCACTGAACGTAACCAGTCATTGGCTATCATTGGATCAGTGGTTCCCGAGAATTTTGCAGGCCTTAGTCTCAGAAATCTGGTGAGCATGTCAAATCCTGGAGGATTATTCTGATTGTTGTTATTGTTGTTATTGTTGTTGTTCTTATAATTCTAGTTCTGGTTTTGCATGAACTGTTTCATCATCTGCATCAGTTGAGCTTGTGTCGTCATCAACTGCTGCATCTCGAGAGTGACGTTGTTGTTGTTTTGGTTGGGGTTGGCACGTCGAGGAGGCATCTGTGGTTTTAATAAGGATAAGAATGAGATACCCATATATGCTTAACATGCACCATACATCACACAGAACAATCACAATAACCAAGCATCAAAATAACATAGAGTTTGAACGACATAAACAACAAGTTTTGAAAATGCAAACACACCATAGCAAGCCATCCACATGTTGGATGGTCATTGCGACTCAATAATCAGAGTACGGTAGATGAAAGATAATTGAGTAGTCTACACTACTCCTCCGCATCAATCTCCACATCAACAAGGGTAAGACCTGCATTCTCCATGGCGGTCTTATACTCATCAACACTAGTGTTCAAGGCCTCAATCTTGGCCCTAAGAGCCCTCTTCTCTGAGCAAAGCCTCTCGATCACTCCCTGCTGGTGCTCAATCTTGAAGTCCTTGGCCTCTAACTCTTCCTTCATCTCCCATATCTTCTTGTTCCTGTCTTGGACTCTTTTCTCCTGGCTCTTGAACTCTTGTCCTGGCTTTCAAATTTGGCCTCCATTTCCTTGACGACCTCGTCTTGCTCCGCGAAGAGCTTGTCCTTCTCTCGTAGTTGAACCTGGATCTCGTCATTGCTAAGCATGACATTGGTCCTATCAGTATCAAGGTGTCTAATAAGACCCTCTAGGTCCTGAAGGCATGCATTTAATCGGCTCCATCGCCTCTAGTAGCATCATCGTACTCTATAGCCTCACCCTCCTTGTTGCGTCTCTCGAAGGGGTGAAAGTAAAGACCTCTAAGCTCAGTGGAGTGCCTCCCTACCAGGCGTCCAAGTAACTCCTGCATGACTACATCTAGGCCTCTCTCCTTGTCATCATGCATCAGCTTGAAAGTGATAACCTCCATGGGTGGCTCTGCCTGGCGTCCCGGCTGTGTGACTCTGAAGCCCCATAGGTCCTCCCTCTCAAACTTGGTGAGCTGAAGTGTCGTGATGCTAGGAAGTGGAAGGTTGAGCACACTAGTGAGCTCAATGAGACGAGTACCAAAACGAGTTCCCTTGAACTCCTCGGCCGTGCTGATTACAACGTTAGGCATCTATTTTTATAAGATAGGGAAAAGTTAGAATCAACACAAGTAGAGAAAATTCATGAGACAAAATATCACAAGCACATCTTTTAGCAACAAACACACAAGTCATGGCATACACAAATCCATTACAAACACCAAAGGTTCAACATAACTTAAACAAATTTTTGGAAGTAAAAACGATAAGTGTGGTGGTCCAACTAACGAAGTACGTTACAATTCTTCCTCACAAGACAAAATAACTATCAGGGCATCCTTAGTAGCTATCTGTCTATCTTGATCACAAGACTCCCAAATTAAGTCCTTTACCAACTTGACTTTCTCTTCAGCTTCCTTGATTAGTTCTGGCACAAACAAGTTTCTTTCTCCAACACCATTCCATAACAATGGTGTATTACACATTCTTCCATAGAGAAATTCAAACGGTTCCATCTCAATACTGGCTTGATAGCTGTTGTTGTAAGAGAATTTTGCGTAAGGCAGACTTTCATCCCAACTAGCTCCATAATCTAGGGCACATGCCCTCAACATATTTTCTAAAATCTGGTTGGTCCTTTCTGTCTGTCCATCAGTCTGGGGATGAAAAGCAGTGCTGAATTCCAATCTTGTTCCCAATGACTCATGCAGTTGCCTCCAAAAGTGGGAAGTGAATTGAGTTCCTCTATCAGACAAAATACTCTTGGGTACTCCATGCAGACACACAATCCTATTCATATATATCTTGGCCAACTTAGCACTTGTACAGGTTGTATTCACGGGTATGAAATGAGCCACTTTAGTTAGGCGATCCACTACTACCCAAATAGAATCATATCCTGACCTGGTCCTTGGCAATCCGGTGATGAAATCCATGCCAATCTTGCCCCACTTCCAATCAGGAATAGGTAGTGGTTGTAACAATCCTGCTGGTTTCTGATGTTCCGCTTTCAATCTACTACATACATATCACAAATAAATATGTTCGGCGATGTCTTTCTTGATATTATTCCACCAAAATCTTTCCCTCATATCCATGTACATGTTGGTGTTACCCGGATGAATGGAATATGGTGAGTTGTGTGCTTCTTGTAAAATCAGTTTCCGAAGTTCCGGGTCTTGTGGAACGCAGATACGTTTTCCATACCATAAAGTACCTTGTTCGTCTTCATGGAATCCCTTGGCCTTTCCCTTGCCAATATTTTCCTTAATCTCTTCAATTTCCTTGTCTGTTATTTGGGCTTCCTTGATTTTGTCCAATAAGGTGGGTTGAACATATAATGACATGAGATGTCCCTCAGGCACAATCTCCAATATGAGGTCTCTAAATTGGGCACACAGATCATCTGGCAACTCTCCCTTAGTAAGGCCATTCACAAATACCTTACGGCTTAGTGCATCCTCTACAACATTTGCTTTACCGGGGTGGTATTGCAATCTCAAGTCGTAGTTCTTGATGAGTTCTAGCCATCTTCTTTGTCTCATGTTGATTTCTTTCTCAGTGAAGATATACTTCAAACTTTTGTGATCTGTGAACACTTCATATCGCTTTCCCAAAAGATAATGTCTCCATGTTTTGAGTGCATGGACAACAGAGGCTAACTCTAAATCATGAGTAGGATAATTCACCTCATGAGTTTTGAGTTGTCTCGAGGCATAAGCCACAACATTCCCTTCTTGCATCAGAACTACACCTAATCCATGATGAGATGCATCACAATAAACTTGGAAATCCTTCTCCAAATCTGGCAGACATAGGACTGGTGATGTCACTAGTCTCTTCTTCAATTCTTGGAAACTGAGTTCACATCCGTCAGTCCAAGCAAATTTCTTATCTTTCTTTAGTAACTCCGTCATTGGCTTAGCTACCTTGGAGAAATTCTCAATGAATCTTCTATAGTATCCTGCCAAGCCAAGGAAACTACGAACTTCTTTCACTGACTTAGGAGATTCCCATTCGCCATAATGACACTTTTATGGATCAATCTACACCATCTCTTGACACAATGTGTCCAAGAAATCCAACTTCATTCAACCAGAATTCACATTTGCTGAATTTGGCATACAGCTTATGCTCTCTAAGCTTCTCAAGTATCAATCGCAAATGTCCTTCATGCTCTTCTTTGCTCTTGGAGTAGATCATAATGTCATCAATGAAAATGACCACAAACTTGTCCAAGAACTCCATGAACACCTTGTTCATCATATTCATGAAGTAAGCTGGTGCATTGGTCAAACCAAACGGCATCACGGTGTACTCATACAATCCATACCTAGTGGTGAAGGCAGTCTTAGGTATGTCTTGTTCCCTTATCTTAAGTTGAAAATAGCCTGACCGTAGATCAATCTTTGAGAACACACAGGCTCCTTCTAACTGATCAAACAAGTCATTGATTCTTGTCAAAGGATATTTGTTCTTGATAGTCACCTCATTGAGTGAACGATAATCGATGCATAACCTTTGACTTCTATCTTTCCTTTCCACAAACAATACTGGTGCTCCCCAAGATGATGAACTTGGTTGAATAAACCCTTTTTGCAACTGTTCTCCAAGTTGTTTCTTGAGTTCCTTCAAGTCATCAACTGACATCTTGTAAGGTCTCTTTGCTATTGGTCCTGATCCTGGCAGCAAGTCAATCAGAAATTCCATATCTCTATCTGGTGGAATTCCCGGCAATTCTTCCGGAAACACATCCGGATATTCCCTCACGATTAGCACACTGTCTATGCTAACCCCCTTAAGAGAATTTAGCTTACTCCCTTTTGATTCAAAGTTAGACTTGAATCTTATCCGTTTCTTTTCCGGCGTTGTGAGTGTGACAGTACGATTGGCACAATCTAGTACTCCTTCATACTTGGTCATCCAGTCCATTCCCAAAATTACATCCAGTCCTTGGGAATCTAAGATTATCAGACTCACTGGAAACTTATGCTTTCCAAATTCTATCACTAGATCACGACATCCAAGACTTACTATCATATCTCCATCGGGAGAACTTACTTTTATTGGACACCCAATATTTTCAGTTGGAAACCCATTTCTATCAACAAATGCTTTTGATATGAATAAATGTGATGCACCAGTATCAAAAATAACAAGTGCTGGAATAGAATTGAGTTTGAACTTTCCAGCCACAACATCGGACTCCTCATAAATCTCTTCCACATTGATTTGGTTCACTTGTACCTTCTAGAAAGGGTTGGGCTTGGTGGTTCCTTCAACTTTCTTATCTGGGTACTCATTTGCATAATGCCCCATCTTCTTACACTTGGAACATTCAACCTGACTGATATCTCTCTTTCCAAGCTGACTACCACTTCCACTTCCACCTTCACTGTGGTGGCTCTTGTGTCCACTCTTGTGGTTCTTGTACTTGTCATTATCATGACTACGGTGATGCTTGTTGTCATGATGGAGGTTCTGGCTGTGGTGGTTGTTGTACTTTCCATGTTTGTGGGATCCAGAACTCCCACTATCATCATGATGGGAACGCTTGTGAGACGATCCCGAGCTATGCTTGTCAGATCTGTGCTTCCTCTTTCTGCTTTCAACCTGTTTCATCTTGTTCTCCAAGATGTAGCCTTGTGACAAAGTGATTGGTAGGTTGGGACATAGGCAACAGATAGTTGCAGATTCAGTTCATCGTTCAGTCCCTCGAGGAATTTCTCCTTCCTCTTGGCATTAGTATCAACTTCATCTAGTGCATAACGCGCCAGATTGTTGAACTCCTCAATATATTCAGCCACGCTGCGGTGACGCTGTTTCAGGTTATGGAACTCCTTCTTCTTCAAATTCATTACTCCGGATGAGATGTGAGCTGTACGGAATCCATCTTCAAAGATAGCCCAGGTCACATCTTCAATGGGAGTGGTGATCTGGAAGTTATCCCACCAAGTAGCTGATGGTCCTTCCAACAGATGTGCTGCAAACCTGACCTTTTCCTCGTCGATGCAGCCGATAGTTACCAAATCCTTGTTCACCGAACGTAGCCAATCATTGGCCACCATTGGATCAGTAGTTCCTGAGAACTTTGCAGGAGTCAGTCTTAGGAATCTAGTGAGCATGTCAAATCCTGGTGGATTGTTCAGGTTGTTGTTGTTGTTGTTGTTATTGTTGTTGTTGTTGTTGTTGTTGTTGTTGTTGTTATTCTGATTCTGCATAAAAGTGGTCATCATCTGCATCAGTTGTGCATGTGCTGTCATCAACTGCTGCATCTCGGGGGGTGACATTGTTGTTGTTTGGGTTGGGGTTGGCACGTCGAGGAGGCATCTGTGGTTTTCATAAGGATAAGAATGAGATACCCATAGATGCTTATCATGCACAATACATCACATAGAAAAACACCAAACCAAGCATCAAAATAACATAAGGTTCAAACGACGTAAACAACAAGTTTGGAAAAGCAAACACACCATAGCAAGCCACCCACATGTTGGATGGTCATTGCGACTCAATAATCAAAAGTACAGTAGATGAAATATAAATGAGTAGTCATCACTATTCCTCCGGATCAACCTCCACATCAACAAGTGTAAGACATGCATTCTCCATAGCGGTCTTGTATTCCTCGACATTTGTAGTCAAGGCCTCTATCTTGGCCCTAAGAGCCCTCTTCTGTGAGTGAAGCCTCTCGATCACTCCCTGCTGATGCTCGAGCTCGAAGTCCTTGGCCGCCAGCTCTTTCTTCATCTCCCGGATCTTCTTGTTCCGGTCTTGGACTCTCTTCTCCTGGCTCTTGAATTTCTTGTCCTAGCTCTCAAACTTGGCCTCCATTTCCTTGACTATCTCTTCTTGCTCCGCGAAGAGCTTGTCCTTCTCTCAGAGCTGTACCTGGAGCTGGTCATTGGTAAGCATGACGTTGGTCCTATCAGTATCTAGGTTCCTAATAAGAACCTCTAGGTCCTAAAGGTACAGACGAATCGGCTCCATCGTCTCTCTAGCAGCATCCTCGAACTCAATAGCCTCACCCTCCTCGTCGCGTCTCCCGAAGGGGTGAAAGTAAAGACCTCTAAGCTCTCTAGAGTGTCTCCCTACCAGACGCCCAAGTAACTCATGCATGACTATATCCAAGCCTCTCTCCTTGTCGTCACGCATCAGCTTGAAAGTGATGGCCTCCGTGGTTGGCTCTGCCTGGAGTCCCGGCTGAGTGACTCTGAAGCCCCAAAGGTCCTTCCTCTCAAACTTGGTGAGGGGAAGCGACATGATGCTAGGAAGTGCGAGGTTGAGCACACTAGTGAGCTCAATGAGTCGAGTACCAAAACGAGTTCCCTTGAACTCTTCGGTCGTGCTGATAGTAACATCAGGCATCTATTTATATAAGATAGAGAAAAGTTAGAATCAACATCAATAGAGAAAAATCACAAGACAAAGTATCACAAGCATATCTTTTGCAACAATAACACAAGTCATGGCATACACAAATCCATTACAAGCATCAAAGGTTCAACATAACTTAGATAAAATTTTGGAAATAAAACGATAAGTGTGGTGGTCCAACTAACGAAGTACATTACAACTCTTCCTCACTAGACAAAATAGCTATCAGGGCATCCTTAGTAGCTATCTGTCTATCTTGATCACAAGACTCCCAAATTAAGTCTATGATGTCTCCCCTTAGTTGTTGGTTGGTAGTCTCTAACTCTTGGGTATGCTTCTTTTCTTCCCTAAGGTCATTTTGGGTGTTGAGCATTCTGCACTTGAGTCTATCACCAAGCTCCTTGATGGCATTCCAAGCTGCGTTTCTTGCAGAGTCAAAGAATGTTGTGTGCATTTTTGAGTTGGCGACCATGCAGAATCCTGACTCCTTGTGGTTGTATTCCTTGTTTTTGTACAAGTGAAGTTGCACCCACCAATACTCTTCTCCTCCATCCATCACAGGGAATCCCTTGTACAAAGCTGCACCATGTATCCCCATGGTAACCATGAGGTTCTTGAGGGCCTTGGGAAATTCTGTCTCACACTCCAAGGTCATGGTCATGAGTGGTCCCTTCCTCACGGCTTCGTTGATGGAGTTCATCTACAAATAGAGATGAGAAATAAGATTAGAAAAGTTTACGAGAAGAAAAAGACAAGTGTGGAAATTGTTGAAAAAATTTCCTTAGTGGTTTCTAATCCAATCCTATGGTCATAATCCTACAGGCAACACAGTGCTCTAATACCATCTGTAAGATCCCACCTTTATAAAGGTAAAGATCCCTATGGTTGCAATGCTAGTCCCTGGATCAATTGTTAGCATCCACAATTTAAGATGAAGTACACAGAAACAAAGGTCATTATTACATCGTCATTCCAGAGATAACATAGTCTTTTACAACTCCATAGCCATAGACTAGTACAAGAGTTTATCTTAACAATATAAAAATAGAAGTCTTCATCTTCATGTGCCACAGGCAAGCATGTTGAGTGTAGACTCATAACCCCTAATCCTCCTCAGAGTAACCTGCAACATCACAAGTTACAGCCACAGTGGGTCAATACATTGTAATAGTATTGGCAAGTGATACCTTAGTAGAATATTAGCATCTAGTTACTACATGAATTTGGCTAAGTGTAGCTTAGGCTTGCTTTGCTCAAAATAGGTTTTACCTATCAGTTGAAAACACTAAGTTTTTGTTTGGCAAAAACCAATAGAAATTGGTGAACCTTCACCCTTGTTCAACCACAAGTTTTAACTTAGAAAATTGGGATGAGGAGATTCTTGATAGCTTCCATGTCTTGATGCTCAAGTTGTCCATTACCGGGGATACGGCTAAGTACTTAGTTTCTTCCTTCTGCAGAGGTGGTGCAATTTCCCCACAAGACTTGGTTTCACCAAGACAGGACCTTTCAGAAGCCTTCCCTTAGACCAGAATGGACGTGCTCCAAAACCTATCATTCCCCTACCACCAACTGTCCATTTGGCTAAGTTATTGTAACCTATATGATCCAGGCAGAGCCCATAATGCCATGTGGTTGCACTAGAAGCTTCTTAACAATTGGCATCTCAAATCCCTTTGTTCCTGGGTGGCATTCCAAAGTGACATACACAAGGTAAACCATAGAAATGGGCCTTGTGTAGCCACTCAACCAAAAACCACCAAGCAATTACCAATCCACCCAGGTGTTTTATTCACTTAGTTGTTTTATTAAGCAAAAACATAAGTCAAGGACTTAGCAATATTTTCTATAGCATGTACATATTCCACCCTTGGTTGCTACTAGCCAGTCTAAGCATGGCAATAGTAAGTATCTTAACTTAGACAAAATTCTAACAATTCTACAACTACTAGGATTTCCCAAGCATAGCATATAGATACTTTAGCAAAATACTCATGCAAGCCCTATACAAAATATTTCTAATGCATAACCAAAATATTGGGACAAAAATATGAAGCACCACTTGCCTTGGTAGTTGGGGGAGTAGCAACAATCCTCACAGTCACAATCACCACTAGCACCAAAATCTACACATAAAATGATAACACCAAATTCACATATCAAAATAAACAAGCAAAAATATATGAATGCATGAAAATGCCATGTGATGATTTTCTTAATCAAACAAGACAAGTGGAACAGTACTGAATCATAAACAAAACAATTATACACTAAATAAAATTGATTTGGCCCTTAGAACATTTTCCATATAATATCTATATACAAAATAAGCTTATAAAAGTCTCTGCACAAACAACCCATTTTACAGATCCAATTTATTAAACAAAGTGCATAATTGGATAGAATTATTTCTCCTAATTCCAATGATATAAAATTTACAAAATTTGAACGTGTGGACCAAAAGTTATGAATTTTGCAAGTTTGAACAACTAATAGATCTAATTTCAGATTTTAAATCAAAGCACAGACACGTGACGCTTTCTGATTCATCGATACCGTTTCATGTGGATCGATCAATGAGAGCCATTGGATTTAAGTGGCAGCGCACGGCCAGATCTACGCGCACCGGTTCACTTAAGTGATCTAATCCTGAGCATCAGATCTAGATCTAACGGCTGCGACGCTTGCGACCAAAAACTGGCGGCGGTGGCGCTTCTGCCGGTGATGCTCCGGTGATTCCAGAGGGGGCTAAGGGTTGAGCAGTGGCTTAACAGACTCGCGGGAACACGATGATGCTCAAAGTATTGCTGGCATGGGCGGGGGCGTGTTGTAGAGGCTGCTGGGGCTCATCGGAGTTGGAGGCAGCGTCGGGTTTGCTCGGACGGCGACGAAGGTGACGTTACTGGCCACCCAAGCACAAACCGAGGGTATCAGTCTGCGCACAACGCTCAGGCGAACCTGATAGGTTCAAGGAGAAGGCATGGGGTGGTCGGGTTTTATCTTAATCTCTCGCCGGAGTTGGAGACAGCGTCGGATGCCTACGGTGCTCGTCGAAGTCGACACTCTGGATCACAAGAAGATGAACAAAGGGGATCAGGAGGTGCGCAAGGATCAGGGGATCATCCCAGGGTTAACGAGGAGTGGGCGCAAACACTAGACTTACCGGAATACCTCGCCAGAGCTGGCTCTGTCTACGGCTGTGTAATGCGAAATAGAGGCAGCCTGGTGGCGGAGCAGGCGAGTGGAGTGAGGGGAAAAGTGCGGGGTGGAGAGGGGGTTTTGTAGTCGAAGCAGGGGCGAGGATCACGCACGGAAACGCCGGCAATTACTTGAGTTTAAGGCGCGGCAGTGATGGCGGAGGAAACAGCCGGCGACGTTGTCGTGGGCGTGATTTGGGGAAGACGGAGGTGAGCTGGCGAGGTCCACCGATCGGATGTTTGGGTATACCAGGTGCGATGAGAAAACAGGGAGAGAGGGAAAACCCGGGTGGGCTGGCTAGTGGGCTGCTTCCGCTATTAGGCTCAAATGTTGGCGCCAGCCTTTTTCCATTTCTTTTATCTTTTTCTTTTTCTGTTTGATTTTCTAGGAATCCTTTTTCAAATGAATTTAAAGTGGTTTGAATTCAAACAACTCCTGGATTTTTGTAAGGTGAAATAAGTACATATTTGGCTACAGAACAATGTTGTACACTTGGAAATACATTGGAATTTAAAAATAAACAATGGCTTTATCAATTGTTTAACAAAGACATATGAGTGGTTTTAAATTCATACTTTGTTTTGAAAATTTTGTCCAAGCTTTAGAAAATATCAATCAACTCTAAGTTTAAATCTTTCTGGTTTAAAACAAATAATCCCATACTAGAGAGTAGCAGTGGGCCATTGCCTTGCTTACATAAACTAATAGACATTCAAATGTTTCTGTTTTTGAAATCTCATTTGAAAATGATCCTAAAATGATTATGAATGCATGAATGATATGCAAGCTTTGAAATCATGATTTTTTGGATGTTACAATTATTATAATGAATAATACCATCTATGATATGTGTGGGAGGAGCTCCATATATGAACGAATAGGCAGCAACCACTGCTCACATCATCCATCATAACCATAGTAGACAATAACCGACAACCATCGTGTTACTATGCTATTAAGGGATTTCTCTCGTGGCATGGACATGGCTTGATGAGTTCTCCTTGATTCCCCAAGTTAGTACGTAAAGAATGACAACTACTTTATAGTCACAATAAGTGATATCATCCTTCGGTCTACCAACAAGTAATCCCCCTCATCAAGTCCCAGCAAGAGGCAAATATTAAGGAGGTGCGCAACTTCCAACATCAAGATGAAGACAATTAACACAGACACATAATGAACAATATAACATAATAATCTTTATCTCAATTCAATCACATACTAGGGTTTCTCCATATCTCCAAGAACAAAGGAAACTACTCACACATGAAGGCAATCAACATCATGGATTAAATATGGGTGAAGTATGATGATACAATTGAGAACAAGTGCAAATCCAAGATTCAATCTAGAATTACAAGTAACCAAAGGGGATCGGTGATGGAGACGTTGTTGATGAAGATGACAATGTAGATCAATGTGGAGGCCTTCAAGATCCTAGTCCCTTCTCATCTTGTGTGATGGTGATGGTGTAGATCTGATTGGAGGAGGCTATGGCGATGGCACGGCAGCAGTGCTCCGCCGTGGGTGAGAATATGGATTGGTGGCTCTCTCTTGGCTCCTCCCCTCTTTATATAGGCCTTGAGGGTTCCCTAGGGTTCCCCTAATACCGTCATATGACTTTGGGAAGGTTCTGGAGCTTTTCTGGGGTGAAATACCATCGTTTGCAACCTTTTTGGCAACTATACGGCGGGAGATGGAGCTATACGGCCGGAACTATTGCTCCCGCAGTATAGTTGGTCGTTAAACCTTCTGTCCATCGCAGTGTTTTGGTCGCCAATTCTTCATACGAACTCCATTGTGGGTGTTCTTGGGCTCGTTGGATTTGTCTCATCGAGGGCTACAACCCCATGGTCTTGGATATTTATTTTGAGAAGTTGGAAAATTTCACTTTTTCAACCTCTCAAATGGCTAAGTCTGGTCCCTGCAGCTCCTCCATACTATGCTCTCTTTGTTCCTTTTGCCTTCGTTTCATCCATAATCATCATCAACACCTGCACACATGTAATAGACAAGGAAAGTGATAAAATTCTACCTAAACTACCAAATGTGCAAAGCTCATATGAAAGTAGAATGAAAACTAGAAGTCATGCATATAAGGCATAGCTATAGCTAGAAGAAACATGATATGAGAGATAAACGGCACATTTTATTTCACAGCCATCAACTTCCCCAAGCTAGACCTTGCTCGTCCTCGAGCGGGAAGGGTCGAAAATAAATTAATGATTGTGAAATAGCTTATCATTGGAAATCAATGTCTTGCATCCTTATTTATTCTACAAGCTTGAACGGATAAAACATGTATTCGTACAAGGCAACACAAGCTAAGTTATAAAGACCACTAAAGATTTATAAACTTATATGATCCATGTCAACAGTGAATCTAACTTGCAAACAAACTTGTGATACTCTTATTGCACCTTTTGTATAACTTCTCATATCATTATTTTTATGAGACAAAACTTAGTCAAAAATAGTTGTCAAGCACAAATAGGAATAAATTTTATCGATTCTACCAAATCATGTCATTCAATTAAGGCTCTCAAGTGGAAACATCAGTTATTGAGCTTTTAGAAAGTCTATCTCTTAGTAACGAGATTTATGCCAAAATGAAATGTGAGAACATATCAAAAGAAGCATAGCATTAGAGTGTCTCATTTGGTCATCCACACCAATAAATCATGGCTATCAAACACCCATTTTGTATTCTTTGTCTTTCTAGAACTTCAGTTTATCAGTAATGAGATCATGCCAAAACTTAGTGTGTTTAATCAGACTGTACAGGCTAAGAATGGATACTCATGCCCATTACCAAGGTTTCCCTTTTTGGTATAATGATTTCTCATAATGGTCAGAGGAGTATTCCCTCTTTTGCTTTGAACGCGGGCCCATGAGAATACCAATGCATACCCAAATATAGCATTTATTCTACATATGTTAGGAAACTCATAGCCAAACTCCAAGACTTTCCTCTTTTTGGTTTGTTCAAAGGCCAACGGAGTTGTTATCATCCCATGTTGTGCAACAGTGGTGTAGACACGTGTAAAGCTATATCATACTTTAATCAACAGGTCAAGATTTGGCATGCATCTCAATTACCGCTAAACATTAGTTTCTTCAAACAAGTCCTTTCAAAGAGTACTATCAAGTCGATCATCACATCTATGGTGTTGAGTATCTTTAATGCTAAACTCTTAAGACAATTAAACAACACCTTATTTTGCAAATAACTCAAAACTTTGAAATATCATTTCCAATTGATAACTCCTTCCGTAAGAAAACTATCAAGTCTATTGTTTTGACACTATGGGTTTGACCATAACTTATTTATTTAAGACAAAGCTATTAGGTGATAACCAACAAAATTTCAAAAGATATTGATCAAGTATTCATTCTTTCCAAGTGTAGAGATTGTGGCAATGTTATCTAGAGGATCACAAATATTGTCACAAGCTTGATAAACAATTTGGCAAGATGCATACAAGCTATAAGTCAACTAGTATGGTGCCTAACATGAGCAAGTGTATCCCCATATAAATACAAAACCAAACTCACTTAAGCAAGCATTCAAAAATAGCAGGATACATGATTGCATTAAACTTTCAACTAATATGAACATTGCATAAGACTCTACACATGCAGAAGTAACCTCCCCAAGCTTAGAACTTTGCAAGAATCAAACTTGAGTATATCACCAAAATAAAAGAGAAAATACAGTTTCCAAAAGAGAGTGTGATAAGTGGTTACCTCCCCAATCTAATTTCAAAACAAGGGTGACACACTTTATCGTTGAGATACAAGTAACCTCTCTTTTGATGGACGAAGAACCTTTGCTTTAACGTATATTTCTTGATATAGCCTGGTGGCTGCCTTCCTTGAGAACCTGCTTGGAAACTAAGAAGAAAATAAAACATTTTGTTTTTTTAAACACGGGGATTAGCTCACATGTGAGAAAAATACAAGTCCCAGTGAGTCGGTTCATAAACCTAAGCACCACGCTTAAGTCAACAAACTAGGTCCAAGAGTTGTACATGCTCCCAGATTTTGATGAAGTGCAAATGAGACAAAATATGAAACACGAGTGTGCAGCTCCTATGTGCTTATAAAAAAAGGTTCAAGTTGGAAAGTTTTACCAGACATTAATATGTAGGCATGTTGAATTGAAGCAACCAAGTGGCTCTTGCGAGTGTTTGCACGGTTGGCACTATCGTACATGTCATCACACAAGGTTCAAGTCCCTGCGAAAATAACACACAAAATAAAAGCATCGGTTTGGTGTACGAACGAAGCTCATTCACCCAACCAACAAAAATAAAGTAAAAACAAAACATGAACTTCTATATAGAATTACAGTCTAGGAAAATTCTGAGGTAGAACTTTATTGTTTACATATGATCGACTTCTCTAGAACATGGGAGAAGATCCTCAGTGGTGTTTTGATGTTTTAGAGGAACAAGAAATAAAAATGGAAGGATTTATGGCCTTTAGTTACCTTACCTAGACCTTGGAATCGTTTTCGTAGCAACAATACGGCCGGAAAAATATTTCCCGCTGTATAGTTGGTCGTCAAACGTGCATTAAAGTATTAAACTAAAAAAGAAAATTGTCAAATGCATTAATAACTATACGGCCGCAACTATATGGCCGGAATTTTTATTCCTGTCGTTTAGTTTGTCGTTAAACCTTCCATACCTAGGAAATAAAATTTTACGATGGCATAGATAACTATATGGCCGCAACTATACGGCTGAAATTTTTATTCTGGCTGTATAGTTGGTCATTAAACCATCTGTACTCGCAAAAAAAATTCTATTTCTTCGAGAATTCTTTCTTAACCTAAAACTTAGCGAAATGCCATATTTTTATATAAAAATAACAACTTTAATTTTTTACCAACAACAGCATGTATAGAACGGGATTTAAGTACCACCGAGTTATGCAACACATAATAACAATGAATTCTACCTTTTGGAAACTACAACAAGATAACTCTAATAGAAAATAATGAAAATAATAAAAAATGGTAATGCAACATGAATGCATCAAGACTCGAGACACAAAACTAAGAAAGACACCTAATGACTTCTGGGTTGCCTCCTGGGAAGCGCTTTCTTATAACCAAGTAGCCAGGATTTTCTCTATTATGATTTCAATAGATAGGAGCTGGAGAATTATTTATTCTTACCTCCAAAAGAGGTTTGGAGTACTTACTATTATATCATGCTTGAAGTCTCACCCGCTTGCGGTGCATCAGAGTCATGTAGATAAATGTGTTATTGCTCACAAGTGATGATTGATGCGCCATGTGTGGTGAGCATACCTCCCTAGATAGCTTCAACAAAAGGATTAGATATTTACATGTAAATTCAAACATTTTACCTTTAATATCATCATTGGGATACAATTCATAGTACTCTTCTTGGGCTACACTATCACGAGGGAACACTTCATAATACTCATCTTTAATAGCAGGGGAAAATTCAAAAGTGTCTCTATTCTCTAGTTCATCAACCTTGCTACAAGTTCATCAGTTCTAGAGTTATCAATCCATTCACAAAAAGAAGCATCATCAACAAATATTTCATCAAAGATGTGCTCTCTCGAAACTTTCTCATTAATAGTATAAGGATTTATATCTAGTTCATCACTATTAGTGTTCTCCAAATGATTATCTAGGCATAAAGCCTCCGCATGTAAATTATCTTCAGTTTCAACATAATAAGAATCATTACTAGAAACTGAGGCATCATAAACAAACTCATTATTAGTAGAATGATGTTTGTATTCAACCTCACCTTCTTGGTGTTCCTCCTTGTTATCTAGCGGTTCCTGCAAAATGTTAGTTTCGGGAACCATTGTTTTACATAGCTCCTTACTCTTTATCACAAGTGCATTCCCACTAAAATGTTCTTGACAATAATTGACAATATAATCCATAATATTATGATACCTTGCTAAATCCTCATTATCGCTACTTTTCATAACAATACCAATTTTTCTAAACAGCTCATGAGACCCTTCATAAACTATGTATTCCAAGAGTTCTACATTATTACCATATACGTGAGTATTGGTTGATAAAACAATTTAAAGAGAGGAATGCATTCATAATCATAAATCTTGTTAGTCTTACCACTATATTGCATCATCCCTTCAAATAAACTAAACAAATTACCAGAATAGTAATCCACCTGCATCCACATGTCCAGTAGTTGAATATCCTCAAGTATTAGCAGTTCTTCTTCGCATTCATCCTCTTCTTGGGAAGGAACTTCATCCTTCTCCAATGAGATTTCCTGCAAACAAGTAACTTTGTGTGCTACGGGTTTTCTCGGTGCCTTACTCCTCATAATAAGTGTATTCTCACAAAAACGTTCATGAGAATATCAAGAAATACATTGCAGGATTTCATAAGCTGTTTTTATGAGAACACTATCTTCACTATGAATATGTGATATGACATGTATTATCAGCTAATGGGCACCTTCAAAGATAACATACTCTAATACTTAACTAGTGGTATCACCATTTTTATAAGATACCAAAGATTGATTAAAGGTATCAAAGCATTGAAAATGAAAGTAGTGCCCAAATATTCTTTGTTCAACTTTTTCACCTAATTCAAATTTTGACAGTTAGCCTAGGGAATTCTCTACCACATGGCACTGGTAGTTTGGTGGTTTGGCCTCTGTAGACTTTCTAATAATTTTGGTTGCAGAATGCAACTATTTTCACCTATTAATGCACAACTTTATTTCTGTAAATCAGAAAAATGCAAAACAACTTTTCATGCCTTGTAAATCACCATACCTGCCCAGCAAAATTGGTTTTACACCATTCAGACCTGTTTAGCTCTTGTCATTAATTTTGCAAGATTTGGATAGAAGCATTTTGAATAAATTTTAGAGCCTTTTATGGAACTCCTTTTTAGGTGGAACCAACTTCCTGAGTTGTGTCTCAGTAAGGAGTACTAGGTATAGTACCTAGGAGCCCATAATTTTTGGTGCTGATATGAATTTATGTGAAATTGTTTACTTCTGTTAGTCTAGTTTTCGCTAGTTTAATTATTATAAATCAACCATGCATGTTAAAAATATAAATCCAGTTGGTTTGGTTTATTCATCACCTTTCTAGGGATATAATTCTTATCCACTTTATCTTTACAGAAAGTGGTCGTGGCATTTTAGCAAGTGTCTAACTAGTTTTTACCATGAAATTCATCCTAAATGTCTAAAATGAGATTTTGAGTGATTCAAGTGGCTATGCATTGATATGTTCACTAGCTATAGATGTGTTGCTTGTATTGATGCTTGGTGTTTGTGTAATGTATTGGTGATGTGGTTTTCAAGTGCTTAATTGTGTGGTGTTTTGTTTGTTGTTTTCTTTCCTTTTGAAACGATAGAAACAAACGAGCAAGGTTACGAGGAAGGTGATTGGGAGGATTTTGAAGAAGAGGACCAGGGACAATTTGCTGATCAAGGCAAGCCACCAACATGATCCTAACCCTTGTCCTATATTTTATCTTATGTATATCTTATTTATCTACTTATGTAAACACTAGTCTGGCTGCAAGAGTGCCCTAGAACCAAATCAAGTTGGAGCAAACGAAAGAGCGTGGTCAATAACCTTATGCACCACGGCGGTGGCCAGGGAGGACCACGGCGGTGGGCATCGCATGGCAGCGGCGCCAGCAACCATGGGGTCGAGGAGGAGAAGAGATAAGGTCGCGAGAGGGAGAGGCAGAGAGTTGGGCCGATAGGGTCAGAACCCTTCAGGGAGGGCTTTTGACTTAGCCACTTGGGCCCATTTTGGCCCAATAAGCCCAATGGTTGGCCCAAAAATACAAAAAGGAAATTTTACTAATTAATAAAATACCAAAATACCCCTAGAACTCAATAAATTCTAGAAAATAAAATAGAGGTCTGAAACATACAAATAATATATTTTTAGATTCATAATAAACCAACCTACTTAATTAAATTAAAAAACTATTTTTAATAAACAAAAATTTTGATTAAGAATTTTATAATGTATATATTCCTTATGGAATTTTATAAAATTAAAGAAAAAGAATAAAAATCTCTTTTATTATATTTTGTTGTTATAGTATTTTAGAAAATACTAAATAAATATTTAGAGTTACCAAAAAGAAATTCTCTTTTATTTAAATGCTAATTCTTAAAAGAATTATTAAACAAATAAATACAAGAGTTTATATTAAATAAAGATTTTTAGCTTTAACTCTATTAATATATATATTGAATGTAATATTTATAAAATATTAAAGATTATTCTTTTAAAATGAATTCCTTTACTACTTAAAGAAATTCTAGAAACTAAAATATTGGGTAAAACACACAAAGAAGATAAATAAGAAATAATGCATTACATTAATATGCATATCCATTTTTCTTCTTTAAATATTGTCCTTACCAGGAAATAATGATGTTTTGTAGACATAGAAGCTCAAGGTCCAGTGCAAGCATCTGACTTCACTACCTTGCAATCACAAGGCAAGTTCATCACATGCTCATGTCCTTTTGAAGAGTCCTTACCAAAGTATTTATAAATTGTGTGTTATCATCTATGTTTCAAGGAAATAAATAGTATTTTCTTAAATAAATAAAATGATGATATCATCCTAAGTGATGATATAGAGAAGCAATAGAACTTAGGGTTCTATTGGCAACAATGATAATCATCTACGAATTTAACAACCCCTGACATCAGTGATTCTAGCGCCGTATATTACGCGTTAACCATGAGATTTGGAATGGGACGAAGAAGTCAGCTGTATCTTCTTCCTCTCGCATGTAGCCGGATGTGTATGTTGTGGCTGTTATCCTTGTAGCATGCATTAATTGGTAATTCATAGAGGATATGCAGCATATGGGTGGGAACCCTCATCGTCCCACGATAGTTCTGGCATCTAACGGTTTGTACAAACCATTGCCGTAATTCAATGGGTGGGCATGGTGTACACCAAGGAGGCATGCGGGGTCGCGAAGGGGGAAGTTATTGGCTTGGATCACCTACTGGGCCCACATCATGGAATTGTGGACGGGAAAGTACGCCCGGTTGTGCAACAAGGAGTTGATCTCTCATGGGTAAAGTAACGCACCTCTGCAGAGTGTAAGAACTATAACTTGTTACTCCCTGTTCCGGAAAGGAGCTACGAACGCGTCAGGAAAGGAATTCCATGAAAGTTCTGGTAAACCTGGGAAGGATGATGGGCATAGATTTTCACAACAAAATCAATCTTTGAAGAAAGATTTACGAAAATTTCATAGTGCCGAGGACTTATAGTACGAGGTGGTAGATAGAGCATCAAACTTCCTACCTTGCATATAATGAACTTGCTGGGTAACGCTGTTACTCATCCTTTCCTTTGATCCCCTGCTTAGACTCTGAGGATCCAGAAGATACTCCAATGTATGCAGCAGAATGTCAAGATGATGTCTTTTATGAGGAGCCTGACCTATCGGGTGGTGTTGAAGGAGTGGACTACTAGATCCGATATGGAGTGGACGGCAATGAGTCAGATTAGTTGCCTTAGTTATTATTAACCAAATTGAGCCGAACAACATGAACCTTATATAATAAGTTGTTGAGCTCAACTCGGAGATGAAGTTGTTACTTTCAACTTCCGCTGAAACACTTTTTATTTGGTTTGTAAGTTGAATCTTTTGAAGTCTTGAACTTCAGGTATTGTAATAATAATAATGTGTGTATGTTTGTAATATGGACCCGCAATGTTTCTGTTGTACTACTCTGAGGGATGTGATATTTATGGAACGGTGTTCTGTGGATGTCATGTCAATGACTATAGTGTACTACACATGCAGTGGTATGCTGGGTCACCACAGTTGGTATCAGAGCAAATTTCTTTGACCTTAGTTCGGAAACCTAGTAAAGGGTATTACCTGTAGGAGTGTATAGCAACAATAAAGGGTATAATGGGTATTCAAATGAGAATATTTCGTTATATGTTTTAGTGCGATAATTATTTGTTATGATGCAATATATTATTGGTTACTAATAAAAAATATACAGAGTTATGGCACCAAAATTTCCAAAACAAACTTTGGTAAGGAAAGAGGAGACTATCGATGACTACCAAGGATCATTTACTAATGAGCTTCATCAACTCTTAAGGATTTTTAGTTGCCCAACTACAATTCCAGTGAATACCATAACTTATTATGATGGTCGTATGTTATCCAAGTATCGTGTGAGTATCCAACTTCCAGAGGAGCTTGGATTATATACGATCTACCTATAGGTGTGGGGATATGCCTACCGAGGTATACCCAGCAGGACGTTTCCCGCTGGCCCAAGCCGTCAGCGAGTGGGCCTGCAGGGCGGCGACTGAATCAAGACTTGGCGTGGACTCAGGCGACTGGAAGCTGAAGGCCCAGAAGCGTAGCTAGGCCTAGTCGGACTAGGCCATAGAACCTCCGAATCCTTAACCAATTCGGTTGTAATCTGTAAACCCTAGCGAGGTGAGCCTATATAAACCTCCTTAGGGGACGCATAGGGGATACGTTCCATCATACACCCAAGCGACTCGCCGCCTAGTCGTCGAGCTCGCCCCATTGTACTCTCACCATAATACAATCTAGCAGGAGTAGGTCTTTACCCTGCGGGGGGCCGAACCTGCGTAAATCCTTGTGTCTTCGCCCTCATCTCGCACCGCAGATGGCTGGCCGCCCTTGCCCCATGTTTTACTACTCGTTGCCGATTGCAGCATCTTCCATAGTCATTCCCACGACAGTGGCACCCACCGTGGGGCCTGGCCGGTCAGGCCGGTGTTCTATGGCGAGATCCAATCTGCCCATCAACGAGTCGATCGCCACCGGTCGCATGATCGCGATCGGCGAGATGCTCCAGATCTTGCCGAGCAGCTACGTCCCGGCGGCGTGACCCATCACGCATAGTGTGATCCTGCCGGTCAGCACGATCAGCCTCTTCGTCAGTCTCACCGACATCATCACCTCAGAGGACTCGGCTCGCATCTGCGAGCCGCCACGCGACCGGCTCTCTAAGAGCCAGGTCCGCACGATTCACCGCCTCACCTCTGAGTATGACTCGGCCCACAGCAACGTGGCCGAAACCACCGCGTTCGCGGGTGACGCGGCCCTCAACGACAACGCCGATTTGGCGACCCCGGCGTCACTCGCCGGATCCATCATCGCTGCATCGCCCGCGGGCTCCATCACCCAGGTCTCCAACGTCGAATACTTCGAGGATCCCTCCATCCTTGGGATCTTTGACTTCCACTCTGGGTCGAAGAACTCCGCCGACCCCCACGGCGGAACCGGTCGCCACGCCGCGACCTACATGGCAACCGGCGCCGACCCACCGGAAGACCCCTTCTCCATGCCGATCCCGCCAAACACGATGGCAACAGAGGTCGAGGAACTCCGCCTGAAGCTGGTGGAGGCAGTCCGCAAGGAGCAAGCCGAGCGCGAAAAATCTCGCCTCGAGCAGGCGACAGCGCAAGAGCTGTCGTGATATCACCAACTTCGAATCAGGTCGCGCCTAAACCCAGCCATCCAGGGGCGTGCCCTGAACTTCGACGACGAGAATGACCCGGCTCGCATAGCCGAGCGTGCGATCTGCGAGAATGCGCTGCCAGGAGGAAGCGCTCGACCCCCACCAGGGGCGACGTCCAATGGCGTCCCACCACCACCCAACCGCGTGCCCCCCAGGGACCAACCAAGGATCGTGGTCTCCTCGCGAGAGCGAGACGCGAACAGTCTCCCGTTGTTCTCCAACCCAATGGACAACATCGTCGCAAGCCGAGCTGCGGTTGACAACATCCAAGTAACCGGCGAAGGTGCCCTGCAGATCCAGTACGCCAAGGCTCTACTCGCCAAAGCAGTGGAGCAACAAAATGTGGGCGCCGACTCACAGGGTCGGATGTACTCGCGCTCATCGAGAAGCAGGCGGCCTCAAGCGGCTGCCCCATGGTGGCAAATACCCTCAACTGCCCTCCACCCGAGCACCTGCAGCTCCAACACCGACACGTGAACACGACACTCTCCACCAACGACCCGTGACAGGCGAACAACTTCGTCGCCGCCAACGGGCAGCCCGTCGACGCATGCACCCACATCATCAACAACCAGAGTTGGCGCGCACGTCAGCCCGACGATCTGCGGCACACCCTCACCAACCGCCATGACGGCGAACCAAGGGGATCGCTAAGCCGAGTCGGACCCCAGTGCTTCGGACCGATGATCCGAGGCGAAAGATACCCGGCGAACTTCAAAGCACCGAAGGAAATAGAGAAGTACGACCCCTCGTACGATCCCTCCATGTGGCTGGATACCTACCTCATGGCGATGGGGATCGCCGACCACACCGACCTACTCGCCGCCCTCTACCTCCCACTGATGATGGAGGGGGCGTGCAGGCAGTGGATTAACACCCTCCCCGTGGATAGCATCGACTCCTGGGAGGAGATGCGCGATGCCTTCGTCAGGCACTTTGAGGGTTCATACACCCGCGCCACCACCATCGAGGACCTGGAGCGGTGTGTCCAGGGACCCCGCGAGTCGACCCGCAGCTGGGTCTAGCGGTGGCAAGATCTGTGGTATAACGCGGCCGGAATCCACCCGGACACCGCGATTCACTGCTTCAAGACCTCGTGCCTCTACGATCCCCTGGTCGCCAAGCTCAAACGAGTGTACCGCATAGTCGACAACATACCGGACCTCCTGGAGATCACAAAGAAGTACGCGGAGGAGGACCCAAACCATGAAACCGACGACAAGTCGGGAGGACATTGCCGCATGAGCGGCCACGACAACGGGAGGCGGCCCGAGTTACGCTACAGCAACACTCGCCTCACCGGCAAGCGCCGCGGTGAAGGGCGAGTTGACTTCGTCGCCAACGCCGGGTATGCGCAGCGCGAGCCCAAGTGCTTCCGCCGCGACGGAGGACAGCGCCGCGACGGCGGCAACTACAAGGCAAAGCCGAGGTTCGACCCCATGGCCCTCCTCAACCAACCCTGTGTGTTTCATAGCAGGGAAGGAAAGCCCTCCACGCACACGACGGCCGACTGCCACTCTCTCAAGGAGATCGAGAAGGCAGGGCGTGTGCGTGAAGACCCCGACAACAACCCGCCAAACGGCGGAAAGTTCGGCAACATCGCCGACTCGCTCCACACCTTCACAGGCTTCAACACGAAGCGCGAGAAGAAGGTCATCGCCCGCGCCATCGCCGTCAACGCGGTGTCCCAGATAGACATCCCCCAGTTCCTCAACTGGTCAGAGCAACCAATCACCTGGAGCCGCGAGGACCACTCACCACGGATCGAGTATTCGGGACGAGTCGCCCTAGTGGTCAAGCCCAAGGTGGGGGACTACTGGCTCCCCAAAACACTGATGGACGGCGGCAGATCCATCAACATCATGTACCTGGACACGTTCAGGCGACTGCGGCTCCCGCAGTCGATGATCGAGACAACCTACACCACCTTCCACGGCATCGTCCCCGGTCGGAAGGCGTACCAGATCGGGATGGTGACGCTGCCAGTCACCTTCGGTACACCAACAAACTTCCGCACCGAGCGGATCGTCTTTGAGCTGGTGCCCTTCGACAGCCCCTATCACTGCGTCCTGGGGCGCCAGGCGTTCGCCAAGTTCATGGCGGCACCCCACTATGCGTACAACGCGATGAAGCTACCTTGGCCGTGCGGCATCATCACGGTCCATGGCGACCCCGACATGGTCGTAGAAAGTGAGGCCAAAGGGTCCGAACTCGCTGACGCTCTCATCGTGGTGGAGGCCAACCACGCCGAGGAGCTCGCTAAATACGCGAGCGGGGTCAACAGCGACGACCCCACCATACTAAAGAAGTCCAACTCGGAGGGTGGCAACTCCACCGCCTTCAAGGCAACGACACACACCCGCACCGTCGAGTTGGTCCCAGGCGACTCCAGCCAGACGGTGACAATCGGGACGGGCATGAGCCCAGCATAGGAAGGCGCGCTCATCGAGTTCCTCCGTGAGAACAGGGACATCTTCGCATGGAATCCATCCGACATGCCTGGTGTCCCGAGGGAACTCGCTGAGCAAAAACTCAATGCCGACCCCAAAGTGAGACATGTCAAGCAGTCGCTGCGGCCCTTCAATGAAGAGCACCGCCGGGCAATCACCGAGGAGGTGCAGCGTCTACTCGCTGCAGGCTTCATTCGGCCAATCAAATATTCCAAGTGGCTGGCAAACCCGGTCCTGGTCAAGAAGAAAAACGGCACTTGGCGAATGTATATCGATTACACTAACTTAAACAGTGCCTGCCCGAAAGAGCAATTCGTCCTCCCGCGGATCGACCAAATCATCGACTCCACCGCCGGCTTGGAGGCGCTATGCTTCCTCGACGCCTACTCTGGTTACAACCAGATCAAAATGACCGTCGAGGACGAAGAAAAGACGGCGTTCATCACGCCATTTGGTGCCTTCTGCTACACCGCCATGACCTTCGGCCTCCAGAACGCCGTAGCAACCTATCAGCAGTGCATGCAGGATTGCCTTGCAAGCCAAATTGGCCGCAACATCCACGTCTACATAGACGACGTGGTGGTAAAATCCACTCGCCAAGGCGATCTACTCGCCGATCTGGCGGAAACCTTCGCCAACTTGCGAAGGTACAAGATAAAGCTAAACGCAGGAAAGTGCACCTTCGGTGTACCAACCGGACAGCTACTGGGATACGTCGTCTCCAAGCACGGAATCAAGGCGAACCCCACCAAGATCAACACAATCGGCCGACTCGGAAGACCCGAGTGCCTGTGCGACGTCTAAAAGCTGGCCGGGCGAGTGGCGGCTCTCAGTCGCTTCATCCCCCTGCTAGGCGAAAAGGTGATGCCCCTTTATTGCCTAATGCGCAAGAACCCCACCTTCCAGTGGGACAAGGAGGCAGACGACGCACTCCACGCTCTCAAGGAGGTGCTACTCGCAGCACCGCTACTCGCCGCCCCCGCCGACAAGGAACCCATGTTGGTCTACGTCGCGGCCTCCGAGCGCGTCGTCAGCACCGTCATGGTCGTCGAACGGCCAGAGGAAGGAAAGGAGCGCCCGGTGCAGCGACCCGTGTACTACATCAGCGAAGTCCTCACCGAGTCGCGCCAGCGCTACCCGCAGTACCAGAAATTGGTATATGCGGTCTTCAGAGCACAACGGCGATTGCCGCACTACTTCTAGGAGCACCCAATAACGGTCGTCTCCTCAGCACCATTGCAGGACATCATCCGCAACCGCGAGGCGACTGGGCGAGTCGCCAAGTGGGTCGTCTAGATCGGTGTCCACAACATCAAGTACGAGCTGCGCAAGGCGATCAAGTCACAGGATCTCGTAGACTTCCTCACCGATTGGGAGGAGGCCCAGCAGCCAGAGAAGCTGCCATACCTCCATTACTGGAGCTTACACTTCAACGGCTCCAAGAACACGGACGGTGCAGGAGCGGGGATCATGCTAAGATCTCTGAAGGGTGACAAGCTCCGCTATGTCCTCTACCTCGATTTCACCCCCTGCACCAATAACATGGCCGAGTACGAGGCGCTACTCCATGGCATGCGAGCCACCAAAGAGATGAATGTCAATCGCCTGTGGTGCTACGGAGATTCCGACCTCGTCGCCGGGCAAGTCGGCGGCACCTGCGACGCTGTCTCCCCCACCATGGCGGCATACCGCCAAGCAGTAGAACAGCTGGGTGGACACTTCGCAGGCTACTCTATCGAGTGGATCGACAGGCGGAAGAACGAGGAGGCCGACGCACTCTCTCGCATCGGCTCGGCTCGACTCGCACCACCCGCTGGCGTCTTCCTTGACACCATCACCAAACCTTCCGTCTCTCCCCCAAGGGAGATCGACATCAGAATCCCTCTGTAACTAGAGGCAGCCCTGGTCGCACTAATCGCCTAGCCAAGCGACTGGACCACGCCATACGTCGCCTACCTGGAGGGGGCACCCTGCTCGCGGATGAAACGGAGGCCTGGATGATAACACGCCGCTTCAAATCCTTCGTCATCATCAACGGCGAGCTCCATAAGCGCAGCGTGACCGGCATGTTTCAACGTTGTGTTCAACCCGCTGAAGGACGCAAAATCCTCCAAGACATCCACTCCGGCGACTGCGGCCACCATGTCGGCGCCCACTCCCTAGTCTCAAAGGCTATGCGACACGGCTTCTATTGTCTCACCGCACACGCAGACGCCATCGACATCGTCCAGCGGTGCGTCGGATGCCAAAAATACGCCAACCAGACCCACGTGCCGAGCTTGGCGCTCAAGAAAATCCCCATCACCTGGCCGTTCACCGTATGGGGCATGGACATGGTAGGACCTTTCAAGAAGGCCCCCTCCGGCTTCGCCCACCTCCTAGTCGCAGTCGACAAATTCACAAAATGGGTGGAGGCCAAGCCAGTCCGCAAATGCGACGGGAAGACCGCCACCAAGTTCCTATGCGAGCTCATCTATCGCTACAGGTTCCCAAACAGCATCATCACGGACAACGACACCAACTTCGCCAAAGGAGCCATGGCCGAGTTCTGCGAGGAACACCACATTCGACTCGACCTCGCCTCAGTCACCCACCCGAAGTCTAATGGCCAGGCGGAACGCGCCAATCAGAGCATCCTCCATGGCCTGAAGCCACGGCTCCAAGTCCCACTTGAGTGCACCGCCGGGTGCTGGGTCGAGGAGCTACCCTCCGTCATCTGGAACATCCGCACCTCCATCAACAGGTCGACAGGATTCACCCCCTTCTTCATGGTGTACGGCCTCGAGGCAGTCATGCCCACCGACCTCGAGCATGATTCACCAAGGGTGGTCAACAATACGAAGGCCGCAAACGAAATCGCACGACAAGACGGAGTTGACCAGCTCGACGAGGCATGCGACCTAGCTTGCTCCCGCACCGCCATCTACCAGCAAGGGCTCCGCCGCTACCATAGCCGGCGAGTAAGGACTCGCACTTTCCAGGAAGGCGACCTGGTACTGCGCCTAATCCAGGACAAGAAGGGCATGCACAAGCTCTCCCCCCCTTGGGAGGGACCATTCGCCATCAGGCGAGTCCTAGGCAACGACGCCTACTACCTCACCGATGTCCGAGGAGACGGAAAACTTGACGTCAAGCGGCCATGGAATGTAAACCTCCTACGGAAGTTCTACTCCTAGAACTCCATACATCTACTCTCCATCCGCTATGAAATACAACAGATCGGTTACCGAAAATTGTGTCTACTCTCCGTGTCTTGTGCCACTCGCACTCGTAATAACAGCGTTATGCTATTCGCAGAAGTCAACCTCTGGTAACGCGACCGGCACGGCCAAGTAGTGTGGTACGAGGGCACTGGGAAAATCCAAGCCTCGTAACGTCCACGAAAAACGCTAACCCGAAGCCCCATTGGAGTCGCCTAGCTCGACTGGCTCACCGAGCCAAGACAACTGCATTCGCTCCTCACAGCGATCAAGTCCTCCACATCCTTGGCGCAGCGACTCGAACGGCCAAGTACCACGCTCGGGGACTGACACCCAGCCAAATACGAGCGACTAGGGAAAAACGCAAAGTATGAGAGCGCGCCCAGGACTCGCCACGCGACTGATCCTCCGGATCAGGCAGGAGCTGATGCGCTTACAACGATGCGCTTAGTCCTCACCTACCTTGGGGCTGCGACTAGAACCACCAAGTACCACGCTCGGGGACTCGGCAACCCGACCTCGTTCGCGCCCAGGAAAATGGTCAAGTAAAGAGAACCCCTGGGAGTCGCCATGCGACTGGCTCTCCGAGCCATGGCGAGTCAACCTCGACTCATTAAAAGTTAACAAACATATAACAACGAGGTAAACCCCATAAAAAGGGCGGACGCGCTCGGGGACTCGCTCAATCAAAATCCAAAATCGCAAAACGAATGACAAAATAACACAAGTTTCCTTTATAGCAGCACAAAGTTGTTCCACATACAAGGAAAGTTAAATAGTTATTTTGTACTAATGCCCAACGGCACAACACTTCTACTCCACAGGTTTTGACGCAAATGCGCCACCGTCTCTGTAGCTGCGGATGAAGGGCACGTACGGGTTCGACGGCAGTGCGTCATTATCGCCGCCGCCACGGCAACGGCTTTCGACGACCTTGAAGTCCCGATGCTTCGGTTCAGGATCATTGGGAGCGACAATCCTCTCCGGATAGGGGATGAGGTCGCCCATCGCCCAAACACGATCAGAGTACACCGCGGCCCGGTCCATCAGCTTCAGCACCTCGGCAATCTCCACAGATCCCGTTGACGAGGGGTAGCCGCTCGTGACATCGTCAAGGTCGAAATCCTCCGGGAAGTGGGCAAGCCCAAGGCTGAGCGTTGTCGCCGCCCCACGCCAGAAGGCCGACCACGTCATGAACTCGACGACTGACGGAGCCTTTTCCAGGTAGCACCATACCTCGACAAGGTCGCTGGGGATTATCTCCGTGGGTGATATCTCCTGAAGATACACTCGAAGGCAAGTCGCGGACAACGCGGCTGAGTTGACCAGGGTGGTCACACATTGTCGTGCGTCGTATGACTGCGCTTCCTCCGCATTATCAGTGATCCGACCTGCGGCACAAAAGCACGCAGTGAGCAAACCAACGACATCACAATACAGTTATTGCAGGTAGAGGGAAAAATAAGGAAGGTTTACCAATTAGCGGTCGGCAGAGGTCCGTGATGAAGCTTTGAAGAGAAGAAAAGTCGTTCTGCAGCCCAGCAACGAGCGCGTCAGACACTTTCCGCTCTTCAGTGGCAGAAGTAACAGCAGCTTTCGCTCGCCCTTCCTCTAAGCTCGCTTCCGCCCTCGCCTCCTTAATCTCATGCTCCAAGTCAGCGACTCGTTTTTTGGACGTGCTCAAAGCGGACTGAGCCACCGTCAAGTCACCCACCGGGACAAGGCCTCGATGGGCCTCCTTCACCTTGGCCACAACCGCTTGAAGCTCCGTGTTCGTCTCCTGGAAGGCAACGAGCTCCTTCTCCAGGCGACACTTTGCAGCAAGCCGTTCGGCCGACTCGCGCTGCAGGCCCTGCGCACAAACTGCAATGTCAACAATAATAAAATTCCTAAGTGCCCACCCACTGAAATTCAGTGACTAGGCACTCGGGGACTAGACAATGAAATTCCTAAGTGCCCACCCGCTGAAATTCAGCGACTATGCACTCGGGGACTAGACAATGAAATTCCTAAGTGCTCACTCGCTGAGATTTAGCGACTAAGCACTTGGGGACTGGATGATATAAAAACATTAAGAATCCGACCACTGAATTTCAGTGGCCCGATCCTCGGGGACTGGACATACCTAGATGTCAGCGCCTAGCATGTCGTGGAGTTCCAGCGCATCCACCGACGCAAGCACGACCGGAGTATGGCCGCGACGTTTCTCAACTTCCGCCTCGGCGACCCCAGGCATCCGGCTCGCTAGCACCGAGGCACTCGCTGCGGCCGCCTTCGCCATGAAGCGAGGGAAGGTCGCTGCAGATGACGTTGCGCCACTCGGAGTCGGCTCGGCCACGTCGGGTGAGTCTGCAATCACCATATGCTGTGACCTGTAACTACCTCGGTGAATTACGCTCCTAGTTACAAGCCTGGATGAGCAGAAATGGTTGAAATAGTACGGTGGGGCCCAAATGCCACTCACAGGTAGACCTTTCGGCCGTCCCAACCATTTCCAAACATCGGGACAAGAACGGCGGCGTGTCGGCGAAGGGATCAACTACATACACAAATGAGTATGTATGCAAGCCACCATACAAGAGTACATCAGAGCCATTCCATCTAAAAAGAAAGGAAATATAGCAACGCCATACGGCAAGATCCAAATATCCTAGATAGATATAATAGTTTAGGATATCTCCTCATACATCAAACATCAGAGTATCAAGCGGAAGCGGAAGACAAAATCCGAGTACGGATAAGAAGCAAATCGGCATGAGATGCCCCATAAGTAAGCACATCCCACCCACAGATCTCACGGATCCCCGTTCCCGGAATCTCTACACCGAATGATCGTTGCCCACATCGTCCGTCTCTTCCACCCAGTATCCATCTTGCGAGTGTACCTGTTCATCTGAACCAATAATTTATTGTGTGAGACCCTAGGGGTACTCAGCAAGTCTTTATGCCTCTAAAGGGGACACAACCTGGGGTGACGCAATTGCAGCAAAAGATAAACCCTAACAATTCTATAGATACTCGCTAACCATCCGCCTAACCAGAGATAGACGGATGTCCGTGAATTAATAACAACAGTTATAACAGTAATAATGGTAATCTTAACAGATCCATCCTCCTCCGCGCTTACCGACGAGGAAGCGGACGAACAACCCCCCATCCGTTGGCAGTTTTATTATCCATTCCGTGAGTATTGCACTATTTACTAGTCAGGTACCTAGTCTAGTCAGATTAAAAATGGTACTTTAGTTATGCTTGTCTATGATCGAGAAACTGTGCTCCAAGTCGTCCATAACTGTACTTTAGTAGGGAGAGAGGGGAGCGGCGCTTGGTGGATCTGGGGGTAGCTGGGAGAGGCAGAGAGGATGGATAGGGACGGGAGAGGGAGGTGGTGCCGTGGGGGAGCGGGGTAGATGGAAAAGGTGGTCTCGGCCACCTTTTTCTCCCTCCTTCCTCACGTGCTCTTCGGGGCAGGGCAGGGCAGGGGGTGTGGCTACCAGGTTGGGCCAGAGGGTGAGGCCAAGGACAGGGGCAGGCTCGGGCTAGGGGCAGGGCAGGCAGGGAGAGAGAGAGAGAGGGAGGTAGGCTCGGGTTTAGGGTTTGGGGGAGCTTCGGTTTAGGGTTGGTACTAGGGTTGGGGAATAGCTAGGTGGCCAGCTAGGGTTTGGTTAGGTGGCCAAGTGGGGCCAAGCTAGGTGAGAGAGAGGGGGAGGCTGAGAGAGAGAGGGGTGGTGGACTTTTGGGCAAGATCAAGCATGATGTGCCAAGCTCCCACAAGATTCTGACAAGGAAAAGGGAAGGAGAAAAGGTGGTGAGGATTAAGCAAGATCACACTAGATCAAGCCAAGAGAAGGGGAAGATAGAGATGCTCCACTCAAAACAAATAAAATCCAAATGACAAGCAAAAAGGTGGTACTTGCATGGCCCATGCAAAACATTTAATGCCATGTTGATTCTTGTGAAAACAATATTAATACATGGCATTATTATCATGCATTCCCAAAATTGGAGTAAGGCCCAAGCAAAGAATCTAGAAAGAATTCCAAGTGGAATAGATGGAGATAGCCATGTTTGAAATAGAATGGGACATGCTAGTGTGTATGTTCCACTAGATGATCAATAGTCCCAAGATATTCCAACATTAGCATAATTCCATGATGAACCATATGGAAGCTAGGAGAAAGGTTCCACTCACAAGGCATGCAAAGGTGGCCATGTGGCTCTCATATATCAATATTGTGAAAACAACATGATGCTAAGATGAGAGCATGTGGAATAGAATTGGATCCATCCCAACCCACATGAGCTAGAGGTAAAACCCAAATAAGTGCCAAGCTCATATTTAGTTGGATGGTGGAATTATAAGGTGGTGAAAGAAAAGGTGGTGGAGTTAATAAAAGATATGCCCCCAACTCAACTTGGGCATTAAACAATATATCAAGATCCAAATACAATATCAAGAGGCAAATACAATTTACAATGCATATGAGATAAGAACCAAAACAAAAAGGGATTTTATATGATGCTCAAATGCAAGGTGGCATGATGACATGAGCATGATATAATGATGATGCAACAATTATATATTTGAAGTAGCATCTATATATAGACTAGGCTAGTAGCAGTGCAATTGTTAGACAATTGGGATGCTACAACTCTCCCCCACTAAACAAGAATCTCGCCCCGAGATTCCTAGGAAAAGAAAACAACACAAGGATAGGCGGGTGTTCGGAACGAAGGTGACCCTCACGTTCCCAAGAAGATGAAGAACGGAATGGTGCGACCACTACACCTTGCAAAACTTGCTAGACTTGTTGCGAGTCTTGCGTTTTGCTAGAGAAACAACGGTTAGAAGAGTTGAAGAATTGTCGTTAGACAAGAAAGATAGGATGGACATAGCTCCGGCTTTCCAAAGAAACATGATAAAGGATAGAACCACTGTGAAAGAAAGAACAAGATGATGTATCATGGATAAGAAAGATACGCCGTTAAGATTAAAGATTACCGATACTAGAGAGGATGAATCTTTGTCTCGCCGGAAGAAAAGAGCTAGGTTGGAGAGGTTTGAACCGCTATGACAAAAGCATCGTATTCTCTCTCGGTTTAGAGAAATGAAGTACGGAAGCCATATTGCCTTCAAACAATAGAGTCCCTTTGATATCAATAGAAAGATTTAGCTAGACATCGTCGGATTAGATTCTTGTTGCGCCGATAAGATCCAAAGGATCACGCAATTGAGGTGCACGGATATAACTTCCAGAGACGGATGTGATGCCAGATCATGGTGGAATCGCGAGAAGCAAAGAATATGGAGGATCTGGAGTTTATTGTATAGATACTTATTGCTTTCTTTAGCCTTGAGGCTAAGGCAATAGATTTGCGGCTGATGGCATCAACCATAATTGGCTTTACCACCGAGAAAGAATTGATGAACCCAAGAGAGATATAGATTCCTTTCATCTTGTTTGGGGATGTCGAGCACCGGTAGAAAGACGAGGACAGAAAGGATTCTGCGTTTGTTTCCACCAGATAATTGAGGATTTTGCTCCGTGTAGAAAGGGCGAGATCACCAGCAAGAGATTATTGATTACTTTCTTCGAGAGAGCACTCCAGAAAGACAAGGACGGAAGTGAAAGTATCAAGGGATAAAGGCCACTTCTAACTTCCGTGGAATGAGTGAAATCACATTAGTTCACCAATTCAATGTACAAGAGCGAATGATAAGAGTAGTGGTATGGTAGCTACTCCATCCCACACTCAAAGCATTACTCCGCACATGAATAAGAAAACCATGCAACCCAACTACTGAAACAGACTGAAGGTATTGACAAGAACTCATGGACCTCCGTTAGAAAACAAGGATAGATGCAAACGATTCACCGGATCCAAGATAGATAAGGGTGATGATGTTGTCGTCATAACGTAAGTAACCAGCCACCGGAAAGATATGAAGGAAGATCATGGAGACAACTGCAAGATTCCACAGATAAAGAAAAAGATAGCACCACTAGAACATAAGGGTTACAAAAGATCTGGAAAATCTTCATGGCCTCCGGTGGATTGAGCATAGATGATAGAACGAGAGGGTTTCAAAGATCACTTGACGAGATAGAGGTGAAAGAACTCCATGTTCTTCTTGAAAAGATTGAGAGAGATTTAGCATTCCTGAGGAAAATCTTCGGCGGAACAACGATGATAACTTGCCAACAAGGAACAACTCCGGATTTGTTGAAGATGGAAGATGGAATTAACAATGAACTTGCTGATTCCCGAATTGAAGCGATCTATTTAGCAGAAGGACGTGGCCGAGATAGGTGACTTGAAAAAGTCAGAGTTCTCACTTTGAGACTTTGCACACAGGCAGTGTTCTCAAAGCTTGAGAGAAAAGACATAGATGATCTTCCATGTCCTTCCATTGATATAGAATAGGCAAGCATATTATCAACATATACCACCAAGGATTAACAAGATATTCCCAGAATATCAAGTTCAAAAGGCGAGAGAAACGAACAAATGCTCGAAACACTTTCTGAGCTCAACGCTCTTTGAAAGATCATTATTACGAGCACGGGTTCGTATTGAAGAAGATGCACTGGAAGAATAGATTATCTGGTCCTTCGGAAGAAGAAGAGATGTCACCTGGTTCACATTGTCGATCGGAACACCGGTTACAAAGATAAAGAGATCTTGGATAAGAACCGATGATATAGCTTTGCTTATGGTATGAGCTAACAGAGACGAAAAAGATGTGCAGATATGGAGTTCAAAAAGATGTGCAGCATGATGGATGATGATGTATCAGAAAGTGCCTTGAGAAGCTCCGGATTGCCAAAGATGCTTGAATATGCATAGATATGATCACGGTGTACCTGCGTTGATAGCATTGTCCATATTCCAATCGACACTTATCATGAGTGGAATATAGCTATGCCGAGAACCAAATTACAATCACCAGCATCGGATCGACACAGGTTATGTAATTAGCCCCAGAGAAAAAGAGATGAAAAGAAACTCCAAGATTAAGCGCCGGTGACAAAAGAATGAGTTAGCATGGACATGCTGATAAAAGTGGGATAGATAATGTTTCACACACGACTGGAAAGGAGTGTGGAAACACAGATGTATCAAAGAAAAAATTTCTGCATTTTTCGGCATTAAAATACCAATAGATGCGCAAAATCACTTAGCAGATAGAGATTAGCAACAGATGGTTGCACAGAACGTGGAGTTGCTAGAAGGAAGAACACCCTTAAGAAGATGGCACCGGTTAACAAGGAGTCAGATATATCGCGCCGGTTTTCAAAAGCCTGTCAGTATGGAATGTACCAACAGTTGATAACCAAAGGCAGATAAAGATAACATGTTGGATGCAACAGATAGACAAAGAATTCACACGCACACACACACACAGATACATAACCTATGGTACTACGGAAACCCAGAACACGTGAATCCTAGTTTGAATTTTAAGAAGAGGAATGAAAACGTTACACTTCCTTACCCGAAAAGGGTGGTGGGTGGGTAAGAAGAAAAGTGGAAGCAGTCCTACTCTCGTGTTTTGTTTTTCCCTAGTATACATAACTACTAAAATATTTGCTAGACAGACAACGACCATTTGGCTGAGACCCTGAAGGTCGGGATGGCTCTGATACCAATTGTAACTACCTCGGTGAATTACGCTCCTAGTTACAAGCCTGGATGAGCAGAAATGGTTGAAATAGTATGGTGGGGCCCAAATGCCACTCACAGGTAGACCTTTCGGCCGTCCCAACCATTTCCAAACATCGGGACAAGAACGGGCGGCGTGTCGGCTGAAGGGATCAACTACATACACAAATGAGTATGTATGCAAGCCACCATACAAGAGTACATCAAAGCCATTCCATCTAAAAAGAAAGGAAATATAGCAACGCCATACGGCAAGATCCAAATATCCTAGATAGATATAATAGTTTAGGATATCTCCTCATACATCAAACATCAGAGTATCAAGCGGAAGCGGAAGACAAAATCCGAGTACGGATAAGAAGCAAATCGGCATGAGATGACCCATAAGTAAGCACATCCCACCCACAGATCTCACGGATCCCCGTTCCCGGAATCTCTACACCGAATGATCGTTGCCCACATCGTCCGTCTCTTCCACCCAGTATCCATCTTGCGAGTGTACCTGTTCATCTGAACCAATAATTTATCGTGTGAGACCCTAGGGGTACTCAGCAAGTCTTTATGCCTCTAAAGGGACACAACAGGGTGACGCAATTGCAGCAAAAGATAAACCCTAACAATTCTATAGATACTCGCTAACCATCCGCCTAACCAGAGATAGACGGATGTCCGTGAATTAATAACAATAGTTATAACAGTAATAATGGTAATCTTAACAGATCCATCCTCCTCCTCGCTTACCGACGAGGAAGCGGACGAACAACCCCCCATCCGTTGGCAGTTTTATTATCCATTCCGTGAGTATTGCACTATTTACTAGTCAGGTACCTAGTCTAGTCAGATTAAAAGCGGTACTTTAGTTATGCTTGTCTATGATCGAGAAACTGTGCTCCAAGTCGTCCATAACCGCGGACACGGCTTTCAGAAAGTTTTACCCTGCAGGGGTGCACAAATAGCAACACACACTCGATATGCCTCGGAAAAACCAAATCAAAACCCAACGAGACAGTCACGACAAAGCAATTACAGGATTCAGAAATATTTCAGGGGGCCACCCCTTTAAGTAGATCCCGCAACGAAGCCGGCCGGCTCCGAAACGGGCTTAAGGTTGTGGAGGCGGCTGTAAACGACTGGGAACCCGAAAGTGTGGCTGGGCTTGTCGATACAGCGAAATCGGGCCACGATCCTAAACAGTACAGTGTGCTCCTCGCACAATTTAAATAAAGCAGTAAAGCATGGCATAAGTACAGGATAGTAAATAAAACCTCAAACTAGTTTGTGGCCCCAAGAAATAAGAATGAATCAAGCTCTGGCTCAGGGGGGTCCATAAGGCCTCCCGGATGTGGATAGCGCGAATATTCTTGGAACAGGAATCAAGTACTCGGGGTCTTACGGGACACAAGTGAGCCTGAAAAACCAAATAGCGAATATGGCTCACCGATGCCACTTTCATTAGTTATCCCATTACTACTCAGGTTAAGTTGTTTAGGTACCTCGTTATCCATCAGACACTCACATACCCTACACACATGTCGTTTCTACGACTCGCATGGCTCAATCAACTCCTGTAGTAATGGCTCATGGGATGGAGGAACAAGCTTCGGTGGGGTGTAAAAGTAAAGGCTATGCAATACTTGGGATTCAGATTAATGCAATCGCGACTCAATGATGCAAGAATAAGATAGAGGCAATAGGTACTAGATGTATACAAGCATGTGGTAGTGCTTGCCTGGCAGCTCAGTTGAAGCAAAGGATGGATCTGGGTAGTGCTCCTGGTTCTCTTGATATATCCCCTGCTCAGCGTCTATTCGAAGAAGAACCAAACAAACAAGGGCCAACATAAATAAAGTGCACAAGCATATGAATAAAATGCATCAAGCAAACAATCATGCCATGATGAATGATGCACAAATTGCATGGCAATAAGTAGCATGGCATGGGTGAGGTGTGGAAATACAAGATTGAATCATTTTATTTAGTTTTTGGGCCCATTTTAGTCTCGTATTAGTTGCTGTACCCTTTATATTTATATGATGCATGCTTCAAATCAAACCATGGAATGCATAAACAGAAAGGTCTCGTCGAGCTAATCATTTTAGACATATTACTTATTAAATTTGGAGTTATAAAACAAAAGTTATTAATTATTTAAGACAAAAGGGCATTTTATTGTAATTTAAATAAACTTGGAATTTTAATTGTTCAAAATAGATTTTGAATGGCATATTTGAAATCCTCATATTTTTCTGATTTGAAAACATATATTATTTGTATTAATTGGGTTTATATTATAAAAGATATTTAAAAACAGAAATAAATTTGAATTTGAAATAAATTTGAAAAGATTTGAATTTAAAACAGAGACGGATAAATACTTTTGTTACTCAGGAAGTCCTAGCCACTGAAGCTGACGGTGGGCCTCGCGCTGACTCAGCAAAGGTGGGGCCTTGGCTGGCTGCTGGGCTTTTCTCACGGCTGTACCAGCCCAGGAGGCAGACAGGTGGGACCATCGGCCTCGCAGGCCCACTTGGCGGAGAGATGCTGCGGGCTGACCACGTGGTGCAGGGGGGGGATTGCGGGTTGATGCGACCAAAGCAGGGGAGCCTTTTTGCAAAAACGCCACGCGGCTGACCTGTGGGCCTAGCGGAGCGCGGGTTGATGCAACAAAAAGTGCAGGGGGGTATCAGCAAAACAGGCATAGCCGTACTGTTCCTCTTCTCCTCTGCGTTGGGCGTCAGGCCGATGCACGGCGCGGGCGGGGATCGATCTCTCGACCTGGGCTCATGTGAGAGGCTCGATCACGCAGGGCTGCAGGGTGCCGCAAGGGAGGGCTACACGGCTAGAAAAGGCTGGCGCGAGTGTGGGGAGGCTGCAGACAGAAGCGAGCAGCGGCGCGCGGAGGGCGTTCGACGGCCGGTCCGGCGAGGCTAGGGCGAGATCGGCGAGAGGGGGTTGTCGGGGAGGTGGGTCTGCTCACCGAGAGTTGCTTGACGAGGTCGGATCGGCCTGGGGCACAGGGAGACGGCGATGACGCAGACGGACAGCCGGCTAGGGTTTCGTGTCGGCCTTGCGGAGTACTGGGTCACAGACAGCCTCCTCCTCCTCGGCAATGGTACAAAGCGACTAGGGAGGCTTGCGGTCTTCCTCGACACCAGCGAGCGCGACGCCACCGGCTGGAAGCGACGGGGTGGTGGAGGCCGAGGGTTTTTGCCGGCGATGGGGGTAGACGGTGGTGAGGGACGGTAGGGAGAGAGGGGAGCGGCGCTGGGTGGATCTAGGGGTAGCTGGGAGAGGCAGAGAGGGTGGATAGGGACGGGAGAGGGAGGTGGTGCCGTGGGGGAGCGGGGTAGATGGAAAAGGTGGTCTCGGCCACCTTTTTCTCCCTCCTTCCTCACGTGCTCTTCGGGGCAGGGCAGGGCAGGGGGTGTGGCTACCAGGTGGGGCCAGAGGGTGAGGCCAAGGACAGGGGCAGGCTCGGGCTAGGGGCAGGGCAGGCAGGGAGAGAGAGAGAGAGGGAGGGAGGTAGGCTCGGGTTTAGGGTTTGGGGGAGCTTCGGTTTAGGGTTGGTACTAGGGTTGGGGAATAGCTAGGTGGCCAGCTAGGGTTTGGTTAGGTGGCCAAGTGGGGCCAAGCTAGGTGAGAGAGAGGGGGAGGCCGAGAGAGAGAGGGGTGGTGGACTTTTGGGCAAGATCAAGCATGATGTGCCAAGCTCCCACAAGATTCTGACAAGGAAAAGGGAAGGAGAAAAGGTGGTGAGGATTAAGCAAGATCACACTAGATCAAGCCAAGAGAAGGGGAAGATAGAGATGCTCCACTCAAAACAAATAAAATCCAAATGACAAGCAAAAAGGTGGTACTTGCATGGCCCATGCAAAACATTTAATGCCATGTTGATTCTTGTGAAAACAATATTAATACATGGCATTATTATCATGCATTCCCAAAATTGGAGTAAGGCCCAAGCAAAGAATCTAGAAAGAATTCCAAGTGGAATAGATGGAGATAGCCATGTTTGAAATAGAATGGGACATGCTAGTGTGTATGTTCCACTAGATGATCAATAGTCCCAAGATATTCCAACATTAGCATAATTCCATGATGAACCATATGGAAGCTAGGAGAAAGGTTCCACTCACAAGGCATGCAAAGGTGGCCATGTGGCTCTCATATATCAATATTGTGAAAACAACATGATGCTAAGATGAGAGCATGTGGAATAGAATTGGATCCATCCCAACCCACATGAGCTAGAGGTAAAACCCAAATAAGTGACAAGCTCATATTTAGTTGGATGGTGGAATTATAAGGTGGTGAAAGAAAAGGTGGTGGAGTTAATAAAAGATATGCCCCCAACTCAACTTGGGCATTAAACAATATATCAAGATCCAAATACAATATCAAGAGGCAAATACAATTTACAATGCATATGAGATAAGAACCAAAACAAAAAGGGGTTTTATATGATGCTCAAATGCAAGGTGGCATGATGACATGAGCATGATATAATGATGATGCAACAATTATATATTTGAAGTAGCATCTATATATAGACTAGGCTAGTAGCAGTGCAATTGTTAGACAATTGGGATGCTACAACTCAACACCCTCCTTGGTCTTCGAGGCCACTTCCGCTGCAGTCGGAGGATCGCTCAGAGCAACCGCCTGATCATCAAAGAGAGTGACGACTTCGTCCTCCTTCGTCCTCTTGACGCCTTCGGTGGGAGCAGCGACCTCATCGGCTTTCCTTTTCCATGAGGAATCGGCCGACACCTCGGAGGTGACTGGCGGAACCTTGGCCATAGAAGGATGGCCGATCTTTTTAACACCAGTCCTGTAAAACAGTTTCGATAATAAGACTGACTGATTAAAACGCAGAACAAGTAGATGAGTAAGGGACAGAGCAACACTCACTTGGCGACTGGTAGGAACCATAGACCGGTGCAGATACTGACCGTCTTCTCCAGTTCGGGCCCTAACCTCCAAGTAAGGCCCACCTCGAACATGTCGTGTGCCCAAGACACTGACGGCTTCTTCGAAGATGAAGCCACGGCAGGAGCCTTCGCTTCTTCCGTGGCGCATGGCGTATCCCATATGGTCTAGTTAATATGGTCTAGTTTGTAGGAAAATTAACAAACATGCATTTCGACTTTTTATGCAAAAAAAGTTTATGGCACGGTAAAACGGCTGTAACTTTTGCATACGATGTTGGAAAAATACGTATAATATACCAAAATGACGAGAACGAGATTTCGCATCCGCTCGCAACGACCTATGGTCGTTTAGCGATTATTTAGATTTTCAAAATTCAAAAAGAGTAAAAAGTTATGGCCAAAAGATCGTTTTTTCCTACAAAAAAATAAAAAAGGAGGACAAACTTCTGTGGCGCATTTCTTCCATATGCACCACAGAAGTCTTGGCCAAATTTCGAAATTTGAATCACGTCCCTTCTCCCTCTCTTATACTCTTCTACTCCTCCACCTTTCCCCTTCTCACCTTCTTCTCTCATTCTCCTCACCTTCTCCTCCTCCTCCTCCACCCCGGTGAGATCCTCCTCCTCCTCCACCCTAGTGAGATCCTCCTCCTCCACCCCGGTGAGCTTCTCCTCCTCCTCCTCCACAACCACCACCCCGGTGAGCTCTTCCCTCCTCCACCCCGGTGAGCTCCTCCTCCTCCTCCTCCTCCTACCACCTCCCTCCTCCTCCTCCCACCTCCCTCCTCCTCCATCCCGGTGAGCTCCTCCTCCGGCGACCTTCTCCTCCTCCTCCTCCTCCTCCTCCGGCGGCCTCCTCCTCCTCCTCCGGTGGCCTCCTCCTCTCCTCCACCGGCGACCTCCTTCTCTCCTCCATCGGCGAACCCCACCTCCAGCGAGCACCACCTCCGGCCAGATCTGGCCGGGGTTTTTTTTAAATTTGAAAAAAAACTTCTGTGGCGCATATTGGCCAAATGCGCCACAGAAGTTTGAGATCTGGTTCGGGACTTCTGTGGCGCATTTTGGCAATATGCGCCATAGAAGTTTTTCATACTTCTGTGGCGCATTTCAATATGCGTCACATAACTGCAATTTAGTGGCGAGATAACAGTGGCGTATCCCATATGCGCCACAGAAGTACCAAAATGGTGCGCCACTAATAGGCCTTTTCCTAGTAGTGCCGTGGTAATAGCCGCGGGAGCACCCCTTGGTGGCGAGGCCCCTGCAGATGGAGCAGCCCCCAAGTTAACGACTGGGGCGAATGGCGGTGGTAATGACGCCAGCGGCGCCTCGTCCCTGGGGGCGGCAGCGCCTGTTGCCGCGGTCGCGTGTGCCACTACTTTCTCAGCCGAGCTGGTGGCGTCGAAGCTGCTCGTAGATCGGGGCAGAGATATCGGCTTCGCTGGCTTCGTCTTCTTCTTCGGCGGAGCTTTCTTCTTCTTCTTTGATGGTGTGGCCTCGTGATGTGAGGTTTGCTCGGGAAGCTCGTTGTCTTCATCGTCGTGGGGCTCGAGGCTCTTACTCGCTTCAAGCTTGCACTGGTGTTGCCCGCGAGTTTTGCGAACCATGGGGGCAGCAACCTCCACGGGCTCGTCTTCTTCGTCATCGTCGTTGTTGCCTCCGTCGCTCTCAGCGTTATCCGTGGTGGGCGATGACTCGCTTTCGTCCTGGACAGACGAGCTCGAGTTCTCGTCATCTGCGGGTGGAAGCCACCCTTCCACCACTTGGAACAACTGCAACAAGAACAAACAAATTTAGCACGACCACGAATGCACAAGCTGCGACTGCGAGTGTTAACGGAATGACAGTTTACCGTTGGAGCTGGGCGCCTTGCAGTATAAGGGGCGACCCCGGCCTTTGCGCCGAGGTACACGGCCTGGGTAATCTTCTTCAGGGCCTGCGTATAATCGTTGAGTCTCCATTCAACGAGGAAGGACTTCTTCGGGTCGTCCTTACCTGTATACTCATACATATAGTGGTCACAGCTGGCCAGGGGCACGAGCCGCCGCCCGAGCCAGCAGTTGTAGAGGTTGATGTCTGGAGGCCTTTCTTCTTTAGGCCGCGGATGGTTTGCAACATCTCGTCAACAACCATCCGCTGATCCAGCGGGAGTTTGGCCTCGGGCCGGTCGGCAGAGTATCTTGGAAGCGCCACTTCATCGCCTGGAGTCAACTCGGTGACGTAGAACCAAAACTTCTTCCACTCATTCGCCGCCTTGGAGGGTAGCATCAGATCGAAGAACGATGCCTTCGCCTTCAGCTGGAACGCCAGGCCGCCCGCGGCTAGCATCGGGCCGCCTGTCTCCTCGCGGCTGATTCTCCCATGGAACAAGTCTTGCCACAGGGGAAATAGGGCCTGCAGCCCAGATAGCACTCGTAGAACGCCACGAAAATGGCGAGCTGCTCGATACTATGCGGACCTAGATCCGATGGTTGGATTCCGTAGTAGGCGCAGAAATGCCGGAAGAAGAGGGAAGTTGGGAAGCCCAGCCCCCACTCCAGGTGGCTGGTGAAGCAGATGAACTCCCCCTTGCGTGGATTCAGAATCACTTCTCCGGCCACGGGGATGCGCCATCTACCGGCACGGAGGATCCCTGCCTCCTCGAAAGATGCTAGCAGCGCTTTAGTACATTTGGATCTGTCCCATGGCTCGGTGGAGGGGGCCATCGGATGGGAGTTCATGGAGGTCGGGGCTCTCGGGAGTGTTCCGGTCGCTACGAGGAATGGGGAGATGGAGATATGCGAGATCGGAGGAAGTGGAAGAAGCATTTCCCTGGTCGCTCCTCACTCCTTTTATATAGCGGTTGTTACCCGCCATTTCCGTGAGCCGTTATTACATGGTGATTACGCCGAAGTTACAGTTGGGGTTACCCAACGGCTAGTTTGACCACAATTGACGGTCCAACTTCATCTACTTGATTCGTTACTCCCGGTGACTCGACGATTCGCCGAACCGATTGCTATAACGGCGACTAAGTACTCGCCGACCCGATCGCTATAACAGCGACTAAGTACTCGCCGACCCGATCGCTATAACAGCAACTAAGTATTCACCGACCCGTTTGCCGAGCTGCGATGCGATCGGTCGCTGTTATTGCGACCAAAATGACTAGTTCTTTCCTTTGTTCAGGAGTCCGCCGCCGATTCGACTAGGCGTCCGCATTGGACCCGCATACTCCGACTGCCAGCAAACACCTGCGACAAATCAACGATGACCTTGGGGACTACTGATGGGGATATGCCTACCGGGGTATACCCAGCAGGACGTTTCCCGCTCGCCCAAGCCGTCAGTGAGTGGGCCTACAGGGCGGCGACTGGATCAAGACTTGGCGTGGACTCAGGCGACTGGAAGCTGAAGGCCCAAAAGCGTAGCTAGGCCCAATCAGACTAGGTCATATAACCTCCGAATCCTTAACCAATTCGGTTGTAATCTGTAAACCCTAGCGAGGTGAGCGTATATAAACCTCCTTAGGGGACGCATAGGGGATACGTTCCATCATACACCCAAGCGACTCGCCGCCTAGTCGTCGAGCTCGCCCCATTGTACTCTCACCATAATACAATCTAGCAGGAGTAGGTCTTTACCCTCCGGGGGGCCAAACCTGGGTAAATCCTTGTGTCTCCGCCCTCATCTCGCACCGCAGATGGTTGGACGCCCTTGCCCCATGTTCTACTACTCGCTGCCGATTGCAGCATCTTCCGTGGTCATTCCAACGACAATAGGTGAAGGTAGAAGTAATTTAGCAGCATACCATGTTGCTGTTGTGGAGGCGATAGTCAATATCAAGGAGTAGAAATCCAAGGAGTTAGAAGGGAGCACATTTTTTGTGATTCCTCATGATTCTATAGACTCGGAGCCAGTACCGGATCAATTTACTTTAGTAAATAATCATGCTAAGTTAGCTTCCAAGTTTATGGATCGATATCAAACACTTGTTGTGTTTTTTATAAAACACATCAAGTTATAGTTGAAGATAAAAATAACATGTTAGAGTATCTGACTGATCCAGAAAGAAGGAAATTTTTAGTATTCTAGTTGGAGAAAGAAGCAAGGGGTAGTGCAAAACAAAATTTTAAGGATATACCCATAGATCCCGAAGCTTTTACACCATATCCTTATTCACCCAGACCAGAGCCTACCTATGATCCTACATTAGATATGAGGTATTTGGTACCATAGGGTTTGGAGGAAGGGTCTGATTCAGAACTCCCTATCGAGAATTTCTATGGTTGGAGAATGGGATCATTTGAGGGATCCCAAGGGAATGAGATGTTAGTGGATGGGTCTGACAGAGATGTTGGACAATCCTTTTGGATGGGTGCTAGAACCAATCCTAATAATAGTAGTAGAAATACCATATTCGTAGAAAGTCAGGATGAGGAAGAAGATACTGAGGAAAGAGTGTTTGAATCATCAACACCTTCTCAAAACCCATGGAATATACATTATCTAGTGTTTAATTATCTTACCCAACAGAGCACCTGGGGAGCAGCAGAATCTGCTTATTCTGTTGACAACTCTAGGAATGAGCTCATGAGATGCAAGAGGCTGATAATGTTGAACAGGTTTATGAGGACTTTTCAGCTGAGCTGGAGGGAGTCAATGCACTCAGGCTGGGTAATGACTCAAGTCCTGATATTTCATATACTGAGTATGTTCCTTCTGGAAGGCCATTGTAACAGCCCATGTTTGTAATATATGTACTTAGTACTTAAGCATGGCATGCATCTATTTAAATCATCCAAGTAATGCAAGTGATCAAGTGTGTTGTAATAAATAAAACCCTAAACCCTAGATTCTTTCCCTCTCTTTGAAACTATCTTCAAATGGTTTTCATATTTTGAAAAGTATCAAAGTTTATTGGAGCCCAATCTGAATAAAAGGGTCCCCTCAATATTTTATATATATTACAAATCTTCTGGTGTTTTAAAAGAATTCAAAATAGTATACAAAATAGAATTATACCAAGAGAAATAACAAAACTTGAAAAAGAAAAGGTTTTGGTTAAAAAAAATGAGCAACAGCCGAACCAGGCCACGACCCAGCTTATCTCTCTCCCTCTGCAACCTTTCCTGCCCAAAGCCAGGTCACCACCCGGGGCCTGAGGCTCACTCGTACCCCTTCGTTCTTTTCTCCCTTTTCTTCTTCATCGACAAAAGGACGCCGGCGAGGAGAGCTGCTCGCTGTCGTTGCCGTCGCCGTCCGACCGCGCGGCGATGCCCGCTTGTGCCAAGATGAACGCTATCGATGCTGGCAACATCTATAAGATCCCCTGTCGCTGCCGGATGAACCCTATCCCCTCTCACTTTCCCCAATTTCCTCTGGCCAAACCCTAGCTCGCGGGAGCTCCGGCTCGCCGTCGATCCTCGCCCCTTCTCGTCGTTCCGAGCTCACTGGTGTGACCACCTCGCTCGTCTCCATCGATTGCCCCAGCTAGCGCAAGAAGGTGAGGTCCCAGGCGCCGCAATCGGACCCTCGTCCCCGACGCTGGCCACCGCCGCTCGCCATCGATTCCGGCCTCCCCGTGACCTCTTGACCACTCCATCACGATCAGGGTGAGTCACAGGTCCCTCTGGACCTCTCCTCTACCTCTCTCGCACACCGTAGACTCCGTCCGTCGTTGACCCGCAACCTCCGCCGCCGTGCTCTGTCGGGCTCGCCGCTCCGGTGACCATCTAGCAGCGGCGCCGCCGCTAATAGGTAGCCTGCGACGCGCTCGTTCGAACCCGCCCATCCGCGCGTCTCATCTCGCCCTCCTCCGACGTCCCTGGCCGTTGGCCGACGCGTGCTCCGGCGAGGTCCATGTGGTTTGCCCGTGTGGCTTGCTTGTGTGGACAGGTCCCACCAGTCAGCCCCTCTGGCTAGATCTAGCCCCGGTGAGAAACGCATGATCCCCATTTTGTGCGTGTGGTTGCTGATGTGGCTTCGGCCCCACCAGTCAGTCACCGTGGGTATGTTTTGTTGAGGTAACAAAAGCCCTAGGTTGTTTTATGACGTCAACCTGATGTAATAAATTGTTTTATAATTCCAGAAAATGATTAAATATTGTAAAATTCATATCTTATTATTTATAAGTCAGAAAAATATGAATAATATATCAAATTGTTCAGAAAAATGAGTTCTACCTATTTAAGCTATAATCATGCATTGCTAATCAACTTTAATAACATGTTTAATTAGGTAACTAAATCAACCCCTCTCATGTGTTTCCGGAGTTTCCCGAGCTAGGGTTTTCAACCTTCGGAACCCCGTTCAAATTGCCGAGCATGTTTTAGGGTTTCATTTCAACGCAAGTTAACTTGTCATATCATCCATATTGATTTAGCATTGCACATGCCATGTATTGAATGTTGCTTCTCACTTCCCGGTATTTGGTTCTTCATGATAGGATCCGAACAGGAAGCTGAAGTCAACAACACCGAAGATCCGTACCTGTCTACTGACGTACAAGGCAAGCGTAGCCTCTCATTCTAAACCTATGGTTTATAAAGTATATTACTTTCTCGCTATAATGCACACGATTCTAATGTGGTCTTTTGTCAGTAGCTAGTGTTACCTATCGGCTGCACTGTTTCCCATTTGCAGCCTTATACTCCTGAACCACTGCTCCTAGCATACCTAGGTTTGGCATGTGAGCATTGTAGAGCTTCTGCTACCGACAGATTAGCCAAGCATAGAAACAATGTCTGATCTATTCAATGATGAATCGGAGGTGCCAAGGAAGGTAGTGAGGTAGGAGATGGTGACATCATCAAAGGAGTTAACTAATCATGCTAAGGCTTGTATAGGCCACGTTGGGTGTGGTATTTGTAGTCCCATTCTCTCCACCACTAGGAACTGAGTTCTTGCCTTTGGAACCAAGATGAGCGTACAGCCACACATGGCTAGGGAACCCCTCGACTGACTAACTTGCCTAGTAGATTCCATGAGTCACATAGTTGATATTTCCATTTGGCATACGCATTGAAAACATTTTCGAAAGAGGAGGTGAAGGAGGTGCATCATAACAGGTAGGGAAGCGTGGCCGCGGTTGCATGGGGTAGATAGCGCCCTGGTAAACCAACCTTGCCTCACATCTTTAAGTACCGGCTTCGAGATTTGACCCGTTACGGCGGAATCATACTTATTGCATGACTCATGGTCTCGACGAAAGCAAGGTAAAGGTCGTGGTCAACCACCCTCTGCCGGCCCTCCAAGGAAGAGGGCTAATAATATTTGTCATTAAGATTCGGTTGGTACGTGTGGGTAAAGTTGTACACCTCTGCAGGGTATTAATCTTTTTGAAAAGCCGTGTTCATGGTTATGAACGCTTGGTGACCAGATTCTAAGATCATAGGTAACTTTAACCATTATAAAACTTGTTGATCCACATGTGCTTAAGGGTGCTTCCTATGGATCGAGGGGGTGATCCTAGATAGGAGGTTCTGATGAAGCTGGTGGTTACCAATATGTGATGAACAAGATGGAGAAGTCGTTATCTTGTCCCTTTTTAAAAGATTCTGAGTAGACGAGCCTCTTCTCACTCTTGTTTACAAATAAAGATTGCTTTCTACAAAAGAAAATCCAGAGAAAGCCTTTCTAGCCAGAGCATGTAGATTCTAGGTTATCTAGGTCTTGCGGAGTACATTTCTCGTACTCAGCCTTGCGCCATTGTTGTTTTTCTAAAGAGGATCTGGTTGCAACTGAAGGTGGCTTCTACGTTGACATCGATGAGTAGTTGGGGGTCCCAGGTAGCAGCCTGAGGACTATGGGATCGATTTTGTTTATGGCCTCTTAGGCCTTTTGCTAAGTTGTTGTGTAGAACCAAATAATTTTCTTTCGCTGTGTGATGTACTGTTGGGTCTATGACCTCTGGTTTATAATAACTCTAATATCTTACTCTGTTAAGAGTTTAAACTTATGTTGTTGAACCCCTGTGTTCTGTAATGTTACCGAATCTTACTGTGATCTTCCGTGTTTGGGAGTTGAACTTATCTTAGATGGCAATCTGAGGTTAGTTTAACCCTAACCTCGGGGGGTGCTACAGGTTTTGGTATCAGAGCAGGACTGCATGTAGGAAACCCTTTTATCGGTCGATGTTGAGTCTAGAAGTTGACAAAACTATTTGAAAGTTAAAAGTATTTGCAGAAACTCTGACTAGGATTCTTTTTACTCCTTCTCTGGTGTGTTTCTGATGCTGGAGTTTTCTTACCTTATTTGGTTTGAAAAGGTTTTCATTCCTTATCTCATATTTCAAAACTTTTAGGATCGTGGTTTTGGGGTTGTTTTTCTAAAGTATTCCGTACTTGGTTGCTATTCTCAGAGTTCTAAGATATCTCAGTTTTGCTTGGTGTGTAACATCTTAGAATTCCATTGTTATGGTTTGTAAGTCAGCTGGTTAGTGTATACATTAGTATGCTTTGATACTACCATGCTTGATAAGATGATACCTTTGTATCAAGTATTCTTTGTTCATCTTTCCATCTTGTTCCTTTGGATTCCTTGTCTAACTTTCCTCTTGTTCTTTCAGGATGGGTGACACTTCTCGTGCCCGTACCCATGCTCATGCTCGGGGTGCCGCAAATGAGGGTGAATCTTCCAACCTTCCTCCACCACCTTCCATGGTTCAGCTCATGGCCATGTACGAAACCAACCGTGCTGACAACATGAGGCTCCTTGAAAGGATTGAGTGCAACACCGCTCAACTCCAGAACAATCAAGTTGGAATCAAGGACTTCAGACGTCTCACTCCGCCAGTTTTCAGCTATTCCACTGAGCCACTTGATGCGTACTACTGGCTTTGCACCATGGAGCGCAAACTTCAGGTTGGTCATGTTGCTCAAGCTGATTGGGTGACTTTTGCTGCCTGTCATCTGGAGGGAGCAGCTAACTCCTGGTGGGAAAATTTCTTGGCTATGCAAGAAGCTCAACATGTTGTTACATGGCAAGAGTTCACTGAAGCCTTTCGAGCTTATCATATTCCGGAGGGTCTGATGGATCAGAAGAGAGAGGAGTTCCTCAAGCTTAAGCAGGGCGCTGGTTCCGTGTGTGACTACCAGCGCAATTTCAATCGTCTTCCCTGCTATGCTACTGAAGAGGTCTCCACTGATGCTAAGAAGCAAGCTTTGTTCCGCAAGGGACTGGATCCTGAGGTTCGCCGTGATATCCACCTCATGGACTTTGGTAACTTCCAAGGTCTTGTAAACAAGGCTATGAAAGCCGAGAGTGGAAAGGTGGAGTATGAAGAAACCCGTAAGCGTCCTCAGGAGGGTTACAACAAGGCTGGTTCTGGTAATAAGAAGCGTCGTGTCTTCGTGCCTTACAGTGTTGTGCCACATGCTCCTTATACTCCAAGGACTTATGGATATGCTCCTCACCTGAATGTTACTCCAAACAATGCTGGTGGATCAAGTTATCCTGCTGCTGGTACTGGATCAGGCCTCATATGCTTCAACTGTCGCCAACCTGGCCACTATGCAAGAGACTGTCCTCAAAAGAGCGTTGCTGAGAAGGCACAACCCCCAAAGAAGAATGCAAGGCTGTTACCTTTTGCATTAGACCCTAAACCAATGGATGCAGAAGATTGTCTAGCAGATACGGTGAGAAAGCTGAAGACTGTAGGTTGTAATGATGAGGAAAAGCTAAGGTATGCAACTCATCTTTTGACAGGACCTGCAGCATCATGGTGGGAAAATCAGTTAGCCATGCAATAGCTAGGAAGAGAGTATACTTGGGAAGAGTTCAAGAAGAGGTTCTATGAGTACCATGAAGGAAATATGCCCTAGAGGGAATCATAGAGATGATGATATTTCATATGTATCGATGAGTTATTGTAACGTTCCTTGTATATCCATATCAGGCAACTTGTATTGATTGGAAATTACGTGAATTGTTTATGAAACTCTATACTTGTATGGTTATTTAAGAGTTGTCCCCAGTCGGAGTTCCTGTGAGGACACACGTGAATATTAGACTAGCACATCGATTGGTTGATGACTATGTTTCGCAAGTCATAGACATGGAGATGTCAAACCAATGACGTGGACACATGTTATGAGCATGGGGTTGGACTGACCCAACCTGAGACTAGCAATTAGTTGCAGCTCCCTCTCTACACATCGTGTACGTTTTGTCCTTAGACCTGAGATTGTCGCATGTACTTGAGATGTGGATCGGCCTACTTTCGGGTTTGTCCTGAAGCATGCTGCAAGGCATGGTCAATCAAGATGGGATTTGCCCCTCTCACTTGAGAGAGATATCTCTGGGCCCCTCGAGTGATCGGATCCAGAAATGCATGGCCGTGCTACATATGGTTAAGAGTTAACCTAGTAAAGGGATTCCGAATCATGGTATCGAGAAAGGGAGGTCAGCTTGGAGCTAGACCAAATATCGTGAGGCAAAGGGAAAGACATGTACTAAACCTTGTGATGGTTCGTCCGATATGATCTTTGTATGCGTTTAGGAGTTGGCACGTCTTGCTAGAGGCCGCTACCAACTATTGACAGAATAAGTGTATTCGTGTCATGTCTATACGCATATGAACCTATAGGGTCACACACTTTAGTGGCTGGAAGCCTAATGAGGCTTGGATCCGAATTAGACCAGGCTTAGGGTACTAATGGGCTGCTAATGTAGAAGCCCACTAGGGACGCCTATATAAGAGAGGGTGGGGCGAGCTGACCAGGGTTAGACCTAAGACCTCAGATCATTCCCAGCTGCCACTCCTCACGCCTGTGTCGCGCGCGGGGACCTAGCAGTCCGGCGTCTGACGCTTTCACCCTGTACGTGTGGATACCTCGGAGGCGCTGCATCTGTAGCGCTTGGACGAGCCGTGCAAGGGAAGCTTCTCGTAGGACGAGGACAAGGAGGAGACGTGGAACATTTGCACTGCCTCGACGCGCTTCATCGATTCCGCAACTGCGCGTCTAGTGGTAATCCCGTGATCTATGACAACAGTAATCCTGGTATACGCGATAGAAATTTTTTGATTTGCGCTAGTGTAGCCTACCTGTATCCCCACAAGGGGCGCTGCCCCTTCGAACCCCGCAAGGGGAGACCCCCTAGACCCCCCTTAATCGTAGCCCCTTTTTGTAACTCGTTAAGGTAACTAGGTGATGCGATGTCACATGATCCGGTAGAATGCGATTCTATGCATAACTTGTTTTTGCAGGATGTATGTGATCAGTATGGCCCATATATGTATGTGATGCATGTATGAAAATTAGCATGACCTACGTGTCGTGAGTAGGGCAACACGGCTGGAGCCATATGTGTTGTCATTTATTGTAATGGCCTGCGTGCCAACTTGTGATGATCCCAATACTATGTAATTTTGATTACTAGCTGTTAGGAGTAATAGATTGTATTAGTTCTTGGAGGACTCATCACTTGGAGGATGGCTCACATGGAACATGAAGATGGAGATCATCATGGTGGACAGGTTCTATGGCGATGGAGATCACCATGAGAAAATGGGCCATACTGTGCCACATCTATGTGAATGTTATTCTTATGTGTTTTACTACTATGCATGCTTAGATGATAGAAGTAGAACGATCCCTCACAAAGTTTAAGTTAAACCATGCCCTCCCAACCAAACCTTGCACCATCCTATGCCCTGTACAATCATTGGTGGGCCTATGAAATTAGGGTGCCGCGGTTTTCCTTGGCTGGATGGGTTTGTATCGGATACCTACACGCATAAGGGTTGGTGAACTTGACAAGGTCATCTTAACAGTTAAGGACCTTGGGGCATAAAGGTTGGGCGCCTAGTTTTGACATAGAGATGTCACCCAACAACAAGAGTCATATGTGATATGATTAGCAAGTGTTGCTTACCGATTTACCTTGTCTTCTAGCAGTGATGCTAAAGCTCACTAGTCGACTTGTTAATTGTGGATCTTGAATCACTTAGTATCAATAGAGGGATATTGATTTAAGTGGGAGTATATGCTATTAAATTGTTTAATATGTTTTACTCTTTCATGGTTACATGGCTTAGTATTTTGCATGTTTTCTGTTGTAGATCAATGGCACCGAACACTACATCACCTTTCTCTTTGCGTTCGATTCTTGACAAAGATAAATTAAATGGAACAAACTATTCGGACTGGGTCCGTAACCTGAGAATCGTTCTCAGGTCTGATAAAAAGGAAACGGTTCTGGATACCCCAATCCCCGATGAACCTGCTGATAATGCATCTGCTGCCCTAAAGAATGCCTACAAGAGAGCATGTGATGATTCTCTTGAGGTTAGTTGTCTTATGCTTGCATGCATGGAACCTGAACTTCAAAAGAAGTTTGAGGATCAGGATGCGTACGATATGATCGTTGCGCTTAAGGACATGTTCCAAGATCAGGCAAGGATTGAGAGGTACAATGTTGCCAAGTCCTTTGTCGAATGCAAGCTAGCAGAGGGAGCAGCTGTAGGACCCCATGTGATCAAAATGGTTGGTTACAGTCAGACTTTGGAAAAGCTTTGTTTTCCACTAGGCCAAGAGTTGGCCACTGACTTCATTTTGGTGTCTCTTCCATCCAGCTATGGGCAGTTCATTTCGAACTACCATATGCATGGGGTGGAGAAGGGCCTTAATGAATTATGTGGGATGCTTAAAACAGCAGAAAGTGACATGAAGAAGTGTGCAGGGCATAGCCATGTGATGGCTATGCAGAACAAGCCTAGCTTCAAGAAAAAGGGTACTTCTTGGAAGAAGAAGGGCAAGGCTAAGGATACGATCCCTAAGTCTGCACCCAAGCAAAAGGTTGGACCTGTAGAAGACACTGAGTGCTTCTTTTGTCATGAACATGGCCCTTTGGAAGAAAGCGCAGCAAGTACGTGCTTCTTTGAAGAAGAGTGGAAGTAAGAGTACTTCCAACTCAGGTACGCTTGTTGTAAATGTTGTGGACATTCTTCTCGCTGATTCCTATGTTAACTCTTGGGTATTTGTTACCGGATCGGTTGCTCATATTTGCAATTTGATGCAGGGGCTAATAAGGACTAGAGAAGTGCAGAAAGGCGAAGTGGATTTTCGCGTCGGAAATAAAGCAAGGGTTGCTACATTGTTCGTCGGCGTCATGCAACTTCACCTTCCTTCAGAATTTATTATGGAGTTGAATAATTGTTATTACATTCCAACTATGGGTCAAAACATTTTATCACCTTCATGTTTGATGAGGGATGGTTATTCATTCACGAGTGCAAACAATGGTTGTGTAATCTCTAAGAATGATATGTTTATGGCTAATGCTCCCATTGTGAATGGGTTATTTATTTTAAATCTTGATGATGCATCTGTTTACAATGTTAGTGCTAATAGGCTTCGGCCTAATGATTTGAGTCCTACCTATTTATGGCATTGTCATTTGGGGCATATAAGTGAAAAGCGCATGAAGAAGCTCCATGGTGATGGTCTTATAACTTCGTTTGATTTTGAATCATACGAGACATGTCAGGCTTGTTTACTTGGAAAGATGACCAAGTCACCTTTTTCTGGTTTACCCGAGAGAGCGACAGACTTGTTGGAACTCATACATACTGATGTGTGTGGACCAATGAGCACGACAGCCAGAGGAAGATATCACTACTTCGTTACTTTCAGTGATGATTTAAGTAGATATGGTTATGTATCCTTGATGAGGCATAAGTCTGAAAGTTTTGAAAAGTTCAAAGAGTTTCAGAGTGAAGTAGAGAATCAACATGGAAAGAAAATAAAGGCCTTGCGATCTAATCGTGGAGGTGAATATTTGAGTCACGAATTTAGCGATCATCTTAAGAGTTGCGGAATTGTTCCACAACTTACGCCGCCCGGAACTCCTCAAAGAAACGGGGTCTCCGAACGGCGTAATCGAACTTTGTTGGACATGGTTCGATCTATGATGAGCCAGTCGGATTTACCATTATCATTTTGGGGTTACGCTCTAGAAAGCGGCTTTCACTTAATAGGGTACCATCTAAATCCGTAGTTAAGACACCATATGAGATGTGGACTGGAAAGAATCCCAGTTTGTCTTTTCTAAAGATTTGGGGTTGTGATGCATTTGTCAAGCGACTTCAGTCGGACAAGCTAACACCCAAATCGGATAAGTGCATTTTCATGGGATATCCGAGGGAAACCTTAGGGTATTACTTCTACAACCAAGAGGAGGGCAAAGTGTTTGTCTCTCGTAGCGGTGTTTTCCTAGAGAAAGAGTTTCTCACAAAGGGAACAAGTGGAAGGTCGGTGCGACTTGAAGAAGTTCAAGATGAGCCAGTTGGGGATGCTTCTACGAGTGATGCTATTGTAGCAGAACAAGTTGAGGAACCCGTGGAAACAGAAGCACCACAACCACGAAGGTCGGCGAGGCTCCAGCGCTGGTGAATTATTGTTAGACAATGATGAGCCTGTGACCTATGCAGAAGCGATGGTGGACCCAGACTCTGAGAAATGGCTGATCGCCATGAGATCCGAGATAGAGTCCATGGGAGACAATCAAGTTTGGAACTTGGTTGACCTGCCTGATGGTTTTAAAGCCATCGAGTGCAAATGGATCTATAAGAATAAGATTGATATGGATGGAAATGTTCACATCCATAAAGCTCGATTTGTTGCAAAAGGTTTTTGACAAGTTCAAGGAGTTGACTATGACGAGAATTTCTCGCCCGTAGTGATGCTTAAATCTATACGGATAATTCTAGCTATTGCTGCACATTTCGACTATGAAATATGGCAGATGGATGTCAAGACGGCTTTCCTAAATGGAATCCTAACTAAGGACGTGTATATGATGCAGCCCGAAGGTTTTGTCGATCCAAACAATGCTGGAAAGGTATGCAAACTTCTGAAGTCCATTTATGGGCTAAAGCAAGCATCTCGGAGTTGGAACATTCGATTTGATGAAGTTGTAAAGGAGTTTGGCTTCATCAAAAACAAACAAGAACCTTGTGTTTACAAGAAGGAAAGTGGGAGAGCGCTGGTATTTCTAATCTTATATGTAGATGACATATTGCTGATTGGAAATGACATTCCTATGCTCAAGTCTGTTAAGACCTCATTGAAAAATAGTTTTTCAATGAAGGACATAGGAGAAGCGGCATATATTCTGGGCATTAAGATCTATAGAGATAGATCAAGGAGGCTAATTGGATTAAGCCAGAGTACATACATTGACAAAGTGTTGAAACGGTTCAGCATAGAAGAGGCTAAGAAGGGGTTCTTGCCCATGTCTCACGGCATAAAACTCAGCAAGACTCAGTGTCCTTCAACTACTGATGAGCGTGAGCGCATGAGTAGGGTTCCATATGCTTCGGCTATTGGATCCATCATGTATGCAATGATATTTACTCGCCCAGATATTTCCTATGCTCTAAGTGTTACGAGCAGATACCAGGCTGATCCAGGTGAAGGTCACTGGACAGCAGTAAAGAACATCCTTAAGTACTTGAAAAGGACTAAGGATGCGTTCCTAGTTTATGGAGGTGAGGATGAACTCAGTGTAAGGGGTTACACAGATGCGAGTTACCTTAACGACTCAGATGATTCAAAATCGCAATCAGGTTATATGTTTGTCATGAATGGTGGTGTTGTGAGCTGGAAAAGTTCCAAGCAAGATACGGTGACCTCCTCTTCAATAGAAGCTGAATATATTGCTACCTCAGAGGCTGTAAAGGAAGTTGTTTGGATTAGGAATTTCCTGATCGCTCTCGGTGTGGTTCAGGGCGCGTCCAATCCCTTGGACGTGTATTGTGATAACAATGGTGCTATTGCACAGGCCAAGGAACCTAGACAGCACCAGAAGAACAAACATATTCGCATGCGTTACCATCAGATTCGAGAGTTCGTTGAGGATGGTAGTGTCATGATATGCAAAATACATACGGACTCAAATGTTGCTGATCCCTTGACTAAGCCTCTCCCGCAGCCCACGCATGAAGCGCACACAAGAGCAATTGGTATTAGATACATTTTAGATTGACTCTAGTGCAAGTGGGAGACTGAAGTAAATATGCCCTAGAGGCAATCATAGAGATGATGATATTTCATATGTATCCATGAGTTATTGTAATGTTCCTTGAATATCCATATCAGGCAACTTGTAATGATTGGAAATTACGTGAATTGTTTGTGAAACTCTATACTTGTATGGTTATTTAAGAGTTGTCCCTAGTCGGAGTTCATGTGAGGACACACGTGAATATTAGACTAGCACATCGATTGGTTGATGACTATGTTTCGCATGTCATAAACATGGAGATGTCAAACCAATGACGTGGACACATGTTATGAACATGGGGTTGGACTGACCCAACCTGAGACTAGCAATTAGTTGCAGCTCTCTCTCTACACATCGTGTACGTTTTGTCCTTAGACCTGAGATTGTCGCATGTACTTGAGATGTGGATCGACCTACTTTGGGGCTATCAAATGATGCACCGTAATTGGGTAGTTATAAAGGTAGCTTTCGGGTTTGTCCTGAAGCAAGCTGCAAGGCATGGTCAATCAAGATGGGATTTGCCCCTCTCTACTTGAGAGAGATATCTCTGGGCCACTCGAGTGATCGGATCCAGAAATGCATGACCGTGCTACATATGGTTAAGAGTTAACATAGTAAAGGGATTCCGAATAACGGTATCGAGAAAGGGAGGTCAGCTTGGAGCTAGACCAAATATCGTGAGGCAAAGGGAAATGTCGTGGGAATGGTCACGGCAGATGTTGCAATCGGCAGCGAGTAGTAGAACGAAGGGCAAGGGCGGCCAGCCATCTGTGGTGCGAGATGAGGGCGGAGACACAGGGTTTTACCCAGGTTCGCCCCCCGGAGGGTAAAGACCTACTCCTGCTAGATTGTATTATGGTGGAAGTACAATGGGGCGAGCTCGACGGCTAGGCGGCGAGTCGCTTGGGTGTATGATGGAACATGTCTCTACACGCCTTGTAGGGAGGTTTATATAGGCTCACCTCCCCCTAGGGTTTACATATCTCAACTGAATCAGTTAAGGCTTCGGTACTTGTTTAACCTAATCCGACTGGGCCTATCTACTCTCCTGGGCCTTCAGCTTCCAGTCGCTTGGATCCATGCCAGGCCTTGATCCAGTTGTCGTCTTGCAGGCCCACTCGCCAGTTCCTGGGCCAGTCGGAAACGTCCTGCTGGGTATACCCCGGTAGGCATATCCCCATCAGTAGTCCCCGAGGCCGTCGTCGATTGGGCGCAGGTGGTTACTGGCAGTCGGAGCATATGGATTCAAAGCAGACATCCAGTCGAATCGGTGGCGGGCTCCTGAATAAAGGAGGAAACTAGTCATTCTGGTCGTAGCTTCGGCGAGTCGAGTCGGTGAAATACTCAGTCACTGTTGTAGTGATCGGGTCGGCGAGCCGAGTGGCTGAAGTTGTACCGTCAAACGAGGTCAAAACTAGCCGTTGGGGTAATCCAACAGTAACTTTTGGCATAATCACCGCGTAGTAATGGCTTCCTGATTTGGCGGGTAACAACCGCTATATAAAGGGAATGGTAGGCGATCAGAAAACCACCCCCTCGTCATTTCCTCCGATTGCGCGCACCTCCGTTCTCCTCTGCATCGCGATCCAGCCGATCCCAAATCCTCCGACCTCCTCAAACCTTTTCGCCAATGGCCCCCTCCACCGAACCATGGGGCAGGTCCAAGTGTACGAGAGCGCTCCTGGCGTCCTTCGAGGAAGCCGGGATCCTGCGCGCCGGTAGGTGGCGCATCCCCGCGGCCGGAGAGGTGACTCCGGACCCGCGCGAGGGAGAGTTCGTCTGCTTCACCAGCCACCTGGAACGGGGGCTGGGATTCCCTACATCTCTTTTCTTCCGGCGCTTCTGCGCCTTCTACGGGATCCAGCCGTCGGACCTGGGCCCGCACAGCATCGAGCAGCTCGCCATCTTCGTGGCGTTCTGCGAGTGCTACCTGGGCTGCAGGCCCTACTTCCCCCTGTGGCAAGATCTGTTTCACGGGAAGATCAGTCGCGAAGAAGCGGGCGGCCCAATGCTTGCCGCGGGCGGCCTGACGTTCCAATTGAAGTCGAAGGCTTCATTCTTCGATCTGATGCTGCCCGCCAAGGCAGCAAGCGAGTGGAAGAAGTCTTGGTTTTACGTCACCGAGGCGACTCTGGAGGGCGAGGTGGCGATCCCACGATACTCCGCCGACCGGCCCGAGCCGCGCCGACTCCAAGTCGGCAAGCTCCCCACAGACCAGCGGATGGTCGTGGACGAGATGCTTCAAATCATCCGCGGTCTAAAGAAGAAGGGTCTTCAGACCATTAACCTGTACAACTGCTGGCTCGGGCGGCGGCTCGTTCCTCTGGCCCGACGTGACCATTATATGTACCAGTACACGGGCCGGGAGGACTCGACGAAATCCTGCCTCGCCGAGTGGAAGCTCGAGGATTATATTCCAGCGCTGAAGAAGATCACCCAGGCGGTGTACCTGGACGCGAAGGCCGGGGTCGCCCCCTACACCGCGAAGCATCCAGCCCCGACGGTAAGTCACTATCTCATTAGCAGTCGCAGTTAATGCAGTCGCGGTCGTGCTGATACTATCTTATGTTCATTGTAGTTATTTCAAGTGGTGGAAGGCTGGCTTCCGCCCGCAGACGACGAGAACTCGAGCTCGTCCGTCCGGGACGGGGGCGAGTCGCCTCCTGCCAAAGGCGACATCAAGAGAGACGGGAGCGACGATGACGAGTCCGAGGAAGAGGTCGCCCCGCTGGTTCGCAAAACTCGCGGGCAGTGTCAGCGCGAGCTCGAGGCGAGCAAAAGCCTCGAGCGTCATGAAGATGACGACGACGAACTTCCTAAAACCACCTCGCATCGCCAGGCCACTCCGTCGAAGAAGAAGAAGAAGGAGGTGAAGGCCCCTGTAAAGAGGAAGACAAAGCTGGCGAGACAGGTATCTCCGCCTTGCTCGGCGAGTAGCTCCGACGCCACCAGCCTGGCCAAGGATGAAGTACTACAAACGATGGCAGCGGCGGATGTCGGTGTCCTGAGTGAGGCGCCCTTGGCCTCGATGCCTCCCCCATTCACCCTAGTCTCTGGGCCGGGGGTTGCTCCGGTCGCGGCGGCATCACCTCCAAGGGAGGCTCCCGCCGAAAATGTTTTGAAGGCTCCTGTCGCGGCCTCGACAACAAAGAAGCCGTTCGTGTCATGGGCACACGATGTCCTGGAAATGGGTCTCAGTCATAAACTGGGCCTTGAACTGGAGAAGCCGGCCGAGATCCGCACGGGGCTGCGATTTCTACCAGTCGCTAAGTGAGTTCTATTCACCTGTCTTTGTTTTTCATTATTCTCAAACCACTTTACTCATGTGATCAATTCGCAGGACTGGAACCAAGAAGATAGGCCACTCGTCCATGGCCAAGGTGCCGCCAGTCGTTGCCGAGGAGGACCCCTCTCGGAAGAGGAAGGCGAACGAGGTCGTCGCCCTGCAGATAGTGCCAAGAAGTCCAAGGGCGACGAAGTTGTCACGGTGTCTGATGACACAACGATCGCTCCAAGTGATCCCGTGGCGGAGGCGTCCTTGATGACCAAGGAGTGTGCTCCCTCGCCTGGGGCGGTCGAGCCAGCCTCCTTTGGTGCCGGCGCGTCCATCGCAACCTTTCCGCGCTTCATGGCCAAAGCGGCTACGGCGAGTGGTACCATGCCCTCGAGCCGCGCACCTGGGATCGCCGAGACGGAGGTCGAGCAACGTCGAGGGCACACTTCGGCTCTTCTCGTGTCTGTGGACGCGATACAGCTTCATGGTATGCTTGGCGCAGCCATCCACGTTTAGATGACATGCTTGATGAATTGAGTGGCTCTACCATGTTTTCTAAAGTTGATTTGCGTAGTGGTTACCACCAAATTCGTATGAAATTAGGAGATGAATGGAAAACAGCATTTAAAACTAAGTTCGGTTTATATGAATGGTTAGTGATGCCGTTTGGTTTAACTAATGCACCTAGCACTTTCATGAGATTAATGAACGAAGTTTTACGTGCTTTCATTGGACGTTTTGTGGTAGTCTACTTTGATGATATTCTGATTTATAGCAAATCTTTAGAGGATCATTTGGACCATTTACGTGCTGTTTTCAATGCTTTACGTGATGCACGTTTGTTTGGTAACCTTGAGAAGTGCACCTTTTGCACCAATCGAGTTGCGTTTCTTGGCTATGTTGTTACATCACAGGGTATTGAAGTGGATCCAGCCAAGATTGAAGCTATTGAGAATTGGCCGTAGCCCAAGACGGTCACACAAGTGAGGAGTTTTCTTGGCCTCGCTGGTTTTTATAGGCGCTTTGTCAAAGACTTTGGATCCATTGCCGCGCCGCTGAATGAGCTTACCAAGAAGGATGTGCCCTTTGTTTGGGGCGATGCACAACAACAGGCCTTCGTCATATTGAAAGATAAGCTAACACATGCTCCCTTACTCCAACTTCCTGATTTTACTAAGACTTTTGAGCTTGAATGTGATGCTAGTGGAATTGGTTTGGGAGGGGTGTTATTACAAGAGAGAAAACCTGTTGCATATTTTAGTGAGAAATTGAGTGGGGCTAGTCTGACCTATTCTACTTATGATAAAGAATTATATGCGTTAGTTCGTACATTAGAAACTTGGCAACATTATCTATGGCCTAAAGAATTTGTTATACATTATGATCATGAATCTTTGAAGCATATTCATAGTCAAGCTAAGTTGAATCGTTGTCATGCAAAGTGGGTTGAATTTATTGAGTCTTTTCCTTATGTTCTCAAACACAAAAAGGGTAAAGATAATATTATTGCTGATGCTTTGTCGCGCCGTTATGCTTTGTTATCTCAACTTGACTTCAAAATATTTGGATTGGAAACTATTAAGGAACAATATGTGCATGATGCTGAATTTAAAGATGTGTTGCAGAATTGTAGAGATGGTAGAACATGGAACAAGTTCATCTTCAATGATGGATTTGTGTTCCGCGCTAACAAACTATGCATTCCAGATTGTTCTGTTCGTCTTTTGTTGTTACAGGAGGCGCATGGAGGAGGATTGATGGGACACTTTGGTGTCAAGAAGACGGAGGATGTTCTTGCTGCACACTTCTTTTGGCCACGTATGCGTCGAGATGTTGAGAGATTTGTGGCACGCTGCACTACTTGTGAAAAAGCTAAGTCTCGCCTTAATCCACATGGTTTATATATGCCTCTTCCTGTTCCTAGTGTTCCTTGGGAGGATATTTCTATGGACTTTGTTTTAGGATTGCCACAAACACAGAAGGGGAGGGATAGTATTTTTGTTGTTGTGGATCGGTTTTCTAAGATGTCACACTTTATTCCTTGTCATAAAACGGATGATGCTGCGCATATTGCTGATTTGTTCTTTCGTGAAGTTGTTCGTTTGCATGGTGTGCCAAATACTATTGTTTCTGATCATGATACTAAATTTCTTAGCCACTTTTGGAGATGTTTATGGGCTAAGTTGGGGACTAAATTTCTGTTTAGTACTACATGTCATCCCCAAACTGATGGACGGACTGAAGTAGTAAATAGAACTTTGTCTACTATGTTGCGGGTTGTTTTAAAGAAGAACTTAAAATTGTGGGAAGAGTGTTTACCTCATATAGAATTTGCTTATAATCGTTCATTGCATTCTACCACAAAGATGTGCCCGTTTGTGATTGTGTATGGTTTTGTTCCTCGTGCACCTATTGATTTATTGCCTTTACCTTCTTCGGTGCAAAATAATTTGGATGCTACACAACGCGCTGAAATGATATTAAACTTGCATAAGACTACTAAAGATAACATTGAACACATGAATGCTAAGTATAAACTTGTTGGGGATAAAGGGAGAAAGCATGTTGTATTTGATGTTGGAGATCTTGTTTGGTTACATTTGCGTAAAGATCGTTTTCCTGATTTACGCAAGTCTAAGTTAATGCCGCGTCCTGCTGGTCCCTTTAAGGTGTTAGAGAAAATAAATGATAATGCATATAAACTTGAGTTGCCTGCAGACTTTGGTACGGTTAGTCCTACGTTTAACATTGTAGATTTGAAGCCTTACTTTGGTGAGGAAGATGAGATTGCGTCGAGGACGACTTCAATTCAAGAAGGGGAGCATGATGTGGACATCCCTTCTATTGATACAACCATTGTACCTACAGCTACACACATACAAGGACCCATCACAAGATCTTGTGCCAAACAACTTAACTATCAGGTACTTTCGTTTCTTGGAACTATTCCTTACATACATGAGAATATGATGCTGCCTAAATCAGATGTACTTCTTACTCTTAGGAATGATGGACCAAGCATGGATGAAAGGGACAAGCATTGGAGCATGGCCATGCATGGAGATGGCAGCAAGCATGAGATGATCCAAGAGAAGGCCACAGATGAAGATTTCAGAACTTTGAGGCCACCATAATGAAGAAAGAAGGCTTGGACGAAATATTCAAGATTAATACTTCACGAATTCGTCCATAGCTTAATATGGTGCTGCGACACCTTTATTTTGGGCCAGGCCCATGTAATTTTCACAGGATTTTAAATAGTCAATTTTTAGAGTCCGTATTTGAGGGGAAAAGGACTTCTAGGGTTGGATTCGGCCACCACTTCCATGGCTGGCCGAAACCCCACCTTTTGGCCCTTAAATACTCCCCATAGCCTTCACCCTACACTTGGATTTTGTTTAGACATTAAGTTAGCCATCATAGCAACTTCGCCAAGGCTCGAGCGTCGCAGAGGCCTCTTGTACTTCGCACCTATTCAGGATCCCACCTTTTCAATAAAGCTTTCCTCTTAATCCGCAATATCTTGATTGCAATATTGGTTCTTACTTGTTCTCGATTTCAGGTAGGAATTAAGACCCTCGTTGGTCAGGCTGATCGTGTTCCCGCAGGATCAGTAACCTCCAGGAGATTGGCCTAGCGATTGCATTGGCGCTCGTGCTCGCACGTGTAGTCGGATCGTCAAGCCCGAACTCCACCCAAATCGATTATCATCATCTCATCGAAAGATCGGACACCTTTGCCCTATCATGTAGGAGCACTCGAAGTGCCTGACGAAGGCGTCGCGCATCTCCTCCCAGGAGTCGATGCTATCCTGGGGGAGGGTGTTGATCCACTGCATGCACGTCCCCTACATCATCAAGGGGAGGTAACGGGCGGCTAGCAGGTCGGTGTGACCAGCAATCCCCATCGCCATGAGGTATGTGTCCAGCCACACGGAGGGGTCGTACGAAGGGTCGTACTTCTCTATTTCCTTCGGCGCTTTGAAGTTCGCCGGGTATTTTTCGCCTCGGATCATCGGTCCGAAGCACCTAGGCCCGAGTCGACTTAGCGACCCCATCGGTTCGCCGTCGCGGCGATTGGTTAGGGTGTGTCGCAGGTCGTCGGGCTGTCGTGCGCGCCAGCTTTGGTTGTTGATGATGTGGGTGCGGGCGTCGACGGGCTGACCGTTGGCGGCGATGAAGTTGGTCGCTGGCCTGGGGTTGTTGGTGGAGAGTGCCGCGTTCGCGGGTCGATGTTGGAGCTGCAGTGGCTCTAGTGGCGGGCAGTTGAGGGTGTTTGCCGCCAACGGGTGGCCGCTTGAGGCCGCTCTGCTTCACGAGGAACGCGAGTACACTCGACCCTGCGAGTCGGCGCCTGTGTTTTGCTGCTCGACGGCCTTTGCGAGCAGGGCCCTGACGTACTGGATCTGTAGGGCACCGTTGTCGGTGGTCGTGATGTTGTCAGCCGCTGCTCGGCCCGCCACGAGGTTGTCCATCGGGGTGGAGAACAGTGGTAGGCCGTTCGCGTCTCGCTCCCGTGACGAGACCACTATCCTCGGCTGATCCCTGGGGAGTGTGCGGTTGGGTGGAGGTGGGGCGCCCATCGCCGTCGACCCTGGTGGGGGCCGAGCGCTTCCTCCTGGTGGCGCGTTCTCGCAGATCGCGCGCTCGGCCACGCGGGCCAGGTCGTTTTCGTCGTCGAAGTTCAGGGCGCGCCCCTGAACGGTAGGGTTCAAGCGCGTCCTGATTCGCTGCACGTGGTAACGCGACAGCTCTTGCGCCGTCACCTGCTCGAGGCGAAATTTTTCGCGCTCGGCTTGCTCCTTGCGGACTGCCTCCGCTAGCTTCAGGCAGAGTTCCTCGACCTCCGTTGCCGTGGCGTTAGGAGGGATTGGGGTGGAGAAGGGATCTTCCGGAGGATCGGTGCCAGTCGCCATGTAGGTCGCAGCGTGGCGACCGGTCCGTCACGGAGATCGGCGGAGTTTTCCGACCCGGAGTCGAAGTCGAAGATCCCAAGGATGGAAGGATCCTCGAAGTCTCCTATGTTGGAGACCTGGGTGATGGAGCCCGCGGGTGAAGCCGCGGTGATGGATCCGGCGAGTGACGCCGGGGTCGCCGAGTCGGCGTCGTCGTTGAGGGCCGCGTCTTCCGTGGCCGCGGAGTTTTCGGCCACGTTGCTGTGGGCCGAGTTGTACTCGGAGGCGAGGCGATGGATCGTGCGGACCTGGCTCTCGGAGAGCCGGTCGCGTGGCGGCGACTCGCAGATGCGAGCCGAGTCCTCCGAGACGATGACGTCGGTGAGGCCGACGAAGAGGCTGATCGTGCCTACTGGCAAGATCATGCTGTGCGTGATGGGTCGCGCCGCCGGGACGTAGCTGCTCGGCAAGATCTGAAGCATCTCGCCGATCGCTATCATGCGGCCGGTGGCGACCGACTCGTTGATGGGCAGATTGGATCTCGCCGCAGAACACCGGCCAGACCGGCCAGGCCCCACGGTGGGCACCACTGTCGTGGGAATGGTCACGGCAGATGCTGCAATCGGCAGCGAGTAGTAGAACAAAGTGCAAGGGCGGCCAGCCATCTGCGGTGCGAGATGAGGGCGGAGACATAGGGTTTTACCCAGGTTCGGCCCCCCGGAGGGTAAAGACCTACTCCTGCTAGATTGTATTATGGTGGAAGTACAATGGGGCGAGCTCAACGGCTAGGCGGCGAGTCGCTTGGGTGTATGATGGAACGTGTCTCTACACGCCCTGTAGGGAGGTTTATATAGGCTCACCTCCCCCTAGGGTTTACATATCTCAACCGAATCAGTTAAGGCTTCGGTACTCGTTTAACCTAATCCGACTGGGCCTATCTACTCTCCTGGGCCTTCAGCTTCTAGTCGCTTGGATCCACGCCAGGCCTTGATCCAGTCGCCGTCTTGGAGGCCCACTCGCCAGTTCCTGGGCCAGTTGGAAACGTCCTGCTGGGTATACCCGGGTAGGCATATCCCCATCAGGAAAGACATGTACTAAACCTTGTGATGGTTCGTCCGATATGATCTTTGTATGAGTTTAGGAGTTGGCACGTCTTGCTAGAGGCCGCTACCAACTATTGACAGAATAAGTGTATTCGTGTCATGTCTATACGCATATGAACCTATAGGGTCACACACTTAAGGGGCTGGAAGCCTAATGAGGATTGGATCCGAATTAGACCAGGCTTAGGGTACTAATGGGCTGCTAATGTAGAAACCCACTAGGGACGCCTATATAAGAGAGGGTGGGGCGAGCTGACCAGGGTTAGACCTAAGACCTCAGATCATTCCCAGTCGCCACTCCTCACGTCGCCAGAAATGCAGGGACCTAGCAGTCCGGCTTCCACCACCATGACGTGTGGATACCTCGGAGGCGCTACATCTGTAGCACTTGGACGAGCTGTGCAAGGGAAGCTTCTCGTAGGACGAGGACAAGGAGGAGACGTGGAACGTCTGCACTGCCTCGACGCGCTTCATCGATTCCGCAACTGCGCATCTAGTGGTAATCTCGTGATCTATGACAACAGTAATCCTGGTATACGCGGTAGAAATTTTTTGATTTGCGCTAGTGTAGCCTACCCGTATCCCTTCATATCATGTTCCAGATAGTGTTATGGAGTTGAAGCGAAGGGAGTTTGAGGAGCTTCAACAAGGTTATACTAGTGTCATGAAGTACATCCGGGAGTTTAGCCAGTTGTCTCGTTATGCCGAAGATGAAGTGAGCACTGAAGATAAGAGGAAGAAGCATTTTCTGCGAGGGTTAAACCCATTCGTGAAAATGCACTTGAGGTTGGCCAATAAACAAACTTTTTAGCAGTTACTAGATGCACCTATCACTTTTGAAGATGACTATAAGAATGTCCAAGAGGACCGAAGGAAGAGAGCCAAGAAAGAGACAAAGAGGATTCAAGGAAGTAAACCTAAACCCAATCTGGAGTTCAAACCCAGGAACAAAGCTTACAACAACAATAACAATAACAAGGGCAATGGTGGAATCAGTCCAATCCCCAGAGAAATGTTATTTGCAATAATTGTGGAATTCCAGGGCATTTCTAGAGAGAATGCAAAAAGGCAGTATTTATTCGTTACGGTTGTGGGCAGAAAGGTCATATCAAGCCTAATTTTCCGAATAAACCACCAGGTGGTTGGCCTACAAAGTGTGGAGGACAAGCCAATGGAGGTAATGGACAGCCCAATCTAGGAGGAAATCATGTCAAGAACAACAATGGAAAGAGGAATAGACCCACCGAGAAGCTGAATTGTGCAACCTGGAGGAGGTGGATAACTCAGAGCATGCAGTGATAGGTATGCTCAATATCCTTACCAATCCCGGAAAAGTTCTGTTTGATACTGGTGCAACTACTTCATTCATTTCTGAAGAATTCTATGATAAATTCGGGATTAGAAGGGCAACGTTAGAAAACCCTATGACTATGGTGACGACAGGGGGAAATGTAGGTGTACGCCACATTAAACAAGATAGGATATCTTGATCTATCGTTGTACATACTTTGCGGACCTTTATGTGATTCCTTTCAAAAGGAATTGCAGTAGTGCTGGGTATGGACTGGATGACTGAACATGGGGCTCAGATCAATTGTGAGGATAAAACTATCTCAATCAAGACTCCAAGTGGAGCAAGGATAGTTTATCAAGCTGATAAGCACAGTCATATCATGGTGGATCTTTAGTTGAATTCAATGAAGGAGGTCAAGTTGAAGGATATTCCTGTAGTAAATGAGTTTCAAAATGTTTTTCCAGCAGAGTTACCAGGAATGCCACCAGATCGGGAAATAGAATTCACTATTGATCTAATTCCGAGTACAACACCAATTGCTCAAGCACCATATAAGATGGGTCCGAAGGAATTAAAATAACTAAAAGAGAAAATTGATGAGTTAGCCGGGAAAGGATTTCTTCAAGAAAGCGTATCACCATGGGGAACTCCGGTGATCTTTGTAGATAAAAGAGATGGAGGAAGAAGGATGTGTGGGGACTATAGAAATCTTAACAATGTTACCATCAAGAATAAATATCCATTTTCTAGAATTCAGGATCTGTTTGATCAAGTTGAAAGAGCTGGAGTATTTTCCAAGATTGATCTAAGATCTGGATACCACCAGATAAAAATTAAACCGGAAGATGTTCCAAAGACAGCATTTGTCTCGAGGTATTGACATCATGAGTATCTTGTCGTACCGTTTGGTTTGACCAATGCACCAGCAATATTCATGAATCCGATGAACAAAATCTTCATGCCATACTTGTACAAATTTGTCATAGTGTTTATTGATGATATTTTGATATATTCAAAGGATAAGGAAGAGAATGCTGGTCATTTGAGAATAGCATTGCAGATCCTAAGAGAACATAAGCTTTATGCTAAGTTCAGCAAATGTGAATTTTGGCTAGATGAGGTAGAATTCCTTGGTCATGTGATCAGTAGGGATGAGATCGCTGTAAATCCATCTAAAGTTCAATCATTATTAGAATGGAATGCACCAAGCAATGTGAAAGAAATTCGAGGTTTCTTGGGAATGGCTGGTTATTATCGGAGGTTCATTGAAGGTTTCTCCAAGATAGATGGACCAATGACTAAATTGTTAAGGAAGAATACACCGTTTATCTAGGATGATAAGTGCTAAGCAAGCTTTTAGGAGTTAAAAACTAGATTAACCACCGCCCCAATTCTAGCAGTTCCTGAAACAAGGAAAGACTTTACAGTATACTGTGATGCATCTAAAGAAGTTTTGGGTTGTGTCTTAATGCAAGATCGTAAAGTAATTGCTTACGGATCCAGACAAGTGAAACCACATGAAGTTAATTATCCAACCCATGATTTGGAATTAGTAGCAGTAGTCTTTGCTTTGAAAGGATGGAGGCATTTTCTTTATGGAGCAAGGTGTGAGTTATACATTGACCACAAAAGTCTCGAATATTTCTTCACTCAAAAGGAATTGAATATGAGACATAAGCGTTGGCTAGAGCTAATTGAAGATTATGATCTAACAACTAATTATACCCCTGGAAAAGCAAATGTTGTAGCAGATGCTTTAAGTCGAAAGAGCGCGGACATTCAGCCTAGCAATCGGGAGCTACCAAAAGAGTTACAGATGGATTTGGAAAGATTAGAACTTCAATTCATAAGAACAGAGACTCCTGGAGGATTAGCTACTATGTAGGTTGTTGCAGAACAGAATAGTGATCTCAAGCATGAAATTTTTAGACATCAAGCAGAAGATCCTTTTATTGCCAAAGAAATTCGGAGGATATCTCAAGGACAAGCATCAATTTTTCGCTTAGGAGATTATGGATCTTTATGGTTCCAAGATTGCCTTTGTGTTCCAGATAGGTCAGAAATTCATGAAGTAATTCTTCAAGAGGCACATGAGACACCATATTCCATTCATCCAGGAAGTACCAATATGTACATGGATTTGAAAGAATTGTTCTGGTGGAATAACATGAAAAGAGACATTGCAAAATATGTATAATAATGCCATACTTGCCAAAGGGTAAAAGCTGAACATCAAAGTCCAGCAGGACCATTACAACCCTTGAAAAATCCTGATTGGAAATTGGTATGGATTTCATCACAGGATTACCCATGATACCAAAGCGGAAAGATATGATATGGGTGATTGTTGATAGACTCACTAAAAGTGCACACCTTATCCTGGTGAATCAGAAAGATAATGCCAAGAAGTTAGTAGAAGTTTATATTAAAGAGATAGTAAGTAAGCATAGAGTGCCCAAGAAGATCGTAACCGATAAAGGATATGTGTTTACTTCAGCATTTTGGAAACAATTACATGAAGCACTTAGTTAAAGATTGGATTTTAGCACTGCCTATCATCCCAAAACTAGGGGTCAGACTGAAAGAACCAATCAAATATTGGAAGACATGCTTAGGTCTTGTGCATTAGATTTTGGAGGTTCGTGGGAAGATCATCTACCATTGGCAGAATTTTCCTACAATAACAGCTATCAGAGTAGTCTGAAGGCAGCTCCATACCAAGTACTCTATGGAAGAAGATGTAGATCACCAATATGTTGGTATGAGCCTGGAAGTAGCAAATAATTTGCACCAGACTATATCAAGGAAAGGCAAGAGATCATCGATGTAATCAAGGATAGATTGAAAATAGCTCAAAGTAGGCAGAAAAGTTATGCTGACCTAAGTCGAAGATCATGGCATCCTGAAGTAGGAGACATGGTTTATCTCAAAGTAAGCCCAATGAAAGGAGTTAAGAGGTTCGGAGTTAAAGGAAAATTGAGTCCAAGATATATAGGACCATTCAAGGTACTGAGTCAGAACAAGACCATAGCTTATGCTTTAGAGTTACCATCAAGATTGGCTCAAATTCACAATGTTTTCCATGTGTCACAACTCCGAAAATGTCTTAGAGTTCTAGATGATGCAATTACACATCAAGAGGTGGAATTACAAGCAGATCTGGCATATGTTGAGAAACCCTGTAAAATTCTAGAAGAGCAATCAAATACTGTAAGGTATAGTGGGAACATCACCCCGAGAGAGAATCCACCTAGGAGAAAGAGGAAGACTTAAGATAAGCCTATCCCGAACTATTCAGGTACACTTCAGCAAACTTCAGGGTGAAGTTTAATTTAAGGGGGGAAGTCTGTAACATCCCAGTATTTAGGAACCAACGAAGGGTAGATTTAGCAATTTGTGCATATGCATGCATTCATCTGTAAAAATGTGGGTAAATTTTTCGCCAAATAAAAACCTAAAGTGATCAGAGTTTCTTTCACTCTCTAAGTGTAGGAATAGCTCTGGAGAGTGATCGTTATAAATTTTTACATGATCTATATGAATTAGTGTGTTTTGGGGGAAAAGAATTTGAATTCAAATTTGAACTTTGAGTTTATATTTCAAAGTTAGGAATTGATATTTAGAATGAATTCCAAAATGATTTAGTAATATTATTTAATTTAATTAAGGAAATAATAAATAGTAATAGAAATTTAAAGTAAAGAAATTCAAATAAGAAATGAATCTTGTATTCCTGATCTTTATTCCATGAATAAATTACAAAGATTAACTCATTGAGTCAATAAAGATTCATTACATTAAGTAAATTACAAAAAGAGAAATATATCTATATGAATAAACTATTACAATATTACAAAAGGGTGAAATAAAGATTACAAAGGAATCTATTTATCTAAGTAATCCTATACTAAATCTTGAATCTCCAGATCTTGTACCTAAAAAATTTAAAACAAAACAAAAGGAAAATGAAAGTTTAATGGTTAGTTTTACTCTCAGTAGAGAGCAGTGAGTTGCAGTCCTCAAGATTACATCATTGAGTAATTATATAGGGGCAAGTTTCACCAATATGAAAGAAATTGATCTTTCATAATAAATAAGCCATAAGTCAAATGATCACTGCAAGTAAAAGGGGAAAGTTTCACCAGGTTGGTTAACAGTAAAAAGATCAAAGGGTGAAACACTTCACTGATCTGATCCACAATCATGTACCAGATACATAGGCAGCATAATCACCAATTGCATGGTGAGTGTTATCGACACAGCAACAGAAGCCCACACAAGTAAAAGGAGCAAGCACAGCCGTGGCAGTCACTAGTTCATATTTGCATCTCCAACACCACACCAAGAACACTCTGTTTCACAAAGCTAAGCAAACCACCAGCCAAAACTACACACCAGATCATCCTAGCATCACCAGATGGTGACATAAGGAGGGGGTGGATTGGGTGGATAGCAAGGTCAAGCTGCAGGAGCTAGGAGGTGAAGGGCTGATCAAGGCCAAGCACAGGAACCATAAGTAGTAGGAGCAGCACCAGGAGGTGAAGGACAAGATCAGGCCAGCAACATAATCAGCAAGATCAAGCCACAGGTCAACCAACAACCACCACAATCATCAACTGTTGTGGTGAGTATCATAAAACACCCACATATTCTATTCATCTTATCCAAACAGAAAAGCATGTATTGATTTAGAAGTTAACCTCTCGGTGATCACCCAAGTGGGGTGAACCTATCCTAGAGGATTTGAAATATAAAGGCCAGAATAAAACTCTACCAAATCCACCAGAATCTTAGACCAGCATCATAGATCCGGTGATACCAAAACCATTTATATATCCCAACAAGTGTTCATATAGCTTATAAAATCTGGGCACATCTCCTAAAGGAGTAGCACCTCAGATTTCATAAACTATATGCACTAACATTAAGCTATAAGCAAACCAGCCATCTTAGACAACTAGGATCCAGGATCCAATGAGCAACCATGATACTTTAGCATATTTAAAAGGAACAGTAAGATAGGAATCTAGTTCCTAGAGCCTCATACCAACATCATAGGCATAAAAATCAATAGAAGCTTTCAACTTATTTTTGCATTTATCCAATCTTAAGGACTAACCAAAGAAAATCCAGTAGTAGAATCAAAACTTGTGTGCCATAGCAAAATGATGTCACAAGAGCAGACTCTATCAACCAAACCAAACCATTAACAGGTTACCATAAGAAAAGTGGCAAGCTATTGATATCATTTCTCTGAGATTACACTCAGAGATGATCTAACATATCCATCTATCTTCAAAGTATCATTAGACTCTAATGATTAAGTTTAGTCTATTGATAAGCATACAAGCCAACACCCACTAATGCAGTGAATCACCACTAACAGTGTTACTGTCAGTATCAAAGCACTGATAGTAGATGAACACACTAAACATCAATTTCACCAATCAGATTTCACAATTGTGCCATTAGGTAAACCAAGCTTAATCACTAATTAGACGCAACACTATTCAACCACTAGCATCAGATTAACAATAGTACCAGATAATCAAAGCATGACAGCAAGCACTGAAGTGTAGTAAGCACAATCCTCACTAGGCATCACTACCAGATCAAAATCATCATATTACAAGCACACAGAGGGATGAACCCTAGAACCAGTATGAACCCTAATGAAGGATGGCCACTAGTTACACACTGATATACCTAGAGACAATAGAGGCACGGGTATTAACCAAGAACCAACTCACTTATGGTCCTCGCTGGAGAATTGAAGAGAAAGCAGAGGGGCCGGCGAGCGCACGGCGGCACGGGGAGCACCTAGAGGGCGATGCAACCCGCACCTAGTCACGGCGGCCACATCAGCACACGAGGACACACGAGCACCTCACCAGCACCACTAGAGCATCAGCGGCGGCGTCAATAGCACCACCCCGAACCCTAGGGTTCAGGACGAGGCTAGCCTGGCCGCAGGAGTGCCCAGAACCAAATCGAGTTGGAACAAACGAAAGAGCATGGTCAACAACCTTGCCGTGCACCACGGAGGCCGCCAGGGAGGACCACGGCGTCAGCGCCAGTGACCATGGGGTCAAGGAGGAGAAGAGATAAGGTCGAGAGAGGGAGAGGCAGAGAGTTGGGCCGATAGGGTTAGAACCCTTCAGGGAGGGCTTTTGACTTAGCCACTTGGGCCTAGTTTGGCCCAATAAGCCCAATGGTTGGCCCAAAAATCCAAAAAGGAAATTTTACTAATTAGTAAAATACCAAAATACCCCTAGAACTCAATAAATTCTACAAAATAAATAGAGGTTTGAAAAATAGAAACAATATATTTTTAGATTGATAATAAACCAACCTATTTAATTAAATTAAGAAACTATTTTTAATAAAAAAAAATTTTGATTAAGAATTGTATAATGTCTATATTCCTTATGTAATTTTATAAAATTAAATAAAAAGAATAAAAATAAATGAAAATCACTTTTATTATATTTTATTGTTATAGTATTTTAGAAAAATATTAAATAAATATTTAGAGTTACCAAAAAGAAATTCTCTTTTATTTAAATGCTAATTCTTAAAAGAATTATTAAACAAATAAATACAAGAGTTTATATTAAATAAAGATTTTTAGCTTTAACTCTATTAATATATATATATATTGAATGTAATATTTATAAAATATTAAAGATTATTCTTTTAAAATGAATTCCTTTACTACTTAAAGAAATTCCATAAACTAAGATATTGGGTAAAATAGACAAAGAAGATAAATAAGAAATAATGCATTACATTACTATGCATATCCATTTTTCTTCTTTAAATATAGTCCTTACCGGGCAATAATGATGTTTTGTAGACATAGAAGCTCAAGGTCTAGTGCAAGCATCCGACTTCACTACCTTGCGATCACAAGGCAAGTTCATCACTTGCTCATGTCCTTTTGAAGAGTCCTTACCAAAGTATTTATAAATTGTGTGTTATCATCTATGTTTCAAGGAAAGAAAATAGTATTTTCTTAAATAAATAAAATGATGATATCACCCTCAGTGATGATATAGAGAAGCAATAGAACTTAGGGTTCAACAATGATAATCATCTAGGAATTTAACAACCCCTAAGATAAGTGATTCTAGCAACGTATATTACGCGTTAACCATGATATTTGGAATGGGACGAAGAAGTCAGCTGTATCTTCTTCCTCTCGCATGTAGACGGATGTGCAGGTCGTGGCTGTTATCCTTGTAGAGTGCATTAATTGGTAATACGTAGAGGATATGCAGCATATGGGTGGGAACCCTTATCGTCCCATGATAGTTCTGGCATCTAACGGTCTATACAAACCATTGTCGTAATTCAATGGGTGGGCATGGTGTACACCAAGGAGGCATGCAGGGTCGCGAAGGGGGCAGTGATTGGCTTGGATCACCTACTGGGCCCCACATCATGGAATTGTGGACGGGAAAGTATGCCCGATTGTGCAACAAGGAGTTGATCTCTCATGGGTAAAGTAACGCACCTCTACAGAGTGTAAGAACTGTAACTTGTTACTCCCTGTTCTGGGAAGGAACCACGAACGCGTCAGGAAAGGAATTCCATGAAAGTTCTGGTAAACCTGTGAAGGATGATGGGCATAGATTTTCACAACAAAATCAATCTTTGAAGAAAGATTTACGAAAATTGCATAGTGCCGAGGACTTATAGTACGAGGTGGTAGATAGAGCATCAAACTTCCTACCTTGCATATAATGAACTTGTTGGGTAACGTTGTTACTCACCCTTTCCTTTGATCCCCTGCTTAGACTCTAAGGATCCAGAAGATACTCCAATCTATGCAGCAGAATGTCAAGATGATGTATTTTATGAGGAGCCTGACCTGTCGGGCGGTGTTGAAGGAGTGGACTACTAGATCCGATATGGAGTGGACGGCAACGAGTCAGATTAGTTGCCTTAGTTATTATTAAGCAAATTGAGCCGAGCAGCATGAACCTTATATAATAAGATGTTGAGCTCAACTCGAAGATGAAGTTGGTACTTTAAAATTCTGCTAAAATACTTTATATTTGGTTTGTAAGTTGAATCTTTTGAAGTCTTGAACTTCAGGTATTGTAATAATAATAATGTGTGTATGTTTGTAATATGGACCCGCAATGTTTCTGCTGTACCACTCTGAGGGATGTGATATTTACGGAACGGTGTTCTATGGATGTCATGTCAACGACTATAGTGTACTACACATGCAATGGTATGCTAGGTCACCGCATGGTGCCTACACTGGGCATGAACGTTGTATCCAGATCGTGTTTGATGCGAAGTGGTTATTCATTTAAATCTGAAAATAATGGTTGTTTGATTTATATGATTGATATCTTTTATGGTCATGCACCTATGATGGCTGGTTTATTCCTGTTGGATCTCGATAATAGTGTGACACATATTCATAAAGTTGATGCTAAAAGCATTAAACTTTATGATGATATATCTACATATATGTGGCACTACTGTCTAGGTCATATTAGCGTTAAACGCATGAAGAAACTCCATTCAGATGGACTTTTGGAATCACTTGATTTCGAATCATTTGATACATGTGAGCCATGCCTTATGGGCAAGATGACTAGAATGTTGTTTTCCGATTCAATGGAACGGGCGACGGATTTATTGGAAATCATACATTCTGATGTATGTGGTCCAATGGGTGTGTCGGTGCAAGGTAGATATCATTATTTTATTACTTTCACGGATGATTTGAGTAGATACGGTATATCTACTTGATGAAACACAAGTCTGAAACCTTTGAAAAGTTCAAGGAATTTCAGAATGAAGTTGAAAATCATCATAATAGAAAGATCAAATTTCTACGGTTGGACCATGGAGGTGAGTATCTAAGTTACGAGGTTAGCACACATATGAAAGAGTGTGGAATAGTTTCACAACTCACACCTGCTGGAACACCACAACAAATGGTGTGTCAGAACGTCATAATCATACTTTATTAGATATGGTTCGATCTATGATGTCTCTAACTGACTTTCCACTGTCATTTTGGGGTTATGCACTAGAAACCGCTGCATTCACTTTAAATTGGGCACCATCTAAATCCATTGAAAAGACATTGTATGAATTATGGTTTGGAAACAAACCTAAGTTGTCATTTCTTAAAGTTTGGGGTTGCGATGTTTATGTGAAGAAACTTCAGCCTGATAAACTCAAACCCAAAGCAGAAAAATGTGTCTTCATAGGATACCCTAAGGAAACTATTGGGTATTCCTTCTATCACAGATCTGAGGGCAAGGTTTTCGTTGCCACGAATGGATCCTTTCTAGAAAAAGAGTTTCTTGCGAAAGGTGTGTGTAGTCAGAAGGTAAAACTCGAAGAGGTTATTGAACCTTCTCTTCATAATATGGCGAGTAGCGCAGCACCGGAAGTTGTTCCGGAGTTGACTTCAGCGAATGAAGAGGTAGCTAGATAATGATCATGAAACTCTAAAATAGAATACTATCAAACCTCGCAGGTCAAGCAGGACGTGTGCAGCTCCTGAACTATATGGAAACCCTATTATGAATTTCATGGTTGATGAAATAGATGACCCTGCGACGTATGAAGAAGCGATGATGAGCCCGGATTCCAACAAATGGCTAGAAGCCATGAAATTCAAGATGGAATCCATGTACAAAAACCAGGTTTGGACCTTGGTGGACTTACCTCACGACCGAAAGGCCGTGGAGAACAATTGGATTTTCAAAAGAAAACTGATGCTGATGGGAATGTAACCGTCTATAAAGATCTACTTGTTGCAAAGGGGTTTTGACAAATTCAAGGAGTTGACTATGATGAGACATTCTCTCCCGTAGTGATGCTAAAGCCAGTTAGGATTATGTTAGCAATTGCTGCATATTTTGACTATGAGATATGGCAAATGGATGTCAAAATTGCGTTCCATAATGGAAACATTGAATAAGAGTTGTATATGATACAACCAAAGGGTTTTGTCGATCCTAAGGATGCTGACAAGGTATGCAAGCTTCAGCGATCCATCTATGGACTGAAGCAAGCATCCCGAAGTTGGAATCTTCCTCTTTGATGAGGTGATCAAAGAGTTTGGATTTGTCCAAACTTATGGAGAGGCTTGTATTTACAAGAAAGTGAGTGGGAGCAATGTGGCATTTCTGATATTGTATGTGGATGACATATTACTGATCGAAAATGATGTAGATCTTTTAAATAGTGTTAAAAGTTATCTAAACAGCAATTTTTCAATGAAGGACCTAGGTGAAGCATCATACATATTAGGCATAAAGATCTATAGAGATAGATGAAGACGCCTAATAGGGATATCATAGAGTATGTACCTTGATAAGATTTTAAAGAGGTTTAAAATGGACAAAAGTAAGAAGGGGTTCTTACCTATGTTACAAGGCAAGACATTGAGTAAGACTTAAAGTTTGGCTATGACGGAAGAAAGAGAGATAATGGACAAGATCCTCTATGCTTCAGCCATAGGTATAATGTACGCCATGCTATGTACAAGACCGGATGTGGCACATGCTATTAGTTTGCCTAGTAGATACCAATCTGTTCCAGGTTCGAAACATTGGATAGGCGGTCAAGAATATCCTTAAGTACTTAAGAAGAACTAAGGAAATGTTTCTCATGTACGGAGGTGAAGAAGAGCTCATCGCTAAATGTTATGTTGACGCTAGCTTCGACACCGATTCGGATGACTCTAAGTCTCAATACGGATACACATTTCTCATGAACGGAGGAGTAGTTAGTTGGAGTTCTAAACAACTCGTGGTGGCAAGATCAACAACGGAGGCCGAATATGTTGCTGCTTCGGAAGCAGCTCAGGAAGCAGTTTGGATGAAGGATTTCATAACCGAACTAGGTATGGTTCCTAGTGCGTTGGACCCAATGCTGATCTATTGTGACAACAATGGTGCCATAGACAATGCCAAGGAACCAAGGTCTCACAAGAATTCCAAGCATATTAAGCGCCGGTTTAACTCCATCCGCGAACATGTCAAGGATGGAGATATAAAGATTTTTGAAGTACACATGGATCTCAATGTAGCAGATCCATTGACTAAAATTCTCCCTAGGGCAAAACATGATCAACACCAGAACTCCATGGGTGTTGGATTTATCACTATGTAACTAGATTATTGTCTCTAGTGCAAGTGGGAGACTGAAGGGAATATGCCCCAAGAGGCAATAATAAAGTTGTTATTATGTATATTCCAGTATATGATAGATGTTTATTTTGTATGCTATAATTGTATTAATACAGAAACATTAATACATGTGTGTTTAATAAACAAATATAAAGTTCAAAGTTATGCCTCTCTTATAAACTAGCTCGTTGATTAATAAGATGATTAAGGTTTCCTTATCATGGGCATTGGATGTTGTTAATAACAAGGTCACAACATTATTGGAATGATGTGATGAACATTCATCTGAAGTATAGCATTACGATCAAAGCCATGGTGTTTATATTGCTATAACATCATATGAACTAATCCTAGTCCTTAGACCATGAGATCATGTCAATCACTAACAATGGAAGAGTATCTTGATAACATCAAACGTCACACCATAACAGGGTGACTATAAAGGTGGGTTCAATGCTACGAAGGTGTTATGTAGAAGCTAATGGATCAAGAGTGGAATTTGTCCATCCCAATGATGGATAGATATACTCTGGGCCCTCTCGGTGATATCACATTAGTTATCTTGCAAGCAAGTGATGTGATCACTAGAATGTTATATCACTGGAACGAGAAAAGAGTACATGTCAGTAACGAGATGAAACTAGGTATGGAGATACCGATGACCGAATCTTGGACATGTAATATATCGTGAGACAAAGGGGTTAAGTTAGTAGCGTAAAAGGTTCTAACGATCACAAGAAGTCATCATTGAATGTGTGGGAGTCAGTATGGATCTCCAGGTCCCTCTTCTGATTATTGATCCGAGAGGGGTCTCGATCATGTCCGCATTATTTGCGAACCGTAGGGTGACACACTTAAGAGACACCGACACCATTTGGAACAAATATGTTCTAGACGAAAGAATTACAAAGCGCAGGAATTATTTCACTAGACACCAGAATTGTTTCGGGTGAAATTGCTAAAATTGTTTCTCCATGTGAAATAGAATACTACAAAGGGGTTTTATGTGAACATTTGTTAATTAATGTAATTGACAAAATTCCGAATAAATAAATAAAAGGAGTTTTATTTAAAGAGAGATTACATTAAACTTGGTGGAAATTTAATGGGAATTTTGAGTGGAGAAATGAAGAGGCATTTTGTGAGTGGGAGCTCCACTCACATGAATGGAGGAAGGGGTGGGGGAATCCCCCATGGAGCCGGCCATGCCCCTTGGGTTCCCCCTCCTCCTATATAAATCCCCCCTCTCCCTCTCTCACACTCACACCTCCTCATGAAGGATCTCTCTCCCCCTCAAGTTTATTCCCCATGGTCTCGGACTACAGAGATACATGTTCCTGGTGGATTTTCGTTTGGAAAGAGTTGTTGCTTCCACTGCATCGCTGGAGCGAGGAGGCGGAGGTTGTTCGGTGGCTTTAACGTGTGTGCGAGCACGGATGCGCTACTGATTTGCGGCGCTGGACTTCTTCTCGATCTTGAGATCGACAAGCGTCCGTCTACATAATCCATGAGTACAACCTCATTAAAAAAATTCCGTCTACGAGGGTATGTTCTCTATTGATGTATATCCACCCGTTGCTTGTATCTAGTAGATAGATCTTGGTACTTAGTTGTTCCCATCATAGGAAAAAATCCTATGTTGCGAACCCTACATTGGAGCACAGTATCTCGATCATAGACAACTATAACTAAAGTAGTGCTGTAAATATGACTTGGAATTACTAGTAATCAGCTTCACTACAATGGAACGGCTAAATAAGAGTGCCAAAAACTGCTGGAATTGGGATGTCTCATGCTATTTGTATCTGACTAGTAAGTATTGCAACTATAATGGAATGGTTAGCTAAACTTGCCCACTACTTATGATATCAGGATGACTCATGCTATCTACATCTGACTAGTAAGTATTGCAACTAGAATGGAATGGATAAAACTGCCAACTGTGTGAGTTCCTCGGTTTGACTTCGTCGTTTGGTCTCGAGGGGGAAATACCAGGATGCGTATGTTTGGTGTTAGTCTCAGGTTGCATATGAATAGGTCTTTCTCATCCCTCTCTAATAGTCTTTAGTTGTATTGAGTCTCTATAGGTTGTTTAGTGCATGCTTCGTTGTTGCTCCAGTCCACCATACCTATGTAGGCGAGAGCCGCCGAATTCTAAGTCTCGATGTGTATTAGCCTTAGTACTGGTCGCTCTCCTTTTCTTTTGCCCTTTTCCGGCACCCCTTTTGTTTAAGAAGGTTTTGAGATCGACGTCGTTAGCAGGGTTACCCTTCCGGCTTGGCCTGGGCAGGGTTATGGACGCCATTGGTTATTCTTCGGGGCTCTTAGCCTAATTTGCATATTGTCCTACTCGGACGTTGTATCGTTTCAAGGTGATTTGGATCTTTATATTGTATATCTATATTCTTGACTCATGGAGTCGTTGTTGTATATATAAGTTCTGTGAGTTCCATCATGGACTATTGTGTAATGATATTACTTCGTATACCAACCAGCACGAAAGTGCTTGGTGGGCACCTTTGAATCGTTTATATGCGGGTTTTGGCGGGAATCGCTAAGACTAGCATAGGGTCGATCCGAGGGTATTACAGCCCCCTACTACCTCACACAAAAACCGTAGCACCTCCCCTCTCTCATCCATACACTGCCCAGGCTTAGGCGAATCCCTGCAGTAATCCCTTCTCCTCCACCACCACACCGTCGTGCTGTTGGGATTCCGAGGAGATCTACAACCTCCGCCGCCCTGCTGGAACAAGGGAGAGGAAGGTCTTCATTGACTACCATACATGTGACCGACTGCGGAAGCACTGCCGGAACGTGGCACCAGAAGGATCTTCTACGTGATTTTGAGATAGGCAAGTGATCGACTACATCAACCACGAGATCCAAATCTCGTTAAACGCTTTGGATCTTTGAGGGTTAGTTTTCTACAATCTCGTTGCACCAATCTCGTAGAATAGATCTTAGTTTTGTGTGTTCCTACGACAGAATGTTTTTGTTTTCCATGCTGCAAACCCTACAAATTGAACCCATGAACCCCGATCCAATTTTTATCATAAGAAACACCTATCTATTACATCTACTATCTTTTTTTATTTTCAGCAATTAATTATTTCGATAATACAAAAATACTTTATCTATTTGCAATCCCTCATAAAAACCCCAAAACAACTCTACTATCTTCCATATCATCTAGTTTGCATTATTTTACTTTCTTTACTTTACTTTGTTTTATATTTTATTTCATATTACTAATACGAAACCTTGTGCTTGACAACCACATGGTAGAGTTGGGGACACAAGACATTTTATTTTACTTTACATGTTGATTAAAAAGGAGAAGGCAAACATCCTTCTATTGCCAATTCACCAAGAGTTCGATATAAACCCTCGAGTCACCCTTGTGGGGAAAAGACGCATGCTGCAATACTCTGCACTTGACCTACAGGCGGGATGGCTCTGATACCAAGTCTGTGGGACCCCGGATTTATGGTCCGAGAATCCCCGCTAACAATTCACGCTCCCATGATCAGTGAGCCATGAGCATCAACGACTAGTATCATTACATCATCCATAAAGTATCGATTTACAAAACTTACAATATTGCCAATATGGCGATTTCAACACAAATTGCAGAAGTCTTTGATCGCAGAGTCCATGTCATGCCTTAACCTACAGGCGACTGACTGGGAGACAACCTAGCTCGCATAGACGTCAGCTTCTTCATCGTTTCTCAATCTTCTAAAAATCTGGCCAAGTAAATAGCCAGGGACAATGCCGGTGAGTACTTTGAATGTACTCGCAAACCACCTTAAAAGAACAAATATAAAGGATATGCAGTATGGTTGTGGTAGGATAGCTTCATCAGAGGTTCTTTTATAAACTAGTCTCTCTTGTAGATATATAATATCTCTATATCTTTGTTGAAAAACTTTTATAAAACATTTTGGAAAAAATTTGAATTTTTTTGGAAAACACTAAGATTGGGTCACCCATTTGATTTTTCCTCCCGGTCATCTTATGACCAAACTCCTTGCCTTCCTTCCCGACCATCTCAGGGTCAAAACATTTACAATGCCATTGCTTTTCCGAAATCCTCTTTGAAATCAAAACCAGCACCACTCTACAGTAGTTTGTCCAACCCGTCCTTAACAGCGGACATGGCTATTCGAATAGATTTACACTCTGCAGAGGTTGTACACTTTACCCACACTATCAATACCTTCAGGATGCCCGCTCCGATACAAGTGCCTACCCTAGGAGTGTTATTCCCCTCAACATCGGGACGCCCTATATAGTTCCCAAGCCAACCAGAGCGTGTTTTGCACCTTGACGGGTGTGCTCTTTCAATGAGGGGCTCATAGTATCGCGTGGAGGTCCGTAGACCCTTAGTTCCATCTCACGGTCGACGCTATGCATGGACCGTTTTTCCGGAGAAGTCCCACCCTCCGGGATTTTGGGACTCCCCGTAGTAGTTGCAGGCAACTTATACCAGAGTAGACAAACTTCCAATACAGCCCCGTCCCATTCCAGAGTAATGTGGTTGCACGGGTTAAGTTGTTATAGCTAGACTGCAAAGAACCGGGTGCGTTTTTGTAAACATTTTTCCTCCATCCTTTTTGTAAAACCTTTCTGATTTTTCAAACCTCTCTTGGTAGGCCAAACCTCACCAAGGTTTTCTAGAAAACATTTTATAAACCCTTTTGCCCGGGGTCTTCCCATCCTATACTTTTAGTTAGGCCAAAATAGGGTCTCCAACGGGTTATGGTGTTAAACACCATCTATCATACTAAGGGCAATTAGGTGTCATCAATAAGGGTTGTACCTAGTGGTACTAGATGGTAATAGCTTAGAGGATCCAAGCCTTCCCACATATAAAACATACTTTAGCAAAACAATGCAATTTTCATAAATAAGCAGATAAACCATGCATAAGTAAAATAGTAGGTCAAGGGTTTATGAGAAATAAGGTGGCTTGCCTAAGACTAGTGATATGGCATAAATGTCCCTGGACTTCTTGAGAGAACTAGAATCCCAATATAAAAGATAAACACCTCTTCTTCTCTTCGTCAAGTGATCGCAACTAGCATCGCCATAGATCATACATGCAAGCAAGAACAAGGCACAATCAACACAAAGCATACAATTATCATTGCATACAACAAACAAACAAGTTATACATGTTATAATTCAGTAGGGTTTGGAAGGAATGGATTTAGAACGATTTGAATGTGGCTTGGAGGCTTTTGGAGGAAAATCCAATATGAGTTATAGTTTAGAAACTACTTAGAGAGGGGCTTTTAGATCAAGGTCACATTCAGTATGATACCACTTTGTTCAAGTGATATCATCAGATTGGTATAGATAAGATGAAACCAACAAAAGTGGTTTCACTATTTTATCATTTACCATTTATTTATAGTGATTTTTATAGTAAGTAAAACCCTAGTTTTAGGAAAATTATTTCCTTGTATGGTTAAGTATTTTTTGATGGACTGATTCAAGAGGAGTTGGAATCATCTCAAAATATTTACCAGTATTTCCTCAGGAAATTCCCAATGACAGTTCTGGATGGTATTTGTCTTTTTCACCAGATTAAATCTACAGAAGATTTTGGGGTGACTCCAAGGACACATGTTAGTTATTTGACATACTCCCTCCGATCCTAAATAAGTGTCACGGTTTTGAACTAACTCTAGTTCAAAATGGAGACACTTATTTAGGATCGGAGGTAGTACCTTTCATTAGAAATTGGAATCAACCTTTTTGGATATATAGAACTAATGTGGTGAATTGAAAGTGAAATTATCATACATATGATAGTTTAATTTAAAAAATTCAGTAATGGCTAAATAAATTATGATCTTCTGGGATTTGATGGATATGGGTAGGCATGTTCATTGGGAGTTGGAATTGGGTCGATACCATTTATGGTTTGACCCAGAGAAATTCCTAAAGTCAATAATGGCTTGTTGTTTCTATTTTTGCTACTGGAAAACTAGGAAGAAAAATGGGGTGTGACCAAAGAATCATGCAAGGTAAAAGGTACACCTTACAGTTGTCACATCCCAAAATTTTCCAAATTTTGTAATGTGAAAAATAAATAAATAAACAAAATAAATAATTGTTGAAATTTAGGGTGAAAAGAAACTTTTTGTTTCTAAATGGAAACTTAAAAACCCATCTTGAACAAACTTGAGAAATGTTTGAATATAACTAAATTCAAATCAAGTGGAATGCATTCATCATAAATGCATCTGGAAATTTAAACACTTGGAAAAGTTAAACCAAAATCCTAAACCCTAATGGAATAAATCATTTCCAAGATCTCTCTAAGACTATGGATTTGTTCCATATAAAACTTGGTCAAACAAACATTTCAAAATGATCAAGAATGACAAATAGAAATATTATAAAACCATATGAATTGGTTTCACTTAATTTGGAGCCATATATAAAAATCTTATGAATTTAATAAGATAAGGAAATTGAATTTCCAAAGCTAATAAAACACCTATCTAGAAATCCATACCAAATGGTGAGAAACTAATCCTAAAGATATTTAAAAGGATAAAAAAATATCAAATAATATTTTACAAATTGGTATCGCAAAGTTTGGGTCTATAAATAAAAAGATATGGATTTTATAAGATAAAGAAAGAAATATTAAATGAGGAATATTTAAAGACCAAATTAAATCTTGGCCTAATCCATAAGCAAATGGAATGAATATAATCCAAATCCAAATAAAATAATGGATAAAGAATTTTCAAAATTAAATAAAAGGGCATTAACCAAATCCTATTCTATTTGAATAAAGATAAAATCCCTATTAGAATTGATTAATTAGATCATGGGAAAATAGAATTTGGAATTTACCCAAGTGGAATAAAAGTTATTTAATTAACTTAAATGAGATCAAAGAAATAAACTAAATAAAATTTATGGAATTAAATCCATATTTAATTTCATTGGAATAAAAACAAATACCCAATTCAAATAATTTATAAATCATATTAAATATAATCCAAACAATTCAAAGTGAATTATTTGACACCTTAATAAATAAATAAAACCTACTAAATAGGTTTGGTAAAAATATGGATTTCAAATAAAGTTTTAAAACACATTAAAACCTATTTTGAATAAAATACAAATGTCCATTTATAAAATAAATAAAAGACCCTAAAAAGAATAAAAGAATTATTCTAAATTTGACTTCAGAATGAAATATTAATCAGTATTTGAATATACACAAAGTTTGGTTGAAGTTTGAATTCAAATGGGTGTTTGAAATGATTAAACAAAAATCAAACAGATAAATAGAAAAACAAAAGGAAAAACAAACCTGTACAAAAAAAATGAACTAAGCCAGCTCAGCCCAACCTGGCCCAATCCAGCCTAGCAGGCCACTCCCTCTCACCCCCGAGCGAACCGTTCTCCACTCAGAAAACCACCCGCAGCCCCACTGATGACCGGACCCCACGCACGACTACCTTACCTCGCTGACGCCTGGCCCCACTGCCACGCAGTCATCGTCATCTCCACGACATGTTCATCCCGAGCGTTTCTGCGTTGAATTTGCAAGTTGAATTCACGATTAATGGCTCAGTGATTCTCGCCGTGACCATGCTCATTAAAGGCGCATGTCTCCCCTCTCCACTTTCCCTATTTCGCTCGCAAGAGATCGCCACTAGGCCGTTCCGATTTTGCCCAAAACCTCCCTCTGCTCCGACGAGTTCGTCGTCCAAATTCCGGCAGCACCGCTACCCCCACTGCCCCTGGAGCACACGAGCATGCTCGCCATCACCAGGCGCACCTGACAGTAGCCATAGCTCATTCGCGCGAGCCCTAGAACATCGCCTCCGACGACGCCAATGCGCCACCGCCTTCGGCATCAACTCCGGCGATCTCCCTCGGTATGCCCTGACCGCCTCCTCCCCTCTTGTTGACACACGTATGATCTACTCTCCCATGCGCATCTAACTCCACCGTTTTCGTGTCCTAGCTCGCACCGTAGCGTCGCCTCCGTCTTCGACAGTAAGCAGCCGCCGTCTGTCTCTTCTGCGGTGAGCAATCGCCGTCGTTTCTGTGCGCCCCTTGGCAGAAGGAAACCGCCTTGAGCTTCACCAGGATCACGCGAGCACTGTGAGCATCTTATCTCTCTCCTTTTCTTCCTGCTTCGCAGAACCATGAAGCGAGCAGCGCCGTCACGCCACCATGACGTCGCTCAGATATGGTCAAGCCCATGTGCACCATTGGATCTTGATCTGACGCATGAGATTAGTTTTAACCCGAAGGGGTATGTATCCACCTGAGCCGCATGATTTCATTTTAATCCAACACACCAGAAAGGCCGATCCAACCGAAGCGGTACCAGCCTATCATAACAAGACACGTGGCTAGTCTGTTTTAATAAAAACCAGAAACGATCTATTAGATGTTCAAGTTTGTAAAATTCATAACTTTTGATCCACACGTCCAAATTTTGCAAATTTTATATCAATGGAATCAGCAGAGCAAGTACTTTACAACCATATGCTTTGTTTAGTAAATTGCTTCAAGTAAAATGGTTGTTTTTGTAGAAACTTGTGTAGGCATATTTTGAATATAAAATTCATTCTAAAATTATTTTTGTGATAAAATCTTTGGCAAATGGATTGTTTTGAACCTACTGACCATAGAAACCAACTTATAGATTCAAAAACATATTTTGTGAAGCAAGCGAATAAATCTTTGATTTAGAACATTTCTAGTCAAATAAAAATGTTGTTTATATGTTGAAAATACTTTTTGGAGAAAAACCTTTGAGAAATGTTTTGATTTAAACTCTCTGACCCCAAACATAAAGTTTTATGATTTAAAAATATATTTTGTGAACCCTATAGATTATTACTTTGCTAAAAAGCATTTTCAACCACATAAAATATTGATTAGGTTAAAAATGGTTTATAAGTAAAATCTTTTACAAATGATTTTATGACCAATAGGTGTTTTAGAATGTTTATAACATGTTAGAAACCACTTTTCCAAATAAAACAATCTTTGGCATGCTTGCATGCATTACCTTGTTTCTATTGTTTTATGTGATGTTTGCTTGAATGGTAGATTGAATATTTGCTTGCTTGATTGAATTGTAGTGGAATTTGAAGAGTGTGAATATTTCAAGATCAAGGAGTGAACTTATAATTCTCTACCAAAAAGGCAAGTGATGCTTCATACTTTTGTCCCATTATTTTCACTATGCATTAGTGATATTTCTAAGTAGGACTTGCACGGAATTTTGCTAAGTGTAAACTATGCCATGGGAAATCCTAGTAGATGAAACCTTAGTAGAAATTTCCTAAGTTAAGATTCCTACTACTATCATGCTTAGCTTAGCTAGTAGAAAACAAGGGTGGAATATATTCATACTATGGAATATTTCTAAGTCAAAGGACTTGTGTTTTTGTTTAATAAAACAACTAAGTGAATGAATCACCTGGGTGGAATGGAAGGAATGGTTTGTGTTGAGTGGTTATACAAGTCCCATTTCTATGGTTTACCTTGTGTATCTCACTTGTGGAATGCCACCCAGGAACAAAGAGATTTGAGATGTCAAATGTTGAGAAGCTTCAAGTGCAGCCACTTGGCATTATGGGCTCTGCCTGGATCATATAGGTTGCAATAACTTAGCCAAATGGACAGTTGGTGGTAGGGGATGATAGGTTGGAACGCGTCCATTCTGGTCTAAGGGAAGGCTTCTGAAAGATCTTGTCTTGGTGAAACCAAGTCTTGTGGGGAAAGTGAACCACCTCTACAGAGTGAAGAATCTAAGTACTTAGCCATGTCTCTGGTAAAGGACAATTTGAGCATCAAGACATGGAAGCTATCAAGAATCTCCTCATCCAAATTTCTAAGTTAAAATCTTGTGGTTGAACAAGGGTTGAAGGATCACCAATTTCTATTGGGAGATGCCTTGGGTGATTTTGTCAAGCAAAAACTTAGTGTTTTCAAATGATAAGGAAAATCTATTTTGAGCAAAGCAAGCCTAAGCTCCACCTAGCCAAAAAGCATATAGATGATAGATGTCAACACCCGGATTTTTAATCCCAGATGCCTGTTATGCCATACATCGCAATTCCAGGATTACCATTTTTGCGAGACATAACAGAATTGGATACCATAGTACATCATCCCTTACAAACCATACATAAGGTCTTACACAAATAGGGATCTCATTGATCCAGTTCTTAATACAACTTCAAGCAGCGGAATACGTAATAATAACGGTAGCGTGGCGAAGCTCCATCTCCGGGGTCACAGGCAATGCTGACGATGGGAGATGATCCTAGTTGTCGTAACCTTCCTGGGGTCCATCCTCCAGGTACTCCTCTTCATAGTCTGGCCACGTGAATAGCCGGGGACAAAGCCATGAGTACTCTTTAAGTACTCGAAAACTAATACTAACAGGTGAAGGGGGTTTTTGATAATAGGACACTAGGCTCTAGGGTTGTTTTGCAAAAGCCAGATTTTTTTCTACTAAGCTGAGAAGCAAGAGAAGCTAGTCACAATTTTATAACTCCTAAGTAGGAACTTGTATTTCATATCACAACCCTGTTGTGGTCAAGTCAAAGTCTCACTTCATTTCACATGTCTTTTGAAAACATCTGACGGGGGAACAGTATGGCCACTCCAACTGTCCATAACCGCGGACGCGGCTATTCGAATAGTTTGACACTCTGCAGAGATTGTACACTTTCACCACAACATTCGGTACATCCGTCAGGAACAAATCCTGAATTCACCATACTCAGTATGCGGATAATCAATCCTAACCTTTAAATTACATGCCCTAGTATAAGCACCTCTCCTGTGAGTTTGGCCTCCCAACCATGACCAACTGTCATCTTGGGTACTGCACAGGTGGACAATCTTCACAAGGTAGCCTCAGCTCAGACCTTGGCCGTGAATGAACTAATACTAAGGTATATAAGTTTCCAGTCAAGCCCTACCCAATCTTCGGGTATTGTGGTTGTACCATAAAATTGGAATGGTATCGCATCCAAACAACCATCAGTTTTATAAAGGTCTAAGGCTCATGCCTCAACATTTTCATCACCAAAATCATCTGGTGCTCGGAAACACATGTCAAAAACATTTCAATAGAATGATCCATCATTCCAAGGTTTTCATAACCATTTTCACCAAGTATTCCCATCTAAAGTTGATCAAGTTTTATGCTTAGCACTAGCATCTACAATTGGGGGTAAGTACTAATGAGGGGTGGTAAACTAGTGGAGTTTCAACTAAGTTCAATCTCATGCCTTGGGATGACATCAAGATTATCTAGCTTAGGCCAAATTTTATGCTCTTTATGCAACCTTCAATTATCCTTCTAGTATCTACCATTTATTCCAGTAAACTCTAAGTAAGAGCTTTGATAAAGAGATAAAGTAATAAGCTTGCAAGTAAAACTAGGATTGGGTGTCATCAAATGTATCTAACCAAGCATGCTTAGTGCATTGCATAGGTTATTTAACTCTCATAATTGCAAGTGTTATCTTGCATAGGTATAGTATCAGCTTGCATTGGTCCACTTGGTTAGTAAAGCTTGCCTTATGCAGAGCAGTGGTTGAAGTTCTCCTTGGCTTCTTCTTCGTAGTATCCTCCTTCCTCCTTGTATCCTTGGTTTTTTTTGAGCATTATGACAGTAGGATCCCAATGGGACCTACTGCCTCTCGAACTATATTGATAAGACCCTAAAAGGGGCAAAGTAACTTACAAAAGTTTACAGGTTTAATCTAGTACCAACAGCCATAGAAAATTAAGAAGGAAAGAAGATTACAGAGAAGCTAGAACAGCAGATAAGACAGGATGTAAAGAATCCTTTGTCCTGTACATTAGTAATCCCAAGTCATTTTTGAATCTATTCTTCCAGGACAGAACACCAGACATAGCCATTGAAATATAATTTTTTTCTTTCTTTCCATATGCTCCATGCTGCATACATAAAAATTTCCAAGAACATTGGTCTGTTGTCTCTTTTCTTAGATTCAGCAATAATGTCCAATCGATCCCCAAGTTGAACCTAGGAAATATTGAGCAATGACCAACAGCTCCTACTAAAACTGCAATGAAAGAAAATATGTTCCACTGTCTCCTCCAAATTATCCTGGCAGAGAATACAATTATATCCCAAGTTAAGAATTTGTTGTTTCCTTTTCAGCATGTTTCTAGTGTTCAATCTATCAGAGAATAACAGCCAACAAAAGAATTTGATCTTGGGGATTGATCTTGATTTCCATATCCATGAGAATGCCTCATGCACAGTTATGTTCCTGAAACAGAAGTTATAATAGGACTTAGCTGTGTACTCCTTACCCCAGGTGTAACTCCATGAGTCTGTTCTGTTAATCCCAAAATCCAGCTCAAAAACAAGTTGTTGAAGATCTCTGACTTCCTGCTTAGCCTCTGGGATAGGGGTAAATGAAAACTTTGTGATAGGTGTGTAGTATGTAGAAATTCTTGTACAGACACATCCTCCTTCACACAAAAAGAAAAAGCTCTAGGAAACATTGTTGAAGCAGATTCATTAAGCCAATTGCCTTTCCAGAATAGAATAGTTGTACCATTGCCAATCTCACATCTAGAGATTCCTCTGTAACTTGGTAAGAGTTTACATACCCCCTTCCACCAAAAATATCCACATGGGTCCACTGCATGTGGGATTTTGTTCAGATAATAAGCATTCCAAACCAGACCAACCCAGGGAGTATCTACCTTGTTATAGAACTTGTGTAAAAAAATTAGCAGCAGTGCTTCATTCTGGATTTTTAAATTTAAAACTCCAACACCACCCTTATCTTTTGGTCTACAAACTTTATCCCAAGCAATCAGGGAACTGCATTTTTCTCCTTCCTCAGTTTTCTTGTTCCAAAGACAGTGTTTCTGAATTTTTTCTATGTGTTCCAATATCTTGGATGGTATATTCATAGAACACATAGAGAACATTGCAATGGATGTCGGTACTAGCATCTATAAATAAATACGATGTACACAATCACCAAACAATACTTAACTACTTGCAATCATCACACAAAGGGGTCATATAGATGATCTAGCATCATCACTAACATTACAAGATTAAAGCTTGGTTTAATTCCTTTTATTTTTAGAAAAGTAATTTCTACTCATTGAAAAACTACTTAAGATTTAATATTCTCCAAACCAAACATGGGATCATGTTGCCACATGTCATCACCACATATTTTAGTCCATGGGAATGTGATTTAAAGTGGTGTCACAATTTAGTAAGGTTTTTCTCTTTTATTCTAATTAAATAAAGTGACTAGAAATGCCTATGTAGCATTCTTTTATTACTTGAACACTATTTCTGTAAGTAAACCTATATATTTTTATATATTCTGAAAGGTATGGTTAAATGTGATTTTTGAGAGTTGGAATCAACTCAAAAGCTATTATGGTTTAAATTTGAAAAATGTTCGAATGCAGAAAAGCTTCTGCCTTGTTATTTTTACCATGGATGATCTACAGATTAAATGACTTGAATCCAACGGGCTTGGATTCAGCATTCCCAGACCTTTCTAAAAAAATTGGTTTCATTCAATTTGGTTCAATGAATCGACCTGGGTTGATTTTTGAATCTATATGCAGAAGTGTGTTTGAAATAAAATGGAAAAGGTTAAATTCAAATAACTGGGCTGCGCCGGAAATGATACTGGGCCGGCCTGCTAAGAACAGAGCTTACACGGGCTGGTTAAGTGGCTGTCCCCACGCGTCAGTGAGACGAGGGGGTGCGAAGCGGTTTGGGGCGATGTGGTGCGTTCGATCTGATTCTAATTCAACGGCTGAGGGTCATCGTCGACGTTGGGCAACACCGGCGAGACAGAAACCTAGCGCGGCCAGTGGGGGTCGTTGGGGGCTCACCGGGGTTCAGGCGAGGGTCGGCGAGGCGGGCGAACGACAAAGTCGATGACGGCGAACCTCCTGGTACCGGCAGCTTCTCCTAGGGCGGCTCCAATCGCTGGCTTTCTTCTTCTCCAGAGGCGGCGGGCTCCGGTGAAATTCCGGCAAAGTGTTGCTCGCCTTGCTCCGGCAACGGGATGGGACGATCAGTGAGGAGAGGGGAGTGAGATGGTGTGCTCAATTCGGCTGGGGGTGGCCTCTATTTATAGTCGTGACAACGAGACCGAACGGCATGGGCAGGCGACGGTGGCGACATGGCTACGGGCTGCTAGAGGCATGGCCGACGGTGGCGATCGCTTGGTGGTCTCCTGGCGATGCTCTACGGCTTTAATGCGCATGTAGGGGCGGTGGCAAATGGTCTGGAACGTGCGATGCTCTGCGCGGCCGAGGCGGCGTCTTGACGGCGGCGGTGGCTGTGAGGCATGGGGCAGCAACGGGATGTCTGGAGGTCTCTGGGTCGGTGGTGATCGTGTATGCACGCCAGGGCAGGCGGTCTGTGGGCTTTCGAGGTGGCGCTGGCGCATGCTCGGCATGGTTGTGAGGCACGCAGGCGGCGTTCCTGGGTGCTATGGTCGGTGTCTTCGAGGCAGGGCTGGTCGAGAGGGGGCGGTGAGGCATGGGTGATCTTCCAGACAAGGTTGGCACGGCTAGTTTCTCTCCTAGCTTGCTGTATACACTGGGGTGGTATGGTGAGCTTCGGCTGTTCACCATTGATGGCATTGCCAAGCTTACAGTGGGGCTAGTGCTTGGTTTAGTTAGCTAGATGATCTACTGAGGTTGTTGTGAGCTAGAGAGGGGACAAGTTAGGCAAGAATCACTGCTCACAATAGTGTTTGGATTTTGTTTGATTTGTATCTGCAAGGTGTTTGATGAAATGGCCGCAAGAATTCAAGTTTTGAATTTTGAAAAGATTTTTGGTGTGTGTGCTAGGTTGGTGCTAGTGAGTCTGCAGATGCTTGGGTTTTGAAAGTTGAGCTTGTTTGAGTGGTTTTTGAAAAAGTGGGATCTTCCCATATGATAAAGATTCAAATTTGAATTGCCATTTAAACTATGCATTTGAAAGTTTCTGGATGATCACAAAGTGGGCCTTGATACTTTGTTATGAGTATAATCAAGGGGTGCAAAGATCCAGAAAAATTTCTGTTTAGTTCTGAAAGTTTGAGACAGCCAAAGTAGGCATGGGAGTTAAATTGGTCAAAGTGACCATTCACTCATTTATCTTTGTTTCGATTTATTTGTCTTTGAGAAAAGTTTGGGAATTGTTTAGATGATGTTTATTTCACCTAAGCATCCACTTACAAGCAAAGGAACACACAAACAAGGTGGTTCAAAAGAATTCAAAATGAAATGCATACTCTCATGCATGCCTTCCTATTTTTATTTAGAAAAGTTTTTGTTAACCCTAATTTTGATGATTAGAGTTTGATGATCCAAGTTTAGTAGTTTTGGGATGTTACAAACCTTCCCCCCTTAAACAAAATCTCGTCCCGAGATTTGAAAAAGGATGAAAAGATTACCTAGGATATGAAGAGATCGGGAAACTCCGTCCTGATGTGATCTTCGCGCTCCCAGGTAGCTTCCTCTTCTGTGTGGTTGCTCCACTGAATCTTGAGAAACTTGATGCTTCGGGTTCTGGTAGTTTTGTAAGCTTCTTCCAAAATACGGATGGGTACTTCGGGATAGGTCAGGTCATCGTTGATCTCTATGGTCTGGTGATCGATGTTCTTGAACACTTCGGTCTTCTCTGGGACTTCGAGACACTTGCGAAGTAACGAGATATGGAACACATTGTGCATAGCTGACATCTCTTCGGGTAGTTCTAATTGATACGACACTTCTCCTCGATGGTTCAGAATCTTGAAGGGTCCGATATATCTGGGGGCTAACTTTCCTTTGAGTTGGAAACGCTGCATTCTCTTTAATGGCGACACCTTTAGATAAACAAAATCTCCTATGTTGAAGGCGAGGTCTCTACGTCTCTTGTATGCGTAACTCTTCTGTCTGGACTGGGCGGTCTTGAGGTGCTCACGAATCTTGTGAACCTTCTCTTTTGCTTCTCATAGGATGTCGGGTCCGAAAATTTGACTCGCTCCTACTTCCGACCAGTTAAAAGGGGTGCGACACTTCCTTCCATACATGAATTCAAATGGGGCCATTTGCAAACTGGCTTGATAACTGTTGTTGTATGAAAATTCTGCAAACAGCAGACAGTCTTCCCACTTGGATCCATATTCTAGCACACATGCTCTCAGCATATCTTCGAGTATTTGGTTTACTCGCTTCGTTTGTCCATCGGTCTGAGGGTGATACATGGTGCTGAAATCTAGGCGGGTTCCTAAACCTTCTTGAACTTTCTTCCAGAATCTCGAGGTAAACTGAGTTCCTCGATCTGATACGATGTTCTTGGGGACTCCATGCAAACTAACTATTCTAGCGATGTACAACTCCGCTAGCTTCGAACTCTGATATTTGGTCTTGACGGGCAAGAAATGGGCGACTTTAGACAATCGGTCCACTATGACCCAGATAGAGTCATTTCCCCTACTAGAAGTAGGCAGTCTAGTGATAAAGTCCATTCCAACGGAATCCCATTTCCATTCCAGAATCTGCAAGGGTTGCAACAATCCAGCGGGTCTTTGATGTCCTTCCTTGACTCGCTGACATATATCACACTTGGCGATATAGCTTCTGATTTCTCTCTTCATCTTATGCCACCAAAATTGCTCTTTTAAATCTTGATACATTTTAGTTCCTCCGGGATGGATAGAATAAAGAGTATCATGAGCCTCCTTCAGAATAACTTCTTTCAAATCTGAATCTGCTGGTACACAAAGGCGTCCTTTGTACCACAGAACTCCTTCTTCGTCTTCGGTGAATCCGGGTACTTTGCCTGTACCGATACGACGCTTGATTCCGTCAATACTAGCATTTCCTTTCTGCGCCTCTTTGATCTGACTGATCAAAGTGGGCTGGAGTTCTATGCTAGCCAAAAATCCTCCACTTACTAATTCCACTCGAAAATCTTCCATCTCTTTGTGCAAGCTTGGTTGCTCCTTTAAAATCATGGAGTTCAAGAGGCACGGCAATCTGCTAAGGGCATCGGCTACCACGTTGGCTTTACCAGGGTGATAGTGAATGTCCAGGTCGTAATCCTTGATTAGCTCAATCCACCTTCTCTGTCTCATATTCAGCGCCTTCTGAGTGAATATATACTTCAGGCTCTTGTGATCCGAATAAATCTCACAACGGTTTCCCATCAGGTAATGCCTCCATGTCTTCAGGGCTAGAACTACGGCTACGAGTTCTAGGTCATGGGTTGGGTAATTTTTCTCATGTTGCTTCAGTTGTCGAGATAGATAAGATATTACTTTTCCTTCTTGCATTAGCACACATCCGAGACCGATCTTGGATGCATCACAATACACATCGAAGGGCTTCGTGATATCTGGCATGATCAAGATTGGGGCTGAAATCAATCTCCTCTTGAGTTCTTGAAAACTCGCTTCACATCTGTCGGTCCATTCAAACTTCTTGTCCTTCTTCAGCAATTGGGTCATGGGTCTGGAGATACTCGAGAATCCTTCTACAAACTTGCGGTAATATCCCGCCAATCCGAGAAATGCACGAACTTTGGTTTGAGTGGTTGGGGCTTGCCAATCCTAGACATCCTTTACTTTTGCAGGGTCAACAGCAATTCCTCCGGGTGATACAATGTGACCGAGGAATCCTACCTCCTGTAACCAGAATTCACATTTGCTAAACTTTGCATACAGCTGATGCTCTCTAAGGGTTCCAAGAATGGTCCTTAGGTGTAGCTCATGTTCTTCTTCTGATTTGGAATAAATCAGAATGTCATCGATGAAAACAACGACAAAATTATCCAGGAAGTCCATAAAAATCTTATTCATGAGATTCATGAAATAAGCGGGGGCATTGGTTAATCCAAAAGACATGACGGTATACTCGTACAATCCATATCTGGTGGTAAAGGCAGTCTTTGGAATATCCTCTTCACGAATCTTGAGTTGATGATAGCCTGTTCTAAGATCAATCTTAGAAACCACTTTGGCACCGGTCAACTGATCAAACAGAACTTCTATCTTGGGCAAGGGGTATTTGTTCTTGATGGTGACATCATTCAACTTCCGATAATCCGTACACAAATGGTTACCTCCATCTTTCTTGTCCACAAACAAGACAGGTGATCTCCATGGTGACGCACTTGGTTGAATCAATCCAATTTCCAACATGGAATCCAGTTGCTTCTTCAGTTCTGCTAGCTCGGACGGGTTCATACTATATGGTCTCTGGGCTATGGGTCCGGTTCCGGGGATTAGTTCAATGATAAACTCGATATCCCGATCTGGGGGCATACCGGGCAAAACATCTGGAAATACATCGGGGTATTCACAGACTATCCGGACTTGGTCAATGGTAGGTTGGGCTATACTCTTGTTGCACTTGAATTGGCGAGGTAAGGTTTCAGATATATGCTCAACTGATATTCCGGCTGTACTGGTCATGGTTATGGCTTTCTTGGCACAGTCAATCAATCCTTTATGTTTGGACATCCAATCCATTCCTAGTACTACTTCCAAACCTTTAGTTCCGAGTACTATCAGCATAAAAATCTATGTCATGGATTCGGATAGGGACGGCTTTGCAAATTTGCCTAGCCTTGGTGGTTGATCCAGGAATTTGAACAATCATAACATGCTTCAGTTTGGTTGGTTGAATTTTACTAGTGCATGCAAATTCTTCGGTGACAAATGAGTGCGATGCACCAGAATCAAACAACACTCGTGCAAGTAGTGAATTAACAGAAAACATACCCAGCACGACGTCTGGCGCTTCCTGAGCTTCTTCAGCATGCATGAGAAAAAGACGGCCATTGCGGTTGAGTGAATTCCCTGGGGCAAACCTTCTTCCTGGCTGAACACGACGTTGTTGCTGAGCTGGGACATTGGCATTGGGGGCTGCGGCATTCTTCTTGTTGGGGCACTCGTTGGAATAGTGGCCTTTATTTCCACAGTCATAACAAGTCACATGCGACTTGTCCTTTGGTGCTACAGGCACAGCATTGCTTCCAGTCCTCGGGGCAGTGTTGGTGTTGGTGGTAGCATTGTTGTTGTTGAACTTGGGTGGCGCACGGTTGAAATTGCTAGATTTTCCAGGGTTGTTGTGATTTCCTCCGGGCCTAGGGTTTCCACGGTTGGGATAGGTCGGACGGTTCATCGGGGGTCTGTTGGTTCTTGGGGAAAATCCGGGAGATGGGTTAGGGCGATAATTTGGGGTCTGATGGGTTCCTGGCTGATGCATCATGCGACGCTTGCGGTTCTCATTGGCCTGGTTGATCTTTCCTTCCATCTGGATAGCAGAGTCGACAAGGTCTTCAATATCAACAAAGGGGATATTGACTAACACTGTCTGCATCTCATCGTGTAGACCATTCAGGAATCTTTCTTTCTTCTTGGCTTCGGTGTCGATCTCATCCGGGGAATACCTAGCTAATGACAAGAATTTGTCACGGTATTCCACTACGGTCATCCTTCCTTGCTTCATTTCTCTGAACTCGTCTCTCATTATCTTGATCAAACCCGGTGGCACATGGGTTCTGCTAAACTTGACCTTGAATTCCTCCCAGGTCATCAGCTGGCCTTTGGTCATTGGACGAACACTGTTCCACCATGCCCTAGCATCTCCGGCTAGATAGTGGGTGGCGAACAGAACTTTCTCGTTGGCTTCCACTCTGGAGACTTCTAGGTTATTTTCTATGGTCTGCAGCCAATCATCGGCATCTAGGGGTTCTTCTGACTTAGTGAAAACAGGTGGGTTGGTATTCTGGAAATTCTTGAGCTTAGATCCATGGTTGTCCTGATTTCCGTGGCCTTGGTTGTTGTGGGCTAGCTGGGCTATCTCCTGCAGGGTGGCTAGGTTGGCTTGACGTTCCGCTCTTTCAGCTTCGCGGTTAGAAGTCAACATTTGCAGAATCTGCAACATCGGGTCCGGGGATGAACCACTTCCTCCGCGTGGCATCTGAAGATTGAGATAGATCATGAGAAAAGAGGGAAATTTCTAAGGTTTTGGGGCTTTGAAAAGTTTTTAAAGTTTGACTCAGATTTTCTCATAACTTGTTTTTCATTCATTCATTCATAGCACACGATACAACACACACCACAACAAAGGAAACAGATGGTTTTAAGAACCATTCTGGAAACTACGATACATTGGGACCGAATACTATTCACTACGCTAGTGTTCAAGTGCTACTACTCCTCGGAATCTGTGGCTTCATCATCATCGATGAAGGCGAAATCATCCTCATCGGTGAAGAAGTCCATAGCCTGATCCTCCAGAAAATCATCATCATCGCTGAGATAGGAGTAGGGGTCTCCACGAAGATCCTCTCCGGCATTCTCCCTTTCTTCCAACTGCATGTCCCTCTCGTGGATGGTCTCCTCCAAAGATGAGATACGGTGGCGAAGATGGGCAATAATGTGCCCCTTCTTGTCGAGCTGATGGCGGCGAGACTTGCGATCCTTTGCTAACATGGCGATGGTTTGGTCCTTCATCTTGATGATGGCAGACTTGTGGTTGAAGTAGTCACGGCAGTTATCCAACTCCTGCTGACGATCGTACATCATGAAGCTAAGGTGGTAAAATTGGGTCTTCAGCTCAGGGTGGTATGGGGCTTCCACTCGTTGTCCATTAGCATCACGCCTTGGACAAAACTCAAAGCGGGTTCCCTTGATCTGATTGATACTCTGCCCACACAGACGAGAAAGAGCTTCCTGCATGGCCCTGGCAAGTCCGTCGAGCCAGTTGTTCTCGCTTAAGGTAAACTGAATTCCCTCAGCAGTGGGAGGTTCAATCTTTCCTCGGAGACTTGCAACAATCAGCCACTGTAGATCTTCTCCTCCTTGATCATTAAGCTGAGCTCTGAAGAACTCAGGGTGCGGACGCTCCAGAAGTTCCGAAAGCTGGTCCAAATCCCGCTCAAAGATAAGGTCTCCTCCATTCCCCAACTGGTAAAACTTGTTGTACTTCACGTCCATCTATAAGAATATAGGATGAGTAAGTTAGTAGAGTGATCAAGTGTGTCAAATTTTATGTATTTTGCAAGAGTTTTTGAGGAACATGAATTTTCATGAAAGAATCAAAGGGATAAGAATGAGAATAAGTTTTTGTAAATATTTGTTTTCTTTGGTTTTGAAACTAAGTTTTTTATTCAAACGTCCAGTCTAACTAGGGTCTCCTATGGTCAGGGTGGCTCTGATACCAACTTGTCAACACTCGGATTTTTAATCCCAGATGCCTGTTATGCCATACATCGCAATCCCAGGATTACCATTTTTGTGAGACATAACAGAATTGGATACCATAGTACATCATCCCTTACAAACCATGCATAAGGTCTTACACAAATAGGGATCTCATTGATCCAGTTCTTAATAGAACTTCAAGCAAAGGAATACGTAATAATAACAATAGCGTAGGCGAAGCTCCATCTTCAGGGTCACAGGCAATGCTGATGATGGGAGATGATCCTAGTTGTCGTAACCTTCCTGGGGTCCATCCTCTAGGTACTCCTCTTCATAGTCTGGCCACGGGAATAGCCAGGGACAAAGCCATGAGTACTCTTTAAGTACTCGCAAACTAATACTAACAGGTGAAGGGGGTTTTTGATAATAGGACACTAGGCTCTAGGGTTGTTTTGCAAAAGCCAGATTTATTTCTACTAAGCTGAGAAGCAAGAGAAGCTAGTCACAATTTTATAACTCCTAAGTAGGAACTTGTATTTCATATGACAACCCTGTTGTGGTCAAGTCAAAGTCTCAATTCATTCACAAGTCTTTTGAAAACATCTGACGGGGGAACAGTATGGCCACTCCAACTGTCCATAACCGTGGACGCGACTATTCGAATAGTTTGACACTCTGCAGAGATTGTACACTTTCACCACAACATTCGATACATCTGTCAGGAACAAATCCTGAATTCACCATACTCAGTATGCGGATAATCAATCCTAACCTTTCAATTACACGCCCTAGTATAAGCACCTCTCCTGTGAGTTTGGCCTCCCAACCATGACCAACTGCCATCTTGGGTACTACACAGGTGGACAATCTTCACAAGGTAGCCTCAGCTCAGACCTTGGCCGTGAGGGAACTAATACTAAGGTATATAAGTTTCCAGTCAAGCCCTACCCAATCTTCAGGTATTGTGGTTGTACGATAAAATTGGAATGGTATCGCATCCAGACAACCATCAGTTTTATAAAGGGCTAAGGCTCATGCCTCAACTTTTTCATCACCAAAATCATCTGGTGCTCGGAAACACATGTCAAAAACATTTCAATAGAATGATCCATCATTCCAAGGTTTTCATAACCATTTTCACCAAGTATTCCCATCTAAAGTTGATCAAGTTTTATGCTTAGCACTAGCATCTACAATTGGGGGTAAGTACTAATGAGGGGTGGTAAACTAGTGGAGTTTCAACTAAGTTCAATCTCATGCCTTGGGATGACATCAAGATTATCTAGCTTAGGACAAATTTTATGCTCTTTATGCAACCTTCAATTATCCTTCTAGTATCTACCATTTATTCCAGTAAACTCTAAGTAAGAGCTTTGATAAAGAGATAAAGTAATAAGCTTGCAAGTAAAACTAGGATTGGGTGTCATCAAATGTATCTAACCAAGCATGCTTAGTGTATTGCATAGGTTATTTAACTCTCATAATTGCAAGTGTTAGCTTGCATAGGTATAGTATCAGCTTGCATTGGTCCACTTGGTTAGTAAAGCTTGCCTTGTGCAGAGTAGTGGTTGAAGTTCTCCTCGGCTTCTTCTTCGTAGTATCCTCCTTCCTCCTCGTATCCTTGGTCGGTACTAGCGTCTATAAATAAATACGATGTACACAATCACCAAACAATACTTAAATACTTGCAATCATCACACAAAGGGGTCCTATAGATGATCTAGCATCATCACTAATATTACAAGATTAAAGCTTGGTTTAATTCCTTTTATTTTTAGAAAAGTAATTTCTACTCATTGAAAAACTACTTAAGATTTAATATTCTCCAAACCAAACATGGGATCATGTTGACACATGTCATCACCACATATTTTAGTCCATGGGAATGTGATTTAAAGTGGTGTCACAATTTAGTAAGGTTTTTCTCTTTTATTCTAATTAAATAAAGTGACTAGAAATGCCTATGTAGCATTCTTTTATTACTTGAACATTATTTCTGTAAGTAAACCTATATATTTTTATATATTCTGAAAGGGATGGTTAAATGTGATTTTTGAGAGTTGGAATCAACTCAAAAGCTATTATGGTTTAAATTTGAAAAATGTTTGAATGCAGAAAAGCTTCTGCCTTGTTATTTTTACCATGGATGATCTACAGATCCAAATGACTTGAATCCAACGATCTTGGATTCAGCATTCCCAGACCTTTCTAACAAAATTGGTTTCATTCAATTTGGTTCACTGAATCGAACTGGGTTGATTTTTGAATCTATATGCAGAAGTGTGTTTGAAATAAAATGGAAAAGGTTAAATTCAAATAACTGGGCTGTGCGGGAAACGATACTGGGCCGGCCTGCTAAGCACAGCGCTTACGCGGGATGGTTAAGTGGTTGTCCCCACGCATCAGTGAGACGAGGGGGTGCGAAGCGGTATGGGGAGATGTGGTGCGTTTGATCTGATTCTAATCCAACGGCTGAGGGTCATCGTCGACGTTGGACAACGCCGGCGAGACAGAAACCTAGCACGGCCAGTGGGGGTCGTTGGGGGCTCACCGTGGTTCAGGCGAGGGTCGGCGAGGCGGGCGAACGACGAAGTCGACGACGGCGAACCTCCTGGTACCGGCAGCTTCTCCTGGGGCGGCTCCAATCGCTGGCTTCCTTCTTCTCTAGAGGCGGCGGGCTCCGCTGAAATTCCGGCGAAGTGCTGCTTGCCTTGCTCCGGCAACGGGGTGGGACGATCAGTGAGGAGAGGGGAGTGAGATGGTATGCTCAATTCGGCTGGTTGTGGCCTCTATTTATAGTCGCGACGACGAGACCGAACGGCATGGGCAGGCGATGGTGGCGACATGGCTACGGGCTGCTAGAGGCATGGCCGGCGGTGGCGATCGCTTGGTGGTCTCCTGGCGATGCTCTACGGCTTTAATGCGCATGTAGGGGCGGTGGCAAATGGTCTGGAACGTGCGATGCTCTACGCGGCCGAGGTGGCGTCTTCGAAGGCGAGCGGTGGCTGTGAGGCATGGGGCGGCAAACGGGGATGTCTGGCGGTCTCCTAGGTCGGTGGTGATCGTGTATGCACGCGGCGAGGGCGGCGCGCGGTCTGTGGGCTTCGGTCGAGGGTGGCGCTCTGGCGCATGCTCGGCATGGTTGACAGAGGCACGCATGCGTTCTGGGTGCTCTGATCGGTGTCTTCGAGGCAGGGCTGGTCGAGAGGGGGCGGTGAGGCATGGGTGATCTTCTAGACAAGGTTGGCACGGCTAGTTTCTCTCCTAGCTTGCTGTCTACACTGGGGTGGCATGGTGAGCTTCGGCTGTTCACCATTGATGGCATTGCCAAGCTTACAGTGGGGCTAGTGCTTGGTTTAGTTAGCTAGATGATCTACTGAGGTTGCTGTGACCTAGAGAGGGAACAAGTTAGGCAAGAATCACTGCTCACAATAGTGTTTGGATTTTGTTTGATTTGTATCTGCAAGGTGTTTGATGAAATGGCCGCAAGAATTCAAGTTTTGAATTTTGAAAAGATTTTTGGTGTGTGTGCTAGGATGGTGGTAGTGAGTCTGCAGATGCTTGGGTTTTGAAAGTTGAGCTTGTTTGAGTGGTTTTTGAAAAAGTGGGATCTTCCCATATGATAAGATTCAATTTTGAATTGCCATTTAAACTATGCATTTGAAAGTTTTTGGATGATCACAAAGTGGGCCTTGATACTTTGTTATGAGTACAATCAAGGGGTGCAAAGATCCAGAAAAATTTCTGTTTAGTTCTGAAAGTTTGAGACAGCCAAAGTAGGCATGGGAGTTAAATTGGTCAAAATGACCATTCACTCATTTATCTTTGTTTTGATTTATTGGTCTTTGAGAAAAGTTTGGGAATTGTTTAGATGATGTTTATTTCACCTAAGCATCCATTTACAAGCAAAGGAACACACAAACAAGGTGGTTCAAAAGAATTCAAAATGAAATGCATACTCTCATGCATGCCTTCCTATTTTTATTTAGAAAAGTTTTTGTTAACCCTAATTTTGATGATTAGAGTTTGATGATCCAAGTTTAGTATTTTTGGGATGTTACAATAGACTCCACTATATTACCATAGTATCACTTGCCAATACAATTCAAATGTATTGACCCTTGTGGCTGTAACTTATTATGTTGCAGGTTTGTTTGATGTTAGTGAAGTGTGTTGATTAGGATTACAAGTCTACAACCAACATGTTTGCCTGTGGCACTTTGAAGATGAAGGACTCCATGCTATAGTTATTTCTGCTGCATTGTAATGAGATAGCCAAATGAGCTATGTAAGATGTAATGAATTATTTTATTCCTGGTTATAAAGTTGTATTATGACCTTTGTTTCTTGATATTACATCTTAACTATGGATGCTAGCTATTGATCCAGGGACTAGCATTGTAAAAACAGGGATCTCTACCTTATTAAAGGTTGGGACCTCTACAATAGTCAAAAAGGTTTTATCATTTTAGGAGTTGTGAAGCTCATTGGCGGATTTATTTGGTGTGAAATATACATTTTAGTTGGTTAAATACCAGAAAACAATGATAATTATTTTGGGCATGGGGTTTACTCTGGGTGTTTGAGAAAACATATGAGATCATGTAAACAATTAGATCCGCACCTTTGGAGTAGATTTTTGTTTTTATTCTAATTAAAACCTAGCAGTGACATAGCAGATCTAAAGAAAAAGGTTAAAACAAAAAGGGGGTCAGTCGGGATCGAAAAAAGGACTAGGCCGCATAGCGGGCCAACTAGCCCAACTGGCCATGGGCGCACGCGCGTGGGAGATAGTCAACGGCCACGCAACGGGGCCCACCAATCAGCGGCTCTAGGGCCAAAGGGGTACAGGCCCTCGCTGGCCGTTGGATCTAGTAAAGATCTACGGCCAGCGCGCGTCTTATTCCTCCGCCTCGGCTGCGACAGGGACAAACCCTAGGGAGGGCAGTGAGGTCGAGGGGGCTCTCCAGGGGGATCATGGGCGACCGAGGAATCAACTGGGAGGTGCTAGGGCGACGCGGCGTGCCATGGTGAGTCCGGTGAGGGTCGGCAGGGACGGATTGAATGTCAGGATCTAGCTCGCACGTGGGCGCCCGAGGATCTCGTGTCGGTGCTCACCGGCGGCGACAGATGGAGCAATTCCTAGCAATCCAATAGAGAAAGGTGTGATGAATGTTGGGGATATACTTTCCGTGTATACCCATAGGAATCATTGACCAGGGTGGCCCACCAACAGGTTAAAGCTTTGCTTCACGGGCGGCCCGGTCAGATAAAGAGGAGGATCCACTTCCGGCTACGACAAGGAACAGAAGAGTTACCAACTTAGTCCTATAGTATTACTTGTAGTCCAAACTATATCTAGTCACCAACTCTGTAACATAGCCGGATAGGTCTCTCCTGTAACCCTAGGTCCCGGTGACTATATAAACCGGCCCTATGGGAGCCTTTTGGGCACAACCAATCTCGCAACACCACAACCTACTCTCACAAGCGAACCTCTCTTATAATCCATTGTAACATCCGAATTTCACCGATATATTACTAGGTTGCTAGTAGGAGTAGGATCTGATCACCGCAGCCGGATCTGAACCTGGGTAAACTTGTGTTCACCATTCCTGGAACCTCCGATGTATCACACCCCATCTTCTCAACGCCGTCAGGATCCCCTATGGCATACTTTTCGACAATCCGACGACAATGAATACCGACAGGATGAAGGCATGCAAGCAAGGAAGGTGAGTGGGGGTGGTCGGAGTGACCTGCGAGCTTGCATGCAAGCTCAAACCCGAGAGCTTTTCTTCTTCTCCTCCTGAGCAGTAGATAGGGAGAGGGATAATGGGGATTTGGGAGGAGGAAGAAGGATGGGAGGGGTTCACAATGAGGTGGCATGCAGAGAGGGAGAGGCTTGGTGGAGTGAGCCTCGCTCAGATCTAGAGCAATGTCCTAATGTCCTTTTTCCCCTTCTCTCGTGCAAAGCAGAGTAGTGGAGAGGGAGGGGAGGCTCTAGGGGTGAGTGAGGGGAGGAGGGAGCAAATGAGGGGCAGTGGGAGAGGGGGCAGGGGATTCAAGTCCTTTTATTACAAAGGGGAGTGACTAGTGAGGGGAATGTCCATTTTGTACATGGGTGAGGGGTAGAGCAGGCTTGACTGGTGCCTTATGGATATGAGGGAGTGTGGGTGTGCTAAGAGTCGAGCAGGGGCAGAGTGAGGAGGTGGTGGCTGTTGCAAGGCGTTTAAGGGGGACAAGACCACACATGCCTTGTGTCTTCTCCATGTACAAGCACAAAGGACAAAGCCATAGTTTTCTATAGTGCAGAGCTATAGTGTAGCATGACCAAGAGAGAGGGTGGTGTGTTGGGTAAGTTTGGTTTACCATGTTTGGGGGGATTGAGTGGGTTTAGATCAAGGTTTGGTTTATAATGCAAAAAATTGATCAACTTCGAGCTTGTGAAGGATGTTGAATATATTGCATTGGGTAAGGTGGGGAAATGGTACTGGTGGATGAGTATGGTCAAGATACTTCCCTAAGATTTATTTGGGGTCTATGGGATGCCCTTTGGTCCACTTTATATCCATTATTCAAAAAGTACAGGAATGGTTTCTAGAATATATTGTGATATTTTTACATTAGACAAGGTGGGATTTTGGTGTGATATGGTCCTAAATACCATTTTACACATTGGTTAATTTTAATGGAATTTATTGAGATGAAAAAGTATTTTTAATGAATTATTTCTTATTTCTGCCATCTAAGAAAAAGGGCAAAAAGAATTAATAAGGGATCTCAAAAATATTTATTTTTGAGTTTGGAATATAGGGTATGATTTATAGAAATCAAATTTGCATTGATTTGTCAATTTGTTTTGGACAAAATCAAAGTTGTCTTTATAGACAAGGTTTTGAGGATTTAGCAATTAAAGGATTTTAGTTAGTTTTAGGCTCCAAATAATTATGGGAATTATTTGGGGAGTTATCATATCCAAGGTAGATGATGTAAACTTGGTTTATACATCATTTCCATCTTGGTTTTTGATGAATTATGGTGAGAATAGAAGAAAATTAGATTTGGGGGAATCTAGGGTTTTGATATTTTTATGCCAGCTAAACATGGTTGGATTAGGTAGCTCAGAGCTCACCTTGGTGAAAGGGTTAGATGGATAGCTAGACCAAATTATATATATGATCATGGTAGAAAGATTTGGGCTTGGTTGTATTTGAGATGATCTAGGAGTGATGGCAAACTTTGTTGAAAATAAGACAGCCATAGAAGGATTGTCATGGTGCCTTATAAACCATGTAGGTTTAAGAGGCACAAGGTTCCAATGGAAGCAATTGAATTAGGTGGTGATATACCATGGTTAGTATATCACAACCATGCAAAGAGTTGGTAAAGGGGAGGTGGCATATGGATGTGAGCTTCCGCCAAAGTAGGCATCTCGACTAGATTTGCAGAAAAAGATTACCATGATGTCTACAAAACCATCATGGATGAGTGGGAACCATAATGGATTAGCCAAAGTCAAGAGTGGGCTTTGGTAGTACTCATGATGTACTACAAGATGGTTCAGGTAGATTCTCAAGAATGCACATAGGTTAGGATGGGTGGAGTCTCAAAGATTGAATATAGATAAGAATTCCAGACTTAGCCATTTTGGCAGATTTAGGGTTTTAGACTAGAATACAAGAGGGAAGCATTTGAGAGAGTGGCAATGGTTTATCCTCTTCATCAAGTGGTTGATATTTAGGTATATATTGAATAGAGGGGATCCATGCTTGTATCTGGTCTCTGAGGAGTTGGATGCTAATACAAGGATTAGCTTAGAAAGGATTTGGTTAAGGGGATCAAAAAGTCACTTGGTGACTAAGATAGATTTAGTTTTGGGATTCTTAGTTTGAGATTGATGATCTCAACTAGTGCTTTGATCCTTAAGTATGATCTCCTAGGTTGGATCATGCTACTTCCTAAGAAAACAAATCAATCAGCAGATGAAGGCAATTCATCTTATCCAACTATTATTAAGGTTACCATCAAGCCTAGCTTGAGGTAAGGATGGGTATCTTCAATAGGTTGTGCTTTGAAGTAAGGTTAGTACCTCTTGTTATTACTACCAAGATTGGAGTGAAAAGGTTTTAAGAAAGGTTTTGGAAAAATCTAGAGGTAAGAGTAGTTAAAGTTCTGTCTTGAAACATAAGGAGATTATATATAGGTCTCCATAGTTTTGTTAATAGAACTAATAAAATAATTTGTTTTATCAAAGTCATCTTGGCTTAGTTTTCAAATGCCAGAACATTTGAGAATATTAAAGATGAGCCAAGACATTTCTTTTGTAAAATAGCTTTTGTCAAATAGTCACTACAACAGGAACCCCCATATAGCAATGTATCATTTCCAACGCTTTCAGAATGCGTTGCAAAATATGACAGTGGCCACGCATATTTGCGTTGGAAAGCCCATGCGTTGGCACCATCAAACAATACCAGGTACGATGTGTCAGTGGTCTATAAGTTACGACTTGTCAATGCTAATTAGGCGTACAAAATTCGAGATATGTAGAGTCAAAATCTAGTATGTTAGGTTTGAGTCTAACCATATAAGAGTTATTTCGCCTTCTCTTTTATTTTTCTGTAGACATACAACTTTTGATCATAATTTTGCAATATAAGAGAGTAGAATGCATGTTATCCTGTACTTTATTTGAATCAGTTTACTTGGCAAAAATTGAGAGCTAAGACAACCCAAATACTAATGAAGGTGGATTCTCAAAAAAAAATACGGAGGTGGAAAAATATTTTCATCTGCCGTAATTATTTTTCCTATTATCCGCTTTCCCACGGTTTCTTCCCTCTACTATGTTAATTGATTGCCCATGATTTTTGCCTATGTCCATTTATAAAGGCGACCATGTTCTTTGTTATGCATGGTAATGGTCCCACCTTCCATAGAAGGAAAATCGTGATACTAGGTTACTTAAAATGTAATAAAAAGAAAATTAAGATAACCACCGCACGTTATCTCCTCTCCTCCCTGTTATTAGCGCAGGTTGTGGGTTGACCTTATCAACATCTCCACGAAACAATCCCCGTTATAGATTGCAAGGCAGTTGCACACGATCCCGACGCCGCACAACCTCCTCGTCCTTCTCGCGTTCCTGAATCCTGATTGCCTCCTCACCATTGATGACATCCTGGTTAGCACCGGCTCCCCCGTGATGCACCTCCGATCGGAGCAGGAGTCACTGTCGCAGTCGGTCGTGGAGTGTACAAGGACACAACTACATGAAGGAGGGCACCCCCTGCATCGCCCTAGCCTACGGCGTCGTCATGTTTAAGGCTGCCGCGTACTCACTTGTTTCGGCAAACTACTGCTCGAGATCAGCGGTCACAGTATAATACACGGCTTCATCATCCCCATCGATGTTGCGCTCCCTGATGCGATAATGCTCGATCAGGTTTGTCTATTCTTGCTTGTGGTTTTAGTAATTTCGTAACGATCTCTCCGTTGGCCGTTGCATCCTGATAATGACTGATAATTAATACAGTAGATTGTATGGCCATGTCCGATCCCATCTGCACCCCCACCCTCAGGTCCTGGAAAATGAATATATGTGTGAGATCATTAATTAACTTGGTTCTAATTGGCCGTTTCCATATAGAATGATCAGTACTCCTGGCAACTACGTGCTAGTTTGATTTATAAAACAGTTCTTTTCACTTATTATTTAGGTTCTCTTAGTACGTTAGATTCGACAGTGTAAACTTCATATTGTTCAATGCAATGATCAACACGTGAAGAACATAGAACATGAGAATACGATGTATACATAAAGATGCTGCTGAATAACCTCGTTTCAACATTTATATTGTATAGTGATGAAGAATCATGACAGATATTAATGATGAAGAGGATGGAGATTATCAGGACGACATTAGTGCCAATGAACGAGGTAAAGAATAAGATATTCGGTATTGATGATAAGAAGTCTGAATGTTTTCGCTAATTAGTTGTTTCCATATCATGATCAGATGAAAATGGAGAAACGTCTTAGCATGGGAGGAAAAAGATGAAACACACATTATATATATTGTATACTCAACATGTTGGCACCACGCAGTTTAGCAGTCAGATGCGGCTTATCTTTTTTGACCTCCCTCCATGGGGCTCCCAAATTATTTCCTGATAGTTGAAGGTCATTCATCCGCACTTGGGGTGGTGTGCAGCCTCTTGTGTAGTTCCTATTGCAATCATTCATTTTGTAAGTTGTCTCTTTCCGTATGCTTGTTTGATTGATACCATAGGTACTCCGTAGCACTCGATATAATTTAAGGATGATACTCCTTCATTTTTTTATCTGTTATGTATGTTTTCTTTCTCGGTAGCTGTATGTTACTGATGTTCAATACTTTTTTGTTGTAGATTGAAAAGCCAATGGTTGATGCAGGACCGAGATGTTGATTGTAAGGTGGAGATTGGTGCTATACCAGATAGTTTAAGGATATCATTTCCATGTGTATTTTTTAAAGAATGATATCCTGTATTATTTAGATCATGTTCTTTGTAATGCGACTATGTAGATTTAATATATGAGATCTTATTTACAATATTGTGTCCCCTATCTGGTGTTGATTTAATATATGAGGCTTATTTACAATATTGAGTCCCTTACTCTGATGGTGGCATTGAGGTAGTGACTATTATTGGAAATGTATAAAGTAATATTAATGGAGGATGCAAAATCCATTGATGCGATATAACTACCAACGCATAAAGGGTGTTGTTAGGCAACTTATATTTATGTTGCTATATTACAACACTTTTTACACAGTTTACCAACACATGTATATGCGGTGCCATAGAACCTTGCAACGCCACCAACGGCAACGCATTCTAATATGTTGGTGTTCACCTTAACAATGCTTATATGGACATTTGGCAACACATCAATGCGTTGCTGAAGGGGTTTCTTGTTGTAGTGAGTGTTGAGATAAGAAGTATTTAACCTAATGCAGAATCACTTGCATGAACACAACCAAACAAGTAAGCAACATATCATCACTTAATAAAAAAAGTTTTTGTTCCCCCTGATTTTTGCCATTTTGGCAAAAGATCAAGGTTGCTCAAATTGGGATGTTACAGACCTTTCCCCCTTAAAATAATCTCGTCCTGAGATTTGGGAGGAGTAGGGTTGGGTGATAACATCCATTTAACAATTTCAGTGGTGGAATTATTAGATGTTAACAGGTTTTATAGCAAACAGGCATGGTTAGCTACGGGTCGGAGCTAAGTGGTTTCATATTGGGTGGTTTAGATTAAACAAGTGGAAAAGACGTAGTCTTTTCCCCTTAGGATGATTCTTGGTAGGTTTAGCGTAGAATCCATTCTCCTTTGAGAAGCGAGACGACGAGTTGAGCCTTCCTCAATCCTTTCTTGCCCAAGTCAGCTTTTCTACCTTCTTGGTCTTGAAACGCCGGAAGTGTTGGCTGGATGATCGATGCTACGATGGATAACTTTCCCGAGGTATCTTCCGATTTTGGAGCAGTGTCGATTGTTATCCTTCAGGCGGGGTCCATGATTTATGTTTTAGGAGGGGGTTATCACCTAAAGGTGACTAGGGTTCGACTCCATGGTTTTATGGGGTTTCTGGGCAGAAAGACACAGTCTTTCCCCCTTAGAGTGACACTAGGGGTGCTTGGTGGAATCAGAGACCTTATTTATTGGATTCGTAGGATGATGCTGGGGAATGGCGATGTACCCTTGGTCTGAAAGTGGATTTTCTTCTGCCTCCTTGTATAAGCCATTTCAGGTCAGACGCTGATGCCACTTCTTGAGGTAGTAGTCGTAGCGGGAAGGGCGTTTAACTAGCTTCCTAGTAGTTAGTTCTGTGCTAGTTAGGGGTCCAATATGTTGTAGGATGCCATTTGCGATTGACTAGCTAGAGAGGCGGTCTTATAGGATGGGGTCATTCCAGGCTGACTATGATGCAACATCATGGGTAAAACACATAGATGTGAACTCAGACTAGTATATCATCAAACCGGGGTCACACATAGCATGTTTGCACCGACTAATAGGGAGGGTACTTGATCATTACAGAATGGGTCTATACTTCCACGCGTCGGAGCACTTAGAGTCTTACAAAACAGGTTTAGGGACGATACATAACTCTACCTATGTTGAGATAGGTTAGTTTCCGGGTGCGAAAACTACTTCAGGGGAATGTCTAGAGTCTTGTCGGTGTTCTGCGGTTGGAGGTTTCTCCTCATTAAGTGCTTTCTCGGAGGAAGAGGATGTTCTGGGGATAGTGGCTTCCTGATTCTTCTGGCTCGAGGGGCTCGTGGTTTCTTTCCCTTCTTAGGTACCGGAGCTTCTTGCGTCTGGGCCATCCAAGGTTGGTCGGGACAGTTGCGGGCAAAGTGGCCCAGATCTCCGCAGGTGTAACAAACTCTTTGCTTAGCTTCGGATCCTACTGGGGCTTGCTTTGGGGTCCTTAAGGGGGCAGCGGATATTTTGTCCCTCGCCTTTGTAGGAGTATTGTCGAGACCACGTTGGGGGTACTCTCGGTTGTAATGACCAGGTTGATCACAGGAGAAGCAGGTACCTTTCTTGGAACATCCCTCTCTTGATGTCTTCCCAATATTGATGCATGGGAGTTGATAGGCCTTGCCAATTCAGAGATATAGGGGCAGTTGGCCGGAACATGGTCTTGACCTTCGTAGAGGAAACATGTGACTAGATGTGTTGGACAATCTGCGGGAGGAACTAAGACTCCACAGTTTGGGAAGTTGCCAAGACACTGGCTGGCTTGATGTCCTTCTTCTCCGCAGCGGCTGCATGCTTTCTTCGGTCCTTCGTGTTGCATGGCCATACTTAGGAAGTTCTTGGGGTGATAATCCTTCTAGCTATGGAGGTAAACTTGGGTAAGAGATTAGAGGAACCAATGGGTTATACAAGTAAGGGTTTACTATGGTCGGCAACAAGAGGGTCCAACACGGTTTTAGGTTAGGATTGAGGTTAAGCATGTGGATGCAGATTCATTAGGGTATATAGTCAGTACGAGACGTTGGTATGGCTTCGGTTTCCTCTGACGACTCTCGAAGTGGTTCTTGGAGAAGGTTCTTGGATTGGGAGAACTTCCGAAAAAGGAGTGGAAAGACGCAGTATTTCCACCTTAAAGCTTTACTTGGGGTCATCAAGGTGGAGGTAGATCCTCTATCTTAGAGCGAGGGCGTGACACTTGAGTTGAGGTCTTCGAGTGTCGCCTTATTGCGACTACCTTGCAACGGTGTTTACCTAACGAATCCGTAAGGGTTAACTCAGGTTGGTTTTAGCGATTAGCAACGCTTCTTCTTGTTCTTTAGTCGAGGTGGAGGTATTTTAGCTTCATCGAGGATGTCATATCTTAACTCTCTGTGTTGCTTCGGTTCGCTCATGGAGTAGACTCATTGTCTTCGGCCAATCTTTATCTTCGGGAATTTTGGGCGTGTGGTTATGGAGAGGACTTCCTGTTGATTCAGTAGAGGGTTGAATAGGGTCGTTGCCCTTTTTGGGGAGATTAGAACTAAGGCGCGAGTAGGATTTGTCGTGGATTTCTTTATGTGGCCATCCTGCTGAGGAGAGGTCTCATTTTTAAGAGATGAGGGGTGTTGGGGTCGGGATACACTATTAAGGTGGTCTAAGCTTTAGATTCGGATGATCCGAGGAAAACAAGCAACACATTCCAAGCATCATATAAGCACATGACAAGCAAAAAAAGGTGTACCATAGGTACTAAGGGGTGACTACGCGCCATAAGGGGAATCCTATTTTGCGGATTCTTATCCTATGTACGGGCAATACAGTTGTCTTGGCTTCTGTCTTACCCTCTTATGTCGTCGGTGTCGTACTTGATCCTTTGAGGCGATGAAGGAATCCGTTGGTAGGGCAATATTGTAGTATCTTCCATTGTTGGTAGCTTATTTGATTTGATTGTCTTTGCTTCTCTTCATCTCGTGATCTCCGTCTTCAGGGTTTTGAAGTCAGACTTGTTTTTGAAATCGGATCATTTGAAGGTAGACGAGAGATAGAGTAAGCCAGTTTCAAAAATAATTGAGGTTAGAGAAGGTAAGATAAGAAGTCTTTTGAAAAGCTTTTGAGAAAATAGTTTTCGAAAGCTGGTGTTTTCTATAATAATGGATGTCCTATCTAACGTCCATGCTAGCTAACGTCTCCTATAGTTAGGATGGCTCTGATACTGTAACATCCAATTTCAGCAACCCTGATTAAAGTCCAAAAGGCAAAAATCAGGAGGAACAAAAACTTTTTCTTGCATTGTGTGCTTACCTGTTTGCTTGTGCTCAAGCAACTATTGGTGTATTAGTTGTATACCCCTCATCTCAACCCTAGTTTACAAAAATCTATTTTACAAAAGAAATGTCTTGGCTCATCCTTAATATTCTCAAATGTTCTGGCATTTCAAAAACCTGATCCAAGATAACTCTAACACAAAAAAAATATTTTGCTAGTCTCTATTGCCAAAACTATGGAGACATATATATAATCTCCTTATGTTTTCAAGACAGAACCTTCAACTACTCTTACCCCTAGGTTTTCCAAAAACCTTTATCATAACCTTTTCATCTCAATCTTAGTAGAGATACCAAGATGGTACTTATCTTACTTCAAACCAAAACCCCTTTCCAAAATACCCCATCCTTACCTCAAGCTAGGCTTGATGGTAACCCTAGTACTAGTTGGATAAGTAGCAAGATGAATTGCCTTGATCTGTTGATTGCTTTGTTTGCTTAGGAACTAGAGTGAGATAATCTAGTAGCTCATCCCTTAGGACCCAATCCTTTATTGTGATCATCAATCTCAAAGCAAGCATCCAAGTCTGGATCTATCCTAAGTCACTCAATTGATCATCTCATCTCATGCTTATCTCAATCCAAGGCTAATCCCTCTGGATGGTTTCCAACCCAGTGGAGACCCAATCCAAGCATGAATCCCCTATACTTAGTTAGTACCTCCACATATTCTCCTTGATCTTTAGTTTGGAACCCAGCATCCTCTCAAAATCCTCTACACTTGCACTCTAGTCTAAAACCCTAAAATCTGCTAAAATGGCTAAGTCTGGATGTCTTATCTGGATACCATCTTTGGAGCTCTACCTTTTCCAACCAGTGTGCATTCTTGAGGATGTACTTGAACCATATTGTATTACATCTTTATCACTACCAAATCCCACTCCTTCCCTTGGCTAAGCCCTTCTAATTCCCACTCATCCATGATGGTTTTATAGTCAAGATAATAATCTTTTCTGCAAATCTTATCATCTTGCCTACTTTGGCAGAAGCTCACTTCTATATGCCACCTCCCCTTGACCAACTCATTTCTTTGTTATGACCTACTAATCATAACCTATCAACTCCCACTTCACTTGTTTCCATTGGAGCCTTGTGTTTCCTAAACCCACCTGGTTTAGGAGGCTACCTGATGTATCTGTTATGGCAGCCTTATTTTCAACAAAGTTTGCCATCTCATCTAGATCACCTCAAATGCAACCAAGCCCAACTATTGATTCCATGATCATCTATATGACATGGTCTATCCATACATATACCCCTTGTACCAAGGTGATCTCTGAGCTCCCTAATCCAACCTTGTTTAGGTGGTATCGAATTAACTAAACCTTAGATCCTTCCCCTATCTAGTTTCCATTCTTTTCACCACTTTTCTTCAAAACCAAGGTTGACCTTGATGCATACATCAATTTTACATCATCTACCTTGGATATGAGCATCCCCAAATAATTCTCCCAATTATTTGGATTATTAAATTATTTCTTTTTCCTTTACTTACCAATTTCTCAAAATCCTTGTCTACAAAGGCAAGTTTGTTTTTCTCCAAATCACCTTGCCAACCCAAGGCACATTTGATGCCTATATTTCATATTCCATCTTTCAAACTCAAAAATAAATATTTTTGAGATTCTTTATTATTTCGTTTTGCCCTTTTTCTTAAATGGCAGAAACAAGAAATAATTCCCCAAAAACACTTTTCCACCTCAATAAATCCCAATAAAATTCTTCAATGTGTGTTATGGTATTTAGGACCATATCATATAAAAAACCAAGCTTGCCCAATGTAAAAATATCATTTTTTTTCTTCCATAATTTACTTCATCACTTTTTGAAGAAGTGCATTTAATTGGGATTATAATCATCAGAAAAATCCCATTTAAATCATGAAGTGATTATTTGATCTACTACACCTACCAGTACCATTTACACACCTTTCTCCATGCAACTTTATCCACTTGCTTCACAAGCCTCAAAATGATCAACATTTTTCAAATCAAGCAAACTTGATTCAAACCAACTCCAAACATCACCAAATCTTGTCAAGCACTACACCACAGCATCATCCCTCAACCCTGGTTGACCAGCACTGTAGCACTACAATATACCACCCCCACTCCTCTTGTCCCTTGTGTTTGTTTGTGAGAGGGACAAAGGTCATGTCCCTTCAAAGCCATATTAAAACCATTGCAACAGCCTCTCTGCCTCTCTCCACCCCTCTACTCGACCACAGGGCCCCCGACACCTCCCAGAACCGCCCTTATCCACCAACCATAGCCCTAGCCCACTCCCCAAGCTCCTCCATGATCTTGTTCCACCATAGACCCTCCCCTCTCAGAATAAATAGGCCAGAGGCCTTATCTCTCGCCCTGCTCCCTCATTTCTCCCCTAACCCACCAGAGAGCCTCCCCCAGAGCTCCCCTCTCCTTCCCCTGCCTTTCCTTGCTTAAAGAGAGGAGATAAAGCACCCTGTCGGGTTGATACTTGCTTGCAAGATTGCCAAGGAAGTGGGGCACCCAACTCTCTCCTTCTCTCCTAGATCTACTCCTCTATACTCAAGTCACTTGCCCCTGCTTATTTTTCCTTGTTGTAGGACCCCTGGAGCTCACCACCGACGAGCTTGCCTGAGAGGAGCTTCTTCGACGAGGACCATATCCCCGAGCTCCTCCTGCGGTAACCATGCCTCCCCCAACCTTCCTAGGGCCCTAGAACCCCCTCTAACCCCTCCCCTTGGACATGCAGACGCTCCCGCAGCAGCTCCGGCGAGCTATCGAGGCCACCAAGGCGTCCTCCGTCATCGTCATGCGCAGATATACCCCCGGGCACCAAAGCCGGCCATGTCGCGCATCGACGTACTCCCCACGGTGAGCCGCATCTCCTCCACCTCTCCCCGTCGCCCCTCTGTGCCCCTAAGGTGCTCAGATCTAAAGAGCTGTAGGTTAGTTTAATTACAAACAAAAATGGAAATAACCCAAATAAATAAAGTTAATATTTTTCTCAGATACTCCAGTCTCTTTTCTAACATGCAGACTCAGATCTGGACCAAAGTGTTGTCTAAAATAATTATGATACATACCCTACTAAGATTTGTCCATAACACTAAATAAATTCTCCAGAAAGTTTTGAAACTCCAAATGACCTAAAGCCAATTGTTACTGGAAGGTACTGACCATAGATTTCATACCCCCACTAACCCCAACCTATTTGGCATCTTAGTTTTCCCTTGAAAAAAATAACAAAAACAGAGCCTTTCTGCCTTTAGTAAATTCCCTAGGCCAAGCCAAAAGATTTTTTGACCTAAGTCCAACTCCCAGATGACACCCACATCCATATCTTCCAAAACCCAATAGCTCATATTTTTATGAGCCTCTGTTGAATTTTAGTGAATTAAACTCTTTTGTGCATGGTTTAATCACTAACAAATTCACCACAGAAGGTTTGTTACTCCAAATTGGTTTATTACAATTTCTACAGAAAGGTATTCTCAGTACCTAACATGTGTCCTTGGAATCAACTAAAAAACTTCTGTGTATTAAAAGTGATGAAAAAACAAATCCTAGCCAGTACTGACTTTGGGAATTTCTCAAGGGCATTCTGGTAATTTTTTTGAGGTGATTCCAACTCCTCTTGATTCAGTCCATGAAATAATACTTAATCACCCAAGTAAATAATTTTTGGAACTCCAGAGAAGTTCTGGTGAAATATTTCCTAAAACTAAGGTTTTATCCACTATAAAATCCATTATAAATCAAGGGAAATTGATAAAATAGTGAAACCACTTTTGTTGGCTTCATTTTATCAATACCTAACTGATGGTATAACTCTTATACAATGGTATAATACAGATCAAGTCCTTGATCGAAAACCCCTCTCTTAAGTAGTTCCTAGGCTCCCTTTTCCAAATGGATTCTCCCCCTAATGCATCCAATTCTTTTGCCAATCCTAACCACCAACCTCCAACATCTCACTGATGTATATCTTGTAGTTATCCTTTACTTGTTGTATGGTTTGATGTTTGTATGCTTGCACTGATTGGTGTATCGTTCGTTTGCATATATGCCCGATAGCGGCGATAGATGCGATTGTGTGACGCCGAGAAGAAGGAAGGATCGGGATATTCTTTTATTATTATTATTGGTTTTCTGGTTATCTAACGCCGTCAAGGGACTTCTCGCTGGTCACAAGCAAGCCACCATTTCCTGAACTCCTATATTAACCTACTCTTTGAAAGGGCATTTATTGTCATAATCACTTTTGGTGTTCGGTAACAACAAGTTGATCATTTTACAGTTTGCTATTGTCCACAGGTTGGTATTACCACAGATAAACATCACACACACTCTTGGGAAAAGACCACATACATTTGTTATCGTTTCAGAAACTCCAGGAGTCTCCGGCTCGCCAAGACCGGAGTCTCGGTGTGGTCTGAGTTTCGGTCCGGCTCGGTGGAGCCTCCTGTGACATGGCTGGGACATTCGACTAGGGGTCCGAGGCTGCAGGAGGTTACTCCGAGTCTCCGGACTTTGTCTGCCGAGTCTCCGGTTGGAAGGCCGAGTCTCGGTGTTGCTGTGAAGAACTGGCTGGGTCGGAAGGGCGGCCCGAGACTGGTCCGGAGATTGGCCGGAGTCTCCGGTCTGACTTTTCTACAACGGTCAGAAAATGGTTCGTGGAGGGGGCTGTCTATAAATAGGGACCCTTATCTTGTTCCTCCAGTTGCTCGAGCTGCTCAAGAATACCAACACCATTAGAGCCACCAAATCCACAAGATCTCTTCATCCAACCATCCAAAGTCATTGATCTTTGGAGAATCGAAGGAGGAGGCCTTGATTCACATCTTCACCAATAGAGATCTTCATTTCCCCCTCATTCACTTGAGGGCCCCCAAGCTCTAGTGTTTCTTTGGAAACCCTAACTTTGATTTGGTTCTTACAAGATTGTCTTTGATTTGTCTTGACAGCTTGCTTGTATTTCGGAGCCTCCAATTCACTTGTGGATGTGTGCCCCGAACTTGTTGTAAAGGTGTCGGCTTCCACCTCGAAGGTTGCCGATATAGTGGAAGGTGAATCGAGCCCGTTGGGGTGAGGTTCATCGGAGAACAAGGGAGGCCTCTCGTGGCGTTGGTGGTTTGAAACCACCCCATCTCCAAACGTAGACGTACTTCCCCTTAAAAGGAAGGAACTACGGGAAACAAATCCTTGTGTCTCCGCGTCCACTCCCTTGGTTACTTCTATCCTTTACTGCACTTTACTTACTTGTTCTTGCTTAGTGTTGTGTTAGTTTGTGCTTGTTTGACATATAGGTAAATTCACCATAGTTGCATATTCTAGAGAATTTACCTTTCTTGTCAACCCCTAATTTGAAAAAGAGTAAAATTTGAAGTAGCACCTATTCAACCCCCCCTCTAGGTGCCCATACGATCCTTTCACTCTTGTTTATCAACTGTTTTTGATCTCGTTTATAAATTGCATGATCATCGGCATGGTTTGTTTCAAATAAAAGTGCGTGAGTAACTTGGCTCCTCCAAGTTATGGATGAGTGTCCATTAGGACACCTACCCTTTTTGCACCTATGTCTACCCCTTTAGACTGAGGCAAAGATGATTAGCATCTCCCCTCTTGGAACCCTCACGGGCTTTCAAAGATAAAACTATTATGGGTTCTTACCCTACTAAAAAGTTTTCAAAATAAAACCCTTGGAAATAGGCATCATTTCCGAGTGGAAGTTTTACAAAAAGAAGATATGAGGTGGATGAAGAGAAAGTCAAGCAAGAGAAAGAGAAGGGATGTTCTAAGCCAATGTCAGGAATAATTTTATCCGTGCAACCACATTATCCCAGACGCTGGGGCTTAGCTCGTAGTTTGTGATCCTTAGTCGGGGCTGCTCGTACTCGCTAAAGGGGAGAAATCCCCTGAAATTCGGGATGTCTGGGACAAGGCACTGGTGCAACAATTGGGTCTCTCGTGACAGTATGCTTTTAGGTAGTATGGATGGAAGATTGTCACTATTGCTATCTGCCAGACTTCGGTATGGAGATAGGGGTCAGTACGGGAGGAAGGACCAGGGTCGTCGTACCCCATACTCGTACCGGAGAGAACAACCCAAAAGGAAAAGCCGCCATTGCTACGGATGGACAAATGAAAGGCTTAAGTTTGATTATCTGAACCCCTGTCTACCGTGTGTAGCAGGTCGTGGTTTTATCCCGGCGAATGTATTGATTCCTGTGGGTAAAGTGCACAAACTCTATAGAGTCTAATCTATTCGAATAGCCATGTCCACAGACAAAGACGGTTGGAATGGCAAGTGCTAGGAGGACCCTTCGGATAAGTTGAGATGAAATAAAGGATGTGACTTGGTCACGACGAAAGATAAGAATGAGTTTGGTCTTGACCAGTGATGGTCTAAGACGTTTAAAAAGGGTTTTACAACAAAACTGTTTTAAATCTTTTTAACAAGGATGTGGAGATGTCCGGATTTTCTAAAAGGAGGAATATTTTACAAAAACTCTTTTTCAACAAAGATATAGAGATGTTAATGTAGGTCTTTCAAAAGTAAACAAAACTGTTTTAAATCTTTTTAACAAGGATGTGGAGATGTCCGGATTTTCTAAAAGGAGGAATATTTTACAAAAAAACTTTTTCAACAAAGATATAGAGATGCCAATGTAGGTCTTTCAAAAGTAACTATAGTATAGAGCTATCTCGCCACAGCCAAATATGCATTATCTTGTTACCTTGTCTCGGTGGTTTGCGAGTACATTCAAAGTACTCACTGGAATTGTCTCTGGCTATTTACTTGGCCAGATTGCAGATGTTAAGAAGGAACGAATGTCTTGGCGTCTATCTATGAAGCTAGGACGTCTTCCCGATCGGTCAGAGGTTAAGGCACAGGCTCTGCGCTGAAGACTCCCGCTACTTGTGTTGTAAATGCCATAATGGCCTCCTTGTAAGTTGTTGTACTTGTTACTTTATGGATCATGTAATGATACTAGTCGGTTATGCTCACGGCACACTGATCATGGGAACGTGAACTGTATGCATAACGGGTATTCTAGGACCGTAAATCCGGGGTGCCACAGACATGGTATCAGAGCCATCCTGAATTTAGGAGACCTTAGTTAGCATGGACGTTAGATAGGACAACCTCTACTTATGAAAACACCGGTCTTCGCAAACTATTTTCTCAAAAGCTTTTCGAAAGATTGCTTATCTCATCTTATCTGACTTAAACCTTTTGAAAGTGGATTTCTCTACATCTCGTCTACTTCAAACGTTCCGTTTTCAAAAAGAAAGTCCGACTTGGAGACTATGAAGACGGAGATCCCGGAATGAAGAGACATCGAGACAAGCAAAGCAAAGGAGCTACCAACGACGACAGACTCTACAAAATCGCCCTACCAATGGAGCCCTTCACTGTCCCCAAATAAATCAAGTACGGCCTAACGACAATAGACGACAAGACAGAAGATAAGACCTTCGTAACGTCCGTATTTAGGATTAACACCCCTAAAATAGGATTTCCTTTATGGCGTGTCGTCACCTCCTTAGTACCTATGGTATGCCTTGTTTGCTTGTCATGTGCGTGTATGATGCTTGAAATGTGTTGATTGTCTGCCTGGAATCTTCCAAACCAAAAGTTTTGACCCCCTAGTTGGTAGATCCAGATGCTAACCCTTGCAAACTCCTAGCCAAAAAACCTCTCCTCAGCGGGATGGCCACATAAGAAAAGCCTCGACAACCCCAAGTAAAGCCTTAAGGTGGAAAGACGGCGTCTTTCCACTCAACTCCAATGAACCCCAGTTGACCCATCACCGTCAACCATAGCTCTCCACCCAATATTATACCTCGCCAAATAACCTCTACCCTCGCACTTGAAAGACTAACCTCGTAGCCTCAATTCCTTCTGCAGCCCAAGACCCTTCTCCACCGAAGATGGCTCCCTCCCGCTTGGAAAGCATCATTGTAGGAGAAAGTTTCTGGCCCTTTGAAGAGCAACTGCATGATCTATTGAAGATCATCCGTCGTTCCCAACCTAAGATCGAAGGGACAGAGCTTCCTCACAGCAATTCAAGCATAGCTCAGTGGGTCATCAAGGCCACCATTCCAGAGCGTGAGAACGATCCTGAGCCCATCATCTTCACTTTCATTGACCACAACTGGGTAGATGGAGTCGTGCGAGTAATACAACAAATCATGGCACGCCTCTGCAAGATCCATGAAGAGGAGCTGAAGGATACCCCTTACCACCTGTTCGGGAAGCGTGATAAGGATGGTCTCCCCACCGAATCCTTCCTCACCTGCTGCATTGGAATTTAGCTGGAAAATATGGAGTACCTCCTGCAACGCCATGTAGAAGACCTAGACAAGACCCGTCGTCAGAACATCCTCATGCATATGGATCTCGCCATACTCCGTACCCGGGAGAAGAGTCTTCAGGCCGCCAACGCTCGTCTAAAAAGGAGAGTGGCTACTTCTGAAGCTATTAACTCCGAGACGGAGAATGAGGACCTGTCCTTTATGAGTATAAACCTATCTTCCAGTCAACCCCAGTAGAAGACCCACCTGCAGAAACAACTTCGGAGGTAGTTACGACCCTCACCCTCACTGCCGAAGAGTTGAATATTCCTCACACCCCTGAGGAACTGCAGTAGCCGAAGTCAATGCAACAACTCAAGAAGGAAAAACTAGGGTCAAGAGATACCCATGGAGTAGTCTTCGTCTCTCGACTCACCCCTTATGGCGTAGTGTAGTACCCATGTATTGCCCCAGAACCTGTTTGTAAAACTCTAAGTGCCTTGCCGCCCTGCGGCACAAACCCGTTTTATAAAACCTTAAGTACATCCGCCACCGACCGGTTTGAACCTGCTAAATGTATGGATGTATGCAAGCATGATATCCTTCTTTGCATGTTTTACCCACGATGTTGCATCAGACCAAACCCCCGTAGTTTTGCTCTAGGGGGAAAGACTGCGTCTTTCCCGCCCAAAAACCCTATAGACCCATGGAATCGACCGCCTATCCAACATCCAGGTGTATCAAGACCTTGAAGAGAGAAAGTCGATAAAAAGGCAAAGAAATAAAGAAGACTCAACTTGCCATCTTGCCTCAAGAAGGAAGTACCTCGTCAACGCTAAACCTACCTAGACTCGACCTCAGGGGAAAAGACTGCGTCTTTTCCACTAGTTTAATCTAAATGCCCAAACCCTAAGCCCCTCAACTCCAACCCGTGACTAACCATGCTGAGTCTTTGCAAAACTTATTAGCGCCTAATAATTTCCACCGCTGAAATTGTTAAGCGGATGTTATTACCCGAACCCTACTCCTCCCTAATCTCGGGACGAGATTATTTTAAGGGGGAAAGGTCTGTAACATCCCAATTTCAGCAACCCTGATTAAAGTCCAAAAGGCAAAAATAAGGGGGAACAAAAACTTTTTCTTGCATTGTGAGCTTACCTATTTGATTATGCTCAAGAAACTATTGGTGTATTAGTTGTATACCCCTCATCTCAACCCTAGTTTACAAAAAGCTATTTTACAAAAGAAATGTCTTGGCTCATCCTTCATATTCTCAAATGTTCTGGCATTTCAAAAAACTGATCCAAGATAACTCTGACACAACAAAATATTTTGCTAGTCTCTATTGCCAAAACTATGGAGACATATATATAATCTCCTTATGTTTTCAAGACAGAACCTTCAACTACTCTTACCCCTAGGTTTTCCAAAAACCTTTATTAAAACCTTTTCATCTCAATCTTGGTAGAGATACCAAGATGGTACTTATCTTACATCAAAGCAAAACCCCTTTCCAAAATACTCCATCCTTGCCTCAAGCTAGGCTTGGTGGTAACCCTAGTACTAGTTGGATAAGTAGCAAGATGAATTGCCTTGATCTGCTGTCTAATGAATTGTCTTGATCTGTTGTTTGCTTTGTTTGCTTAGGAACTAGAGTGAGCTAATCTAGTAGATCATCCCTTAGGACCCAATCCTTGCTTGTTATCATCAATCTCAAAGAAATCATCCAAGTCTGGATCTATCCTAAGTCACTCAAGTGATCATCTCATCTCATGCTTATCTCAATCCAAGGCGAATCCCTCTGGATGGTTTCCAGCCCAGTGTGCAACCAGTGTGCATTCTTGAGGATGTAATTGAACCATATTGTAGTACATATTTAGAACTACCAAATCCCACTCCTGCCCTTGGCTAAGCCCTTCTAATTCCCACTCATCCATGATGGTTTTGTAGTCAAGATAATAATCTTTTCTACAAATCGTATCATCTTGCCTACTTTCGCAGAAGCTCACTTCTATATGCCACCTCCCCTTGACCAACTCCTTGCTTTGTTATGACCTACTAATCATAACCTATCAACTCCCACTTCACTTGTTTCCATTGGAGCCTTGTGTTTCCTAAACCCACCTGGTTTAGGAGGCTACCTGATGTATCTGTTATGGCAGCCTTATTTTCAACAAAGTTTGCCATCTCATCTAGATCACCTCAAATGCAACCAAGCCCAACTATTGATTCCATGATCATCTATATGAAATGGTATATCCATACATATACCCCTTGTACCAAGGTGATCTCTGAGCTCCCTAATCTAACCTTGTTTAGGTGGTATCAAATTAACTAAACCTTAGATCCTTCCCCTATCTAGTTTCCATTCTTTTCACCACTTTTCTTCAAAACCAAGGTTGACCTTGATGCATACATCAATTTTATATCATCTACCTTGGATATGAGCATCCCCAAATAATTCTCCCAATTATTTATATTATTAAATTATTTCTTTTTCCTTTACTTACCAATTTCTCAAAATCCTTGTCTACAAAGGCAAGTTTGTTTTTCTCCAAATCACCTTGCCAACCCAAGGCACATTTGATGCCTATATTTCATATTCCATATTTCAAACTCAAAAATAAATATTTTTGAGATTCTTTATTATTTCTTTTTGCCATTTTTCTTAAATGGCAGAAACAAGAAATAATTCCCCAAAAATACTTTTCCACCTCAATAAATCCCAATAAAATTCTTCAATGTGTGTTATGGTATTTAGGACCATATCACATCAAAAACCAAGCTTTCCCAATGTAAAAATATCATTTTTGCTTCCATAATTTACTTCAGCACTTTTTGAAGAAGTGCATTTAATTGGGATTATAATCATCAGAAAAATCCCATTTAAATCATGAAGTGATTATTTGATCTACTCCACCTACCAGTACTATTTCCACACTTTTATCCATGCAAATTTATCCACTTCCTTCACAAGCCACAAAATGATGATCATTTTGCAAATCAAGCAAACTTGATTCAAACCAACTCCAACCATCACCAAATCTTGTCAAGCACTACACCATAGCATCATACCTCAACCCTGGTCGACCAGCACTGTAGCACTACAATATCCCACCCCCACTCATCTTGTCCCTTGTGTTTGTTTGTGAGAGGGACAAAGGTCATGTCCCTTCAAAGCCATATTAAAACCATTGCAGCAGCCTCTCTGCCTCTCTACATCCCCTCTACTCGACCACAGGGCCCCCGACACCTCCCAGAATCGCCCTTATCCACCAACCATAGCCCTGGCCCACTCCCCAAGCTCCTCCATGAGCTTGTTCCACCATAGACCCTCCCCTCTCAGAATAAATAGGCCAGAGGCCTTATCTCTCGCCCTGCTCCCTCATTTCTCCCCAACCCACCAGAGAGCCTCCCCCAGAGCTCCCCTCTCCTTCCCCTACCTTGCCTTGATCAATAATAGGAGAGAAAGCACCTTCTCGGGTTGATACTTGCTTGCAAGATTGACAAGGAAGTGGGGCACCCAACTCTCTCCTTCTCTCCTAGATCTACTCCTCTATACTCAAGTCACTTGCCCCTGCTTCTTTTTCCCTGTTGCAGGACCCCTGGAGCTCGCCACCGACGAGCACCCGAGAGGAGCTTCTCCGACGAGGACCATCTCCCTAAGCTCCTCCTGCGGTAACCACGCCTCCCCTAACCTTCATAGGGCCATAGAACCCCCTCTAACCCCTCCCCTTGGACATGCAGACGCTCCCACAGCAGCTCCGGCGAGCTACCGAGGCCACCAAGGCGTCCTCCGTCATCGTCATGCGCAGATCTACCCCCGGGCACCAAAGCCGGCCACGTCGCCCATCGACGGACTCCCTACGGTGAGCCGCATATCCTCCACCTCTCCCCGTCGCCCCTCCGTGCCCCTAAGGTGATCCCCAACCTGCACCCGAGCCCTCTAGGGTTCCCTCTAATCCGCTCGGTCGGGGGAAGAAGATAAAGCCAGCACCATAGATCTTTACTACATCTGGCGGTTGTCCTTCCCCCATACACCTTTGTCCGCTCCCTCTGGCTGACGGGCGGGCCCCGCCGAGCAGCGTTTGACTCCCTCCCGCTCTCTGCACTCTCGTGCGCGTCACCACCCCAGGTGGACCGACTTTGCCCTAACCGGCACATCTCCCTTCCGATTCTGGCCCAAAACCTTACCCTCCTTTGTTCTTTTTGCTCAGAGCTGAAGAGTTGTAGGTTAGTTTAATTACAAACAAAAATGGAAATAACCCAAATAAATAAAGTAAATATTTTTCTCAGATACTCTAGTCTCTTTTCAAACATGCAGACTCAGATCTGGACCAAAGTGTTGTCTAAAATAATTATGATAAATCCCCTACTAAGATCTGTCAAGAACACTAAATAAATTCTCTAGAAAATTTTATAACTCCAAATGACCTAAAGCCAATTGTTACTGAAAGGTACTAACCATAGATTTCATACCCCATTGACCCCAACCTATTTGGCATCTTAGTTTTCCCTTGACAAAAATAACAAAAAAACAGAGACTTTCTGCCTTTAGTAAATTACCTAGGCCAAGACAAAATAGGTTTTGACCTAAGTCCAACTCCCGGATGACACACACATCCATATCTTCCAAAACCCAGTAGCTCATATTTTTATGATCCTCTGTTGAATTGTAGTGAATTAAACTCTTCTTTGCATGGTTTTATCACTATCAAAATCACCACAGAAGCTATGTTACTCCAAAATGGTAGATTCCAATTTCTACAGAAAGGTATTCTCGGTATCTAACATGTGTCCTTGGAATCAACTAAAAATCCTCCATGGATTAAAAGTGATGAAAAAAATGTATCCTAGCCAGTACTTTCTTTGGGAATTTCTCAAGGGCATTCTGGTAACTTTTTTGAGTTGATTCCAACTCCTCTTGATTCAGTCTATCAAATACTACTTAATCACCCAAGGAAATAATTTTTGGAACTTTAGAGAATTTCTGGTGAATTATTTCCAAAAACTAGGGTTTTATCCACTATAAAATCCATTATAAATCAAGGGAAATTGATAAAACAGTGAAACCACTTTTGTTGTCTTCATTTTATCAATACATAACTGATGGTATAACTCTTATACAATGGTATAATACAGATCAAGTCCTTGATCAAAAACCCCCTAGACTCCCTTTTCCAAATGGATTCTCCCCCTAATGCCTCCAATTCTTTTGCCAATCCTAACCACCAACCTCCAACATCTCACTGATGTATATCTTGTAGTTATCCTTTACTTGTTGTATGGTTTGATGTTTGTATGCTTGCACTGATTGGTGTATTATTCGTTTGCATGTATGCCCGATAGCGGCGATAGTTGCGATTGTGTGACACCGAGAAGAAGGAAGGATCGGGATATTCTTTTATTATTATTATTGGTTTTCTGGTTATCTAACGCCGTCAAGGGACTTCTCGCTGGTCACAGGCAAGCCACCATTTCCTGAACTCCTATATTAACCTACTCTTGTTTATCAACTGTTTTATATCTCGTTTATAAATTGCATGATCACCGGCATGGTTTGTTTCAAATAAAAGTGCGTGAGTAACTTGGCTCCTCCAAGTTATGGATGAGTGTCCATTAGGACACCTACCCTTTTTGCACCTATGTCTACCCATTTAGACTGAGGCAAAGATGATTAGCATCTCCCCTCTTGGAACCCACGGGCTTTCAAAGATAAAACTATTCTGGGTTCTTACCCTACTAAAAAGTTTTCAAAATAAAACCCTTGGAAATAGGCATCATTTCCGAGTGGAAGTTTTACAAAAAGAACATATGAGGTGGATAAAGAGAAAGTCAAGCAAGAGAAAGAGAAGGGATGTTCTAAGACAATGTCCGGAACAATTTTATCCGTGCAACCACATTACCCCAGACGCTGGGGCTTAGCTCGTAGTTTGTGATCCTTAGCCGGGTCTGCTCGTACTCGCTAAAGGGGAGAAATCCCCTGAAATTCGGGTTGTCTGGGACAAGGAACTGGTGCAACAATTGGGTCTCTCGCGGACGGTATGCTTTTAGGTAGTACGAATGGAAGATTGTCACTATTTCTATCTGCCGGACTTCGGTCTGGAGATAGGGGTCAGTATAGAAGGAAGGACCAGGGTCATCATACCCCATACTCGTACCGGAGAGAACAACCCAAAAGGAAAAGCCACCGTTGCTAGGGATGGACAAATGAAAGGCTTAAGTTTGATTATCGAAACCCCTGTCTACCATGTGTAGCAGGCCATGGTTTTATCCCGGCGGATGTATTGATTCTTATGGGTAAAGTGCACAAACTCTGCAGAGTCTAATCTATTCGAATAGCCGTGTCCACGGACAAGGACGGTTGGACCGACAAGTTCTAGGAGGACCCTTCAGATAAGTTGAGATGAAATAAAGGATGTGACTTGGTCACGAGGAAAGATAAGAATGAGTTTGGTCTTGACCAGTGATGGTCTAAGACGTTTAAAAAGGGTTTTACAACAAAACTATTTTAAATCTTTTTAACAAGGATGTGGAGATGTCCGGATTTTCTAACAGGAGGAATATTTTACAGAAACTCTTTTTCAACAAAGATATAGAGATGCCAATGTAGGTCTTTCAAAAGTAACTATAGTATAGAGCTATCTCGCCACAGCCAAATATGCATTATCTTGTTACCTTGTCTCGGTGGTTTGTGAGTACATTCAAAGTACTCACCGGCATTGTCCCTGGCTATTTACTTGGCCAGATTGCAGATGTTAAGAAGGAACGAAGGTGCTGACGTCTATGCAAGCTAGGCCGTCTTCCCAGTCAGTTGCATGTAGGTTAAGGCACGGGCTCTGTGTTGAAGACTTCCGCTACTTGTGTTGTAAATGCCATAATGGCCTCCTTGTAAGTTGTTGTACTCATTACTTTATGGATGATATAATGATACTAGTTGGTTATGCTCACGGCTCACTGATCATGGGAACATGAATTGTCTGTGGCACCCCAGATTTATGGTCCGAGAATACCCGTTATGCATACAATTTCACGTTCCCATGATCAGTGAGCCGTGAGCATAACCGACTAGTATCACTACATCATCCATAAAGTATCGATTTACAAAACTTACAATATTGCCATTATGGAGATTTCAACACAAATAGCGGAAGTCTTTGATCGAAGAGCCCATTTCATGCCTTAACCTATAGGCGACTGACTAGGAGATAGCCTAGCTCGCATAGACGTCAACTTCTTCATCATTTCTCGATCTTCTGAAAATCTGGCCAAGTAAAAAGCCAGGGACAATGCCGGTGAGTACTTTGAATGTACTCGCAAACCACCTTAAAAGAACAAATATAAAGATATGTAGTATGGTTGTGGTAGGATGGATTCATCATAGGTTCTTTTATAAACTAGTTTCTCGTGTAGATATAGCATATCTCTATATCTTTGTTGAGAAACTTTTATAAAACATTTTGGAAACATTTTGGAAACATTTTGGAAACATTTTGAAAAGTTTTGGAAAACACTAAGATTGGGTCACCCATTTGAATTTTCCTCCCGGTCATCTTATGACCAAACTCCTTTCCTTCCTTCCCGACCATCTCAGGGTTAAAACATTTCCAATGCCATTGCTTTTCTGAAATCCTTTTTGAAATCAAAACCAGCACCGCTCTACAGTAGTTTGTCCAACCTGTCCTTAACTACGGACATGGCTATTCGAATAGATTTACACTCTATAGAGGTTGTACACTTTACCCACACTATCTGATTACTCGTCCCTGATCTACACCGATCATGGGTCGAATAACCGATCAAGACCTTCGGGATGCTCGCTCCAATACAAGTGCCTACCCTATGAGTGTTATTACCCTCAACATTGGGATGCCCTATATAGTTCCCAAGCCAACCGGAGCACGTTTTGCACCTCGACGGGTGTGCGCTTTCAATGAGGGGCTCATAGTATCACGTGGAGGTCCGTAGACCCTTAGTTCCTTATCCCGGTCGATGCTACACATGGACCATTTTTTCGGAGAAGGCCCACCCTCCGGGATTTTGGGATTCCCCATAGTAGTTGCAGGAAACTTATACCATAGTAGACAAACTTCCAATCCAGCCCCGTCCCATTCCAGAGTAATGTGGTTGCACGGGTTAAGCTGTTATAGCTAGACTGCAAAGAATCGGGTGCGTTTTCGTAAACATTTTTCCTCCATCCTTTTTGTAAAACCTTTCTGGTTTTTCAAACCTCTCTTGGTAGGCCGAACCTCACCAAGGTTTTCCAGAAAACATTTTATAAACCCTTTTGCCCGGGGTCTTCCCATCCTATACGTTTAGTTACGCCAAAACAGGGTCTCCAACGGGTTATGGTGTTAAACACCATCTATCATACTAGGGGCAATTAGGTTTCATCAATAAGGGTGTACCTAGTGGTACTAGATGGTAATAGCTTGGAGGAGCCAAGCCTTCCCACATATAAAACATAGTTTAGCAAAACAGTGCAATTTGCATAAATAAGCAGATAAACCATGCATAATTAAAATAGTAGGTCAAGGGTTTATGAGCAAGAAGGTGGCTTTCCTGAGACCAGTGATATGGCATAAATGTCCCTGGACTTTTGAGAGAACCAGAATACCCAATTAAAAGATAAACACCTCTTCTTCTCTTCGTCAAGTAATCGCAACTAGCGTCGCCATAGATCACACATGCAAGCAAGAACAAGGCACAATCAACACAAAGCATACAATCATCATTGCATACAACAAACAAACAAGTTATACAGTTTATAATTCAGTAGGATTTGGAAGGAATGGATTTGGAACGAGTTGAATTTGGCTTGGAGGCATTTGGAGGAAAATCCAATATGAGTTATAGTTTAGAAACTACTTAGAGAGGGGTTTTTAGATCAAGGTCACATTCAGTATGATACCACTTTGTTAAAGTGATATCATCAGATTTGTATTGATAAGACGAAACCAACAAAAGTGGTTTCACTATTTTATCATTTACCATTTATTTATAGTGATTTTTATAGTAAGTAAAACCCTAGTTTTAGGAAATAATTCACCAGAATTCTTATGGAGTTCCAAAAATTATTTTCTTGGATGGTTAAGTAGTGTTTGATGGACTGGTTGAAGAGAAGTTGGAATCATCTCAAAATATTTACTAGAATGCCCTTAGGAAATTCCCAAAGACAGTTGTTGATGGTATTTGTCTTTTTCAACAGATTAAATATACAAAAGGTTTTGGGGTTACTCCAAGGACACATGTTAGGTATTTGACATACCTTTTTGTAGAAATTGGAATCAACCTTTTTGGATATATAGAACTATTGTGGTGAATTGATTGGTGAAATTATCATACACAGGATAGTTTAATTCACAAAAAATTAGTAATGGCTAAATAAATTATGATCTTCTGGGATTTGATGGATATGGGTAGGCATGTTCACTGGGAGTTGGAATTGGGTCGATACCATTTATGGTTTTACCTAGAGAAATTCCTAAAGTCAATAATGGCTTGTTTTTGCTACTTTTGCTACATGCAAACTAGGAAGAAAAATGGGGTGTGACCAAAGAATCTTGCAAGGCATAAGGTACACCTTGCAGTACAAAAAGGTTTTATCATTTTTGGAGTTGTGAAGCTCATTGGCAGATTTATTTGGTGTGAAAGATAAATTTTAGTTGGTTAAATACCAGAAAATAATGATAATTATTTTGGGCATGGGGTTTACTCTAGGTGTTTGAGAAAACATATGAGATCATGTGAAAAATTAGATCTGAACCTTTTGAGTAGATTTTTGTTTTTATTCTGATTAAAACCTAGTAGTGACATAGCAGATCTAAAGAAAAAGGTTAATAAAAAAGGGGGTCGGGCCAGATTAGAAAAAGGACTAGGCCGCACAACCAACCAACTAGAATTGACAGACGCGCTGGAGATAGTCCATGGTCACAAGAACGGCCCGCCATGGATATAGGGTCAAGGGGGAGGTAGAGTCGTTGGATCTAGTAAAGATATATGGCCAGCGTGCGTCTTCTTCCTCTGCCTCGGCTGTGATAGGGACAAACCCTAGGGAGCGCAGTGAGGTCGAGGGGTCTCACTAGGGGGCTCGTGGGCGACCGAGGAAGCGACTGGGGACGGATTCAACATCGGGATCTAGCTCGCACATGGGCGCCCGAGGAGCTCGCGTCGGTGCTCACTGGCGGCAATAGCTAGAGCAATTCCTAGCAAGCAAATAGAGAAATGTGTGATGAATACCGACAGGATGAAGGCATGCAATCAAGGAAGGGGAGTGGGGTGGTCGGAGTGACCTACGAGCTTGCATACAAGCTCAAACCCGCTTTTCTTCCACTCCTCCTGAGAAGCAGAGAGGGAGAGGGCTATTGGGGATTTGTGAGAAGGAACAAGGATGGGAGGGGGTCACATGAGGTGGCATGCAGAGAGGGAGAGGCTTGGTGGAGTAAGCCTCGCTCAGATCTTGAGCAACGGCCTAATGGCCTTTTTCCCCTTCTCTCGGGCAAAGCAGAACAGTGGAGAGGGAGGGGGAGGCTCTAGGGTGAGTGAGGGGAGGAGGGAGCAAATGAGAGGCAGTGGGAGAGGGGTAAGGGGCTTCAAGTCCTTTTATTGCAAAGGGGAGTGACTAGTGAGGGAAATGTCCATTTTAGACATGGGTGAGGGATAGAGCAGGCTTGGCTGGTGCCCAGTGGATATGAGGGAGTGTGGGTGTGCTAAGAGTCGAGCAGGGGCAGAGTGGGGAGATGGTGGCTGTTGCAAGGCATTTAAGGGGGACAAGACCACACATGCCTTGTGTCTCCTCCATGTACAAGCACAAAGGACAAAGCCATAGTTTGCTATAGTGTAGAGCTACAGTGTAGCATGACCAGGAGAGAGGGTGGTGTGTTGGGGAAGTTTAGTTGACCATGTTTGGGGGGATTGAGTGGGTTTAAACCAAGGTTTGGTTTATAATGCAAAAAATTGATCAACTTTGATCTTGTGAAGGATGTTGAATATATTGCATTGGGCAAGCTGGGGAAATGGTACTGGAAGATGAGTATGGTCAAGATACTTCCCTAGGATTTATTTGGGATTTATGGGATGCCCTTTGGTCCACTTTATATCCATTATTCAAAAAGTATAGGAATGGTTTCTAGAAGCTATTGTGATATTTTACATTATACAAGGTTTGTTTTTACTGTTATATGGTCCTAAATATCATACTACACATTGGGGAATTTTACTGGAATTTATAGAGATGAAAAGTTATTTTTGATAAATTATTTCTTGTTTCTGCCATCTAAGAAAAAGGGCAAAAAGAATTAATAAAGGATCTCAAAAATATTTATTTTTGAGTTTTGAATATAGGGTATGATTTATAGAACTCAAATTTGCATTGAGTTGGCAAGGTGTTTTAGAGAAAATCAAAGTTGTCTTTATGGACAAGGTTTTGAGGATTTAGCAATTAAAGGATTTTAGTTAGTTTTAGGCTCCAAATAATTATGGGAATTATTTGGGGAGTTATCATATCCAAGGTAGATGATGTAAACTTGGTTTATACATCATTTCCATCTTGGTTTTTGATGAATTATGGTGAGAATATAAGAAAACTAGATTTGGGGGTATCTAGGGTTTTGATATTTTTATGCCACCTAAACATGGTTGGATTAGGTAGCTCAGAGCTCGCCTTGGTGAAAGGGATAGATGGATAGCTAGAAAAAGTTATATATGTGATCACGGGAGCAAGATTTGGGCTTGGTTGTATTTGAGATGATCTAGGAGTGATGGCAAACTTTGTTGAAAATAAGACTGCCATAGAAGGATTGTCATGGTGCCTTATAAACCATGTAGGTTTAAGAGGCACAAGGTTCCAATGGAAGCAAGTGAATTAGGTGGTGATAGACCATTGTTAGTAGATTATAACCATGCAAAGAGTTGGTCAAGGGGAGGTGGCATATGTATGTGAGCTTCTTCCAAAGTAGGCATCTCGACTAGATTTGCAGAAAAAGATTACCATGATGTCTACAAAACCATCATGGATGAGTGGGAACCATAATGGCTTAGCCAAAGTCTGGAACCATGAGTGGGAACCATAATGGCGTCGACGGTGGTGTTCCCTGATGAGCGGTAGCGTCCGGAGCCGCTTGATTGGCAGCTGGCGGGAGGCAAGAGGAAGAGGCAGCGGCGCCAGCGCTGGGGGCCGAGGCCCTCGTTCACGGTGCCGGATGGCGTGCCGCTCGATCTGGCCGACCTCTGCTTCAACTGCGCAGAGCCGGGACATGTCTCTGGGCAGTGCACCAATAAGACGAAGTGCCTCAAGTGCAAGGGCGATGACCACATGGCGAGGCAATGTCCGTCGCGCTTCAGGCGGGCCCCGCGGTGCAGGCTGGTGGGGAAGGGAGAGAGGATTCGCCTCGGGGCGGTGGTGCTCGGTGTGAGCCGGAGCGGGCGCAGGTGATCGTGGAGCCTAGTGATGGGGGCGGGTGCCGGCCCATGAGCGGCTCGGTGATAGGGTGCCCTCTGCGGATGTGGGGCATGCTGCTGCTGATGTCGAGCCGGTACGGCCTGCCATGGTGGCGCATTCGGCGTACGTCCCACCCCACGCCAGGGAGCGTTGCCCGGCGCGCGAGCGCCTGACCTGGCTGGCTGATGCCGCCCCCCTTCCCCTCTGGCTCCAGTGACAAACCGTGCGGCGCCTCCCTCGTCATCGTTGTTGTTGGACGCATTGGTCGCTGGAGGGGCCGCGGCTAGGCTAGAGCGAGAAAGATGCATCATTTACCGGACCAAGGAGGTGGAGGACGCGGAGAGGGTGCTGCGGTGGAGCTTGGTGGCCTACGTATCTGGCACCAGGCGTTCTGTGGGCGGCGAGCGGGAATGGGCGGTGATGGTCGTGCGCTTCCCTGAGCTGGAGGGGCATCTACCGGTGCATCGCTTCTGGCCGGCAGACCTGCTCCTGGTGTTCAACTCTAGGGCACGGCGTGACATGGTGGCTGGTGCAGGGCCGTTCGACGGAAGGGACTTCTCGCTGCGGTTCAGCCCTTGGAATCGGTAGCTCCAAGCTACCAGGCGTACCTTCCGCTGTCGCGTTCACCTGGAGATGGTGGGCATTCCGCCGATCTCGTGGAGCTTGCAAACGGCAAAGACGGTGTTGAGCCCGTCGGTGTGGGTGGAGAGGCTGGGCATGGATACGGCGAGCCGTGCCGACCTGGGGATCTTGCGGGTGACGGCCTGGACCGACGACCTTGCTTTGATCCCATGCTCTAAGCAGCTCTGGCTGGTGGAGCCCCTGGTGTTCGACGACGAGGATGACGATGATCTGCTGCTGCCGGTGGAGGCTCTAATCCTGGAGGAGGTGGCCCTACTAGAGTTCAACGCGGTGGTGCACCTGGTGCGGGTCGAGGATACTGCTGCGTCCACAGATCGCTCCTCCTCGGGCGGCGGTGGCGGCGACTCCGATGGCGGCGACGATGGCGGTGGCTTTGGAGGCGATCTTGGGGTTGGCCCATCCATGCGGCGACGTCTCCATGCCTTGTTCTCCTGTTCATGCGGGAGGATGGACAGCGGTGAGCCGGAGCCTCGCCGTTGCTAGGGAGGTGGCCGGGAGCGGCGGGTCGCCCTGGGTCAACCGACGACGGTGCAGTCGTGGCCTCGTCAGCCTCAGCCCACGAGGAGTGTGCCTGGCGCCAGCGTGGAGGCCGAGTCCGCCCAAGCCGGTAAAGGTGTTGACGACATCGTGGTGGGGCCCGAGTGGGAGGTGGCTAACCTTTTGACCATGCCACATCAGCCTGGACCTACCCGGAACCCCCCAGAACCTAGTGGTTCGCGAGCGGGAGGTGGTGCTGCGAGGGAGCTCTCCCGCCCAGAGAGCTCTCCTTCACTCCAAATTTTGGGAGGGACTGGGTCCCCGGTGGGCCACCTCCTATCTGGCTCTTCAGGGTCCTGGGCCTCTTCTAGTGGCTAGAGTTGTGACATCAGGCTAGGCCTTAGGGCTGTGGAGTATTGCGATCGCAAGCCTGTTTTTGTGGTGGAGCTCTCGTCGGGTGCTTCCTCGGCCTAGGAGGCGACCCGTGGCGGCCAGGTGGCTGGTGGGGAGGACGCGGGTGGGCCACCTCCCCCTCGGCCCGCTCTGCTGGGTTTGCCTCGCCGCGGGCATCGCGCCATCGCCGCTGTCGTCACCAGCTGTTGATGCCTCGCCAAGGACTGGGCCGATGGCATCGGCGCGCCCCTCCTCGCTGGACGATGGCACAAGGCTGGCCAGCTTCCGGGAGCGATGTCAGGTGCAGCGGCAAGCTCTTCTCCCTCGCCCGGCACCACGGAGACCTCGCCAGAAGCACCCCCTCCTTCCGTCCTTCGTTGCAGCAGGCGCGTCGCCGGTAGGTATGCCCCTGGGGCGCCGGTCAATCAGCAGCAGAAGACGTTGATGGTACAGCTGGGCTTTGCCCGAGAGGGGGAGACGATTGGGGAGGAGGCGCTCCAGGCCTACATCAAGTTCTTCGCCAAGCCCATGACGCATGAGAGCCTCTTGGCCTGTCTGGCCCTCTTTGGCTAGACACCGGAGGCACTGTCGTTCCCTGATGACGGTGTTGAGGCCGTCGTGGTCTAGGAGTGCATGCTTTATATTTTAATAATAATTTGACATGTCGGACTTCCTCTCCTTTTGGTGTGGAATGTGAGGGTTCTAAACCAACCGGCCAGATGCGATGCCATTTATTAGGTGGTTTTGCTCTCGGGTACGAGTGTGGTGTGCTTCCAAGAGTCGAAGCTGCGGGTGGTGTCCCGTGCCACTATTGACCGCTGCCTTGGGTGGCAATTTGACGAGTTCTTTTTCCTCCCGGCTGAGGGCACAAGGGGTGGGATTCTCCTTGCGTGGAAATCGATGGTGGTGACCCTTTCAAACCCTCATCTCTCGGCCAACATGATCACGGCTTGGGTGGAGTCGCCGGGCTCAGATGGATGGTGGTTTACGGGGGTCTATGGACCTCAAGGGGAGCCCCACAAGCAGCTCTTCTTGCAGGAGTTAGCGGAGGTGAGGGTGTTGCACCCGGGCCCTTGGCTGGTGGCTAGTGATTTTAACTTGATCATGGACACCGCGGACAAGAACAACGATAACTTAAACCGGCGCCTCATGACAAGTTCCGGCGAACGCTGGCGGCCTTGGAGCTCAAGGAGCTCTATCTCAACGGCCGTTGCTACACGTGGTCTAACGAGAGGGCCCAGGCCATGATGGAGAAGTTGGACAGGGTCTTTACGACTGTGGATTGGGAAGCAAGGTACCCCTCGTCCTTCCTTTCGGCGCTAAGCTCCTCCATCTCGGATCACTGCCCCCTGCTCCTTAACCTTGACGCCTAGTTGGAGACTAGGAAAAGCTTCTGCTTTGAGGCGTTTTGGCCCAAGGTAGAGGGGTTCTTGGAGACCGTGGAGGCAGCGTGGGCATCGGTTGCGCCGGTGGCGAACCCGTTCAAGCGGCTTGAGGCCAAGTTGGCGGCTACGGCCAAAGCCTTGACCAGCTGGAGTGACAGGTTTATTGGAAACAACAAAAGGCAAATCCTATTGGCCAATGAGCTGATCCTTCGCCTTGATGTCGCGATGGGAAACTAGGGCCTTGTCGCCGGGCGAGCTCGCTTTCCGCAGGATTCTCAAGAAGAAGCTATTGGGTCTGGCCTCGCTGGAAAGGACTATCGCGAGGCAGAAGTCCCGTTTGCTTTGGTTGAGCGAGGGGGATGCCTGCACCAAGTTCTTCCACCTGTAGGCAATCACCAAAGGAGTAAGAACTTCATTGCCCACCTCAAGGTTGAGGGGGTGTTGGTGGCCAAACAGCAAGCGAAGGCCGATGCGGTTGATGCCTTCTATGACCTCCTCTTGGGATTGTGCCCGGAGAGGGGGGCGGCCCTGGACCTGGACTACCTAGGCCTGGAGCGCCACGACCTCTCGGAGCTGGACCTCCCTTTATCGGAGGAGGAGATTTGGGGGGGTGGTGCGCTCTCAGGAGCTTGACAAGGCACCTGGCCCTGACGGCTTCACGGGCAGATTCTACGTGGCTTGTTGGCCTATTATTAAGGCCGATGATCTGGCGGCCTTCCTATCGTTGTGGGAGGGTGATTCGCGCGGGCTACACGCGACCAACAAAGCCCTGATCACGCTGCTCCCTAAACATCCCGAGGCGGTGGAAGTCAAGGACTTCCACCCCATCAGCCTAATTCACAGCGTATCAAAGCTTATGGCTAAGGTACTCTCGGTTCGGTTGGCTCCGAGGATGCCTCAGCTGGTGGGCCCTCACCAGAGTGCCTTCATTCGAGGGAGATGCATCCATGATAACTTCCAGCTTGTGCAGAGCACGGCCCGTAAGATCCATCGGCTCAAGATAGCGGCGGTCTTGCTGAAACTAGACATCACGAAAGTCTTCGACACTATGGATTGGGCTTTTCTGTTGGAGGTCCTGACCAAGATGGGCTTTGGGGTAGGTGGATCTCCATGATCTGTGGGATGTTGAGTTCGGCATCGATGAGGGTCCTGGTGAACGGAGCCGCTGCGACTCTGATCTTCAACAGGAGAGGGCTGAGGCAAGGGGACCCACTATCCCTCCTGCTTTTTGATGCGGTGATGGACGTCCTCCATAGGCTATTTGAGAGAGTTTCGGCCGAGGGGCTGCTGTCGGAGCTGGCGCCGAGCGTCCTGCACCACCGCACCTCCCTGTATGCGGATGACGCCGTCACCTTCGTTCTCCCTACGTCCCTTGACTTGCGCGCTTGCGCGGCAATCGTGGGGGATTTCGGAGAGGCCTCCGGCCTGCGCACTAACCTGGCCAAATGTTATATCCACCCCATTCAATGCTCGACGGATCAGGTGGAGCTCGCGCATGGGATTCTCGGGTGTGGGGTCGGCACCTTCCCCTGCCGGTACCTGGGGCTTCCCCTCAGCCTTCGCAAGCCCACGGAGGCCCAGCTACAGTTTGTGGTGGACAATGAGGCGAGCAGAGTTCAGCCGTGGTGTGCGGGCCTGCTGAACAGGGTGGTCGGAACACGCTAGTGAAGACCACGCTGTCTGCCATACCGGTCCACGCCCTCATGTCCCTCGATGTTCCCCCGCAGACGATCATGGCCTTTCAGAAGATTGTCTGGGCTTTCCTGTGGAAGGGCGGGAGGAAGGTCAAGGGCGGCCACTGCTTGGTCGCATGGGAGAGGGTCTGTTCGCCTAAGGAGTTTGGTGGGTTGGGCATACCCAACCTTCGCCTGCTTGGCCTTGCACTGAGATGCCGTTGGGCGTGGCTGCAGAGGGTGGACCCTGCCAAGCCTTGGGCTGAGTTTGACCTGGGCCTGTCGCGCCAGTCTTTGGAGCTGTTTTACGCCGCCATCTGCTACACGCTAGGCAATGGTTTGAGGGCCAGATTCTGGCTAGATCGATGGATCGATGGTCGTAGGGTTGAGGAGATTGCCCCAAACCTGCTGCCGGCGATTCCCCCGGGCAAGCGGCGCGCCCGATCGGTCAAGGAGGGGCTCGCGGGAGGTTGGCTTAGGGACTGCGGGCCTGACCTCAGTACGAAGGCGGTTCCGAAGTTCTTCCTCTTGTGGCATGCGCTGGACAGGATCCGGTTGGTCCCCGAGCGCGAGGATGTGCTGACCTAGCGTTGGTCCAGCGACGGGCAGTACTCGGCCAAGTCAACCTACATGGCGTTCTTCACCGGCGTGACGCGAGCACTGGCGGCCACCCAGATCTGGCGCTCTCAGGCCCCGTAGGGATGCAAGTTCTTCGCCTGGTTGGCGTCTAGAGATAGATGTTGGACCGCCGATCGGCTGGAGCGTCGGGGGCTCCCTCGACTGCCCAGGTGCCCGCTGTACGACCAAGCATAGGAGAACATCCAGCACATCCTGTTGGGGTGTGTGGTGGCCAGGAGGTCTAGGCTTGGGTGTTGCACTGGTGGGGTAAGACCCACTGGCTACCCATAGCCGACACCGATCTCCTCCTTTGGTGGACATCGAGGCCTTGCCTGAAGGCCCACCAGCGAGACCTGTGGACCGCGATCATCCTGGTCTTCTGGGGCTTGTGGAGGCACCGGAACGACGTCGTGTTCAATGGGGTGCTTCCACGGGCAAAGACTATCAAGACCAGGATCCGGGACGACTTCAGGCGGTGGCGGCTAGCTAGGCTCTTTTGTTCTGATGTTTTTGGCTTTCCGGAGCCGGTGACCTCGGTGTTAGTAAGAGAGTAGGCTTAGCGTGTCAGGGAGCTACCACCCTCCTCTGTTGGTAGCAACGTGTGCCGCCTAGCGGTGTTGTAACTGCCGTCGGCGGCCTCTTCTATATGTTTGGTACACCTCCCAGGGTGTATCCTAGAAAAAAGATAAGAATTCCAGACTTAGCCATTTTGCCAGATTTAGGGTTTTAGACTAGAATACAAGAGGGAAGCATCTGAGAGAGTGGCAATGGTTTATCCTCTTCATCAAGTGGTTGATATTTAGGTATAGATTTAATAGAGGGTATCCATGCTTGTATCTGGTCTCTGAGGAGTTGGATGCTAATACAAGGATTAGCTCAGAAAGGATTTGGTTAAGGGGATCAGAAAGTCACTTGGTGACTAAGATAGATTTAGTTTTGGTATGCTTAGTTTGAGATTGATGATCTCAACTAGTGCTTTGATCCTTAAGGATGAGCTCCTAGGTTGGCTCATGCTACTTCCTAAGCAAACAAATCAATCAGCAGATCAAGGTAATTCATTTTATCCAACTATTATTAAGGTTACCATCAAGCCTAGCTTGAGGTAAGGATGTGTATCTTGAATAGGTTGTGCTTTGAAGTAAGGTAAGTACCTCTTGGTATTACTACCAATATTGGAGTGAAAAGGTTTTAGGAAAGGTTTTGGAAAAACCTAGAGGTAAGAGTAGTTGAAGTTCTGTCTTGAAAACATAAGGAGATTATATATAGGTCTCCATAGTTTTGTTAATAGAACTAATAAAATAATTTGTTTTATCAAAGTCATCTTGGCTCGGTTCTGAAATGCCAGAACATTTGAGAATATGAAAGATGAGCCAAGACATTTCTTTTGTAAAATAGCTTTTGTCAAATAGTGTTGAGATAAGAAGTATTTCACCTAATGCACAATCACTTGCATGAACACAAGCAAACAAGTAAGCAACATTTCATCACTTAATAAGAAAAAGTTTTGTTCCCCCTGATTTTTGCCTTTTTGACAAAAGATCTGGGTTGCTGAAATTGGGATGTTACACCAATGAAGGTGATGTGATCCTGAAGTATCACAGAAGATGAAGAACCCGGTCAATTTAGTACCGAGGTTATGAAATAGGGTGACCCAGTCCTAGTGTTTCCAAAACTTAAAAAAAGACTTTCAGAATGTTTTACAAAAGTCTTCAACAAAACCTTATAGATGCTATATCTACAAGAGAAACTATTTTAGAAAAGAACCTCTCATGGATCCCTCCTACTACCACATCCATATTGCATATCTTGTTATTGCTATTGTCTTAAGGTGGTTTGCAAGTACATTCAATGTACTCACTGGCATTTTCCCTGGCTATTAACTTGGTCAGATATCGAGAAGATGGCGACAATGACGATGATGCGAGCTAGGACATTCTCCCAGTCAGCTACATGTAGGTTAAGGCATGGCTCGACTCGACGCTTGATTAAAGATCCACTGATGATGCTTGATGTATCCATAATGGAAATAAGGTATGAATTATATCCGCTTAGTAATGGATGTTTACTTTGGTACTTGTCGGTTATGCTCACCTCTCATTGATCATGGGAACATGAATTGCAGGCATAACGCGGAATTCTTGGACTCTAAATCTAGGGTCCCACAACCGCCCTTGGGTCTAGCACTACCGGTGGCCTCTGAGATGGTTTAGCTCCTTGATTTTCCTTGCAGACTCGCCCGACTGCTCGCACCGGAACCTGGTCGGTAGTACCGGTCGTCGCAGCAACCCAACGGGCAAATTTTGGCCCCCTATAAAAGGCCCTTCTTCTCTATTGGACTTTATCGCTTTGAGCTCTTTTCACCCTCCATTGTTGATTTCCTTGATCTTGCTTCATTCCTCTCCCTCCCATGATTCTTGCATCCTCTTGAGGGAAAAGAGAGAGATGATCTAGATCTACAATCCCACCAATCCATCTCTCCTCTAAGTGAGGGGAATATCTTGGGTTCTAGATCTTGGAGACTTGTGTGGTTTTCCTCTCGTGTTCTTCTTCTCTTATTCCCCCAATATATTTTGTAGTTTTGGTGGAATTTGGGAGTGAAGGACTTGCCATTGCATGGTGCATAAATTTGAGTTTCCTTAGAGGATTTGGTTGGTGAAATCAAGAAGCTTGTTACTATTGGGTTCTCGGAAGACTAGACGGTTGTGTGGCCTTTGTGGTGAGTTCTTGGGGCCTCCTATTAAGTTGTGGAGCTCTCCCCAAGTCAGTGACCTTGGTGGTGATTATTGGAATCCTCCAATTAAGTTGTGGAGATTGCCCTAATCTTGTACAGGTTTGGTGACCGCCATCAAGTGTTCCATAGTGGATCAGGTGCTTGTCGTGCGGAGGGTGCTCGGGAGGGTGAGGCCTCTTGTGGCACTGGTGGTCTTAGTACCCCCCCCCACACACACACACACCTCTCCAACGAGACATACTCCTTGTAGGTAGGAACTCGGTAAAACATCATCGGCTCCGCGTGCCTCGGTTATCTCTATACCCGAGCCCTTTACTTATGCACTTTACATTGTGATAGCCTTTATGCTTGAAGTAATCTATCTTGCTATCTCTTCGTTGCTTGTCTTGATTAGCATAAGTTGTTGGTGCACATAGGTAAACCATAGTATATATGGGCTTTGTTCTTGACAAAAGAAAATGCTAGTTTTATTCCCCTTTGTTAAGCCCATCTCGTATAAGTTTTAAATCGCCTATTCACCCACCCCCCCTAGGCGACATCTATGATCTTTCACCCTTGAAATGCATAATAGCAAAGCTTTCCCATGTTTCCCTTGACACATTGTATAGAGAAAAATATTTTTCAGCCACACCATGCCACCATTTAGGATTGTCACCATCAAACTTAGGGAAATCAGTTTTTGGCATTCTGTTGTTACCCCACCATAGCCCTAACAATAACTCTGTTGTTCCAGTATTGCACTACCATCAATATCATCATCTCGGCCTGAATGGTCACCCTCAAAGTGAATTGGGGTGTGGTTATAGTGCCTCTTACCATTGTGTGCTTGGACTGCATGCGCCTGAGCAATTGCAGATGATCCACCTCCAAGCGTTGTTTCCACGCAGACCTTGCTGCCTCTAGGGGTGACGAGTTTAGTGGGGGGCATCGTCTCCAGTGCTGCTACGCGGTGATTCACCTATGTCATGGATTTCTACAGGGACCCGATCACCCGTCCACCTGAGGCATCCATGTCGTCAACCCTCTCAATGTCTCTATCATGGCACAGAGAGATTCGGCGTCCGCCTCGCCCTATGTCTTCAAATTGCTAAGATCCCCTTGCACCTTCTCCATCACCGCCGCCTTACGCACCACCGTGACACATGAATCAAACCATCGAACCGGGATTTTACCTCACACAGATGATCTGTGCGGAACCGTTCCCCACTGCTCACTTTGTGTCCGAATAGTCTACCACCGCCCTCAACGCCTCTGTGGTGCTACGTGATGGCAACACCTCTCCGCCGCCACGAAATCTGAAGGAGCAGTGGGATTTTACGAGAGATCACAACCACTACTCGCTCGATCTCGATTCTCAATTTTGTGGGGAAATTTTGGTTGTGGCTAAATCGACACCTACAGAGATGGGAATCCAGATGGCTCTGATACCAGATGTGACACTACGAGATCTCAATTACTCAAGCACGACACAAGTTCGATACAATCAGCGGCGCGCTGAAGAATTCACCGATAAACTCAGTTCATCCTGGAAGCAGAGAGAGGAGATAGAATGAATCCCTAAGAAATTTAGTTACATTAATAATGAATGTCTCACCTGGTCCAGCCTTAACGATGTTGGGCTGGTTTGCTAGTTGGGCCTCCCTTCGCCCCTGTCTCCCATCGGCCCTTCTCTTCGTCTTCAGAGCCCGGCCCAGGTACAGTGTCATGACAGACTGCTCCATGAACATAGTTCGTTGACGGTTTGGTTTGCTCACAGTTTGGAAATCTATGAACAGAATTAGTAGCAGAGGATCAGGGCCGTCCAAGACGCCATCCCAAGTGTATTGTGTCATGTGTCGATCGATCCCATTTGTGGCGCACGATTCGCGGCGCTGGCGTCTACTCGCCGGGCATGACGTCATCGGTTAGGCACCATTCTCCAACGAAACGCCCCGACGAGTAAGCAAGCAGCGGTTGCCGTCACCGGGCACGGCTGGTCGTTGCAGCTCTTCGGGAGCAAGATTACTTCCTTCCCATGAACCGTCGCTCTCCCATGCCTGCCTCCGCTCGTCGATGCGCGTTTCTTGCGTCCACGCGCACGCCTCGCGCCTTTCTTGTTCTTCCCCGAGCAGGATCACCACTCAATCTGTACTCGCGCTACTGGTTTAGTTGTCTTTGTCCCCGGGGTCTCGGAGCCACCTGTGAGGGGAGGAGTTTACCTTTCCTCCTTTGATTCTCGATTTTGGGCTTGCTTCCCGTGCAATTCCGGTTAATCGATCTTGGCAATCATGGCGATTACCCCACATCTCTGACGCGCTGTCGCTGTCGCCGTCGCTTGGTGATTAACCTTCACGCCGTGGTCCGACCAAGATTTAAAAGGTTTGGGGATTCTTCCAAGCCTCCCCTTCCCCTATGCGTGCAGGTATAGCCGTAGCCGAGTGAGGACTGAGGAAGACAGCAGAGTGACTGATTTCCTGGGGAGAGGAGGGATGGCGGCGGGAGGCGTCGCGGTGGTTGTGGCGGTGGCGGCGTTGGGTCTCGTGGCGGGATTCTTGGCCGCCTCCGTCCCGGGCGCGGCGGCCAAGGTCTGCACGAACACATTCCCGTCGTCGGAGGCGGTGGCGTCGCACACGGAGCGCGCGGCGGATCAGCTACGGTCCGCGCCGTCGGGCGGCGACCCGCTGCGGCTTCCCGGTGGCCTCGCCGACCATGCCCACGGGCACGGACACGAGCAGCACCTCACCCCGACCGACGAGTCCGCCTGGATGGCGCTGATGCCGCGGAGGTTCCTCGGCAGCGGCGGCGACGGCGACGGTGCCCCTCCACGCGAGGCGTTCGACTGGCTGATGCTCTACCGCAAGCTCCGGGGCGGCAGTGCCGGCGCCCCCGTGGATGGCCCCGCGGGGCCGTTCCTCTCGGAGGCGTCGCTGCACGACGTGCGGCTGGAGCCGGGCACCGTGTACTGGCAGGCCCAGCAGACCAACCTGCAGTACCTGCTCCTCCTGGACGCCGACAGCCTCGTCTGGAGCTTCCGCGCGCAGGCCGGCCTGCAGGCCACAGGGAAGCCCTACGGCGGCTGGGAGGGACCCTCCGTCGAGCTCCGGGGACACTTCGTCGGTGCGTCACCTTGATCTTTGCCCTGCTCATTTGCACATAGCAATTGCTCATCTGAGACTGAATTTCTGCTGGCCTGACGCTGTTCTCTGCATTGCAGGGCACTACCTGAGTGCCACCGCCAAGATGTGGGCGAGCACGCATAATGGCACCCTCGGGGCCAAGATGTCATCTATCGTCGACACGCTCTACGACTGCCAGAAGAAGATAGGCACAGGGTACTTGTCGGCTTTCCCGACGGAGTTCTTTGACCGTGCCGAGGCCCTAACGACTGTTTGGGCTCCTTACTACACAATCCACAAGGTATGCAAGATGTTCCAATCCAGTCTGTTTCTCCTTCATCGAGATGTGAATCATTGCATTGACTTGTGATCTGAATATGTGCCCCGAATTCATTTTGCGATTTCCTGACGAACTGTCATCCAGCATGAGGGTGTTTTCGTTTGTAGATTATGCAAGGGCTTCTTGATCAGTATGCAGTGGCTGGAAACTCCAAGGCCCTTGAGATGGTGGTTAGGATGGCTAATTACTTCAGTGTCCGTGTGATGAATGTCATACAGAAATATAGCATTGAGAGGCACTGGACATCACTCAATGAGGAGACTGGCGGGATGAATGATGTGCTCTACCAGCTCCACGCGATAACGGTTATCCTTTAATTATGTGTAGTTTGTCGTCTGTGAAGCATGTTCTAAATGGAGTTCAGAACTGATTATTTCTCTAACTTGGGCAGGGTGATTTGAAGCATTTGACACTGGCTCACCTCTTTGACAAGCCATGTTTTCTGGGGTTGCTTGCTGTTCAGGTCAATTAACTTGCTTTCCTAGCTGTGTCTCTTCTGATAGTTCAGAATGTGTGTTAGCTCATTGAAAATTATTCAAATGAAACCACCATCCATTTTCTTGTTTGCACCTAGTGTATCCATTTTACATGATTTACTATGTCAAATATGATGATGTGTTTCTGTTTAGTTTGCTCGGTGTCTACATACCAAACTGATCTAAATTATATCACTACTGCAATCAAGAGTGCATCGTACTATGTACAATATGGTCAACTCACAGCATGTGCAATGCATATCGACTTGAAAACTGAACTTGGCCTCTTTCCATCATACTCTTAATCAGCGAAATACAAGAATATATTCCTATTGCAGGGATTCTTGGGACTGATTGCTTTGTGTGCTTGTTTGTTTTTCAGGCTGATAGTATTTCAGGCTTTCATTCCAATACACACATTCCAGTTGTCGTTGGTGCCCAAATGAGATATGAAGTTACCGGTGATGTTCTTTACAAGGTAAAAGAATTCAAACCTTGCTTTCTGCAGAGTTGAGCAACTCCACATGACTACATCCATTGATGGAGAAATTTTTGAAGGGGATATGAACATAAGTGTATAACTTCAGTTGAGATTATTGTATTGGCTACTCTTTCAAAAGCCAAAATTAACCTTAATGTCGCTTCTAATGTGTACAGTTTTTTGTCCAATAGTGGTAAATATCTGAATGGATTTTGAAGTTGGGTGGGGTAGCTTAATCTGGTCTGACGAAGATATTTAATGCTAAACTGTTTTCTGTTGCTATTATTTTTTTTTGCGTTGTGGATGCTAAACTATGAATGTTGAATCTTTGGGAACTATGCTACTTTCTTTTTTCTTCTAGTCAAATTTTGTGATGGATTCATGTCGAAGAGTGTGGTGGCATTTTACAGAAGCTGTATCGTATGCTTCCTTGTTTTCTCATTTTGACTCCATTAAGTGAAGCTGCATCAAAGCTAACCATAAATCCTAATCCTGAAACAGCAAATTGCGACATCCTTTATGGACATCATAAATTCTTCTCACAGCTATGCAACTGGAGGGACATCCTTCGGCGAATTCTGGTAATATAACTAAGCATGTAAATTGCCAAATTGAGTACACTAATACAATTCCGATACTAGATTGCCGTAGTTATCTTTGGCACATGAGTTTATACCCTTCTTCTCTTTTCAGGTCCGATCCAAAGCGTTTAGCTGCAACTCTGAGTACTGAGAACGCGGAATCCTGCACTACCTACAACATGCTCAAGGTTTACAATTATCAAACAATTCTTTCGAACATATACTTTATCTTTCCGAAATGTGTCATATGTAGGTGGTATGCAGGTTTCCCGCAACCTATTCAGATGGACAAAGGAAACATCATATGCAGACTACTATGAGAGGGCGCTGATAAATGGTGTGCTAAGCATCCAGAGAGGGACGGATCCCGGTGTGATGATTTACATGCTCCCGCAGGCCCCTGGACATTCTAAAGCAGTGAGCTATCATGGTTGGGGAACAAAGTATGATTCATTCTGGTGCTGTTATGGGACAGGTAACATGAAAAACTTCTGAGTACTGTTCATTGTTGGCATCACTGCCTTCATGTGTAAATCAAGCAATTGCAGCATTTTCCTTATTTTGACTACTATGTCTTATCTCCTTTTGCTTTCTGTTAAGCTGTCTAATTTATAATTCAAACTTACAAAGTTCTTGTGGATTTTCTATTTTTGCACTTGCAGGGATAGAATCATTTTCGAAACTTGGCGATTCCATTTACTTTGAAGAGAAAGGAGCTACACCAGCACTCAGCATCATTCAGTATATCCCAAGTACTTTCAACTGGAAAACAGCTGGGCTTACTGTTACTCAACAACTCAAACCCCTCAGCTCTTCAGACCTGCATCTACAAGTTTCTCTCTCCATTTCCGTGAAGGTAATTATTTTCAAGTTTTTTAATTGAAATTTATATTAAGTCATGAGAACTTAACTTAATTTTTTTCTGTTTGTGCAGACGAATGGTCAGTCTGCCACATTGAATGTGAGAATACCAACATGGTCATCTGCCAATGGTTCAAAAGCAACTTTAAATGACAAAGACTTGGGATTAGTGACTCCAGGTATAATCATTTGAACGTGTGAATCTCGTAAATATCATTTCAGTTATCACCAGTAATTTTGGAAACAAGTGTTTTATTGACCTTATAATGGCAGGGTCTCTGCTCTCAGTCACCAAACAGTGGAACTCAGGCGATTACTTATCACTGCAATTCCCCATTGGCCTGAGGACCGAAGCAATAAAAGGTCAACAATTTAGGAAATTTTAACTAGTACGAAATATGCACATCCATATAATTCAGATGGAAGTAGCAGCTACTCCCTCTGTTCACTAATGTAAGACCTTCTAGATATTTCAAAGTAGACTATATTCGGACTAAAATGGATGAACCTAAACAATAGAACATGTCTAAATACATACATTTCTAAAAAAAGCTTTTAGGTCTTACATTAGTGAGCGGAGGGAGTAATATTTTAACTGCACAGTAAAGGCACAAAAAATTCCATGTCAACAGATGATTACAATAAAATATGCAAGCTAGCAGTGGACGTATTTTTATTTCGCCTACACTTCCCTATGCAAACTACTGTGATTTACTTTAGCTAGAATCTCCAATCAGTTATTAATTGGTAACTATGCCTCAGATGATCGGCCAGAGTATGCATCTCTTCAAGCAATCCTATTCGGGCCATTCGTTCTTGCTGGTCTTTCCTCCGGTGATTGGGATGCAAAAGCCGGCAGTACAGTTTCAGAGTGGATCGCTGCAGTACCTTCATCATACAACACACAACTGATGACCTTCACACAAGAATCAAGTGGCAAGACATTCGTTCTGTCAAGCTCAAATGGCACCCTGACAATGCAAGAACGACCTGCAGTTGACGGCACAGATACCGCCATCCATGCTACCTTCAGGGTGCACCCTCATGACTCAACAAGGCTGCACGACAACCATGGCAGAACCCTGAAAGCCACCTCTGTGCAGATCGAACCTTTTGACCTGCCAGGAACGGTGATCACCACCAACCTTACCTTGTCTGCACAGATGAGCTCTGATTCCTTCTTCAACATAGTACCTGGGCTGGATGGAAAGCCAAACTCAATTTCTCTCGAGCTCGGGACCAAACCAGGATGCTTCTTGGCGTCTGGAGCAGATTACTCTGCTGGGATAAAAATCCAGGTCAGCTGCAAGAGTTCTCTCCAGAGCATCGGCGGGATACTTGAGCAGGCAGCGAGCTTTGCACAGGCTACTCCGCTGAGGCAGTATCATCCGATAAGCTTCGTCTCGAAGGGGGTGAGGAGGAACTTCCTCCTGGAGCCGTTGTACAGCTTGAGGGACGAATTCTACACGGTTTACTTCAATCTTGGGGCCTGACCTTGCAGGCTTACTTACTCCTTAGTACAATTAAACAGTCCAGAGAAATAACACATGATGTCTTTTTTCTCATATACTGTACAACACGCAGGAATGATTTGTTTCTTGTGAAATCTTATGAAATTACAATTGAGTGCAATACTGTCGTTTCTTCAGCTGAGTTAGCTACTTCTGATTGTGTAAAATACTATTGTCTGAAAGGTGAAGGAAATATAAGCTGTTGAAGACATGATATCTATTTTTCCATCTTCTGTATGTTGCTAACTGAAGATGCTGCTAGTATTGTTTACTGCATACCGAGGCATATATGCTGCAGTAGGTGCTTTAGTTTATTGTGGTAATGGATACATAGTCAGAGCAAGTAACAACTCCTAATCTTCCCAATTAACTACTGGGAAGAGTTGCAAAGCCTGGGATCCTATCCACTCTCATAAACAACGCAGAAGAATCTCAGCTATCAGTCAGTGCCTGTATTGTTTAACACATCTTGTGCTCACAATCCGGCAAAAGAGTTGATCAATGTGCACATCATCTCAACAGAGACCTAACCACAAATCAAGCTAAAGAAAATTCAACACCTGGAAAGAATAATTTGGGATTACTAATTGGCTTCTTTCCAAAGAGACAATCATGCCAAAACAGCTCATACAGATTTGAACCCATGTGTTGTAATCGTGTAAAGATACTGGGGGCAAGATTCAAGATTGAATTGTCCCCTTGGATCAGAATGTACAAGCAAAAATGAATTTCAGTATAATACTTCCTCCGATTCATATTACTTGTTGCAGAAATATATGTATCTAGACATGTTTTAGTATATATATCGGAGAGAGTACCAAATTATTGTACTATATGTTATAAAAAAGTGTAGAGAGGGAGAAGGTACATAAAAAAACACGATTTCTAAGGTAGAAAAGAGGCATCCACCTGTCATTGAGAACAGCAAATCCCGGAATTAGCAGGTCGGTATGCGAAGAGAAGTCTTTCGGTATTGAATCCGCGAGGTTGATAAAATAATTGGCCCTTCCTTCTTATAGCAAGAAAATCCAATCTCCTCCTCATACGAACCTACCTCCATGACTTTCATGTCAAACTGAAAGGAGTTCCCTTGCATTACCCATAGCATGCACATTTGTGCTCACAATACATCTTAGCGCCATTTGCTACTGTGATTTTCATAGGTTTATACAGAGTTGAGTCGTAACCAGCAGCCAAGTGAACAAAGCCAGCCACAGTAAACAAGCTGATTCCTGCTTCAAATTATAACTTTTCCAATACAGAACTTCACAATCTGGTGACCAGGCACGAGATTCTTAGATCGATCAGCATACCCAGTAAACAAGCTGAATCCTGCTTCAAACTAAAAATATTCCAATACAGAACTTCGCAATTTGGTGACCAGGCACAAGATTCTTAGTTTCGATAGCTTGGCATGTCAACATGCAGGTGTATTTGCTTCAATTATAATCAATTGAACAATAAGAACCAGTACAAAAAGAAAGAGGGTAGAGTAATGACACGACAAACATAACCATTTTCCATTCCTCAACGATTTTATGTCTAGTTAAGAAGACAGCTAAGAAAGTGAGAATGAAATATGCAAAATGAACTCGTAGACAATATGATGAACCATTGCTGATTACTCTTACTGATTGAAATTTAACACGCATGGGACAGTAGTACATTACAGAGCTAGCTAAATTGGAAGCCACAATACTGACCAAGAAACCACCATGAATTAAGTTACACAACATGCAAACCAATCGGAACGACTGAGAGAGGATGAGTTCTTGCAGCTGCCAAGATATGCAGTGTGCACCACAATGCTGAACAATTTAGGAAATGTAGCAGCGAACAAGACAAGTACAAGGATGGTGCCGCGAAGAGGGATGATGAAACTTCGCAGACCGCAGCCATTTCTTCTTCCCCAGCAGGCCACTTAGATCTTGTCGAGCTTCTCTGCCTTCACCACTGGATTGGCCTTGGCGATGGCATCCCTGGCTGCAGTCCGGTAGTCGAACTGGCAGTCATGCTTGTCGGAATAGCGGTGCAGTGAACAGAACATGTTGCCGCACCGGCAGTTGAATCCTGTCAGCCCAACCCTCTTCCTGCAAGTAGAGCACCGGTTTGGGCCCTCCTTCCTCTTGGGGCTCACAACAACAGCCTCACTGGTGCCCACAACATCGGCAGGTTGAGGCTGCACAACGAGCTCCTTCGCATCCACTTGAGCAACCGCCACCTCCACGTTTGCAGCTACAGCAGCAACAACAGGTCCTTTCCCACCGTCGACACCGTTGACAATACTGTCAAAGGAGGAAGCGGCCAGCTTGGCCTGCTCCTCCTTCATGACCATCTCCTTGTGGCACTTGGAGCACATGTTCATGGTTGCCGCGCTACCAAAGAAGCCGCAGTTGTTGACACATAGGATTGGGCCCTCCGGCTGCTGGCAACCTGCCTCCTTGTGCTCCATCTGGCCTAACTGTAAGCTGCACACAAAACAAACAATGCAAACATCAGTGCCAAAAGAGGAAGTAACAATTGCAACCTTTTGATAATAGGCGCAAAACAAAATCGAGCTGCACGATATAACCTAACGGGCGTTAGGTAGTTACAGTTCCATCAAAGAACTATACTTCGAATCATAACTTTCAGAAACAAACAATCGTCGGTGCGGGGAGTTCTCCACTTGATGAACCGAGATCCTGATTTCCAGGAAACCACTATGCCAGAAGCGACTTCTTCCTAACAGCTGCTGCCAATCATACCCACTTACTATTTTCATTTCACCGACACTCTATAGAGGAAGAACAGGGGGCACCGGATTCAAATCTCGAAAACACACAAAAAATATAGCGAGATGGTAAATCGAACACAGCGCACCCCAAATCCGCCGCATGATTCAACTAATCCAAACAATTACAATTTGAAAAAAGGTAAATCTAATCATTTGACCCAAGGGAAACACAACACGCAAAGACTTTCTACCCGACAGGGACCAACCACCAAACCGGGCCACGAACATCCCGAAATACGCCGCCCTCCCGTCGATCCCTTCACAGGGCGAAACAGCCACCGAACAAACCGCCCGAAACTCCCTTTCCGAGAGCAAAACCCAGGCGGATCGACCACGCGACGGCGAATCGAGCCCCGAACCAGACAGATCAAACAAGCCAAGGGGAGATGAACAAAGGGAGAGAACCCTAACCCTGTAACGCGGCGGCGGCGGCGGGGGGTCAGGAGGACGAGGGAGGAGGCGTGCGGGGATTGGGAATCGCGAGGAGCTCGGCTCGATTGGAGGCGTCACCAGGGGGAGAGGACCGGGAGGTGGGGGAGAGAGAGATAAAAGAGGGGGTGGGCGGAGGCGCCCATGAGAAAGTACGGGTTTGCCCCTCCAACTTGCGTGGATTCCGTCTACGTGCAGGATCTTCGCCGTCGGATCTTGGTGGGGTTGGCAGGTGGGCGGCTGGGATCGCAGAGGGTGCGGTTTTGCATACAGGTCCCTGGGAGATGGGCGGCTCCTAAAGGAAGGCTTTTCTTTCTTGTTGGGGAAGGAGGAGGATCGCGTCGCTTTCTCATCTTTATGGTGTGAATGGATACTTGCTCTCTTTCATCCTGCTGCTGTCGTTTGTTACGTTTGCTTCTTTTTTGAGTTGTGGACTATATTGTGTTATTATTGCTTTTTAGCAAGAGTGAGGGAAGAAAACCGTGTTATGTGAGTAAGAGCACGTCAACTTATTCGGAGTTCTCGGCCAAAGTCCGGTGCTAAATAGGTTCGGACCGATATAACTTTTGGTTTAGAAACGCAATTTTTTAGTCGTGTTTTCAAGCCGAGTTTCTGTGTTTGACCAAATTTCATTTAAACTCGGCAAATTTTGGGGGAATATCGGCGATTTTTATTAATAATGGACGAATTCTTATATCAAATTCGGGCGAACATCCGAATTTTGACTTTATTAGGCTAAAAAACTAAAAAAAACTTAGAAACGGCCAAGGCCAAGGCTGATGCCGATGCCGATGCCGGCAGACGCCGCTCGCACGCCAAAGTTACGGTAGAAGCATGTGTAGTCGGGGTCCGTCTTGCCGTCTTCGTCCGGCCTGGCGCTCGGCCTCCTCCTTGTGGTGTCGAACTTTGTTGGTCTTCTCGTGCTCCCAGTCCGTCCTAGACCAAGCAAGGAGGTCCGGCTCCGGCATCGGCGGCGACATGTCCTGCAAAGAGCGCTCCATCTCCATCTTGATGGCGAAGGAGTCCTCGTTGACGGGGACCGTCCGGTCCGCCGGCTTCGGCTTCGGCTGGTGATGAGTCCAAAATTGAAGCATATTTACCTTTTGTTTTTGCATATATAGAGTAGGGACATTTGTATTTCACTGCGTTTGCACGCATCTTTTTGTCTTTATTTTAACAGGATCCCGAATCATTAAGTTCTATATAAACATATCAATTAGAGCTATCATATTTATGTTATAATATGATATTTTTAAGTGATAAAAGTCATTTTATGGATTTGCCTTCGCACCTAGGGAAAATGCCAACCGAGGGAAGCAATCAAGACTGATATGACCGGTGTACAGTGAGCCACTTTGTCACCGCCGCATACCATATGTCACCGGATTCGCCTCGTCAAATACTTTCTTCTGGAAAAGATGGAAGAGAGATCCGACATTCACAGTCACCAGAAACCACAAAAAAACACATCTAAAAAGGGATCTGAAGGAGAAACTTGACTGGGTAAAATCCCTGCTGATTTACGGATCATTAGAGGATAATGCATCATCCCCTTCATCATAAACTGTTGCATCTACATCATCACCATTATCCCCATCTTTTATCTATTAGATCTTGTTATAATTCCAGATTCAATGGTTTGCACTAGATATATTTGGTACTTTTATCCATTCATTTGATTATGATGATGTTGTTGATTGCTTCCATGTGTGAGTAGTTCCTTTATTCTTGGGAAGATGGAGAAACCCTAGCACTATTATGAATTTGCAATAAAGATGATCTATTATTGTGTCCATATGACTTGTCGATCTATGATAGATTTATGATTTGTGTTTGATCTCTCTCTTTAGATGGTATGTGAAGTCGACCATATACCACTTGCCCTTGGGACCAAAGGGAGGGAGAAATCCTTTGGACGTGCTTTGGGATCGTACCCGAAATGGCCCCGTGACATATTGGCGTCGGCTTGTGACCTACACGGTCAAAGGAGGAATAAAGAGGGACTCCCTAAGCTAATTACGATATCCACGGGGAATCCCTTAATTGTGATGGTTTGTATGGGTGACTGCTCTCAGACATTGCAGTGGTTATTTAGATGTGACCTCACTCTTGGCTCAACAAAGTTACCTCCTACGAGACACCTTATTATGGAGCTCTCTCTCCATACATCTCATGACACAAGAAGTATGTTATCTTAAATTATTAATGATGACAATATCATGCTAGAGGTGTATCCTACATCCCCGAGAATGTTTTAGACCTATTGAGTTCAACCACGCTTTCACACAATCTTTTTACTTACTTTCTTTTAATTATTTTAATTACTTTTCTGCACACAACCAAAAACCTTTCAAACACCATTTACTTGAGATCAAAGGCAACTTACAAGTATCCTTTGGTAGATAGTGACGAGGAGCATTAAGACCTTTACCAATTGCTCTTTGTGGGTTCGATAACTTTACTTCGAAACTCGCTACAATTGATATGTGCACTTGCAGTCATCAAGCTATTTTCTAGCATCGTTGCCGGGGAGCTAAGCGCTTTTGGTCTTTGTTCTTAGTTGCTTATTTTTCTACTTGTTTTACTAAAGTTGCTTACTAGTTTCAGGTAAGCACCATGACTATACTCGGACTGATGAATCAGCTCGATGCTACTAAATACCTTGGGAAGTTCAATAGAGGACTTGTTAAGGAATTTCCGAGTGGGAGCGAACCAGAATACGAGGTCAATCCTCGCTTTATCACTATTATTAAAGAAAAAAATTGCAGGAGATGATCCATATGAGAATCCTTACACTCATTTAATACATTTTACCGAGCTATGTTAGACTCTTAAATTGAGAGGCTATTATGGTAATGAATTGAAACTTAAAACTAGTCCCACCCCAAACCCTAAACCTAAACTACCCAATACCCTACCTTCCTCACAATCACCGCCGCATGCGACGCACGCCACGCGGTGCGCGCGTGATCCGTACCTGCCCCGCGTGTACTGCTACCGCCTTACACCCCTGCCCACATGCGCGCATGGCACCCATCACGACCGCGTCGCTCCACTCACTCCTACTGACCTCACCCGCTACGCTACACGTGACTGGACGTCACAACCCAGCGACCGACTCGATCGCGAGCCACCAACTCCCTCGACCCCGCCCGAGCCTGGCCTCACCATCGCGACGTGCCCCACCCTGCGGACCGTGTCTCTTCCCCTGTCCTCGATTCCCTCGCGAGCATCTTGCCCAGCAACCCCCACCGACATCGTTGCGTGTCGCCGCCCTCTACCGCTCGCGTCGCCTTGCTGCCCCGCCGCCGCGTGAGTTGCCGTCGCCAGCACCTCCCAGGGCCGCAAGCTCCCGCGCCCGGGCCGCCTCTCCGTTTTCCCCTTCGCCAACCGATTGGCGCCGCCGACCTCGGCAACCCGGCCATGCGAGCCGCCACCTCCCCGCTCGTCCTCAACCGTGGTCGTCCCGTGAGCCTCTGCCGCCGCCGGATGAACTCACCCTCGCTTCCAGCGTCTGCACGCGTCGCCTGGCCCCTGACCCCGCCGCAGCGAGGCAAGCGCCGCCCTACTCGTCGCCCTCCCGCGGGCGTCGCTCGCTGCACCTCGCCCACCTTGGCCGCCTCGGCCTACCCCGAGCTAGCCATGGATGTCGCGACCTTTCCTGCCCTCTGGCCTTCCGCCCCGACACCAGTGACTCACCCCAACCGCGCCCTTCCACCTGCAAAACTCCTCCAGTCGTCGACCTCGTCTCCGCCATATGCCTAACTGACGCCTTCCTCTGCTTCAGTGCCTTGCTAGCCTCAGGTTCCCTGACGACCACGCGTGCGCGTCTCCCGCGCCCGCAGGTGCGAGGTTCCCTACCATGTATCTGTCTACTGACCCGGCAAACCCCTGTTTTTCCGTGTGCTAGTTTCAGTTGGGAACATCCAGTGCTTTGACGCCTTCCTTTATGATATGGTGATTCAGTGGCTCTTTTGACTTGGATTCCTAGTGGTGGCTTGCAAACACTGAGATGTTGTGCTACGATGAAGTATATGTGGTGAATGTTAAAACCCCGAGTTCTCCGTCGTGGATTCCGGAGCCCTAAACCCGAAGGTCATCGACATGGAATGTCGAGGACTCTTACATGGACCATATGGTGCTACACCCAAGGCTTCCGGCGTGGAAACACAAGCCCTCCTTTAGGGATCCGATGGCCAAGACCCCGAAGACCCCGTTCCCAGAGTCCTAAGTCCGATCTTAGCGAACCTGTACCCTTCAGACCATCAATATATTTCTTCATGGAACCGAAGACCTGACCCCGTCGAACACCCTCGGAACCCCAAGATCGCCGATACACCATGTGTGACCCCTTTGTCTGAGACCCCTGTTTTTATAAATGACATATACTTGTGCATATAAATTGTTCATTCTCGCATACATATTATTTTGTTGGGGGGTATTTTGTCGACTCACCTAATAGTTAAATATGCACTAGTAGAAAAAGGCTTATCCATAGGGCCCATACCCGTGGCACACGTAGGAAGGGTGCCCCACGGGTACTTATCCATGGTGCACGAGGTGGTCAGTGCGCCACTGACCTGCACATAACTGTGGCGCACGACAAGATCAATGCGCCATGATGACCCACGAGTATAGGGGGTGTATCGCAGTACTTTCGATAAATAGGAGTGTCGATCCCAACGAGGAGCAGAAGGTGTTGACTAGTGGTATTGTCACATCCCAAGATTTTCCAAATCTTGTAATGTGAAAAATAAATAAACAAAATAAATTTTGTTGAAAATCAGGGTGAAAAGAAACTTTTGTTTCTAAAAGGAAACTTAAAATCCCATCTTGAACAAACTTTGGTAAAGTTTGAATCTAACAAAAATCCAAATCAAGGGAAATGCATTCCCCAATGAATGTATCTGGAAATTTGAACACTTGGAAAATAATCCAAAACCCTAAACCCTATTGGAATAAAATCATTTCCAAGTTATCTCCAAATCCATGGATTTGATCCATATAAAAATTTGCCAACAAACATTCACAAATGATCAAGAAAGACAAATAGAAATAATATAAGACCATATAAATTGGTTTCACTTAAGTTGGGACCATGGATAAAATCTTATGAATTTATTAAGATAAGAAATTGAATTCCCAAAGTTAATAAAGAACCTATCTAGAAACCCATATCAATTGGTGAACAAATAATCCTAAAAATATATTTAAAGGATAAACAAATCTCAAATAAGGTTTCACAAATTGGAATCACCAAGTTTGGATCTCTAAATAAAAAGATATGGATTTTATAAGACAAAGAAAGAAATATTAAATAAAGATTATTCAAAGACCAAATCAAATCTTGGCCTAATCCATTAAGTAAATGGAATGATTATAATCCCAATCCAAATAAAATAAAAGGATAAAGAATATTCCAAATAAAATAAAATGGCAATAACCATTATATCCCTATTTTAATAAAGACAAATCTCTAAATAAGATTACATGAGAAAATGATATTTGGAATTTACCCAAGTGGAATAAAAGTTGTTTAATCAACTTAAATAAAATAAAACCCCCAAATAAAAATTTGGGAATTAAAACTTTATTAAATTCCATTGGAACTAAAACAAATATCCAATCTTAAATGATTAATAAATCCTATTAAAAGCTTTTCCAAATCCTCTTAAATTTGTGAATTATTTGGCACCCTTTTTAGTAAACAAAACCTACTGAAAAGGTTTGGAAAGTTTAAAAGAATTTAAATAGTATTTAAAACATTATTAAAACCTATTTGATTTAATACAAGGACCTACTTTAATAATTAAAAAGACCAAAAAAGGAATAAAGTAAATTCCAGAATTTGACATCTGATTGTACTGCTAATCAGTATTTAAATATTCACAAACTTTGGCAAAAGTTTGAAATCAAAGGAGTGTTTGAATTAGCCATACAAAATCAAAACAGAATAAAAGAAAGAGAAAAAGAAAAGCATTCAGAACAGAAAAAAATAAGAAAAGGACCCAGCCCAGTCAAGGCCCAGTTAGCCCAGCTCCTCTCCTCCCCGCAGAAAACGATTCGCACCCGCATTTTAACCCGCGAAGACACTGACTGGTGGACCCTATTTCCTCTCTCTCTCTCATGCTGCCAAGCGGACCCCACCGCCAGCTCACCTCGTCGTCAACCTGCGACCAGTTCTTCCCCCGTTCCTGCCGTTGATTCCTCCGATTAAATTCGCTGTAACGCTGCGTTTATTCCTCGCCGTGATCACGCCCATTTAATCGCCTCTGTCTCCCCTCCATTTCCCCTCTGTCGCCCCCCCTTAGCGTGCCCCCAGGCCGCCCAATTCTTCTCCGCACCATCCTCTGTCCGACGATGTTCCGACGACGATTCCAACAGCCCCTCACCGCCCCTCGCCTCCTCGATCACGCGAACATGTTCCCCAGGCCCCTGCGCGTCTCCCAGTAGCCTTGTCTTGCCACCGCTTGCACCCCAACGTCGGCTACGACCATGTCTGAACAGCGCCACCGTCGGCCTCAACTCCGGCAAGCTTCCCTGGTGAGCGCAGACTTCCCCTCGCCCTCTTTCTGATACTCTCTTGTTTGCCGCTCGCGTACGAAGCTAACCATGTATTCCGTTTGCTTCCTCGTGAACCGCAGCGTCGCCCTCGACGACCTCCAGAGCCGACGCGCCCGGCGGCTCCGGCGACGATTCTTGTCACTGCGGCGCCTCGAAAATCTCAACACGTTGAGCATCGCCGTGACCTCCTGAACCCGGTGAGCATCTCCCCTTCCTTCCTCACATCCTGTAGCGTCGCCACCATCGCCGTCTGACAGCTCCGCCGCCAGTCGCCGCCGCCAGCGCCGCCAGCATTTGGTCAAACACACAGCAGCCGTCCGATCCAGATCCGAGGCACGCGATAGTTTCACTTAAAGAGAAAGGGTATACAATCTGATCCGTGCGATTCAGTTAGATCCAACGCCTCACAGCACGCGATCCACGCGAATCGTTTTCGTCGAATAGAAATAAGACACGTGGCCAGACTCTGATTATAAAAACAGATTTGAATCTATTAGATAAGAGATTTTGTAAATTCCATAACTTTTGATCTACACGTCCAAAGTTTGCAAACTTTATATCAATGGATTCAGAAAAGCAAGCCCTAGCCAACCATGCCATTTGTTTAGTAAAAAGCTTCTGTTAAAATGTTTGTTTTTGCAGAAACTTATGTATACTTGTTTAGGATATAAAAATTACTCGAAAATTATTTTGAGGATAAAATATTTTGCAAATAGTGTGTTTTGAACCTACTGACCATAGGAAACACTTTGTGGTTTCAAAAATGTATTTGGTGAAACAAAAGAATGAATCTTTGATTTAAAACCATTTCTAGTCATATAAAAAGAAGGTTTATTTATTAAAAATGGTTTTGGAAGAAAACCTTTGGGAAATGTTTTGTTTTAAACTCTATGACCCTAAACACAAAGTTTTATGGTTTGAAAACATATTTTGTGAACCCTATAGATTAACACCTTATTAAAAACATTTCTACACCACATAAAATGATACCTTGTTTTAAAAATGGTTTATAAAGTGAACCCTTTTGCAAATGACTTTGCCACTCTATAAAATGACCATTAGGTGCTTTCAAATGTTTGTGAACCATTAGAAACCACTTTCTCAAATAAAACAATGTTTGGCATGCTTGCATGCATTGCTTTGTTTTTATTATTTTATGTGATGTTTTGCTTGAATGGTAGATTGAAATATTGTTTGCTTGATTGAATTGTAGTGACTTGAAGTGTGTTAACATTGCAAAGATCAAGGAGTGAACTTATACCCTCTACCAAAAAGTCAAGTGATGCTTCATACTTTTGTCCCACTATTTTCACTATGCATTAGTGATATTTCTAAGTAGGACTTGCATGGAATTTTGCTAAGTATAAACTATGCTATGGGAAATCCTAGTAGATGAAACCTTAGTAGAAATTTCCTAAGTTAAGATTCCTATTACTATCATGCTTAGCTTATCTAGTAGAAAACAAGGGTGGAATATATATTCATGCTGTGGAAAAATTTCTAAGTCTGAGGACTTGTGTTTTGTTTAATAAAACAACTAAGTGAATGAATCACCTGGGTGGAAAGGGACTTGCTTGGTGGTTTTTGGTTGAGTGGTTACACAAGGCCCATTTTTATGGTTTACCTTGTGTATCTCACTTGTGGATGGCCACCCAGGAACAAAGAGATTTGAGATGTCAAATGTTGAGAAGCTTTAAGTGCAACCACTTGGCAATATGGGCTCTGCCTGGATCATATAGGTTGCAATAAATTAGCCAAATGGATAGTTGGTGGTAGGGGTTTGATAGGTTGGAGCGCCTCCATTTTGGTCTAAGGGAAGGCTTCTGAAAGATCTTGTCTTGGGAAGCCAAGTCTTGTGGGGAAAGTGCACCACCTCTGCAGAGTGTAAAATCTAAGTACTTAGCCATGTCCCTGGTAAAGGACAATTTGAGCATCAAGACATGGAAGATATCAAGAATCTCATCATCCAAATTTCTAAGATAAAAACTTGTGGTTGAACAAGGGTTAAAGGATCTTCAATCTTTGATTGGTAGATGCCTTGGGTTATTTTTGTCAAGCAAAAACTTAGTGTTTTCAAATGATAAGGAAAAATCTATTTTTGAGCAATGCAAGCCTCAACTCCACTTTGCCAAATGCATATAGATGATAGACTCCCCTATACTACCCTAGTATCACTTGCCAATACAATTCAAATGTATTGACCCTTGTGGCTGTAACTTGTTATGTTGCAGGTTTGTTTGATGTTAGGAAAGTTTGACGATTAGGATTACAAAGTCTACAACCAACATGTCTGCCTGTGGCACTTTGAAGATGAAGGACCCCATGCTTATAGTTATTCTGCTGCATTGTAATGTAATAGCCAAATGAGCTATGTAAGATGTAATAAATTATGTTATTCCTGGTTATAAAGTTGTATTATGACCTTTGTTCCTTGATATTACATCTTAACTGTGGATGCTAGCTATTGATCCAGGGACTAGCATTGTAAACACAGGGATCTCTGCCTTATCAAAGGTTGGGAACCTTACAGGTATGGAGAAGGAAATCTCTCTAAATACTTAGCAAGCGGATTTTTAGGGGTTTTCTGATAAAGCAACAAAACAAAGTGCAAGTAATAAAGACAACGAACAACTGCAACAAGTGGCCCAATCCTTTCTTAGCAAAGGACAAGCCGGTGGAAATACTTATAAGGACCAAACGTTCTCGAGGACACATGGGAATTCTGTCAAGTGCATTCGCTTCAAATAGCTAAGTACTCTTCTTTGGTGTTGTAAATGTTGTCTGGGTGAACCTGTGCTAATGTACCAACCTTACTTGGACTAATACATACTTGTGATTAAACCCCCTGCAAGCATCCGCAACTACAGGAAAGTAATTAAGATATAAACCTAACCACAGCCTTAAACTCTGAGATCCTACACTCCCTTGTGCAAAGGTGTCCTAACAGGGGTTCAGGTTTCTGTCACTCTGGCAACCCCAGAATTAGTAGCCAAATACACAATGCATTCCCCTAGGCCCATAAATGGTGAAGTATCATGTAGTCGACGTTCACATGACACCACTAGAAGAATAGCACCACAACTTAAATACTAAATCATTGAATAATAACTCAAAACAAATCCACTACTAACAACATGACTTCTCCCATGTCCTCAAGAACTAGACGAACTACTTACAAGACATCATATCAAGATCAAAGATGATATGGTGATGGATAACAATCTGAACATAAACAATAATCCAATGGTTCCACTCACAAGCATCATCTAAAATAGTAATCAACACCAGGAAAGTTTCCCCTAAGAACTAAAGCAATATCCAACAGAATTGTTACAGCGGGATGGAGTGATGATGATGGTGCTGGTGGAGATGATGGTGTGGATGATGATGATGATCCCGATGAAGCCTAGCTTGACGATGGTGTTGATGGCGATGATCTCCCCTCTCCGGGAAGGAATTTCCCTTGCAGAAATCTGTCTGCCGGAGAGATCTTTCTCTCTCAGTGTTTTCCACCCCGCAGAGGCGGCGAAAATCTTTTTGTGGTCGCTCCCCTGGTATTAGGGTTCCGTGAGGAAGATATAAGCGAGAGGGCAGAGTCGGAAGCCGGCCAGGTGGGCCACACCTGCCCTAGGCGCGGCCCAAGGGGGACACGCGCCTAGGGGGTGGGGCCCCTATGGCCCAGCTACGCCTCCCCTTCTGGCTTCCTCCGTATTTTGGAAAATATATTTTTCTAATATTTTTCTGGTATTTTCTGATCTTCGTGAAATTGCATCAAAACACCTCCTTTTCCATCAGAATCCTGACTCCGGCAGTCCATCCTCCAAGAATCATCCAACATGCAAAAACAGTGGAAAATACATAAGTAATACCTCATAATAAGACATATATCAATGAATAGAGGCAAATTATGATATAGAATGGTGATGCAAATTGGACGTATCAACTCCCCCCAAGCTTAGTCGTTTGCTTGTCCCCAAGCGAAAACTGAGCTCAGTAAACATGTCCACAGGTTTATGAGTGAAGTGTCGATAAAATAATACAGATAAGAAGCATCACACTTACCATTACACAACTCATAGAAGAAAGCAACTCACCATTATATAACTTAGCTTGCAACAAGTACAGGAGTCACAATAGGGATGCATAAAGATAAATCATAATTGGAATTGGCAAACTCTTGTTCATGGTCAGAGAACAGCTGGCAAACAGTTTCACAAAAACTTTTGAAGAAGTTTTATAACAGGAGCACTCTTTGCTAAAAAAGGGTTTTCACAATGAAGGCTTTCAAAGTAATACTCAATAGATAAGAGTTTTGTGCAAACAAGGAAGATAAAGAACATGATTGAATAAATCACCATATGAATGCTTGCAACACAACAACTCAAATTCTTGCTGGAGACAGAGAGGAAGTAGGTTCACTGGCTCAACTTGGAAATAAAAGAAAGGTCCCTTCATAGAGGGAATCATGGATTTCAAGTCATAAAGAGATCCCAAAAGATTATGGTACTTACTAGCTTTGATTCCTCATTTCCCCTATCATAGGCATCTTGAGATGATTAAGATCAAAGTGCACAAAGACAGAGTATATGCTTGACGAAATATAAGTTGGCAATCTCATGTCCCTTGAGTACGAGGGCCACTCCTCATGCTACTCAACTTTGGTTACCTGTAAGTTCTTGACATTGTAACTATATGCGTATCATAGAGAACCGCCAACGGGGTACCCCTTGCACATGGTACAGGAGCTATCCTATAACCAAAATGACAAGGCAAGCAGACAATGAGCATCTCAGCGATATTTTTATTGACTATGTGCATAGATTTTTATTGAGGATGCTTCACAGAATGCTCACTATGGTGATGCTGCAAGTTTCCACCATGATTAGGCATGGCTAGGCTAGCGGTCCAGGTGTTTCTCTAACACACATACATCACTCCATGGACTCACAAGTTCCCTCTTTATTTCACACCGACGACATCCGCAAACAAAAGAGCATGATATCAACTGTGTACAACGTACAAGTGCAATGTTGAAACCGTTCCCCGTGACAACACGGTTCTGCTAATTCCAACGTATAGATGCAAGCATATACAACTTCGATGACACAATGGTTCAAGTCTATTAGGGGCAAGGAAATAAGGTGTGCCATCAAGTTCGTGAGAGCTTTACTAACTAGTTTTCACATAACAAAATACTTTTTAATTCGAAAGATAGATGAAACTTGAGAATTTGCTTGGAATAGAAATTGCTAATAGGTAGATATGGTGGACACAGATGGCACAGGTTTTGGTTCAAAGGGATTGGAAACATGAGAAGTACGCCTTCTCAAAAACAAGTTTTTGGCTAGCAAGGCTGGGAAGCAAGCAAAAGAGTTGAAAGCAACAAGAAAACCTACAAGTGATAAAGCCAAACATGCAATCTTCCTTGAAGACACAAAAGATCTTAAATAAAGAATACTAAGCTTATGAGCCAACAAGAAAGAAAATAAATTATACAAAATACCTGTAAGCTTTTTTCTCTTTTCCTCTCAAACCTCAAAAAGTGTTGGTACTGACTAGAACTTGGTTTGCCAAAATCAATTTAGATTTACTTGATGCTCCCAAAGTGATGCCAATACTGAACAACAAGATCCATCATATAATAGAGATTGCAAACTAAAATAAGATGTGCAAAAAGAAAAAGATGAAGCTTCTCATTAATATTCCATAAAGGCACTCACACCAAGGGATACATAGATAATCAACTAAAGGAGAGATACTTCCACATGCAAACCAAACTATAAAATAACCTCTCTACCAAAGATATGAATCCACTAAACAGGTAAAAGATAAAAGATATGGTGATACCGTGGCACTCCCCCAAGCTTGGAACAAGCCAAGGGAATGCCAAACCTGATGACGAATTACTCCTTCGGTGGTGGTGTGATGGTGCTCGACATGGCACTTCGTTGGTAACCCAAAGCGCAAGGTGTGAAGAGCACAACAACAAGTTTTCCCTCAGTTGAGACCGAGGTTATCGAATTAGAAGGAGGAAGGAAACGTCACACAGGTGTTGCAAGCAACGCGGAGACCTGCACAACACAAACTCAAGACTTTGTCCCAATGAATCAGTGAGGTTGTCAAGCTCACCGGTTTGCTGTAACAAAGGATTAAACGTATGGTGTGGAAGGTAATGGTGGTTTGCAGCAAGTAAACAAGTAACAGTGGAAGATGTATCAATGGGAAAGATTGGACCGGGGTCCATAGTTCACTAGAGGTGCTCTGTAACATCCCAAAAATATTGAACTTGGATCATCAAACTCTAAGCATCAAAATTAGGGTTAACAAAAACTTTTCTAAATAAAATTATGAAAGCATGCATATGAGTATGCATTGAATTTGAAATTCTTTTGAACCACCTTGTTTATGTGTTGCCTTGCTTGTAAAATGTTTCTTAGGTGAAATAAACATCATCTAAAACATTTCCCACACTTTTCCCAAAGACAAATAAAGCAAAACAAATAAAATAAAGGAATGGTCATTTTGACCAATTTAACTCCCATGCCTATTTTGGCTGTCTCAAACTTTCAGAACCTAACAGAAACTTTTCTGGATCTTTGCCCCCCTTGATTGTACTCATAACAAAGTATCAAGGACCACTTTGTGATCATCCAGAAACTTTCAAATGCATAGTTTAAATGGCAATTCAAAATTGAATCTTTATCATATGGGAAGATCCCACTTTTTCAAAAACCACTCAAACAAGCTCAACTTTCAAAACCCAAGCATCTGCAGACTCACCAGCACCAATCTAGCACACCCACCAAAAATCTTTTCAAAATTCAAAACTTGAATTCATGCGGCCATTTCATCAAACACTTGGCAGACACAAATCAAACAAAATCAAAACACTATAGTGTGAAGTGTTTTGAGCCTAACTGGTTCCCTATCTAGCTCACAACCATCTCAGTAGATCATCTAGCAAGATTAACCAAGCACTAGCACCACTGTGAGCTTGCCAAAACCATCAATGGTGAACAGCCAAAGCCACCCTTGCCACCCCAGTGTAGACAGTAAGCTAGGAAGGACACCAGCTGTGCCAACCTTGTCTGGGAGATCACCCATGCCTCACCGCCCCCTCTCGACTAGCCCTGCCTCGAAGACACCGACCCGGCGTGCGCCAGAGCGCCACCCTCGACCGAAGCCCACAGACCGCGCGCCGCCCTCGCCGCATGCATACACGATCACCACCGACCCAGGAGACCGCCAGACATCCCGTTCGCGCCCATTGAAGACGCCGCTCTGCCACGTAGAGCGTCGTGTTCCGCATCAACCAACCGCACACGCCTCGTCATCAGATCGTTGAGCATCGCCAGGAACACCGCACCGCCCCTACCTTCGCCCATGCCAATAGCCGTCTATACCATCACCCCCGACGAGCTCATCAGGCGCCGTCGGTCCTCGCTTCGACTATAAATAGAGGCCACCTCGGCCGAATTGAGCACACCATTCTACCCTCTCCTCACTGATCGTGCCACACCGTTCCCGAGCAAGGCGAGCAACACTTCATCGATTTCACCGAGCTCGCCTCTAGAGAAGAAGGAGCCAGCGATTGAGCCGCCCAGAGGAGCCACCGGTACCAGGAGATTCGCCGTCGTCGACTTCGTCGTTCGCCCGCCTTACCGACCCTCGCCTGCACCCCGGTGAGCCCCCAGCAACCCCCACTGGCCGTGCTAGGTTTCTGTCTCGCCGGCGTTGCCCAACGTCGATGATGACTCCCAGCCGTTGGATTAGAACCAGATCGAACGCCCCACATCGCCCCATACCGCTTCGCACCCCTATCTCACTGACGAGTGGGGACAACCACTTAAACAGCCCGCAGAAGCGCTACGCTTAGCAGGCCGACCCGTTAACTTTTCCCGCGCAACCCAGTTATTTGAATTAAACCTTTTCCATTTTAATTCAAACACACTTCTGTACCCAGTTTCAAAAATCAACCCAGGTCGATTCTGTGCACCAAATTGAATGAAACTAATTTTGTTAGAAAGGCCTTGAAATGCTGAATCCAAGCCCGTTGGATTCAAGTCATTTGGATCTGTAGATCACCCAAGGTAAAAATAACAAGGCAGAAGCTTTTCTGCATTCTAACATTTTTCAAATTTAAACCATAATATCTTTTGAGTTGATTCCAACTCTCAAAAATCACATTTAACCATACCTTTCAGAATATATAAAAATATATAGGTTTACTTACATAAATAATGTTCAAGTAATAAAAGAATGCCCCATAGGAATTTCTAGCCACTTTAATTAATTAAAATAAAAGGGTAAAACCTTATTAAATTGTGACACCACTTTTAATCATATTCCCATGGACTAAAATATGTGGTGATGACATGTGTCAACATGATCCCATGTTTGGTTTGGAGAATATTAAATCTTAAGTAGTTTTTTAATGAGTAGAAATTACTTTTCTAAAAATAAAAGGAATTAAACCAAGCCTTAATCTTGTAATGTTAGAGATGATGTTAGATCATCTATAGGACCCTTGTGTGTGATGATTGCAAGTAGTTAAGTATTGTTTGGTGATTGTGTACCTCATATTTATTCATAGACGATAGTACCGACCAAGGATATGAGGGGGAAGGAGGATTCTACGAAGAAGAAGCTGAGGAGAACTTCAGCCACTGCTCTGCACAAGTCAAGCTATTAACCTTGCAAGCTAACACTTGCAATTTAGCAAGCTTTACTACTCAAGTTGACCAATGCCAGCTACCACTTGCAAGATACCCTACTTCTGCAAGCTAATACTTGCTTGTTACCATGACCACTATATGCCTTAAGTATATGTGATCATATCCACTTGATAAACCAATCCTAGTTTTACTTGCAAGCTCCTTACTTTATTTCTTTATCAAAGCTATTACCTAGATTTGACCTAAGTGAATGGTAGATACTAGAAAGATACTTGAAGGTTGCATAAAGAGCATAAAACTTGTCCCAAGCTAGATAATCTTGATGTCATCCTAAGGCATGAGACTGAACTAAGTTAAAACTCCACTAGTTTACCACCCCTCATTAGTGCTTACCCCCACCTGTAGATTCTAGTGCTAAGCATAAAACCCGATCAACTTTAGATGGGAATACTTGGTGGAAAAATGGTTATGAAAACCTTGGAATGATGGATCATTCTATTGAAATGTTTTGGACATGTGTTTCCGAACACCTGTTGATTTTGGTGATGAAAATGTTGAGGAATGAGCCTTAGACCTTTTTAAAACTGATGGTTGTCTAGATGCGATACCATTCCAATTTTATCGTACAACCACAATACCCGAAGATTGGGTAGGGCTTGACTGGAAACTTATATACCTTAGTATTAGTTCCCTCACGGCCAAGGTCTGAGCTGAGGCTACCTTGTGAAGATTGTCCACCTGTGCAATACCCAATATGACAGTTGGTCATGGTTGGGAGGCCAAACTCACAGGAGAGGTGCTTATACTAGGGCATGTAATTGAAAGGTTAGGATTGGTTATCCGCATACTGAGTATGGTGAATTCAGGATTTGTTCCTGACGGATGTATCAAATGTTGTGGTGAAAGTGTACAATCTCTGCAGAGTGTCAAACTATTCGAATAGCCGCGTCCGCGGTTATGGACAGTTGGAGTGGCCATACTGTTCCCCCGTCAGACTTTTCAAAATGACTTGTGAAATGAATTGAGACTTTGACTTGACCACAACAGGGTTGTGATATGAAATAGAAGTTCCCATTTAGGTGTTATAAAACTTCAACTAGCATTCGTTGCTCCTAAACTGAGTAGTGATAAATCTGGGTTTTGCAAAACAACCCTAGAGCCTAGTGTCCTATTATCAAAAACCCCTTTCCCTTGTTAGTATTAGTTTGCGAGAACTTAAAGAGTACTCATGGCTTTGTCCTTGGCTATTCCCATGGCCAGACTATGAAGAGGAGTACCTGGAGGATGGACCCCAGGAAGGTTACGACAACTAGGATCATCTCCCATCGTCAGCATTGCCTGTGACCCCGAAGATGGAGCTTCGCCCATGCTACCGTTATTATTACGTATTCCGCTGCTTGATGTTGTATTAAGAACTAGATCATGAGATCCCTATTTGTGTAAGAACTTATGTACGGTTGTAATGGATGATGTACTATGGTATCCAATTATGTTATGTCTCACAAAAATGGTAATCCTGGGATTGCGATGTATGGCATAACAGGCATCTGGGATTAAAAACCCGGGTGTTGACATGCTCTCCTTAGATAAACAACATGGCATGAAGGGTAAACAAATTGTAGCAGTGCAATTGATAGGAACTGAGAAAGGCATAACAATGCAATTACTAGTCAGAAAGATCCTATGAGGTGGATTGGGCAATACAACAAGATACACATACCTCCATCCAACTGCATCTATGACTAGAAGTCCACCTTCAGGTTATCATCCGAACCCCCTCTAGTATTAAGTTGCAAGCAACAGACAACTGCTTTAAGCAAAGTGTGTAAGGTAAACAGTCCACATGTTCCTTGAATAAGAGACCGTTGTTTTCTCCCTAGTAGCAACATCACATATACAACCGAAGAGATTATTGTCACTTCCCTTGGAAACTAGAGGCATGAACCCACTATCGAGCATAAATACCCCCTCTTGGAGTCACTAGCAACAACTTGGCCAAGATAACCACTAGCAACAGAGAGCATGCAAGATCACAAACAACACAGACATGATAGAATCATAAATACAAAACCATTAATCAAACCAACATAATAATCTCAATATCCATCGGATCCCCGCAAACACAACATGCATGATTACAAATAGATTAGATCTTGATCATAAACGGAGCTCACAAGATCTATACATGAAAGCACAAAGGAGGAGATACAACCATCTAGCTACTACATGGACCCATAGTCCAAGGTGGAACTACTCACGCATCATACCAGAGAGAAGGCCTCCAGGATGATCTCCCCTCCGGTAGGGTGCCGGGAAGAACTTAGATCCCCCTGATCTAGGGACGATGGTGGTGGCGGCTATAGACGGTTTCGTGGATTTCTGATCGGGTCCTCAGGGTTTATGCATCGGGGGCTTTTAATAGGCGAAGGGGGAGACCGAGGCGGCCACCAGGGCTGGCAAACCCTAGCCAGGCACGGTCTGGACCCCCTGGCTAGCCCCTCCGGCTTTCCTCTGGAATTCTTGTTCCCCACGCAAAGTAATTGACTTTGTCCTTTGTCCCGTCCAATTCCGAGAATATTTCTTTACTAACTTTTTTGAAACCAAAAACAGCAGAAAACAGGCATCTGGCACTGTTACAACTTGTTAGTAGGTTAGTACCAAAAAACATGTAAAAAGCACCTCAAAGTGTGGACAAGTAAAGCAAAGTAGATACTAAACAAGCATGGAACATCAAAAATTATAGATACGTTTCCAATGTATCAACATCCCCAAGCTTAACTCCTGCTCGTCCTCGAGTAGGTAAGTGATAAACAGAATAATTGTTGGGGAGACATGCACCCTCACAATAAAGATCCAACCATTTGCAAGCATTGAAAGCTGGGATCAAAGAACTCTAAACATGTGCATGAAAGATGGAGTCTAATAATAGGACATAGTAACTATGCATGCAACATGACAAGCTACAAACAAAGATCTGAATAACATGCATTGAAAAACATTTTTTTGTTTCACATACAGAAAACATAGCATAGTGGCAATCAGCTTGTCCCTCAAAGAGTGGCAATAAAATGCATAGGACACCTGCAAAGTTCACAAGGGTGACTAGTAACAAGTAGCACAAGAACAAGTAATAACACAATATGCATTAATTAATAAGCTTTGGAACACTACACACATAATGACAACTGTGCTCTCTTAATGGTGCCTAAAAGTAGAAGGTGGAGACTCAATAGTGGTGGAAGAAAGGCCTTTTTTGTAAAGGAAGCAAGGATTACAATTTTCAAAGAGAGCTTCCAAAAATTATGGTACTTGTTAGCTTTCAGCCCTCATTGCCCCTATCATAAGCATCTTTAAGTGGTTAAGGTTAAAGTTGCAAAGCTGGAGTATATGCTTGACAAAGTATAAGTTGGCAATCTCAAGTCCCTTGAATACGAGGGCCACACCTCATGCATACTCAACTTTGGGTCCAGGTAAGTTCTTGTCATTGTAAGTATTTGCATATCATTGAGAAACCGCCAACGGGGTACCCCTTGCACATGGTACATGAGCTTTCCCATAACCAAAATGATAAGGCAAGCAGACAATGAGCATCTCAGCAATCTTTTTATTTACCATATGCATAGCTTTTTATTGAGGATGCTTCATAGATAGCTCATTATGGTGATACTACAAGTTTCCACCATAATTAGGCATGGCTTAGGCTAGCGGCCTAGGCGTTTCTCTAACACAGGATACAAACTCCATGGACTTACAAGTTCCCTCTTTATTTCACACCGGTGACATCCATAGACAAAAGAACATGATATCAACTGAGTACAACAAAGTACAAGTGCAATGTTTAAAATATTCCCCGTGACAGCACGGTTCTGCTAATTCCAACTTATAAGTGCAAGCATATACAACAAAGTTGTCACAATGGTTCAAGTTTATTAGGGGCAAAGAATAAAGTGTGCCACCAAGTTCGTGAGGGCTTTAATCACTAAGTTTTCACATAACAAAATAGTTTTTAATTGGAAGATAGTTGAAAACAAGAATATACTTGGAATGGTGTAACACACCATGCATAGGAGTTTATAGTGGACACTTTGGAAAAACATGGTTTCTTGGGAGTTGGAGGCATGAGTAGAACTTACTCATACAAGTGGAGGCTAGCAAAAGACTGGGAGCAACCAACTAAGAGAGCAATAATGGCCATAATCATGCAGTGCAACAAAGCATACTAATCAAAGCAAAGAGTGGTACTACAAGTCAAGGACTAAATGATCTTAGAGGATAATGGTGACTTGTGAGAGTCATAACATGGTGTAAGCATGTGCCACGTCAACCCAAGCAAAACATCAAAGGAGAATACCACAATACTATGCCTTTGCATGCTAAAACAACACATAATTTCTTCAAGGCACACTAAGCAATCCCAATTGTTTGGGAACAAGACATGCTACAACAATAATTACTAAGCATAATGCTAAAACAACACCTAGCATGTCATTCTAAAGTCTAAGTCACAGTCAATGCAAGCTCCTCTTGCACTTACAAGCAAGAACTTACTACTCCTTTCCAACAGCAAGCAACTTATTTGCAAAACAACACAACGAGGACGGGGGTCCAAACTACTTTATTCAAGCAAACTAAACAACCTAAGCAAAGCAAACTAAAACTAAGACGCTCCAAGAACAACACAACTGTGCATGAAACAATAAAAACGAAGTGTCTAGACAGACCTGAGCTTTTTATTGATGAAGAAGGGGATGCCTTGGGCATCCCCAAGCTTTGACGCTTGTACCTCTTGGATATTTCTTGGGGTGACACCATGGTGGCATCCCCAAGTTTGAGCTTTTGTCCATTCTTCATCTCATTGCATCATTCTCTCTCTACACCTGAAATTTTTCCTTCATTCAAAACTTCACACAATCTTCATTAGCAACATTAGTTTATTCAAAAGATATTTGACCATTAGCAAAGCTTTGGAAAAGCAAGGCTTTTCACTAAAAACACAAGCTAATGTAGTAACTCCTTCAAAAAGCTCAATTTACCTGAAGAGAACTCAAAAAGGAATCAATAAGAAGCAAATGCAAATAATTGCAGAAATTTGTCAAAATAGACCAGCAGGTAGAAACCGATTTTTTAGAACATCTTATGTTGCTCAAATCAAAAAGTGTTGAACTAACGAAAGTTAGCTAACATACTGGGGTATGTATGCGTAAATTTTGAGCTCAATCAGATTTACAGAGACTCCTCACGAATTTTTATGGTGGAGGACAGAAATCTATTTCAGGACAGCAACTCCTCAAATCTTACTTCCCTCTCATTAGAGGTCATTCTTGGCACAAAAAGCAAACAAAAAGGATAAGGAGAGGTTATTACTGAAGTAATAACTTCTAAGACTCAAGGAAACTCTTGGGTTATCTCCCAACAATTACTTTTCTTTAACGCCTTTAAGTTAGGCACAAGAAGCAAGAAGAATCAAGTATTTTCAAATGAAGAAGCATTAACATCAAACCTTGCTTTCAAAGGAGGAGCAAAAAGCAACTTGTCTCTCCTAATAGGGAAGTGTTCAATACCTTTCTTGAATGGAAATTGATATTTAATGGTGCCTTCTTTCATATCAATGATGGCACCAACTGTTCTAAGAAAAGGTCTTCCCAAAGTAATAGGACAAGAATCATTGTATTCATCATCCAAAACATAGAAATCCATAGGGACATAAGCATTATTAACCATGATGAGAACATCAGTTATACTCCCCATGAGTTTCTTCTTAGCATTATCATTGAGTGGGACATCTAAATAACAATCTTCTAATGGTGGCAAATCAAGCATTTCATAAATCTTCCTAGGCATAATAGAGACACTAGAACCAAGATCACATGAAGCTTTGAGATCAAAGTCATTCACTTGCATATTAATAATGGGTTCCCAACTATCTTCTACTTTCCTAGGAATAGAAGATTTTTGTTATAGCTTCTCTTTCTTAATCTTAACAAGAGCATTTGTAATGTGTTTGGTGAAAGCAACATGCATATCACTAGCATTAGGACTTCTAGCAAGCTTTTGCAAGAACATAATCACTTCAGAAATATTGCAACCATCAATATCAAAGTCATACTTGGCATCACTAGTAGTAGGCTCAATATGCTTAGGCATAGTAGGAGTAGGAATAGGTACTATTTGAGGTTTAGTGGTGATAGTGCACACACTATTGTTTCTATCAATTTCAGCTTCCCTTTCCCACTTAGCATGGAGTTGAGCTAGCAGCCTAACATTTTCATCAATAGTAACTTGTATGGCATGAGCAGTAGCAAAGGTGTTTTCCATATCTTTAGGTTTAGCAGCCATTTTATTAATCAAAGAGGACCGAGCTTCAGTCAAAGAGGATATATTTTTCTCAACAGTTAAAAGCTTTTCCTCTATAGTCTTATTGAAAGTGGTTTGTTTACTAATAAAGTCCTTGAGCATGACTTCAAGTTCAGAGGGGAACTTCTAGCATTATTGTAAGAGTTCCATAGGAGTTTCCATTATTAGGAGGATAAGGCTTATAGTTGTTACCACCAAAATTACTCCTATAAGCATTGTTGTTGAAATTGTTGTTTCTAATGAAGTTCACATCAACTTGCTCTTCTTGAGCAACCAAGGAGGCTAAGGGAACACTATTAGGATCTAAAGAGCTTTCCCATTAACAATCATAGCCATAATAACATCAATCTTTTCACTCAAAGAGGAAGTTTCCTCAACAGAATTTACCTTCTTACCATGTGGAGCTCTCTCAACATGCCATTCAGAGTAGTTAACCATCATATTATCAAGGAGCCTTGTTGCAGCACCCAAAGTGAGGCCCATAAAGGTTCCTCCAGCAGCTGAATCCAACAGGTTTCTTGAGGAGAAATTCAAACCTGCATAAAAAGTCTGCATAAAATTTTTACAATGCAGCACAAAAATCTGTCCCATGACAGCCACTTTTCACAACTCCTCTATTTCTCAAAAGTATTTGAACTTGACACAAAAACCAAAACAAAAAGGATAAGGAGCGGTTATTACAGAGGTAATAACTTCCAAGACTCAACCAAACTCTTGGGTTATCTCCCAACAAGTACTTTTCTTTAATGCCTTTAAGTTAGGCTTGAAAGTTTCAAGGATGCTCACAAAAGAGATATATATTTGAAGTGAAAGAGAGCATCAAGAAGAAAATAACCAACACATTTGAGTCTAACCCACTTCCTATGCATGGGGTATCATGAGAAAACAAGTTGTTGAAACAAAAATCCACTATCATAGGAAGACAAAACAAATTCAACTTCAAATCTTTCAACATAAAACGGGGAAACTTAACATTATTGATATGCATAAAACCATGTTTCCCTCTCTCATAATAACTTTCAATAGCACTTTGAATAAAATTGACAATATAACTGTCACTGGCAACAACTTTATCATCAGAATGAGCATACTTACAATCACCAAAAAGAGGTCCAAGGTCATAAACTGGATCAATAGAAGCAAGTTGTTTCATCCTAAAATCTTCATTAGGCAAGCTATTTTCACAAGAAGCTTTAGCAAATTTGGAAAAGTTAAACTCATAAGAATCTCCATCAAATTTAGTTAAAACTTTCTCCTTCTTACAATCTATAATATCTCCACAAGGTCTACCAAAAATGATAGGGCAAGTTTTACTAGCTGCTGAATTAAGTACTAGAAAATCAGCAGGATACTTAATCTTACCACAAAGAACCTCCATGTCTCTTACAATACCAATAGGGAAGATGGTTTCCTTATTAGCAAGGTGAATAACCACATCAATGTCCTCAAGCTCACAAGGGACAATTTCATGCGTAATTTCCCTATAAATCTCACAAGGAATAGCACTAGAACTAGCACCAATATCACATAAACCACAGTAGCAACGATCACCATTTTTAATAGAAAGCACCTGAACACTAGCTTTTCTAGCTTTACTAGGATGAGAGATAATATTAGAAGCGTCTTCACAGAAGAAAATATGCTCATCCTCTATATTTCTAGTGACAGTGTCGTGGTGGTGGCACGGCAGATGCCATGGGTAGGCTAAAGTATGGGTCCAATGGATGCTAGTGGGATCTGGGGAGGGAAGATGTAGTGATTTCTACACATAATTGACTAGAACTTGGATCTTTATTTCTCCTCGATTGAGTTACAAGTGCTCCTAGAGCTGTATCAATGAGAGGAGGAAGAAAGCTACAATGCAAGCCCTATGGCCTCAAAAGAATCGATCCCTGCTCCAGGAGCCTGTGCCCCTCCTTATAAAGGGTCCCTTGGTTCCTCCTAGGGCTAACGTGGCAAGCATATTCTTGTAATATGCTTGTACCAAAGTGGTAACTCGACGGACTCCTTTCCGTGTTCCCCTTCTATCGGTGGCAAAGACCCAGTGACCCCCACATGTGAGCCTCGGGCTTCCCCACTGTCACCTCCATGACGCTGGTATGCCCCTCTGCGGCTCTACTCTTTGTCCTTAGTGCTTGGCCCTGTGTAGATTCCTCCTAGCCAGTAACTAGGGTTTGACTCTGGATCCTTCTCCTTCTCCTGCAAGTTTCCCGTTACTCGGCCTCGTCTCGCACAACTCGGCTCGGCCTTTACCTGCATACGAACTGTTCAGTCCTACTCGTCCAACTCAGTTCATACGTCGACCGAGTAAGGTGTTAATCACTCGATTCTTGGCATGCCATGGCTCATTCGGCCGAGTCTTGCATGACTCAGCCGACTTAGCTTATAATTCGGCCTATGGTAAGAAAGGTTAATTCCTTCTTTCCGCTATCTTGACCCTACCTGGGGTCATCCCCCCAACATTAGTCCCCGAAGCTGGTGCGGTCCTGCTAGAAACCTCGGCCAGGCCACATCAGTTTCCAGACATTAATTCCTTCTCATTTCTTATCCAAGGTATTTCTTAGCCGACCCTCTTTTTCAGCTATCCTCCTTCTCTTTATCTTCCCCTACCGAGGTATAACTGTGTTCCAAACTATTCTCTATTTTCCGGGGTATCTACTTGGCTTCTTGAGTAAACTTCGTCCTACGTGTACCAACTATCACTGCTACGTGGTTTTTGTTACACTATAGTGTTTTCTGACATGCTACAGTGATTAGTGCACCCATCGCGTCGGCACAGTGACGCTTCGATTAACTCAACGATCAGATGGCCTGATCTCCTCTCGCACCGTGTGGCCCTCGCTGTGGCTCACTCTCTGTCCGCGGTTGCATGATACACGTGATTATGCGGTTCCTGCGGCACAGCCACGATCCCACTACTGCTTACCGCACGCGGTTATAAGGAGTGGAGTGGGGGTGGGTCGATTCACTTTTCCCCTCCCCACTCCCTTCGTCTTCCTCCTCGCGCCACCTCCACCGTTCGTGCTCCAGTAACTGCGCCGCCGCAGTTTCTCCTCGACGGACCCACTGCAGCTTTCTGGCTCCCGCGACCTCGCCGCTGTGCCCCTGCTCTCGTGTTTTCGCCGGTGAGCTTCTCTACAACGCCGCTGCTAGGTTTCTGCATTAGGGGTTCTTCCAATTTTTTTCGATTTCCTGCGGTGGTTCTTTCTCTGTTCCGCCGCCGCGTCCGGCGCCGTCGCGACGGGGCCCTGCACTTCTAGGCCTCTCCCCTCCGCCAGTTATTCTTCGGTTGATTCCTCCGACGAGCCCATGTCTTGCTCTGCCAGTGGCGCTCTCGTCGGGGAATAAGACCTTGCGGCGGGTCCAGAACGGGGTTCCTGGCAAGGTTCCACGGTTACTCGCCGGGATTTCGAATGGCTGATCAAGACTCGCTGAATCCCTGCCGAGGTAAGTTGTCGCTTACCTGGCAAAGAATCCTCCCCCGTACTTGATGAGGGCGAGTTCGTAGTTTTTATGTCCCACTTTGCTCGTGGATTCGGCCTCCCTCTTAGTGATTTCGCTAGGATTTTCTTAGATTACTTCGGCCTTAAGCCGCATTACCTGCCGGCTAATGCCATAGCTTCTCTGTCGGCCTTTATCTCGGCTTCGGAGGGGTACTTCGGCCTTTGGCCTTCTGTAGACGTATGGTCTAAATTCTTTCAGATCCGAGCTAAGGTGGTGCTGGATAAATCTCTCCATCCCTCTGAGAAATCTCTCACCCAATGCGGGGCCACCTCCATTACACCTTGGAAAAACTCCGTGTTCCCCCGTGTTGCGGGCCTCGAGTCTTGTAAAAAGTGGCATAGATCATTTTTCTATGTCAAGAACACCAGGAAGGAAGATAAGATTCGGCTCCCCGCTTTCTATATCGGTCCTCCTTCAAAGAAGAACTGGCTCTATAATCCGAGGAAGACTCATGCCCTTGCCAAGGCATTCGAGATGCGACTTAAGGAATTGACTCGTGCCGGGCTCCAGGGTGAAGACTTGATGACTGCGTTTGTTAGCAGCCGAATCTGCCCTTTCCAGCTTCGCTCCCACAAGCTCTGCTACATGAGTGGTACTTTGGATCCCAACTGAGTTTCTACGGTTGAGCTTGACGATTATCAGATTTATAAACGTGTCCGGGCTATTTTCAAGACTGAGATGCCCGAGGAATTGACGTGGAGAATGAGGCCATTTTCTCACGGGAATCCTCCTCCTCAGGTAAATTAAACATAGGTGTTTTCTTCCGAGTTATTCTTCCATTATTTTTTCACTGACTCTCATCCGCTTTTCTCGTAGAGGTTTGCGGAGCATACCACAGAAGACGCTGAGGTTTTGGATCTTCCTTGGACCGCTGACCGCAATACCCCGTACAACGGAGAACCTGATCCGGAGGAGTTCATTCCTAAGCCGGAAGCTGCTCATGCTTGCGCCCGGAGCAAGACCTCGGCCCGAGCTGATGAAGGTGATTCGGACGACGTCCAAATTCCTGAGGTAGTTGCCGTGGTGCCTATCTCTTAAGCATTTCCAACTCCTTCTTTCCCAGCTAATCAAGCTTGCTAGGTGCACGACATCGAGCCTCTTGCTTCTGACTCTCCTGTTGCTTCGAAGAAGCGCACCGCTTTGACGGATCCTTCCGGTGCTGCCCCAAAGAAGCGAATCAAGAAATCTTCTCAGCACATTCCGAGGCGTAAGACCATGCCTAGGGTTACTGGGTAAGTTTCCCTTTACATTTTCATTTGTATTTCTTGTTTCTCTCTTTCTATTTCTGAATTAATTTCTACTTTCTTGTAGAGCTCCACTCTCCGCAAAGCCAAGCGGTCCGAGTATGACATCTCATACTACTCGGCTGCCTTCTCCCCCACCTCCGGAGGATGTTCGGGTTCCGATATCTCCTCGTGTTGATTCTCCTTCAGCGCCGACTAATGCATCTCCTCATCGATATGAGCCCATTGCTCCCCCCGTTGTCTCCGATGATGTCCCAATGCCGGATCACCCGGCCGACTCTGCTATCCCCCTCAAGACTCCCGAGGTTTTCCCCAATGATCCTTCGACCACCGCCGTTCCAGCTCCTGCTCCAATCTCTACCGAGGGTACCACTAACTTGGCCCCTTTGGAGACTGTTGTTCCTCCTGCCGCCAAGGATGTGGCCCCTAGTGCTGAAGTTGTTGCCCCTGCCGAAGTTTCTACCAAGAGTAAGAAAGTTGTTGTTGCTAAATCCTTGCCATCTCAGAAGGGACCAACAAGCTCTTCTCAGCCCAACATTGCTGATATACTTCGTAAGGGAGCTTCTACCGCTAAACCTGGTACCACCCTCGCTGTCAACTCACGACTTATCCTTCATAAGAGTCCGGAGGCGGCAGAGGTTACGCAACAGGCCCGAGGTAAAGTGTTGACACCCACTAAGAGCGGGAATAGCCTCGTCTCACTGGTGGAGTATGCCAATAACTGGAATGCCGCCGATCAACTTGAAGGCAATCCGAGTAGCCAACCGTTCCAGCTTTCCGACATCAGCAGTTGCTTGCATATGGCTGCTAAGATTGCCCTTGAGAGTGATAAGATGAACGAGGTAAGCGCCTCCGTTGATACTTCGTCTATTATTCATATGATACTATATACACACTAGTCCCCGAAGCTTACAACCAGATGATTTGTTATTCATTTGGAAGCTTTAACTTGTTTCAAATATACCTACTTGCCGAGTCAAATTTCTTCATGATTCAGATCAACCGTGGTTTTGAATACTCCGTCATCGAGATTCGAGTCAAGTTTTACTTGATTCAGACCTGTCTTGTTTTAAATATCTAGCCCATCTAGATCCGAGTCAAGTTTTACTTGAGTTGGATCTGTTTGCTTTTGAATATCCAGCCATCTAGATCCGAGTCAAGTTTTACTTAACTTGGATCTGTGTTACTTTTGAACATCTAGCCATCTAGATCCGAGTCAAGTTTTACTTGATTTGGACCTGTGTTACTTTTGAACATCTAGCCATCTAGATCCAAGTCAAATTTTACTTGATTCAGATCTGTTTTACTTTTGAACATCTAGCCATCTAGATCCGAGTCAAATTTTACTTGATTCAGATCTGTGTTACTTTTGAACATCTAGCCATCTAGATCCGAGTCAAATTTTACTTGATTCGGATCTGTTTTACTTTGTGTAACTTGTTGTTATCTTCAGGTTGCTCATGATCGGCGGACAACCGAATTTGAAAGGTTGCTCTTTGCGCACAAGAAACTTAAAGATAAATTTGAGCAAATTGTCCCTGTTGTGAAGAAAACTGGTAAACTATTTGGTTCTTTTAGTTTATTTTACCCTTGTAAGAAAAATTTAGTTTCTCTACCAACTTCTACCTTGATGTTATGCAGCTAGTGTCAACAATCTGAATACCCGTCTTACCAAAAAAGGTGGCGCTCTTGAAGGTTAGTTACTCCTTTTGCCTTTTAATTTGTCGACTTTTTGTTTGAGGTAAATCTTGGGTATCTTACGACCTCCCGGCTTTGGTATAGCCGAGTTACAAACACTTGCAGCATCGCATCAAGAATGCATATCTATGCCTGATATGATGCTGCATTTTTTAGAACAAGCTGCCGCTCACTCGGCACAACTTAAGGAAAAGGATGACAAGATAACCCAGTTAAGCGCCGAGGTTGAATCTCTTAAGCTCTCCCAGAAGTCTGAGTTAGAGAAGGTTGATCAGGAGTTCTCTGAGGAAAAGAACCGACTAAGTCCGCAGATTCAGAAGGACAAGGAACTTCTTGATGCTGCCGAACTAAAGAACCAGGCGATGAGCGAAGAAATCACTCGGTTAGAGAAGAGTAGGGCCGACTGGTCCCGGGACCTCCAGAAAATGCTGAGTTACATCCATCATAAGTTTTTGTCTCTCATCGAGTTATTCTTTTCCTTTGCTTATCTTAACTTATCTGACATCCTTTCATGTATATCATTTTCCAGAAGCTAGACCTGTGAGCTCCAAGGCTGTGACTTCTGCTCGCGAGCACCGAGGTGTTCCTGTTGCTCCGAATCAAGAATATTCCATGGAAGATTTCTTGATTGCCGTTGCCGCTGCTATTGGGCCAATGAAAGTTATGGGAAAAGATCTGGTGCAAGCAGCTATTCGAGCCTACCATGTTCTCTGGCCGAATGAGATGGATATTGACGAAGTAGAAGTGCTTGTGGCGAGGTTGATGGAATCTTAGACTCAACTTAATCTTTGGAGGGAATCTGCTGGACGGGCTGGTGCTGATATGGCGCTTACAGCTGTTTTGTCATGGTACGAGGATCTCTCCCTCGATATTCTGATGAACTTGCGCACTAGTTCTCCTTGGATTGAGAATCCAGATTTCGTTGCTCGTCGCCAAGCCCGTGCCTTCCATCTTATCGAGTATGCCGATGTGCATCATTGGATCGAGGGGCCGAGTTTTCTTCCTAACCCGGCCGAAGACGATGCTGAGGCTGAAGATGAATCTAGTGGTGATTCTGCTGATCAGGAAGGATCGGAGGAAGATTCCGACAATGACGGTGATTCCAACGATAGCTCAGATGTGGATGGAGAGGCTCGAACCTCCTCCAAAGGAACTGAAGCTTCTCGAGCCCAAGGTGACGTCTCCCAACTGAAACTTTTGGTTTTGCAATTTCCTCTGAAAGACTATGAGTCCTAAGCCCATATATCTTTTAAACTTATGGACTTATCACCTTTTCCGAGTTATCTGTTGGTAAAACGATATAAATAAGGTACTTTCCTCGTTATATCTCGAATCGCTGATGTTATCATTTGTGTGACTATGATAGTATGAATGGTTGGTCGTTTCCTCCGTGTTGTTTCTTTGGTTGCCAAAGCCATTTTATATCGCATTTGTGATTGATGATAAATTGGTCGGGGCTGTCCCCGAGTTATTGCTTGAGTCACCGAATTTTCATACATATGCAAAAAATGACAAGTATTATGAGGCAGTCCCCGAATCACTACTCGGGTTGCCGAAGTTTCATACATAGTTAAAAATGACGAATATCATGGGGCAGTCCTCGAGTCACTGCTCAGGTTGCCGAAGTTTCACACATAATCAAAAATGACGAATAACATGGGGCAGTCCCCGAGTCACTGCTCGGGTTGCCGAAGTTTCTCACATGATTTAAAAATGATGAATAACATGGGGCAGTCCCCGAGTTACTGTTGATACCTGTCTGATACATTAATTTAGTACATCACGTCACTAGATGCGATACAAGTCTTCTAAGTGTAAAACGGACGAAGTAAGGCCACGTTCCATGGTCTTTTTGATTCATCTCCGGACTTGCTTGCCTTGTTCTTTTCTTGTGCCTGAGCGTCGATCAAGTAGTATGCATTGTTGTGTAATGCTTTACTCATGATAAATGGTCCTTCCCATGGGGGTGAGAGCTTATGCATGCCTGCTGTGCGTTGTACTAGCCGAAGAACTAGTTCTCCTTCTTTAAAAACTCTTGGACTAACCTTCTTACTATGATATCGTCTGAGCTCCTGTTGATAAATAGCTGACCTTGAGAGTGCCAATTCTCTTGACTTCGGCACTTGTGTATTGGGCCACTCTTGGCGAGTCATGCATTATGTCGACTAGAAGTACATCTTCTGCCCCATATATGAGAAAGAACAGGGTATACCTCGTCGATCTATTTGGGGTGGTCCTGAGGCTCCACATCACTGCTGGAAGTTCCTCAATCCAGCATTCTGCCGACCTCTGGAGCGGTTCAGTTAGCCGAGATTTTATCCCTGATAATACTAGTCCATTTGATCTTTCTACTTGCCCATTCGATGCCGGGTGATCCACCAAGGCAACATCGAGTCTTATGTGTTTCTCTTGGCAGAATCTAGCAAAGGCTCCTTCAGCGAAGTTTGTGCCATTATCCGTGATGATACTGTGTGGGTATCCATATCTCAAGATAATATCTTTGAGGAATTTCACCGCTATGGGCCCGTCACATTTTCTTATTGGCTTTACTTCTATCCACTTTGTGAATTTGTCCACCATGACCAGAATGTGAGTCATCCCGCCGCGAGCCGGCTTAAATGGACCTACCATATCCAAACACCACATAGAAAATGACCAAGTGATTGGTATTGTTTTTAACTCGGATGAAGGCAGGTGTATCTTGCTGGCATATCTCTGGCAACCATTACATTTTGTCACCAATTGTTTTGCTTCCTTCAGCGCAGTTGGCCAATAAAATCCATGCCTAAATTCTTTGGCCACTAGGGCTCTGGACGAGGCGTGATGCCCACATTCTCCTTGATGTATATACAAGAGGATTTCCTGCCCTTCTGCCAAGTCAACGCATCGTTGTAGTACATTCGTCACACTTCTCCTATAAAGCTCATTATTTATGATTGTGTAGGCTTTTGCTCTTCTCACTATCTGTCTGGCCATAACCTCATCGTTCGGCAAGATATCTTCTTTGAGGAATGAGAATATGGGTTGTGACCATGTTGGTGCGACTTTTTCTGGGAAAATTATGTTGTCAATTTCCATTACTTCCACCGACATAATATCTGTGGGCTTTTCCCGATCCAACCGTTGGTCGGCCGAATTAACCCCCGAGTAATTCAGATCATGCTCTTTGTCAATTTACATTGGGACACACCCTTCTATCTGTTCTAGCGAAGGCGTTATTGACGATTTTCTTAGGTGTTCCAGAGCTATACCAGGGGGAATTGATTTCTGGTCGACCCTAGCTTCGATAGTGTGTCTGCAGCATCATTTTCTGCCCGAGGTACGTGATGGAATTCTCACCCATCAAAATAGCCACTGATTTTCTGCACATGAAACCTATATAGGGCCATATTCACATCTAGTGCATCCCAATTCCCCGATTCTTGTTGTATTACGAGGTCTGAATCCCCGTAACACAAAATCCGACGTATGCCGGTCTCTTTTGCCATTTTTAGGCCATGAACGAGCGCTTCATATTCAGCTACATTGTTTGATGCAGCGAAATGTATTTACAACACATATTTCAGCTGATCTCTTTTCAGTGAAGTTAGCACTATTCCTGCTCCTAGTCCATTTTTTACTTGGACCCGTCAAAGTGCATTGTCCAATAGTTCGGATCTGACAATGGGGGCTCATATTGTACTTCAGCCCAGTCTACGAAGAAGTCAGCTACTGCCTGAGATTTAATTGCATCTCGCCTATCGAACTGCGGAGCATAAGGTGATAACTCAATTTCCCATTTTGCTATTTGGCGACTCACATCTTTGTTGCTTAGTATCTCGGCTATGGGCGCCTCACAAATCACCTTTATTGGGTGTTCTTCGAAATAATGTTTGAGTTTCTTGGCCGAGATGTACACTCCGTAAGCCATTTTCTGGTAGTGTGGGTAATTCTGCTTGGAGGCCGATAATACCTCACTTAGGTAATATAACGGCTTTGTACCGACTTACCATCTTCATCTCGTTCCACAACAACTACCGCACTTATGACTCTGTTTGTGGCTGCCACATAGAGTAACATAGGCTCTTTTGACAATAGAGAAGCCAAGATTGGTGCTGTGACCAACATTTGTTTTGACTCATGAAAGGCACTGTTGGCCTGAGGTGTCCAGGTGAACTTGTCGGATTTTTTCATCAATTGATACAAAGGTAATGCCTTTTCACCTAGCCGACTTACGAACCGACTCAAGGAGGCAAGGCACCCTATAAACTTTTGTACATCATTTAGGCATTTTGGCAGTTCCATTCTTTCCACTGCTCTCATCTTAGTCGGATTCGCCTCTATACCTTGGCTAGATACGAGGAAACCGAGTAATTTTCCAGCCGGCACACCAAAGGTACATTTTTCCGGGTTAAGTTTCATTCGGAATCTTCTCAGGTTTGCGAATGTCTGCCGAATATCTTCTAGGAGTGTGTTTCTCTCTTTGGTTTTTATAACCACATCATCAACCTATACTTGTACATTTTTCCCAATTTGGTCATGCAAACATTTTTGCATGCATCTTTGGTATGTGGCTCCTGCATTACGCAGGCCGAACGACATGGTGCGATAGCAATAAGCCCCATACGGGGTGATAAACACGGTCTTTATTTGATCAACCGGGTTTAAGGGTATCTGGTGAAAACCAGAATATGCGTCTACAAATGACAGTATCTCACAGCCTGCGGTCGAATCAATGACTTGGTCTATCCTAGGTAAAGGAAAAGGATCTTTGGGACACGTCTTATTAAGGTTCGTGTAATCGATGCACATTCGCCATACGATGACTACATTTGGGTCATCCTTTTTCTTTTCTACCAACACCGGATTTGATAGCCAATCCAGATGAAGCACTTCCATGATAAACCCGGCTGCAAGGAGCCGAGCTATCTCATCCCCTATTATCTTTCTCCTGTCTTCGGTGAAGCGGTGGAGAGGTTGCTTCACCGGCCTTGCTCCTGGCCTTACATGCAAAGAGTGCTCAGCAACCTCCCTCGGTACACCTTGCAGGTCCTGAGTTGACCGTGCAAAGATATCCCGATTCTCACGGAGGAAGTTGGTGAGCTCGCTTTCCTATTTGCCATCTAGGCCAGCACCGATCGTGATGGTTCGCTCTGGGAATTGATCATCGATCTGGATCTTTTTTGTCTCCTTAGTCGACTGGAAAGATACACTTCCATGCGGATTGGCTAGTGCCGGCATATTAAGCTGTGCCGACTGAGCCAGAGCTGCTACCTCCTGAATTCTTCTTTTCTCCCTTGCAATTACCAATGATTCGTCCAGATTTGACCCAGCTGAAGCACATTCCATTGATTTTCTATAATCTCCAACCACTGTTATTACCCCCTGAGGTCCTGGCATCTTCATTTTCAAGTAACTAATGTGCCAGCTGCTCATAAATTTAGCCAATGCTGGTCGTCCGAGTAAAGCATGATAGCAACTTTCCAAATCCAGCACTTCAAACTGCATATTCTCCGCTCTACAATTCTCTCTTGTGCCAAATAATACGTCTACTCGGACTTTCCCAATGGGTTCGCATGAGAGCCCCAAGACTATCCCATGGAAAGTGGTCCTTGTTGGCTCCAACATATTCGGCGTTATTCCAAGTTTGTGCATTGTGTCTTTGTACATGATGTTGATGCTTCTCCCATTATCTATGAGCACCTTTGAGAACTTCACGTTTATGCTCGGCCCGACAAACATCGGGTTCAGTACTAAGGCATATGATCCTGGATTCAACATTATCTTTGGATGATCCCTTATGCTCCAGGTTATCTCTTGATCGGACCACGATACATATCTAAACCTTTGCGGCATAGCGCATTCACATCCATATGTCAAGGTAGACGCTCTGTTTGTCTTGTTGTTCTGTTGTGAACACACAGTAGGACTGATGATGCTCCCTGTAGTCATTGCGTCCATTGTTCCCGAAGTTTCCCCTTCCATATTGGTTCTGATTTGTCACTTGGTGCACTGCATCCCTCCGATCCGAGTTCTCATACCTCGGAGGAGGTGGTGGTAACATTAGCTGCTGCGCATTCCCCCCAGTTAACTATGCCTGCTGCTGGTGATGCGCTGGATGCGGTGGTGCTTACATGGCCGCCGGGTTTCCAATTGCACTTTTCATCCAGGCGCATTGGCGAGTTGTGTGATTGGCTGGGTTTGGCATGTGGAATTTACACGGCTAATCTAACATGGATTCAAACGTGTACTTCGGCCTTTCTTGCCATTGTTTCTTCTGTTCGAGTGTCCACTGCTTCTTCCCCTCGTTCCTCGGTGTCCACTACTGAGGACCATTCTTCTGCCGTTGACTGTTCTCATGACTCGGCTGATCCTGCACAACCGCTGCCACTTGATTAGAACTATATCTATAATCTGGCCTCTCATCCCTTCTTCTTCCTCTGTAATCATTGCATCGCGATGATCCGACACCATCCCGAGCATAATGATCGTGTTGCTCGTGATGTTCTGTCGACATTAGCTCTGGTTGAGTCGGATCACCCAAGGCGTATGAATCAGCTACTCTGATTGTTTCCGCCAATGTGGTTGGCATATCTCTCTACAACCTCTACCACAATACACTTCCATATCTGCACCCCTGAGCGAACCAGACAATTGCTTGAGATTCGATAACCCCCTCGCATGAGTTTCTGAGGTTACACCATCGAGTCAGGAATTCTCTATCTGTTTCATTCGGCTTCTGCTTGCACATAGAGAGCTGTTGTGGCCTGTTTGGCCTCTTATATGTGCTGGTGAAATTACTGACAAACATTTCCTCAAAATCTAGCCAACAGTTGATACTTCTTGTTGGAAAATTATTCAGCCAGACTCTGGCCGGTCCTTCCAACATCTGTGGCACGTATCTTACAGCCCATCTTAAGTTTCCTCCTGCTATTTTTCCGGCCGTGGCATAATCAATTAGCCAATCTTGCGGCTTCGTGCTACCATTGTACATTTTCGTGACCCTCGATAGCTGAAAGTTCGGCACGGGAGGTTCGCCCATAATGCGAGGTCTGAAACATGCCGGGCCGGGCGGACCCTGTTCTTCCAACAGTTCAGACCGGTACAACCTGTCCAGTTTTAATCTTGCGTGAGTCGATGGCAAGTTTCTATAGATATCTCTCTCTTGCATCCCACAGTGCCTTTGTCCACCATGCTCTGCATACTCCATCTCCGAGTAACCATCATTGTATCTGTCATTTGCCTGGTTATGCAGAGCTGGTCTTGCTTCTCGTTCTTGCCGAGGTTCATGCCTCGGCTAATGATGCTACGAAGGGTATCTCCTTCCTTCCGCCGGGTTATTGTTCTCATGGTTTCCCCTTTCGAGGTTTCCGTGCTCTCTGTTTGCACGACCGGGGTTTCTATCACCGCTATTACCTCGGCTTCCATTGCCTCTATTCTCATTGATCTTCCCGGCCATCGCCGGGTCATATGGAACAATTTGCTTGTTTCTCTTACCGAAGTTACTGCCCTGTCTTTCCGCGCATTGTTTCCGGGTGAGGATGCCGCTGCCGCAGATAATGCGGGGGCATCTCCTGCCGAATGAACCATGCGGGAAGCTCCTGGTTTTGCCGGGTTAGCCCTGAGCATTTCCTTATTCTTCTGGTTCGCAATGCGTACAAGCTCATTCACTCTTTCTTGCTTCTTTTGCCGGGCTTCCCGCTTAACCCCTCCAATTCCAGGGCTGCTGCATTTGCCGCCCTGAGGTTCTTTGACGGGGTACTATACCTCGACAAAACTAGATCAACCGAATCATCTGGTCGAGCTTCATGCTCATTGTTAATATCATTCATGAGGTTATTTCCTCTCAATCTCAGATCATCTACTCGGTCTGTGGCCGTGTCTAGCTTGTTTGCTCTAGCATATTCTCGCAATGTCCTGTTAAAGGACTCCTGCAAAGCCGACACCTTTTTTGCCTCCTCTAACACTTTTAGTCTAGTTTCTTCTAACTCCGCATGTGCGTTTGCCGGATCAACTATCAGCGCTACAGGGGTAGTCAAGTTATCTATAGTTGCCTGGAGGATATTCTCTGGCCTCTCCAGTGGTGGCCACCTTACCCTCGCTGCTTTTGGAGTTACCGCCTGCTCCTCGGCAGCCATGGTCACCTGTGGATCTGCAGTGGCTGGCCTTGGAGCTGCTTGCTTCGTCGTTACCTGTCCTCCTACCTCCGGGTCCTTGCTTGCTCCTGCGCCTGCTCCTGCCGCTGGTGTTGGCGCCGTCATCATCACCTCGACGCTGCCTGTGGGACGAACGCCACGCTGACCGCTGGCAGCGCTGAGGGGAGGTTCTCCTACATGGATGACTCGGCTCGGGTAGACACATGAGGTGTCTATGCCGACGTAGATCTTGTGTGCACCAGGTTGTGAAGATGCTTTGTTGGGCGAAGCGTTCTCTAAATCGCGGCATTGTCACCGACGTAGTCCCAGATATCAAATCTCTCGACTAGGCCAGAAACAACCCGCTCGCTGGTGTGGATGAAGTTTCCCATCCGGATCTTGACTCTAGCTAGCACCGCTGTTGGCCCCATGGTGGGCGCCAACTATCGTGGTGGTAGCACGGCAGATGCCATGGGTAGGCTAAAGTATGGGGCCAATGGATGCTAGTGGGATTTGGGGAGGGAAGATGTAGTGATTTCTACACACAACTGACTAGAACTTGGATCTTTATTTCTACTCGATTGAGTTACAAGTGCTCCTAGAGCTGTATCAATGAGAGGAGGAAGAAAGCTACAATGCAAGCCCTATGGCCTCAAATGAATCGATACCTCCTCCAGGAGCCCGTGCCCCTCCTTATAAAGGGTCCCTTGGTTCCTCCTAGGGCTGACGTGGCAAGCATATTCTTGGAATATGCTTGTCCCAAAGTGGTAACTCGGCGGACTCCTTTCCGTGTTCCCCTTCTATCGGTGGCAAAGACCTAGTGACCCCCACATGTGAGCCTTGGGCTTCCCCACTATCACCTCCATGACGCTGGTCTGCCCCTCTGCGGCTCTGCTCTTTGCCCTTAGTGCTTGGCCCCGTGTAGATTCCTCTTAGCCAATAACTAGGGTTTGACTCTGGATCCTTCTCCTTCTCCTGTAAGTTTCCTGTTACTCGGCCTCGTCTCGCACAACTCGGCTCGGCCTTTACCTACATACAAACTGATCAGTCCTACTTGGCCGACTCAGTTCATACATCGGCCGAGTAAGGTGTTAATCACTCGATTCTTGGCATGCCATGGCTCATTCGGCCGAGTCTTGCATGACTCGGCCGACTTAGCTTATAATTAGGCCTATGGTAAGAAAGGTTCATTCCTTCTTTCCGCTATCTTGACCCTACCTGGGGTCCTCCCCCAACAGACAGGGTCTTCCATAATAGCTACCACAGGTTCAGTATTCAATTGCTCATCAGGCTCCACAGTTTTCTTAGTACCTTTATTATTTGCACTAATCATCATAGAATACTCCTTTACCTTATCTAGGAAAGGTATTTTCTCAACATAAGGTTCGTGCACAATATGATTAGTAGTACAAACTTCAGCACTTCTAACAGGAACATGATTAACAACATCTTTATAAGGTTCATGGTACTTGTTCCACTTCTTTTGGGGAATTTCTATGTAATAGGCAAAGGCCTTAAAACAGTTGGCAATATTTTGGTAATTAAGACCAAACTCATTAATGCCACGGAAGTCATCAGTTCCCATAAAAGATTTAATGCATTCATAATCATAGTTTATCCCTGACTTTCTTCCTTTGTCATTCTCCCAAGCTTCAGTGTTCTCTTGAATACGGTCTAGTAGACCCCATTTAGCTTCTTCCTTCATACGTGTGAATGATCCATCACAAGAAGCATATAGTAAATCTTTATCATGAAGAGAAAACCTAGCATAAAATTATTGATAATAATATTGTTAGGGAGTTCATGAATAGGACATTTAAGAATTAGTAACTTCAATCTCCCCAAGCTTGAGATGTACTCTCTCCATCACGAGGCCAAAAGTTATATATCAGATTTCTATCCTTATAAATTTCACTGGGAGGATAGAATTTATAATAAAAGAGAGATGCCATTTCCTCCCATTCCATGGATTGTCCATTCTTCATCAGCTTATACCATTCTTCAGCTCTCCCTTTCAAGGATATAGAGAGTAACTTCTTCTTCACCTATTCAGTTGTGATACCTGCACACTTAAACAACCTGCATAATTCATGGATAAAAAGCAAATGATCACCATGATGGACAGTTCCATCCCCAAAATAATAATTATCCATAACATGATCAAAAATACTTGTAAGTATATTAAAAGGATCTATCTCAACAGATGGTGGTTCATCTACTACCCTAACAGTGGTAGTAGTTTTCCCAAACAGAAAACCAAGTGGGTTATCCATATTGGAAATAGAGTAACAAGCAGTAACAAAAAGAAATACTCACAGTAGAAGTTTCCTTTACCAGTTCCACTCTTCAATAGCGCTTCACTCCTCGGCAACGGTGCCAGAAAATAGTCTTGATGACCCACAAGTATAGGGGGTGCATCACAGTACTTTTGATAAATAGGAGTGTCGATCCCAACGAGGAGCAGAAGGTGTTGACTAGTGGTATGGAGCAGGAAATCTCTGTAAATACTTAGCAAATGGATTTTTAGGGGTTTTGTGATAAAGCAACAAAACAAAGTGCAAGTAATAAAGACAACGAACAACTGTAGAAAGTGGCCCAATCCTTTCTTAGCAAAGGACAAGCCGGTGGAAATACTTATAAGGATAAAATGTTCTCGAGGACACATGGGAATTATGTCAAGTGCTTTCGCTTCAAATAGCTAAGTACTCTTCTTTGGTGTTGTAATTGTTATGTGGGTGAACCTGTGCTAATGTACCGACCTTACTTGGACTAATACATTCTTGTGATTAAACCCCCTGCAAGCATCCGCAACTATAGGAAAGTAATTAAGATATAAACCTAACCACAACCTTAAACTCTGAGATCCTACACTCCCTTGTGCAAAGGTGTCCTAATGGGGGTTCAGGTTTCTGTCACTCCAGCAACCCCACAATTAGTAGCCAAATACACAATGCATTCGCCTAGGCCCATAAATGGTGAAGTATCATGTACTCGACGTTCACATGACACCACTAGAAGAATAGCACCACAACTTAAATACTAAGCCATTGAATAATAACTCAACACAAATCCACTACTAATAACATGACTTCTCCCATGTCCTCAAGAACTAGACGAACTACTCACAAGACATCATATGGATCAAGATCAAAGATGATGTGGTGATGGATAACAATCTGAACATAAACAATAATCCAATGGTTCCACTCACAAGCATCAACTACAATAGTAATCAACACCGGGGAAGTTTCCCCTAAGAACTAAAGCAATATCCAACACAATTGTTACAGCGGGATGGAGTGATGATGATGGTGTGGATGATGATGCTGATCCTGATGAATCCTAGCTTGACGATGGTGTTGATGGGGACAATATCCCCTCTCTGGGAAGGAATTTCCTCGACAGAAATCTGTTTGTCGGAGAGATCTTTCTTGTTGGTGTTTTCCGCCCCACAGAGGCGGCGGAAATCTTTCTGTGGTTGCTCCCCTGGTATTAGGGTTCCGTGAGGAAGATATAGGCGAGAGGGCAGACTCAGAAGCCGGCCAGGTGGGCCACACCTGTCCTAGGCGCGACCCAGGGGGGACCCACGCCTAGGGGTGTGTGGGCCCCCTGTGGCCCAGCTATGCCTCCCCTTCTGGCTTCCTCCGTCTTCTGGGAAAATATAATTTTCTAATATTTTTCTGGTATTTTTCTGATCTTCACGAAATTACATCAAAACACCTCCTTTTCCATCAGAATCCTGACTCCAGCAATCCATCCTCCAAGAATCATCCAACATGCAAAAACTATTGAAAAGACATAAGTAATACCTCATAATAAGACATATATTAATGAATAGAGGCAAAATATGATATAGAATGGTGATGTAAATTGTACGTATCAGCCATGCATAATTGGGCCCCACAGCATGGTGGTCGACCCCATCCATTGCATGTATGTCTGTAGTGCACGGAATATGTGTGAGCCACTGAGTTTGGGCACTTAGCCGAAATAACGCGCGCCCTCCCCTCTTGCTTCCTCTCTCTCTCGTTCCCTTCCTTTCCTCTCTTCCCCTTACCCTAGAACGCCGTTGCCTCCTCCTCCCTCCCATCTCCCTCCCCCAGATCCATCCCACTAACCCCTCCTCCCCTAGCCAGCCATGGCGCCGAGGTCCGCGGGTGCTCCTGCAACATCTTCTCCACGCATGAAAATGCTGCTGCCGCCATTTCGCGGGACTTGGCCGCCGTCTTCGCCTGGAAGGGAGAGACGCTCGAGGAGTACTAGTGGTGCACCGTGCTGCCTCGACTGGGGTGAGGGCGACGGGCCTGACCTCATCGTCGACGACCACCGGCGTCAAGAGGCTCTACCAGATGTAGGAGTTCGACGCACTCCTCTTTCCTACCATCAACGTCAATGACTCCTTCACCAAGATCAAGGTATATCTACTACTATAGCCCTTGTTCATTTTTTCCCATTTTTAGTTCAGATCTTCCAGATGTCATGTTCTATTTGTTGTATTAGATATGCTTAGATGCGAATATTTCTAGTTTGAGATCTGCTAGATGCAGCATGTTCTTAGCTAGATAAGGTGTCCTGTTCACGATTGATGATACTTGTACATCATACATGAAGCACATAATTACTTCACCTAAAAGTCAGTTTCTACCCTTTAGTACTTGTACTATTCATTTGCTTCTTCATGGCGTATAATTGTTAGATCCATATATTAGATATGAATAGAATACAACAGGCGTAACCATTTCTAGTGGCTGATCGCAATCATCTTTTTTGCTGTGTAGTTTAGATGAGACGTGTGGTTAGTCTATGTAGCAGCTCTGAATTCTGTTACTTGGTCGCACTCATTTGAACTGAATTATGATTTATTCTAAGTATAGTTTCTTGTTTAATTGTCTCTTCTAGTCTAGTAGTCATCACATACTAAGAATTCATGATAGAAAAGTATGGTCCTGCCCAAACTAAACTTTGCAAGAAATTTATCTAAAGCCAAAGCCACACCACCACCAACCCCCAACCCTCTCTTGCTAACCTAAACCACCTTGCTAAGCCATGTGCCCTATTTGGTAGATTTTCAAAAGTAAAATGGGTGACATGAATAAAATGCCAAGTCAAATTAAAATGGCCACATACATATTCTGAAACACAATCAAAGATTATTTGGAACCAAACACATACACATCATCCTGCACTGTTCAAAAAATAAGCCGAATCAACGATTAATAGGCCGATTAATCGCTACTAGGGACCTGACCGTGTTGATTACCACTAATCGTTTGTGTTAATCTTTTAGCCCGATTAATAGCTCTCACACTCCGATTACTAGGTATGTTCCCGATTAACTACTCCACTTGGTAAAAAAAGTTGCAAAATTATCAACACATATCGCCCATCCATCCACTAGCCCGCCCCAATGAAGTAGTTTTTTCAAAGCTCCCGCTCGATCCCTGCCTCCGGGAGATCAATTTCTGCCATAACTAGCCAGTTCCTTGTCGTTGTTGACCAGTTCCTCGTAGTTGATGATCAGACCTCAGATACAAGAGCTCGAGCGCCTTGAGGATCTCATCCGGGAGCTCGAGGCTGCCTTTAATAAGGTAGGTGATTGAGGTGCAAGAGGAGTCATATGTGTTTTAGGTGCTATTTTTTGTAGGTTGCGCCAATTAATAGCCGATCGATTAAATTAGTTAATCGTCCGAATTCCAATTAGTCGCTACTCCCAAGACAACCAAGCAGTTAAAGATTACCGATTTCCTTACCATTGGCTGCTACAAGCACATATAAGTAGTACAACAGCTCTAGTAGCTGTATTTTATTCATAGAACAAACTGCCCTTCTATCTTCTTCTATCTGCTGATCCCTGCTTCTCCAAACTTCATCTTCTTCTTTAGCATCAGGATCCTATCTTTGCAATACTCAATGCCTTTGTTAATCAATAATAATGCAGTAGCTGCTTTGAGCTCAAGGAGCAACCTTGATGGAATTACTTCAGGCAAAGGAGTTCTTCTTTTGAAAAAACCTTGGCAAATGGCTTCATGCTCCACTATTGTTGGATCATCTAGCCCTATCGTCACCCAACTTCTCAAGTGACTTTGCAGCCTTCCTCTCCTCCTTCTCTACATTGCTTCTCCTCCTTCAGTAAAACTTGGTCTCCATGGCTGGAAATGAAATGTCGATGCATAGTGTGTTGGATTTTATTGATATACAAGAGCACCTATGGACAAGAGCATGCACACACAAGTAGAATCGTGCACAGTTCAAAGATGCTCACTAGCTAATGCAAACAAAATGGCAATTGTGCCTTTATTCCATTTTGAGGCATCTATCAGTCATATATCACTTCACCATGTATGTGATTTGGAATATAGAGACTGCTGTTGCTGCTTTAGGAATAATGTTGCTTCTTTAAGAATATTCTACATGTTAGGAACAGTGACGGACCTAGGATTTTACCGATGGGTATGCCCATAAAAAATTTAATGGAAATTTTGATAAAATATATTACTAAATAACTGAACAATTTGCATTGTAAACCAGAAAAGAAATAACAAATAATAGCTAATTGAAAGATTAACTTAGAATGTTGCACAAATTACCCCATAAATACTTCAAAGACAACTAATAGTCTAAAATATGCATAAAGAAACTTACAATACTATTTCTTTGATCTGACTGGCCTACGGTTTCTTAAGGTCATGAAACTCTTGATTATATCATCCTCATCCACTTCAAAGAAAATATCCCGCTCTATGTATGTGACGAGACAATCATCCAAGAGACTATCACCCATCTTATTTCTTAACTTTGCTTTCACTAAAGTCATTGCAGAAAACACCCTTTCAACACTTGCCGTCGCCACCGGTAGAACCAATACTAATTTCAGAAGCAAGTAAACCATATCATACACTCGATGTCTCTTTGTCCCAACAATCTTAAATGAGAGGTCAACAAGACTCTCTATGCCTTGGAAGCTATCTCGTCTCATGTCAGCAATATAATTATCAAGCTGCATTTCAAGCTTTAGTAAATAATTTTTGGAATATCATTAGGATAGAATTGAGCTAGTCTGTGTATCTTCTGTGCATCAAAAGAAGCAAATGAATTTGAAGGATTTAATGCCGACATACAAGAGAGTAACTCCATATTTACCTCATCAAACCGATTATCAAGATCTTGACTAATTTGATCTATGACACCAATATATACTTCTCTTCTAAAGTGGTCATCATTTGTTTGATTTCGAGCACGATCATACCTTGTTTATTTTCCATAAGGCACATAATTACCATCCATAGAAGGAACATCAACACCATGTTCAACACAAAACAAAGTGACCCTCTCAAGAAACTGAACCCAACCATTAGACCTCATTTGTTGTATTTTGTCCTTTGACCCATTAACAAGTGATATTGCATTAAGAATATCTTGTTCCCTTCTTTGCAAACACTGAGATAATTCATTTGTATATCCAAGACTAACAACCATCAAGTGTGCAAAGAAAAAAACTCAAAGGACTCAAATGCTCCAAGTACATAATGTATTCTTGTACAATCATCCTTAAATGAGGTATCATCTCCAAGATCAGTGAGCATGTCATGAATCGTGGAAAACATAACAATGATGTTGTATATAGTTCTGGAATGAGATCCCCAACGAGTGTCACTGGCCTAGGCAAACACATCTCTTGATTTAATCCACTCCTAGTTTCAAGTTCACCACAATCAAGTGCTTTCTTGATACTCTCAAGCCTAGCATTTTGAAGCATGTCATGACGCTTACAAGAAACACCAACAATATTCAGCAAGAGAGACACTTGATCAAAAAAGCTCACACAATCAGCATTTTCCTTAGCAACAACAATAAGAATTAGATGGAGTTGATGTGCAAAACAATGTATATAATAAGCAGAAGGTGACTCTTGCATGATCAATGTTTTTAGTCGTTTAATATCTCCTTTCATATTGCTAGCCCCATCATAACCTTGACCACGAATTTGAGCCATAGTCAAGCCATGACTAGCAAGTAAAGCTTCAATTGCATTCTTAAGTGATAAAGAGGTAGTGTCACCTACATGAACAACTCCAATGAAGTACTCACATGGTCTTCCTAATTGATTGACATAGCGCAAACAAAGAGCAAGTTGTTCTTTATGTGATATATCACTAGACTCATCAGCCAAAATTGCATAGGGCTCATCACCAAGTTCTTCAATAATTTTCTTTCTAGTTTCTATAGCACAACATTCAATAATATCCTTTTGTATCTTTGGGCTAGTTAATATGCAATTACCTGGAGCATTGTTCAAAACATACTTATGCACTTCTTCACTGTTTTCTGTAAGGAACTCCAAAAGCTCAAGAAAGTTCCCTCTGTTGCTAGACACTTTACTTTCATAATGTCCACGGAATGCCAATCCTTGGTGCAAAAAAAACTTGATACATCTAAGTGAATAAGTCAATCTTATCTTATATAGACGAAGATCCTCATCAGTCCACTTCTCAATGTGATAATCAATTGCTACCTTGGGATTCCTGAAGCCAATGTATCTCTCTTGAGCCGCATTATGTGCCTTAGAACCCATATGTTTAAAAAGTGCTTTCTCTCCTATATTCCAGTTTCTCTAGCCATCAACTGTAAATGTATCTGAGCTAGTACCCTTCTTGAACAAGTAACATATAAAGCAAAACACAGAATTCTTCTTGGTACTATATTCAAGCCATTCATGATTATGCATCCATACAAAATTGAATTGACGATCTTTTCTAGAAATCTTTCTTTTTGGAAAAACATTTATATAAGGTTTGAATGGACCGTTCATAACATATACCCTCCGAACTAAATCTTGATAATTAACAGAATAACTTTGAATGGGTTTCCTTTCACCTAGATAACGTGGAAGGTTGTTGATGTCATAAACCAACTGTGACGGTGGCGATGGCGACGGCGGTGGTGGCGGTGACGGTGGCATATCATTCACAACTCTTCAACTACATTCTCTTGCTCTTGAGTTTCCTCTTCTGCCACAATTTCATCCTGAGAAGGTTTTGAAGCAACGGCGGCCTTTTCTGCCACGTGTTTTTGAAAAAGAGATGCAATGTCTCCACCTCTCTTCTTCATAGCTGAATAATTAAATAAAAAGACAATTATAGATCATTAGCTTTGCTCGGGTGTGCCTTTTAAATTAAATAGATCATTGATGAAATTTAATCTATAAGCCACTGACTTTTCCGTTACAGACAATGTACACGTGAATCTATAAGCTACCGATCATTAGCTTTGATCGGATGCATCTACAATTATCCTAATTTCCTAGGCTCAAGACGATCTTTGAAGTAGAAAATACCAAGCCACGGACTGATGTCATACCTCGCTGCGTTGCGGCGAGCGGCGTGCCGGTCTTCGGAAACCTCACGGCGTGATGAGCGGCGTCCCGGTCTTCAGAAACCTCACGGCGTGTGGGGCTGCCGGTGGCCGGCGTCCAGATCGACGACCAATCCGATTCTGATCGGGTTCTGGTCTGCCTGTGTGAGCCCGTGGCGGAGTAGCGACGTAGTCAGAAGCACAACAATCGGCAAGGCAGTGGCGTCCACGGCTCCACGTATATAGGACATGAGATTGGAATTGTAGATCGGACGTGAGATTGGAATTGTAGATTGGTAGAGGAAAAGTTTCAGCTAACCAGTTTTGGTTCCTTCTGATCGGCCGCACAAAACATAACCGGCCGCACGTCTGTTTCAGCTAACCAGTTAGGCAACAAATCGATGAGCTGTTTTTTTCCAACTGATATACGGTATAATATACGCTAAAGTTGTTCGGCCGGGCATACCCTGTAGGTCCGCCACTGGTTAGAAATATAGGGACTGTTGCTGTTTTTTTTCTAAATCTTTGCTCATTTTTCTGACCATGCAAACATGTTTGTAGTATGCCTTGTCTACAGAGATGGCGAAGTGGTACGTGGTATACACAGGGGTCGGGTTCCATGTTTGAAGAAGAACCGGATGAAGATCTTGATAGCTCTATTTGTAATGTGATGACCATAGTCTAGGATGATATAGCTCGATCTATTTGTAATGTGATGATCGAATTTGGACTACCACTTTGTGTAATAATCCAACACTTGAATTCATATTGATGTATGGTGTATTATTGTATCATGTATGGTTTATGGTATATTGATGTATGGTGTATAACTGTTATATAACTATTGTATTCTAGTTGCTGTATAGTAATTAGTGGCGCACCTTATTTTTGTCCAGTGGCGCACCTTGTCAGTGGCGCACCCCCCAAAGGCTGCCCCACTGATCTTATCTATGGCGCACGGACAAACGGTGCGCCATTGACACGAGGCGTATTCGTGGCGGCGTAATATCTGTGGCGCACAGCAGGGTTCGTAACATGGAAAACAAAAAAAATCTATCACGGGAACACACAAAACAAGATCTATTCTACGAGATCGGTGCAACGAGATTGTAGAGAACTAAACCTCGAAGATCCAAAGCGTTTAACGAGATTCAGATCTCCTGATTGATGTAGTCGATCACTTGCCGATCTCAAGATCGCGTAGACGATCCTTCCGACGCCATGTTCTGGTAGCGCTTTCGTAGTCGGTCACACGTACGGTAGTCGATGAAGACCTTCCTCTCCCTTGTTCCAGCAGGGCAACATAGTTTTTAGATCTCCTCGGAATCCCAATAGCACGAAGATGTGGTGGTGGTGGAGGAGAAGGGATTACTGTAGGGCTTCGCCTAAGCCGGAGAAGTGTATGGAGGAGAGAGGGGAGGCGCCAGCGGCTAGGGTTTGGGGTGAGAGAGTAGGGGGCACCCCCACCCCTCCTTATATGGGTGGAGGGGCGGCGGCCAGGGTTCCCAGCCCTGGCCGAGTCCACCCCCAACTCCTCATGGTCGGCGGAAAGGAGAGGGAAAGGGAAACCTTTTCCCTCAAGCTTTCCTTTCCTTCCTCCACTAGGATTTGACTATTCAAACTAGAGTTTGTATCTCTCTTCCTAATCTTGGCCGACCTGACCTAGGGCTTGATGCCGCCAGCCCCACTAGGGAATGTCGCATCCCAAGTCCCCCCTCCGGGGTGGTGGACCTTCCAGAACCTTCTAGAAGCTTCCGATCAAAACAACAAAAACATTTCCGAACCCCGGAATTTGATTTTCCTTATATGAATCTTATTCTTCGAACTATCCAGATTTCCTCGTGATGTCCTGGATCCGAGACTCTGAACAACATTCGGTCTCCAATTCATATTCCATATCTACTAAACAACATCGAATCCTTAAGTGTGTCTCCCTACGGTTCGTGAACTATGCAGACATGATCGAGACACCTCTCCGATTAATAACCATTAGTGGGATCTGGAAATTCATAATGGATCCCACACATTTCTATGATGACTTCGTGATCGAATGAACCATTTACATACGATAACGATTCCCATTGTATCGCGGTACTTTACTTTTCCGAGGTTTGATCGTCAGTATCTCTATACCTAGTTCAACCTTGTTACCGATAAATACTCTTTACTCGTTCCGTGATATGACATCCCTTGTGACCTAGTAACATGTTTGCAATCCAATTGGATGACATTCCACCGAGAGGGCCTAGAGTATATCTATCCATCATATGGATGGACAAATCCCACTCTTGATCCATATGCCTCAACACATACTTTCAGAATACCTAATGCCACCTTTATAACCACCCAGTTACAAAGTGGTGTTTGATGTCAGCAAAGCATCCATTCGGTGATGGTGATTAACATGATCTCATGGTCGATGGATTAGGTTACTATGTATTTGAAAGTTTGTAGCAAATAAACTCTAAATGAATTGATCTTATGCTACACTAACTATAGGGGTGTGTCCATCATATCATTCTCCTAATGACATGATCTTGTTATTAATAACATCTAATGTCCATGATCAGGAAACCATGATCATCTATTAATCAACAAGCTAGTTCAACAAGAGGCTTACTAGGGACTCTTTTATGTTTACAAAACACACAATTATTAATGTTTCCCGTTAATACAATTACAACATGGGATGTAAACATTTATCATAAACACAAAGATATAATAATAACCATTTTATTATTGCCTCTTGGGCATATATCCAATAGTCTCCCACTTGCACTAGAGTCAAAAACCTAGATTACATTGTGATGTACCTAACACCGATGGTGTTCTGGTGTTAGTCATGTTTTGCCCTAGGGAGAGGTTTAGTCAATGGATCTGCCACATTCAGATATGTGTGTACTTTGCAAATCTTTATGTCACCATCTTGGACATGCTCGCGAATAGCATGAAAACATAGCTTGACATGCTTCGGCTTCTTGTGTGACCTTGGCTCCTATTCATTGGTTATGGCACCCATGTTGTCATAGTAGATGGCCATCGGGTCCAACACACTAAGAACCACACCAAGCTCCATAATGAACTCCTTCATCCATATAGCCTCTTGTGAAGGCTCCGAAGCAGCTATGTATTCCGATTCAGTTGAAGATCTCGCCACAACACTTTGCTTAGCACTCCTCCAGCTCATTGCTGCACCATTCAAAGTAAATACGTATCCAGATTGCGACTTTGAGTCATCCGGATTGGTGTTCCAACTAGCATCGGTGTAACCATTTACAACGAGCTCTTCGTCACCTCCATAAGAAAGAAACATATCCTTAGTCCTTCTCAAGTACTTTAGGATATTTTTGACCGCTATCCAGTGATCTACTCCTGGATCACTTTGATATCTGCTAGTCGAACTAATAGCATATGCAATATCTGGTCTTGTACATAGCATGGCATACATGATAGAACCTATGGCTGAGGCATAGGGAGTTTTTCTCATCCTCTCTCTATCTTCTACCAAAGTTGGACTTTGAGTTTTACTCAAGGTCGTATTGAGAAACATGGGCAAGAACCCTTTCTTGCTTTCTTCCATTCCAAACTTCTTTAGAACCTTGTCCAAATATGTACTTTGTGAAAGCGCTATTAAGCGTCTTGATCTATCTCTATAAATCTTGATGCCTAAAATGCATGCAGCTTCTCCAAGATCCTTCATTGAAAAACTATTCAAATAGTCTTTGACACTTTTAAGAAGTTCTATATCATCCCCAATCAACAATATTTCATCTACATATAGTACTAGGAATGCTACAGAGCTCGCACTCACTTTCTTGTAAATACAAGCTTCTCCATAAGTTTGTATAAATCCAAAGCTTTTGATCACCTTATCAAAACGTTGATTCCAGCTCTGGGATGCTTGCTTCAATCCATAAATGGTCCATTGAAGTTTGCATACCTTGTTAGCATCTTTAGGATCGATAAAACCTTTGGGTTGCACCATATACAAATCTTCTTCAATGTCACCATTGAGGAACACCATTTTGATATCCATCTGACATATCTCATAATCGTAATATGCAGTGATTGCTAACAAAATCCTCACAGACTTTAGCTTCACTACCGGTGAGAAGGTCGCATCGTAGTCAACTCCTTGAATTTGTCGGAACCCTTTCATGACAAGTCGACCTTTATAGATGGTTACATTACCATCAACATCTGTTTTCTTCTTGAAAATCCATTTGTTCTCGACAACCTTGCGTCCATCCGGTAAGTCCACCAAAGTCCACACTTGGTTTTCGTACATGGATCCAATCTCAGATTTCATGGCTTCATGCCATTTGTTGGAATCTGGGCTCATCATTGCTTCCCCATGCGTTGCATGGTCATCAGTGTTGTCCACCAACATGACATAATAGGATCATACCAATCTGGAGTAGTACGAACTCTCGTCGACCTGTGAGGTTCCGTAGTAACTTCGTTCGAAGTTTTATGATCATTATCGTTAGCTTCCTCTCTTATTGGTGCAGGTGGCACAGGAACATCTTACGGCGTTGCGCTACTTTCAAAATCGAGAGAAGGTTCAACAACGTCGTCGAGTTCTACTTTCCTTCTAGTCACTTCTTTTGATAGAAACTCCTTCTCAAGAAAGGATCCATTCTTGGCAACAAAAACTTTGTCTTCAGATCTATGATAGAAGGTAAACCCAATTTTTTATTTAGGGTATCCTATGAAGACACATTTTTCTGCTTTGGGTTCTAGCTTGTCAGGCTATAACTTCTTTACATAAACATTACAACCCCAAACTTTAAGAAACGACAACTTAGGTTTCTTCCCAAACCACAATTCATATGGTGTCGTTTCAACGGATTTAGATGGATCCCTATTTAAAGTGAATGGGTATGTTTCTAATGCATAACCCCAAAATGATAACGGTAAATCTCTAAGAGACATCATAGAACGAACCATATCTAAGTGAGTTCGATTACGACGTTGAGACACACCATTATGCTGTGGTGTTCCTGGCGGTGTAAATTGTGAAAATATTCCGCATTTCTTCAAATGCATGCCAAACTCATAACTTAGATACTCACCTCCACGATCAGATCACAGAAACTTGATCTTCTTGTTACGTTGATTTTCTACTTCACTTTGGAATTCCTTAAACTTGTCAAAAGTTTCGGACTTATGTTTCATAAAGTAGATATACCCATATCTACTGAAGTCATCCATGAAAGTAAGAACATAACGATATCTACTGCGTGATGTCACACTCATTGAACCACACACATCGGTATGTGATGAGTTCATATTTGCATCATGTTTTTATATTATTATTTTGCACTGTAATGGTAGGATCTTGGTATTTTATGGCATTCACACGCATCTTTTATGTCTATTGTTGGGCCACATAGAGATAAAACAAAACTTTTTCCCTCTGACGTGTGATCCCAAGATCTAGCTGAGGTAGAAGGCCACGAGGTTTACCACTAGATGCGCAGTTGCGGATTACTGATGAAACGTCTGTTGATGCAGTGCAGTCCTCACGATCCGATCCGATCACAATCGTCCTGGTGCCGATCGTACAACACCTCTGCTGGTATCCACACGTACAGGGAGGAGCACCGACGACGAACTGCTAGGTTTGTTACGATGGCAAGACTGTTGGGGAGGTAGGGTTTCCAACACATGGAATGACCTAACCGATCAACAATTAACCCTTCTGGGTTACCGTGCTCCACTATATATAGGGAGTGAACATGGGCTCCACTCACGTGGCCCATTCACTAAAGCCCATATAATATTAGTCCATATGAGTCTGACTCACTAACTCAGTCCAAATCTGGCTCGGGTCCAACCCAACCAGATTTCCGATTGAAATATAATCCGAATTTGCTCCCTCTCTTAAGTGTGTGACCCCGCGGGCTCATGGCTACTTGGACACGATTGGAGTCCGACTCTCAATCGATCAGTCGGTAGCGGCTCCGAGCAGAACTTGCCGACTCCCAAGTACCAATGAGTCATGACGACTTGCCTTTCCAATGCGACTTGCGTCCGAGTCCCTTTTGCCTCATGATATAACTTGTCATACTATAGGAGAATATTTGTCATCCCTTAAATAGTCTGACTCTCTTATCGATCCGAGATAAGTGATTCATCCGACTAACTCTTAGTCGATTGCCTCGGTTAACACTTAATCGAGTCGTGCATGGCCATGCTTTCCGAATCATATCATCCGAGAGAGCCTAGAGAATATCTCTCCAAGTGGAGGGGCAAAATCCCATCTTAGTTATTCACATCACGCAGCTTGATTCTCAGTCGACCCGAACTCTGCCTTTATAACTGCCCAGTTATGGATCAGCATTTGACAGAACCTAAGTCGGTGATCCTCAACTCGGACTATGCAATAACCTCAGGTCTAAGGATTACATTGATTGAGATATACAAATGACAACTTGTTCGTTGTACCTCAATATGGGTCAATCCGATTCGCTAAACTCTTTAGATGAATCTGTGTAAGTCGGAATAGCATCTCCATGCCCATGACAAGTGGAACCGAGTCATCTAGCCGACTTTCACATTGGTCTAAGTTGTGTGTCCAGCACAACCTCGATGACCAAGGATATTTAGTACAAACAACATTGATGTATAGTTGCACAACCGAATCACATATTCAATGATACACATCAGATGCTTATACAAGGACAACTTAATAACTTTATGAATATAATGGGAAATATCATCATACATGATTGCCTCTAGGGAATATTCCCAATAGTCTCCCACTTGCACTAGAGTAAATCTTCCGACATCACATGTCTAAGCATCTAATGCCCATGGATCTCAGGTGTCACTCATGCTTCGGCTGTGGTAACAACTTTGTCAACGGATCCGCAACATTTGCATCCATGTGCACCTTGCATAATTTGATATCACCCTGATCCACGAACTGGCGAATCAGGTGGTACCGCATGAGTATGTGCTTGTTCTTTTGGTGTTGTCTAGGTTCCTTGGCTTGTGCAATAGCACCATTGTTGTCACAATACGCGTCTAATGGATTGGACGAGCCCTGAACCACACCAAGATCCATGAGGAAATTCCTCATCCAAACAGCTTCCTTTGCTGCCTCTGAGACGGCAATATACTCAGCCTCTGTTGGAGATGTAGACACAGTCTCTTGCTTGGAACTCTTCCAGCTCACAGCACCTCCATTTATAATAAACACGTATCCGGATTGTGAACGAGAATCATTAGAGTCGGTAAGATAACTCACATCCGTGTGACCCTTTACACTGAGTTCATCTTCACCACCATAAACCAAAAACATATCCTTAGTCCTTCTCAAGTAATTTAGGATATTTTTAGCCGCTGTCCAGTGAATTTCTCTAGGATCAGTCTGGTATCTGCTCACCACACTTAGAGCATATGAAACATCCGGCCTAGTACAAATCATGGCATACATGATGGATCCAACTGCAGAAGCATGTGGAATCGCATTCATCCGACTTCGCTCATCAGTTGTCGAAGGACACTGAGTCTTGCTAAGTTTTACACCATGGGACATCGGTAAGAACCCCTTCTTAGACGATTCCATGTTGAACTTCTTCAACACTTTGTCCAAATAAGTACTCTGACTCAATCCAATGAGCCGTCTTGATATATCTCTATAGATATGGATTCGGAGGATGTATGCTGCCTCACCCAAGTCTTTCATTGAGAAACTCCTTTCCAATGATTCCTTGGTATCTTGCAACATCTGGACATCATTTGCAATTAATAATATGTCATCCACATATAAGATTCGAAAGTTTACTTTGATCCCACTAAACTTCTTGTATAAACAAGAATCATGATCACTCTTGATGAAGCCAAACGATTTGACTACCTCATCAAAGCGAATATTCCAACTCCGAGATGCTTGCTTCAACCCATAAATGGATTTCTGAAGTTGGCACACTTTGTCAGCATTAGCCGGATCGACAAAACCCTCGGGTTGTATCATATACACGTCATCGGTTAAATTTCTGTTAAGGAAAGACATTTTGACATCCATCTGCCATATTTCATAGTTGAAATAGTCCACTATAGCTAACATGATCCGAACCGATTTAAGCATCGCTACAGGCGAGAAAGTCTCGTCGTAATCAACTCCTTGAACTTGTTGGAACCCCTTTGCAACAAGGCGTGCTTTATAGACAGAAACATTTCCATCCATATCAGTTTTCTTCTTAAAGACCCATTTGCACTCGACGGGTCTTGCACCATCTGGCAGATCAACCAAGTTCCAAACTTGATTTTCATCCATGGACTTTAACTCAAATCTCATGGCTCCAATCCATGACTCGGAATCAGATCCCACCATCGCTTCCGAATAATTTGCTGGCTCATCACTGTCTAACGGTAATACATCATGAACATTTCGCAATCTTGCCGATCTTCATAGTACAGGTGCTACTGCCGGCTCAGCTACCACGACCGGCTCAACCTCCAAGGTTTTTACCGACTCGCTACTAGCCTGTTCCTCTTGAATTTCTTCGAGCTGCACCGTGCCCTCACTGACTCCCCGACTGAGAAACTCTTTCTCAAGGAAGACACCTTTCCGAGCGACAAACACTTTGCCCTCTTCTCGGTTGTAGAAGTAGTAACCCAAGGTTTCCCTCGGATACCCCACAAAAATACATTTTATCCGACTTGGCCGTAAGCTTGTCCGACTGAAGTCGCTTGACAAATGCTTCACAACCCCAAATCTTAAGAAAAGACAAACTCGGATTTTTGCCTGTCCACATCTCATGCGGTGTCTTCTCTACCGACTTTGATGGTACTCTGTTTAGTGTGAACGCCGCTATTTCTAGACAATAACCCCAAAATGATAAAGGCAGATCTGTTCGACTCATCATTGATCGTACCATGTCCAACAAGGTCCGATTCCGCCTTTCCAAAACGCCATTCCTTTGCGGCGTTCCTGGCAGAGTAATTTGGGGAACTATTCCACAACTTTTCAGATGATCATCAAACTCATGGCTCATGTAATCGCCTCCTCGGTCCGACCGGAGAACCTTTATTTTCTTGCCGAGTTGATTCTATACTTCATTCTGGAATTCTTTGAACTTTTCAAAGGCTTCCGACTTATGTTTCATCAAGTAGACATATCCATACCTACTCAAATCATCCCTGGCTATTGTGCTCATTGGTCCACATACATCACTATGTACTAGTCCCAACAAGTCGGACGCCCTCTCGCAACTCTTTGCAAAAGGTGTCTTGGTCATTTTGCCGAGTAGGCAAGATTCGCATGTTTCGAACGACTCCAAGTCGAACGAAGTTAGGAGTCCATCATCATGGAGCTTCTTCATGCGTTTCCAACTTATATGACCAACCGACAGTGCCAAAAGTAAGTCATATTCAGATTATTTGGTTTCAAACTTTTAGCATTTATGTTATAAAACGACTCACCATCAAGATTCAAAATAAATAACCCGTCCTGAACGGGTGCAAAGCCGTGAAACATATCATTCAAATACAAAGAAAAACCATTATTCTTGATATTCAACGCATAGCCTTGCCTCATCAAACATGAAGCAGAAATAATGTTTTGACTAAGCACTGGAACATAATAACAATTATTCAGTTCCATAATGAATCTGAAAGGTAAATGAAGCTGCATCGTGCCGACTTCCAACGCAGCAACTCTTGCTTTGTTGCCGACTCGAATATCAACCTCGCCTCTTGCTACGCTCGTAGTTCTTACCAGTCCCTACAACGATTTGCAGATGTGAATAACTGGTCCGGTATCATATACCCAAGAACTATTAGGTGCATTAGCAAGATAGATGTCTATAACATTGCAAACAAGTTTACCTAAGTCGGAAGTCATACCTCCACTCTTGGCTTTATCAGCCAAATACTTGCTGCAGTTCCTCTTCCAGTGGCCATCCGCCTTGTAGTAGAACCAAGTGGATCCGGCTGAAGGAGATGGCTTAGTCCCTGAGGAAGCGCTTAGGACCTGGTCCTGAGCCTGCTTTCCTCCCGACTTAGCCTTCTTCTTAGTCCAAGAACTCTTCTTGAACTTAGACTTATTCTGCACCATCAACACTTGACTGGCGCCCTTCTTGAGATCCACCTCTACCTGCTTGAGCATCCCATGCAATTCAGTGAGCTTCTTATCCATACCATGCATTTGGTAGTTTGAAATGAACTTCCCATATGCACTAGGAAGAGAGTTCAGAATTATATCCGTAGCGAACTCTTCGCTAATGGGGTAGCCAAGACTCTCTAGAGACTGCACATAACCAACCATTTTGATCACATGCGGACTCATTGGATCACCATCCTTAAGCTTGCAACTCAGCAAAGCCTAAGAGACTTGATACCTCTCAGTCTTCGCCTGAGCATGGAACATATTTTTGAGGCTTTCGATCATATCGTAGGCCTCAACATTCTCGAACTGCTTTTGCAAGTCCGGTTCCATGTGAGCAAGCATAATACAGCTTATATCCGTGGACTCATCCTTAGCCCGATGGTATGCATTGGTGGAAACGACAGTCGCATTCATTCGGCTCATCTGGAAGTGGGTTTTCTAGGACATGGTCCTTCTTTTCTTGTTTGAAAACAATTCTCAAATTTTGATACCAGTTGGTAAAATTAGTGTCGTTCAGTTTATGTTTCTCAAGAATGGTTCTCAACACAAAACCGGATATCTGAGAGTGACAACTACTTGGTGCCACGATCTACAACATAAAATATGCAAACCACTTAAGACATGTATTCATAAAAGAGCAAGCATATTAAACACTTTAATATTTTATGATCCCACTAGAACCAACTGATGGCTAACGTGAAGCCTGTTGGGAACCCCAGGAGCAAGGTGTGAGGCAGCACAACATCAAGTTTTCCCTCAGTAAGAAACCAAGGTTATCGAACCAGTAGGAGGAAGGAAACATCATACAGGTGTTGCAAGCAACGCGGAGACCTACACAACACAAACTCAAGACTTTGCCCCAGCAAATCAGTGAGGTTGTCAAGCTCACCGGTTTGCTGTAACAAAGGATTAAACATATGGTGTGGAAGGTAATGGTTTGTAGCAAGTAAACAAGTAAAAGTGGAAGATGTATCAATGGTAAAGATTGGACCGGGGTCCATAGTTCACTAGAGGTTCTCTCCTTATATAAACAACATGGCATGAAGGGTAAACAAATTACAGCAAGGCAATTGACAGGAACTGAGCAAGGCATAATTATAGATACTAAACAAGCATGGAGCATCAAAAATTATAGATACGTTTCCGACGTATCAAGCATCCCCAAGCTTAACGCTTGCTCGTCCTCGAGTAGGTAAGTGATAAAAATAATAATATTTGAGGTGACCTACACCATCAAAACCAAGATCAAACCATTTGCAAGTATGGAAAGCTGGGATCAAAGAAGTCTAAACATGTGCATGAAAGATGGAGTTCTAACAATAGGACAAAGCAACTATGCATGAAACATGACAGGCTACAGACAAAGATCATGAATAACATGCATTGAAAAATGTTTGTTTGTTTCACATACAGAAAACATGGCATATTGGCAATCATCTTGTCCCTCATAGAGTAGCAAATAGATGCATAGGACACCTTCAAAGTTCACAAGGGTGACTAGAAACAGGTTGCACAAGAACAAGTAATATCACAATATGCATCAATCAATAAGATTTGGGACAATGCACACAAAATGACAACTATGCTCTCTTAATGCTGCCTAAAGGTAGAAGGTGGAGACTCAAATAATGGTGGAAGAAAGGCCCTTCACAAAGGGAAGCAGGGATTTCAAGTTTCAAAAAGAGCTTCCCAAAATTATGGTACTTGTTAGCTTTCAGTCTCGTTGCCCCTATCATAAGCATCTTGAAGTGATTAAGGTTAAAGTGAACAAATATGGAGTATATGCTTGACGAAGTATAAGTTGACAATCTCAAGTCCCTTGAATACGAGGGCCACACCTCATGCTACTCAACTTCAGTCACCTGTAAGTTCTTGTCATTGTAAGTACATGCATATCATAGAGAACCGCCAACACGGTACCCCTTGCACATGGTACAGGAGCTATCCCATAACCAAAATGACAAGGCAAGCAGACAATGAGCATATCACCGATCTTTTTATTTACAATGTGCATAACTTTTTATTGAGGATGCTTCATAGATAGCTCACTATGGTGATGCTGCAAGTTTCCACCATGATTAGGCATGGCTTAGGCTAGTGGCCCAGGCGTTTCTCTAACACAAAATACAAACTCCATGGACTTACAAGTTCCCTCTTTATTTAACACCGGTGACATCCATAGACAAAAGAGCATGATATCAACTGAGTACAAAGTACAAGTGCAGTGTTGAAAACATTCCCCGTGACAGCACAGTTCTGCTAATTCCAACATATAAGTGCAAGCATATACAATATAAATGACTCAGTGGTTCAAGTTTATTAGGGGCAAAGAATATAAAGTGTGCCATCAAGTTTGTGAGGGCTTTAATCACTAAGTTTTCACATAACAAAATAGTTTTTAATTGGAAGATAGCTGAAAACAAGAATATACTTGGAATGGTGTAACACACCATGCATAGGAGTTTATAGTGGACACTTTGAAAAAACAGGGTTTCTTGGGAGTTGGAAGCATGAGTAGAGCATACTCGTACAAGTGGAGGCTAGCAAAAGACTAGAAGCAACCAACTAAGAGAGCATAATGGCCATAATCATGCAGTGCAACAAAGCATTACTAATCAAAGCTTAGAGTGGTACTACAAGTCAAGGACTAAATGAGCATAGAGGCTATGGTGACTTGTCATAGTCATAACATGGTGTGAGCATGTGCCAAGTCAACCCAAACGAAGCATCAAAGGAGAAAACCACAATACTATGCTTTTGCATGCTAAAACAACGCATAATTTCTTCAAGGCACACTAAGAAATCCCAATTGTTTAAAACAAGACATGCTACAACAATAAGCACTAAGCATAAGTTCAAAACAACACCTAGCATGTCATGCTAAAGTCTATGTCACAGTCAATGCAAGCTCCTCTTGCACTTTCCAGCAAGAACTTACTACTCCTTTCCAACAGCAAGCAACTTATTTGCAAAACAACACATCAAGAACGTGGGTCCAAACTACTTTATTCAAGCAAACTGAACAACCTAAGAAAAGCAAATGAAACCTAAGATGCTCCAAGAACAACACAACAGTGCATGAAATAATAAAAACGAAGTGTCTAGAAAGACCTGAGCTTTTTATTGATGAAGAAGGGGATGCCTTGGGCATCCCCAAGCTTTGACGCTTGTACCTTTTGGATATTTCTTGGGGTGACACCGGAGTGGAATCCCCAAGCTTGAGCTTTTGTCCATTCTTCATCTCATTACATCATTCTCTCTCTACACCTAAATTTTTTCCTTCATACAAAACTTCACACAATCTTCATTAGCAACATTAGTGTATTCAAAAGATATTAGACCTCTAGAAAAGCTTTGGAACAGCAAGACTTTTCACTAAAAACACAAGATACTGCAGTAATTCCTTCAAAAATCACAATTCACCTAAAGAGAACTCAAAAAGGAATCAATAAGAAGCAAATGCAAATAATGGCAGAAATTTGTCAAAACAGACCATCAGGTAGAAACCGATTTTTTTCGAATGCCTTCTGTTGATCAAATCAAAAAGTGTTGAACTAACTAAAGTTAGATAACATACTGGGGGATTTATTCATAAATTTTCAGCTCAATCCGAGTTACAGAGACTCCTCACAATTTTTTTGGTGGAGGACAGAAATCTGTTTCGGGACAGCAACTCCCAAATCTTACTTCCCTCTCATTAGAGGTCATTCTTGGCACAAAAAGCAAACAAAAAGGATAAGGAGAGGTCATTACTAAATTAATAACTTCCAAGACTCAAGGAAACTCTTGGGTTATCTCCCAACAAGTAATTTTATTTAATGCCTTTAAGTTAGGCACAAGAAGCAAGAAGAATCAAGTATTTTCAAATGAGGAAGCATTAACATCAATACTTGCAAAGTCTTAAACTATGAAAGGTATCTCATCCTAATGGGTGTTTGAGGATCCCTTATCATCTATATTTGGTTTACTACTTTCATCAAAAAGATTTTCAGGAGCAATCCAATCAAAATTCTTTTCAAAGGCTTCATGCATTCCAACAAGCTTAAAGGGTATGGGTATCTTAAATTCTTCTCGAGGCTTAGTTTTATCATAAATACCCACAACATCTACACTTGAGCCTAGCATATTGAAATGCTCAAAGACCTTTTTGGCTTCCCTAGCAACATCATGGAATTCTTTTAATAAAGTTTCAAGGATGAATTCTCTCTTTTCAGCATTCTTTTCTTCTTTTAGTTTTAGGAACAAGAATTGTATTAAGGGTTTAAGGCTAACAAACCTAGCCTCCAACATATGAACTAAAGAAGCTGCAAAAATCTCATAATTAGGAGCAAGTTCTGCTATAGATCTATCCTTAATATCCTCATGCTTGCTAACATGATTAAAGAATTCTTCAATATTATCTTTCCCAATTATGGAGCCACTACCTATTTCAAGATATTTCAGGGTGAACTTGGGGAACAACATGGTGAGCTAGAGCAAGGTGGCAACTAGAGTAAGAACTAATTTTTTTGTGTTTTTGATAAGAAAAGGCAAACCAAACTAAACTAATTTTTTGGGTTTTTTTTAAAAGAGGCAAACAAAACCAAGCAAAAGGAACAAAGAAAACTAAAAACAAAGTAAAGAGAAAGGAAGTGAAGGACTCCCCTAGTGAAGACGTCCTTATCCTCCCAAGAACAAATACCAGAAGAGCTTGATGGCTAACGTGAAGCCTGTTGGGAACCCCAAGAGAAAGGTGTGAGGCAGCACAACAACAAGTTTTCCCTCAGTAAGAAACCGAGGTTATCGAACAAGTAGGATGAAGGAAACGTCACACAGGTGTTGCAAGCAACGCGGAGACCTGCACAACACAAACTCAAGACTTTGCCCCAACGAATCAGTGAGGTTGTCAAGCTCACTGGTTTGCTGTAACAAAGGATTAAACATATGGTGTGGAGGGTAATGGTTTGTAGCAAGTAAACAAGTAACAGTGGAATATGTATCAATGGTAAAGATTGGACCGGGGTCCATAGTTCACTAGAGGTGCTCTCCTTAGATAAACAACATGGCATGAAGGGTAAACAAATTACAGCAGGGCAATTGACAGGAACTGAGCAAGGCATAACAATGCAATACCAGACAAAAAGATCCTATGATATTCGATTGGGTAATACAACAATATACATAGTCCGCCATCCAACTGCATCTATGACTAGAAGTCCACATTCAGGTTATCATCCGAACCCCCTCCAGTATTAAGTTGCAAGCAATGCATAACCGCTAAGCAAAGTGTGTAAGGTAAATAATCCACTTGTTCCATGAACAAGAGACTGTTGTTTTCTCCCTAGTAGCAACAACACATCTACAACCAAAGATATTTCTGTCACTTCCCTTGGAAACTAGAGGCATGAACCCACTATCGAGCATAAATACCCCCTTTTGGAGTCACTAGCAACTACTTGCCCAAGATAGCTACTAACAACGGAGAGCATGCAAGATCACAAACAACACAGACATGATAGAATCATAAAGACAAAACCATTAATCAATCTGACATAGTAATCTCAATATCCATCAGATCCCTGCAAACACAACATGCATGATTACAAATAGATTAGATCTTGATCATGAACGGATCTCACAAGATCTATACATGAAATCACAAAGGAGGAGATACAACCATCTAGCTACTACATGGACCCATAGTCCAAGGTGGAACTATTCACGCATCATACCGGAGAGAAGGCCTCGTGATGATCCCTCCTAGGTGCCGGGAAGAACTTCAGATCCCCCCGATCTAGGGACGACGGTGGCGGCGGCTACAGAAGGTTTCGTGGAATAATGATCGGGTACTTAGGGTTTCTGCATCGGGGGATTCTTATAGGCGAAGAGGCGAGGCTGGGAGGTGGCCAGGGGCCCCACACCCTACCCAGGCGCAGGGCAGGGACCACTCGCGCCTAGGGGGGTCTGGCCGCCCTGGTTCTCTTCTCCGTCTCATCTTCTGGATCCGTGTCCCTCACGGTAAAATATTGACTTTGTCTTTTGTCCTGTCCAATTCCGAGAATATTGATTTTCTGCCTTTCTGGAACCAAAAACAGAAGAAAACAGGCAACTAACACTGTGGAAAATTGTTAATAGGTTAGTTACAGAAAAGATATAAAAATACCTCAAAGTGTAGATAAAGCAAAGCAAAGTAGATACTAAACAAGCATGGAGCATCAAAAATTATAGATACACATCACATCCACATGGATTCCAACCATTGTTCCGACTCAATCAAACTCTTTGATCTTCGATCACCGCATTTGGATTTACGTGTCAAAGTCTACCCTGATGGCGGAACCCGACCGGTAGGGGTATGTCGTTCCACGACCTCAGCAGCATGATCATGAAAATCAGATCTACCATTCCCTGAGTATAATTGATCCAATCAACCCCGTACAAAACCGATCTATCTCATAGATCGACCACCAAAACAGCATATAGATCTCATCTACAGCCAACCGCATATCACATATGCGAGATCTCAAGCCTAAAACTAGAAGCTATCGTTATGATACCACTGTTGGGCCACGTAGAGATAAAACAAAACTTTTTCCCTCTAACGTGGTGATCCCGAGATCTAGCTGAGGTAGAAAGCCACGAGGTTTACCACTAGACACGCAGTTGCGGATAACTGATGAAGCACGTCTGTTGATGTAGTGCAGTCCTCACGATCCGATCCGATCCGATCACGATCTTCCTGGTGCTGATCATACAGCACCTCTGCTGGTATCCACACATACAAGGAGGAGCACCAACGGCGAACTGCTAGGTTCTTTACGATGGAAGGACTGCTGTGGAGCTAGGGTTTCCAACACATGGAATGACCTAACCGATCAACGATTAACCCTTCTAGGTTACTGTGCTCCACTATATATAGGGAGTGAACGTGGGCTCCACTCACGTGGCCCATTCACTAAAGCCCATATAATATTAGTCCATGTGAGTCTGACTCAGTCCAAATCCGGCTCGGGTCCAACCCAACCAGATTTCCGATTCAGATCTAATCCGAATTTGCTCCCGCTCTTAAGTGTGTGACCCTGCAGGCTCATGGATACTTGGACACGATTGGAGGGCGACTCTTAATCGATTAGTCGGTAGCGGCTCCTAGCAAAACTTGCCGACTCCCAAGTACCAATGAGTCATGACGACTTGCCTTTCCAATGCGACTTGCGTCCGAGTCCCTTTTGCCTCACGGTATACCTTGTCAGACTATAGGCGAATATTTGTCATCCCTTAAATAGTCCGACTCTCTTCTCGATCCGAGATAAGTGATTCATCCGACTAACTCTTAGTCGATCGCCTCGATTAACACTTAACCGAGTCATGCATGGCCATGCTTTCTGAACCATATCATCCGACAGGGCCTAGAGAATATCTCTCCAAGTGGAGGGGCAAAATCCCATCTTATTTATTCACATCACGCATCTTGATTCTTAGTCGACCCGAACTCTGCCTTTATAACTGCCCAGTTACGGATCAACGTTTGACAGAACCTAAGTCGGTGATCCTCAACTCGGACTATGCAATAACCTTAGGTCTAAGGATTACATTGATTGAGATATACAAATGACAACTTGTTCGCTGTACCTCAATATGGGTCAATCCGATTCGCTAAACTCTTTAGCTGAATCTGTGTAAGTCGGAATAGCATCTCCATGCCCATGATAAGTGGAACCGAGTCATCAAGCCGACTTTCACATTGGTATAAGTTGTGTGTCCAGCACAACCTCGATGACTAAGGATATTTAGTACAAATAACATAAATGTATAGTTCCACAACCGAATGACATATTCAATGATACACATCAGATGCTTATACAAGGACAACTTAATAACTTTATGAATATAATGGGAAATATCATCATACATGATTGCCTCTAGGGCATATTCCCAACATCTATTCTCACCAGGATCAAGACAAATGATGGATATGATGGATACAATTCTTGGACCGGTTGTATTGGAGCGAAAAAGGAGACAAAAACAGCGTAAATCACTAATTTGGGAAATATCAACAACACTAGAAGAAAACTCGAGGCGATCGCAGGAAGCAGGGGATTTAACGACCAACTATATGGCGGGAATATTTTTCTGGCCATATAGTTCCCGCCGTATAGTTGTCTCTGCCACCACCTCTTCAAATATTTTCACCCCGTGTAATCAGATCAAGGAGACGACATACAAAATGACCAGAAATCGTAGAAACCTCACCTCCAGAAGGGATCTGGAGGGGGAACTCATCCACCGGGGATCCATATTCACCCTACGCAGATCCGGGAGGCTAAGGCATCGATCCTCATCATCAACCGCTGCATCACCACCATCTCCATCCATCTCATCTACATCTTGTCTAGATCTTGTTGAAATTTCCATACTCGTTGTGGATTTATACAAGTACTATTCATCTATGATAGATTCCATTATTTTTGCCATGATGTTGATTGCCTCCATGTCTGAGTAGATAATTTGTTCTTGGGGAGATGGAGAAACCCTAGCATGCGATTGAAATAAGATAAAGTTTATTATGATATTCATCGTTGTGACCATGTGTTAGTTTGTCTTCATCTTGATGTTGAGAGAAGTCGACCTCTCAATATTTGCCTCTTGTGGGGAGTTGATGGAGGGAACTAGTTGTTGGTAGACGGAGGTGTGCTAGCACGTACAGTGTAGAGGGAGTGGCCCACCCTTTAGATAACATAAGGTGGTGTCCCCTGTGTTTGCAATGCTAGTCCCTGGATCAATAGCTAGCATCCACAGTTAAGATGTAATATCAAGAAACAAAGGTCATAATATAGCTTTATAACCAGGAATAACATAAGTTTATTACATCATACATAGCTCATTTGGCTATTACATTACATTGCAGCGGAATAACTATAGTCATGGGGTCCTTCATCTTCAAAGTGCCACAGGCAAATGCTGGTTGTAGACTTTGTAATCCTAATCAATCAATCAATCTTCTCTAAAATCAATCAAACCTGCAACATTACAAGTTACAGCCGCAAGGGTCAATACATTTGAATTGTATTGGCAAGTTCACTACTATGTTGAATATCAGTGGATCCTATCATTACATGCATATTTGGCTAAGTAGAGTTTAGGCTTATTTGCATAAAGCAATATTTTATCCTGTTCTTTCAAAATGGTTTTGGTCCTTTGTCAAATCTTTGAAATCTTCTTGGTAAAATCCAAGGGTTTTAAGTTGTTATCAAAATCTCCTTGAACTACTTGGTAACCCCAAGTGTTCAAGTCTTCAACAAAATCTCTTGAGCTACTTGGTAACCCCAAGTGCATCAAGCTTTAAGCAAAAATCTCTTGTGCACCTTGGTAACCCCAAGTACATCAAGCTTTAACAAAATCTCTTTGAATTCCTTGGTACCCCCAAGTGCATCAAGTTTTTATTTTAGAAATTGGAATGTCGAGATCTCCCATAGTTCAAACTTTAGTTGCTCAGTATTGTCCATAACCGGGGACACGGCTAAGTACTTAGATTTTATTATCTTCTGCAGAAGGAGTACACTTTACCCACATGTCACAATCCCATCCTTTTGCCACCAGTGGCCACTGGATTAGTGCTCACCAAGATGGAGTACTGGCAGATTGAGAATGTGACGAAGTCTTTCCAAAGGGTCCTCCTATACACCATTGCTAGCTTGTCTTCAGCACCCATGAAGCATTCCAGATCCCCATGTCCAGTAAACTGAAGAAAATGCATGGGTCTTCCCAATGTAGTTGACTAAGCCAGAGCCATAATAGCATGTGGTTGCACACGAAAGCCACAATTGGAGAAACATGTTCAATCTCTAAGTTTCCTGGGTGGTTTCCTTTGGAGCACAACACAAAGAGATTGCCATAGACATGGTTCCTTTTGTTGCCACCTTCTCCAAAACTTAAAGTAACCTTGGCCACCCAGGTGGTTCATTGAGTCCTTGTTTTATTATATAAAAACACAAGTCCTTTTCTCAACTTCATAAAATCTCAACATGTATCTCTTTTCAAAATATAGCATGGCTAAGCATGTTACAACTACATTGCTTTCACTAAGGAATGTATAGGGAATCCTATTAGGATTTAGCATAGCATAAGTATAAAATTATTTTTATGCATGTTTCAAAATCCACTAAGTATAATGAAAATAGTAGGACTTTGAATGATAGTGTAACTTGCCTTTTTGGTAGGGAATGGTGGTTCATTCCTTGATCTTGCTAGTCTCACACTTTTCTAACTTCACTACAATCAATCAAGCAAACCCAATATCAACAAGCATTCCAAACCAATAATCATTCAACATTTCACACACACAAAACAATGGGATCTAAGTCATGCATGTAAGCATGCAAGAGATTGGTTTATTTGTAAAGATGGTCTCCACTAGGCTTCTAAACTTTGTAAGTTCCAAATTGGTCATTTTCCAAAGTGGCAAAGTCATTTGCAAAAGGTTTTTATCCAAAAACCACTTTTAAATCCATTCATCATTTTATGTGGTGAGAAAATATTTTTATCAAGCAACAACTTTAAGTGGTTCACCAAATAAGTTGTTGTTTCCCAAAACTTGGTGTTTATGGTCAGTAGGTTTGGTCCAAAACATTTTCTCCAAAGTTTTTACTCAAAACCATTTTCATAACAAAACCATTATTTTTAAATGGCTAGAAATGACCAAATCAAGTTTTTATTCCCAAACTTTCACAAAAACCATTTTAAATTCCATGGGTTGGTTCCTAGGGTCAGTAAGTTTACAGCAACCCATTTTGCAAAGGTTTTAATCCTAAAAACATTTTTGAATCATTTTTCTACTCTAAACAAGCACACAAAAGTTTCTACAAAAACAAACACTCTAATGGGTACTATTTACTAAACCAAAGGCATGGTTGGCTAGGGCTTGTTCCACTGATTCCAATGATACCAAATTTGCAATTTTTGGACGTGTGGATCAAAAGTTACAATGGTTTGAAAATCAGAATCTAATCTGATTTCAAAAATCAGTTGTAACCAAAGTCTAGCCACGCGTCGCGTCATCATTCGCTGGTACCGGTTCATCCGGATCGCGTAGTTGCAGCCATTGGATCTAATTAGATCGTGCGGCACAGGACGCGTACCCCTTCGCGTTTAAGTGATCTAATCTTGCTCGCCCGATCTAGATCTAACGGACCTAAACAATTGGCCATTAATCGGCTTTATGCTTGACGGCAAGCGGCGACGCTGGTGAACTAGGAAGCGAGGGAGGAGGGGAAAGTGCTCACCACGTTCGCAAAGGCCCGAGGAAGCTCGACGTGGTCTCCTAGGGTCAAGGGGCACTCGAGGTCTGCTGCAATTCCTCGCCGGAGTTTGAAACGGCGTCTGGCGGCTCTGGTTGTTGCCGAGGCGACGCTGCAGATCGCCCTAAGGCAGGACAAGGGTCTGGTCAGATGCAGCAGGACACGGTGTAGGTGTGTGCATGAATGAGAGGGGAAGGGGCGGTCGGAATCTACCTGGGCACTTGCCGGAGTTGAAGACAGACGCGGCGGCGCTAGGAGGCTTGTCGTAGTCGATGCTCTGGGGCGCCCGCGGTCGAACGGAGGGTACCGGGAGATGCGTCTGGGAGTGGGAAGTCTGGGTGCGTGGTCAATGAGACAAGGGGCAGCGCTGAGTCGCTGGAATCGTCACCGAAGCATCGTCGGAACAGAGGGAGTGTCAAGCCAAATTGAGGCAGCCTTGGGGCAGAGAGAGAGTGGCGTGTGAGGGGAAAGGAGGAGGAGACGCTGGCGATTAATAGCGTGCAGTCACGGCGAGGTTAAGGCGCGGCGTTACTGCGAATTGATCGCGGCTTTCAAAGCGACAACGGCGGCGTCGTTAGCGAGGAGGAAGAAGGGTGAGCTGGCTGCGTGGGGTTGGTCAGTGAGTGAGAGAGGTAGGAGGTCCACCGCCAGCGTCTGTGGTCGATGAGTTGGTGCCAAGCGTTTTCTTGGGAGGAAGCTGGGTTGGTTTCTTGTGGGCTTGTGGGCTTGGCCGGCTGGGCTAGGTCCAAATCCATTTTTTTTTCTTCCTGAAACCTTTTCTTTTTCTATTTCCATTTTCTGTTTTGAAATTCAAACAATCAAACTACACTCAAATTGATTCAAACAATCACCAAACTTTGCAACTATGAATTTGGTTCTGTTTTGGTAACATAATCCAATATTCCAAATCCAAAAATATCAATTTTATTTTAGGGTCCATTATTAATTAAATAAATTGGACCATTGTTATTAAATCAAATAGGACTTTTTTTATTTAAATACTCCTTTTGGAATTTAATTATTTTCAAAACCAAATCAGTAGGTTTTATTTAGGAATATAAATTACTTGGAAAACCTATTTTAAATAAAACAAGTTTTGAGGTTTTGGAAAATAGTAAAACCTTTATTAATAAAACTTGGATATTAAATCCTTATTATTTTATTTAAGTAAACCTTTACTATTTTTATCAACACAAAATGTTTTATTTCAAAAGCTTGGCCAAGGTTTAATTTGGATCTATAAAATAATCTTTAACAAAATTTCTATTTCATTTGAAAACAAAATCTTTTCTATTTAAAGATCCAAAGTAGTAATTCCAAAATATTTTATTTTCCTCTATTTAAATGTTTATCTTTTAAATCTCTTTAGGTTTTTATTTAATCCAAATTGGTTTGAACTCCAATTGGATTCAAAAAGTTTCTTCTGGCCCTAAAAATCAAACAAAGTTTTATTTTATTCACTTATTTTTCACATTACAAGATTTAGAAACTCTTGGGATGTGACAATTTCACCACTTAAAATAAATCTCGTCCCGAGATTTGGGAAGGCTAGGGTTACAAGTAGGTTCAAAACAACTAGGGTACTACCACCCTTAAAAATTTTCAAACAAAAATTACATAATGTCCTTCTTAGGATCCTGGGGAAATTTCTCCAGGTAAACATTTGCATTGTGTCCTTGGTTTCCATACTTGACTCATGGGCCAAGGTTGAGTTTCTCCATAGGCTTGGTGATCTTGTTCTTCATCTTTTCTGGACAGTTGCTTGCATAATGTCCTGGGTTTTTGCAATTGAAACAGTGGATGTCTTGGAGTTCTTTACGTGGCTCTTGTGGACAAGTTGCTACATAGTGGCCTAATTCTTTGCAGTTGTTGCACACCACTTGGCCAATCTCTTTATTCTTCTTGTTCTCTGGGCATCCACTGGAATAGTGTCCCATTTCCTTACATTTACGACATTGCACAAGGCTCATGTCCTGCTTTTGTTTCTTGGGTTTCTTTAGTCCTTTGAATTGGGTTGTCTTGTTTGGAGGTATAAGTGGTCCTTTTCCTTTCTTGGTAGACTTGGATCCTTCTTGTTTCCTTTGTTCCACAATGGAGTAGATGGGGCATTGGATAGGGACATGGTTGTTTCCTTCACAAAGATAACAAGTAGCTTGAGAGGTGGGACATTGTCCAACATGATGTTTCTCTTCACAGTTGGGGCATTGATCTTCATGCTCCCTGGAAGTATGATCCTTGTCTCCACAAATAATGCAAGCTGGAGCTCCATCTAGAATAATATTTCTGTCATCCTTGTTGTCAAAGACTCTTTTGGGATAGCTTTCTTCCATTTTGATCATTTGATCAGTCACTTTGAGCATCAATTGGCCTTGAGTTTCCAAAAATCCTTGCAGGGCTGGATCTGCTCCACTAGTGTTAGCTATAAATTGAGCTGTCACTTGGTTCAACTGGTGTTGAGTTGCTATGAGTTCTTTCATGCTGTCCTCTTGGTTGGTGTTGGTGTCATCAACCTTGATGTTGGAGTCTCTTGGAGTAGTCATCTGTTTGGGTTGAATGGAGATTAGAATAGGCAAGATATTTCTAAGGAATCAATTCCAATCACACATATCACAATTCACACAAGCAATGTGCACACAATCACAAACCAAACATTACATTCAAACACAAAGTTCTAGCACATATTTAGGCAACAAAATATTTTTGTTACACCACATAAGTTGGTGGGTTTGACTTAACTAGAATATGGTGGTCCATCTATATGGTTCACTTGTGATCTTTCCATCCTTCTTGGTTGCTTCTTCTTACATGAGATCATGGTTCCTTGGGAAAAACTCTTGGTTACCTTGACTTCTAGTGAAGTGAGCTCCTTCTAACTTTTGTATTCTCTCAGTCTCTAAGTCTTGAGCAAGATTTCCTTGTTTCACTTGCAATCCTTAGGGGTATCCAAGTTGGAAGTCCTTGGTGAACATGCTGAAGATGTTGAAGTCATTATAGCTGAAGAAGTTGAAGTCATTAGAGTTGAAAGTGTTGAAGAAGTCCTTTGCACATGGTGTAGTCTTTGGTCATGGGTAGGTTTTTCCATCAAGTTGAAGTAGAAAAGATGTAGAGTTGAAACCAAAATGGTTGAGGAAAGAGTTTACAAGTGTTTTTTATAAATAAGTTTTTGTAACAAGTACAACTCCTATTTTTCTAAGGGTTTTTGTCCAACCCTAGGTTTACAAATCCTACAGGCAACACAATGCTCTGATACCATCTGTAGAGGGAGTGGCCCACCCTTTAGATAACATAAGGTGGTGTCCCCTGTGTTTGCAATGCTAGTCCCTGGATCAATAGCTAGCATCCACAGTTAAGATGTAATATCGAGAAACAAAGGTCATAATATAGCTTTATAACCAGGAATAACATAAGTTTATTACATCATACATAGCTCATTTGGCTATTACATTACATTGCAGCGGAATAACTATAGTCATGGGGTCCTTCATCTTCAAAGTGCCACAGGCAAATGCTGGTTGTAGACTTTGTAATCCTAATCAATCAATCAATCTTCTCTAAAATCAATCAAACCTGCAACATTACAAGTTACAACCACAAGGGTCAATACATTTGAATTGTATTGGCAAGTTCACTACTATGTTGAATATCAGTGGATCCTATCATTACATGCATATTTGGCTAAGTAGAGTTTAGGCTTATTTGCATAAAGCAATATTTTATCCTGTTCTTTCAAAATGGTTTTGGTCCTTTGTCAAATCTTTGAAATCTTCTTAGTAAAATCCAAGGGTTTTAAGTTGTTATCAAAATCTCCTTGAACTACTTGGTAACCCCAAGTGTTCAAGTCTTCAACAAAATCTCTTGAGCTCCTTGGTAACCCCAAGTGCATCAAGCTTTAAGAAAAAATCTCTTGTGCACCTTGGTAACCCCAAGTTCATCAAGCTTTAACAAAATCTCTTTGAATTCCTTGGTACACCCAAGTGCATCAAGTTTTTATTTTAGAAATTGGAATGTCGAGATCTCCCATAGTTCAAACTTTAGTTGCTCAGTATTGTCCATAACCGGGGACACGACTAAGTACTTAGATTTTATTATCTTTTGCAGAAGGAGTACACTTTACCCACATGTCACAATCCCATCCTTTTGCCACCAGTGGCCACTGGATTAGTGCTCACCAAGATGGAGTACTGGCAGATTGAGAATGTGACGAAGTCTTTCAAAGGTCCTCCCATACACCATTGCTAGCTTGTCTTCACACCCATGAAGCATTCAGATCCCCATGTCCAATGGCTGAAGAAAATGCATGGGTCTTCCCAATGTAGTTGACTAAGCCAGAGCCATAATAGCATGTGGTTGCACACGAAAGCCACAATTGGAGAAACATGTTCAATCTCTAAGTTTCCTGGGTGGTTTCCTTTGGAGCACAACACAAAGAGATTGCCATAGACATGGTTCCTTTTGTTGCCACCTTCTCCAAAACTTAAAGTAACCTTGGCCACCCAGGTGGTTCATTGAGTCCTTGTTTTATTATATAAAAACACAAGTCCTTTTCTCAACTTCATAAAATCTCAACATGTATCTCCTTTCAAAATATAGCATGGCTAAGCATGTTACAACTACATTGTTTTCACTAAGGAATGTATAGGGAATCCTATTAGGATTTAGCATAGCATAAGTATAAAATTATGTTTATGCATGTTTCAAAATCCACTAAGTATAATGAAAATAGTAGGACTTTGAATGATAGTGTAACTTGCCTTTTTGGTAGGGAATGGTGGTTCATTCCTTGATCTTGCTAGTCTCACACTTTTCTAACTTCACTACAATCAATCAAGCAAACCCAATATCAACAAGCATTCCAAACCAATAATCATTCAACATTTCACACACAAAACAATGGGATCTAAGTCATGCATGTAAGCATGCAAGAGATTGGTTTATTTGTAAAGATGGTCTCCACTAGGCTTCTAAACTTTGTAAGTTCCAAATTGGTCATTTTCCAAAGTGGCAAAGTCATTTGCAAAAGGTTTTTATCCAAAAACCACTTTTAAATCCATTCATCATTTTATGTGGTGAGAAAATATTTTTATCAAGCAACAACTTTAAGTGGTTCACCAAATAAGTTGTTGTTTCCCAAAACTTGGTGTTTATGGTCAGTAGGTTTGGTCCAAAACATTTTCTCCAAAGTTTTTACTCAAAACCATTTTCATAACAAAACCATTATTTTAAATGGCTAGAAATGACCAAATCAAGTTTTTATTCCCAAACTTTCACAAAAACCATTTTAAATTCCATGGGTTGGTTCCTAGGGTCAGTAAGTTTACAGCAACCCATTTTGCAAAGGTTTTAATCCTAAAAACATTTTTGAATCATTTTTCTACTCTAAACAAGCACACAAAAGTTTCTGCAAAAACAAACACTCTAATGGGTACTATTTACTAAACCAAAGGCATGGTTGGCTAGGGCTTGTTCCACTGATTCCAATGATACCAAATTTGCAATTTTTGGACGTGTGGATCAAAAGTTGCAATGGTTTGAAAATCACAATCTAATCTGATTTCAAAAATCAGTTCTAACTAAATCGGCCGCGTCGTCATTCGCTGGTACCGGTTCGGCCGGATCGCGTAGTTGCAGCCATTGGATCTAATTAGATCGTGCGGCACAGGACGCGTAACCCTTCGCGTTTAAGTGATCTAATCTTGCTCGCCTGATCTAGATCTAATGGACCTAAACAATTGGCCATTAATCACTTGGCAGCTGGCGACGGGCGACGCGGCGGCAGCGCTGGTGAAATAGGAAGCGAGGGAGGAGGGGAAAGGGCTCACCACGTTCGCAAAGGCCCGAGGAAGCTCGACATGGTCTCCTAGGGTCAAGGGGCGCTCGGGGTCTGCTGCAATTCCTTGCCGGAGTTCGCAACGGCGTCTGGCGGCTCTGGTTGTTGCCGAGGCGACGCTGCAGATCGCCCTAAGGCAGGACAAGGGTGCAGTCGGATGCAGGACACGGTGTAGGTGTGTGCATGAATGAGAGGGAAGGCGGTCGAATCTACCTGGCACTTGCCGGAGTTGAAGATGCGGCGCTTAGGAGGTTGTCGTAGTCGGCCCTGGGCGCCCTGATCGAACAGAGGGTACCGGGAGATGCGTCTGGGAGTGGGAAGTCTGGGTGCGTGGTCAATGAGACAAGGGGCAGCGCTGAGTCGCCGGAATCGTCACCGAAGCTTCGTCGGAACAGAGGGAGTGTCAAGCCAAATTGAGGCAGCCTCGGGGCAGAGAGAGAGTGGCGTGTGAGGGGAAAGGAGGAGGAGACGCTGGCGATTAATAGCGAGGTTAAGGCGCGGCGTTACTGTGAATTGATCGCGGCTTTCAAAGGCAGCAACGGCAGGCGTCGTTAGCGCGAGGAGGAAGAAGGGTGAGCTGGCTGCGTGGGGTCGGTTGGTCAGCGGAGTGAGAGAGGGGAGGAGGGTCCACCGGTCAGCGTCTGTTCGGGTCGGTAAGTTGGTGCCAAGCGTTTTTCTTCGGGAGGGAAGCTGGGTTGGTTTGCTGGGCTTGTGGGCTTGGCCGGCTGGGCTAGGTCCAAATCCATTTTTTTTTCTTCCTGAAACCTTTTCTTTTTCTATTTCCATTTTCTGTTTTGAAATTCAAACAATCAAACTACACTCAAATTGATTCAAACAATCACCAAACTTTGCAACTATGAATTTGGTTCTGTTTTGGTAACATAATCCAATATTCCAAATCCAAAAATATCAATTTTATTTTAGGGTCCATTAATAATTAAATAAATTGGACCATTGTTATTAAATCAAATAGGACTTGTTTTATTTAAATACTCCTTTTGGAATTTAATTATTTTCAAAACCAAATCAGTAGGTTTTATTTAGGAATATAAATTACTTGGAAAACCTATTTTAAATAAAACAAGTTTTGAGGTTTTGGAAAATAGTAAAACCTTTATTAATAAAACTTGGATATTAAATCCTTATTATTTTATTTAAGTAAACCTTTACTATTTTTATCAACACAAAATGTTTTATTTCAAAAGCTTGGCCAAGGTTTAATTTGGATCTATAAAATAATCTTTAACAAAATTTCTATTTCATTTGAAAACAAAATCTTTTCTATTTAAAGATCCAAAGTAGTAATTCCAAAATATTTTATTTTCCTCTATTTAAATGTTTATCTTTTAAATCTCTTTAGGTTTTTATTTAATCCAAATTGGTTTGAACTCCAATTGGATTCAAAAAGTTTCTTCTGGCCCTAAAAATCAAACAAAGTTTTATTTTATTCACTTATTTTTCACATTACAAGATTTAGAAAATCTTGGGATGTGACATACAGTGACTATAAAGCTGTTAGCACCCCTTATGTATCAATTTGGAAACCGAGGAAACTCACGGAACATTGTCCATGCTACGGGATACATCCTATGGGATAAAATCCCTTAATAGCGCAGTAATTCTATTGATGTCGATTACTTGTCTACTATGGTTATGAGGATAATGTGAGCAGTGATTGCTGCCTATTCGTCCAACTATGGAGTTCCTCCCACACATACATAGTTGAGAATGTTCATGATAATAATCTTTACCTTAAACCCTTTATAATGCTAGAGGTGTATCCCTGAGAACACTTTTTCCCATTGCAGTTTCATATCTCTTTTACATACGAGATACTTACTTTCTATAGTCGGTTTGTTTTACTTTACTTATGGTTCTCTTATACAAAAACCCAAAATACCTTTTTACACAAAACTCGCATTTTATCTTGTTACTTAGAACATTATTTAGCATTACTATTTCAGTATTTAATTCAAGAATTATTAGACTTTAGAACTCCCGCTCCCTATGGGATCGATATCTTTATTTCAAAACTATCTACAAACGATCCGTGCACTTGCAGTCATCAAGCTATTTTCTAGCGCCGTTGCCGAGGAGCTAAGAGCTATAGGTCTTTTAGTTTTTGCTTATTTATTTTAGTCTTGCTAAGTTTTATTTTGAGTTACAGGGTGCTACCAACATGATGAAGTTTGAGCATCTGACTAGTGCTAACCAACTTAGCCACTTTGGGAAGCCCTATGATATTAATAAAAGAGACAACTCCAACGAGAAGACAAGGGGGTTTGAAATAAATCCTCTACTACTTGGTATTTTACACAAGAAGCAATTTACTATAGATGAAGAAAATCCTGATCCATATGAGCATATTTCATGCTTTAAGGATATATGTGGCACTTTCCAATTACCAGGGTATACTGAGACGTCGAAAATGTATCTATAATTTTTGATGTTCCATGCTTGTTTAGTATCTACTTTGCTTTGCTTTGTCTACACTTTGAAGTGTTTTTATATGTTTTTCTGGACTAACCTATTAACAAGATGCCACAGTGCCAGTTGCTTGTTTTCTTCTGTTTTTGGTTCCAAAAAAGGCAGAAAATCAATATTCTCGGAATTGGACGGGACAAAAGCCAAAGTCAATATTTTACCATTGGGAACACGAAGCCATAGTACAAGACAAAGAAGATCCACCATGGTGCCACACCCCCTACCCGCGCGGCTGGGCCCAGGCTGCGCCTAGGGGGTGCGGCCACCCTGGCTGCCCCCATGCTCGCCTCTTCGCCTATAAAGACTCCCCAATACAGAAACCCTAAGGACCCGATCAATATTCCACGAAACCATCTATAGGCGCTGCCATAGTCGTCCCTAGATTGGGGGGATCTGAAGCTCTTCCCGTCATCTTGCCGGAGGGGAGATCATCCCTCTAGAGGCCTTCTTCTTCATCATGCCAGCATTCGGTATGAAGTGTGAGTAGTTCCACCTTGGACTACGGGTCCATGTAGTAGCTACATGGTTGTATCTCCTCCTTTGTGCTACCATGTTTAGATCTTGTGAGCTCCATTCATGATCAAGATCATCTATTTGTAATCATGCATGTTGTGTTTGCGGGGATCCGATGGATATTGAGATTACTATGTTAGATTGATTAATGGTTTTTTCTTATTGATTCTATCATGTATGTGTTGTTTGTGATCTTGCATGCTCTCTGTTTCTAGTAGATATCTTGTCCAAGTAGATGCTAGTGACTCCAAGAGGGGGTATTTATGCTCAATAGTGGGTTCATGCCTCTATTTAATCTAAGGGAAGTGATAGAAATCTCTAAGGTTATAGATGTGCTATTGCCACTAGGGAGAAAACAACAGTCTCTTGTTCATGAAACAAGTGGATTGTTTACCTTACACACTTTGCTTAAAGCAGTTATCCATTGCTTGCAAATTAATACTATAGGGGGTTCGGATGATAACCTGAAGGTGGATTACTAGTCATAGATGCAGTTGGATGGCGGTCTATGTATCTTATTGTATTGCCCAATCAAATCTCATAGGATCATGAATGTCTAGTATTGCATTGTTATGCCCTGCTCAGTCCTGTCAATTGCCCTGTTGTAATTTGTTTACCCAGCATGCCATGTTTGTTTATCTTAAGGAGAACACCTCTAGTGAACTATGGACCCCAGTCCAATCTTTACCATTGATACATCTTCCACTGTTACTATTTACCTTTCTGCAAACCACTATTACCTTCCACACCATACAGTTAACCCGTTGTTTTCAGAAAGCCGGCGATATTGACAACCTCACTGTTCGTTGGGGCAAAGTATTGAGTTTGTGTTGTGTATGTTTCCAAGTTGCTAGCAACACCTTTGAGTCGTTTCCTTCCACCTACTGGTTCGATAACTTTGGTTTATTACCGAGGAAAACTTGCTGCTGTGCTCATCACACCTTCCTCTTGGGGTCTCCCAACGAAGCTTCCACGCACCATCAAGAATTTCTGGCGCCATTGCCGGGGAGGATAAGGACGTCTTCACAAGGGGAATCCTTCACAACCTTTCTCTTTACTTTGTTTTTGTTTTTCTTAGTTAATTTTGCTTGGTTTTTTTGCCTCTTTTTTATCAAAAACTCCAAAAAAATAGTTTTGTTTGGTTTGCTTTCTCCTATCAAAAAAACAAAAAAACTAGTTCTTGCTCTAGTTGCTACCATGTCTGGTTTTGGTCCAATCCCTGTGTCACCTATGGAAAGGATCTTTACTTTCAAGCAATAAAGTGAAGAGAGTTTCAAAGAAGCTTGGTCTAGAATATCTAATTTACAAAGGAAAACTGAGTCTTAGCTGGGTTATTAATAGTTTCTACAGTGGTCTTGCTCTTTGTTATAGATATGCTTTGGATGCTATAGCTTGGAAAGATATTTTTTGATGTATTGAGGATGAATCTTTGGATGCCATAAAGAAGTTGATTATAATTTATAATATGCCTAGCAAATCTGATTCTTCCTTTATAAACATTTATGCTAGGTTGAACACTCTTGAGACCAGTATAGTTGCTTTGAAAGATTTCTATAACATGCTTAGAGAGTACCATGATTATGTTCCAATAAATTCTGAGCCTTCAAAATGGTTTCCTACAATAAAAGTTGCTATAAATAGTGAAGCTTTTGATGCTCGTTGTGATATCATGTCTGAATTTTTCCTTATGCCTAAAGATATCTATGAGTCTTTGAATCTTTGGGGACTTTCTGAAGGAGGAGAAGAAATATCTCTTACCAATAATGCAACTTTATTACCCATTGGAATAGCTAAAGGTGTGTTTACAAAAATCTCGGGGAAAGTGGTGTCTACTGATTATCTTGTTATTGAATGTGTAGGAAAAGGACAAATTACACTTGGAAGATCTCTGCTGAAACACCTTGGAGCAATAATAGATGTGGGAAAAGGCATTATGCATTTTGCTTCTCCAATAAGCAATCATATATTCCCTAAAGAAAAGAATAGAGGTAAGAAAGGTAGGAGTAAGAGAGTTGGTGTTAATGCTTCTTCATGTGAAAATACTTGATTCTTTCCTCTTGTGCCTAACTTAAAGGCGTTAAAGAAAAGTACTTATTGGGAGATAACCCAAAAGTTTTCTTGAGTCTTGGAAGTTATTACTTCAGTAATGACCTCTCCTTATCCTTTTTATTTGCTTTTTGTGCCAAGAATAACCTCTAATGAGAGGAAAGTAAGATTTGGGGAGTTGCTGTCCCAAAAATGATTTTTGTGCTCCACCGTAAAAATTCAGGTAACATCTCTGTAAGTCGGATTGAGCTGATATTTTCTAAATAAATCCCCCAGTATGTTAGCTAACTTTCTTAGTTCAACACTTTTTGATTTGAGAAACAGAAGGTCTTCGAAAAAATCGGTCTCTACCTGCTGGTCTGTTTTGACAGATTTTTGCCATTATTTGCATTTTCTTCTTATTGATTCCTTTTTGGGTTCTTTTTGGGAAATTCAGCTTTTTGAGGGAATAGCTACAGTAGATTGTGTTTTTAGTGAAAGTTTTACTGTTCTACAGCTAAACCCAAAGGTTTGTTATATTTTGAATACACTAATGTTGCTAATGAAGATTATGTGAAGTTTTGTATGAAGGAAAATTTTCAGATGTAGAGAAAGAATGATGTAATGAGATGAAGAATGGACAAAAGCTCAAGCTTGGGGATGCCACCCCTTGTCACCCGAAGAAATATTCAAGAGGTACAAGCTTCAAAGCTTGGGGATGCCCAAGGCATCCCCTTCATCAATAAAAATCTCAGGTCTTTCTAGACACTTCGTTTTTATTGTTTCATGCACAGTTGTGTTGTTCTTGGAGCGTCTTAGTTTTTGTTTGGTTTTCTTAGTTTTATTGAATAAAGTAGTTTGGACCCCTGTTCTCGCTATGTTGTTTCAAATAAGTTGATTGGTGTTGGAGAGGAGTAGAAATTTCTTGCTTGAATAGTGCAAGAGGAGCTTGCTTTAACTGTGACTTATACTTTATCATGTCATGCTAGGTGTTGTTTTGACCTTATGCTTAGTGATTATTGCTGTAGCATGACTTGTTCGAAACATTTGGGATTTCTTAATGTTCCTTGAAGGAATCATGCGTTCTCTTAGCATACAAAGGCATAGTATTGTGGTATTCTCCTTTGATGCTTTGTTTGGGTTGACTTGGCACATGCTCACACCATGTTATGACTATGAACAAGTCACCATAGCCTCTATGATCATTTAGTCCTTGACTTGTAGTACCATTTTATGCTTTTATTAGTAATGTTTTGTCGCTCTACATGATTATGGCCATTATTGCTCTCTTAGTTGGTCGCTCCCAGTCTTTTGCTAGCCTCCACTTGTATGAGTAAGTTATACTCATGCATCCAACTCCTAAGAAACCAAGTTATTCCAAAGTGTCCACCATAAATTCTTATGCATGGTGTGTTACACCATTCCAAGTATATTCTTGTTTTCATCCATCTTCCAATTAAAAAGTCTTTTTGTTATGTGAAAACTTAGTGATTAAAACTCTCACGAACTTGATGGCACACTTTATATTCTTTTCCCCTAATAAACTTTAACCATTGTGTCGTCTATGTTGTATATGCTTGCACTTATACGTTGGAATTAGTAGAACCATTCTATCATGGGGAACGTTTTCAACATTGCACTTGTACTTTGTACATAGTTGATATCATGCTCTTTTGTTTATGGATTTCGTCGGTGTGAAATGAAAGGGGAGCTTGAAGTCCATGGAGTTATGTATGTGTGTTAGAGAAACGCCTGGGCCACTAGCCTAAGCCATGCCTAATCATGGTGGAAACTTGAAGCATCGCCATAATGACATCTATGAAGCTTTCTTATTATAAAAAAGAGACATATTGAAAATAGGAAAGAGAGAAAAAAGCACCATATTCCCATGGTAAATAAGAATATTGCTGAGATGCTCACTGTCTGCTTGCCTTGTCATTTTGATTATGGGATAGCTCCTGTATCATGTGCAAGGGGTACCCCATTGGTGGTTCTCTATGATACACATGTACTTACTATGACAAGAACTTGAAAGTAACTAAAGTTGAGTAGCATGAGGAGCGACCCTCATATTCAAGGGACATGAGATTGCGAACTTATACTTTTTCAAGCATATACTCCATAATTTGTTCACTTTAACCTTAATCACTTCAAGATGCTTATGATAGGGGCAATGAGAGCTGAAAGCTAACAAGTACCATAATTTTTGGAAGCTCTTTATGAAACTTGAAATCCCTGCTTCCCTTTATGAAGGGCCTTTCATCCACCATTATATTGAGTCTCCACCTTCTATCCTTAGGCACCAGTTAAGAGAGCATAGTTGCCATTCTTAGTTCTATGTGCATTGTCCCAAAACTTATTGATTGATGCATATTGTTGATATTGTTTGTTCTTGTGCTATTTGTATCTAGTCACTCTTATGAACTTTGAAGGTGTGCTATGCATCTATTTGCTACTCCATGAGGGACAAGCTAAATGCCACTATGCTGCATTTTCTGTATGTGAAAACATTTTTCAATGCATGTTATTCATGATCTTTTGTTTGTAACCTTTCATGTTGCATGCATAGTTACTTTGTCTTATTGTTAGAACTTCTTCTTTTAGGCTCATGTTTAGAGTTCTTTGATCCCAGCTTTCATTGCTTGCAAATGGTTTGATCTTTATTTTGATGGTGCATGTCACCTCAAAAATTATTCTTTTTTATCAATTACCTACTCGAGGACGAGCAGGAGTTAAGCTTGGGGATGCTTGATACATCGGAAACGTATCTATAATTTTTGATGTTCCATGCTTGTTTAGTATCTACTTTGCTTTGCTTTATCTACACTTTGAGGTGTTTTTATATGTTTTTCTGGACTAACCTATTAACAAGATGCAACAGTGCCAGTTGTCTGTTTTCTTCTGTTTTTGGTTCCAGAAAAGGCCGAAAATCAATATTCTCGGAATTGGACGGGACAAAAGCCAAAGTCAATATTTTACCGTGGGGAACACGAACCCAGAGTACGAGATGGAGAAGAGCCACCAGGGGGCCACACCCCTCGCCATGCTGATCGGGCCTAGCCTGAAAAGTGCTTGGCTGCCCCTGCCTCTCCTCTTCGCCTATAAAGACCCCCCGATACAGAAACCCTAAGGACCTGATAAATATTCCACGAAACCGTCTATAGCCTCCACCATCGTCTTCCCTAGATTGGGGGGATATGAAGCTCTTCACGGCACCCTGCCGGAAGGGAGATCATCCCTCCGGAGGCCTTCTTCTTCATCATGCCAGCCTCCGGTATGAAGTGTGAGTAGTTACACCTTGGACTACGGGTCCATGTAGTAGCTAGATGGTTGTATCTCCTCCTTTGTGCTACCATGTTTAGATCTTGTGATCTCCGTTCATGATCAAGATCATCTATTTGTAATCATGCATGTTGTGTTTGCAGGGATCCGATGGATATTGAGATTACTATGTTAGATTGATTAATGGTTTTGTCTTATTGATTCTATCATGTCCGTGTTGTTTTTGATCTTGATGCTCTCCGTTTCTAGTAGATATCTTGGCCAAGTAGATGCTAGTGACTCCAAGAGGGGGTATTTATGCTCGATAGTGGGTTCATGCCTCTATTTAATCTAAGGGAAGTGACAGAAATCTCTAAGGTTGTAGATGTGCTATTGCCATTAGGGAGAAAACAACGGTCTCTTGTTCATGGAACAAGTGGATTGTTTACCTTACACACTTTGCTTAAAGCAGTTATCCGTTGCTTGCAACTTAATACCGTAGGGGGTTCGAATGATAACCTTAAGGTGGATTACCAGTCATAGATGCAGTTGGATGGTGGTCTATGTATCTTGTTGTATTGTCCAATCAAATCTCATAGGATCATGAATATCTAGTATTGCATTGTTATGCCTTGCTCAGTCCTGTCAATTGCCCTACTATAATTTATTAACCCAGCATGCCATGTTTGTTTATCTTAAGGAGAACACCTCTAGTGAACTATGGACCCCGGTCCAATCTTTACCATTGATACATCTTCCACTGTTATTGTTTACCTTTCTGCAAACCACTATTACCTTCCACACCATACAGTTAACCCTTTGTTTTCAGCAAACCGATGAGATTGACAACCTTAGTGTTCGTTGGGGCAAAGTCTTGAGTTTGTGTTGTGTAGGTTTCCAAGTTGCTAGCAACACCTTTGAGTCATTTCCTTCCTCCTACTGTTTCGATAACCTTGGTTTCTTACTGAGGGAAAACTTCCTGCGGTGCTCATCACACCTTCCTCTTGGGGTCTCCCAACGAAGCTTCCACGCACCATCATATACTGCTAATGAGGTAAGGCTAAAACTCGTTAGTCAGACTTTGACTAGCACAACTCTCTCATGGTATAGATCTTTACCCCCGGAAGCCACTACTACCTGGGATAATTTAGCTTGTGAGTTTCTAGCTAAGTATTATCCTTTATCGAAATCTTTTGGAATCAGGCGTCTTATAATGACTTGGAGGAACTGTCCTAATGAAGGACTAGTAAGAGCTTATATAAGATTTAAAGATTTACTTAATCAATGTCCTCATCATGCTTTGCCTGAATGGTATTTATTGCATATATTTTATGGCAGGTTAATTGAACCTAATAAATTGTAACTAGACTCTTGCGCGAGAGGAGCTTTTATGAATCTTCCCATAACTAAAGCTTGGGGTTTAGTTAATAGAATTCGTGATCATAGAGTTTCTTGGAATTTTGGTCTAGGAAACGAAGGAGGCATAGAAATAGATTATGATTGTATTTGTGACTATGATAAAAAGGGAAATGTTAATGAATTATCTAAAGAACTTTATTTGGATTCAGATCTTGTGTTGCTTGTTGTTAAAGCTTTTATAGAACATATCAAATCTCCAAAAGAGGGTTGGGTCAAGTATGATCCACCACCTGAACCTAAGAAGAAAAGAGAAGTTAAAGCAACACTGGCCTCCCTAGAACCAATGTATGAGATACCTTTCCCTAACACTGCGCAAAAACATATTTTGGAATATGAACAGGTTAAAGCAGTACAGCCGAAGAAAGAAGAGGAAAGTGTGCCAGAAGTTGAAGAACATTTGGATGAAACCAAAGATGAAGAGGTAACCAAGGAAGCAATTATGGATATGTATGCACATTGCAATATAGTTGAACTTGATAAAGAGACTTCTGTACTAGTTGAAGGTAAAATTAAGGTAAAAGATGTGGGTAAGCCTATTATTCCCTGCATATTTAAAGAAACCTCACATTATGGTTTATGTGATCTTGGCACCGCAGTTAATGTTATAACTTATGATTTGTTTTTAGAAATAAAAGAAGAGATAATACCGTCTACAATAGAGAATACTGATATGACAATCATGTTAGCCAATAAATCTCTTAGAATTCCAATGGGAGTAGTTGAAGATACAACTATCACAATTGGCAATGAAAATTTTCCTATCGATTTTGTAGTTGTTGATATGCCAGTTGACACTCTTTACCCAATTATATTTGGAAGAAACTTTTTGAATGATTTAGGTGCCAAAGTTGATTTAAAAAAGTAGATTGTGTCTCTTAAGCTTGGGGAAGCAAAAAAAATTCCACTTTTCCAAATTTAAAGACAGACCTCTACTAATACAAGAAGAAGAGAAAGGAAAAACTATTGAGGACATGGTAGCTCTCTTCTTTAGTAATCAAGTAGAAGAAGCAAATCAAGACTCAAATTATGAAGAAATGATTATGGAGGACAATTCCCTAGAAGAATTAGAAAGTGAATTCGATTCGCTTCCCATTTTAGGGCCTCCAACCGAGGAGGCTTTTGAAGATCTAGAAAAGACAAGGGATGAGGAATTACCGCCCCCAGAATTTAAGACTTTACCAGATAATCTTAAATATAGATTTTTGGACAATACAAATAAATTCCCTATTATTATTAGTGCTAAACTTTCAGGGGATGAAGAAGACAAACTCATGGAAGTACTTAAGGAGCATCGCAAGGCCTTTGAGTACTCAATGGATGATTTGAAGGGCATTAGTCCCATGATAGACGTCCATCGAATATTCATGGAGGAAGGTGCTAAACCAGTTGTAGAATTTAATAGACGGCTGAAGCCCGAAATTAAGGAAGTGTGTAACATCCCAAAAATACTAAGCTTGGATCATAAAATTCTAATCATCAAAATTAGGGTTAACAAAAACTTTTCTAAATAAACTCATGAATGCATGCATATGTGTATGCATGGATTTTGAATTCCTTTAAAACCACCTTGTTTGTTTGTTTCATTGCTTGTAAAATGTTTTTAGGTGAAATAAACATCATCTAAAACATTTCCCACACTTTTCCTAAAGACAAGTAAATCAAAACACATATATGAAATGAATGGTCATTTTGGCCAATTTAACTCCCATGCCTACTTTGGCTGTCTCAAACTTTCAGAACCTAACAGAAACTTTTCTGGATCTTTGCACCCCTTGAATGTACTCATAACAAGGTATCAAGGCCCACTTTGTGATCATCCAAAAACTTTCAAATGCATAGTTTAAATGACAATTCAAAATTGAATCTTTATCATATGGGAAGATCCCACTTTTTCAAAAACCACTCAAACAAGCTCAACTTTCAAAACCCAAGCATCTGTAGACTCACCAGCAACAATCTAGCAAACCCACCAAAAATCTTTTCAAAATTCAAAACTTGAGTTCATGCGGCCATTTCATCAAACAGGTGGCAGACACAAATCAAACAAACATCAAACACTATAGTGTGCAGTAAAATTGGCCTAACTTGTTCCCTAGTTAGATCACACACAGCTCAGTAAATCATCTAGGAAGTTTAACTAAGGACTAGCACCCCTGTGAGCTTGCCATTGCCATCAATGGTGAACAGCCGAGCACCCCCTTGTCACCCCATTGTGGATAACAGGCTAGAGGAAGAACTAGCTGTGCCAACCTTGTCTGGGAGGCAGCCCACCGTCCATCGCCACTCCCTGTCCCAACATAGCGTGCATACAAGCGCCAGACCATGCCGAGCGTGCGCCAGAGCACCACCCTCGACCAGCGCCCACAGAGCACGCGCCCCCCTCACCGCGTGCACACACGATCGCCATCAACCCAAGAGACCACCAGACATCCCCGTTCGCCGCCCCGTGACGCACAGCCACCACTCGCCGTCGAAGACGCCACCTCTGCCGTGCAGAGCACCGCCCGTTCCAGACCAAACCCCACTGCCCCATGCCTCGAGACCATGTCGTTGAGCATCACCAGGAGACACCGCACCGTCCCCTACCCTTGCCATTAGTCATTAGTAACCTCGCCCCCGACGAGCTTACCGTGCGCCCCGACGGTCCCCTCGCTCGACTATAAATAGAGGCCACCCCCGCACGATTTCTTCACACCTTCTCACTCCCCTCTCCTCACTGATCGTGCCACACCGTTCTCAGAGCAAGGCGAGCACCACCTCGCCGGAATTTCACCGAAGCCCGCCGCCTCTGGAGAAGAAGGGCGCCATCGATTTCGTCCACCCCAGGAGCTGCCGCGACCACCCCTGAGTTCGCCGTTGTCGACTTCGTCGTTCGCCCGCCTCGCCGACCCTCGCCAGTACCCCGGTGAGCCCCCAGCAACCCTCACTGGCCGTGCTAGGTTTCGTTCTCGCCGGAGTTGTCTCGCGTCGACGATGACTCCCAGCCGTTAGATTAGAACTAGATCGAACGATCCACGTTGCCCCATACCGCTTCGCCCAGCCCCGTGTCACTGACGAGCGGGGACACCCACTTAAGCAGCCCGCGGGAGCACTGCGCTTAGCAGGCCGGCCCGTTAACTTTTCCTGCGCAAGCCCAGTTATTCAAATTAAACTTTTTCTTTTTCAAATCAAACACACTTCTGTATCCAACTTCAAAAATCAACCCAGATCGATTCAGAGCACCAAATTGAATGAAACGAATTTTGTTGGAAAGGTCTATGAATGCTGAATCCAAGCCCGTTGGATTCAAGTCATTTGATTCTATAGATCACCCATGGTAAAAATAACAAGGCAGAAGCTTTTCTGCATTCAAACATTTTTCAAATTTAAACCATAATAGCTTTTGAGTTGATTCCAACTCTGAAAAATCACATTCAACCATACCTTTCAGAATATATAAAAATATATAGGTTTACTTGCCGAAATATTGTTCAAGTAATAAAAGAATGCTACATAAGCATTTCTAGCCACTTTAATTAATTAAAATAAAAGGGTAAAACCTTATTAAATTGTGACACCACTTTAAATCACATTCCCATGGACTACAATATTTGGTGATGACATGTGTCAACATGATCCCATATTTGGTTTGGAGAATATTAAATCTTAAGTAGTTTTTGAATGAGTAGAAATTACTTTTCTAAAAATAAAGGAATTAAATCAAGCCTTAACCTTGTAATGTTAGGGATGATGCTAGATCATCTATAGGACCCTTGTGTGTAATGATTGCAAGTAGTTAAGTATTGTTTGGTGATTGTGTACCTCGTATTTATTCATAGACGCTAGTACCGACCAAGGATACGAGGAGGAAGGAGGATACTACGAAGAAGCCGAGGAGAACTTCAACCACTGCTCTGCACAAGGCAAGCTAACACTTGCACTTTAGCAAGCTTATACTGATATTGATGCAAGCTAATACTATACGTGTGCAAGCCTTACTAATCAAGTTGACCTATGCAAGCTAACCCTTGCAAGATACCCTACTGATGCCACAAACCCATACTTGTGCTAGGACTACTATATGCCTTAAGCATATGTGATCATACCCACTTGATAAACCAATCCTAGTTTTATGTGCAAGCCTCTTACTTTATTTCTTTATCAAAGCTTACTTAGAGTTTACTTAAGTGACTGGTAGATATTGGAAAGTTGCTGAAGGTTGCATAAAGAGCACAAAATTTGGCCTAAGTTAGAAACCTTGACATCAGCCTGAGACATAAGGTTGTACTTAGTTGAAACTCCACTAGTTACCACCCCTCATTAGTACTACCCCCACCTGTAGATGCTAGTGCTAAGCATAAAACTTGATCAACCTTTAGATGGGAATACTTGATGGAAAAATGGTTATGAAAACCTTGGAATGATGGATCATTCTATTGAAATGTTTTGGACATGTGTTTCCAAACACCTGAGGATTTTGGTGATGAAAATGATGAGGCATGAGACTTAACCCTTTATAAAACTGATGGTTGTCTGGATGCGATACCATTCCAATTTTATCGTACAACCACAATACCCGAATATTGGGTAGGGCTTGACTGGAAACTTATATTCCTTAGTATTAGTTCCCTCACGGCCAAGGTCTGAGCTGAGGCTACCTTGTGAAGATTGTCCACCTGTGCAGTACCCAAGATGACAGTTGGTCATGGTTGGGAGGCCAAACTCACAGGAGAGGTGCTTATACTAGGGCATGTAATTAAAAGGTTAGGATTGATTATCCGCATACTGAGTATGGTGAATTCAGGATTTGTTCCTGACGGATGTATCGAATGTTGTGGTGAAAGTGTACAATCTCTGCAGAGTGTCAAACTATTCGAATAGCCACGTCCGCGGTTATGGACAGTTGGAGTGGCCATACTGTTCCCCCGTCAGACTTTTCAAAATGACTTATGAAATGAATTGAGACTTTGACTTGACCACAACAGAGTTGTGACCTGAGTTACAAGTTCCCACTTAGGAATTATAAACTTGTGACTAGCTTTGGAACCCGGTAGAGATAAATCTGGCTTTTGCAAAACAACCCTAGAGCCTAGTGTCCTATTATCCAAAAACCCCCTTTTACCTGTTAGTATTAGTTTGCGAGTACTTAAAGAGTACTCATGGCTTTGTCCCTGGCTATTCCCATGGCCATACTATGAAGAGGAGTTCCTGGAAGATGGACCCTAGGAAGGTTATGACAACTAGGATCATCTCCCATCTTCAGCATTGCCTGTGACCCCGAAGATGGAGCTTCGCCTACGCTACCGTTATTATTACTTATTCCGCTGCTTGATGTTGTATTAAGAACTGGATCATGAGATCCCTATTTGTGTAAGAACTTATGTACGGTTGTAATTGATGATGTACTATGGTATCCAATTCTGTTATGTCTCGCAAAAATGGTAATCCTGGGATTGCGATGTATGGCATAACAGGCATCTAGGATTGAAAAATCCGGGTGTTGACAAGTTGGTATCAGAGCCATCCTGACCATAGGAGACCCTAGTTAGATTGGACGTTTGAACCAAAAACTTAGTTTCAAAACCAAAGAAAACAAATATTTACAAAAACTTATTCTCATTCTTATCTCTTTGATTCTTTCATAAAAATTCATGTCCTCAAAAACTCTTGCAAAATACATAAATTTTTGACACACTTGATCACTCTGCTAATCTACTCATCCTCTATTTTTATAGATGGACCTGAAGTACAACAAGTTTGACCAACTTGGGAATGGAGGGGACCTTATCTTTGAGAGGGATCTGGATCAGCTTTCAGAACTTCTAGAGCGTCCGCACCGCGAGTTCTTCGGAGCTCAGCTCAATGATAAAGGAGGAGAAGATCTGCAGTGGCTAATTGTTGCAAGTCTCCGAGGAAAGATTGAACCTCCCACTGCGGAGGGAATTTAGTTTACCTTGAGGGAAAACAACTGGCTCGATGGACTTGCCAGAGAAATGCAGGAAGCTCTTTCCCGTCTATGTGGGCAGAGCATCAATCAGATCAAGGGTACTCGCTTTGAGTTTTGCCCAAGGCGTGATGCAAATGGACAACCACTGGAAGCCCCATACCACCCCGAGCTGAAGACTCAATTGGACCACCTTAGCTTCATGATGTACGATCGTCAGCAGGAGTTGGACAACTGTCGTGACTACTCCAACCACAAGTCTGCCATCATCAAGACGAAGGATTAGACCATAGTCATGCTAGCGAAGGATCGCAAGTCTCGCTGCCGTCAGCTCAACAAGAAGGAGCGCATTATTTCCCGTCTTCGCCACCGCATCTCATCTCTGGAGGAGACCATCCACGAGAGAGACATGCAGTTGGAGGAAAGGGAGAATGCAGGAGAGGATCTTCGTGGAGACCCTTACTCCTATCTCAGCGATGACGATAATTTTCTGGAGGATCAGGCCATGGACTTCTTCACTGATGAGGATGATTTCGCCTTCATCGATGATGATGAAGATGATGAAGCCACAGACTCCGAGGAGTAGTAGCACTTGAGCACTAGCGTAGTGAGTAGTATTCGGTCCTACTGTATCGTAGTTTCCAGAATGGTTCTTAAAACCATCTGTTTTTCTTTGTTGTGGTGTGTGTTGTACTATGTGCTTGAATGAATGAATGAAAAAGCAAGTTGCTAGAAAAACCTGAGTCAAACTTTTAAAAACTTTTCAAAGACCCAAAACCTTAGAAATTGCCCTCTTTTCTCATGATCTATATCAATCTTCAGATGCCACGTGGAGGAAGTGGTTCAGCCCCGGATCTGATGTTGCAGATTCTGCAAATGTTGACTTCTGACTGCGAAGCTGAAAGAGTGGAACGTCAAGCCAACCTAGCCACTCTGCAACAGATAGCCCAGCTAGCCCACAACTACCAAGGCCACGGAAATCAGGACAACCATGGATCTAAGCTCAAGAATTTCCAGAATACCAACCCACCTGTTTTCACTAAGTCAGAAGAACCCCTAGACACCGATGATTGGCTGCAAACCAAGGAAAACAACCTAGAAGTCGCTGGAGTGGAAGCCAACGAGAAAGTCCTGTTCGCCACCCATTACCTAGCCGGAGATGCCAGGGCATGGTGGAACAGTGTTCGTGCAATGACCGGAGGCCAGATGATAACCTGGGAGGAATTCAAGGTTAAGTTTAGCAGAACCCATGTGCCACCGGGTTTTATCAAGAGAATGAGAGATGATTTCAGAGAACTGAAGCAAGGAAGGATGACTGTAGTGGAATACCGTGACAAATTTTTGTCATTAGCTAGGTATGCCCCGGACGAGATAGACACCGAAGCCAAGAAGAAAGAAAGATTCCTGAATGGTCTGCATGACGAGATGCAGACGGTGTTAGTCAATATCCCCTTTGCTGATATTGAAGCCCTTGTCGATTCTGCCATCTAGATGGAAGGAAAGATCAACCAAGCCAATGAGAACCGCAAGCGTCGCATGATGCATCAACCCGGAACCCATCAGACCCCCTATGACCCGTCCGACCTATCCCAACCGTGGAAACCCTAGACTCGGAGGAAATCACAACAACCCCGGTAACTCTAGCCATTTCACCCATGCCCCACCCAAGTTCAACACCAACAATGCTACCGCCAACACCAACACTGCCTCGAGGACTGGAAGCAATGTTGTGCTGCAACAAGGACAAGTCACAAGTGACCTGTTATGACTGTGGAAATAAAGGCCACTATTCCAATGAGTGCCCCAACAATAAGAATGCTACAGCCCCCAATGCCAATGCCCCAGCTCAGCAACAGCGTCGTGTCCAGCCAGGGAGAAGATTTGCCCCAGGGAATTCACTCAACCGCAACGGTCTTCTTTTTCTCATGCATGCTAAAGAAGCTTAGGAAGCGCCAGACGTCGTGCTGGGTATGTTTTCTGTTAATTCAGTACTTGCAAGAGTGTTGTTTGACTCTGGTGCCTCGCATTCATTTGTCACCGAAGAATTTGCCTGCACTAGTAAAATTCAACGAACCAAACTGAAGCATGTTATGATTGTGCAAATTCCCGGATCAACCACCAAGGCTAGGCAAATTTGCAAAGCCGTCCCTATCCGAATCCATGGCATAGATTTTTATGCTAATCTAATAGTACTCGGAACTAAAGGTTTGGAAGTAGTACTTGTAGGGGTTCATAGCATGGAAAACAAAATTTTTCTACCGCATGAACACACAATCAAGATCTAATCTATGATCAAGCCAAGATTTATCTACTAGATTGTAGCAACGAGTCGATGGAATACTAACCCTCAAAGATCCAAAGCGGTTAACGAGAGCAGATTCTCGTGGGTGATGTAGTTGTACACTTGCCGATATCAAGATCGCGTAGACGATCCTTCAGGCGTTGCATTCCGGCAGCGCTCCCGCAGTCGGTCACACATTTGGTACTCGATGAAGACCATCCTCTCCCTTGCTCCAACAGGCAGTGGAGGTTGTAGCACTCTCCTCGCGATTCCGGCAGCACGACGGCGTGGTACCGGAAGTAGAGGGGACATCTCGCAGGGCTTCTCCTTAAGCCGGAGCGAGTATGGTGGACTATGAGAGAGCCCTTGGCGATCTAGGGTTTAGAGGCACCAAGGAGAGAGGGCTAGGCCATGGCTAGCAAGGGAGAGCCCCAACTCGGCAGCTAGGCAAACCCTAGGGGCGGTGACTTGGTGGAAGCCGCTGCTAGGGCTAGGGTTTAGAGGAGAGGTGTAGGAAGAGGGCACCCTGCCCCTTCTTTTATAGGTGGGAGGGAGGCGCGGTTGGGAGGAGGGAGTCCTCCTCCAACTCCTCCTCCTTGGCCGGCGGTGGAGGGAAGAGGACTTCCTCCCCAAGTAGGTTTCCTACTCTCCCTCCACCAAGCAAACTTGCCGTTTGACTTTTCAAATTGGCGTTTGACTTTTCAAACTAGGATTTGATTTATCCCTTTATTTTTCTCAGCGATGACACCTAGTACATGATGCAACCATTCCAACTTGTTATGACACATTCATGTACCCTTCCCCTCCGGAGTGCCGGACCTTCCGGAACCTTCTAGAACATTCCCGCTGAAAACACCGGAATCATTCCCCAACTCCAAAACAGGACTTTCCTTATATGAATCTTATTCTCCGGACCATTCCGGATATCCTAGTGATATCTCGGATCCCATCCGAGACTCCGAACAACATTCGGTCTCTTACTCATCATTCCATAACTACTCAACAACATCGAATCCTTAAGTGTGTCTCCCTACGGTTCGTGAATTATGCGGACATGATCGAGACACTTCTCCGATCAATAACCAATAGAGGAATATGGAAATTCATATGGCTCCCACATATTTCTACAATTACTTTGCGATCGAATGAACCACTTACATACGATACCAATTTCCCTTTGTCTCACGATAGTTTACTTATCCGAGGTTTTGATCGTGATCTCTCGCATACCTAGTTCAACCTCGTTACCGATAAGTACTCTTTTCTCGTTCCCGTGATATGTGATCCCTTGTGAGCCAGTCACATGCTTGCAAGCTAATTGGATGACATTCCACCGAGAGGGCCCAGAGTATATCTATCCTTCATATGGATGGACAAATCCCACTTTTGATCCATGTGTCTCAACCCATACTTTCCGAACACTCAATGCCATATTTATAGCCACCCAGTTACGGTGTGGTGTTTGATGTCATCAAAGCATCCTTCCGGTGATGGTGATAAGCATGATCTCATGGTCGAAGGAATTAGGTTACTATGTATCAGAAAACTTATAGCAAATGAACTATATTAAATGACTTGATCTTTATGCTACGCTTAACTATAGGAGTATGTCCATCACATCATTCTCCTAATGATATGACCCTGTTGTTAATAACATCTCTATGTTCATGATCAGGAAACCATGATCATATATTAACCAACAAGCTAGTTTAACAAGAGGCTTTACTAGGGACTCTTTTGTGTTTACAAATCACACAAGTATTAATGTTTCCGGTTAATACAATTATAGCATGGTATGTAAACATTTATCATAAGTATGAAGATATGATAATAACCACTATATTATTGCCTCTTGGGCATATCTCCAACAGTCTCCCACTTGCAATAGTGTCAATAATCAAGTTTTAAACCTTTGTGTATTGAACACCTATGGCTTTCCGGTGTTGTATGTACACGATTGCTAGTGGTCAGCTGATCTCCGGATCTGACACTTCCAGGTCCGTGTGTAATTGCATGTCTTTGCGTCTCTACGCATCACTCATTCTCTAATGAGATGGCTTTGTACAAATTTGGTCCTTTGGTGTGACCTTTAGTTCTTTGGGGTAAAAACATGTTGATAATATTGTCGTACAATATATCTTCATAGTATTATCCCTGTTGTGAACTACACCTAGTTTGATAACAAACTACTTGACACAAATGCCCTCTTTTGCTGCTATAATAGCAGTTATATACTTAGCCTTTTGTTGTAGTATCTATCACAATGTCTCAACTTTGGAACTCATCCAAATCCATTATGGAACTTACTTTCCATCATATTGTGCCACCCTTAGTTTAGATTGAGATAAACTTAATTTGTATGCAGACAAAACTAGTATCAATGTAATTCATTTACAATGAACTAACCATCTATTTGTCACTTCTACAAAATAATATATTCTTATTTCTTTTACAAGATCATAAGAATATCTTTACTATTGTCCAATAATCATCTTATGAATCATTCTGGTATACGCTCATAACATTTAGAGCATAGGACATATCTGGATTTGTACACATCACAACATGATTGATAAAATACTCTTTGTGATTTTATACATCAAGTATCAATCTATACTTGAATCTTTGTTTCACTTACAAAGTGTCAATATACTTGAATATATCATCAATATTGAACTCATTCAATCCTTTCTGTGCGACAAGAACCTTTATTGTAGTTTCTATATTGAACTCATTCAATATATTATCTATGTACTTTCGGCACAACCATATTAGCGTCTATTGATGCCAAGTATTTGGGTTTTGCCTAAGTCTTTCATTGAGATGAAATTCTTATCCTGTGTTAATAAAAGATACATTATTTCCAATCAACAATATGTCTTCCACATAATGTATTAGAAACATGTCTTAGCGCTCCCACTAAATTTCTTGCAAATGCAAGCATCTTCATCGTCTTCGATGAAATTAAACTCTTTTAATAGTTTCATCATAGTGAAGATTCCAACTCCGCAATGCTTACTTAAACCATTGAAGTTTGCATATGCTTTTAGCATCCTTTGAATTGACAAAACCCTATGGACCGTGTTATGCACATGTCCTAGGTAACAATTCTATTAGAAGAACTTGTTTTGTTTATTCAACTACCACATAACAAAATTATATGTAGTGGTTGCTACATTAATCCGTCTAGACTAAATATCGCTATGAAAGATCGAATATTGTCATAGTCAACCTTTGAACATTGTTGTGAACTCTTTCCCAACATGTCGACTATTTCATAGATGTGAAACATCCATGTCTGTTTCTTTATAGATCCAAACACAAATGTAAGGTCTTACACCTTTCTCGAGGGTCCTTCAAGTTCAAAACTTGATTTCTCGTGTATGGAACTATCACGGATTTTATGGCTTCAAGCCATTTTACGGAGTCAGGGCCCATCATCGCTTCTTTGCATGTAGTCGGATCATTATTGTCAAATAATGATTTAACTCTCAAATCTTGGTATTTGATTGTTTACCCGACCTACTTGTTTCAATAGGAACTTAGATCTTCGTGACCACAACCTTTGAGTCATGTGAGCCATGAGCATTGTTGCTGCCTCTGGAACACTTTTCGGCGCTGCGCAACTTTGCACATATAGCTAAGGTTCTTTTAACCTTATCAAAGTTCTATTGTCCTCCCACTTAACTTTTCACGAAAAATCCCTTCTCTAAGAAACTTGACGTTTTAAGCGACAAATTTTTTTGTCTCTGATGTTATGGAGGGACAGTTATTCGAAATAACATACAAAGACAGGTTCATCCGACTTTGGTTACAAACATCTTTCTTATGCATAGCATACCAATGTTTAAGAAAGGACAACTTGGGTTTTATCCCAAACCATAACTTTATATGGTGTCAATTCAATGGATTATGATGGAGCTCTTTTCAGTGGAAAAACGGTAGTCTCTAAAGCTTTTAATCTTTAAAATATAATGACAGTTTTATGAATTACACCTTTGATCTTACCATGTCAAACAAGGTTTAATTACATATCTCGAACGCTCCATACTCTTATGGTGTTTCGGGAAATGCAAATCCACGGAACGATTCCTTAAATCTTAGGTATTATGCTAAACTCGTAACTCAAATACCTTCCTTTATGATCTTATCATAAACTATTTATATTCTTGTTACAATGATTTTGCACTTCATCTTGAAAATCTTTGAACTTTTCAATTGTTTCATACTTCATCCTTATTAAGTAAATATTCATATATTCACTCAAATTTTTGGAGAAAGCATATGAAGTTGAAATCCATCGCTCTTGACTACACATAATGGACTTCATACAACAATATGTACACGTTCCAATAAGCTAGTCATTTGTTCCCTTTTGGCCTATGAACGAAGTTTTAATTATCTCTAGGAAAGTTTAACAAGCGTCTTTTGATCAAAAATCAAAAGACTCCAAAATTCTATCCACATGGAGTTTCTTCATGTTTTCTTTCCAATATAATTTAAACGGCGATGTCACTTCCTAAGTGATCTTTCAATCAATTTGTCTTTCGACATTTTTAGCACTAGTTTTATGGATGTGATTTCTCCAACGAGATTTGTAAATCATCCATCTTTTATGGATTACGGCAATTAATTGAACAACCCTTTTGTTCTCATAAAACCTGATAAAACAAATCTTGAAGGCAAGCTTTGATGTTTAACGAGAAACACAATAACCCTTTATTTGTTCTCGTTGAACATCATCACATATTATTTTGCTAGTTACTTAGGCCATTGTAATTCATGAATTCTGTTGTTCGTATGACGATTCATACCAACAAATTCAGTATCCAATACTTAAGAACCACATTATTTAACAAGCAAAGAATACAACCATAACATGTATATCCTTTATACACCTAAACTGAACAATTCTAGTCTTTTCTTTTCTGCCATATACTTGTGAGATTCTCTTTCAGTATTTCCTTTTCTGTTTGAAAGAATCTATCAACATCAATAGTGGAGCCATATACATGACACATAGTCCAAAGCATGTATAGTAAAATACCAATGTCTTTGGACTTGCACTTTGATGTAGATCACCATCATCAAATGTTTGGTGTTCTTTCAATTTCCTGTCTTTAGCAATCTCTTGGTGTAGTAAACATTTTACCTACATCAAATATTCACCCTTATCATGGAATTATCCATGATCAAGCTACTTTTAGCTTATAATGGTGAATCACGAGTATAATGTTGCTCTCCAAAACCTTTTGGAGGTTTAGGACAACTATTGTCTCCAACCTTTTGCAAATTCTCATCAAATATGAGAACATGACTTTTGCCATATTATACTCTATCATGTTGCAACCAAAACTTCGTTTCAGATATCACAATATCTTCCACACATCATGGTTTCTGAAACAACTCTTTCAGATCCTAGATAAACTTGATATTAAGACAATCCTTTGAATATCAAGAATCATGGAGACAAACATGATACTCATACACAAACACTTGGAATTGTCACTCTTGATTTAATACCAATTATTAAACTTCATGGAGTAACCGGAACTTACTGAAATTTTGCAATAAGACTTTTAAACTTTAGATTAACACTTCAAAACAATACGATACCAGTTCGTAAAGTAACTAACCAGAATTCTATAGATCTATCATCTCAATTATAACTAAGCGCAAGGTGGTAAACGGATGCCAATGACTACAACAACTATGCAAATTCACTTTGATTTAATTTATGATAAATAGTGTTCAACTTTTAATCATATTGCCGTTGAACTCCCACTCAAAACAATATCCCTCACATTGTTTTAGTGATCACACGAACCAAATCCACCACATCAAAACCGATCATCACGAGAGTTGATGTAGCTTCAATGGCGAACAATCAACATGTTCATCATATCTACTGTATGACTCATGCTTTACCTTTTGGTGATCCGTGTTCCGAGACCATGTCTGTACATGCTAGGCTCGTCAAGATCAAACCTTAGCTTCCGCATGAGCAAATCTGGCTTGCTCACGTTGTATACACTCGCAGAATCTAACACACCCGATCATCACGTGGTGCTTCAAAACAACGAGCTTTAGCAACGGTGCTTACTAAGGATGAACACTTTAAAACTTGAAATTGTGTGTTTGAGGGATCATCTTATAATGCTACCGTCGTGAACTAAGCAATACAAGATGCATAAAAGGATTAACATCACATGCAATTCATAATATGTGATATGATATGGCCTTTCTTCTTTGTGCTTCCGATCTCCATCTTCAAGCACGAACATGATCTCCATCGTCACCGGCATTGCATCAAGGTCAATGACGCCGCTCCATGGTTGTCGTCCACCAGCTTCAACTATTACAACTACTTTTAATAGACACGCGGGTCTTAACAGAATTTAAAGACAACCATATGGCTCCTGCCGGTTGCCAACTTACAATAAGGAACATTGCATACATCAAATATAATCACAATCATGGACATATCACATCACAGCACACCCCTGCAAAACAAAGTTTGACGCCTCTAATTTTCTTTGCATGTTTTACGTGGTTTGGGGCTTTCAAAAAGTGTCGTTCTAACTTACGAACAAGAACCACAACATTGATACTAGTATTGTTAATCACCCGTTGTAAATTGAATCTTAACTATGTTGGGAGAAACAGGCACCCGCAAAGCCACTTATGCAATACAAGTTGCATGTCAAGCTTGGAGCAAGTCTCATGAACGATGTCATGTAAGGTTAGCCCGGGCCGCTTCATCCCACCATCCCGCAAGATGCAAAGTACACAAGAATCAATCAACAACAAAAACATCAACGCCGATAATGACCATTGTGTTCTACTCGTGCAATAGATCTACATATAGACACGGCTCTGATACCACTATAGGGGTTCGTAGCATGGAAAACAAAAAAATTCTACCGCATGAACACACAATCAAGATCTAATCTATGATCAAGCCAAGATTTATCTACTAGATTGTAGCAACGAGTCGATGGAATAATAACCCTCGAAGATCCAAAGCGGTTAACGAGAGAAGATTCTCGTGGGTGATGTAGTCGTACACTTGCCGATATCAAGATCGCGTAGACGATCCTTCCGGCGCTGCATTCCGGCAGCGCTCCCACAGTCGGTCACACGTTCGGTACTTGATGAAGACCATCCTCTCCCTTGTTCCAACAGGCATCGGAGGTTGTAGCACTCTCCTCGCGATTCCGGCAGCACGACGGCGTGGTACCGGAAGTAGAGGGGAGATCACGCAGGGCTTCGCCTTAAGCCGGAGCGAGTATGGTGGACTATGAGAGAGCCCTTGGTGATCTAGGGTTTAGAGGCACCAAGGAGAGAGGGCTAGGCTGGCGGCTAGGGCAAGGGGAGCCCCAACTCGGCAGCTAGGCAAACCCTAGGGGCGGCGGCGACTTGGTGGAAGCCGGCGGCTAGGGCTAGGGTTTAGAGGAGAGAGGTGTAGGGAAGAGGGGCACCCCTGCCCCTTCTTTTATAGGTGGGAGGGAGGCGCGGTTGGGAGGAGGGAGTCCTCCTCCAACTTCTCCTCCTTCGCCGGTGGTGGAGGGAAGAGGACTTCCTCCCCAAGTAGGTTTCCTACTCTCCCTCCACCAAGCAAACTTGCCGTTTGACTTTTCAAATTGGTGTTTGACTTTTCAAACTAGGATTTGATTTATCCCTTTATTTTTCTCAGCGATGACACCTAGTACATGATGCAACCATTCCAACTTGTTATGACACATTCATGTACCCTTCCCCTCCGGAGTGCCGGACCTTCCGGAACCTTCTAGAACATTCCCGGTGAAAACACCGGAATCATTCCCCAACTCTGAAACAGGACTTTCCTTATATGAATCTTATTCTCCGGACCATTCCGGATCTCCTAGTGATATCCCGGATCCCATCCGAGACTCCGAACAACATTCGGTCTCTTACTCATCATTCCATAACTACTCAACAACATTGAATCCTTAAGTGTGTCTCCCTACGGTTCGTGAATTATGCGGACATGATCGAGACACTTCTCCGATCAATAACCAATAGAGGAATCTAGAAATTCATATGGCTCCCACATATTTCTACGATTACTTTGCAATCGAATGAACCACTTACATACGATACCAATTTCCCTTTGTCTCACGATAGTTTACTTATCCGAGGTTTTGATCGTCGGTATCTCTACATACCTAGTTCAACCTCGTTACCGATAAGTACTCTTTTCTCGTTCCCGTGATATGTGATCCCTTGTGAGCCAGTCACATGCTTGCAAGCTAATTGGATGACATTCCACCGAGAGGGCCCAGAGTATATCTATCCGTCATATGGATGGACAAATCCCACTCTTGATCCATGTGTCTCAACTCATACTTTCCGAACACTCAATGCCATCTTTATAGCCACCCAGTTACGGTGTGGTGTTTGATGTCATCAAAGCATCCTTCCGGTGATGGTGATAAGCATGCTCTCATGGTCGAAGGAATTAGGTTACTATGTATCAGAAAGCTTATAGCAAATGAACTATATTAAATGACTTGATCTTTATGCTATGCTTAACTATAGGAGTATGTCCATCACATCATTATCCTAATGATATGACCCAGTTGTTAATAACATCTCTATGTTCATGATCAGGAAACCATGATCAGATATTAACCAACAAGCTAGTTTAACAAGAGGCTTTACTAGGGACTCTTTTATGTTTACAAATCACACAAGTATTAATGTTTCCGGTTAATACAATTACAGCATGGTATGTAAACATTTATCATAAGTATGAAGATACGATAATAACCACTTTATTATTGCCTCTTGGGCATATCTCCAACAGTACTAGGAATGGATTGGATGTCCAAACATAAGGGATTGATTGACTGTGCTAAGAAGGCCAACACCATGACCAGTACCACCGGAATATCAGTCGAGCATATATCTGAAACCTTACCTCGCCAATTCAAGTGTAACAAGAGTCTAGCCCAACCTACCATTGACCAAGTCCGGATAGTCTGTGAATACCCCGATGTATTTCCAGATGTTTTTCCCGGTATGCCCCCAGATCGGGATATCGAGTTTATCATCGAACTAATCCCCGGAACAGGACCCATAGCCCAGAGACCCTATAGTATGAACCCGTCAGAACTAGAAGAACTGAAGAAGCAACTGGATTCCATGCTAGAAATTGGATTGATTCAACCAAGTGCGTCACCATGGAGATCACCTGTCTTATTTGTGGACAAGAAAGATGGAGGTAACCGTTTGTGTACGGATTATCGGAAGTTAAATGATGTCACCATCAAGAACAAGTACCCCTTGCCCAAGATAGAAGATTTGTTTGATCAGTTGACCGGTGGCCAGGTGTTTTCTAAGATTGATCTTAGAACTGGCTATCATCAACTCAAAATTCGTGCAGAGGATATTCCAAAGACTGCCTTCACCACCAGATATGGATTGTATGAGTATACGGTCATGTCTTTTGGATTAACCAATGCCCCCGCTTATTTCATGAACCTCATGAATAAGATTTTTATGGACTTCCTGGATAAGTTTGTCGTTGTTTTCATTGATGACATTCTGATTTATTCCAAATCAGAAGAAGAACATGAGCTACACCTAAGGACCATTCTTGGAACCCTTAGAGAGCATCAGCTGTATGCAAAGTTTAGCAAATGTGAATTCTGGTTACAGGATGTAGGATTCCTCGGTCACATAGTATCAGCCGGAGGAATTGCCGTTTACCCTGCCAAAGTGAAAGATATAGAAGATTGGCAAGCCCCAACCACTCAAACCCAAGTTCGTGCTTTTCTCGGATTGGCGGGATATTACCGCAAATTCGTAGAAGGATTCTCGAGTATCGCCAGACCCATGACCCAATTGCTGAAGAAGGACAAGAAGTTTGAATGGACCGACAAATGTGAAGCGAGTTTTCAAGAACTCAAGAGGAGATTGATTTCAGCCCCAATCTTGATCATGCCAGATATCACGAAGCCCTTCGATGTGTATTGTGACGCATCCAAGATCGGTCTTGGATGTGTGCTAATGCAAGAAGGCAAAGTTATATCTTATCTATCTCGGCAATTGAAGCAACATGAGCAAAACTACCCAACCCACGACCTCGAACTCGCAGCAGTAGTTCTAGCCCTGAAGACATGGAGACATTACCTAATGGGAAACTGTTGTGATATTTATTCGGATCACAAGAGCCTAAAGTATATATTCACTCAGAAGGAGTTGAATATGAGGCATATAAGATGGATTGAGCTAATCAAGGATTACGACCTGGACATTCACTATCACCCTGGTAAAGCCAACGTGGTAGCCGATGCCCTTAGCAGATTGCCGTGCCGCTTGAACTCCATGATTTTGAAGGAGCAACCAAGTTTGCACAAGGAGATGGAAGATTTTCGAATAGAATTAGTAAGTGAAGGATTTTTGGCTAGCATAGAACTTCAGCCCACTTTGATCAGTCAGATTAAAGAGGCGCAGAAGGGAAATGCCAGTATCGACGGAATCAAGCGTCGTATCGGTACAGGCAAGGTACCCGGATTCATCGAGGACGAAGAAGGAGTTCTGTGGTACAAAGGACGCCTTTGTGTACCAGCAGATTCGGAATTTAAAGAAGTTATCTTGAAGGAGGCTCATGATACTCTTTATTCTATCCATCCCAGAGGAACTAAGATGTATCAAGATTTGAAAGAGCAATTTTGGTGGCATAAGATGAAGAGAGAAATCGGAAGCTATATCGCCAAGTGTGATATATGTCGGTAGTCAAGGTGACATCAAAGACCCGCTGGATTGTTGCAACCTTTGCAAATTCCGGAATGGAAATGGGATTCTGTAGGAATGGACTTTATCACTGGACTACCTACTTCTAGTAGGGGAAATGACTCTATTTGGGTCATAGTGGACAGATTGTCCAAAGTCGCCCATTTCTTGCCCGTCAAAACCACATTTCAGAGTTCGAAACTAGCGGAGTTGTACATCGCTAGAATCGTTAGTTTACACGGAGTCCCCAAGAACATAGTATCAGATCGAGGAACTCAGTTTACCTCGAGATTCTGGAAGAAAGTCCAAGAAGGTTTAGGAACCCGCCTAGATTTCAGTACCGCGTATCACCCTCATACCGATGGACAAACAGAGCGAGTAAATCAAATACTCGAAGATATGCTTAGAGCATGTGTGCTAGAATATGGATCCAAGTGGGAAGACTGTCTACCGTTTGCAGAATTTTCATACAACAATAGTTACCAAGCCAGTTTGCAAATGGCCCCATTTGAATTCATGTACGGAAGAAAGTGTCGCACCCCTTTGAACTGGTCGGAAGTAGGAGAGAGTCAGATTTTCGGACCCGACATCCTCCGAGAAGCAGAAGAGAAGGTTCACAAGATTCGTGAGCACCTCAAGACCGCCCAATCCCGTGTAAGAGTTATGCCGACAAGAGACGTCGAGACCTCGCCTTCAATATAGGAGATTTTGTTTATCTGAAAGTGTCGCCATTGAAAGGAATGCAGCGTTTCCAACTCAAAGGAAAGTTAGCCCCCAGATATATCGGACCCTTCAAAATTCTGAACTGTAGAGGATAAGTATCGTATCAATTGGAACTACCTGAAGAGATGTCAGTTGTGCACAATGTGTTCCATATCTCGTTACCTCGCAAGTGTCTCGAAGTTCCCGAGAAGACCGAAGTGTTCAAGAATATCGATCATCGGACCATAGAGATAAACGATGACCTGACCTATCCCGAAGTACCCATCCGCATTTTGAAAGAAGCTTTTCGAACTACCCGAACCCGAAGCATCAAGTTTCTCAAGATTCAGTGGAGCAACCACACAGAAGAGGAAGCTACACAGGGCGCGAAGATCACATCAGGACGGAGTTTCCCGATCTCTTCAAATCCTAGGTAATCTTTTCGTCCTTTTTCAAATCTCGGGACGAGATTTTTGTTTAAGGGGGGATGGTTTGTAACATCCCAAAAATACTAAGCTTGGATCATCAAATTCTAATCATCAAAATTAGGGTTAACAAAAACTTTTCTAAATAAACTCATGAATGCATGCATATGTGTATGCAAGGATTTTGAATTCCTTTAAAACCACCTTGTTTGTTTGTTTCATTGCTTGTAAACTGTTTTTAGGTGAAATAAACATCATCTAAAACATTTCCCACACTTTTCCTAAAGACAAGTAAATCAAAACACATATATGAAATGAATGGTCATTTTGGCCAATTTAACTCCCATGCCTACTTTGGTTGTCTCAAACTTTCAGAACCTAACAAAAACTTTTCTGGATCTTTTCACCCCTTGAATGTACTCATAACAAGGTATCAAGGCCCACTTTGTGATCATCCAGAAACTTTCAAATGCATAGTTTAAATGACAATTCAAAATTGAATCTTTATCATATGGGAAGATCCCACTTTTTCAAAAACCACTCAAACAAGCTCAACTTTCAAAACCCAAGCATCTGCAGACTCACCAGCACCAATCTAGCAAACCCACCAAAAATCTTTTAAAAAGTCAAAACTTGAGTTCATGCGGCCATTTCATCAAACAGGTTGCAAACACAAATCAAACAAACATCAAAAACTATAGTGTGCAGTAAAATTGGCCTAACTTGTTCCCTAGTTAGCTCACACACAGCTCAGTAGATCATCTAGGAAGTTTAACTAAGGACTAGCACCCCTGTGAGCTTGCCATTGCCATCAATGGTGAACAGCCGAGCACCCCCTTGTCACCCCATTGTGGACAGCAGGCTAGAGGAAGAACTAGCCGTGCCAACCTTGTCTGGGAGGCAGCCCACCGTCCACCGCCACTCCCTGTCCCAACCGCAAGCGTGCCAAGCCCTGGACCACGCGCACAAGCCGCGCCCAGACCATGCCGAGCGTGCGCCAGATCACCACCCTCGACCAGCGCCCACAGACCGCGCGCCGCCCTCACTGCGTGCACACACGATCGCCATCAACCCAGGAGACCACCAGACATCCCCGTTCGCCGCCCCGTGACGCACAGCCACCACTCGCCATCGAAGACGCCGCCTCTGCCGTGCAGAGCACCGCCCGTTCCAGACCAAACCCCACCGCCCCATGCCTTGAGACCATGTCGTTGAGCATCACCAGGAGACACCGCACCGTCCCTACCCTTGCCCATGCCATTAGCCGCCTGTAACCTCGCCCGGGACGAGCTCACCGTGCGCCCGGACGGTCCCCTCGCTCGACTATAAATAGAGGCCACCCCCGCACGATTTATTCACACCATCTCACTCCCCTCTCCTCACTGATCGTGCCACACCGTTCTCAGAGCAAGGCGAGCACCACCTCGCCGGAATTTCACCGGAGTCCGCCGCCTTTGGAGAAGAAGGGCTCCATCGATTTCGTCCACCCCAGGAGCTGCCGCGACCACCCCTGAGTTCGCCGTCGTCGACTTCGTCGTTCGCCCGCCTCGCCGACTGCCAGTGAGCCCCCAGCAACCCTCACTGGCCACGCTAGGTTTCTTTCTCGCCGGAGTTGTCTCGCGTCGATGATGACTCCCAGCCGTTAGATTAGAACTAGATCGAACGATCCACGTTGCCCCATACCGCTTCGCCCAGCCCCGTGTCACTGACGAGTGGGGACACCCACTTAAGCAGCCCGCGAGAGCACTGCGCTTAGCAGGCCGGCCCGTTAACTTTTCCCGCGCAAGCCCAGTTATTCAAATTAAACTTTTTCTTTTTCAAATCAAACACACTTCTGTACCCAACTTCAAAAATCAACCCAGATCGATTCAGTGCACCAAATTGAATGAAACCAATTTTGTTGGAAAGGTCTATGAATGCTGAATCCAAGCCCGTTGGATTCAAGTCATTTGATTCTATAGATCACCCATGGTAAAAATAACAAGGCAGAAGCTTTTCTGCATTCAAACATTTTTCAAATTTAAACCATAATAGCTTTTGAGTTGATTCCAACTCTCAAAAATCACATTCAACCATACCTTTCAGAATATATAAAAATATATAGGTTTACTTGCAGAAATATTGTTCAATTCATAAAAGAATGCTACATAAGCATTTCTAGCCACTTTAATTAATTAAAATAAAAGGGTAAAACCTTATTAAATTGTGACACCACTTTAAATCACATTCCCATGGACTACAATATGTGGTGATGAAATGTGTCAACATGATCCCATATTTGGTTTGGAGAATATTAAATCTTAAGTAGTTTTTCAATGAGTAGAAATTACTTTTCTAGAAATAAAAGGAATTAAATCAAGCCTTAACCTTGTAATGTTAGGGATGATGCTAGATCATCTATAGGACCCTTGTGTGTAATTATTGCAAGTAGTTAAGTATTGTTTGGTGATTGTGTACCTCGTATTTATTCATAGACGCTAGTACCGACCAAGGATACGAGGAGGAAGGAGGATACTACGAAGAAGAAGCCGAGGAGAACTTCAACCACTGCTCTGCACAAGGCAAGCTAACACTTGCACTTTAGCAAGCTTATACTAATATTGATGCAAGATGATACTATACCTGTGCAAGCCTTACTAATCAAGTTGACCTATGCAAGCTAACCCTTGCAAGATACCCTACTGATGCCACAAACCCATACTTGTGCTAGGACTACTATATGCCTTAAGCATATGTGATCATACCCACTTGATAAACCAATCCTAGTTTTATGTGCAAGCCTCTTACTTTATTTCTTTATCAAAGCTTACTTAGAGTTTACTTAAGTGACTGGTAGATATTGGAAAGTTGCTGAAGGTTGCATAAAGAGCACAAAATTTGGCCTAAGTTAGAAACCTTGACATCAGCCTGAGACATAAGGTTGTACTTAGTTGAAACTCCACTAATTACCACCCCTCATTAGTACTACCCCCACCTGTAGATGCTAGTGCTAAGAATAAAACTTGATCAACCTTTAGATGGGAATACTTGATGGAAAAATGGTTATGAAAACCTTGGAATGATGGATCATTCTATTGAAATGTTTTGGACATGTGTTTCCAAACACCTGAGGATTTTGGTGATGAAAATGATGAGGCATGAGCCTTAACCCTTTATAAAACTGATGGTTGTCTGGATGCGATACCATTCCAATTTTATCGTACAACCACAATACCCGAATATTGGGTAGGGCTTGACTGGAAACTTATATTCCTTAGTATTAGTTCCCTCATGGCCAAGGTCTGAGATGAGGCTACCTTGTGAAGATTGTCCACCTGTGCAGTACCCAAGATGACAGTTGGTCATGGTTGGGAGGCCAAACTCACAGGAGAGGTGCTTATACTAGGGCGTGTAATTAAAAGGTTAGGATTGATTATCCTCATACTGAGTATGGTGAATTTAGGATTTGTTCCTGACGGATGTATCGAATGTTGTGGTGAAAGTGTACAATCTCTGCAGAGTGTCAAACTATTCGAATAGCCGCGTCCGCGGTTATGGACAGTTGGAGTGGCCATACTGTTCCCCGGTCAGACTTTTCAAAATGACTTGTGAAATGAATTGAGACTTTGACTTGACCACAACAGAGTTGTGACCTGAGTTACAAGTTCCCACTTAGAAATTATAAAATTGTGACTAGCTTTGGAACCCGGTAGAGATAAATCTGGCTTTTGCAAAACAACCCTAGAGCCTAGTGTCCTATTATCCAAAAAACCCCTTTTACCTGTTAGTATTAGTTTGTGAGTACTTAAAGAGTACTCATGGCTTTGTCCCTGGCTATTCCCATGGCCAGACTATGAAGAGGAGTACCTGGAAGATGGACCCCAGGAAGGTTATGACAACTAGGATCATCTCCCATCGTCAGCATTGCCTGTGACCCCGAAGATGGAGCTTCGCCTACTCTACCGTTATTATTACTTATTCCGCTGCTTGATGTTGTATTAAGAACTGGATCATGAGATCCCTATTTGTGTAAGAACTTATGTACGGTTGTAATGGATGATGTACTATGGTATCCAATTCTGTTATGTCTCGCAAAAATGGTAATCCTGGGATTGCGATGTATGGCATAACAGGCATCTAGGATTGAAAAATCCGGTTGTTGACAAAGTGGGAAGAAAAGAAATAGTACGCCTACTAGATGCAGGTACAATCTATCCTGTAAAGAAAGTGAATGGGTAAGTCATGTTCATTGTGTTCCTAAGAAGGGCGGTTTTACTATTGTTCCTGATGAAAGAAATGAATTGATACCACTAGAACTATTGTTGGACATAGGATGTGTATAGATTTCAGGAAACTGAATAAAGAAACTAGGAAAGATCACTATCCTTTACCGTTCATAGACCAAACTTTAAAGAGGTTAGCAAACCACACTCATTTTTGCTACTTGGACGGATACTCTGGTTTTTCCCAAATAGATGTTCATCATGATGACCAACTTAAAACAACTTTCATTAGTCATTATGGTTTACATGCTTACCGACGCATGAATTTTGGTTTATGTAATGCTCTAGCTACTTTTCAAAGATGGATGACTTCTATTTTTGCAGATTTTATAGAATTGATAATGGAAGTATTTATGTATGACTTCTCTGTCTATGAAACTTCATTTACTAGTTGCTTGGATAATCTCAAAAGGGTTTTACAGCGTTGCAAGGAAACCAATCTTGTTCTAAACTGGGAGAAGTGCCATTTCATGGTAAAATAAGGTATAGTCCTTGGACATAAGGTATCAGGTAAGGGTATTGAAGTAGACAGAGCTAAGGTCGAAACAATAGAGAGAATGCCACAACCTAAGGATATAAAAGGTATAGGAAGTTTTCTTTGTCATGTGGGTTTTTATAGAAGGTTCATTAGGAATTTCTCTGGAATTTCTAAACCTTTAACTAACCTTTTGAAAAAGGGAGTAAGATTTAATTTTGATGATAAATGCCTTATTGACTTTGATAAACTTAAATATGCTTTATCCCATGCTCCTATCATTAAACCACCTATATGGGATATGACTTTTGATTTAATATGTGAAGGTAGTGAAGATGTTGTAGGAGTAACTCTGGGACAACATATAGGTCGTAGATTTAATATTATACATCATGCTAGTAAAAATCTTAATAGAGTTCAAAACAATTATCCTAAGGAAGAAAGAGAACTTTTTGTTGTATTTTCTCTTGCGATAAATTTCGTTCTTATATAGTTGATACAAAAGTAAGAGTTTATACGGATCGTGATGGTTTAAAAGAACTCCTTGAGAGGAAAAATCATAAGACAAGACTGATCCGTTGCATCCTTTTACTTCAAGAATTTGAGTTGCAGATTATGCAGAGGCAAGAAATAAATATATTGGATGCATTATCCATATTTTCCTAGTAGGGCACCAATATTATTGAGAGGAACTTTAGTCTTGGTGATTTTCGTTTACAAGAATAATTACATGAGCTAAGCTCAATTCCTCCAAAAGATAAGAAGTCCTTGTTGTTGGAGGAGCTTGTCACCCACGACTAAATAAACGGTAAGTACAAGGTAAGTTTTCATTCTCTAAGTAAGTGATTTGTTTTCACAATTTATACTCCTAAAATTTTTAGCTTTTAATTCCTCATATTTTTCTGAAGTTTCTGAGGGTTTTACCAACTATACGACCGCAACTATATGGCCGGAGAAAATCCTCTCGTCATATAGTTGGTCGTTAAGTTAACGGTAGTTCCCTCACGAAATTTTTTGATGTCTGGAAACTATACGACCACAACTATAAGACCGGAAAATTTGCTCCCGCCGTATAGCTGGTCGTTAAACTTTCTGGCATCTCCGTTCTTTTTCGTTTTATTCATCTAAAAAACTGTGTCGGTTTGAAGTCAGTATCCTAACCGACCTGGACTCGAGATATTTTGGAAATATCTGCCCGAAAACAACTATACGACCGGAACTATACGGGTCGCGCCTTATAAAATCCGTGATTTCTTTCCCTATCTCATTAAGATTCTTTTTTTGGGCGTAACTTTGGTGTTTCTCGCGAGTTTTACCGACCTCTGACCCCCCTTATAAAATTACATTGTGTTTCTCTCTAATCATAATCACCAGGAACCAATCTACCTCTTGTTCATACATGAGGATTGATGGCTGTGAAAATAGCCATCCACATCCACATTTAAACTATATATTATTCATACTTTTGATGAAATATCTCTCTAAATCCTGCCACTAGTGCCTAATGATCAAAGGGCTATGCAATCCTGTCTTTCCATTTTTCCCTGTGAAGGAAATGACGTTTGATGATGGGAATCACAACATTAAAGTCAAAGATACGAGATTTCCAACAACTCAAAGAAACCAAGGGTCGTGAAGAGGAACCAGTACCTTTAACGACTAAGTATACGGTGGGAATAAAATTATGTCTGTATAGTTCTAGCCTTATAGTTTTCACCGACAACGCTAGGTCAAATAGAACAACTTTCATGGAGGGGCCCCTATATAAAGAAACCTCTCGTGATGAGAAACGAGAGCCAGAGTCGAGAACCTAAGAGAAGAGAAAATCCGCCAGAGGAATAGATCTAGATCCAATCTCAAAACCCTTCTCCACCATCATAGCCATAGTCCATCACTTGTAATAGTAGATCTCATCTCCAATTGGCGGCATTGTAAGACTATTACTATCTATCTCATGATTTCCATTACAATGTTTATGATTGTTGATCTCATCTCTATGTGTGAGTAATTCTCCTGGGCTAAGGGCTTCGGCCTAGCCATGTAGTTTGTGCATATTATTTATCACGATGGAATCATGTATTAGTTTGTATGACATGATAATTATTGTATCCTATCTTGCCTTAATCTAAGGACTTGTTAGGTACCCAAGACCCCGAGGATTGATCTAGGTATAGGGAGTATGAGTAATGACTAATATGCAGGATATGAACCCGAGTGACAGAAAGGGTAGTACGACTATATGTGAGGGATTTACTTGGGATTAACGGTGATTTCACTATGCATAACATTAGTTCTCTTTCTTCTATGGATGATACTAATAGGCTATGGTAATAAGCGGTTGCGGAGGCAATAGTAGTTATGGATGCACTGCCCACATACAATTATCTTGCTCTAACGATTACATGCATACTTTATTATTATCTTTTATTCCCATCAGATGTTTTGCATAGCTATAGGTAAAACCGAACGTACCAGACCCTCTCTCTCCATCATCGACAACAACAAAAGATCGCAAACTCTTGGTCCGGTAAAACACAAAAAGAATTCTAAAACTCCCGAAGGTCCATTAACGTAACTTCACCATGCTTTCTGCTTCCGGAGGATTCGATAACCTAGGTCTACTAGGGAAAAATAGCTATACTACATCTGTAATCCGGATCGAAGGTATCAACCCTTTTTCTGGCGCCGTTGTCGGGGAAGCAATAGCTACCCTAGTAAGGTTATTAGGAACCTTGCTAGTTTTAATTCTTGTTTTTAATTTTGTTAGTTTTCTTTTAGTCTTTATTTGAAAAACCCAAAAAATTAGTTAGTCTTTAAATTCTTGTTTTTATTATTAGAAGTTTTTGTTAAGAAAACCCAAAAACATAAGTACTATGGCTGAAATGAAACTTGGGGAGTTTGCAACTCCCAACAATGATTATTTGCGTACTCCTATTACCCAGCCAACAATTACTACTGAGAACTTTGAAATTAAGCCCCACTATTTAAGTTTGGTTCAACATAATCCGTTTGGAGGTTCTGCTGCTGAGGACCAGGTATGCACTTGAACACTTTCACTGAAATATGTGATATGATGCGCATTAAAGATGTTGACCCTGATATGGTCAAGCTACGCTCATTTCCTCTCTCTCTTAGAGGAAGAGCAAAAGAATGGTTGCTATATTTGCCTATAAATACTATTGCATCATGGGTGGAATGTACTTCTTTGTTCATGACTAAATTTTTCCCACCTACAAAGACTATGCAACTAAGATCATTATTTTGCATTGTAGTTGTAGGATCTTGGTATTTTACGGCGTTCGTATGCACTTTTTATGTTTATTTTCACTAGGATCAGGACAGATGATGGATCCGATGGACACAATTCTTGGACCAGTTATATTGGAGTGAAAAGGAGCCAAAAACAACTTATATCGCTTATTTGGGAAATATCAATAATACCAGAAGAAACCCCAAAGTGATTGGAGGATACATAAGAGTTGACGACCAACTATACGACAGGAAAAGTTTTTCGGCCGTATAGTTCCCGCCATATAGTTGACGCCGACACTGCCTCCTCAAATAGTTCAACCCCGTGCAATTGGATCAGCGAGATGACATACAGAACACCCTGAAATCACCAAAAATCTCACCACCGGAAGGGATCTCGAGGGGGAACTTGCCCAAGGGATCCATCTTTGTCCTAAGCAGATCTGGAAGGCCAAGGCATCGATCTCCATCTTCATCAACCGCTGCATCTCCATCACCACCATCATCTCCATCCATCCCATCTAGATATTGTTGTAATTCTTACACTAGTTGTGGATTTATATAAGTACTATTCATCGATAATGGTTTCCATTACCATTGTCATGATGATGTTTGCCTCCATGTCTAAGTAGATCATTAGTTCTTGGGGAGATAGAGAAACCCTAGTATATGATTGAGATTAAATAGGGATTATTATGTTATAAATCATTATATGTATGTGTTAATTGTCTTCATCTTGATGTTGGGAGTTGTGCACCTCCTTAACATTTGCCTCTTACGGGGACTTAATGGAGGGGATTACCTATTGGTAGACGGAGGGATGGTAGCACTTACTGTGACTATAAATTCATTTTCATCCTTTACGTACTAACTTGGGGAAGCAAGGATAACTCATTAAGCCATGTCCATGCCGTGGGAGAAATCCCTTAATAGCGGGATAATATGATCGATGTCGTTTATATGTCAGTTGTGGTTATGAAGGATGGTGTGAGCAGTGGTTGTTGCCTAATCATCCAGATATGGAGCACCTCCCACATACATGCATATCATGAGAATATTCGTTGTTATAATTTTGATCCCTTAGTCTAAATTACTAGCGGTGTATCCACCACTCTCTGGGAACGTCTTTCCCCTATTGCAGTTTCAATCTTTTTTACACACGCGATTACTACTTTTTGCATTAAGTTTTACTTCACGTTACTTTACCGTTTCACTCAACCAAAAACCCAAAAACAATTCTACTTTTGTTGAATCTTAGAATTAATCCTTAAGTACTGCGTTTAGTTTTAATTAAAAGCATTTTAGTCTTTCGCCTACTGCTCCATGTGGGATCAATATCTTTATTTCAAAACTAGCTACAAATGATCTGTGCAGTTGCAGTCATCAAGCTATTTTCTGGCGCTGTTGCCGGGGATCTTAGTGCTATAAGTCACTTTAATTTTAGTTATTCACTTTTGTTGTACTAATTTTTTATTTGAGTTGCAGGACCATAACAATGGATAACACTCAACATTTAATGCAGCTTGAGGCAGTAAGTAATATGGGTTCGCCCATGGATGCTTTTATAACTGTCAATAGAACCATAAACCCCAACGGTATTGAGATCCATCCCTTATTATTTGAGTTACTTAACTCTAAGAATTTTTCAGGGACCAATGAAGAGAGTCCATATGGACACTTACAATTGGATGAAGATTTTTTTGGTTCCTTCATATTTGATGATTGTGACCTTGATAAGGTTAAAATCCAGTTGTTTTGACAAAATCTCTCTAATAATGTTTGCAACTGGTATAGATCCTTTTATGCAGAAGAACCAAGGACGTGGACGGATTTGACAACCAATTTCCTGTCAAAATCAGAATGCAAAGCTCACAGGATGAGAGGTATTATTCTTAGTTTCAAAAATAATCATAATGATAGTTTATATGAAGGCTATCTAAGGTATTTAAGCTATCTCGACAATTGATCCCATCACCGTTTGCCTGATTGGTTAATCACTCATACTTTCTATGGAGGGCTTAATAATAAAAATAGAACGAGCCTTGATACCGCTTCTAATGGTAGTTTCCTGTCTTATACCTATGATGAAGCTTGGAAATTAATAATTAAAATGAAAGAGACAACAGAAAGTCTTAAAAGTGAGGAGAGCAATATGAATAGTTCTTCTGAATATGCTTGTGTTAACGACTTTCTTGCAGATGAAAGGACTTGTGCGATGATTAAAACCCTTGGTATTGATTGTTATTCGGTAAAGAAAATTATTGAGAATTATGCAGGGCATATACAGGTACCTACAGGATGGGAACCTCACAAACCCCTCAAAGAAAAGAACCAAGCAAGAGAGGACACATCATTGGTAGAATTTTACTCCGAACCTATTCAAGAGAATATTAAGAAAAAGTGCAGGGAGGAAGAACGTATAAGGAGAAGATCAAAGAAACCAGAAAAGAACCCCAAAGCTACCAATGCAAATATTGTTATATTTAAGGATCTTATGGAGGCAAGAATCATGGAAAATGAAGTAGTTATGCTAGACTCTGAAACTTCAAACTTTATTATAGGTAAGATACAAGGTAAAGAAACTTCTAAACCTATGACTCCTATATACTATGGAGAAACTTCCTTATACGGAATTTGTGAGCCGATTTTGTAACATCCCAAATTTTCATTAAACCAAAACTTCATCATTGCATTCATATCATCATGGTGATACGTCGGAAACGTATCTATAAATTTTGATGTTCCATGCTTGTTTAGTATCTACTTTGCTTTGCTTTGTCTACACTTTGAGGTGTTTTTATATGTTTTCTGGTACTAACTTATTAATAAGATGTCACAGTGTCAGTTGCCTGTTTTCTTCTGTTTTTGGTTCCAGGAAGGCAGAAAATCAATATTCTCGGAATTGGATGGGACAAAAGACAAAGTCAATATTTTACCGTGCAGAACACGAAGCCTGAATACGAGACGGAGGAGAGTCACCAGGGGGCCACACCCCCTGGCCGCACGGGTGGGCCCACCCCGCGCCTGGGGTGTGTACAGCCGCCTTGGCGACCCTCCCGCCTCGCCTCTTCGCCTATAAAGACCCCCCGATGCCTAAACCCTAAGGACCCGATCAATATTCCACGAAACCTTCTGTAGCCGCCGCCACCAGGTAATGTCCGTGGAAACCACGAATACGTAGCTTCTCGTCCATCTCCTCCTTGGAGCGCGATCAAGGTCCCTGGCAAATACTGAACAATGTGGTTTGGGGCAGAGGAATCTCTCTCTCTTTCCCGTCAGTAAACATCATCCTCTAAACCAATCTCTCAAGGGTAGATCCAGTAGTGACAAAGTGATGCTCTTTCATGGCAGCTAAATCAAGCCTCTGAGGAGCCAAAATTGTATCAATTGGATCAACAGAAAGGTCTAAAGAAGCAACAACACGTGCAACAATAATACCCCCATAAATGGGTCACTTAGCAGTTAAGTGACGAGCAATGAGAGAACCAAGACTGTACCTGGTTTCATTGTTGAGTGCAACAGCTAGGAAAGCCAAATGATAGTTGGAAATATTTCTAGTGTTCTCCCTACCAAGAATACCAGTGGCAAGATAATAAGCAAAATATCTCATAGCTGGGAGTTGAATATTTCTTATCTTTCCACGCTGGGCTCTGCGGTCATCATCATTGGTTATCCCGCGGTAGAGCTCCAGCAACTCAGCGGGTTGAGCTGAAATCTTCTTCACCGTCCCAGCCGTGCCAATACCCAAGATTTCACAAAATTTCTTCAATTTCATGGTGAAGGGCCTATTATAGATTTTGAATGACACCTCTGACTTGAAAGGGTTATTGGTAAAAGAGAAACTCTCCACAAAAGTTTTAGTGATCATAGAATATTGCTCACTCTCATCCTGCATATAACTAGTTAGTCCAACCCTCTGAACCAAAGTTAGGAAATCATTGAGAATCCCTGCAGCCTACAAAAAGGTAGGACAAGGGAAGGTAGAAGGGTGTGCATCCCCCTCATCTCCCTCGTTGCCAAAACACGATGTAATGAGATCCTCATTGTATGATGGCCTATCTCAGGAGGATGATCTTGAAGGCCTTGTCCTCCTTGGTGCATCACTCTCAAACACTTCTCCAAAGGTGTGGTTATCCATGACCTTTTTTTTGAAATTTTTAGACAAACATCAAACCAAGTGATTTCCAAGTTGATAAATAATGAGGAACTACTATAGAACTTGCTAGAGGGATAAACATGTATCAAAATGAAATGTATAAGCATAGAACAAGCATGCAAGGTCACACAATCTATCACCTATATTAGAAAAATACTCAAGATATAATCTACCAATCAAAAATCTAATTGGACAAGCGGAGGAGGCACATACCAAGGAGCAATCCCTCCAAAAAATCAGCAGCAAAGATGGGCTGAGCAAGGAGATCGAAAATTGGGAGCAAGAATAGCAGGAACTCAAGATTGAGAAAGTTTCCCGATGTTTTTCGAGAGAGAGAAATAAGTGGCTAGAAGGAGACACATTGGAGGGACACAGGTGGGCCCCACCCAGGCCAGGCACGCCCTGGGGGCTGGCCGCGCCACCAGGGGGTGTGCTGGCCTGGTGGGTCCCCCTGGGCCACTCCAGGTGTCCCTCTGCCCCTTTTTTCGAGGAAAATTTAATATGAATTTTCTGGGATTTTTCGGGAAACTTTATTTTTGGCCAATTTTTAGGGTATGAAAATTGATTTTCTCGTAGAAAAGATTTTTTAGAAGAAGCAAAAGCAAACAAAAACCAAAGCTACAGAAGTTCTAAGACACTCTAACAAGCAAACAACTAGCAAAACTAAAGCTAACAAGAGAAAGAGCAAATACTAGGAAAGAGAAAAATAAAAGTGAGCAAGTATAACCATTTGTTAACAAGGTTGATCAAGTCTTGTTACCAAAACAATCTTATATTAAGAAAAAATTTGCATTCCACAAAGTGATTATGTTACCTCAAACTTGATAGCAATGGTCCCAATCATAATAGTTTCAAAACTTCCTTGTGGAATGGGACAATATATTTCTCCAACTTTAATGCTCTCAATATTTTCAATGGAATTCATGCAAGAGCTTTTATCAACCTTCTTGGGGAAATAGACAGTATGCTCTTTGTCATTAATATTAAATGTTACTTTTTCCTTGATTACAATTGATGACAGCACCTGCAGTATTATGAAAAGGTCTCCCAAGAATAATAGACATATTATCATCTTCAGGCATCTCAAGCACAACAAAATCAGTTAAAACCAAGCAATTATGAGCCACGTGAACAGGAACATCGTCACATATACCAACAGGAATAGTAGTTGACTTATCAGCCATTTGCAAAGATATATCAGTTGGTATTGACTTTTCTAGCTGGAGTCTCTTGTAGAGAGAAAATGGCATAACACTAACTCCAGCTCCCAAATCACATAAAGCAGTTCTAACATAATTATTCTTAATAGAGCAAGGAATAGTTGGTATACCTAGATCACCAAGTTTCTTTGGAACCTTACCATTGAAGGAATAATTAGCAATCAAAGTAGAAATTTCCTCATTAGGAATCTTCCTTTTATTAGAGACAATATCCTTCATATACTTTGAATAAGGAGGCAACTTAATAGCATCAGTCAAAGGAATTTGCAAAAATAAAGGTTTCATCCACTCACAAAACTTGTTGTAGTATTCTTCCTCCTTTGAATTTTGTTTCTTATTTTGGAAAGGCATAGGTTTCTACACCCAAGGTTCTCGCTCGCTACCATGTTTATTAGCAATAAAATCTTCCTTAGTGTACCTAGTGTTCTTAGTGTGCTTCTTAGGTTCTTCCTCAACTTCCTCCTTGTCAGGAGCATCATTTTTATCACCACTTTTAGTTTCAGCATCAGAGACTGATATACTATTAGGATCTACAGCAGGTTCAGAGGATTCCTCAACTATTTTGTGTTTCTTTTTTATTTCTCTTATGAGGACTACCACTACTTTCACCTTGTTGAGAATCCTGCTCAATTCTTTTAGGGTGTCCTTCAGGATATAAAGGATCTTGAGTAGCTATACCACTCCTAGTTCTAATTCCATAAGCATGTTTATCTCCTGAGGCATTAACTAGCATATCCGTTTGTACCTTAGCAAGTTGATCAATTTGAGTTTGAACCATTTGAAAGTGTTTACAAAGAATTTTAACATCATTAGCAGTTATTTCCACAATATCTTTCAACTCATTAATATCTCTAGAGTTTTCCAAGAAATGATTTTGAACTTGTTTATTAAAATTACCTTGTTTAACAATAAATGTGTCAAGTTCATCTAAGCATTGATCAGGAGGCTTACCATAGGGAATATCACCTTCATTAAAGTGGAGATAGTGCGCCTCAATAGTAGATGAGTGGGGAATTGGCTTACATAATTCTTCTATAGGAGGTAGATTCTTCACATCTTCAGCTCTAATACCTTTCTCCTAAAGACATTTCTTAGCTTCTTTCATCACTTCATCATTTAATGCAATCACTCCTCTCTTCCTTGGTGTTGGTGTTGGAACTGGTTCAGGCACAACTGGTTCATGAGTAATAGGCTCAGGTGTATTTAGCTCAATTGAAGTCCAATCATCATAACTTTTTCTTATTTTAGCCATTAATTCTTCAGCATCTGTAGGAGTTATCTTTTTGAAAACACAATCAGCAAAGCTATCTAGGTATGTCCTAGAATCATTAGTTAGTCCATTATAATAAATATCAAGAAGCTCATTTTTAGGAAATGGACATCCAGGATGTGCATGAATCAAGGCACAGAACCTTGTCCATGACTCAGGCAATTTCTCTTCTTCTCCCTGTTTAAAATCAAAAAGTCTCTGCAAAGCAGCATGTCTAGCACTGGGAGGAAAATATTTCTGGAAGAAAGAAGCAGTCAAGCAATCTGGTCTATCAATGGAATTAGGAGGTAATCTATTAAACCAAGCCCTAGCTTCTCCTTTTAGTGAAAATGGGAAGATCTTAGTAACAAAGTACTTACGCATCTTAAAATCATTAGAGAATAAGGCACTCATAGTGGAAAGCTCATTCATATGTGCCACAGCACTCTCACTCTTAGTCCCACAAAAGGTTCTTTCTCAACAATGTCTATATAGGATAAATCAAGAGAGAAATCATAATCTTTATCTTTAATATCTATGGGAGAAGTGGCAAACTTAGCATCAGAAGACAGTTTAGTAATAATGGTACGTCTCTCAAGGAGACTCCTAATAGCACTAGCACCATGTGTGTTTTGGTACTCTTCAATAAAATCATCAGTCATTGCAATGTAACCATCACTAATATCGTATCTCTCTCTAGACTCAGGAGAGCTAACAGGTGTAACAGTGTCTTCACTAGGAGTTTCAGTGTTTCCCAAGATAGTTTTAGCAATAGTAGCATCTAGGAAAGGACCTAATGAACCACTCGCATCAAGCATAGTAGAAGTAACATCATGAGTAACAGAAGCTGTTTCAGATTCAACAGTAGTAGCAGTGTGTGTAGCATGTGTATGTGGTGGTGGTGTAACAACCTTACTTATAACGTATGGTGAATCAAGAGCAGTAGAGGTGTTTAGGACCGTACCTCTTCTTGTAGTGGATGGTAAAATAGGAAACTTTCCATCACGAGACTTCCCCATAATGAAAGGAATAGCAGTGAACAATAATATATCCAAGTGAACCTACAAATAAAGCTATGCTCCCCGGCAACAAGGCCAGAAAATAGTCTTGATGACCCGCAAGTATAGGGGATCGCAACAGTCTTCGAGGGTAGTATTACCCAATTTATTGATTCGACACAAGGGGAGACAAAGAATAATTACAAGCCTTAACAACTGAGTAGTCAATTCAGCTGCACCTGGAAATAGTTCTTGCTCATAGAAGTTTATCAGTAGCAACAGTTTGTAGTAGAAATGGCAAAGCAACAGCAGCAGTAGAACAAGAGCAATAGTAATAGTAGTAGCAAAAAGTAGGATATGAGTGTGATAGGCATAAGGATGGATGGACGGGCCTTGGATGGACAAGTCTAAACATGTAACTTCAAGATCTAGGGCAATTACAGATAAATAAGATAAAGCATCCAAGTACTAAACAATCATAGGCATGTGCTCCATATATAGTCATGCGTGCTCGCAGTGAGAACTTGCACAACATCTTTTGTCCTGCCAGCCCGTTGCAGCGGGGCCTCAAGGGAACTACTGGCAATTAAGGTGCTCCTTTTAATAGAGCACCGAAGCAAAGCATTAACACTCCGTGAACACATGTGATCCTCACATCACAGCCATCCCCTTAGGTTATCCCAATTTCTGTCACTTCGGAGCCTTTGGATCCGGACAATGATATGTGTACACAACTTGCAGATAAGATCACAAACAATACTATCATAATGAATCAATAATAAGTTCAGATCTGAGATCATGGCACTAGGGCCCTAGTGACAAGCATTAAGCACAACAAGTTGCAACAAAGTCAAATAGAACTAATAGAGATACTAGGCACCATACCCTAACAATCTTATTTGATTACATGATAGAACTCATCCAATCCCTACCATCCCCATAGCCTATAGCGTGGGATTACTCACTCATGGATGAGGGAAACATGGATGGTTGACGGAGAGGCGTTGTTGATGATGATGATGGAGATGATCCTCTCCAAATTCCCCGTCCCGACAGGGTGCGAGAACGGAGTTTCTGGTTCCGAATCACGATTTCTAGTGGTGGCAGCGCAGCGGAACTCTTTCTGGAAAACATCGACCCCCCCTAAGTTTTTAGGTCAAGAGGCAACTTACAGGAGAAGAGGGAAGCCGAGGGGGTACCTGAGGCGTCCACACCCCCTCCAGGCGCGGCCAGGCCTGGCCCGGGAGGCTGGGGGGTGTGGGCCCCTCAGGCCTCCACTCCGTCTAGTATTCTGGCTCCGTGAGTCTTATGGTGAAATAGGATTTTTGGCATATTTTTTAGGATTTTTCCTGATAGTTGATTTTCTGCACAAAAACTAGACACCAAGGTAATTCTGCTGAAAACAGCGTCAGTCTGTGTTAGTTGTATCCAAATCACACAAGTTTAGAGGAGAAACAATAGCAAAAGTGTTTGGGAAAGTAGATACATTTTGTACGTATCACTTCCACAATGCAAACCATCCTATATGATAACTCCTATATTCATGATATGACTCTACTAAAAAGGTAAAAAGGTGAAAGATAATGATGTGATAACGCGACACTCCCTCAAGCTTGGAACAAACCAAAGGGATGCCAAAACCTGATGACAAATTACTCCTTCGATGGTGGTGGTGTTCCCATGATCGGAGTGAGGAGATCCTCCAACATCTTGCGAAGCCTGTTAAGTATATCCACCTTTCTCCTCAGGACTCGGTACTTATCGCAAAACTCATTAGTGGCTCGAAGGGCTTCCACTACCACATGGCATGAACCGAGATCTGGAACTGAGGTCATCATCCCCTGCATACTATGAGAAAAAGCACGTCCAGTGTTAATTGCCCCTACGAGAGTAGGGTTTCTTGCCCTTGATCCTACAGCAATCTGTCCTTCCATGCCTGCTGACATGTTCTTTACTTCCTCCTTGACGCTCCGATCCATGTCTTCGCGCCTAGCTATGATCCTTTCTTGCTCCGCCCATCCAATGAAAGTTCCTTGCTCAAGATCGCGGATGATCTTGCGCTGGCATCGCAGCCCATAGTCCTCCGAGAATGAACCCTGGAACGACATCTGAACAGAACAGATCGAAGCAAAAACACAACGAGAACACGATGTACGGACCTCGGGGGTCCGGGTGATTATATATTACGAAGTTTTACGACATAAGGAAGGTACTGGGCAAAAACGGGATGGAGTCGGGCTCCGGGGTGGTCACACCCCCTGGTGGCGTGGCTAGGTGGGACCCGCGCCACTGGGTGGTGTGGGCCACCCGGGCTCCGTTTCCTTCCCTCTTTCGACTCGTTATCTTCCATATGGAATAAAAACTACAAAAATATAAGTTGACAAGGTTTTCACGAACCTCTTCTTACCAAAACTGTTACCTATTCGAAAACGGACTCTTCAGATTCCTTCTCTCCAACACTGGAAAGTTCCTTTCATACAAAGCTTCACACAATCTTCATTATCAACATTAGTGTATGCAAAGACAAAGAACCTTTAGGTTTATTTTCAACTGAAGTCCATCAAAACAAAAGCTACTGTAGCAACTCCTTTCAAAAGACCAAAAAGAATCTAAAAAGAAATCGATTTAAGAGGCAAATGCAAATAATGGAAGAAATCTATCAAAATAGAATAGCAGGTAAATATTTATTTTTTTCGAAAATCTTCTGTTGCTCAAATCAAAAAGTGCAGAACTAACGAAAGTTAGATAATAACTTGGAGCACAAACACGAAAAATTACAGCTCCATCCGACGTACTGGGATTTTTCACGAATTTTTACAGTGAAGCATAAATATCTGTTCCGGGACAGCAACTTCCCACAACTCACCTACTTCTCAAAAGAGGAAAATGTTGACACAAAAACCAAACAAAAAGGATAAGGATACGTTATTACAGAGGTAATAACTTCCAAGACTCAAAGAAACAAAAACCAAAAGCAAACTAAAATGGGTTCTCTCCCAAAAGCTCTTTCTTTATAGCCATTAAGATGGGCATGGTAATTTCAATGATGCTCTCATAGAAGATATGGATTTGAAATAAAATAGAGCATCAAGAAGAAAATATCCAACAAATTTAAGTCTAACCCACTTCCTATGCCAAGGAATTTTGTAAGAAAACAAATTATTGAAACAAGAGGCTACCAGCATAGGAAGACAAAACAAGTGCAACTTCAAAACTTTCAACATAAAGCGGGGAAACTTAATATTATTGAGATGCATAAAATCATGTTTCTCTCTCATAATAAATTTCAGTAGCACTATGAATAAACTTAACAATATAACTGTCATGAGAAACGTTCTTATCATTAGAATGAGCATACTTAAAAATCATCAAACAGAGCTTTAAGGTCAAAAACCGGATCAAGTTATTTAACTCTAAAATCCTCATTAGGAAATTCATTTTCATAAGGAGTTTTAGCAAACCTGGAAAAATTAAACTCATAAGATTCTCCATTAAACTTAGTTAAAATTTTCTCCTTCTTGCAATCTATAATGGCTCCACAAGTGTTCAAGAAAGGTCTACCAAAATGATAGGACAAGTTTTACTAGTTGTTGAACCAAGTACTAGAAAATCAGCAGGATATTTTATCTTACCACAAAGAACTTCCACATATCTCACTATACCAATTGGACAAATGGTTTCTTTATTAGCAAGGTGAATAACCACATCAATGTCCACAAGTTCAAAAGGACCAATTTCATGCATAATTTGTTTGTAACGCTCATAAGGATAGCACTATAACTTGCACTAATATCACATAAACCATAATAGCAATGATCACCAATTCTAATAGAAATCACAGGGACACTAGCTCTCCTAGTTTTACTAGGATGTGAGACAATATTAGAGGCATCTTCACAAAAGATAATGTGCTCATCTTCTACATTTTTAGTGACAAGGTCTTTAACAATGGATACTATAGGTTCATTATTTATTTGTTCATCAGGTTCTACAGCTTTCTTTGTACTTTTGCTAACCACATTAGCTATAATAGAATGTTCCTTTACCTTAGAAGGAAAAGGTACTTTCTCAATATAAGGTTCAGGCAAAATATGATCAACAGTACAAACTTTAGTGTTTCTAGCAAGAACATGATTAAGAATATCTTTATAAGGTGCATGGTACTTGTTCCACTCCTTTTTGGGAATTTCAATATAAGAGGCAAAGGCATTAAAACAATTGGCAATACTTTGAGAATCAAGACCATACTTAGTACTAATATTATGAAAGTCATCAGTTCCCATAAAATATTTAATGCATTCATAATCATAATTTATACCTGACTTTTTTCCTTTGTCATTCTCCCATGCTTTAGTATTTTATTGAATATGGTCTAGAAGATCCCATTTAGATTCTTCTTTGATACATGTGAATGATCCAGCACAAGAAGCATCTAATAAATCTTTATCATGAAGAGAAAGCCTTGCATAAAAGTTATTAATAATAATATTATTAGGGAGCTCATGAATAGTAAATTTAAGCATTAGTAACTTCAATCTCCCCCAAGCTTGGGTTGTACTATCTCCATCATGAGGCCAAAAGTTATATATTTGATTCCGGTCTTTATGAATCTCACTAGGAGGATAGAATTTAGAATAAAAGAGAGGTACAATTTCCTCCCATTCCATAGATTGTCCATTCTTCAGCATCTTGTACCATTCTTCAGCTCTTCCTTTCAATGATATATAGAGTAAATTTTTCTTAACTTATTTCGTTGTGATACCTGCACACTTAAAAAACCCGCATAATTCATGGATAAAAAGCAAGTGATTGATACGTCGGAAACGTATCTATAATTTTTGATGCTCCATGCTTGTTTTGTATCTACTTTGCTTTGCTTGTCTACAATTTGAAGTGCTTTTTACATATTTGATGGTACTAACCTATTAACGAGTTGCCACAGTGCCAGTTGCCTGTTTTCTGCTGTTTTTGGTTTTAGAAAAGTTAGTAAAGAAATATTCTCGGAATTGGACGGGACAAATGTCGAAGTCAATTACTTTCTGTGGGGAACAAGAAGTCCAGAGGGGAGACGGAGAAGCGGGCTACGGCAGCCAGACCCCCTAGGCGCGGCCAAGGGTGGGCCCGCGCCTGGGAGGGGTGTGGCCCCTCTGGCCGCCTCCTCAGCCCCCCTTCGCCTATAAGAAGCCCCCAATGCAGAAACCCTAAGCACCCGATCAAATCTCCACGAAACCGTCTATAGCCGCCACCACCATCGTCCCTAGATCGGGGGGATCTGAAGTTCTTCCCGGCACCCTGCCGGAGGGGAGATCATCCCGGAGGCCTTCTCTCCGGTATGATGCGTGAGTAGTTCCACCTTGGACTATGGGTCCATGTAGTAGCTAGATGGTTGTATCTCCTCCTTTGTGCTTTCATGTATAGATCTTGTGAGCTCCGTTCATGATCAAGATCTAATCTATTTGTAATCATGCATGTTGTGTTTGCGGGGATCCGATGGATATTGAGATTATTATGTTGGTTTGATTAACGATTTTGTATTTATGATTCTATCATGTCTATGTTGTTTGTGATCTTGCATGATCTCCATTGTTAGTAGCTATCTTGGCCAAGTAGTTGCTAGTGACTCCAAGAGGGGGTATTTATGCTCGACAGTGGGTTCATGCCTCTAGTTTCCAAGGGAAGTGACAGAAATCTCTTCGGTTGTAGATGTGCTAGAGAGAGAATGATATTGCTAGGGAAGCCAAAAAGGTCTTTGAGCGTTTCAATATGCTATGCTCAAGTGTAGATGTTGTGGGTATTTCTGACGAAACGAAGCGTAGAGAAGAATTTAAGATATTCATACCCTTTAAGCTTGTTGGAATGCATGAAGCCTTTGAAAAGAATTTTGATTGGATTGCTCCAGAAAATATTTTTGATGAAAGTAGTAGACCAAAGAGAGATGAGAAGGGATACTACAAAACCCATTTGGATGAGATACCTTTCATAGTTGAAGATTTTGCAAGAATGGATGTTAATGCTTCTTCATTTGAAAATACTTGATTCTTCTTGCTTCTTGTGCCTAACTTAAAGGCGTTAAAGAAAAGTACTTGTTGGGAGATAACCCAAGAGTTTCCTTGAGTCTTGGAAGTTATTACTTCAGTAATAACCTCTCCTTATCCTTTTTGTTTGCTTTTTGTGCCAATAATGACCTCTAATGAGAGGGAAGTAAGATTTGGGGAGTTGCTGTCCCAAACCAGATTTCTGTCCACCAGAAACACTCGCGAGGAGTCTCTGTAACTCGGATTGATCTAAACATTTACGAATAAACCCCCCAGTATGTTATGTAACTTTATTTAGTTCAACACTTTTTGATTTGAGCAACAAAAGATGTTCAAAAAATCGATTTTTACCTGCTGGTCTGTTTTGACAGATTTCTGCCATTATTTGCATTTGCTTCTTATTGATTCCTCTTTTGGATTCTTTTTGGGAAATTGAGCTTTTTGAAGGAGTTAATATAGTATATTGTCTTTTTAGTGAAAAGCCTTGATGTTCCAAAGCTTTGCCAGAGGTCTAATATCTTTTGAATACACTAATGTTGCTAATGAAGATTGTGTGAAGTTTTGTATGAAGAAAAGATTTCAGGTGTAGAGAGAGAATGATGCAATGAGATGAAGAATGGACAAAAGCTCAAGCTTGGGGATGCCACCCCGCTGTCACCCCAAGAAATATCCAAGAGGTACAAGCGTCAAAGCTTGGGGATGCCCAAGGCATCCCCTTCTTCATCAATAAAAAGCTCAGGTCTATCTAGACACTTCGTTTTTATTGTTTCATGCACAGTTGTGTTGTTCTTGCAGCATCTTAGTTTTAATTTACTTTGCTTAGTTTGTTTAGTTTTCTTGAGTAGTTTGGACCCCCGTTCTCGCTGTGTTGTTTTGCAAATAAGTTGCTTGGTGTTGGAAAGGAGTAGTAAGTTCTTGCTTGTAAGTGCAAGAGGAGCTTGCATTGACTGTGACTTAGACTTTAGCATGACATGCTAGGTATAGTTTTGGCATTATGCTTAGTGATTATTGCTGTAGCATGTCTTGTTCCAAACAATTGGGATTGCTTAGTGTGCCTTGAAGAAATTATGTATTGTTTTAGCATGCAAAAGCATAGTATTGTGGTATTCACCTTTGATGCTTTGCTTGGGTTGACTTGGCACATGCTCACACCATGTTATGACTATGACAAGTCACCATAGCCTCTATGATCATTTAGTCCTTGACTTATAGTACCACTCTATGCTTTGATTAGTAATGCTTTGTTGCACTGCATGATTATGGCTATTATTGCTCTCTTAGTTGGTTGCTCCTAGTCTTTTGCTAGCCTCCACTTGTATGAGTAAGCTCTACTCATGCTTCCAACTGCCAAGAAACCAAGTTATTCCAAAGTGTCCACTATAAACTCCTATGCATGGTGTGTTACACCATTCCAAGTATATTCTTGTTTTCATCTATCTTCCAATTAAAAACTATTTTATTATGTGAAAACTTAGTGATTAAAGCCCTCACGAACTTGATGGCACACTTTATATTCTTTGCCCCTAATAAACTTGAACCATTGTGACATATATGGTGTATATGCTTGCACTTATACATTGGAATTAACAGAACCGTGTTGTCATGGGGAACGTTTTCAACATTGCACTTGTACTTTGTACTCACTTGATATCATGCTCTTTTGTCTATGGATATCACCGGTGTGAAATAAAGAGGGAACTTGTAAGTCCATGGAGTTTGTATCCTGTGTTAGAGAAATGCCTAGGCCGCTAGCCTAAGCCATGCCTAATCATGGTGGAAACTTGCAGCATCACCATAGTGAGCTATCTATGAAGCATCCTCAATAAAAAGCTATGCATATAGTAAATAAAAAGATCGTTGAGAGATGCTCATTGTCTGCTTGCCTTGTCATTTTGGTTATGGAAAAGCTCCTGTACCATGTGCAAGGGGTACCCCGTTGGCGATTCTCAATGATATGCAAATACTTACAATGACAAGAACTTACCTGTGACTGAAGTTGAGTATGCATGAGGTGTGGCCCTCGTATTAAAGGGACTTGAGATTGCCAACTTATACTTTGTAAAGCATATACTCCATCTTTGTCACTTTAACCTTAATCACTTCAAGATTCTTATGATAGGGGCAATGAGGGCTAAAAGCTAACAAGTACCATAATTTTTGGAAGCTCTTTTTGAAACTTGAAATCCCTGCTTCCTTTACAAAAAGGCCTTTCTTCCACCACTATTGAGTCTCCACCTTCTACCTTTAGGCACCATTAAGAGAGCATAGTTGTCATTTTGTGTGCAGTGTTCCAAAGCTTATTGCTTGATGCATATTGTGATATTACTTGTTCTTGTGCTATTTGTTTCTAGTCACCCTTGTGAACTTTGAAGGTGTCCTATGCATCTATATTGCTACTCTATGAGGGACAAGCTGATTGCCACTATGCTATGTTTTCTGCATTTGAAAGGAACAAACGTTTTTCAATGCATGTTATTCATGATCTTTGTTTGTAGCCTTTCATGTTGCATGCACAGTTACTATGTCGTATTGTTAGAACTCCATCTTTCATGCACATGTTTAGAGTTCTTTGATCCTAGCTTTCAATGCTTGCAAATGGTTGGATCTTTATTGTGAGGGTGCATGTCACCTCAAAAATTATTCTTTTATCACTTATCTACTCGAGGACGAACAGGAGTTAAGCTTGGGGATGCTTGATACGTCGGAAACGTATCTATAATTTTTTATGCTCCATGCTTGTTTAGTATCTACTTTGCTTTGCTTGTCTACACTTTGAGGTGCTTTTTACATGTTTTCTGGTACTAACCTATTAACGAGTTGCCAAAGGCGAGTTGTTCTGCTTACTGTTTTGGTTTCAGAAAAGTTAGTAAAGAAATATTCTCGGAATTAGACGGGACAAACGTCAAAGTCAATTACTTTCCGTGGGGAACAAGAAGTCCAGAGGGGAGACGGAGAAGCGGGCCAGGGCATCCAGACCCCCCTTAGGCGCGACCAGGGGTGGGCCCGCGCCTGGGAGGGGTATGGCCCCTCTGGCCGCCTCCTCGGCCTCCCCTTCGCCTATAAGAATCCCCCGATGGAGAAACCCTAAGCACCAGATCAAATCTCCAAGAAATCATCTGTATCCGCCGCCACCATCGTCCCTAGATCGGGGGGATCTGAAGTTCTTGTCGGCACCCTGCCGAAGGGGAGATCATCCCGGAGGCCTTCTCTTCGGTATGATGCGTGAGTAGTTACACCTTGGACTATGGGTACATGTAGTAGCTAGATGGTTGTATCTCCTCCTTTGTGCTTTCATGTATAGATCTTGTGAGCTCCGTTCATGATCAAGATCTAATCTATTTGTAATCATGCATGTTGTGTTTGCGGGGATCCGATGGATATTGATATTATTATGTTGGTTTGATTAATGGTTTTGTCTTTATGATTCTATCATGTCTGTGTTGTTTGTGATCTTGCATGCTATTCGTTGTTAGTAGCTATCTTGGCCAAGTAGTTTCTAGTGACTCCAAGAGGGGGTATTTATGCTCAATAGTGGGTTCATGCCTCTAGTTTTCAAGGGAAGTGACAAAAATCTCTTTGGTTGTAGATGTGCTGTTGCTACTAGGGAGAAAACAACTGTCTCTTGTTCATGGAACATGTGGACTGTTTACCTTACACACTTTGCTTAAATCAGTTGTCTGTTGCTTGCAACTTAATACTGGAGGGGGTTCGGATGATAACCTGAAGGTGGACTTCTGGTCATAGATGAAGTTGGATGGCGGTCTATGTATATTGTTGTATTGCCCAATCCAATCTCATAGGATCTTTCACTAGTAATTGCATTGTTATACCTTGCTCAGTTCCTGTCAATTGCCCTGCTGTAATTTGTTTACCCTTCATGCCATGTTGTTTATCTAAGGAGAGAACCTCTAGTGAACTATGGACCTGGTCCAATCTTTACCATTGATACATCTTCCACTGTTACTTGTTTACTTGCTGCAAACCATTATCTTCCACACCATACGTTTAATCCTTTGTTACAGCAAACCGGTGAGCTTGACAACCTTAGTGATTCGTTGGGACAAAGTCTTGAGTTTGTGTTGTGTAGGTTTCCACGTTTCTTGCAACACCTTTGAGACGTTTCCTTCCTCCTTCAGGTTCGATAACCTCGGTCTATACTGAGGGAAACTTGTTGTTGTGCTCATCACACCTTGCTCTTGGGGTTCCAACGAAGTGGGTTATCCATATTATAAACAAAGTAGCAAACAGAAATAAAAGCAATACACATAGTAGAAATTTCCTTTACCAGTTCCACTATTCAATAGATCTTCACTCCTCGGCAACGGCGCTAGAAAATAGTCTTGATTACCCACAAGTATGGGGGGTGTATCGTAGTACTTTCGATAAATGGTAGTGTCGATCCCAACGAGGAGCAGAAGGTGTTTACTAGTGGTTTGGATCAGGAATTCTCTATAAATACTTAGCAAATGGATTTTTAGGGTTTTTTGATAATGCAAAGAAATAAAGTGCAGGTAAATAAAGACAATAATAGTAATTGCAGCAAGTGGTCCAATCCTTTCTTCAGCAAAGGACAATCCGGTTGTATTACTTATGAGGACCAAGCATTCTCGAGGACACATGAGAATACTGTCAAGTGCTTTCGCTTCATATAGTTGATTAATCTTCTTTGGTTAGATAAGTGTTGTGTGGGTGAGCCTATGCTAATGTACCGACCTTACTTGGACTAATACATACTTGTGATTATACCACTTGCAAGCATCCACAACTACAAAAAAGTAATTAAGATAAAAACCTAACCACAACATTAAACACTGAGATCCTACACTCCCTTGTGCAAAGGTTTCCTAACAGGGGTTCAGGTTTCTGACACTCCGGAAACCCCAAAATTAGTAGCCAAATACACAATGCATTCCCCTAGGCCCATAAATGGTGAAGTATCATGTAGTCGACGTTCACATGGCACCACTAGAAGAATAGCACTACTAACAACATGATGTAAGTGCAAAGGACGTCGCCAAGAGGGGTGAATAAGATTTTTAAAAATATTACGGTTTAGGCTAAAATAAATGCAGAATAAAGCTAACGTTTAATTTATTGAGCACAAAACCTAACTACTAGGTTCACCTAAGTGCACCAACAACCTATGCTAAGCAATGCAAGCAACAAGGTGATAGCAAGATAAATACTTCAAGCACGATGGCTATCACAAAGTAAAGTGCATAAGTAAAGGGCTCGGTTGAGAGATAACCGACGGACGCAGAGACGAAGATTTTTTTCCCGAAGTTCACTTCCAAAGAAGCTACGTCTACGTTGGAGAGGTGCGATGGAGCAATGCGCTCCGAACACCACAAATGGCTCACCTTGAGGTGTGGTGGCTCGATGCTCACCCAACACCACACAAGGCCTCACACTGGATGCGGAAGCACACAACTCCACCGATGCCACAAAAGGCTCACCCTATTCTCCCGAGTGCGCACCACAAAAGGCGGGCACTCGCTCCACTATGGGACTCTTGAGGGCGGTCACCGAACCCATAAAAGATTGGGGCTATCTCCACAACTCAATTGGAGGCTCCCAACAACAAAGCCACAAAAGGCTACAACGCCACAAAAGGCCAACAAAGCCACAAAAGGCTACAAGACCACAAAAGGTCAACAACCCAACCACACAACCGTCTAGGGTTCCAAGAACCAAAGAGAAACAAGCCCACAAGATTGAACTCATCGAATATCCGAGGAGAACTCAAACCTATGCACCAAATGCAAGGGCAAGTCCTTCTCTCGCAAATTCCAACAAAGCTACAAAAGCTATTGGGGGAATAAGGGAGGAAGAACACAAGAGGAGAACACAAAACTCTCCAAGATCTAGATCCCAATGATTCCTTCACAAAGAAGGGATTTGACTTGGGGGATTGTAGATCTAGATCTCCTCTCACTTTTCCCTCAAAAATATGTAAGAATCATGGGAGGGGGAGGGAGTAAGAAAGATCAAATAGGTTAACAATGGTGGACAAAAACAAGCTCAAAAGATGGGGAACCATTGGGGAAGAAGCACCCCTTAAATAGGACAAGGAAAAACTGACTGTTTGAGCCAGATTCGCGTACCACCGGAACTTCCGGCAAATAGAAACACAAGTTACTGAATCTGACCGAAACTTGGGTCGGAACTTGGGCCGGAACTTCCGCTCAGGCAAATATGCAGGATAGCATTGCACGAAAACTTCAATAACTTTTGATTCTAGACTTCGTTTTTGATGATCTTGGGATCGTTTTGAAGAGAACGAAAAGTTGTACAAGATTATGAAAAGAAACATCATAGTCCAGTATGGAAGGATAAAACCAAATTGAGAAAGGTATGACCTCTCTAGAAGCGATGAACCGGTAAAACCTCCAAAACCCAAAACATAAGAAGTTGAGCTTGGAAACTCCGATTGGGATGAAACCAATTTTGTTGGGAAGATAAAACCAAGCAGAACCCAAAAAAATTAAAATATTGGATACCACCAAGGGAGAAAATATCAAGTATATATGTGAGATATCTCCTAAGGTGTGGAGCTGGAAAAACCAGCATGATCAAGAATGCAATAAGATATGCATGGAAAATCCTTATTTGATGAACTAGAGATTGTTATGATGATAACCACAATCTCATGTCCTCTCATGGAGAAGAACCAAATAACAACCAAGAAATATGATGCTATGAATGCAAAGGTTTGAGCTCTCTCCGAACGATGCGATCGAGAAACCCGCTTGAGAGCCTCTCTTGATAGTACGACTATCTATCCTAAACCCGGTCTCCCAACAACACGAGACCGGCAAAAGAGAAGCCCTATCAAGATAATACATTTTCCTTGAGAAATCCACTTGAACTTGACGTAGATCGTCTTATTCTTCTCAAGTGGGAACACCTTTATTGATTGCTCTTGCTTGATGAAGATGAGGACTTGCAAATTTCTCCCCCATAATCCATGGGGAAACTTCTTCTTTGAACTTTTCTTCATCACTCCATGATCACGAGGATGGCAAGCTTCAAGCATGAGGTCTTCTAAAGATGGTGCATATTGATCTTGCCCTTCTTCATCCCTTCTTGAAGTTGATCCATCTTGATGCAACTCTTTGCACTTGTCTTGATCAACCTTCACACTCCCTCTTTCTTCATGATTCCAATGGCACAAAGCCCTTGGACATTTCTTCATCTTTCAAACTTGAGACTAACACATGGCCCAAGCGATGCCAATGGACAAACCTACAAGTGAAACTAAATTTACACATTAGTCCATAGAGATTGTCATTAATTACCAAAACCACACATGGGGGCATACATGCCCTTTCACATGACTTATCCCATGTCCTCAAGAACTAAACGAACTACTCACGAGACATCATATGAATCAAGATCAGAGATGATATAATGATGAATAACAATCTGAACATATACAATAATTCAATGGTTCCACTTAATAGCATCAACTACAAAAGTAATCAACACCGGGAAAGTTTCCCCTAAGAACTATGCAAGATTCAACCCAATTGTTGCAGCGGGATGGAGTGGTGGTGATGGTGCTGGTGGAGATGGTGGTGAGGATGATGATGATGATGCCGATGAAGTCTAGCTTGATGACGGTGTTGATGGCGACGATCTCCCCTCTCCGGGAAGGAATTTCCCTGGCAGAAATCTACCTGCCAAAGAGTTCTTTCTCTCTTTGTAGTTTCTGTCCCGCAGAGGCGGCGGAATCTTTCTGTGATTGCCCTCCCCAGTATTAGGGTTTTGAGGAGGAGATATAGGCGAAAGGGCGAAGCCGGAGGTGGACTAGGGTGGCCACACCACCTGGTGGCACGGCCTAGGGGGCCCACGCCAGGGGGTGGTGTCGGCCCCTATGGCCCAACTCCGCCTCCCCTTCTGGCTTCCTTCGTGTTCTGGAAAAATAGGATTTTTCATGTATTTTCTAGAATTTTCTGATCTTCGCGAATATTGCATCTGGACACCGCTTTTCCATCAGAATCCTGACTCGGACAGTTCATCCTCCAAAAGTCATCCAACATGCAAAAATAGATGAAATAACATAAGTATCATCTCTTAATATAATGAATAACAGTAAATTATGATATATAATAGTGATGCAAAATTAACGTATCAGAAGCCCCTGAGTCGCCTCGCGCGAGTCTCTTTTTCAGTTTATTATTTATCGTTCTTAATATACAAGAAGTTCATGAACAAGCAGTTAAACACTTCTTTGGAATTAGTTTTTTTACTTTTATACATAATCTTGACAAGATGATATACTTACATGGGATCGATAAAGCACAAGCCAGTTTCATGCATGATAATATCATAAACTTGTTTCAATTTTTTCTTATCCCAACAAAATTTTGTGCATGCAATTGTTTCAGCTGCTTGATGGAACGAACATGCTATGCTCTATGAAAACAACAGATATTCTGTTAACACAAGGTGCTTATTCCTTACATTTTTTGTATTTGAAATCTATGATATTAAATGGGGCCCTATGGATTTCATACATTTTTTAGACTACCTATACATATTGTAAGTTCTTCCTTTTACATCTTGAGTATTGAAAGTAAAACTTGATTCTGTTTTTTGTGGTTGTGAAAATTACCTTCAATGTTTCAAGTGTTGATTTACATCCAAAATTTCTATACTTATAACATAAAATAGTCGGGCGCCGCAAAGCGCGCTATCATGGTCTAGTGGTAGAGTAAAAATGAACCTGCATGTTGGTTATGTGTTCGTCGATAAAGACCATGTCCTTGTCAACCTCCACGACATAGTACTCGACATCGAGGGTTTGCACGCCCTGAACCCTAGCGGTTTCGACCTTGCCCATCAATGGAAGGCATCTGCCCATGCCTTCGATCCCACTTCCACCACTCGATCCTCCGCCTTCCTCCATCGCGCGGGCGGCATGTGATAGCAGCAACGTCGCCGCCAGCGCCATCAGAGCCGATACCCTTTGAAACGGTACAACTTGGGGCGCCATGGAAATATCCTGTAACATCCCTAAAATCATGTTTCAAAACTCATGCATATCATCCATGCATCCATCATCATTTAGGGTTTTATCTCAAAATCATTTCAAAAACAGGAGCAAAGGTTGCTCATTATTTGGTGTATGAAAACCCTAGCCTTTGTGCTACATGCTAATGAGAAAGGTGCTATTATTCATTTAGGATGTTTTGAATTCAAGCTTAAGTAAGAAAAGGAGTAAAGAAGAAAAAAATAGACAACCAACTAATCTAGCTGACCCAGCCCAACACGGCCCAGCTAGCCCAACAGCTCCCACCCCGCGAAGCGTTTTTCTTTCACCCGCTCCCGCACCCACCAGCTCACTGACAGGTAGGACCCACTCCCCCTCCTCGCACGACAACCGCGGCCCACACGGGTACCGTCGTCTCCACCCCCACGACTGGTTCATCCCCAAATTGACGCCGGCCGTTTCCTGTTGATTTGCGCTGCTTCAATTCGCGTAATTGCACGAGTAAATCTCGCTCGTATCCTGGCTACTTAAACCCCCTCTGTCCCCTCTCCATTCTCCCCCAAACCCCAAGCCCAGAGCGCCCCCAGGCTGCACGAATTGCTCACCGCAACCCCGCTGTCTCCGACGAGCTGCAGCTACGATTCCGGCCAACTCCGACCACCCCTCTGCTCCTGGTTCACACAAACAGACTCCACTTGACCTCGCGCATCTCCCAGTACCACCAGCTCGCCCTGCGGACTTCAACGTCGGCAAGGCAAGCGACTGAGCGCCACCGTCTTCGGCTTCAACTCCGTCGAGCTTCCCCGGTAAGTCCAGACCGCCCCAAGCCTTCCCCTTCACGCACGCGTCTTCTCCGTGATCTTCTGCATCTGACCACATCCTCCGTTTGCCTCCTCTTGATCGACAGCGTCGCCTACGACCTCGAACAGAGCCACCCGTCGCCAGATCCTACTCCGGCGAGCAATCCACCGCAACCCTGAGCGCCCCTTGCCGACCCGTTTGCACGTTGAGCATCACCGCGTCCTTGCGATCATGGTGAGTACCTTCCCTGCCCATCTAGCTCCTCAGACGCCGCGCCGCCACTATCGCGCCGTCAGCCGCTGCGCAATGTTAAGCGCCGCCGGTTAGTGGTTTGCTGTTTGTGTCCGTTGGATCTGTATCGTAGGGCTAGGATAGATCATAATCGAAGAGGTATCGTATGTCTCTACGCCATTAGATCTCAGTTAGATCCTGCGGTCTGCGTCTGCCGATCCGCGCGAATTGGTACGCGCCAGTGATATTGCGACGCGTGTCTAGGGCTGATTCAAAAACAGGAATTCAAACCAGATTTAGATCAAATTTTCAAAGGGCTATAACTGGAGTTTCCCACGTTAGAATTTTACAAACTTTATACCGTTGGAATCAGTGATTCAAGGCCTTTCTGAATATGCAATGTGTTTAACAAATAGTAACTGTTAAAATGACTTTGTATGCAGAAACAAGTTTAGGTCCATTTTGATTATAGTTTTTGTTTAGCAAATTGTTTTAGGGCTAAATAAGTTTAGTTAGCAAACTTTGTGACTTGTTATGTTTCTGTATCGTGCACTTGCTTGGTAGAATTTTCAAAAAACATCACTTAGCCAAATTCTTGCATACATGCATTCATATTTTTGATTGTATATAAAATTGTGTGTAATTGTATGCTACAAATTTTTGTGTAGATTTTGCTAGTGACTGTGATTGTGAAGAGTTCTACTCTTCCCATTACCAAGGCAAGTGATACTTCATGATATTTCCACCCTTTATTTTGGATAAGCATTAGAATTATTTTTGCTAAGTCTTGCATGCTACTTTTGCCAAATGCTATGTTGGGAAATCCTATGTAGTTGTAGAATTGTAGAATTGCTAGGGAATTTTCCTAAGTTAAGATACTATGCCCTGCTTAGCCTAGCTAGTAGAAAACAAGGGATGGCAAAGTAAGTACATGTTATGGTGAAATAATTCTAAGTCCTTTGGGACTCATGCTTTTCTTAATAAAACAACTAAGTCAATGAACTTCCTGGGTGGAATGGGACTTGAATGGTAGTTTTTGGTTGAGTGGTTACACAAGGCCATGGATTTGGCTTGTGTATCTCACTTGTGGTATGCCACCCAGGCACAAAGGAATTTGGAGGCCAAGTGTTGAGAAAGCTTACAGTGCAACCACTTGGCAATATGGGCTCTGCCATGATCATATAGGTTGCTAGAACTTAGTCACTTGGACAGTTGGTGGTAGTGGGAATGATAGGTTGGAGCGCGTCCATTTGACTAAGGAAAGGCTTCTGAAAGGTCCTGTCTTGGGAAACCAAGTCTGTTGGGGAAAGTGCACAACCTCTGCAGATGGAAAATCTAAGTACTTAGCCAAGTCCATGGCAATGGACAAATTGAGCATCAATACATGGAAGCTACAAGAATCTCATCACTCCAACTTCTAAGTTAAAACTTGTGGGTGAACAAGGGTGAAGGACCCCAATGTCTATTGGTGGATTCTTGGGAAGCTTTTTGACAAAGAAAACTTAGTGATTTCAACTAATAGGAAAAATCTATTTTGAGCAAAGCAAGCCAAGCTACACTAGCCAAAATGCATATAGTAATATAGTCCACTTAAAATTTACTAAGGTATCACTTGCCAATACTATTCCAAAGTATTGACCCTCTGTGGATGTAACTTGTGATGTTGCAGGTTACTCCGATGATGAGTAGGAGTCATGAGTCTACACTCAACATGCTTGCCTGTGGCACATGAAGATGAGGACTTATGTTTATTTACTTATTCCATAAACTCTTGTATTAGGCCTTTGGCCCTGAGTTGAAAAAGACTATGTTTTATCTCTGAAATGAATGTAATAAACGATCTTTGTATCTGTGTACTTCATCTTAAACTGTGGATGCTAGCATTGATCCAGGGACTAGCATTGCAATCACAGGGATCCTTTCCTTTACAAAGGAGGGATCTTACATATCCTTACGGAGGAGAGGGACAGGGAGTGCGCGAGTAGGATCTCTGCCATGTGTGGTGTGATGTATAGGAGGACTGAGAGGCGGCGGCATTGAATACCGCACAAGAGTCGAGGGGCGGAGGAGAACGACCGCCGCGGGTGCAGGAGTCGAGGGGAAATCGGGCGAGCAGGGGTAAAAGAGGGAATATTGCGATTCGTTAACCTCTACTCCTTAAGCCTTGAGTGAAATTAGGAAAAAAATCTACACTCTATGCCTTGATTTGGAGGGAGTAATAGTTTTGGTAAGGTGGAGGAAAAAAGATAGAAGATAATATAAGTCGACTATAATTCAAGAGCTAGATCTAGCACGTGTTTATAGATATTTTGTGAGAATAAAATATGGATCAAGTTAAGTAGTAAACTTTTATAGCTAACTATTGACTGACTATAGATGACATGAAATTTTCTTGCCTAACGAGCTCTAAAATGTCAAAGTCGCACGTGGTAACTTGACACGACATTATAGCGTTTAAAGAGGTTTGAGATGTCGTTGGTTGGGTAATACGAAAGTAATACTCCATTCGTCTTGGTTTATAAGACTTACATGTATTCTTAGATTGACAAATTAACCAATTTAGCATGAGATATATATGATAAAAACTATATTATTAGAAACTTCAAATGTTATATTTTCTAATGGTATAATTTTCGGAAATTCTATTCTCAGATCGACCTGAGATCTGCAAAACTCGGAGGATGAGCTGCATGCGGGTGTATACATGTCTGGGCTGGTGTAGTGAACACAAAAGGACAAAAGTTAAGCACATGCATGCCCGACACACGCGAGTGGAGTAAGTGGGCTATCTGAGCATACAGGCGCTAAAAAAGAGAGCCAATAAAGGATCAAACCGAAAATTTAAAATGTTTTGTAGATTAAACCATTCGTCCAATTTAGGAACTGTTTTCACAGTTGGGCTAGTCACGATGAGATATTTGAAACTAGATCCCACGTTGATATGTTTCGATAAAAAAAATTAGACCAGAAAGTAATCCATCCTTAACATGTGAGTTATCCATGTGATAGACATATAAGTTATCCACCATATAAACGGGTTGGTTAGAGACTTTATCACATTTCTCATGTGGATAACTTTTGTATTTTTTTCTACTAAGTTAGTTAGGACGTGGTACACATCGACAGCGATGAAGTCTCGGTACCCTAACATCTTTGGAGACTTCATCATCCGTACGCCGAGCCGCTATACTAGTGGTTGCACTTTAAGTTTGTTCACTATGACTTAGGGTGATGGGTGAGTGGGGCATAAGATCTCATTTATTATATCATATGCAAAAGAAGTTTAGTTTAATTCCTTCAAAGAAATTATGCTTGATGTTTGGAGCGGTACGAGGTTGAGTCATCCGTACGCCGTGAGAGCGATGATGGGCGACGAAGCCGAGCCATTAGAATAACGTTTATATACTATCCGTGAATAAATTTATATGTTATTGGTGGGTAACTTACATGCTAAAGATTGGAGAGCTCTCATGTTACTAGTGGATAACTTTTGGGTAAAATAATTTATTAGAACATATCAACATGGAATCTACTACTTATGAAGATCTTCTCACTCATTCCCTCTGGTGTTGTCGTGACTTCTCTCGCATGGCTTGTCTGGACGAAGACTATCAAAACCCGCCAGGACTTGCAATCGATAGAACACCCGCCGGGTAGCAACATCCAATTTTTTGGGATTTCTCATTTAGTGTGGATGATATGAAAAGTTTTGTCAATATATATGTAAATGTCTCCACCCAAACCGTTTATAGACTGGGTAACTTATGCGTTACAAGGTGAGTAATTTACACGATACGACATGGATAAATCTCATGTTAGGGGTGGGTAACTTTTAGGTCTAAAAATAAATTCATCAAAACATATCAATATGGGATCTAGTTTCTAAGTTTTTGACACGACTAGTCTAACAGTGAAAACAGATTCGAAACCGGATAAACAGTTTCACCTATAAGACATTTTGAATTTTCAAATTTTATATTAAATCTCACATACATAATTTTTTTGTGCTTTTATGTTTACGGACTAAACCATTCTTAACTTAGTCTATTTAGGCACTAAATCAATGATTAATTAACAGAAAACTTTTGCATGATTGCCCCTCGTCGAAACAGTCCTTATCGGATCTGCAGGATTTTGGGCGCTAAGTAGCGTGGTCCATAATTTTTGTATTATATAATTTATATTATATAGCTAATGTGGATGATCTAGGTATACGTGCAAGTCTTATAAACTGGAATAGAGGGAAATTTAAATAAAAAGTAACCTTTACCGCGAACAAATTTACAGCCGGTAACCCTTTTTTGCAACTCCCGCCCGTGCAGCGCCACACACTAGGCTGCAGCTCCGGCTTGCATGGTGCCGCACACCCGCCACGCTGGATTCGCGGGGCCCGGCACAGCTGCCCTGCCATGCTAGAACGCATGTGCAGCGCCAGATATCACGGCGCTGCAAGCACAAACGCCGCGCCACCCTAGATGACGCCGCACTCCGTGCCACGCTAGCGCCGCGAGACCAGGCAGCGTAAGTGTCGCACGCCTGCAGCACTTGAACCGCGCAGCGCCTCCCCCAGCCCGACCCTTGCCCTAGCATTCTTCCTCTTCTCTTACTCAACCGGCGGCGGCGGCTCCACTCTCTTCCCTCCTCCAATCTTCACCAAGAGGCTGCAAATCTCAAGTAAAAGAAGGGGTTTTCTACACCAAACGCTTCCCTAAGGTACTCTCCTCCACTTCTCTCCATTTCATCCAAAAATTTCAAGTTATTTGTCTCTAGTTTGGAAAATTCGGCCAAATATCAAATCCCTTGGATATGCCAATTTGTATAGAACAATGGGTTGTTTGGTTGATACATAGAGTTAGAATTTGTAAAGTAAACCTTCATGTGTATAGGTAAGATTGTTAGGGTTAGGGTAAGTTTATGGTTGTGTGAGCATGTTGTTAGTATAAATTTCGGCATAGATACTTATTCAATTCATCTACTGTTGTGTTTTTATACTTATTTTAGGGATGGATAGAATTTTCCATGTTCATCATATGGACAAGGAAGCTTTCTTGAGATGCAATATTGAGGCAGACCCAGATGAGATTGATTTGGTGTTTGGTCGTAGTCCAAACTATGCCGAGGTGTTGCAACAAGTTCGGGTAGATTTGAATTGGATGGATCCTAGTGATGTTGTTGAGTTGGAGGATAGATACAATATAGGATTTGGGATGCACAACCGTTGGAACACAATGCGTATCAGCTCGGAGCAACATTGGTTTGCATACAAGGAAGTGGTGGCCGAATCACAAGACAAAGCTCTTGAGTTATTTGCCACGAAAAAGGTTGATGTTAATTTGCAAAGGAGTATCATATTGGTTGCCTCCTGATGGCTGCGAAATACCACCTCTTTTAGCCATATCAAATGTGTCATTTATCTCTCATATCATGTTTCTTATAGCTACAGTTATGCCATATATGCATGACTTCTAGTTCTCATTCATTTTCATATGATCTTTGCACATTTAGTAGTTTAGGTAGAATTTTATCACTTTTCTTGTCCATGACATGTGTGTAGGTGTTTATGATGATTATGGATAAAACAAAGGCAAAAGGAACAAAGAGAGCATAGTATGGAGGAGCTGTAGGGACCAGACTTAGCCATTTGAGAGGTTGAAAACGTGATTTTTCCAAATTATCAAAATAAATATCCAAGACAGTGGGGTTGTAGACCTCGAAGAGACGAATCCAACGAGCCCAAGAACACCCAAAACAGAGTTCGTATGATGAAATGACGACCAAACTACGAAAGGGTACAGAAGGTTTGACGACCAACTATACGACGGGAGCAATAATTCCGGCCGTATAGTCCCGCTGTATAGTTGCCAAAAAAAGGTCGCAAACGACGGGATTTCACCCTAGAAAAGCTCCAGAACCTTCCCAAATTCATATGACGGTATTGGAGGAACCCTAGGGCACCCCCAAGGCCTATATAAAGGAGGGAGGAGTCAAGAAACAAGGACACAGCAACATTGCCCTCCAGGGGCGGAGCTCTACCGCCGTTGCCACCCATCCAATCTCCATAGTGGCGGAGCTCTACCTTAACCACACCTTCGAGATCTAGATCTCCCTCAACACCATCACCATCAAGGCATCCAAGCAAGAAGAAGAGGAGGAGAAGGAAGACATCACCATCACCACCATCACGCATCGATCTCCATCATCATCTCCATCTCCCTCTCTCTCTTGTGTTTGGTAATTGTAAGATTGAACACAGTTGTGACATCATTATATATTTATATGGTTTGTCGTTCATCCATGTGTGAGTGATTGATTCAATTCTAGGTTGAGGTATGATCTCGTGCACTAAGTTAAAATTTATTGTGATCTAAGATGAGTTTATGTGATCCTTTGGTCTGGAAGTGCCTTTTGCCTTATAGATCACACATATATTTGCCCATATAGTACTAGTGAGACCGAAGCCTAGAAGCCCTCTCTCATTCTATTCAATCCTATAACTACAATCTCTTTAATTCAGTTCATATTCTTATTACTTTCTGTCTTAGTTTATTTTGTTCTTGTTAAAAGTTCTTTGTTATTAGATACTTTAAACCTCTCTCGATTATTGTTGTTCTAGTAACTTATAGAATAGGCTATTTCCAAACCACGGTTTGGGTGCGAAACATGGCCGCATTGACAACGTGGCTACGAGGTCGTGTTGTTTCCGTTAGTCGATCTCCCATCGGGACAAACTCTTAAATATTTGCTGCTACAAGTACTACAATAACCCTGTTGTTGGTGCAGGAATCAAGTCATCAAATTGGCGATGTTGCCAGGGAGCTAAGCGTCCGGTTATTACCTTCCTACTCGCACATAGTTTATTTCTGTTTGTTGCTATTTATCTTACTTGTTTTGATTATTTGAAAAGAACAAAAAAATAGTTTACCTTTTGTTAGTAGTTTTGTTATTTGTTTTATTTATAGAAATTTCAAAAACATAGGAACTATGGAAAGTAAAAGTCTTGTGGATTATGCTTCTCCGAGTGTTGATCATTTACATGCTCCTATTGTTCAGCCCGCTATTGATGTGGATGGACATGAGATTAATCCTATGTGGATAAATATGATCATGGAAATAGCTTTTGCAGGAGATCCGGACAATGATCCATATTAGCATATTGACAAATTTACTTCATTGTGTTCTACGGTGAAGGCAAATGGATGGACAAATATAAGATGAAGTTATATCTGTTCTGGTTCTCACTGAAAGGAAAAGCTAAAGATTGGCTAAAATCGCATCCCGTGGGACACTTCAATTCATGGAAAGATATTTCCGAATATTTTCTCGGTAAGTATTTCTCACAAAAGCAAACTTATGAGCGTAGTCTTCATATCCCGAATTTCAAGCAAAGCAACAATGATGATTTAATACAAGCTTATAGTATGTTCTCAAAATTGATGCATGATTGTCCACATCATAATTTACCTAATTGGTTATTGTTGAATCACTTTTATGTAGGCTTAAATCACTCTTCTAAAGGAAAGCTAGACATGATGTGTGATGGTGCATTCCTTGGAAAAACTTTGGAAGAAGCTTGGCAACTCTTAAGAGATATACATAATAATTTTCATCAATGGCAATGTGAAATTGTGCATGAAGAAAAACCTCTCCCTACTGATCTAGAGAACTTGGTCAATGAGTTTCTTAAAGATGAAAATAGAAGAGGAAAATTCCTTATGATGATACCTTAGTTAGAGATGTTCTTTCTAAAGCAATGCCTTTCATAGCTGATTATTTTAATCATATTATAACTACTTCTACTAATGATGGAGAACAACCCTCTATTGTTACTCCCATATATTCCACTTGTTGCATCATTGAAACAGGAAATAAAGGGAAATCCATGAAGCCTAAAAACAGGAAAAGTAAAAATAAGAAGCCTCGTGTTGAATATCCCGCATATCTGACACCTGCAGATGAAGTGAAACAGAATTATGAAGAGTATCAGAGAAATCAAAGACGCATCAAGGAGAAAGAAGAAAAAGAAATCAAGGAATGGAATAAATTGAAAGCAGCTCTCAAACCTTACCCCCACCTATTCCTGATCTTTATTATTCTTCTGACTCTAGTGATGATGAAGACTTAAATTATTCTACAATCCTTGATATTTTCCCTGAAGAAGTTTTCGATGATTCTAGTAGTGTTTGTTTAAATACTCTTTTCCGTAAATCAATTATGGTGAGCCAAAGACGGAATCCTGTGTGCCTCCCATACCTGTTTTCTATGACTTTTGTTTTACTAATGAGGTGTAGGAAATTCCGGTGGCAAAGACCAAGCTACTGGATCCAAAAGGACATTATGAGTTGTACCCTCAAGATAGTAATCAAGGTAAAGATTCAAAGTTTGATAATAAATCTTTAACATCCTCTATGCAGGAGGGAAGGAATACATATTTACCGCGCTTGGTGCATCCATCCTCACATGGCAATGAGAACACTTACAAGATAACCGATGCACCGCTTGTTGTTGTCACCATCCTTGATGTTGGAGTTGTGGTATCTTGGAGAAGTTCTCTGATTGGGTTGGATTGGGATTTGGAATAGACAAAAGATTTCCAGGGAAAGAATTCTACTCATACACAACAAGTCACACAAGGCAATAAGCAAGCAATATCAATCATACATTCTACTCAAACAACAACATTAAAGCATACCTTATGCAAACAAAATATTATTTTCATACCACATAGGTTGGTATGGTCAATAAATGATCAGCAAATTGATTTTTAAACGAAACACTAGTATGGTGGTCTAGCTATAGGGTATCACTTGAGATAATTCAATCCTTCTTCTTAGCAATTACATCAGGAACAATATCATGGTATCCTTGGAAGAAATTATTGCATCTTGATCACAAAGCTCAAATTTGATAATGGTTCCTCCTAAGTTGTGTTTCCTTAGTATCCAAGTCTTGAGTATTATTCTTATCTCACTTGAAGTACTTAGTGATGTCCAAGTTGAAGTCCTTGGTGAAACTAAAGCTGAAGTACTTTGAGATGTTTAATCTGAAGTCATTTGTGATGTTGACGTCCTTCCTCATGTTGAACTCTTTATCCATCTAGTTGAAAAGGGAGAGATGTAGAATCAAAACAAAATGTTGAGGAAAGAGTCTACAAGATTGTTTGTAAATAGGGTAAACAGATACAACTCCTATTTCTAAGGGGTTTTGTCCAATCCTAGGGTTACAATTCTACAGGCAACACGGTGCTCTGATACCATCTATAAAGGGCAGAACCCAATAAGGTACAAGTCCCTGGTGAGAGACCCACCTTTGCTAGGTGGAAATGTAATTTTGTACATGATATTACTCTTGTAGAACATAGAATTAAGAAAAAAACAAAGAGAGAGCTTGAAGGTCTGGATAGCTAATCTGCCTTCATAAAGTGTGTATTTCTGTAATAGGTGAGTGAGGTGAGTGGTTTTTTCATGTATAGTAGGTGTACATTTGTTTTTAATTTTATTCTAATAAAAATTTTCTATGGGGCTTTTGCCTCACAGTGCAGGGTCAAAAAAAAGGTACAAGTCCCTGTGTTTACAATGCTAGTCCCTAGATCGAATAGCTAGCACCCACAGTTTAAGATGTAATATCAAGAAACAATGGTCATATTACAACTCATAACCAGGAATTAAATATTTCATTACAACTCACATAGCTCATATGGCTATCTTATTACAGAGCAGCAGATATAACTATAAGGCATGGAGTCCTTCATCTGCATATGCCACGTGCAATCATGTTGGTTGTAGATTTGTAATCCCTACTCAACAAACTTCACTAACATCAAACAAACCCGCAACTTGATAAGTTACAGCCACAAGGGTCAATACATTTGAATTGTATTGGCAAGTGATATCATATTGATATGGAGAATCTAACATCTACATGAATATATGGCTAAGTGGGGTTTTGGCTGGCCTTTGTATAAAATAGTTTTTTCCTATCCTTGTAAAATAGTTTTTCTCTTTTTCAAAACACTTCATAAAACATGGCACACTCGATACACACCAGGTGCTACCCTTGTTCGCCCAACAAGTTTTAACGTAGAGAAATTAAAATGATGAGATTCTTGAACTGCTTCACTGTCTTGATGCTCTAGATTGTCCATAACCGGGGACACGGCTAAGTACTTAGTTTTTTTACCCTCTCGAGAGGTGGTGCACTTTCCCCACAAGACTCGACATGCATCGAGACGAGATTTTTTAGAAGCAATCCCTCAAACCTCCATGGACGGGTTCCATCCTATCATCACTACCACCTTCTGTCCATCTGGCTGAGTTATTGCAAATTAGTTGGTCAAGGCAGAGCCCATATGTCATGTGGCTGCACAGGAAGCTTTAGTGACAAGAATGTCTTCAATCTCTTTGTTCCTAGGTGGCCATCCACAAGTGTGATACTAATACGTTGGAAACGTATCTATAATTTTTGATGCTCCATGCTTGTTTAGTATCTACTTTGCTTTACTTGTCCACACTTTAAGGTGCTTTTTACATGTTTTCTGGAACTAACCTATTTGTTGGGGATATGCTATATGGGTATCCTCATAGCATGTCTCTTATCCGACTAACCCGGGTGGCCCATAGTCGGTAGCATGGCCTGTGGCCTACTGGGCGGCCTAGTTAGGTGGATCTAGAAGGGAGGCCCATGCCGGATAAAGGAAGGCTACGGTGGAGTCACCAGCGTACTCAGAGCCTTGGAGTGCAAGCTATACAAGACTAGTGATAGACGGTGTAGGACTCTGTAACCTGTCCGGCTAGGACTTTTCCCTGTAACCCTAGGACCTGGCGACTATATAAGTCGGGCCTATGGGAGCCTTTAGGGCATCGTTTTACACACACCTCGCACAGCGAACCTATCTCTGTAACTCGGCGTATTGCCCTTATAGTGATTTATAGCAGGAGTAGGATTCCGCCACTGTCGTGGGATCTCAACTGCAGCCGTGTTACCTCGTACCCGTCAACCGTCCCCCTTACCCCACGTCTCTAAACACGCACTGTGAGGACCCCTCCATGGCGTACTCGTCGGCAATACCACGACAGTTGGCGCCCACCATGGGGCAAGAGGCGCTTCAGGCTCTTCAGCGGGCGAGGACCAAAATCTTCGCGGGAATCGGCAAAACTGTAGCCATCGGCCGTGTTCTCTTCTCTGGCAACGTTCCGATCGTCCCCCCTGATGAGTTCTGGATCCCGGCGAAGACGAACCCTATGCGGTGTTCGGTTGTTCCTATCAGAGACATCCACCTCTTCATCGGTGAAACCGACTCGGGCACTAGTTCCCTGGGAGTCGGAGGAGCATCAAGACCCGCACGGACCGCCTACGGGCAGGATACGTTCACAGAAGGATCGATGTCAGATCTCTCTTCGGAGTTTGCCGGCAAAGATCGGAAAGCATCAAGACCCAAACGGACCGCCTACGGGCAGGACACGTTCATGGAAGGATCGATGTCAGACCTCACCTTGGAGTTTGCCGGCAAAGATCAGAAAAATTCAAGGCCCACCCAAACCGCCCCTGTGCAGGATATAATGGTGGAAGATCACTGCAAATCCGCCGGCTTCGTTCGCGCGTCTGGACTGCAGAGATCCAAGTTCGTCGGCGTGGTTACCATCTTCGATCTGGCGCGCTGCGTTCAGAGCGAGGGCGAAAACCCCCGCGACTACCTCGCTATCGCCAGACCTGGCCAATTACCCCGATGATAACGCTTTGTATCACTTCGTGGAAGGAGTGGACCGTGGCACACTTCTCCGACATTATTTACGCCGGTAGCAGGCAACAAGATGCCTTACCCTCGAAGAGATGGTGAGCACCGTCAACAGCTACGCGGCCAAGCCATACATTGATAGTGAAGGCAAGCAGGTGATGCCCACCCCACTCCTTAACCTTGCCGTCGCCAAGACCCTTCTGGAGCAGGATAGATCGCCTGAGGCAGTAGAACAGGTCTATGACCTAGTGGCCAAGGCGGTAAAGCAGCAGGAAAAGGCCACCTCTCAGAGGCTTGAGTCTGACCCAGCGCTCTGCCGATCTAGCCAGTACAAACTGCCAAGGGACAGATCTCCTCAGGATGTCAGATCACAGACGGGTTCATCAGAACAAAGACAGAGGGATGCGCGCAACAGGAAGGATGCTATCCCCATATCCTCCAACCACGGACGAAAAGCCCGACCTCGCCGCCCATCGCCACCGCCCTCATCCCCCCGACGTCAGGAAGACTACAAGGCTCACCATCGCACGGATATGCCCCCTCCAAAGCAGTGTGGCATCGTCATCCGCGACAACGCGGCACAGACCCATCATGATGAAGAGCGCTACCAAGGACACAAGAGCAGGTCACACCACGACCCTCCGCGTCCGACAAGCAACCGTGACAGGCACGAGGCGTCGCAGGAGGGTAACAATAAGAAGGCTAACCCACCGCCACCTCCGCCTCTGTCGCCGCCAAGCAGTCACCATGGAGGAAGAGGCCCGCATCATTCACGCAGCCCATCCCCTGTTGACAACAAAAAGAAGAACCCGGAGCCGTACGATGCACGTTCGCGGATCGGTAAGATCCACGAGGCCCGGGAAGGACCATACCTGGGACCACGTTGTTTTGGACCTGCAATACGGTCCGCAACTTACCCCAAAGGTTTCCGGATCGACAAGACCATCAAGCCCTATGACGGCACCACCAAACCTGCCACATGGTTGCAGGACTACGGCAACACGGTGGAGATTGCCGGAGGCAACCCCAACGTCGTCGTTAAGTACCTCCTGTTAATGTTGGCGGGCGCGTCCCGTCAATGGATCGACGACTTGCCGGAGAAATCTATCTACAACTGGCTGGATATGCAAGAAGCATTCACTAAGAACTTTGAGGGTACATACAAGCGTCCCTGCACTGTGGGCGATCTACAGCGGTGCGTGCAAGAGAAAGACGAGACATCTCGCGCCTAGCTCTCCTGTTGGCTGGATATGAAAAATTTATGCGCAGGAGTGCACGCTCAGACCGCCATGGTCGCCTTCATCGATGGGTTGGAAAGGGGTACGTTGCTCCGACATAAGCTAAAGCGCTTGCAGGACAATCATTAGCTTGACTTGAATCAGATGATTCAGTTAGCTAGTGAGTTCGCAGTTGCCGACGACGATGCTCGTGGCTCTTTGCCGGCAACGGCCGTTCCAACCCAAGCTCGGAGGAACAACAGTACAAAGCGGAAAACCGCTCCAGAAGAAAAGCAATCTACCGACATGGTCGCTATGACTTTTGCAGGACGAGGAGAAGGTGGACAACATGGCCGAGGAAGGGGAGCAGGCCGCGGGCAGCAGCGAGGAAGTGAAACCAACTCGGCACCGCTCCGCGTTCCCCAAACCTACGAGGAATACCGCGATATGTCGTGCCTCGTACACCTCGACACCAACGACAAGGCCACCCATACCAATCGACACTGCAAGTTCGTCAATGACCTCAAGGAAGACCTGGAGTCTGGCTACAAGCAAAGTCGGAAGAACAGACCGCGAGGCAAGGGAAATGGGAAGAAGAAGAAGGAGGAGTCCAAGGATTCAAGTGACATGGACGAGGACGTTGAACCCAAGCACGCCGCCAAGAGCGACGACAAGGGAAAGAACCCCTTCGCAAAGAAGGCCCCAGTCTACCACACTTTCCTTGGCACCCCCACCGTCCAACAATAGAAGACCTCTCTAAGAATCCTGATGGCCACTCTCCCCCCAGTTCCCCAATACCTGCGCTGGTCGGAGGTTCTAATAACTTGGGACAGGACGGACCACCCAGACCTTGTGCCCACGGAGAACCAGTACGCCATGGTCATCAACCCACTGATTGACGGCGTGGAGTTCACCAAGTGTATGGTGGATAGTGGAAGCAGCATCAACATCATGTACCTGGATACACTACAGAAGATGAACTTGACGGAGGCAAACCTAAGGCGGACCAGCACCATTTTCCATGGCGTAGTTCCTGGTCGGGAGGCTCGGTCCCTTGGGTGCATTACGCTTCAGGTAGCCTTTGGCGATGTTAATAATTACCGCCAAGAGCGCATGACCTTTGAGGTGGTCCCCTTCAAGAGCGTGTACCACGTCATATTCGGCCGCGACATATTCCACACGTTCATGGCCAAGCAATGCTTCATCTACAACAAACTCAAGATACCCGGACCAAACGGTGTCATCACCGTATCCAGAAGCTTTACCAAGGCAAGGGACTGCGAGATCAACGAAGCAGCCGTTGCAGAAGCTGTCCTCTACAGCGAAGAATTTAAGGAGATCTAGAGCAAGGTCAATGACTCAGAGATGCCCGCGTCGAAGAAGCAGATCTCCGACTCCGCTCCTGCGTTCAAGGCCGCCATCAAGACCAAGCCGGTGGAACTTGTGGTAGGCGATGCCTCCAAGACCGTCGCCATTGGGACGAACCTGGATCCCAAATAGGAAAGCGCGCTCATCGAGTTCCTCCGTGAGAATAGGGACATCTTTGCCTGGCAACCTGCCGACATGAAAGGTGTACCTAGGGAACTTGCCGAGCACAGCCTAAACATAGACCCAAAATGTAAACAGTGAAACAACCTCTACGATGCTACGGAGATGAGAAGAGACGCGCCATTGGCAAAGAGATAGCTAGGTTACTTAAGGCTGGGTTTATCCGAGAAGTCTTTCACACCCGATGGGTGGCCAATCCTGTACTTGTCCCCAAAAAGGCAACCAATGAATTAAGAATGTGCGTTGATTACACCGGCTTGAACAAAGCATGTCCCAAAGATCCGTTTGCTTTGCCTCGCATTGACCAAGTCATTGACTCGACGGCTGGCTCAGAACTTTTGTGTTTTCTCGATGCATACTCAGGATATCACCAGATCAAGATGAGGAAGTCGGACCAATTGGCCACTTCGTTCACTACTCCATACGGCACGTTTTCCTATGTCACGATGCCCTTTGGGCTGAAAAACACAGGTGCTACCTACCAGCGGACAATGCAGCGTTGCCTTCACGACCAAATTGGTCGGAACGTTCACGCCTATGTGGACGATATCGCGGTGATGTCAAAAAAGTCAAACGACTTAATCTCCGACTTAAAAGAAACCTTTGATAATCTCCGGAAATACAACATGATGCTCAACCCTAAGAAGTGCATCTTCGGGGTTCCAACCGGCAAATTGTTGGGCTTCATCGTTTCCCAACATGGAATTGAGGTCAACTCGAAGAAAATCAAGGCCATCTTAAACATAAACCGTCCGACATGCCTAAAGGACATTCAACGACTAAAAGGTTGTGTTGCAGCAGTTAGTCGGTTCGTCAGCCGACTTGGAGAGAAGGCTTTGCCGCTATACAAGTTGCTGAAGAAGGCGGACAAATTCACGTGGACAGACGAAGCAGATGCAACATTGAAGCAGCTCAAGGAGATTCTTTCCTCAGCGCCCATCCTTGCAGCACCCGAGCCTGGAGAGCCCATGTTAATTTACATGGCAGAAACCAACCGGGTTATTAGCATCGTCGTCGTGGTAGAGCGGAAGGAACCAGGCTACGAGCACGGAGTTCAACGACCAGTTTACTATGTGAGAAAGGTCTTGACGGAGTCCAAGCAGCGTTACCCGCACTACCAAAAGATATCTTATGGAGTATTCCTCGCTTCACGGAAGCTGAGGCATTACTTTCAGGAGCACCCAATCACAGTGGTGAGCAAAACTCCACTGTCCGACATTATCAATAACATGACGCTTCTGAGAAGGGTCGTGAAGTGGGGCATTGAACTTGCCGCCTTCGAGATCACCTACAAGAGGCGCGACGCTATCAAGTCACAAGCTTTGGCGGATTTTATTGCAGATTGGACGGAGATGACAGATGCTACTCCGTTGCCAGAACCAGAGTACTGGGTGATGCACTTTGACGGATCAAAGCTGCTCAACGGCTCGGGGGCTGGTGTACTTCTACAGTCACCAAAAGGAGACAAGCTGCACTACGTTCTGCAGATCCACTTCGAGGCTACAAACAACATGGCGGAGTATGAAGCACTCATTCACGGACTACGTGTAGCCAAGGATATTGGCATCAAGCGCATAGTTTGCTGTGGAGATTCCGACTTGGTTGCCCAGCAGGTGGCTGGCACCTGGAACGCGCGGAACCCTATGATGGCGGCATATCGCAACGAAGTGGACGAGATAACCAAGAGCTTCTTAGGCTACGAAGTCAAGTATGTGCCTAGGGAGCAAAATAAGGCGGCTGATCTACTGTCTAAGCTTGGATCAGGGTGCAAACAAATTCCGCCAGGAGTTTTCCTAGAGCATCTACGCACACCATCTGTGAAGGGCGCCGACATCGACAACCTGGATAGAGCTGACTCTTTCGTCAACATGGTGACAAAGATCCCTTCGGCTTGGACAAAATCGTTCATGGAGTATCTCGAACATGGAACTTTGCCCGACGACGAAGTCGAAAGACAGCAAATAGTATGACGAGCAAAGGGTTATACCATAATCAATGGGCAACTCTATAAAAGGAGCACTACTGGTGTATACTTAAAGTGCATTTCCCAGCTAGAAGGTATGGAAATCCTGCGCGAGATCCATCTCGGAGATTGCGGGCATCACGCCGCTCCTCGATCATTGGTCGTGAAAGCCTTCCGGCAAGGATTCTACTGGCTGACCGCGAAGGCGGACGCCGACAAGCTGGTTGAGACATGCACGGGATGCCAATATTATGCCTGACAACCACATGTTCCTGCTGAAGAATTGCGAACAATACCAATAACTTGGCCGTTTGCAGTCTGGGGGCTAGACATGGTGGGACCGTTACAAATGGCACCGTGTGGATTTACGCATCTGCTTGTAGCGGTTGACAAATTCACCAAATGGATAGAAGCTAAACCCATTAGAAAGCTTGATGGGGAAACTGCCCTTCGGTTTGTCCGGGATCTAGTGGTGAGATTTGGTCTCCCACACAGCATCATCACCGACAACGGAAGCAACTTGTCACTCGGAGAAGTGGAGGCCTATTGCTGGGACAAAGGCATCCGACTTGACCTTGCATCTGTGGCACACCCACAATCCAATGGTCAGGTTGAGCGAGCCAATAGATTAATTCTGCAGGGAATCAAGCCACGTCTTGAGGCACCGCTACATAGAGCAGCTGGAGCCTGGGCGGAAGAATTTCCATCTGTGCTGTGGAGTTTACGAACCACACCCAACAGATCCACCGGCTACACCCCTTACTTCATGGTATATGGAGCAGAAGCCATCCTACCTTCCGACATCCTCCATGATGCACCAAGAGTTGCCGCCTACGACGAAGATGACGCTGAAGAATCCAGACGCCTAGATGTGGACCTTCTCGAGGAGGAGCGCATTTTGGCTGCCAAAGATCCGCCATCTACCAGCAGAAGCTATGCAGCTACCATAGTCGCCGCGTTCAGCATCGCTTGTTCAAAGAGGGAGATTTAGTGCTCCGACTTAAGCAGAAGAAGTTACACAAATTATCCCCGCCATGGGAAGGATCGTTCATCATAAGCAAGGCGCTGCTCAATGGGTCTTACTACCTTGTCGACAATCGTGCACTCAAGGATAGACCCAACAAGGATCATAAGCGTAAGCGACGTGACCCGGATGATGACTACCCAGAGCTTGATCAGCCATGGAACATAGCACAGCTACGTCCTTTCTACACTTAGCATTTTTTATCTAATTGTGTACCTCTTATATGATCAATGAAATAAAGCTCTTTGGTTCACTCATATTGCTGAGTCTTTTACCTCCTTTAGTGTTCATTTTTGGATCATATAAAACCTTTATGCACAAGTCTTGCGATTGCACTTGTGAAAATTCCGCCTACGGGCGTTAGCTTAAGTTTTCTGGTCTACACGTTCTTTGTTGTTTTTATGTGGATTCTGGAGTAGTGACTTTTGGCACTTATTGTCGATGATTTTGTGCTCAGGTTATTGACGGTGCCATTGGGCATCATCACCTAAGCGCATGGTTCCGACAACGAGTCTTCCGACTCACGAAAATTCAAGCATAAAAACCAGAGTAATGGATAAGCCAACACTTGCTTAAAAAATATATACATACTGGGAATTAATTCTTAAGTAGCAGGATACGACAACCATTGTTTTCCGCCTTAAGATTACATCAACAAAGTTTTTCCCGTGCACACACCAAAGGTGAAACAGAAATTACAAAGTGTTTTTCATTCTTTGGGCGCAGGAGACTTGGAGGCCGCATCATCACCAGTCGGAGAATCACCCTCGATGTCGGCGCTGTGATGAGACTCGGAGGAATCTTGGTTGACGTTGTCGATGAGGTTCCTGGGCACGAAGACGTCAACATCCACCAACTCGGCAACCCTGGTGTCATAGCCCGCGAGTGATGATAGGATGGCTTCGTGATCGATCTCCTTGCCGTCATCATCCATGTCGGGGATACCAGAGGTCACCGTGTCGATGTCGACATCTTCATAGTGTGCCTTCACCATAGACAGCGCCATCCTTGCGTCAGCCTGTGCGCATGAAGCTTTCCAGCTCGCGACATGCTCGGGGGCTCGGCGCAGAATCTCCGAGTACTTCGCCATGGAGTCCGAGGCCTTGATATAAATCTGGAGGGGCTTGGCAATCTCCTTGGCCTGGGCGATGGCGGTGTTGATGAAGTTGCCGGCAAGAACCATGCATTCCTTATCCGAAGGAGGCGAGCGGGTTAAACCCATAGGTTTTGAAAATTCCAACAAGGATCGCATGAGTTCAATAATCTCTAAGTATCCAGACTACAGAAATACAAGGAGGAGGACACTTACTGAAGATGCTGGCCTTAGCCTGCCAGACGGTGTCCTCCAAGGATTCCTTCTCTTGTTGGAGGAGCTTAAACGCCTCGCTATGGCGAAGGTTTTGCTCATCAGCAGCTTGCTTCTGATCCTTTAGGATCGCAAGCTCCTCCTTCAAGCGATTGATCTCTGCGGAGGCGTAATGCTGCAGGGCTTTCATGGAATTCTCGTGCATCTTCAGCATCTCCTTCCTCTCCTCCTTCATGATCTTGTTCTCGCTGTCCAGCTGCTGGATATGCTTGGACTGCTCGACAATGTCCTTGGCCTTGGCGACATGTTCTGCAAGTCGGAGAAAACCACGTACACAGTGAGTACTCGGAGATTATGGGCACAAAAATAAGATGGAAATGTGCAAAAAGAAAACAGACTCTTGTTTTTGATGATCTGTTCCTTCAAGATGGCAGTTTTACCCTTTTCGGTTTCAAGATCTGCGCGCATCTTCTGATACTTGTCGTTGGCCATGCCCCTCCGAGCATTCTCGTTATGTGGAAACAAATATAAAGTTAAGTCGTTGATTGGTCTGCTTGGAGCTTCTAGTCGGAGATTTTCCACCTAGATGCTCGGGGGCTACAGCGAGAGTTTTTAACTTAGCAATATGCTTAGCTTTTATTTAAGAATATAGTCGGAGCTAATTCAGTTCTCGATTAGAGGCTTGGGGGCTACAGTATAAAGTTTTTAACTCAGAAAATGCTTAGCTTTTCTTTAAGCATCTAGTTGGAACTAATTCAGTTACAACTAGAGGCTTGGGGGCTACAGCATTCAAAATTATGAACACTGTGTATGCTACTCTTAAAGCATCTAGTCGGAGTAATTCATTCCATCTTAATGCTTGGGGGCTACAGTGAGAGTTTTTTCTAACTTAGTCACTCTTAGAGCATATAGATGCAAAACCTATGGTTTTCCGTCTACATCCTCGGGGGCTACAGTGGAATACTCATATGAAATGCAAAAGGCAAAGTAAAACTTACAAGTGCAATAATCTTGAGGTTTGTAGCACTCTCGGCCAACAGCTTGCCAAAGGAAATGCTATTTCCCCGCAAGATATCTGCTTGTCGGAGTAGCTCCTCAAGACCGCACGTCGGAGATGACAGCACTCCTCCAGGAACCATAGTTGTGTTACTCGGCAGGAGCGTCGGGTAAACTATCTTCGGGAACTCGAAGGGTTTCTGGGGAGTAGGGGCGCCGCCTTCGGCAGAGGTACCAACTCCCACCACCGCCTTGCCGCTACTGATGGCATCCTTAGCCGGAGCTTCAGCCATTTGGAGAGCAGCGCTCTCCTGCATCGCCTGCTCGCCGACAACAATGAAGTTGAGAGGCTGTAATCCACTTCCATGGCGGAAGGGCCTGGTGCCTCCGGACTTGAGAGCTTGTCGGGTAGAGGAGGCTTGACGGCAGGAGTAGCAGGGCGATGGCGGGGAAGTCACGATGCAAAGATATCTTTGATATTTCTAGAAGCCCCAAGAGTCTTGGAGGACTTCTTGAGGCTGGTTGTGGCTTTCTTCCTGAAACGTGCAAAATGCATAAGTACAGGAATAAGACAGATAAATAAGACAATGTCGGAGAATGAGAGGCTTACACTAGGGGGGGCGCTTTGGCAAAAATCCCGGTGGCTTTTCTCTTTTCCGCCTCCAGGGCGGCAGTACTCTTTTTGGAGGCTCCACCCTCCGTCTTCTTCTTCTTCTTCTTGCCTCCGTCGGCAGTGTCAGAGGTGGAGCTCTTCTGCTTTTGCGCCAACGGGACATCGTCGTTGGACACGACCGTGACTTCGTTCATCTTTGGATCATAGATTTGGGCAGCCAGGTTGTCCTCATCTAGATCGCTAAGCTGTTAAGTGAGAAATCACCGTGTTAGATAAGATGGCACTGGCAAGACGGAGAAACTGGAGCAATGTCACACACGGAAAATAAAAACCTACCTTTGGGCACTTGCCATCTACGTACATGTCGTAGGTGATGGTGAATCCGCGCTTCTTATCCTTCACCTTGACGATGTCCTTCAGAAGGAGTTTGACGGAGTCACTCGAGAAGTTATCCACTTCGATCACTGGTGTACTCGTGCATGAACTTCATGCGGTGCTGCAGAGGTTCGATTCGCCTGATGAACCAGCACATGGCTAGGTCCAAGCCGGTCAAACCCGTCTCTACGAACCACTAGATCCGCCTTATTGCGCGAGAAGCATCGAGGTCGGAGGGAAGGGAGGCATGGGATCTCCATGTGGAAACTTCAGCAGCGGATCCATCCACGAAGTCCGGGTACGTCACTTCTCGGCCCGCCAAAGGAATGTTAGGGCCGTAGAAGTACGTCCGCTGCCAGTTTTTGCACGACTCGTGGCCGACGATGTCGGGGAACCGCCGGCCAGGTAGGATCTTGAAGCTTATGGTGCCACAGTTCCTAAGCTCCTCCCTACTATGTCTGGCTTCATGTTTGACGGTGAAGAAATACACGAACAAGTCTAACCTAGGCCTAATCCCTAGGTAACCCTCACAAACTGCCACGAAGTTGCTAAGCACTAAGATACTATTGGGTGAGAAGTTATGGTGTTGGACCTTGAAGTGGTTCAAGACGGACAGAAAGAAGTGGGAGATGGGCAGAGAAACACCGCGTACCAGCTGAGCCTTGAGGTACACCTTTTCTACGGCTTGGGGAGAAGGTGTCACCTCGCCGGCCGGTGCCGCCCGCCAGGCGAGCCCCTCCATCGCGGGGAGGTAGCCTTCGGCGACCATCTCTTGGATGTCACGGCCGGTGATGTCCGAGCCACGCCAGTCGCCCTTGTGTGAGTTTGGCTCTTCTTCCAGAGGCTCTAGCATCGCCAGATTGTGGTCACCGCCGGTGGTTTCAATCACCGCTGGCGTGGGGATGACCAGCCCCTCTGGGGGCACGACGACGGAGCTCGCCGGCTTTGCCGTGGATTCGCTCGACGCCGCCATCGACGGGGAGGAGCTGCTGCTGGCCATGGAGAATTGGAAGGATGCGAATGATGCAAAGAGAGGCTAGGGTTTCTTCGAGGTTTTCTGCGGAGAGCTCAAGGAGGTGTGCGGCTGGAGGAAGAAGATGATGACGCGAGAGAATGGAGTGAAAAAGTGGCAAGTGTCCCACGGTTACTATTTATCTTACTCTGCATCAAGACTCGTGCAGCTAATCGGACGTTTGCCGCGTAGACGACGTGTTCGAGAACGTGCGCGATAATTTCGCCACGTCTCCAACCGCCGCTGCCAACGGTTCATATCGCTCGCGCGGGAAAATCGGATATGATTGCGTTCTCTGCGTGTGTGAGTTACGAGGCGTCGCTGACCTAAGCCTACGTCGTCATAACTAACATGGTAGATGAGCCGTCGCATCGAAGATTCCGACATGGACGGATTTAATCCGACTACGGAAAAGTACGATGGAAGATTCAGCATTTCTCCGACTTACTAATCAAAGACGGGGAAAAACCTTGCAGGGTTCTTTGGGAGGACTACAAGATATTGCTTGACGATTTGCCGACATCCATCTAGACGGAGCAGTCCATGTGAAGAGGCAAGACGGCGCAAGATCTCGGAGTTCTCCGGGGGCTACTGTTGGGGATATGCTATATGGGTATCCTAATAGCATGTCTCTTATCCGACTAACCCGGGTGGCCCATAGTCGGTAGCATGGCCTGTGGCCTGCTGGGCGGCCCAGTTAGGTGGATCCAGAAGGGAGGCCCATGCCGGATAAAGGAAGGCTGCGGTGGAGTCACCAGCGTACCTGGAGCCTTGGAGTGCAAGCTATACAAGACTAGTGATAGACGGTGTAGGACTCTGTAACCTGTCCGGCTAGGACTTTTCCCTGTAACCCTAGGACCTGGCGACTATATAAGTCGGGCCTATGGGAGCCTTTAGGGCATCGTTTTACACACACCTCGCACAGCGAACCTATCTCTGTAACTCGGCGTATTGCCCTTATAGTGATTTATAGCAGGAGTAGGATTCCGCCACCGTCGTGGGATCTGAACCTAGGTAAGCTGTGTTACCTCGTACCCGTCAACCGTCCGCCTTACCCCACGTCTCTAAAAATGCACTGTGAGGACCCCTCCATGGCGTACTCGTCGGCAATACCACGACACTATTAACAAGTTGCAACAGTGCCAGATGCCTGTTTTCTGCTATTTTTGGTTTTGGAAAAGTTAGTAAAGAAATATTCTCGGAATTGGACGGGACGAAAGACAAAGTCAATAACTTTCTGTGGGGAACAAGAAGTCTAGAGGGGAGCCTAGAAGGCCAGGCAGGGGGGCCAGATCCACCCTAGGTGTGGGTAGGCCCAGCCCCGCGCCTGGCTAGGATTTGGGCACACTGGCTGCCTCCCGGTCTTGCCCCTTCACCTATAAGAAGCCCCCGATACAGAAACCCTGAGTACCCGATCAGAAATCCATGAAACCGTCTGTAGCCACCACCACCATCGTCCCTAGATCGGGGGGATCTGAAGTTCTTCCCGGCACCCTGCCGGAGGGGAGATCATCCCGGAGGCCTTCTCTCCGGTATGATTCATGAGTAGTTCCACCTTGGACTATGGGTCCATGTAGTAGCTAGATGGTTGTATCTCCTCCTTTGTGCTTTCATGTATAGATCTTGTGAGCTCTATTCATGATCAGGATATAATCTATTTGTAATCATGCATGTTGTGTTTGCGGGGATCCGATGGATATTGAGATTATTATGTTGGTTTGATTAATGGTTTTGTATTTATGATTCTATCATGTCTGTTTTGTTTGTGATCTTGCATGCTCTCCGTTGCTAGTGGTTATCTTGGCCAAGTAGTTGCTAGTGACTCCAAGAGGGAGTATTTATGCTCGATAGTGGGTTCATGCGTCTAGTTTCCAAGGTAAGTGACAATAATCTCTTCAGTTGTAGATGTGTTGTTACTACTAGGGAGAAACCAGCGGTCTCTTATTCATGGAACATGTGGAATTTTTACCTTACACACTTTGCTTAAAGTAGTTGTCTATTGCTTGCAACTTAATACTTGAGGGGGTTCGGATGATAACCTGAAGGTGGACTCTAGTCATAGATTTAGTTGGATGAGGTCTATGTATATTGTTATATTGCCCAATCAACCTCATAGGATCTTTCTGCCTAGTAATTGCATTGTTATGCCTTGCTCAGTTCCTATCAATTGCCTCGCCGTAATACGTTTACCCTTCATGCCATGTTGTTTATCTAAGGAGAGCACCTCTAGTGAACTATGGACCCCGGTCCAATCTTTACCATTGATACATCTTCCACTGTAACTTGTTTACTTGCTGCAAACCATTACCTTCCACACCATACGTTTAATCCTTTGTTATGGCAAACTGGTGAGCTTGACAACCTCACTGATTCGTTGGGGCAAAGTCTTGAGTTTGTGTTGTGCAGGTCACCACGTTGCTTCCAACACATGTGTGACGTTTCCTTCCTCCTTCTGGTTCGATAACCTCGGTATCAACTGAGGTATGACTTGCTGCTTGCTGCATCACACCTTACTCTTGGGGTTTCCAACAAAGGGCTCTACACAGCCGCATCAACAAGTTTTCTGGCGCTGTTGACGGCGGAATCTACTTCAACCTCTTCCTCCCTTCAACTCAGCACTGCATCAGATACACAAGGTAAACCATAGACATGGGCCCTGTGTAACCACTAAACACAAACCATACATCCCATTCCACCCAGGTGTTTCATTAACAAGTTGTTTTCTTAGTCAAAAACACATAGGCATAGCCTTTCCATAATATCATAACATGAATTTCCACCCTTGAATTCTAATATCTAGGCTAAGCATACTATCATAACATGTCTCTTAACTTAGGAAAATTTATACCAAGGTATGTTCTATAGGATCTACCATAGCATAGCATAGAATTATAAAAAATAGTCCTATCATGCAGACTACAAAAATATCACTAATGCAATGTTGACAAGATAGGACTTTTGATGACAATAGTATCACTTGCCTTTTTTTGTAGATAATCTAGGTACTCTCCTTGATCTTCCAAATGTCACACTCCTCAAAGTTCACTACATCATAATAAAGCAAAGCACACACTTAAAACTACCACACAAAATAACAAATCAAAACAAGAAAACAAAGAAACGCATGCAAGCATGCAATAGGTTATTTTATTGAAAAAGTTGTTCCTAACAAGGTTCTAAACATTAAAAACACTTACTCTTCTTTTTATAAAAGTGGAATTTCAATTGGAACCAAGTTAGTGTAATTTGGTTATTTAAATCATTTTTGTTTTACTAGAAATGCTTTCATTTAAAGGAATAATTTCTATTTTCATGAAAATATATTTTTAATTTCTAATGTTAGTGATTATGGTCAGGGGGTTCAAAACAAAACCATTGCAAAAGGATTCATTCAAAAATAATTTTTAGAACAATTTTTATACTCAAAATAGTCCTAAACAAGTCTCTGCCTAAAACTCAAATTTTTCAGAAGAAAATGACCAAAGTAAGGTCATATTATTAAAGTACACATTTTTTGAATCCATAGACACCTAATTTGTATTTGTCTAAGTTGTAGATCAAAAGTTATGAATTTTACAAGTTTAAACATCTAATAGATCTATTCTGGTTTTTAAATCAAAAGCCTGGCCACGTGGTGTGTTCTGATTGGCTGGTACCGCTTCAGCGCGATCACGCATCACGGGCCGTTGGATCTAACTGAAAACACTCGGCCCAGATCTGTCAATACCCCTTCATTGTCTAATCTAATCCTAACCTTTAGATCAATATCCTGCGGACCAGAGCATGTGGCCAAGAACTGGCGGCGCTTCTAGCGAGCTACAGCGGCAGCGCGTCGGACAACGGCGGTTTGGTGGCACTAGGGGGTAAATAGAAGGGCACTGGGGCGTTACCGAGTTGCAGGGTCGAGGTGGTCACGCTGGTGGTCACTGTTGACGAAGGGGCGCACAGAGTCGCTGGCAATTGCTCATCGGAGTTTCGTCCGCCGTCGGGCGCTTACAGATAGTGATAGAGGCGAGCTCCTGGAACTCAAGCAAGCAAGGAAAAGCATCAAGGAAGTGTGCACGAGTACAATGGTCATGTCAGAGCAAACCAGAGGCGAGGGGGTGGTCGAGGTTCACCGGATTTCGTCGCCGGAGTCGAGGCAGTCATCGGTTGCTTGCAGGTGAAAATGGAGTCGAGATTCTAGGGCACGAAAAAGCAAACGGGGAGCGTCAGTGCATGCGTCAGAAGATAGCGAGCAAGACGGTGCAACCAGGGGGCAAGGGAAGGTCAGGGTTCACCGGAATTCTTGCTGGAGTGCGTCGGTGCTACGGTGGCGTGAGTTCAATTCAGGGCAGCCTGGGGGCTCTCTGATGCGGGGAAGTAAGGGGAAATGGAGATAAGGGAGAGGGTAATAAGAAGGCGAGGTCAGGGAGGAAATTACTAGCGCAGTTAAGCGTATTTACGCATATCAATTCGACCAGAAACGGCGAGGAGGGGAAGGCAGGCTCAATCACTAGCTTGAAGACGAAGGCGACATGGCAGTGGGGTCAGCGCATCAGCGAGGGGGTGTGGAGAGGGCGCGGTAAGAAAAGAACCTGCAGGGGTAGGGGGAGCCGGGTGGGCTTAGTGGGCTGGGCTGCATTAGGCAGGGTTTTCTCTCTTTTTTTCTTCTTACATTTTTCCTTTTCTATTTCCATTTTCTGTAATTATTCAATTCAAATGATTTAAACCTCCTTTTGATTTCAAAAATTCACCAAATATTTTCAGTAGGTTTTATACCATTTATAAGTGTATTATTTAGTCCAATTCAAAAATATTTTTATCAATTATCATTTATTTAAAATTAAGTGATGCATATTGGTATTTATTTAAATAAAATTTGAATATGGTTCACAAGCCCATACAATTTTATTTAAATAAACTTTTATCCTTTCATATTAGTTAATAAACTTTTATTCCATTTACTCATGGATTTTAGCCATGGTTTTTAAATTGTCTTTGCAACAATTCTTATTTATTTCTTTCTTTGTCCTATAAAATTCATATCTTTTTATTTATAGCTCCAAAAATGGTGATTCCAATTTGTATAATTTTATTTACTAATTATTTATCTTTTTTATCCTTTAGAATTACTTTGTTCACAATTTGGCAATGATTTTAGTTATGGGCTTTATTAGCCTTGGAATACTATCTTATAAAAATCATAAGTTTTTATCCATGGCTCCAAATGGAGTGAAACCAATTCCCATGGTTTTGTAATATTTTTGTTTACCATTTTTGTTTATTTAGGAATGTTTGTTGCTATACTTTTTATGGAACAAAGCCATTGTCTTGGAGTGATCTTAATGATGATTTCTTTTATTAAGGTTTAGGTTTTTGGTTTAACTTTTCCAAGTGCTCAAAATCAAGATACATTCCATGCATTGATGCATTTGATCTTTTGAATATTTGTTTGTTGCTTTTTCATTCAAATTTTGATCAAATAAGGTTTTTGATGTTTCCAGTTAGAGGCAAAAATTTCTTTTCCCTCTAAATTTCATCATCTAATACTTTTGTTTGTTTATTTTCACATTTCAAAATTTGGAAAATGTTGGGATGTGATAGACTACCACCCTTAAAAGGAATCTCGTCCCGAGATATGGGAAGGCTAGAAACAACAAGTTGGTTTCACGACAGCTAGGGTACTACCACCCTTAAAAGGATTTTAACTAGATTGCGTCTTGGCTTACTTGGTATCTTGATGTAACTTCTCTGGACAGTTGTTTGCATAGTGCCCTTTATCACCACATTTTAAACATGTGACAAGGTTGAGATCCTTTCCAAGTTTGCTTCTCTTGTTCTTCTCCTTTTCTGGACAATTTTATGCATAATGGCCTAGCTCTTTGCATTTGTGGCACATCACCTAGCTAATATCCCTCTTTATCTTTGGTATCACTATCTCTTGTTTGTTTCCTTGGCCCTTCTTCTTTTTTGGGCATTCATTAGCATAGTGTCCCATCTTCTTGCAATATTATCATTGCATCTGGCTAATGTCTTTCTTGCAGGGGTTGGGGCGATTCTTCTTGTTATTGGGTTTCTCCAAGACTAGGAGGTCTCTTAGTTCATGTTCTTCATAATTCACTACAAATGAAGGAAAACTTCCTCGGTTCTTAGAACGGTTCCTAGGATAATGTCCACGTTTCCTATTTTGCTCACCAAAGTTGGTTACATTGTATGGAGGTGCATACTGAGATTTGATTTTGTCTTCATTATTCTTGGTTGAAGTTGTACCTTCATGGGTGTTTCCAAAGACTTGATGTATTAAATCTTTAGCTTGATGTTTCATCTGTTGAACTATAGGATAGATGTGGCATTGGACAGGGACATGATCATTTCCTTCACACAAGAAACAAGTAACTTGAGATGTGGGGCATTGTCTAGCTGGATGGTTCTCTTCACAATTTGGGCACTCGTCAATATGATCTTTATAAGTGTGTCCTATGTCGCCACGGATTTTGCACGCTTGTGTTCTTTCCACCATATCATCCTTGAAATCAAGGTTATCACGATTCCTTTGGGAAGGGTTGATTCTCATGTTGATCATCTAATTGGTCATCCTTTGCAATGATTGGGATTGGGATTCCAAGAACTTTAGCATGGTTGGGTCTAACTCAGTGTTGTTGTGGTTGTTGGCTAAAAAATAGGTTGTCACTTGATTCAACTTAGTTTGGTTGCTAGCAATTGTACTGTCATGTGCATCTCGAGGTTGTTGTTGTCACCATCCTTGATGTTGGAGTTGTGGTCTCTTGGAGAAGTCGTCTACTTGGGTTGGGTTGGGATTTAGAACAGACAAAAGATTTCTAGGGAAAGAATTCTACTCATACACAACAAGTCACACAAGGCAATAAGCAAGCAATATCAATCATACATTCCACTCAAACAACAAGATTCAAGCATATCTTAGACAAACAAAATATTATTGTCATACCACATAGGTTGGTATGATCAATAAATGATCATCAAATTGATTTTTAAACAAAACACTAGTATGGTGGTCTAACTATAGGGTATCACTTGAGATCATTAAATCCTTCTTCTTAGCTATTACATCAGGAACAATATCATGGTATCCTTGGAAGAAATTATTGCATCTTGATCACAAAGCTCAAAGGTGATAATGGTTCCTCCTAAGTTATGTTTCCTTAGTCTCCAAGTCTTGAGTATTATTCTTATCTCACTTGAAGTACTTAGTGATGTCCAAGTTGAAGTCCTTGGTGAAACTAAAGCTGAAGTCCTTTGAGATGTTTAATCTCAAGTCATTTGTGATGTTGACGTCCTTCCTCATGTTGAAGTCTTTGTCCATCTAGTTGAAAAGGGAGAGATGTAGAATCAAAACAAAATGTTGAGGACAGAGTCTACAAGATTGTTTGTAAATAAGTTAGAACAGATACAACTCCTATTTCTAAGGGGTTTTGTCCAATCCTAGGGTTACAATCCTACAGGAAAAACGGTGCTCTGATACCATCTATAAAGGGCAGAACCCAATAAGGTACAAGTCCCTAATGAGAGACCCACCTTTGCTAGGTGGAAATGTAATTTTGTACATGACATTACTCTTCTAGAACATAGAACTAAGAAAAAACAAAGAGAGAGCTTGAAGGTCTGGATAGCTAATCTGCCTTCATAAAGTGTGTATTTCTGTAATAGGTGAGTGAGGTGAGTGGTTTTTTCATGTATAGTAGGTGTACAGTTGTTTTTAATTTTATTATAATAAAAAAATTCTATGGGGCTTTTGCCTCACAGTCCAGGGTCAAAAAAAGGTACAAGTCCCTGTGTTTACAGTGCTAGTCCATAGATCGAATAGCTAGCACCCACAGTTTAAGATGTAATATCAAGAAACAATGGTCATATTACAACTCATAACCAGGAATAAAATGGTTCATTGCAACTCACATAGCTCATATGGCTATCTTATTATAGAGCAGCAGATATAACTATAAGGCATGGAGTCCTTCATCTTCATATGCCACAGGCAATCATGTTGGTTCTCGACTTGTAATCCCTACTCAACAAACTTCAATAACATGAAACAAACCTGCAGCGTGATAAGTTACAGCCACAAGGGTCAATACATTTGAATTGTATTGGCAAGTGATGTCATATTGATATGGAGAATCGAACATCTACATGAATATATGGCTAAGTGGAGTTTTGGCTGGCCTTTTCATAAAATAGGTTTTTCCTATCCTTTGTAAAATAGTGTTTCTCTTTTTCAAAACACTTCATCAAAAATGGCACACTGGATACACACCAGGTGCTACCCTTGTTCGCCCAACAAGTTTTAACTTAGAGAAATTAGAATGATGTGATTCTTGAACTGCTTCATTGTCTTGATGCTCTAAATTGTCCATAACCGGGGACACGACTAAGTACTTAGTTTTTTTACCCTCTCGAGAGGAGGTGCACTTTCCCCACAAGACTCTACATGCATCGAGACGAGACTTTTCAGAAGCAATCCCTCCGACCACCATGGATGTTGGGGATATGCTATATGGGTATCCTCATAGCATGTCACTTATCCGGATAACCCGGGTGGCCCATAGTCGGTAGCATGGCCTATGGCCTACTGGGTGGCCCAGTTAGATGGATCTAGAAGGGAGGCCCATGCCGGATAAAGAAAGGCTACGGTGGAGTCACCAGCGTACCCGGAGCCTTGGAGTGCAAGATACACAAGACTAGTAATATACGGTGTAGGACTCTGTAACCTGTCCGGCTAGGACTTTTCCCTGTGACCCTAGGACCTGGCGACTATATAAGTAGGGCCTATGGGAGCCTTTAGGACACAACTTCAGACAACCTCGCACAGCGAACCTATCTTTGTAACTAGGCGTGTTGCCCTTATAGTGATTTATAGCAGGAGTAGGATTCCGCCACCGTTGTGGGATCTGAACCTGGGTAAGCTGTGTTACCTCGTACCCGTCAACGGTTCGCCTTACCCCACGTCTCTAAACACGCACTGTGAGGACCCCTCCATGTCGTACCCGTCGGCAATACCACGACAGTTGGCGCCCACCGTGGGGCAAGAGGCGCTTCAGGCTATTCAGCGGGCGTGGACCAAGATATTCGCGGGAATCGGCAAAACCGTAGCCATTGGCCGTGTTCTCTTCTCCGACAACATTTCGATCGTCCCTCCTGACGAGTTCTGGATCCTGGCGAAGGCGAACCCTACGCGGTGTTCAATCGGTCCTATCGGAGACATCCACCTCTTCATCGGCGAAACCGACTCGGGCACTAGTTCCCTAGGAGTTGGAGGAGCATCAAGACCCGCACGGACCGCCTACGGGAAGGATACGTTCGCGGAAGGATCGATGTCGGATCTCCCTCCGGAGTTTGCCGACAAAGATCGGAAAGCATCAAGACTCGCACGGACCGCCTACGGGCAGGATACGTTTGCGGAAGGATCGATGTCGGATCTCTCCTCGGAGTTTGCCGGCAAATATCGGAAAAATTCAAGGCCCACCCAAACCGCCCATGTGCAGGACATAAAGGTGGAAGATCACTACAAATCCGCCGGCTTCGCCCGTGCGTCTGGACAGCAGAGATCCAAGTTCCTCGGCGTGGTTACCATCTTCGATCTAGCGTGTTGTGTTCAGAGAGAAGGCGAAAACCCCCGCGATTACCTGTCCAGGTGGCTCCGTATACGAGCCGATCTAGCCAACTACCCCGATGATAATGCTTTGTATCACTTCGTGGAAGGACTGGACCGTGGCACACTTCTCTGACATTCTTTAAGACGGTAGTAGGCAACAGGACGCCTTACCCTCGAAGAGATGGTGAGCACCGTCAACAACTAAGCGGAAGATGACGCGGCAGCCCAGATGGAGCTTGCGCTCAGAGACGAAGAACCTCCGATTTAGCAACTGCCGCCACAGCCTCCCGACGCCATCGTCGCAGCACCACCACCACCTCTAGTCATCGTCAAGGCCATTGCACCTCCACCATCCGTCATCGAGGAAGTCCTGGCACCCTCCGACTCTGTCATTGACGCTCTTTATGCTAATTTCAGTGCAGATTCAGAGGAGATAGACTTCAGTCCAGAAGAGCTAGACTCCGCTATGTAGGAGATGGAGGAGGAGTACTCGCGCGACGAGCAAGCCAAAAATGCCGTCACGTCTCGAGGGGTGTTTGTCACCATTGGGACAGCGATGGATGAAGATCAACCCGGATGAGCTCCGCCTACGGCACTGGAAAAGGGGAAGGGGCCACTTATTGCTGCCGACGATGATCGCGCAAAAGTCATGCCTCCTCCGCCTAACCCAGTGCAGTAGCCGTAGGAACTCGGCACCGTCCCGAGCAACAACAACACCGCAAACTTGCCGCCTCTAGCATCTACATCTGCAGCAGCCCAAGTTACTCCAGTTGATAGAGTGATGTACGACAATCTCCTCGTCGAGCCACTGACCGTTGCTCATATCCGGAACATGACCCGGCTTGACGAGAAGCGCCAGCAGCTGCTGGAGGAAGCGTAGGCCATCGCAGAGCAAGGCGCTAAGCTAGATCGATATCTGGTCAACACGCAGAAGTCCATAGAGAAAGCTAGAGCAATGGAGGCTGAGTACAAGACTTTACTGCAGCAGCAGAAGGCTAAGAAAGCTCCGGCTCGCGTCATCAATGATCCTGGTGTACGGCGCAACCTAGGATGGGCTCCCTCGAAGCCGGCACAGGCCAAGCCATACATTGACAGTGAAGGCAAGCAGGTTATGCCCACCCCACTCCTTAACCTCGCCGTCGCCAAGACCCTTCTGGAGCAGGATAGATCACCTGAGGCAGTGGAACAGGTCTACGACCTAGTGGCCAAGGCGGTAAAGCAGCAGAAAAAGGCCACCTCTCAGAGGCTTGAGTCTGACCCAGCGCTCTGCCAATCTAGCCAGTACAAGCCGCCAAGGGACAGATCTCCTCTTGATGTCGGGTCCCAGACGGGTTCATCAGAGCGAAGACGGAGGGATGCGCGCAACAGGAAGGATGCTATCCCCATATCCTCCGACCACTGAGAAAAGGCCTGACCTCGTCGCCCATCACCACTTCCCCGATCCCCCCGACATCGCAAAGATTACAAGACTCGCCATCATGCGGAAATGCCCCCACCAAAGCAGTGCGGCATCGTCATCCGTGATAACACGGAGCAGACCCGTCATGACGGAGAACGCAACCAAGGACACAAGAGCAGGTCACGCCATGACCCTCCGCGTTCGACAAGCAACCGTGACAGGCATGAGGCGTCGCAGGAGGGTAACAGCAAGAAGGCTAACCCACCGCCACCTCCGCCTCCATCACCACCAAGCAGTCACCATGGAGGAGGAGGCCCGCATCATTCACGCAGCCCATCCCCTGTTGACAAGAAGAAGAACCCGGAGCCATACGACGCACGATCGCGGATCGATAAGATTCACGAGGCCCGGGAAGGACCATATCTGTGACCATGTTGATTTGGACCTGCAATACGGTCCGCAACTTACCCCAAAGGTTTCCGGATTGACAAGACCATCAAGCGCTATGACGGCACCACCAAGCCAGCCACATGGTTGCAGGACTACGGCAACGCGTTGGAGATTGCAGGAGGCAACCCCAACGTCGCCGTCAAGTACCTCCCATTAATGTTGGCGGGCATGGCCCGTCAATGGATCGACGACTTGCTGGAGAAATCCATCTACAACTGGCTGGACATGCAAGAAGCATTCACCAAGAAATTTGAGGGTACATACAAGCGTCCCTGCACTATGGGCGATCTACAGCGGTGCATACAAGAGAAAGACGAGACATCTTGCGCCATCTCTCTCGCTGGCTGGACATGAAGAATTCCTGCGCAGGAGTACACGCTCAGATCACCATGGCCGCCTTCATCGACGGGTTGGAAAGAGGCACATTGCTCCGACATAAGCTGAAGCGCTTGCAGGACAATCACCAGCTTGACTTGAATCAGATGATTCAGTTGGCTAGTGAGTTCGCAGCTGCCGACGACGATGCTCGTCGCTCATTGCCGGCATCAGCCGTTCCAACTCAAGCTCGGAGGAACAGCAGTACAAAGTGGAAAACCGCTCCAGAAGAAAAGCAATCTACCGACATGGTCGCTATGACTTTTGCAGGACGAGGTGATGGCGGACAATGTGGCCGAGGAAGGGGAGCTGGCCATGGGCAGCAGCGAGGAAGTGAAACAACCTCGGCGCCGCTCCGCGTTCCCCAAACCTACAAGGAGTACCGCGATATGCTGTGCCTCGTACACCTCGACGCCAACGGCAAGGCCACCAATACCAATCGACACTGAAAGTTTGTAAACGACCTCAAGGAAGACCCAGAGTGCGGCTACAACCAAAGTCGGAAGAACAGACCGCGAGGCAAGGGCGAGGGGAAGAAGGAGGAGGAGTCCAAGGATTCGAGTGACATGGACGAAGACGTTGACCCCAAGCACGCCGCCAAGAGCGACGACAAGGGCAAGAACCCTTCGCAAAGAAGGCTCCAGTCTACCACACTTTCCTTGGCACCCCCACCGTCCGACAACAGAAGACCTCTCTGAGGATCCTGATGGCCACTCTCCCCCAGTTCCCCAGTACCTGCGCTGGTCGGAGGTTCCAATAACTTGGGACAGCACGGACCACCCAGACCTCGTACCAACGGAGAACCAGTACGCCATGGTCATCAACCCCTTGATTGACGGTGTGGATTTCACCAAGTGTGTGGTGGATAGTGGAAGCAGCATCAACATCATGTACCTGGATACACTGCAGAAGATGAACTTGACGGAGGCAAACCTAAGCGGACCAATACCATCTTCCACGGCGTAGTTCCTGGTCGGGAGGCTCGGTCCCTTGGTTGTATTACACTTCAGGTTGCCTTTGGCGACGTTAACAATTACCGCCAAGAGCACATGACCTTCGAGGTGGTCCCCTTCAAGAGCGTGTACCACGTCATATTCGGCTGCGACATATTCCACACGTTCATGGCCAAGCCATGCTTCGTCTACAACAAACTCAAGATACACGGACCAAACGGTGTCATCACCGTATCTGGAAGCTTTACCAAGGCAAGGGACTGCGAGATCAATGAAGCAGCCATTGCAGAAGTTGTCCTCTACAGCGAAGAATTCAAAGAGATCCAGAGCAAGGTCAATGACTCAGATATGCCCGCGTCGAAGAAGCAGATCTCCGACTCCGCTCCTGCGTTCAAGGCCGCCATCGAGACCAAGCCGGTGGAACTTGTGGTAGGCAATGCCTCCAAGGTCACCGCCATTGGGACGAATCTGGATCCCAAATAGGAAAGCGCGCTCGTCGAGTTCCTCCGTGAGAATAGGGACATCTTTGCCTAGCAACCTGCCGGCATGAAAGGTGTACCTAGGGAACTTGCCGAGCACAGCTTAACCATTGATCCAAAATGTAAACCAGTGAAACAACCTCTACGACGCTTTGGAGATGAGAAGAGACGCGCCATTGGCAAAGAGATAGCTAGGTTACTTAAGGCTATATTTATGCATGAAGTCCTTCACACCCAATGGGTGGCCAATCCTGTACTTGTCCCCAAAAAGGGAACCAATGAATTAAGAATGTGCGTTGATTACACCGGCTTGAACAAAGCATGTCCCAAAGATCCGTTTGCTTTGCCTCGCATTGACCAAGTCATTGACTCGACAGTTGGCTCGGAGATTTTGTGTTTTCTCGATGCATACTCAGGATACCACCAGATCAAGATTAGGAAGTCGGACCAATTGGACACTTCGTTCACTACCCCATACGACACGTTTTTCTATGTCATGATGCCCTTTGGGCTGAAAAATGCAGGTGCTACGTACCAGCGGACAATGCAACGTTGCCTCCACGACCAAATTGGTCGGAACATTCACGCTTACGTGGACGATATCACGGTGATGTCTAAAAGGTCCAATGACTTAATCTCTGACTTAAAAGAAACCTTGGATAATCTCCGGAAATACAACATGATGCTTAACTCTAAGAAGTGCGTCTTCGGGGTTCCAGCCGGCAAATTGTTGGGTTTCATCGTTTCCCAACGTGGAATCGAGGTCAACCCGGAGAAAATCAAGGCCATCTTAAACATAAACCGTCCGACATGCCTAAAGGACATTCAACGACTAACAGGTTGTGTTGCAACAGTTAGTCGGTTCGTCAGCCGACTTGGAGAGAAGGCTCTGCCAATGTACAAGTTGTTGAAGAAGGCGAACAAATTCATGTGGACGGACGAAGCAGATGCAGCATTGAAACATCTCAAGGAGATTCTTTCCTCAGCGCTCATCCTTGCAGCACCCGAGCCTGGGGAGCCCCTGTTAATTTACATGGCGACAACCAACCGGGTTATCAGCATCATCGTCATGGTAGAGCGGAAGGAACCAGGCTATGATCACGGAGTTCAACGACCAATTTACTATGTGAGCGAGGTCTTGACAGAGTCCAAGCAGCGTTACCCGCACTACCAAAATATAGCTTATGGAGTATTCCTTGCTTCTCAGAAGCTGAGGCATTACTTTCAGGAGCACCCAATCACAGTGGTGAGCAAGACTCCACTGTCCAACATTATCAATAACAGCGACGCTATAGGAAGGGTCGCGAAGTGGGGCATTGAACTCGCCGCCTTCGAGATCACCTAGAAGAGACGCGATGCTATCAAGTCACAAGCCTTGGCGGATTTTGTTGCAGATTGGACGGAGATGCCAGATGCTACTCCGTTGCTAGAGCCAGAGTACTGGGTGATGCACTTTGACGGATCAAAGATGCTCAACGGCTCGGGGGCTGGTGTATTGCTACAGTCACCAGCGGGAGACATGCTACACTACATTCTGCAGATCCACTTCGAGGCTACAAACAACATGGCAGAGTATGGAGCACTCATTCATGGACTGCGTGTAGCCAAGGATATTAGCATCAAGCACATAGTTTGCTGTGGAGATTCTGACTTGGCTGCCCAGCAGGTGGCTGGCAGCTGGAATGCGCGGAACCCTATGATGGCGGCATATCGAGACGAAGTGGACAAGATATCCAAGAGCTTCTTAGGCTACGAAGTCAAGTATGTACCTAGGGAACAAAATGAGGCGGCTGATCTGATGTCTAAGCTTGGATCAGGGCGCAAGCAAATTCCGCCAGGAGTTTTCCTAGAGCACCTATACACACCATCTGTGAAAGGGGCCGACATCGACAACCCGGATAGAGCTGACTCTTTCGTCAACATGGTGACTAAGGTCCCTCCGGCTTGGACAAAACCATTCATGGAGTATCTCGAACATGGAACTTTGCCCAACGACGAAGTCGAAAGACGGAAAATAGTACGACGATCAAAGGGTTATACCATAATCAATGGGCAACTCTACAAAAGGAGCACTACTGGTGTATACCTGAAGTGTGTTTCCCAGCTAGAAGGTATGGAAATCCTACGCGAAATCCATCTCAGAGATTGCGGGAATCACGCCGCTCCCCGATTGTTGGTCGCGAAAGCCTTCCGGCAAGGATTCTCTTGGTGACGCCGACAAGCTGGTTGAGACATGCATGGGATGCCAATATTATGCCCGACAACCACATGTTCCTGCTAAAGAATTGCAAACAATACCAATAACTTGGTCGTTTGCAGTCTAGGGTCTAGACATGGTGGGAACATTACAGACGGCACCCTGTGGGTTTACGCATCTGCTTTTCGCAGTTGATAAATTCACTAAATGGATAGAAGCTAAACCCATTAGAAAACTTGATGGGGCAACTGCCCTCAGGTTTGTCCGGGATCTAGTGGTGAGATTTGGTCTTCCGCATAGCATTATCACCGGCAACGGCAGCAATTTGTCACTCGGAGAAGTGGAGGCATATTGTTGGGATAAAGGCATCCAACTTGACCTTGCATCTGTGGCACACCCACAATCCAATGGTCAGGTTGAGCGAGCCAATGGATTAATTCTGCAGGGAATCAAGCCACGTCTTGAGGCACCACTACATAGAGCAGCTGGAGCCTGGGCGGAAGAATTGCTATCTGTGATGTGGAGTTTACGAACTACACCCAACAGATCCACCGGCTACACCCCTTACTTCATGGTATATGGAGCAGAAGCCATCCTGCCTTCTGACATACTTCATGATGCACCAAGAGCTGCCTCCTACGACAAAGATGACGCTGAAGAATCCAGACGCCTAGATGTGGATCTTCTCGAGGAGGAGCGCGTTTTGGCATGCCAAAGATCCGCCATCTACCAGCAGAAGCTACGCAGCTACCATAGTCGCCGCGTTCGGCATCACTCGTTTAAAGAGGGGGATTTGGTGCTCCGACTTAAGCAGAAGAATTCACACAAATTATCCCCGCCATGGGAAGGACCGTTCATCATAAGCAAGGCGCTAGTCAATGGGTCTTACTACCTTGTTGACAATCGTGAGCTAAAGCATAGACCCAACGAGGATCATAAGCATAAGCGACATGACCCGCATGATGACTACCCGGAGCTTGATCGGCCATGGAACATAGCACAGCTACGCCCTTTCTACACTTAGCATTTTTTATCTAATTGTGTACCTCTTTTATGATCAATGAAATAAAGCTCTCTGGTTCACTCATATTTCTGAGTCTTTTACCTCCTTTAGTGTTCATTTTTGGATCATGTAGAACCTTTATGCACAAGCTTTGCGTTTGCACTTGTGAAAATTCCGCCTACGGGCGTTAGCTTAAGTTTTCTGGTCTACACGTTCTTTGTTGTTTTTATGTGGATTCTGGAGTAGTGACTTTCAGCACTTATTGTCGGCCATTTTGTGCTTAGGTTATTGACGGCTCCATTGGGCATCATCACCTAAGCGCATGGTTCCGACAACGAGTCTTCCGACTCACGAAAAGTCAAGCATAAGAACCAAAGTAATGGATAAGCCAGCACTTGCTTAAAAAATATATATACATGCTGGCAACTAGTTCTAAAGAAGCAGGAAATAAACAACCATTGTTTTCCGCCTTAAGTTACATCAACAAGTTTTTTTCCACATACAACCAAAGGTGAAACAAATATTACAAAGTTGTTTTTCACTCCTTTGGCGCAGGAGACTTGGAGGCAGCATCGTCACTAGCCGGAGAATCACCCTCAACGTCGGCACTATGGTGGGACTCGGAGGAATCATGGTTGCCGCTGTCGATGATGTTCATGGGCACGAAGACGTCGATGTCCACCAACTCGGTAACTCTGGTGTCATAACCCGCGAGTGAAGACAAGATGGCTTCATGATCAATCTCTTTGCCGTCATCGTTGACGTCGGGGATACCAGAGGTCACCGTGTCGATGTCGGCACCTTCGTAGTGCGCCTTCACCATTGACAGCGCCATCCTTGCGCCAGCCCATGCACATGAAGCTTTCCAGCTTGTGATACGCTCGGGGGCTCGTCGCAGAATCTCCGAGTACTTCGCCACGGAGTCCGATGCCTTGATATTTATCTGGAGGGCTTGGCAATCTCCTTGGCTTGGGTGATGGCGGTGTTGATGAAGTTGCCGGCAAGAACCATGCATTCCTTGGCCGGAGGAGGTGATCGGGTTAAACCCATTGGAGCTGAAAATTCCGACAAGGAGCGCATGAGTTCAACAATTCAAAGTATCTAGACTACAGAAATCCAAGGCAGAGAAAACATATTGAAGATGCTAGCCTCAGCTTGCTAGAGGGTGTCCTCCAAGGATTGTTTCTCTTGTTGGAGGAGCTTGTACGCCTCGCCATGGAGGTGATTCTGCTCATCGGCAGCTCGCTTCTGATCTTTTAAGATCGTGATCTCCTCCTTCAAGCGGTTCATTTCCTCAGTGGCGAATCCTGCAAGGCTTTCATCGATTCCTCATGCATCTTCAGCATGTCCTTCCTCTCCTGCTTAAGAATTTTGTTCTCGCTATCCAGCTCTTGAATGTGCTTGGATTGCTCGACAATATTCTTGGCCTTGGCGATGGTTTCTGCATGTCGGAGAAAGAAAAGTACATAGTGAGTACTCAGATAATGTGGGCACAAAACCAAGTCGGAATGCGCATTATAAAACAGACGCTTGCTCTTGGTGATATGTTCCTTCAAGAAGGCAATTTTACCCTTTTCACCTTCTAGAGATGCACGCATCTTCTGGTACTTGTCATTTGCCATGCCCCTCCGAGCATTCTCGTTCTGTGGAACAAAGGACAAAGTTAACCGTTGTTTAGTCTGCTTGGAGCATCTAGTCGGAAACTTTCCACCTATACGCTCGGGGGCTATAGCGAGAATTTTTGACTTAACAATATGCTTAACTTTTCTTTAAGCATGTAGTCGGAACTAATCCAGTTACAACTAGAAGCTTGGGGGCTACAGTGTAAAGTTTTTAACTCGGATATCTGCTTAGCTTTTCTTTAAGCATCTAGTTGGAACTAATTCAGTTACAACTAGAGGCTTGGGGGCTACAGTATTGAAATTTATAAACACTGCATATGCTACTCTTAAAGCATCTAGTCGGAATAGTTCTTTCCATCTAAATGCTTGGGGGCTACAGTGAGAGGTTTTCTAACTTAGTCACTCTTAGAGCATATAGATGCAAAACCTATGGTTTTCCATCTACATCCTCGGGGGCTACAGTGGGATACTCATATTAAATGCAAAAGGAAAAGAAAACTTACAAGTGCGATGATCTTGAGGTTCGTAGCACTCTTGGCCAGTAGCTTGGCAAAGGATTCACTATTTCCTTGCAAGATTTCTGCTTGCCGGCGGAGCTCCTCTAGAACGCACGTCGAAGATGTTGGCGCCGCACCAGGAACCAAAGCAGTGCTACCCGGTGTAAGTACCAGAGAGACTATCTTTGGATAGACTATGGTTTTCTGGGATGCGGGGGCGCCGCCAACGGCAGAAGTACCAGCTTCCACCACCGCCTTGCCGCCACCGATGGCATCCTTAGCCGGAGCTTCAGCCATTTGTTGAGCGGTGCTCTCCTGCATTGCCTGATCACCGACAACAGCGAGTTCAGTAGACGCGCCAGAGTCCACTTCCATGACGGAAGGGCCTGATGCCTCCTTAGCTTGTGAGCTTGTCGGGGCAGACGAGGGCTTGACGGCAGGAGTAGTAGGGGCGATGGCAGGGGAGGCGTCACGATGCAGCATGTCTTTGATATTTCGAGAAGCCCCCAAAGTTTTGGAGGTCTGCTTGAGGCTGGTTGTGGCTTTCTTCCTGAAATGTGCAAAATGCATAAGTACAGGAGCAAGACAAATAAATAGACAATGTCAGAGAATGAGAAGCTTACACTAGTGGGGGTGCTTTGGCAAAGGGGGTCCCGGTGGTTCTTCTCTTTACCGCCTCCAGGGTGGCGGTAGTCTTTTTGGAGGCTCCACCCTTCGTCTTGTTCTTCTTGCCTCCGTCTGTAGCGTCAGAGGTGGAGCTCTTCCGCTTCCGCACCAATGGAGCTTCTTCGTCGGACACGACCGTGAATTTCTTCATCTTTGGATCATAGATTTGAGGAGCCATGCTCATCTCGTCTATGTCACTAAGCTGTTAAGTAAGAAATCACCGTGTTAGATAAGATGATATTTGCAAGACGGAAGAACTGGAGTATATGTCGTACATGGAAAATAAAAACCTACCTTTGGGCACTTGCCGTCTACGAACATGTCGTAGGTGATGGTGAAGCCACGCTTCTTGTCCTTCACCTTGATGATGTCCTTAAGGCGGAGCTTGACGGAGTCGCTCGAGAAGTTGTCCATGGAGATGCGGAGACTATCCCTTCTGTCGCTGGTATACTCGTGCATGAGCATCGCGCGGTGCTGCAGAGGTTGGATTTGCCTAATGAACAAGCACATGGCTAGGTCCAAGCCGGTCAAACCCGTCTCTACAAACCACTCTATCCGCCTTATGGCGCGAGAGGCTTCAATGTCAGAGGGAAGGGAGGCCTGGGATCTCCATGACGAGGCTTCAGCGGCGGCTCCGTCAACGAAGTCCGGGTACGTGACTTGTCAGCCAGACAGCGGGATGTTCGGGCCGTAGAAGTACGTCTGTTGCCAATTTTTGCAGGACTCGTGGCCGACGATGTCGGGGAAACGCCGGCCAGGTCGAATCTTGAAGCTTATGGTGCCACAGTTCCTAAGCTCTTCCTTGCTATGTCCGGCTTCAAGTTTGACGGTGAAGAAGTACACAAAAAGGTCTAACCTAGGCTTTATCCTTAAGTATCCCTCGCAAAGTGCCACGTAGTTGCTAAGAACTAAGATACTATTGGGGGAAAGGTTCTGGGGCTGGACTCTGTAGTGATTCAATACGGAGAGGAAGAAATTGGAGATGGGCAAGGAGACGCCGCGTAATAGTTGGGCTTTGAGGTACACCTTTTCTCCGGCTTGGGGAGAAGGTATCACCTCGCCGGCCGGCGCCGCCCGCCAGGCGAGCCCCTCCGTCGCAGGGAGGTAACCTTCAGCGATCATTTCTTGGATATCATGGTCGGTGATATCTGAGCCGCGCCAGTCACCCTTGTGCGAGTCTGGCTCCTCCTCCAACGGCTCTAGTGCCGCCAGATTAAGGTCACCTCCGGTGGACTCGATAACCGCCGGTGGACTAGGCCCTCTGGAGGCACGACAATGGAGCTCGCCGGGTTCGCCACGGCTTCGCTCGACGCCGCCATGGAGGGAGAGGTGTGGCTACTGGCCATGGAGTGAGGATGGATGTGACTGGTGCAGATTGGAAGCTAGGGTTTTCTCGCGAGTTGGAAGCGGAGAGCTCGAAGGGGTGTGCGCTGGAGGAAGAAGATGATGCGAGGAGAATGAGGTAAAAAGTGGAAATTTCCCCACGGTTACTATTTATCATCCTCAGCGTCAAGATTCGTGCAGCTTGATTGGACGGTTGCCGCGTAGACGACGTGTTCGCGAATGTGTGCGGAAATTTCGCCACGTCTCCAACCGTCGCCGCCAACGGTTCGTATCGCTCGCGCGGGAAAATCAGATATGATTGCGTTCTCTGCATGTGTGAGTTATGAGGCGTCGCTGACATAGGCCTACGTTGTCCTAGCTGACATGGGCAGATGAGCCGTCACATCGAAGATTCCGACATAGACGGATTCAATCCGACTACAGAAGAGTACAATGGAAGATTCAGCATTTTTCCGGCTTACAAGTTGAAGACGGAGAAATCTTTGCAGGGTTCTTTGGGAGGATTACAAGATATTGCTTGAAGATTTTGCCGATATCCAACTAGACGGAGCATTCATCTGAAGAGGCAAGACGACGCAAGATCTCGAACTTCTCCGGGGGCTACTGTTGGGGATATGCTATATGGGTATCCTCATAGCATGTCACTTATCCGGATAACCCGGGTGGCCCATAGTCGGTAGCATGGCCTATGGCCTGCTGGGCGGCCCAGTTAGATGGATCCAGAAGGGAGGCCCATGCCAGATAAAGGAAGGCTACGGTGGAGTCACCAGCGTACCCGGAGCCTTGGAGTGCAAGATACACAAGACTAGTAATAGACGGTGTAGGACTCTTTAACCTGTCCGGCTAGGACTTTTCCCTGTAACCCTAGGACCTGGCGACTATATAAGTCGGGCCTATGGGAGCCTTTAGGACAAACTTCAGACAACCTCGCACAGCGAACCTATCTCTGTAATTCGGCGTATTGCCTTATAGTGATTTATAGCAGGAGTAGGATTCCGCCACCGTTGTGGGATCTGAACCTGGGTAAGCTGTGTTACCTCGTACCCGTCAACCGTCCGCCTTACCCCACGTCTCTAAATGAGGACCACTCCATGGCGTACTCATCAGCAATACCACGACAATGGAAGCGTTCCATCCTATCATCACTACCACCTTCTGTCCATCTGGCTGATTTCTTGCAACTTAGTTGGTCAAGGCAGAGCCCATATGCCATGTGGCTGCACTAGAAGCTTTTTCGACAAGAATGTCTCCAATCTCTTTGTTCCTGGGTGGCCATCCACAAGTGTGATACACAGGGTAAACCATAGACATGGGCCCTGTGTAACCACTCAACACAAACCATACATCCCATTCCACCCAGGTGTTTCATTAACAAGTTGTTTTCTTAGTCAAAAACACATAGGCATAACCTTTACATAATATCATAACCTGAATTTCCACCCTTGAATTCTAATAGCTAGGCTAAGCATACTAGCATAACATGCCTCTTAACTTAGGAAAATTTCTACCAAGGTATATTCTAAAGGATCTACCATATCATAGCATAGAACTATACAAAATAGTCCTATCATGCATACTACAAAAATATCACTAATGCAATATTGAAAGATAGGACTTTTGATGACCAAAGTATCACTTGCCTTTTTTAGTAGAGAATCTAGGTACTCTCCTTGATCTTGAAAATGTCACACTCCTCAAAGTTCACTACATCACAATCCAGCAAAGCACACACTTAAAACTACCACACAAAATAACAAATCAAAATAAGAAAACAAAGAAACGCATGCAAGCATGCAAAAGGTTATTTTATTGAAAAAGTTGTTCCTAACTAGGTTCTAAACATTACAAACACCTACTTGTCTTTTTATAAAAGTGGAATTTGAATTGGAACCAAGTTATTGTAATTTGGTTATTTAAATCTTTTTTGTTTTACTAGAAATGCTTTCATTCAGAGGAATAATTTCTAGTTTCATCAAAATATATTTTTAATTTCTAATGTTAGTGATTATGGTTAGGGGTTTCAAAACAAAACCATTTGCAAAAGGATTCATTCAAAAATAATTTTTGGAACAATTTTTATACTCAAAATAGTCCTAAACAAGTCTCGTCCTAAAACTCAATTTTTCAGAAGCAAATGACCAAATTAAAGTCATATAATTAAAGTACACATTTTTCTGAATCCATAGACACCTAATTTTTATTTTTCTAATTTGTAGATCAAAAGTTATGAATTTTACAAGTTTAAACATCTAATAGATCTATTCTAGTTTTTAAATCAAAAGCCTGACCATGTGGTGTGTTCTGATTGGCTGGTACCGCTTCGGCAAGATCACGCATCATGGGCCGTTCGATCTAACTGAAAACGCTCGGCTCAGATCTATCAATACCCCTTCGATGTCTAATCTAATCCTAACCTTTAGATCAAGATCCTGCGGACCAGAGTGTGTGGCCAAGAACTGGCGGCGCTGCTGGTGAGCTGCGACGACGGAGTGTCGGGCGATGGCGGTCTGGTGGCACTAGTGGGTAAAGGGAGGTGCACTGGGGCGTTACCGATTAGCGGGGTCGAGGTGGTCGCGCTGGTGGTCATTGTTGACGAAGGGGTGCACGGAATCGCTGGCAATTGCTCATTGGAGTTTTGTCCACCGTCGGGCGCTTGAAGATAGCGACAGAGGCGAGATCCTAGAACTCAAGCAAGGAAAAGCATCAGGGAAGTGCGCATGAGTACAATGGTCATGTCAGAGCAAACCAGAGGCGAGGGGGTGGTCGAGGTTCACCGGATTTTATCACGGGAAACGAGGCAGTCGTCGGTTGCTTGCAGGTGAAGATGGAGTCGAGCTTCTAGGGCACGAGAAATCAAACATGGAGCGTTAGTGCATGCGCCAGAAGACAGCGAGCAAGACGGTGCAACCAGGGGGCGAGGGGAGGTCAGGGTTCACCGGAATTCTTGCCGGAGTGCGTCGGTGCTGTGGTGGCGTGATTTCAATTCAGGGCAGCCTGGGGGCTCTCTGATGCGGGGAAGTGAGGGGAAATGGAGAGAACGGAGAGGTTAATAAGTAGGTTTTATACCATTTATAAGTGTATTGTTTAGTCCAATTCAAAAATATTTTTATCAATTATCATTTATTTAAAATTAAGTGATGCATATTGATATTTATTTAAATAAAATTTGAATATGGTTAATAAGCCCATAAAATTTTATTTAAATAAACTTTTATCCTTTTATATTAGTTAATAAACTTTTATTCCATTTACTCATGGATTTTAGCCATAGTTTTTAAATTGTCTTTGCAACAATTCTTATTTATTTATTTCTTTCTTTGTCTTATAAAAGTCATATCTTTTTATTTATAGCTCCAAAAATGGTGATTCCAATTTGTATAATTTTATTTACTAATTATTTATCTTTTTATATCCTTTAGAATTACTTTGTTCACAATTTGGCATTGATTTTAGTTATGGGCTTTATTAGCCTTGGAATACTATCTTATAAAAATCATAAGTTTTTATCCATGGCTCCAAATGGAGTGAAACCAATTCCAATGGTTTTGTAATATTTTTATTTACCATTTTCGTTTACTTAGGAATGTTGTTGCTATTTTTTTATGGAACAAAGCCATAGTCTTGGAATGACCTTCATGATGATTTGTTTTATTAAGGTTTAGGTTTTTGGTTTAACTTTTCCAAGTGCTCAAAATCAAGATACATTCCATGCATGGATGCATTTGATTTTTTGAATATTTGTTTGTTGCTTTTTATTCAAATTTTGATCAAATAAGGTTTTTGATGTTTCCAATTAGAGGCAAAAGTTTCTTTTCCCTCTAAATTTCATCATCTAATACTTTTGTTTGTTTATTTTTCACATTTCAAAATTTGGAAAATTTTGGGATGTGACACTAACCTATTGACAAGATTCCGCAGTGCCAGTTGCCTATTTTTTGTTGTTTTTGGTTTTAGAAAATCTAGAAAGGAAATATTCTCGGAATTGGACGGGACAAAATCCAAAGTCAATATTTTACCGGAGAGAACATAGAGCCTGAAGGGAGCCGAAGGGGGGCCACGTGGTGGCCACACCCTGGGGCCACGCGGCCAGGGGCGCCGCTACTAGGTGTTGGACCCTTGGGCACCCACCAACATTTCCCTTTCACCTATAAAAGCACGTCGATGCAGAAATCCTAAGCACCTGATCAAATCTCCATGAAACAGTCCGTAGCCGCCGCCACCATCGTCCCTAGATCGGGGCGTCTGAAGCTCTTCCTGGCACCCTACCGGAGGGGACAGATCATCCCGGAGGCCTTCTTCATCACCATGCTAGCCTCCGGTGTGATGCGTGAGTAATTCACCCTTGGACTATGGGTCCGTACAGTAGCTAGATGGTTGTTTCTCCTTCTTTGTGCTATCATGTTTAGATCTTGTGAGCTCCATTCATGATCAAGATCATCTATTTGTAATCATACATGTTGTGTTTGCGGGGATCCGATGGATATTGAGATACTATGTCAGGTTGATTATTGATTCTATCATGTTTGTGTTATTTGTGATCTTGCATGCTCTTCGTTGTTAGTATCTATCTTGGCCAAGTAGATGCTTGTAACTCCAAGAGGGAGTATTTATGCTCGATAGTAGGTTCATGCCTCTAGTAATCTGGGGAAGTGACAGAAATCTCTAAGGTTGTAAATGTGTTGTTGCTACTAGGGGGAAAACAACAGTGCTTTGTTCATGGAACAATTGTATTGTTTACTTTACACACATTGCTTAATGAAATTATCTGTTGCTTGCAACTTAATACTAGAAGGGGTTCGGATGATAACCTGAAGGTGGATTATTAGTCATAGATGCAATTGGATTACGGTCTATGTATTATGTTGTAATGCCCAATCAAATCTCATAGGATTCAAGATGTCTAGTAAATGCATTGTTATGTTTTCTCAATCTGTCAATTGCCCCGCTGTAATTTTTTCACCCAGCATGCTATCTATCTTAAGGAGATCACCTCTAGTGAACTATGGACCCCGGTCCATTCCTTTATCATTGATACATCATCTACTGTTATTGTTTACTCTCTACAAGCAACTACTATCTTCCACACTATATGTTTAATCCTTTGTTTTCAGGAAACTAGTGAGATTGGCAACCTCACTATAAGTTGGGGCAAACTTTTGAGTTTGTGTTGTGCAGGTTCCAAGTTGTTAGAAACACCTTGGAGTTGTTTCCTTACTCCTATTGGTTCAATAACCTTGGTTTCGTAACTTGGGGAAAACTTACTGTTGTGCTCATCACACCTTCCTCTTGGGGTTTCCCAACGAGGCTCTATAGTGAACTGAGCCCATCAAGACTTTTTCTGGCGCCGTTGCCGGGGAGGTAAGGACAGCTTCAATCTCTTCCTCCTCGTCAGTCACCTTTCAAGGAGAAAGAAGATTCCCGCAAGGGGAGTCTCTCACAACCATTCTCTTTACTTTGTTTTTGTTTTGCTTTGTTTTGCTTGTTTCTTTCTTTCAAAAATACAAAAAATTTGTTTCATTTGGTTTGCTTTTTCTTATCAAAAACATAAAAAAATAGCTCCTACTTTAGTTTCTACTGTGGTTGGCTTGCCTCACTTTTGCAAAAATGAACACTCCTGAGAACACCAAGTTGTGTAACTTCACTAGCACAAACAACAATGATTTCCTTTGCACACCTATTGCTCCACCTGCTCCTGATGCTACTTTTTATGAAATTAAACCTGCTTTCTTGAATCTTGTTATGAAGGAGCAATTTTCTGGTGCTAGTTCTGATGCTGCTGCTGCTCACCTTAATAATTTTGTTGAACTTTGTGAGATGCAAAAATATAAGGATGTGGATGGAGATATTATTAAGCTTAAACTGTTTCCTTTCTCTTTGAGAGGATAAGCTGAAGAATGGTTGCTATCCTTGCCTAGAAATAGTATTGATTTTTGGATAAAATGCAAAGATGCTTTTATTGGAAAATATTATCCTCTTGCTAAGATTATATCTATGAGAAGTGAAATAATGAAATTTAAACAACTTGATAATGAACATGTTGCTCAAGATTGGGAAATAATGAAATCTTTGGTAAAGAATTGTCCCACTCATGGACTGGCTGCTTGGATGATTATCCAAAAAAATATACAGGAATTAATTTTTCTTCAAGAAATATGTTGGATTTTGCTGTTGGAGGTACCTTTATGACCATTACTTTGGGTGCTGCAACAAAGCTCCTTGATAATATGATGGTTAATTGTTCTGAATTGCACACTAAGAGAGCTCCAGAAGGTAAGAAGGTAAATTCTGTTGAAGAAACATCCCCCTTGAGTGATAAAATTGATGTCATTATGTCTATGCTTGTTAATGGAAAAGCTCATATTGATCCAAATAATGTTCCTTTAGCCTCTTTGGTTGCTCAAGAAGAGCAAGTTGATGTGAACTTCATTATAAATAACAATTTCAGCAACAATGCCTATAGGAATAATTTTGGTAATAATAATTATAGGCCTTATCCCCCAATAATGGTAATGCTTATGGAAATTCCTATAACAACAATAGAAGTGCACCCTCTGAACTTGAAGTCATGCTTAAAGACTTTATTAGTAAACAAACTACTTTCAACAAGACTATGGAGGAGAAGCTTTTGAATGTTGAAAAAAAATCATCTTCGTCTGAAGCACAATCCTCTTTGATTAATAAAATGGCTGCTAAAGTTGAAACCATGGAAAATACCTTTGCTGCTACTCATGCCATACAAGTTAGAATTGATGAAAATGTTAGACTGTTAGCTAAACTGCATGCTAAGTGGTAAAGAGAAGATGAAATTGCTAGAAATAATAGTATTTGTACTATTACCACCACCAATGTTGATGCTAGCAAACCACAAGAAGTCCCCATTCCTTTTACAATAATGCCTAAACCTAATAAGAATGCTGAAATTTTTTGAACTATGGGAAACAATAACTCTACTACCTGAGATGCTAAGTTTGATTTTGATCTTGATGGTTGCAATATTTCTGAAGTGATTATGTTCCTACAAAATCTTGCTAGAAGTCCTAATGCTAGTGCTATGAACATGGCTTTTACAAAACACATTATAGACGCTCTCATTAAAATTAAGGAAGAAAATTTGAAACATAAAGCTTCTATTCCTAGGAAATTAGAAGATGGTTGGGAACCCATCATTAATATGAAAGTGAATGATTTTGATTCCAAAGCTTTATGTGACCTTGGTTTAGTATCTACTTTGCTTTACTTGTCCATGCTTTGAGGTGCTTTTTACATGTTTTCTGGTACAAACCTATTAACAAGTTGCAACAGTGCCAGATGCCTGTTTTCTGCTGTTTTTGGTTTCAGAAAAGTTAGTGAAGAAACATTCTCGGAATTGGACGAGACAAACGTCAAAGTCAATTACTTTCCGTGGGGAACAAGAAGTCCAGAGGGGAGCCGGAGGGGCTAGACCCACCCTAGGAACGAGTGGGCCCTGCCCCACGCCTGGCTAGAGTTTGGCCACCCTGGCCGCCGCCTCGGCGTTCCTCTTCGCCTATAAGAAGCCCCCGATGCGGAAACCCGGAGTACCTGATCAAATATCCACGAAACCGTCTGTACCCGCCGCCACCATCGTCCCTAGATCGGGGGGATCTGAAGTTCTTCCCGGCACCCTGCCGGAGGGGAGATCATCCCGGAGGCCTTCTCTCCGGTATGATGCGTGAGTAGTTCCACCTTGGAATATGGGTCCATGTAGTAGCTAGATGGTTGTATCTCCTCCTTTGTGCTTTCATGTATAGATCTTGTGAGCTCCATTCATGATCAAGATCTAATCTATTTGTAATCATGCATGTTGTGTTTGCGAGGATCCGATGGATATTGAGATTATTATGTTGGTTTGATTAATGGTTTTTTCTTTATGATTATATCACGTATGTGTTATTTGTGATCTTTCATGCTCTCTGTTGTTAGTAGCTATCTTGTCCAAGTAGTTGCTAGTGACTCCAAGAGGGGGTATTTATGCTTGATAGTGGGTTCATGCCTCTAGTTTCCAAGAGAAGTGACATAAATCTCTTCGATTGTAGATGTGGTGTTGCCACTAGGGAGAAAACAACGGTCTCTTGTTCATGGAACATGTGGACTATTTACCTTACACACTTTGCTTAAAGCAGTTGTCTATTGCTTGCAACTTAATACTGGAGGGGTTCAGATGATAACCTGAAGGTGGACTCCTAGTCATAGATGCAGTTGGATGGCGGTCTATGTATCTTGTTGTATTTCCCAATCAAATCTCATAGGATCTTTCTGACTAGTAATTGCATTGTTATGCCTTGCTCAGTTCCTGTCAATTGTCCTGCTGTAATTTGTTTACCCTTCATGCCATGCTGTTTATCTAAGGAAAGCACCTCTAGTGAACTATGGATCCCGGTCCAATCTTTACCATTGATTCATCTTCCACTGTTACCTGTTTACTTGCTGCAAACCATTACCTTCCACACCATACGTTTAATCCTTTATTACAGAAAATCGGTGAGCTTGACAACCTCACTGATTCGTTGGGGCAAAGTCTTTAGTTTGTGTTGTGCAGGTCTCCGCGTTGCTTGCAACACCTGTGTGATGTTTCCTTCCTCCTACTGGTTCGATAACCTCGGTTTCTTACTGAGGGAAAACTTGCTGATGTGCTCTTCATACCTTGCACTTGGGGTTTCCAACGAAGTGGTCCTACACCAACTCAGCACTCCATCAAGCTTTTCTGGTGCTGTTGCCGGGGAGGCTAAGGACGTCTTCACTAGGGGAGTCCTTCACTTCCTTTCTCTTTACTTTGTTTTTAGTTTGCTTTGTTTCTTTTGTTTGCCTCTTTCCAAAAAAAACCCAAAAAAATAGTCTAGTTTGGTTTGCTTTCTTTATTCAAAAACACAAAAAAAATTAGTTCCTGCTCTAATTGCCACCTTGCCCTAGCTCACCATGTTGCTCCCCAAGTTCGCCCTGAAAGATCTTGCAATAGGTAGTGCATCCATAATTGGGAAAGATAATATTAAAGAATTCTTTAATTATATTAGCAAGCGTGAGGATATTGAGGATAAATCTATAGCAGAGCTTGCTCGTAATTATGAGATTGTTGCAGCTTCTTTAGTTCATATGTTGGAGGGTAGGTTTGTTATCCTTAACCCCTTCATACAATTCTTGTTCCTAAAACTAAAAGAAGAAAAGAATGCTGAAAAGAGGTAATTCATCCTTGAAACTTTATCAAAAGAATTCCATGATATTGCTAGGGAAGCCAAAAAAGGTCTTTGAGCGTTTCAATATGCTAGGCTCAAGTGTAGATGTTGTGGGTATTTCTGACGAAATGAAGCCTAGAGAAGAATTTAAGATATTCATACCCTTTAAGCTTGTTGGAATGCATGAAGCCTTTGAAAAGAATTTTGATTGGATTGCTCCTGAAAATCTTTTTGATGAAAATAGTAGACCAAAGAGAGATGAGAAGGTATCCTACAAAACCCATTTGGATGAGTGTAACATCCCATAATTTTCCAAACTTTGGAATGTTAAAATAAAATAAATAATTGAATGCATTGTTTGTCTTGCTTGGAAATTCTCAAGGAAAAGAAAATTTTGATGATGTATTTTGAATTTTCTCAACCTTGATTTAAAATATTTCCATATGAGTGGATTAACATGATTACCCAAAACTATAATCTTCATTTAGGAAACTTCATACAAATCCAACTCGTTTGCATTTGATTTGTTTCCAATCATTTGACTTGAGTGACATTTAAAATATTTGTCCAAACCAACTAGAGAGGGAAATAATATGACATTTACAAAATATATAGAAGGTTTGGAAAATATTTCATTTGGATGTTATATGACTTTTATTGCAATTTAAATTTTTGATATATCTTATCTCAGTTCCAAACGAAAGCAAAATAAAATGAGAAGAGGATAACATGACATCCTCAAATATTGTGTTGGAAATGATTTAAATATATCACCTACGTGTTTGTTTTATATATAATGAAACTGAATTGGGTGGAAGTTATATCTCCCATGGATTATATAAGTATTTTGTCTTATTAGAAATTTTAGAGAAGATATGGCAATTATATACACTATAATACCTTTCTTCGTAGTGGATATAAAAGGAGAAGCCATTTATAAATTCATAAAAATGTAATAGGCCAATGCCTCTCTCGTTCATGGACCCATGGTCATTTCTCTCTATATATTTCTTTCACTCCTTTTATTTCCTGGGCTGAATGTTTGGGCCCAACTGAAGGACATGACCGAGTCAATATTTGGTTGTTCATCTTCGTCCGGAAGCACCTACAAAACTACACTTACAGTATCTATGGCACTCATCTTTTCCCCTCTGAAATTAGAACATTAGGTAACTTGAAACTGATTACTATAAAAACGGAATTGATTCCTCACTCAACCACGGTTCCATTCTGGAAATTAAAACCAAACTTCATTGCACCTTAAATCGACATAAATCGGAACCAAAACGACCGTGAACTCCCCTTTTATCACCCCATCGCCTAATCATTTGCCTCCCTGTTTATACAACGCCAGAATTTTCTCTCCGTCCCGTCCCCAAACGGTGCCCAAGCTCTGCACCTCCTCCAACCGGAGTTCCTAGTTCAAGTTCCGCCGGGCGCTGCGATGTCATCGTCAATTTCCACCGGTATAGTGGAACAGGCCCCTATTCTTCTTCTATTCCTCTTGACTTGTACGTGCGCACCTCCATGCACCTCTAATTGTTTGATATCTGCAGCATGCGATCTTCCACGACGACTCCCAAACACCACCACCGCCCCAACTAGCTTCAGTCGATTTGCTGCAGCAAGTGGGCGAGATTAACAACGTCGAGGCCTCCATCATATTCACCACCGAACCTAGAACGCTAGTCGATTTTTTCAAGCCCAGCAACCACCTCAGCACCATCCCCGACATCACCGTCTACCAGCTGCGCCATCGACGGTAATACCTTTCTCTTGTTCGATCTTGGTAGACAGTTAGGTTCATAGCTGAACTAAATCGGTGTGCTACTGCATCTGCACTTAGTTCTACACTCTCAAGTAGCTGATGACGGTGTACTCAATTTTGAGTCGTATAACCATATGGGAGATATCAGACATATTATCTATATAATAATTTTGTTTAAAAAAAACTACATACTGTATAATTTACCTAATACGACATGAATCATTAAGACTTACCAAGATGTTATCTGAATCATGTTCGCTGGCATGGCCATCGTCTCCTAGTACTAGTTTGATCTTTCGTACATGGTGGTAAATTTGAGCTGAGCCAAACTAGCAAGTGACCCTAGTATTTAGATCAAGCAGTCCATGTTTATTAAGTTATTGAATCGGTATGGACGAATCAGAACTCACCACGTGGCCCAGAGTTTGTTTTAAAAGCAGAATTTGATCTATTAGATGATCAAACTTGTAAATTGTATAACTTTTAATCCACATGTCTAAATTTTATAAATTTTATATCAATGGAATCAGCAGAACAAGTACTTTCCAACCATGTGCTTTGTTTAGTAAATTGCTTCTGTTAAATTGTTTGTTTTTACAGAAACATGTGTAGGCACAATTTGGATATAAAATTTATTCTAGAAATATTTTTATGGTAAAATCTTTGGCAATTGGATTGTTTTGAACCTACTGACCATATAAAACAACTTGTGGAGTTAAAAGTGTATTTTGTGAAGTTAAATAATAAATCTTTGATTTAGAACTTTTCTAGTCAAATAAAAATATGGTTTATATGTTAAGAAAATGCTTTTGGAGAAAAATCTTTGGGAAATGATTTGAACTAAACTCTTTGACCCTAAACACAAAGTTTTATGATTTAAAAATATTTTTGGTGAACCCTATAAAAATTATTACTTTGCTAAAGGCATTTCCATCAACATAAAATATTGTTTTGGTATAAAAATAGTTTATAGGTAAAATATTTTACAAATGATTTTAATATTAAACCTTGACCACAAAACACTAACATTTTTGTTAAAAATATATTTAGTAAACACTATAAATATTCCTTGGATTTAAATCCTTTCTAGCAAAACAAAAATGATTTAAAGTGGCCATTTTTCACTAACTTAATATCAAATGGTTATACCACTTTTGTAAATGACCAATAAGTGTTTTAAAATGTTTATAACCTATTAGAAACCACTTTTCCAAAATAAATCAATCTTTGGCATGATTTCAGGCATAGCTTTGTTTTATTATTCTATGTGATGATTGCTTGAATGGTAGATTGAATATTTGCTTGCTCGATTGAATTATAGTGGAATTTGAAGAGTGTGACTATTACAAGATCAAGGAGTGAACTTATAAATCTCTACCAAAAGGGCAAGTGATGCTTCATACTTTTGTCCCATTATTTTCACTATGCATTAGTGATATTTCTAAGTAGGACTTGCATGGAATTTTTGCTAAGTATAAACTATGCCATGGGAAATCCTAGTTGATGAAACCTTAGTAGAATTTTCCTAAGTTAAGATTCCTACTACTATCATTCTTAGCTTAGCTAGTAGGAAACAAGGGTGGATTATATTCATGTTATGGAATATTTCTAAGTCAAAGACTTGTGTTTTGCTAAATAAAACAACTAAGTGAATGAATCACCTAGGTGGAAAGGGACTTCCTTGGTGGTTTTTGCTGGAGTGCTTACACAAGGCCCATTTCTATGGTTTACCTTGTGTATCTCACTTGTGGAATGCCACCCAGGAACAAAGAGATTTGAGATGTCAAATGTTGAGAAGCTTCAAGTGCAGCCACATGGCATTATGGGCTCTGCCTGGATCATATAGGTTGCAATAACTTAGCCAAATGGACAGTTGGTGGTAGGGATTGATAGGTTGGAGCGCATCCATTCTGGTCTAAGGGAAGGCTTCTGAAAGATCTTGTCTTGGTGAAACCAAGTCTTGTGGGGAAAGTGCACCACCTATGCAGAGTGTAAAATCTAAGTACTTAGCCATGTCCCTAGCAAAGGACAATTTGAGCATCAAGACATGGAAGCTATCAAGAATCTCCTCATCCCAATTTTCTAAGTTAAAACTTGTGGTTGAACAAGGGTGAAGGTTCACCAATTTCTATTGGTGGTTCCTTGGGTGTTTTTGACAAGCAAAAACTTAGTGTTTTCAAATGATAAGGAAAATCTATTTTGAGCAAAGCAAGCCTAAGCTCCACTTAGCCAAATGCATATAGATGATAGACTCCACTATACTACCATAGTATCACTTGTCAATACAATTCAAATGTATTGACCCTTGCGGTTGTAACTTATTATGTTGCAGGTTCGTTTGATATTAGTGAAGTGTGATGATTAGGATTACAAGTCTACAACCAACATGATTGCATGTGGCACTTTGAAGATGAAGGACTCCATGCTATAGATATTTCTACTGCATTGTAATGAGATAGCAAAATGAGCTACGTAAGATGTAATGAATTATTTTATTCCTGGTTATAAAGTTGTATTATGACCTTTGTTTCTAGATATTACATTTTAACTGTGGATGCTAGCTATTGATCCAGGGACTAGCATTATAAACACAGGGATCTCTACCTTATTAAAGTTTGGGACCTCTACAGATGGTATCAGAGCACTGTGTTGCCTGTAGGATTGTAACCCTAGGATTGGACAAAAGGCCTTAGAAAAATAGGAGTTGTATTTGTTCAAAACTTATTTACAAACAGTCTTGTAAACTCTTTCCTCAACCTTTTTGGTTTTAATTCTACATCTCTTCCTTTTCAAACTTAATGGACAAGGACCTAACCCATGAGAAAATACCTCAACATGAGCAAAGGACTTCAACTTCATCAACTCAAATGACTTCAACTTCAACATCATCAAGGACTTCAACTTTATTTTTCAGCAAGGACTTCAACTTGGATATCATCAAGGACTACAAGTGAGACCAGAAATATTACTCAAGACTTGAAGACTAAGGAAACACAACTTAGAAGGAACCATCAACACCTTTGAAGTTGTGACCAAGACACAAAATTTTCCCAAGGAAACCATGATCTTGTTCAAGAAGACACAACTAAGTAGAATGGAATGATCTCAAGTAAACCATATAGTTGGACCACCATATTTAGTTTAAATCAAACCACCAACTTGTGTGGTGTAGCAAAAATATTTTGTTGCCTAAAAATGTGCTTGAAACTTGTTGTTTGAGTGGAATGTTTGTTTGTGATTGCTTGCACATTTCTTGTGTAAATTGTGATGTGTGTGATTAGATTTCTTTCTTAGGAATCTTTTGCCTATTCCAATCCCAGTCCAACCCAAACAGATGACTTCCCCAAGAGACTCCAACGTCAAGAATGGTAACAACAACAACCAAGAGATGCTTATGAGAGAATAGCTACTAGTAAACCAAACCCATTTGAATCAGATGATAACTCAGTTTTTAGCCAACAACAATGAGTTAGACCCAACCTTGCAAAAGCTTTTGGAAAATCAATCTCAATTATTGCATGGGATGACCACTCACATGATTAACATGGGAGATAACCTTTCCCAAGGAGTTTGTGACAACAATGAAGTCAAGGATGATATTATAGAAGGAACTCAAGCTTGCAATTTTTGTGGAGACATGGAACACACTTCCAAATAGCATGAAGATCAATGCCCTAATTGTGAAGAGAAATATCCAACTAATCAATGCCCCACATCTCAAGCTATATGCTTCCTATGTGAAGGAAATAATCATGTCCCTATCCAATGCCCCATCTATTCCATAGTTCAACAAAGGAAACAAGGTGGAGTGCATCAAGAGTTTGTGAACCCCCATGAGGAAACAACTTCTACCAAGAAGGATGAAGACAAAGGAAAATATCAGCTTGCACCTCCATGCACTATGACTCACATTGATGGACAAAAGAAAAAACATATGTATTATCCAAGGTAACGATTAAGGAAACCAGGAGACTTTCCCACCTTTGAGGTGAGATATGAAGAGCATGAACTAGAAGAACTCCTAGCTTTGGAGAACCCAAGAAGAAGAAGAAGAACCAAGGAAACAAACAAGAAGCAATGATCCCAAAGAAGAAATATAAGGAAATTAGCCAAGTGTGGTGCAACAACTGCAAAGAGCTAGGCCATTATGTATCAACTTGTCCATAGAAGATACGTGAAGAACTCAACCTTGTCACATGTTACAATTGTGGTGATCAAGGACATTATGCAAGCAATTGTCCAGAAAAGATGAAGTTCAAGACAAACAAGCCTATGAAAGATCTCAGCCTTGTCACATGTTTCAAGTGTGGAAACAAAGGACACTATGCAGATGTCTGCCTATTGAAGTTTCATCAGGATTCCAAGCAAGCCAAGATGTAATCTAGTTGAAAACCTTTTTAAGGGTGGTAGTATCCTAGTTGCTTTGAGCCAACTTGTAACCCCTAGCCTTCCCAAATCTCGGGACGAGATTTCTTTTAAGGGTTGTAGCCTGTAACATCCCAAAATTTTCCAAACTTTGGAATGTTAAAATAAAATAAGTAATTGAATGCATTGTTTGTCTTGCTTGGAAATTCTCAAGGAAAAGAAACTTTTGATGATGTATTTTGAATTTTCTCAACCTTGATTTAAAATATTTCCATATGAGTGGATTAACATGATTACCCAAAACTATAATCTTCATTTAGGAAACTTCATACAAATCCAACTCGTTTGCATTTGATTTGTTTCCAATCATTTGACTTGAGTGACATTTAAAATATTTGTCCAAACCAACTAGAGAGGGAAATAATATGACATTTACAAAATATATAGAAGGTTTGGAAAATATTTCATTTGGATGTTATATGACTTCATTGCAATTTAAATTTTTGATATATCTTATCTCAGTTCCAAACGAAAGCAAAATAAAATGAGAAGAGGATAACATGACATCCTCAAATATTGTGTTGGAAATGATTTAAATATATCACCTACATGTTTGTTTTGTAGATAATGAAACTGAATTGGCTGGAAGTTATATCTCCCATGGATTATATAAGTATTTTGTCTTATTAGAAATTTTAGAGAAGATATGGCAATTATATACACTATAATACCTTTCTTCGTAGTGGATATAAAAGGAGAAGCCATTTATAAATTCATAAAAATGTAGTAGGCCAATGCCTCTCACATTCATGGACCCATGGTCATTTCTCTCTCTATATTTTTTTTCACTCCTTCTATTTCCTGGGCTGAATGTTTGGGCCCAACTAAAGGACATGACCGAGTCAAGATTTGGTTGTTCATCTTCTTCCGGAAGCACCTACAAAACTGCAGTTACAGTATCTATGGCACTCATCTTTTCCCCTCTAAAATTAGAACATTAGGGAACTCGAAACTGATTACTATAAAAACAGAATTGATTCCTCACTCAACCATGGTTCCATTCTGGGCATTAAAACCAAACTTCATTGCACCTTAAATCGACATAAATCGGAACCAAAACGACCGTGAACTCCCCTTTTATCACCCCGTCACCTGATCATTCGCCTCCCTGTTTATACAACGCTAGAATTTTCTCTACGTCCCGTCCCCAAACGGTGCCCAAGCTCTGCACCTCCTCCAACCAGAGTTCCTAGTTCAAGTTTAGCCGGGCGCCGCGACGTCATCGTCAATTTCCACCGGTATAGTGGGACAGGCCCCTATTCTTCTTCTATTCCTCTTGACTTGTACGTGCGCACCTCCATGCACCTCTAATTGTTTGATATCTGCAGCATGCGATCTTCCACGACGACTCCCAAACACCACCATCGCCCCAACTAGCTTCAGCCGATTTGCTGCAACAAGTGGGCGAAATTAACAACGTCGAGGCCTCCATCGTATTCACCACCGAACCTAGAACGCTGGTCGATTTTTTTCAAGCCCAGCAACCACCACAGCACCGTCCCCGACATCACCGTCTACCAGCTGCGCCATCGACGGTAATACCTTGCTCTTGTTTGATCTTGGTAGACAGTTAGGTTCATAGTTGAACCAAACCGGTGTGCTACTGCATCTGCACTTAGTCCTACACTCTCAAGTAGCTGATGACGGTGTACTCAATTTTGAGTCGTATAACCATATGGGAGATATCAGACATATTATCTATATAATAATTTTGTTTTTAAGAAAAGCTACATACTGTATAATTTACCTAATACGACATGAATCATTAAGACTTACCAAGATGTTATCTGAATCATGTTCGCTGGCATGGCCATCGTCTCCTAGTACTAGTTTGATCTCTCGTACATGGTGGTAAATTTGAGCTGAGCCAAACCAGCAAGCGACCCTAGTATTTAGATCAAGCAGTCCCTGTTTATTAAGTCATCGAATTGGTATGGGCGACTCAGAACTCACCACGTGGCCCAGAGTTTGTTTTAAAAGCAGAATTTGATCTATTAGATGATCAAACTTGTAAATTGCATAACTTTTAATCCACACATAAAAAATTTATAAATTTTATATCAATGGAATCAGCAGAACAAGTACTTTCCAACCATGTGCTTTGTTTAGTAAATTGCTTCGGTTAAATTGTTTGTTTTTACATAAACATGTGTAGGCACAATTTGGATATAAAATTTATTCTAGAAATATTTTTATGGTAAATCTTTGGCAATTGGATTTTTTGAACCTACTAAACATATAAAACAACTTGTGGAGTTAAAAGTGTATTTTGTGAAGTTAAATAATAAATCTTTGATTTAGAACTTTTCTAGTCAAATAAAAATATGGTTTATATGTTAAGAAAATGCTTTTGGAGAAAAACCTTTGGGAAATGATTTGAATTAAACTCTCTGACCCTAAACACAAAGTTTTATGATTTAAAAATATATTTGGTGAACCCTATAAGAATTATTACTTTGCTAAAGGCATTTCCAACAACATAAAATATTGTTTTGGTATAAAAATAGTTTAAGGTAAAACCTTTTGCAAATGATTTTAATATTGAACACTTGACCACAAAACACGAACATTTGTGTTAAAACTATATTTGGTAAACACTATAAATATTCCTTGGATTTAAATCCTTTCTAGCAAAACAAAAATGATTTAAAGTGGACATTTTTAATAACTTAATATCAAATGGTTATACCACTTTTGTAAATGACCAATAAGTGTTTTAAAATGTTTATAACCTATTAGAAACCACTTTTCCTAAATAAAAAAATCTTTGGCATGCTTGCAGGCATAGCTTTGTTTTATTATTCTATGTGATGATTGCTTGAATGGTAGATTGAATATTTGCTTGCTCGATTGAATTGTACTGGAATTTGAAGATTGTGACTATTACAAGATCAAGAAGTGAACTTATAAGTCTCTACCAAAAGGTCAAGTGATGCTTCATACTTTTGTCCCATTATTTTCACTATGCATTAGTGATATTTCTAAGTAGGACTTGCATGGAATTTTTGCTAAGTATAAACTATGCCATGGGAAATCCTAGTAGATGAAACCTTAGTAGAATTTTCCTAATTTAAGATTCCTCCTACTATCATGCTTAGCTTAGCTTAGCTAGTAGAAAACAAGGGTGGATTATATTCATGCTATGGAATATTTCTAAGTCAAGGACTTGTGTTTTGCTTAATAAAACAACTAAGTGAATGAATCACCTGGGTGGGAAGGGACTTGCTTGGTGGTTTTTGGTGGAGTGGTTACACAAGGCCCATTTCTATGGTTTACCTTGTGTATCTCACTTGTGGAATGCCACCCAGGAACAAATAGATTTGAGATGTCAAATGTTGAGAAGCTTCAAGTGCAGCCACATGGCATTATGGGCTCTGCCTGGATCATATAGGTTGCAATAACTTAGCCAAATGGACAGTTGGTGGTAGGGGATTGATAGGTTGGAGCGCGTCCATTCTGGTCTAAGGGAAGGCTTCTGAAAGGTCTTGTCTTGGTGAAACAAAATGTTGTGGGGAAAGTGCACCACCTCTGCAGAGTGTAAAATCTAAGTACTTAGCCATGTCCCTGGAAAAGGACAATTTGAGCATCAAGACATGGAAGCTATCAAGAATCTCTTCATCCCAATTTTCTAAGTTAAAACTTGTGGTTGAACAAGGGTGAAGTTTCACCAATTTCTATTGGTGGTTCCTTGGGTGTTTTTGACAAGCAAAAACTTAGTGTTTTCAAATGATAAGGAAAATCTATTTTGAGCAAAGCAAGCCTAAGCTCCACTTAACCAAATGCATATAGATGATAGACTCCACTATACTACCATAGTATCACTTGCCAATACAATTCAAATGTATTGACCCTTGCGGTTGTAACTTATTATGTTGTAGGTTCGTTTGATATTAGTGAAGTGTGATGATTAGGATTACAAGTCTACAACCAACATGATTGCCTGTGGCACTTTGAAGATGAATGACTCCATGCTATAGATATTGCTGCTGCATTGTAATGAGATAGCAAAATGAGCTATGTAAGATGTAATGAATTATTTTATTCCTGGTTATAAAGTTGTATTATGACCTTTGTTTCTAGATATTACATTTTAACAGTGGATGCTAGCTATTGATCTAGGGACTAGCATTGTAAACACAGGGATCTCTACCTTATTAAAGGTTGGGACCTCTACAATGAGATACCTTTCATAGTTGAAGATTTTGCAAGTATGGATGTTAATGCTTCTTCATTTGAAAATACTTGATTCTTCTTGCTTCTTGTGCCTAACTTAAAGGCGTTAAAGAAAAGTACTTGTTGAGAGATAACCAGAGAGTTTCCTTGAGTCTTGGAAGTTATTACTTCAGTAATGACCTCTTATTATCCATTTTGTTTGCTTTTTGTGCCAAGAATGACCTCTAATGAGAGGGAAGTAAGATATGGGGAGTTGTTGTCCCGAAACAGATTTCTGTCCTCCACCAAAAACATTCGTGAGGAGGATCTGTAACTCAGATTGAGCTAAAAATTTACGAATAAATCCCCCAAAATATTAACTAACTTTCGTTAGTTCAACACTTTTTTATTTGAGCAACTGAAGATGTTCGAGAAAATCGGTTTCTACCTACTGGTCTGTTTTGATAGATTTCTGCCATCATTTGCATTTGCTTCTTATTGATTCCTTTTTGAGTCCTCTTTAGATGAATTTAGCTTTTTCAAGGAGTTACTACAGTAGCTTGTGTTTTTAGTGAAAAGCCTTGCTGTTCCAAAACTTTGCTAGAGGTCTAATATCTTTTGAATACACTAATATTGCTAATAAATATTGTGTGAAGTTTTGTATGAAGGAAAAATTTCAGGTGTAAAGAGAGAATGATGCAATGAGATGAAGAATAGACAAAAGCTCAAGCTTGGGGATGCCACCATGGTGTCACCCCAAGAAATATCCAAGAGGTACGAGCGTCAAATCTTGGGGATGCCCAAGGCATCCCCTTCTTCATCAATAAAAAGCTCAGGTCTACCTAGACACTTCGTTTTTATTGTTTTATGCACAGTTGTGTTGTTCTTGGAGCGTCTTATTTTTCATTTGCTTTGCTTAGTTTGTTTAGTTTTCTTGAGTAGTTTGGACCCCCGTTCTCGTTGTGTTGTTTTCCAAATAAGTTGCTTGGTGTTGGAAAGGAGTAGTAAGTTCTTGCTTGAAGTGCAAGAGGAGCTTGCATTGACTGTGACTTAGACTTTAGCATGACATGCTAGGTGTTGTTTTGGCAGTATGCTTAGTTATTATTGTTGTAGCATGTCTTGTTCCAAACAATTGGATTGCTTAGTGTGCCTTGAAGAAATTATGCGTTCTTTTAGCATGCAAAAGCATAGTATTGTGGTATTATCCTTTGATGCTTTGCTTGGGTTGACTTGGCACATGCTCACACCATGTTATGACTATGACAAGTCACCATTAGCCTCTATGATCATTTAGTCCTTGACTTCTAGTACCACTCTTTGCTTTGATTAGTATGCTTTGTTGCACTGCATGATTATGGCCATTACTGCTCTCTTAGTTGGTTGCTCCCAGTCTTTTGCTAGCCTCCACTTGTATGAGTAAGCTCTACTCGTGCCTCCAACTCCCAAGAAAACAAGTTATTTCAAAGTGTCCACTATAAACTCCTATGCATGGTTTGTTACACCATTCCAAGTATATTGTTGTTTTCAGCTACCTTCCAATTTAAAACTATTTTGTTATGTGAAAACTTAGTGATTAAAGCCCTCACGAACTTGATGGCACACTTTATTCTTTGCCCCTAATAAACTTGAACCATTGTGACAACTTTGTTGTATATGCTTGCACTTATAAGTTGGAATTAGTAGAACCGTGTTGTCACGGGGAACGTTTTCAACATTGCACTTGTACTTTGTACTTAGTTGATATCTGTAGAGGTCCCAACCTAATAAGGTAGAGATACATGTGTTTACAATGCTAGTCCCTGGATCAATAGCTAGCATCCACAGTTTAAGATGTACTATCAAGAAACAAAGGTCATAGTACAACTTTATAACCAGGAATAAAATAATTCATTACATCTTACATAGCTCATTTGGCTATCTCATTACAATGCAGCAGAAATAACTATATAGCATGGAGTGCTTCATCTTCAAAGTGCCACATGCAATCATGTTGGTTGTAGACTTGTAATCCTATTCAACACACTTTGCTAACATCAAACAAACCTGCAACATAATAAGTTACAGCCACAAGGGTCAATACATTTGAATTGTATTGGCGAGTGATACTATGGTAGAATAGTGGTATCTATCATCTATATGCATTTGTCTAAGTGGAGCTTAGGCTTGCTTTGTTCAAAATAGATTTCCCTTATAAGTTGAAAACACTAAGTTTTTGTTTGTCAAAATAACCCAAGGCATCTACCAGTGAAAATTTGTGATCCTTTAACCCTTGTTCAACCACAAGCTTTTAACTTAGAAATTGGGATGAGGAGATCCTTGATAGCTTCCATGTCTTGATGCTCAAATTTTCCATTGCCGGGGACACGGCTAGGTACTTAGATTTTACTCTCTCAAGAGGTGGTGCACTTTCCCCACAAGACTCGACATGCATCGAGACAAGATCTTTCAGAAGCCTTACCTTAGACCAAAATGGACGCGTTCCAAACCTATCAGCCCTACCACCAACTGTCCATTTGGCTAAGTTATTGCAACCTATATGATCCAGGCAGAGCCCATATTGCCATGTGGCTGCACTAGAAGCTTCTCAACATTTGACATCTCAAATCTCTTTATTCCTGGGTGGCATTCCACAAGTGAGATACACATGGTAGGCCATGAAAACGGGCCCTGGTAACCACTCAACAAAAATCCATCCAAGAAATTACCATTCCACCCAAGTGATTCATTCACATAGTTGTTTTATTCAACAAAACACAAGTCATGTACTTAGAAATATTTCATAGCATGAATATAATCCACCCATGTTTTATACTAGCTAGGCTAAGCATAATAGTAGCAAGAATCTTAACTTAGGGAAAACTCTACTAAGGCATCATCTATTAGGATTTCCCATGGCATAGCATACTTAGTAAAAATTCCATGCAAGTCCGACTCAAGACATCACTAATGCATAGTGAAAATAATAGGACAAAATGTATGAAGCACCACTTGCATTTTTGGTAGAGAAATTAAGTTCACTCCTTGATCTTGCAATTGTCACACTCTTCAAAGTTCACTACAATTCAATCAAAGCACAAATTCAACCTAGCATTCAAAGAATTCACCACATAAAATAAAGAAAACAAAACAATGCATGCAAGCATGAAAAAGATTGTTTTATTGGAAAAGTGGTTTCTACTAAGGCTATAAACATTTTAAAACACCTATTGGTCATTTATAAAAGTGGCAAGACCATTTTAAATCAAGTTAGTGGAAATGGGCCATTTAAATCATTTTTTGTTTTGCTAGAAATGATTTAAATCAAAGTAATATTTTGTAGTGTTAGCCAAATATATTTTTTAAACACAAATGTTAGTTTTTATGGTCAAAGTGTTTAAAACAAATCCATTTTCAAAAAGGTTTCACTCAAAAATCATTTTTAAATCAAGCACCATTTTTATTTTACTAGAAAAGCTTTTTATTGAAAGGAATAATTCCTTAGTGTCACAAAATATATTTTAAAATCCAAAAGTTGGTTTTTATGGTCAGTAGGTTCAAAACAAACCATTTGCAAAAGATTTTACCCTAAAAACATTTTTAGAATAAATTTTATACACAAAATAAGCCTAGAAGTGTTTCTGCAAAAACACCCTATTTTCCAAAGGCAAAATGCTAAAATAAGGGCATGGTTGCAAAGGTTTCATTTTTTGATTCCACTGATATAAATTTGCAAATTTTGGATGTGTAGATCTAAAGTTATGGATTTTTCAAATCTAAACATCTAATAGAAATGTTTCTGTTTTTAAAACAGAGTCTGTGCCACGCGTCATGTTTTCATTCGCTGGTACCGGTTCGGCAGGATCACGCTCTATGGACCGCAGGATCTTATTTGAATCGCATGGTACAGATGCAAAGTTACCCCTTTGTTAGGTAAATCTATCACGTACACAAGATCAAAATCTAACGGCTCAGACTGACTTGACCAAGGACTGGCGGTGCTCGACGAAGGCACACGGCGGCGACGCTCTGTCAGCGACGTCCCGACAATTATAGGAAATGAGAAAGAGGGGGAAGGGTATCACCGTGTTCGCCGTGACGTGGGGGTGCTCGACGTGCTTGTTGTAGACGAAGGGGCGCTCGGAGGTGTTGGTGATTGCTCGCCGGAGTTTGTGTCCGCGTCGGGTGAGGACGGTCGTTAACGGAGGCGACGATATAGGGCATGCTAAGACAAAACAAGGGTGCCATTAGACATAGGTGAGAGAGGCGAGCACATGAGTGTCATCGAGGGGGAAGGGGCGGTCAGGAAGTACTGAGGGAGGTAGCCGGAGTTGGAGCGTTTCACGGTGGCGCTCAGACTTGGTCGCTGCATGAGGCACGCAGCGCATGAGAGGGGGGGGGCAGTGTTTGTTCCTTGGTGAATACACTCATGGAGTACAGGGACAAGGGGAGGTGAGGGATGGCCTGAATCGGCGGAGAAGTTTCGCTGGAGACAGTGCGGTTAGAGGATGAATTGGGGTAGCGTGGGGGTTGAGAGGTGTGGGCGAGTGAGGGGAATGAGAGAGGGGACGTGGGCGGTTAAGTACGCATGGTCACGGGGAGAAATGATGGCGTCATTGATGCGAATTGATGCAGAGAAATCAGCGGCAGAAACGGCCGAGGATTTGGGGGAGAATGGGTCGCGGGGTTGAAGACGATGAGCTAGCGGTGGGACCGGTTGGTCAGCGGGGTGAGGGGTTGCACGTGGGGTCACGGAGTCAGTTGCTGTGCGGGTTAGTTTGCACGTGAGAAAATGTTTCGCGAGGGGGTGAGAGAGGTGGGCTGGTAATGGGCTTGCTGGCCTGGTTAGTTGGGTAGGTTAGTGGGTCGTCTGTTTTCTATTTTTTTTCCTTCTGTTTCCTTTTTCTTTTTTCTATTTCTGATTTCTCTTTTGGTTTTATTCAAATGCTTTCAAACTCATATTTGATTTCAAACTTTTCCCAACTTTTAGTATGTTTTATTACTGTTCATTAATGTATTTTAAAATCCATTTTATAATATTTTCTTATATTTCCTTAGGGTTTATTATTTATTTTTAAAAGACATTTTGCCTTTCTTTAAATAAGATTTTAATTATGGTTCCAATACATATTATTCTTTTTAATTATTATTTTATTCTTGTTAAGTTAATTGGATAAATTTTAATCCACTTTGGCAAATTCCAATTTATTATTTTCTCATGATTTATTTAATCATTTACATTAGGGATTTTGTGTCCATTTAAATATAATTAGAATATGGTTTAATCCCATATACTTTGATTTGAATATTCTTTATCCCTTTATTTTATTTCGATTATCTTTATTACATTTGCTTCTGGATTTAATTCAAGTTTTAAATTGTCTTCTAAATAATTTTCTTGGAATTTATTATTTAGTTTAGGCAATTTGTCTTTATTTAAATAAAATTGGATATTGTTCAATCCTTATGATTTTATTTAAATAATCATTTCCTCCTTTTTATTATTCAATAATCTTTCATTTTATTTGTTTATGGATTTGGCCATGATTTAATTTGGCTTTTAAATATTCCTTATTTATTTCTTTCTTTCTTTATCTCATAAAATCCATATCTTTTTATTTATAGATCCAAAATTAGTGATTCCAATTTGTATAATTTTATTTAATATTTTTTTACCTTTTCAAATCCCTTTAGGATTTATTTTGCTCAAGATTTGGTATGGATTTTAGTTAAGAGCTTTATTAGCTTTGGAAATTATTTCCTTTTATCTGATTAAATTCATAAGTTTTTATCCATGGCTCCAAATTGAATGAAACCAATTTCTAAGGTTTTATAAAAAATTTGTTTATCATTTTTGATCATCTATAAATGTTTGTTGATAGATTTTTAAATGGATCAAATCCATAGTCTTAGAGAGATCTTGAAAATGATTTCTTTTATTAGAGTTTAAGGGTTTTGGTTTAACTTTTCCAAATTTTTAAATTTCAAGATACATTCATTGATGAATGCATTTCACTTGATTGAAATTTGTTGGATTACATTTTATTCAAATTTGTTCAATAAGGGTTTTGATGTTTCCATTTAGAATCAAAAAGTTTCTTTTCACCCTAAATTTCAACAATTATTTATTTTGTTTATTTATTTTTTCACATTTCAAAATTTGGAAAATTTTGGGATGTGACAATATCATGTTCTTTTGTCTATGGATGTCACCGGTGTGAAATAAAGAGGGAACTTGTAAGTCCATGGAGTTTGTATCTTGTGTTAGAGAAACGCCTGGGCCGCTAGCCTAATCAGGGTGGAAACTTGAAGCATCACCATAATGAGCTATCTATGAAGCATCCTCAATAAAAAGCTATGCATATGGTAAATAAAAAGATTGTTGAGATGTTCATTGTCTGCTTGCCTTGTCATTTTGGTTATGGGAAAGCTCCTGTACCATGTGCAAGGCGTACCCCGTTGGCGGTTCTCAATGATATGCAAATACTAATAATCACAAGAACTTACCTAGACCCAAAGTTGAGTATGCATGAGGTGTGGCCCTCGTATTTAAGGGACTTGAGATTTCCAACTTATACTTCGTCAAGCATATACTCCAGATTTGCCACTTTTAACCTTAACCACTTCAAGATGCTTATGATAGGGGCAATGAGGGATGAAATGCTAACAAGTACCATAATTTTTGGAAGCTCTTTTTGAAATTTGTAATCCCTGCTTCCTTTACAAAAAGGCATTTCTTCCACCACTATTGAGTCTCCGCCTTCTACATATAGGCACTAGAGAGCATAGTTGTCATTCTGTGTGCAGTGTTCCAAAGCTTATTAATTGATGCATATTGTGTTATTACTTGATCTTGTGCTATTTGTTTCTAGTCACCCTTGTGAACTTTGCAGGTGTCCTATACATTATATTGCTACTCTATGAGGGACAAGCTGATTGCCACTATGCTATGTTTTCTGCATGTGAAACAAACAAACGTTTTCCAATGCATACTATTCATGATCTTTGTTTGTAGCTTGCCATGTTACATGCTTTACTTGTCCACACTTTGAGGTGCTTTTTACATGTTTTCTGGTACTAACCTATTAACAAGTTGCAACAGTGCCAGATTCTTGTTTTCTGCTGTTTTTGGTTTCAAAAGTTAGTAAAGAAATATTATCGGAATTGTACGGGACAAACGTCAAAGTCAATTACTTTCCGTGGGGAACAAGAAGTCCAGAGGGGAGCCGGAGGGGCCAGCCAGGTGGGCCAGACCCACCCCAGGCGCGGGTGGGCCCTGCACTGCGTCTGGCTAGGGTTTGGCCACCCTTACCGCCACCTCGGCCTCCCCCGATGCAGAAACCCTGAGTACCCGATCAAATATCCATAAACCGTTTGCAGCCGCCACCACCATCGCCCCTAGATCGGGGGATCTGAAGTTCTTCCCGGCACCCTGCCAGAGGGGAGATCATCCCGGAGGCCTTCTCTCCGTATGATGCGTGAGTAGTTCCACCTTGGACTATGGGTTCATGTAGTAGCTAGATGGTTGTATCTCCTCCTTTGTGCTTTCATGTATAGATCTTGTGAGATCCGTTCATGATCAAGATCTAATCTATTTGTAATCATGCATGTTGTCTTTGCAGGGATTCGATGGATATTGAGATTATTATGTTGGTTTGATTAATGGTTTTGTATTTATGATTCTATCATGTGTATGTTGTTTGTGATCTTGCATGCTCTCTGTTGTTAGTAGATATCTTGGCCAAGTAGTTGCTAGTGACTCCAAGAGGGGGTATTTATGCTCTATAGTGGGTTCATGCCTCTAGTTTCTAAGGGAAGTGATATAAATATCTTCGGTTGTAGATGTGTTGTTTCCACTAGGGAGAAAACAATGGTCTCTTGTTCATGGAACAAGTGGACTGTTTACCTTACACACTTTGCTTAAAGCAGTTGTCTATTGCTTGCAACTTAATACTGGAGGGAGTTCGGATGATAACCTGAAGGTGGACTTCTAGTCATAGATGCAGTTGGATGGCAATCTATGTATCTTGTTGTATTGCCCAATCGAATCTCATAGGATCTTTCTGACTAGTAATTTCATTGTTATGCCTTGCTCGGTTCCTGTCAATTGCTCTGCTGTAATTTGTTTACCCTTTCATTCCATGTCGTTTATCTAAGGAGAGCACCTCTAGTGAACTATGGACCCCGGTCCAATCTTTACCATTGATTCATCTTCCAGTGTTACATGTTTACTTGCTGCAAACCATTACCTTCCACACCATACGTTTAATCCTTTGTTACAGCAAATCGGTGAGCTTGACAACCTCACTAATTCGTTGGGACAAAGTCTTGAGTTTGTGTTGTGCAGGTCTCCGTGTTGCTTGCAACACCTGTGTGACGTTTCCTTCCTCCTACTGGTTCGATAACCTCGGTTTCTTACTGAGGGAAAACTTGCTATTGTGCTCTTCATACCTTGCTCTTGGGGTTTCCAACGAAGCGCTCCTACACCAACTCAGTGTTGCATCATAATGCTAAAAAGAAACTTATGAGGAGTATTAATGATGTTCTTATTATGGTTAACAATGCCTTTGTACCTATTGATTTCTATGTTTTGGATGTTGAATGCAATGCTTCTTGTCCTATTACTTTGGGAACACCTTTTCTTAGAACTGTTGGTGCCATTATTGATATGAAGGAAGACACCGTTAAATATCAATTCCCGTTCAAGAAATGTATAGAACACTTCCCTATAAGGAGAGAAAATCTACATTTTGCTCCTCCTATTAAAGCAAAATTTGGTGTTAATGCTTCTTCATTTGAAAATACTTGATTCTTGCTTCATGTGCCTAACTTAAAGGCGTTAAAGAAAAGTACTCATTTGTGAGATAACCCAAATTTCGTTAGGATTTTATTTTGTTGAGTCTTGGAAGTTATTACTTCTTTAATAACCTCTCCTTATACTTTTTTTGTGGTTTTTGTTCCAAGAATGACCTCTAATGAGAGAGAAGTAAGATTTGCGGAAGTTGCTGTCCCGAAACAGATTTTTGTGCTTCACTGTAAAAATTAGTGAAAAATCCCTGTATGTCGTATTGAGCTATAATTTTCTGAGTATATGACCCAGGTTGTTATATAACTTTCATTAGTTCAACACTTTTAGATTTGATTAACATAAGGTCTTCGAAAAAATCGGTTTTTACATGTTGGTCTGTTTTGACAGATTTCTTTTTGAGTTCTTCTTGATCACTTGAGCTTTTTAAAGGAATTGATACAATATCTTTTGTTTTAATGAAAGTTTTACTTGTGTTGAAACTAAACCCAAAGGCCTGTTATCTTGAATACACTAATGTTGCTAATGAAGATTGTGTGAAGTTTTGTATGAAGGAAATTTTCAAGTGTAGGGGAAGAATGATGTGATGAGATGAAGAATGGACACAAGATCAAGCTTGGGGATGCCACCTCGTGTCACCCCAAGAAATATTCAAGAGGTACAAGCGTCAAAGCTTGGGGATGCCTTCGGCATCCCCTTCTTCATCAAGAAAAATCTCAGGTCTCTTTCTAGACACTTTGTTTTTATTGTTTCATGCACTTTTGTGTTGTTCTTGGAGCGTCTTAGTTTTCGTTTTTAGTTTTATTTATTTGGTTTGCTGAATAAATTAGTTGGACCCCGCATTCGCTCTTTTGTTTCAAATAAGTTGATTGCTGTTGGAAAAGAGTAGAGAGTTTCATGCTTATAGTGGTATAAAAGGGAGCTTGTTTGACCATGGCTTAGACTTTATCATGTAATGCTAGATGTTACTTTGACCTTATGCTTAGTGATTATTGCGGTAGCATGACTTGTTCCAAACAATTGAGATTGCTTAATGTGCCTTGAAAGAATCATGCGTTGTTTTAGCATACAAAAGCATAATATTATGGTATTTTCCTTTGATGTTTTGTTTGGGTTGACTTGGCGCATGCTTACACCTTGTTATGACTATGAACCAGCCACCTTAGACTCTATGATCATTTATTTTTTGACTTGTGATAGCACTTTATGCTTTAATTGATAATGTTTTATCGCTATGCATGATTATGGCCATTATTGCTCTCTTACTTGGTCGCTCCCAGTCTTTTGCTAGCCTACACTTGTATTGAGTAAGCTCTACTCATGCATCCAACTCCCAAGAAACCAAGTTATTCCAAAGAGTCCACTATAAATTCCTATGCATGGTGTGTTACACCATTCCAAGTATATTCATGTTTTATCTATCTTCCAAATTAAACTTGTTATGAGAAAATTAGTGATTAAAGCTCTCACAAACTTGATGGCACACTTTACTTTCTTGCACCTAATAAGCTTGAACCATTGTGTCATCTATGTTGTATATGCTTGCACTTATAAATTGGGAATTAGCAGAACCATGCTATCATGGAAACGCTTTCAACACCTGTACATATTACCTAGTTGTTATCATGATCTTTTGTTTATGGATGTCGGTGGTGTGGAATAAAAGGAGACCTGTAAGTTCATGGAGTATTATATATGTGTTAGAGAAACGCCTTGGCGGCTAGACTAATCATGGTGGAAACTTGTAGCATAACCATAGTGACCAATCTGTGAAGCATCCTCAATAAAAACCTATGCAAATAGCAAATAAAAAGATCGCTGGGATGCTCATTGTCTGTTCCCTTGTCATTTTGATATGGGATAGCTCCTATGTCATGGGGCAAGGGTGATGACCCACAAGTGTAGGGGATCGCAGCAGTCTTCGCGGGTAGTATTACCCAATTTATTGATTTGACACAAGGGGAGCCAAAGAATACTTGCAATCCTTAATAACTGAGTTGTCAATTTAGCTGCACCTAGAAATAGTTCTTGCTCACAGAAGTTTATTAGTAGCAACAGTTTGTAGTAGCAACAACAGCGAGAAAAAGGAGCAATAATGTAACAAATGATGAGGGATTCGAGTGCGGTAGGCATAGGGATGGATGCACGGGCGTTGCATGGACAAGTATAAACATGTAACTTCAAGATCTAGGGCATTGCAGATAAATAATAACAAGCATCCAAGTACTAAACAATCCTAGGCATATGCTCCAAATATAGTCATACGTGCTCGCAATGAGAACTTGCACATCTTCTGTCCAGCCAGCCCGTGGCAGCGGGGCCTCTAGGGAACTACTAGCAATTAAAGTGCTCCTTTTAATAGAGCACGAGAGCAAAGCATTAACACTCCATGAACACATGTGATCCTCACACCATAGCCATCCCCTCTGGTTGTCCCAGTTATTGTCACTTTGGGACCTTTGGATCCGGACAATGATATGTGTACACAACTTGCAGATAAGATCACAAACAATACTATCATAATGATTCAATAATAAGTTCAAATCTGAGATCATGGCACTCGGGCCCTAGTAACAAGCATTAAGCACAACAAGTAGCAACAAAGTCAAATAGCACTAATAGAGATACTAGGCACTATACCCTAATAGATCTTATTCGATTACATGATAGAACTCATCCAATCCCTACCATCCCCAAGCCTACAGCGAGGGATTACTCACTCATGGATGAGGGAAACACTGATGGTTGATGGAGAGGCGTTGGTGATGACGATGGCTTTGATCCTCTCCAAATTCCCCGTCCCGGCAGGGTGCCAGAACGGAGTTTCTGGATCAGAATCTTGGTTTCTGGTGGTGACGGTGTAGTGGAACTCTTTCTAGAAAACTATCGACCCCCCCCTCGGTTTTTAGGTCGAGAGGCAACTTATAGGCGCAGAGGGAGGCCGAGGGGGTGCCTGAGGTGGCTGCACCCCCTAGGCGTGGCCAGAGGTGGGATCGCGCCTGGCAGGGGTGTGGGCCCCCAGACCCCTTCTCCGTCTTGTCTTCTGGCTCCATGGGTCTTTTGGTGAAATATAATTTTTTGGGCATATTTTCCGGATTTTTCCAGATAGTTGATTTTCTGCACAAAAACAAGACAGCAAGGTAATTCTGCTGAAAACAGCGTTAGTCCGTGTTAGTTGTATCCAAATCACACAAGTTTAGAGGAGAAACAATAGCAAAATTGTTCGGGAAAGTAGATACATTTTGGATGTATCAACCCCCCCCCCCCCCCAAGCTTAGCTTATTGCTTGTCCTCAAGTAATTTATTTGAAAACTGAGTGCGATAAAAGAACTTTCATGAACACATTTGCTTCATATGATGTATATATTCTCAGCACAGGAGTAGATGCTTAAACCATTCATAATAATAAGTATGCAACTAAGTCTACTCAATAGTCATTGCAAGCTATGAAGAGAAACCAACTCAATAATAATAAGCAGCATGAAACATAAACATAAGCAACATTGCAATGCTCATAGTAAGGTATGATAGAGTGGTATCTCGCTTGCCTTTGTTTGTAAAGCACAATATAAATTCCAAGGCACCTCTGAAGTTCAAGTGAAGACTAGAAGTAAAGATATCAGAGATACAAGAATCAAACTCATGACATAATTAACCCAATTTTGGAACAAACACAAGAATGACAACTATGCTCTCAAGAAGGTGCTCATAAAATAAGTGGTGACCCAACAGGGGAGTGAAAATGGTTTTGAAAAGTTTGAAAGGCTTCCTAATGCTGAAAGGAAGGTGCTCATTAGCTTTGAGCTCTCATTGCCCCTATCATAGGCATCTTCATATGGTTAAGGTAAAAGTGAGGTCCAATCTGAGTTATATGCTTGACAGACCATAAACTGAAAATCCCAAGTCCCTTGAGTACGAGGGCCGCTCCGCATGCTACTCAAATTTGGTTACCTACAAGTTCTTGTCATTGTTCATACATGCATATCATAGAGAACCGCCAACGGGGTACCCCTTGCACATGATACAAGAGCTATCCCGTGATCAAAATGACAAGGCAAGAAGACAATGAGCATCTCAGCGATCTTTTTATTTACTATAGCTTTTTATTGAGGATGCTTCACATAATGCTCATTATGGTGATGCTGCAAGTTTCCACCATGATTAGGCATGGCTTAGGCTAGCGGCTCAGGCGTTTCTCTAACACAATGTATAGACTCCATGAACTCACAAGCTACCCTTTTATTTCACATCGTCAACATCCGTAAACAAAAGATCAAAGTATCAACTGGATAGGATATCCAAAAAGTGTTGAAAGCATTCCCCGTGGCAGCACGGTTCTATTGACTCCCAGCATATAATCTGCAAGCATATAACTTTCATGGACAAGTCACAATGGTTCAGGATTATTAAGTGCAAGGAATAAAGTGTTCCATCAAGCTCGTGAGAGCTTTACTAACTAACTTTCTCAAAACAGACAAACATTTTATTTGGAAGAAAACAAGGCATATCGAATATGCACTAAAATAGCAAATGATGCTAATAGGTAGGTATGGTGGACACAGTTGGCAATATTGGTTTTGGGGAGTTGGAAACACAGGTAGAGCTCATACTCAGTGCAAGCGAAGGCTAGCAATAGAGAGGGAGCGACAAACGAGAGAGAAATAATTGTCATAATCATGCTTGCAACAAAACAGGACTAACTATGGCATGAAAGTGATACTAGAACTTTGAGGCAAAATAAATCATCGAGGCTTATTAACTATTGATTAGTCATATGCATGCGTGAGAATGTGCCAAGTCGATTCACATGAATAGTCAGAGGAGGATACCACAATATCATACCAAAATATGAATAAAACAATGCAAGCAAACATTCATATGACATGCTACAAACTATTAGCAAGATGGAGCTAATCATAGACAAGCAAGAACTACTAAGCATCCATCGGTAACATACACCTTACAATGAACAGACTAAGCATGCTCACAGTGATGAGTATATGTACAAAAATGAAAAAAATAGAGTTCGTTACCAGCCTCTTACCATTCCTCAAGTTGTCTTAATCTTCATTATTGCCCTTCACTTGTGTGACTTGAATAATAACATGAAACCAAAATCCATTGAGGACAGTTGAACCCTGCAAAGAACTCACAAAACCAAAGAAGAAGAACAAATATTTTTGGTGTTTTCGAATTTTTTAAAACAAACAAACAAAGCAAAAGAAAACCAAAAACAAAAACTAAGACGCTCCAAGAACAACACAATTGTGCATGAAACAATAAAAATGAAGTGTCTAGAAAGACCTGAGATTTTTATTGATGAAGAAGGGGATACCTTGGGCACCCCCAAGCTTTGATGCTTGTACCTCTTGAATATTTCTTGGGGTGACACGAGGTGGCTCCCCCAAAGATTGATCTTTTGTCCATTCTTCATCTCATTACATCATCCTCTCTCTACACCTGAAATTTTTCCTTCATACAAACCTTCACACAATCTTCATTAGTAACATTAGTTTATTCAAAAGATATTAGACCTTAGGCAAAGCTTTGGAACATCAAAACTTTTCATTAAAAACACAGGCTATTGTAGTAACTCCTTCAAAAATCTCAAATACCCAAAAGAGAACTAAAAAAGGAATCAATAAGAAGCAAATGCAAATGATGGCAGAAATCTATCAAAACAGACCAGTAGGTAGAAACCGATTTTTTCGAACATCTTCTGTTGCTCAAATCAAAACATATTGAACTGACAAAAGTTAGCTAACGTACTAGGGGATTTATTAGTAAATTTTCAGCTCAATCCGAATTACATAGACTCCTCACAAATTTTTTGGTGGAGGAGAGAAATCTGTTTCGGGACAGCAACTCCCCAAATCTTACTTCCCTCTCATTAGAGGTCATTCTTGGCACAAAAAGCAAACAAAAAGGATAAAGAGAGTTCATTAATGAAGTAATAACTTCCAAGACTCAAGGAAACTCTTGGGTTATCTCCCAACAAGTACTTTTCTTTAACGCCTTTAAGTTAGGCACGGCGCAGAGCAAGGATTGGAAAGGAGAAAAATAAAAGTGAGCAAGTATAACCATTGTGAAAGCATTGTTTTGTTCATTAAAATCCCTTTGTTAACAAGCTTGATCAAGTCTTGTTACCAAAACAATCTTCTATGAAACAAAACTTTGCATTTCACTAAATGATTATGTAATCTCAATCTTGATAACAATAGTCCCAATCATAATAGTTTCAAAATTTTCTTGTGGAATGGGACAATATATTTCTCCAACCTTGATTCTCTCAATATTTTCAATTGAATTCAGGCAATATCTCTTAACAACCTTCTTGGGGAAATAAACAGTATGCTCTTTGTCATCAATATTGAATGTTACTTTTCCTTTATTACAATTAATGACATCACCTGCTATATTAAGAAAAGGTCTCCCAAGAATAATAGACATATTATCATCTTCGGGCATTTCAAGCACAACAAAATCAGTCAAAACCAAGCAATTATGAGCCACTTGAACAGGAACATCCTCACATATACCAACATGAATAGTAGTTGGCATATCAGCCATTTGCAAAGATATATCAGTTGGTATCAACTTTTCTAGCTGGAGTCTCTTGTAGAGAGAAAAAGGCATAACACTAACTCTAGATCCCAAATCACATAAAGCAGTTCTAACATAATTATTCTTAATAGAGCAAGGAATAGTTGGTATACCTAGATCACCAAGTTTCTTTGGAACCTTACCATTGAAGGAGTAATTAGCAAGCGGAGTAGAAATCTCCTCATTAGGAATCTTCCTTTTATTAGAGACAATATCCTTCATATACTTTGAATAAGGAGGCAATTTAATAGCATCAATTAAAGGAACTTGCAAAAATAAAGGTTTCATCCACTCACAAAACTTGTTGTAGTTTCTTCCTCCTTTGACTTGTGTTTCTTACCTGGAGAAGGCATAGGTTTCTGCACCCAAGGTTCTCTCTCTTTACCATGTTTATTAGCAATAAAATCTTCCTTTGTGTACCTAGTGTTCTTAGTGTGCTTCTCAGGTTCTTCCTCAACTTCCTCCTTATCAGGAGCATCATTTTATCATTATCACTCTCAGTTTTAGCATCAGAGATAGATATACTATTAGGATCTACAACAGGTTCAAGGGGTTCCTCAACTATTTTGTGTTTCTTTTTCTTTCTCTTACGAGGACTACCACTACTCTCACCTTGTTGAGAATCCTGCTCAATTCTTTTAGGGTGTCCTTCAGGATATAAAGGATATTGAGTAGCTACACCACTCCTAGCTCTAATTCCATAAGCATGTTTATCTCCTGAGGCATTAACTAGCATATCCTTTTGTACCTTAGCAAGTTGATCAAGTTGGGTTTGAACCATTTGAAAGTGTTTACAAAGCATTTTAATATCATTATAAGTTCTTTCCACAATATCTTTCAACTCATGGATAGCTCTAGAGTTTTCCAATAAATGATTCTGAACTTGTTTATTAAAATTACCTTGTTTAACAATAAAAATGTCAAGTTCCTCTAAACATTGATCAGGAGGCTTACCATAAGGAATATCTCCTTCATCAAAGTGTTGGAGAGAGTGTACCTTAATAGTGGATGAGTGGGGAATTGGCTTACATAATTCTTCTATAGGAGGTAGATTCTTCACATCTTCAGCTCTAATACCTTTCTTCTTTAGACACTTCTTAGCTTCCTTCATCACTTCATCATTTAATGCAATAACTCCCCTCTTCTTTGGTGTTGGTGTTGGAACTGGTTCAGGCACAACTGGTTCAGGTGTAATAGGCTCGGGTGTATTTAGCTCAGTTGAAGTCCAATCATCATAATTCTTGCTTATCTTAGCCATTAATTCTTCAGCATCTGTAGGAGTTCTTTTCCTAAAAACACAATCAGCAAAGCTATCTAGGTATGTCATAGAATCATCAGTTAGTCCATTATAATAAATATCAAGAAGCTCATTTTTAGGCAATGGACATCCAGGATGTGCATGAATCAAGGCACAGAACCTTGTCCATGACTCAGGCAATTTCTCTTCTTCTCCCTGTTTAAAATCAAAAAGTCTCTACAAAGCAGCATGTCTAGCACTGGGAGGAAAGTATTTCTGGAAGAAAGAAGAAATCATGGCTATCAATGGAACTAGGAGGTAATCTATTAAACCAAGCCCTAGCTTCTCCTTTTAGTGAAAAAGGGAAGATCTTAGTAACAAAGTACTTGCGCATCTTAAATCATCAGAGAACAAAGCACTCATAGTGGAAAGCTCATTCATATGAGCCACAACACTCTCATTTTCAGTCCCATGGAAAGGTTCTTTCTCAACAATATCTAAATAGGACAAATCAAGAGAGAAATCATAATCTTCATCTTTAATATCAATGGGAGAGGTGGCAAACTTAGGATCAGAGGACAGTTTAGGCATAATAGTACGTCTAGCACGGAGACTCTTAATAGCACTAGTACCATGTGTGTTTCGGCACTCTTCAACAAATTCATCAGTGAACTCAATGTAACCATCATTAATATCATAACTCTCGCTAGACTCAGGTGAGCTAACAGGTGTAACAGTGTCTTCACTAGGAGTTTCGGTATTTCCTAGACTAGCCATAGTAGCATCTAGGAAAGGACCTAATGAACCACTAGCATCAAGAACAGTAGAAGTAACATCATGAGCATCAAAAGCAGTTTCAGACTCCGCAGTAGTAGCAGTGTTGATGGCGATATGCCTACTGGGGTATGCCCAGTAGGATTTCCTATTGGCCCAAGCCGCCAGCGAGTGGGCCTGCAGGACGGTGACTGGATCGAGACTTGGCGAGGACTCAGGCGACTGAAAGCTGGAGGCACAGAAGCGTATCTAGGCCCAGTCAGACTAGGTCTAAGACCCTCTGAATCCTTAACTAATTCGGTTGTAATCTGTAAACCCTAGTGAGGTGAGCCTATATAAACCTCCCTAGGGTACGCATAGAGGATACGTTCCATCATACACCCAAGTGACTCGCTTCGCCGAGCTCGAGCTGCCTTGTACTCTCTCCATAATACAATCTAGCAGGAGTAGGTCTTTACCCTCCGGGGGCCAAACCTGGGTAAAACGTTGTGTCTCCACCCTCATCTCGCACCGCATATGGCTGGCCGCCCTTGCCCCATGTTCTACTACTCGCTGCCGATTGCAGCAACTGCCGTGGTCATTTTCATGACAGTGGCGCCCACCGTGGGGCCTGGCCGGTCAGGCCGGTGTTCTGCGGCGAGATCCAATCTTCCCATCAACAAGTCGATCGCCACCGGCCGCATGATCGCGATCGGCGAGATGCTCCAGATCTTGCCGAGCAGCTACGTCCCGGCGGCGTGACCTGTCACGCACAGCGTGATTTTGCCAGTCGGCACGATCAGCCTCTTCGTCGGCCTCACCGATGTCATCGTTTCGGTAGACTCGGCTCGCATCCGCGAGTCACCGCCAGTGACCGGCTCTCTGAGAGCCAGGTCTGCACGATCCACCGCCTCGCCTCCGACTACGACTCGGCCCATAGCAACGTGGCTGAAACCACCGCGGCCCTCAACGACGACGCCGATTCGGCGACCCCGGCGTCGGCCGCCGGATCCATCGTCGTTGCATCGCCCGCGGGCTCCATCACCCAGGTCTCCAACATCGGAGACTTCGAGGACCCTCCATCCTTGGGATCTTCGACTTCGACTCCGGGTCGGAGAACTCCGCCGACCTCCACGACTTAACCGGTCGCCACGCCGCGACCTACATGGCGACTGGCGCCGACCCCCCGGAAGACCCCTTCTCCATGCTGATCCCACCAAACGCGACCGCAACGGTGGTCGAGGAACTCCGCCTGTGGCTGGCGGAGGTGGTCCGCAAGGAACAAGCCGAGCGCGAAAAATTTCGCCTCGAGCAGGTGATAGCGCAGGAACTATCGCGCTATCACCAACTCCGAATCAGGTCGCGCCTAAACCCTGCCATTCAGGGGCGCGCCCTGAACTTCAACGATGAAAACAACCCGGCTCGCGCGACCGAGCGCGCGATCTGTGAGAACGCACCGCCAGGAGGGAGCACCCGTCCCCCACCAGGCGCGACGGCCAACGGAGCCCCACCACCACCCAACCGCGCGCCCCCCAGGGACCAACCAAGGATCATAGTCTCCTCACGAGAGCGAGATGCGAACGGCCTCCCGCTATTCTCCACCCCAATGGATAATGTCGTCACGAGCCGAGCAGCAGTCGACAACATCCAAGTCACCGGGGAAGGCGCCCTGCAGATCTAGTACGCCAAGGCTCTGCTCGCCAAAGCAGTCGAGCAACAAAACACGGGTGCCGACTCGCAGGGTCGGATGTACTCGCGTTCATCAGGCAGCAGGGCGGCCTCGAGCGGCCTCCCAATGGCGGCGAATACCCTCAACTGCCCACCACCCGAGCCCCTTCAGCTCCAACACCGACCCGCGAACGTGGCACTCTCCACCAACGACCCACGGCCGGCGAACAACTTCGTCGCCGCCAACGGGCAGCCAGTCGACGCGCTCACCCACATCATCAACAACCAGAGCTGGCGCGCACGCCAGCCCAACGACCTGAGGCATACCCTCACCAACTGCCGCGACGGCGAACCAAGGGGATCGCTGAGCCGAGTCAGACCACAGTGCTTCGGACCGATGATCCGAGGCGAAAGATACCCGGCGAACTTCAAAGCGCCGAAGGAAATCGAGAAGTACGACCCCTCGTACGATCCGTCCGTGTGGCTGGACACTTACCTCATGGCGATGGGGATTGCCAGCCACACCGATCTACTCGCTGCCCGCTACCTTCCCTTGATGATGGATGGAGGCTGCAGGCAGTGGATTAACACCCTCCCCGCGGATAGCATCGACTCCTGGGAGGAAATGCGCGACGCCTTTGTCAGACACTCCGAGGGTTCCTACACCCGCGCCACCACCATCGAGGACCTGGAGCAATGCGTCCAGGGACCCCACGAGTCGACCCACAGTTGGGTCCAACGGTGGCAAGACCTATGGTATAACACGGCCGGAATCCACCCGGACACCGCGATCCACTTTTTCAATACCTCGTGCCACTACGAGCCCCTGGTCGCCAAGCTCAAGCGAGTGTATAGAACACTCGACAACATACCGGACCTCCTGGAGATCGCAAAGCGGTACGCGGAGGAGGACCCAAACCAAGAAACCGATGACGAGTCGGGAGGAAATCGCCGCACGATGGGCCATGATAACGGGAGGCGACCCGAACTATGCTACAGCAACACTCGCCTCACCGGCAAATGTCGCGGTGACGGGCGAGTCGACTTTGTTGCCAACGCCGGATACGCGCTGCGCGAACCCAAGAGCTTCCGCCGCGACGGAGGCCAGCGCCGCAATGGTGGCAACTACAAGGCGAAGCCGAGGTTCGATCCCACGGCTCTCCTCAACCAACCCTGTGTGTTTCATAGCAGGGAAGCGAAGCCCGCCACGCACACGACCGCCGACTGCCACTCTCTCAAGGAGATCGAGAAGGCACGGCGCGCGCGGGAAGACCCCGACAACAACCCGCCAAACGGCGGAAAGTTCGGCAGCATCGTCGGCTCGCTCCACACCTTCACAGGCTTCAACACGAAGCGCGAGAAGAAGGTCATCGCCCGTGCCGTCAACGCAGTGTCCCAGATAGACATCCCCTAGTTCCTCAACTGGTCTGAGCAACCAATCACCTGGAGCCGCGAGGATCACTTGCCACGGATCGAATATCCGGGCCGAGTCGCCTTAGTGGTCAAGCCCAAGGTGGGGGACTACTGGCTCCCCAAAATGTTGATGGACGGCGGTAGCTCCATCAACATCCTATACCTGGACACGTTTAGGCGACTGCGGCTCCCACAGTCGATGATTGAGACGACCTACACCACCTTCCACGGCATCGTCCCCAGTCATAAGGCGTACCCGATCGGCAAGGTGACGCTGCCAGTCACCTTCGGCACACCGGAAAACTTCCGCACCGATCGGATCATCTTCGAGCTGGTGCCGTTCAACAGTCCCTACCACTGCGTCCTGGGGCGTCAGGCATTTGCCAAATTCATGGCAGCGCCCCACTACGCATACAACGCGATAAAGCTACCTGGGCCATGTGGCATCATCACTGTCCATGGAGATAGAATGCGAGGCCAAAGGCGCCAAACTTGCTAACGCCGTCATCACGGCGGAGGCCAACCACGCCGAGGAGCTCACCAAGTACGCGAGCGGGGTCAACAACGACGACCCCACCATACTCAAGAAGCCCAATTCAGAGGGTGGCAACTCCACCGCCTTCGAGGCAACGATACACACCCGCACCGTCGAGCTGGTCCCAGGCAACCCGAGGGAACTCGCTGAGCACAAACTCAACGCTAACCCCAAAGTGCGACACATCAAGCGTCGTTGCTGCCCCCAATGAATGAAGCGCCGCAGCCCATCGAGGGGAGGAGGTGCAGCGTCTACTCACTGCAAGCTTCATTCAGCCAATCAAATACTCCAAGTGGCTGGCCAACCCAATCCTGGTAGAGAAGAAAAATGGGACCTGGAGAATGTGTATCGATTACACAAACTTAAACAGCGCCTGCCCGAAGGAGCAATTCATCCTCCCGCGGATCGACCAAATCATCGATTCAACCATGGGCTCGGAGTCGCTATGCTTCCTCGACGCCTACTCTGGGTACAACCAGATCAAAATGGCAGTCGAGGATGAAGAGAAGACGGCATTCATCACGCCATTCGGAGCCTTCTGCTACACTGCCATGACCTTCGGCCTCAAAAACGCTGAGGCGACGTACCAGAGGTGCATGCAGGAGTGCCTTGCGAGCCAAATTGGCCGCAACATCCACGTCTACATCGACGACGTGGTGGTGAAATCCACTCGCCAGGGCGATCTACTCACCGACCTGGCGGAAACCTTCGCCAACCTGCGAAGGTACAAGATAAAGCTAAACCCAGGAAACTGCACCTTTGGTGTACTCACTGGATAGCTACTGGGATACGTCATCTCCAAGCGCGGGATCGAGGCGAACCCCGCCAAGATCAATACGATCGCCCGACTCGGCAGACCCGAGTGCCTGCGCGACGTCCAGAAGCTGGCAGGGCGAGTCATGGCTCTCAGTCGATTCATCCCCCGGCTAGGCGAGAAGGCGATGCCTCTCTATCGCCTAATGCGCAAGAACCCCACCTTCCAGTGGGACAAGGAGGCAGACGACACGCTCCACGCTCTCAAGGAGGTGCTGCTCGCAGCACCTACTCGCCGCCCCCGTCAACAAGGAGCCCATGCTGGTCTACGTCGTGGCTTCCGAGCACGTCGTCAGCGCCGTCATGGTCGTCGAACGGCCAAAGGAAGGGAAGGAACGCCCGGTGTAGCGACCTGTATACTACATCAGCGAAGTCCTTACCGAGTCATGCCAGCGCTACCCGCAGTACCAGAAATTGGTATACGCGGTCTTCAGAGCGCAGCGGCGACTGCTGCACTACTTCCAGGAGCACCCAATAACGGTCGTCTCCTCAGCACCATTGCAGGACATCATCCGCAACCGCGAGGCGACCGGCGAGTCGCCAAGTGGGCCGTCGAGATTGGCGTCCACAATATCAAGTACGAGCCGTGGAAGGCGATCAAGTCGCAGGCCCTCGCAGATTTCCTTGCTGACTGGGAGGAGGCCCAGCAGCCAGAGAAGCAGCCATACCTCCATTACTGGAGCCTACACTTCGACGGCTCCAAGAACGCAGACGGTGCAGGAGCGGGGATCATGCTAACATCTCTGAAGGGCGACAAGCTCCGCTACATCCTCTACCTCGACTTCACCCTGCACCAACAACATGGCCGAATACGAGGCGCTACTCCACAGCATGCAAGCAGCCAAGGAGATGAACATCAATCGCCTGCGCTGCTACGGAGACTCCGACCTCGTCGTCGGGCAAGTCGTTGGCACCTGCGACGTCGTCTCCCCCACCATGGCGGCATACCGCGAAGCAGTGGACCAGCTGGGAGGACACTTCGCAGGCTACTCCATCGAGTGGATCGACAGGCGGAAGAATGAGGAGGCCGATGCACTCTCTCACATCGGCTCGGCTCGACTCGCACCACCTTCCGGCGTCTTCCTTGACACTATCACCAAGCCCTCCATCTCTCCACCAAGGGAGATCGACATCGGAATCCCGCTGCAACCAGAAGCGGCCCTGGTCGCACTAATCGCCGAGCCAAGCGACTAGACCACGCCATACGTTGCTTACCTGGAGGGAGGCACCCTACCCGCAGACGAAACGGAGGCCATGATAGCACGCCGCTGCAAATCCTTCGTCATCATCAACGGCGAGCTCCACAAGCGCAGCATGACTGGCGTGTTCCAACGTTGCGTCCAACCCGCTGAAGGACGCAAAATCCTCCAAGACATCCACTCCGGCGACTGCGGCCACCAAGACGGCGCCCACTCTCTGGTCGCAAAGGCCATGCGACACAGCTTCTACTGGCTCATCGCACACGCAGACGCTGTCGACATTGTCCAGCGGTGCGTCGGATGTCAGAAATACGCCAACCAGACTCACGTACCGAGCTCGGCGCTCAAGACAATCCCCATCACCTGGCTATTTGCCATGTGGGGCATGGACATGGTAGGCCCCTTCAAGAAGGCCCCCTCTGGCTTCACCCACCTGCTAGTCGCAGTCGAAAAATTCACAAAATGGGTGGAGGCCAAGCCAGTCCGCAAGTGCGACGGGAAGACCGCTACAAAGTTCCTACGCGAGCTCATCTATCGCTACGGGTTCCCAAACAGCATCATCATGGACAACAGCACCAACTTCGCCAAGGGAGCCATGGCCGAGTTTTTCGAGGAGCACAATATCCGACTCGACCTCGCCTCAGTCGCTCACCCGGAGTCCAATGGCCAGGAGGAACGCGACAACCAGAGCATCCTCCATGGCCTGAAGCCACGGCTACAAGTCCCACTCGAGCGTACCTCCGGGTGTTGGGTCGAAGAACTCCCCTCTGTCATGTGGGGCATCCACACCTCCGTCAACAGGTCGACAGGGTTCACCCCCTTCTTCATGGTGTACGGGGCCGAGGCAGTCATGCCAACCGACCTCGAGCACGATTCACCTAGGGTGGTAAACTACATGGAGGCCGACAACGAGCTCGCACGCCAAGACGGAGTCGACCAGCTCGACGAAGCATGCAACCTAGCTCGCTCTCGCACTGCCATCTACCAGCAAGGGCTCCGCCGCTACCACAGCCAATGAGTACGGACTCGCACTTTCCAGGAAGGCGACCTGGTACTGCGCCTAATCTAGGACAAGAAAGGCATGCACAAGCTCTCACCCCCTTGGGAGGGACCATTCGCCATCGGGCGAGTCCTGGGCAATGACGCCTACTACCTCACTGGCGTCCGAGGCGACGGAAAACTCGACGTCAAGCGGCCATGGAATGTAAACCTCCGACGGAAGTTCTACTCTTAGAACTCCATACATGTACCCCCTACCCGCTATGAAATAAAATAGATAGGTTACCGTAAATTGCGTCTACTCTCCGTGCCTTGTGCCACTCGCACTCGTAATAACAGCGTTACGCTATTCGCAGAAGTCAACCTTTGGTAACACGACCGGCACGGCCAAGTAGTGCGGTATGAGGGCACTGGAAAAATTCAGGCCTCGTACCGTCCACGAAAAAAGCTAACCCGGAGCCCCATTGGAGTCGCCTAGCTCGACTGGCTCCCCGAGCCAAGACGATTGCTCTCGCTTCCCACAGCGACCCAGTCCTCCGCATCCTCGGCGCAGCGACTCGAACGGAAAAGTACCACGCTCGGGGACTGACACCAGACCAAAGACGAGCGGCTAGGGAAAAACACCAAGTATGGGAGCGCGCCCAGGACTCACCATGCGACTGATCTTATGGATCAGGCAGGAGTGACGCGCCTAACATAACACGCTCAGTCCTCACCTACCTTGGGCTTGCGACTACAATAGCCAAGTACCACGCTCCGGGACTCGGCGACCCGACCCCGTTCGTGCCCGGGAAAACGGCCAAGTAAAGAGCACCCCTGGGAGTCGCCATGCGACTGGCTTTCTGAGCCATGGCAAGTCGACCCTAACTCACTAACAGTTCACACAACATATAAAAACGAGGTAAACCCCATAAAACGGCGGACGCGCTTGGGGACTCGCACAACCAACGTTCAAATCACAAAACGACTGACAAAATAACACGAGCATTCCTTCATAGCAGCAAATTTGTTTTGCATACAAGGAGAGTTACATGGTTATCCTATACTAATGCCGAATGGCAAAACATTCTATTCCGCAGGCTTTGATGAAGACGTGCCACCATCCCTGTGTCTGCAGATAAAAGGCACATAAGGATTCGACGGGTACGTCGTCAGCTCGCCCGCCATCGCCGCATGGAATGATTGCTCCACCTTGAAGTCACGGTGCTTCGGCTAAGGGTCATTAGGGGCGACGATCGTTTCCTGGTAGGGAATGAGGTCGCCCATCGCCCAAACGGGGTCGGAGTACACCGCGGCTCGATCCGTCAGCTTCAAAACCTCAGCAATCTCCACCGAGCCGGTCGACGAGGGGTAACCGCTCATGACGTCGTCGAGGTCGAAATCGTCCGGGAGGTGTGTGAGCCCAAGGCAGAGCGTCGTCGCCGCTCCACGACAGAAGGCCGACCGCGTCATGAATTCCACGACCGACGGGGCCTTCTCCAGGTAGTGCCATACCTCAACGAGGTCGCTGGGAATCACCTCTATGCGCGAGATCTCTGAAGGTATGCCTGGAGGCAAGTCGCCGACAGCGCGGCTGAGTCAACCAAGGTGGTCACACACTGTCGCACATCGTACGACTGTGCCTCTTCCGCATTATCTGTGATCCCGCCTATAGCACACAAATAAACAGTAAGCAAAACACCAAAACCATAGCATGACCTAGCCTGTCGAATCGGAAGAAAGCTTACCAATCAGCGGGCAGCAGAGGTCCATGATGAAACTTTGAAGAGAATAGAAATCATTTTGCAACCTGGCAACAAGCACATCAGACACCTTCCGTTCTTTAGCGGCAGACGTGACAGCGGCCTTGGCTCGTCCTTCCGCCGAACTCGCTTCCGCCTTCGCCTATTTGAGCTCACGCTCCAGATCGGCGATTCGCTTCTCTGCCACGCTCAAAGCAGACTAAACCACCGTCAAATCACCCACCGGGACAAGGCCTTGGCGAGCTTCCTTCACCTTAGCCGCACTACTCTCTGCTTCAAAAACAAAATGGTCAACACCGCAAAAAATCAGCGACAAGCACCAAACAAGGTAAATACTCACCCGCGGCCGCTCGGAGCTCCTCGTTCGTCTCCTGGACGGCGATGAGTTCCTTATCAACGCGGCACTTTGCAGCAAGCCGCTTGGCCGATTCGCGTTGCAAGCCCTGGGCAACAATCACAGCGTCAGCAACCAAAGATTCCTAAGTGCCCAGCCGCTGAAATTCAGCGACTAGGTACTCGGGGACTGGATGACAAACTTCCTAAGTGCCCAGCCGCTGAAATCCAGCGACTAGGCACTCAGGGATTGGATGACAAAATTCCTAAGTACCTAGTCGCTGAAATTCAGCAACTAGGCACTCGGGGACTGGATAACGCAAAAAATAAAGAATCTAACCACTGAAATTCAGTGGCCAGATCCTTGGGGACTGGACATACCTGGATGGCAGCACCTAGCATGCCATGAAGCTCCATCGCGTCCACCGACGCAAGCACAAGCGGAGTATGTCCACGACGATGCTCAACCTCCATGTCGGAGGCACCAGGGAGCTGGCTCGATGGCACCGAGACACTCGCCGCGGCGGCCTTCGCCATAAAGTGAGGGAACATTGCCACCATGGCCCCCATGCTACTCGAGTGCAGGTCGGTCGCATCGGTCGAACCCACGGGCACCGTATGCTGCGACCCCGCATCCTCCTTGGCCTTCAGAGCTACATCTACTGCGGTTGGAGGTTCGCTCGGGGCAGTCGCCGGCTCGTCAGAAATCGTGACGATGTCATCGCCCTTTTTTCTTTTAGCGTCTTCAGCGGGAGCAGCGATTTCGTCGCCCTTCCTCTTCTTCGAGGGGTCAGCTGGTGCATCCGTGGTGACTTGTGGAACCTTGGCCACTGAAGGGTGACCGATCTTCTTAATCCCAGTCCTGCTGAAAGAACATGTTGGGCTCCCATGTGTGGTTTTGGTAATTGATGACAATCTTTATGGACTAATGTGTGTATTAAGTTATACTTGTAGGAATTTTCAATTTGCATCGCTTGGAGCTTGTGTCGGCTTCAAGGTCGATGAAATGAGAAGAAGATATGTTGTGCAAGCTCAAAATACGCCATCTTTAGAAGATCTCATGTTTGATGCTTGCCATCCTCGGTGATCATGGATCGATGATGCGGAATTAAGAAAGGCGTTCCATCTTGAGAAGGGAAAGATCGTCTACATCGAGCTCAAGTGGAATGCTCAAGGCAAAGGTATAATCTTGATAGGTTTTCCCTTTTGCCGGTCTCATGTTGTGTGTGGGAGACCGGGTTTAGGATAGATAATCGTACTATCAAGAGGGGCTCTAGAATGAGTATTTCGGTCACATCGTTCAGAGAGAGCTCAAACCTTTGCATACTTGCATCATCGTATTTGGTTGTTATTTGATCTTATTCATGTGAGGATATAGAGCTTGTGTTAATCTCCATAACAAGTTCTTGTTCATCAAAATCAGATCTTCCGTTTGTATCTTGTTGCGATTTTGATTTATGCGGCTTTTCGGTTTCTCACCAAGTGAGGTATCTCACATTATTCTACTTGATACCAAGTGAGGTATCTCACAATATTTTTGGTGGGAGGAGCCATCGGCTGGAGGATCGTGGGAATCGGATTGCTCTGAATCGTTCTGGTCGCTGCGCGGAATGGGGAAACGAGGATGCACGAGATCGGAGGAAGTGAGGGAAGCGTTTTCCCCTTCACCCTTCACTCTCCTTATAAAGCGGTTGTTACCCGCCATTTTCGGGAGCCGTTACTACGCGGTAATTACGCCAATATTACCGTTGGATTACCCAACGGCTAGTTTGACCAAAGCTGACGGTCCAACTTCTTCTACTCGACTCGCTGCCTCCAGTGACTCGACGATTCACCAACCCAATCACTATGACAGTGACTAATTACTCACCGACCCGCTCGCGAAGCTGCGATATGATTGGTCGCCGTTATTGCTGCGACTAAAATGACTAGTTCTTTCCTTTGTTCAGGATTCCGCCGCCGATTCGACTAGGTGTCCGCATTGGACCCGCATACTCCGACTGCCAGCAAACGCCTACGACGAATCAACGACGGCCTCAGGGACTACTGATGGGGATATGCCTACCGGGGTATGCCCAGCAGGACGTTTCCTATTGGCCCAAGCCGCCAGCGAGTGGGCCTCCAGGACGGCGACTGGATCGAGACTTGGCGAGGACTCAAGCGACTAGAAGCTGGAGGCCCAGAAGCGTAGCTAGGCCCAGTTGGACTAGGTCTAAGACCCTCTGAATCCTTAACTAATTCGGTTGTAATCTATAAACCCTAGCAAGGTGAGCCTATATAAACCTCCCTAGGGTACGCATAGAGGATACATTCCATCATACACCCAAGCGACTCGCCGCCTAGTCGTTGAGCTCGCCCCTTGTACTCTCTCCATAATACAATCTAGCAGGAGTAGGTCTTTACCCTCCGGGGGGCGAACCTGGGTAAAACCTTGTGTCTCCGCCCTCATCTCGCACCGCAGATGGCTGGCCGCCCTTGCCCCATGTTCTACTACTCGTTGCCGATTGCAGGAACTGCCGTGGTCATTCCCATGACAAGTGTGTGTAGCTCATGTCGTCCTCTTTCTAACGCAATTGGAATCGGGTCAATCGGAGCTACCAATCAAATGTTACACTCGTTTGAATATTTGTCGGTCTTATTTAAAAAGAAAAAGAAAAAAACTTGTTTTCCGGGCCGAGCGGTAGTACCGCCCGGGCGGGCCGGTACTACCGCCCGCATCTGGGCGCCACGGACTATCTACTGCCTAGTCCGGTACCTTTTTAGGTAGTACCGGCCGGCCCGGTAGTACCACCCGGGTGGGTCGGTACTACCGGCCGGCCCTGGAAAGTTTTGCCCAGCTAGCCTCTGCACTACCGCTCGCCCCAGCTGGGCCCAGCCTAGGTCGCTCGCGCGCGTGCTCCTCTCGCCCCGCCCGCTGCCGCGCATCCTTCGCGCGAATCCGGAATTACTTCTCCGGCCACGGGGATGCGCCATCTCCCGGTGCGGAGGATCCCTGCCTCCTCGAATGATTTTAGCAGTGCCTTTGTGCACTTGGATCTGCCACATGGTTCGGTGGGAGGAGCCATCGGCTGGAGGATCGTGGTAATCGGATCGCTCTGAGTCGTTCTGGTCGCTACGCGGAATGGGGAAACGAGGTGCGCGAGATCGGAGGAAGTGAGGGAATCATTTTCTCCTTCACCCTTCACTCTCCTTATATAGCCGTTGTTACCCGCCATTTTCGGGAGCCGTTACTACGCGGTAATTATGCCAATATTACCGTTGGAATACCAACGGCTAGTTTGACCAAAGCTGACGGTCCAACTTCGTCTACTCGCCTCGCTGCCTTCAGCGACTCGACGATTCACCAACCCGATCACTATGACAGTGACTAATTACTCACCGACCCGCTCGCCAAGCTGTGATATGATTGGTCGCCGTTATTGCGACTAAAATGACTAGTTCTTTCTTTTGTTCAGGAGTCCGCCGCCGATTCGACTAGGTTTCCGCATTGGACCCGCATACTCCGACTGCCAGCAAACGCCTGCGACGAATCAACGATGGCCTCGGGGACTATTGATGGGGATATGCCTACCGGGGTATGCCCAGCAGGACGTTTCCTATTGGCCCAAGCCGCCAGCGAGTGGGCCTGCAGGACGGCGACTGGATCGAGACTTGGCGAGGACTCAGGCGACTGGAAGCTGGAGGCCCAGAAGCGTAGCTAGGCCCAGTCGGACTAGGTCTAAGACCCTCTGAATCCTTAACTAATTCGGTTGTAATCTGTAAACCCTAGCGAGGTGAGCCTATATAAACCTCCCTAGGGTACGCATAGAGGATACGTTCCATCATACACCCAAGCGACTCGCCGCCTAGTCGTCGAGCTCACCCCTTGTACTCTCTCCATAGTACAATCTAGCAGGAGTAGGTCTTTACCCTCCGGGGGGCGAACCTGGTTAAAACCTTGTGTCTCCGCCCTCATCTCTCACCGTAGATGGTTGGCCGCCCTTTCCCCATGTTCTACTACTCGTTGCCGATTGCAGCAACTGTCGTGGTCATTCCCACGACAAGTGTGTGTATCCCATGTCGTCCTCTTTCTAACGCAATTGGAATCGGGTCAATCGGAGCTACCAATCAAATGTTACACTCGTTTGAATATTTGCCGGTCTTATTTAAAAGAAAAAGAAATAAACCTGTTTTCTGGGCCGAGCGGTAGTACCGCCCGGGCGGGCCGGTACTACCGCCCGCATCTGAGCGCCACAGACTATCTACTGCCTAGCCCGGTACCTTTTTTAGGTAGTACCGGCCGGTCCGGTAGTACCGCCCGGGTGGGCCAGTACTACTGGCCGGCCCTGGAAAGTTTTGCCCAGCTAGCCTCTGCACCACCGCTCGCCCCAGCTGGGCCCAGCCTAGGTCGCTCGCGCGCGTGCTCCTCTCGCCCCGCCCGCTGCCACGCATCCCGCTGTCGCACATCCTTCGCGCAGATCCAGAATTTACTTCTCCGGCCGCGGGGATGCGCCATCTCCCGGCACAGAGGATCCCTGCCTCCTCGAATGATTTTAGCAGCGCCTTCATGCACTTGGATCTGCCCCATGGTTCGGTGGGAGGAGCCATCGGCTGGAGGATCGTGGGAATCGGATCGCTCTGAATCGTTCTGGTCGCTGCGCGGAATGGGGAAATGAGGATGCGCGAGATCGGAGGAAGTGAGGGAAGTGTTTTCGCCTTCACCCTTCACTCTCCTTATATAGCGGTTGTTACCCGCCATTTTCGGGAGCCGTTACTACGCAGTAATTACGCCAATATTACCGTTTGATTACCCAACGGCTAGTTTGACCAAAGATGACGGTCCAACTTCGTCTACTCGACTCGCTGCCTCCAGCGACTCGACGATTCGCCGACCCGATCACTATGATAGTGACTAATTACTCACCGACCCGCTCGCCAAGCTGCGATATGATTGGTCGTCGTTATTGCGACTAAAATGACTAGTTCTTTCCTTTGTTCAGGAGTCCACCGCCGATTCGACTAGGTATTGGACCCACATACTCCGACTGCCATCAAACGCCTACGACGAATCAACGACGGCCTCAGGGACTACTGATGGGGATATGCCTACCGGGGTATGCCCAGCAAGACGTTTCCTATTGGCCCAAGCCGCCAGAGTGGGCTGCGGATCGATCGGATCGAGACTTGGCGAGGACTCAGGCGACTAGAAGCTGGAGGCCCAGAAGCGTATCTAGGCCTAGTCGTACTAGGTATAAGACCCTCCCAATCCTTAACTAATTCGGTTGTAATTTGTAAACCCTGGCGAGGTGAGCCTATATAAACCTCCCTAGGGTATGCATAGAGGATACGTTCCATCATACACCCAAGCGAATTGCCGCCTAGTCGTCGAGCTTGCCCCTTGTACTCTCTCCATAATACAATCTAGCAGGAGCATGTCTTTACCCTCCGGGGGCGAACCTGGGTAAAACCTTGTGTCTCCGCCCTCATCTTGCACCGCAGATGGCTGGCCGTCCTTGCCCCATGTTCTACTACTCGCTGCCGATTGCAGCAACTGCCGTGGTCATTCCCATGACAAGTGTGTGTAGCCCATGTTGTCCTCTTTCTAACGCAATTGGAATCAGGTCAATCGGAGCTACCAATCAAAAGTTACACTCGTTTGAATATTTGCCGGTCTTATTTAAAAAGAAAAAAACATGTTTTCTGGGCCGAGCGGTAGTACCGCCCGGGCGGGCCGGTACTACCGCCCGCATCTGAGTGCCACGGACTATCTACTGCCTAGCCCGGTACCTTTTTCAGGTAGTACCTGTTGGAGATATGCCCTAGAGGCAATAATAAAAGTGGTTATTATTATATCTTTGTGTTTATGATAAATGTTTACATTCATGCTATAATAGTATTAACCAGAAACATTAATACTTGTGTGATTTGTAAACTAAATAAGAGTCCCTAGTAAAGCCTCTTTGTAATACTAGCTTGTTCGTTAATAGATGATCGTGGTTTCCCGATCATGAACATTGAGATGTGGTTAACAACAAGATCATATCATTAGGAGAATGGTGTGATGGACATACTCTTATAGATAAGCGTAGCATAAAGATCAAGTCATTTTAATAGTTCGTTTGCTATAAGCTTTCTGATACATAGTAACCTAATTACTTCGACCACGAGATCATGTTGATCACCATCACCGAAGGATGCTTTGATGACATCAAACACCACACCGTAACTGGGTGGCTATAAAGGTAGCATTGAGTGTTCGGAAAGTATGGGTTGAGGCACATGGATCAAGAGTGGGATTTGTCCATCCATATGACGGATAGATATACTCTGGGCCCTCTTTGTGGAATGTCATCCAATTATCTTGCAAGCATGTGACTGGCTCACAAGGGATCACATATCACGGGAACGAGAAAATAGTACTTATCAGTAACGAGGTTGAACTAGGTATGCAGAGATACCGACGATCAAAACCTCGGATAAGTAAACTATCGTGAGACAAAGGGAAATTGGTATTATATGTAAGTGGTTCATTCAATCGCAAAGTAATCGTAGAAATATGTGGGAGCCATATGAATTTCCAGATTCCTCTATTGGTTATTGATCGGAGAAGTGTCTCGGTCATGTCTGCATAATTCACGAACCGTAGGGAGACACACTTAAGGATTCGATGTTGTTGTGTAGTTATGGAATGATGAGTAAGAGACTGAATGTTGTTTGGAGTCTCGGATGGGATCAGGGATATCATGAGGAGATCCTAAATGGTCCGTAGAATAGGATTCATATAAGGAAAGTCATGTTTCGGAGTTCGGAAATGATTCCGGTGTTTTCACTAGGAATGTTCTAGAAGGGTCTGGAAGGTTCGGCACTCCGGAGGGGAAGGGTACATGGATGTGTCATGACAATGTGGAATGGTTGCATCATGTACTAGGTCACTTGGCTGGACAATATGAAGAGAGAAATCAAATCCAAGTTTGAAAGTCAAACGCCAATTTGAAAAGTCAAATCTAAAGTTTGCTTGGTGGAGGGAGAGTAGGAAACCTACCTAGGGTAGGAGTCCCACTCCCTCCACCCACCGGCCAAGGAGGAGGAGTTGGAGGAGGACTCCCTCCTCCCAACCGCCTCCCTCCCACCTATATAAGGAGGGGTAGGGCGCCCCCTACCCTCACACCCAAAACCCTAGCTCCTTGGCGCCACCACCTCCAAGTGTTGTCGCCGCCAAGGGCCTCCTCCAAGTCACCGACTTAGGGCTTCCCCAAGCCCTAGACGGCGGCCACACCACCTCCCCTTGGTGCCTCTAATCCGTAGATCGCCAAGGCCCTATCTTACTCCACCATACTCGCTCCGGCTTAGGCGAAGCCCTGTGGGATCTTCCCTCTACTTCCGACACCACGTCGTCGTGCTGCCGAAATCACGAGGAGAGTGCTACAACCTCCACTGCCTGCTGGAACAAGGGAGAGGAAGGTCTTCGTCAATCGAGCGTGTGACCGATTGCGAGCGCTGCGGAGCCTTGGCGGGAAGGATCAACTACGCTATGTTGAGATCGGCAAGAGTACGACTACATCACCCACGAGAATCTGCTCTCGTTAACCACTTTGGAATCTTCGAGGGTGAGTGCTTCTATCGACTTGTTGCTACAATCTAGTAGATAGATCTTGGCTTGTTTGTGTGCATGCGGTAGAAATTTTTTGTTTTCCATGCTATGAACCCCTATAGTGGTATCAGAGACGTGTCTATATGTAGATCTATTGCACGAGTAGAACACAATGGTCATTGTGGGCGGTGTTTCTTTTATTATCAATTGCATTTTGTGTACTTTGCATCTTGCGGTATGATGGGGTGAAGCGGCCCGGGCTAACCTTACATGACATCGTTCATGATACTTGCTCCACGCTCAACATGCAACTTGTATTGCATAAGTGGCTTTGCGGGTGTCTGTCTCTCCCATTATAGTATAGATTCAATTTACAACAGGCACTTGATAGTTCAAACATCAACGTTGTAGTTCTTGTTTGTAAGTTAGATCGACACTTATTCAAATCCCCAAATCACATAAAATATGCAAAGAAAATTAGAGGCGTCTAACTTTGTTTTGCAGGGGTGTATGCAATGTTCCTTATTGTAAGTTGGCAACCGGCAGGAGCCATATGGTTGTCTTTTAAATTCCGTTAATACATGCGTGTCTATTCAAAGTAGTTGTAATAGTTGAAGCTGGTGATCGACAACCATGAAACGGCGCCATTGACCTTGACGCCATACCGGTGATGATGGAGATCATGTTCGTGCTTAAAGATGGAGATCGAAAGCACAAGAAGAAAGGCCATATCATATCACATATTATGAATTGCATGTGATGTTAATCCTTTATGCATCTTGTATTTCTTAGTTTGCGACGGTAGCATTATAAGATCATCCCTCAAGCACACAATTTCAAGTTTTAAAGTGTTCATCCTTAGTAAGCAATGTTGCTAAAGCTTGTTGTTTCGAAGCACCACGTGATGATCGGGTGTGTTAGATTTTGCGAGTGTATACAATGTGAGCAAGCTAGATTTGCTCATGTGTAAGCTAAGGTTTGATCTTGACGAGCCTAGCATGTACAGACATGGTCTCGGAACACGGATCACCGAAAGGTAAAGCATGAGTCATATAGTAGATATGATGAACATGTTTATTGTTCGCCATTGAAGCTACATCAACTCTCGTGATGATCGGTTTTGATGTGGTGGATTTGGTTCGTGTGATCACTAAAACAATTTGAGGGATATTGTTTTGAGTGGGAGTTCACCTAGATTAATTTAACTATTAATTAGAACTCAATTTGTCATAAACTTAGTCTATACTATTGCAAATATGTTGTAGATCAATGGCGGCCCCTAACATCAATTGTAATGCGTTCCTAGAGAAAGAAAAGTTGAAAAACAATGGAAGCAACTTCGCGGATTGGTTCCCCAATTTGAGGATTGTCCTCAATGCTGGTAATTTGATCTATGGGGTAGATGCACCGCTGGGTGACCCGCCTACAGCTACTGCTACCGATGAGGTAAAGAATGTTTTCCTCGCTCGGAAGAATCAGTACTCCACAGTTTAGTGTGCTATCTTGTATGGTTTGGAATCGGAGCTTCAGAAAAGGTTTGAGAACCATGACCCACATGATATTGTCCGTGAACTCAAAATGATATTTGAGGCTCACGTGGCAGTTGAGAGTTATGAGGCTTCTGAAAAGTTCTTTAACTACAAGATGGAAGAGGGCAGCTTCGTCAGTGAGCACGTGCTTAAGATGTCTGGGCACGCAAGCAAACTCCAAAGCTTGTGTATAGTGATTCCTAATTATTTGGGGATTCACCGTGTCCTCCAATCACTACCACCAAGTTACAAGAACTTTGTGATGAACTACAATATGCAAAACATGGACAAGTCGTTGCCAGAACTCTTCTCCATGTTGAAATCTGCAGAAGTGGAGATCAAGAAAGAGCACCAAGTGTTGTTGGTCAATAAGACCACCAAATTCAAGAAGCAAGGCAAGTCTAAGCAAAAGGGAAACTTCAAGAAGGGCGGTAAGAAAGTTGCCACACCGGCGAAGAAGACCAAGGCTGGGCCTAAGCCTGATACTGAGTGTTTTTACTGCAAGGGAGAAGGTCACTGGAAGCGTAATTGCCAAAGTACTTGGCGGATTTGAAGAACGGCAACATCAAGAAGAAAGGTATATTCGATATACATGTTATTGATGTGTATCTCACTAGTATTCGTAGTAGTGCCTGGGTATTTGATACTGGTTCGGTTGCTCATATTTGTAACTCGAAACAGGTACTCAGAATAAACGGAAGCTAGTGAAGAACGAGGTGACGATGCACGTTGGAAATGGATCAAAGGTTGATGTGATCGCAGTCGGCACGCTACCTCTTCATCTACCTTCGGGATTATTTTTATACTTAAATAATTGTTATTTGGTGCCTGCGTTGAGCATGAACATTATATCTGGATCATGTTTATTGCGAGACGGTTACTTGTTTAAGTCCAAGAATAATGGTTGTTCGATTTATATGAGTAATATGTTTTATGCACATGCACCTTTGATAGATGGTCTATTCTTATTGAATCTCAATTGTGGTAATACACACATTAATAACATTGAAGCTAAACGTTTGAAATTGAGCGATAACTCGACCTATATGTGGCATTGTCGTCTTGGTCATATTGGAGTGAAGCGCATGAAGAAACTCCATTCCGATGGACTTCTTGAATCACTTGATTTCGAATCACTTGAAAGATGTGAAGCATGTCTGATGGGTAAAATGACTAAGACTCCATTTTCTAGTATGATGGAGCGAGCTACGGACTTATTGGAAATCATACATACCGATGTGTGTGGCCCAATGAGTGTAGCATCTCGCAGTGGTTATCATTATGTTCTTACCTTCACATATGACTTGAGTAGATATGGGTATATCTATTTCATGAAACATAAGTTCGAAACTTCCGAGAAGTTTAAGGAATTTCAAAGTGAGGTAGAGAATCAACATAACAAGAAGATTAAATTTCTACGATCTGATCGTGGAGGTGAATATCTAAGTTACTAGTTTGGCGAGCATTTGAAGAAATGCGGAATACTTTCACAATTGACACCGCTGGGAACACCACAGCGTAATGGTGTGTCCGAACGTCGTAATCGAACTCTCTTAGATATGGTTCATTCTATGATGTCACTTACAGATTTACCGCTATCGTTTTAGGGTTATGCATTAGAAACATCCGCATTCACTTTAAATAGGGCACCATCTAAATCCGTTGAAACGACACCGTATGAATTATGGTTTGGGAAGAAACCTAAATTGCCGTTCCTTAAAGTTTGGGGTTGCGAAGCTTATGTAAAGAAGTTACAGCCGGACAAGCTTGAACCCAAAGAGGAAAAATGCGTCTCCATAGGATACCCGAAGGAAACTATTGGGTATACCTTCTATCATAGATCCGAGGGCAAAATCTTCGTTGCCAAGAATGGATCCTTTCTAGAGAAGGATTTCTCTCGAAAGAAGTGACTGGAAGGAAAGTAGAACTCGATGAGGTTGTTGAACCTTCTCTCGAACTTGCGAGTAGCGCAGCACCGGAAGTAGTTCATGTGGCGCCTACACCAATAAGAGAGGAAGCTAATGATGATGATCATGAAACTTCGGTTGAAGTTACTACAGAACCTCGCAGATCGATGAGAACTCGTACCACTCCTGATTGGTATGATCCCGTTATGAGTATCATGTTGGTGGACAACACCGATGACCCTGCGACATATGAGGAAGCGATGATGAGCCTAGATTCCAATAAATGGCAAGAAGCCATGAAATCCGAGATTGGATCCATGTACAAAAACCAAGTATGGACTTTGGTGGACTTACCAGATGGCCGGAAGGCTGTCGAGAACAAATGGATTTTCAAGAAGAAAACAGATGCTGATGGTAATGTTACTGTCTATAAAGCTCGACTTGTCGCAAAAGGGTTTTGAAAAATTCAAGGAGTTGACTACGATGAGACTTTCTCACCAGTAGCGAAGCTAAAGTCTATGAGGATTATGTTAGCAATCGCTGCATATTATGATTATGAGATATGGCATATGGATGTCAAAACGGCGTTCCTCAATGGAGACATTGATGAAGAGTTGTATATGATGCAACCCAAAGGTTTTGTCGATCCTAAAGATGCTAACAACGTATGCAAACTTCAACGGTCCATATATGGATTGAAGCAAGCATCCCGAAGTTGGAATCAACGTTTTGATAAGGTAATCAAAAGTTTTGGTTTTATACAAACTTATGGAGAAGCTTGTATTTACAAGAAAGTGAGTGGGAGCTATGTAGCATTCTTAATACTATATGTAGATGACATATTGTTGATTGGGAATGATGTAGACCTTCTTAATAGTATTAAGGATTATTTGAATAATAGTTTTTCAATGAAAGATCTTGGCGAAGCAGCTTACATATTAGGCTGTAACATCCCTAAAATCATGATTTCAAAGATTGCACATCATTCATGCATGCATATAATTTTGATATCATTTTCAAACTATTTTCAAGAAAACAGAAGCACATAGTGCTATTATTTTATGTGAGCAAACATAAATCAAATGACCATCCTCAATTGAGAGCATAAGTGTTTTAAACCAAGTTTTGTTGGCTTCCTTGTTGATTGGATTGAATGTGGAGTTTGGACAAAAATTCATAGAACAAATGTGGTTTCAAAACCATTTTCAAAACATTTCCAAATCAAGTGCTATGTCACTGTTTATTTTATTTTATTCTAAATGACCAAGCTAATTCAAAGTGACCACTTGATTTTATGCCTAGAAGTGTGAATGTTGCCCCCTACAAAATATTGAAAAGGTTTGAACTCAAAAGCTTTTGAAACCATTTGAAATTCATTCTAGAAATTCAAAACAGAATTAGAAAAGGAATAAAGAAAAGGAAAAGGGCTGGCGCTACTAATCTAGCCCAACAGAGAAACCAGCACATTTAGCCCACCCGGGTTCCCTCTCTCTCTCACACTCATGACGCACCTTGACAAGTGGTGACGCCAGACCCCACCCCTCTATGTTTCTTCATGAACAATGGCCCGGTCCACGTCACCATCGTCTTCCCCAAATTTCGCGAAGAACACGTCGCCGCTGGCCGTTGCTGGCGTTGATTCCGCGGCTTAATTGCCATTGATTCTGCAGGCGTTTCCTATCGAGCCCCTTCCTACTTAAACCCCTCCCCCTCGCGGCCATTTCCCCCAACAAAGCCAACCCGAAGCGCCCCCAGGCTGCGAGTATTCCTCGCCACAACCCCGCTGTTCCGACGACCTCGCCGACGAATTTCGGTGAGCACCGCGTCCCCCTCTGTCCGTGGTTCATGCTACCATGCTCTGCATCTCTGTGTGCATCTACTGACACTTCCCGTTTGTCCGCGCATGGCCTGTAGCCTCGGCAACGACAACAGCTGAGTGCCGCCGCTCTCTGCTCGAACTCCGGCAACCCTTCCTCGTAAGTTCCAGCCTCCCCTTGCCCTCTGTTTGATACGCCTAAGATCCCCAGCGTCTTGCGCATCTAACGGTGCCCTCCCCTTGTCTTAGCGCGGCTCAGAACATCGCCAACGTCGACGAGCCGAAGCCACAGCCGCCAGGGACTACTCCGACGAGCAATCCGCGACGACTCCGAGCGCCCCTTCGCCAACCAGGGACACGTTGAGCTTCACCTCGTCACTGCGGTTCTGGTGAGCATCCTCCCCCCCTCCCCGGGCGACCTAGTTCGCCGACTCCATCGATCGAAAGGCGCTGCCCGCCGCGCTAGCACCGCTCATCTCTGGTCAAAGCATTCAGGAACGTTAGATGTAGATCTTGCGGCTAAGATTAGAACTTAAACGAAGAGGTACGAGTGCATATGAGCCACTAGATCTGACTTAAATCCTATGGCTCACAGAGACCGATCCGCACGAAACGGTACCGACCAATAGGATAGCGCCGCGTGGCAGTGAATTAGATTTAAAAACAGGATTTGAATCTGATTAATGTTTGAATTTGATTTGGCTATAACTTTTGATCCCCACGTTAGAATTTGACAAATTTTATACCGTTGGAATCAGGAGAACAAGCCCTTTCTGATTATGCAATGTGTTTAATGTTTAGCTTCTGTTAAAAAGGTTTTATTTGCAGAAACATGTGTAGGGCTTATTTGAGTATATGAAATGTTTAGGAATTGTTTTAAGGGTTAAATAAATATTGTTTGGCAAGTTTTTGACTTGTTTAGGAATCAGTACTATGCACTTGCTTGGTTGAGTTTTGAAAATCATCACTTAGCATTTTGCATGCATGCATATATTTTTGGTTGTATATGTTTCGTATGTGATTGTGGCTATAATTCTTTGTGTAGATTTTGGTGCTAGTGATTGTGATTGTGAGGAGTGTAGCTACTCTCCAAACTACCAAGGCAAGTGGTACTTCATGAATATTTCTATCCCTATGTTTTATACTAAGCATTAGAGATATTTTGCTAAGTCTTGCATGTTAATATTTTGCTTATATGCCATGATGGGAAATCCTAGTAGTTGTAGAATTGCTAGGGAATTTCTAAGTTAAGTTACTATCTATGCCATGCTTAGCCTAGATAGTAGCAAACAAGGGTTGGTGAAATATACATGCTATGATGAAAATATTTCTAAGTCTTTGGACTTATGTTTTGCCTAATAAAACAACTAAGTTAATGAAACACCTGGGTGGAAGGGAAGTAATGGTTTATGTTGAGTGGTTACACAAGGCCCATTTCTATGGTTTACCTTGTGTATCACACTTGTGGTAAGCCACCCAGGATCAAAGAGATTTTAGAGGCCAAGTGTTAAGAAGCTTCTAGTGCAGCCACTTGGCAATATGGGCTCACTGCGACCACATAGGTTGCTAGAACTTAGCCATTTGGACAGTTGGTGGTAGTGGGAATGATAGGTTGGAACGCGTCCATTTGGTCTAAGGGAAGGCTTCTGAAAGGTCCTGTCTTGGTGAAACCAAGTCTGGTGGGGAAAGTGCACAACCTCTGCGGATGGAAAAATCTAAGTACTTAGCCAAGTCCATGGCAATGGACAACATGAGCATCAAGACATGGAAGCTATCAAGAATCTCCTCATCCCAATTTCTAAGTAAAAACATGTGGGTGGACAAGGGTGAAGGACCTCAATGTCTATTGGTGGTTCCTTGGGAAAAGTTTTGACAAAGAAAAACTTAGTGATTTCAACTAATAGGCAAAACCTATTTTGAGCAAAGCAAGCAAAGCTACACTTAGCCAAATTGCATATAGTATTTAGTCTACCTAAATTATACTATGTATCACTTGACAATACAATTCCAATGTATTGACCACTGTGGCTATAACTTGTGATGTTGCAGGTTACTCTGATGAGGATTAGGTGTCATGAGTCTACACTCAACATGTTTGCCTGTGGCACATGAAGATGAAGACTTTTATTTATTTACTTATTCAAACTCTTGTATTAGGCATGTGGCCTTGGAGTTGTAAAGATTATGTTTATCTCTGGAATGGCTGTAATAAATGACCTTTGTATCTATGTACTTCATCTTAAACTGTGGATGCTAGCATTGATCCAGGGACTAGCATTGCAATCACAGGGATCCTTTTCCTTTATAAAGGAGGGATCTTACAGATGGTATCACAGCACTGTGTTGCCTGTAGGATTATGACCCTAGGATTGGAAACCACTAAGGAAAAAATTTCAACAAACTTCTACACTTGTCTATTCTTCTCGTAAACTTTTCTAATCTTCTTTCTCATCTCTATTTGTAGATGAACTCCATCAACAAAGCCGTAAGGAAAGGACCACTCATGACAATGACTTTGGAGTGTGAGACAGAATTCCCCAAGGCTCTCAAGGACCTCATGGTTGCATTAGAGATACAAGGTGCAGCTGTGTACAAAGGTTTTCCTGTGATGGATGAAGGAGTGGAATACTGGTGGGTGCAACTTCACTTGTATAAAAACAAGGAAGACAACCACCAGGAAAAAGGATTCTGCATGTTCACCAATTCAGTGGTGCACACTACATTCTTTGAGTCAGCAAGGGATGCAGCTTGGAGGACTATCAAAGAACTTAGTGCTAGAGTCAAGTGCAGAATGCTCAACCTCCAAAATGATCTCAAGGAAGAGAAGAAACTTACCCAAGAGTTGGAAGCCACCAACCAAACTTTAAGAGGAGACATTATAGACTTAGTGATGGAGTCATGTGAGCAAGATAGATTGATTACTTCTAGAAACATTGTGTTAGCCAACAGATCCAGTGAGATAGGATTGTAAACGTACTTTGTTAGTTGGACCCCCACTTATCACCTTATTTTTCAAATGTTGCTTTAAATAAGTTGAACCTTGGTTGATGTAATGGATCCATGTATGACATGACTTGTGTGTTTGATTTCCAAGGATATGTGTGTGTTGTTTTGTCTTGTGTTTTATCTTGAATTGTGTAGTTCTAACTTTTTCTATCTTATAAATAGATGCCTAATGTTACCATCAGCACTGTTGAGGAGTTCCAGGGAACTCGCTTTGGTCCTCGTATTGTTGAGCTTACCACTTTGCTCAATCTCCCTCTTCCTACCATCATGGTGCTTCCCCTCACCAAGTTTGAGAGGAAAGACCTTTGGGGCTTCAAGGTCAACCAGCCCAGACGCCAGACAGAGCCTACCACGGAGGCCATCATCTTCAAGCTCATGCATGATGACAAGGAGAGAGGCCTTGAGGTAGTGATGCAGGATCTGATAGGACGTCTGCTAGGGAGACACTCCCGACAGGTTAGAGGTACTCACTTCCACGTCTTCGGTAGACGTGATGAGGATGGAGAGTCCATCGACTTCGAGGACGATTCGAGGGACACAGTAGAGCCGATTCGTCTATACCTTCAGGACTTAGAGTCTCTCATTAGGCACGTGGACACCGACAGGACCAACGTCATGCTCAGCAATGACGAACTTTAGGTGCAGCTTTGTGAGAAGGACAAGCTCTTCGCGAAGCAAGATGAGATAGTCAAGGAGATGGAGACGAAGTTCGAGAGCCAGGACAGAAAGTTCAAGAGTCAGGAGAAGCGAGTCCAGGATAGGAATAAGAGGATTCGAGACATGACCGCAGAACTCCAGGCCAAGGACTTCGAGCTCGAGCATCAGCAGACGGTGATTGAGAGGCTTCGTTCCCAGAAGAGGGCTCTCAAGGCCAAGATAGAGACCTTGACCACTAATTTCGAGGAATACAAGACCGCGATGGAGAATGCAGGTCTTACCTTTGTCGAGGAGGAGGTTGATGCCGAGGAGTAGATTTGACTACTCATTTATCATCTATTATCGTACTTGTTGTTGGGAACTTGTTATTTGACCATCCGACATGTGGATGGCTTGTTATTCGTGTGTGTTTTACCTTGCGAACTTGTTATCTTGTTGTTGAACCTTTATCCTTTTTGTTGCATGCTTTGTGATTGTTATGTGATGTATTGTGCATGATAGCATCTATGGGTATCTCATTCTTATCTCTATTGAACAAACCACATATGCCTCCCCGTCGTGCAAACCCCAACCCCAACAACAACAACAACAACAACATCACACCAGAAATGTAGCAAATGATGACCGCTCAAACTCAGTTGATGCAGATGATGACGACGTTCATCCAGAACCAAAACAACAACAATAACAACAACAACCCGCCGGGTTTTGACATGCTTACCAGGTTCTTGAGATTGAGGCCAGCAGAGTTCTTAGGAACAACTGATCCCATGGTGGCCAATGATTGGCTACGCTCGGTGAACAAGGACTTGGTAACCGTGAAATCGTCACGAGAAAAGGTCGATTTGCGGACACTTGTTGGAAGGACCAGCCGCCACTTGGTGGGATAACTTCCAGATCACCACTCCCATCGAAGATGTGACATGGGCTATCTTTGAGGATGGCTTTCGTACTGCTCATATCTCATCTGGAGTGATGAGTCTGAAAAAGAAGGAGTTCCATAACCTGAAGCAGCGCCACCGCAGCGTGGCTGAATATATTGAGGAGTTCAACAATCTGGCGCGTTATGCACCGGATGAAGTTGACACCGATGCTAAGAGAAAGGAAAAATTTCTTGAAGGCTTGAATGATGAGCTGAATCTGCAGTTGGTTATGGCCTATGTTCCCACTTATCAGTCTCTCTGTGACAAGGCTGCTATTTTGGAGAACAAAATAAAGCAAGTTGAAAGCAGGAAGAGAAAGCACTCTGACAAGCACAGCTCGGGATCGTCTCACAAACGTTCCCACTATGATGACAGTGGAAGCTCAGGATCCCACAAGCATGGGAAATTCAACAAGCACCACAACCACAACCGTCATGACAACAAACATCACCGTAGTCATGACAATGACAAGTACAAGAACCACAAGGGTGGATATAAGAGCCACCACAGTGGTAATGGAAGCGGAAGTGGAAGTGGAAGCCAGCCTGTTAAGAGAGACATTAGTCAGGTTGAATGCTTCAAGTGCAAGAAGATGGGGCATTATGCAAATGACTGCCCAGAAAAGAAAGTTGAAGGACCCAACAAGCCCAACCCTTTCCAGAAAGGGCAAGTTAACCACATCAATGTGGAGGAAATTTATGAGGAGCTGATCTTGTCTTTGGTAAGTTCAAACTCAATTCTGTTCCAGCATTTGTACTCTTTGATACTGGTGCATCTCATTCATTCATATCAAGAGCATTTGTTGAAAGAAATGAACTACCGGTAGAAACTATTGGGTGTCCTATAAAAGTAAGTTCTCCAGGTGGAGAAATGATAGTGAATTCAGGATGTCATGATCTAGTCATAGAGTTTGTGAAGTATAAGTTTCCCGTTAACTTGATAATTCTAAACTCCCAAGGATTGGATGTCATTTTGGGAATGGACTGGATGACTAAGTACAAAGGAGTGATAGATTGTGCCAACCATACTGTCTCACTCACAACTCCAGAAAATAAAAGGATCAGATTCAAGACCAACTTTGAAGCAAAAAGGAGTATGCTTAATTCTCTTAAGGGGGTTAGCATAGACAGTGTGCCAATTGTGAGAGAATATCCGGATGTGTTTCCGGAAGAATTGCCGGGAATGCCACCAGATAGAGACGTGGAATTTCTTATAGATTTGGTACCAGGATCTGGACCAATAGCAAAGAGACCATATAAGATGTCAGTTGATGAACTGAAAGAGCTCAAGAAACAACTTGGAGAACAGTTGCAGAAAGGATTTATTCAACCAAGTTCTTCATCTTGGGGAGCCCCAGTCTTGTTCGTGGAGAAGAAAGATAGAAGTCAAAGGTTGTGCATAGATTACCGTTCACTCAATGAAGTGACTATCAAGAATAAATACCCTTTGCCTAGAATCAATGACTTGTTTGATCAGCTAGAAGGAGCTTGTGTGTTCTCAAAGATTGATCTCCGGTCAGGTTATTTTCAACTCAAGATAAGGGAACAAGACATACCTAAGACAGCATTCACTACAAGGTATGGATTGTATGAGTATACCGTGATGCCATTTGGTTTGACCAATGCTCCAGCATACTTCATGAATATGACGAACAAGGTGTTCATGGAATTCCTTGACAAGTTTGTTGTCGTTTTCATCGATGACATTTTAGTCTACTCCAAGAGCAAAGAAGAGCATGAAGGACATTTGCGTTTGATACTTGAGAAATTAAGAGAACATAAACTTTATGCCAAATTCAGCAAGTGTGAATTCTGGTTGGATGAAGTTGGTTTTCTCGGACATGTTATGACAAAGGATGGTGTAGCAGTTGATCCTGCTAAAGTTTCAGCTATAACTGAATGGGAATCTCCCAAGTCCGTGAAAGAAGTTCGTAGTTTCCGTGGCTTAGCAGGTTACTACAGAAGGTTCATTGAAAATTTCTCCAAGGTAGCTAAGCCCATGACGGAATTGCTAAAGAAAGACAAGAAGTTTGCTTGGTCTGAAGGTTGTGAACTCAGCTTTCAGGAATTGAAGAAGAGACTTATGACAGCACCAGTCTTGTGTCTGCCAGATTTGGAAAAAGATTTCCAAGTATATTGTGATGCATCTCATCAGGGTTTGGGTGCAGTACTTATGCAAGACGGTAAAGTTGTGGCTTATGCCTCAAGACAACTCAAAACTCATGAAGTGAACTATCCTACTCATGATTTAGAGTTAGCCTCTGTCGTCCATGCACTAAAAACATGGAGACACTATCTTTTGGGAAAACGTTGTGAAGTGTTCACAGATCACAAGAGTTTGAAGTATATCTTCACTAAGAAGGAGATTAATATGAGACAAAGAAGATGGCTAGAACTTATCAAAGACTATGACTTAAGTTTGCAATACCACCCCGGTAAAGAGAATGTTGTAGCGGATGCTCTAAGTCGTAAAGTTTTTGTGAATGGCCTTACCAAAGGAGAATTACCAGATGATTTGTGCGCCCAATTCAGGAAACTCAGATTAGAGATTGTACCTGAAGGATATCTCATGTCTTTGGATGTTCAACCCACTTTGTTGGACAAGATCAAAGAAGCCCAGAAGATTGATAAGGAAATTGAAGAGATTAAAGAGAAGAATGGCAAAGGAAAAGCCAAAGGGTTCCATGAAGACGAACAGGGTACTTTATGGCATGGAAAATGTATCTGTGTTCCACAAGATCCGGAGCTGCGGAAACTGATTTTGCAAGAAGCACACAACTCACTGTATTCCATTCACCCGGGTAACACCAAAATGTACATGGACATGAAGGAAAGATTTTGGTGGAATAATCTCAAGAAGGACATCGCCGAACACATTGCTTTGTGTGATGTGTGTAGTAGAGTGAAAGCGGAACATCAAAAACCAGCAGGTTTGCTTCAACCACTACCTATTCCTGATTGGAAGTGGGACAAGATTGGTATGGATTTCATTACCGGATTACCAAGGACCAGGTCAGGATATGATTCTATTTGGGTAGTAGTGGATTGCCTAACTAAAGTGGCTCATTTCATACCCGTGAAGACAACCTACACAAGTGCTAAGTTGGCCAAAATCTATATGAGTAGAATTGTATGTCTACATGGAGTACCCAAGAGTATTGTGTCCGATAGGGGAACCCAATTCACTTCCCATTTTTGGAGACAGCTACAGGAGTCATTGGGAACGAGGTTGGAATTCAGCACTGCTTTTCATCCTCAAACTGATGGACAGACAGAAAGAACTAACCAGATTCTTGAAGACATGTTGAGGGCATGTGCCCTAGACTATGGAGCCAGTTGGGATGAAAGTCTGCCTTACGCAGAATTTTCTTATAACAACAGCTATCAAGCCAGCATTGAGATGGCACCATTTGAGTTTCTCTACGGGAGAAAGTGTACCACCCCATTGTTATGGAATGGTGTGGGAGAAAGAAGTTTATTCGGACCAGAACTTATCAAAGAAGCCGAAGAGAAAGTCAAGTTGGTTAAGGATAGATTGAAGATAGCACAGTCCCGACATAAAAGCTACGCAGATCCTAAGCATAGAGAAATCACCTACGAAGTCGGTGATAGAGCTTATCTTAGAGTGTCACCACTTCGTGGAGTGAAGAGGTTCGGAGTCAAAGGAAAATTGGCACCAAGATATGTTGGGCCATTCAAGATTCTGAGTCGCAAAGGATAAGTTGCCTATGAAATTGAACTGCCAGAATCTCTGTCAGCTGTCCATAATGTGTTTCATGTGAGTCAACTTAAGAAATGTCATCCAGAAATGGAAGAAACTTCTTTGAAGGATACTATACCTTTGGAGGAGGTTCAACTGGAAAGTGACCACACTTATGAAGAGAAACCTATCAAGATTCTTGAGACTGTAGAAAGAGTCACACGGACTAAGACTATCAAGTTTTGCAAAGTGCAGTGGAACCATCATTCCGAAGAGGAAGCAACATGGGAAAGAGAAGATGATCTTCGGAAAGACCACCCTCACCTATTTGCTAGCCAATCTGAATCTCGAGGGCGAGATTCACCTTAAGGGGGTTAGATTTTTAACATCCCTAAAATCATGATTTCAAAGATTGCACATCATTCATGCATGCATATAATTTTGAGATCATTTTCAAACTATTTTCAAGAAAACAGAAGCACATAGTGCTATTATTTTATGTGAGCAAACATAAATCAAATGACCATCCTCAATTGAGAGCATAAGTGTTTTAAACCAAGTTTTGTTGGCTTCCTTGTTGATTGGATTGAATGTGGAGTTTGGACAAAAATTCATAGAACAAATGTGGTTTCAAAACCATTTTCAAAACATTTCCAAATCAAGTGCTATGTCACTGTTTATTTTATTTTATTCTAAATGACCAAGCTAATTCAAAGTGACCACTTGATTTTATGCCTAGAAGTGTGAATGTTGCCCCCTACAAAATATTGAAAAGGTTTGAACTCAAAAGCTTTTGAAACCATTTGAAATTCATTCTAGAAATTCAAAACAGAATTAGAAAAGGAATAAAGAAAAGGAAAAGGGCTGGCGCTACTAATCTAGCCCAACAGAGAAACCAGCACATTTAGCCCACCCGGGTTCCCTCTCTCTCACTCGTAGACGCACCCAGCAAGTGACTGACGCCAGGACCCCACCCCCTCTATGTTTCTTCCGCAGACAACTGGGCCCCGTCCACGTCACCGTCGTCTTCCCCAAATTTCGCGAAGAACACGTCGCCGCTGGCCGTTGCTGGCGTTGATTCCGCGGCGTAATTGCCATTGATTCTGCAGGCGTTTCCTGTCGAGCCCCTGCCTACTTAAACCCCTCCCCCTCGCGGCCATTTCCCCCAACAAAGCCAACCCGCAGCGCCCCCAGGCTGCGAGTATTCCTCGCTGCAACCCCGTTGTTCCGACGACCTCGCCGACGAATTCCGGTGAGCACCGCGTCCTCCTGTGTCCGTGGTTCATGCTACCATGCTCTGCATCTCTGTGTGCATCTACTGACACTTCCCGTTTGTCCGCGCATGGCATGTAGCCTCGGCAACGACAACAGCTGAGCGCCACCGCTCTCTGCTCGAACTCCGGCGACCCTTCCCCGTAAGTTCCAGCCTCCCCTTGCCCTCTGTTTGATACGCCTAAGATCCCCAGCGTCTTGCGCATCTAACGGTGCCCTCCCCTTGTCTTAGCGCGGCTCAGAACATCGCCAACGTCGACGAGCCAAAGCCACAGCCGCCAGGGACTACTCCGATGAGCAATCCGCGACGACTCCGAGCGCCCCTTCGCCAACCAGGGACACGTTGAGCTTCACCTCATCACTGCGGTTCTGGTGAGCATCCTCCCCCCCTCCCCAGGCAACCTAGTTCGCCGGCTTGGCGCTCACTCGCGCGCCTGGGCCTAAGCGCCATTCATCTCTGGTCAAAGCATTCAGGAATGTTAGATGTAGATCTTGCGGCTAAGATTAGAACTTAAACGAAGAGGTACGAGCGCATCTGAGCCACTAGAAATGACTTAAATCCTACGGCTCACAGAGACCGATCCGCACGAAACGGTACCGACCAATAGGATAGCGCCGCGTGGCAGTGAATTAGATTTAAAAACAGGATTTGAATCTGATTAATGTTTGAATTTGATTTGGCTATAACTTTTGATCCCCACGTTAGAATTTGACAAATTTTATACCGTTGGAATCAGGAGAACAAGCCCTTTCTGATTATGTAATGTGTTTAATGTTTAGCTTCTGTTAAAAAGTTTTTATTTGCAGAAACATGTGTAGGGCTTATTTGAGTATATGAAATGTTTAGGAATTGTTTTAAGGGTTAAATAAATATTGTTTGGCAAGTTTTTGACTTGTTTAGGAATCAGTACTATGCACTTGCTTGGTTGAGTTTTGAAAATCATCACTTAGCATTTTGCATGCATGCATATATTTTGGGTTGTATATGATTTGTATGTGATTGTGGCTATAATTCTTTGTGTAGATTTTGGTGCTAGTGATTGTGATTGTGAGGAGTGTAGCTACTCTCCAAACTACCAAGGCAAGTGGTACTTCATGAATATTTCTATCCCTATGTTTTATACTAAGCATTAGAAATATTTTGCTAAGTCTTGCATGTTAATATTTTGCTTATATGCCATGATGGGAAATCCTAGTAGTTGTAGAATTGCTAGGGAATTTCTAAGTTAAGTTACTATCTATGCCATGCTTAGCCTAGCTAGTTGCAAACAAGGGTTGGTGAAATATACATGCTATGATGAAAATATTTCTAAGTCTTTGGACTTATGTTTTGCCTAATAAAACAACTAAGTTAATGAAACACCTGGGTGGAAGGGAAGTAATGGTTTATGTTGAGTGGTTACACAAGGCCCATTTCTATGGTTTACCTTGTGTATCACACTTGTGGTAAGCCACCCAGGATCAAAGAGATTTTAGAGGCCAAGTGTTAAGAAGCTTCTAGTGCAGCCACTTGGCAATATGGGCTCTGCCTGGACCACATAGGTTGCTAGAACTTAGCCATTTGGACAGTTGGTGGTAGTGGGAATGATAGGTTGGAACGCGTCCATTTGGTCTAAGGGAAGGCTTCTGAAAGGTCCTGTCTTGGTGAAACCAAGTCTGGTGGGGAAAGTGCACAACCTCTGCGGATGGAAAAATCTAAGTACTTAGCCAAGTCCATGGCAATGGACAACATGAGCATCAAGACATGGAAGCTATCAAGAATCTCCTCATCCCAATTTCTAAGTAAAAACATGTGGGTGAACAAGGGTGAAGGACCTCAATGTCTATTGGTGGTTCCTTGGGAAAAGTTTTGACAAAGAAAAACTTAGTGATTTCAACTAATAGGCAAAACCTATTTTGAGCAAAGCAAGCCAAGCTACACTTAGCCAAATTGCATATAGTATTTAGTCTACCTAAATTATACTAAGGTATCACTTGCCAATACAATTCCAGTGTATTGACCCACTGTGGCTGTAACTTGTGATGTTGCAGGTTACTCTGATGAGGATTAGGTGTCATGAGTCTACACTCAACATGTTTGCCTGTGGCACATGAAGATGAAGACTTTTATTTATTTACTTATTCAAACTCTTGTATTAGGCATGTGGCCTTGGAGTTGTAAAGATTATGTTTATCTCTGGAATGGCTGTAATAAATGACCTTTGTATCTATGTACTTCATCTTAAACTGTGGATGCTAGCATTGATCCAGGGACTAGCATTGCAATCACAGGGATCCTTTTCCTTTATAAAGGAGGGATCTTACATAGGCATAAAGATTTATAGAGATAGATCGAGACGCCTAATATCATTGTCACAGTGTACATATTTGGACAAAGTTCTAAAGAGGCTTGGAATGGAAGATAGCAAGAAAGGGTTCTTGCCCATGTTTCCCAATACGACCTTGAGTAAAACTCAAAGCCCTGCAACGGCTGAAGATAGACAAAAGAATGAGTAAGACTCCATATGCCTCAGCCATAGGATCTCTAATGTATGCCATGCGATGTACTAGACCCGACATTGCATATGTTGTTAGTTTGACTAGCAGATATCAAATGATCTAGGAGTGGATCATTGGATAGCGATCAAAAACATCCTTAAGTACTTGAGAAGTACTAAGGATATGGTTCTTTATTATGGAGGTGATGAACAGCTCGTTAATGGTTACACCGATGCTAGTTGGAACACCGATCCAGATGATTCTAAATCTCAATCTGGATACGTATTTACTTTGAATGGTGCAGCAGTTAGCTAGAGGAGTGCAAAGCAAAGCATTGTGGCGAGATCTTCAACTGAATCGGAATACATAGCTGCTTCGGAGGCTTCACAAGAGGCGATATGGATGAAGGAGTTCATTACAGAGCTTGGTGTGGTTCCAAGTGCGCTGAACCCAATGTCTATCTATTGTGATAACATGGGCGCCATAGCCAATGCGCAAGAACCAAGGTCACACAAGAAGCTGAAGCACATCAAGCTATGTTTTCACGCTATTCGAGAACATGTCCAAGATGGTGACATAAAGATTTGCAAAGTACACACATATCTGAATGTGGTGGATCCGTTGACTAAACCTCTCCCGAGGGCAAAACATGACCAGCACCAAACCTCCATGGGTGTTCGGTATATTACCATGTAATCTAGATTAGTTGACTCTAGCGCAAGTGGGAAACTGTTGGAGATATGCCCTAGAGGCAATAATAAAAGTGGTTAGTATTATATCTTTGTGTTTATTATAAATGTTTACATTCATGCTATAATAGTATTAACCGGAAACATTAATACTTGTGTGATTTGTAAACTAAATAAGAGTCCCTAGTAAAGCCTCTTTGTAATACTAGCTTGTTGGTTAATAGATGATCGTGGTTTCCCGATCATGAACATTGAGATGTTGTTAACAACAAGATCATATCATTAGGATAATGGTGTGATGGACATATTCCTATAGATAAGCGTACCATAAAGATCAAGTCATTTTAATAGTTCGTTTGCTATAAGCTTTCTGATACATAGTACCTAATTCCTTTGACCATGAGATCATGTTGATCACCATCACCGGAAGGATGCTTTAATGACATCAAACACCACACCGTAACTGGGTGGCTATAAAGGTGGCATTGAGTGTTCGGAAAGTATGGGTTGAGGCACATGGATCAAGAGTGGGATTTGTCCATCCAATGACGGATAGATATACTCTAGGCCCTCTCGGTGGAATGTCATCCAATTAGCTTGCAAGCATGTGACTGGCTCACATGGGATCACATATCACGGGAACGAGAAAAGAGTACTTATCAGTAACGAGGTTGAACTAGGTATGCAGAGATACCGATGATCAAAACCTCGGATAAGTAAAGTATCGTGAGACAAAGGGAAATTGGTATCGTATGTAAGTGGTTCATTCGATCACAAAGTAATCGTAGAAATATGTGGGAGCCATATGAATTTCCAGATTCCTCTATTGGTTATTGATCGGAGAAGTGTCTCGGTCATGTCCGCATAATTCACGAACCGTAGGGAGACACACTTAAGGATTCGATGTTGTTGTGTAGTTATGGAATGATGAGTAAGAGACCGAATGTTGTTTGGAGTCTCTGATGGGATCCGGGATATCATGAGGAGATCCGGAATGGTCCGGAGAATAGGATTCATATAAGGAAAGTCCTATTTCGGAGTTTGGAAATGATTCCGGTGTTTTCACCAAGAATGTTCTAGAAGGGTCTGGAAGGTCCGGCACTCCAGAGGGGAAGGGTACATGGATGTGTCATGACAATGTGGAATGGTTGCATCATGTACTAGGTCACTTGGCTGGACAATATGAAGAGAGAAATCAAATCCAAGTTTGAAAGTCAAAGTCCAATTTGAAAAGTCAAATCCGAAGTTTGCTTGGTGGAGGGAGAGTAGGAAACCTACCTAGGGTAGGAGTCCCACTCCCTCCACCCTCCGGCCAAGGAGGAGGACTCCCTCCTCCCAACCACCTCCCTCCCACCTATATAAGGAGGGGTAGGGCGCCCCCTACCCTGACACCCAAAACCCTAGCTCCTTGGCGCCACCACCTCCAAGTCCTGCCGCCGGCTAGGGCCTCCTCCAAGTCGCCGACTTGGGGCTTCCCCAAGCCCTAGCTGCCGGCCACACCACCTCCCCTTGGTGCCTCTAATCCGTAGATCGCCAAGGCCCTCTCTTACTCCACCATACTCGCTCCGGCTTAGGCGAAGCCCTGTGGGATCTTCCCTCTACTTCCGACACCTCGTTGTCGTGCTGCCGGAATCACGAGGAGAGTGCTACAACCTCCGCTGCCTGCAGGAACAAGGGATAGGAAGGTCTTCATCGAGTACCGAATGTGTGACCGACTGCGGAAGCGCTGCCGGAACGCAGCGCCGGAAGGATCGTCTACGCGATCTTGATATCGGCAAGAGTACGACTACATCACCCGCGAGGCAGATGGCTGGGTAAAACCTTGTGTCTCCGCCCTCATCTCGCACCGCAGATGGCTGGCCGCCCTTGACCCATGTTATACTACTCGCTGCCGATTGCAGCAACTTCTGTGGTCATTCCCACGACAAGTGTGTGTAGCCCATGTCGTCCTCTTTCTAACGCAATTGGAATCGGGTCAATCGGAGCTACCAATCAAAAGTTACACTCGTTTGAATATTTGCCGGTCTTATTTAAAAAGAAAAAAAACCTGTTTCTGGGCCGAGCAGTAGTACCGCCTGGGCGGGCCGGTACTACCGCCCGATTCTGAGCGCCATGGACTATCTACTGCCTAGCCCGGTACCTTTTTCAGGTAGTACCGGCTGGCCCGGTAATACCGCCTGGGTGGGCCGGTACTACCGGCCGGCCCTGGAAAGTTTTGCCCAGCTAGCCTCTACACTACCGCTCGCCCCAGCTGGGACCAGCCTAGGTCGCTCGCGCGCGTGCTTCTCTCGCCCCGCCCGCTACCGCGCACCCCGCTGCCGCCGCATGCACGCATCGCTGGCGTTGACCCGCATTCTTCAGATGCTGCGCGCTTCTTCGCTCGCTCGCCGTTGTCCCGCATCTGGCGTTGATCATTGGCTTCTTCCTTCAGCTGTTTCGCCGCATGTCGCCAGCCCAGGGCTTCGCCGCCCATGGCTGCGATCTGCATGCTGCGTGCTCTGCCTGCTACCTTGCGCGTGTATGCTGCTGCGCGCATGCTCTGCTGACCCGGTGCGGGCTCTTCTGCCGCTGCGCTGCTGCTACTGTTGCTTGGCCCCATCGGCCCTGCTGCTGCTTCGTTTTTTCCTGGCACATACGGTAGTACCGATCGCATCCGGTACCAATCCGGTACTACCGGACCGTTTAGAAAAATGCCCCATACGGCTAGATTTTTGGGGGCCCTATTTAAGGCTATGCCCGTTTTCAGTTTAGATTGCTTCTTCCTCATCTATTAGGCTAAGCTTTGTCCACACTTGCTCTATATCTTGAAGCTTGCCTAATCTTTTCCCTCCGATGATTCTTGCCCATATTTGAGTGGAAGAGAGAGGAGATCTAGATCCATGTTTTGACCTAACCAATTCATCTTATTGTGAGTGCATCTTTGGGGATCTAGATTTTGGGGGATTTTGTGTCTCTCTTTGATTCCTCCTCTCTTGTTCCCCCAATAGATTTAGTAGCTTTGTTGGAACTTGAGAGTGAGGGATTTGAGCACCTTTGTGGTGTTCTTGCCATTTGCATTTGGTGCATAGGTTTGAGTTCTCCTCGGAGGATTCGGTTTGTGTTACTCTTTGGAGCTTGTCCCTCTTGGGTTCTTGGAATCCTAGACGGTTTTGTGGCCTTGGTGGCATTGTGGCCTTGGTGGCATTTGTTGAGGCCTTTTGTGGCGTTTGTTGGGAGCCTCCAATTAAGTTGTGGAGAAGTGCCCCAACCTTGTGAGAGGTTCCGGTTGCCACCGACTAGTGCACCGATAGTGGAAGCGTGGATCAATCCCATTGGGGTGAGATTCACCGGAGAATAAGGGAGGCCTTTTGTGGCGTTGGTGGTTTGATACCACCCCCTCTCCAAACGAGACGTACTCCATGTTGGAAGGAACTCGGTAAAATATCGGTGTCCCCGCGTGCCTCGGTTATCTCTATACCCGAGCTCTTTACTTATGCACTTTGCATTGTGATAGCCTTCATGCTTGAAGTACTATATATCTTGCTATCACTTTGTTGCTTGTATTGCTTAGCATAAGTTGTTGGTGCACATATGTGAACCTTAGTTGTTCTAGATTGTGCTTAACAAAGTAAACACTAGTTTTATTCCACCTTTGTTGAGCCACTCTAGGAAAAAATTTAATCGCCTATTCACCCCCCCCCCCTCTAGGTGACATCCGTATCCTTTCACCTGCGAAACAACTCTGTCAACAAAACTCTCTGATCAAAACACAAAGCAAGATGGATAAAGGTCAAGGAAAACTCACTTGGCGACCGGAAGAAATAGCAAGCCGGTGCGGATGCTGGCAGGCTTATCCAGTTCTGGCCCCAATTTCCGACTGATACCCGTCTCGAATACGTTGTGTGCCCAAGACACTGATGGCTTCTTCGAAGATGAAGCCGCGGCTGGAGCCTCTGTGGCAATTGTTGCGGGTGCCCCCCTCGGTGGCGAGGCCCCTGCGGCTGGAGCGGCCGCCAAACCGGCGACTGGGGCGAATGGCGGTGGCAACAATGCCAACGGCGCCTCGACCACTATGGCGGTGGCGCCAGTCACCGCAGCCGCGTGCGTCACTGTCTCCTCGGCCGAGCTGGTAGCGTCGGAGCTACTCGCGGACCGAGGCGGAGACGCCGGCTTGGTCGGCTTCACCTTCTTCTTTGGCGGCGCCTTTTTTCTTCGATGGTGTAGCCTCACGGTGTGAGGTATGCTCAGGGAGCTCGTCGTCGTCGTCATGGGCCTCGAGGCTCTTGTTGGCCTCGAGTTCACGCTGGTGATGCCCACGAGTCTTGCGGACCGTGGGGGCAGCAACCTCCACGGGGTCGTCGTCATCATCGTCGCCATCACCACCCCCGTCACGTTTGACGTCGCCCTCATCGGGCAATGACTCGCTCCCGTCCTGGGCGGACGAGCTCGAGTTCTTATCGTCTGCGGGCGGAAGCCACCCTTCCACCACTTGAAACAACTGCACCAATCAAACGACATTAGCACAACCGCGAATGCACAAACTGCGACTGCGAGTGCAAAGGGAATAACAGCTTACCGTTGGAGCTGGGAGCCTTGCGGTGTAAGGCACGACCCCGGCCTTCGCATCAAGATACACCGCCTCGGTGATGTTTTTCAGGGCCTGGGTGTAGTCGTTGAGTCTCCACTCAACGAGGCAGGACTTCGTCGGGTCGTCATTGCCCGTATACTCGTACATGTAGTGGGCGCGGCTGTCCAGGGGAACGAGCCGTCGCCCGAGCCAGCAGTTGTAGAGGTTGATGGTTTGAAGGCCTTTCGTCTTCAAATTGCGGATGGTCTGCAGCATCTCGTCGACGACCATCCGCTGCTCCAGCGGGAGTTTGATAACTTGGAGCCGGCGCAGCTCAGGCCGGTCGGCGGAGTACCTTGGAAGCGCCACTTCATCGCTTGGAGTCGACTCGGTAACGTAGAACCAGTTCTTCTTCCACTCGTTCACTGCTTTGGCGGGCAGCATCAGATCGAAGAACAACGCCTTCGACTTCAGCTGGAAGGTCAAGCCGCCCGCTGCTTGCATTGGGCCGCCTGTCTCTTCGCAGCTGATTCTCCCGTGGAATAGATCTTGCCACAGGGGGAAGTAGGGCCTGCAGCCCAGGTAGAACTCGCAGAATGCCACGAAAATGGTGAGCTGCTCGATGCTATGCGGACCCAGATCTGACGGCTGGATATCGTAATAGGCGCAGAAACGCCGGAAGAAGAGGGAGGTTGGGAAGCCGATCCCAGGCTCCAGGTGACTAGTGAAGCAGATGAATTCCCCTTCGCGCGGATCCGGAATTACTTCTCCGGGCGCGGGGATGCGCCATCTCCCGGCTTGGAGGATCCCGCCTCCTCTAATGATTTTAGCAGTGCCTTCGTGCACTTGGATCTGCCCCATGGTTCGGTGGGAGGAGCCATCGGCTGGAGGATCGTGGGAATCGGATCGCTCTGAATCGTTCTAGTCGCTATGCGGAATGGGGAAACGAGGATGTGCAAGATCGGAGGAAGTGAGGGAAGCGTTTTCTCCTTCACCCTTCACTCTCCTTATATAGAGGTTGCTATCCGCCATTTTTGGGAGCCGTTACTACACGGTAATTACGCCAATATTACCATTGGATTACCCAACGGCTAGTTTGACCAAAGCTAACGGTCCAACTTCGTCTACTCGACTCGCTGCCTCCAGCAACTCGACGATTCGCCGACCCGATCACTATGACAGTGACTAATTACTCACTGACCCGCTCGCCAAGCTGCGATATGATTGGTCGCTGTTATTGCGACTAAAATGACTAGTTCTTTCCTTTGTTCAGGAGTCCGCCGCCAATTCTACTAGGTGTCTGCATTGGACCCGCATACTCCGACTGCCAGGAAACGCCTGCGACGAATCAACGACGGCCTCGGGGACTACTGATGGGGATATGCCTACCGGGGTATGCCCAGCAGGACGTTTCCTATTGGCCCACGCCGCCAGTGAGTGGTCCTGCATGACGGCGACTGGATCGATACTTGGCGAGGACTCAGGCGACTGGAAGCTGGAGGCCCAGAAGCGTAGCTAGGCCCAGTCGAACTAGGTCAAAGACCCTCCGAATCCTTAACTAATTCGGTTGTAATCTGTAAACCCTAGCGAGGTGAGCCTATATAAACCTCCCTAGGGTACGCATAGAGGATACGTTCCATCATACACCCAAGCGACTCGCCGCCTAGTCGCCGAGCTCGCCCCTTGTACTCTCTCCATAATACAATCTAGCAGGAGTAGGTCTTTACCCGTCGGGGGGCGAACCTGGGTAAAACCTTGTGTCTCCGCCCTCATCTCGCACCGCAGATGGCTGGCTCCCTTGCCCCATGTTCTACTACTCGCTGCCGATTGCAGCAACTGTCGTGGTCATTCCCACGACAAGATCATGAGTATGTGGTGGTGGTGGTGTGACAAGCTTACTTATAACAGATGGTGAATCAAGAGCAACAGAGGTGTTCAGGAATGTACCTCTTCTTGTAGTGGATGGTAAAATAAGGAACTTCCCATCACGAGACTTCCCCATGATGAAAGGAGTAGCAGTGAACATAATTAGATCCAAGTGAACTTACAAATAAATCTATGCTCCCTGGCAACAGCGCTAGAAAATAATCTTGATGACCCACAAGTGTAGGGGATCGCAACAGTCTTCGCGGGTAGTATTACCCAATTTATTGATTCGACACGAGGAGAGCCAAAGAATACTTGCAAGCCTTCACAACAGAGTTGTCAATTCAGCTGCACCTGGAAATTGTTCTTGCTCACAGAAGTTTATCAGTAGCAACAGTTTGTAGTAGCAACAGGAGCAGTAAAACAGGAGCAATAGTAACAGTAACGGTAATAGTAGGATTCGAGTTCGGTAGGCATAGGGATGGATGGACGGGCGTTGCATGGACAAGTCTAAACATGTAACTTCAAGATCTAGGGCATTACAGATAAATAATAACAAGCATCCAAGTACTAAACAATCCTAGGCATGTGCTCCAAATATAGTCATACGTGCTCGCAATGAGAACTTGCACAACATCTTCTGTCCACCAAATTGCAGGGGCCTCTAAGGAACTACTGGCAATTAAGGTGCTCCTTTTAATAGAGCACCAGAGCAAAGCATTAACACTCCATGAACACATGTGATCCTCACACCACAGCCATCCCCTCCGGTTGTCCCAATTATTGTCACTTTGGGGCCTTTGGATCTAGACAATGATATGCGTACACAACTTGCAGATAATATCACAAACAATACTATCATAATGATACAATAATAAGTTCAGATCTAAGATCATGGCACTCGGGCCCTAGTGACAAGCATTAAGCACAACAAGTTGCAACAAAGTCAAATAACACTAATAGAGATACTAGGCACTATGCCCTAACAGATCTTATTCGATTACATGATAGAACTCATCCAATCCCTACCATCCCCAAGCCTACAGTGGGGGATTACTCAATCATGGATGAGGGACACATCGATGGTTGATGCAGAGGAGTTGGTGATGACGATGGCGATGATCCTCTCCAAATTCCCTGTCCCGGCAGGGTGCCAAAAAGAGTTTCTGGATCCGAATCTTGGTTTCTAGTGGCGGCGGCATAGCGAAACTCTTTCTGGAAAACTATCGACCCCCCCTCGGTTTTTAGGTCGAGAGGCAACTTATAGGCACAGAGGGAGGCCGAGGGGGTGCATGGGGTGTGGGCCCCCCAGGCCCCTTCTCCGTCTCGTCTTCTGGCTCTGTGTGTCTTCTGCTGAAATATAATTTTTGGTATATTTTCCGGGATTTTTTCTGTTAGTTGATTTTCTCTACAAAAACAAGACACCAAGGTAATTCTTCTAAAAATAGCGCCAGTCCGTGTTAGTTGTATCCAAATAACACAAGTTCAGAGGAGAAACAATAGCAAAAGTGTTCGGGAAAGTAGATACGTTTTGGATGTATCAAAGGGGTACCCCGTTGGCGGTTCTCTATTATACACATATACTTACAATGACAAAAACTTGCTTGTGAATAAAGTTGAGTAGCATGAGGAACGACCCTCGTACTCAAGGGGCATGAGATTGCCAACTTATGATTTGTTAAGCATATACTCCATATCTGTTTCATTTTAACCTCAATCACTTCAAGATGCTTATGATAGGAGCAATGAGATCTGAAAGCTAATAAGAACCATAATTTTTGGAAGCTCTTTATGAAACTTGAAATCACTGCTTCCCTCTGTGAAGGGCCTTTTTTCTTACTTTTATGTTGAGTCTCCATCTTCTATCTTTATGCACCAATTAAGAGAGCATAGTTGTCATTCTTAGTTTAATGTGCATTGTCCCAAATTTTATTGATTGATTCATAATGTTGATATTGCTTGTTCTTAAACTATTTGTAGCTAGTCACCCTTATGAACTTTGAAGGTGTCCTATGCATTTATGTTTTGCTACTCCATGAGGGACAAGCTGAATACCACTCTTGCTATGTTTTCTATATGTGAAAAAAACAAACATCTTTCAATGCATTGTTATTCATGATCTTTATTTGTAGCTTTTCATGTTACAACATAGTTGCTTTGTCCTATTGTTAGAACTACATCTTTCATGCTCATGTTTAGAGTACTTTTATCCCAGTTATCAATGCTTTACAATAGTTTGATCAAGATTGTGATGGTGCATGTCACCTCAAAGTTTATTCTTTTTATCACTTACCTACTCAAGGACGATCTGGAGTTAAGCTTGGGGATGCTTGATACGTCGTAAACGTATCTATAATTTTTCATGCTCCATGCTTGTTTAGTATCTACTTTCTCATGTTTTGTCTACACTTTGAGGTATTTTTATACATTTTCCGGAACTAATCTATTGACAAGATGCCGCAGTGCCAGTTTCATGTTTTCTGTTTTTTTTGTTTCAAAAAAGCTAGTAAGGAAATATTCTCGGAATTGGACGAGACAAAAGCCAAAGTCAATATTTTACCGGAGAGAACACAGAGTCTGAAGGGCAGCTGAAGTGGGGCCATGAGGTGGCCACACCCTAGGGCCGCGCGGCCCAGGGGGCACCGCCACCAGGTGTGGGCCCCTCAGGCGCCCATCGACCTTTCCATTTCGCCTATAAAAGCACCCTAATGTAGAAACTCTAAGAACTAGATCAAATCTCCACGAAACAGTCTGTAGCCGCCGCCACCATCGTCCCTAGATCGGGGGGATCTGAAGCTCTTCCCGGCACCCTGCCAGAGGGGAGAGATCATCCCGAAGGCCTTCTTCATCACCATGCCAGCCTCTGGTGTGATGTGTGAGTAGTTCACCCTTGGACTATGGGTCCATACAGTAGCTAGATGGTTGTTTCTCCTCCTTTGTGCTATCATGTTTAGATCTTGTGAGCTCCGTTCATGATCAAGATCATCTATTTGTAATCATACATGTTGTGTTTGCAGGGATCCGATGAATATTGAAATACTATGTTAGATTGATTATTGATTCTATCATGTCTATGTTATTTGTGATCTTGCATGATCTTCGTTGTTGAGCAGCTATCTTGGCCAAGTAGATGCTTTCAACTCCAAGAGGGAGTATTTATGCTCGATAGTAGGTTCATGCCTCTAGTAATCTAGGGAAGTGACGGAAATATCTAAGGTTGTATATGTGATGTTGCTATTAGGGAGAAAATAACAATCATTTGTTCATGGAACAATTGTATTGTTTACTTTACACACATTGCTTAATGCAATTATTTGTTGCTTGCAACTTAATACTGGAAGGGGTTCGGATGATAACCTGAAGGTGGATTATTAGTCATAGATGCAGTTGGATTATGGTCTATGTATTATGTTGTAATGCCCAATCAAATCTCATAGGAGTCAAGATGTCTAGTATATGCATTGTTATGCTTTCTCTATCTATCAATTGCCCCGCAGTAATTTGTTCACCCAACATGCTATCTATCTTAAGGAGATCACCTCTAGTGAACTGTGGACCCCGGTCCATTCCTTTATCATTGATACATCATCTATTGTTACCTTTTACTCTTTACAAGTGATACGTCGTAAACGTATCTATAATTTTTGATGCTCCACGCTTATTTTGTATCAACTTTGTTATGTTTTGTCTACACTTTGAGGTATTTTTATACATTTTCCGGAACTAACCTATTGACAAGATGCCATAGTGACAGTTGCATGTTTTCTGCTGTTATTGGTTCTAGAAAATCCAGAAAAGAAATATTCTCGGAATTGGACGGAACAAAAGCCAAAGTCGATATTTTACCCGACACAACACGGAGCCCGAAGGAGAGACGGAGGAGGGCACCAGGGCGGCCACACCATACGGTGGCGTGGGCCCCCTGTCCGTGCGACCACATGGTGTGGCCCCTTAGCCCTCCACCGACCATGCCCTTTCGCCTACTTATACGTCTCCCCGAGACGTAAACCCTAACGGGGGCAGAAATCCACGAAAAGGTGTGCAGCGCTGCCACCACCAAAGAGGAGATTCCAGGGACATAAGTCTCTGTTCTGGCACCCTGCCGGGACGGGGAATTGCCCTTGGAGCCATCTCCATTGATCTCCACAACCATCTCCATCGTCGTTGCTGACTCCCATGATGAGGAGGGAGTAGTTCCCCCACGAGGCTAATGGCTCTACCAGTAGCTATGTGTTCATCTCTCTCCCTATGCATGATCTTATTGTGGTTATGAGCTTTGTAATCAAGTAGATCTACTCTCCTACTCAAGTGCTTTAATTAATCTCTGGCTATCCCCACGTGTGTGAAGGTGACAGTGTGCACACCGTGTGGCACTTAGGCTATAGATTACATAAATACTTATCATGAGTTATATTTTGAGTTGGTTGTTTATACGTCCAATTTTCATCACCATTCTATATCATAATTTACCTCTATTCATTGATATATGTCTTATTATGAGGTATTACTTATTTCTTTTCCACTGTTTTTGCCTGTTGGATGATTCTTGGAGCATGGACTGCCGAAGTCAAGATTCTGATGGAAAAGGAGGTTTTTTGATGCAATTTCGTGAAGATTAGAAAAATACCAGAAAAATATTGGAAAATTATATTTTCCCAGGAGACGGAGGAAGCCAGAAGGGGAGGCATAGCTAGGCCACAGGGGGCCCACACCCCCCAAGGCACGGGTCCCCCTAGGCCATGCCTAGGGCAGGTGTGACCCACCTGGCTGGCTTCCGACTCCGCTATCTCGCCTATATCTTCCTCACGGAACCCTAATACCAGGGGACGAACAAAGAAATATTTTAAATCGCCTCATGAGCTGAAAACACCGATAGAGAAAGATCTCCTAGCATGATTTCTGCAGGAAATTCCTTCCCGGAGAGGGGAGATCATCGCCATCAACACCATCGTCAAGCTAGGCTTCATCGGGATCATCATCATCATCCACACCATAATATCCACCAACACCATCATCATCACTCCGTCCCGCTATAACAATTGTGTTGGATATTGCTTTAGTTCTTAGGGGAAACTTTCTCGGTGTTGATTACTATTGTAGTTGATGCTTGTGAGTGGAACCATTGGATTATTGTTTATGTTCAGATTGTTATACATCACCATATCATCTTTGATCTTGATCCATATGATGTCTTTTGAGTAGTTCGTCTAGTTCTTGAGGACATGGGAGAAGTCATGTTGTTAGTAGTGGATTTATGTTGAGTTATTATTCAATGGTTCAGTATTTAAGTTGGGGTGTTATTCTTCTAGTGGTGTCATGTGAATGTCGACTACATGATACTTCACCATTGATGGGCCTAGGGGAATGCATTGTGTATTTGTCTACTAATTGTGGGGTTGCCGGAGTGACAGAAACCTGAACCCCCGTTAGGAAACCTTTGCACAAGGGAGTGTAGGATCTCAGAGTTTAAGGTTATGGTTAGGTTTATATATTAATTACTTTCCTGTAGTTGCGGATGCTTGCAGAGGGTTTAATCACAAGTATGTATTAGTCCAAGTAAGGTCAGTACATTAGCACAGGTTCACCCACACAACACTTACAACACCAAAGAAGAGTACTTAGCTATTTGAAGCGAAAGCACTTGACAGAATTCCCATGTGTCCTCGAGAACGCTTGGTCCTTATAAGTATTTCCACCGGCTTGTCCTTTGCTAAGAAAGGATTGGTCCACTTGTTGCAGTTGTTCGTTGTCTTTATTACTTGCACTTTGTTTTGTTGCTTTATCAGAAAACCCCTAAAATCCGTCTGCTAAGTATTTACAGAGATTTCCTGCTCCATAACACTAGTCAACACCTTCTGCTCCTCATTGGGATCGGCACTCCTATTTATCAAAAGTACTGCGATACACCCCCTATACTTGTGGGTCATCAAGACTATTTTCTGGCGCCGTTGCCGGGGAGTGAAGTGCTATTGAAGAGTGGAACTGGTAAAGGAAACTTCTACTGTGAGTATTGTTGTTTGTTACTGCTTGTTACTCTGTTTCCAATATGGATAACCCACTTGGTTTTCTGATTTGGGAAAACTACTACCACTATTAGGGTAGTAGATGAACCACCATCTGTTGAGATTGATCCTTTTAAGATACCTACAAGTATTGTTGATCGTGTTATGGATAATTATTATTTTGGGGATGGAACTGTCCACCCTGGTGATCACTTGCTTTTTATCCATGAATTATGCGGGTTGTTTAAGTGTGCAGGTATCTGATGACGCAAAACACTTGTCGTGGGATGCTCTGTTGGAAACCCCAAGAGGAAGGTGTGATGAGCACAGCAGCAAGTTTTCCCTTAGTAAGAAACCGAGATTATCAAACCAGTAGGAGGAAGGAAACATCTCAAAGGTCTTGCAAGCAACATGGAAACCTGCAAAACACAAACTCAATACTTTGCCCCAATGAATCAGTGAGGTTGTCAAGCTCACCGGTTTTCTGTAAAAAAGGATTAAACGTATGGTGTGGAAGGTAATGGTTTGCAGCAAGTAAACAGGTAACAGTGGAGGATGTATCAATGGTAAAGATTGGACCGGGATCCATAGTTCACTAGAGGTGCTCTCCTTAGATAAACAACATGGCATGAAGGGTAAACAAATTACAGCAGGGCAATTGACAGGACTGATCAAGGCATAACAATGCAATACTAGACAAAAAGATCCTATGAGATTCGAATGGGCAATACAACAATATACATAGACAGCCATCCAACTACATCTATGACTAGAAGTCCACCTTCAGGTTATCATCCGAACCCCCTCCGATATTAAGTTGCAAGCAACAGACAACTACTTTAAGCAAAATGTGTAAGGTAAACAATCCACTTGTTCCATGAACAAGAGACCGTTGTTTTCTCCCTAGTGGCAACAACACATCTACAACCGAAGAGATTTCTGTCACTTACCTTGGAAACTAGAGGCATGAACCCACTATCGAGCATAAATACCCCCTCTTGGAGTCACTAGCAACTACTTGGCCAAGATAGCTACTAACAACGGAGAGCATGCAAGATCACAAACAACACAGACATGATACAATCAAATAGACAAAACCATTAATAAATCTGACATAGTAATCTCAATATACATCGGATCCTCGCAAACACAACATGCATGATTACAAATAGATTAGATCTTGATCATGAACAGAGCTCACAAGATCTATACATGAAAGCACAAGGAAGATATACAACCATCTAGCTACTACATGGACTCGTAGTCCAAGGTGGAACTACTCACGCTTCATACCTGAGGCTAGCATGATGAAGAAGAAGGCCTCTGGAATGATCTCCCCTCCAGCAGGGTGCCGGGAACAGCTTCAGATCCCCTCGATCTAGGGACGATGGTGGTGGCGGCTACAGATGGTTTCGTGGATTTTTTTTGGGGTGCCTACGGTTTTAGCATCGGGGGATTCTTATAGGTGAAGGGCCAGGCGGATGCACCCCCAGCGCTGGTGGCCCACTGCGGCTGTGGTGTGGCCCCCTGGTGAGACTTATCCGGCTCGTCTTCTCGCTTCGTGTTGCGCACGGTAAAATATTGACTTTGGCTTTTGTCCCGTCCAATTCCGAGAATATTGATTTTCTGCCTTTCTAGAACCAAAAACAGAAGAAAACAGGCAACTGGCACCGTGGCAACTTGTTAATAGGTTAGTTCCAAAAAACATATAAAAACACCTCAAAGTGTGGACAAAGCAAGCAAAGTTGATAGTAAACAAGCATGGAGCATCAAAAATTATAGATACGTTTCCGACGTATCAAGCATCCCCAAGCTTAACTCCTGCTCGTCCTCGAGTAGGTAAGTGATAAAAAGAATAATTTTTGAGGTGACATGCACCATCAAAACCAAGATCAAACCATTTGCAAGCATTGAAAGCTGGGATCAAATAACTCTAAACATGTGCATGAAAGATGGAGTTCTAACAATAAGACAAAGTAACTATGCATGCAACATGAAAGGCTACAAACAAAGATCATGAATAACATGCATTGAAAAACGTTTGTTTTTTTCACATACATAAAACATGGCATAGTGGCATTCAGCTTGTCCCTCATAGAGTAGCAAATAGATGCATAGGACACCTTCAAAGTTCATAAGAGTGACTAGATACAAGTAGCACAAGAACAAGTAATATCACAATATGCATCAATCAATAAGTTTTGGGACACTGCACATAGAACTAAGAATGGCAACTATGCTCTCTTAATGGTGCCTAAAGGTAGAAGGTGGAGACTCAATATAATAGTGGAAGAAAGGCCCTTCATAAGGGAAGCAGAGATTTCAAGTTTCATAAAGAGCTTCCAAAAATTATGGTACTCGTTAGTTTTCAGCCCTCATTGCCCCTATCATAAGCATCTTGAAGTGATTAAGGTTAAAGTAAACAAACTATGGAGTATATGATTGACAAAGTATAAGTTGGCAATCTCATGTCCCTTGAATACGAGGGCCGCACCTAGTGCTACTCAACTTTAGTCACCTGTAAGTTCTTGTCATAATAAGTACATGTGTATCATAGAGAACCGCCAACGGGGTACCCCTTGCACATGGTACAGGAGTTGTCCCATAACCAAAATGACAAGGCAAGCAAACAATGAGCATCTCAACGATCTTTTTATTTGCTATTTGCATAGGTTTTTATTAAGGATGCTTCACAGATTTCTCATTATGGTGATGCTGCAAGTTTCCACCATGATTAGGCATGGCTTAGGCTAGCGGCCCAGGCATTTCTCTAACACAAAATACATAACTCCATGGACTTACAAGCTCCCTTTTTATTTCACACCGGTGACATCCATAAACAAAAGAGCATGATATCAACGGTGTACAAAGTACAAGTGCAATGTTGAAAACGTTACCCATGACACATGGTTCTGCTAATTCCAACGTATAAGTGCAAGCATATACAACATAGATGACACAATGGTTCAAGTTTATTAGGGGCAAGGAATATAAAGTGTGCTATCAAGTTCGTGAGAGCTTTAATCACTAAGTTTTCACATAACAAAATACCTTTTTAATTGGAAGATAGTTGAAAACAAGAATATACTTGGAATGGTGTAACACACCATGCATAGGAATTTATAGTGGACACTTTGGAATAACTTGGTTTCTTTGGAGCTGGAAGCATGAGTAGAGCTTACTCATACAAGTGGAGGCTAGTAGAAGACTGGGAGCAACCAACTAAGAGAGCAATAATGGCCATAATCATGCAGAGCGACAAAACATTACTAATCAAAGCATAGAGTGGTACTACAAGTCAAGGACTAAATGATCATAGAGGCTATGGTGACTTGTTCATAGTCATAACATGGTGTGATCATGTGCCAAGTCAACCCAAATAAAGCATCAAAGGAGAATACCACAATACTATGCTTTTGCATGCTAAAAGAACGCATAATTCTTTCAAGGCACACTAAGCAATCCCAATTGTTTGGAACAAGACATGCTACAACAATAATCACTAAGCATAAGGTCAAAACAACACCTAGCATGTCATGCTAAAGTCTAAGTCATAGTCAAAGCAAGCTCCTCTTGCACTTCCAAGCAAGAATTTTCTACTCCTTTCCAACACCAAACAAATTATTTGAAACAACACAGCGAGAACGGGGGTCCAAACTACTTTACTCAAGAAAACTAAACAAACTAAGAAAAGCAAAAAAAAACTAAGACGCTCCAAGAACAACACAACAGGGCATGAAACAATAAAAACGAAGTTTCTAGACAGACCTGAGCTTTTTATTGATGAAGAAGGGGATCCCTTGGGCATCCCCAAGCTTTGACGCGTGTACCTCTTGGATATTTCTTCAGGTGACACCGGGGTGGTGTAGCACCTCGGGTAAAACCACTACTGGAAATTCGCGTGTCTTATCTCTTTGCATCATCATGACATTAGCATGCATCTATCTGTCTAAAACCATTTTTGTTAAAACCCTATTTTGTTTTCTATATTAATCCCCTCTCTATTATTTCAAATCAAAACGCCGGTGTTTCCGAATATCTCTGCTTATCTAAAAACGATTTACAAACGGCTTTTCAAATAAAATATAAAAGCCTTAAATATTTTTGTGGGGGCCAGGCAGCCAACGGCCAGGCCCAAAGGCCCAACCGGAGGCCACCCAGCCACTGCCACAAAACCCTAACCTAATCCCCATCCAAACCCTACCTACCCCAAAAACCTAACTCTAAAACAAACCCTAATCCTACCTAATCCCTCCACACCTTTCCTCCCTATCCCGTCGGCCGCCGCCAGATCCACCACACACGCACACCCTCACCACACGGGATCCCCTCGACCCCATACTCCCTTCGTTCCCCAACCCGACAACCTCCATCTCTACCAACCAATCGCCCGCCGCTGCCACTTGGTTCTCTCTGCCCCGCCGCCTTCTCCTCGTCCGCCACCGCTCCTCCTCGATCCCCACCTTCCCAAGCTTGTCGCCCTCCCTCTCGCGCCCCGCCTCGCCAGGAGCCGAGCCAGGGCCGCCATGCCCGCCGCCTGCGAGCCACCAAGGCCGCCTCCACCTCCGGGTCCCTCCCCGTCAGCTTCGGCCCGCGCCCGCCCACAAGCGACCCTGGAGTCGGCTGCCTGCTTCCGCCCGCCTCCTTTGGCCCGACGCCGAATCACACGCCTCACCTCCTCACCGTCGACCCAGGCCGCGTTTGTGTCAAGTACTCTGTGCCTCCTCGCTCCTCCTCCGTCGTCTCGTGGCCCCACGTCAGGCCGCCGCCCTTCCAAGACCTCCGGTCGCTGGCCGTCTCCCCGCAGGCGCATCCCGTGGCCTCCCTGTCGCGCCTCCCTCGCCAGTCCCTATTGCCGTCGTTCCAGCGCCTCCTCGGCGTTCCCTCTGCCCCGCTACCCCTCCGTGGCTCCATTGCTTGTGGAGCCCACAGTGCCTCTGTCCGCATCGTGCCGCACTCCCCGTTGTTCTGTCCTTTTGGGGTTCTTGTGTGTTAGATCGTGTGTATGCTACCGCTACCACACTCTGTCTCCTGGCTCGTGTACCTGTTGAAGCATGATGCTTCCTGTTGGATGAGGACCATCCAAATCACCTTAGACGGTGGGGTGAACTTGTTCGTGGCCAAGTTTGGTGCTGCAAGGAAAGGTCGTATATCATCGTCGAGCCCCGCTATGAGTCCTATCGGTGTGTGTGTGTGTGTGTGTCTAAGATCAAGTCGAAGCCGAGATCATGATACCTCGGAGATGCGTGAACACGACACGTCGATCCAAGTTCTTCACCGGCAACCGATGACCAAGATCACGGAACACCAAGATCTTCGACTCGAAGCCCCGATCTTGCCGAGACCCCGCTCCCGGATCCGAAGACCGATTGTGTCAAACCCCGAAGACCGATCCCGCCGAGCCCGAACTCCTCCGAGCCCCCAAGATCTTCGCCCCGATGTGTGACCCCTTTTCTATACCCTATTTTGATAATATAATACAACTTGTCACATATTCAATTATTCATGCTTGTATCTCATCATGTGGTTTGGGGGCCTTATACCGATTCACCTAAATTAAACATGGAGGCCATATGCGGGTGAATCTAGTCTAACATTGGCTCCATTTAAATTTGTGTAGTGAACCGGTGTGATATTTTGCCTTGTTAAGCCAACATTTAAATCGCGGGGTATCTAAACAACATAAACCTACTAATTAATTGTCGGGACCCTGGTTCCGCTTAATATGGTCTAATTGCATCGCACCTTGCCATGCCATACATCATACTTGCATCATGCTCGATCTTTTGCCGTAGTATTAAATATGCATCCGACATTTCTTCTAGTGCTTTGCTTCTTCACGGATTAGGCCAACGAGTTGATGTGAGTGTCGACCCGATCTTCGGATGAACCTTCGACAATGTTTCTAGGCGAGCATTCTCCCCCTTTCTACCTATCTTACTTTTATAGTCTTTATTTCCTCATGTTGATCTATTGCTATCTGTGTTGCGATGCTCTAGTTTTCATACCCATGATATCCCTTGCATCCACTATATTGCCATGGACACCTCCTATTACCTATTGTTTGGTAGATAGTCGGCCTTGCGAGTCGCAGTCACTTGTGTTGTGTGGTTTCGCGTCGTCGATGTTCCACAGTTGTTGGAGTAATGCTTCATGTTTAATGTTGGAGATGATCATGGCTTTAATTACCGTTTAATAACTAAAATTGAAGTAAGTAAATAATGTAGAGGCACAGGTGGGAAATAGATATTATTTGGTTTTTAACCGTCCACTTGTGTCTCGTAGGACCCCAAGTACTCGATACCTGTTCCTTGAATATTCGCACTATTCGCATGTGGGCCCATGTGTTGGGAATATGCCCTAGAGGCAATCATGTATGATGATATTTCCCATTGTATTCATAAAGTTATTAAGTAGTCCTTGTACGAACATCTGATGTGTATCATTGAATATGTGATTCGGTTGTGGAACTGTGCATTCATGTTGTTTGTACTAAATATCCTTGGTCATTGAGGTTGTGCTGGACACACAACTTAGACCAATGTGAAAGTTGGCTTGATGACTCGGTTCCACTTGTCATGGGCATGGAGATGCTATTCCAACTTACACAGATTCGGCTAAAGAGTTTAGCGAGTCGGATTGACCCATATTGAGGTGCAACGAACTAGCTGTCATTTGTATATCTCAATCAATGTAATCCTTAGACCTGAGGTTGTTGCATAGTCCGAGTTGAGGATCACCGACTTAGGTTCTGTCAAACGCTGATCCGTGAATCGGGCGCTTATAAAGGCAGGGTTCGGGTCGACTGAGAATCAAGCTGCGTGATGTGAATAACCAAGATGGGATTTTGCCCCTCCACTCGGAGAGATATTCTCTGGGCCCTCTCGTGAGATATGATTCGGAAAGCATGGCCATGCACGACTCGGTTAAGTGTTAACCGAGGCGATCGACTAAGAGTTAGTCGGTTGAATCACTTATCTCGGATCGAGAAGAGAGTCGGACTATTTAAGGGATGACATATATTCGCCTATAGTCTGACAAGGTATATCGTGAGGCAAAAGGGACTCGGAGGTAAGTCGCATTGGAAAGGCAAGTCGTCATGACTCTTTGGTACTTGGGAGTCGGCACGTTCTGCTAGGAGCCGCTGTCAACTGATCGATTGTGAGTCGGACTCTAATCGTGTCCAAGTAGCCATGAGCCTGCGGGGTCACACACTTAAGAGCGGGAGCAAGTTCGGATTGGATCTGAACATATAATCTGGTTGGGTTGGACCTAAACCTGATTAGGACTGAGTTAGTGAGTTGGACTCACGGTGACTAGTGTTATATGGGCTTTAGTGAATGGGTCGCGCGAGCAGAGCCCACGTTCACTCCCTATATATAGTGGAGCACCGTAACCCAGAAAGGTTAATCGTTGTTCGGTTAGGTCATTCCATGTGTTGGAAACCCTAGCTCCATGAACCATAGCAGTTCAGCCGCGGCTCCTCCTGTAATGCGTGTGGATACCGCAGAGGTGTTGTGCGATCAGCACCGTGACGATCGGATCGTGAGGATCAGACCGCATCAACTGACGCGCTTCATCAGTAATCCGCAACTGCGCGTCTAGTGGTAAACCTCGTGGCCTTCTACCTTAGCTAGATATTGGGATCACCACGTTAGAGGAAAAAGTTTTGTTTTATCTCTGCGTGTCCCAACAGTGGTATCAGAGCAATAGCTTCTGGTTTTAGGCTCGAGATCTCGCATATGTGATATGCGGTAGGATGTAGATAAGATCTATATGTTGTTTGGTGGTCGATCTATGAGATAGATCGGTTTTGTACGAAGTTGATTGGATCAACTGTGCTCGGGGAATGGTAGATATGATTTCCGTGATCATATTGCTGAGGTCGTGGAACGACATACCCCTACCGGTCGGCTTCCGCCATCGGGGTAGACTGTGACACGTAAATCCAGAAGCGGTGATCGAAGATCAAAGAGTTTGATCGAATCAGAATGATGGTCGGAATCCATGTCCGGATCGTAGATGAGATCTACGTTTTCGGAAAATCAGGCGCCGCTCGACTGATGAGGGCGCCGCCTTCGATCCTCGCTATCCGGCTAAGGGACCGCGCTTCGCCTCGTCAGAAGCGCCTTAGATGTCGTTGCGAGTTTCACAATGCCGGTAGATATTGTATCTATGCATAACTTGTTTTTGCAGGAAGTTGTGAATGGTATGGTTCATGTGCATGTGATGTATATGTGTAATCCATACGTGATCTGCGAATCACGGTTTATGTCAGCCGGCTGGAGCCTAGGTGCTGTCATTTTATTGTATAACGACCTGCGTGTCGGATTCTCTATGTAATTTACTTTACTAAGCTAGTGTAGCTGTTTGGAGAACCCGGAAGGCATGCAAGGCGTTGTACATGTCGGCGACATGGAGTAAGACGGCAAGTGACAAGAGTTGGCACGAGTCGAATTACAGGCTTTGTGGAGATGGAGATCGCCATGAAGAGAGCCATACCATTTCACATTATAATTGCTTTATTTTGTGTTATTGTTATGTCTTAGTTTTACCTCTATTAGATAGTCGGTAAAATTTAATCCTCAAAGAAGGTCTAGTCGGTTTTCCCGCCAGTGTTTGCACCATCACAAGTCGGACATTTTTGGTAGTGGGCTCATAAAATTGAGGTGCTGCCAATTCTTTCCGACTAGGTGGGTTCGAGTCGGACTCTTACTGCAGAAACACTCGGTAAGCTAGACGGGTCTATCACAACGGTTGTGGGACTCGGGAAAAGGTCGGATGGGAGCCGGGGCATGTGATGCCACCCGTCCAATAGGAGTCGCATGAGATGCGATTGACAAGGAGTTGTCTACCTAGATCACTTGGCGGCTAGCGGTGATGCTAAAGCTCACTAGCCGACTTGCTTATTTAGGATCCTGAATCACTAAGTAACCATCGGAGGGGTGTTGGTTCTAGTGGGAGCATAAAATATTAAAATGTTTAATATGCTTGCTCTTTTATGAATACATGTCTTAAGTGTTTTGCATATTTTCTGTTGTAGATCATGGCACCAAGTAGCAGTCACTCTCAGATATCCGGTTTTATGCTGAGAACCATTCTTGAGAAAGATAAACCGAACGACACTAATTTTACCAACTGTATCGAAATCGAGAATTGTTCTCAAACAAGAAAAGAAGGACCATGTCCTAGACAACCCACTTCCAGATGAGCCGAATGAGAATGCGACTGTCGCAGCCACCAATGCCTACCGTCGGGCTAAGGATGAGTCCACGGATATTAGCTGTCTTATGCTTGCTCACATGGAACCGGACTTGCAAAAGCAGTTCGAGCATGTTGAGGCCTACGATATGATCGAAAGCCTCAAAAGTATGTTCCAGGCTCAGACGAAGACTGAGAGTATCAAGTCTCTCAGGCTTTGCTGAGTTGCAAGCTTAAGGATGGTGATCCACTAAGTCCGCATGTGATCAAAATGGTTGGTTACGTGCAGTCTTTGGAGAGGCTTGGCTACCCCATTAGCGAAGAGTTCGCTACGGATATAATTCTGAACTCTCTTCCTAGTGCATATGGGCAGTTCATTTCGAACTACCACATGCATGGTATGGATAAGAAGCTCACTGAATTGCATGGGATGCTCAAGCAGAGGCGGATCTCAAGAAGGGCACCACCAAGTGTTGATGGTGCGAATAAGGCTAAGTTCAAGAAGAGTTCTTGGACTAAGAAGAAGGCTAAGTCGAGGAAAGGTGCTCAGACCCGGTCCCAAGCGCTTCCTCGGGGACTAAACCATCTCCTTCAACCGGATCCACTTGCTTCTACTGCAAGGCGGATGGCCACTGGAAGAGGAACTGCAGCAAGTACTTGGACGACAAAGCCAAGAGTGGAGGTATGACTTCCGACTAAGGTACACTTGTTTGCAATGTTATAGACATATATCTTGCTGATGCACCTAATAGTTCTTGGGTATATGATACCGGATCAGTTATTCACATCTGCAACTCGTTGTGGACCGGTAAGAACTAGGAGCGTAGCAAGAGGCGAGGTTGATATTCGAGTCGGCAACAAAGCAAAAGTTGCTGCATTGGAAGTCGGCACAATGCAACTTCATTTACCTTCCGGATTCATTATGGAACTAAATAATTGTTATTATGTTCCAGTGCTCAGTCGAAACATTATTTCTGCTTCATGTTTGATGAGGCAAGGCTATGAGTCGAATATCAAGAATAATGGTTGTTCTTTGTATTTGAATGATATGTTTCACGGCTTTGCACCCGTCCAGGACGGGTTATTTATTTTGAATCTTGATGGTGAGTCGGTTTATAACATAAATGTTAAAAGGTTGAAACCAAATGATCTGAATATGACTTACTTTTGGCACTATCGGCTTGGTCATATAAGTTGGAAACGCATGAAGAAGCTCCATGATGATGGACTCCTAACTTCGTTCGACTTGGAGTCGTTCGAGACATGCGAATCTTGCCTACTCGGCAAAATGACCAAGACACCTTTTGCAAAGAGTTGCGAAAGGGCATCCGACTTGTTGGGACTAGTACATAGTGATGTATGTGGACCAATGAGCATGACAGCCAGGGGTGGTTATGAGTACTTCATTACCTTCACTGATGATTTGAGTAGGTATGGATATATCTACTTGATGAAACATAAGTCGGAAGCCTTTGAAAAGTTCAAAGAATTCCAGAATGAAGCAAATCAACTCGCAAGAAAATAAAGTTTCTTCGATTGGACCGAGGAGGCGAGTACATGAGCCATGAGTTTGATGGCCATCTGAAAAGTTGTGGAATAGTTCTCAACTTACTCCCTGAACGCCACAAAGGAATGGTGTTTCGGAAAGGCGGAATCGGACCTTGTTGGACATGGTACGATCAATGATGAGTCGGACAGATCTGCCTTTATCATTTTGGGGTTATTGTCTAGAAACAGCGGCATTCACACTAAACAAAGTACCATCAAAGTCGGTAGAGAAGACGCCGCATGAGATGTGGACAGGCAAAAAGCCAATTTTGTCTTTTCTTAAGATTTGGGGTTGTGAAGCATTTGTCAAGCGACTTCAGTCGGACAAGCTTACAGCCAAGTCGGATAAGTGTATTTTCATGGGGTATCCAAGGGAAACCTTGGGTTACTACTTCTACAACCGAGAAGAGGGCAAAGTGTTTGTCGCTCGGAACGGTGTCTTCCTTGAGAAAGAGTTTCTCAGTCGGGGAGTAAGTGGGAGCACGGTGCAACTCGAAGAAATTCGAGAGGAACCGACTAGTAGCGAGTCGGCAAAAACCTTGGAGGTTGAGCCGGTCGTGTCGTGGCAGTTGCAAGCAGCACCTATACTACGAAGATCGGCAAGATTACGAAGTGTTCGTGATGTGTTACCGTTAGATGTTGATGAGCCGGCAAATTATTCGGAAGCGATGGTGGGATCTGATTCCAAGTCATGGCTTGGAGCCATGAGATCCGAGATAAAGTCCATGGATGAAAATCAAGTTTGGAACTTGGTTGATCTGCCAGACGGTGCAAGACCCGTCGAGTGCAAATGGGTCTTTAAGAAGAAAACTGATATGGATGGAAATATTTCCGTCTATAAAGCACGCCTTGTCGCGAAGGGGTTCCGAAAAGTTCAAGGAGTTGATTACGACGAGACTTTCTCGCCCGTAGCGATGCTTAAATCAGTTCGGATCATGTTAGCTATAGCAGCCTATTTCAACTATGAGATATGGCAGATGGATGTCAAAACGGCTTTCCTTAACGGAAATTTAACCGAGGACGTGTATATGATACAGCCCGAGGGTTTTGTCGATCCGCTAATCGACAAGGTATGCAAACTTTAGAAATCCATTTATGGGTTGAAGCAAGCATCTCGGAGTTGGAATATTCGCTTTGATGAGGTAGTCAAATCGTTTGGCTTCATCAAGAGTGATCATGATTCTTGTTTGTACAAGAAGTTTAGTGGGAACAAAGTAAATTTTCTAATCTTATATGTGGATGACATATTACTGATTGGAAATGATGTCCAGATGTTGCAAGAAACCAAGGAATCATTGGAAAGGAGTTTCTCCAGGAAAGACTTGGGTGAGGCAACATACATCCTCGAATCCGGATCTATAGAGATAGATCAAGGAGGCTCATTGGATTGAGTCGAGTACTTATTTGGACAAAGTGTTGAAGAAGTTCAACATGGAATCGCCTAAGAAGGGGTTCTTACCGATGTCCCATGGTGTAAAACTTAGCAAGACTCAAAGGTCCTTCGACAACCGATGAGCGAAGTCGGATGAGTGCGATTCCATATGCTTCATCGGATCCATCATGTACGCCATGATTTGTACTAGGCCGATGTTTCCTATGCTCTAAGTGTTGTGAGCAGATACCAGGCTGATCCTCGAGAGATCCATCGACAGCGCTAAAAATATCCTAAAGTACTTGAGAAGGACTAAGGATATGTTCTTGGTTTATGGTGGTGTAGATGAACTCAGTGTAAAGGGTTACACAGATGCGAGTTATCTCACCGACTCTGATGATTCTCGCTCGCAATCCGGATACGTGTTTATTATAAACGGAGGTGCTGTGAGCTGGAAGAGTTCCAAGCAAGAGACTGTGTCTGCGTCTACAACAGAGGCTGAGTATATTGCCGCCTCGGAGGCAGCAAAGGAAGCTGTTTGGATGAGGAATTTCCTCATGGATCTTGGTGTGGTTCAGGCTCGTCCAATCCGTTGGACGGTATTGTGACAACAATGGTGCTATTGCACAAGCCAAGGAACCTAGACAACACCAGAAGAACAAGCACATACTCATGCGGTACCACCTAATTCGCCAGTTCGTGGATCAGGGTGATATCAAGTTATGCAAGGTACACACGGATGCAAATATTGCGGATCCGTTGACAAAGCCGTTACCCCAGCCGAAGCATGAGGCGCACCTGAGAGCCATGGGCATTAGATGCTTAGACATATGATGTCGAAAGATTGACTCTAGTGCAAGTGGGAGATTGTTGGGAATATGCCCTAGAGGCAATCATGTATGATGATATTTCCCATTGTATTCATAAAGTTATTAAGTAGTCCTTGTACGAACATCTGATGTGTATCATTGAATATGTGATTCGGTTGTGGAACTATGCATTCATGTTGTTTGTACTAAATATCCTTGGTCATTGAGGTTGTGCTGGACACACAACTTAGACCAATGTGAAAGTTGGCTTGATGACTCGGTTCCACTTGTCATGGGCATGGAGATGCTATTCCAACTTACATAGATTCGGCTAAAGAGTTTAGCGAGTCGGTTTGACCCATATTGAGGTGCAACGAACTAGCTGCCATTTGTATATCTCAATCAATGTAATCCTTAGACTTGAGGTTGTTGCATAGTCCGAGTTGAGGATCACCGACTTAGGTTCTGTCAAACGCTGATCCGTGAATCGCGCTTATAAAGGCAGGGTTCGGGTCGACTGAGAATCAAGCTGCGTGATGTGAATAACCAAGATGGGATTTTGCCCCTCCACTCGGAGAGATATTCTCTGGGCCCTCTCGTGAGATATGATTCGGAAAGCATGGCCATGCACGACTCGGTTAAGTGTTAACCGAGGCGATCGACTAAGAGTTAGTCGGGTGAATCACTTATCTCGGATCGAGAAGAGAGTCGGACTATTTAAGGGATGACATATATTCGCCTATAGTCTGACAAGGTATATCGTGAGGCAAAAGGGACTCGGACGTAAGTCGCATTGGAAAGGCAAGTCGTCATGACTCTTTGGTACTTGGGAGTCGGCACGTTCTGCTAGGAGCCGCTGCCGACTGATCGATTGTGAGTCAGACTCTAATCGTGTCCAAGTAGCCATGAGCCTGCGGGGTCACACACTTAAGAGCGGGAGCAAGTTCGGATTGGATCTGAACATATAATCTGGTTGGGTTGGACCTAAACCTGATTAGGACTGAGTTAGTGAGTTGGACTCACGGTGACTAGTGTTATATGGGCTTTAGTGAATGGGTCGCGCGAGCAGAGCCCACGTTCACTCCCTATATATAGTGGAGCACCGTAACCCAGAAAGGTTAATCGTTGTTCGGTTAGGTCATTCCATGTGTTGGAAACCCTAGCTCCACAGCAGTCCAGCCGCCGTAACGAACCTAGCAGTTCGCCGCCGGCGCTCCTCCTTGTACGTGTGGATACCTGCAGAGGTGCTGTGCGATCAGCACCAGGACGATCGGATCGTGAGGACTGCACTGCATCAACTGACGCGCTTCATCAGTAATCCGCAACTGCGCGTCTAGTGGTAAACCTCGTGGCCTTCTACCTTAGCTAGATCTTGGGATCACCACGTTAGAGGAAAAAGTTTTGTTTTATCTCTGCGTGGCCCAACACCATGAGTCCCCTTAGCATGAGATTGAGTCATATCTTATTTCTTGGGGCCACAAATTAGTTTGGGGCTTTATTACTATCATGTACTTATGCCATGATTATGCCATGCTTTACTGCTTTATTTACTATTGCGCGTGGAGCGCCTGTACTGTTTTGGAACCCCGTGCCACGTTTTCATGGTATCGACAAGCCTAGTCACACTTTCGGGTTCCCAGTCGTTTACAGCCGTCATCACAAACCTCTGGGTCCGTCTCGGATCCGGCCAACTTCATAGCGGGTAGCTTGGTGGGGTGCCCCCCTGAAATATTATATGAATCTTGCAATTGCTCTGTCGTCATGCCTCGTTGGGTTTTCATTTGGTTTTTCCCGAGGTTGATCGTGCGTGTGTTGCTATTTGTGCCCCCTGCAGGGTAAAACTTTCTGAAAGCCGTGTCCGCGGTTATGGACGACTTGGAGCACAGTATCTCGATCATAGACAACTATAACTAAAGTAGTGTTATAAATTTGACTTTATAATGACTAGTAATCAGCTTCACTACAACGGAATGGCTAAATAAAAGTACTAACAACTGCTGGTTTTGGGATGCCTCATGTTATATGTACCTGACTAGTAAGTATTGCAACTACAACAGAACGGTTAACTAAAACTGCCCACTGTTTATAATATCAGGATGACTCATGCTATCTATAACTGACTAGTAATTGCCGCAACTATAACGGAATGAATAAAACTGCCAACCGTGTGAGTTCCTCGGTTGACTTCCTCGTTTGGTCTCGAGGGGGAAATACCAGGATGGGTATGCTTGGTGATAGTTTCAGGTTGGATCTGAATAGGTCTTTCTTATCCCTATCTAATAGTCGCCAGTTGTATTGAGTCTCTATAGGTTGTTTAGTGCATGCTGCGCTGCCGCTTCAGTCCACCATACCTATGTAGGAGAGGACCGCCGAATTCTAGTCTCGCCGTGTACTGGCCTCAGTACTGACCGCTCTCTTTTTCCTTTGCCCTTTGTCGGCACCCCTTTTGTTTAAGCAGGTTTGAGATCGACGTCATTAGCAGGGTTACCCTTCCGGCTTGGCCTGGGCAGGGTTATGGATGCCATTGGATATTCTTCAGGGCACTTAGCTCAATTTGCATTTTGTCCATACTCGGACGCTGAATCGTTTTCAAGGTGATTTGGATCTTTGTACTGTATATCTATATTCTTGACTCTTGGAGTCGTTCTTGTATATATATGTTCTATGGGTTCCTTCGTGGACTAATGTGTAATGATATTACTTTGTTTTGGACCCGCACGCAAGTGCCTGGTGGGCACCTTTGAATCATTTCTATGCGGGTTTGGCGGGAATCGCTGAAATTTGCATAGGGCCGATCCGAGGGTGTTACAGGTGGCATCCTCAAGCTTGAGCTTTTGTCCATTCTTCATCTCATTACATCCTTCTTTCTCTACACCTGAAATTTTTCCTTCATACAAAACTTCACACAATCTTCATTAGCAACATTAGTGTATTCAAAAGATAGTAGACCTTTAGATTTAGCTTTGGAACAACAAAACTTTTCACTAAAAACACAAGCGACTGTAGCAACTCCTTCAAAAAGCTCAATTCCCCAAAAGCGAACTCAAAAAGGAATCAATAAGAAGCAAATACAAATAATGGCAGAAATCTATCAAAACAAACCAGCAGGTAGAAACTGATTTTTTCGAAAATGTTTGGTTGCTCAAATCAAAAAGAGTTGAACTAACGAAATTTAGCTAACATACTGGGGGATTTATTCGTAAATTTTCAACTCAATCCGATTTACAAAGACTCCTCACGAATTTTTATGGTAGAGTACAGAAATCTGTTTCGGGACAGCAACTCCCCAAATCTTACTTCCCTCTCATTATAGGTCATTCTTGGCACAAAAAGCAAACAAAAAGGATAAGAGGTCATTACTGAAGTAACAACTTCCAAGAGTCAAGGAAACTCTTGGGTTATCTCCCAACAAGTACTTTTCTTTAACACCTTTATGTTAGGCACAAGAAGCAAGAAATCAGGTATTTTCAAATAAAGAAACATTAACATCAAACCTTGCTTTCAAAGGAGGAGCAAAAAGCAACTTATCTCTCCTCATGGGGAAGTGTTCAATACCTTTCTTGAATGGAAATTGATATTTAATAGTGCCTTATTTCATATCAATGATGGTACCAAAAGTTCTAAGAAAAGGTCTTCCCAAAGTAATAGGACAAGAAGCATTGTATTCAACATCCAAAACATAGAAATCAACAGGGACATAAGCATTGTTAACCATAATAAGAACATCATTAATACTCCCCATGAGTTTATTCTTAGCATTATCATCAAGTGGGACATCCAAATAACAATCTTCCAAAGGTGGCAAATCAAGCATTTCATAAATCTTCCTAGGCATAATAGAGACACTAGAACCAAGATTACATGAAGCTTTGAGATCAAAGTCATTCACTTGCATATTAATAATGGGTTCCCAACTATCTTCTACTTTCCTAGGAATATAAGCTTTGTGTTTTAACTTCTCTTCCTTAATCTTAGCAAGAGCATCTGTAATGTGTTTGGTGAAAGCAACATGCATATCACTAGCATCAGGACTTCTAGCAAGCTTTTGCAAGAACAGAATCACTTCAGAAATATTGCAACCATCTATATCAAAATCAAACTTAGCATCACTAGTAGTAGACTCATTAGGCTTAGGTATTATAGGAGGAGGAATAGGGACTTCATGTGGTTTAGTGGTATCCATTATAGTGATGGTGCACACACTATTGTTTCTATCAATTTCAGCTTCCCTTTCCCACTTAGCATGAAGTTGAGCTAACAGTCTAACATTTTATCAATAGTAACTTGTATGGCATGAGTAGTAGCAAAGGTACTTTCCATGGTTTCAGGTTTAGCAGCCATTGTATTAATCAAGGAGGATTGTGCTTCAGACAAAGAGGAAATATTTTTCTCAACGTTTAAAAGCTTTTCCTCCACAGTCTTGTTGAAAATGGTTTGTTTACTAATAAAGTCTTTGAGCATGACTTCAAATTCAGAGGGGGCACTTCTAGCATTGTTGTAGGAGTTTCCATAGGAATTGCCATTATTAGGAGGAGAAGGCTTATAATTGTTACTACCAAAATTATTCCTATAGGCATTATTGTTGAAATTGTTGTTCCTAATGAAGTTCACATCAACTTGCTCTTCTTGAGCAACCAAAGAGGCTAAGGGAACATTATTTGGATCTAAAGGAGCTTTCCCATTAACAAGCATAGCCATATAACATCAATCTTATCACTCAAAGAGGAGGTTTCTTCAACAGAATTTACCTTCTTACCATGTGGAGCTCTCTCAGTGTGCCATTCAGAATAATTAACCATCATATTATCAAGGAGTTTTGTTGCAGCACCCAAGGTGATGGTCATAAAGGTACCTCCAGCAGCTGAATCCAACAAGTTTCTTGAAGATAAGTTCAAACCTGCATAAAAAGTCTGGATAATCATCCAAGCAGTAAGTCCATGAGTGGGACAATTCTTAACCAAAGATTTCATTATTTCCCAAGCTTGAGTAACATGTCCATTATCAAGTTGTTTAAATTTCATAATATCACTTCTCATAGATATAATCTTAGCAGGAGGGTAGTACTTTCCAATAAAAGCATCCTTGCACTTAATTCAAGAATCAATACTATTTCTAGGCAATGATAGCAACCATTATTTAGCTTTTCCTCCCAAGGAGAAAGGAAACAGCTTGAGCTTAATAATATCTCCATCTACATCCTTATACTTTTTTATCTCACAAAGTTCAAAAAATCTATTGAGATGGGTAGCAGCAGCATCAGAACTAGCACCAGAAAATTGCTCTCCCATCACAAGATTCAACAAAGCAGGCTTAATTTCATAAAAGGTAGCATTAGGAGCAGGTGGAGCAATAGGAGTGCTAAGGAAATCATTGTTGTTTGTGCTAGTGAAGTCACACAACTTTGTGTTCTCAGCAGAATTCATTTTGGCAAAAGTGGAGCAAGCCAAAAACAGCAGCAGCTGCTAGAGCAGGAACTAATTTTTTGTGTGTTTTTTATAGGAGAAAGCAAACCAAACTAAACTATTTTTTTTGGAGTTTTTGATAAAAAGAGGCAAACAAAACCAAGCAAAAGGAACTAAACAAACTAAAAACAAAGTAAAGAGAAAGGTTGAGGAGGACTTCCCTTGTGAAGACGTCCTTAGCCTCCCCGGCAACGGTGCTAGAAAAATCCTTGATGAGTGCAGCAGCACTTCGTTGGGAGACCCCAAGCGGAAGGCATGATGCAGTACATTGGGCAAGTTTCCCTCAGTAAGAAACCGAGGTTATCGAACCAGTAGGAGGAAGGAAACATCCCAAAGGTGCTACAAGCAACGTGGAGACCTGCACAACACAAACTCAAGACTTTGCCCCAACTAACAGTGAGGTTGTCAATCTCACCGGTTGCTGTAACAAAGGATTAACTGTATGGTGTGGAATGTGATGATGGTTTGCAGCAAGTAAACAGTAATAGTGGAAGATGTATCAATGGTAAAGATTGGACTGGGGTCCATAGTTCGCTAGAGGTGATGTCCTTAGATAAACAACATGGCATGAAGGGTAAACAAATTAGAGCAGGACAATTGACAGGACTGAGCAAGGCATAACAATGCAATACTAGACAAAAAGATTCTATGAGATTCGATTGGGCAATACAACAATATACATAGACCACCATCCAACTGCATCTATGACTAGAAGTCCATCTTTAGGTTATCATCCGAACCCCCTCCAGTATTAAGTTGCAAGCAACAGACAACTGCTTTAAGCAAAGTGTGTAAGGTAAACAATTCACTTGTTCCATGAACAAGAGACCGTTGTTTTCTCCCTAGTGACAATAGCACATCTACAACCGAAGAGATTTTTGTCACTTCCCTTGGAAACTAGAGGCATGAACCCACTATCGAGCATAAATACCCCCTCTTGGAGTCACTAGAAACTATTTGGCCAAGATAGCTACTAACAATGGAGAGCATGAAATATCACAAACAACACAGACATGATAGAATCAAATAGACAAAACCATTAATTAATCTGATAAAGTAATCTCAATATCCATCGGATCCTCACAAACACAACATGCATGATTACAAATAGATTAGATCTTGATCATGAACGGATCTCACAAGATCTATACATGAAAGCACAAGGAGGAGATACAACCATCTAGCTACTACATGGACCCATAGTCCAAGGTGGAACTACTCACGCTTCATACCGGAGGCTGGCATGATGAAGAAGAAGTCCTCCGGGATGATCTCCCCTCCGGCAGGGTGCCGAGAAGAGCTTCATATCCCCCCGATCTAGGGACGATGGTGGCGGCTGCTACAGACGGTTTCGTGGAGTTTTTTCGGGGTGCCTAGGGTTTCTGCATCGGGGGCTTTTTATAGGCGAAGGGGCGAGCCAGGGGGGTCCACCTGGGCGGCTGCACCCCCTAGGCACGGGGTGGACCCACCCGCGTGGCCACGGGGTGTGTCCCCCTGGTGAGATTTCTCCTCTCGTCTTCTGGCTTCGTGTTGCCCACGGTAAAATATTGACTTTGGCTTTTGTCCCGTCCAATTCCGAGAATATTGATTTTCTGCCTTTCTGGAACCAAAAACAGAAGAAAACATGCAACTGGCACTGTGGCAACTTGTTAATAGGTTAGTTCCAGAAAACATATAAAAACACCTCAAAGTGTGGACAAAGCAAGCAAAGTTGATAGTAAACAAGCATGGAGCATCAAAAATTATAGATACGTTTCCGACGTATCAGTTGTGAGGAAGAGGAAGGAAGTTGAGGAAGAGAGGAAGGGGAGGGAAGTTGAGGAAGAGGAAGGAATTCGATTTGGTAATTCAACTTGCTCGTGACTTGGCTAAAAATAAGGATGAAGAGGACGAGGTGAAGAGGAAGAAGGAAGAGGAGGAGAGGAAGAGGAAAAAGGAGAAGGGAGAGGAAGAGAGGAAGAGGCAAAAGGAGAAGGAAGATGAAGAGAGGAATAGGAGGGCCAATGCTAGGCCACCTTGTGCCGATCAAGACGAAAGGACACGGAAGGCATATCGTACATCTGAGGCCCATGGAAAGGAGGTTCCAATTTGTTGTTGTGAAACCGATTGCATTGTTAAGGAGTCCACCGACTCCAATTCCGATACTTGGGGAAGGAAGTTCTTCATGTGTGCCAACTACTCTTGCTCTCCCATGCGTAGCCGCAACCCGTACGAGACTCCACCGGTATGCACAAAGCAATTTAGTTCTTAATGTGTCCCAACTATTCCATATCATGGTACTAACATGCAATATTTTCTTGTAGTCTCCCCTCCGGTATGCAGGTAACGAGGAGATGGCAAAGAAGCGCAAGCAACGTGAGGACGAGTGCCGCAAGAAAGAGGAGGAGGAGGAGTGCCTCGCTAAGGACGCTCATGTTGCAGAGAGGCAAAGGCAGCACCGAACGGCGTGGCGCTCCATGGAGGAAGACAAAGAGCGCAAGAAGAAGGGAAAAGGGCCTCTATTCTAGACTGTGAGTATGTAACCGAAAGCCATGGAGGAGGCTCGTGTGCTATCAAGTGACCTATTTCGTGATGTCGAAGACTTGTTACCATTATTTGTGTGTGAACTAAGTGTGATGTGCGAACTATGTGTGATGGGCGTGATCATTATTTTGTGTGAACTATGCGTACTTTGTGATCTATGTTCTATTGTTTTGACTATACTACTTTTGGAATCAGACATACCCAAACCCATGAACATGTGTGGGGCAAGGCAGAAGAGACATGTGGGGCAGGAAAGATAAACCCAAAGGTGTGGTGCTGTGTGAGCTGGCGCTGCAGGGAAGGATGCGACGCCGTAAAGGAGATGCGGGGCCATGGTGCATGGCGCTACAGGCCAAGATGCAGCGCCAACAGCATGCCTGGCGCGGCAACCAATGGTACTGCCTCGGGGGGGGGGGTCTGTAAGGTGCGATGCCGCAGAAGATGGCACGGCAGCCTTCAATATGGCGCCAGGTAGGACGGCACTACAGGCATAGAGTGCGGTGCCAGGTCGAACGATGTTTCACGTGCACTTTGCAGTGCCAGGCGCGATAGAGAAACCTACTAGACCAGGGGGAGATAATCGGCGCGTGGCGCCAGGGCGCACGACGCAGCAACCTGGAGTGCGGTGCCATATAGGCCGGCGCTGCAGACCTGGAGGGTTTCCCTTAGCCATTTTTGGTGGGCAACATTCCACGCTACTTCCCACGGCGCGCCACAGCTGAGTGTCTGGCGCTGGCGCAACTCACTAGGAGGGGTCTGGAGATCGGCGCTGGCGCTTGGACGGTGCAGCGCCATCGCCTACCTGCACAGACTGGAGAGTGCACGCTGGCGCGTTACAGGAGGTTACGACTCCACCACCCACGGCATCGTAGGCCTGGAGATCATTGCAAACATTGTCACAGCTGATTCTGATTAATCACATCATTGCAAACATTATCACAACTTCGCAGACATTGTCACATCATCGCAAACATTGTCACAACTAATTCTAATTAACCACATCATAACAACGAGGGCCCTAACAAGATTCATGAACCACATCCATACAAGCCAAGTTCATCATTACTAACAACAAGCTACCAAGTTACTGTAGGGTTCGCAGCATAGAAAACAAAAAAATTCCTATGATGGGAACAACTATGTACCAAGATCTATCTACTAGATACAAGCAACGGGCGGATATACATCCATATAGAACATGCCCTTGAAGACCGATAAATCTTAACGAGCTTGAACTCATGGTTGATGTAGACGAACTCTTGCCGATCTCAAGATCGAGAGGAAGTCCTAGCGCCGCAAATCAGCGGCACATCCGTGCTCGCACACACATCTGAGGCACTGAGCAACCTCCGCCTCCTCGCTCCAGCGATGCAGCGGAAGCACAACTCTTTCTTTCCAAAAAGCCATCGGGAACATGTATCTCGCTAGTCCGAGACCATGGGGGATAAAAACTAGAGGGGGAGAGAGATCCTTCACGAGGAGGTGTGAGTGAGAAGTGAGGAGGGGGGCTCCTTTTATAGGAGGAGGGGGGCACCCAAGGGGTGGCCGCCGGCCATGGGGGCTGCCCCCTCCCCTCCTTCATTCATGTGGGTGGAAGCTCCACTCACAATTTGCCCCTTCAAGTCTCCACTCAAAAAATCCCACTCAAATTCCCATTAAATTTCCACCAAATTTAATACAAACTCTCTTTAAATAAAACTCCTTTTATTTATTCAGAATTTTTGACAAAAATCACATATAACCCCTTTGCTAGTATTTCATTTCACATGCAGAAACACTTTTTGCAATTTCACCCGAAACCAGTTTCGGTATCTAGTGAAATAAATTTCTGCGCTTTGTTATTCTTTTCAGCATGAAACTATTTGCTCCAAATGGTGTTGGTGACTCTTAAGTGTGTCACACTACGGTTCGCGAATAATGCGGACATGATCGTGATCCCTCTCAAATCAATACTCAGAAGCAGGACCTGGAGATCCATACTAACTCTCACACATTCAACGATGGCTTTCTTGTGATCGCGAGAACCTTTTACGCTAGTATCTTAATCCCTTTGTCTCGCGATATATTACATGTCAGAGATTCGATCATCGGTATCTCCATACCTAGTTTGATATTGTTACTGACATGTACTCTTTTCTTGTTCCCGTGATATAACATTCTAGTGATCAAATCACTTGCTTACAAGCTAATCAATGTGATATCACCGAGAGGGCCCAGAGCATATCTATCCGCCATCGGGATGAAAAAGTTCCACTCTCGATCCATGGGCCTCAACATAACACTTTAGTAGTACTGAACCATATTTATAATCACCCTGTTACGGTGTGACGTTTGTGTTGGAGATATGTCCTAGAGGCAATAATAAATATAGTTATTATTATATCTTTGTGTTTATGATAAATGTTTACATTCATGCTATAATAGTATTAACAAGGAAACATTAATACTTGTGTGATTTGTAAACTAAATTAGAGTCCCTAGTAAAGCCTCTTTATAATACTAGCTTGTTGGTTAATAAATGATTGTGGTTTCCCTATCATGAACATTGAGATGTTATTAACAACAAGATCATATCTTTAGGAGAATGGTATGATGGACATACTCCTATAGATAAGCGTAGCATAAAGATCAAGTCATTTTAATAGTTCAATTGCTATATGCTTTCTGATACATAGTAACCTAATTCCTTCGACCATGAGATCATGCTTATCACCATCACCGGAAGGATGCTTTGATGACATCAAACACCACACCGTAACTGGGTGGCTATAAAGGTGGCATTGAGTGTTCGGAAAGTATTGGTTGAGACACATGGATCAAGAGTGGGATTTGTCCATCCATATGACGATAGATATACTCTGGGCCCTCTCGGTGGAATGTCATCCAATTAGCTTGCAAGCATGTGACTAGCTCACAAGGGATCACATATCACGGGAACGAGAAAAGAGTACTTATCAGTAACGAGGTTGAACTAGGTATGCAGAGATACCGACGATCATAACCTCGGATAAGTAAACTATCGTGAGACAAAGGGAAATTGGTATTGTATGTAAGTGGTTCATTCGATTGCAAAGTAATCGTAGAAATATGTGGGAGCCATATGAATTTCTAGATTCCTCTATTGGTTATTGTTCGGAGAAGTGTCTCGATCATGTCCGCATAATTCACGAACCGTAGGGAGACACACTTAAGGATTCAACGTTGTTGAGTAGTTATGGAATGATGAGTAAGAGACCGAATGTTGTTCGGAGTCTCGGATGGTATCCGGGATATCACGAGGAGATCCGGAATGGTCCGGAGAATAAGATTCATATAAGGAAAGTCCTGTTTCGGGGTTGAAGAATGGTTCCGGTGTTTTCATCGGGAATGTTCTAGAAGGTTCCGGAATGTCCGGCACTCCGGAGGGGAAGGGTACATGAATGTGTCATAACAAGTTGGAATGGTTGCATCATGTACTAGGTGTCATCTCTGAACAAAATAAAGGGATAAATCAAATCCTAGTTTGAAAAGTCAAACGCCAATTTGAAAAGTCAAACGACTATTTTGTTTGGTGGAGGGAGAGTAGGAAACCTACTTGGGGAGGAAGTCCCTCTCCCTCCACCGTCGGCCAAGGAGGCCGAGTTGGGGAGGGACTCCCCTCCCCTTGGTTGTGCCCTCCCACCTATATAAGGAGGGGCAGGGCTACCCCTCCTAGACCTACATCTTGCCCCTCAAAACCCTAACCCTAGCTGCCGCCCACCATAGTCGCCGCCGCCCACCATAGTCGCCACCGCCCTAGGGTTTCTCCCAAGCCACCGAGTTGGGGCTTCTACTTGCCCTAGCCGCCGGCCTAGCTCCCTCTACTTGGTGTGTCTAAACCCTAGATCATCGAGGCTCTCTCATAGTCCACCATACTCGCTCCGGCTTAAGCCTCTCGAGATCTCCCTCCCTCTGCTTTCGATACGCACGTTGTCTTGTTCGTGAGGAGAGTGCTACAACCTCTGCTTTCTTTGGAACAAGGGAGAGGAAGGTCTTCACGAAAATGCGAATGTGGGACCGATCATGAAGCGCCACCGAACGGAGCCTTGGGAAGGATCGTCTACGCGATCTTGAGATCAGGAAGAGTACGACTACATCACCCACGAGAATCCGCTCTCGTTAAACACTTTGGAATATTCGAGGGTGAGTTATTCTATCGACTCGTTGCTACAATCTAGTAGATAGATCTTGGCTTGTTTGTTTGTATGCGGTAGAAATTTTTTGTTTTCCATGCTACGAACCCCTACAGTTTGATGTTATCAAGATACTCTTCCAGTATTAGTGATTGACATGATCTCATGGTCTAAGGATTAGGATTACTTCGTATGATGTTATAGCAATATAAAATCAATGACTTTGATCGTAATGCTATACTTTGGATGCATGTTCATCTCACCATTCCAATAATGTTGTGACCTTGTTATTAACAACATCCAATGTCTATGATCAGGAAACCTTGATCATCTTGTTAATCAACGAGCTAGTTTATAAGAGAGGCATAACTAGGAACTTTCTTTTTGTTTATTGAACACACATGTATTAACATTTCCGTATTAATACAATTATAGCATGCAAAATAAACATCTATCATATACTTGGAATATACATAATAACCACTTTATTATTGCCTCTCAGGGCATATTCCCTTCAGTTACAACGAAGTCTCAAACAAGCTCCAACATAAACATAGTCTGCAACATGGTACCAACTTTGCTACTTTCTTGCACGCTTGCTCTTGCCTCCTCTCCTCGGAGCAATCTTCTGCTGGCGAGGCTCCTCATCGGTATCGGACTCGACAACAGGAGGTTTTCTTGGCCTTAGCTTGATTGCGGACTGAACCTTTCGTTGGTACTTATCCAATGGCATGTCTTCTGGCACGACCTCGTCTTCGTCTTTGGCCTTTACAATAAGAAATGATCTCAATTGAGTGAGTGATACATGTAAATTCATAAAAGGATGTCGTCAATCAAGTTTATGTCATACCGTAGTAGATTGCTCGTCGGTGCTGCTTTCCTCTCCTGAAGTGTACTTTGCCGGTTGCTTGGACGATGTCGCAACAACCTCGGGATCCTAGCAACCAAGCAAGTTCGTGAAGCGACGTAGATTTGTTCCTACCTCCTAACGAAATCCCTTAACTTATCATGGCCCTCCTCATCCCTTGAGAACTCCAAAGCGCCCTCCAACTCATCCGCCTGCTTCTGGACCTCCGTGTGCTGCATTACAAGCAAATAAATGACACATATTACACAATTTGGCACATCACATATCCAACAAAGGTAGCAACGGGAACAAGAACTATCGACTTACCACAAAGTTCATCATAGGAGCAAAGGAGGTTTGCCGCCCTTCTCTAACATACTGGTTGTACTCAAGGTTGCTCAGCTCGTCAAACCCAGGCAGCGGCTCTTCCAATATACCTTACGGATATGCATCCGGTAGGAGCTTGACACGATGTTCTCTAGAACCAACGGAGGTACTCACTGAAAGCATCCTCACAGTGGGGTTTTGCGATCATTATTTTTGATTTCTTAGCATCTGTCACGCAAATGAGAAACCTAGCCACGTGTTTCTGGTGAATCTTGTACCAGTCCATCTTCTTGCTCTTGAGCCTGTTGAAAGGATACGGATGTCGCCTAGAGGGGGGGTGAATATGCGATTAAAACTTTTCCTAGAGTTGCTCAACAAAGGCGGAATAAAACTAGTGTTTACTTTGTTAAGCACAACCTAGAACAACTAAAGTTCACCTATGTGCACCAACAACTTATGCTAAGCAATACAAGCAACAAAGTGATAGCAAGATATATATTACTTCAAGCACGAAGGCTATCACAAAGTAAAGTGCATAAGTAAGAGCTCGGGTATAGAGATAACCGAGGCACGCGGGGGCGACGATATTTTACCGAGTTCCTCCCAACATGGAGTACGTATCGTTTGGAGAGGGGTGGTATCTAACCACCTACTCCACAAAAGGCCTCCCTTATTCTCCGGTGAATCTCACCCCAATGGGATCGATCCACTCTTCCACTATCGGTGCACTTGTCGGTGGCAACCGGAACCTCTCACAAGGTTGGGGCACTTCTCCACAACTTAATTGGAGGCTCCCAACAAACGCCACAAAGGCCACAAGGTTGGGGCACTTCTCCACAACTTAATTGGAGGCTCCCAACAAACGCCACCAAGGCCTCAACCTGCAACACAACAAACCGTCTAGGATTCTAATAACCCAAGAGGGACAAGCTCCAATGAGTAACTCAAACCAAATTCTCCGAGGAGAACACAAACCGATGCACCGAATGCAAATGGCAAGACCACCACAAAGATGCTCCAATCCCTCACTCTCAAGTTCCAACAAAGCTACTAAATCTATTGGGGGAACAAGAGAGGAGGAATCAAAGAGGGACACAAAATCCCCCAAAATCTAGATCCCCAAAGATACACTCACAAAGAGATGAATCGGTTAGGTCAAAACATGGATCTAGATCTCCTCTCTCTTCCACTCAAATATGGACAAGAATCATCGGAGGGGAAGAGAATAGGCAAGCTTCAAAATATAGAACAAGTGTGGACAAAGCTTATCCTAATAGAAGAGGAAGAAGCTTGCTAAACTAAAAACAGGCAAAGGGTATAAATAGTGGCCCCAGAAAATCTGCCCGTTGGGCACTTTTTCGAACATGATCGCGTTTAACTGGTAATCGGTACCGTACCAGCCCCAGCCAAGAAAGGAATCACGTCGTGGCGAGGAAAGGGGTCAAGCGCTGCGCAGCGACGATAGCATGCATGTATAAAGCAGCAAGAAGAAATGAGGCGAGCCTAGAAAGCGGCAGCAGCAGGTAGCAGCGGATGCAACATCGATGAGGCGTTGAATGCGGCAGCGCCGCGTGTGATCTGCGGCGGTCGTGGGGCGACAAAGCGGGCCACAGAACAGCGGCGGCAGAAGCGGTCGGCCTTGAGGCTAAGGGAGCACGCGAGACGTCAACGCTGTGAGAGCTGAGCAAGCAGCGCAGGAGTAGTGGCGGCGGTGGCCCAGCGAGGGACAGAAGCAGGGCTGGCGAGCGAGGTGGGCTGGACGGACATGGAGCACTACAGGCGGTCGGTATGCCCACCCGGAAGCATTACCGGGCGGTCAGTAGTGCCGCTTACTGCAGTGCGGACAAGACTGAGGGCGAGTGGGCCGAATCAGGAGCATCCGGTACTAGGCCCGATAGTACCGGACAACCCAGTAAAACAATTTTTCTTTTTTCTTTTTAGAATCAAATCGGTGAATATTCAAACAACAATAACTTTTGATTGATAGCTCCGATTGACCTGATTCCAATTGCGTTGGAAAGATGACGACAATAGCTACCCGATTCCAATTGCGTTGAAAATATTGGTTATTACCAAGTGAGGAAGTATCAAGTAGAATAATATGAGATACCTCACTTGGTGAAAAACCGAAAAGCCGCCAAGATCAAAATCGCAACAAGATACAAACGGAAGATCCGATTTTGATGAACAAGAGCTTGTTATGGAGATTACCACAAGCTCTATATCCTCACATGGATAAGACCAAATAACAACCAAATACAATGATGCAAGTATGCAAAGGTTTGAGCTCTCTCCGAACGATGTGATCGCGTTACTCATTCAAGAGCCCCTCTTGATAATACAACTATCTATCCTAAACCCGGTCTCCCACTAACCATGAGACTGGCAAAAGGGAAAACCTATCAAGATTATACCTTTGCCTTGAGCATTCCACTTGAGCTCGATGTAGACGATCTTGCCCTTCTCAAGATGGAACGCCTTTCTTAATTCCTCATCATCGATCCATGATCACCGAGGATAGCAAGCATTAAACATGAGATCTTCTATAGATGGTGCATTTTGAGCTTGCGCAACACATCTTCTTCTCATTTCATCTATCTTGAAGCCAACACATGCTCCAAGCAATGCCAATGGATAATTCCTACAAATACAACTTAATAAACACATTAGTCCATAAAGATTATCATTAATTACCAAAACCACACATGGGGGCCCACATGTTCTTTCACCTGTCCAACCTCTATATGGACAAATCACAACTTTTTTAGCACACACAACTATCATACATCGTCTTTAAAAACATGTATACAACCAATTCTTACCGGTGAAGAGCATTGTCGGTGTCCTGCCAATCCGGAGGGGTAGCCTGATAGAGACCAAACTATCTCATAACCCGCTGCAGCATATAATGCTCAACAACCCACATGCATATCATGTGGCACTGTATATACCATAGATTGCATTCCGCGTCGCACTGCGGGTTAAGACGGAAGTCCTTGCAACCAAAATTGCCCCTAGGACCATATGCCTCCCATACAACCTTAATCACACACAAGATAGTTCAATGAGAAGAGCACTTGAAAGGAATGCTAAAGGATATATGGTCAGAAATTCTTACTTGCTCCGGAGAAGGTTGTAAAACTCATTGGTGTACCTCAGGTACACCGTTTGTTGGTCGGTTGGAGGCTTTGATACCACGTCCCAATTGTAAGCCCATGTGGGCCACTTCGACTTCTCCCTGCCATCGCTATAGGGCTGGTGAGGCATATGTTTTGGCCTACCAACTAAAAAGCGTTCCCACATCCACACCGAGAGGAGTAGCAACGGACCACCGATGTAAGCCTCAGCCCTAGTCCTTTGACAAACCTCGTCTAGCTATGCAAGAAAGCAAACAAATTTAGTCATGGAGAAGTTCGAAGAGAACATGTAAAGATGGGAACAATAGAAACACCCCATTACCTGTCGATACAAGAAGGCCAATGCCGCCGAACCCCAGCTCCATTTTTTTATCCATCACAGTCAAGGCCTTCAACCAGTGATAGTGAGCCATGTTTCCCTTACCATCAGCAAATATAGTCTTCGTGGTGACATACCACACATACACACATGCATATATAAGGGATTTATATTTTCGTGCCCCTGGTTCGTTAGTTGTACTCACTTTTTCCCAGTCGCTTAGTTTTTCCTCACTTTTGTCCAGCTCCTATTATGGAACTCTCGCACTATCTGAAACTCGCTCTCCGTCAGCCTTGCCGTTAGATGCTGACAAGTGGGGCTAAATTCAGTCGGGTCCCGTAGTGGACCCTCGCCGTTACGTACTGACAAGTGGGGTTATGGTCTGTCAGGTCGCGTAGTGGACCCTTGCCGTTATATGCTGACAAGTGGGGCCGTGTTTAGTTGGTTCCCGTAGTGAATACCTCTCTCCACTTATCCAGATCAGCGTGGGACCCATAGCTTATTCATGTGAGCGTCAGACCCACAACTTATCCACGCGAGCCAGCCCCATGCTCGCGCCCATGTCGTTGCCTCCCCTTTCTTCTTCTTCTCCGACGATGGTGGCCCTTCTTCGGCGACGGTGGCCCTTCTCCGGTGACGGCGACCCTTTGTCGAGCTTCACTTTGGCCTCCTGTTCGTCCTGGACGCCGTATGGTGCCGTCCCGTGGACCTGTACGAAGGATGACAATGGCAACCGTGCGCAGAGAAGGTTACTCGCACCAAAATGCACCAAAATCTCGCACCAAAATGGCAACCAGGACGCTTGCTGTGGAGAATGCAGCCGGCGAGCCGTTCCGATGATTTAATTGGCTTATCGAGTTAATGTATCGGCTGCAATCAAGTGAAAGAGTGTTTATAATTAAAAATTAGGGACATGGATATATAATAAATAAGAAAATGACACAACTCTTGAACACTTTCAAATTAAAAAAATTATTTGCTTCCAATCAAGTGAAAGAGTGTTTATAATAAGGAACTGGACCGTCCGGTTCTGGAGCCGGTCCAACCGAACTTTCAACCGAGTTCGCACTGATTTCTTCCAACGGCCATATTTGTTGTCCACTATAAAAGGGGGTTCTTCCCCCAACGTTTTAGCTTGTTCTTGACCACGAAATTGACCTCCATTGTTGAACCTCTTGAGCTTGCTTCCTCCCCTTCCCTCCTATGATTCTTGCATCTTTTTGAGGGCTTTGGAAAAGGAGATCTAGATCTACAATCCCCACCAATCAATTCCTCCTCTAAGTGAGGGGAACCCATTGGATCTAGATCTTGGAGTCATTGGTTGACTTCCACCATTGTTCTTCCTCTCTAATTCCTCCCTAGCACTTGTTGCTTTGGTGGGATTTGAGAGTGAAGGATTTGAGCACCCTTGGTGGTCTTGCTTTGCATTTTTGCATAAGTGTTGAGCTCTCCATTACGATTTGTTCGAGTGAGAGACCGTGAGCTTGTTACTCTTGGAGGGTGACCTCCTAGTTGGCTTGGCGGTTGGTACCGTGGTGTTCTCTTCGTGGAAGATTGTGAAGAGACCCGGGATTCTCCTTCGTGGAGCTTATGAAGTGGTTGTGGAGCTTGCCATCTCCGGAGTGGAGGAAAAGCTAGCCATAAGGAAAGGGTCTATTCCTTCGTGGGATAGACTCGGAGAAGAAGGTGAGCCTTTGTGGCGTGTGAGGAATCCTTCGTGGAACCTCACACCTCTCCAACGTGACGTAGCCCCCTTCCCAAAGGTGGTGAACACGGGAATACATCTTCGTCTCCGCGTGTCTCGGTTATCTCTATATCCGAGCTTACTTTCCTTGTGATAGCCATCGAGCTTGAAGTACTTATATCTTGCTTATCACTTGTGGTATATTTATCTTGTGCTATCTTGCTTAGCTTAATTTGTTGTTGGTGCACTTAGTTGAGCCTAGTGTATTTAGGTTTTGTGCTTGTAAAATAAACGTTAGTTTAATTCCGCATTCTATCAAGCCAAAACCGTAATAGTTTTGAAATTGCCTATTCACCCTCCTCTAAGCGACATCTCTATCATTTCACATCCCCCAGAACGCGTTCCCAACAAGCTGGTCCCACGATGTCCAACATGGGGGGGTCCTACTATGGGTCCCGACTGAACATGGCCCCACCCGTCAGCACGTAACATGAGGGTCCTACTTGTTAGCATGTAACGGTGAGGGTCCACTACGGGACCCACCTGAATGCAGCCCCACTTGTCAGCACGTAACGGCGAGGGTCCACTAACAGGACCCGACAGAGAGCGAGTTTCAGACCGATGTGAGAGTTTCAGACAAGAAGCTGGACAAAAGTAAGGAAAAACTAAGCGGCTGAGTAAAAGTGAGTACAACTAACGAACCAGAGGCACGAAAATAGAAATCCCTATATAATAATCTCATCCTCACTAGCATGTACTAGAGTTCTGTGCTATCCACTTGAAAGTAGCCCCGGTTGTGACTCTCAATTTCTCCCCCTTTGAGTTTATAGTGTCACCAGGACACTTACACCGGTAAGGTCAGACATTCGGTCACGCCAGTTGTTGGAGGCTGTGTTAATGCAGAGAGGACCCCCCTAGATAGGGAGTGCAAGGGTCATGGACATGTCCTGCAGAGTAACGGTCATCTCACCGACACAAAGGTGAAAACTATGCGTCTTCGGCCTCCACCGGTCGACAAGCGCGGTGATGGCAGCAGGGTTCATGTGCGGTGTACCACAATTGACCATATGAATGAATGGGAGCAATCCTAGCACTTAGATGTGCACCCTGTACCGATCATCATACGACATCATCTCTTGAAAATGCCCGTGATACCTCAGTCACAGGGGAACAAGAGACTGCACACATACAAGCTCGATTATAACATGTCCATTTAACTTGAGAAATATATAATGATTTGGAGAGGTTTATTTTTCTTACCTTGATCCCCTCGGCGATAATGTAGCCACGGTGACACTTGTCATACGATGCCTCAAGAAGCGACATGCCTTCGACAAACTCGGTTTGTACATGGGGTGGTGTACGGGCTTCTTTCTCTTCCGATTCCGACATCCTAGATAATTAAAAAAAGAAAGTACAACTAAATATGTGATGCATATTATAAACCAACTACTAATATGAATAAAGTTCTTTCTATATGGCCATCTCCTCGTGTGTTAATTTTAAAAACCATTTTTCCAATATGGGCATCTCTATGTGAGCAAAATTATAAACCATTCTTTCTATATGATATCTCTTTGTGAGCTAATATGAATTAGAACAAACATGTATATGAAGGATTACTATACAAACATGACATTGCTCCATAGGATCTTAATGGAATTTAGGGTTTCACCATGGCATTGTCATTGCCATTGCTAACTCTAGACATCAACCAAATATGACATTGCTCCATAGAATTTTAATAAGATTTAGGGTCATTGCCATTGCTAACTCTAGACATCAACCAAACATGACTAGACATCAACTAATCCGATGGGATTTAGGGTTTAGACGAATTTTGCAATTAGAAAAATAAGATAATTTTTTTAGATAAACTAGAATGATGCGAGGAAGAGTACCTTTGAAAATAGATTGGAGATAAAATCTCCTAAAAACCGTTTGAGATCTTGCCGTTTTGGAGAAGATTGGAGCGAGGAGTGAGTGCAGCCGCCGCCTCTACTAGGGTCAGGCTGGGAAGAATGAGAGCTAGGGTTAGGGAAGAGGCGCCGCACGGTTAAGCGATGGTGGGCGTGCTGATGTTGGTTTATTTTTTTCTTTCTCATCATTCATCAAAAGGAGGATACAACGATGTTGGAGAGTGGGAGTCCGCCAATTTCCGGCGAGCGGGAAAATTTCCCGCACTCGCGCCTCCCCCTCTATAAAAATCCCATCGCCACGCTCAATTGCTCCACTTTCCCCCATCCGCCGTCTCCCACCAAATGGGCCGCAAGAGGAGGTCTAGGGTTTCCGTCGATGACGACGGCGCCGAGGAGAATGGAGAAGAATCCGCTGCCAGTCCCGCCGCCGCGGAGAGCAAGACCCTCTACGAGGTAACGATTTTCCTCCAAACCCTAGGGTTACAGATTCCGGTATTAGTGTTCGATCGAATCATGCGCGAAGGTCTCGGATTCGTGGATGAACAGGAATGGCGCCGTACGTACGCTTGTTTGATTATGCAGCTTCGTCTTATTTTTGTGGATCTCCACGCGAATCACCCAGGTGCTAGTGTTTGGGGATTTTGATTAAACTTGCGCAACCTGGATGTTAGCCCCAAGTGAATTTGCAAGACAGTTGATCTGGTTACTTGTGTGTGTAACGTGCCCATCTCTCTGCTGCGTTGTCATACAACTTTTATCATGCAAATCAGTTGAATCGTATGGCTATACAGCCAGGGAACTCAAATTACTTGTGCATCAAATCAAAACAGATAATTGTGCATTTGGATCTGAAATATACACGTGCCAGATGAGTTGTATTTTGTATCCTGCTCTATGTTGTCAGGATCTATTTGGTGTCATCTTTGGGGGCTTCTCAGCAGTACTATCATGGAATATATGCAAACCCATGTGATGTTTGGCTTTTATTCTTGCCCTGTTTTGGGAGTCGAAGAGTCAAACAATTCTGTGTCTGTTTGTCAAAGGGAAGATGTTTGCTTGGGAGTTACATAGTTAGATCTGCTGGACTATATGTATGCTGATTCAGGAGCATATTATGGTTTAATTTTAGGCGCCTCTTGTCCTGTAAATCATACTACACTACAAATAGGAAAACGTTTGCTCAGTTTTTCTTTTGTGACGAAAGTCTGCTCAGTTGATGAATCAAAAACACCTACCTCTGAGTAGAGTCTTCAGGGGGCACAGACAGTTTGCAACTGGTGATTCATGTCTAGTTAAATCAAGATCTATCGTTTTGTTAGATGAACAATACTTGTGCCTTGCATCCATGGTTTGTGTATATTTCTTCACAGCTCCTAAACCATCTATGCTAGGCTTTTTTGCGTCTTCATTTTCAATGCAAAGCTGTAGTCAACGGATGCATGTGGCCTGATTAAGCTTAACTTGGTAGAAAACCTTGTATAGACTATGGGCTGAAAGTGTTCAAACCAGTCTATAGCAAGAGCCTTAAAAGGGATTAACTCTGAATTTTATAAGAGTACATGCAGAAATAATAGTTATGCTCCTTTTTCCTCTTCCTCTTTCATAAGACATACCTCATGATATCCCCTTGTTTTCTTCATCATTCAGATCTTAGGGGTTGAGAGGACAGCTTCACAGCAGGAAATCAAGAAGGCATATCACAAGTTGGCCTTGCGTCTTCACCCTGATAAGAATCCTGCAGATGAGGTAGAACCTCAGTTTAAAACCTTTATTTATGGAGTAAATAAGTGCCAGTTCTCACAATTGGAGTGTTCTGTGATGTCAGGAAGCCAACGAAAAATTTCAGCAGTTGCAGAAGGTGATATCTATTCTTGGAGACGAGGAGAAAAGAGCATTGTATGATGAGACTGGCATTACTGATGATGATGTGAGCTTCTAATCCTAGTATTTTGCTTCCCTTCGTTCAGTTTCTGTGAAATATTCTGGAACCTTATCTTTCCTCTTAGGCACTGGTTGGAGAAGCTGCAGACAATCTCCAAGCTTACTTCAGAACAGTATTCAAAAAGGTTCGTGTTTGCTCCATGTCAGTGAGAAACTTATGGCTTTCCATTTGCTTGTACAATGCGTGGTGATGGTTTTGCTTTGTCTGAATTACTAGGTTACTGAGGCTGATATTGAAGATTTTGAAGCAAAGTACAGAGGGTCAGATTCTGAGAAAAAGGATTTGAAGGACCTCTATACCAAATTTAAGGGCAAGATGAACAGGTGACTGTTGTAAATTACTGTGCTTTTAGGCTGGATTGAAATATTGATTCCAAAAATGGATAGACTGCATGTGAACAACTGGATTTCAATTCTATCTTAACTTGCTATCCTTTTGTGCAGACTTTTCTGTTCAATGATTTGTTCAGATGCCAAGCTTGATTCCCACCGCTTTAAAGATATAATTGACCAGGCCATTGCTGAAGGTAAATAATTATATGCTGTTGCCACCACAATTTTACCAAAATTGATCTCTTGTTCCAGTTCATCAATGAGGTGGGATGCCTAGTTTATGCATGTCTGAGTCAACCTGCTCCTTGAAACTTCTAATATGCAGTGATTTGACCATCTCCTTCCGTTTTGCAGGCGAGCTGAAGTCCACAAAGGCGTATGAGAAATGGGCTAAAAAGATCTCTGAGATAGAGCCACCCACAAATCCATTAGAGAGGAGAGTGAAGTAAGCTTCCACCTTTACCTCCCTAATACACTTAATCTAATTTCGATCATCTGAAATATATTTTCTTCATCACCCTCTCACTAGTCACTACTGAATTTCTGCTGAACTTCCATAGGAAAAAGAAAAGCCAGGAGAGCGATCTCATGTTGGCAATCTCGCAGCGCAGGGAGCAGAGGAAGGGGCAATTTGACTCGTTGGTCTCATCCATAATGTCCAAGTGCGAGTCCAAGGCGTCCAAGGCAAGCAGCTCGGAGCCCACGGAGGAAGAGTTCGAACGTGCTAGGCAGAGGCTGGAGAAGAAACGTTCGAAAGGGCGCAAATGATACTGCTCTTGGAGTGCAGGTCAGAGGCCGTCTTTGCCATCTGGCTGATGTCGGTGGTTATGCTTGGAATTTGTCCTTGTTTGAAGAAAACTGGAAGTAGGAGTCGTGGGGCTTGTGTTTTGCTACTCTGTTAACTTTGTTTGAAGAAACCGGTCGTGTGTATAAGTAATTATAAGTACTGAATGGAAGTACTCCTGTTTGAAGTAACTATAAGTAATAGGAAGTGTGTCCTGTTTGAATGTAAACCTAGTACTCCCTTCTACCCATATTAATTGACTCAAATTTATCTAGACTGGGATGAATCTAAACACTATTTAGTATATAGATTTATCCAAATTTTGATAAATCCAAGTCAACTAATATGGGTTGGAGGGAGTACATGGAAGTGTCATGTTTCCGTGAATGAAATCCTTCAGCATATCGGCAGGCTGGGTATGGCCTGGTTGTTGTTTAGGGCATGTACAATAATTGATAAGACAATCTTATACATGTCATGTAATTTGATATAATGATAAAATATAACTAATAGGTTATTTATTTTAGTTTTGTCATCAGCGATTAGATATCCATATGTGGTGTGAGACATATGGTGTTAAAAAGATGATCTCTTACCTAAGAGGAGAGCTTTTTTTTTTTGGTTCTCTCCTTTCACTCAACGATCCTCCTATGTGGCATTGCTAAGATAAAAACCCCTATTGAACATTTTGATTAGCTGGTTTGTATTTGGCGTAGCAATAGTGTTTCTATAATCTGCAGAAAATAAGTTTATGGCTACGAGTTCAACACATCACAGTACAGCATAAGTTGTACAGTATCAAAAATTTCAAGCAGAGCAAGTTCCGCAGGTTTCGTCAAAACAGAAAACCCAACATGTAAAATTCGCATGGATCAAGGGCTCATACGGCGACAACCACAGGATAAAACCACGTACAATGATTTTATCTAAGTCTTACTTGTAATCTAATTACTCCAACAAGTTGCAAATCATAATGCACCATTATAGGTTTATAAACAAACATTAATAGTTCGCGTTGAACACCAAGGCGAAGAATCATGATGAGCAGCAGCAGGCAAAAAAAAAAAAGGCAGCCACAATCATCGCCTGCCATCAGCTCCAGCTAATTTCGGCAAGCGCCAGCCCGACCAACCGACGGCCACCCGGGCTCCCCTCCTAGCCGCTCGCGCGCAGTACAAATCGCGGCGCCGCGCCTGGCCACCCTCTCTCCGCACAAGCGATCGAGAGAGACCCCCCAGCCCCTCCCAGCTACTCCGATCCACCAGAATAAACCGCGCCTCGTCGATCAATCTCCGATCCCCATTTCCTGATCCCCTCCTCTAGCGAGTACCATCACCATCGATTAGCTGTGCAGCGTGCAGGCTCGTCGACGAGGAAGAAGAAGGGTCCGAGGAAGAGAGAGCTAGGAGGAGGAGAGATGGAGATGAAGAAGATCGCCTGCGCCACGCTCGTCGCCGTGGCGGCTTCCGCCTCCCTGGTCGCGGCATCCGAAGGCCCCGCCGGCGCGCCCGGCCCGTCCGCCAGCGGAGTCTCCGCCGTCGCGCCCGCCGCCGGCGCGCTCATCCTCTCCCTCGTCGCCTACTACCTCCACTGAGAAGACGGGCCCGAGCGCGTATTTCGTTCGCGGAGGCGCTGAAGCAGCTGCTGCACGTAAATCGTGCCTATCCGACGCGGGCGCGACTTGATTAATTTATCGATTATATAATTAATTAATTTACGACTATATATATTATACTGGTATAATGTACTATACTACTATGTATTTTTTTTTTGATTTTTCGTCCTTTAACCTATCTGATTCGTTCGGTGCGTTCGCTTCACATTTGTAAATTGTTGTAGCCGTGCGTAATGGCGCCACATTGATATCTGATTTCAAATTGGCATTTCGGTGTAATTCTAGCGGTTCGGTCCTGATTCTTTTTTTTGCATCGGCTTTATAATTGTTTTAAATTCTACTCCCTTTGTTTAGAAAAATATAAAACGTTTTAATTTTGTGAATTGAATGTATTTAAACGTTTTTTAGTATATAGATTCATAAAGGTTCAGAGTAAAATATACACTAAAAAACGTCTGAATATATTTATTTTATAAAATTAAAATATTTTATATTTCTGAATGAAGAGACTACATGGAGTATATATAGGGTTGCAAGCGGGCCGGGCTTGCGGGCGCTGGTTTGTTTGTACTCATATATTCACAGTATAAGTTAACGATCGGTTCCAATGGCTACGTACAGTACAGTTTGTACTAACTATCTCGGTTTGCGGGTTCAAGCGGCCTGCAACCCTAAGTATATGGGATGGTCGTGCGAGAAGGTACACTGCGCGTCATGATTCATGCCGCACAGGACCGGTCGTGTTTTCAAAAATTCGCTGTCGTGATTAGAGAAACGGAAAGGATGCTTGCAGACCTGCCATCGGCGCGGTGGCATGAATCATGATGCACACAGTCTTACCTTTTTTCCGTTTGACCCGCACTACGAAATGCTCTGGGACGTGGCCTATCCATCGGCGCAGCCATTTTTCGATATAATTAATACTTATAAAGAAAGAGAATACTAGTACAGTATAATAAAAAAACAAATGATAATTTTTGATTGACCGTTTCCCTTTTCGTCCCTGAAATCCTGAATCCGATTCCTCACATCTCCCTCGCCTCCGCGCTCTCCTTCCCCTCTCCGCTCCCACAGTCCCACCTCGCTTCCCCAAACCCTAGCGGGAGTGCTAGCTGCCGCAGCGGAATGGAGTCGCACGTGCTGGTGGCGCTGGCCCTCTCCTTCGTTGGCGGCCTCAGCACCTCCCTCGGTACGCGCCCTCCTCCCGCCACAGTTTTTTTTCCACCCGACTCCCTCGGTTTGCCTCCCGCTACCTGTGTCTGCCACCGTGCTGTGAGCGGTCTAGGAAGGAATTCCGAATTCGTCTTCAACGCCGCCGCTTCCGTTTCTACTCCTTAGCCCGCCTGAAATAATTCTAGTGTTCTCTAGCTGTTTGGACAGTTCTAGCTCCTTCTCGTTGAATTGTACTGAAAAATAAATCAGGAGTATATGTTTGTTAAGCGATAGAATTTCGTGCCGGTTGGGTTAGGCCCCTAAGCAGGATAGTCGATCAATCGCCGCAACCCAAGTTCATCAGAATACGTAGAGGAAGCTACCCACTAGGGATCTATCAGACTAAAATTTCAAGGTTGGCCCGAGTGGCAAAGTTAAGTTTCACAGGTTTAGGGACTGTGTGTGTGTGTGTGTGTGTGTGTGTGTGTGTGTTTTCCTCTTGTTTTTTTACGATGCTCAAGTGGTAATGATCGGTCTTGATCTCTCACCTAATGTGCCTCCACGTCGTACTTGCTTAGTTTTTGACTTTTGGTTAACACAAATCGCAGCCGTGAGAACAATACAAGATGTTGCATAAATTCTTTTCTCAAGCTGGTTTAGAAAGGTGTTTATACTTGAGATCCTGCAAGGCATCTTTGTTGTGCACTTGCCATGACTTCAGCTAAACTCCAATTCTGCACTTTCAGGGGCGCTGTTTGTGATCTTGAATCCTAGCCCTGACCTTAAGAGGCTCGGCCTCCTCCAGGTCGTCAAATTGTTCTTTTATGTTATTGGTTAACTTCACTGTCTTTTGGGTAAGTAATAATTGTCTAATTGCTCGTGCTCTACACACCACTTATACTGCGTACAGGGATTTGCTGCTGGACTTATGTTGAGCATTTCGTTTCTAGACTTGGCACACAATGCACTCAATTCTATAGGCTTCTTGAAGGCCAACCTTTGGGTGAGTCAGTTTTTCCTTGAAATTCTTGAATTGTCATGGAAATTTCGGTATATCTTTTTTTTACCGTAAAACCATAGGGCAGGCCCCTACGGTGTAATTTTCATTTTAGAAACAGAGAGTACACAAAAAAAAATGATAAGTTACATGGTAAAAACTACAAAGGTGAGGGGAGGAGAGGTCAGCTACTATACAAGGAAGCACAAAAAAAGACTAGTTAGAACTGTTCCACCCAATCAGCCAACGCTCGTTTATGTGCAGGTTTAACTCTATGAACAATAAGTCTTAGATCCTTCTTGATGACAGCCCTCCAAGATTGCAAAGATGGAATTTCGGTATATCTCATATAACAAATTGCAATCTATTTTGTAGTTTTTTGCAGGAGTTCTTTTCTTTGGTTTGATTGTCAGGTTTATTCCAGAGCCAACATTTGTGCCAACAGCTGATGCAAGCAAGAAAAAGGTTGGAATGAACAATCTTCGGGGATACTTACAGCATCATATTAATCTGTTTTCGTACGAACATAGGACAGCTGAGTACAATTTAGTTCTTTTTGTGGAAAGCAGACTGATCATGATGGGTCGGGTAAAGATATGATGAAGAAACATCGCCGGCAAGTCTTATTCAGTGGTATCATTACAGCTGTTGGTAAGAAATTAAGAATGCGTCTAAATCATTAAGCTCCCTTGTTTTATCAGGCCTGCACTCGTCAAGATTTATTTCGGGAGGCATGATTATTTGAATTATTTCATCCCACGTGAGGTTCCTTAATAAAGTCCTGTGGACTATTGCTTCAGTCATTTGACTTTATACTTATTCTGAACTGCAGGAATCAGTTTGCACAATTTTCCCGAGGGAATGGCTGTATTTCTTGGATCTGTGAAGGTTTGTATACTCATTTTAATATAGTGGCATAACTGATTTGCTAAAGAGGGCTTAGGACTGCACCTTGCATTTGTGCTGATAGAAAAATTACCAGGGCCTAGCTTAGTTGTTTTAGTTTTTGAAGAGCTAGTTTACCATGCATGATTATTTAGCTTGCGGCTGATTATATTGGTATAATTGAAAAATGCAGGGTCTCCGCGTGGGAGTTAACTTGGCTTTTGCTATTGCTTTACATAACATACCTGAGGTACACTCAACCTATCAGCCTTTCTGGTTAAGTAACCTGAAAATTCATACATGTTTCATATACTCCATCCGTCCCAAAATATGTTTTAATGTATAGTTATTTTGGGACGGAGGGGGTATGAACTTGGCTTTTGCTATTGCTTTACATAACATACCTGAGGTACGGAAATCAACCTATCAGCCTTTCTGGTTAAGTAACCTGAAAATTCATATAGCCCTTGCATGTTCTTTGCATTAAATTCAACTACCATTATTTTCTGCTGTTATAATGCACCAGGGAACTCATGTATAAGCTTAATAAGAAAACCCCGATTTCATGATAAGGCAGAAGGGCCACAATGATTCTTAACTTTTCTCCAGTGCTTATATGCCATTAAATTTTGAGCATTTTGATTTTCGCTAGGTCTCCATGCCATCTGAGTTATATCACTCCGAGCGCTCGTAGGTCGCCCTGTTATAATATCTTTTTTTGAGCTGAATCTGTTATAATATCTCTTACATATATTCCTTTTGATCCATCTGTTTCAGTTTGATGCTGAGTTAGTGTAATTGAATTAGGTGGCATCAAACATATTAGCACATACAAGGGAGAAATTTGCAAATTGTGTATGCGAGATTATTATTTTGAATAAAATTTACTGTAGAAAAACTAAAATAATTTCATTTTGTGGAGAGAAGATTTATGGAAGCTGTGGTTCTACAAACATACATCTGAGATTAATGACAGTCTGACATAAATATTGATGATTTTGTGCAGTTTACTATCCTAGCTTGTTCTTTTATCCACTGTCCTAACTAGTTGACACTTTGTAACCTTCTCAGGGGGTTGCTGTAGCTCTGCCACTCTATTTTGCTACCAAAAGGTACATGTTTTCCCCATGTAGACATGAATAATGAATGAAGTTTATAGTTCACATCAGCCTTTAAAAAATGAGTCCCTAACATGCTATGGACTCACTGTTTTTCTATAGCCAAAAGTTATAGGTGTAGGTTACACAATTAAAGTCATGGTTGTTAAGATAAAATATTTTGGCATACAATTTGAGAACTTTTCATAGATGCTGGACCACTCTTATCTTGTCTATGTGAGTATGTGACCTTCACCTGTTTGTCCAGTCTTAAAAAGGTGAGAACAATGATTGGGATTCCAAAGTATTAGAGAGCATGAAAATGCTTGAAATGATTGTACTTCAGAAAGACAGAAAAATAACATTTCCTTTACAGTTCAGCATGTCCTATTTTAATTGTTGTACCTATTCAATTTGGCAGTGGATAATATCTATCTGTATGTTCCCTTCTTTTGCATATCAAAGCAAATGGCAAGCATTTAAATACGCAACACTCTCTGGTTTGGCTGAGCCACTTGGAGTGTTTTTTGTGGGTATGCTATTTTTTATAAGCTTTTTCTGCAAGTTTATTCTTTTCATATATAGCTATCGAGTACTCACTTAAATGTGGTTACTGCAGCTGCCTTTTTTCCGAGCAACTTAAATCCTGAAATTCTTGAAGGCCTGCTGGCATCAGGTTAGTCTGTTAGTGGAGCTAAAAGTGATATTCATACCTAGTACCCCCTCCGTTCAGAAATATAAGACGTTTTAGCTTTGTGAATCGAATGTATCTAGACGTCTTTTAGTGCATAGATTCGTAGAGGTTCGGAGTGAACCTATACACTAAAAGGGCTCTAGATACATTCATTTCACAAAGCTAAAATGTCTTATATTTCTGAACGGAGGGAGTACTTTGTTGACGTCCCGCTTGTCTTTATGCAGTTGGTGGTGTTATGGCTTTCCTCACTTTGCATGAATTGTTACCTCTAGCATTTGACTATGCTGGTCAGAAGCAAGCTGTCAAAGCAGTGTTCGTTGGCATGGCAGTCATGTCTGCAAGGTTTGTTCATGTTCCAAATTAAATCAGTATGCTTCTGTGGTGACTAATGTGGATTTGTTTATCAGTTAAGATCATAGGGAGAATATCTGTATGTTTTGAAGCACCTTTGCAGAAGATTTTTCTGTTCAGTTTTGAAGCACATTTGCGCTGCAACTTGAGAAAAATTAACCACTATCAATGTACACAGGGTGGTACCTGAGACCTCATAATAATCTAGTTGATATGGTTTTGGATAGTATCATAGCAAACCAATGTTATATGTTGTTGTCAGTTAAGATCATAGGGAGAATATCTGTATGTTCTATCATCTAGTAGAAAATTTATAGCATGGATATTGTATGATGACAATAGCCTTAAACATATTGCCCTCTTTATCCATGCAAAATATCGACCTGCATAAATTTGGTCATTAGAAATATGCATATCAATGCGATCATCATTATTCAAGGGTTGGATGCACCAGCGTCGTATCAATAGTCGCATAACTCAAATGCATAGTAGTACATTAAATAATTTTGGCACAAAATTGTACTCCCTCCGTCTCAAATTTGTCTAGGTTCACATGTATCTAGATGCGTTTTAGTGTATAGATACATGCGAATCTAGATAAATCTACAACATCCTTTTTGGGAAGGAGGGAGTATTTATTTGCTATTACGCTCTTACACAGCTCCATGCCTTGAAAGTGGCCCACATTATTCTACATACCTAACTTGTGATTCCGCATTGGCAGCTTGTATTTCCTGGAGATGAGCCTGCCGAAGGAGATCAGCCTGTAGCATATGGCTGCACAACTGCAACCATAGCAGCCTTTTTGCAGTACCATATCTGAAGCCTGAGAACTTTGCAGTAGATCTTCCTTTTCTTGTGCTCTGCAAGGCAGGGGGTGTGGGATGGAGCTGCACTCGTCGTTCATAGAAGACTTTTGGCTAGACTGTTGCACTGGCCATGTCCATGTGTATGCTATTACTCCTGGTGATTGTGTCTGGCCATTTACAATGTACTCCTTCCGTTTCAAAATATAAGATGTTTTCTCATTTTAGTGTGTAGGTTCAGAGTGAACCTCTATGAACCTATACACTAAAAGTAGTCTATATACATCTCCTTTACAAAGATAAAACATCTTATATTATGAAACGGAGGAAGTACAAACAACACCCAAAATCGAAAGGAAAAAACTGCCAGATTTGTTGTTCGGTTTATAGCTGGAACTGATCCAGGCAAATGATGTTGCATTTGCCAATCTCTATTAGGTTTCTTAGTCCTCAAGTTTTCTAGTTTCTTTATATAAAAAGTCTAGAGGTGGTTTTCGGCGCATCGTCCATCGTCCGTCATTTCTCTGTTTTCCCGATGGCTCGGTGTGCCAATCCATGTCGGTTTGTTTTCCGGATCGCTCGCTCGCTGTGCCAACTGTCAATTCACTTCGGTTTCAGTTTGAAACACGGCCACACGAGGAGATGAAAACGGATCCACGACCGCTAGGGAAGCTAATGTTAGCGTTCACTTGGCTAGCCTAGTACTCAGCCCACGTTTTGGACGTTCATGCGCTCACAGCCCAACAATAAGAAGATAGCCCACTCCATCCCAAAAGCCCGGACTGAAAGGAGAAATGAATCTCTCCCTTATAAGCTGGGTGTGCCCTCCTCTCGTAAGCGAGGTGGGACTAAACCACGCAGCCTCCACCGGTCAACAGAGGGGTCCTCACATCCTATCCCCCTGAGAAGCCCCTCAGGAAGGCATGTCGATGCTGGCTCTGATACCAGATGTTAGCGTCCACTTGGCTAGCCCAGTACTCGTCCTAGTTCTGAACGTTCATGCGCTCACAACCCAACAATAAGAAGAAAGCCCACTCTATCCCAAAAGCCTGGGCTGAAAGGAGAAATGAATCTCTCCTTTATAAGCTGGGTGTGGCCTCTTTCCGTAAGCGAGGTGGGACTAAACCAAGCAGCCTTCACTGGTCAACAGAGGGGTCCTCATATTCTGGTATCAGAGCTAGCATCGCAATGCCTTCCTGAGGGGCTTCTTAGGTGGATGGGATGTGAGGACCCCTCTGTTGACCTGTGAAGGCTGCTTGGTTTAGTCCCATCCCGCCTACCGGAGGAGGCCACACCCAGCTTATAAGGGAGAGATCTCTTCCTACTTTCAGTCCGGTCTTTTGGGATGGAGTGAACTCTCTTTTTATTATTGGGCTGTGAGCGAACGTTACTGGGCTAGCCAAATGGACCCTAACAGCTAACCTCGTTCCTCCCGCTCATATAGCCACAGACAGAACAAGCCACCGAGAACCCCTAGGGCAACAGTCGATAAGACGCAGAGTAAGGACAAGGTCTTCGGCAAGCAGACGGAGGACCTACACAACATGCTGGCCGGTAGGAAGCGCGCCTTCAAGGTTAGCTCGACGAGTACCTCGCAGAGCAGCTCCGGGAGAACCTGATCCATCACGAGGACGACGTGTTCTAGAAGACCATCGTGCAGGTGCTCCCAAGCAGGTTAATCTTCATGTGGAAGCCGAGGAAATCTCCGCTGCCGTTGTCAGGCGTCGGCACCTGCTTTCGCGTCTTGCAGCAGGACGGCACAAACAGGACCTATAGTGCGTCACCAGGAAGACCATGCAGGACATTCTGCTGTGTATTTGGCGGCGCCAGCGATGATGACACGATCGACGTGAAGGAGGAGTGCCTCTAATTAAGTTTGCCCTGTGCTGGACGTAGGTGGCTGCGAGCTTCGCGACGCTGCTGTAGAGGTTACTCCCTCCGTTTCAAAATATAAGATGTTTTAGGTTTGTGAAGAAAATGAATCTAGACTTGTTTTAGGTGTAGATTCACTCAACTTTGGGATGAATCTACACACTAAAACAAGTCTAGATTCATTTTCTTCACAAACCTAAAACATCTTATATTTTAAAACGGAGGGAGTACGTGCTAGTGACCATGAAGTCCGCCACGAGCAGCTTCACGGCTGTGTCCACGGGCGGGGCCAGGAGGGAAAATAGGAAAACGGCAACGTTCTTGGCCGCCCCACAAACAGCACGTTTTGTGTCGACTAGAAGCTTCAGTATTTGTGCATTGGTTTTGTTGTCGGAGAGAATTAGAGGTCAGCACTCCCTTGGTGAAAATTGAAGAGATTCACCTGATGTTCAGTTTGCCCGTGTTGCAACAAAAATTCCAACATGGTTAATGCAGTCAAACACACACGGCGTGGCATTGTATATAGTGGAGCTGATGAGTGGTTCGCGAACCGATCGACCTAGGATCTGCCCCCTCTATTACCTCACGAGTCATGACCGCTGTTTAAGCTGTTGATTTCCATCGGTGTTGTATTCTAATAGAACTGTGCCAGGACGGAAGAGAAGCAGCCAAGAGAGAATAGGAACGATGAAATAAGAGTAATGGTTATACCTATATTAGTTGACTTGGATTTGTCTAAATTCGTATGTATCTAGACACTAGATATATCCGAATTTAAACAAAATTTGAGTCAACTAATATGGATCGAAGAAAGTACTAGACCCTCTGCTATCATAACGACTTCTGATTCTGAAGAAAAGGCCAGAGGAAGAAGTAAAGAGGATCCTCTCGAAATAAAAGACGACACTCCCCCCAAAAAAAACCGCCCCGTCCCCTCTCGCCCCCCGAGGGCGACGGGGACCTCCACCTTCCTCCGGCCGACCTCCCCCTCCCCCATCCCTCTCCCTCGTCGCCGTCGTCGTCAAGGTGCACTGGGCGCGGCGTGGAGCCGGCGATATGTCATCCCATCACCGCAGAGGCGGTCGGGACCTTCTCCACCGGCGGCGGTGCTTGTAGGGCGGCAGGGGTCCGGTGGCTGGGTCGCTTGAGGCGGCTGGCGCGCTGTCAGCGGCTGACAAAGCAAGCGGCCAGTGGTGGCGCAGTGGTCTGTCAAGCTCAACTGCCTGTATCCGGGCCCTTAGGGCCCTAGATGGGTCTAGGGAGGGCCAGCCTACCGTGTGGCCCCCGGCTCTGCAGGTGAGGCGGCGTTTTGGCTCGGGTTGGGTGCGGTGATGGCCGGCGATTGCGGCTTGGTGCGGTTTTACGAACTGTCAGGCCCGCCCTCCTGAGTTTGGTGTGCCCCTGCCGAGGCTTTACGGGTCCGGTGGACTCGACCGGACTTGACTGGGACTGGTGTACCGCTGCCTTGGCGGTGGAGGTTGTTCCCTCTCGCGGGTCGCGGTCCTGCGAACCCCTTTTCGAGCCACTTCTAACCTCTGTCCTTCAGACCTCGCAACGATTCTCTCGGTGAGACGATGATGGTGGCTTCGTAATCGTGGTGGCGCATGTTTGTGGACGGCAAGTTTGGTGGTGGCGAGGCTCATACCTCGTGGGAATCCTTTGCAACGGTTCGCCGGAGGATGGTGGGGAGGGCATTGGGAGAAATCCTTGTCGGCTGGTTCGACACCGACGCGGTGCCGCTCTCGGGTGGCACCCTGTCTTTGTGGAGGGCGTCGGGGCTACCCTTCCCCCACTACCTTCCACGTGCCGGGGTTTCAACACCCGGATTTTTAATCCCAGATGCCTGCTATGCCATACATCGCAATCCCAGGATTACCATTTTTGCGAGACATAACAGATTTGGATATCACAGTACATCATCCATTACAAACCATACATAAGGTCTTACACAAATAAGGATATCATGATCCAGTTCTTAATACAACTCAAGCAGCAGAATAACGTAATAATAAATGTAGCGTAGGCGAAGCTCCATCTTCTGGGTCACATGCAATGTTGACGATGGGAGATGATCCTAGTTGTCGTAACCTTCCTGTGGTCCATCATCCTGGTACTCCTCTTCATAGTCTGGCCACGGGAATAGCCAGGGACAAAGCCATGAGTACTCTTTAAGTACTCGCAAACTAATACTAACAAGTTAAGGGTTTTTTTTGTGGTAGGGCACTAAGCTCTAGGGTTATTTTGCAAAAAGCCAGATTTACCTCTACTAAGTTCAGAATCAAAGAAAGATAGTTGAAATTTTATAACACCTAAGTGGGAACTTGAATTTCATATCACAACTCTGTTGTGGTCAAGTCAAAGTCTCAATTCATTTCACAAGTCATTTTGGGAACATCTGACGGGGGAACAGTATGGCCACTCCAACTGTCCATAACCGCAGACGCGGCTATTTGAATAGTTTGACACTCTGCAGAGATTGTACACTTTCACCACAACATTCGATACATCCGTCAGGAACAAATCTTCAATTCACCATACTCAGTATGCGGATAATCAATCCTAACCTTTCAATTACACGCCCTAGTAGAGGCACCTCTCCTGTGAGTTTGGCCTCCCAACTATGACCAACTGTCATCTTGGGTACTGCACAGGTGGACAATCTTCACAAGGTAGCCTCAGCTCAGACCTTGGCCGTGAGGGAACCCATACTAAGGTATATAAGTTTCCAGTCAAGGCCTACCCAATTTTCGGGTATTGTGGTTGTACGGTAAAATTGGAATGGTATTGCATTCAGACAACCATCAGTTTTATAAAGGGCTAAGGCTCATGCCTCAACATTTTCATCATCAAAATCGTCTGGTGTTCGGAAACACATGTCAAAATATTTTAGTAGAATGACTCATCATTCCAAGGTTTTTATAACCATTTTCACCAAGTATTCCCATCTAAAGTTGATCAAGTTTTATGCTTAGCACTAGCATCTACAAGTGGGATTAAGTACTAAGGAGGGGTGGTAAACAAATGGAGATCAATTAAGTTAAATCGCATGCCTTAGGATGACATCAGTTATCTACTTAGGCCAAATTTAATGCTCTTTATGCAACCTTCAATTATCTTTCTAGAATCTACAAGTCGCTTAAGTAAACCCTAAGAGAAAGCTTTGATAAAGAAATAAAGTATAAAGCTTGCAAGTAAAACTAGGATTCGTTTATCAAGTGGGTAAGATCAGAGATGCTTAAGGCATATAGTTGACATGGTAACAAGCAAGTATTAGCTTGCATAAGTAGGGTCTCTTGCAAGGGTTAGCTTGCCAATTCCACTAGTAGTATTAGGCTTGCCTTGTGCAGAGCAGTGGTTGAAGTTCTCCTCGGCTTCCTCCTCGTAGTATCCTCCTTCCTCCTCGTATCCTTGGTCGGTACTAGCGTCTATAAATAAATACGAGGGACACAATCACCAAACAATACTTAACTATTTCCAATCATCACACAAAGTGCACTATAGATGATCTAGCATCATCACCTACATTACAAGCTTAAAACATTTGTCTTATTTATTTTAATTTGAGAAAAGTAATTTCTACTCATTGAAAAACTACTTAATATTTAATATTCTCCAACTCAAACATGGGATCATGTTGACACATGTCATCACCACATATTTCAGTACATGGGAATATGATTTAAAGTGGTGTCACAATTTAATAAGGTTCAACCTTTTTATTTTAATTAAATAAAGTGACTAGAAATGCCTAGGTGGCATTCTTTTATTACTTGAACATTATTTCTATAAGTAAACCCAAATGTTTTTATATATTTTGAAAGGTATGATCAAATGTGATTTTTGAGAGTTGGAATCAAATCAAAAGCTATTATGGTTGAATTTTGAAAAATGTTTGAATGCAGAAAAGCTTCTGACTTGTTATTTTTACCAAGGTTGATCTACGGATCCAAATGACTTGAATCCAACGGGCTTGGATTAAGCATTTCACTACCTTTCTAACAAAATTGGTTTCATGCATTTTGGTTCACTGAATCGAGCTGGGTTGATTTTTGAATACAAGTACAGAACTGTGTTTGAATTAAAATAGAAAAATCTAAATTCAAACGGTTGGGTTGCGCGGGAGAGGTTAATGGGCCAGCCCAGTGTCACTCCGCAGCGCGGGGCTCAGCTGACAAGGGGTTCCACCAGTTAGTGGCTCATAACACGCGAAGCGGTACGGGGCTATGTGGTTCGTTGGATTAGAAGGGAGATCGACAGCTGGGGATCATCGTCGATGATGAACATGTCACCGGCGAGCTCGAACCCTAGCGGCTCAGTGGGGGTGCATAGGGGGCATACTAGGGCTCCAGCGATGACGACGAGGCGGGCAAACGAATGAGTGGTCGATGGCGAGCTCAGGACGGTCGAGGCAGCTCCGGGGGTGGTCGAAATCAACGGCCTCCTTCTTCTCTAGAGGCGGCCTGCTCCGGTGCAATTCCAGTGAGCTGCTGCTCCTCGTGCTCCGGCTAGAGGGTGGAACGATCAGTGAGGTGAGGGGAGTGGAATGGTGTGCGTCAAACGGCTGTGGGTGGCCTCCTTTTATAGGCTCGACGGCGAGACCGAGAGGGATGGGCAGGCGACGGTGGCGACATGGCTACGGGCTGCTAGAGGCATGGCTGAGGTTGGTGATCGACGCGCGGTCTCTTGGTGATGCTCTAGAGCTTAAATGCGTGCTTAGGGGCGGTGGAAATCGGTCGGGAACATGCGGTGCTCTGCGCGGCAGAGGCGGCGTCTTCGACGGTGAGCGGTGGCTGTGAGACACGGGACGGCGAACGGGGGTGTCTGGTGTGTTCCTGGGATCATGGCGAAGCGGTGGGCACGGGCTGCGGTCGAGGGGCAGCGTCTGCAGACGCTGCAAGTCGGCGCTCTGGGGCGGCTCGGCACGTCGTGGTAACCTGGGCACGCTGCGTTCTGGTGGTCCACGGCTTGCAGCTTGGCAGGGAGGGACAATGGGCGGCGATGAGGTGTCAGCTCCACCTCCTGTGGGCGCAGTAGTTCTTCCTCTAGCTTGTCAGTCCACACTGGGTGGCATGAGGTGGCTACCGCCACCATTGATGGCAAGGCAAGCTTACAGTGGTGCTAGAGGTTTACAATTAAGCTAGATGATCTACTAGATGGTTGATGTTAGCTAGATAGGGAACAAGTTAGGCCAAAACACTATTAAAAACAGTGAATTTGATTTGATTTAAATTTGCATGCCAAGTGTTTGATGAAATGGCCGCAAGAAACTTACTTTTTAATTTTGAAAAGATTTTTGGTGGGTGTGCTAGGCATGTGCTGGGAATTCTGTGGGTGCTTGGGTTTTGAAAATTGAGCTTGTTTGAGTGGTTTTTGAAATAGTGGGATCTTCCCATATGAGATAGATTCAATTTTAAACTGTCATTTAAACTTAGTATTTGAATGTTTTTGGATACTCACAGAGTGGGCCTTGGTACCTTATTATGAGTACTAACAAGGGGTGCAAAGATCCAAAAATGTTCCTATTAAGTTTTGAAAACTAGGGATAGCCAAAGTAGGCATGAGAGTTAATTTGGCAAAAATGACCATTCACTTCATTTGTTCATTTTGAGTTGTTTGTCTTTGAGAAAAGTTTGGGGATTGTTTAGATGATGTTTATTTCACCTAAGAATCATTTTACAAGCAAAGAAATACAGAACCATGGCAATTCAAAATAATCCAAATTTTGAATACATACACATATGAATGCTTTCATATTTTTAGTTGGGAAAGTTTTTATTAATCCTAATTTTGATGATTAGAGTTTGATGATCAAAGTTTAATATTTTTGGGATGTTACAAACCTTCCCCCTTAAACAAAATCTCATCCCGAGATTTGAAAAAGGACGAAAAAGATTACCTAGGATTTGAAGAGATCGGGAAACTCCGTCCTGATGTGATCTTCACGCTCCCAGGTAGCTTCCTCTTCTGTGTGGTTGCTCCAATGAATCTTGAGAAACTTGATGCTTTGGGTCCTGGTAGTTCTGAAAGCTTCTTCGAAAATACGGATGGGTACTTCAGGATAGGTCAGGTCACCGTTGATCTCTATGATCCGGTGATCAATGTTCTTGAACACTTCAGTCTTCTCCAGAATTTCGAGGCATTTGCGAAGTAATGAGATATGGAACACATTGTGCACTGCTGACATCTCTTCTGGCAGTTCCAATTGATACAACACTTCTCCTCGACGGTTTAGAATCTTGAAGGGGCCGATATATCTGGGGGTTAACTTTCCCTTCAGTTGGAAACGCTGCATTCCCTTCAATGGTGACACTTTCAGATACACGAAATCTCCGATGTTGAAGGTGAGGTCTCGACGTCTCTTGTCAGCTTAATTCTTCTGCCTTGACTGAGCCATATTGAGGTGCTCACGAATCTTGTGAACTTTCTGTTCTGCTTCTCGTAGGATGTCGGGTCCGAAAATATGACTCTCTCCTACTTCCGACCAGCTCAAAGGGGTGCGACACTTCCTTCCATACATGAATTCAAATGGGGCCATTTGCAAACTAGCTTTATAACTGTTGTTGTATGAAAATTCTACGAAAAGCAGACAGTCTTCCCATTTAGATCCATACTCTAGCACACATGCTCTCAACATATCTTCGAGTATTTGATTTACTCACTCCGTTTGTCCGTCGGTCTAAGGGTGATAAGCTGTGCTGAAATCTAGTCAGGTTCCTAAACCTTCTTGGACTTTCTTCCAGAATCTCGAGGTAAACTGAGTTCCTCGATATGATACGATGTTCTTGGGGACTCCGTGCAAACTGACGATTCTAGCGATGTATAACTCAGCTAGTTTCGAACTCTGGTAGGTGGTCTTGACTGGTAAGAAATGGGCGACTTTGGACAATCTGTCCACTATGACCAAGATAGAGTCATTTCCCCTACTAGAAGTAGGCAATCCGGTGATAAAGTCCATTCCAACAAAATCCCATTTCCATTCCGGAATCTGCAATGGTTGCAACAATCCAGCGGGTCTTTGATGTACCGCCTTGACTCGCTGACATATATCACACTTGGCGATATAGCTTCCGATTTCTCTATTCATCTTATGCCACCAAAATTGCTCTTTCAAATCTTGATACATCTTCGTTCCTCCGGGGTGGATAGAATAAAGAGTATCATGAGCTTCCTTCAGAATAACTTCTTTCAACTCAGAATCTGCTGGTACACAAAGGCGTCCTTTGTACCACAGAACTCCTTCTTCGTCTTTGGTGAATCCGGGTACCTTGCCTGTACCGATACGATGCTTGATTCCTTCGATACTAGCATTTACTTTCTGCGCCTCCTTTATCTGGCTGATCAAAGTGGGTTGAAGTTCTATGCTAGCCAAACATCCTTCGCTCACTAATTCCATTCGGAAATCTTCCATCTCTTTGTGCAGACTTGGTTCTCCTTCAAAATCATGGAGTTCAAGCGGCACGACAATCTTCTAAGGGCATCTGCTACCACATTGGCTTTACCGGGGTGATAGTGAATGTCCAGATCGTAATGCTTGATTAGATCAATCCATCTTCTCTGTCTCATATTCAGCTCCTTCTGAGTGAATATATACTTCAGGCTCTTGTGATCTGAATAGATCTCACAACGGTTTCCCATCAGGTAATGCCTCCATGTCTTCAGGGCTAGAACTACGGCTGCGAGCTCGAGGTCATGGGTTGGATAGTTTTGCTCATGTTGTTTCAGTTGTCGGGATAGATAGGATATAACTTTGCATAGCACACATCCGAGACCGATCTTGGATGCGTCACAATACACGTCAAAGGGCTTCGTGAAATCCGGCATGATTAAGATTGGGGCTGAAATCAATCTCCTCTTGAGTTCTTGAAAACTCGCTTCACATTTGTCCGTCCATTCAAACTTCTTGTCCTTCTTCAGCAATTTGGTCATGGGTCTGGCGATACTCGAGAATCCTTCTACAAACTTGCGGTAGTATCCCGCCAATCCGAGAAATGCACAAATTTGGGTTTGGGTGGTTGGGGCTTGCCAATCTTCGACATCTTTCACCTTTGCAGGGTCAACGGCAATTCCTCCGGCTGATACAATGTGGCCGAGGAATCCTACCTCCTGTAACCAGAATTCACATTTGCTAAACTTGGCATACAACTGATGCTCTCTAAGGGTTCCAAGAATGGTCCTTAGGTGTAGCTCATGTTCTTCTTCTGATTTGGAATAAATCAGAATGTCATCAATGAAAACAACGACAAACTTATCCAGGAAGTCCATAAAAATCTTATTCATGAGATTCATGAAATAAGCGGGGGGAATTGGTTAATCCAAAAGACATGACGGTATACTCGTATAATCCATATCTGGTGGTAAAGGCAGTCTTGGGGATATCTTCTGCGTGAATCTTGAGTTGATGATAGCCAGTTCTAAGATCAATCTTAGAAAACACCTTGGCACCGGTCAACTGATCAAACAAATCTTCTATCTTGGGCAATGGGTATTTGTTCTTGATAGTGACATCATTTAACTTCCGATAATCCGTACACAAACAGTTACCTCCATCCTTCTTGTCCACAAACAGAACAGGTGATCTCCATGGTGACACACTTGGTTGAATCAATCCAGTTTCAAACATGGCATCCAGTTGCTTCTTCAGTTCCGCTAGTTCAGACGGGTTCATACTATATGGTCTCTGGGCTATGGGTCCTGTTCCGGGGATTAGTTCAATGATAAACTCGATATCCCGATCTGGGGGCATACCAGGCAAAACATCTGGAAATACATCAGGGTATTCACAGACTATCCGGACTTGGTCAATGGTAGGTTGGGCTATACTCTTGTTGCACTTGAATTGACGAGGTAAGGTTTCAGATACATGCTCGACTGATACTCCAGCTGTACTGGTCATGGTTATGGCTTCCTTGGCACAGTCAATTAATCCTTTATGCTTGGACATCCAATCCATTCCTAGTACTACTTCCAAACCTTTAGTTCCGAGTACTACCAGATTAGCATAAAAATCTATGCCATGGATTCGGATAGGGATGGCTTTGCAAATTTGCCTAGCTTTGGTGGTTGAACCGGGGATTTGAACAATCATAACATGCTTCAGTTTGGTTCTTTGAATCTTACTAGTGCATGCAAATTCTTCGGTGACAAATGAGTGCGATGCACCAGAATCAAACAACACTCTAGGAAGTACTGAATTAACAGAAAACATACCCAAAGACGACATCGGCGCTTCGGGCTTCTTCAGATGCATGAGAAAAAAGGCGGCTATGCGGTTGAGCGAGTTCCACTGGGCAAACCTTCTTCCGGTTGAACACGGCTCTTTGCTGGGACATTTGCATTGGGGGCTGCGGCATGCTTCTTGGGGCACTCATTGGAATAATGACCCTTATTTCCACAGTCATAACAAGTCACTTGTGACTTGTCCTTTGCTGCAACAGGCACAACATTGCTTCCAGTCCTCGGGGCAGTGTTGGTGTTGGCGGTAGCATTGTTGGTGTTGAACTTGGGTGGTGCACGGCTGAAATGGCCAGAGTTGCTGGGGTTGTTGTGGTTTCCGCCGGGCCTTGGATTTCCATGGTTGGGATAGGTCGAACGGTTCATCGGGGGTCTGTTGGTTCTCGGGGCAAATCCTGGAGATGGGTTGGGGCGATACTTTGGGGTATGATGGGTTCCTGGCTGATGCATCATGCGGCGCTTGCGGTTCTCATTGGCTTGGTTGATCTTTCCTTCCATCTGAATGACAGAGTCGACGAGGGCTTCAATATCAACAAAGAGGATATTGACCAACACCGTCTGCATATCATCGTGCAGACCATTCAAGAATCTTTCTTTCTTCTTGGCTTCAGTATCAATCTCATCCGGGGCATACCTAGATAATGACAAGAATTTGTCACGGTATTGCACTACGGTCATCCTTCCTTGCTTCAGTTCTCTGAATTCATCTCTCATCCTCTTGATCAAACCCGGTGGCACATGGGTTCTGCTGAACTTGACCTTGAATTCCTCCCAGGTCATCATCTGTCCTCCGGTCATTGCACGAACGCTGTTCCACCATGCTCTTGCATCTCCGGCTAGATAGTGGGTGGCGAACAGAACTTTCTCATTAGCTTCCACTCCGGCGACTTCCAGGTTGTTTTCCATGGTTTGCAGCCAATCATCTGCATCTAGGGGCTCTTCTGACTTAGTGAAAACGGGTGGGTTGGTGTTCTGGAAATTCTTGAGCTTAGATCCATGGTTGTCCTGATTTCCTTGGCCTTGATTATTGTTGGCCATCTGAGCTATGTGTTGAAGCGTGGCTAAGTTGGCTTGACGTTCTACTCTTTCAGCTTCGCGGTTAGAAACCAACATTTGCAGGATCTGCAACATTGGATCCGGGGATGAACCACTTCCTCCGCGAGGCATCTGAAGATTGAGATAGATCATGAGAAAAGAAGGAAATTTCTAAGGTTCGGGGACTTTGAAAAGTTATTAAAGTTTGACTCAAATTTTCTAGCAACTTTCTTTTCATTCATTCATTCATAGCACACGATACAACACACACCACAACAAAGAAAAACAGATGGTTTTAAGAATCATTCTAGAAACTACGATATAGTGGGACCGAATACAACTCACTACGCTAGTGCTCAAGTGCTACTACTCCTCGGAGTCGGTGTAATCATCATCCTCATCATTCTCATCATCATCGATGAAGGCGAAATCCTCCTCATCGGTGAAGAAGTCCATGGCCTGATCCTCCAAAAAGTCATCATCATCGCTGAGATAAGAGTAGGGATCTCCACGAAGGTCTTCTCCGACATTCTCCCTTTCCTCCAGCTGCATGTCTCTCTCGTGGATGGTCTCCTCCAAATCCGAGATACAGTGACGAAGACGGGCAATGATGCGCTCCTTCTTGTCGAGCTGATGGCAACGAGACTTGTGGTCCTTCGCTAGCATGGAGATGGTCTGATCCTTCGTCTTGATGATGGCGGACTTGTGGTTGGAGTAGTCACGGGCATTGCCGAGTTCCCGCTGACGATCATACATCATGAAGCTAAGGTGGTGACGAGGTTTAATCTCGTCAATGCCCATTGTTATGGACTTGGGTTTTGGAGAAGATGGGTATGCTAGAGATCATGGCACGGTTAACAGACAAGCAACCAGGGGACACGAGATTTACCCAGGTTCAGGCCCCCGGAGGGAAAACCCTACTCCTGCTTGTCTGCTCTTGATTACGGCGGAACCGAAAGTTACAGGGTGCGCAGATTCGATCTGGCGTGGATGCGTGTGCGAGAGTATGAGTCGAGGCCTCTAGGACGTGCCCTCCTGGCCTTTATATAGACTTAGGCAGGTCCCGGGCATAGTCCTAGTCGGTTACAAGTTCTAGGGTTTTACCCCTTTGAATTTCCTATCTCCTCTAGTCTTGCTCTCCAAGGATCCGAAGGCGTCATGGGCCTTGGCCACCCGAAAATCTCCATGGGCCAGCGTATGTCTACTGTGGGCCTTCCTTGGGCTGGACCAGGTATGCTGAAGTCATGTACCCGTAGGGTATAACCATGTCAGTAGCCCCCGAGTGATCAGTCGAATCGTAGATTCGGCTGAGGACTCTTCCATTTTTTGGGTGCAGCTATATGTTAATAGTATATGTGTGTAGGGATTGTTGATGCGTGTGCCTGACTCACCCGACGGATCAGGGTCAGTTAACTGTCTTAGGACAAAACAACACGATCTTCTTCAGGTTCGGGTCCCTCAACTCGGACCTGGAACATATGCTGGCGTAATTCGACTCAGGCTGCGGAGGACTTACAGGAGTGGAATTCCAGTGATTTTAATTGGTGTACCCAACTCGTCCGTCGGGATTTTTCATCGTACCTGCTGGTACGGCTTCATACTAGCAGAGCGCAGTCAGGTGTGTTGCCAGGCCATCAGATGATATCTGTAGGTCTTATCTTTGTGTCGCAGACACAGCATCCGAATGTTTGTCACCGCGGAGGTGCTTCGGGTGGCCAAGGAGATTGACGCTCACTTAGCGTTTTGTTGGGGCAGAGTTGCCAAAAAGTTTTTGCGTGCTGATCCGGAAGATCGCAGTCGAAGATTTCATAGGGTGCGCGACCAGCGCTCCCTATGGAAGTAGCCCCCGAGTGTCTGTTCGAGTCGTAGACTCGAACGGAGACTTTAGTTCAAGCATTGTTTCAATTGTTAAGTCCGCAGGACTCGAAAATTTTCGGATGCTTAAATCCATCCTCCCTATGGGAGTAGCCCCCGAGTCCGTAGTGGAGTCGTAGACTCGACGTAGGACTCAGAGAAGTAATTTTATCCTCATTTGTCTATCGAGTGCGCGGCCAGCGCTCCTGATAGGGGTAGCCCCCGAGTATTTAATCGAATCGTAGATTCGAGTGAGTACTCTTAGCTGTGCAGCGGAAGTTGGTGCTAGTATAGCTTTTGATGACGTCAGTGCTGACGATCGATGACCTCAAGCGTCTGCTACGCCAGAGATGACTTGACTGGAGGAAGCGTGGGTCCCACTGTCTGACTGTGAATTGACCGGTCACGCGCGGCGTGGAGATGATTACGGCGTCTCCTCGATTTCCGCACGTAGTGGACGGCGTGGTAACGACGGTTCGTTGTGGTGCTGACACGTGTACGGCCAGATCTACCATTGGCGTTAAGTCTTCTTGATGGACGGCCAGCGTGCGTCGTCTTCGCTGTTATAATCCTTGGTGAAATCGTGGTTTGTTTTTCACCGCAGCAGTTCATCTGTTCACTGCTTTCTTGTTCTTGAGCTATTCTTGCTGCGCGCTGAGATTTTCTTCCACATTTCCTCTGTTCTTTCTACTTTGGCATCGCCACCACCGCCGTAGCGCCATGGGGAAAACAAAGAAATCCTCATCTGCGGTTGGGACCAGCACCGCCGGAGGCAAGAAGGGCACCGCCGCCGTTCGCGTCACCGATGGTGGCTGGCGGCGATCAGAGACGCGAGAGAGCGATCTCCGCAAACTGCGCGAGCGGGGCCTGATCCCGCAAGATACGACGGCCGTGCGACTCCCCGGCAATGAGGTAATCCCCCGTCCCCCATCTGGGTACCGGGTTATGTTTGTTGCCTTCGTGATTCGCGGGTTTTCTTTTCCGGTCCACGACTTCCTCCGTGGACTGCTCTTCTTCTATGGTGTTCAACTCCATCATCTGTCTCCCAACTCTCTTATCAACATTGCGTGTTTTATCACACTTTGCGAGTGTTGGCTTGGCATTGAGCCGCACTTTGGCCTCTTCCGGAAGCTTTATTCTGTGAAGAGGCAATCTGGTTCGGATGGTGTGTATCCCGTTGGGGGTTTCATCATCTCCCTCAGTCCCAATGTGCAATTCTTTTCCTTTTCCATGTCCGAATCTGTCCAGTACTGGCGGAGGCGATGGTTTTACATCCACGACTCCGTATTGCCTGGGCAAGATTTTGGTCTTGTTCCCTTTGACCCCTCCCAAAAGATTGAGAAGAAAAGGTCTTGGAAAAACCAAATCTTAGACGGTGAGGTGGAGGAGATAGAGGCCCTTTACCGTCGGGTGGAGGATCTCCAACTGATTCATGAGAAGGAGGTGAACGGCGTGGACATCATCCGGACGTTTCTTGAGCGTCGGGTGCAGCCTCTCCAAGCGAGGGTGCACCCGATGTTTCTTTATTCTGGGCGCCGTGATCCGACGAGGGTTTCGAGTGAAAAAGTCTCCGAGTCGAGCCTTGACAAGGATCTTCGCGTGCTGCTGAAGTTCAAGGCCGGAGAAGAACTCCCGGGGAAGTCGCTGACTCCTCCCTTTTCTTCGACGTTGGCCGTGCCGAAGGTGTAGATTTGTGCACGTAGTGCTCTCCCTTTTTTTGTTGGGTGTGTATTTGTTTCCTTTGTTTGCTAACAAAGTTCCTTCTCATCTTGTAGAGCTTTAAAGTGCCAGGCATGGTACCACCATTGCCCGAAAGGTATCCGAATGCCCCGGATAATGAAGTGGTGGATTCCGTGTCCGAGCTTCCGTCGGCGCGATCTCCGGCGGAGGATGCCGACGAGTCGAGTGAGGACCATACGCGCAAGCGATCACGGAGCTCGAGCGAGTCTTCGGATGCCTCGACTCCTCCGACTCCCAGAAATCCTCTGGGCCTTGGCGTCATGATGATGGTCATGGAGGTTCTTCCTCTCCCTTCCTGCCATTCCTGTGCGGGCTGTTGCACCCGCCAAAGAAAGGAAGAATAGAAGGAGGAGAAGAAGGAAGAGAAGAAAGAGGAGAAGAGGGCCCGAAGGGCTTCTCCTATCTTCGACCTGAGCGCATTGGGCTCGTAAGTTTTCTTATTGTACTGTTGTCCTTTTCCCTTCATGATTTTTTTGCACTTGTGCTGATTGGTTTGTATGCAGCAATCCTCCACGGCTCTAGTGATGGTGCGGGAGATGATGGGAGTCGAACATTGCGTCGCCTCCTCCTCGGGCAGTGGCGACTTCAGTGGCGCCGCTCAGATCCTCTGTCTTGGGAGAGGCTGGTGGTTGCGCCTCAAATTTCAAAGCGGGCCTTCGGGGTCCCCATCGGAGCATGTAAGTTTTTCTGCTTCATGTCACGGGGGGAGCCCCCGAGTGTCTTCATGTGCTGATGTTGTTTTTTGCTTCTTTGTGTTGGGCGTAGCCCCCAAGTCCTGTTCTTACTGCTATTGCCCTTTTCTGCAGCCTTTTGTCCAAGAGGCCAAGCGGCTGGTGGAGGAGGCCTGTGTTGGGCGAAACTGCGGCAGCTTCAAGGTATTCGTCTGCCTTTTAGTACCTCTCTTGTTTATCCTGGTCCTGTTCTTTGACACTTGCTTGTCTTAAATGCAGAGGAGCATAACGACTCTCTCCGTGAGGTTGATGCTCTTAAAAAGAGCCTTGGCCAATCGGAGCAGAAGCCTTGTTTGGTGAAAAGAGCGCCTTGAGCTAGAGCTGACAAAGGTAGCCGAAGCGAAGGAGCGTCTGCAGCAGGAGGCCGCAGATCGTGAGGAGCAACTGGCCACCGTTGCGGCTGCTCGTGAGAGGGGGTGGCGGCGAATCTCATGGCTGCTGCCAAGGCTATTTCGGGTGAGTGCTAACTTGTGCACTTGTTTCTTTTTCTACGGGTCTTCTTCTATGCTGCCTTTCTTCATGTTTTTCTTCTTTTTTGTCTCAGATGCCGCAGGCGTCGAGTTCGACCGCGGTGCTCTGGAGCACGGGAGTGCTCTAGATGATGCCACTGTGGCGGTCGAAGACCGCTGCGGCACCGTTGTCAACTCCCTTGCCAAGGCGAAAGAGGTCCTTGGTCGCTTCTACCAGGAGCTCTTCCCGAAGGGCGCAACCCTGGATGATGTGGACGCTCTGGCAGAGGCTCTGTCAGCCGAAGCGCCTGCTGCGTACAAGCGCAAGTAGAAGGGCATCGGCGCGTCCGTCGGGCTGGCGATGGCTTTGGCGGCTGGAGCGGAGCTGGACCTGCCCCAGATCACTTCTCGGATGCCGACGGCTGCGGATGGATCCGAGGTAGCCTTCGCTGCCTATTCCGCTCGCTGCAGACGATATGGGCCCAAGCTCATTGACTTGTTGCGAGTATGTCTCATGCGGCGGCGAGGCCAAAGCTAGGCAGTCTGGCTCTGAGGCGACTCAGTGTCCTGCACCTTAGGCATAGTAGACGTAGGACGGTTTGTAGTCTACTTTTTGTTGTAAATATCTTTTGTAGTACCATCCTTGTGCCATGTAGTGGCCTTATATATTTAATGAATTCCTCCGAGTTGTGCTTTATCCTTGGCTGAATGTCTGTGTGCCTTCTTTTTTCTGCTGCTATAGGTTCCTTCGGGTGCTGACCCAGTTGACACTTCATCCGAAAAGCCCTTGCGACCATCATTGGATGATTCCTCGCAGCTCGCTTTTCTTCGAGATCGCGTGCGCAGCTTGGAGAGGGATTTGCTCGGGTTACGCGGTCGCGCCGACGTTTGGAAATCCAAGGCAGATCGTGGTGCAGCCAGAGAGGAGTACTTGATGGCGGAGCTGGGTCGGCTGTCCGAGCAGCTGCAATGTAAGTTGATCCTTGTTTCGGGCTGTAGCCCAGTTCTTCGGGTGAGCCTGCTAGAGTTATTCTTGTTTTGTGCGATTATTGCAGGTGCCAATCTTGCTCCGAGGGAAGAGAAAGAGTGTGTCGCTGTTCGGGTCAACTGCTTGACTCAACAGGACATGGAGGCCGGCGGCTTCTTCTGGATGGATCGCGATCGCGCCATGGTTCTGGCGACGGTGCAGGATCGTGTTTATCAAGTTTCGCGGGTGCTCCGCCAGGTGCAGACATCACTTTCCTCGGTGCTGCACGTCATGTTTCCGTTGGATGCCGTGCCGACGACCCTTGCGGGTCATCTGTCGAAGTTTCGGAGTGCCAGCAATGTCAAGGAGCTGGTGCGGCAGCAGCTCGTCGCAGGAGTGAAGGCTGCCTTGTCTCTTGTGAGGGTGCACCGTCCTGACGTAGATTTGGCTGTTGTGGCGGCTGGGCCACCTCTTCGACCGGATGGTGGCGAGTGGAACATGCGTCCGCATTACTGGGTATGTAAGCGATATGCAGAACAGATTGTAGATTTGTTTGAGCAGCGTGCTCAGGTTATTCTTCAGAATAGGTAGGACCTGAAAATAAACAGATAGATGTAAAATTTGTATATTTCGGCTGGGCGTGTTTGTGCCCTTTGTTGTAAAGGTTTTCTTGTTTGTGAGCACGCAGTGCTTTGATTGAGTACGTGTCCTTTTCGTTTGCCTGACGTGGTCAGCTACTCAGCTGTACACGTTTGGTCCTCAGTCGATGAAATCGTGAGGTGGGGGGGAGCCCCTGAGTGCGTATGTAGCATGTAGTAAAGTTGCAGAAAAATAGTCAACCGAAGGTTGGGGGCGAGACACTTAGATTTATTTATATCGTAATGGAGGAGGTATATGGTTCGGCTGAGTAGCCTTGGCTGAAAGCCTTATTGAAAATAAAAGTGGGTAGGTTGCTACGGGCAGAATAAATCGTGAAGTCGAGATGTTCCATGGGTTGGAGTATGCGACTCCAGACTCCACGTGCTTGAGGCGATAGGCGCAACCTGGGATGACTTCGGTGATGGCATAGGGTCCTTCCCACGGTGACTCGAATTTATTCGGTCGCTTTTTCTTGAGTCGCAAGACGAGGTCTCCTTCAACGAAGGACCTTGGGCGCAGCCGGCGGCTGTGGTAGTTGCGGAGACTCTGCTGGTACACCGCTGATCGAGCTGCTGCTATATCCCGTGCTTCGTCGAGTGTGTCGACGACATCTTCGAGTGCAGCCGTGGATTAAACGGCTTATGTGACGAGTCGTGGAGCCTGGTGGCGTGCTTGGTGGTAACGGCCTCAGCTCCGTGCACCATGAAGAACGGTGTGTAGCCGATGGAGCTGTTTGGCGTGGTCCGTAAGCTCCACAGACGAACGGTAGCTCTTTTCGTCCGATTTCAGCTTTGTGCTCGAGTGAGCTCATGAGGCGCTTCTTGATGCGGCGCCCGATGAGGCCGTTGGCCTTTTCCACTTGCCCATTTGTTTGCGGGTGTGCCCGAGGCATACGTGATGTTAATCGAGGCCTTCGCAAGTCCTGGAATTCTTCGGAGATGAAGTTCGATCCGTTGTCGGTGATGATCTTTGCGATGCGCGAACACAGACAATGGATTCAAGAATTTGTGGCGGTTTTGCCCTTCGGTTGGTGGCGGCATGGCCTCGATCCACTTGGTGAATTTGTCGACTGCGACCAGGAGGAAGACGTGTCCTCCTTTCGAGGACTTTGGCAGTTTGCCGATCATGTCGAGGCCCCATTGGGAAAAAGGCCAGGCTATGGGTATGGGTCGAAGTTCGGACCTAGGTGCGTGCGGTTTGTCGGTGAACCGTTGGCACCCGTTGCATCTTCGGACGATGTCCTTCACGTCGCTCATGGCCGTTGGCCAGTAGAATCCTGCTCGTAGAGCTTTGGCGACAAGGGAGCGGCTGCCTGCGTGGTGGCCGCAGATGCCCTCATGGATGTCTTGGAGTATGGCCTTGCCGTCATTGATGGTGACGCACCATTGCAGTACACCCGTAATGCTGCATTTGTACAGTTCGCCGTTGATGATGGTGAAGGCTTTTGACCGACGAGATATGCGCCGGGCATCTGTCGGGCTGTCAGGTAGTTCACCGTTTATCAGGAATTGGAGGTATGGTCGCGTCCAAGTTTCTTCGACTGCCATGACCTGCATCAAGTTGATCATGGCAACTTCGGTGTCCAACTTTTCGGGTCCTTCATGACCTTCGGGTAGCGTAGCCCCCGAGTGTTCTGCTTCTTCGAGTGATCCCTTGGGGAATTTCCGCTTGATGGATGGCACGCATATCTATTCGAGGAACACACCTGGTGGCACCTTTGCGCAAGTGGAGCCGATGTTGGCGAGTCTATCGGCTTCCTCGTTGCTATCTCTTCCAACGTGCCGAAGTTCGCAGCCGTCGAATTCTCCTTCGTTGTAGAGCGCGCGGTAGGCGATCATGTTTTCGGCGTGTGCGTCACACTCATTCATCGTCTGCTGGACGAAGAGGTTGGAGTCACCGTAGATGACCAGGCGCGTTGCGCCGCATATGTTTGCCATCCTCATGCCATGGATGAGGGCTTCGTATTCGGCTTCGTTGTTGGAGGCTCTGAATTTCATCCGAAGAACGTACTTCATCTTGTCACCTTGCGGGGAGGTCAGTATGACTCCTGCCCCTGCTCCGGCTTCGCGCTTGGAGCCGTCGAAATGCATTGTCCAGGACTGCGACATGTCTGGGGTGTCTGGTAGCTGCAGCTCCATCTAGTGCACCAGGAAGTCCGGAAGGACTTGAGATTTGATTGCGTGTCGCTTCTCGTAGACGATGTCCAAGGGGGATAGTTCGATGCCCCACAGGGCCACGCGTCCTATGGCCTCTGGGTTATTCAGGATCTTTGTTAGGGGTGCCTCGTTGGCGACCATCACGATGCTCACGGAAGTAGTGGCTCAGCCGTCGAGCCGTCATGAACACGCCGTAGGCTAGCTTCTTAGTCGGGTACCGCTGTTTTGTTGGAGTGAGAACCTCATTTGAGGTAGTAAATTGGTATTTGGACCCGTGGGTCTTGCCTTCTTCGGGTCGTTTGACCACGAGTACGGTGCTGACCACCTGGTGTGTGGCTGCTATGTACAACAGCAGGGGTTCGCGCTCCTTTGGCGTGACCAAAACTAGCGAGGTGGAGAGTAGCCGCTTGAGGCTTTCGAATGCGTCGTCGGCTTCTGGTGTCCACTCGAACTTGTCTGCCTTGCGTAGCAGCTGGTAGAATGGTAGGGCCTTCTCGCCCATGCGGCTGATGAACCTGCTTAGTGCCGCTACTCGTCCTGCGAGCTGCTGGACGCCCTTGAGGTTTTTCGGCTTCTCCATTGTCATGATGGCTCTGATTTTCTTCGGGTTCGCCTCAATCCCTCGTTGGGAGATGAAGTACCCGAGCAGCTGACCCGAGGGGACGCCGAAAGCGCACTTTTCTGGATTGAGCTTGATCCTGTAGCGATCGAGGTTGTCGAACGTCTCGCGGAGATCGTCGATAAGTGTCCTTGCCTCCTTGGTTTTTATTACTATGTCGTCAACATAGACTTGGACGTTGCGACCGATCTGGTCCTTGAGGCAGGCCTGCATGCATCGCTGGTACGTGGCACCCGCGTTCTTTAGCCCGAAGGGCATTGTGTTGTAGCAGTATACTCCGAACGGTGTGATGAATGCCGTTTTCTCTTGATCTTCGACCTTGAGTCGAATCTGGTTATAGCCTGAGTAAGCGTCGAGGAAGGAGAGTTTCTCACAACCTGCAGTCGAATCGATGATCTGGTCGATCCGAGGAAGAGGGAAGTGGTCCTTTGGGCAGTGTTTGTTTAGTGACGTGAAGTTTACGCACATCCGCAGGATGTCCGTGTCCTTCTTCGGGACCATCACCGTGTTTGCCAGCCACTCGCTTTCCTTGATTTCCCGGATGAAGTCTGCTGCGAGTAATCTGTTGATTTCCTTGCCGATAGCTTCGGCTCGTGGCTCAAGCTTTGGATGGGCTTGGCGGCTTATGCGGAAAGACATTGAGTGCGTGCTCGGCGAATTCCCTGGGAACTCCTGGCATGTCCGCAGGACACCAAGCGAAGATTTCCCAGCGCTCACGGAGGAATTCGACGAGCGTGCCTTCCTATGCGGCGCTGAGGTCGTTGGCGATCAACACCGTCTTGGAGGCATCCGTCGGATGGACCTGCACTTTCTTGGTGTTGACGGTGGAGTCGAAGGACATGTCAGGTGCGTTCTGCCTTGTGACTGGGGGTAGCCCATTGTCCGTCACCTCGCGGAGCCTTACAAGCTCGTCTTGCATGCCGAAAGACTGGGAGATTTTGTTGAAATCCCTGTCGCATTGGTCCGATCGGGTGAAGCTCCCGTGGACTGTGATGACGCCCCTTGGTCCTGGCATCTTGAGTAGTAGGTATGCGTAGTGTGGGACGGCCAGGAACCTTGCGAATGCTACACGCCCTAGGATGGCGTGGTATTGCGACGGCCAATCCACCACTTCGAATTCTAGGCGCTCCTGCCGAAAGTTGTCCGGCTTCCCGAAGATGACGTCGAGTCCTATTTTGTCAGGGGGAATATGCCCTTCCCTGGGACAATGCCGTGGAACGTTGTGTCTGATTGTTCCAGGCTGCATTGCGGGATCCGCATAGCCGCTAGAGTGCTTGCGAACATTAGGTTGATGCCGCTGCCACCGTCCATGAAGACGCGACTCATCTCGAAGCCTCCGATCTGCGCCTCTAGCACCAGGGCAGCATGACCTGGACGAGGGATCTGGCAAGGGTGATCCGCGCGAGTGAATGTGATGCAGGACTCCGATCCGCTGAGGTACTCAGGGATTGCAGGCGGAGTTGCCACGGCCAAGTTGATTTGTCGGGTGATTTTCTTCTGCACCCTGTTTGTGGGGCGTCCCTTCTGGATCATATTTAGTGCTCCCTTTGGTGGGGGGTATCCACCCGGGCATTGTTTTGCGCTGGTGCGACTGGTTGATTTGGGCCTCCAATAGGCGGCGGTGGAGGAGCTCCGTGTGCTATTTCACCTGGCGCGGGTGCGTTTCCAAACGCAGGGATTGGAGCTTGTTGCCTCATCTGCACCATGCCTTCGCTGAGTTTCTGGAACTCGCGGCAGTCCTTGAGCATGTGGCTGGCTTTCTTTTTACCATCCTGTTTGTCGATGTAGAAGTGGATGGTGCATGGACTCGAAAGTTTGTCGAATGCTGAGGGTCCATTGTCGTGGTCGCGGCGTTGCCACGACTGCGTTGGTCGTCCGTTGTCACGGAAGTTTCCGCTGCGGTACCCTCCGCTGTTGTGGCTGTTGTCGTTACGGCGGTCGGCATAGCCGGCCGCAACCATGTCGGGTCCGTCGCGTTCCTCGTAGACGCGCGATCTCCTCTTGCTACGGCGTTCACGTCTTTGGCCGTAGTCGTCCTCTTCATCTGATTGCGGTCGCTGGATGCAATCTTCGCCGTCTGCCCAACTGTTGGCGATTTCCATGAGGTGGTCGAGTGTCTTGGGCTTTACACGCCCAAGTTCCTCCTTGAAGTCTTGGCGCTTGACGCCGTCGATGGCCCTTTCTTCGGAGATGTGTGCTGCGGAGTTCTTGGTTGTAGACCAGCGTAGTATATACGAGCGAATAGATTCACCCATTCTCTGAGTGCAGGCTCGCAATTCTTCGATTGAGGCGGGCCTCTTGCTGGTGCCTTTGAAATTTCGGATGAAGCTGTAAGCAAGCTCCTCCCAGCTTCGGATGGATCCTGATGATAGGCTGCTAAGCGGACCAGCGCCGCCTTTGTCACCGCGGTGAAGGCATTGCATGGTGGTTTCTTTGTTGCCTCCGTGAAGCTTGACGGATGACAGATGGTCACTGAGCCAGGATTTTGGATCTTGCGTGCCGTTGAACTTCGGAGTATCCGAAGGAAGCTTGAAGTTGCGTGGCATCTGTGTTCGCCGAATGGATCTGCTGAAGCATTGAGCCCCGCAGAGTTCTCCTTCGTCTTCATCCATCTCAGATTCAGACGAGCATGCGCGCTTAGCGCGTGCTTTGTCGATCTTGCGCTGTGTAAGCTTGTCTCTGGCGTCGTAGTCGCGTTTATTGCGGTGCGAGCTCTTCTTCCTTCGAGGAAGATCGTGCTCCTCTTCCTCTTCGGATGAGGGGGTGGGGCTCCGATCGCGCCTGGCCGGAGCTTTCTTCTTCGGCTCCGCAGGAGCGTCTTCGTGGAGCGCAGCTCCGATTAGTCCTAGTCCGGTGAGTGCGGACCTATGCATGGCCCTTTTCGGGTCTCCCTCCGGAGGTGGGTGAGCCGCGAGATATGCAGTGGCTGCCATGATCGCAGCTTGTGGCGTCTTCGGGATGATGTTGCCGTCGGCATCCATATCCATGAACGATGTGTGGAGAGTTCGGGTCACGTCACGTCGCTCCTTGGGATCCATGTTCTCCACCCGAGAGCGGTGCTTGTTTCCCTGGTTTCCGTTTGTGCTAGAGCCGGGTGCCATGGCGGAGAGCGCAGCTCATCGCGCGCTGGACTCGGAGGCTGCTTGCTTGCGTTTGTCGAGCGTCTCCTGCATCTTGACTTGTTTCTTGTGCTCCTCGATGAGGAGGTAGTGGTATGCCATCAGTAGGTCACGTGAGGCGTCTGCAGGGAAGACGATGTCGCCTGCGACGGCACGGCGAGCCTGGACCCATCCTTCTTTGCTAAGTTGGATGACGTGGCCGTTGCTTTCCCTGTTGGGTGGAGGGGACTGGCTTCTTCTGTTTTCGCTGTTTTCGCCGTTTCGATTGGGCGGCGGGTTAGGTGCTTCCTCGTCGGTTTGGATGACTGCGGCGCATAGATAGCGCTCGCAGATTGGTCGGCTGCTGCCGCAGCTTTCGGATCCGGAACCATAGGTCCCTTCATCCGAAGGTGGATCGCACAGATCGGAGTTGCAGCAGCTGCTGCTGTGGAACTCATCTGTCGATGGTGACGTGCGTAGCACGGGGTGTGGAGCCCACGAGGCGGGCCTGATTGACGGCATGGGCACCTGCTCAGGGAGGCGGAGGGTGCCAGTTTGTCCCACCTGGAAGCAGAAGCTCCCGAACAAAATTTCGAGTCCGTCGCCTACGGGCTCGAAATCCTTCATGGTGGCCGGCGAGTGGGCCGTGAAGTCGAAAGCGCCGAAGAGGAGATGATTCTCCGTCGCCGCGGAGTTGTAGATCGATCGGGTCGAAACCGTCACGACCGCACAATCAGCAACCCCAATTCCCACAGACGGCGCCAATTGACGAGGTTTAATCTCGTCAATGCCCATTGTTATGGACTTGGGTTTTGGAGAAGATGTGGATGCTGGAGATCGTGGCACGGTTAACAGACAAGCAACCAGGGGACACGAGATTTATCTAGGTTCAGGCCCCCGGAGGGAAAACCCTACTCCTGCTTGTCTGCTCTTGATTACGGCGGAACCGAAAGTTACAGGGTGCGCAGATTCGATCTGGCGTGGATGCGTGTGCGAGAGTATGAGTCGAGGCCTCTAGGACGTGCCCTCCTGGCCTTTATATAGACTTAGGCAGGTCCCGGGCATAGTCCTAGTCGGTTACAAGTTCTAGGGTTTTACCCCTTTGAATTTCCTATCTCCTCTAGTCTTGCTCTCCAAGGATCCAAAGGCGTCATGGGCCTTGGCCACCCGAAAATCTCCATGGGCCAGCGTATGTCTGCTGTGGGCCTTCCTTGGGCTGGACCAGGTATGCTGAAGTCACGTACCCGTAGGGTATAACCATGTCAGGTGATCCAACTGAGTCTTCAACTCGTGGTGGTATGGGGCTTCCAGTGGCTGTCCCATAGCATCATGCCTTGGACAAAACTCAAAGCGGGTACCCTAGATCTGGTTGATACTCTGCCCACATAGACGGGCAAGAGCTTCCTGCATGGCCATGGAAAGTCCATCGAGCCAGTTGTTCTCTCTTAAGGTGAACTGAATTCCCTCTGTCCCTCTGTAGTGGGAGGTTCAATCTTTCCTCTAAGACTTGTAACAACTAGCCACTGCAATAAAGCTTTGATAAAGAAATAAAGTATAAAGCTTGCAAGTAAAACTAGGATTGGGTTATCAAGTGGGTAAGATCACATATGCTTAAGGCATATAGTTGGCATGGTAACAAGCAAGTATTAGATTGCATAAGTAGGGTCTCTTGCAAGGGTTAGCTTGCCAAGTCCACTAGTAGTATTAGGCTTGCCTTGTGCAGAGCAGTGGTTGAAGTTCTCCCCGGCTTCCTCCTCGTAGTATCCTCCTTCCTTCTCGTATCCTTGGTCGGTACTAGCGTCTATAAATAAATACGAGGTACACAATCACCAAACAATACTTAAATATTTTCAATCATCACACAAAGGTGCACTATAGATGATCTAGCATCATCACCTACATTACAAGCTTAAAACATTTGTCTTATTTATTTTAATTTGAGAAAAGTAATTTCTACTCATTGAAAAACTACTTAAGATTTAATATTCTCCAATTCAAACATGTGATCATGTTGACACATGTCATCACCACATATTTCAGTACATGGGAATGTGATTTAAAGTGGTGTCACAATTTAATAAGGTTTAACCTTTTTATTTTAATTAAATAAAGTGACTAGAAATGCCTATGTGGCATTCTTTTATTACTTGAACATTATTTCTGTAAGTAAACCCATATGTTTTTATATATTCTGAAAGGTATGATCCAATGTGATTTTTGAGAGTTGGAATCAACTCAAAAGCTATTATGGTTGAATTTTGAAAAATGTTTGAATGCAAAAAAGCTTGTGACTTGTTATTTTTACCAAGGCTGATCTACATATCCAAATGACTTGAATCCAACGGGCTTGGATTAAGCATTTCAGTACCTTTCTAACAAAATTGGTTTCATGAATTTTGGTTCATTGAATCGAGCTGGGTTGATTTTTGAATATAGGTACAGAACTGTGTTTGAATTAAAATAGAAAAATCTAATTCAAACGGTTGGGTTGCGCGGGAGAGGTTAATGGGCCGGCCCAGTGTCACTCCGCAACACGGGGCTCAGCTGACAGGGGGGGTTCCACCAGTCAGTGGCTCATAACACGCGAAGCGGTACGGGGCTGTGTGGTTCGTTGAATTAGAAGGGAGATCGACGGCTGGGGATCGTCGTCGATGATGAACATGTCACCGGCGAGCTCAAACCCTAGCGGCTCAGTGGGGGTGCATAGGGGGCATACCAGGGCTCCAACAACGACGGCGAGGCAGGCAAACGAACGAGTGGTCAACGGCGAGCTCAGGGACGTCGAGGCAGCTCCGGGGGTGGTCGAAATCAACGGCATCCTTCTTCTCCAGAGGTGGCCTACTCCGACGCAATTCCATCAAGCTGCTGCTCCTCGTGCTCCAGCTAGAGGGTGGAACAATCAGTGAGGTGAGGGGAGTGGAATGGTGTGCTTCAAACGGCTGGGGGTGGCCTCCTTTTATAGGCTCGACGACGAGACCGAGAGGGATGGGCAGGCGACGGTGGCAACATGGCTACGGGCTGCTAGAGGCATGGCTGAGGTTGGCGATCGACGCGCTGTCTCCTGGCGATGCTCTAGAGCTTAAATGCGTGCTTAGGGGCGGTGGCAATCGGTCGGGAACATGCGGTGCTCTGCGCGGCAGAGGCGGCGTCTTCGACGGCGAGCGGTGGCTGTGAGGCATGGGGCGACGAACGGGGGTGTCTGGCGTGTTCCTGGGATCATGGCGAAGCGGTGGGCACGGGCTGCGGTCGAGGGGCGGCGTGTGCACGCGTCTTGGTCTGGCGCTCTGGCGGACTCGGACGTCAGCTTGGCACTGGGCGCGCGACGTTCCTGGTGGTCCATGGCTTGCACTGGCTTGGGGAGGGGACAGTGGGCGGCGGTGAGGTGCTGGCTACCTCCCAGACAAGGTGGGCGCAGCTAGTTCTTCCTCTAGCTTGCTTCCCACACTAGGGTGGCATGGTGAGGCTCGGCCTCCTCACCATTGATGGCAAGGCAAGCTTACAGTGGTGCTAGAGGTTTACAATTAAGCTAGATGATCTACTAGATGGTTGCTGTTAGCTAGAGAGGGAACAAGTTAGGCCAAAACACTATTAAAAATAGTGAATTTGATTTGGTTTAAATTTGCCTGCCAAGTGTTTGATGAAATGGCCGCAAGAAACTTACTTTTGAATTTTGAAAAGATTTTTGGTGGGTGTGCTAGGAATGTGCTGAGGATTCTGTGGGTGCTTGGGTTTTGAAAATTGAGCTTGGTTGAGTGGTTTTTGAAATAGTGGGATCTTCCCATATAAGATAGATTCAATTTTAAACTGTCATTTAAATTTAGTATTTGAATGTTTTTGGATAATCACAGAGTGGGCCTTGGTACCTTATTATGAGTACTAACAAGGGGTGCAAAGATCCACAAATGTTCTGTTAAGTTTTGAAAACTAGGGATAGCCAAAGTAGGCATGAGAGTTAATTTGGCAAAAATGACCATTCACTTCATTTGTTCATTTTGAGTTGTTTGTCTTTTAGAAAAGTTTGGGGATTATTTAGATGATGTTTATTTCACATAAGAATCATTTTACAAGCAAAGAAATAAAGAACCATGGCAATTCAAAAGAATCCAAATTTTGAATACACACACATATTAATGCTTTCATATTTTTAGTTGGGAAAGTTTTTGTTAACCCTAATTTTGATGATTAGAGTTTGATGATCCAAGTTTAATATTTTTGGGATGTTACACGGGGGAAAACCTAGGACTAGTATCTGGTCCGAGCAGCATTGACTAATGTCCCTTTTGAGGGTGCGGCTTGGTGCTCGACGAGTCGTTGCAAGGAGCGTGGTGGGCATTCTCCGAAGGGCGCAGCGGTTGCGGGTTGTCCTCATTTAGTTGATCTGGCTCCATTTTGTTTTCTTTTTGTTTTTTTGGGCGTGTGTTTGCTGCTGTCCCGGCATTTTCTTTTGTTTCGATCCTATCTTGGTTGTATCATGTGATTGCTATATTAACATAGGGGGACGAAAGCCTATTTCGAGAGAAGTAAAGAGGATCGCATCAATGAGGACATTTCAGCGGTGTAATTTGGCAGCCCTCGTGGTGTAACATTTTTGGTTTATCAAGTACAAGCCATTTGACCAAATATTTGTTATGGAAATATAGTTTGATTAAACGTATTTGTTTTGTCTTTTGGAGAATACATCTATTTTATTTTATAAGATTTATATTTATAACGACAACGACAAATTGCCAACCCTACAACAGATGAAAGTTGCCAGCTGAACGTGTTGCCAAGTGGCAGTTATTAGGGTCCTTATTTTTATTCAGACCAAGTGACTACAACAATTTGATTGGAAGCTGCACTCAAAGTATTAATACTCCCCCAATTCGAAAATAAACAACTTGCATTTTTTATATTTGAATATATCTATACCTGTTTTAGCGTATAGATATTTGCGAATCTTAAAAAATACAAGTCACTTATTTCTGAACAGAGGAAGTACACAATTCAAATTATGTCTTAAATAATATTTTTATAATTTCGTAGCAACGCATGGGCTCTATGCTAGTAATATATAAACAGTTTAAGGTTCTCAATGTAATCGCCTTACACAATATCTATACAATCTATATTCCGCAATCCTTTATGGTATCATAGCATCTTATTTCTCGATCTAGGGTTTAGCCACCACACCGTTTCTGTTGTGGCCCCCGACGAGATCGATTTCCATGATCTCCGCCGGAGTATCACATCTCATAGCTAGTTTTTCTTTCAATCCCCTAGATTGGTTTCGTAGTTCTAGTAAATTTGTTTTTTCGATTAGATATATTTTATATAGCCACCAACATCCATCCAATTATTCATCTCACCCGTACAATAATCTAGCGGATTCGATCCATACCCACTAGTAGAAAAAGAGCCATTCGTCTACCCTAGTTCGGAGCATTACTCCCGGTTATGGTTGGACCCGGGACTAATGTGAGCATTAGTCCCGGTTCCAACGGCTAGAACGCCAACAATCTTTAGTCCCGGGTCAAACGGGACCTTTAGTCCCGGTTCGTATCACCAACCGGAACTAAAAGGGTGTCCCCGGTGCCAACCCCTTTAGTACCTTTAGTCCCGGATCGTATTACCAACCCGGACTAAAGAAAGTGAGCAAAAAAATTCTCAAGTTCTGCCGTGGCAGTAAAACGGGCCCAAATCCTTCTAGAGATCGTCTTTTCTAGATTCAAAAACATGCCAAAAAATTATAAAAATAAAATCCTTTAAACTGTAGTTATATTAAGTGATTTAGTTGTTACGAAAATTAACAAATATAAATTTCGACATAATTTACATAAAAATGTTATGAAAAATTCAAATGGCCATAACTTTTGCATACGATGTAAAAAAGTACAACTTATCAAAACATGCAGAAAAAATTAGCTGTTTGATTTCAACATCCTTAGGCCATTTTGGATTCTTAAAATTCGAAAAGAAAAAAAATTATTTCAGAAATTAAATTATTTTAGTATTTGTTATGTCATATTCGAATTCCTCGCATTTCTCTAATAATAATGGATATATTATTTATCGAATTTCGATTTACAGATTTGAAGATATTATTTATGTCATATTAAATGAATAAATGGCAAAAAATGAATAAAATATTAATTTAGTTAGTTTTTACTTTCATTAGAATAAAATATTATTATTACTTATTTATTATTGTTTACTAAAAATAGTTGTTCTCAATTACAAAAAATAAAAACGTGTCACATATTAATATGAGTTAATAGGATTAATATACTAGTCTTGACAACAAGGTATAAGGGTACTTCGCTCTGGGTGGGAGAGATAAAATGGAGAAGTTAAGCGTGCTGGGGTTGAAGTAGCGCTAGGATGGGTGACCGGAAGTTTGACCATAAGTATAATTTGAATTAGGATTAAGGTGTTAAAAATGAGAGATGTGGGAGATTAACGAATTAAACAATTCAAAACTTTAAGAAAAAATTGAAAAAAAATCAAATTTTTTTTTGGAAAAAAAGTAAAAAAACCTTTAGTCCAGATTCGTATTATAAACCGGGACTAAAGGTCCCGCACGCTCAACGCTCCCCGTGAGCGCCTTTAGTCCCGTTTTTTGGCCAATCCGGGACTAAAGGGGTAGACTTTTAGTCCCGATTTCGTAGTCCCGGTTGAGAAACCGAGACTAAATGCCTTTAAAAACCGGGACAGATAACACGCTTCCACTAGTGACCATACCACGGACTACCTCAATCTCCTCCGGCCGCACACACGCTAGACACTATCAGGTGCATCTTAGCTTCAAAGTTGTAGGCACAGTGGCGGGCCTTCCCCCCCCCTCTCTCTCTCCTGTGAACAGTACACCAAAAGGAGCCCAGTGGTTCCGGACCGATCCCGAGCCCTTCCGGCGGCAATGCCAGCCGGAGGTGGCGGAGGAGAGGTTCCGGCGTAGTTAGGGTTAAGTTGTAGGGTGTTTGCGGCGGTCTCGTCGCGGGTTTGGGCGCCTCTGCCCGGAGTTGTCTCCAGGTCGCCGGCCAGATCTAGAGCGGGCCGAGGTGGATCTCTCTTCAGTGCTCCGGTGGTCGGAGTCTGTTGAGGTGAGTGGATCCTCCGTCGGCGACTCGAAATAAGGCCTAGGACCTAGCATCAGATGAGGGAGTTGATGTTGCGGCTCTTTCTTGGCCGACCATGGTGGCGAGGGAGGAAGGTGCGGTGGTGACGGTTGATGCGGGTGCTTCTTCTTCCCGGCCGGCCGTGGAGGCGAGGGGGATCTGCAGCTTTGCGTCGTCGTCTTCTTCTTCCTTGTTTGGATGCTGGGGTGGTACTTGTCACGGCGGTGTCTCCCCTCCTTCCTATTCAAGCCGCCATGGTGGTGGCTCTGTTGGTGGAAGGATTGGGTGCCTGCAGCGGCGTTTCGGTTTTGGAGCTTCTCTCCAGCGTCTTCTGGCGGCAGTTGCTCCGTCAGCACGTCGGACCCAATGGCAGTAGGGCTCCCGCTCCTTTGCTGCTTGGCCCGTGCGTTGTCCACTGTGAATCGCTGGATTTCGCCGGAGTTTCGCCGTCGATCTGAAGGTGGAAGAGGATGGAGGACTTGATTGCTTTTTCAAATTTTCCTCAGGGTCATCAGTGCTTATTTCTAGGCCTCGATGTGATTTTTATTTTTATTGGGCCGTTTTGTACTCCAGTGTATCAATGAAGCAATATATTTCGGGTGCAAGCACCCGTTCCCCGTTAATTTTTTTTTTGTAGGCACTAAATCCGCATGCAAGAACAGGAGCCCATGACGCATGCGTGCATGTGCACATGGACATAGAACAGCTGTACGGCAAGATCAAGTTAAGATGCGTCTACACGAGTCTACACTGTGGATCTACTTTGAGTTATTGACTCCGATCTGTATCAACAGTGGTTAGTATCACCGACAACCATCTATACCAATAATATCATCACATCGTCTCTGCCACCACCGATCATGATCATCATTGACGCCAATAAGTTCTTCTCTATGAACAATACCGGACTCATACAAGTGGAAAATGTGGGTTTAATGTCCGAAATAAACTATAGCTACAATTCAATCGCCATCGACAACAACCGCATCGTCTTTCGTCCACCACGACCTCGCCTCCACAGTCGCAGTCTAATTTTTATTTTTGCACTAAATAAATTTCTTTGTGCAACTATTTCTTCTACTCCAACACATCGGCGGAGAACTTCTACGCACCGACCGTTCAAGGAGACCTTCTCTGCTTCTTCAAATCCGGCTCTGATTCGCATGGCTCATGATGGTCTCTGTCTTCACACGTACAGTATTGGTAACACCGACCTGTGCCATCGTTCTCGGCACGCTCCCGAGTTTGGCAAACTTGGCAAGACGTGTTGCCTACCTCGACTACTCCGACTCTAGCTACGTCTATGTAAATTGCTAAGGCGACTTCCCAGGATCACTAACGACATCGACCACAACACCACGACAACAGCAACCTCATCAATTTCATCAAATGGCAACGACATGACCAACGACTACATCGCCCCATTCTCGTCTACATCGACATCGACATCCTCTCCAATCTCCGCCTTCGGATATGCTCCAGTCATACCATCTACGACACTCCGGGTCTTAGAGTATATTACAGTTACACATATTTGGTAGGTTAATATTGTAATCAGATTCTATCTCTATTAGGTTTCTTAGTCCTCAAGTCTTCGAGAACTATATAAACAGTCCAAGGGATCTCAGTATCGCCCTACACAATATCAATACAATATATATTCCACAATCCTTCAGGTGCCAGCCTAAATGGAGCACCATTGTTGATGAGTCGTCGGCAGAGCCGGCGCCGAGCGCTTGTAATTCATCGAGACCGGTGTTCCACTGGGTAATCTGGCTCTCTAGAGGATGAAGCAAAGCAGTCCCATTTGGGAAGGCAGTGAGCTGCCGGGTGAGCGGGTTGAGGAGGCTAACGGTGTGGGCGCTCCTGTGATACAACATGATAAGGCCGTCAGAGGTGGACCTGAACACGTGCTGGCAGTGGAGCTCGGGGAGGTCCATGAGGAAGCGCTCCCCGGTCGAGACATTGGGGAAGCCACGACGCTTCTAGATGGCACCGAAGGTGTGAGGCAGCATGATCCACCGTCACGGGTGGAACCGGCGGTTGTAACACCCTCGGATCGTCCCTATGCATGTTTTAGCGATTCTCGCCAAACGTGCATAGAAACGATTCAAAGGTTTCCACCAGACACTTTTGTGCGGGTGGAAAATGAAGTAATACCATTACACAATAGTCCACGATGGAACCCACAGAACAAATATATACAACATGACTCCATGAGTCAAGAATACATATATACAATACAAAGATCCAAATCACCTTAAAAACGATACAGTGTCCAAGTACGGACAAGATGCAAATTAGGCTAAGAGCCCCGAAGAATAATCAATGGCATCCATAACCCAGCCTAGGCCAAGCTGGAAGGGTAACCCTGCTAATGACATTGATATCAAACCCTGCTCAAACAAAAAGGGGTGTCGACAAAGGGCAAAGGAAAAAGAGAGCGGTCAGTACTGAGGCCAGTACACAGAGAGTATTAGAATTCGGCCGCTCTCGTCTACATAGGTATGGTGGACTGAAGCGGCAGCACAACATGCACTAAATAACCTATAGAGACTCTATACAACTATCGGCTATCATAGAGGGATAAGAAGGACCTATTCAGAACCAAGCTGATTCTACCACCAAACATACCCATCCTGATATTCCCCTCGAGATCAAACGAGGAAGTCCTGCCGAGAAAACTCACACGGTTGGCAGTTTTATTCATTCTTTCCGTGGTGGTTATCCAACTTACTATTCATATCATATACAAGTCAAATTATAACAGTAAACTTCAGTTATAGTTGTCTATGATCGAGAACTGTGCTCCAAGTCGTCCATAACCGCGAACATGGTTTTTCGAAAAGATTAAACCCTGTAGGGGTGCACCAAAGTTTCCACACGCACCTACACCCTTGTTGTCAGATCATGTAGGTACAAGATCACAAAATATACACCCAACGGTATGTCGACGGGGTTTTAGACACGACGTTTCCCATACCCAAAACAAGCACATGTTGCCCACCCCACTAAGCTACCTATAACAAAGTCGGCTGGTCTCCGATACAGACCCAGGGTTTGCGAGAACGGCTGTAAACGACTGGGAATCCGAAAGTGTGACTAGGCTTGTCGATACCGCGAAATTGTGTCGCGATCGAAAACAGTACAGACGCTCCACACGAATAGTAAATAAAGCAGTAAAGCATGGCATAATTACAAGATAGTAATAACGCCACAAACTAGTTTGTGGCCCCCGGTACAGTACTTTGAAATCAGGTACTAAATCGATGGGGGTGCCCACACACCCCACCTATGGTTAGCGCGCTCGACCTCAGAACAGGTGTTAAGAACTCGGGTCCTAGGTGGACACTAGTGGGCGGTTAATAACCGAATATTGTCTATTACCCACCGATGACTCTGCATTGTTGACCTACTTTCAATATTAGTTATTAAACGGTAATTAAAGCCATGATCCTCTCCACCATTAAGCATGTGCCAACCACCCAACAATGGTGAAACATCAACGGCGTGAAGCAGCACCTAAGCAAGCAACTACGACTCGCAAGGCCGACTGTCTATCAATCAACAGGCAATAGGAGGTGTCCAAGGCAATATAGAGGCTACAAGGAATATAAATGGTGCATGGAAACTAAAGTATCGCAACCCGGATAGAAATAGATCAACATGAGGAAGTAAAGACTATAGATGCAAAAAAATAGGTAGAAAGAGGAAGAATGCTCGCCTGAAAACATTATCGAAGGTTCATCTGAAGATCGGGTCGACAATCGCATCAACTCATCAGCCTAATCCGTGAAGAAGAAAAGCACTAGAAGAAACACCGGATGCATTATTTAATATTATGGCAGAATATCGGGCATGATGCATGTATGAGGTATGACATGGCAAAGATGTGATGCAATTAGGCCATATTAAGTGGAAGCAGGGTCCTGACAATTAATTGTATGGTTATAGTTGTTCATACCCCTCAATTTAAATGTTGTCTTAACAAGTCAAAATATGGCATCGGTTCGCTACATAAATTTAAATAGGTCCAATATAAGACTAGAAAAGCCCGCATATGGCCTCCATATTTAATTATGATGTGAATCTACATAATGCCCCCAAACCACACAAGATATATGCAATATTGATGACCCACAAGTATAGGGGTGTATCGTAGTACTTTCGATAAATAGGAGTGTCGATCCCAACGAGGTGCAGAAGGTGCTGAACAGTGGTATGGAGCAGGAAATCCCTGTGAATACTTAGCAAACGGATTTTTAGTGGTTTTCTGACAAGGTAACAAAACAAGGAGCAAGTAACAAAGGTAACGAACAAATGGAGCAAGTGGCCTAATCCTTTCTTAGAAAAGGACAAGCCGGTAGAAATACTTATAAGGACCAAACGTTCTCGAGGAAACATGGGAATTTCGTCAAGTGCTTTCGCTTCAAATAGCTGAGTACTCTTCTCTGGTGTTGTAAGTGTTGTGTGGGTGAACCTGTGCTAATGTACCGACCTTACTTGGACTAATACATACTTGTGATTAAACCCCCTGCAAACATCCGTAACTATAGGAAATTAATTAAGATATAAATCTAACCACAGCCTTAAACTCTGAGATCCTACACTCCCTTGTGCAAAGGTGTCCTAACGGTGGTTCGGATTTCTGTCACTCCGGCAACCCCATAATTAGTAGCCAAATACACAATGCATTCCCATAGGCTCATAAATGGTGAAGTATCATGTAGTCGATGTTCACATGACACCACTAGAAGAATAGCACCACAACTTAAATACTAAACCATTGAATAATAACTCAACACATATTCACTACTAACAACATGACTTCTCCCATGTCCTCAAGAACTAAACGAACTACTCACAAGACATCATATTAATCAAGATCAAAGATTATATGGTAATGGGTAACAAACTGAACATAAACAATAATCCAATGGTTCCACTCACAAGCATCAACTACAATAGTAATTAACACCGGGAAAGTTTCCCGTATGAACTAAAGCAATATCCAACACAATTGTTATAGCGGGACGGAGTGGTGATGATGGTGCTGGTGGAGATGATGGTGTGGATGATGATGATGATCCCGATGAAGCCTAGCTTAACGATGGTTTTGATGGCGACGGTCTCCCCTTTCCGGGAAGGAATTCCCCCGTCAGAAATCTGTCTTCCGGAGAGATCTTTCTCTCTCGGTGTTTTTCGCCCCCAGAGGCGGCGGAAATCTATCTGTGGTCGCTCCCCGAGCCTTAGGGTTTCGTAGGGAAGATATAGGCGAAGGGGCGGAGTTGGAGGCCGGGCAGGTGGGCCACACCTGCCCTAGGCGCGACCTAGGATGGGCCCGTGCCTAGGAGGGTGTGGGCCCCCTGCGACCCCTCTTCGCTCCTCCTTCTGGCTTCCTTCGTCTTCTAGGAAAATAATATGTTTCCATATTTTTCTGGTATTTTTCTGATCTTCACGAAATTGCACCGAAACGCCTTCTTTTCCATTAGAATCTAGACTTCGGCAGTCCATCCTCCAAGAATCATCCAACATGCATAAACAGATGAAAAGCCATAAGTAATACCTCATAATAAGACAAATATCAATGAATAGAGATAAATTATGATATTGAATGGTGATGCAAATTGGGCGTATCAAATATGATAAATTTATATGAAACAAGTCATAATGTCATATTATAAAAATAAGGGTCTTGGATAGGGGTCACACATTGGGCAACTCGACGATCTTGGGGTTCTGAGGGTTGTTCAGGTTCAGCCCCTAGGATCGGTCTTCGGATCCTTGGGATCAGGTCTCCGGGTGTCCGTGAAGGACTTGTGGTTTTCCGAGGGGCTCGGTTCGGTCTTCGGGGTTACTTGTTTCACGGAATTTCTCTACTTCATCTTGGTGTCTCGAACTCAAACCATGGGGTGTCAACACTTTGTGCGATGAGACCTTGTCGACAAGTCTCCTAAGCAAGTGGGTCTTCATATTGGACTTAGTAGCACCAAGGTTGCAACCACACAGAGAATTGCAAAAACCATTGTCAGTAGCAATATCCATATATACAACATGTCCAGAGGAAAACACCACATCGAGGAATGAATATAGTATCCTCAACACGATGTACCAACATGCATGCAGAGCTTGACCTTGTAGACGCACACACGGAGGAGGCCAGAACTCATGGCGTGGACGAGATAAGGGGGACATCGGCTGAGCTTGTAGGAACGCCTGTAGACAAGCGGCGGTGCGTATGGCGGCCGCTGGCGCTCGGAGACGGAGGAATCGACGGCAGAGGGGTGAGCAATGATCGGTGGTGCTGGGAGGAGGCTCGGTGATGTTGGGGATGAGCTTGGGGAGGCCAAGGTAGGCCTAGGGGCCCTTGGCCGGCGAACTTACTGCAGAACGGCGGGGAGGAGGCCTGAGACCAGAGGTTCGTGACCGACGGGGAAGCTCGGCCGGCTCGACGGCGATCGGTGGCGGAGGAGAAGGGCCACGGAGGCGGCCTTGCCAGGGAGGGGAAGCGCTCGTTGGAGAGAGGCATGGATTGAGGGGAGATGGCGGAGGGGATTGGCGAGAGGAGCGGGGCTAGGGCTCTGGAGGGCGAGAGGGAGGCGACAGGGGGAAGGGATTGTATCAGGGGAGAGACTTGGCAAGGAAGACTGACGTGTCTCGCGCGGTTACAGAGGAGTAGGTGGACGGTGGTGGCGTGTCATGATCTTCTTGGGCGATAGGGTGGGGCCGAGGTTGGTGAGAGGAACGTGCGACATGTCAACGTGGGGCCTAGAATGTTTGGTCCAGGGGGTGTGCGTGGCCGCGTGAGGGAGTGGCGGCAGCAGCGGGGTGTGGTGGGGTGGAGGGATGGGATGTAGGTTGGCTAGGGGATTTTAGGGTTTGGTTGAGAAGGGATTAGGGTTTGGTTGTTTTGGGCCGGGGTAGTAGGCTGCTGGCTTGCCAGGCTTTTGGCCTGGCAGGCTCACGGCCTCCCCCGGTAATGAAAATAGTTTAGTATTTATTATTTTTCTTTCTTTTAAAACAACACATTTGCAAAAAAAAAAATTTACACAAATAAAAGATCCAGACAGATCTAGGATTTTCGATTTGAACAAACAGGGGAATATCTAGAAAACCAAATAGGATTTAGAAAATAGTTTTAGGCAAACAAATGTATGCAGACATAATGATGTTCCAATGCAATGTGGTATGTTGACATGAGCATGTAGTCATGATGATGCACAACAACAAGCGATTTTCTGGTCGTGGTTTTACCAGGGGTGCTACAGCGGTCCAGGCTGCTATGGTCATGCGGGGACGCGGTGCATCTGTGCCACAAGATGCACACCATGCGGAGGCAGAGGTAGTCGGCTATATCGGCTGCAAAGATGCATTTGGTGACCAGCTCCGTCGGCCCGGCCATGAGTTAGGCCCGGTCCCTCCTGCAAGCCAGGTGTAAGGAAATAATAATAATTCGAGCGTCAGACTTAGGCACCGATTGGAGAAGATTTCACTTCTTTCATACCCGATCGACGACAGGATAGATCAAGAGGAACACGAAACCGTACATACCAACTATTACAGTATAGGTGGGTGGTGGGCATGCTAGAGAGCATGTGCAGACGGTCGACGACTGAAGTCCCTGAAACCATACCGAAGGGGAGGAAGATAGATTAGAGGCAGAGCAAAACGAATAAACAGGGAGTTTGCGTTGCGCCCAACTTGCGACTTTTCTATTATTTCTCATCTCCTTTTATTCTGGCTTACGATAGGAATCACGAGCCCACGATCCATCAAGTTCATGCCATCCCACGAATGATTCGAGTGTCGTGAGAATCACTCCAAGTTTGTGTAACACCCTCGGATCCCGCCAAACCCGCATAGAAACGATTCAAAGGTGCCCACCAGACACTTTTGTGCGGGTGGAAAACGAAGTAATACCATTACACATTAGTCCACGATGGAACCCATAGAACAGATATATACAACAATGACTCATAGAGTCAAGAATACAGATATACAGTACAAAGATTCAAATCACCTTGAAAATGATACACATCCGAGTACGAATTGTTGGAATTATGCCCTAGAGGCAATAATAAAGATGTTATTATTATAATTCTTGTTCATGATAAAGTTTATATTCCATGCTAGAATTGTGTTAAGCGGAAACTTTAATACTTGTGTGGTTTGTAAACAACACCGTGTCCCTAGTACGCCTCTATGGACTAGCTCATTGATTAATGATGGTTAAGTTTTCCTAACCAAAGACATGAGTTGTCGATTAATAATGAGATCATATCATTGGGAGAATGATATGATGGACAGACCCAAACTAAGCAGAGCAATTAGATCGTGTTCATCTTTGCGAAGCTTTTCCTATGTCAAATATGTATTCCTTAGACCATGAGATAATGCAACTCCCTGGTATCAGAAGAAAGCTTTGAGGTCATCAAACGTCATCCTATGAGAGGGTGATCATAAAGGTGTCTCTCAGCTGATCGGAAAGTACCTGTTGGGTTGTATGTATCGAGATGGGATTTGTCCCTCCCAAGTCGGAGAGATATACTTCGGGCCCACTCGGTAATCGATATCAACACCGCTTGCAAGCACATGGTTAAGGAGTTAATCACTTGCTGTGAACGAGATTGAACTAGGTATGCCGGTACCGACGATCGAATCTTGGGCAAGTAAAATATCGCGCGACGAAGGGAATATATATATGGGATTGATTGAATCCTGGCATCGTGGTTCATCCGATATGATCATCGATGAATGTGTGGGAGTCAATATGGGTTTTCAGACCCCGCTGTTGATTATTGATATAAGATCATGTCTGCATATTCTCGAACCCGAAGATTCACACACTTAACGTGTCTCGACGCTAGGATAGATTGGATAATTGGTTTATGAGTTTTTCTTCGGAGTCTCGGATGAGATCCAGGACATCACGAGAGGTTCCGGAATGGTCCGGAGAATAAGATTCATATAAGGCAATGCAGTTTTTGGAGTTCGGAATTGTTTCGGGTTGTTCGGTATTGTACCGGAAGCTTCTAGAACCTTCCGGAGTGGGACCAACGTGGCCCCACTTGTCGGGAGGGGGCGTGGGCCTACGAGGGAGTGCCTTGGCCGCATTGGGCCAGGGGCACAAGGCCCCATAGGCCCAGCCGGCCAAGCCCTAGGGGAAACCCTAGGGGAGCTTCTAGAAGGGGGGGGGGAACTTGCCCCCCACTCCTCCCTCCTTGGCCGTGGCCCTAGGGCTTGGGGGAGGGGCAAGGGCCAGCCGCCCACCCCTCTATATAAAGAGGGCTGGGGGCGCACCCTCCCAACACCTCCTCCTCAAGCCCTAGCCGCCCTGCTGCCCTCCTCTCTCTTTCCCTCCCGACTGCGCGTAGGCGAAGCCCTACCGCAGAAACTCTCCACCGCTTGCACCACGCCGTCGTGCTGTAGATCCAACCTATCTCTCCACCCCATTTGCTAGACCGAGGAAGGAGACGTCGAGGTGCCGCACGTGTGCATCTCTCGGAGGCATTGCCACTTGCGGTGTTAGATCGGATCAGATCGCGAGGAGAAGAAGCGAGTACGACTACATCAACCACGTTCCGTCGAACGTTTCGCTATGCGAATCTTCAAGGGTATGAAGATCTCATCTATCCCCCCTTGTTGTTTGCATCTCCTAGATTAAATCTTGGCTTTTCCCGTTCGCATCCGTAGAAAATTTTGATTTACTATGTTGCGAAACCCTTCACGAATAAGATGCAAATTGGGCTAAGAGCCCTGAAGAATAACCAATGGCGTCCATAACCCTGCCCAGGCCAAGCCGGAAGGGTAACCCTGCTAACGACGTCGATCTCAAACCTGCTACAACAAAAGGGGTGCCGACAAAAGGCAAAGGAAAAAGAGAGAAGTCAGTATGAAGGCCAGTACACGGCGAGTTGTATAATTTGGCGGTCCTCGCCTACATAGGTATGGTGGACTAAAGCGGCAGCGCAACATGCACTAAAGAACCTATAGAGAATCGATATAACTGTCGACTATCAGCAAGGGATAAGAAAGGCCTATTCGGAACCAGCCTGATGCTAACACCAAACTTACCGATCCTAGTATTCCGCATCGATACCAAACAAGGAAGTCATACCGAGAAAACTCACACAATTGACAATTTTATCATTCCATTGAAGTTGCAGCAATTACTAGTCATGTATATACAACATGAGTCATTCTGATATCATAAACAATGCGAAGTTTTAGTTAACCATTCCGTTGTAGTTGCAATAATTACTAGTCAGATACAAATAACATGAGACCTTCTAAATTCAGCAGTTGTTGGTACTTTTATTTAGCCATTCTGTTTTAGTGAAGCTGATTACTAGTCATTCCAAAGTCAAATATATAACACTACTTTAGTTATAGTTTTCTATAATTGAGATACTGTGCTCCAAGTCGTTCATAACCGCGGACACGATTTTTAGAAAGATTTACCCTGTAGAGGCACAAATAGCAACACATGCACGATCAACCTCGGAAAAACCAAATAAAAACCCAACGAGGCATCACGGCAAAACAATCACAAGATTTATAAAATATTTTAGAGGGCCACCCTGCTAAGCTACCCGCTACGAAGTTGGCCGGCTCCGCGACAAACCGAAGGGTTTGCGACAATAGCTGTAAACGACTGAGAACCCTAAAGTGTGACTGGGCTGTCGATACCGCGTAAACATTACATATTTGTTCCAAAACCAGACAATAGTAACACTCCTCGAGCAACAGTAGTGAATAAAGCAGTAAACATGACATAAGCACATGATATTAATAACGTCCCAAACTACTTGTGGCCCCAAAAAATAAGTTATGACTCAAGCTCTGGCTAAGGGGATTCATGGTCCCACATGCGGATAGTGCGATAGCCAAAGAACAGGTATCAAGTACTCGAGGTCCTACGAGACACCAGTGAGCGGTTAAAAACCAAATCACATCTATTGTCCACCGGTGCCTCTACATTAGTTATAACTATTCCCAGCAATTTAATATCAAGTTGTAATTTAAGACATGATCATCTCGAACATAAGCATATGGTGACGTTCCAACAACTGCGGAACACCGATGGCACGAAGCAACACCTATGCAAACGTCTACGACTCGCAAGGCCGATTATCTATCACACAACAGGGAATAGGAGATGTACATGGCAATATAGGGCTGCAAAGGAATATAACGGGTACAGAATCTAAAGCATCGGAACACAAATAGCAATAGATCAACAGGGGAAAGTAAAGACTATAAAGACAAAATATGTAGAAATGAGAAGAATGCTCGCTTGAAAACATTGCCGAAGGTTCATCCGAAGATCGGGTCGACACTCACATCAACTCATCAGCCTAATCAGTGAAGAAGCAAAGCACTAAAAGAAACACCAGATACACTGTTTAATACTACGACAGAAGATCATCATGATGCATGTATGATGCATGACATGACAAAGGTGCGATGCAATTAGGCAATATTAAGAGGAATCGAGGTCCCGACAAATAATTAGATGTTCATGTTGTTTAGATATCCCACAATTTAAATATTGTCTTAACAAGACAAAATATATCACCGGTTCGCTACACAAATTAAAATGAAGCCAATATTTGGCTAGATTCGCCCGCATATAGGCTCCATATTTAATTATGAGGTGAATCGGTATAATACTCCTAAACCACATGATGTATGTGCAAGCATAACAATTTAAATGCACAAATATATATGACATATTATAAAAATAGGGCGGGCTTGGATAGGGGTCACACATGAAAATCAGCGAACTTGGGGTGTCGAGGTTCGACGGGGTTTAGGCTCGGACTCCGGGATCGGTCTTCGGATCATCGAAAGGCGATCTTGGCCTTTCGAGGGGTCCAGGAAGGGGAGCTTCACGTCATCGGGTCTGGGAAGGAGTACTCGAGCGGTATCGCCTTCGGGTTCCGTGAAGGAGATGCCTTTGGGGCCTCAGTCGTCAGACTTGTGTACGGCGCCGGTGTTTCATCGGGCTCGTTCGGGTTGGTGTCGATCTCGGTGAAACATCTTTGCCAAACGGATGGCGGCTTCCCGGAGGTCTTGTCGGTGAGGGAGTTCTTGTGGGGTTTCGGTTTCTACGGACAACGACGTCGGACTAGGGTACCTTGTGACCATCTACAAGCATAACAACACCTGATGCAACACATGTACAAAGACGTGGACAATCAGCCACTGTGCACGCGCGCTTGAACAGAAGAGGCAGGCTCTTCAGCAAGGCCTGCGTTCACATGGGCGACAGGACATGCGCCGTATGGCCTGGACAAGGATCGCAGCGACGGAGCGAGCTTCTCAAGTCTCACTGTGACTTGGTGCTACCATTAGCCATTCATTTCTAATCCAACGTACCAGATCGACTCTAATTTCGACTAAATAATTAAAAGTATTTAAAAAAAATTAAAAAAATTCTAGTCAATTATGCATGTTTCGATTTGTATTCTGGTGAAGTTTTATTTTATTTGGATCAAAGATTTCTAATTAAATAGGTATTTTGTTTAAACTAGTGCTCGAAAACATAAAAAGCTATTTAATCATAAACTACTTATCCAAATGGCATGAAACATTCACAGGTTTTAAAACGAGCCAATTACACTTCACTAGAATTTTTTCAATTTTTTTTGACTACTTTTAATTATTTAGTTTAAAATTAGAGTTGATCTATTAGGTTGGATCAGAAATAGATGGCTGATGGTAGCACCAAGTCACCGTGAGACTTGATACCATGAAGCTCGCTCCCGCAGCGACGCACGCTGGCCGGTCGAGGAGGAGGAAGGCGCAGGACGGTGCTGCGAGACGGCGGACAAGGCAAGGCGGTCGAGGGAAAGCCGCGGCAGCGGCGGTGGAGCTCGCCGGAGGCGACGCGGAGGGCGCTCGGGGCCGCGGCTGCGTGGGCCCGCGAGGAGGCGGAGGAGGCCACGATGGCGGAGGGACGGCCGGAGGCGGGCGACGGCCACACGGCGGCGCAGGGAGGCGGTTACCGGCGAGAGAGGGAGCCCGCGGTCGGAAACAGCGGCTCTGGCGGCCGAGGATAGCGGGCGGCTCGGCGGAGGAGCACCGCGGGCGCGGGGTTGCAGAGGCCGGGAGACGGGGCTCCGGCCGGAGGCGGGCGCAGAGGAAGCGAGCGGCAGGGAGTCGGGGCACCGCGGGGAAGGAGCCTGCAGGGCCACGGAGGAGAGGCGCGGGACAGGCCAAGACCACGCGGCGGCCGCGGGCTCAAGGAGGCGCGCCGTTGCGGAGGCGTTGCAGCGGCTCGGCGAGCGGGTGGTGCTGGCGGTGCATCGACGGAGCTCTGAGAGGAAGATGAGGGTGGGGACTGGGGAGGGCCTGGCGGCGGCGACGGGTCAAGGATGGGGAGCAGACGGAGTCGAGGCGTGGCTCGCGATCAAGGTGGGCCAGGCGAAAAGGACGAGTAATCCTACGCCTAAGGAGTGATTTTATGGAATGGGTATTTTTTTTTTGACAAATTTGAACAATTTCAACCAGCTCTGCCTCCAGACGAAACTAATTTAAAATCTAACCCCTCATATCGACGCTACTTCAAACGGCGCCGACCTAACACAAGTCGGCGATGGCGCCGAACTTGCCACTGGGATGGGTGCCTGGCTGACGTGGCAGCTATGTCGACGCCATTTCAAATGGCGCCGACTCTAGGGTTATAGAGAATTGACCAGTTTCCTTTCTCCCCGATCCAATCATACCACCACAGCCGCCTCCGGCTGCCTCCGCCCTCACTCGCGACGCCGGCCGGCCGCACCACCTCTCGCCGCTCCTTCGCTCTCTCCACCTCCGCCCATCTCCGGACCACCTCCCTCCGCTCCTCCACCACCTCGACGGGCAGTCGCGGCCCGCCTGGTGTCACTACTCCCTGGTGGAGGATGGGCTGATCCCTCTCCGGCCATCTCCTCGTCCCGCACCTCTCTCCTCCGGCCGCAGGTACCTCTCCTCTTCCCTCTCCTCTCTCAAATCCCCTCTCCCTAATCTAAAATGTTGTGAAAATGTTGTATGTAATTATGTAAGTGTTAGTTAATTGTAATTATTCAACTTAGATGAATCATACAATGTAATTATACAATGTTGTATGTAAACTAATGTTGTATGTACAAAGTAATGTTGTATGTAAACTAATGTTGTATGTAAACTTAGTTAATTGTAATCATACAATGTAATTATGTTGTATGTGAAGCACATGTTCTAGTTAATTGTAATTATTCAAGTGTTGCTAATGTAGATATTTCAATTAGATGATATTGCTACAAGTTTGGCCAACATATGATGTAACATATTGCTAATGGCTAATGTAGATAGTAATGTCGATATTTCACTTAGATGATATTTCACTTAGTAATTATACATATGATGTAATTATTTCATCTGTAGGAGTTTTTTTGTAAGAGTTGTTTGTAGGATACGGATACATGTGCTTGAGCTTGTAGATATTTTACTTAGATAATATTTTGTAGGAGTTGTTGGTAGGAGTTGTTTGTAGGAGTTTTTTGTAGGAGTTGTTAGGAGTTGCTAGATTGATTGGTATTGGCTAGTTTTTGTGTGTGTTGTAAGCATGTGCAACATATATGAATAATATTGGCTAGTTTGTGTAGGGTGATTGTAGAAAAATGAGTAGGTTAGAGCAATGGAGCAATGTTATTTTAGGGTGATTGTAGATGGCATGGTATTATTGGTTGCACATTGTCACATTTTGTTGGGTATTGCATTCTCTAATGGATGCTTTGGTATTTGTTTTGGCTATTAATATAGATGGCTTATGCAAAAGTCCTTCATGTGCATCACGGTGGGCGTGTTGTGCAATCGGATTGTGGTGTTGAGTTTGTGGATATGGCAAAGACTGTGATATTTTTTCCGAGTAGTCCTAGTCTTAGTGATGTTGTTGTCAAGGTTAGAGCTGCCCTTGGATGGAGTGACAAAGGCGATGAAGTTGTTCTGGAAGGAAGATATGATGTGGGTGGCTCTAGATCTAATACTGAGATGATCCCGATCAACGGTGATAACGAGTGGGATCTATACAAAGAGCTAGTGGAGAACTTGCAAATAAAATCTTTGGTCGTGTTTGCCGTCAAGGTCACCGGGCATGCCCATCTTCTCATCGACTTGAACAAGCGGCCCTCGGTTATCGAAAGAAGCAACGATGACCGAGGATGTGTATGATGTGGGTCTAAGCCAACCGCCTGTGTGGGACACAGAAAATCAACAAGATGAAGATTACTTGGAGGAGATTATGGAGGAGCCCAGTTATGTTGAAAGAGAACGAGTAGAGATCATCGAGGAGAAAATGAATGTTGAAACCTTAGAGCCGATCGAGGAAGAGTTTGTAGCTGTATCGCCAATCAACATTCCATCATCGTCTTGTGTACCTTTGGTGGCATCCTTGATGCTTGAGGGAGATCCATATACCTATGAAGATGATAATGAAGAGGACGAGGGGTATGAACATGCTTACGGTATAGACTCAGACGATGATCGTTCGGTTCCCAAGTTTTCGGAGAAGGAGACCGATGCATTTGTCAAGGTGTGGGGCAGAGATCCTAATGTTCATGAGTTCAAGGATGTTAGGGAGGCTCACCTAGCCGTGGCAGACTCGAACCTGCGGGAGTATGGGCCGGAGCAGCCTAGACCCCTCACCGAAGACGAGGCACAGAGTCGACCTAGGGCACGGCCTTTGATATACCCGGGGCTAAAATTCAAGTCTATGTTGGACATGCAATTATGCTTCTAGGAGTACGCCGTAAGTCATCATCGACCCTACATAGTGTTCAAGTCCGACCAAAATGAAAGATATGTTTTGATATGCGAGAATGAAGATTGTCCATGGAAGGTATGGGCAAGGAAGAAGAAAACTGAAGGTTGGTGGAAGATAAGTAAGTATGAAGGCCCGCACACATGTGGCAATGCCGTCCTAGAGGGCAACAAGCACCGGCAACTGACATCTACTTTTATTGCACACCGGTGTGCCAATGCCATCAAAGCTACCCCTACCTTGCAAGCGGCCTCTTTGGTCCAATTTGTGAAACTCATATTTGACTATCATATCAAGTATGGAAAGGCTTGGAGGGCTAAGCAAATGGCTATGAAGATGGTTTATGGTGATTGGGAGGAAGCATATGGGAGGCTCCCTAGGTTGTTGGTGGCGATGGAACATTGAAACCCTGGTATGATGCACATTGTGCATCCCCATCCAATCGAGACTCGCACGGTCGAAGGTGTCAAGTACCAAGTGTTCCATCGAGCATTTTGGTGCTTCCGCCCTTGTATTGAAGCATTCAAGCATTATCGTCCATTTCTTTGTGTGGATGGAACGTTCCTTACAGGGAAGTTTAGGGGCACCCTTCTTGTTGCTATCTCTTGCGACGCGGACAACCGATTGGTCCCGCTTGCCTTTGCTCTTGTGGAAAAGGAGGACACCGTCAGCTGGAACTGGTTCATGCACTTGGTGAGGACTACGATTGTTGGCCCCGAAAGAGAAGTCTGTGTCATTTCTGATTGCAATCTGGCCATATTGAATGCCATGAGGGTAGAAATACCTGAGCATCCCCTTGTTAAGCACCGTTGGTGCATAAGGCATTTCGCGGGTAATTTCTACCGTGCTTGTCGTAATAGAGAAATGACCGAGTATCTCCGTAGGCTTACCTTGGTGTTCGAGCCGGCTGTATTTGAAGAGATGTTCAATGAGTTGTATGGCTTGACAAATGAGAAGGGGAAGGGTTTTCTTAGGGAGAATTTGCCAAAGAAACACCCATGGGCTCAAGCTTTCGATCAGGATGGGGTTTGGTATGGTCACATGACAAGTAACATGGCCGAGATATTCAATAAGGTGCTAAAGGGTATCTGCACGCTACCGGTAACTACCATCGCATCCTTTACTTTTGACAAGTGAAACGAGTATTGGGTCACGAGGAGCGACGAAGTCAAGGTGCTAATTAATGCCGACAAAAGATGGCTAAAGACTGTTGAAGAAGAACTTGGATACCAAGCCACAAAATCTCATGACCAAACATGGACTTGTTTTGATAAGGAGGTCTGGAAGTATGAGGTTTCGGAGGTAGGAGGTACCAACTTAGGTGGTGAGTAGTATGGTGGTCGCAAATATGTTGTTGTGCTTGCTCAGTACCCTTGCACGTGCCAGATGCCTTTACAGATCCATCTACCATGCTCTCATATAATAACTGCGTGTCGTGCTCGGGCCGTGGACCCATACAACTCTATCTCACGGTTCTACAATCTTGAAGAGCTATATCACACATGAGCTGGTAGATTCAAGCCTTACCTAGACATGGCCCAATGGCCTAAGTATACCGGGCCGGTGTACTTACCAGATAGCAAGCTAATGATCGACACAAAAGGGCGAAGAGCGACTAAGCGGTTCAAGATGGACATGGACCAAGCCGATGGAGGGACAACCTTCAAGCGAACCCGTCCAAATTATTATTTTGTGGAGGACTCCGTGAAGAACCGTTGTTCGGTATGCGGCGAAGAAGGTCACAAGAACACAAAAAAGCTAAGTTGTGAGGATCGGAAGAAGAAACTAGCCACGGAAAAAGCAGCGGGGGAAGCCGCTGCCGCCGTGGCCGCTAGTAATCCTTCATCAAGCGGGCGTGGTAGAGGCCCTAAGAGGCCTCGAGGGACTAGACATATGAAAGGTTATCGCCGTTATCCAAAGGTGATAGGGAAATTAGCCGAGGCGTTACAACGGGCTAGAAAAGTTATATTTTGTCCTATGCATGTTTACTTCTGTTTTTAACACATTATTCTTGTTAGGTGTCCTTATTTATATGCTATAAATTATCTTTCAATTATAACTGCATGTTTCTGAAACTCACAAAAAAACCTTGTCTTTGCAGGATGGCGGCTCGATACCATCTTCTTGAGGCGGAGTATGAGGAGAGCCACTGAGGTTGCATACTCTCGGAAACCCAGGTATGCACGTATTGTCTAACATAATCATCACTAAATTAATTATTATTCTCTATTATTGTTTATTACTTGCTTAACTAATGCTAATTGCTATATTGGCAGGCTCTACTACCCCTTCGCATACGTGGACACAAGGTCAATACAGAGCAGATGGTTTTTGATGAGAGGTACACACCGTACTTACGGAGGGCGAATATGATTGGCTTTGTGACCATGATTGAGCGCAGGCTGCCGACCTACAACAGTGTCGCCCTTATAGCGCTAGTCGATAGATGGCACGTGGGACACACACGTTCCACCTTCCATGTGGCGATATGACTATAACTTTGCAAGACATGGCGATATTGACCGCCTTGCCTATCTCAGGATGGGCTGTGACTGGAAAGATACAGGCAGACAGATTTAGGGACATGGTTGAAGAGCTTCTAGGAGTAAGGCCACCGAAGAAAATTGCTGGGACGAAGGGAAGCAAGACGGGTGGGCTGAGATTGACTTGGATAGAACACCACTTTGGCCATCTTCCCCTCGATGCCAACGAGGAGACCGTATCACGGTATGCTCGAGCGTATGTGATGTATGTGTTCGGGAAGGTGCTTTTTTCAGACTCCGGGGGTAGCGATGTCTCATGGATGTATTTGCCTCTACTATGTGACTGGGACGATGCTGGGAGATACAGCTGGGGTTCGGCTGGGTTGGCTTACTTGTATCGACAACTTGATGAGGCTTGTAGGAGGAGCAAGGGTACATCAAACATGAGTGGTTATGTTCTGGTCTTACAGGTTGGTTTACTTTGACCAACATAATTATTTGCATTACCATTTAGCTTTGCATAACCTATTTTCTTATTTTCAGGTTTGGAGCTAGCTTAGATTTTCCATAGGCCGACCCACCACCTACACACCCAGGGATTGGGAACACCCGGAACAAGACCGTGCACCCACCGTTGTGTACTTTTATGAGGATGTATCTACCAGGTGGGGGCCCTCCGATAATCTGTATCGAGCATACACCGAGGATTTTGAATCCTTGCATCAGGGGCAGGTGAGAGTCATATCGATTTTGCTTAATGTATGTTGTCATTGTTGCCTAACATCTTCTTATTTCACTCACAGTGTTACATGCCAGTCGTACACTATGAATGAGCTAGGCGAGGACTTTAACTTAAACCCGATGTGCACTCAAGACATGGATATGTGTACGAAGAGGTGCCCGCTCATTTGCTTCTACGCGGTCGAGTACCACCTTCCACACCGAGTCGGGATGCAGTTTGGTAAGTTCCAGGAATTGCCCCCGGAGCACTTCTCCACCTCGTCTGATATGCACAAGTAAGATTCCTTAAGCGCCAATGCCTTTATCCTGTAGCATATATGTTTCTCCTTGGTTCTTCATTGTCTCCTCTATGTGCTTTTTGATAGGCTTGATAGAAGGAAAACCAAGTCAATTACTGATTGGGAACATCATCACCGGGAGTATATCCAGGAATGGAATGACAAGGCATCTCATAAGGATATCCTCCAGCAGAGTTGGGATCATAACAACTGCCGAGACTATGAGACATGGCTACAGAAAGCTACTCGGGTTCATCTCAAGCCCAGCTGGACCAACGTCGATTGCTTAGAAGAGGGATCTGACGAGCCAAATGAGTTTGATGAAGAGGTCCGGATGGACAAGCGTGTCGACCATGGCCCCGTGCGAAACCGTGTGGTAAGAACATAGTAATATCAAGCACTGAATTATTTGCTAGTTCTTGTTGATGATGTTCATATGTGTCATGCTTTGTAGGCCGGTGAGCTTGTACGAGGTATCAAAGAAGCTGAAGTGGCGCTAAGGGTTACTCCGGGAAGTCCAGCTGCCGAGTCTACCCTGCGCAAGTGTCTCGAGGTAACGACTAGCAAAGTTCACAAGTTTGGCAAATGTACATATGTTTCCCGCTCGTTCCCTATGCAAGTGTCTACAAGTTTGGCCAACACTTACATTGTTCTATTATGCAGAAATTGGTCAAACGTTCCCGCTCGTTGGTGTCTAGGATTGAATGCCGGGATCCTACCACTGACTTGACGAGTCTCCAGCCGAGCCCTCCAACTTCTGGTGGCAGCGGATCCATGTACAACTCAGGTGACGGGACCTCCATCGACTCTGACACTCCATTGTCCATGTTTCGTGGAGCTTTCTCCTCCCAAACTGCCCATGATGGTCCGGAGCCAAGCCAATCACAAGGTATGCCTCGTAGGGGTTCTCGTGCACGCCGCGCACCAGATATTACAACCCCCGATACTGGCGCTCTCAAACCACGCCGTAAGAAGGGTGTCGTCAAGAAAAGGAAGGTGCAAAAGTGAGACCTGTTTGTGTTGATTGTGCAGACATGTTATGAAACTTGAACTATGTGTATGTGCGGACATATTTTGCTACCTACCTGTGATGAATGTGATGTGCTATATGTAATGTTGTGAATCTTGAACTATGTGAATGTGATTTGTCATCTATGAACTGTCATCTGTGAATTTGAATTGTCATCTGTGAATCTGTGAATTTGAATTGTTATATGTGAATTTGTGAATTTGAAGTGTGCACAGCTGTCGGCGCCATTTCAACTGACACCGAACAGTGCAACGTCGGCGCCGTTTCAAGTGGCGCCGAACTTCGGTGCCTATTTGCATCGTTGGCGCCACACCAGACACAGAAGGTGTGTCTGGGGAACAAATCTAGCCCCAGTATTCGGCGCCATTTCAATTGGCGCAGAATAGTGCAACGTCGGCGCTGTTTCAAGTGGTGCCGAACTTCGGCGCCTATTTGCGTCATCGGCGCCACACCAGACACAGAAGGTGTCTCTAGGGAACAAATCCAGCCCCAATATTCGGCGCCATTTCACCTGGTGCCGAACTGGGAAACTTTGGCGCCATTTCATGTGGCGCCGAACTTCGGCGCCTATATGCGTCGTCGGCGCCACACCAGACACGGAAGGTGTGTCTGGGGAACAAATCCAGCCCCAGTATTCGACGCCATTTCACCTGGCGCCAAACTGGGCAACTTCGGCGCCGTTTCAAGTGTCGCCGAACTTCGGCGCCTATATGCATCATCGGCGCCACACCAGACACAGAAGGTGTGTCTGGGGAACAAATCCAGCCCTAGTATTCGGCGCCTGCCGAACTGGGCAACTTCGGCGCTGTTTCAAGTGGCGCCGTACCAAATATTTATTTAATTTAGTAATTTTTCACTATAAGACATGGAGTTCTCTTACAAAATATTTAATTATTGGACAAATTGATAATTACAAAACATACATGGTTCCCAACCTTATTCTTACAGGAACATAAATCTATGGTTCGCCACCTAAATTGCGAAACTGCGTCTTCAGCCTTTCAATCTCCATATGATTGTTGTAAATTAGTACTCTAGCTTCCGGAGAGAACTCCTCGTCTTCGTACTAATAATGGCCGCATCGGTACCCCTACCAACGAAAGATCATGATATCAATAGTGAATATTGAGCCCTAACAATTGGCGGTGTTAATTGCGCGTACCTCTGGTTTGGCACATATTGAGAATCTTCTCCCTGTATTCTCAAACGACCAATCATATTCGACCCTAACAATTGGCCGTGTTGGACAATGGCTGCATATACCTGGAATACTTGGGTAACGATCAGGATCATATGGATTGACCGAGCTACCTGGAAAAGCACGGTTTCTGGACATGGTGCTAGTAATTGTTAGTTGAAAGCAAGAGTGCATGGACATTTATAGTTAAAGGGAAGCAATGAATTAGTGTTGTGATGAATTATTGCTTCTGCAACACTCACATGGATACGAATCATTGATTCATTGATCACTGAGTGAATCATTGGACCATTGAAATTAATATGCACTGAGTCACTGAGTCAGTGAATCATTGAATATTGAAATTATTGTGATTGAGTGTCGAGAGTCAGCGATTCACTAAACCATTCTAATAATTGAGCACTGAAACACTAAGCAATGAAAATTATTGATCACTGAGCATTGAGCACTGAAACACTAAGCAGATGTGATTTGGATAGCACACTGCTAGTAGTACTACACACTGTTGATGGTGACTACACACTGCTGCTAGTAGCACTGAAACACTGAGCTCATGTGATTTGGATAACACACTGCTGCTAGTAGTACTACACAGTATTGATGGTGACTACACACTGCTGCTAGTAGCACTGAAACACTGAGCACATGTGATTTGGATAGCACACTGCTGCTAGTAGTACTACACACTGTTCATGGTGACTACGTACTGCTGATAGTAGTACTACACATTAGTGATAATGCAGTGTATAGTTGATGGTGACTACACACTGTTTACAGTGGCACTCAACGAAAAGCAAACATACCCCATACAATACTTTAGAAATGTCTAGCTATATATATCACTCATACATAATGTTTTCCGTCTCACCTACAACAACACAACAATGGCAAACCTTCGACGATTTTGGTGCGACTGCAACTTTGAAGCTAGGCTATGCTATGACTGGAGGTTCTGAAATGCTGGGCGAAGGTATTGGGATTGTCCTGGGGCAGGCGACCAGGTATGTACTTAAAACCATCATATTTACAAATATACAGCCTATGTGTGTTATATTTAATAATTGTAGAACATTTTAATAGGGTAATGGCCAATATGGATTCTTCCAGTGGTGCAACGACCCGTTTTCTGTTGAAGCACAAGTCCTCATTATGGACCAACATGTCGAGATAGAAAATTTGAAGGCACGTATTCGGGCACTCGGTGGGGAGCCGTAATATTGTTTTAATTTAGCCCGTGTGTAATATTTCCTTATGTGTCGTACCGTTATGTTCAAAGAATTATGTTTCTCACTTTGTTTGACGAAACACTTGTAACTTATTTATGAATCCCGTGATCAATAAATTAGCGGGCTAATCTTTCTCTATATATATCCCTATATTACTTTTAACTCTCGGCCAGTGTGCCTGTCTTCATCATTCCTCCATAAATAGCACCCGGGTGTTTGTCTGTCTTCATATTCACTCCAATCAACCTCTCTCTATCTCTCTCAGCCAACTCCTCTCACTCTCTATCTCTCTCAGCCAACACCACTCATGGCCGGTGCAGGATCCTCTTCAAGGAAAGGGAAGGAGATAGCCTTTGAACTCGTAGGGCCTCGTAGTGGTACATTCCTCCCACCAGACATGCCACCGATGAATGAACTAGACGGCCATGTTTCGTGGATCATACATTGTGATTGCATGGTGGGATGATGCTACACAGCTGATGAAGCCAAGATGAAGAGCGGTGGGCTTGGCGGAAAATGGGGATTTGTGTGCGGGCATGCCCGGGGTCCTGCACCCTATTTCGTAAGAACTCTCTCCTTGCTCAATTTTTTTACTAGGGGTAGAACTCTCTTCTCGCTCAATGTTTAAGCTAAAAATCTATATTATTCAATAGGCGGGATCGCGATGCGACAAGGATTTCTGGTTTGAATACCAAAGACATTACGAAGTTTACTGGTATGGAGAAAAATATGTGCAGAAAAAAGAGGCCAAGGAGCTAGAGGAGAAAAGAAAGAGAGAGCACAGACAGCACAACCATAAAGCATTCGAGGAATGGTGTGCTAAAAAGATGGCGAACAAACAAAACAACTAGGATCAGTACAGAAATTGCTAGACACTCGTATTTGCTTTTAATTTTGTTTCCATTTCAAAATGGTGCTCTTGTATCTTCGATTTAGAGGGGTCAATGGTTTCCATTCCCCGAGCACCAGCAGTAGCAACAAATAAATTGTACCGTCTAGCAATGTATCATCATTTTGTGCTATGCAATGTACTTATCATCTCAGTAGAAAACAATTTGAGTTGCAAATATTTCATCTCAAGTACTCATTACAAACATAATGAAAACGGTGCCAAATTAGTTCCACAACTTACAACCAAGCCTAATACATGATGATATCAGAATATGCTCAATAGTTAGTTCCACAGCTTCCACTTTGTGTTTTCCTTATTCAACCAAGCCTTTCTATCTTCCCACTCTTTCCTTCTCTTCTCTTCCCTTTGTTCTTCTTTAATCCTTGCCTCTTCTTCTTTCTTCCTTTTAGCTTCTAACTGGTACTTCCTTGAGCGCTCCTTCCGTGCCGTTTCAATCTCTTGCAACTCCAAGTTTATTTCATCATCATGCTTCTTTTTGTTCTCATTGAAAACCTTCCAAGACTCATCTAAAGTGTCGGGCCGTAAAGAGGACACCACCGTGTCATATCTTGACAGTGCTCACACCAAACAAGTGGAGGAGCCTCGGGTGTGGTCTCGTGTAATTTTCCAATACTTAGGTGAAGATGGAGGAGGACGCATAATGCGTTTCCACCTCTCAGCTGGTTTTGGGCCCAAAAGAATGCTAATATCCCATGAAAGAAGATAGTCATCATAACACTCGGGGCCATCGATCCACTGGAAGAAATAGCATGTGCAATGTTCCTGTCAAATAAACTTTACCATATCAACAATCAACGATCAATCAAGTATGATAGATACCATGTCACAAGATAACAAAACTCACGCGTGTATCGGGGCAACGGTAGAATGCGCGGTCAGCAGTAGTGTGGTAGTTAGATTGTTGGATATGACAAGTTTTACCACAACAATAATTTGGTACCGGATATCTTGGTAGCACCGGAGCATCTTTCGATGACATATTGGGATACTTGCCTTTGGTACTTTCCGCAAACTTCATCTGACGTGTAATCTCCGTCCACATGTCCAGAGAATCTACAAACATTGGGATAATTAACATAGCAAACACTATCACTTATAATGTCCTAAGCTATATTATCATACAACCGGCTAATTTTCCATTGAAGTGCTTCCCAACTTAGCAAACACTATAACAAACACTAAGACGAGCTCATATCCAATGTATACACACACACTAGCAAACTCTATAGAAATGAATCCCTACAAATATATTTCCACATGTGCATATTTTGGTTTTGTCATATGTAAACTAAAATAGCAAACACTAAGACAAAGCTCCTATCAAATGCATACATACACTAGCTACAATTTATTTAAACAAATATTATTTACAAAGATATCTAAATAACATATCTATGATCTTCTAGGGTTTCAACAAAAAAGAGATGAATGAGATCAAATTAGACATTCTAATAGGTGGAATCAAAGGGGATTTGAGAGAGATTACCTCTAAGAAGACTTGCCATGGTCCCAATCCAAGAAATCTTAGAGCTTCAACAAGATTTGAAGAGAGGGGCGAAAAACAGGAGAGAGAGAGAGAGAGCTTGTGGCGGCTGGGAGGAGGAAATGGGAGGGCTGAGAAAGGGAAACTGGTCGATTCACTATAACCCTAGGGTAATGGCGCCGACATAGCGGCCACGTCAGCCAGCCGTCCACCCCAGCGGCAAGTTCGGCGCCATCACCGACATGTGTTAGGTCGGCGCCGTTTGATGTGGCGCCGACGTGAGCGATTAGATTCCAAATTAGTTTCGCCCGGGATTGACGTGGTTGAAGTTGTTCAAATTGGTCAGATTTGTCAAAAAATACATGGAATGGAGCTACGGACAAAACGTGGCCTGATTTGGTTGGAGATATATCGGGGTCAGTTTTTTTCTAGCAAATCACAACGTAGTGCTGGTCACCACGTCATCCCGTAAACCTATTCTGTAAACAAATTGTCCATACGTGATCGGTCACGCTCGCGTGAGGCGAGGTATGGCATGCATGGCGATGTGGGATTGGTGCGTGCCTGGGGAGCGAGCGCGACGCGGTGTGGGCGGTTCACGAGGCAAGTGCGAGCAGGGCGGGTGTTTTTTTATAATCCTATTATATCATTAAACTAAAAGTTTACAGAGATTACACGTATGGTCACAATAAAGAAAAACACGCTTGTCAAACTTTGCACAAAAAATCTTGCAAGAAGTAAAACAATTTCATCTTTGGAGGAACTTGTGCCTCGCTGAACCGTCATCCACCGCTGTCCTCCGCCGCCACCATGGCAACACCGGAAAGAGAGACGAACTGCCGCCATATCAAGATCTAGGAGAGCACCTTCGCATACAAGAATGCTTTTTGAGCTGATAAACCGGACCGTCGCAAGCGACGAGACCGAGACTTTGTGGCACGTCGACCGGGGATCTTCCCCGTGATCACCAGATCCTGACGACATCACCTTCATCCGATGTAGTCGAAGAAGAGGAACACCGCCACTAACCGTCATCCACGCGCCCAACTGCAGGACAACACACATAACTGTAGCAGCCGACAAGACCGCCACCCGCGAGAGTGTCGATCGCCGACCACCAGACATGAGTCTCGCCGGATCCAGAGATCGACGAGATGACCGAGCCATCTGCCCCTCGACGCCACCGGTTGAAACGACGCCGAGATAGAGGAAGAGCAAAGGCAAATTATTCTGACGCGATGTTGTCTCCTCCATTAAAACAACACCTCTGGAAACACTAGGCCAACTAACTACACGCGGAGCCAAAGCACAGAGGTGCCCACCCCCTCCCGTCGCCGAAACAGCGAAAGGAGGAGGCAGGGACCGGCGGCTGGCCGGTGGAGTTGGGACAGAGGCGATCGCCTGATCCGTTTTTCAACCCTAAATTCGTAGGGCGGGTGTTGCACACGAGCGCGTCCTGTGCACGAGGGGTGAGTCGTGTCAAGATGGGTCGGTCGCTGGTATGGTGTGCGTTGTGTGGGGTTATATGGAAAAAGTATATTTTCAACCCTAAATTCGTAGAGCCTCGACAGTTTCAACCCTGAACTCAAAATCACGGTTCATACCCTAAACTATTCTATCCTACTCTAAATTAAACCCTATATCTGTTTGGTACACCGAGAAAGTAAAGATCCCAACCCGGATTGCAGGTTACTCACTAGGATTGCAGGTTACTCTCACTGTCAGTGGGGTTCACATCATGTATTCGTCTTCCTCATTCACACCAACACTATTTTTGGATTTATTTTTAAAATTTCCAGAAACATACTGGCGTCAGTTGGAGCTCGTCGCATAAGATACCCAGGTGAGGGCCGGGTGGTCGGTGGAGCGCGCCGGGAAGACCGTGCGGCTGCGTGAATGGGCCCATCTCGATGTCCTGTCGTGCCTCTCGCCGGCCGCCATCGCAACAGGATTTTGGCCGCCGCCGTCCCACGTCCACAGGCTGGAGTTTCTCGATGGGGGAGCTACTCCGCGTCAACTGCGCCATCAGTACCATGAGGACGGTGTCTTCCGCGTGGCCGAGGAACTGTTCCTCTGCGGGGTGCCACAGCAGGGCGCCACCGCGAGGATTTCTTCAGGCCGGGGCGCTGCCACGCATGGAATACGCCGGACTGCCAATCCACACATGGTCGCTGTTTGAATTAAAATCAATAATGAAATCCCCACCTAAGAGATTAAGAGACCATGCGCGCAGCCTCAGGCACTCCCAGCCTATAAGAGCGAAATTATTGCTGTCACGTGGATTCAGTAGCAAAATATTGCCTAATTTGAGAGATTCGGAATTATTGCTTAATTTGGGAGATTCTTGAGCCAATTTTAATCAATTTAGAGTTCCAATGCCAGGGAGGTGCTTGAGCAGGTATGAGTGAGAACAATATGAGAGTAAAGGACCACTCAATTGAAATAGACAATTATGTAGGGTTTTATTGTAAATATTTGCCTATATGTCGTTGGTCAACTGGTCAAACAGGTCTAGGGTCCAAATTAGACCGGGATAGAATAATTTAGAGTACAAACGACCGGGATTTTGAGTTTAAGGTTTAAACCGTCGAACCTCTATGAGTTCAGGGTGAAAATGGACTTTTTCCAGGTTATATCCGGTTGGGGTTAGGTGGTGGGTCTAGGTGGCTGGCGGCAGGGAGGGAGTGGTAGACTAGGGTTTGGTTTTGGGGGAATTAGGGTTTACTCAGGATAGAGGGGTGGTAGGTGGCTGCGGGCTGGGCTTTTGGGGTTGTCCTGCGGCTGCCTCCCCAGACAAAACATGTTTTATTTTTAGGTTTAGGTTTTTAAACTTTGTAAATAGTTTTGGCAATACGAGAGCAGACAAAGTGTAGAGATGACGTAGGTTTAGCCAAAATATTTTAAGAGACCAAATATGCATGATGATATCATGATGATGCACAAGTACAAACAACATCTATTTTCTAGCAGTGGTTTTACCAAGGGTGCTACAGTTTGTTAGTAAACTTGGATCCTAAAGCTAATGACAAAACAAATTGAAAAATGGCTAACTGAAATGCTTCTGCATCTAGCTCGCTAAACCTGACGAAACAAACCTACTCTAACACTGCACTCTGAATTATTCTAACAATCTCCTCCTAAGGCAGATGTAGTGCAACTACTGAATCTCGACAACCTTGATCTTATCACGGAGCAGCTGAAACCTGACACGTCCAAGCGCTTTGGTAAAGATGTGGATGAGTTGATCCTCAGTGTCGATGAAATCGATAGTCATAGTTCCATCTTTGATCCATCCTCTTATGAAATGAAAACACACCTCGATGTGTTTGGTCCTGTCATGGAACACTAGATTCTTGCACGACTGAATCGCGGATTTGATGTCCACAAGTAGCTTGGCGATGAGTGGATCACATCCCAGCAGATCACCGAGCAAGCGTTCGAGCCAGACACCCTAGCAACCGCGGTGCCCGCGGCGATGTACTATGATTCACACGATGATAGGGACACAACCTTCTTTTTCTGTCATTGCCAGGAGACTAGACAATCAACAAAGAAAAATAGTGTCCCTGGCGTGATCTTCATGTTGTTAGGATCGCCAGCCATGTCTACATCGCTTTAGCCTACCAGCTGCGCGCCGGCAGTGGCACATACGTAGTGACAACCAATATCAATCGTCCCCACGATGTAGCGTAGCAAGTGCTTCACTTCGCTCATATGCTTAGTTGTAGGTGACTCCATGTACCTGCTAACCAGACTAACACTGAAACTGATGTCAGGTCGAGTGTCGACTAGGTAACGGAGGCTGCCCACGATGCTTCTATAGAGCGTGATGTCCACCAGCGAATTGGCGCTATCCTTGGTTAGCTTCAAGCATGGCTCCATGGGAGCATGTGTGTGATTGTAGTCCGCCATCGCTTTCTGAAGGATATTTGCTGTGAATGCTGCCTACTTCAGAGTGATCAGGCCAGGCGACTGACACACCTCAATCCCTAGGTACAGAGTAAGCAGGCCAAGGTCTTTCATCTTGAACATGCGGTACATCTCTAGATTGAACTCCTCAATTGCTTCTGTGCGTGGTCCTATTATGATGAGATCATCGACGTAGACGCTGAGGAGCCGGGCACCATCTTCGCCTCAGATGTACACTACGTTCTCCGATGCGCTGTGCATGAACCCAAGTGCTAAAAGCACCATGTCTAGCTTGTTGTTCCATGCCCATGGTACCTGATGAAGCCCATAGAGTGCCTTATGCAGGCGTAGTACCTTGACGGAGTTGCCGCCGTCAATGAATCCTGGTGTCTGCGACATGTACACTTCCTCGGCCAGCTCGCCGTTGAGGAACGCCTAAAGGGTATTCGCAACAGAAAACAAAAAGTTTCTATGTTAGAACAACCCAAACGCCCAGATCTATTTACGAGTTCATGCATTAAACAGGATGGAGAGATTCGGTTACATGCCCTTGTAGACCAAACGCGGTTAACGTCCCGCGGGGAACGTGGCTGAAGTATTCGAACTCGTAGCCGACCTCAAGGTCACGAAGCTCCTCACTTGCTCGTCACCTCCTGGTCCTTGCAAAATAGCCCTGGCACCACTAATGGCATCTCTATCCGAGGTATCGTACATGTACGGTGTCCGATAACAACTCCCGTTCTCCTTGATCCAGCCGGGATGCGAAAGTAGACCCTTTGGAACCGGGATCCAGTAGCGCGATGACGTGCCGGTGATGTCAACTCCTGTGTGTAGTCCTTTATTGGGACCATGCCAGCATAGAGGTCAATGAGAGAGAGATAGAAATACCATAAGCAAATAGTTCTTAGGAAATCCCTTTTATTTTTGTGTGCCTTTTTCCCACCACCATAGGACTTATTATATAGGGGAAAAGTTAGGACTCCCTTACCTCAAGTCCCCATGTGGGACTAAAGAAAAGAAGGAGGAGCTACAGCCGGCGGCGGCTTGGGCCCTGCCCACGTGCACCAGCCTTCCTGCGGCCTTGTGGTCTGCGAGGCACAGGAGGTGGCCAGGTGGGTATGTCGACCGCGGCCCGCTAGCTTGCCCGTCTGCTGCACGTGTCTCACCAGTGCGCTGCCACCTGTGATGGGCTGGCCCGTCAGCCGCAGCGGTGACCAGCGGCCACTACAAGAAATGTTTCCTTCTGTAACGACTTGGCCCGTCGGTCGTCGTATAAGGTGCGTCTGACATGGATATTCCCTACATGTACCTCACATTGGTATATCCGGTCCAGCCTAGTGAAGGCCCATGCAAAGACTTGCTTTTCAAGGAGACTTCGGATGGCCCAAGCCCGGTAGAAGTTCGACTCCTTGGAGAACACGACCTAGCTGTAGATAGAATTTTGAAGGGTGAAACCCTAACTTGTAACCGACTCGACCTACCCCGAGACCTGGCCTCCCCATATAAGGCTAGGAGGGCACGACGAGGAGGATCTCGACAACTCATACACACACCTCATGCCAGATTGCATCTGCACACCCCCTATAACCTTCGGTTCTGCCATCAATCAAGAACAAACAAGCAGGAGTAGGGTTTTCCCTTCGGGGGCCTGAACCTAGGTAAACCTCGTGTCCCCTTGCTGCGTGTCTGTTAACCGTCTCATGATCTCTAGCATCCCCATCTTCTCCAAACCCAAGTCCATAACAATGGGCATTGACGAGTCAAACCCTCGTCAATTGGCACCGTCTGTGGGAACCGGGGACACAGATCGTGCGATCGGTCCCATCCGCTGCAATCTTTGATTCCTCGGCAATGGATAATCACCTCCTCTTCGGTTCCATCGACTTCATTGACCACTCTCCGTCCACTCGCAAGGATTTCGATTTCGTAGGATCCGTAGTCGAGATGCTGTTCAGGAGCTTCTGCTTCCGGGTGGGCAAGACCAGCACCCTACGCCTCCCAGAGCGGGTGCCACCTCCATCGATCAGGCCCGCCTCGTGGGTGCCACCAATTGGTGCCTTGTGCACAACGTCGCTAACAAGCTATTCGGATGACAACGACAACTGCAACTCCGACCTCTACGACCCTCCTACGGAGAAAGGAACCTACGGTTCCGGATCCAAAAGCTGTGGGAGTAACAATCTCCTCCCGTGCTACATGTGCACAGGCATCCACAATGGCAACGTCGACGACGACGCCGATCCACCACCAAATCCCCCTCCCAACCCGTAGGATGGGAATGGAGGAAACAGACCACCCCCACCCAATCCCAGCGGGAACAGGGAACCCGAAAACACTAAGGGTATAAACCGTGTTTGCAACGAGATCAAGCTTAACAACGAGGAGTAGGAGATGGTGCGTGAAGCTATGCGAGGCACCCACCCTCTACCAATCAACACCCCTCGCGATATGATAATGGGCTACCACTGGCTTCTCATTGAGGAGCACAATCGACAAATCAAGCAGCAAAACGAGCTCGATCAGCGCAGGCGAGCGGCTGACAAGTCGAGCGCATGTCAAGCTGCACTCTCTTCCATCGGTGGATCTTCCTCGAAGGGCTATGACGGCCGCAAGTATCACTCCCGCATGGAGCGCATGGATCCCGCCGCACGGCGTGAGGTCACCAATGCACTCATCATGTCCTTCATGATGATGGACTCGCAGAGCAACAGCATGCCCAAAATGCTGTAGGCTGTGGTCCTGGTGGCCACCACCTACCCGGCATCCAACCTACCACCGGCGGGATACCCACGACACGCAATCCATAGATCTGCGATGAAAGGCCTCGGACTTGTCGGAGCTACGCTACACGGCGAATGTAACATCCCAGCATTAGAGCTTAGAAATAAGCTGAACCCAGATGGGTGTATTGCATTCATGCATAGAAAATCCGAATAATTTTCGCGCTTTTAAATAAAAACTTGTCAAAGTGATTGAAGCTTATCTTAACTTGATGGAATTGAAGTAGATCATCAAGTTGACTGCGATAAGTTTCAATATGACCTTTGTTAAAACCTTATTTTGGGTAAGGGATATTTGACCAAAGGATAGATCAAATGTAATAAAAGTTAAAACCCTAATACATGACTTAATGGATTATATTTGATCCTTAGGTGATCATATCATAGTATTCATTATAATCACTCATGAGTACCAAGTAAAGGATATAACACAAATAATAAAAATGTAACAACTATATCTTAATCTCATCTACTTATACCATGAGTATCATGGTAATACCTAACCTTACTTCTTTAGTGAGATTGAGTAGGAAAGAAACCAAATCCAGATCATTCACCATATATTTTTTAGTCCATACCAATCTTTACCATTCCTATTGGAATCATATTCCAATATCTGTTGTTCATCAATGTTGAGTAATCAACTATTGATTCACCAATTCTTAATCTATCAACTCTTGACCATATCATAGCATCCACTTAAGGCCTATAAAGAAAGAAGTAAGAAGAGGTAAATAGTAATGCTAGATTTTAATATCATTTATAGGATGGGAGAGTTGGAAGAGAATAAGATCAATATGATAATTAAAGGAGTTAACTCAATCCTAAAATGATAGAAGAGTTGTTTAGAATATATAATTATATGGTAACAAATAGGATTATAAGGATGAGCATTGAAGATGGATACCAAGGAGTAATCCTATGGGATTAAGCAAGCCTAGTCCAGGAATAACATCCCTTAATACAATAAACATACTAAGAAGATAATTTTAATACAACTGTAATGTTGTATTGATGAGACTTTGACTAGCCAACTGGAAACCTAAACCCTAAAGGATCAAAGAATTATAATGATCATGCTTTAGTCACCAAGTTTGTATGCTTATATCATGTATAAGTGACACTGGTGATAGAACATGATTGAAACCTAGTATAGATATGTTATTCTAGGTAAACCATGACAAGTCACCATTATATGATGTGAATTTTGAATATAAGATATTGGAAATAAGTTGATATAAGATAATATGACTAAGATGAAGTTAGAGTAGCATGAAGTTATTGAAGTAATAATATTCCTCTTAAAGAATAGTAAGCACTTGAGGTGAAGTAGTTTGCTATATACCTCCATTGGAGTAAGATTAGTGATGAATGATTAAGGAAGTGTATGAATGGAGTAGAAGTAACTACTTGTTGGATTGGAGATTATCAGCAGTAGAATAGTTGCTATAACCAAGTATGAATATGAGAAGGTTATGAAAAGCTTTAGTGTCAAGCTCATTGGATTTATAAATGGATTTAGAAGAATAAATGGTGGATAAGAATATTCTTGTGAAGTAAAGCTCATCATGTTAACACATGATGATGGATATAAAGAAGTAGTATATCTAGGAAAGGAATTCCTTAATTAGAAGCCCAAGAATTGTGATTTATGGAAGATAGGAATTCTTGGTAAACACTAAATCCTAAATCTTTAACCAAACAGAAGATTCATTTTATATGATTGTTTTATCATCTTAATTTCATAATGCTTCATAGGAATATTTTCCTATAGCAAATCACTTAAGCACATCTTTGTCATATTCAATTATCATCACCATATGTGCTTAGAAGTTATCTTTATCAATGCTTTCCCTTAGGACATTCTAGAGAATAACCTTTCTATTTTAAGGGTGATAACATTAAAGATCACAAACATAAAGACAATATGTTTAGTCATCAATCTTTATTCCCATCAACAAAAGTATATAAGTATATTAAGTACCCTAAAACCTAGGGTAAGCATTTTTAATTCAAACCTCTACATCATATTTACCACATAAATGGAAATTACTATAAACCATTATGCCCAATATTATATCCATATATTAATCACACTTAAGCAAGTAGTGAATAACTAGTTCTAGAAAGGAACTATGCATATTCTAAATAAGAAGAGTGGTTAGGATTCACCTGTTATTAGAATTTGAATAATAGAATTCACCATATAAGAATTTCCTTATTATTATGATTTAATGAGAATAAAATCTCATTAGTTAATAGTAATGCATCCTATAATAAGTTTGTGGATATTAGCTCAATTAAAATTCATAACAAAGGCCCTCACAAATAATAATAGGAAAATAATATAGATAAAGAAAATGAAGAAAATATAATAATACATAATAAAAGTTCACAAATTGATCCATAATAACTTTATTGTTGCTGCAAGTATTCAAAAAATAAATTCCATAAAGAAAAGTTCAAATCAAATATTAAAATACAAATCTAGAAACAAAAACCCTAGGATCCTACTTCTTATTTATTCCATTCAATAAATGATTTTTGATATAATTGTGAGCATTGAAAATTATCAACATTATTAGAGTAATCAATCAGTATAGTTATCTTTGGAATATTTAAAATATTATACAAAAATTATGGTATCTAAAACCTTGAAGAAATTTGAATTGAAAAAAAAGAAATGAAATAATAAAAAGTTCTGCTTAATAAAAAAAGGAGCCAGAGCAGCAATGGCCCACAGCCCATTTCCTTCACCCTATCCATCGCTCACCCGCACCACACTACAGCCCACCTGGCCCAAGCTAGCCCACGACCGGCCCAGTATCCCTTCATTCCTTTTCTTCCTTTCTTCTTCGTTTAGACAGAAGGCCGTCGGGGAGCAGCAGCTGCGTGGCGCCGCCGGAGCCGTCTGCCGTCACCGTGATGACCGCCATTCCCTAAGATGCGAGCCACCGCTCTTTGAGCCTATAAGGACCCCGTAACCGCAGAGAACGAACTCCAATTCCTTTCTCCCTCGTTTTCCCTTATCCACTATAAACCGAGCTCGCCGGTGATCATCTACCTCGCCCTTCCCCAACCACCCTAGGACCAACAGAGGACACCAACATGCTCACCGTGCTCTTCTTGTTCATGTCGTGGGAATGGTCACGGCAGATGCTTCAATCGGCAGCGAGTAGTAGAACAAGGGGCAAGGGCGGCCAGCCATCTGCAGTACGAGATGAGGGCGGAGACACAAGGTTTTACCCAGGTTCGGCCCCCCGGAGGATAAAGACCTACTCCTGCTAGATTGTATTATGACGGTGGTACAATGGGTGAGCTCGGCGGCTAGGCGGCGAGTCGCTTGGGTGTATGATGGAACGTACGTCTACACGCTCTGCAGGGAGGTTTATATAGACTTACCTCCCCTAGGGTTTACATATCTCAACCGAGTCAGTTAAAGCTTCGGTACTTGTTTAACCTAATCTGGCTGGGCCTATCTACTCGCCTGGGCCTTCAGCTTCCAGTCGCTTGGATCCATGCCGGGCCTTGATCCAGTCGCCGTCTTGCAGGCCCACTCGCCAGTTCCTGGGCCAGTCGGAAACGTCCTGCTGGGTATACCCCGGTAGGCATATCCCCATCAGTAGTCCCCGAGGCCGTCGTTGATTGGGCGCAGGTGGCTACTGGCAGTCGGAGTATACGGCTTCAGAGCAGACATCCAGTCGAATCGTTGGCGGGCTCCTGAATAAAGGAGAAAACTAGTCATTCTAATCGCGGCTTTTGGCGAGTCAAGTCAGCGAAATACTCAGTCACTGTCGTAGTGATCGGGTTGGCGAGCCGAGTGGCTGAAGTTGGACCGTTAAACGTGGTCAAACTAGCCATTGGGGTAATCCAACGGTAACTTTTGGCGTAATAACCACGTAGTAACGGCTCCCTGATTTGGCGGGTAACAACCGCTATATAAGGGGAATGGTAGGCGATCGAAGAACCACTTTCTCATCATTTCCTCCGATTGCGTGTACTTTCGCCTCCCTCCGCATCGCGATCCAGCCGACCCAAAATCCTCCGACCTCCACGAATCCTCCCGCCAATGGCCCTCTCCACCGAGCCTTGGGGTAGATCTAAGTGCACGAGAGCGCAACTGGCGTCCTTCGAGGAGGCCGGGATCCTGCGCGCCGGCAGGTGGCGCATCCCCGCGGCCGGAGAAGTGATTCTGGACCCGCGCGAGGGAGAGTTCATCTGCTTCACCAGCCACCTAGAACGGGGGCTGGGATTCCCTACATCCCTTTTCTTCCGGCGTTTCTGCGCCTTCTACGGGATCCAACCGTCGGACCTGGGCCCGCACAGCATCGAGCAGCTCGCCATCTTCGTGGCGTTCTGCGAGTGCTACCTGGGATGCCGGCCCTACTTCCCTCTGTGGCAAGATCTGTTCCACAGACGGATCAGTCGCGAGGAAGCGGGCGGCCCAATGCTCGCCGCGGGCGGCCTGACATTCTAGCTGAAGTCGAAGGCCTCGTTCTTCGACTTGATGCTGCCCGCCAAGGCAGCGAGCGAGTGGAAGAAGTCTTGGTTCTACGTTACTGAGGCGACTCCGGAGGGCGAGGCAGCGATCCCACGATACTCCGCCGACCGGCCCGAACCGCGCCGACTTCAAGTCGGCAAACTTCCCACCGACCAGCGGATGGTCGTGGATGAAATGCTTCAAACCATCCGCGGTCTGAAGAAGAAGGGCCTCCAGACAATTAATTTATACAACTGCTGGCTCGGGCGGCGGCTCGTTCCTCTGGCTCAGCGCGACCACTACATGTACCAGTACACGGGCCGGGAGGACCCGACGAAGGCTTGCCTCGCCGAGTGGAGGCTCGAGGATTACATTCCAGCGCTGAAGAAGATCACCCAGGCGGTGTACCTAGACGCAAAGGCCGGGGTCGCCCCCTACACCGCGAAGCATCCAGCCCCAACGGTAAGTCACGTTGCATCATTCGCGGTCGCAGTTTATGCAGTCGCGGTCATTCTAATTTCATCTTGTGCTCATTGCAGCTATTCCAAGTGGTGGAAGGATGGCTCCCGCCTTCAGACGACGAGAACTCGAGATCGTCCGTCCGGGACATGGGCGAGTAACCTCCTGCCAAGGGCGACACCGAGAGCGACGAGAGCGACAGCGACGACGAGTCCGAGGAGGAGGTCGCCCCGCTGGTTCGCAAGACCCGCGGGCAACGTCAGCGCGAGCTTGAGGCGAGCAAAAGCCTCGAGCATCATGATGACGATGATGACGAACTTCCAGAGACCACCTCGCGTCGCCAGGCCACTCCGTCGAAGAAGAAGGAGAAGGAGGTGAAGGCCCCTCCAAAGAAGAAAACGAAGCCGGTGAGACCGGCATCCCCGCCGCATTCGGCGAGCAGCTCCGACACCACCAGCCTGGCCAAGGGCGAAGCGCCGCCGACGGCAACCGCGCTGGACACCACCACTGTCCTGAGCGAGGTGCCGCTGGCCTCGATGCCTCCGCCATTCGCCCCAGTCTCCGGGCTGGGGGCCGCTCCAGTCGCGGTGGCTTCACCTCGCAGGGAAGCTCCCGCTGAAGATGTCTCGGAGGCTCCCGTCGCGGCCTCGACGATGAAGAAGCCATCCGTGTCTTGGGCCCACGATGTCTTGGAGATGGCCTCAGTCACCGAGTAGGCCCTGAACTGGAGAATCCGGCCGGCATCCGCACGGGGCTACGCTTCATTCCAGTCGCCAAGTGAGTTTTGCTCACCTACTTTCGTCTTTCATTTTATTTGGATTATTTTGCTCACGCGATTAATTCGTAGGACCGGAGCTAAGAAGATAGGCCATCCGACCGTGGCCAAGGTGCCACCTGTCGTCAGCGAGGAACATCCCTCCCAGAAGAGGAAGGCGGACGAGGTCGTCGTTCCCGCGGATGGCGCCAAGAAGGTCAGAGGCGACGAAGTCGTCACGGTGTCTGACGACACGGTGATCGCGCCGAGTGAACCCGTAGCGGAGATGGCCGTGCCAACCAAAGAGGGTGCTCCTTCGCCTGGGGCGGCCGAGCCGGCCTCCTTGGGTGCCGGTGCCTCCATCGCGACGTTCCCGCGCTTCATGGCCAAAGCGGCTACATCGAGTGGTACCTCGCCCTCGAGCCGCGCGCCTGGGGTCGCTGATACGGAGGTCGAGCGGTGTCGCGGGCACACGCCAGCCTTTCTCGCGTCCGTGGAGGCGATACAACTTCATGGCATGCTTGGCGCAGCCATCCAGGTATGTCCAGTCCCCGAGGATCAGGTCGTTGTATTGCAACTGTCTGATTCTGTTAGCGTCCTGTTATATTTTTCGCGTCCAGTCCCCGAGTGCACACTCGCTGAATTTCAGCGGGTGGGCACTTAGGTTTTTTGATTGCCAGTCCCCGAGTGCGCACTCGCTGAATTTCAGCGGGTGGGCACTTTAGGGTTTTTTGATTGCCAGTCCCCGAGTGCGCACTCGCTGAATTTCAGCGGGTGGGCACTTTAGGGTTTTTTGATTGCCAGTCCCCGAGTGCGCACTCGCTGAATTTCAGCGGGTGGGCACTTTAGGGTTTCGCTATTGTTAATTCTTCTGTGTTTGTGTGCAGGGCTTGCAGCATGAGTCGGCCGACCGGCTTGCCGCGAAGCGTCACGCGGAGAAGGAGCCGGCCACCGTTCAAGAGGTGAACAAGGAGCTCCAGGCGATCGCTGCGAAGGCAGAAGAGGCCCGCCAGGGACTTGTCCCAGCGAGTGAGTTAGCAGCAGCTCAATCGGCGTTGGGCTCGGCTGAGAAGCGGATCGCCGACCTCGAACGCGAACTGAGGGAAGCGAAGGAGGAAGCGAGTTCGACGGATGGGCGAGCCAAGGCCGCTGTTACAGACGCCACAGAGGAATGTAAAGTTTCTGACGCCCTTGTTGCTGGGCTTCAGGACGACTATACTTCTCTTTAGAGCTTCATCACGGATCTCTCCCGCCCCTTGATTGGTAAGTGTGCTTGCTCCTGCCTATTGCATATGCGTTTTGTATTGTTTGATGTACTCACTGTCATCTTCTGTCCGCAGGTCGGATCCTTGATAGCACGGAAGAGGCGAGCTCATTCGACGCGCGATAGTGTGTAGCCACACTGGTCGATTTGGCAACGCTGTCGGCGACGTGTATACAGGCATACCTTCAGGAGATGTCGCCCACGGAAGTAATTCCCAGCGGCCTCGTCGAGGTGTGGCGGTACCTGGAGAAGGCGCCGTCGGTCGTCGAGTTCATGACGCGATCGGCGTTCCGGCGCGGAGCGGCGACGGCGCTTAGCCTTGGGCTTGCTCACTTCCCGGAGGACTTCGACCTGGACGACGTGACGAGTGGCTACCCGTCGTCGACTGGCGCGGTGGAGATCTCCGAGGTGCTTAAGTTGACGGACCGCGCCGCGGTGTACTCCGAGCGCGTCTAGGCGATGGGCGACCTTCTTCCTTACCAGGAGACGGTCGTCGCACCCAACGACCCCGAGCCGCAACACCGGGACTTCAAGGTCGAGCAGCCCTTTCGTGCGGCGATGGTGGGTGAACTGACGACGTATCCGTCGAACCCGTACACTCCATTCATCCGCAATCGCAAGGGTGTTGGAGAGTCGTCGTCAAAGCATGCGGAGTAAACTAGTTTGCCCTGGGGCGTTAGTAGCAATTCTGCCGTTGGGCATACTATGTATTTTGAGACGATTGCAACATGCTATGAATGATATGTCGTGTTGTTTTGTGAATTGTCGTGTGTTTTTTGATTTCGGGTTGAACGAGTCCCCGAGCGCGTTTGCCCTTTTTTATGGGGTTTACCTCGTGTGTTATGTGTTTGTATTTTTTGAATATTTTGTCATTGTGGTCGACTCGCCTGAACTCAGAAAGCCAGTCGCGAGGCGACTCCCATGAGTTCTCTATACTTCACCGTTTTCCCTTGCGCGAACGAGGTTGGGTGGCCGAGTCCCCGAGCGTGGTACTTGGTTGTTCTAGGCGTGACTCGAGGGTGGGTGAGGACTTGGCGCGTTAGTTTGAGCGCATCCCTCCTGCCTGGCCCGTTGGATCAGTCGCATGGCGAGTCCAGGGCATGCTCTCATACTTGGCGTTTTCCCTAGCCGCTCGCGCTGAACTGGTCGTCAGTCCCCGAGCGTGGTACTTGGCCGTTCGAGTCGCTATGTCGAGGATGCGGAGGATCATGGTCGCTGTGAGAAGCGAATGCAGTCGTCTTGGCTCGTCGAGCCAGTCGAGCAAGGCGACTCCAATGGGGCTCCGGGTAGGCGTTTTTCATGGACGTTACAAGACCTGGGGTACCCCAGTGCCCTTGTGACGCATTACTTGGCCGTGCCGGTCACTGTACCAGAGGTTGACTTCTGCAGTTAGCTTGACACTGTTATTACGAGTGCGAGTGGCACAAGACATGGAGAGTAGACGCAATTTGCGGTATCCAATATTTTTATTTCATAGCGACTGTAGGATACATATATGGGGTTCTAGGAGTAAAACTTCCGTAGGAGGTTTACATTCCATGGTCGCTTGATGTCGAGTTTGCCGTCCCCGCGGACGTCGATGAGGTAGTAGGCATCATTGCCGAGTACTCGCCCTATGGCGAATGGTCCCTCCCATGGGGGGGGATAGCTTGTGCATGCCCTTCTTATCCTGGATGAGGCGCAGCACCAGGTCGCCTTCTTGGAAGGTGTGAGTTTTCACCCGCCGGCTGTGGTAGCGGCGGAGTCCTTGTTGGTATATGGCGGTGCACGAGCGAGCTAGGTCGCGTGCCTCGTCGAGTTGGTCGACTCCATCCTGTCGTGCGAGTTCGTTCGCAGCCTCCGTGTAGTGGACGACCCTTAGCGAGTCGTGCTCGAGGTCGGTGGGCATGACTGCCTCGGCACCGTACACCATGAAGAAGGGGGTGAATCCTGTCGACCTGTTGACTGAGGTGCGGATGCTCCAGATGACGGAGGGTAGCTCCTCGACCCAGCACCCGGCGGTGCGCTCGAGTGGTACTTGGAGCCGCGGCTTCAGGCCGTGGAGGATGCTCTGGTTGGCCCTTTCCGCTTGGCCGTTGGACTCCGGGTGGGCGACTGACGCCAAGTCCAGCCGGATGTGGTGTTCCTCGCAGAACTCGGCCATGTCTCCTTTGGCGAAGTTGGTGCCGTTGTCCGTGATAATGCTGTTTGGGAACCCGTAGCGACATATGAGCTCGCGTAAGAACTTGGTGGCGGTCTTCCCGTCGCATTTCCAGACTGGCTTGGCCTCCACCCACTTTGTGAATTTGTCGACCGCGACCAGAAGGTGGGTGTAGCCGGAGGGGGCCTTTTTGAAGGGGCCTACCATATCCATACCCCACACGGCGAATGGCCAGGTGATGGGGATTGTCTTGAGCGCTGAACTCGGCACGTGTGTCTGGTTGGCGTACTTCTGGCAACCAGCGCACCGCTGGACGATGTCGACAGCGTCGGCGTGTGCGGTGGGCCAGTAGAAGCCGTGTCGCATAGCCTTGGCGACCAGAGAGCGGGCGCCAGCGTGGTGGCTGCAGTCGCCAGAGTGGATGTCGTGGAGGATCTTGCGTCCTTCGGCGGGTTGGACGCAGCGTTGGAACACGCCGGTCACGCTGCGTTTGTGGAGCTCGCCGTCGACGATGGTGAACGATTTGCGTCGGCGTGCAATCATCCGGGCGTCCGTCTCGTCTGCCCGGCAAGGTGCCAGCCTCCAGGTAGGCGATGTAGGGCCTGGTCCAGTCGTCTGGCTCGGTGATGAGTGCGACCAGGGCCGCCTCTGGCTGCAGCGGGACTCCGATGTCAATCTCCCTTGGGGGTGAGACTGACGGTTTGGTGATCGTGTCGAGGAAGACGCCGACAGGTGGCGCGAGTCGAGCCGACCCGATGCGAGAGAGTGCGTCGGCCTCCTTGTTCTTCCGCCCGTCGATCCACTCGACGGAGTAGCCCGCGAAGTGTCCCCCCAGCTTGTCTACTGCTTGGTGGTATGCCGCCATTGTGGGGGAGACGGCGTCGCAGGTGCCGGCGACTTGCCCCGCGACGAGGTCGTAGTCTCCGTAGCAGCGTAGGCGGTGGACATTCATCTCCTTGGCGGCTCGCATGCCGTGGAGTAGTGCCTCGTACTCGGCCATGTTGTTGGTGCAGGGGTGAAGTCGAGGCAGAGGACGTAGCGGAGTTTGTCGCCCTTTGGTGAAGTCAGTACGATCCGTGCGCCTGCGCCATCCGTGTTTTTGGAGCCGTCGAAGTGCAGGCTCTAGTAGTGGAGGTATGGCAGCTTTTCTGGCTGCTGGGCCTCTTCCCAGTCAGCGATGAAGTCCGCCAGAGCCTGCGACTTGATCGCTTTTCGTGGCTCGTACTTGATGTTGTGGACACCGATTTCGACGGCCCACTTAGCGACTCGCCCAGTCGCCTCACGGTTGCGGATGATGTCCTGCAATGGTGCTGAGGAGACGACCGTGATCGGGTGCTCCTGGAAGTAGTGTGGCGCGGTTCCTAAAGACCACGTATACCAGTTTCTGGTACTGCGGGTATCGCTGGCGCGACTCGGTGAGGACCTTGCTGATGTAGTACACTGGCCGCTGTACCGGGCGCTCCTTTCCTTCCTCCGGTCGCTCGACGACCATGACGGCGCTGACGACGCGCTCGAAGGCCACGACGTAGACCAGCATGGGTTCTTTGTCGATGGGGGCGGCGAGTAACGCTGCTACGAGTAGCACCTTCTTGAGGTCGCGGAGTGAGTCGTCCGCCTCCTTGTCCCACTGGAAGGTGGGATTTTTGCGCATCAGGCGGTATAGGGGCATCGCCTTTTCGCCCCGGCGGGGGATGAAGCGACTGAGAGCCGCCATACCGCCTTCAAGCTTCGGACGTCGCGTAGCACTCGGGTTTGCCGGTATAGCGATCGTAGATCTTCGTGGGTTCGCCTTCATCCCGCTGAGACGCACGTACCCCAGCTGGTTCTGGTACACCGAAGGTGCATTTGCCAGGGTTGAGTTTTATCTTGTACTTCCGCAGGTTGGAGAATGTTTCCGCTAGGTCGGCGAGTAGATCGCCCTGGCGAGCGGATTTCACGACCACGTCGTCGATGTAGACGTGGATGTTGCGGCCAATTTGGCTCGCGAGGCACTCCTGCATGCACTACTGGTAGGTCGCCCCGGCGTTCTTGAGGCCGAAGGTCATGGCGGTGTAGCAGAAGGCTCCGAATGGCGTGATGAACGCCGTCTTTTCCTCGTCCTCAACAGCCATTTTGATCTGGTTGTACCCAGAGTAGGCGTCGAGAAAACACAGTGACTCCGAGCCCGCGGTGGAATCGATTATTTGGTCGATCTGCGGGAGGTCGAACTGCTCCTTCGGGCAGGCGCTGTTCAAGTTTGTGTAGTCGATACACATCCTCCAGGTCCCGTTCTTCTTCTCGACCAGGACTGGGTTTGCCAGCCACTTGGAATACTTGATTGGCCGGATGAAGCCTGCAGCGAGTAGACGCTGCACTTCCTCGGCGATAGCTCGGCGGCGCTCTTCATTGAAGGGCCGCAACGACTGCTTGACGGGTCGCACTTTGGGGTCGGCGTTTAGTTTGTGCTCAGCGAGCTCCCTAGGGACACCAGGCATGTCGGAGGGCTTCCATGCGAAGATGTCCCTGTTATCATGGAGGAACTCGATGAGCGCGCCTTCCTAGGCTGGGCTCATCCCTGTTCCGATCGTCACCGTCTGGCTGGAGTCGCCTGGGACCAGCTCGACGGTGCGGGTGTGCGTTGTTGCCTCGAAGGTTGAGGTGTTTGCGCCCTCCGAATTGGGCTTCTTGAGTATGGTGGGGTCGTCATTGTTCACCCCGCCACGCATTTTGGCGAAGCCTGCGGGTGGTTGGCCTCGCCGCGATGACGGCGTCGGCGAAGTTCGCTCCTTGGCTCGCATTTCGGCGGCCATGTCGGGGTCGCCATTGATGGTGATGACGCCGCACGGCCCGGGGAGCTTCATCGCGTTGTACGCGTAGTGGGGCGCTGCCATGAACTTGGCGAACTCCTGGCGCCCCAGGACGCAGTGGTAGGGGCTGTCGAAGGGTACCAGCTCGACGACGATCCGCTCAGTGCGGAAGTTTGCTGGCGTGCCGAAGGTGACTGGCAGCGTGACCTTGCCGATCGGGTACGCCTTCCGACCGGGGACGATGCCGTGGAACGTGGTGTGGGTCGTCTCGATCATCGACTGCGGCAGACGCAGCCGCCTGAAGGTGTCCAGGTACAGGATGTTGATGGAGCTACCGCCGTCCATCAATGTCTTGGGGAGCCAGTAGTCGCCCACCTTTGGCTTGACCACCAGGGCGACTCGGCCTGGGACTCGATGCGCGGCGAGTGGTCCTGGCGGCTCCAGGTGATGGGCTGCTCCGACCAGTTGAGGAACTGGGGAACGTCCACCTGGGCCACCGTGTTGACAGCGACAGCGCGGGTGATGACCTTCTTCTCGCGCTTCGTGTTGAAGCCTATGAAGGTATGGAGCGAGCCGGCCACGTTGCCGAATTTTCCACCGTTTGGCGGGTTGTTGTCGGGGTCCTCCCGTGCTCGCCGTGCCTTCTCGATCTCCCTGAGGGTGTGGCAGTCGGCGGTCGTGTGCGTTGCGGGTTTGCCTTCCCTGCTATGAAATGCACAAGGTTGGTTAAGGAGGGCCGCAGGGTCGAACCTTGGCTTGGCCTTGTAGTTGCCGCCGTCGCGGCAGAAGCTCTTGGGCTCGCGTTGCGCGTGCCCGGCGTTGGCGATGAAGTCGACTCGCCCGTCACTGCGGTGCTTGCCAGTGAGGCGAGTGTTGCTATAGCGTAGGTTGGACCGTCGTCCGTTGTCGTTGCCGCTCGTGCGGCGTTGGCCTCCCGACTCGTCGTCGATTTCCTGGTTTGGATCTTCCTCCGCATACCGTTTGGCGATCTCGAGGAGGTCCGGTATGTTGTCGAGTGTGCGAGAATGTCGCTTGAGCTTAGCGACCAAGGGCTCGTAGCGGCACGAGGTCTTGAAGCAATGGATCGTGGTGTCCGGGTGGATGCCGACCGCGTTGTACCATAGTTCCTGCCACCGTCGGACCCAGTTGCGGGTCGACTCGCGGAGTCCCTGGACGCATCACTCCAGGTCATCGATGGTGGTGGCGCGGGTGTAGGAGCACTCGAAATGCCTGATGAAGGCGTCGCGCATCTCCTCCCAGGAGTCGATGCTATCCTGGGGAGGGTGTTGATCCACTGCCTGCACGTCCCCTCCATCATCAAGGGGAGGTAACGGGCGGCTAGCAGGTCGGTGTGGCCTGGAATCCCCATCGCCATGAGGTATGTATCGAGCCACACGGAGGGGTCGTACGAAGGGTCGTACTTTTCTATATCCTTCGGCGCCTTGAAGTTCGCCGGGTACTTCTCGCCCCGGATCATCGGTCCGAAGCACCTGGGACCGAGTCGACTTAGCGACCCCATCGGCTCACCGTCGCGACGATTGACTAGGGTGTGTCGCAGGTCGTCGGGCTGGCGTGCGCGCCAGCTTTGGTTGTTGATGATGTGGGTGCGGGCGTCGATGGGTTGACTGTTGGCGGCGACGGGTTGGTCACAGGGAGAGGCTGCGCGCTGGTCGGTGTTGGAGCTGCAGTGGCTCTGGTGGCGGGCAGTTGAGGGTGTTTGCCGCTGGGGGCGGCCGCTTGAGGCCGCTCTGCTTCCCGAAGAACGCGAGTACACTCGACCTTGCGAGTCGGCGCCTGCGTTTTGCTGCTCGACGGCCTTCGCGAGTAGGGCCCTGACATACTGGATCTGTAGGGCGCCGTCGCTGGTGGCCGTGATGTTGTCAGCCGCTGCTCGACCCGCCACGAGGTTGTCCATCGGGGTGGAGAACAGTGGGAGGCCGTTCGCGTCTCACTCTCGTGAGGAGACTACTATCCGCGGCTGATCCCTGGGGGGTGTGCGGTTGGGTGGAGGTGGCGCGCCCATTGCCGTCGACCCTGGAGGGGGTCGGGCGCTTCCTCCTGGTGGCGCGTTCTCGCAGATCGCGCGCCGCCCGGGCGTCGCTCGCTGCCGAAGTTCAGGGCGCGCCCCTGAACGGTAGGGTTCAGGCGCGTCCTAATTCGCTGCGCGTGGTAACGCGACAGCTCCTGCGCTGTCACCTGCTCGAGGCGAAATTTTTCGCGCTCGGCCTGCTCCTTGCGGACTGCCTCCGCCAGCTTTAGGCGGAGTCCCTCAACCTCCGTTGCCGTGGCGTTGGGAGGGATCAGGGTAGAGAATGGATCTTCCGGCGGATCGGTGCCAGTCGCCATATAGGTTGCGGCGTGGCGACCGGTCCCGTCGCGGAGATTGGCAGAGTTTTCCGATCCGGAGTCGAAGTCGAAGATCCCGAGGATGGAGGGATCCTCGAAGTCTCCTATGTTGGAGACCTGGGTGATGGAGCCTGCGGGCGAAGCCACGGTGATGGATCCGGCGAGTGATGCCGGGGTCGCCGAGTCGGCGTCGTCGTTGAGGGCCACGTCTTCCGCGGCCGTGGAGTTTTCGGCCACGTTGCTGTGGGCCGAGTTGTACTCGGAGGCGAGGCGATGGATCGTGCGGACTTGGCTCTCGGAGAGCCGATCGCGTGGCGGCGACTCGCGGATGTGAGCCGAGTCCTCCGAGACGATGATGTCGGTGAGGCCGACGAAGAGGCTGATCGTGCCTACTAGCAGGATCATGCTGCGCGTGACGGGTCGCGCCGCCGGGACATAGCTGCTCGGCAAGATCTGGAGCATGTCGCCGATCGCTATCATGTGGCCGGTGGCGACCGACTCGTTGATGGGAAGATTGGATCTCGCCGCAGAACACCGGCCAGACCGGCCAGGCCCCAAGGTGGGCGCCACTATCGTGGGAATGGTCACGGCAGATGCTGCAATCGGCAGCGAGTAGTAGAACGAGGGGCAAGGGTGGCCAGCCATCTGCGGTGCGAGATGAGGGCAGAGACATAAGGTTTTACCCAGGTTCGCCCCCCCGGAGGGTAAAGACCTACTCCTGCTAGATTGTATTATGACGGTGGTACAATGGGTGAGCTCGGCGGCTAGGCGGCGAGTCACTTGGGTGTATGATGGAACGTACGTCTACACGCCCCGCAAGGAGGTTTATATAGACTTACCTCCCCTAGGGTTTACATATCTCAACCGAGTCGGTTAAAGCTTCGGTACTTGTTTAACCTAATCCGACTGGGCCTATCTACTTGCCTGGGCCTTCAGCTTCCAGTCGCTTGGATCCACGCCGGGCCTTGATCCAGTCGCCGTCTTGCAGGCCCACTCGCCAGTTCCTGGGCCAGTCGGAAACGTCCTGCTGGGTATACCCCGGTAGGCATATCCCCATCAGTTCATCTTCGACAAATCACGCAAGCAGGCGCAACCCCAATCGACAGGATCGAAGTATCTACCGCCGCCAGACGTCGCCGTTCATTGTCGATTGCCACCGTCTCAAACCCCCTCCGACCTCTTGGACACACTCTTCTGAATCCTGGTGAGCTACCGGTACTCGTGGACCTCTCCGATTCGTCTCTAACCCTCTCTATCGACTTTGCCAGTAGGGCGTTTGCTCACCATCGTCGGGGCTCGGCGGAGCTAAGGCTCCAGTGGTCATTTTTGAGCAGAGCGGCCATAGTTCGAACCGGCGAACTCTTCCGCATCCAAACCACCTACCCACAACCTCGCACGATCACCAAATCGCCAAAATCGAACTTGATCTGAGAAGATCAGTTCATATGACGTCATCGTGAGTTCACGCCGATGTCATCCTTGACCAAGTCCACCCCGTTGACTGGTCCACGCCAGCGTGGCACACCAACGTGGCCCTGAGCCCCACCTATCTGTGACTTGGGGTATACCCTGTCTAAGTAAGAAAAGTATTTCCTATTTAGGAATTAGATAAAACAATATTAATTCCAATATAATAAAATGAGTAAATCTTGTTTCATTATAACTTTTGTTTTATAAATCAGAAAAAATATATGAAAATTTGTAGAAAAATAAAATCTATAACTTAAAACTATTATTAAACATTATTATGTTAACCGTTTAAATAATTAATATTTAATAAAGGTTTTATAAATAATAAAACTTTAATAATTCATATTTTAATAATGGTAATATTAAAAATAAAAATATAATACCAAAAATCTTACAAAAATAAGAACTATATTAAAAATTATAACATGCATTGTTATTTCACTTAATTAAATATTTAATATTTATTAAGTGTTTATAAAGTATTAAACATTGTAGAAATCATATCTTATTATTTATAAATCATAAGAATAAGTGTAATATACCAAAATGATCACAAAAATAATACCTATATGTTAAAAATATAATATTCCACTTTTAAGTTAGATAAAAAAAATTCAAACAGTTTAACAACTTGAATTTAAACCCTGTCCTTAATTAATAATTCATATAAAGGTAAATAAAATTTGTTAATAATTTAAAAATTAGTCAATTGAGTCTAATAAATATTATTAGTCTTAAATATTGGTAGTGTGCATTAAAAATGATTTAACACACTTTAAATACAATTTTATTAAATTATCTCTCAACCATTAATGTAGATTATTTTATAATAGAATCCTTATCCAATCTAAAATCTCCAAGAATAATTATAATGAAATAAAACCCATTCCTTTACTTTAACCACAAGTTTATAAACAAACCAAAACACTATATTGAATCCATAACTAGTTAAGTAATATTACCTTCTTGTTTCCAAACCATAACCACTCATTTATAAAGGCATAAATACTTCTATTCCTTTATAATGTTAGTAAACCGCTACTCAAATAGAAGTAATGCCATTATTAAATAACTTTAAGGTAATATTATAAGATGAACAAATACAATATCATAATCATTACACTTTCAAACCCTCTATATCTTTAAAGTCAACTTTAGTCTGTAAGACTTTAAATATAATGCTAAAGACCTTATTATGTGTTTTATAGTTAACTTTGGTCTATTATAATTAATTTGTAAAGCATCTCAAGTCCAAACTATTCAAGCAAGCACAAACAACATTGACCACATTTGATTAACCACAAATATTGCTTAGACCTTAGAAAAGAAATCTTTTCTTCAAATGTTATTCTTTTTGCCACCTCAAACATTAAATAACAATTAATAATAATCACATTACATTAAGCTTTACTTATATACTTAGGATTGTTAACACTTAAGTTCCTTATAAATGCCATTACTTGCAAAGTAAAACTTGAAGATAAGATAATTCTCATATAAGCAGTCCTTGAGTAGTATATCTCATTAGTATATCTTATTGTTGTATGTCATTATGTTTATATGCTGTTCACACATTCTCACAAACCTTAATAAGAAGCACAAGTATGAAACTTATCTGAAAGGACAACACATTCTAAAGAATCCATCTCTAGTTTTCAAACCCTAGATCAACGTTATCCCCGGGATTCACGTTCATAAAGTGCATTACATTACTTATGCATAAGTGTTGGAATTATGCCCTAGCGGAAATAATAAAGATGTTATTATTATAATTCTTGTTCATGATAAAGTTTATATTCCATGCTAGAATTGTATTAAGCGGAAACTTTGATACTTGTGTGGTTTATGAACAACACCGTGTCCCTAGTACACCTCTATGGACTAGCTCATTGATTAATGATGGTTAAGGTTTCCTAACCATAGACATGAGTTGTCGATTAATAATGAGATCATGTCATTAGGAGAATGATATGATGGACAAACCCAAATTAAGTAGAGCAATTAGATCGTGTCATCGTGTTCATCTTTGCGAAGCTTTTCCTATGTCAAATATTGTATTCCTTAGACCATGAGATAATGCAACTCCCTGGTATCGGAAGAAAGCTTTGAGGTCATCAAACGTCATCCTATGAGATGGTGATCATAAAGGTGTCTCTCAGGTGATCGGAAAGTACCTGTTGGGTTGTATGTATCGAGATGGAATTTGTCCCTCCCAAGTCGGAGAGATATACTTCGGTCCCACTCGGTAATCGATATCAACACTGCTTGCAAGCACGTGGTTAAGGAGTTAATCACAAAGTGATATCGGATTACGGAACAAGTAAAGTACTTGCTATGAACGAGATTGAACTAGGTATGCCGATACCAACGATCGAATCTCGGGCAAGTAAAATACCGCGTGACGAAGGGAATACATATATGTGATTAATTGAATCCTAGCATCATGGTTCATCCGATATGATCATCGATGAATACGTGAGAGTCAATATGGGTTTCCAGATCCCGCTGTTGATTATTGATAGAAGATCATGTCTGCATATTCTCGAACCCGTAGGGTCACACACTTAACGTGCATCGACGCTAGGATAGAATGGATAATTGGTTTATGAGTTTTTTGTTCGGAGTCTCGGATGAGACCCAGGACATCACGAGAGGTTCCTGAATGGTCCGGATAATAGGATTCATATAAAGGAAAGCAGTTTTTGGATTTCGGAATCGTTTCGGAGTTTATCGGTATTGTACCGGAAGGTTCTAGAAGGTTCCGGAGTGGGACCAAGGCCCACTTGTCGGAGGCCTGCGTGGGCCTAAGGGGAAGTGCCCTGGCCACTTTGGGCCAGGGGCACAAGGCCCCTAAGGCCCAGTCGGCCAGCCCTAGGGGAAACCCTAGGGAAACCTTCTAGAAGGGGGGGGGGATGACTTGCCCCCCACTCCACCCCTTGGGCCGCCGCCCTAGGGCTTGGAGGAGGGGTCAAGGGGGGCCGTACAGACCCTATATATAAGAGGGGAGGGGCACAACCTCCCCCCACTCATCCAACCCTAGCCACCAACTGCTGCCCCTCCTCTCTCTCTCTCTCTCTCTCTCTCTCTCTCTCTCTCTCTCTCTCTCTCCCGTGCAGATCCAATCTATCTCTCCACCATACTTGCTGGACCAAGGAAGGAGTAGACGTCGCTGCACCGTATGTGTGCATCTCTCGGAGGCGCCGCCACTTGCGGTGTAGGATCGGATCGGATCGCGAGAAGGAGACGGCCAGTACGACTACGTCAACCACGTTCTGTTGAACATTTCTGCTGTGTGATTTCTTGAAGGGTATGCAGATCTCATCAATCTCTGTCGTTGATTGCATCTCCTAGATTAGATCTTGGCTTTCTTGTTCGCATCCGTATAATTTTTTTGATTTACTATGCTGCGAAACCCTTCAGTGGTATCAGAGGTAGATCTATGCGTAGATGTGTTTCACGAGTAGAACGCAACATGCTTGTTGTGGGCCTTGATGTTTTATGTTGCAAACCTCTTGCTGTGTTTCTTATGGCGCGTCATAGTGAGATCGAAGCGGTCCAGGCCAACTTTACGCGACCTCGTTCGCAAGACCGGCTCCGCACTTGACGTGTGGCTTGTTCCACACATGCGGCTGGTGGATGCCAATTTCTCTCACTATAGTAGTCATGTGATTTACAACGGATGTTAGCAACCATAATGTCACCGTTGTGGCTTTCCGTAGGTAAGAATCGTTCTTAGCTTGTTACTCCCATAAGCCACATAAAACATGCAACAGCAAAGTAGATGCGTCTAACTTGTTTTTGCAGGGAGTGTTTTGTGATATGGTATGGCCCAAGACATGATGTGTATGTATTGAGATGTATGCAATGATCATGTTTTGTAATATTTCACGACTTGCATGTCGATGAGTTCACAACCGGCATGAGCCGTATGGTTGTCTTTATAATTGTGTATGACCTGCGTGTCAACTTCTTATACGCCATGTAACAGCTTTACTTTATCGCTAAGTAGTTAGCAATAGTTGTAGTTGCTATTCGTGGTGGAGGCAATCATGATGGAGTGATGGAGATCATGCTGGCGCGCACAAGATGGAGATCATTGCGCGGAGATTGGCTATACCATGTCACATAAAATTATATGCATGTGATGTTTATCCTTTTATGTATCTTATTATGCTTAGATCGCGACGGTAGCATTATAAGATGATTCCTCACTTAAAGATCAAGATAAAATTGTGTTCTCCCCATGTATGCACTGTTGTGAAAGTTCGTCGTTTTCAAGCACCTCGTGATGATCGGGTGCTATAAACTCTACGTTCACATACAACGGGTGCACGCCAGTTTTGCACACGCGGAAATACTTGGGTTTGACTTGACGAGCCTAGCATGTACAGACATGACCTCATAACACACGAACCGAAAGGTTAAACATGAGTCATATGAATGATATGATCGACACTTTGTTGTCCACCATTGAAACCACATCTCTTCTCGTGAAGATCGGATTAGGTGTGGTGAATTTGGATCATGTTCACTAAACAACTTGAGGGATGTTGAATTTAGTGGGAGTTCATCTAGTAATTTGATTAAGTTGAACTAGTTATCATGAACATAATCTAAATTGTACTTGCAAATTTTGTAGATCAAATGGCTAAGTCCAACTTCAACTTCAACGTTTTTGCTGAGAAAGAAAAGCTTAAGAATAATGGGTCTAACTTCACCAACTGGTTCCGCAATCTGAGAATCATTCTCTCTGGCGAACAAAAGGACTATGTCCTTAAGAAAGCGCTAGGTGATGCCCCTGTAGTAGATGCGCCGGCTGATGAGAAAGCTATTTATCAGTCGCGCAAGGATGATTATGGTGTGATTAAGAGCACCATGTTGTTTGCTATGGAACCGGAACTTCAAAATTGTTTTGAGGAGTTCGCCGGGCCCTTTGAGATACTTGAGGAACTGAAAACCATGTTTTAGACTCAGGCCCGTTCTGAGAGATATGAGATCTCTGAGAAGTTCTTTAACTGCAAGATGGAGGAAGGGAGTTTTGTTAGTGAGCACGCCATTAAGATGTCGGGCTACACTCAACGTCTTGAGCAACTGGACTGCAAGATTCCAGAAGAGCTCAAGATTGACAGAGTTCTGCAATCACTCCCTCCTAGCTATAAAGGTTTTGTAGTTACTCACAATCAAATTGGTTCCACTGATACGATCACTGAGCTCTTCGCTAAGCTGAAAGCTGCGGAGGTGGATATCAAGAAAGATAATCATGTGTTGATGGTCAACAACACCCCTAGCTTTAAGAAAGGTAAGGGTGCAAAGAAATCCTTCAAGAAAGGTAGCGACAAGCGCGTTGCCCCTGCTGAGAAGAAGCTCAAGTCTGGACCTAAGCCGGATACTGAGTGCTTCTATTGCAAGGACAAGGGTCACTGGAAGTGCAACTGTCCAAAGTACTTAGCGGACAAGAAGGCTGGCACCATTAAAGGTATATTTGATATACATGTTATTGATGTTTTCCTTACTAGCCCTTGTTGTAGTGCCTGGGTATTTGATACTGGTTCAGTTGCTAATATTCGTAACTCGAAACAGGAGCTACAGAATAGACGGCGGCTAGCAAGGGATGAGGTGACGATGCGCGTTGGCAACGGATCAAAAGTTGATGTGATGGCCGTCGGCACGCTCTCCTTAGTTTTACCTTCGGGATTAGTTTTAAACCTTAATAAGTGTTATTATGTGCCTGCGTTGAGCATGAACATTATATCTGGATCGTGTTTATTGCAAGACGGTTATTCATTTAAATCGGAGAATAATGGTTGTTCTATTTATATGAATAACATCTTTTATGGTCATGCACCTATTGTGAATGCTTTATTTCTTTTGAATCTCGAAAGCAATGAAACGCACATCCATAACATTGAGGCTAAGAGATGCAAAGTAGATAGTGACAATACAACTTATTTGTGGCACTGCCGTCTAGGTCATATTGGTGTAAAACGCATGAAGAAACTCCATTCTGATTGACTTTTGGAGTCTCTTGATTTTGAATCATTTGACACGTGCGAGCCGTGCCTCATGGGCAAGATGATCAAAACCCCGTTCTCCGGTATAATGGAGCGAGCAACAGACTTATTGGAAATCATACATACCGATGTATGCATACCAATGAGTGTTTCGACGCGCGGTGGATATCGATATTTTCTCACTTTTACTGATGACTTAAGTAGATATGAGTATATCTATTTAATGAAACAAAAATCTAAAACATTTTAAAAGTTCAAAGAATTTCAGAACGAAGTGGAAAACCATCATAACAGGAAAATTAAATTTCTACGATCCAATCATGGAGGTGAATATTTGAGTTATGATTTTCTCACGCATCTTAAAGAAAGTGGAATCGTTTCACAACTCACGCCACCCGGAACACCACAACGCAATGGTGTGTCTAAACGCCGGAATCGAACTCTATTAGATATGGTGCGATCAATGATGTCTCTTACAGATTTGCCGTTGTCATTTTGGGGTTATGCATTAGAAACTGCTGCATTCACTTTAAATAGGGCACCATCTAAATCCGTTGAGACGACACCGTATGAACTATGGTTTGGTGCTAAACCTAAGTTGTCGTTTCTTGAAGTTTGGGGATGCGAAGCTTACGTCAAGAAGTTGATGCCGGACAAGCTCGAACCCAAAGCGGAGAAATGCGTCTTCATAGGATACCCTAAGGAAACGATTGGGTATACCTTCTACCACAGATCCGAAGGCAAAGTGTTTGTTGCAAAAAACATATCCTTTCTTGAGAAGGAGTTTCTCTCAAAAGAAGTGAGTGGGAGGAAGGTAGAGCTAGACGAGGTTATTGAACCTTCTCTCGAATTGGAGAGTAGCGCAGCACCTGAAATTGTTCTAGTGCCGTCTGTACCAACAAGAGAGGAAGCTAATGACGAGGATCATGAAACTTCGAACGATGCTACTACTGAACTTCGCAGGTCGACAAGGTCACGTGCCACTCCTGAATGGTACGGCAACCCTATCTCAACCGTCTTGTTGTTAGACAACAGTGAACCTGCGAATTATGAGGAAGCAATGATGAGCCCAGACTCTGAGAAATGGCTAGAGGCCATGAAATCTGAATTGGGATCCATGAGCGAAAACCGTGTATGGACTTTGGTGGACCCTCCTAGCGACCGTAAGACCGTTGAGTGCAAATGGATTTTCAAGAAGAAAACGGACGCGGATGGTAATGTTACTGTCTATAAAGCTCGGCTTGTTGCAAAAGGGTTTTGGCAAGTTCAAGGTGTTGACTACGATGAGACTTTCTCTCATGTAGCGATGTTTAAGTCCATTCGGATTTTATTAGCAATTGCTGCATTTCATGATTATGAAATATGGCAGATGGATGTCAAGACTGCGTTCCTCAATGACAACATTGATGAAGAGTTCTATATGATGAAGCCCAAAGGTTTTGTCGATCCTAAGGATGCTAATAAGGTGTGCAAACTTCAGCGTTCCATTTATGGACTGAAGCAAGCATCTCGGAGTTGGAACCTTCGTTTTTATCAAGTGATCAAGAGTTTTGGATTTGTTCCAAATTGCTACGAAGCTTGTATCTACAAGAAAGTGAGTGGGAGCTCGGTGACATTTCTAGTACTATATGTGGATGACATATTGATTATTGGAAATGACATTGGTATGCTTAACGATGTGAAGAGTTATTTGAATAAATGTTTTTCAATGAAAGACCTAGGAGAAGCTGCTTATATATTAGGCATCAAAATCTATAGAGATAGACAAAGACGCCTAATAGCTTTAAGCCAAAGTACATATCTAGACAAAGTTCTGAAAAGGTTCATAATGGATAAAGCAAAGAAAGGTTCATTGCCCATGTTGTCAGGTAAGATATTGAGCAAGGCTCAGTGTCCAGCTATGGTAAACGATAGAGATACTATGAGCAAAGTGCCATATGCCTCGGCCATAGGTTCTATCATGTATGCCATGCTATGTACTAGACCGGATGTGTCCAATGCTCTTAGTTTGACGAGAAGATACCAAAGTGATCCAGGAGTGGAACACTGGACAGACGTAAAGAACATCCTAAAGTATTTAAATAGGACTAAAGAAATGTTCTCGGTCTATGGAGGTGATGTGCAGCTCGTCGTAAAAGTTTAGTCGATGCTAGTTTCGACACCGACCCGAATGATTCTAAATCTCAGACAGGATACGTTTATATTTTGAATGGTGGAGCTGTGAGCTGGAGAAGCTGCAAGAAAAGCGTGATCGCGGGATCTACAACAGAAGCGGTATACATAGCTGCTTCAGAAGCGTCAAGTGAAGGAGTTTGGATCAGGAACTTCATCACTGAGCTTGGTGTGGTTCCAAGTGTCTTGGACCCACTGGAGATATTGTGCGACAACACTAGCGCCATAGCACTGGCTAAGGAACCGAGATATCATCCAAAGACCAAGCACATCAACCGCCGTTTTCATATAATTCGAGATTATATAGCAGATGGAGATCTGAAGATTAGCAAAGTACATACGGATATGAATGTCGCAGATCCGTTGACTAAACCTCTTCCACGAGCAAAACATGATCATCACCTTAATGCCATGGGTGTTAGATTGTTGCTAGATGTAAACTAGATTATTTACTCTAGTGCAAGTGGGAGACTGTTGGAATTATGCCCTAGAGGCAATAATAAAGATGTTATTATTATAATTCTTGTTCATGATAAAGTTTATATTCCATGTTAAAATTGTATTAAGCGGAAACTTTGATACTTGTGTGGTTTATGAACAACACCGTGTCCCTAGTACGCCTCTATGGACTAGCTCATTGATTAATGATGGTTAAGGTTTCCTAACCATAGACATGAGTTGTCGATTAATAATGATATCATGTCATTAGGAGAATGATATGATGGACATACCCAAATTAAGAAGAGCAATTAGATCGTGTCATCATGTTCAACTTTGCGAAGCTTTTTCCTATTTCAAGTATTGTATTCCTTAGATCATGAGATAATACAACTCCCTGGTATCGGAAGAAAGCTTTGAGGTCATCAAACGTCATCCTATGTGAGGGTGATCATAAAGGTGTCTCTCAGGTGATCGGAAAGTACTTGTTGGGTTGTATGTATCGAGATGGAATTTGTCCCTCCCGAGTTGGAGAGATATACTTCGGGCCCACTCGGTAATCAATATCAACACCGCTTGCAAGCACGTGGTTAATGAGTTAATCACAAAGTGATATCGGATTACGGAACGAGTAAAGTACTTGCTGTGAACGAGATTGAACTAGGTATGCCGATACCAACGATCGAATCTCGGGCAAGTAAAATATCACGTGACGAAGGGAATACATATATGGGATTAATTGAATCCTGGCATCGTGGTTCATCCGATATGATCATCGATGAATATGTGGGAGTCAATATGGGTTTCCAGATCCCGCTGTTGATTATTGATAGAAGATCATGTCTGCATATTCTCGAACCCGTAGGGTCACACACTTAACGTGCATCGACGCTAGGATAGAATGGATAATTGGTTTATAAGTTTTTGTTCGGAGTTTCGGATGAGATCCAGGACATCACGAGAGGTTCCAGAATGGTCCGGAGAATAAGATTCATATAAAGGAAAGCAGTTTTTGGATTTCATAATCGTTTTGGAGTTTATCGGTATTGTACCGGAAGGTTCTAGAAGGTTCCGGAGTGGGACCAACGTGGGCCCACTTGTCGGAGGCCTGCGTGGGCCTAAGGGGAAGTGCCCTGGCCACTTTGGGCTGACGGACATAGCTTTTTAGAATAAAAGCAACCTTTGAAGAAATGTTTACGAAAATTTGCGTTTCCTACGACCTATGGTCTGTGGCTGTAGATATAGTGCATCAAACACTCCTTTTCGAGTGAACTTGCTGAGTATGCTCGTATTCAATGTATCTTCTTAACACTTTCTAGGTTCTAAAGCCAGTACAGACAACGTATACATCAAGTTATGCTCCAGGAATAATCAACAAAAGTTAAAGCTCTTCAATGAAGTCAAGGAAGTCAACATATACACCAACTCAAGTAAAGACGAAGTTACTGATTAGACAAGAATATAATCTCTAGCCATAGAACCTATTTTTGTAGTATATTGCGATAGCAGCAATGCCAGACCATTAGTTATGATACTAGTCCATAGGATGATAGATTTGGAGTTATTTATTTTTGATTCTTCTTTGTAAGAAGTTTCTTTCTCTCTCTTTAACCTAGAGTGTTCTCTAGATCTTGTGTAAAGAGTTGAGTTGTAACCTATAGTCATGTCTTGGACCTGCTGTGTTTCTATTGTACCACTCTGAGGGATGTAATACTAGTGAACGGTGTTTTATTGGTGTTATGTAAACGACTATAGTGTACTACATCATGCAGTGGTATGCTGGGTCACCGCAACGAAGCAGCCGCGAAGCTGAAGAAAAAAGCCATGGTAAAATTCACTCGAAGCCGCACACCCTCATCTGAGGAGGAGGAGCATGACCTTCCACGGCGGCGCCGCAGCCCAAGGCGCAGGAGCAGCAGCTACGACGCTCATAGTGAGCTCGCGCAGCGCAAGATTGACAAGTCGCACGCAAAGCGCACGTTCTCCACAGAGTCAGAAGATGAGGACACAAAGCTATGCGGCACCAGGTGCTTCAGTAGGGCCATACGTCAATCACAGATGCCCAAGGGATTCAAAATCCCTTCGGACAACCCGAAATTCAACGGCACGCAGGAGCCAAAGATCTGGCTCGATGACCCCCTGTCGTCAGTCAAGCTCCATGGCGAGAGAACAAACATAGCCATGCAATGTCTTCAGCTACAGCTGACGAGCACAACCATAGCCTGGCTCAATAGCCTCCCCTCTGGATCCATCCGCAGCTAGGAAGAGCTGGCATACTGCTTCATCTACAACTTTAAAGGTACCAGCAAGAGACTGGCTTCAATCGAGAATCTAGGTGCATGCTGCCAGCGGTCCAACGAGTCTATCTAATCATACATACTACGCTGGTCCATCATCAAAAACTCCGCTGCAAACATCTCGAAGGGAAGGGAAATCAACGCCTTCAATGACAGCGTAAGGCGCCGTGAATTCAAAGAAGAGCTCGGGCGCGTCAATCCCAAAACCATCGATCACTTGATGGAAATCGCCAATCGCTGGGCCAATGGCGAGGATGCCGTCAACCAAACATGTTTGCATGACGAGGAAGACTTCGGCCGCAGGCATGATCGTTGAGGGAAAAGAAGGATGTGGGTCTATGATGACCAAGAAGAGGTCGATATGGTCGCGGCTGGCTATGTCAATTGCCGTGAAGACGGAAACCGCAACAGCGGATACTGCGGTGGCAATTACCATGACAGCAGAAGACCAACACAAACGTGGCAACGTTGCAACCGTGACGACAAGCCATCCACCATTGAGAAACTGTCAGGTCCCTGCACCATCCACTTCTACATCAACAAGAAGGATGGCAAGAGGAAGGCTAGCCACATGCTCAAGGATTGCAGGGAGTTCCAGAAACTCCATGAGGACTTCACCGAGATGCGTCGCCAAGCGGTGAGCCGAGGATTCGGCCCCGCCCCAGGAGCTGTCGCACATGGAGCTCCACCTCCGCCACCCGGAGCACCTGCGCAGCCTGCCGCTGTGCCGACGCAGAATAACAATAGGGAGGATGCATAACCGCCACCACTGGGGCCCCTAATGATAGAAAAGGGACACCCAACCAACAGGGTGCAGAAGAAGATCACCCGCAAGTTAACTTGGCTGTCACCTCCCCGCCATCCATACTTGAGTACCTCAGCGGCTCGGAGTCATGCATCACATTCGATCGTTCGGAGCACCCGCGCCATATACCTCGCCCAGGTCACTCTGCCCTGGTGTTTGAGGCCTAGATTGGAGGATTTGAGATGAGCTGCGTCTTCATGGATGGCGGCGGTGGCATCAACCTGATGTTTGCCAACACACTCGCAGCTATGCGGATCTCGCTATGCAGCCTAGAGGCTCCGGACACAACGTTCCATGACATCGTCCTAAGAAACACCACAATAAAAATGTCCTTTTACAACGGACAATTTTCGTGGTTGAAGGCCCGTTTTTTGTGGCTGAAGAGTCTTCTACGATAGATGCCCTTCATGGTAAAAGGAACATCACAAATGAATCTACCACGGTTTTTTCGACCGAGGTGAATCACACCCTTTAGCCACGAAAAGTCGTTCCGTCATAGATTTGTTCACCAACCGCGTTGACTTCTGACGTCATACAAACTGCCACGTGGAGAATACCGTTAACGTCCGGTTAACTGTCATGGAAACCGTGGTAGAAAGCTAGACCCATACAAGGCCTGACAATTATTAAGTGGGCCGGCCCATTATGAAAGCACAATAGTAATTCGGCCCATTACTGTTTAGAGCAGCACTGTTTAAAATGATCCCACAAGTTGGTCCGTCATATATTCGGGCCTAGTACTATTTCAGCCCGTTGTTATTTCGTCCTTCCACTATTCCAGCCTGATATGCTTCTAGACTTTTACTATTCGTGCCTGCTATATATCTGGCCATTTACTGTTCCGACCTTCTGACAATCTAGCCATCTACTGTTCTGGCCTGCTGTGAATCTGGTCTATTACTGTTCTGGCCTACTGTGAATCTGGCCATTTACTGTTCCGGCATGCTGACAATCTAGCTTTTCATTGTTCTGGCCTACTGTGTATCTAGCCATTCACTATTCCGGCCTGCTGTAAATCTGGCCATTTACTGTTCCGGCCTGCTAGAAATCTAGCCTTTTACTGTTCTGGCCTGCTAACAATCTAGCCTTTTACTGTTCTAGCTTGCTATGTATCTGGCCATTAACTGTTCCGGCCAGCTGTAAATCGGGCCTTCTACTGTTCCGGTCCGATAGAAATCTAGCCTGTTATTGTTCTAGTCTGCTGCGTTTCTGGCCATTTACTGTTCATGTCTGCTGAATTTATAGCCAATTACTGTTTGGTACTACTAGTATTCAGGCCTGTTACTTTTACATCCCATTAGGATTTTGGTCTTGTACTGATCGGGCCGGTCACTGTTACTGTCATTACTATTCATGTTCACGTCCATGCGTCGTTTCATAGATCATTCTGTTCCAGCCTGTTACTGTTTTGACATTTTTTTTGGAACCGCCGACTTATTTTGCAGAACAACACATGAATGCCAAGACACCAATTAATACAAATGCAAAAATTTAAACTACTTATTACAACAATAAAAGTTTATTACAATAAATCATTAAACAAGATCTGCATTTTAAAAATTACAGAGTGTTGGTATCCTCAATAAGAGATCGGTACATGACAATTCGCTTTAGTGTATCATCTGTCCTCTTCTTCAACATTTTAGCTACAGATCTAAGGGCAGCTACACCCTTTCTTTCTGCAAGCAACACATCCTTCATATATATATCTCCTATAGGAGCTGTACTAGGTGGAGTGGTAAATAAGTTGTTTGCTTCAGAAATACAATGGGAGGATGAATGATAAGAGGGATCACAACTTTTAGTCATACCTTCCGAGGACTCCTTCTTTGTTTTAACTACAACCTGTACAATAAGGTGAAAGGGGTTAACACAAAGAACAATGGGGAAAAGTAATATTATATAAATTAGAGATCGTTTAAGAGCAGGCATACTAGACGGGAGTAAGAAATTTACTAGGCTCGCGTCTAAGAAAATAAAATTTGTTCCACCATTTACACTAGATAGGGGACCCACTCATCCGAGTAGAAATAAACAATAAAGGCATGGGTCTTGTACTAGACCCAGGGTCCACAAAACTTGCTAGACTAACCCTCACCAGTGAAAAAGACTATAGACACCAAAAATCTCCAACGCTGCACATGTTGGACATCCACTATGTATGAATAAACCACCCCATAAGCCAAAAAGTGCAACTTAAGAGCTACTATCTATATACATAGTGGACCTTGTCCACAAGCCAAAAATCTTAAGGGTGACGCATAAACTTTATGTAAGTATGAACTTATAGTAGCTTGTTCAGGCTGAGTGTTGCTCCTTCTCAAGCGAGTTCGACTCCTGGTCAATCTTCTAGTAGTATCTGAGTCCAACAGCTGGAACTCTGGTCCTTGTACTCCATTGTCTTTTCTCTGCATTAAGTCATAACATTTAAAACCGAGTTAGCTGGTTTGGAAGGATAAAAGCACTTGGAAAACACCAAAAAGATAGCATTAAAGATGACCATATGTATGATTCAAACTAGCTAGCTGGTTTGGATGGATCAAAGAAGTTGAAAACACCAAAAAGATACTATTAAAAATGACAAGATGGACATTTTCTGAATTAAGCATTCGCAGATAGAAACACAACAAAACATGAATGGACATGTCATGGCAGGTTTTCATGTAGAATGACTTATTAACATAATATGCATACATGTAATATAACTTATTAACATGACAAGAAACTGGCCTAAGTAACACACAGAAACCTCGCACTTCAGCCTTGCTTGACGTCAGATTGTCAGTGTTGGATCCTTTATGAGCTGTTCCCATGAACCATTCGAGCGCTCAAAAAGAATAGCATCTAAGAGTTAGTGTTGCAGGAATACACCGATAGTGTGAGAATATAAGAGAGGAAATAATAGTGACAAGCTTATTTTGTGTATATGAACTACTATATGTGGGCGCAAACGAAATGGCAATAGAATCCAAGATATTGAGCAACATTCTAACCCTTCCGTAGCTTATGAGTTCCAAAGAAATATCAAATGGGCAAGAGAAATTACCGCCATGCAGCGAGTGCGGTTGGGACACGCATGACGACGATGGCGGCGTCAGCTGGGCATTTCGAGGTGGATCCGGTCTGTTGGGCGGTGAAGATGTTCCCGAGTGGAAGAGAGCGCCGGCGGGGAAGGAGCTTTGATGCGGAAGAGAGCGCCGACGGTGAAGATGCTCCCGTGTACAAGAGATCCCCGACGGTGAATGAGCTCCGATGTGGAAGAGAGGGTTGGCGATGAAGGGGCTGGAGGAAGGTGGAGGTCGGAGGGGGGTGCGTGACAAAGAGGCGATGGGGGATATAGGTGGGATGACACAAATTTACCACCTACAACCCTCTATTATTGTAGTGCTCCTCTGGTCCTTGTTTCCGGGCCAGGGATAGAAGAGGAATTTTGCATCGCGAAAAACAGGGCGAGATTTTTGAATAGATGCGCGGGATGTTTCGATGCTGTGCGGAAATTTTGAGGTTGAAGCTTCTGACGTACGCTACTCCGACGCAGCCTGTAACATCGCAGCATTAGAGCTTAGAAATAAGCTAAACCCAGATGTATGCATTGCATTCATGCATAGAAAATCCGAATAATTTTCGCGCTTTTGAACAAAACTTGTCAAAGTGATTGAAGCTTCTCTTTACTTGATGGAATTGAAGCAGATCATCAAGTTGACTGTGATAAGTTTTAATATGACCTTTGCTAAAACATTATTTTTGGGTAAGGGAGATTTGATCTAAGGGTAGATCAAATGTAATAAAAACTTAAACCCTAATACATTGCTTAATGATTAATATTTGATCCTTAAGTGATTATATTAGTATTCATTACACAACTCATGAATACCAAGTTATAAATATAACTTAAGTAATAGGAATGTAACAACTAAATCTTGATCTATCTTAATCTCATCTACTTATACCATGAGTATCATGGTAATACTTAACCCTAACTCTTTAGTTATATGGAGTAGGAGGGAAACCAATTCAAAGATCATTCACCATGTATCTTTTTATCCCTATCAATCTTTACCATTCCTATTGGAATCATATTCCAATATCTGTTGTTCATCAATGTTGAGTAATCAACTATTGATTCACCAATTCTTGACCTATCAACTCTTGTCCTTATTATAGCATTCACTTAAGGCCTATAAAGAAAGAAGTAAGAAGAGGTAAATAGTAATGCTAGATTTGAATATCATTTATAGGATGGGAGAGTTGGAAGAGAATAAGATCAATGTGATAATTGATGGATTGAACTCACTCCTGGAATGATAGAAGAGTTATATGGAGCCTATAATTGTATGGTGATAAAGAAGATTATAAGGATGAATCCTGAAGATAGATACCAAGGAGTAATCCTATTGGATTAAGTAAGCATAGTCCATGAATAACATCCCTTAATCCAATAGAGATACTAAGAAGATAATTTCAACACAACTGTAATGTTGTATTGATGAAGCCTTGATTAGCCAAATGGAAACCTAAACCATAAAGGATCAAAGGATTATAATGATCATGCTTTAGTCACCAAGATTGAATGCTTATATCATGTATAAGTGACATTGGTGGGTAAAACATGGTTGAACTCTAGTATAAGATATTGGAGTTAAGAAGAGATAAGATAATATGATTAGGATGATGTTAGAGAAGCATTGAATTATAGATTTAGTATTTTCCTCTTGGGAAATATTAAACACTTGAGGTGAAGTAGGATTTGATATATATATATATATATATATCTATTAGAGTAATATTGGTGATGGATGATGAAGGAAGAGTATGAGAGGAGTTAGAAGTAACTACTTGTTGGATTGGAGGTTATCAATAGTAGAGTAGTGGATATAACCGAGTATGGATATGAGAAGATTATGAAAAGCTTTAGTGTCAAGCTCAGTGGATTTATAATGGGTTTAAAAGAATAAAGGTGGATAAGAATATTCATGTGAAGTAAAGCTCATCATGTTAACACATGATGATGGATAGAAAGAAGTAGAATATCTAGGAAAGGAATTCCTTAATCAGAAGTCCAGGATTGTGAATTATGGAAGACAAGAATTCTTGGTGAACACCCAACTTTAAATCTTAAACCAAACATAATATCCATTTCATCTGATTGATCTATCATCTTATTCACACAAAGCTTCATAGGAGTATTTCCTATATCAAATCACTTAAGCACATCTTTGTCATTCTCAACCATCATTATCCTAGGTGCTTAAGAACTATCTTTATCAATTATTTCTCATAAGTTAGCCTAGAAAACAAGCCCACTATTTTACTTTAAAATGGTGATATCATTAAAGATCATAAACATGAAGACAATATGTTTAACCATTAATCTTCACTCACATCAACAAAAGAATATAAGTAATTACAATTAAGAACCCTAAACTTATTAATGAGTTTTCTCATCAACATCTCATAAATATTCTATCTATATTCATTAGGCAAATTCCTTGATCCATTTATCTAACCACTCATTCCGTATGAGCATGGAATAAGTGGGGATACAATAATTATCAACCACGCTATACTTTACTATGTGATTAAATACATAAAAATAAACCCTATGACTATTACTAAACATTTTAAAACTTCATTACTCCAAATAAAAGTAAAAATAATGTTATAGTTAATTTTTAAAGATCTTAAACAAATCCAAAAAACCCAAAATCCTACTTATTCTATTTAATAAAAGAATCTCTCTATAATTATAAAGTTAGAAAATAATAAATAAAATATGCTATCAAAATACTAAATTCATACCAGAATTAGAAATACATTTTTTTATATACTGTAATTATCTATAAAATAAATTCTATAAAGAAATTTCAATCAAATGTGTAATATTCAAACATGAAAACAAAAAATAAAATAGAAAAAGGTGAGAACAAGAAAAAAATAAAAGAAGTAGAGGCAGCAGTCAATTCTGGCCCATGGCCCATCTTTCCTCTTCACTTTCCATCGCTCGCATGCACCAGACTGCAGCCCACTTTGGCCCGCGACCAGCCCATCAGCAGCCCGTAATGCTTCGGCCTCCTGTTTCTCGTCGTCTTCCTCGTCGGCAGAAGCAGCTGCGTGGCGTCGCGGCCGTCGTCGATCTCCGAAGCGCACGATGCACGCCGGCACTGGTGAGGAGGAGGATAAGAACGCCGACGTCCCCCTCGATCCATCCATACTCGTATCATTCCCTCTCGTCCTCTCTATCTCTCTTGCGCACGGGACACCGAACCCTAGCTCGCCGGAGGCTGTCGTCCTCGTCGTTTCGGGTCGCCCTAAGCTCCGTCGAGGCCACTGGCATGACCGTCACGGTCCCCTCATTCCTTCTAGATAAGCCACGCTTGTCCTCATGCCTCCAATCGTCCGAATCGAAACCTCCATCTCCGTCGCCGGCGACCATTGTTGCCATCAATTCCGGTTGAGTCTTGAGTCACCAACACCTACACGAGCTTCCTAGTAAGATTCTAAGCATGATAGTACTCTCTGTTTTCTCGATTGCTTCCAGTATTGTGCGTCCATAGTTTACCTGCCACCGCCATGTCAACACCCGGATTTTTAATCCCAGATGCCTGTTATGCCATACATCGCAATCCCAGGATTACCATTTTTGCGAGACATAACAGATTTGGATACCACAGTACATCATCCATTACAAACCATACATAAGGTCTTACAGAAATAAGGATCTCATGATCCAGTTCTTAATACAACTCAAGCAGTAGAATAACGTAATAATAACGGTAGCGTAGGCGAAGCTCCATCTTCGGGGTCACATGCAATGCTGACGATGGGAGATGATCCTAGTTGTCGTAACCTTCCTGGGTTCCATCCTCCTGGTACTCCTCTTCATAGTCTGGCCACGAGAATAGCCAGGGACAAAGCCATGAGTACTCTTTAAGTACTCGCAAACTAATACTAACAAGTGAAAGGGTTTTTGTAATAGGATACTAAGCTCTAGGGTTGTTTTGCAAAAAGCCAAATTTACCTCTACTAAGTTTAGAAACTAAGAAAGCCAGTTGAAGTCTTATAACACCTAAGTGGGAACTTGAATTTCATATCACAACTCTGTTGTGGTCAAGTCAAAGTCTCAATTCATTTCACAAGTCATTTTGAAAACATCTAACGGGGGAACAGTATGGCCACTCCAACTATCCATAACTCATGACGGCTATTCGAATAGTTTGACACTCTGCAGAGATTGTACACTTTCACCACAACATTCGATACATCCGTCAGGAACAAATCCTGAATTCACCATACTCAGTATGCGGATAATCAATCCTAACCTTTCAATTACACGCCCTAGTATATGCACCTCTCCTATGATTTTGGCCTCCCAAGCATGACCAACTGTCATCTTGGGTACTGCACAGGTGGACAATCTTCACAAGGTAGCCTCAGCTTAGACCTTGGTCGTGAGGGAACCAATACTAAGGTATATAAGTTTCCAGTCAAGCCCTACCCAATTCTCGGGTATTGTGGTTGTACGGTAAAATTGGAATGGTATCACATCCAGACAACCATCAGTTTCATAAAGGGCTAAGGCTCATGCCTCAACATTTTCATCATCCAAATCATCTGGTGTTCAGAAACACATGTCAAAACATATCAATAGAATGACCCATCATTCCAAGGTTTTCATGACCATTTTTCCACCAAGTATTCCCACCTAAAGTTGATCAAGTTTTATGCTTAGAACTAGCATCTACAAATGGGAGTGAATACTAATAAGGGTTAGTAAACTAGTGGGGTTTAACTAAGTTCAATCTCATGCCTTAGGATGACATAAAGATTATCTAGCTTAGGCCAAGTTTTATGCTCTTTATGCAACCTTCAATTATCTTTCTAATATCTACAATTTACCCAAGTAACTCTAAGTAATAGCTTTGATAAAGAAATAAAGTATAAAGCTTGTAAGTAAAACTAGGAGTGGGGTTATCAAGGGGGTATGATCACATATGCTTAAGGCATATATTTGGCATGGGAACAAGCAAGTATTTGCTTCCATAGGTATAGTATCTTGCAAGTGTTAGCTTGCATAATCAACTAGTAGTATTAGGCTTGCATCACTATCAGTATAAGCTTGCTAAGTTAATAGCTTGAAAGTATTGGCCTGCCTTGTGCAGAGCAGTGGTTGAAGTTCTCCTCGGCTTCTTCTTCGTAGTATCCTCCTTCCTCCTTGTATCCTTGGTCGGTACTAGCGTCTATGAATAAATACGAGGTATGCAATCACCAAACAATACTTAACTACTTTCAATCATCACACACAGGGGTTCTATAGATGATCTAGCATCATCACTAACATCACAAGATCAAAGCATTTGTCTTATCTATTTTATTTTTAGAAAAGTAATTTCTACTCATTGAAAAACTACTAAAGATTTAATATTCTCCAAACCAAACATGGGATCATGTTGACACATGTCATCACCACATATTTCAGTACATGTGAATGTGATTTAAAGTGGTGTCACAATTTAATAAGATTTTACCTTTTATTTCATTTAAATAAAGTGACTAGAAATGTCTATGTGGCATTCTTTTATTACTTGAACATTATTTCTGTAAGTAAACCCATATATTTTTATATATTATGAAAGGTATGATCAAATGTGATTTTTGAGATTTGGAATCAACTCAAAAGCTATTATGGTTTAAATTTGAAAAATGTTTGAATGCAGAAAAGGTTCTTCCTTGTTATTTTTACCAAGGTTGATCTATAGATTCAAATGATTTGAATCCAACAGGCTTGGATTAAGAATTTCAAAACCTTTCTAAAAAAATTGGTTTCATTCAATTTGGTTCACTGAATCGATCTGGGTAGATTTTTGAAACTAGGTACAGAACTAGGTTTCAACTTAAATGGAAAAAGTTAAATTGAAACGACTAGGCTACGGGGGGCGCTTAATCGAATAGGCCAGTGTCACTCCATGGGCTGAAAGCACGACTGACAGGGGGGGCTACTGGTCAGTGACTCTTTAAACATGAAGCGGTACGGGGCAATCTCAACCGCACGATCTAAGTCTAATCGAACAGCTGCTACTCATCATCCACGTCGCGCGGCGCCGGCGAGACAGAAACCTAACGCGACAGGTGGGGGTCGTCGGGGGCTCACCGGGGCTCAGGCGAAGGTCGGCGATGCGGGCAAACGACGAAGTCGACGACAGCGAACCTCCTAGTACCGGCAGCTCCTCCTGGGGTGGACGAAATCGACGGCGCCCTTCTTCTCCAGAGGCGGCCTGCTCCGGCGCAATTCCGGCGATGCGCTGCTCGCCTTGCTCTGGGAATGAGGTGGAACGATCAGTGAGGTGAGGGGAGTAGAATGGTGTGAAGAATTTGACTGGGGGTCGCCTCCTTTTATAGGCTCGACGGTGATACCGAACGGGATGGGCAGGCGACGGTGGCGACATGGCTACGGGCGGCTAGAGGCATGGCCGAGGTTGGCGATCGTTCGGTGGTCTCCTTGCGATCCTCTAGGGTTTTAATGCGCATGTAGGGGCGGTGGCAAATGGTCGGGAACGATCGATGCTCTGCGAGGCAGAGGTGGCAAACTCTACGGCGAGGGGTGCCTACGGGGAACGGGCGGTGAAATGGGCATGTCTGGCGGTCTCCTAGGACGGTGGGGAGCATGATGGCGGGCGGCAAGGGCTCGAGGTGGTCGGGTTGCGTGGGAACGATGCGTGCTCTGCGGTGCACGTCGGCATGGTCGACAACGGCACGGGCGCGGCGTTCCTGGCGGTTCTGGTCGTGGTCTTTGAGCTAGGGCTGGTCGAGAGGGGGCGGTGAGGCATGGGCTACCTCCCAGACAAGGTTGGCATGGCTAGTTCTTCCTCTAGCCTGCTGTCCACACTGGGGTGACATGGGTGCTCTCGGCCTGTTCACCATTGATGACATTGGCAAGTTTATAGTGGGGCTAGTGATTAGTTAAGGTCGTTAGATGATCTACTAAGGCTAGTGGTGTCCAGAGAGGGAACAAGTTAGGCCAGAATCACTACACACTATAGTGTTTTGATTTTGTTTGATTTGCATCTGCAAGGTGTTTGATGAAATGGCCACATGAATTCAAGTTTTGAATTTTGAAAAGATTTTTTGTGGGTGTGCTAGGCATGTGCTGGTGAGTCTGTAGATGCTTGGGTTTTGAAAGTTGAGTTGGTTTGAGGGGTTTTTGAAAAAGTGGGATCTTACCATATGAAATAGATTCAATTTTAAACTGTCATTTAAACTATGCATTTGAATGTTTTTGGATGATCACAAAGTGGGCCTTGATACTTTGTTATGAGTACTATTAAGGGGTGCAAACATCCAAACAAGTTTCTATTAATTTCTGAAAGTTAGAGATAGCCAAAGTAGGCATGGGAGTTAAATTGGCCAAAGTGACCATTCACTTAATTTGTTTGTTTTGCTTTGTTTGTCTTTGGGAAAAGTTTGGGGATTGTTTAGATGATGTTTATTTCACCTAAGAATATTTTACAAGTAAAGAAACACATAATCATGGCAATTCAAAAGAATCCAAATTTCAATACACACACATATGAATGCTTTCATATTTTTAATTTGAAAAGTTTTTGTTAACCCTAATTTTGGTGATTAGAGTTTGATGATTCTAGTTTAATATTTTTGGGATGTTACACGCCACCACTGGTCGTTGTCGTGTCGCCGTCTCCGGTGACCGTTTTCGAGCGGCGCAGCCACTAGATGACTCCGCATGCTACACTGGATCGAATGCCACCACTCCGGTACGCTCGCACGCTCTCGATCAACAGATCGACCCTCGATCTGTAAGATCATCCGTGGATGATGTCAGCATGACAACATGCTGATGTCACCCCAGCCCAGTCAACGAATTTGACTTGGTCTATGCCCATGTGGCTGGTGATGTGTACTCGACCCCACTGGTCAGTGACCTTGGGTAGGTTTAGCTTCGGTATCAAAAGTATTTCTGTTTAGGAAATAGATAAAACATTATAAAATCAAATATAAATATTTCCTAAAATGAAATAAAATGATTAAAACTTGTAAATTTAATAACTTTTGTTTTATAATTCAGAAAAATATGTATAATATATGAATTTTTTTAGAAAAATAAAATCTATAACATTAAACTATTACCAAACATTATTATGCCAACAATTTAAATAATAATTATTTAATAAAGATTTTATAAGTATTAATACTTTAGAAATTCATATTTTAATATTGGTAAATGTTAAAAATATAAATAAAATACCAAAAATCTTAGAAAAATAAGAACTATAATTTAAAACTATAATCATGCATTATTATTTCACTTAATTAAATATTTATTATTTATTAAGTATTTATAAAGTAGTAAATCTTATAAAAATAATATCTTATAAATCACAAAAATAATACCGACATGTTATTATAATATCCTACTTTTGAGGTAAATAAAAATTTAAACACTTTAATGTAACATCCCAAAAATATTAAACTAGAATCATCAAACTCTGATCACCAAAATTAGGGTTAACAAAAACTTTTCCAATTAAAAATATGAAAGCATGCATATGTGTAAGCATGAAAATTTGGATTCTTTTGAATTGCCATGATTGTGTGTTTCCTTGCTTGTAAAAGGATGCTTAGGTGAAATAAACATCATCTAAACAATCCCCACACTTTTCCCAAAGACAAATAAATCAAAACAAACAAAATAAGGGAATGGTCACTTTGGCCAAATTAACTCCCATGCCTACTTTGGCTATCTCTAACTTTCAGAACTTAACAGAAACTTGTTTGGATCTTTGCACCCCTTGATAGTACTCATAAAAAAGTTCCAAGGCCCACTTTGTGATCATCCAAAAACATTAGAATGCATGGTTTAAATGACAGTTTAAAATTGAATCTTTATCATATGGGAAGATCCCACTTTTTCAAAAACCACTCAAACAAGCTCAACTTTCAAAACCCAAGCATCCACAGACTCACTAGCACATGCCTAGCACACCCACCAAAAATCTTTTCAAAATTCAAAACTCGAATTCATGCGGCCATTTCATCAAACACCTTGTAGATTCAAATCAAACAAAATCAAAACACTATAGTGTGCAGTGTTTTGGGCCTAACTTGTTCCCTCTCTAGACACCACTAGCCTTAGTAGATCATATAACGACCCTAACTAATCCCTAGCACCACTATAAGCTTGACAATGTCATCAATGGTGAACAGCCGAGAACACCCATGTCACCCCAGTGTGGACAGCAGGATAGAGGAAGAACTAGCCGTGCCAACCTTGTCTGGGAGGTAGCCCATGCCTCACCGCCCCCTCTCGACCAACCCTGCCTCGCAGACAGCAACCAGAACCGCCAGGAACGCCGCGCCCGTGCCGCTGTCAACCATGCTGACCCGTGCCGCAGAGCACGCGCCGTTCCCACTCAACCAGACCACCTCGAGCCCTCGCCGCCCGCCAGCATGCTCCCCACCATCCCAGGAGACCGCCAGACATGCCTATTTCACCGCCGGTGCCCCGTAGCCACCGCTCGTCGTCGAAGACGCCGCCTCTGCCGCGCAGAACGTCGAGCGTTCCAGACTGTTTGCCACCGCCCCTACACGCGCATTAAAGCCATAGAGCATCGCCAGGAGACCACCGATCGATCGGCACCCTCGGCCATGCCTCTAGCTGTTCGTAGCCGTGTCGCCACCGTCGCCTGCCCATCCCGTTCGGTCTCGCCGTCGAGCCTATAAAAGGAGGACTCCCCCGCTCGAATCCATCACACCATTCCACTCCTCTCTCACCCAGAACCACCCCGCCTCAGTCCCAAAGCAAGGCGAGCAGCGCATCACCGGAATTGCGCCAGAGCAGGCCGCCTCTGGAGAAGAAGGGCGTCGTCGATTTCGTCCACCCCAGGAGAAGCTGCCGGTACTAGGAAGTTCACCGTCGTCGACTTCGTCGTTCGCCCGCCTCGCCGACCCTCGCCTGAGCCCCGGTGAGCCTCCCACGACCCTCACCTCCCGCGTTAGGGTTCTGTCTCGCCGGCGCTGCCCGACGTGGACAATGAACCAGAGCCGTTGGATTAGAACTAGATCCAACACATCATGTTGCCCCGTACCGCTTCGCACCCCACGTCTCACTGACGCGTGGGGACATCCACTTAACCAGCCCACGTAAGCGCTATGCATAGCAGGCCGGCCCATTATCGTCTCCTGCGCAGCCCACTCGTTTGAATTTGGATTTTTCCATTTTTATTCAAACACAGTTTTGTACCTAGTTTCAAAAATTAACCCAGCTCGATTCAGTAAACCAAATTGAATGAAACCAATTTTGTTAGAAAGGTTTTGAAATGCTTAATCCAAGACCGCCAGATTCAAATCATTTGAATCTATATATTAACCTTGGTAAAAATAACAAGGCAGAACCTTTTCTGCATTCAAACATTTTTAAAATTTAAACTATAATAGCTTTTGAGTTGATTCCAACTCTCAAAAATCACATTTGACCATAACTTTCAGAATATATAAAAAAATTTGGGTTTACTTACAGAAATAATGTTCAAGTAATAAAAGAATGACACATAGACATTTCTAGTCATTTATTTTTATTTAAAATAAAAGGTTAAATCTTATTAAATTGTGACACCACTTTAAATCACATTCCCATGTACTGAAATGTGTGGTGATGACATGTGTCAACATGATCCCATGTTTGGTTTGGAGAATATTAAATCTTAAGTAGTTTTTCAATGAGTAGAGATTACTTTTCTAAAAATGAAATCAATAAGACAAGTGCTTTAATCTTGTAATATTAGTGATGATGCTAGATCATCTATAGAACCATATTGTGTGATGATTGAAAGTAGTTAAGTATTGTTTGGTGATTGTGTACCTCATATTTATTCATAGACGCTAGTACCGACCAAGGATACGAGGAGGAAGGAGGATACTACGAAGAAGAAGCCGAGGAGAACTTCAACCACTGCTCTGCACAAGGCAAGCTTATACTGATACTTAAGCCTAATAATACTGGTTGATTTAGCAAGCTAACACTTGCAAGATGTTCCACTTTAGCAAGCCTTACTATGCCAACTATATGCCTTAAGAATATGTGGTTATACCCACTTGATAACCAATCCTAGTTTTACTTGCAAGCTTTCTACTTTATTTATTTATCAAAGCTACTACTTAGACTTTACTTGAGTAAATTGTAGATACTAGAAAGATAATTGAAGGTTGCATAAAGAGCATAAAACTTGGCCTAAGCTAGATAATCTTGATGTCATCCCAAGGCATGAGATGGTACTTAGTTAAAACTCCACTTGTTTACCACCCCTCATTAGTACTCACCCCCACTTGTAGATGCTAGTGCTAAGCATAAAACTTGATCAACTTTAGATGGGAATACTTGGTGGAAAATGGTTATGAAAACCTTGGAATGATGGATCATTCTATTGAGATGTTTTGACATGTGTTGCCAAACACCAGATGATTTTGATGATGAAAACGTTGAGGCATGAGCCTTAGCCCTTTTATAAAACTGATGGTTGTCTGGATGCGATACCATTCCAATTTTACCATACAACCACAATACCCGAAAATTGGGCAGGGCTTGACTGGAAACTTATATACCTTAGTATGGGTTCCCTCACGGCCAAGGTCTGAGCTGAGGCTACCTTGTGAAGATTGTCCACCTATGCAGTACCCAAGATGACAGTTGGTCATGGTTGGGAGGCCAAACTCACAGGAGAGGTGCCTATAGTAGGGCATGTAATTGAAAGGTTAGGATTGATTATCCGCATACTGAGTATGGTGAATTCAGGATTTGTTCCCGACGGATGTATCGAATGTTGTGGTGAAAGTGTACAATCTCTGCAGAGTGTCAAACTATTCGAATAGCCACGTCCGCGATTATGGACAGTTGGAGTGGCCATACTGTTCCCCCGTCAGATGTTTTCAAAATGACTTGTGAAATGAACTGAGAATTTGACTTGACCACAACAGAGTTGTGGCATGAGATACAAGTTCCCGCTTAGGTGTTATAAAACTTCAACTAGCATTCTTTGCTTCTGAACTTAGTAGAGGTAAATCTGGATTTTTGCAAAACAACCCTAGAGCTTAGTGTCCTATTACAAAAACCTCCTTCACTTGTTAGTCTTAGTTTGCGAGTACTTAAAGAGTACTCATCGCTTTGTCCCTGGCTATTCCCGTGGCCAGACTATGAAGAGGAGTACCAGGATGATGGACTCCAGGAAGGTTACGACAACTAGGATCATCTCCCATCGTCAGCATTGCCTGTGACCCCGAAGATGGAGTTTCGCCTATGCTACCTTTATTATTACGTATTTCCGCTGCTTGAGTTGTATTAAGAACTGGATCATGAGATCCTTATTTGTGTAAAACCTTATGTATGGTTCGTAAGGGATGATGTACTATGGTATCCAATTCTGTTATGTCTCGCAAAAATGGTAATCCTGGAATTGCGATGTATGGCATAACAGGCATCTAGGATTAAAAATCCGGGTGTTGACAAGTTGGTATCAGAGCCATCCTGACCATAGGAGACCCTAGTTATGAAGGGAATATGCCCTGAGAGGCAATAATAAAGTGTTTATTATGTGTATTCCAAGTATATGATAGATGTTTATTTTGCATGCTATAATTGTATTAATACGGAAATGTTAATACATGTGTGTTTAATAAACAAACAGAAAGTTCCTAGTTATGCCTCTCTCATAAACTAGCTCGTTGATTAACAAGATGATCAAGGTTTCCTGATCATGGACATTGGATGTTGTTAATAACGGGATCACAACATTAGTGTAATGGTGTGATGAACATTCATCCGAAGTATAGCATTACGATCAAAGTCATTGAGTTTATATTGCTATAACAACTTACGAAGTGATCCTAATCCTTAGACCATGAGATCATGTCAATCACTAACACCGGAAGAGTTTCTTGATAACATCAAACGTCACACCGTAACAGGGTGATTATAAAGATGGATTCAGAACTAATAAAGTGTTATGTTGAGGCTCATGGATCGAGAGTGGAATTTGTTCATCCCGATGACGGATAGATATACTCTGGGCCCTCTCGGTGATATCACATTGATTAGCTTGCAAGCAAGTGATTTGATCACTAGAATGCTATATCAGGAACGAGAAAGAGTGCATGTCGATACGAGATCAAACTAGGTATGGAGATACCGATGATCGAATCTCGGACATGTAATATATCGTGAAACAAAGGGATTAAGATATGGCGTAAAAGGTTACGACGATCACAAGAAAGTCATCGTTGAATGTGTGGAGTCTATGGGTCTCAGATCCCGCTTCTGATTATTGATCCGAGAGGGGTCTCGATCATGTCCGCATTATTCACGAACCGTAGGGTGACACACTTAAGAGACACCCACATCCAATTGGAGCAAAAGTTTCATGCCGAAAGAATAAACAAGCGCAGGAATTTATTTCACTAGATACCGAAACGGGTTTTTGGGTGAAATTGCATAAAGTGGTTATGCATGTGAAATGGAATTCTAGCAAGGGGTTATTTGTGAATGTTTGTCATTAAAGTAATTGACAAAATTCTGAATAAAATAAAAGAGTTTTATTTAATGAGAGTTTGCATTAAATTTGGTGGAAATTTAATGGGAATTTGAGTGGACTTTTGAGTGGAGGAAATTTAAAGGGCATTTTGTGAGTGGAGTGTCCACCCACATGAATGAAGGAGGGGAGGGGGCAGCCCCCATGGCCGGCGGCCACCCCCTTGGGTGCCTCCCCTCCTCCTATAAAAGGAGCCCCCCTCCTCACTTGTCTCTCACACCTCCTCGTGAAGGATCTCTCCCCCCCTCTAGAATTTATCCCCCATGGTCTCGGACTAGCGAGATACATGTTCCCGGTGGCTATTCGGCAAGAAAGAGTTGTGCTTCCGCTGCATCGCTGGAGCGAGGAGGCGGAGGTTGCTCGGTGCCTCGAACGTGTGTGCGAGCACGGATGCGCTGCTGATTTGCGGCGCTAGGACTTCCTCTCGATCTTGAGATCGGCAAGAGATCGTCTACATCAACCACGAGTTGAACTCGTTAAGCTTTGTCGGTCTTCAAGGGTATGTTCTCTACGGATATACATCTGCCCGTTGTTTGTATCTAGTAGATAGATATTGGTATATAGTTCCCATCGTAGGAAATTTTTTGTTTTCTATGCTGCGAACCCTACAGTGGTATCAGAGCCGGATCTATGCATAGATACTTTACACGGATAGTACACATATGAGTATGTGGGCGATGATGATCATGTTGTTGCTCCTTTGTTGTAATTTTGGATATTGGTGGCATAGTGGGATGAAGCGGCCCGGACAAACTTTACATGTCCTCGCACATGAGACCTGTTCCACGCTTGACATGCAACTAGTTTGCATAAGTGGCTAGCGGGTGTCTGTCTCTCCTACTATAGTCAATATCTATTTTGCAAGCGAGTTGTCAACAATTTGGTTATCCTCATTGTGGTTCATGTTCGTAGGTAAGAATGGTTCTATCTCGAAAGCCCTAAGCCACGTAAAACTTGCAATGGATAAATTAGAGGCGTCTAGTTTAGATTGTTGCTGGGCTAGTGTTATGATATGGTGATGTTGTAAGTAGAAGTATGAGATGATACTCTTACAACATACATAACGTGTAAACTCCATAGACCTTGGATTTACACATATAGGTATGATAGTGATCATACCACGGTGCACATGATAGAGATCATATGCGGGAACCATATTATTTCACTAATAAACATGTGATGTTTGATTGCATCTTATATTGCTTGTTTAGCGCTTTGTTAGCATAATAAGATGATCCCTCATTTAAATATCAAGATAAGAATGTGTTCTTCCTTTAGTATGCACCGATTATGTTTTCGTCGCTCCAAGACATCACGTGATGATCGGGTGTTCTTGGATCCACGACCATATTTCGGGTGTAAAACAGTTACACACGCGAATACTAAGGTTCTAACTTGGCGAGCCTAGCATGTACAGACATGGCCTCGGAACACGGACCGAAAGGTTAAGCATGAGTCATATAGTTAATATGATGCCCATTTGATGCTCGCCTTTGAAGCTATACCGACTCACGTGATGATCGGACTTGGTATAGTGGATTTGGTTCATGTAATCACCAAAAAGACACGAGGGATGTCGTTTTTGAGTGGGAGTTCATTCATAATATGGATTAGTTGAACTCAATCTATCATACACTTAGTCTAAACTTTACAAATTCTATTGTAGATGGCACCACCTTCTTTTAATTTCAATGTGTTCATGGAGAAAGAGAAACTTGCAACGAACGGTAGCAACTTTACCGAATGGGCCATGAATTTGAGGATTCTCCTCTCTGCTGCACAAAAGCAATACGTGCTAGAAGTGCCGTTAGGCCCCCCACCTTTTGATGATGCCCCTGACGAGGAGAAGAATGTCTATCAGACTCGTCAGGAGGACCACAACTTAGTTCATTGCGGCATATTGTATGGGCTAGAGCCGGAACTTCGAAAGCATTTCGAAAATGGCAATGCATTTGATACAATGGGTGAGTTGAAAATGATTTTCGATACACATGCTGCTGTAGAGAGCTACAACGCTTCAGAAAAGTTCTTTAGCTGCATGATGGAAGAGCACAGCTCCGTTAGTGAGCATGTACTCAAGATGTCGGGTTACGCCGATAGGCTTGTGTCCTTGGGAACATCGATTCCCATTGACTTAGGCATCCATCGTGTTCTACAGTCTCTGCCACCTAGCTATAAGAGCTTCGTGATGAACTATAATATGCAAGGCATGAAGAAGTCTCTCCCCGAGCTTCTGTCAATGCTTAAAACTGCAGAAGTGGAGATCAAAAAGGAACATCAAGTGTTGATGATCAATAGGAACACTGGTTTCAAGAAAGACAAGAAGGGAAAACGGAAGGAAAGTAAGGCCAAGCCTGTTGCCGTGCTCTGAAAAGAAACCCCGAGTTGGACCTAAGTCCGATACCGAAAAGTGCTACTATTGTAAGGACCGCCATCGAAGCTTAATCGCCCCAAGTATTTGGCGCATAAGAAGGCCAAGGCAAACAAAGTTATATATTATACAAATGTAATTGATGTGTAATTGACTAGTGCTCGCAGATAGCACCGGGTATTTGATACCGGTTCAGTTGCTAATATTTTAACTCGAATCGTGGGTCATGAACAAGCAACCGCTAGCAAGGGGTGAGGTCAAGATGCGTGTCGGCAATGGATCAAGCGTTGATGTGATCGTCGTCAAAACGCTGCCTCTCCACTTGCCGTCGGGATTAGTAATAAACTTGAATAATTGTTATATGGTGCCTGCACTGAGCATGAACATTGTATCTGGATCGTGTTTGATGCGAAGTGGTTAGTCATTTAAATCCGAGAACAATGGTTGTTCCATTTATATGAATGAAATCTTTTATGGTCATGCACCGATGATGAATGGTTTATTTCTATTAGATCTCGATAATAATGTTACACATATTCATAATGTTGATGCTAAAAGGATTAAACTAAATGATGATATATCTGCATATATGTGGTAATCGCCGCTCAGGTCATATTGGCGTTAAACGCATGAAGAAGCTCCATTCGTATGGACTTTTGGAATCACTTGATTATGAATCATTTGATACATGTGAGCCATGCCTTATGGGCAAGATGACTAGAACGCCGTTTTCTGGTTCAATGGAACGGGCGACAGATTTATTGAAAATCATACATTCTGATGTATGTGGTCCAATGAGTGTGTCGGCGCGAGGTGGATATCGTTATTTTGTTACTTTCACGGATGATTTGAGTAGATATGGTTATATCTAATTGATGAAACACAAGTCTGAAACCTTTGAAAAGTTCAAGGAATTTCAGAATAAAGTGGAAAATCATCGTAATAGAAAGATCAAATTTCTACGGTCCGACCGTGGAGGTGAGTATCTAAGTTACGAGTTTAGCACTCACATGAAAGAGTGTGGAATTGTTTCACAACTCACACCTACCGGAACACCACAGAGAAATGGTGTGTCGGAACGTCGTAATCGTACTTTATTAGATATGGTTCGATCTATGATGTCTCTAACGGACTTGCCGTTGTCATTTTAGGGTTATGCACTAGAAACTGCTGCATTCACTTTAAATCGGGCACCATCTAAATCCGTTGAAAAGACACCGTATGAATTGTGGTTTGGAAACAAACCTAAGCTGTCATTTCTTAACGTTTGGGGATGCGATGTTTATGTGAAGAAACTTCAACCGGATAAACTCAAACCCAAAGCGGAAAAATGCTTCTTCATAGGATACCCTAAGGAAACTATTGGGTATTCCTTCTATCACAGATCCGAGGGCAAGGTTTTTGTTGCCAAGAATGGATCCTTTCTAGAGAAGGAGTTTCTCGCGAAAGGTGTGAATAGTCGAAAGGTAGAACTCAAAGAGGTTATTGAACCTTCTCTTCAAAGTATGGCGAGTAGCGCAGCGCCGGAAGTTGTTCCGGAGTTGGCTCCACCTGTTGAAGAGGGAACTAATGATAATGATCATGAAACTCCGAAAGAGAATACTACTGAACCTCGCAGGTCAAGCAGGACGCGTGCAGCTCCCGAGCTGTACGGAAATCCTGTCATGAATTTCATGGTTGATGAAAATGATGACTCTGCGACGTATGAAGAAGCGATGATGAGCTCGGATTCCAACAAATGGTTAGAAGCCATGAAATCCGAGATGGAATCCATGTATGAAAATCAAGTTTGGAACTTGGTAGACTTACCTCACGACCGAAAGGCCGTGGAGAACAAATGGATTTTCAAAAGAAAAACTAATGTTGATGGTAATATGACCGTCTATAAAGCTCGACTTGTCGCAAAGGGGTTTTGACAAATCCAAGGAGTTGACTACGATCAGACATTCTCTCCCGTAGCGATGCTAAAGTCAGTTAGGATTATGTTAGCAATTGCTGCATATTTCGATTATGAGATATGGCAGATGGATGTCAAAACCGCGTTTCTCAATGGTAATATTGAGGAAGAGTTGTATATGATACAACCAAAGGGTTTTGTCGATCCTAAGGATGCTAACAAGGTGTGCAAGCTTCAGCGATCCATCTATGGATTGAAGCAAGCATCACGAAGTTGGAATCTCCGCTTTGATGAGGTGATCAAAGAGTTTGGATTTGTCCAAACTTATGGAGAAGCTTGTATTTACAAGAAAGTGAGTGGGAGCAATGTGGCATTTCTGATATTATATGTGGATGACATATTATTGATCGGAAATGATATAGATCTTTTAAACAGTGTTAAAAGTTATCTAAATAGCAAATTTTCAATGAAGGACCTAGGTGAAGCGTCATACATATTAGGCATAAAGATCTATAGAGATAGATCTAGGCGCCTAATAGGGCTATCGCAAAGTACATACCTTGATAAGATTTTAAAGAAGTTTAAAATGGACGGAAGTAAGAAGGGGTTCTTACCTATGTTGCAAGGCAAGACATTGAGTAAGACTCAAAGTCCGGCTTCAGCGGAAGAAAGATAGATAATGGACAAAGTCCCCTATGCTTCAGCCATAGGCTCTATAATGTACGCCATGCTATGTACAAGACCGGATGTGGCACATGCTATTAGTTTGACTAGTAGGTACCAATCGGATCCAGGTTCGGAACACTGGATAGCGGTCAAGAATATCCTTAAGTACTTACGAAGAACTAAGGATATGTTTCTTGTATACGAAGGTGAAGAAGAGCTCGTCGCTAAGTGTTATGTTGACGCTAGCTTTGACACCGATCCGGATGACTCTAAGTCTCAATCCGGATACGTATTTCTCATGAATGGCAGAGCGGTTAGTTGGAGGAGCTCCAAACAACCTGTGGTAGCGGGATCAACAACGGAGGCCGAATATGTTGCTGCTTGAGAAGCGGCTCAGGAAGCAGTTTGAATGAAGGAGTTCTTATCCGAACTAGGAGTAGTGGCAAACGCGTTGGACCCAATGGTGATCTATTGTGACAACAATGGTGCCATTGCCAATGCCAAAGAGCCAAGGTCTCACAAGCATTCCAAGCATATTAAGCGCCGGTTTCACTCCATCCGCGAGCATGTCAAGGATGGAGATATAAAGATTTGTAAAGTACATACGGATCTCAATGTAGCAGATCCGTTGACTAAAACTCTCCCTAGAGCAAAACATGATCAACACCAGAACTCAATGGGTGTTAGATTTATCACTATGTAACTAGATTATTGTCTCTAGTACAAGTGGGAGACTGAAGGGAATATGCCCTGAGAGGAAATAATAAAGTGTTTATTATGTGTATTCCAAGTATATGATAGATGTTTATTTTGCATGCTATCATTGTTTAATACGGAAACGTTAATACATGTGTGTTTAATAAACAAACAGAAAGTTCCTAGTTATGCCTCTCTCATAAACTAGCTCGTTGATTAACAAGATGATCAAGTTTTCCTGATCATGGACATTGGATGTTGTTAATAACGGGATCACAACATTAGTGTAATGGTGTGATGAACATTCATCCGAAGTATAACATTACGATCAAAGTCATTGAGTTTATATTGCTATAACAACTTACGAAGTGATCCTAATCCTTAGACCATGAGATCATGTCAATCACTAACACCGGAAGAGTTTCTTGATAACATCAAACGTCACACCGTAACAGGGTGATTATAAAGATGGATTCAGAACTAATAAAGTGTTATGTTGAGGCTCATGGATCGATAGTGGAATTTGTTCATCCCGATGACGGATATATATACTCTGGGCCCTCTCGGTGATATCACATTGATTAGCTTGCAAGCAAGTGATTTGATCACTAGAATGTTATATCACGGGAACGAGAAAAGAGTGCATGTCGGTAACGAGATCAAACTAGGTATGGAGATACCGATGATCGAATCTCGGACATGTAATATATCGTGAAACAAAGGGATTAAGATACTGGCGTAAAAGGTTCCGACGATCACAAGAAAGTCATCGTTGAATGTGTGGGAGTCAGTATGGGTCTCCAGATCCCGCTTCTGATTATTGATCCGAGAGGGGTCTCGATCATGTCCGCATTATTCACGAACCGTAGGGTGACACAGTTAAGAGACACCGACATCCAATTGGAGCAAAAGTTTCATGCCGAAAGAATAAACAAGCGCAGGAATTTATTTCACTAGATACCGAAACGGGTTTTCGGGTGAAATTGCATAAAGTGGTTATGCATGTGAAATGGAATTCTAGCAAGGGGTTATTTGTGAATGTTTGTCATTAAAGTAATTGACAAAATTCTGAATAAAATAAAAGAGTTTTATTTAATGAGAGTTTGCATTAAATTTGGTGGAAATTTAATGGGAATTTGAGTGGACTTTTGAGTGGAGGAAATTTAAAGGGCATTTTGTGAGTGGAGTGTCCACCCACATGAATGAAGGAGGGAGGGGCACCCCATGGCGTGGCCACCCCCTTGGGTGCCCCCCTCCTCCTATAAAAGGAGCCCCCCTCCTCACTTGTCTCTCACACCTCCTCGTGAAGGATCTCTCTCCCTATCTAGAATTTATCCCCATGGTCTCGGACTAGCGAGATACATGTTCCCGGTGGCTATTCGGCAAGAAAGAGTTGTGCTTCCGCTGCATCGCTGGAGCAAGGAGGCGGAGGTTGCTCGGTGCCTCGAACGTGTGTGCGAGCACGGATGCGCTGCTGATTTGCGGCGCTAGGACTTCCTCTCGATCTTGAGATCGGCAAGAGATCGTCTACATCAACCACGAGTTGAACTCGTTAAGCTTTGTCGGTCTTCAAGGGTATGTTCTCTACGGATATACATCCGCCTGTTGTTTGTATCTAGTAGATAGATCTTGGTATACAGTTCCCATCGTAGGAAATTTTTTGTTTTCTATGCTGCGAACCCTACAAGTTAGAATGGATGTTTGAATCAAAAACTTAGTTTCAAAACCAAAGGAAGCAAATATTTTAAAAAAAAATTATTCCCATTCTTATCACTTTGATTCTTTCATGAAAATTCATGTTCCTCAAAAACTCTTGCAAAATACATAAAATTTGACACACTTGATCACTCTACTAACTTACTCATCCTATATTCTTATAGATGGACGTGAAGTACAATAGGTTTTATCAGTTGGGGAATGGAGGAGACCTTATCTTTGTGCGGGATTTGGACCAGCTTTAACTTGAGCGTCCACTTTTGAAGTTCTTCGGAGCTCAGCTCAATGATCAAGGAGGAGAAGATCTGCAGTGGCTAATTGGTGAAAGTCTCCGAGGAAAGATTGAACCTCCCACTGCTGAGGGAATTCAGTTCACCTTAAGAGAGAACAACTGGCTCGATGGACTTGCTAGGGCCATGCAGGAAGCTCTTGCCCGTCTGTGTGGGCAGAGTATCAACCAGATCCAGGGTACTCGCTTTGAGTTTTTTCCAAGGCGTGATGCTAATGGACAGCCACTGGAAGCCCCATACCACCACGAGCTAAAGACCCAATTGGACCACCTTAGCTTCATGATGTACGATCATCACAAGGAATTGGACAATTGCCGTGACTACTCCAACCACAAGTCCGCCATCATCAAGACGAAGGATCATACCATCGCCATGCTATCGAAGGATTGCAAGTCTCGTCGCCGTCAGCTCGACAATAAGGAGCACATCATTGCCCGTCTTCGCCACCGTATCTCGGATTTGGAGGAGACCATCCACGAGAGATACATGCAGTTGGAAGAAAGGGAGAATGCCAGAGAGGATCTTCGTGGAGACCCCTACTCCTATCTCAGTGATGATGATGATTTTCTGGAGGATCAGGCTATGGACTTCTTCACCGATGAGGATGATTTCGCCTTCATCAATGACGATGAGGATGATGAGGATGACGACTACACCGACTCTGAGGAGTAGTAGCACTTGAGCACTAGCGTAGTGAGTAGTATTCGGTCCCACTATATCGTAGTTTCCAGAATGGTTCTTAAAACCATCTGTTTTTCTTGTTTTGTGGTGTGTGTTGTATCGTGTGCTATGAATGAATGAATGAAAAGAAAGTTGCTAGAAAAATATGAGTCAAACTTTAAAAACTTTTCAAAGTCCCAAAACCTTAGAAATTTCCCTCTTTTCTCATGATCTATCTCAATCTTCAGATGCCACGCGGAGGAAGTGGTTCATCCCCGGAACCGATGTTGCAGATCCTGCAAATGTTGGTTTCTGACCGCGAAGCTGAAAGAGCCGAACGTCAAGCCAACCTAGCCACCCTTCAGCAGATATCCCAGCTAGCCCACAACAATCAAGGCCAAGGAAATCAGGACAACCATGGATCTAAGCTCAAGAATTTCCAGAACACCAACGCACCTATTTTCACTAAGTCAGAAGAACCCCTAGATGCAAATGATTGGCTGCAAACCATGGAAAATAAGCTAGAAGTCGCCGAAGTGGAAGCTAACGAGAAAGTTCTGTTCGCCACCCACTATCTGGCCGAAGATGTAAGAGCATGGTGGAACAGTGTTCATGCAATGACCGGAGGACAAATGATGACCTGGGAGGAATTCAAGGTCAAGTTCAGCAGAACCCATGTGCCACCGGGTTTGATCAAGAGAATGAGAGATGAGTTCAGAGAACTGAAGCAAGGACGGATGCCCGTAGTGGAATACCGTGAAAAATTCTTGTCCTTAGCTAGGTATGCCCCGGATGAGATCGACACGGAAGCCAAGAAGAAAGAGAGATTCCTGAATGGTCTGCACGATGAGATGCAGACTGTGTTAGTCAATATCCCCTTTGCTGATATTGAAGCCCTTGTCGACTTTGCCATCTAGATGGAAGGAAAGATCAACCAAGCCAATGAGAACCGCAAGCGTTGCATGATGCATCAACTAGGAACCCATCAGACCCCAAAGTACCGCCCCAACCCATCTCCAGGATTTGCCCCGAGAAACAATAGACCCCCAATGAACCGTCCGACCTATCCCAACCGTGGAAACCCTACGCCCGGAGGAAATCACAACAACCCCGACAACTCTAGCAATTTCAATCGTGCCCCACCCAAGTTCAACAACAATGCTACCGCCAACACCAACACTGCCCCAAGGACTGGAAGCAATGCTGTGCCTGTTGCAGCAAAGGACAAGTCGCAAGTGACTTGTTATGATTGTGGAAATAAGGGTCACTACTCCAACGAGTGCCCCAACAAGAAGAATGCCACAGCCCCCAATGCCAATGCCCCAGCTCAGCAGCAGCATCGTGTTCAGCCCGGAAGAAGGTGGTTTGCCCCAGGGAATTCGCTCAACCGCAACGGCCGTATTTTTCTCATGCATGCTGAAGAAGCTCAGGAAGCACCAGACGTCGTACTGGGTATGTTTTCTGTTAATTCAGTACTTCCTAGAGTGTTGTTTGATTCTGGTGCATCGCACTCATTTGTCACCAAAGAATTTGCATGCACTAGTAAAATTCAACCAACCAAACTGACGCATGTTATGATCGTCCAAATTCCCGGTTCAACCACCAAAGCTAGGCAAATTTGCAAAGCCGTCCCTATCCGAATCCATGGCATAGATTTTTATGCTAATCTGATAGTACTCGGAACTAAAGGTTTGGAAGTAGTACTAGGAATGGATTGGATGTCCAAACATAAAGGATTGATTGATTGTGCCAAGAAAGCCATCACCATGACCAGTACAGCCGGAATATCAGTCGAGCATATATCTGAAACCTTACCTCGTCAATTCAAGTGCAACAAGAGTATAGCCCAACCTACCATTGACCATTTCCGGATAGTCTGCGAATACCCCGATGTATTTACAGATGTTTTGCCTGGTATGCCCCTAGACCGGGATATCGAGTTTATCATTGAACTAATCCCCAGAACAGGACCCATAGCCCAGAGACCCTATAGTTTGAACCCGTCGGAACTAGCGGAACTGAAGAAGCAACTGGATGCCATGCTGGAAATTGGATTGATTCAACCAAGTGCGTCGCCTTGGAGATCACCTATTTTTTTCATGGATAAGAAGGATGGAGGTAACCATTTGTGTATGGATTATCGGAAGCTGAATGATGTCACCATCAAGAACAAGTACCCATTGCCCAAGATAGAAGATTTGTTTGATCAGTTGACCGGTGCCAAAGTGTTTTCTAAGATTGATCTTAGAACAGGCTATCATCAACTCAAGATTCGTGCAGAGGATATCCCCAAGACTGCCTTTACCACCCGTTATGGATTATACGAGAATACTGTCATGTCTTTTGGATTAACCAATGCCCCCGCTTATTTCATGAATCTCATGAATAAGATTTTTATGGAATTCCTGGATAAGTTTGTCGTTGTTTTCATCGATGACATTCTGATTTATTCCAAATCAGAAGAAGAACATGAGCTACACCTAAGGACCATTCTTGGAACCCTTAGAGAGCATCAGTTATATGCCAAGTTTAGCAAATGTGAATTCTGGTTACAGGAGGTAGGATTCCTCAGCCACATTGTATCAGCCAGAGGAATTGCCGTTGACCCTACAAAAGTAAAAGATGTAGAAGATTGGCAAGCCCCAACCACTCAAACCCAAGTTCGTGCATTTCTCGGATTGGCGGGATACTACCACAAGTTTATAGTAGGATTCTCGAGTATCGCCCGACCCATGACCCAATTGCTAAAGAAGGACAAGAAGTTTGAATGGACAGACAAATGTGAAGCGAGTTTTCAAGAACTCAAGAGGAGATTGATTTCAGCCCCAATCTTAATCATGCCGGATATCACGAAGCCCTTCGATGTGTATTGTGATGCATCCAATATCGGTCTCGGATGTGTGCTAATGCAAGAAGGAAAAGTTATATCTTATCTATCTCGACAACTGAAACAACATGAGCAAAATTACCCAACCCATGACCTCGAACTCGCAGCTGTAGTTCTAGCCCTGAAGACATGGAGGCATTACCTGATGGGAAATCGTTGTGAGATTTATTCGGATCACAAGATCCTGAAGTATTTATTCACTCAAAAGGAGCTGAATATGAGACAGAGAAGATGGATTGAGTTAATCAAGGATTACAATCTGGACATTCACTATCACCCTGGTAAAGCCAATGTGGTAGCAGATGCCCTTAGCAGATTGCCGTGCCGCTTGAACTCCATGATTTTGAAGGAGCAACCAAGCTTGCACAAAGAGATGGAAGATTTTCGAATGGAATTAGTGAGTGAAGGATTTTTGGATAGCATCGAACTTCAACCCACTTTGATCAGCCAGATCAAAGAGGCGCAGAAAGGAAATGCTAGTATCGATGGAATCAAGCATTGTATCGGTATAGGCAAAGTACCTGGATTCACCGAAGATGAAGAAGGAGTTCTGTGATACAAAGGACGCCTTTGTGTACCAGCAGATTCTGAGTTGAAAGAAGTTATTCTGAAGGAAGCTCATGATACTCTTTATTCTATCCACCCCGGAGGAACGAAGATGTATCAAGATTTGAAAGAACAATTTTGGTGGCATAACATGAAGAGAGAAATCGGAAGCTATATCGCGAAGTGTGATATATGTCAGCGAGTCAAGGCGGGACATCAACGACCCGCTAGATTGTTGCAACCATTGCAGATTCCAGAGTGGAATGGGATTCCGTTGGAATGGACTTTATCACCGGATTGCCTACTTCTAGTAGGGGAAATGACTCTATCTGGGTCATAGTGGACATATTGTCCAAAGTCGCCCATTTCTTACCCGTCAAGACCACATATCAAAGTTCGAAGCTAGCGGAGTTATACATCGCTAGAATCGTTAGTTTGCATGAAGTCCCCAAGAACATCGTATCGGATCGAGGAACTCAATTTACCTCGAGATTCTAGAAAAAGGTCCAAGAAGGTTTAGGAACCCGCCTCGATTTCAGCACCGCGTATCACCCTCAGACCGCTGGACAAATGGAATGAGTAAATCAAATACTCGAAGATATGCTGAGAGCATGTGTGTTAGAGTATGGATCTAAATGGGAAGACTGTCTGTCGTTTGCAGAATTTTCGTACAATAATAGTTATCAAGCTAGTTTGCAAATGGCCCCATTTGAATTCATGTATGGAAGGAAGTGCCGCACCCCTTTGAACTGGTCGGAAGTAGGAGAGAGTCATATTTTCGGACCTGACATCCTACGAGAGGCAGAAGAGAAAGTTCACAAGATTCGTGACCACCTCAAGACATCCCAATCAAGACAGAAGAGTTACGCCGATAAGAGACGTCGAGACCTTGCCTTCAACATAGGAGATTTTGTATATCTGAAAGTGTCGCCATTGAAAGGAATGCAGCATTTCCAACTCAAAGGAAAGTTAGCCCCCAGATATATCGGACCCTTGAAGATTCTGAACCGTCGAGGAGAAGTATCGTATCAATTGGAACTACCCGAAGAAATGTCAGCCGTGCACAATGTGTTCCATATCTCATTACTTCGCAAGTGCCTCGAAGTTCCAGAGAAGACCGAAGTGTTCAAGAATATCGATCATCAGACCATAGAGATCAACGATGACCTGACCTATACCGAAGTACCCATTCTTATTTTGGAGGAAGCTTTCAGAACCACCAGAACTCGAAGCATCAAGTTTCTCAAGATTCAGTGGAGCAACCACACAGAAGATGAAGCTACCTGGGAGCGCGAATATCACATCAGGACGGAGTTTCCCGATCTCTTCAAATCCTAGGTAATCTTTTTCGTCCTTTTTCAAATCTCGGGATGAGATTTTGTTTAAGGGGGGAAGGTTTGTAACAACCCAAAAATATTAAACTAGAATCATCAAACTCTGATCACCAAAATTAGGGTTAAGAAAACTTTTCCAATTAAAAATATGAAAGCATGCATATGTGTAAGCATGACAATTTGGATTCTTTTGAATTGCCATGATTGTGTGTTTCCTTGCTTGTATAAGGATGCTTAGGTGAAATAAACATCATCTAAACAATCCCCACACTTTTCCCAAAGACAAATAAATCAAAACGAACAAAATAAGGGAATGGTCACTTTGGCCAAATTAACTCCCATGCCTACTTTGGCTATCTCTAACTTTCAGAACTTGACAGAAACTTGTTTGGATCTTTGCACCCCTTGATAGTACTCATAACAAAGTACCAAGGCCCACTTTGTGATCATCCAAAAACATTAGAATGCATGGTTTAAATGACAGTTTAAAATCGAATCTTTATCATATGGGAAGATCCCACTTTTTCAAAAACCACTCAAACAAGCTCAACTTTCAAAACCCAAGCATCCACAGACTCACCAGCACATGCCTAGCACACCCACCAAAAATCTTTTCAAAATTCAAAACTTGAATTCATGCGGCCATTTCATCAAACACCTTGCAGATTCAAATCAAACAAAATCAAAACACTATAGTGTGCAGTGTTTTGGGCCTAACTTGTTCTCTCTCTGGACACCACTAGCCTTAGTAGAACATCTAACGACCCTAACTAATCCCTAGCACCATTGTAAGCTTGACAATGTCATCAATGGTGAACATTCGAGAACACCCATGTCACCCCAGTGTGGACAACATGCTACAGGAAGAACTAGCCATGCCAACCTTGTCTGGGAGGTAGCCCATGCCTCACCGCCCCCTCTCGACCAGCCCTGCCTTGCAGACAACAACCAGAACCGCTAGGAACGCCACGCCTGTGCCGCTGTCGACCATGCCGACCCGCGCCACAGAGCACGCGCCATTCCCACTCAATCAGACCACCTCGAGCCCTTGCCGCCCGCCAGAATGCTCCCCACCGTCCTAGGAGACCGCCAGACATGCCCATTTCACCGCCCGTACCCCGTAGCCACCGCTCGCCATCGAAGACGCCGCCTCTGCCGTGCAGAATGTCGAGTGTTCCAGACCGTTTGCCACCGCCCCTACACGCGCATTAAAGCCATAGAGCATCGCCAGGAGACCACCGAACGATCGCCACCCTCGGCCATGCCTCTAGCTACCCGTAGCCGTGTCGCCACCGTCGCCTGCCCATCCGGTTCGGTCTCGTAGTCGAGCCTATAAAAGAAGGACTCCCTCGCTCGAATTCATCACACCATTCCACTCCTCTCTCACCCAGAACCACCCGCCTGGGCCCCGCGGTAAGTCCACGCCGGAATTGCGCCGGAGCAGGCCGCCTCTAGAGAAGAAGGGCGCCGTCGATTTCATCCACCCCAGGAGAAGCTGCCGATACCAGGAGGTTCGCTGTCGTCGACTTCGTCGTTCGCCCGCCTCTCCGACCCTCGCCTGAGCCCCGGTGAGCCTCCCATGAACCCCACCTGCCGCGTTAGGGTTCTGTCTCGCCGGCGCTGCCCGACGTGGACGATGAACCAGAGCCGTTGGATTAGAACTAGATCCAACGCATCATGTTGCCCCGTACCGCTTCACACCCCCCGTCTCACTGACGCGTGGGGACAGCCACTTAACCAGCCCGTGTAAGCGCTGTGCGCAGCAGGCCGGCCCATTATCGTCTCCCGCGCAGCCCACTCGTTTGACTTTGGATTTTTCCATTATCATTCAAACACAGTTCTGGACCTAGTTTCAAAAATCAACCTAGCTCGATTCAGTGAACCAAATTGAATGAAACCAATTTTGTTAGAAAGGTTTTGAAATGCTTAATCCAAGCCCATTGGATTCAAATCATTTGAATCTATAGATCAACCTTGGTAAAAATAACAAGGCAGAACCTTTTCTGATTCAAACATTTTTCAAATTTAAACTATAATAGCTTTTGAGTTGATTCCAACTCTCAAAAATCACATTTGACCATACCTTTCAGAATATATAAAATCATTTGGGTTTACTTACAGAAATAATGTTCAAGTAATAAAAGAATGCCACATAGGCATTTCTAGTCACTTATTTTTATTTAAAATAAAAGGTTAAATCTTATTAAATTGTGACACCACTTTAAATCACATTCCCATGTACTGAAATGTGTGGTGATGACATGTGTCAACATGATCCCATGTTTGGTTTGGAGAATATTAAATCTTAAGTAGTTTTTCAATGAGTAGAGATTACTTTTCTAAAAATGAAATCAATAAGACAAAAGCTTTAATCTTGTAATGTTAGTGATGATGCTAGATCATGTATAGAACCATATTGTGTGATGATTGAAAGTAGTTAAGTATTGTTTGGTTATTGTGTACCTCGTATTTATTCATAGACGCTAGTACCGACCAAGGATGCGAGGAGGAAGGAGGATACTATGAAGAAGAAGCCGAGGAGAACTTCAACCACTGCTCTGCACAAGGCAATCTTATACTGATACTGATGCAAGCCTAATACTACTAGTTGATTTAGCAAGCTAACACTTGCAAGATGTTCCACTTTAGCAAGCCTTACTATGCCAACTATATGCCTTAGGCATATGTGGTTATACCCACTTGATACCCAATCCTAGTTTTACTTGCAAGCTTTCTACTTTATTTCTTTATCAAAGCTACTACTTAGATTTTACTTGAGTAAATTGTAGATACTAGAAAGATAATTGAAGGTTGCATAAAGAGCATAAAACTTGGCCTAAGCTAGATAATCTTGATGTCATCCCAAGGCATGAGATGGTACTTAGTTAAAACTCCACTTGTTTACCACCCCTCATTAGTACTCACCCCCACTTGTAGATGCTAGTGCTAAGCATAAAACTTGATCAACTTTAGATGGGAATACTTGGTGGAAAATGGTTATGAAAACCTTGGAATGATGGATCATTCTATTGAGATGTTTTGACATGTGTTGCCAAACACCAGATGATTTTGATGATGAAAACGTTGAGGCATGAGCCTTAGCCCTTTTATAAAACTGATGGTTTTCTAGATGCGATATCATTTCAATTTTACCGTACAACCACAATACCCGAAAATTGGGTAGGGCTTGACTGGAAACTTATATACCTTAGTATGGGTTCCCTCACGACCAAGGTCTGAGCTGAGGCTACCTTGTGAAGATTGTCCACCTATGCAGTACCCAAGATGATAGTTGGTCATGGTTGGGAGGCAAAACTCACATGAGAGGTGCCTATACTAGGGCGTGTAATTGAAAGGTTAGGATTGATTATCCGCATACTGAGTATGGTGAATTCAGGATTTGTTCCTGACGGATGTATCGAATGTTGTGGTGAAAGTGTACAATCTCTGCAGAGTGTCAAACTATTCGAATAGCCGCGTCATGATTATGGACAGTTAGATAGCCATCTGTTCTGCCGAGATGTTTTCAAAAATGACTTGTGAAATGAATTGAGAATTTGACTTGACCACAACAGAGTTGTGGCATGAGATACAAGTTCCCGCTTAGGTGTTATAAAACTTCAACTAGCATTCTTTGCTTCTGAACTTAGTAGAGGTAAATCTGGCTTTTTGCAAAACAACCCTAGAGCTTAGTTTCCTATTACAAAACCCCCTTCACTTGTTAGTCTTAGTTTGCGAGTACTTAAAGAGTACTCATGGCTTTGTCCCTGGCTATTACCGTGGCCAGACTATGAAGAGGAGTACCAGGATGATGGACCCTAGGAAGGTTACGACAACTAGGATCATCTCCCATCGTCAGCATTGCCTGTGACCCCGAAGATGGAGCTTCGCCTACGCTACCTTTATTATTACGTATTTCCGCTGCTTGAGTTGTATTAAGAACTGGATCATGAGATCCTTATTTGTGTAAAACCTTATGTATGGTTTGTAAGGTATGATGTACTATGGTATCCAATTCTGTTTATGTCTCGTAAAAATGGTAGTCCTGGGATTGCGATGTATGGCATAACTAGCATCTGGGATTAAAAATCCGGGCGTTGACATTTAACAACTTGAATTTAAACCTATTTCCTTAATTGATAATTAAGATAAGGGTAAATAAAAATTGCTAATATATCTAAAATTAGTCAATTGAGTCTAATCAATAGTATTTGTCCAAAATATTGATAGTATGAAGTCAAAATGGTCAACACATTTTAAAATGCAATTTTATTGAATTATCATTCAACTATAAGTGTAGATCATTTTCTAAAAAGATTCTTATCAATTTTAAGATCTTCAAGAATGATATTTTCAAGCAAATAAAACCTTTTACCATTGTTTCACTAACAACTTTATGATGGACTAAATCCAAAGATAATTCATAAGTAGTATGTAATATTGTTTACTTATTCACAAATCATAACCACACCCATATAAGGAGAGAAATCCCTTTATACATTTATAATGTTAGGAAACCACTACTCAAATAGAAGTAATGCCATTCTTAAATAACTTTAAGGAAACATTATGAAGTGAACAAAGTACAATTATCATAAGCATTCCATCTTAAGTCCATATATGTTTTTAAAGTTAACTTTAGTCTACAAGACTTTAAATATAATGCTAAAGACTTTATTATATGCTTTATAGTTATCTTTGGTCTATTATAGTTAAGTCATAAAGCATCTCAAGTCCAAACTATTCAAGCAAGCACAAATAACCTCGACCACATTTGATTAACCACAAAGATTGTTTAGACCCTAGAAAATGAGTCTTTTCTTCAAATTTTTTCGTTTTGCCACTTTAATCAACAAACCTTATAATAATATTTCCAACTCTTAACAAAGTAAATTCAAGGACTCTCATCATAATCAACAGATGAAAATTAATCACAATCACATTGTTTCAAACTTTACTTGTATACTTAGAATTTTTAACAATTAAGTTCTTTATAAGTAACATTACTTGTAAAGTAAAATTTGAAGATAAACAATTATAGGGTAAGCAATCTTGAGTAGCATTCCACAACTTTGTATCTTATTGTTGTATGATATTATAATTACATATTGTTTCACCCGCATTCACGAGACCTAATAAGAAGCATAAGTGTGAAACTTATCTAAAAGGACAACACATTCCAAAGAAACCAATTCTAGTATTCAAACCCTAGAACAACATTATACACGGGATTTGAGTTTATCAAATTGCATTACATATGCATAATAGCATCTTGCTTCTTTAAACATTAGTCCTTACCGGACCAATGATGCTGATTTCAGATATTGGATCTTTTATATTGTCTCGAATACCGTGAGTGCATAATCTTGCAATCACAAAAGGCAAGTTCACACTTGCTCATGTCCTTTGAATATTTTCTATAAAGTATTTTGCAAATTAAGTGTTGTCATCACCTGCATTTTAAAAAGGTCAGAAAACACTATTTTCATAATAATATGATTATAGTTTATTTACCATGAGGTAATAACCTACTATGAAAGTTCCGGTGGTAAAGGAACATATTATCTAGGACTTAACAACCAATGTCTCCAGTGATTCTTCTACCGTATATTACGCTTTAACCATGAGATTTGGAATGGGACGGAGAAGTCAACTGTATCCTTTTCCTCTCGTATGGAGGCAAGACGACCTTAACGTGACATTGTGATTCCTTGTGCGGATCCAACATATGGGTGGGCACCCTTACGCCCCACACTTTTGGTGTCTAGATTATCTATGAATGGTGTTTAGGGATGTAGTCCATTTAAATGGTACTCGTCCGAGCATCACCATGTCATAGATTCTTCGGGAACATATCAGGGTTTTAGCCTGCCCGAAAGGGGGATTAACAGAGGTGAGCCGGCCCTGAAGGATCGTGCAGACATATGAGGTCGCGGAGAGGGCAGTGATTGGCTTGGATCTTAGTCCGGGCCTCACACCAAGGAAGTGTGAATGAAACTGCAATTCGGATGTGCAACAAAGCTAAGATCTCTCATGGGTAAAGTGATGCACCTCTGCAGAGTGTAAGAACTGTAACTTGTTACTCCCTGTTTCGGGAAGGAGCTGCGAACGCGGCGGGAAAGGAACTCCATGAAAGTTCTGGTAAACCCGTGAAGGCTGACGGACATAGCTTTTAAGAATAAAAGCAACCTTTGAAGAAATGTTTACGAAAACTTGCATTGCCTACGACCTATGGTCTATGGCTGTAGATATAGTGCATCAAACACTCCTTTTCTAGTGAACTTGCTGAGTACGATCGTACTCAACGTATCTTCTTAACCCTTGCTAGATTCTTAAGCCAGTTCAGACGATGTCTACATCACGATATGCTCCAGGAATCATCACCAGAAGCTAAAGCTATTCAATGAAGTCAAGAAAGTCAACATATACACTAACTCAAGTGAAGACGAAGTTACTGATTAGATAGGAATATAATCTCTATCCATAGAACCTATTTCTGTAGTGTATTACGATAGCAGCAATGCCAGACCATTAGTTAAAATACTAGTCTTATTATATGATAGTTTTTGAGTTATTTATTTCTGATTCTTCTTTGTAAGAAGTTTCTTTCTCTCTTTTTAACCTAGAGTGTTCTCTAGATCTTGTGTAAAGAGTTGAGTTGTAACCTATAGTCCTGTCTTGGACCTTCTGTGTTTCTGTTGTACCACTCTGAGGGATGTAATACTAGTGAACAGTGTTTCATTGGTGTTATGTTAACGACTATAGTGTACTACATCATGCAGTGGTATGCTGGGTCACCGCAGTTGGTATCAGAGCATATGCTTTGACCTTAGGATTAAAACCCTTTTAGGAAGATCTGTAGGTTGGATAGTGACTATAGGATCCATCTTATCTAAACCAAATATTCTTATGACTTGTGATGAGTATCCCCTTGAGGATAACCTTGTCACAGCTAATTCATATGCTTAGGTCATTCTTTCTTAGGAGTAATTATTTTATCTTTTCTCAGTATAGTGTTATTTAGTGTCTTCCGAAGGAGACATAAACCACCAAGATATAGTAGGAAAGCCAATTGTTCACCGTAGATTAGGATCAAGTTTAAGATATCAGTTGAAGTAGTCTTAATGGTGTAGCCTAACTCTCGAATTCAAATAGCACAGTGGAATGTTATTGTTAGTTGTTAACCAAAGACAACATGATGAATATCATCAGGATAAATGTTGATGTAATGAGTAGTAATCATGTGGGATTCACTTGAGAATTCTACGTGATGAAGTGAAATTATGTTAGGATTTAATGATGGAGTAATGTGAAACAAAGTCATCATGGTTAGATTAGCTCTTGAATCATGATAAATAGGTAAAACATAACAAGATCATGGTGAGATTAGCTCCAAAACCATGATGTAGGTGTAAAAAAATGACAATTAATTAATAAATTATCTTGAGGTAGAAGTAAGAAAATAGCATGGTAGAACTATGATAGAAGTCATAGGTGTCATAATTCTAGATAAAATTTAGTTTAGGTGTTCAGTAGAATCTGATTAGTCTTTTGGAGTAATCATGTGAGGTTAGTTTACCAATAAAGAAAGGTTGGGTAAGCCATTCCAAAAGTGAGACTAACGGTTAGTCAAAACCAAATTGAGATCACCTTTCTTAAAAATTATCCTGTTGCAATTGAGCAATTTGGGTAAATGTTGAGATAAAGAATAGTTTGACCCCTATGTGCTAAGTATAACAATGTAAACCTATACGAGGAGGTGTCATATACTACACAACTAAGCCTGAATTCTAGAGATATTATACTCAACTACTATATTTTGGGCTTAGAATATTGTGTGTTATATGTACCACATTGGGATTTCTTGGTTTTTCTTGGATCTTCTTGATTGACTAGATCTATGCATGCAGTTTGACTTGATGTGCAAATGCATGTTGCAACATCCAGTTACTACTTGATGTTATAGACCTAGATAGGAATGGGAATTCGTGTAAGGGAGTGACAAGTTTCAAAGACCAAGATGAAGATTTACATGAAGGATGAAGCAAAATATAAGGAGTATTAGCGCAGTTTGAAGGATAGATCAAGCTTAGGTTATTCTTAGCCAGATATAAGAAGGAAGTGTAGTGTAGAAAATACTTGGAGAAATAAGGAATCATGAACTTAGAGTTCACCTAAAATAGGTGATGTTGATAGGAAATTAATAAAGTAGTAGTACCTAGTTCATGGAAGCATCATGAATTAGTACAAAGAAGAAGCTTTGGAACCAAAATGGTATTCAAGCTCTGACAATTCAGAGAGAATGCCAGTAGTATGTCGGAAACCGTAGGGTAATACCTACAACCTAGGATGATCCGCAGCTGGTATTTGATCCATAGTCAGTATTCTGATCCACAGTTGGTATCTTGTCCGCAGCCGGTGTGGTTGACATAGTTAACCAGATCATCTTAATGGTTGCATAAAGAGCATAAAACTTGGCCTAAGCTAATTAAGACATAAATGAGTATAAAATTTAAAGCGACCGTCTTTCAAGATGCTTCGCGAAGTCAGATATATCAAAGCGAAAATGTTCAAATGGTAAGTAAAACTAATAATGATGAAAGATTCACTTCGGAGATCCGCAATTGAGTGGATACACCGTACAATCTTCCATAAGACCCTAACTAGGTAGAGTATAAGATGGATAGAGACCAATATTCTAATTATAAAGCCAATAAATACTAAATAGACAGTTTGAATACTATTAGTAAACCCTAAGGGGGAGATTAACATTAGAAATGAAAGTATTATTATCTGAATTTCCGAATAAAGGTTGGAGAAAAAGGACTAACCTACAACAACAGCAAGCCTTATTTTCATAAGGTTAAAAGAAAATCATCAGAAAAGTACTCTCTGAAGTATGTCTGGATGAAAGATTGAAGTTTACTTCAAGGAAGTAGTACTCAAACCTTAAGGAAATTGTTAAATAGTAATCGAAGAAGTACTTAAGGTAATAATGAAAACTTTATCTAAAGCTTGCTAAGACAAAATCTTAGGGGTGATAAAATAGATTAATCTTAAAAGACTAAGACTAGAGGAAATAACACTTAAGTGGTCCTTAAGAGTGAATAATCACATCCAATTGGATATGTGTAGAGAAACAAGAAATTCCAATCGGTATGGACAAAATGAGTTCAAATCCAACCTTTGGAAGGACCACCAGTATAAATCATAAAATGACAATCCAAAAATTTAGTATTTTGGCCACAACTATTGTGTTATAACAATTAAAACCCTGTTTTAATGAGACTTCCTAGACTTCACATAGTATAGTAAGAAAGTTCGATGATTAAATAAAAGGAGTTGGATTAGGATACCTAATCAGGGAAATGAACTAAAGAGAGACCCAAATTAACGGATTTTGTAATAAGGATATATCCCTAAGGGACTAAAGTAAAAAGAACTTTGGAGTATTGGAGACACCAAGTTAAAGATTGTTGAGAATGGTCAGAATTCAAGGAAAGGATCTGGATATGGAATAATACAATTATTTCCATTTGAGGTTACCATGGAGTTGAGAAATGCCGTAACCAACACAAGTCAATTCCTTCCTCCGAAACGTGAGAGTTTATGAACTTCGGGGACGAAGTTTATTTTAAGGGGGAGAGTCTGTAACATCCCAGCATTAGAGCTTTGAAATAAGCTGAACCCAGATGTGTGCATTGCATTCATGCATAGAAAATCCGAATAATTTTCGCGCTTTTGAACAAAACTTGTCAAAGTGATTGAAGCTTCTCTTAACTTGATGGAATTGAAGTAGATCATCAAGTTGACTGTGATAAGTTTCAATATGACCTTTGCTAAAACATTATTTTTGGGTAAGAGAGATTTGATCTAAGGGTAGATCAAATGTAATAAAAACTTAAACCTAATACATTGCTTAATGATTAATATTTGATCATCAGAACATGCCTAGCACACCCACCAAAAATCTTTTCAAAATTCAAAACTTGAATTCATGCGGCCATTTCATCAAACACCTTGCAGATGCAGATCAAACAAAATCAAAACACTATAGTGTGCAGTGATTCTGGCCTAACTTGTCCCCTCTCTGGACACCACTAGCCTTAGTAGATCATCTACCGACCTTAACTAATCACTAGCCCCACTGTAAGCTTGCCAATATCATCAATGGTGAACAGGCCGAGAGCACCCATGTCACCCCAGTGTGGACAGCAGGCTAGAGGAAGAACTAGCCGTGCCAACCTTGTTTGGGAGGTAGCCCATGCCTCACCGCCCCCTCTCGACCAGCCCTAGCTCAAAGACCACGACCATAACCGCCAGGAACACCGCGCTCATGCCGCTGTCTACCATGCCGATGTGCACCACAGAGCACGCACCGTTCCAACGCAACCCGACCACCTCGAGCCCTTGCCGCCCACCAGCATGCTTCCCACCATCCCAGGAGACCGCCAGACATGCCTATTTCACCGCCCGTGCACCGTAGCCACCGCTCGCCGCAGAGTTCGCCGCCTCAGCCTCGCAGAGCATCGTGCGTTCCCGACCATTTTCCACCGCCCCTACACGCGCATTAAAGCCCTAGAGCATATCCAGGAGACCACCGATTGATCGCCACCCTCGGCCATGCCTCTAGGCACCCGTAGCCGTGTCGCCACCGTCGCCTGCCCATCCCGTTCGGTATCACCGTCGAGCCTATAAAAGGAGACGACCCCCAGTCGAATTCTTCACACCATTCTACTCCCCTCACCTCACTGATCCTTCCACCACATTCCCGAAGCAAGGCGAGCAGCGCATCGCCGGAATTGCGCCAGAGTAGGCCACCTCTGGAGAAGAAGGGCGCCGTCGATTTTGTCCACCCTAGAAGGAGCTGCCGGTACCAGGAGGTTCGCCGTCATCGACTTCGTCGTTCGCCCGCATCGCCGACCTTCGCCTGAGCCCCGGTGAGCCCCTGACGACCCCCACCTGCCGTGTTAGGTTTCTGTCTCACCGGCGCCGCCCGACGTGGATGATGAGTAGCAGCCGTTCGATTAGACTTAGATCGTGCGAATGAGATTGCCCCATACCGCTTCGCGTTTAAAGAGTCACTGACCAGTAGACCCCCCTGTCAGTCGCGCCCCGCACCGTGGAGTGACACTGGGCCGGCCTATTAGCAGTTCCCGCGCATCCCAGTCGTTTGAATTTAACTTTTTCCATTTAAGTTCAAACATAGTTCTGTACCTAATTTCAAAATTCAACCTCGCTCGATTCAGTGAACCTAATTGAATGAAACCAATTTTGTTAGAAAGGTTTCGAAATGCTTAATCCAATCCCGTTGTATTCAAATCATTTAGATCTGTAGATCAACCTTGGTAAAAATAACAAGGCAGAAGCTTTTCTGCATTCAAACATTTTTCAAAGTTAAACCACAATAGCTTTTGAGTTGATTCCAACTCTCAAAGATCACATTTAACTATACCTTTCAAAATATATAGGTTTACTTACAGAAATAATGTTCAAATAATAAAAGAATGCCACATAGGCATTTCTAGACACCTTATTTAATTAAAATAAAAGGGTAAAACCTTATTAAATTGTGACACCACTTTAAATCACATTCCCATGGACTAAAATATGTGGTGATGACATGTGTCAACATGATCCCATGTTTGGTTTGGAGAATAGTAAATCTTAAGTAGTTTTTCAATGAGTAGAAATTACTTTTCTAAAAATAAAACCAATAAGACAAATGCTTTAATCTTGTAATGTTAGTGATGATGCTAGATCATCTATAGAACCCCTGTGTGTGATGATTGCAAGTAGTTAAGTATTGTTTGGTGATTGTGTACCTCGTATTTATTCATAGACGCTAGTACCGACCAAGGATACGAGGAGGAAGGAGGATACTACGAAGAAGAAGCCGAGGAGAGCTTCAACCACTGCTCTGCACAAGGCAAGCCAATACTTGCAAGCTATTAACTCAACAAGCTTATACTGATACTGATGCAAGCCAATACTTGCAAGCTATTAACTTAGCAAGCTTATACTGATACTGATGCAAGCCTAATACTACTAGTTGATTGTGCAATCTAACACTTGCAAGATACTATACCTATGCAAGCAAATACTTGTTTGTTCCCATGCTAAATATATGCCTTAAGCATATGTGATCATACCCCCTTGATAACCCCACTCCTAGTTTTGCTTATAAGATTTATACTTTATTTCTTTATCAAAGCTCTTACTTGGAGTTTAATTGAGTAAATTGTAGATATTAGAAAGATAATTGAAGGTTGCATAAAGAGCATAAAACTTGGCCTAAGCTAGATAATCTTTATTTCATCCCAAGGCATGAGATGGTACTTAGTTAAACCCACTAGTTTACCACCCCTTATTAGTATTCACTCCCATTTGTAGATGCTAGTGCTAAGCATAAAACTTGATCAACTTTAGGTGGGAATACTTGGTGGAAAAATGGTTATGAAAACCTTGGAATGATGGATCATTATATTGAGATGTTTTGACATGTGTTTCCGAACACCAGATGATTTGGATGATGAAAATGTTGAGGCATGAGCCTTATCCCTTTATAAAACTGATGGTTGTCTGGATGCGATACCATTCCAATTTTACCGTACAACCATAATACCCGAGAATTGGGTAGGGCTCGAGTAGAAACTTATATACCTTAGTATTGGTTCCCTCACGGCCAAGGTCTGAGCTGAGGTTACCTTGTGAAGATTGTCCACCTGTGCAGTACCCAAGATGACAGTTGGTCATGGTTGGGAGGCCAAACTCACAGGAGAGGTGCCTATACTAGGGCGTGTAATTGAAAGGTTAGGATTGATTATCCGCATACTGAGTATGGTGAATTCAGGATTTGTTCCTGACGGATGTATCGAATGTTGTGGTGAAAGTGTACAATCTCTGCAGAGTGTCAAACTATTTGAATAGCTGCGTCCGCGGTTATGGACAGTTGGAGTGGCCATACTGTTCCCCCGTCAGATGTTTTCAAAATGACTTGTGAAATGAATTGAGACTTTGACTTGACCACAATAGAGTTGTGATATGAAATACAAGTTTCCACTTAGGTGTTATAAAACTTCAACTAGTTTACTTTGCTTTTGAACTTAGTAGAGGTAAATCTGGCTTTTTGCAAAACAACCCTAGAGCTTAGTATCCTATTACAAAAATCCGCTTAACTTATTAGTATTAGTTTGTGAGTACTTAAAGAGTACTCATGGCTTTGTCCCTGGCTATTCCCGTGGCCAGACTATGAAGAGGAGTATCAGGATGACGGACTGCAGGAAGGTTACGACAACTAGGATCATCTCCCATCGTCAGCATTTCCTGTGACCCCGAAGATGGAGCTTCGCCTATGCTACCATTATTATTACGTATTCCGCTGCTTGAGTTGTATTAAGGACTGGATCATGAGTTGTATGGTTTGTAATGGATGATGTACTGTGGTATCCAAATCTGTTATGTCTCGCAAAAATGGTAATCTTGGGATTGCGATGTATGGCATAACAGGCATCTGGGATTAAAAATCCGGGTGTTGACAAATACTTAACCCTAACTCTTTAGTTATATGGAGTAGGAGGGAAAACAATTCAAAGATCATTCACCATGTATATTTTTATCCATATCAATCTTTACCATTCCTATTGGAATCATATTCCAATATCTGTTGTTCATCAATGTTGAGTAATCAACTATTGATTCACCAATTCTTAATCTATAAATTCTTGACCTATCAACTATTGTCCTTATTATAGCATTCACTTAAGGCCTATAAAGAAAGAAGTAAGAAGAGGTAATAGTAATGCTAGATTTGAATATCATTTATAGGATGGGAGAGTTGGAAGATAATAAGATCAATGTGATAATTGATGGAGTTAACTCACTCCTGGAATGATAGAAGAGTTATATGGAGCCTATAATTGTATGGTGATAAAGAAGATTATAAGGATGAATCCTAAAGATAGATACCAAGGAGTAATCCTATTGGATTAAGTAAGCATAGTCCATGAATAACATCCCTTAATCCAATAGAGATACTAAGAAGATAATTTCAACACAACTATAATGTTGTATTGATGAAGCCTTGATTAGCCAACTAGAAACCTAAACCATAAAGGATCAAAGGATTATAATGATCATGCTTTAGTCACCAAGATTGAATGCTTATATCATGTATAAGTGACATTGGTGGGTAAAACATGGTTGAACTCTAGTATAAGATATTGGAGTTAAGAAGAGATAAGATAATACGATTAGGATGATGTTAGAGCAGCATTGAATTATAGATTTAGTATTTTCCTCTTGGGAAATATTAAACACTTGAGGTGAAGTAGGATTTGATATATATATATATATAAATCTATTAGAGTAATGTTGGTGATGGATGATGAAGGAAGAGAATGAGAGGAGTTAGAAGTAACTACTTGTTGGATTGGAGGTTATCAATAGTAGAGTAATGGATATAACCAAGTATGGATATGAGAAGATTAAGAAAAGCTTTAATGTCAAGCTCAGTGGATTTATAATGGGTTTAAAAGAATAAAGGTGGATAAGAATATTCATGTGAAGTAAAGCTCATCATGTTAACACATGATGATGGATAGGAAGAAGTAGAATATATAGGAAAGGAATTACTTAATCAGAAGTCCAGGATTGTGAATTATGGAAGACAGGAATTCTTGGTAAACACCCAACTTTAAATGTTAAACCAAACATAATATCCATTTCATCTGATTGATCTATCATATTATTCCCACAAAGCTTTATAGGAGTATTTCCTATATCAAATCACTTAAGCACATCTTTGCCATTCTCAACCATCATTATCCTAGGTGCTTAAGAACTATCTTTATCAATTATTTCTCATAAGTTAGCCTAGAAAACAATCCCACTATTTTACTTTAAATGGTGATATCATTAAAGATCATAAACATGAAGACAATATGTTTAATCATTAATCTTCTCTCACATCAACAAAAGAATATAATTAATTACAATTCAGAACCCTAAACTTATTAATGAGTTTTCTCATCAACATCTCATAAATATTCTATCTATATTCATTAGGCAAATTCCTTGATCCATTTCTCTAACTACTCATTCCATATGAGCATGGAATAAGTGGGGATACAATAATTATCAACCACCCTATACTTTACTATGTGATTAAATACATAAAAATAAACCCTATGACTATTACTAAACATTTTAAAACTTCATTACTCCAAATAAAAGTAAAAATAATGTTATAGTTAATTTTTAAAGATCTTAAAAAAATCCTAAAAACCCAAAATCCTACTTATTCTATTTAATAAAAGAATCTCTCTATAATTATAAAGTTAGAAAATAATAAATAAAATATGCTATCAAAATACTAAATTCATACCAGAATTAGAAATACATTTTTTTATATAATGCAATTATCTAGAAAATAAATTCTATAAAGAAATTTCAATCAAATGTGTAATATTCAAACCTAAAAACAAAACAAATAATAGAAAAAGGTGAGAACAAGAAAAAAATAAAATAAGTAGAGGCAGCAGTAAATTCCAGAGTAGTCAATTTCGACCCTCGATCTGTAAGATCATCTGTGGATTGTAGAGATCCCAACCTTTAATAAGGTAGAGATCCCTGTGTTTACAATGCTAGTCCCTGGATCAATAGTTAGCATCCATAGTTAAGATATAATATCAAGAAACAAAGGTCATAATACAACTTTATAACCAGGAATAAAATAATTCATTACATCTTACATAGCTCATTTGGCTATCTCATTACAATGCAGCAGAAATAACTATAGAATGGAGTCCTTCATCTTCAAAGTGCCACAGGCAATCATGTTGGTTCTAGACTTGTAATCCTAATCAACATACTTCACTAACATCAAACAAACCTGCAACATAATAAGTTACAGCCACAAGGGTCATTACATTTGAATTGTATTGGCAAGTGATACTATCGGAGTATAGTGGTATCTATCATTTATATGCATTTGGCTAATTGGAGCTTAGGCTTGCTTTGCTCAAAATAGATTTTCCTTATCTTTTGAAAACACTAAGTTTTTGTTTGTCAAAATCACCCAAGGCATCTACCAGTCAAAGATTGAAGATCCTTTAACCCTTGTTCAACCACAAGTTTTTAACTTAGGAATTGGGATGAGGAGATTCTTGATAGCTTCCATGTCTTGATGCTCAAATTGTCCATTGTCGGGGACACGGCTAAGTACTTAGATTTTACACTCTCGAGAGGTGGTGCACTTTCCCTTAGACTCGACATGCATCGAGACAAGATCTTTCAGAAGCCTTCCCTTAGACCAGAATGGACGCGTTCCAACCTATCATCCCCTACCACCAACTGTCCATTTGTCTAAGTTATTGCAACCTATATGATCGAGGCAGAGCCCATAATGCCAAGTGGCTGCACTTGAAGCTTCTCAACATTTGACATCTCAAATCTCTTTGTACCTAGGTGGCATTCCACAAGTGAGATACACAAGGTTCACCAGTCCCTGGCCTTGTGTAACCACTCAACAAAAATCCATCCAAGCAATACCATTCCACCCAGGTGATTCATTCACATAGTTGTTTTATTAAACAAAACATAAGTCCTTGACTTAGAAATATTCCATAGCATGAATATAATCCACCCTTGTTTTATACTAGCTAGGCTAAGCATGATAGTAGTAGGAATCTTAACTTAGGGAAAATTCTACTAAGGTTTCATCTACTAGGATTTCCCATGGCATAGTTAACACTTGTAAAATTCCATGCAAGTCCTACTTAGAAATATCACTAATGCATAGTGAAAATAATGGGACAAAAGTATGAAGCACCACTTGCCTTTTTGGTAGAGAATATAAGTTCACTGCTTGATCTTGCAATAGTCACACTCTTCAAATTCCACTACAATTCAATCAAGCAAGCAAAAATTCAATGTACCATTCAAGCAATTCATCACACAGAACAATAAAAACAAAGCAATGCATGCAAGCATGCCAAATGTTGTTTTATTTGGAAAAGTGGTTTCTAATAGGTTATAAACATTATAAAACACCTATTGGTCATTTATAAAAGTGACAAAACCATTTGATATCAAGTTAGTGAAAATGGCCACTTTAATTCATTTTTGTTTTGCTAGAAATGATTTAATCAAAGTAGTAATTTCTAGTGTTTGACAAATATTTCTTTAAACACAAGTGTTAGTGTTTTAAGGTCAAGTGTTTAATATTAAAACCATTTGCAAAAGGATTTACCTACAAACCCTTTTTATACCAAAGCAATATTTTATTTTGTTGGAAATGCCTTTAAGTAAGGTAATAATTTTATAGGGTTCTCCAAATATATTGTTAAATCCTAAAACTTGGTGTTTAGGGTCAGAGAGTTTAATTCAAACCATTTTCAATAGGTTTTACTCAAAAAGCATTTTAAAACATAAACAATATTTTTATTTAACTAGAAATGCTTTTATTCAAAGATTTATTCTTCATCTTCACAAAATACACTTTTAAATTTACAAGTTGGTTTCTATGGTCAGTAGGTTCAAGACAATCCATTTACAAAATATATTATCTCAAAACATTTTTAGAAAGAATTTTTTACACAGAATATGCCTACACAAGTTTCTGCAAAAACAACTCATTTTCCAGCAGCAAATCATTAAACAAATTGCATGGTTGGAAAGTACTCTTTTTCTGATTCCATTGATATAAAATTTGTAAAATTTGGACGTGTAGATTTACAATTATGAATTTTACAAAATCACATATGTAATAGAAATGTTTCTGTTTTTAAATCAAACTCTGAGCCACGTGGAGCAATCTTATTGGGCGGTACCGCTTCGGTTAGATCGAACTTTCTGGGCCGTCAGATCTAAATGACTACGCATGGCACAGATAAAAGGATACCCCTTCGGTTAATTTTCTATCGCATCCATTAGATCAAGATCCTATGGCTCACAACTACTGGCCATCAACTAGCGGTGCTGGCGGTGGTGAACAGCGGCAGTGCTCTCAGACAAAGACGATGCCGGCGATATAGGAAGCTAGTGGAGAAGTGGGGTGCCTCACCAAGTTCGCGTGATGTCGTTGATGCTCGAGGTGGTCTTTGCTGGCGAAGGGGCGCTCAAGGGCGATCGTAATTCCTCGCCGGAGTTGTCGCGGCGTCGGGCACATACTGCTTGTTGACAGGGACGAGCTCCTGGGGTGCAAGAAGGTAAGGCAACATGTTAGGGAGGTGTGCAAGGTCTCGAGGGTAGCGGAATGCTCACCAGAACACGAGGAGCGCTCGGGGTTAGCGTCAGTAGCTCGCCGGAATGGAGGCAGACGGCAGCAGTGTATTGTCGATGTCGTAGTCGAGGATACGGTGCTCGCACGGGCAAGCCAAGGATACTGGGGGGTGCAGGGGGCGATGGGGAACACACACGTGTGGTCGAGGGGTAAAGGGGTGGCTGATGCTGCCGTAATTTGATCGGAGAGCTCGTCGGAGCCGAAGGTGTTCAAGCGGGAAATCGAGGCAGCCTGGAGGCGATCTGGTGCGAGCGAGAGAGGGGAAATGGAGAGGGGAGACATGCGTTTAGTAGGGCGTGATCACGGTGGGTAACGGCCTCGGCATTAAGGCAAATTAATCCTGCGAAAATCAAGCTAGAAACGGGAGAGAGAGGGAGGAAGAACAGGTCGCGCGGGTGAAAACGATGGCTGACATGTGGGGTCATTTCGTCAGTGTTAGAGAGAGAAAGGGTGGGGTCCGGGGTTCAGTGTCTGTGTGGGTGTGTTCTGCGGTGAGAAAGCGCTTCGCGTTTGAGAGAGAGAGAGTGGGCTAGTTGGGCCAGCGGGCTGGGTTAGATGGGCTAGGTTGTTTCCCCTTTTTTGCATTCTGAATCCTTTTTCTTTTTCTATTTAGATTTTCTGTTTTGATTTTATTGAAATGATTTCAAACCCTTTTTCTTTTCAAATCTTTTCAAACTTTTCAGTAAGTTTCTCTTCTGTTTAAACATGTATTTTTAAGACCATTTTTAGAATAATTTCTTTATTCTTTTATGGTTTTATTCTTTATTAAAATAAGCACTTGCCTTTATTCAAATAAGATTAAATATATTTTCAAATTCTTTATTTGAATTGTAATTTTCACTAAACCTTTTCAGTAGGATTTATTTATTTAATAGGGTGTTAAATAATTCACTTTGAATTATTTAATGTATTTTAATATGATTATTAATCATTTAATTTGGGAAAATGTCTTTATTCCAATGAAATTAAATATGGTTTTAATTCCATAAATTTTATTTAGATGATTTCTTTGATTCCATTTAAGTTAATTAAATAACTTTTATTCCACTTGGGTAAATTCCAATTATTATTTTCCCATGATTTAATAATTCATTCTTAATAGGGATTTTGTCTTTAATCAAATGGAATAGAATTTGGATAATGTCATATTCTTTTATTTTGAATATGCTTTATCCTTTTATTTTATTTGAATTTGGATTATCCTTATTCCATTTGTTTATGGATTAGGCCACGTTTTAATTTGACTTTAAATATTCCTTATTTATTCATTTCTTTCTCTATCTTACAATGTAAGGTTCCCAACCTTTAATGAGGTAGAGATCCCTGTGTTTACAATGCTAGTCCCTGGATCAATGGCTAGCATCCACAGTTAAGATGTAATATCAAGAAACAAAGGTCATAATACAACTTTATAACCAGGAATAAAATAATTTATTACATCTTACATAGCTCATTTGGCTATCACATTACAATGCAGCAGAATATAACAATAGCATGGGGTCCTTCATCTTCAAAGTGCCACAGGCAGACATGTTGGTTGTAGACTTGTAATCCTAATCAATAAACTTCACTAATATCAAACAAACCTGCAACATAATAAGTTACAGCCACAAGGGTCAATACATTTGAATTATATTGGCAAGTGATACTATGGTAATATAGTGGAGTCTATCATCTATATGCATTTGGCTAAGTGGTGCTTAGGCTTGCTTTGCTCAAAATAGATTTTCCTTTTCATTTGAAAACACTAAGTTTTTGCTTGACAAAAATCACCCAAGGCATCTCCCAATGGAAATTGGTGATCCTTCAACCCTTGTTCAACCACAAGTATTTAACTTGGAAATTTGGATGATGACATTTCTTGATAGCTTCCATGTCTTGATGATCAAATTGTCCTTTACCAGGGACATGACTAAGTACTTAGATTTTACACTCTGCAGAGGTGGTGCACTTTCCCCACAAGACTTGGTTTCACCAAGACAAGATCTTTCAGAAGCCTTCCCTTAGACCAGAATGGGCCTTTTAACCTATCAATCCCCTACCACCAACTGTCCATTTGGCTAAGTTATTGCAACCTATATGATCCAGGCAGAGCCCATAATGCCAAATGGCTGCACTTGAAGCTTCTCAACATTTGACATCTCAAATCTCTTTGTTCCTGGGTGGCCATCCACAAGTGAGATACACAAGGTAAACCATAGAAATGGGCCTTGTGAACCACTCAACATAAACCATTCCTTCCATTCCACCCAGGTGATTCATTCACTTAGTTGTTTTATTAAACAAAACACAAGTCCTTGACTTAGAAATATTCCATAGTATGAATATATATTCCACCCTTGTTTTCTATTAGCTAAGCTAAGCATGATAGTAGTAGGAATCTTAACTTAGGAAATTTCTACTAAGGTTTCATCTACTAGGATTTCCCATGGCATAGTTTATACTTAGTAAAATTTCCATGCAAGTCCTACTTAGAAATATCACTAATGCATAGTGAAAATAATGGGACAAAAGTATGAAGCATCACTTGCGTTGTTGGTAGAGAATATAAGTTCACTCCTTGATCTTGCAATATTCACACTCTTCAAATCACTACAATTCAATCAAGCAAGCAACATTTCAAACTACCATCCAAGCAACATCACATAAAATAATAGAAACAAATCAATGCATGCAAGCATGCAAAAGTTTATTTTATTTGTAAAAGTAGTTTCTAATAGGTTATAAACATTCTAAAACACCTATTAGTCATTTTATATAAGTGGCAAAATCATTTGCAAAAGATTTTACTTATAAATCATTTTTAAACCAAATTAATATTTTATGTGGTTAGAATTGCCTTTAGCAAGCAATAATATTTATAGGGTTCACCAAATACATTTTTAATTCTAAAACTTGATGTTTGGCGTCAGAGAGTTTATTCCAAAAAATTTCCCAAAGATTTCCCCCCAAAAGTATTTTTTAATAAATAAACATTATTTTTATTTGACTAGAAATGCTTTAAATCAAAGATTTATTATTTTGCTTCATCAAATATGTTTTTGAAACCACAAATTGATTTATATGGTCAATAGGTTCAAAACAAACCATTTTCCAAAGATTTCATCTCAAAATTCATTTTAGAACAAATTTTATATTCTAAATATGCCTACACAAGTTTTGCAAAAACAAACAATTTAATAGAAACAATTTACTAAAAAAATTGCATGGTCAGAAAGTATTTGTCATGCTGAATCCATTGATATAAAATTTGCAAAATTTGGACATGTAGTTTGAAAGTTATGAATTTTTTAAATTGGAACATCTAATAGACAAGTTTCTGGTTTTTAAAACAATCACAGGCCACGCGTCGTGTTGCTATTGGTCGGTACCGCTTCGTGAGGATCGGCAGATGCGAGCTGTTGGATCTAACTAATTCGCACGGATCAGATCGCATACCCCTTCGTTTTAAGTGAACCTATCGCGTGCCTCGGATCTAGATCAGACGACTGCTGCGAGTTTGACCAAATGTTGGCGGCCGGCGGCGATGATCTGGCTACTGGCTCGCTCTGGCGTCATGGCGACTCTGTGAAGCAAGGGAGGAAAGGGAATGGCTCACCAAGTTTGCGTGGTCGTGGTGATGCTCAAGGTGGCCGCAGGATGGATAGGGGCACACGGTGTTAGCTCGAATCGCTCGCCGGAGTTCGTCTCCGCGTCGGGCTCGTCCTGTTGAAGACGATGGCGAAGGTATGGTGCACGCTAGAGAGAAAAAGAGGTGTCGTTAGATGCGTGGGGTCACTGCGAGCATGTGCATGTGAAGGAGAGGGGTTAGGGCGGTCATATTTTTACCAGAGGCTTCGCCGGAGAGGTGGTAGACGGTGGTGGTGCTCTGTTCAAGATGAAGGCGAGGGTCCAGGGCGTGCGCAGGCGAACTGGAGCTATTGGGATGTGCGTCTGGATCCTGTGAGCATGCTCGAGTGGTTGAGGAAACGAGGGGAGGCAAGGAGCTGCCGGAATTGCTCGGTGAGCTTGCCGGAGACAGCGGCGGTGTAGTGTGAAATTGAGTAGCCTAGGGGCGCACTGGGGTGGGGGACTGAGGGGGAAACAGAGAGGAGGGAGAGGCGGTTAAGTAGGCGAGGTCGCGGGGCTGGGTTATTGCGCCATTACCGTGCAATCAATCGAAGAAATCGTCGGCAGAACGGTCGGGGAGGTGAGCGTGGTCTACGCGCGGGTGGAAACGACGATGAGGTGGCAGTGGGGTCGCCTGGCAATGAGAGAGAGAGAAAAAGAAAGTGGGGTCCAGCGGTCAGTGTCTTTGCGGGTGGCTTTTCCGGTTCGAAATGTTTTCCTGCGGGGAAAGAGAGGGAGTGGGCTGCTAGGCCTTAGTGGGCTGCCAGATGGGTTGGGTTTGTTTTCCATTTTTTTATACTAAACCTTTTTCTTTTCTGTTTTTGAATATTCTGATTTGATTTTCATTCAAACAATTCAAGCAACAAATCAATTCAAACCTCAACCAAAATTTGTGTAGATTCAAATACTGATTAACAACACATTCCAAAGTCAAATTTAGAATAATTTATTTATTCTTTTTAGGGTCTTTTAATTAATTAAAATAGGCTCTAGTATTAATTAAATAAGATTTAATAATATTTTTCAATCTCCATTTGAATTCAAATCACCACCAAACTTTGGGTGAATTTTTATTCTGTTTATCAACAAATTTCAAAGTCAAAACAAAATATATATTTTTAGGATCTAGTAATAATTTAATAAATAGACGATAGTCTTTAATTCAAATAGGTTTTAATTTTATTTTAAAACTCTTTTTGAAAACTAAATAATATCAAAATCTTTTCAGTAGGTCTATTTGAAAAACAAAACACTTGGAAATTACTTATTTAAAATACTTTAATAAGTTTTAGTGTTTATTTAAAATGGAAAAACCTTTACTTAAATAAAATTGGATATTAATAAATCCTCATTATTTTATTTAAATAAACCTTTACTCTTTTTATCAAATAGAAATATTTATTTCAAAAGCTTGGCCAAGATTTATTTTGGCTCTATAAAATAATCCTTATTTATATTTCTATCTTTGCTTTATAAAAACCATATCTTTTTATTTAAAGATCCAAAAATAGTGATTCCAACTATTAACTTTATTTATTAATTATTTATCTTTTTAAATCCCTTTAGGATTTTATTTGACCCAAAATAGGTTTTGATGTTTCCAATTGGAATCAAAAAGTTTCTTCTCACCCTAAATTTCAACAATTATTTATTTTGTTTATTTTTTCACATAACAAGATTTGGAAAATCTTGGGATGTGACAGGCTACCACCCTTAAAATTAATCTCGCCCCGAGATTTGGGGAGGCTAGGGTTACAAGTTGGCTCAAAAGCAACTAGGGTACTACCACCCTTAAAATTTTTCCAACTAGATTACTTCTTCGCTTGCTTGGGATCTTGTTGAAACCTCTCTGGGCAAACATCTGCATAGTGTCTTTTGTTTCCACACTTGAAACATGTGACAAGGTTGAGATCCTTCATAGGCTTGTTTATCTTGTGCTTCATCTTTTCTGGACAATTGCTTGCATAATGTCCTGGTTCTTTGCAATTGAAACACATCACTTGGCTGATATCTTTCTTTTCCTTTGGTATCATTGCCTCTTGTTTGTTTCCTTGTTTCTTCTTCTTTTATGGGCATTCATTGGCATAGTTTCCCATCTCTTTGCAAGTGTAACATTGCTCTTGGGTAATGTCCTTCTTGCTTGGGTTGGGGCATTTCTTCTTCTTCTTCTTGGGTCTCTCCAAAGCTAGGAGTTCTTCTAGTTCATGCTCTTCATACTTCACCTCAAAGGTGGGAAATCTTTCTCTCTTCTTGGGGAAGTTACTAGAGATATGACCTTCTTCTTCACAAGAGTAGCAACACTTTGTGATCACTTTGGATTTGGCCTTATGATGCATAGTTTTGACTTTGCCTTCATCCTTCTTGGTAGAAGTTGTTCCTTTATGAGGGTGTACAAACTGTTGATGCACTCCACCTTGTTTCCTTTGTTGAACTATGGAATAGATGGGGCATTGGATAGGGACGTGATTATTTCTTTCACATAGGAAACAAGTAGCTTGAGATGTGGGGCATTGATTATTTGGATGTTTCTCTTCACAATTGTGGCATTGATCTTCATGATCCTTGGAAGTGTGATCCTTGTCTCCACAAACATTGCAAGCTTGGGTTCCTTCTAGAATATCATCCTTGACATCCTTGTTGTCACAAACTCCTTGGGAAGAGTTGTCTCCCATGTTGATCATTTGAGTGGCCATCCCTTGCAACAATTGGGATTGAATTTCCAAAAACTTTTGCATGGTTGGGTCTAACCCATTGTTGTTGGCTAAATACTGAGTTGTCACTTGATTCAACTGGTTTTGGTTTGCTAGCAGTTGTTCTCTCATGTTGACCTCTTGGTTGTTGTTGTTGCCATCCTTGATGTTGGAGTTTCTTGGAGTAGTCATCTGTTTGGGTTGGATTGGGATTAGAATAGGCAAAATATTTCTAAGGGAATAATTCTAATCACATACATCACAATTCACACAAGCAAAGTGCAAGAAATCACAAACAAACATTCCACTCAAACAACAAGTCTCAAGCATATTTTTTTAGGCAACAAAATATTTTTGCTACACCACATTAAGTTGGTGTGTTTGATCTATACTTAATATGGTGGTCCATCTATATGGTTCACTTGAGATCATTCTATCCTTCTTGGTGGATTCTTCTTGAATGAGATCATGGTTTCCCTGGGAAAATTCTTGGTCACGAAACTTCAAAGGTGATGATGATTCCCAAGTTGTGTTTCCTTAGTCTTCATGTCTTGAGCAACATTTCTTGTCTCACTTGTAGACCTTAGTTATATCCAAGGTTGAATTCCTTGTTGAGAATAAGGTTGAAATTACTTGAAGATGTTGAAGTCATTAGAGTTGATGAAGTCCTTTGCACATGGTGAAGTCTTCGGCCATGGGGTAGGCTTTGTCCATCAATGTTTGAAATAGAAGAGATGTAGAATCAAAACCAAAAATGGTTGAGGAAAGAGTTTACAAGATTGTTTGTAAATAAGTTTTGGAACAAATACAACTCCTATTTTCTAAGGGGTTTTGTCCAATCCTAGGGTTACAATCCTACAGGCAACACAATGCTCTGATACCATCTGTAAGGTTCCCAACCTTTAATAAGGTAGAGATCCCTGTGTTTACAATGCTAGTCCCTGGATCAATGGCTAGCATCCACAATTAGGATGTAATATCAAGAAACAAAGGTCATAATACAACTTTATAACTAGGAAAATAATAATTTATTACATCTTACATAGCTCATTTGGCTATCACATTACAATGCAGCAGAATATAACAATAGCATGGGGTCCTTCATCTTCAAAGTGCCACAGGCAGACATGTTGGTTGTAGACTTGTAATCCTAATCAATAAACTTCACTAATATCAAACAAACCTGCAACATAATAAGTTACAGCCACAAGGGTTAATACATTTGAATTGTATTGGCAAGTGATACTATGGTAATATAGTGGAGTCTATCATCTATATGCATTTGGCTAAGTGGTGCTTAGGCTTGCTTTGCTCAAAACAGATTTTCCTTATCATTTGAAAACACTAAGTTTTTGCTTGACAAAAATCACCCAAGGCATCTCCCAATAGAAATTGGTGATCCTTTAACCCTTGTTCGACCACAAGTCTTTAACTTAGAAATTTGGATGAGGAGATTTCTTGATAGCTTCCATGTCTTGATGCTCAAATTGTCCTTTACCAGGTTCATGGCTAAGTACTTAGATTTTACACTCTGCAGAGGTGGTGCACTTTCCCCACAAGACTTGGTTTCACCAAGACAAGATCTTTTAGAAGTCTTCCCTTAGACCAGAATGGACGCGCTCCAACCTATCAATCCCCTACCACCAACTATCCATTTGGCTAAGTTATTGCAACCTATATGATCCAGGCAGAGCCCATAATGCCAAGTGGCTGCACTTGAAGCTTCTCAACATTTGACATCTCAAATCTCTTTGTTCCTGGGTGGCCATCCACAAGTGAGATACATAAGGTAAACCATAGAAATGGGCCTTGTGAACCACTCAACACAAACCATTCCTTCCATTCCACCCAGGTGATTCATTCACTTAGTTGTTTTATTAAACAAAACACAAGTCCTCGACTTAGAAATATTCCATAGTATGAATATATATTCCACCCTTGTTTTCTATTAGCTAAGCTAAGCATGATAGTAGTAGGAATCTTAACTTAGGAAATTTCTACTAAGGTTTCATCTACTAGGATTTCCCATGGCATAGTTTATACTTAGCAAAATTTCCATGCAAGTCCTACTTAGAAATATCACTAATGCATAGTGAAAATAATGGGACAAAAGTATGAAGCATCACTTGCCTTGTTGGTAGAGAATATAAGTTCACTACTTGATCTTGCAATATTCACACTCTTCAAATCACTACAATTCAATCAAGTAAGCAATATTTCAAACTACCATTCAAGCAACATCACATAAAATAATAGAAACAAATCAATGCATGCAAGCATGCAAAAGTTTATTTTATTTGGAAAACTAGTTTCTAATAGGTTATAAACATTCTAAAACACCTATTAGTCATTTTATATAAGTGGCAAAATCATTTGCAAAATATTTTACTTATAAATCATTTTTAAACCAAATTAATATTTTATGTGGTTAGAATTGCCTTTAGCAAGCAATAATATTTGTAGGGTTCACCAAATACATTTTTAATTCTAAAACTTGGTGTTTGGGGTCAGAGAGTTTATTCTAAAAAAATTCCCAAAGATTTTCCCCCAAAAGTATTTTAATTGACTAGAAATGTTTTAAATCAAAGATTTATTCTTTTGCTTCACAAAATATGTTTTTGAAACCACAAATTGATTTATATGGTCTGTAGGTTCAAAACAAACCATTTGCCAAAGATTTCATCTCAAAATTCATTTTAGAACAAATTTTATATTCTAAATATGCCTACACAAGTTTCTGCAAAAACAAACAATTTAACAGAAACAGTTTACTAAACAAAGTGCATGGTCACAAAGTACTTGTCTTGCTGAATCCATTGATATAAAATTTGCAAAACTTGGACGTGTAGTTTGAAAGTTATGAATTTTTCAAATTGGAACATCTAATAGACAAGTTTCTGGTTTTTAAAACAATCACAGGCCACACGTCGTGTTGCTATTGGTCGGTACCGCTTCGTGCGGATCGGCGGATGCGAGCCGTTGGATCTAACTAAATCGCACGGATTAGATCGCATACCCCTTCGTTTTAAGTGAACCTATCGCGTGCCTCGGATCTGGATCGGACGGCTGCTGCGCGTTTGACCAAATGTTGGCGGCACTGGCGGCGGCGACTGGCGGCGCTGGATCAGCTACGGCGTCGCGGGGACTACATGAAGCAAGGGAGGAAAGGGAATGGCTCACCAGGTTCGCGTGGTCGTGGTGATGCTCAAGGTGGCCGCATGATGGACAGGGGCGCACGGTGTTAGCTCGAATCGCTCGCCAGAGTTCGTGTCCACATCGGGCTCGTCCTGTTGAAGACGATGGAGAAGGTACGGTGCACGCTAGAGAGGAAAAGAGGTGTCGTTAGATGCGCGGGGTCACGGCGAGCATGTGCGTGTGAAGGAGAGGGGTTAGGGCGGTCAGATTTTTACCAGAGGCTTCGCCGGAGAGGTGGTAGATGGCGGTGGTGCTCTGTTCAAGATGAAGGCAAGGGTCCAGGGCATGCGCAGGCAAACTGGAGCTGCTGGGATGTGCGTTTGGATCCTGCGAGCATGCTCGAGTGGTCGAGGAAACGAGGGGAGGCGAGGGCGATGTATGGTGAAATTGAGTAGCCTAGGGGCGCACTGGGGTGGGGGACTGAGGGGAAACAAAGAGGAGGGAGAGGCGGTTAAGTAGGCGAGGTCGCGGGGCTAGGTTATTGCGCCATTACCGTGCAATCAATCAAAGAAACCGTCGGCAGAACGACCGGGGAGGTGAGCGTGGTCTACGCGCGGGTGGAAACGATGATGAGGTGGCAGTGGGGTCGCCTGACAGTGAGAGAGAGAAAAAGAAAGTGGGGTCCAGCGGTCAGTGTCTTTGCGGGTCGCTTTTCCGGTTCGAAACGTTTTCCTGCGGGGAAAGAGAGGGAGTGGGCTGCTAGGCCTTAGTGGGCTGCCAGATGGGTTGGGTTTGTTTTCCATTTTTTTATACTAAACATTTTTCTTTTCTGTTTTTGAATATTCTGATTTGATTTTCATTCAAACAATTCAAGCAACAAATCAATTCAAACCTCAACCAAAATTTGTGTAGATTCAAATGCTGATTAACAACACATTCCAAAGTCAAATTTAGAATAATTTATTTATTCTTTTTAGGGTCTTTTAATTAATTAAAATAGGCTCTAGTATTAATTAAATAAGATTAAATAATATTTTTCAATCTCCATTTGAATTCAAATCACCACCAAACTTTGGGTGAATTTTTATTCTCAACAAATTTCAAAGTCAAAACAAAATAATTCTGTTTTTAGGATCTAGTAATAATTTAATAAATAGACCATAGTCTTTAATTCAAATAGGTTTTAATTTTATTTTAAATCTCTTTTTGAAATCTAAATAATATCAAAATCTTTTCAGTAGGTTTCATTTGAAAAACAAAACACTTGGAAATCACTTATTTAAAATACTTTAATAAGTTTTAGTGTTTATTTAAAATGGAAAAACCTTTACTTAAATAAAATTGGATATTAATAAATCCTCATTATTTTATTTAAACAAACCTTTACTCTTTTTATTAAATAGAAAATTTTATTTCAAAAGCTTGGCCAAGATTTAATTTGGCTCTATAAAATAATCCTTATTTATATTTCTATCTTTGCTTTATAAAAACCATATCTTTTTATTTAAAGATCCAAAATAGTGATTCCAACTATTATAACTTTATTTATTAATTATTTATCTTTTTAAATCCCTTTAGGATTTTATTTGACCCAAAATAGGTTTTGATGTTTCCAATTGGAATCAAAAAGTTTCTTCTCACCCTAAATTTCAACAATTATTTATTTTGTTTATTTATTTTTCACATAACAAGATTTGGAAAATCTTGGGATGTGACATACAAAATCCATATCTTTTTATTTATAGATCCAAAATTGGTGAATCCAATTTGTATAATTTTATTTAATATTTGTTTATCCCTTTAAATCTCTTTAGGATTATTTGGCTCTCAATTTGGTATGGATTTTAGATAGGATCTTTATTAGCTTTGGAAATTATTTCTTTTTAACTTATTAAATTCATAAGTTTTTATCCATGGTTCCAAATTGAATAGAATCAATTTCTATGGTTTTTATAATATTTCTATTTGTCATTCTTGATCATGTTAAAATGATTGTTGCTGAATTTTTGTATGGATCAATTCCATAGTCTTAGAGAGATCTTGGAAATGATTTCTTCTATTAGAGTTTTAGAGTTTTGGTTTATTTTCCAAGTGTTTAAATTTCAAGATTCATTCATTGATGAATGCATTCCACTTGTTTGAAATTTGTAGGTTTAATTTTATTCAAATTTTGGGATGTGACATGGATGATGTCAGCATGACGGCATGCTGATGTCACCCCAGCCCAGTCAACGAATTTGACTTGGTCTGTGCCCATATGGCAGGTGATGTGTACTCGACCCTGCTAGTAAGGTGACCATCGGTAGGTTTAGCTTCGGTATCAAAAGTATTTCTGTTTAGGAAATAGATAAAACATTATAAAATCAAATATTAATATTTCCTAAAATGAAATAAAATGATTAAAACTTGTAAATTTAATAAATTTTGTTTTATAATTTAGAAAAATATGTATAATATATGAAAATTTTCAGAAAAATAAAATCTATAACATTAAACTATTACCAAACATTATTATGCCAACAATTTAAATAATTATTATTTAATAAATATTTTATAAGTATTAATACTTTACAAATTCATATTTTAATATTGGTAAATGTTAAAAATATAAATAAAATACCAAAAATATTAGAAAAATAAGAACTATAATTTAAAACTATAATCATTCATTATTATTTCACTTAATTAAATATTTATTATTTATTAAGTATTTATAAAGTAGTAAATCTTATAAAAATAATATCTTATAAATCACAAAAATAATTGTAATATACCAAAATGATCACAAAAATAAAACCTACATGTTAAAAATATAATATCCTACTTTTGAGGTAAATAAAAATTTAAACACTTTAACAACTTGAATTTAAACCTATTTCCTTAATTGAGAATTAAGATAAGGGTAAATAAAAATTGCTAATATTTCTAAAATTAGTCAATTGAGTCTAATCAATAGTATTAGTCCTAAATATTGATAGTATGAAGTCAAAATGGTTCAACACATTTTAAAATGCAATTTTATTGAATTATCATTTAACTATAAGGGTAGATCATTTTCTAAAAATATTCTTATCAATTTTAAAATCTTCAAGAATGATATTTTCAACCAAATAAAACCTTTTACCATTGTTTCACTCACAACTTTATAATGGACTAAATCCAAAGACAATTCATAAGTAGTAAATAATATTGTTTACTTATTCACAAATCATAACCACACCCTTATAAGGAGAGAAATCCTTTTATACATTTATAATGTTAGGAAACCACTACTTAAATAGAAGTAATGCCATTCTTAAATAACTTTTAGGAAACATTATGAAGTGAATAAAATACAATTATCATAAGCATTCCATCTTAAATCCATATTTTTTTAAAGTTAACTTTAGTCTACAAGACTTTAAATATAATGTTGAAGACTTTATTATATGCTTTATAGTTAACTTTGAAGGGAATATGCCCGAGAGGCAATAATAAAGTGGTTATTATCGTATTCCTTATTAATGATAACTGTTTATTTTGCATGCTATAATTTTATTAATATGGAAACATTAATACATGTGTGTTTAATAAACAAAAAGGAAGTTCCTTGTTATGCCTCTCTTATAAACTAGCTCGTTGATTAACAAAATGATCAAGGTTTCCTGATCATGGACATTAGATGTTGTTAATAACGAGGTCACAACATTAGTGTAATGATGTCATAAACATTCATCTGAAGTATAGCATTACGATCAAAGTCATTGAGTTTATATTGCTATAACAACTTGCAAAGTGATCCTAATCCTTAGACCATGAGATCATGTCAATCACTAACACCGAAAGAGTTTCTTGATGACATCAAACGTCACACCATAATTGGGTGATTATAAAGATGGCTTCATAACTACTAAAGTGTTATGTTGAGGCTCATGGATCAAGAGTGGAATTTGTTCATCCTCATGACAGATAGATATACTCTCGGCCCTCTCGGTGATATCACATTGATTAGCTTGCAAGCAAGTGATTTGATCACTAGAATGTTATATCACGGGAATGAGAAAAGAGTGCATGTAGATAAAGAGATCAAACTAGGTATGGAGATACCGATGATCGAATCTCGGACATGTAATATATCGTGAAACAAAGGGATTAAGATACTAGCATAAAAGGTTCCGACGATCACAGGAAAGTCATTGTTGAATGTGTGGGAGTCAGTATGGATCTCCAGGTCCCGCTTCTGATTATTGATCAGAAAAGGGTCTCGATCATGTCCGCATTATTCGCGAACCGTAGGGTGGCACACTTAAGAGATACTGACATCCAATTGGAGCAAAAGTTTCATGCCGAAAAGAATAACAAGCGCAGGAATTTATTGCACTAGATACTGAAACAGGTTTTTGGGTGAAATTGCAAAAAGTGTTTCTGCATGTGAAATGAAATACTAGCAAGGGGTTATATGAGAATGTTTGTAATTAAAGTAATTGACAAAATTCTGAATAAATAAAAGGAGTTTTATTTAATGAGAGTTTGCATTAAATTTGGTGGAAATTTAATGGGAATTTGAGTGGGTTTTTGAGTGGAGAAAATTGAAGGGCCATTTTGTGAGTGGAGTGTCCACCCACATGAATGAGGGAGAGGTGGGGGCACCCTCCATGGTCGGCGTCCATGCCCCCTTGGGCTGCCCCCTCCCCTATATAAGGAGCCCCTCCTCTCACTTCTAGAAGGATCCCTCCCCCTCTAGAATTTATCCCCCATGGTCTCAGACTAGTGAGATACATGTTCCCGGTGGCTATTCGGCAAGAAAGGGTTGTGCTTCCGCTGCATCGCTGGAGCGAGGAGGCGGAGGTTTCTCGGTGTCTTGTACGTGTGTGCGAGCATGGATGCGCTGCTGTTTTGCGGCGCTAGGACTTCCTCTCGATCTTGAGATCGACAAGAGATCGTCTCATCAACCACGAGTTTGACTCGTTAACCTTTATCGGTCTTCAAGGGTATGTTCTTTACGAATATACATCCGCCCGTTGTTTGTATCTAGTAGATAGATCTTGGTACATAGTTGTTCCCATCGTAGGATTTTGTTTTTGTTTTCTATGATGCAAACCCTATAGTGGTATCAGAGCCGGATCTATGCGTAGATGCTTTGCACGGGTAGTACAGATATGAGTATGTGGGAGATGATGATCATTTTATAGCTTCTTAGTTGTACTTTGGATATTGGTGGCATAGTGGGATGAAGCGGCCCGGACAAACTTTACATGTCCTCGCACATGAGACCTGTTCCATGCTTGACAATGAACTAGTTTTGCATACGTGGCTAGCGGGTGTCTGTCCCTCCTACTATAGTCAATATCTAATTTGCAACGAGTTGTCAACAATCTGGTTATCCTTGTTGTGTTTCATGTTCGTAGGTAAGAATGGTTCTATCTTTTAAAGCCCTAAGCCACGTAAAACTTGCAATGGATAAATTAGAGGTGTCTAGTTTAGATTGTTGCTAGGCTAGTGTCATGATATGGTGATGTTGTAAGTAGAAGTATGAGATGATACTCTTACAATACACATCACGTGTAAGTTCCATAGACCTTGGCATTACACATAGAGGTATGATAGTGATCATACCACTGTGCACATGATGGAGATCATATGTGGGAACCATATCATTTCACTTATAAACATGTGATGTTTGATTGCATCTTTTGTTGCCATGTTTGGCGTTTTATTAGCATAATAAGATGATCCCTCATTTAGATATCAAGATAAAAATGTGTTCTTCCTTAAGTATGCACCAACAATGTTTCGTCGCTTCAAGACATCACGTGATGATCGGGTGTGCTTGAATCCATGAGCATATCTCGTGTGTAAGACAGTTACACACGCGAATACTAAGGTTCTTACTTGGTGAGCCTAGCATGTACATACATGGACTCGGAACACGGACCGAAAGGTTAAGTCCGAGTCATATGTTTTGATATGATGACCATATGGATGCTCGCCTTTGAAGCTACACTGACTCACGTGATGATCGGACTTGGTGTAGTAGATTTGGTTCATGTAATCACCAAAAACACACGAGGGATGTAACATCCCAAAAATCATGATTTATAAATTTTGCATATCATTCATGCATTCATAAACATTTAGGATCATTTTCAAATAAGATTTCAAAAACAGAAGCAAATTGTTGTCTATTATTTTATGTAGGAAAACAATGGCTTTATTTCCACTCTATAACATAAGAATACTTGTTTTAACCAGAAAAGGTTTGAACATAGGTTGATATTTCCAAAGCTTGGTCAAAGTTTTCAAAACAAAATATGAATTCAAAACCATTCTTATGCCTATTACAAATAATTAATTAAGGCATGATTTTATCCTTAAACCCCAATGGCCAATGTAATTTTGAGTGAACAGTAATGTTTTATACACAAATATGTGCATGTTTCACCTTACAAATATCCAGGAAGAGTTTGAATTCAAACACATTTGAAATCATTTGAAAATGATTCCTGGAAAATCATTTGGAAAAAGAAAAAGAGAAAGGAATAAAGAAAAGGCCAGCGCCGGCAATCAGGCCCAACAGCAGAACTAGCCCATTAGCCAGCCCACCCGAGACCCCCTCTCCCTCTGTTTCTCACCCACGCACACACCCCTCCCTCGCTGACACTCCAGACCCACCTGCCCCGTCAACGTCTTCCCCAAACCCCGCCCACGACCCGGCCTTGCCGTTTCTTCCTCCTCCTTCACTACCGCGTCATAATTCGAGTAAATGCCGACGATTTCATGCGCAATCCTCGCCCCCACTATGGCTACTTAATCGCCTCCCCCTCGTGGACATTTCCCCCAACATAACCAGCCCGAAGCGCCGCCAGGCTCCACGAATTTCGCCCTACACCGCCGCAACACCGAAGAACTCCAGCGAGCTAGCACGGTGAGTCTCGAGCGCGCCCTTCCCTCTGGTTCACATGAACTGCTTTGCCATCATCTTGTGCATCTTCTCACGTTTTCAATTTGTCCTGAATTGCCCCAGGTCGTTGCCCTTGTCAACACCTGCAAACGCCCGAGGCTTAGCTCAACTCCGACAAGCCATTCCGGTGAGCCCCGTGTTCCCCTCCATATATGGGTCACGCAACTGTGTCCGCTAGTGTCTCACGCATCTGTTAACACTTGCCGTTTGATTCCTTGCACCCTAGGTCGTCTTCTTAGACTCCGACAGTGAGCACCCGACACGTGGACGAACTCCGACGAGGTTTTGCTGATGTGTGTGTGCCCCGACCCTGTCCACCTACACATTGAGCATCTCCACGTCCTCACGATCTCGGTAAGAACTAGCACACCCCCTGCACCTCTGACCTCGCTGGCGTGTCACCGCCAGAGCCGTCGCCGCCGCCTGCGCCATTCGCGCCGCTGAGTTTTGGTCGATCAGATCTGATCCATTGGATCTGGATCCTAGGGACACGATGAGATTTTAGTTGAAGCGATACGAACAGATCTGGGCCGTGCATCATTAGTTAGATCCAGCGGTCCGCAAGCGTGATCCGGCTGAACCGGTACGCACCAATCAGAGGCCGCCGCGTGGCTAGGTTTTAGATTTAAAATCTGAATTTAGATCTATTAGTTATTTAAACTTGTAAATTTAATAACTTTTGTTCTTTTTATCCAAAAAATGCAAATAAGATATCAATGGAATCACAAAAAAAATCCTACACAACTGTAGGCTTAGTTTTGTATTTTGTTTCTGTTAAAATGGAATTTTATGCAGAGACATTTGTAGGCTTATTTTGTGTATAAAAATTAATTGGAAAATGTTTTGAAGACCAAATAAAGTTTATTTGATGTATAAATGTTTAGTTTATTGATAATTACTGTTTTACTTGTCTTGTTGGGTTTAGAAAAATCATCACATGGCATTTGCATGCATTCATATATTTTTTCTTATTTATTTGAAATGTGAATTTGGTGTTATCATTTTATGTGTAGATTTTGGTGCTAGTGGTGATTGTGACTGTGAGGAGTGTTGTTACTCCCCCAACTATCAAGGCAAGTGGTGCTTCATACTTTTGTCCTAATATTTTGACTATGGATTAGAAATATTTTGTATAGGGATTGCATGATAATTTTTGCTAAGTATCTATATGCTATGCTTGGGAAATCCTAGTAGTTGTAGAATTGTTAGAATTTTGTCTAAGTTAAGATACTTGCTATTGCCATGCTTAGCCTAGCTAGTAGCAACCAAGGGTGGAATATATACATACTATGGAAAAATATTGCTAAGTCTTTGACTTAAGTTTTTGCTTAATAAAACAACTAACTGAATGAAACACCTAGGTGGAATGGTAATTGCTTGGTGGATTTTGGTTGATTGGTTACTAGGGACCATTTTCCAATGGTCTACCCTGTGTATCTCACTTGTGGAATGCCACCCAGGAATAAAGGGATTTGAGATGCCATATGTTTAGAAGCTTCTAGTGCAGCCACATGGCATTATGGCCTCTGCCTGGATCATATAGGTTGCAATAACTTAGCCAAATGGATAGTTGGTGGTAGGGGATGATAGGTTTGGAGCGCGTCCATTTTGGTCTAAGGGAAGGCTTCTGAAAGGTCCTATCTTGATGAAAATCATGTCTTGTGGGGGAAAGTGCACCACCTCTGCAGAAGGAAGAAACTAAGTACTTAGTCGTGTCCCCAGAAAAGGACAATTTGAGCATCAAGACATGGAAGATATCAAGAATCTCCTCATCCCAATTTCTAAGTTAAAATTTGTAGTTGAACAAGGGTGAAGGTTCACCAATGTCTATTGGTGGTTCCTTAGGAGTTTTTGCCAAATAAAAACTTAGTGTTTTCAACTAATAGGTAAAACCTATTTTGAGCAAAGCAAGCCTAAGCTACACTTAGCCAAATTCATGTACAAGCTAGATACTATTATTCTACTAAGGTATCACTTGCCAATACTATTCCAATGTATTGACCCACTGTGGCTGTAACTTGTGATGTTGCAGGTTACTCTGATGAGGATTAGGTTTATGAGTCTACACTCAACATGCTTGCCTGTGGCACATGAAGATGAAGACTTGTTATTTATGTTGTTAAGTTAAACTCTTATACTAGCCTATGGCTATGGAGTTGTAAAAGACTATGTTATCTCTGGAATGACGATGTAATAATGACCTTTGTTTCTGTGTACTTCATCTTAAATTGTGGATGCTAGCAATTGATCCAGGGACTACCATTGCAATCACAGGGACCTTTACCTTTATAAAGATGGGGTCTTACAGATGGTATCAGAGCACTGTGTTTCCTCTAGGATTATGACCCTAGGATTGGATTAGAAACCACTAAGGAAAAAATTTCTTTGAAAAAATTCCACACTTGTCTTTTTCTTCTCGTAAACTTTTCTAATCTTCTTTCTCATCTCTATTTGTAGATGAACTCCATCAACAAAGACGTGAGGAAGGGACCACTCATGACCATTTGGAGTGTGAGACTGAATTTCCTAAGGCCCTCAAGAACCTCATGGTTACCATGGGCTTACATGGTGCTGCTGTGTACAAAGGATTCCCTGTGATGGATGTAGAAGAAGAGTACTGGTGGGTGCAACTTCACTTGTACAAAAACAAGGGAGACAACCACGAGGAGTCAGGATTCTGCATGGTCACCAACTCAGAAATGCACACAACATTCTTTGACTCTCCAAGAAATGCAGCTTGGAATGCTATCACGGAGCTTGGTGATAGACTCAAGTGCAGAATGCTCAACACTCAAAATGACCTTAGAGAAGAAAAGAAGCATACCCAAGAGTTGGAGATTGATGCGGAGGAGTTGTGTAGACTACTCGTTTATCTTTCATCTACCGTATTTTGATTATTGAGTCGCAATGACCATCCAGCATGTGGATGGCTTGCTATGGTGTGTTTTATTTTTCCAAAACTTGTTGTTTATGTCGTTCAAACTCTTTGTTATTTTGATGCTTGGTTATTGTGACTGTCTATGTGATGTATTGTGCATGTTAAGCATCTATGGGTATCTCATTCTTATACTTATTAAAACCACAGATGCCTCCTCGACGTGCCAACCCCAACCCAAACAACAACAACAATGTCACTCCCGAGATGCAGCATTTGATGAAAGCACAGGCACAACTGATGCAGATGATGACCACTTTCATGCAGAACCAGAATCAGAATAACAACAAAAATAACAATAACAATAACAATAACAACAAGAACAACTAGAATAATCTGCCAGGATTTGACATGCTCACCAGGTTTCTAAGACTGAGGCCTACAAAGTTCTCGGGAACCACTGGTCCAATGGTATCCAATGACTGGTTACGTTCAGTGAACAAGGACTTAGTGACTGTCGGCTGCACCGACGAAGAGAGGGTCAGATTTGCAGCACATCTGCTAGAAGGGCCAGCAGCAACCTGGTGGGATAACTTTCAGATCACCACTCCCATTGAGGATGTGACTTGGGCTATCTTTGAGGATGGATTCCGTACAGCTCACATCTCATCCGGGGTGATGAATTTGAAGAAGAAGGAGTTTCACAAACTGAAACAGCGTCACCGCAGCGTGGCTGAGTATATTGAGGAATTCAACAATCTGGCATGTTATGCACCGGATGAAGTTGATACAGATGCCAAGAGGACAGAGAAATTACTCGAAGGACTGAATGATGAACTGAATCTGCAGCTGTCTGTTGCCTATGTCCCAACATACCAATGACTTTGTGACAAGGCTACCATCTTGGAAAACAAGATGAAACAGGTTGAGAGTAGGAAGAGGAAGCACAGCTTTGATAAGCACAGCTGGGGATCGTCTCACGAGTGTTCCCATCATGATGATAGTGGGAGTTCTGGATCCCACAAACATGGAAAGTACAACAACCACCACAGCCACAACCGCCATCATGACAGCAAACATCACCGCAGTCATGATAATAACAAGTATAAGAACCACAAGAGTGGACACAAGAGCCACCACAGTGGAGGTGGAAATGGTAGTGGAAGTCAGCCTGCAAAGAGAGATATCAGTCAGGTTGAGTGTTTCAAGTGTAAGAAGATGGGACACTACGCAAATGAGTGCCTGGAGAAGAAGGTTGAAGGAACCACCAAGCCCAACCCTTTCCAGAAGTGACAAGTGAACCACATCAATGTGGAAGAGATATATGAGGAATCTGATGCTGTGGCTGGTAAGTTCAAACTCAATTCTATTCCGGCACTTGTTCTTTTTGATACTGGTGCATCGCATTCATTCATATCAAGAGCATTTGTTGATAGAAATGGATTTCCAACTGAAAATATTGGGTGTCCTATAAAAGTAAGTTCTCCCGGTGGAGATATGATAGTAAGTCTTGGATGTCGTGATCTAGTGATAGAATTTGGAAAGCATAAGTTTCCAGTTAGTCTGATAATCCTGGATTCCCACGGGTTGGATGTAATTTTGGGAATGGATTGGATGACCAAGTATGAAGGAGTACTAGATTGTGCCAATCGTACTGTCGCACTCACAACCCCGGATAAGAAACGGATTAGATTCAAGTCTAACTTTGAATCAAAAGGGAGTAAGATAAATTCTCTTAAGGGGGTTAGCATAGACAGTGTGCTAATTGTGAGAGAATACGCAAATGTGTTTCCGGAGGAATTGCCGGGAATGCCACCAGATAGAGATGTGGAGTTTTTGATTGATTTGTTGCCAGGATCAGGACCAATAGCAAAGAGACCTTACAAGATGTTAGTTGATGAATTGAAGGAACTCAAGAAACAACTTGGAGAACAGTTGCAGAAAGGATTTATACAACCAAGTTCTTCATCTTGGGGAGCACCAGTTTTGTTTGTGGAAAAGAAAGATATAAGTCAAAGGTTATGCATAGATTATCGTTCACTCAATGAGGTGACTATCAAGAAAAAATATCCTTTGCCCAGAATCAATGACTTGTTTGCTCAGTTAGAAGGAGCCCGTGTGTTCTCAAAGATTGATCTCCGATCAGGCTACTTTCAGCTAAAGATAAGGGAACAAGACATACCTAAGACTGCTTTCACCACTAGGTATGGATTGTATGAGTACACCGTGATGCCATTTGGTTTGACCAATGCACCAGCATTCTTCATGAATATGATGAACAAGGTGTTCATGGAGTTTCTTGACAAGTTTATTTTTGTTTTCATCGATGAAATTTTGATCTACTCCAAGAGCAATGAAAAGCATGAAGGACATTTGCGTTTGATACTTGAGAAGCTTAGATAGCATAAACTGTATGCCAAATTCAGCAAGTGTGAATTCTGGCTGAATGAGGTTGGATTTCTTGGACACATTGTGATAGGAGATGGTGTAGCAGTTGATCCCGCAAAAGTGTCAGCTGTAACTGAATGGGAATCTCCTAAGTCAGTGAAAGAAGTTTGTAGTTTCCTTGGTTTGGCAGGATACTATAGAAGATTCATTGAGAATTTCTCCAAGGTATCTAAGCCAATGACGGAGTTACTCAAGAAAGACAAGAAATTTGATTGGACTAAAGGATGTGAACTCAGTTTCCAAGAGTTGAAGAAGAGACTAGTGACAGCACCAGTCTTATGTCTACCAGATTTGGAGAAGGATTTCCAAGTGTATTGTGATGCATCTCACTAAGGATTGGGTGCAGTTCTGATGCAAGAAGGGAAAGTTGTGGCTTATGCCTCGAGACAACTCAAAACTCATGAAGTGAATTATCCTACTCATGATTTAGAGTTAGCCTCTGTTGTCCATACACTCAAAACATGGAGACATTATCTTTTGGGGAAGCGATGTGAAGTGTTCACAGATCACAAAAGTTTGAAGTATATCTTCACTCAGAAAGAAATCAACATGAGACAAAGAAGATGGCTAGAACTCATCAAGGACTATGACTTGAGTTTGCAATACCACCCCGGTAAAGCAAATGTTGCAGCGGATGCATTAAGCCGTAAGGTTTATGTGAATGGCCTTACTAAGGAAGAATTGCCAGATGATCTGTGTGCCCAATTCAAAGATCTCAGATTGGAGATAGTGCCTGAGGGACATCTCATGTCATTGGATGTTCAACCCACCTTGTTAGACAAGATCAAGGAAGCCCAAAAGACGGACAAGGAAATTGAAGAGATTAAGGAAAATATTGGTAAGGGAAAAGCCAAAGTATTCCATGAAGACGAACATGGTACTTTCTGGTACGGAAAACGTATCTGCATTCCGCAAGATCCGGAGCTTCGAAAACTGATTTTACAGGAAGCACACAACTCACCATATTCCATTCATCCGGGTAACACCAAAATGTATATGGATGTGAAGGAAAGATTTTGGTGGAATAATCTCAAGAAGGACATCGCTATTCCTTTGTGTGATGTATGTAGCAGAGTGAAAGCGGAACATCAGAAACCAACAGGATTGTTACAACCATTACCTATTCCTGATTGGAAGTGGGACAAGATTGGCATGGATTTCATCATTGGACTGCCAAGGACTAGATCGGGATATGATTCTATTTGGGTCGTAGTGGATCGCCTAACTAAAGTGTCTCATTTCATACCCGTGAAGATAACCTATACAAGTGCTAAGTTAGCCAAGATCTATATGAATAGGATTGTGTGTCTGCATGGAGTACCCAAGAGTATTGTGTCAGATAGGGGAACTCAATTCACTTCCCATTTTTGGAGGCAACTGCAGGAGTCATTGGGAACGAGATTGGAATTCAGTACTGCTTTTCATCCCAGATCGATGGATGCATGAAAGGACCAACTAGATTTTAGAGGATATGTTGAGGGCATGTGCCCTAGATTATGGAGCTAGATGGGATGAAAGTCTGCCTTATGCAGAATTCTCTTACAACAACAGCTATCAAGCCAGTATTGATATGGCACCGTTTGAATTTCTCTATGGGAGAAAGTGTACTACACCATTGTTATGGAATGGCGTTGGATAAAGAAACTTGTTCGGGTCAAAACTAATCAAGGAAGCTGAAGAGAAAGTCAAGTTAGTAAAGGACAGATTGAAGATAACATAGTCCCGACAAAAGAGCTACGCAGATCCAAAGCGTAGAGAGGTCACCTATGAGGTAGGTGATAGAGCATATCTTAGAGTATCACCACTTCATGGAGTGAAGAGATTTGGAGTCAAAGGAAAATTGGCCCCAAGATATGTTGGACCATTCAAGATTCTAAGCCGTAAAGGAGAAGTGGCATATGAGATTGAATTGCCTGAATCATTGGCTGCCATTCACAATGTGTTTCATGTGAGTCAGCTAAAGAAATGCTATCCGAAGATGGAAGAGACTTCTTTGAAGGATACTATACCTTTGGAAGAGGTCCAATTGGAGAGTGATCTCACTTATGAAGAAAAACCTATCAAGATTCTTGTGACTACAGAAAGAGTTACATGGACAAAGACTATCAAATTCTGCAAAGTTTAGTGGAACCATCATACCGAAGAAGAAGCAACATGGGAAAGAGAAGATGATTTTCGGAAAGACCACCCTCACCTATTTGCTAGCCAATCCGAATCTCGAGGGCGAGATTCACCTTAAGGGGGTGAGATTTGTAACATCCCAAAAAATCATGATTTATAAATTTTGCATATCATTCATGCATTCATAAACATTTAGGATCATTTTCAAATAAGATTTCAAAAATAGAAGCAAATTGTTGTCTATTATTTTATGTAGGAAAACAATGGCTTTATTTCCACTCTATAACATAAGAATACTTGTTTTAACCAGAAAAGGTTTGAACATAGGTTGATATTTCCAAAGCTTGGTCAAAGTTTTCAAAACAAAATATGAATTCAAAACCATTCTTATGCATATTAGAAATAATTAATTAAGGCATGATTTTATTCTTAAAACCCAATGGCCAATGTAATTTTGAGTGAATAATGTTTTATACACAAATATGTGCATGTTTCACCTTACAAAAATCTTCACGTCCTTGCAATCTCGGAAAGCACTAGCACACCCCCTGCACCTCTAACCTCGCCGGCGTGTCACCGCCAGAGCCGTCGCCGCCGCCTACGTCATTCACGCAGCTGAGTTTTGGTCGATCAGATCTGATCCATTGGATCTAGATCCTAGGGCCACGATTAGATTTTAGTTGAAGCGGTACGAACAGATCTGGGCCGTGCATCGTTAGTTAGATCCTGCGGTCCGCGAGCGTGACCCGGCCGAACCGGTACGCACCAATCAGAGGCTGCCGCGTGGCTAGGTTTTAGATTTAAAATCTGAATTTAGATCTATTAGTTATTTAAACTTGTAAATTCAATAACTTTTGTTCTGTTTATCCAAAAAATGCAAATAAGATATCAATGGAATCACAAAAATAAATTCTACACAACTGTAGGCTTAGTTTTGTATTTTGTTTTTGTTAAAATGGAATTTTATGCAGAGACATTTGTAGGCTTATTTTGTGTATAAAAATTATTTGGAAAATGTTTTGAAGACCAAATAAAGTTTATTTGATGTATAAATGTTTAGTTTATTGATCATTACTATTTTACGTGTCTTGTTGGGTTTAGAAAAATCATCACATGGCATTTGCATGCATTCATATATTTTTGCTTGTTTATTTGAAATGTGAATTTGGTGCTATCATTTTATGTGTAGATTTTGGTGCTAGTGGTGATTGTGACTGTGAGGATTGTTGTTACTCCCCCAACTACCAAGGCAAGTGGTGCTTCATACTTTTGTACCAATATTTTGACTATGCATTAGAAATATTTTGTATAGGGCTTGCATGATAATTTTTGCTAAGTATCTATATGCTATGCTTGGGAAATCCTAGTAGTTGTAGAATTGTTAGAATTTTCTCTAAGTTATGATACTTGCTATTTACATGCTTAGACTAGCTAGTAGCAACCAAGGGTGGAATATATACATACTATGGAAAAATATTGCTAAGTCTTTGACTTATGTTTTTGCTTAATAAAACAACTAAGTGACTGAAACACCTAGGTGGAATGGTAATTGCTTGGTGGATTTTGGTTGAGTGGTTACCAGGGCCCATTTTCCAATGGTCTAACCTATGTATCTCACTTGTGGAATGCCACCCAGGAACAAAGATATTTGAGATGCCATATGTTTAGAAGCTTCTAGTGCAGCCACATGGCATTATGGCCTCTGCCTGGATCATATAGGTTGCAATAACTTAGCCAAATGGACAGTTGGTGGTAGGGGATGATAGGTTTGGAGCGCGTCCATTTTGGTCTAAGGGAAGGCTTCTGAAAGGTCCTGTCTTGATAAAAATCAAGTCTTGTGGGGAAAGTGCACCACCTCTGCAGAAGGAAGAAACTAAGTACTTAGTCGTGTCGCCAGAAAAGGACAATTTGAGCATCAAGACATGGAAGCTATCAAGAATCTCCTCATCCCAATTTCTAAGTTAAAATTTGTGGTTGAACAAGGGTGAAGGTTCACCAATGTCTATTGGTGGTTCCTTGGGAGTTTTTGCCAAACAAAAACTTAGTGTTTTCAACTGATTGGTAAAAACTATTTTGAGCAAAGAAAGCCTAAGCTACACTTAGCCAAATTCATGTAGAAGGTAGATACTATTATTCTAATAAGGTATCACTTACCAATACTATTCCAATATATTGACCCACTGTGGCTGTAACTTGCGATGTTGCAGGTTACTCTCATGAGGATTAGGGTTATGAGTCTACACTCAACATGCTTGCCTGTGGCACATGAAGATGAAGACTTGTTATTTATGTTGTTAAGTTAAACTCTTGTACTAGCCTATGGCTATGGAGTTGTAAAAGACTATGTTATCTCTGGAATGACGATGTAATAATGACCTTTGTTTCTGTGTACTTCATCTTAAACTGTGGATGCTAGCAATTGATATAGGGACTAGCATTACAATCACATGGACCTTTACCTTTATAAAGGTGGGGTCTTACAAGGGATGTCGTTTTTGAGTGGGAGTTCATTTCTAATTTGGATTAGTAGAACTCAATTTATCATAAATTAAATCAAAGTGAATTTTCATAATTTGTTGTAGTCATTGGCATTCGTTCACCACCTTATGCTTAGTTGTAATTGAGATAATAGAACTATAGAATTCTGGATATTTACTTTATGAACTGGTATCGTATTGTGTTGAGTGTCAATCTAAAGTTTAAAGTCCTATTGCAAACTTTCAGCAAACTCTGTTTACTCCATGAAATTTGATAATTAGTATTAAATCAAGAGTAACAATTCCAGTGTTAGTATCTCAAGTATCATGTTTGCCTCCATGATTCTTGATTATTTTAATATCAAGTTTTCTAGGAGCTGAAAGAATTGTTTCAGAAACCATCATATGTGACAGATATAACGATATCTGAAACAATGTTTTGGTTGCAATATGATAGATTATAATGTATGTTCTCATTGGATGATAATTTGCAAAGGTTGGAGATGCTAGACATCCTAATCATCCAAAAGGGTTTTGGAAAGTTATGTTATACTCACGATTCTCCTTTATAAGCTACATTAGCTTGATCATGAAAGTCGTCATGATAAGGATGAATAGAATATGTATGTAAAGTGTTTACTACACTAAAAGGATTACTAAAGAATGGATTTTGAAAGAATACCGATCATTTGATGATGGTGATCTACTTCAAAGTGCAAGTCCAAAGGTATTATTATTTGAATATACACGCTTTGGACTATATGTCATGTATATGGCGCCACTATTGATGTTGATAGATTCTTTTAAAAGGAAAAGGAAATGCTGAAAGAGAATATATAAAATATATTTGGCAGAAAAGAAAAGATTGGAAATATCCAATTTAGGTATATGGATGATATACATGTTATGGTTGTATTCTTTGCTTGTTAGACAATGTGGTTCTTGGGTAATGGATACCGAATTGGTTGGTATGAAATTTCATACGCAACGATGCAATTCATGAACCACAATGGCCTAAGTAACTAGCAAGAGAATATGTGTTGATGTTCATCGAAAACAAACAAACCGTTGTTTGTATTTCTCGTTGACATCAAAGCTTGACTTCAAGATTTGTTTTAATAATTGTAATCTGATTCAGGTATTATGAGAACAAAGGTTGTTCAAATAATTACCGTATTCCATAATAGATGGATGATTTACAAATCTAGTTGGAGAAATCACATCCATAAAGCTAATGCTAAAATGTCGCAAGACAAATGATTGGAAGATCACTTACAAAGTGACATCGCCGTTTAAATTATATTGGAAAGAAAACATGAAGAAACTCCATATGCATGGATTTTTGGAGTCTTTTATTTGATCAAGTGACGATTGTGAGACTTTCCTCGGGATAATTAAAACTTCGTTCAAAGGCCAAATAAGAACGATCGACTAAATTATTGGAATTTATACATATCGATGTATGTAGTCCATTATGTGTAGTCGTAAGCGATGGACTTCAACTTCATATGCCTTTTCCGGAAATTTGAGTGAATATTCACTTAATGAGAAAGAAGTATGAAATATTTGAAAACATTTCAAAGACTTTCAAGATGAAGTGGAAAAATCATTGTAACAAGAAAATAAATGATTTAATCATAAAGGGATTTATTTGAGTTACAAGTGTAACAAGAAAAATAAATGAATTATGATTTATCATAAAGGGATTTATTTGAGTTGCAAGTTTAGCAAAACACCTAGATTTACATCTCCCGAAACACCATAGGAGTATGGAGTGTTTGAGATTTGTAATAAAACCTTGTTTGACATGGTTGGATCAAAGGTATTATTTATAAAACTGCCATTATGTTTTAAAAGATTAAAGCTTTAGAGACTACCGCTTTTACAATGAAAAGAGCTCCATCTTGATCTGTTGAAATGACACCATATGAGTTATGGTTTGGGGTAAAACCCAAGTTGTCATTTCTTAAATTTTGGTATGCTAAACATAAGTAAGATGTTTACAACCAAAGTCGGATGAGCATGTATTTGTAGGTTATTTCGAATAACAATTGGTTATTCCTCCATAACACCGAGGACAAAAGGGTTTGTCTCTTGAAATGTGAAGTTTCTTGAAAAAGGAATTTTTCGCAAAAGTTAAGTGGGAGGACAATAGAACTTTGATAAGGTTAACGAAACTTAGCTAAATGTGCTGAGTTGCGCAGCACCATAAATTGTTTCGGAGGCTGCCATAATGCTCATAGCTTATGTGCCTCAAAGGTTGTGGTCACGGAGATCTAAGTTCTTATTGAACCAAGTAGGTCGGATAAAAATCAAATGCTGAGATTTGAGAGTAACTCATTATTGTTTGACAATGATGAACCGACTACATGCAAAGAAGCGATGATGGGACCTGACTCCGTCAAATGGCTTGAATCCATAAAATCCGTGATAGTTCCATACACGAGAAATCAAGTTTTGAACTTGGAAGACCCTCCGGAAAGGTGTAAAAACCTATCGGTCGTATTTGGATCTATAAAGAAACAAACATGGATGTTTCACATCTATGAAATAGTCGACATGTCGTAAAGTATTTTATGACAATGTTCAAGGAGTTAACTATGACAAGATTTAATATTTCATAGTGATATTTAGTCTGGACGGATTAAAATAGCAACCACTACATATAATTTGGTATATGGTAGATGAATAAACAAAACAAAGTTCTTCTAATAGAATGGTTGCCTAGGACGTGTACATGGCATGATCCAAAGGGTTTTGTTAATTCAAAGGATGCTAAAAGGGCATGCAAACTTCAATGGTTGAAGTAAGTATCACGGAGTTGGAATCTTCACTGTGATGAAAAGAAGTTTTCATCAGGAGACGATGAAGATGCTTGCATTTGCAAGAAATTAAGTGAAGCGCTGAGACATATTTCTAATACATTATGTGGAGGACATCTTGTTGATTAGAAATGATGTAATTTTTATTGACAAAGGTTAAGAATTTCATTTTTATGAAAGACTTAGGTAAAACCCGAATATTTAGCATGAATTTCTATAGTGGATGGACTATGACGCTAATATGGTTGTGCCAAACGTACATATGTGAGATATTGAAGGAGTTCAATATAGAAAAGACAAGAAACGGTTCTTGTCGCATGGAAAGGAATTGAATCAAGATTCAAGTGTATCAACACATGATAAGTGAAACAAGATTCAAGTGCTTTGACACTTGATCAGTGAAATCACGAGAATGTTTTGATCAATCATACCATGATATGTACACATCCAGATATGTCCTATGCTCTAAGTGTTATGAGAATATACCAGAATGAATCATAAATGGATCATTGGACGCTAGTAAGGATATTCTTATGATCTTTTGGAAGAACTAAGAATATATTTGTGTAGAGGTGACAAACAATTACAAATAGTTCATTGTAAAGCGGTACATTGATACTAGTTTTGTCACCAGATACAAATTAAGTTTATCTCAACTTAAACTATGGGTGGCACAATGAAATGGAAAGAAAGTTTCCATGATGGATTTGGATGAATTCCAAAGTTAAGACATTGTGACGGATACTACAACAAAAAGGCTAAGTATATGACTGCTATAGTAGCAGCAAAGGAGGGAATTTGTGTCAAGTAGTTTGTTATCAAACTAAGTTGTGATTCGCAAGAGGCTAACACTAAAGATATATTGTACGACAATAGTATCAACATGGTTTAACCCATGGTTTAACCCATGTTGAACTAAAGGTCTCACCAAAAGACCAAATTTATACAATGCCATCTTATTGGAGAATGAGTGATGCGTGGACACACAAAGACATGTAAATACACCCGGACCTGAAGAGCCCGATCCGTAGATTATGTTAACTACTTGTAATTCTGTATATGGAACACCAGAAAGCCATAGGTGTTCAATACACAAAGTTTTCTAAACTAGATTATTGTCTCTAGTGCAAGTGGGAGACTGAAGGAAATATGCCCGAGAGGCAATAATAAAGTGGTTATTATCGTATTACTTATTTATGATAAATGTTTATTTTTCATGCTATAATTGTATTAATACGGAAACATTAATACATGTGTGTTTAATAAACAAAAAGGAAGTTCCTATTATACCTCTCTTATAAACTAGCTCGTTGATTAACAAGATGATCAAGGTTTCCTGATCATGTACATTGGATGTTGTTAATAACGAGGTCACACCATTAGTGTAATGATGTGATGAACATTCATCCGAAGTATAGCATTACGATCAAATTCATTGAGTTTATATTGCTATAACAACTGTCAACACCCGGATTTTTAATCCCAGATGCCTGTTATGCCATACATCGCAATCCCAGGATTACCATTTTTGTGAGACATAACAGAATTGGATACCATAGTACATCATCCATTACAAACGATACATAAGTTCTTACACAAATAGGGATCTCATGATCCAGTTCTTAATACAACTTCAAGCAGCGGAATACGTAATAATAACGGTAGCGTAGGCGAAGCTCCATCTTCGGGGTCACAGGCAATGCTGACGATGGGAGATGATCCTAGTTGTCGTAACCATCCTGGGGTCCATCTTCCAGGTACTCCTCTTCATAGTCTGGCCATGGGAATAGCCAGGGACAAATCCATGAGTACTCTTTAAGTACTCGCAAACTAATACTAACAGGTAAAGGGGTTTTTGGATAATAGGAAACTAGGCTCTAAGGTTGTTTTGCAAAAGCCAGATTTATCTCTACTAAGTTCCCAAGCTAGTCACAGTTTTATAACTCCTAAGGGGGATCTTGTAACTCATGTCACAACTCTGTTGTGGTCAAGTCAAAGTCTCACTTCATTTCACAAGTCATTTTGAAAACATCTGACGGGGGAACAGTATGGCCACTCCAACTGTCCATAACCGTGGACACGGCTATTCGAATAGTTTGACACTCTGTAGAGATTGTACACTTTCACCACAACATTCGATACATCCGTCAGGAACAAATCCTGAATTCACCATACTTAGAATGCGGATAATCAATCCTAACCTTTCAATTACACGCCCTAGTATAAGCACCTCTCCTGTGAGTTTGGCCTCCCAACCATGACCAACTGTCATCTTGGGTACTGCACAGGTGGACAATCTTCACAAGGTAGCCTCAGCTTAGACCTTGGCCATGAGGGAACTAATACTAAGGTGTATAAGTTTCTAGTCAAGCCCTACCCAATCTTCGGGTATTGTGGTTGTACGATAAAATTGGAATGGTATCGCATCCAGACAACCATCAGTTTTATAAAGGGCTAAGGCTCATGCCTCAATATTTTCATCACCAAAATCATCAGGTGTTCGGAAACACATGTCCAAAACATTTCAATAGAATGATCCATCATTCCAAGGTTTTCATAACCATTTTTCCACCAAGTATTCCCATCTAAAGTTGATCAAGTTTTATGCTTAGCACTAGCATCTACTAGTGGGGGTAGTACTAATGAGGGGTGGTAAACTAGTGGAGTTTCAACTAAGTACAACCTTATATCTTAGGATGATATCAAGGTTTCTAACTTAGGCCAAATTTTATGCTCTTTATGCAACCTTCAGATAACTTTCTAGTATCTACCAAACTCTTAAGTAAAATCTAAGTAAGCTTTGATAAAGAAATAAAGTAAGAAGCTTGCAAATAAAACTAGGATTGGTTTATCAAGTCGGTATGATCACATATGCTTAAGGCATATAGTAGGCATAGTAGCAAGTATTGGCTTGCATAGGTATAGTCTTAGCTTGCGCCTTCAACTAGTAGTATTAGGATTGCATCAGTGTCAATATAAGCTTGCCTTGTGCAGAGCAGTGGTTGAAGTTCTCCTCGGCTTCTTCTTCGTAGTATCCTCCTTCCTCCTCGTATCCTTGGTCGGTACTAGCGTCTATGAATAAATACGAGGTACAGAATCACCAAACAATACTTAACTATTTGCAATCATCACACACAAGGGTCCTATAGATGATCTAGCATCATCTCTAAGATCACAAGGTTAAGGCTTGGTTTAATTCCTTTTATTTTTAGAAAAGTAATTTCTACTCATTGAAAAACTACTTAAGATTTAATATTCTCCAAACCAAACATGGGATCATGTTGACACATGTCATCACCACATATTGTAGTCCAAGGGAATGTGATTTAAAGTGGTGTCACAATTTAATAAGGGTTTACCCTTTTATTCCAATTAATTAAAGTGGCTAGAAATGCCTATGTAGCATTCTTTTATTACTTGAACATTATTTCTGCAAGTAAACCTATATATTTTTATATATTCTAAAAGGTATGGTTAAATGTGATTTTTGAGAGTTGGAATCAACTCAAAAGCTATTATGGTTTAAATTTGAAAAATGTATGAATGCAGAAAAGCTTTTGCCTTGTTATTTTTACTAAGGATGATCAACAAATCCAAATGACTTGAATCCAACGGGCTTGGATTCAGCATTCACAAACCTTTCCAACAAAATTGGTTTCATTTAAAATGGTGCACTACATCGACCTGGGTTGATTTTTGAAAATGGGTACAAAAGTGTGTTTGAATTGAAAAGAAAAAGGTTTAATTTGAATAACTGGGTTACGCGGGAAAAGTTAACGGGCCGGCCTGCTAAGCGCAGTGCTCCCGCGGGCTGCTTAAGTGGGTGTCCCCACTCATCAGTGACACGGGGAGGGGCGAAGCGGTACGGGGCAATGTGGGTTGTTCGATCTGATTCTAATCCAACGACTGGGAGTCATCGTCGACGCGAGACAACGCCGGCGAGAACGAAACCTAGCGCGGCCAGTGAGGGTTGCTGGGGGCTCACCGGGGTGCTGGCGAGGGTCGGCGAGGCGGGCGAACGACAAAGTCGACGACGGCGAATCTCCTAGTACCGGTGGCTTCTCCTGCGGCGGCTCCAATCGTTGGCTCCCTTCTTCTCCAGAGGCGGCGGGCTCCGGTGAAATTCCGGCGAGGTGGTGCTCTCCTTGCTTTGAGAACGGTGTGGCACGATCAGTGAGGAGAGGGGAGTGAGATGGTGTGAAGAAATTGAGAGGGGGTGGCCTCTATTTATAGTCGAGCGAGGGGACCGTCGGGGCGCACGGTGAGCTCGTCGGGGGCGATGTTACATGCGGCTATTGGCATGGGCAACGGTAGGGGACGGTGTGGTGTCTCCTGGCGATGCTCAACGACATGGTTTTGAGGCGTGGGGCGGTGCAGCTTGGTCTGGAACACGCGACGCTCTGCGCGGCAGAGGCGGCGTCTTCGACGGCGAGTGGTGGTTGTGCGTCACGGTGCGGCGAACAGGGATGTCTGGCGGTCTCCTGGGTCGGTGGGGATTGTGTATGCACGCGGTGAGGGCGGCGTGCGGTCTGTGGGCTTCGGTCAAGGGTGGTGCTCTGGCGCACGCTCGGCATGGTCTCTGGCGGTGCAGTGCAGGCGTGTGGTCGAGGCTTGGCAACGCTTCATGGCTGAGGAGTGGCGATGGACGGTGGGCTGCCTCCCAGACATGTTGGCTAGGCTTGCTGCTACTCCTAGCTTGCTGTCGACTATGGGGTAGCAAGGGTGTGCTCGGCTGTTCACCATTGATGACAATGGCAAGCTCACAGTGGTGCTATTGCTTGGTTAATCTTGCTAGATGATCTACTGAGCTAGTTGTGAGCTAAATAGGGAACAAGTTAGGCCAATTTTACTGCACACTATAGTGTTTGATGTTTGTTTGATTTGTGTCTGCAACCTGTTTGATGAACTGGCCGCATGAAATCAATTTTTGAATTTTGAAAAGATTTTTGGTGGGTTTGCTAGATTGGTGCTGGTGAATCTGCAGATGCTTGAGTTTTGAAAGTTGAGCTTGTTTGAGTGGTTTTTGAAAAAGTGGGATCTTCCCATATGATAAAGATTCAATTTTGAATTGTCATTTAAACTATGCATTTGAAAGTTTCTGGATGATCACAAATTGGGCCTTGATACTTTGTTAGGAGTACATTCAAGGGGTGCAAAGATCCAGAAAAGTTTCTGTTAGGTTTTGAAAGTTTGAGACAACCAAAGTAGGCATGGGAGTTAAATTGGTCAAAATAACCATTCCTTTTATATATTTGTTTTGATTTACTTGTCTTTAGGAAAAATGTGGGAAATGTTTTAGATGATGTTTATTTCACCTAAGAAACATTTTACAAGCAATGATACAATCAAACAAGGTGGTTTAAAAGAATTTCAAAATCAATGCAAACACATATGCATGCATTCATAATTTTAATTAGAAAAGTTTTTGTTAACCCTAATTTTGAGGATTAGAGTTTGATGATCCAAGTTTAGTATTTTTGGGATGTTACAACAACTTACAAAGTGATCCTAATCCTTAGACCATGAGATCATGTCAATCACCAACACCGGAAGAGTTTCTTGATGACATCAAACGTCACACCGTAACTAGGTGATTATAAATGTAGAGGTCCCAACCTTTAATAAGGTAGAGATCCCTGTGTTTACAATGCTAGTCCCTGGATCAATAGCTAGAATCCACAGTTAAGATGTAATATCAAGAAACAAAGGTCATAATACAATTTTATAACTAGGAATAAAATAATTAATTACATCTTACATAGCTCATTTGGCAATCTCATTATAATGCAGCAGAATATAACAATAGCATGGGGTCCTTCATATTCAAAGTGCCACAGGCAGTCATGTTGGTTGTAGACTTGTAATTCTAATCAATAAACTTCACTAACATCAAACAAACCTGCAACATAATAAGTTACAGCCACAAGGGTCAATACATTTGAATTGTATTGGCAAGTGATACTATGGTAGTATAGTGGAGTCTATCATCTATATGCATTTGGATAAGTGGAGCTTAGGCTTGCTTTGCTCAAAATAGATTTTCCTTATCATTTGAAAACACTAAGTTTTTGCTTGGCAAAATCACCCAAGGCATCTCCCAATAGAAATTGGTGATCCTTCAACCCTTGTTCAACCACAAGTTTTTAACTTAGAAATTGGGATGAGGAGATTCTTGATAGCTTCCATGTCTTGATGCTCAAATTGTCCTTTACCAGGGACATGGCTAAGTACTTAGATTTTTCACTCTACAGAGGTGGTGCACTTTCCCCACAAGACTTGGTTTCACGAAGACAAGATTTTTCAGAAGCCTTCCCTTAGACCAGAATGGACGCGTTCCAACCTATCATCCCATACCACCAACTCTCCATTTGGCTAAGTTATTGCAACCTATATGATCTAGGCAGATCCCATAATTCCAAGTGGCTGCACTTGAAGCTTCTCAACATTTGACATCTCAAATCTCTTTGTTCCTGGGTGGCCATCCACAAGTGAGATACACAAGGTAAACCATAGAAATGGTCCTTGTGTAACCACTCAACACAAACCATTCCTTCCATTCCACCCAGGTGATTCATTCACTTAGTTGTTTTATTAAACAAAACACAAGTCCTTGACTTAGAAATATTCCATAGCATGAATATAATCCACCCTTGTTTTCTACTAGCTAAGCTAAGCATGATAGTATTAGGAATCTTAACTTAGGAAATTTCTACTAAGGTTTCATCTACTAGGATTTCCCATGGCATAGTTTATACTTAGCAAAAATTCCATGCAAGTCCTACTTAGAAATATCACTAATGCATAGTGAAAATAGTAGGACAAAAGTATGAAGCATCACTTGCCTTTTTGGTAGAGAGTAAAGTTCACTCCTTGATCTTGCAATACTCACACTCTTCAAATCACTACAATTCAATCAAGCACGCAATATTTCAATCTACCATTCAAGCAAAACATCACATAAAATAATAAAATCAAAGTAATGCATGCAAGCATGCAAAAGATTGTTTTATTTGTAAAAGTGGTTTCTAATAGGTTATAAAACATTTGAAAACACCTTTTGGTCATTTTATAAAAGTGGCAAAACCATTTGCAAAAGATTTTTCCTATAAACCCTTTTTAAACCAAAGCATTATTTTATGTGGTTGAAAATGCCTTTAGCAAAGCAATAATCTTTATAGGGTTCACCAAATACATTTTTAATTCTAAAACTTGGTGTTTGGGGTCAGATAGTTTAAATCAAAACATTTCCCAAAGGTTTTTCTCCAAAAAGCATTTTAACATATAAACAATATTTTTATTTGACTAGAAATGCTTTAATTAAAAGATTTGTTATTTTTCTTCACAAAATATGTTTTTGAATCCACAAGTTGATTTATATGGTCAGTAGGTTCAAAACAATCCATTTGCCAAAAGTTTTATCACAAAAATAAGTTTAGAATGAATTTTATATTCTAAATATGCCTACACAAGTTTCTGCAAAAGCAACCATTTTATCAGAATCAATTTACTAAACAAAGGGAATGGTTGGGAAGTACTTGTCTTGCTGATTTCATTGATATAAAATTTGCAAAATTTGGGCGAGTGGATCAAAACTTATGAATTTTACAAACTTGAACATCTAGTAGATCATTTCTGGTTTTTATTATAACAGACTGGCCACATGGCGTGATTTCACTGGCCGATACCGTTTCGTGTGGATCGACAGATACAGGCCGTCGGATCTAAAGTGGATCGTGCAGCACAGAGCACTAATTACCCCTTCGGTTAAGGTTCTATCGTAGCGCTTGGATTCAGATCCTACGGTGCACATCACACTAGCCACTAACTGGCGGCGCTGGTGGCGGCAACTGGCGGCGCACGGTCAGACGGAGGCGTTCCCGGCGATTTAGGAAGCAAGATATGGTGGGGAGAGGCTCACCAGGTTTGCAGGGTTGCGCTGATTCTCGTCGTGGTCGCCACAGGGACAGGGGCGCATGGTGCTGCTGGTGATTGCTCGCCGGGGTTGTCGCTGGTGTCGGGTGCGGTCAGTCGTCGTCGAGGGAAACGCTACGGAGCACGAGAGATAAAATGGAGGATGCGGTTAGCTTCGTACGTGAGTCACGGACATGTGTGCATCAAAAGGAGGGCAAGGGGGGGTCTGTGTTTACCAGGAGGACTCGTCGGAGTCAAGGCAGACAGCGGCGATGCTCAGCTGTCATCGTTGCCGATGTTGTGGGTCAAGCACGAGCAAGCTGAGACTACTGGGAGATGCAGTGGTTGATGGGGAATAATCTAGCATGGTCGAGGGGGCAAGGAGCGGTGGAGGATGGCCGGAATCACCGTCGGAGTTCGTCGGAGGCCGCGACAGTGCAAGGCAAATTCGAGGCAGCCTAGTGGCTTTCTAGCAGTGGGGTCTGAGGGGAAATGGAGAGGAGGGAGAGGCGGTTAAGAGGGCATGGTCGCGGGGTGGATTCACTGCGGTGTTAACGTGAATTAACTCGAGCTTTCAACGGCAGAAACGGCCGAGCGTGGTCAGTGGCGGGTGAGGAAGAAGCCTGGCAGATGGGGCCTGTTTGACAGCGAGAGAGAGAGGGGTGAGGCCGGTCCAGTTAGTCAGCGATTGGGTGGGTGTCCTTCTGAGTGAAAAATGTTTCACTGCGGGGAGTGAGGGAGTGGGCTGGACTGGCTTAGCTGGGCTTTGCTGGGCTGGGCTGGCGTAGCTCATTTTTTTTCAGAATTGTTTTTCTTTTTTCCTTTTCTATTTATCTATTTTGATATTTATTCAAATCATTCAAACTCCTTTTAAATTCAAACCTTTGACAAACTTTGTGTAGATTTTAATATTGATTAATAATACATTCTAAAGTCAAATTTAGAATAATATATTTATTCTTTGTAGGGAATATTAATTAATTAAGATAGGCCCTTGTATTAATTCAAATAAGATTTAATAATGTTTTAAAAATCCATTTGAATTCTAAATCCTTCCAAATCTTTTCAGTAGGTTTTATTTATCTATTAGGGTGTCAAATAATTCACTTTGTATTATTTGGAATATTTTTAATATGATTTATTAATCATTTCAAATTGGGTATTTGTCTTTATTGCACTAAAATTAAATATGGGTTTCAATTCCATAAAATTTTATTTAAATTATTCTTTTATTTAATTTAATTAAATAACTTTTATCCCTCTTGTATATATTCCAATTATTTTCCCCTGATTTAATTAATCAATTCCATTAGGGATTTTGTCTTTATTCAAATGGAAATAGAATTTGGTTAATGCAATTTTACTTTATTTGAAAGTTCTTTATCCTTTTATTTTATTTGGATTTGGATTATATTCATTCCATTTGTTTATGGATTAGGTCAAGATTTAGTTTGGTCTTTTAAATATTCCTTTCTTTATCTTATAAAATCCATATCCTTTTATTTATAGATCCAAACTTGGTGATTCCAATTTGAAAAACCTTATTTAATATTTGTTTATCCTTTTAAATATCTTTGGGATTATTTGCTCACCATTTGGTATGGATTTTTAGATAGGTGCTTTATTGGCTTTGGAAATTCAATTTCCTTATCTTATTAAATTCATAAGATTTTATTTATGGCTCCAAATTAAGTGAAACCAATTTCTATGGTTTTATAATATTTCTATTTGTCATTCTTGATCATTTATAAATGTTTGTTGACAAAATTTTATATGGATCAAAACCATGGTCTTAGAGATATCTTGGAAATGATTTTATTCCATTAGGGTTTTAGGGTTTTGGTTTATTTCTCAAGTGTTTAAATTTCCAGATGCAATTATGAAGAATGCATTTCACTTGATTTGAATTTAGTTGGATTCAAACATTAATCAAAGTTTGTTCAAATGGGATTTTATGTTTCCATTTGGAAATCAAAAGTTTCTTTTCACCCTAAATTCCAACAATTATTTATTTTGTTTATTTATTTTTCACATTACAAAATTTGGAAAATTTTGGGATGTGACAGGATACCACCCTTAAAATAAATCCGTTCCCGAGATTTGGGAAAGATAGGGGTTACAAGTTGGCTCAAAGCAACTAGGGTACTACCACCCTTAAATTTTTTCCAACTAGATTACTTCTTGGTTTGCTTGGGATCTTGTTGAAATCTCTCTAGACACTTGTCTGCATAATGGCCTAGCTCTTTGCATTTGAAACACATAACTTGGCTATTATCCTTCTTCTTCTTTGGTATCAATTCCTCTTGTTTATTTCCTTGGTTCTTCTTCTTCTTTTGGGTCTCTCCAAAGCTAGGAGTTCTTCTAGTTCATGCTCTTCATATTTCACCACAAAGGTGGCAAATCTTTCTCTCTTCTTGGGGCAGTTACTAGAGATATGACCTTCTTCTTCACAAGAGTAGCAACACTTTGTGGTCACTTTGGATTTGGCCTTATGATGCATAGTTTTGACTTTTCCTTCATCCTTCTTGGCAGGAGTTGTTCCTTTATGAGGGTTTACAAACTGTTGATGCACTCTATCTTGTTTCCTTTGTTGAACTATGGAATAGATGGGGCATTGGATAGGGACATGATTATTTCCTTCACATAGGAAACAAGTAGCTTGAGATGTGGGGCATTGATTAGTTGGGTGTTTCTCTTCACAATTGGGGCATTGATCTTCATGCTCTTTGGAAGTGTGATCCTTGTCTCCACAAATATTAAAAGCTTGGGTTCCTTCTAGAATGTCATCCTTAACATCATTGTTATCACAAACTCCTTGGGAAGGGTTATTTCCCATGTTGATCATTTGACTTGTCATCCTATGCAACAATTGGGTTTGGGTTTCCAAAAACCTTTGCATTGTTGGGTCTAAATCATTTTTGTTAGCCAAAAATTGAGTTGTCACTTGGTTCAATTGGGTTTGGGTTACTATGAGTTCTCTCATGTTGACCTCTTGGTTGTTGTTGTTGTTGTCACCATCCTTGATGTTGGAGTTTCTTGGAGTAGTCATCTGTTTGGGTTGGATTGGGATTAGAATAGGCAAAAGATTTCTAAGGAATAATGATATTCACACACACAACACAATATACTCAAGCAATGTGCAAGCAATCACAAACAAACATTCCAATCAAACAACAAGTTCAAGCACATCTTTAGGCAATAAAATATTTTTGCTACACCACATAAGTTGGTGGGTTTGATCTAAACTTAATATGGTGGTACAACTATATGATTCACTTGAGATCTTTCCATCCTTCTTAGTTGATTCTTCATGAATGAGATCATGGTTTACTTGGGAAAATTCTTGTGTCTTGGTCACAAAACTTCAAAGGTGATGATGATTCCTAAGTTGTGTTTCCTTAGTCTTCAAGTCTTGAGCAATATTTCTTGTCTCACTTGTAGTCCTTAGTGATATCCAAAGTTGAAGTCCTTGGTGGAAATAAAGTTGAAGTCTTTGATGATGTTGAATTCATTTGAGTTGGTGGAATCCTTTGCTCATGTTGAAGTCTTTGCTCATGGTGGAGGCTCTATCCATCAAGTTGAAATAGACAAGATGTAGAGTCAAAACCAAAATGGTTGAGGAAAGAATATACAAGATTGTTTGTAAATAAGTTTTGGAACAAATTCAACTCCTATTTTTCTAACGGGGTTTGTCCAATCCTAGAGTTACAAATCCTACAGGCAACACAGTGCTCTGATACCATCTGTAGAGGTCCCAACCTTTAATAAGGTAGAGATCCCTGTGTTTACAATGCTAGTCCCTAGATCAATAGCTAGCATCCATAGTTAAGATGTAATATCAAGAAACAAAGGTCATAATACAATTTTATAACCAGGAATAAAATAATTTATTACATCTTACATAGCTCATTTGGCTATCTCATTACAATGCAGCAGAATATAACAATAGCATGGGGTCCTTCATCTTCAAATTGCCACAGGCAGTCATGTTGGTTGTAGACTTGTAATCCTAATCAATAAACTTCACTAACATCAAACAAACCTGCAACATAATAAGTTACAGCCACAAGGGTCAATACATTTGAATTGTATTGGCAAGTGATACTATGGTAGTATGGTGGAGTCTATCATCTATATGCATTTGGCTAAGTGGATCTTAGGCTTGCTTTGCTCAAAATAGATTTTCCTTATCATTTGAAAACACTAAGTTTTTGCTTGGCAAAATCACCCAAGGCATCTCCCAATAGAAATTGGCGATCCTTCAACCCTTGTTCAACCACAAGTTTTTAACTTAGAAATTGGTATGAGGAGATTCTTGATAGCTTCCATGTCTTGATGCTCAAATTGTCCTTTACCAGGGACATGGCTAAGTACTTAGATTTTTCACTCTGTAGAGGTGGTGCACTTTCCTGTCAACACCCGGATTTTTAATCCCAGATGCCTGTTATGCCATACATCGCAATCCCAGGATTACCATTTTTGCGAGACATAACAGAATTGGATACCATAGTACATCATCCATTAAAAACGGTACATAAGTTCTTACACAAATAGGGATCTCATGATCCAGTTCTTAATACAACTTCAAGAAGCGGAATACGTAATAATAATGGTAGCGTAGGCGAAGCTCCATCTTTGGGGTCATAGGCAATGCTGACGATGGGAGATGATCCTAGTTGTCATAACCTTCCTGGGGTCCATCCTCCAGGTACTCCTCTTCATATTCTGGCCATGGGAATAGCCAGGGACAAAGCCATTAGTACTCTTTAAGTACTCGCAAACTAGTACTAGCAGGTAAAGGGGGTTTTTGGATAATAGGACACTAGGCTCTAGGGTTGTTTTGCAAAGGCCAGTTTTATCTCTACTACTTTTTATGAAATCACTAATGCTAGTTCAAGTTTTATAACACCTAAAGGGGAACTTGTATTTCATATCACAACCCTGTTGTGGTCAAGTCAAAGTCTCACTTCATTTTACAAGTCATTTTGAAAAGTCTGACGGGGGATCAGTATGGCCACTCCAACTGTCTATATCCGCGGACGCGGCTATTCGAGTACTTTGACACTCTACAGAGATTGTACACTTTCACCACAACATTCGATACATCCGTCAGGAACAAATCCTGAATTCACCATACTCAGTATGCGGATAATCAATCCTAACCTTTCAGTTACACGCCCTAGTATAAGCACCTCTCCTGTGAGTTTGGCCTCCCAACCATGACCAACTGTCATCTTGGGTACTGCACAGGTGGACAATCTTCACAAGGTAGCCTCAGCTCAGACCTTGGCCATGAGGGAACTAATACTAAGGTATATAAGCTTCCAGTCAAGCCCTACCCAATCTTCGGGTATTGTGGTTGTACGATAAAATTGGAATGGTATCGTATCCAGACAACCATCAGTTTTATAAAGGGCTAGGCTCATGACTCAACATTTTCATCACCAAAATCATCTGGTGTTCAGAAACACATGTCCAAAACATTTCAATAGAATGATCCATCATTCCAAGGTTTTCATAACCATTTTTCCACCAAGTATTCCCATATAAAGTTGATCAAGTTTTATGCTTAGCACTAGCATCTACAAGTGGGGGTGAGTACTAATGAGGGGTGGTAACTAGTGGAGTTTCAACTAAGCTCAATCTCATGCCTTGGGATGACATCAAGATTATCTAGTTTAGGCCAAATTTTATGCTCTTTATGCAACCTTCACATATCTTTCTAGTATCTACCATTCACTTAAGTAAGCTCTAAGTACTAGCTTTGATAAAGAAATAAAGTAATCAAGCTTGTAAGTAAAACTAGGATTTGTTTATCAAGTGGATTTGATCACCTATGCTTAAGGCATATAGTGGGCATAGTAACTAGTAGTGGTTTGTGGCATCAGTAGGGTATCTTGCAAGGGTTAGCTTGCATTGGTTCATTTAGTTAATAAAGCTTGCTAAATTGCAAGTGTTAGCTTGCAAGGTTACTGGCTTGCCTTGTGCAGAGCAGTGGTTGAAGTTTTCCTCGGCTTCTTCTTCGTAGAATTCTCCTTCCTCCTCGTATCCTTGGTCGATACTAGCGTCTATAAATAAATACGAGGTACACAATCACCAAACAATACCTAACTACTTGCAATCATCACCCACAAGGGTCCTATAGATGATCTAGCATCATCACTAACATTACAAGATTTGGGTTTGGTTTAATTCTTTTTATTTTTAGAAAAGTAATTTCTACTCATTGAAAAACTACTTAAGATTTAATATTATCCAAACCAAACATGGGATCATGTTGACACATGTCATCACCACATATTTTAGTTCATGGGAATGTGATTTATAGTGGTGTCACAATTTAATAAGGTTTTACCCTTTTATTTTAATTAATTAGAATGGCTAGAAATGCCTATGTAGTATTCTTTTATTACTTGAAACATATTTCTATAAGTAACCCTATATATTTTTATATATTCTGAAAGGTATGGTTAAATGTGATTTTTGAGAGTTGGAATCAACTCAAAAGCTATTATGGTTTAACTTTGAAAAATGTTTGAATGCAGAAAAGCTTCTGCATTGTTACTTTTACCAAGGACGATCTATAGATCTAAATGACTTGAATCCAACGGGCTTGGATTCAGCATTCACAGGCCTTTCCAACAAAATTGGTTTCATTCAAATTGGTGCACTGAATCAACCTGGGTTGTTTTTTGAAAATGGGTATAGAAGTGTGTTTGAATTAAAAAGAAAAAGGTTTAATTTAAATAACTGGGCTGCGAGGAAAATTCTTGGGCGCCTGCTAAGCGCGCTCCTTGGCTGTTTAAGTGGGTGTCCCCACTCGTTAGTGACACAGGGGCTGCGAAGCGGTACGGGGCAACGTGGGATGTTCGATCTGATTCTAATCCAATGGCTGGGAGTCTTCGTCGACGTTGAGCAACGCCGGCAAGACAGAAACCTAGCGCGGCAGGTGGGCGTCGCTAGGGGCTCACCGGGGTGCTGGCGAGGGTCGGCGAGGCGGGCGAACGACAAAGTCGACGATGGCGAATCTCCTAGTACCGTTGGCTTCTCCTGGGGCGGCTCCAATCGCTGGCTCCCTTCTTCTCTAGAGGCGGCGGGCTCCGGTGGCACGATCAGTGAGGAGAGGGGAGTAGAATAGTGTGAAGAATTCGACTAGGGGTGGCCTCTATTTATAGTCGAGCGAGGGGACCGACGGGGCGCATGGTGAGCTCGTCGGGGGCGGTGGTACAGACGGCTATCGGCATGGGCGAAGGTAGGGGACGGTGCGGTGCTCCCTGGTGATGCTCAACGACATGGTTTCGAGGCGTGGGGTGGTGCGGCTTGGTTGGAACGCGGCGGTGCTCTGCACATGCCCGACGGAGATTTTAATGGCGCACAGCATGCATGGTCCGCGCGGTGGCGAACGAGCGTGTCTGCGGGGTTGCTGGGATGGTGGTGATTAAGTATGCACGCGCCAAGGGCGGCGCGCGGTCTGTGCGCGTCGGTCGAGCGTGGCGCACGGGGCGTGCTCTCGGCATGGTTGCTGGCAAGGTTGGCATGGTTCTTGCACGGGGTCTAGTGGCTGGCAACGTTCGAGCGGTGGACAGGGAGTGGCGGTGGGGTGTTGGCTTGCTCCCAAACATGCTGGCTAGGCTTGTTTCTCCTCCTAGCTTGCTGTCGACATGGGGGTGACAAGGGTGGCTTCGGCTGTTCACCATTGATGACAATGCCAAGCTCACAGTGGTGCTAGTGCTTGGTTTAGCTTGCTAGATGATCTACTGAGATGGTTGTGAGCTAAAGAGGGAACAAGTTAGGCTCCAATCACTGCTCACTATAGTGTTTAGATTTTGTTTGATTTGTGTCTGCAACCTGTTTGATGAAATGGCCGCAAGAACTCAAGTTTTGAATTTTGAAAAGATTTTTGGTGGGTGTGCTAGGTTGGTGCTGGTGAGTCTGCAGATGCTTGTGTTTTGAAAGTTGAGCTTGTTTGAGTGGTTTTTGAAAAAGTGGGATCTTCCCATATGATATAGATTCAATTTTGATTTGCCATTTAAACTATGTATTTGAAAGTTTCTGGATGATCACAAAGTGGGCCTTGATACTTTGTTATGAGTACATTCAAGGGGTGCAAAGATCCAGAAAAGTTTCTGTTAGGTTTTGAAAGTTTGAGACAGCCAAAGTAGGCATGGGAGTTAAATTGGTCAAAATGACCATTCCCTTAATATTTTTTTTTGATTTACTTGTCTTTATGAAAAGTGTGGGAAATGTTTTAGATGATGTTTATTTCACCTAAGAAACATTTTACAAGCAATGAAACAATCAAACAAGGTGGTTCCAAAGAATTTCAAAATCCATGCATACACATATGCATGTCTTCAAAGTTTTATTTAGCAAAGTTTTTGTTAACCCTAAATGTTGATGACTAGTGTTTGATGATCCAAGCTTAGTATTTTTGGGATGTTCCAAACCTTCCCCCCTTAAACAAAATCTCGTCCCGAGATTTGAAAAAGGATGAAAAGATTACCTAGGACTTGAAGAGATCGGGAAACTCCGTCCTGATGTGATCTTCGCGCTCCCAGGTAGCTTCCTCTTCTATGTGGTTGCTCCACTGAATCTTGAGAAACTTGATGCTTCGGGTTCGGGTAGTTCGAAAAGCTTCTTCCAAAATGCAGATGTGTACTTCGGGATAGGTCAGGTCATCATTGATCTCTATAGTCCGGTGGTCGATATTTTTGAACACTTCTGTCTTCTCTGGAACTTCGAGACACTTGCGAAGTAACGAGATATGGAACATGTTGTGGACGGCTGACATTTCTTTGGGTAGTTCCAATTGATACGACACTTCTCCTCGACGGTTCAGAATCTTGAAAGGTCCGATATATCTGGGGGCTAACTTTCCTTTGAGTTGGAAACGCTGCATTCCGTTCAATGGCAACACTTTCAGATAAACAAAATCTCCTATGCTGAAGGCGAGGTCTCGACGTCTCTTGTCGGCGTAACTCTTCTGTCTGGATTGGGAGGTCTTGAGGTGCTCGCGAATCTTGTGAACCTTCTCTTCTGCTTCTCGTAGGATGTCGGGTCCGAAAATTTGACTCTCTCCTACTTCCGACCAGTTCAAAGGGGTGCGACACTTTCTTCCGTACATGAACTCAAATGGGGCCATTTGCAAACTGGCTTGGTAACTGTTATTATAGGAAAATTCTCCAAATGGCAGACAATCTTCCCACTTGGATCCATATTCTAACACACATGCTCTAAGCATATCTTCGAGTATTTGATTTACTCGCTCTGTTTGTCCATCGGTCTGAGGGTGATATGCGGTACTGAAATCAAGGCGGGTTCCTAAACCTTCTTCAACTTTCTTCCAGAATCTCGAGGTAAACTGAGTTCCTCGATCCGATACAATGTTCATGGGGACTCCATGCAAACTAACGATTCTAGCGATGTACAACTCCGCTAGCTTCGAACTCTGATAGGTGGTTTTTACGGGCAAGAAATGGGCGACTTTGGACAATCTGTCCACTATGACCCAAATAGAGTCATTTCCCCTACTAGAAGTAGGCAGTCCAGTGATAAAGTCCATTCCTACAGAATCCCATTTCCATTCCGGAATCTGCAATGGTTGCAACAATCCAGCGGGTCTTTGATGTCCCGCCTTGACTCGCTGACATATATCACACTTGGTGATATAGCTTCCGATTTCTCGCTTCATCTTATGCCACCAAAATTGCTCTTCCAAATCTTGATACATCTTAGTTCCTCCGGGATGGATAGAATAAAGAGTATCATGACCCTCCTTCAAAATAACTTCTTTCAACTCAAAATCTGCTGGTACACAAAGGCGTCCTTTGTACCACAGAACTCCTTCTTCGTCTTCGGTGAATCCGGGTACCTTGCTGTCTGCGTCTGACGCTTGATTCTGTCGATACTAGCATTTCCTTTCTGCGCCTCTTTGATCTGGCTGATCAAAGTGGGCTGAAGTTCTATACTAGCCAAAAATCCTTCACTTACTAATTCCATTCGAAAATCTTCCATATCTTTGTGCAAACTTGGTTGCTCCTTCAAAATCATGGAGTTCAAGCGGCACGGCAATCTGCTAAGAGCATCGGCTACCACATTGGCTTTACCAGGGTGATAGTGAATGTCCAGATCGTAATCCTTGATTAGCTCAATCCATCTCCTCTGTCTCATATTCAGCTCCTTCTGAGTGAATATATACTTCAGACTCTTGTGATCCGTATAAATCTCACAACGATTTCCCATCAGGTAATGTCTCCATGTTTTCAGGGCTAGAACTACGGCTGCGAGTTCGAGGTCATGGGTTGGGTAATTTTGCTCATGTTGTTTCAATTGTCGAGATAGATAGGATATAACTTTGCCTTCTTGCATTAGCACACATCCGAGACCGATCTTGGATGCGTCACAATACACATCGAAGGGCTTCGAGATATCCGGCATGATCAAGATTGGGGCTGAAATCAATCTCCTCTTGAGTTCTTGAAAACTCGCGTCACACTTGCCGGTCCATTCAAACTTCTTGTCCTTCTTCAGCAATTGGGTCATGGGTCTGGCGATACTCGAGAATCCTTCTATGAACTTGCGGTAATATCCCGCCAATCCGAGAAATGCACGAACTTGGGTTTGAGTGGTCGGGGCTTGCCAATCTTCTACATCTTTCACTTTGGCAGGGTCAACGGCAATTCCTCCGGCTGATACAATGTGACCGAGGAATCCTACCTCCTGTAACCAGAATTCACATTTGCTAAACTTGGCATACATATGATGCTCTCTAAGGGTTCCAAGAATGGTCCTTAGGTGTAGCTCATGTTCTTCTTCCGATTTGGAATAAATCAGAATGTCATCGATGAAATCAACGACAAACTTATCCAGGAAGTCCATAAAAATCTTATTCATGAGGTTCATGAAATAAGCGGGGGCATTGGTTAATCCAAAAGAAATGACTGTATACTCGTATAATCCATATCTGGTGGTAAAGGCAGTCTTTGGGATATCCTCTGCACGAATCTTGAGTTGATGATAACCAGTTCTAAGATCAATCTTAGAAAACACTTTGGCACCGGTTAACTGATCAAACAAATATTCTATCTTGGCCAAGGGGTACTTGTTCTTGATGGTGACATCATTCAACTTCCGATAATCCGTACACAAACTGTTACCTCCATCTTTCTTGTCCACAAACAAGACAGGTGATCTCCATGGTGACGCACTTGGTTGAATCAATCCGGTTTCCAGCATGGCATCCAGTTGCTTCTTCAGTTCTTCTAACTCTGATGGGTTCATACTATAGGGTCTCTGGGCTATAGGTTATGTTCCGGGGATTAGTTCGATGATAAACTCGATATCCCGATCTGGGGGCATACCGGGCAAAACATCTGGAAATACATTGGGGGTATTTACAGACTATCCGGACTTGGTCAATGGTAGGTTGGGCTATACTCTTGTTGCATTTGAATTGACGAGGTAAGGTTTCAGATATATGCTCGACTGATATTCCGGCTGTACTGGTCATGGTGATGGCTTTCATGTTTGGGCATCCAATCCATTCCTAGTACTACTTCCAAACCTTTAGTTCCGAGTACTATCAGATTAGCATAAAAATCTATGCCATGGATTCGGATAGGGACAAATTTGCAAATTTTCCTAGCCTTGGTGGTTGATCCGGGAATTTGCACAATCATTACATGCTTCAATTTGGTTGGTTGAATTTTACTAGTGCATGCAAATTCTTCGGTGACAAATGAATGCGATGCACCAGAATCAAACAACACTCTTGCAAGTACTGAATTAACAGAAAACATACCCAGCACGACGTCTGGCGCTTCCTGAGCTTCTTCAGCATGCATGAGAAAAAGACGGCCATTGCGGTTGAGTGAATTCCCTGGGGCAAACCTTCTTCCGGGCTGAACACGACGCTGCTGCTGAGCTGGGACATTGGCATTGGGTGATGTAGCATTCTTCTTGTTGGGACACTCGTTGGAATAGTGGCCTTTATTTCCACAGTCATAACAGGTCACTTGCGACTTGTCCTTGGCTGCGACAGGCACAACATTGCTTCCAGTCCTCGGGGCAGTGTTGGGGTTGGTGGCAGCATTGTTGGTGTTGAACTTGGGTGGGGCACGGGTGAAATTTCTAGAGTTGCCGGGGTTGTTGTGATTTCCTCCAGGTTTAGGGTTTCCACGGTTAGGATAGGTGGGACGGGTCATCGGGGGTCTGTTGGTTCTTGGGGCAAATCCTGGAGATGGGTTGGGGCGATACTTTGGGGTCTGATGGGTTCCTGGCTGGTGCATCATACGACGCTTGTGGTTCTCATTGGCTTGGTTGATCTTACCTTCCATCTGAATGGCAGATTCGACAAGGGCTTCAATATCTGCAAAGGGGATATTGACTAACACTGTCTGCATCTCGTCATGCAGACCATTCAGGAATCTTTCTTTCTTCTTGGCTTCGGTGTCGATCTCATCTGCGGCATACCTAGCGAATGACAAAAATTTGTCACGGTATTCCACTACAGTCATCCTTCCTTGCTTCATCTCTCTGAACTCGTCTTTCATTCTCTTGATCAAACCTGGTGGCACATGGGTTCTGCTAAACTTGACCTTGAATTCCTCCCAGGTCATCATCTGGCCTCCGGTCATTGCACGAACACTGTTCCACCATGCCCTGGCATCTCCGGCTAGATAGTGGGTGGCGAACAGAACTTTCTCGTTAGATTCCACTCCGGCGACTTCTAGGTTGTTTTCCATGGTTTGCAGCCAATCATCGGCGTCTAGAGGCTCTTCTTACTTAGTGAAAACAGGTGGGTTGGTATTCTGGAAATTCTTGAGCTTAGATCCATGGTTGTCCTGATTTCCATGGCCTTGGTTGTTGTGGGCAAGCTGGGCTATTTGCTAAAGGGTGGCTAGCTTGGCTTGCCATTCTGCTCTTTCAGCTTCGTGGTCAGAAGTTAACATTTGCAGGATCTGCAACATCGGGTCCTGGGATGAACCACTTCCTCCGCGTGGCATCTGAAGATTGAGATAGATCATGAGGTAAGAGGGAAATTTCTAAGGTTCTGGGACTTTGAAAAGTTTGTAAGGTTTGACTCAGATTTTTCTAGCAACTTGATTTTCATTCATTCATAGCACACGATACAACACACACCACAACAAAGAAAAACAGATGGTTTTAAGAACCATTCTGAGAACTATGATACAGTGGGACCGAATACTACTCACTACGCTAGTGCTCAAGTGCTACTACTCCTCGGAATCTGTGGCCTCAACATCCTCGTCATCATCATCGATGAAGGCGAAATCATCCTCATCGGTGAAGAAGTCCATGGCTTGATCCTCCAGAAAATCATCATCATCGCTGAGATAGGAGTAGGGGTCTCCACAAAGATCCTCTCCTGCATTCTCCCTTTCCTCCAACTGCATGTCTTTCTCGTGGATGGTCTCTTCCAAAGATGAGATGCGGTGGCGGAGACGGGCAATAATGCGCTCCTTCTTGTCGAGCTGACAGCAGCGAGACTTGCGATCCTTTGCTAGCATGGAGATGGTCTGGTCCTTCGTCTTGATGATGGCAGACTTGTGGTTGCAGTAGTCACGGCAGTTGTCTAACTCCTACTGACGATCGTACATCATGAAGCTAAGGTGGTCTAATTGAGTCTTCATCTCGGGGTGGTATGGGGCTTCTAGTGGTTGTCCATTTGCATCACGCCTTGGGCAAAACTCAAAGCGAGTACCCTTGATCTGATTGATGCTCTGCCCACACAGACGGGAAAGAGCTTCCTGCATGGCCCTGGCAAGTCCATCGATCCAGTTGTTCTCTCTTAAGGTAAACTGAATTCACTCCGTAGTGGGAGGTTCAATCTTTCCTCTGAGACTTGCAACAATTAGCCACTGCAGATCTTCTCCTCCTTGATCATTGAGCTGAGCTCCGAAGAACTTGGGGTGCGGACGCTCCAGAAGTTCCGAAAGCTGGTCCAAATCCCTCTCAAAGATAAGGTCTCCTCCATTCCCCAACTGATAAACTTTGCTGTAGTTCACATCCATCTATAAGAATAGAGGATGAGTAGGTTAGCAGAGTGATCAAGTGTGTCAAAATTTTATGTATTTTGCAAGAGTTTTTGAGGAACATGAATTTTTATGAAAGAATCAAGGAGATAAGAATGAGAATAAGTTTTTGTAAATATTTGTTTTCTTTGGTTTTGAAACTAAGTTTTTGGTTCAAACGTCCAGTCTAACTAGGGTCTAATATGGTCAGGATGGCTCTGATACCAACTTGTCAACACCCGGATTTTTAATCCCAGATGCCTGTTATGCCATACATCACAATCCCAGGATTACCATTTTTGCGAGACATAACAGAATTGGATACCATAGTACATCATCCATTACAAACGGTACATAAGTTCATACACAAATAGGGATCTCATGATCCAGTTCTTAATACAACTTCAAGCAGCGGAGTACGTAATAATAACGGTAGCGTAGGCGAAGCTCCATCTTGAGGTCACGAATGTCAATCTTGTGATGGGAGATGATCCTAGTTGTCATAACCTTCCTGGGGTCCATCCTACAGGTACTCCTCTTCATAGTCTGGCCATGGGAATAGCCAGGGACAAAGCCATGAGTACTCTTTAAGTATTTGCAAACTAGTTCTAACAAGGGAAAGGGGTTTTTGATAATAGGACACTAGGCTCTAGGGTTGTTTTGCAAAGGCCAGATTTATCTCTACTACTTTTTATGAAAGCACTAATGCTAGTTCAAGTTTTATAAAACCTAAAGGGGAACTTGTATTTCATATCACAACCCTGTTGTGGTCAAGTCAAAGTCTCACAAGTCATTTTGAAAAGTCTGACGGGGGAACAGTATGGCCACTCCAACTGTAATAACCGTGGACGCGGCTATTCGAGTAGTTTGACAATCTGCAGAGATTGTACACTTTCACCACAACATTCGATACATCTGTCAGGAACAAATCCTGAATTCACCATACTCAGTATGCGGATAATCAATCCTAACCTTTCAGTTACACGCCCTAGTATAAGCACCTCTCCTGTGAGTTTGGCCTCCCAACCATGACCAACTGTCATCTTGGGTACTGCACAGGTGGACAATCTTCACAAGGTAGCCTCAGCTCAGACCTTGGCCATGAGGGAACTAATACTAAGGTATATAAGGTTCCAGTCAAGCCCTACCCAATCTTCGGGTATTGTGGTTGTACGATAAAATTGGAATGGTATCGCATCCAGACAACCATCAGTTTTATAAAGGGCTAGGCTCATGCCTCAATATTTTCATCACCAAAATCATCTGGTGTTCAGAAACACATGTCCAAAACATTTCAATAGAATGATCCATCATTCCAAGGTTTTCATAACCATTTTTCCACCAAGTATTCCCATATAAAGTTGATCAAGTTTTATGCTTAGCACTAGCATCTACAAGTGGGGGTGAGTACTAATGAGGGGTGGTAACTAGTGGAGTTTCAACTAAGCTCAATCTCATGCCTTGGGATGACATCAAGATTATCTAGTTTAGGCCAAATTTTATGCTCTTTATGCAACCTTCACATATCTTTCTAGTATCTACCATTCACTTAAGTAAGCTCTATGTACTAGCTTTGATAAATAAATAAAGTAATCAAGCTTGTAAGTAAAACTAGGATTGGTTTATCGAGTGGATATGATCACCTATGCTTAAGGCATATAGTGGGCATAGTAACTAGTAGTGGTTTATGGCATCAGTAGGGTATTTTGCAAGGGTTAGCTTGCATTGGTTCACTTAGTTAATAAATCTTGCTAAATTGCAAGTGTTGGCTTGCAAGGTTACTAGCTTGCCTTGTGCACAACAGTGGTTGAAGTTTTCCTCGACTTCTTCTTCGTAGAATTCTCCTTCCTCCTCGTATCCGTGGTCGGTACTAGCGTCTATAAATAAATACGAGGTACACAATCACCAAACAATACTTAACTACTTGCAATCATCACACACAAGGGTCCTATAGATGATCTAGCATCATCACTAACATTACAAGATTTGGGTTTGGTTTAATTCTTTTTATTTTTAGAAAAGTAATTTCTACTCATTAAAAAACTACTTAAGATTTAATATTCTCCAAACCAAACATGGGATCATGTTGACACATGTCATCACCACATATTTTAGTTCATGGGAATGTGATTTAAAGTGGTGTCACAATTTAATAAGGTTTTACCCTTTTATTTTAATTAATTAGAATGGCTACAAAAGCCTATGTAGTATTCTTTTATTACTTGAACCATATTTCTATAAGTAACCCTATATATTTTTATATATTCTGAAAGGTATGGTTAAATGTGATTTTTGAGAGTTGGAATCAACTCAAAAGCTATTATGGTTTAACTTTGAAAAATGTTTGAATGCAGAAAAGCTTCTGCCTTGTTATTTTTACCAAGGATGATCTACAGATCCAAATGACTTGAATCCAACGGGCTTGGATTCAGCATTCACAGACCTTTCCAACAAAATTGGTTTCATTCAAATTGGTGCACTGAATCGACCTGGGTTGATTTTTGAAAATGGGTACAGAAGTGTGTTTGAATTAAAAAGAAAAAGGTTTAATTTGAATAACTGGGCTGCGCGGGAAAAGTTACTGGGCCGGCCTGCTAAGCGCAGCGCTCCCGCGGGCTGTTTAAGTGGGTGTCCCCACTCGTCAGTGACACAGGGGGTGCAAAGCGGTACGGGGCAACGTGGGACGTTCGATCTGATTCTAATCCAACGGCTGGGAGTCATCGTCGACGTTGAGCAACGCCGGCGAGACAGAAACCTAGCGCGGCATGTGGGGGTTGCTGGGGGCTCACCGGGGTGCTGGCGAGGGTCGGCGAGGCGGGCGAACGACGAAGTCGACGATGGCGAATCTCCTGGTACCGGTGGCTTCTCCTAGGGCGGCTCCAATCGCTGGCTCCCTTCTTCTCTAGAGGCGGCGGGCTCCGGTGAAATTCCGACAAGGTGGTGCTCGCCTTACTCCGGGAACGGGGTGGCACGATCATTGAGGAGAGGGGAGTAGAATGGTGTGAAAAATTCGACTGGGGGTGGCCTCTATTTATAGTCGAGCGAGGGGACCGACGGGGCGCATGGTGAGCTCGTCGGGGGCGGTGGTACAGACGGCTATCGGTATGGGCGAAGGTAGGGGACGATGCGGTGCTCCCCGGTGATGCTCAACGACATGGTTTCGAGGCGTGGGGCGGTGCGGCTTGGTCGGAACGCGGCGGTGCTCTGCGCGTGCCCGACGGAGATTTTAATGGCGCACAGCATGCATGATCCGCGCGGCGGCGAACGAGCTTGTCTGCGGGGTTGCTTGGATGGTGCTGATTAAGTATGCACGCGGCGAGGGCGGCGCGCGGTCTGTGGGCGTCGGTCGAGCGTGGCGCACAGGGCGTTCTCTGGGCATGGTTGCTGGCGGGGTTGGCATGGTTCTTGCGCGTGGTCCAGTGGCTGGCAACATTCGAGCGGTGGACAAGGAGTGGCAGTGGGGTGTTGGCTTCCTCCCAGACATGCTGGCTAGGCTTGTTTCTCCTCCTAGATTGCTGTCGACATGGGGGTGACAAGGGTGGCTTCGGCTGTTCACCATTGATGACAATGCCAAGCTCACAGTGGTGCTAGTGCTTGGTTTAGCTTGCTAGATGATCTACTGAGATGGTTGTGAGCTAAAGAGGGAACAAGTTAGGCTCCAATCACTGCTCACTATAGTGTTTAGATTTTGTTTGATTTGTGTCTGCAACCTTTTTGATGAAATGGCCGCAAGAACTCAAGTTTTGAATTTTGAAAAGATTTTTGGTGGGTGTGCTAGGTTGGTGCTGGTGAGTCTGCAGATGCTTGGGTTTTGAAAGTTGAGCTTGTTTGAGTGGTTTTTGAAAAAAGTGGGATCTTCCCATATGATATAGATTCAATTTTGAATTGCCATTTAAACTATGCATTTGAAAGTTTCTGGATGATCACAAAGTGGGCCTTGATACTTTATTATGAGTACATTCAAGGGGTGCAAAGATCCAGAAAAGTTTCTGTTAGGTTTTGAAAGTTTGAGACAGCCGAAGTAGGCATGGGAGTTAAATTGGTCAAAATGACCATTTCCTTAATATATTTGTTTTGATTTACTTGTCTTTATGAAAAGTGTGGGAAATTTTTTAGATGATGTTTATTTCACCTAAGAAGCATTTTACAAGCAATGAAACAATCAAACAAGGTGGTTCCAAAGAATTTCAAAATCCATGCATACACATATGCATGTCTTCAAAGTTTTATTTAGCAAAGTTTTTGTTAACCCAAAATGTTGATGACCAGTGTTTGATGATCCAAGCTTAGTATTTTTGGGATGTTATATTTCCCCACAAGACTTGGTTTCACCAAGACAAGATTTTTCAGAAGCCTTCCCTTAGACCAGAATGGACGCATTCTAACCTATCATCCCCTACCACCAACTGTCCATTTGGCTAAGTTATTGCAACCTATATGATCCAGACAGAGCCCATAATGCCAAGTGTCTGCACTTGAAGCTTCTCAACATTTGACATCTCAAATATCTTTGTTCCTAGGTGGCCATCCACAAGTGAGATACACAAGGTAAACCATAGAAATGGGCCTTTTGTAACCACTCAACACAAACCATTCCTTCCATTCCACCCATGTGATTCATTCACTTAGTTGTTTTATGAAACAAAACACGAGAGAGCAAACGGAGGATGCGGTTAGCTTCGTACACGAGTCACAGACATGTGTGCATCAAAATGAGGGCAAGGGGGGTCTGTGCTTACCAGGAGGACTCGCCGGAATCGAGGCAGACAGCAGCGATGCTCAGCTGTCGTCGTTGCCGATGCTGTGGGTCAAGCGCGAGCAAGCTGAGACTACTGGGAGATGGAGTGGTTGATGGGGAACAAGCTAGCGTGGTCGAGGGGGCAAGGCGCGGTGGAGGATGGCCGGAATCGCCGTTGGAGTTCGTCGGAGGCCGCGGCAGTGCAAGGCAAATTCGAGGCAGCCTGGTGGCTTTCTGGCAGTGGGATCTGAGGGGAAATGGAGAGGAAGGAGAGGCGGTTAAGAGGGCATGGTCGCGGGGTGGATTCACTGCGGCGTTAACGCGAATTAACTCGAGCTTTCAACGGCAGAAACGTCCAAGCGTGGTCAGCGGTGGGTGAGGAAGAAGCCTAGCAGATGGGGCCTATTTGACAGCGAGAGAGAGAGGGGTGAGGTGGGTCCAGTTAGTCAGCGATTGGGTGGGTGTCCTTCTGAGTGAAAAACGTTTCACTGCGGGGAGTGATGGAGTTGGCTGGACTGGCTTAGCTGGGCTTTGCTGGGCTGGGCTGGCTTAGCTCATTTTTTTGTTCAGAATAGTTTTGTTTTTCCTTTTCTATTTATCTGTTTTGATATTTATTCAAATCATTCAAACTCCTTTTAAATTCAACCCTTTGCCAAACTTTGTGTAGATTTTAATACTGATTAATAATACATTCTAAAGTCAAATTTAGAATAATATATTTATTCTTTTTAGGGAATATTAATTAATTAAGATAGGCCCTTGTATTAATTCAAATAAGATTTAATAATGTTTTAAAAATCCATTTGAATTCTAAATCCTTCCAAATCTTTTTAGTAGGTTTTATTTATTTATTAGGGTGTCAAATAGTTCACTTTGAATTATTTGGAATATTTTTAATATGATTTATTTATCATTTAAAATTGGGTATTTGTCTTTATTCCACTGAAATTAAATATGGGTTTCAATTCCATAAAACTTTATTTAAATGATTCTTTTATTTCAGTTAATTAAATAACTTTTATCCCTCTTGGGTATATTCCAATTATTTTCCCCTGATTTAATTAATCAATTCCATTAGGGATTTTGTCTTTATTCAAGTGGAAATAGAATTTGGTTAATGCCACTTTACTTTATTTTAAAATTCTTTATCATTTTATTTTATTTGGATTTGGATTATATTCATTCCATTTGTTTATGGATTAGGTCAAGATTTAATTTGGTCTTTTAAATATTCCTTATTTAATATTTCTTTCTTTATCTTATAAAATCCATATCTTTTTATTTATAGATCAAAACTTGGTGATTCCAATTTGAAAAACCTTATTTAATATTTGTTTATCCTTTTAAATATCTTTAGGATTATTTTCTCACCATTTGGTATGGATTTTTAGATAGGTGCTTTATTGTCTTTGGAAATTCAATTTCCTTATCTTATTAAATTCATAAGATTTTATTTATGGCTCCAAATTAAGTGAAACCAATTTCTATGGTTTTGTAATATTTCTATTTTTCATTCTTGATCATTTATAAATGTTTGTTGACAAAATTTTATATGGATCAAAACCATGGTCTTAGAGATATCTTGGAAATGATTTTATTCCATTAGGGTTTTAGGGTTTTGGTTTATTTCTCAAGTGTTTAAATTTCCAGATGCAATTATGAAGAATGCATTTCACTTGATTTGAATTTAGTTGGATTCAAACATTAATCAAAGTTTGTTCAAATGGGATTTTAAGTTTCCATTTGGAAATCAAAAGTTTCTTTTCACAGTAAATTCCAACAATTATTTATTTTGTTTATTTATTTTTCACATTACAAAATTTGGAAAAATTTGGGATGTGACAATAAAGATGGCTTCATAACTACTAAAGTGTTATGTTGAGGCTCATGGATCAAGAGTGGAATTTGTTCATCCCGATGACGGATAGATATACTCTGGGCCCTCTCGGTGATATCACATTGATTATCTTGCAAGCAAGTGATTTGATCACTAGAATGTTATATCCTGGGAACGAGAAAAGAGTGCATGTCGGTAATGAGATCAAACTAGGTATGGAGATACCGATGATCGAATCTCGGACATGTAATATATCGTGAAACAAAGGGATTAAGATACTAGCGTAAAAGGTTCCGACAATCACAGGAAAGTCATTGTTGAATGTGTGGGAGTCAGTATGGATCTCCAGGTCCCGCTTCTGATTATTGATCAGAGAAGGGTCTCAATCGTGTCCGCATTATTCGTGAACTGTAGGGTGGCACACTTAAGAGACACTGACATCCAATTGGAGCAAAAGTTTCATGCCGAAAAGAATGACAAGCGCAGGAATTTATTTCACTAGATACCGAAACAGGTTTTCGGGTGAAATTGCAGAAAGTGTTTCTGCATGTGAAATGAAATACTAGCAAGGGGTTATATGAGAATGTTTGTCATTAAAGTAATTGAAAAAATTCTGAATAAATAAAAGGAGTTTTATTTAATGAGAGTTTGCATTAAATTTGGTGGAAATTTAATGGGAATTTGAGTGAGTTTTTGAGTGGAGAAAATTGAAGGGCCATTTTGTGAGTGGAGTGTCCACCCACATGAATGAGGGAGAGGTGGGGGAACCCTCCATGCCCGGCGTCCATGCCCCCTTGGGCTGCCCCTCCCTATATAAGGAGCCCCTCCTCTCACTTCTCACTCACACCTCCTCGTGAAGGATCTCTCTCCCCCTCTAGAATTTATCCCCTATGGTCTTGGACTAGCGTGATACATGTTCCCGGTGGCTATTCGGCAAGAAAGGGTTGTGCTTCCGCTGCATCGCTGGAGCGAGGAGGCGGATGTTGCTCGGTGTCTTGTACGTGTGTGCGAGCACGGATGCGCTGCTGTTTTGCGGCGCTAGGACTTCCTCTCGATCTTGAGGTCGGCAAGAGATCATCTACATCAACCACGAGTTTGACTCGTTAAGCTTTGTAGGTCTTCAAGGGTATGTTCTCTACGGATATACATCCGCCCGTTGTTTGTATCTAGTAGATAGATCTTGGTACATAGTTGTTCCCATCGTAGGATTTTTTTGTTTTCTATGCTACGAACCCTACAAACTTTGGTCTGTTATAGTTAAGTCATAAAGCATCTCAAGTCTAAACTATTCAAGCAAGCACAAACAACCTCGACCACATTTGATTAACCACAAAGATTGTTTAGACCCTAGAAAAGGAGTCTTTTCTTCAAAAGTTATTCGTTTTGCCACTTTAATCAACAAACATTATAATAATATTTCCAACTCTTAACAAAGTAAATTCAAGGACTCTCATCATAATCAACAGATGACAATTAATCACAATCACATTGTTTCAAACTTTACTTGTATACTTAGAATTTTTAACACTTAAGTTCTTTATAAGTAACATGACTTGTAAAGTAAAATTTGAAGATAAAAAATTATAGGGTAAGCAATCTTGAGTAGCATTCCACAACTTTGTATCTTATTGTTGTATGATATTATAATTACATATTGTTTCACCCACATTCACGAGACAAGTGTGAAACTTATCTAAAAGGACAACACATTCCAAAGAAACCAATTCTAGTATTCAAACCCTAGAACAACGTTATACCCGGGATTCGAGTTTATCAAACTGCATTACATTACATATGCATAATAGCAACTTGCTTCTTTAAACATTAGTCCTTACCGGACCAATGATGCTGATTTGAGATATTGGATCTTTTATATTGTCTCGAAGATCGTGAGTGCATAATCTTGCAATCACAAAAGGCAAGTTCACACTTGCTCATGTCCTTTGAATATTTTCTATAAAGTATTTTGCAAATGAAGTGTTGTCATCACCTGCATTTGAAAAAGGTCAGAAAATACTATTTTCATATTAATATGATTATAGGTTATTTACCATGAGGTAATAACCTACTATGAAAGTTCCTATGGTAAAGGAACATATTATCTAGGACCTAACAACCAATGTCACCAGTGATTCTTGCGCCGTATATTACGCGTTAACCATGAGATTTGGAATGGGACGGAGAAGTCAGCTATATCCTTTTCCTCTCGTATGGAGGCAAGACGACGTTAACGTGACGTTGTGATTCCTTGTGCGGATCCAACATATGGGTGGGCACTCTTACGCCCCACACTTTTGGTGTCTAGATTATCTATGAATGGTGTTTAGGGATATAGTCCATTTAAATGGTACTCGTCCGAGCATCACCAGGTCATAGAGTCTTCAGGAACTCATCAAGGTTTTAGCCTTCCCGAAAGGGGGCTTAACGGAGGTGAGCCGTCCCCGAAGGATCGTGCAGACATATGAGCTCACGGAGAGGGCAGTGCTTGGCTTGGATTTTTGTCCGAGCCTCACACCAAGGAAGTGTGAACGAACCTGCAATTCGGATGTGCAACAAAGCTAAGATCTCTCATGGGTAAAGTGACGCACCTCTGTAGAGTGTAAGAACTGTAACTTGTTACTCCCTGTTCCGGGAAGGAGCTACGAACGCGGCGGGAAGGAAATCCATGAAAGTTCTGGTAAACCCGTGAAGGCTAATTGACATAGCTTTTAAGAATAAAAGCAACCTTTGAAGAAATGTTTACGAAAACTTGCATTGCCTACAACCTATGGTCTATGGCTGTAGATATAGTGCATCAAACACTCCTTTTCTAGTGAACTTGCTGAGTACGATTGTACTCAACGTATCTTCTTAACCCTTGCCAGATTCTGAAGCCAGCTCAGACGATGTCTACATCATGATATGCTCTAGGAATCATCACCAGAAGCTAAAGCTCTTCAATGAAGTTAAGAAAGTCAACATATACACCAACTCAAGTGAAGACGAAGTTACTGATTAGATAGGAATATAATCTCTAGCCATAGAACATATTTCTATAGTGTATTGCGATAGCAGCAATGCCAGACCATTAGTTAAAATACTAGTCTTATTGTATGATAGTTTTTGAGTTATTTATTTCTAATTCTTCTTTGTAAGAAGTTTCTTTCGCTCTCTTTTACCTAGAGTGTTCTCTGGATCTTGTGTAAAGAGTTGAGTTGTAACCTATAGTCATGTCTTGGACCTGTTGTGTTTCTGTTGTACCACTCTGAGGGATGTAATACTAGTGAACGGTGTTTCATTGGTGTTATGTCAACGACTATAGTGTACTACATCATGTAGTGGTATGCTGGGTCACCGCACAACCGCTCCTCACGTGCTGGCCCTAACTGGACCCACATGGCAGCAAACAACATGCTTACAAGCATTTAAATGAGTTTCCACACATTTGCCAAAATTGATAAGCATTATATTTTGAAAGCTTTCAAACAAGATGGCCAAGGTCATGGCCATGTCTCTGCCATAGTTTATTATAACGTGTCTATAACTGCATGATACCTACTTGGTCCATGTTAAGGGGTTGATGGTTTAGGGTTTACGGTTCTAAGGTTTAGTGTTTAGGTTTGGGGCATTTTCAATAATGTTCAGGCTTTAGGCTTATATTCGAGGAATAGAATGGTGTTATCATAATTTAACGAAAGTATATCTCAAATGTTGATCTGCAAGTGGATGCTACCCATGCATGGTCAAGGTTGTTTAGGGGTTTAGGGTTTTAAGGGTTTAGGGAATTTTCAATATTGTTCAAGCTTTATGCATATGATGATACCTAGTCTGGTCATGATTGTTTAGAGTTTCGGGTTTTAGGGTTTAGGGGTTTAGTATTTCGGGTTTTAGGGTTTTAGGTATTTAGGGGTTTAGGGCTTCAGGAATTTTCAATACAATTCGAGCTTTATGCATATATTCATGAATGACTTAGCAACAATTTAATAATGACAGTATCTAAAATTTTGATCTATAAGTGCATGATACGTGGATGGTTAGGGCTTATGGGTTGAGGGTTTAGGGTTTTTGTATTGCGGGTTTAGGGTTCTCGGTTTTAGGCGTAGTATACCGTTCAGGGTTTATGTCTGAGCTTAGGTTTAGGGGTTAAAGTTTAGGGTTTTTAAAGGTATATAGGGCTTAGGGTTTAGGCTTTAGGGGGCTAGGGTTTAGGGAATTTTCTATAATGTTCGACATGTCATGAATTAGAATGGTGTTAGCGCAATTTTATGAAGGTGTCTCAAATTTTGATCTTAAAGCGCATGATGCCTGCTTGGTCACGGTTTATTAGGGTTGGTAGGGTTTAAGGTTAGGTTTTAGGACATTTTCAATAATAATGTAAGCTTTATGCTTAGATTCGTGGAATGAAAAGGTGTTACCATAATTTAATGAAAGTATATCTCAAATGTTGATATATAAGTGGATGATATACCTTCTTAATTAGTCAGGGTCGTTTAATTAGGGGTTTAGGGTTTAAGGATTTTTGAATAATGTTGAAGCTTTATGCTTATATTTATGGAACATAATTTTTTTACCACAATTTAATGAAAGTACCTCGAATTTGGATCTATAAGTGCATGATATACCTACTTGGTTAGGGTTTAATTATGGGTTGAGGGTTTTAGGGTTTTAGGGTTTTAGTATTTAAGGGCTAAGGGTTTAGGTTTGGGGGTTTAGGGAATTTAGGAGTTGAGGGTTTAGTTTTTCAGGGTTGTTTTAGGGTTTCAGGAATTTTCAATGAAGTTTGAGCTTTATGATTATATTTGTGGAATAGAATGACTTAGCAACAATTTAATAATGAAAGTATCTCGAATTTTATGTATACGTGGTGCATGATACCTGCTTAGTCAGGGTTAGGGGTTGAGGGTTTAGGGTTTTTAGTGTTTAGGGGTATATGGCTTAGTGTTTATGTTTTTTGGGAGGGTAGGGTTTAGTGAATTTTCAATAATGTTCGACCTATATGCCGATATTCGTGAAATAGAAAGGCGTTAGGGAAATTTAATGAAAGTATCTCAAATTTTGATCTATAAATGCATAATACCTAGCCTGCTTTGTCAGGGTTTAGGGTCAAAGGGTTTAAGGTTTATGTTTTATGGCATTTTCAATAATGTTTAGGCTTTATGCTTAGATTCGTGGAAATGAATGGCTTTATCATAATTTAATAAAAGTATATCTCAGTTGTTTTATCTATAAGTGGATGAGATATATACCGGCTTGGTCAGGGTCATTTAGGGGTTTAGGGTTCGATTTTAGGGCATTTTCAACAATAATGTTCAACTTTATGCTTAGATTTGTGGAATGGAATGGCACGCATTAGCGTAATTTAATGAAAGTATAACTCATATTTTGATATATATATAAGTGCATGATATACCTGCTTAATTAGTTAGTGTCGTTTAATTAGGGGGGATTTTGAATAATGTTCAAGCTTTATGCTTATATTTGTGGAACATAATGTTTTACCGCAATTTAATGAAAGTATCTCGAATTTGGGTCTATAAGTGCATGATACTTACTTGCTTAGGGGTTAATTATGGGTTACGGGTTTAGGGTTTTAGTATTTATGGGTCGAGGGTTTAGGTTTGGCGGTTGTGTGGGGTTTAGAGATGTCAACACCCGGATTTTTAATCCTAGATGCCTGTTATGCCATACATCGCAATCCCAGGATTACCATTTTTGCGAGACATAATAGAATTGGATACCATAGTACATCATCCATTACAAACCGTACATAAGTTCTTACACAAATAGGGATCTCATGATCCAGTTCTTAATACAACATCAAGCAGCGGAATACGTAATAATAACGGTAGCGTAGGCAAAGCTCCATCTTCTGGGTCACAGGCAATGCTGACGATGGGAGATGATCCTAGTTGTCGTAACCTTCCTGGGGTCCATCCTCCAGGTACTCCTCTTCATAGTCTGGCCATGGGAATAGCCAGTGACAAAGCCATGAGTACTCTTTAAGTACTCGCAAACTAATACTAACAAGGGAAAGGGGTTTTTGATAATAGGACACTAGGCTCTAGGGTTCTTTTGAAAAATCCAGGTTTATCTCTACTAAGTTTAGGAGCAACGAATGCTAGTTGAAGTTTTATAACACCTAAATGGGAGCTTGTATTTCATATCACAACCCTGTTGTGGTCAAGTCAAAGTCTCACTTTGTTTCACAAGTCATTTTGAAAAGTCTGACGGGGGAACAGTATGGCCACTCCAACTGTCCATAACCGCGGAGGCGGCTATTCGAATAGTTTTGCACTCTGGAGAGATTGTACACTTTCACCACAACATTCGATATATCCGTCAGGAACAAATCCTGAATTCACCATACTCAGTATGCGGATAATCAATCCTAACCTTTCAATTACACGCCCTAGTATAAGCACCTCTCCTGTGAGTTTGGCCTCCCAACCATGACCAACTGTCATCTTGGGTACTGCACAGGTGGACAATCTTCACAAGGTAGCCTCAGCTCAAACCTTGACCGTGAGGGAACTAATACTAAAGTATATAAGTTTCTAGTCAAGCCCTACCCAATCTTCGGGTATTGTGGTTGTATGGTAAAATTGGAATGGTATCGCATCCAGACAACCATCAGTTTTATAAAAGGGCTAAGGCTCATGCCTCATCATTTTCATCACCAAAATCATCAAGTGTTCGGAAACACATGTCCAAAACATTTCAATAGAATGATCCATCATTCCAAGGTTTTCATAACCCCTTTTTCCACCAAGTATTCCCATCTAAAGTTGATCAAGTTTTATGCTTAGCACTAGCATCTACAGGTGGAGGTGAGTACTAATGAGGGGTGGGAAACAAGTGGAGTTTTAACTAAGTTCAATCTCATGCCTTAGGATGACATCAAGATTATCTAGCTTAGGCCAAATTTTATGCTCTTTATGCAACCTTCAATTATCTTTCTAAAATCTACCATTCACTTAGGTAAAATCTAAGTAAGAGCTTTGATAAAGAAATAAAGTAAGAAGCTTGCAAGTAAAACTAGGATTGGTTTATCAAGTGGGTATGATCACATATGCTTAAGGCATATAATGGTCATGGTAACATGTAGTGGTTTGTTTGCACCAGTAGAGTATCTAGCAAGTGTTAGCTTGCACATTCAACTGGTAGTATTAGGCTCGCATTGGTCAACTTGATTAGTAAAACTTGCTAAATTTCAAGTGTTAGCTTGCACATTCAACTAGTAGTATTAGGTTTTCATGATTGTCAATATAAGCTTGCATTAGTAGGGTATCTTGCAAGTGTTAGCTTGCCTTGTGCAGAGCAGTGGTTGAAGTTCTCCTCGGCTTCTTCTTCGTAGAATCCTCCTTCCTCCTCGTATCCTTGGTCGGTACTAGCGTCTATAAATAAATACGAGGTACACAATCACCAAACAATACTTAACTACTTGCAATCATCACACACAAGGTTCCTATAGATGATCTAACATCATCTCTAATATTACAAGATTAAGGCTTGGTTTAATTCCTTTTATTTTTAGAAAAGTAATTTCTACTCATTGAAAACTACTTAAGGTTTAATATTCTCCAAACCAAACATGGGATCATGTTGACACATGTCATCACCACATATTTTAGTCCATGGGAATATGATTTAAAGTGGTGTCACAATTTAATAAGGTTTTACCCTTTTATTTTAATTATATAAAGTGGCTAGAAATGCCTATGTAGCATTCTTTTATTACTTGAACATTATTTCTGTAAGTAAACCTATATGTTTTTATATATTCTGAAAGGTATAGTTAAATGTGATTTTTGAGAGTTGGAATCAACTCAAAAGCCATTATGGTTTAAATTTGAAAAATGTTCGAATGCAGAAAAGCTTCTGCCTTGTTATTTTTACCATGGGTGATCTATAGATCGAAATGACTTGAATCCAACGGGCTTGGATTCAGCATTCCCAGACCTTTCCAACAAAATTGGTTTCATTCAATTTGGTGCACTGAATCGACCTGGGTTGATGTTTGAAAATGGGTACAGAAGTGTGTTTGAAATTAAATGGAAAAGGTTTAATTCAAATAACTAGGCTGCACGGGAAAAGTTAACGGGCCGGCCTGCTAAGCAAGCGCTTCCACGGGCTGCTTAAGTGGCTGTCCCCACTCGTCAGTGAGACAGGGGTGCGAAGCGGTATGGGGCGATGTGGATCATTCGATCGGGTTCTAATCCAACGGCTGAGAGTCATCGTCGACGTTGGGCAACGCCGGCGAGAAAGAAACCTAGCGCGACCAGTGGGGGTTGCTGGGGGCTCACCGGGGTGCAGGCGAGGGTCGGCGAGGCAGGCGAACGACAAAGTCGACGACGGCGAATCTCCTGGTACCGGTGACTCCTCCTGGGGTGGACGAAATCGATGGCGCCCTTCTTCTCCAGAGGCGGCGGGCTCCCGTGAAATTCCGGCGATGCGCTGCTTGCCTTGCTCCGGGACTGAGGTGGGGTGGTTCTGGGTGAGAGAGGAGTGGAATGGTGTGAAGAATTCGAGCGGGGGAGTCCTCTATTTATAGTCTCGACGGTGAGACCGAACGCCATGGGCGGGCGACGGTGGCGACATGGCTACGGGCTGCTAGAGGCATGGATGGCGGTGGCGATCGCTTGGTGGTCTCCTGGCGATGCTCTACGGCTTTAATGCGTTTGTAGGGGCGGTGCGGTTTGGTCTGGAACACGCGACGCTCTGCGTGGCAGAGGCGGCGTATTCAACGGCGAGGGGTGGTTGTGCGTCACAGGGCGGCGAACGGGGATGTCTGGCAGTATCCTGGGTCGGTGGCGATCATGTATGCACGCGGTGAGGGCGGCGCGCGGTCTGTGGGCTTCGGTCGAGGGTGGCGCTCTGGCGCATGCTCGGCACGGTTGGCAGAGGCACAGGCGCGGCGTTCCTGGGTGCTCTGGTCGATGTATTCGAGGCAGGGCTAGTCGAGAGGTGGCGGTGAGGCATGGGTGATCTCCCAGACAAGGTTGGCATGGCTAGTTTCCTTCCTAGCTTGCTGTCTACGCTGGGGTGGCAAGGATGGCTTTGGCTGTTCACCATTGATGGTTTTGGCAAGCTCACTGTGGTGCTAGTTCTTGGTTAATCTTGCTAGATGGTCTACTGAGCTGGTTGTGAGCTAGATAGGGAACCAGTTAGGCTCAAAACACTGCACACTATAGTGTTTTGATTTTGTTTGATTTGTGTCTGCCAAGTGTTTGATGAAATGGCCGCATGAATTCAAGTTTTGAATTTTGAAAAGATTTTTGGTGGGTGTGCTAGATTGGTGTTGGTGAGTCTGCAGATGCTTGGGTTTTGAATGTTGAGCTTGTTTGAGTGGTTTTTGAAAAAGTGGGATCTTCCCATATGATAAAGATTCAATTTTGAATTGCCATTTAAACTATGCATTTTAAAGTTTCTGGATGATCACAAGGTGGGCCTTGATACTTCGTTATGAGTAAAATCAAGGGGTGCAAAGATCCAGAAAAGTTTCTGTTAGGTACTGAAAGTTTGAGACAGCCAAAGTAGGCATGGGAGTTAAATTGGTCAAAATGACCATTCCTTTATTTTATTTGTTTTGCTTTATTTGTCTTTGGGAAAAGTGTGGGAAATGTTTTAGATGATGTTTATTTCACCTAAGAAACATTTTACAAGCAACGAAACATACAAACAAGATGGTTCAAAAGAATTTCAAATTCAAGGCATACTCATATGCATGCTTTCATAATTTTATTTAGTAAAGTTTTTGTTAACCCTAATTTTGATGATTAGAGTTTGATGATCCAAGTTCAATATTTTTGGGATGTTACAAGAGAATTTAGGAATTGAGGGTTTAGGTTTTCGGGGTTGTTTTAGGGTTTCGGTAATTTTTAATGAAGTTTGTATATTCGTGGAATAGAATGACTTAGCGACAATTTAATAATGAAATTATCTCAGGATTGGTTGGCAAAACAGCTTTAGCGATAACCAGGATTCGTACTATTCCTACGAAGCGAGGGACGATCTTTGCACTTTTAGCTGTGTTATGGATTGGGATCCTACCAAATAGAATCAACTTGTTAAACTGGGTATCTTTTTGAATAACATCGTGACAAAGTACGGGAAAACCTCTGAAAGAATTTCCATATTGACCTTGGACATATAAGAGTTTCGAATCAAATTTCTCTAGAAGGTGAGGCATCTTCCATTCATTTCGATTTAGGTCTTTCTGCACCATATTTAGATCTTCCCTTTCTATGATCCGGAATTCCCAGCAAATCCTTGACTCCTCGAATACGAGGCAGTACTCTTCATCGGCAAATCCGAATGTCTCGATCCGAGTGGAGACCCACCTATAGAAATTGATCCATCAACGGCTTTTTTCTATAGTGGCAGGAAGTTTCTTCTAAATCATGAAAACCCAGGTCGGTCCTCTGACCAGATGTGTGGATAACAAGGCCACCTTCACAACCTTCTCCCTTCTATCTTTATCCAAAGTCAGGTAGGGCGGTTCGCTTGAGTTGCTCAACCATCTCTTTGCCCGGTGCTCATGACGCGCTACGGAGATGGTTCCTCCGCTAGTTGTTCTTTGATGTAGGCAGAGAAGAGCTTTCCATAGTGCAAGGTCGAGGCTTTACATGGTGTGGCTCGTGGCCATAATAGCTCACTCGATAGGGTCTGCCGGACAATTCTTTTTATTCGGCGCTGGGCATATTCATTAGCCGAGTTTCGGTTATTTGAATTGATCTTGGGTTATCTCCATAGCTCTCACTCAGAGGGAATTCACTCAGCTCTGGGCTGCATCCATCTAGTTGGCATGTTGAATAATCAAATTCCTTCCTTGGGTGAGACCTCCATTCCGGGATTCCAGATCAAAATGATCCCAAACGAATGGATTTAGCTTGCCTAAATCAGCTTCCAATCGCGATGTGGACTCGAACCATAGATCTCCCATCGATCGCGACTTTGATTACGCAGTTCAAGAGGCAACCTCTCTACATCTGCGGACCGGTAGGCTAGCCAACTAACTTTTCAAATGAAGAACTGATTACTCCACATCTATGAACCTATCATTCCTCGCCCCGAGATTCCTCTCAAGGTTGATCTGGATGGTCCGGTGGAGGCAGATGGATCTTATATGAATCATATGATGAAGTACCACATGAGTGGGTATATAGGAAAGGAATCCAAATCTTCCAAATCGCTCATGTTATGATCTTCTACATCCTAGGTCTCTGTGTTCCATCATCTGGCTTATGGACAAGGAGACAATTCAAAAGTAATGGATCCAACATTATGTTACTATAAAAATTATAAATCATTTTATTTTCATCTATTAAAGAGTATTTAAGTCCTTTAAGTACTTGGAAGGTATCGAGAGACATGGCCTGGTGGTTTCTGATCGAGATTCCTAATCAATAGGGCGAAGAGCTCTTCGCATGATCTGGTCCTACCTTTTTTCTATGCTATTTTGTTTTCCCTTCTCAGCTGCTATCCTTACTCCGGAGAAATTGGCCTATGGCTGAGGAAGACAACCAATGGATCTGTTATGTAGCTTATCCATTAGACCTATTTGAAGAGGGTTCTGTTACTAACATGTTTACTTCCATAAACACTCGGTCATAGGAACTTAGACCACCGACGCACTCGTAAATGAAAACCACCTCGACTGGATCTATCGAACGAAGAAGCACCCCGTCGAAAGAATTAACATGCCAAAAGGGCCACAAGCTTTCCCCCCAAAAAGGGGAAATCCGCTGCTTTTTATCAAAGAACAAATAAAGCCCCTTGCCGAAGCCCTTTATGATAAGCTTCCCTGGATCTGGGAAGTTTCTATTTCACGGTATTGGGAACTGTCTACCTGAGACTGTCCCTTGGTCCGCGGGTCTGACACAAGGTTAGAATCCGAGCTCTTCCAGAGTGGTATCTCACTGATGGCTCGGCCCCCCCGGAAGGGGGCCTTCTTTGCCTTCCACCTAAGCTACGCAGGAAAGGCCCACAACCATATATAAATGCATGATACCTGCTTAGTCAGGGTTAGGGGTTGAGGGTTTAGGGTTTTAGTGCTTAGGGGTATATGTCTTAATGTTTACATTTTTGGGAGGGTAGGGTTTAGTGAATTTGCAATAATGTTCGAGTTATATGCCGATATTCGTGAAATAGAAAGGCGTTAGGGAAATTTAATGAAAGTATCTCAAATTTTGATCTATAAATGCATAATACCTAGCCTGCTATGTCAGGGTTTAGGGTTAAAGGGTTTACGGGTTGAAGGTTTAGGTTTTATGGCATTTTCAATAATGTTTAGGCTTTATGCTTAGATTCATGGAAATGAATGGCTTTATCATAATTTAATTAAAGAACATCTCAACTATTTTATCTATAAGTGGATGAGATATGTACCGGCTTGGTCAGGGTCATTTAGGAGTTTAGTGTTTGGTTTTAGGGCATTTCAACAATAATGTTCAAGCTTTATGCTTAGATTCGTGGAATGGAATGGCGCGCATTAGCGTAATTTAATGAAAGTAGATCTCATATTTTGATATATATATATATAAGTGCATGATATACATGCTTAATTAGTCAGTGTCGTTTAATTAGGGATTTAGGGGTGCATGGTTTAAGGAATTTTGAATAATGTTCAAGGTTTATGCTTATATTTGTGGAACATATGTTTTACCGCAATTTAATGAAAGTATCTCGAATTTGGATCTATAAGTGCATGATACCTACTTGCTTAGGGTTTAATTATGGGTTGAGGGGTTTGGGGTTTTAGTATTTAGGGGTCGAGGGTTTAGGTTTGGGGGTTGTGTGGGGTTTAGAGAATTTAGGAATTGAGGGTTTAGTTTTTCGGGGTTATTTTAGGGTTTCGGGAATTTTTAATGAAGTTTGTATATTCGTGGAATAGAATGACTTAGCGACAATTTAATAATGAAAGTAACTCAAATTTTATCTATATAAGTTCATGGTACTTGCTTAGTCAGGGTTAGGGGTTGAGGGTTTTAGTGTTTAGGGGTATATGGCTTAGTGTTCATGTTTTTGGGAGGGTAGGGTTTAGTGAAATTTCAATAATGTTCGAGCTATATGCCGGTATTCGTGAAATAGAAAGGCGTTAAGGCAATTTAATGAAAGTATCTCAAATTTTGATCTATATATGCGTGATACCTAGTATGCTTTGTGAGGCTTTAGGGTTAAAGGGTTTAGGGGTTTAAGGTTTAGGTTTTATGGCATTTTCAATAATCTTTAGAGGCTTTATGATTAGATTCATGGAAATGAATTTCTTTAGCATAAATTAATAAAAGTATATCTCAAATGTTGATCTATAAGTGGATGATATATACCAGCATGGTCAGGGTTATTTAGGGGTTTAGGTTATAGGGTTTAATGTTTAGGTTTTAGGGAATTTTCAATAATACTGTTCAAGCTTTATGCTTAGATTCATGGAATGGAATGGCGTTAGCATAATTTAATGGAAGTATATCTTTTCAAGGATATGTCCTGGAAGACATATTAGTCTCATAGAAGAAGTCCGACGGCTGATACAACGCCAAAGATGGCTACAACACACACCGCCAACCCGAAGACTAGCCACCACACACTACAACAAAAACATACAGGGGCCTCGCCCAAACTGAAACCGAAGCCACGTCACAACCAAAGCCAAGCAACTCCAAATAAACAACCTCCTCTGAACTCTCCTCATCGACGTACCAACCACCCTTGAGCGCCCAAGAGTCGGCAGGTGGGTGGCAGGACTTGGCCGGCCCTGAGAAAGTCGTTGCCTTGGAGTTGTCGGTGACGACGTACATAACGCCCTGGAATCCAACCTAAGCAGCAGCATTACCAGAGCAACATCAAGCCTGAAACCATGTGCTCCCCAAGTCCGTGTCTCCAAAAATGATGCTTTGAGGAAAGAAACAACGTTGGAGACGCCGCCATCACCGACCAGACAGACCAATCTTGGTTTTCACCCGGAGACACCATACCGGGTGGGCAAGGGAGGCGCGGGCACTCCTCGGTGATGCCTCCATGGAGGGTAACAACGCCCGCAAGCTCCATCATCACCGGCTCTGAGTGAAGATAGAACGGGATTTTCATCCAGAGCAACACACACCTGTCATCCCTTCCCACTAGGTCTTGAGCAGCACATCCTCCTCGCTAAATTGCACTGCCGCCGCTGCAACACCTCCATGTTGCCGATGCAGTCGCGGTCCACTAGCACGACCATCACCATGGTCAGCACCACCACGCTGCCCTACCCCGCACACCCCACACCTCAGCCCAGAGGACCAGGAGAAACCGTTGCCGCGCCAAGAGCACCACACCAAGCGCCAAACCACAACAGCACGACCAAAGACCAGCCATGCCTCCGGGAGAGCCTCGGCCACCGCCGCCTAGCCCATCGTCGCCAGAACCACCACGGTACCAGGCAGCTCCGCAGGCAGGCGTAGCCACGCCACCACGCCGCCCGCAATTACTGATCTAGACCCACAGGCCCTCCTAGGCCCAAGGCCCAAGCCAGACCCGGATCCGCAGACCGCCGCCATAGGGGCACCACCACCGGCCAGACCACCTCCTCGACCTCTGTCGATGCACTGAGCCTGTCACAGGGGGTCACGGCACCACGCCACCACATAACTGCTGGATCTCGTCACCACCGCTGCAGGGAAGGAGGCGCCACCCGTGGAGAAGCCTCGCCACCGCCGTCCCCGCCCGGGCTTTTCCCGTCGGTGACCTCTAGCAGCAGCGAGGAGAGGGTGGGGGAGAGACTTGGAGGCGCCGGCGTAGTCGCGTCTGGTCTCGTGATGTGAGGGAGTTTTACCGGTGAGATGGTCTCTCCAAATGTTGTCTCGGCCAATGGAAGTATATCTCAAAAGTTGATATATAAGTGGATGATAATATATGTGCTTAATTAGTCAGGGTCATTTAATTAGGGGTTTAGGGAATTTTGAATAATGTTTAAGCTTTATGCTTATATTTGCGGAACATAATGTTTTTACCGCAATTTAATGAAAGTATCTTGAATTTGGATAATATACCTGCTTAATTAGTCAAGGTCATTTAGGGGTTTAGGGTTTAGGGGTTTATGGTTTAGAGAAATTTTAATAATGTTCAAGATTTATGCTTATATTTGTGGAACAGAATGGAATTACCGCAATTTAATGGAAGTATCTCGAATTTGGATCTATAAGTGCATGATATCTACTGTTTAGGGTTTAATTATGGGTTGAGGGGTTTAGGGTTTACGATTTTAGTATTTAGGGGTCGAGGGTTTAGGCTCGAGGTTCTTTGGGGTTTAGGGAACTTAGGGGTTGAGGGTTTAGGTTTTCGAGGTTGTTTAGGGTTACGAGAATTTTCAATGAAGTTTGAGCTTTATGCTTATATTCGTGGAATATAATGACTTAGAAACAATTTAATAATGAAAGTATCTCATATTTTTATTTATAAGTGCATGATACCTGCTTAGTCAAGGTTAGGGGTTGAGGGTTTTTATGGTTTAGGGGTATAGTGATTAGTGTTTAGGGTTTAGGGGGTTAGGGTTTGGTTACTTTTCAAAAATGTTCGAGATATATGCCGATATTCGTGAGACAAAAAGGCATTAGTGCAATTTAATGAACGTATCTCAAACTTTGATCTATAAATGCATGATACCTACTTGGTTAGGTTCTGATTATGGGTTGAGGGGTTTAGGGTTTATGGTTTTAGTACTTCGGGGGCTGAGGGTTTAGGTTTTAGGGGTTGTTTAGGGTTTCAGGAATTTTTAGTAATGTTCAAGCTTTATGCATATATTCGCTGAATAGAATGGTGTTGCCCAATTTAATGAAAGTATCTCAAATTTGATATACAAGTGCATGATACCTGCTTGGTCTAGGTATAGGGTTTTATTAGTGTTTAGGGTTATAGGGTTCATGCGTTTAGGGTTTCAAGAACTTTCAATAATGTTCAAAATTTATGGTTATATTCGTGGAATACAATGGCGTAACTAATTTTATCACCGCACCAATTTTAGAGTTCAAAGACAATATATGGTTCAAAGTTTCACCGCACCAATTTTATCACAAAGTATGAATTATTTGACAAATAAAGCCCAAGTTTCTTAAAATTTTCAAGTTCACGAGCCAGTTTCGCCAAGTTTAACGAGTTTATATCGGTTTAGCGAAAAATGTTCGGATTTTCAACTGCAAACGACTGGAACCTCTACTTCCCGTAATTCTGGGTCACTGACAAGCGAGTCACTTGGATTGTGGGTCCACCAAGTCAATGTAAGGCCGGAGGAGGCAGGCAGGTAAATACACTTATTGAAGAAGGGTAGGGAACCAGGTCGATGGGGTGATGCACATGGGAGAACGCAAAATTACCACATATATCCCTCTATTATTGCATTTCTCCTCGGGTTTATGTTTCCGGAGCAGGATAGAAGAGGAATTTTCATTCTAAAAAAAGGTGAAGTATGTTTGGGGCTGGATGTTTGAATGGATGGGCGGGATATTTTGCAGCACTCTTGAAATATTGAAGATGAAGCTTCTAAGGTACGCTACTCCCACTCCCGCTTGGGGGATGCTTTCCCCGCCAGATAGACCCAGACGCCTGTACGCTTTCAATCATTTCATGAGTTGGTAGACATTTGCCGCCTTTCAAACAAGATGACCATGGTCATAGTCGTAGTTGCTTTTTTTGACCTGCACAACCATAGTTGTTGTTACCGTGTCCACGTCTTGTACTCCGTGCATTGATACGTCGAAAATGTATTATAATTTTTGATGGTCCATGCTTGTTTTGTATCTACTTTTCTTTGCTTTGCCTATACTTTGAGGTGTTTTATATATATTCTGGAACTAACATATTAACAAGTTGCCATAGTGCCAGTTAACTGTTTTCTTCTGTTTTTGGTTCCAGAAAGGAAGAAAATCAGTATTCTCGGAATTGGACGGGGCAAAAGCCAAAGTTATTATTTTTCCCGGAGCAACACGGAACCACGAAGCAGAGCCGGAACGGGGCCACAGGTTGGCCGCACCCCCTATGCACGGGCAAGCCCTGGGGGCACCCATAGGGGTGTGGGCCCCCTGGCCCTCCACCGACCTTGCCTCCTTCACCTATAAGAAGCCTCCGACCCAAAAACCCTAAATAATTCAGAAGCAATCCACAAAAACCCTCAGAGTGGCACTGCAGAAGGGGAGATTCAGGGGACGAAGTCTACATTCGGCACCTTGCCGGGACGGGGAAGTGCCCCCGGAGCCATCTCCATCGATCTCCATCGCCATCTTCATCACCATTTCTAATTCCCATGATAAGGAGGGAGTATATCTTCCTCAGGGCCAAGGTGATGGAGGGGTTAACCTCTTGGGTGCCCAATCTTCACGGATCTCGTGGTCAAATCGATGGGAAAGCGTGGGGAAAGGGGGAAGGTAGCGGAAGCGAACACACACCTCACGAAGAACACGATGAACGCACGCAAAACTCACACGATACAAGGCTGATTGCTCCCGAACGGCGGCCACCGGTCCGATAGAATCCTCGCAAGGAAAGATCGGTCAACGTGCTCCCTCAAATCCACATCGGAGAGGGAAGAACACCTTGGGGAGGGTCTTGACAACTTGGAGACGAGACACCGAACTCCAAGGCCTTGTTCAACGATGGATGCGTGATGCAAAGTCCAATCGAGGTTGGTGACGATAGTCGGTCCCCTTGGTAAAGGGGATGAGGCAAAACTAGAGATTCCACAATGGGGGTTGTCTTTAGTCTATCATCTATGCCTAAGGGATACATGAGGGGTGGGGGCTCTATTTATAGGCCAGCCACTAAACAAGGGTAGTTTGGGGATAAACTAGGCGAATAGGTAAGTAAGGGGAATACATGGGCTGTGGCCCAACAGGTGCGCGTAGGCACACATAACCGGTAGTGCCGGACTTAGGACCGGTAGTACCGGTCATCACCGGTAGTACCGCTTGCAGTCTTGGAGCATCCGTTGGAGCCGTCAGTAGCGAGCGGTAGAAGGGGGCGGTAGTACCGCTGACCGGTAGTACCGGTTCCGACAACCGGTAGTACCGCTTGGACCTGGCAGCTATCGACCTGTCTTCTTCCGTCTCCTCTTCCAAGCCTCCGTCTTGTCGGGCTTGATGTTCCAGGCTTCCTCCCTTGCCTCCGTACTGGTCGGTGTGAACCTATCATGCATATGTGACGGAGTATGAAGTAGCATACCATTCAATAGGGCAAGAAGGGGGCTCGCATAGAGGAACGGATTCACCTTTGGAGTCCATGATGACTTGGCGTAAGTTGGAGACCTTGATGTAGTAACGACCGTAGGTCGGGCTGCATCATCTCCCCCCTTCAAAAAGAGTCGTCCTCGACTCTACATGCTCATCACAAAGTAGAAGCGGTCGAGAGACCTTCTTGATCCTGGGGTTCACCATATAGTCGTCCTCGGGAAGATTGACTTGACAACACTTCAATTTCCTTCACCTTCCTTGAAGCCTACAAAGCTCACAACAAAAGCAAAGCAACACTCAAAGCGTAGCCAATTCATGAAGATTATAGCATGAGTCCTCAAGTAGAAGGAAGTCACCTTATCTTGTAGAGATAGCTCGATGAAGGGTAGCCATAGGTAACTCTCTTCGGTTCTTCTTGTCAACATATAGTCCATAGAGGTTGACGTGTATGCATTTGTACCTTCATACAACAAAGACCAAGCAACATATGTTTGTGTGTGATAGAGGAGCATGTCATTTGTGGCATGTCCATTCTTGTTCACAACATGATTAGCACAACTCAAGTATAGCAAACGGGATGCATATGCAAGGTCAATGTGCATGGAAATCGTTTGAACATCATCCAAATGTGGAAACTCAAAACTCCATATAACATAGAAGTGGGGCATTCAAAGCATTGGATCCAAATTTCAAACAACATCTTTGATGCAAGAATAGGAGGATTTGGCAAAAACACACAAGGAAATATATCCAAAACAAAAGTATTATGTTTGCAAACAAACCAAATGAAAGAGGAAGTGGTCCTTATGTTTGTTGCAACAACAAGACGAGATTCTTGGAAGCTCTCATGACAATACATGCTCTTAATGGAATTGTGGTTGCACACAAAACATCGGAAAGAGAAAATGTTCAACATTTTTGTTGCAACACACAAAGCATCATTATCTAAATGCGAAGAAACATGAATGTCACGAGGGGAGATAATACCATTAACATGCTTGCAATCAAACCATAGGAAAGAGCAATTTGCCAACATGAAAGATGCAAAGCATGCAGAAGGTATCAGAGCTGGGTTGGATCTTGAACTCACTTGTGGGATGCTCTCTAGAGCTCTTTTTGTCAACTCGTGCTCAACCGAGCTTGACATTCTCGTGCGGGTACCTACACACATCATATGTAAAAGGAAGAACGTGTGTGCATGGTAGAGATACACATCATCCATCATGACGTATCTCTTCTTGTGCACATCACCATTAATGTCAATCAAGTATGAAATAGATGCATGGTGAGTATGCAAATGGGAAACATGCTTATCATGGTAATCATCAAAATCTCCAAAAATTGAGAAAGCTATGGGGGCCATCTCATTATAACGCATATGATCAATATTGTTGCAAGCAAAACAAGTGAAATAGGAAGCATTCATCTTATCGCAAGCAACGTGAGAAATTGAATGACTAGCATGACAAGCCAAGTCCGAAGCAATTGGAGGATACACACAAGATGCATAGCATGGCATGTTTATGGCAATGATATCGCAATCAAACAATTCCACATGATCAATATTATGCAAAGGCAAAGCATCACATGGGAATATGAGTGAAGCATATGTAATGTCACAAGTATCATCCAAAACATGCATATCCTCACAATTCATCATGTCCACTAGTGGGATCATGGCATCATCAACACCCTTATTGTTACCTTGTTCATACCTCTCATATGAAGTGGGTGTTGTGGAAGTAGTGGCCTCCTTGTGGACGACTTCGTCTTCTTCATGTAGCCATGGCGTCGCATCATCTTCGTGCACCATGTACATCTTCTCTAATTGAGGCATCATTGCTTCATGGCTTGGCGCGTCTTCATCCATGGAACCTATCACAACACAAGAGAACACACTAGAGGTAGAGGGTAAGTTGTTAGAATTCGAAATGGTCTCACTTGACCTATCAACTACCACTCTCAACTCACTAGGAGTATCGCTCATGCCCTCCAAGTGGAAGCACTCAATCTCACATAAGGTGGAGTCACTCATGTCACTCTTGTTCTCACTCAAGTGGGCTAAGTGGCTCTCATACTCACATGGGATTGGTACCACATCATCACTCAAGCATATGGGGGTAGGCTCGGTTTCCTCAACTCCTTGCACCTCCTTTGGTGAAGGGAAAATCCCATGCTCACCATTCTTTACCTTGTCGCCACCAAAGTTGGATGCCATAAGATGGCCATCATCGCTCTCCTCCATGGTCGAAGGGAAAATCCCATGCTCGACCGTCTGGTGGCCATCTCGTAGTAGTGGTGGAGGTAGGCTCATGCTATCCAACTTGGCGAAGTAGAGGTTTATATTTTCCTCGTTCATGAGGTCTTCGAATGCAAGCATAGTCGTTGAAGCTTGATGGCGTGGACGAAGGCTTGCTCTTGGTGCCATTTTGGTGGTGGAACTAGTAGTTGAAGGTGCCTTGTGACAGTGTCGACGGAGGTCATTGGTGTGCCTTGCCGATGGTTGGTGTAGGTGGCGCACTTTGTCATCCACATGACGCTCGCGACGATGACCCTTGTCCTTGGCACTCTTCCTTGTAAGTTTTTCTAATGAGCGCAAAGCATCATTAGTCTTGGCGACCATCCTCATGTTTTTGTCGAAGTCGTTGTCGATGTCCTTCTTGAAGTTGTGGAGGTCGCTTTGGAACTTGTCCATTTGATGATGGACCTTGGCGCACTCGAGTTGGAGGCTCCATCTTGGCCGGTGCGACTTGAGGAGCTTGGCGTTGTCGTTCTTGAAGTCATCCATGCTTGGGGAGTCATTGTTGTTGTAGTACTCCATATCACCCAAGCATGTGGAGCCATTGTTGGTGTAGTGCTCCATCATGTTATCCATGCTTGTGGAGACATAGGCATGGTGTCTCATCGTGGATTCTTCATAGAAATAATACTCGGTTCTGGAGTCCCTAGACATGATTCACAAGACCAAGCGGTGTATATGGAAGTGGTAGAGGGTGTTAGGGATACAACGTCAAACCTTACTTTACCTTGGAAGATCGTATCGTGCAAGTGGCCACACTTGAGAGCAATAAACCAAGCAAAGTGAAGTTCACGCGGAACACCAAAACCAACTACCAACAAAAAAAAACACACACACAAGGCCTATGGTGGATAGGTATGGAAAATGGCATGTCAAGAACCAATCCGAAATCAAGATGTTGTATTGGCAAGTAAAGAACCACAATGATCACAAAGCAAACAAGTCAATCCACAAGATAGGAAATATGTACAAGGAAACACACACGGTGGGATAAATGGGACTTGTGTGATGGAGAAAGTGAGCTAAGAACCAAAGGATTACCTAGCGAAGACTATAAGCTCGTGTCACACAAGTACAAGGAGAGACGCTAGTTCGATTGCACAAAATTGGTGGGCTACAAGATATGCACAATAAGTACCACCTATATGATGTTCATCGACCTTGCACTTCCTATTCTATGAGGCACATATATATTTATTTATTTTTCTCTTTTCTTTTTTCTATTTTTTCCTTTTTCTTTCTATTTTATTTTCTATTTTTCACTTGCCTCTTTCTTGTGCCAACAACTATACAAGATAACTATATGAGATAGCGCTCACAATGTTTGCTCGGAATCTACAAGGTATCAAATGTGCATAGCCCAAGCAATCATAAGAGGAACTAGTCTCAATATGTGTTTGTTGCTCGCAAAGATAGTGGGGGTCACAAAGGAATGCAAGTGGGGAGAAGTCGCGGGATGTTTATACCTTTCGTCGACGATCTTCACCCTTTATTGTTGGATTCCGCCTTGCTCACGGAATTTGGATGGAGTATATAGCATGAACCACGTGGAGGATGATGTAGAGCTCCTTCTCCTCTTCTAAACGAGCTAAAGAACACCAAAATCCGAGTTCGGATGCAAAAGTTATGCTCACAACGGTGAGGGGCTGAAATCTGGGAATCTATTTTTTTCTGTTCAGTACTGGGGGGTAGTACCGCTTGGATGAGAGGTAGTACCGGTTGTGAGCGGTAGTACCGGATTTTGGGACCGGTAGTACCGCTTGGTCCTGGGACGCCCAGATTTGACGTGTTTTCGCGATTTTGGGGTGATTTGGGCGGAAAATCTTCAAGAAAAACACCAAATCGAAGGGGGAAATCAAGGAATTAGGCCTTGGGAACGCAAAGGAAGGTAGATCAACAAGTTTAGCAAGCAATCCACGGATCAAAACCTACCAAAACGCACTCAAATCACAGATCGATCCAAAACACGAATTGGGGCTATTTTTGGTGAAATTTTCGAATTTATGGGGAAAAGACCAAATCGATGAGAAATCCGTGGCAACCAAAAGCTGCTGATACCAGATGATGGAGGGGTTAACCTCTTGGGTGCCCGATCTTCACGGATCTCGTGGTCAAATCGATGGGAAAGCGAGGGGAAAGGGAGAAGGTAGCGGAAGCGAACACACACCTCGCGAAGAACACGATGAACGCACGCAAAACTCACACGATACAAGGCCGATTGCTCCCGAACGGCGGCCACCGGTCCGATAGAATCCTCGCAAGGAAAGATCGGTCAACGTGCTCCCTCAAATCCACATCGGAGAGGGAAGAACACCTTGGGGAGGGTCTTGACAACTTGGAGACGAGACATGAACTCCAAGGCCTTGTTCAATGATGGATGCGTGATGCAAAGTCCAATCGAGGTTGGTGGCGACAGTCGGTCCCATTGGTAATGGGTATGAGGCAAAACTAGAGATTCCACAATGGGGGTTGTCTTTAGTCTATCATCTATGCCTAAGGGATACATGAGGGGTGGGGGCTCTATTTATAGGCCAGCCACTAAACAAGGGTAGTTTGGGGATAAACTAGGCGAATAGGTAAGTAAGGGGAATACATGGGCTGTGGCCCAACAGGTGCGCGTAGGCATACATAACCGGTAGTACCGGACTTAGGACCGGTAGTACCGGTCATCACCGGTAGTACCGCTCTAGCACCAGTAGTACCGCTTGCGGTCTTGGAGCATCCGTTGGAGCCGTCGATGGCAAGCGGTTGACAACCGTAGTACCGTTCCAGTACCGCTTGGACCTGGCAGCTATCGACCTGTCTTCTTCCGTCTCCTCTTCCAAGCCTCCGTCTTGTCGGGCTTGATGTTCCGGGCTTCCTCCCTTGCCTCCGTACTGGTCGGTGTGAACCTATCATGCATATGTGACGGAGTATGAAGTAGCATACCATTCAATAGGGCAGGAAGGGGGCTCGCATAGAGGAACAGATTCACCTTTGGAGTCCATGACGACTTGGCGTAAGTTGGAGACCTTGATGTATTAACGACCGTAGATCGGGCTGCATCACAAGGGCTCTACCGGTAGCTATGTGTTCATATATCTCTCTCTATGCATGATCTTGTGGTCATGAGCTTTGTAATCAAGTAGATCTACCTTGCTACTCAAGTGCTTCATTAGATCTCTGCTCTCCCCATGTGTGTGAAAGTGACAGCGTGCACTCCATGGTGGCACTTAGGTTTGAGTCTACATAAATACTCTTTGTGCTTTAATAGATCTATTCTTTTCCCCACGTGTGTGAAAGTGACAGCGTGCATACCGTGTGTGGCACTTTGGCTAGATTGAATATTTGTTATGAGTTATATTTGGATTTGGATGTCTCTATGAAATTGTGGTGTTTGTTGGAACCATCTAGCTCTTAAGGTGACAGTGTGGGGTTATTTAGATTGGGAAATACAGACTTTGAGGTGTGCTGTTATAGCCCTACCATGGATTAGAGTGTCCAACCGGAGAGTAGTTAAGAGTAGTATCATGAAGAGATGATATTTATATGAGAGAGTGTTCACTAGTGAAAGTATGATCCCTAGGCCTTGTTTCTAAGCATTGAAACACCGTTTGCTACTAGATATGTTGCATGTTTGCTTGCTTTCTTCAGTTTGCCTTTAGTCAGTTCCTCCACGCCATCAGCTATTTTCTGGCACCATTACCCCATGTCAACAATGTCAACACCCGGATTTTTAATCCCAGATGACTGTTATGCCATACATCGCAATCCCAGGATTACCATTTTTGCGAGACATAACAGAATTGGATACCATAGTACATCATCCATTACAAACGATACATAAGTTCTTACACAAATAGGGATCTCATGATCCAGTTCTTAATACAACTTCAAGCAGCGGAATATGTAATAATAACGGTAGCATAGGCGAAGCTCCATCTTCGGGGTCACAGGCAATGCTGACGATGGGAGATGATCCTAGTTGTCGTAACCTTCCTGGGGTCCATCCTCCAGGTACTCCTCTTCATAGTCTGGCCATGGGAATAGCCAGGGACAAAGCCATGAGTACTCTTTAAGTACTCGCAAACTAATAACAAGGGAAAGGGGTTTTTGATAATAGGACACTAGGCTCTAGGGTTGTTTTGCAAAAGCCAGATTTATCACTACTCAGTTTAGGAGCAGCAATTACTAGTTAAAGTTTATAACATCTAGGTGGGAAATTGGTATTTCATCTCACAACCTTGTTGTGGTCAAGTCAAAGTCTCAATTCATGTCACAAGTCTTTTTGAAAAGTCTGACGGGGAACAGTATGGCCACTCCAACTGTCCATAACCGCGGACGCGGCTATTCGAATAGTTTGACACTCTGCAGAGATTGTACACTTTCACCACAACATTCGATATATCCGTCAGGAACAAATCCTGAATTCACCATACTCAGTATGCGGATAATCAATCCTAACCTTTCAATTACACGTCGTAGTATAAGCACCTCTCCTGTGAGTTTGGCCTCCCAACCATGACCAACTGTCATCTTGGGTACTGCACAGGTGGATGATCTTCACAAGGTAGCCTCAGCTCAGACCTTGGCCGTGAGGGAACTAGTACTAAGGTATATAAGTTTCCAGTCAAGCCCTACCCAATCTTCGGGTATTGTGGTTGTACGATAAAATTGGAATGGTATCGCATCCAGACAACCATCAGTTTTATAAAGGGCTAAGGCTCATGCCTCAACATTTTCATCACCAAAATCATCAGGTGTTCGGAAACACATGTCCAAAATATTTCAATATAATGATCCATCATTCCAAGGTTTTCATAACCATTTTTCCACCAAGTATTCCCATCTAAAGTTGATCAAGTTTTATGCTTAGCACTAGCATCTATAAGTGGGGGTAGAATGAGGGGTGGTAGACTAGTGGAGTTTCAACTAGGTGCAACCTTATGTCTTAGGCTGATATCAAGGTTTCTAACTTAGGCCAAATTTTATGCTCTTTGTGCAACCTTCACATATCTTTCTAGTATCTACCATTCACTTAGGTAAAATCTAGGTAAGAGCTTTGATAAAGAAATAAAGTAAGAAGCTTGCAAGTAAAACTAGGATTGGTTTATCAAGTGGATATGATCACATATGCTTAAGGCATATAGTGGTCATGGTAACAAGCAAGTATTGGCTTGCATCAAAATTGGTATAAGCTTGCTAAATTGCAAGTGTTATCTTGCACATTTAACTAGTAGTATTAGGCTTGCATAGGTAAAGGATCTTGCAAGTGTTAGCTTGCCTTGTGCAGAGCAGTGGTTGAAGTTCTCCTCGGCTTCTTCTTCGTAGAATCCTCCTTCCTCCTCGTATCCTTGGTCGGTACTAGCGTCTATGAATAAATACGAGGTACAAAATCACCAAACAATACTTAACTACTTGCAATCATCACACACAAGGGTCCTATAGATGATCTAGCATCATCTCTAACATTACAAGATTAAGGCTTGGTTTAATTCCTTTTATTTTTAGAAAAGTAATTTCTACTCATTGAAAAACTACTTAAGATTTAATATTCTCCAAACCAAACATGGGATCATGTTGACACATGTCATCACCACATATTTCAGTACATGGGAATATGATTTAAAGTGGTGTCACAATTTAATAAGGTTTTACCCTTTTATTTTAATTAATTAAAGTGGCTAGAAATGTCTATGTAGCATTCTTTTATTACTTGAACATTATTTATGTAAGTAAACCTATATATTTTTATATATTCTGAAAGGTATGGTTAAATGTGATTTTTGAGAGTTGGAATCAACTCAAAAGCTATTATGGTTTAAATTTGAAAAATGTTTGAATTCATAAAAGCTTCTGCCTTGTTATTCTTACCATGGGTGATCTACAGATCCAAATGACTTGAATCCAACGGGCTTGGATTCAGCCTTCCCAGACCTTTCTAACAAAATTGGTTTTATTCAATTTGATGCTCTGAATCAATCTGGGTTGATTTTTGAAACTGGGTACAGAAGTGTGTTTGAAATAAAATGGAAAAGGTTTAATTCAAATAACTGGGCTGCGCGAGAAGGTTAACGGGCCGGCCTGCTAAGCGTATCCCTTCCGCGGGCTGTTTAAGTGGGTGTCCCCACTCGTTAGTGAGACAGGGGGGTGCGAAGTGGTACGGGGAAACGTGGGACGTTCGATCTAGTTCTAATCCAACGGCTGGGAGTCATCGTCGACGTTGGGCAACGCCGGCGAGACAGAAACCTAGCGCGGCCAGTGGGGGTTGTTGGGGCTCACTAGGGTGCATGCGAGGGTCGGCGAGGATGGCGAACGACGAAGTCGACGACGGCGAATCTCCTGGTACCGGTGGCTCCTCCTGGGACGGCTCCAATCGCTGGCTCCCTTCTTCTCCAGAGTCGGCGGGCTCCGGTGAAATTCCGGCGAGGTGGTGCTCGCCTTGCTCCGGGAACGGTGTGGCACGATCAGTGATGGGACGGGAGTAGAATGGTGTGAAGAATTCGATCGGGGGTGGCCTCTATTTATAGTCGAGCGAGAGGACCGAGGGGGCGCACGGTGAGCTCGTCGGGGGCGATGGTACAGACGGCTATTAGCATGGGCGAAGGTAGGGGACGGTGCGGTGTTCACTGGCGATGCTCAACGACATGGTTTCGAGGCATGGGGTGGTGCGGCTTGGTCTGGAACACGCGACGCTCTCTGTAGCGAGGCGTCTTGACGGCGGCGGTGGCTGTCGTCCGCAGGCGGCGAATGGGGATGTCTGGCGGTTTCCTGGGTCGGTGGTGATCGTGTATGCACGCGGCGAGGACGGCGTGCGGTCTAGGGGCTTCGGTCGAGGGTGGCGCTCTAGCGCACGCTCGACATGGTCGCTGGTGGTCTGGGCGCGGTCCATGCGTGTGGTCCGGTGGCTGGCAGGGTTCAAGCGCTGGACAGGGAGTGGCGGTGCATGGTGGGCTGCCTCCCAGACAAGGTTGGCACGGTTTAATCTTCTCCTAGCTTGATGTCTCCACTGGGGTGGCATGGGTGTGCTCGGCTGTTCACCATTGATGGCACTGCCAAGCTTACAGTGGGGCTAGTGCTTGGTTTAACTTGCTAGATGATCTACTGAGATGGTTGTGAGCTAGAGAGGGAACAAGTTAGGCTTCAATCACTGCTCACTATAGTGTTTAGATTTTGTATGATTTGCGTCTGCAACCTGTTTGATGAAATGGACGCATGAATTCAAGTTTTGAATTTTGAAAAGATTTTTGGTGGGTGTACTAGGTTTGTGCTGGTGAGTCTGCAGATGCTTCGGTTTTGAAAGTTGAGCTTGTTTGAGTGGTTTTTGAAAAAGTGGGATCTTCTCATATGATAAAGATTCAATTTTGAATTGTCATTTAAACTATGCATTTGAAAGTTTCTGGATGATCACAAGGTGGACCTTGATACTTTGTTATGAGTACATTCAAGGGGTGCAAAGATCCAGAAAAGTTTCTGTTAGGTTCTGAAAGTTTGAGGCAGCCAAAGTAGGCATGGGAGTTAAATTGGTCAAAGTGACCATTCCTTTATTTTATTTGTTTTGATTTATTTGTCTTTAGGAAAAGTTTGGGAAATGTTTAGATGATGTTTATTTCACCTAAGCATCCATTTACAAGCAATGGAACACATAAACAAGGTGGTTCAAAAGAATTCAAAATGAAATGCATACTCACATGCATGCTTCCATAATTTTATTTAGAAAAGTTTTTGTTAACCCTAATTTTGATGATTAGGGTTTGATGATACAAGCTTAGTATTTTTGGGATGTTACAAACCTTCCCCCCTTAAACAAAAATCTCGTCCCGAGATTTGAAAAAGGACGAAAAAGATTACCTAGGATTTGAAGAGATCGGGAAACTCCGTCCTGATGTGATCTTCGCGCTCCCAGGTAGCTTCCTCTTCTGTGTGGTTGCTCCACTGAATCTTGAGAAACTTTATGCTTCGTGTTCGGGTAGTTCAAAAAGCTTCTTCCAAAATACGGATGGGTACTTCGGGATAGGTCAGGTCATCGTTGATCTCTATGGTCTGGTGGTTGATATTTTTGAACACTTCGGTCTTCTCGGGGACTTCGAGACACTTGCGAAGTAACGAGATATGGAACACATTGTGCACGGCTGACATCTCTTCGGGTAGTTCCAATTGATATGACACTTCTCCTCGACGGTTCAGAATCTTGAAAGGTCCAATATATCTAGGGGCTAACTTTCCCTTGAGTTGGAAACGCTGCATTCCCTTCAATGGCGACACTTTCAGATAAACAAAATCTCCTATGTTGAAGGCGAGGTCTCGACGTCTCTTGTCGGCGTAACTCTTCTGTCTAGATTGGGCGGTCTTGAGGTGCTCACGAATCTTGTGAACCTTCTCTTCTGCTTCTCGTAGGATGTCGGGTCCGAGAATCTGACTCTCTCCTACTTCCGACCAGTTCAAAGGGGTGCGACACTTCCTTCCGTACATGAATTCAAATGGGGCCATTTGCAAACTGTCTTGATAACTGTTGTTGTATGAAAATTCTGCAAACGGCAGACAATCTTCCCACTTGGATCCATATTCTAACACACATGCTCTCAGCATATCCTCGAGTATTTGGTTTACTCGCTCTGTTTGTCCATCGGTCCGAGGGTGATACGCGGTACTGAAATCTAGGCGGGTTCCTAAACCTTCTTGGACTTTCTTCCAAAATCTCGAGGTAAACTGAGTTCCTCGATCCGATACGATGTTCTTGGGGACTCCATGCAAACTAACGATTCTAGCGATGTACAACCCTGCTATCTTCGAACTCTGATATGTGGTTTTGACGGGTAAGAAATGGGCGACTTTGGACAATATGTCCACTATGACCCAGATAGAGTCATTTCCCCTACTAGAAGTAGGCAGTCCAGTGATAAAGTCCATTCCAACAGAATCCCATTTCCATTCCGGAATCTGCAAGGGTGCAACAATCCAGCGGGTCTTTGATGTCCTGCCTTGACTCGCTGACAAATATCACACTTGGCGATATAGCTTCCGATTTCTCTCTTCATCTTATGCCACCAAAATTGCTCTTTTAAATCTTGATACATCTTAGTTCCTCCATGATGGATAGAATAAAGAGTATCATGAGCCTCCTTCAAGATAATTTCTTTCAACTCAGAATCTGCTGGTACACAAAAGCGTCCTTTGTACCACAAAACTCCTTCTTCGTCCTCGGTGAATCCAGGTACTTTTGTCTGCGTCTGACGCTTGATTCCGCCAATACTAGCATTTCCTTTCTGCGCCTCTTTGATCTGGCTGATCAAAGTGGGCTAAAGTTCTATACTAGCCAAAAATCCTTCACTTGCTAATTCTATTCGAAAATCTTCCATCTCTTTGGGAAAACTTGGTTGCTCCTTCAAGATCATGGAGTTCAAGCGGCACGGCAATCTGCTAAGGGCATCTGCTACCACATTGGCTTTACCAGGGTGATAATGAATGTCCAGGTCGTAATCCTTGATTAGCTCTATCCATCTCCTCTGTCTCATATTCAGCTCCTTCTGAGTGAATATATACTTCAGACTCTTGTGATCCGAATAGATCTCACAACGGTTTCCCATCAGGTAATGTCTCCATGTCTTCAGGGCTAGAACTACAGCTGCGAGTTCGAGGTCATGGGTTGGGTAATTTTGCTCATGTTGCTTCAGTTGTTGAGATAGATAAGATATAACTTTGCCTTCTTGCATTAGCACACATCTGAGACCGATCTTGGATGCGTCACAATACACATCGAAGGGCTTCGAGATATCCGGCATGATCAAGATTGGGGCTGAAATCAATCTCCTCTTGAGTTCTTGAAAACTCGCTTCACACTTGTCGGTCCATTCAAACTTCTAGTCCTTCTTCAGCAATTGGGTCATGGGTCTGGCGATACTCGAGAATCCTTCTACGAATTTGCGGTAATATCCCGCCAATCCGAGAAATGCACGAACTTGGGTTTGAGTGGTTGGGGCTTGCCAATCTTCTACATCTTTCACTTTTGCAGGGTCAACGGCAATTCCTCCGGCTGATACAATGTGACCGAGGAATCCTACCTCCTGTAACCAGAATTCACATTTGCTAAACTTTGCATACAGCTGATGCTCTCTAAGGGTTCCAAGAATGGTCCTTAGGTGTAGCTCATGTTCTTCTTCTAATTTGGAATAAATCAGAATGTCATCAATGAAAACAAGGACAAATTGATCCAGGAAGTCCATAAAACCTTATTCATGAGATTCATGAAATAAGCGGGGGCATTGGTTAGTCCGAAAGACATGAATGTATACTCATACAATCCATATCTGGTGGTAAAGGCAGTCTTTGGAATATCCTCTGCACGAATTTTGAGTTGATGATAGCTAGTTCTAAAATCAATCTTAGAAAACACCTTGGCACCGGTCAACTGATCAAACAAATCTTCTATCTTGGGCAAGGGGTACTTGTTCTTGATAGTGACATCCTTCAATTTCCGATAATCCGTACACAAATGGTTACCTCCATCCTTCTTGTCCACAAACAAGACAGGTGATCTCCAAGGTGACGCACTTGGTTGAATCAATCCAATTCCCAGCATGGAATCCAGTTGCTTCTTCAGTTCTGCAAGCTCTGACGGGTTCATACTATAGGGTCTCTGGGCTATGGGTCTAGTTCCGGGGATTAGTTCGATGATGAACTCGATATCCCGATCTGGGTGCATACCGGGCAAAACATCTGGAAATACATCGGGGTATTCACAGACTATCCGGACTTGGTTAATGGTAGGTTGGGCTATACTCTTGTTGCATTTAAATTGGCGAGGTAAGGTTTCAGATATATGCTCGACTGATATTCCGGCGGTACTGGTCATGGTTATGGCTTTCTTGGCACAGTCAATCAATCCTTTATGTTTGGACATCCAATCCATTCCTAGTACTACTTCCAAACCTTTAGTTCCGAGTACTATCAGATTAGCATAAAAATCTATGCCATGGATTCGGATAGGGACGGCTTTGCAAATTTGCCTAGCCTTAGTGGTTGATCCGGGAATTTGAACAATCATTACATGCTTCAATTTGGTTGGTTGAATTTTACTAGTGCATGCAAATTCTTCGGTGACAAATGAATGCGATGCACCAGAATCAAACAACACTCTTGCAAGTACTGAATTAACAGAAAACATACCCAGCACGACGTCTGGCGCTTCCTGAGCTTCTTCAGTATGCATGAGAAAAAGACAGCCATTGCGGTTGAGTGAATTTCCTGGGGCAAATCTTATTCCTGGCTGAACACGACGCTGCTGCTGAGCTGGGACATTGGCATTGGGGGCTGTAGAATTCTTCTTGTTGGGGCACTTGTTGGAATAGTGGCCTTTATTTCCAGTCATAACAAGTCACTTGCGACTTGTCCTTGGCACTCTGAGCACAACATTGCTTCCGATCCTAGGCGTGTTGGTGTTGGTGGTAGCATTGTTGTTGTTGAACTTGGGTGGGGCACGATTGAAATTTCTAGCATTGCCGGGGTTGTTGTGATTTCCTCCGGGCCTAGGGTTTCCACGGTTGGGATAGGTTGGACGGTTCATCGGGGGTCTGTTGGTTCTTGGGGCAAATCCTGGAGATGGGTTGGGGCGATACTTTGGGGTCTGATGGGTTCCTGGTTGATGCATCATGCGACGCTTGCGGTTCTCATTAGCTTGCTTGATCTTTCCTTCCATCTGGATAGCAGAGTCGATAAGGGCTTCAATATCAGCAAAGGGGATATTGACTAACACTGTCTGCATCTCATCATGCAGACCATTCAGGAATCTTTCTTTCTTCTTGGCTTCCATGTCGATCTCATCCGGGGAATACCTAGCTAATGACAAAAAATTGTCACGGTATTCCGCTACAGTCATCCTTCCTTGCTTCAGCTCTCTGAACTCGTCTCTCATTCTCTTGATCAAACCCGGTGGCACATGGGTTCTACTAAACTTGACCTTGAATTCCTCCCAGGTCATCATCTGGCCTCCGGTCATTGCGCGAACACTGTTCCACCATGACCTGGCATCTCCGGCTAGGTAGTGGGTGGCAAACAGAACATTCTCGTTGGCTTCCACTCCGGCGACTTCTAAGTTATTTTCCATGGTTTGCAGCCAATCATCGGCGTCTAGGGGTTCTTCTGACTTAGTGAAAACAGGTGGGTTGGTATTCTGGAAATTCTTGAGCTTAGATCCATGGTTGTCCTGATTTCCATGGCCTTGGTTGTTATGGGCTAGCTAGGCTATCTCCTAAAGGGTGGCTAGGTTGGCTTGACGTTCCTCTCTTTCAGCTTCGCGGTCAGAAGTCAACATTTGCAGTATCTACAACATCGGGTCCGGGGCTGAACCACTTCCTCCACGTGGCATCTGAAGATTGAGATAGATCATGAGAAAAGAGAGAAATTTCTAAGGTTCTGGGACTTTGAAAAGTTTTTAAAGTTTGACTCAGATTTTTCTAGCAACTTGATTTTTCATTCAGTCATTCATAGCACACGATACAACACACACCACCACAAAGAAAAGCAGATGGTTTTAAGAACCATTCTGGAAACTATGATATAGTGGGACCGAATACTACTCACTACGCTAGTGCTCAAGTGCTACTACTCCTCGGAATCTGTGGCTTCGTCATCTTCATCATCATCGATGAAGGCGAAATCATCCTCATCGGTGAATAAATCCATAGCCTGATCCTCCAGAAAATCATCATCATTATTGAGATAGGAGTAAGGGTCTCCACGAAGATCCTCTCCGGCATTCTCCCTTTCCTCCAGCTGCATGTCTCTCTCGTGGATGGTATCCTCCAAAGATGAGATCCGGTGGCGAAGACGGGCAATAATGCGCTCCTTCTTGTCGAGCTGACAGCGGCGAGACTTGCGATCCTTTGCTAGAATGGCGATGGTTTGATCCTTCGTCTTGATGATGGCAGACTTGTGGTTGTAGTAGTCACGGCAGTTGTCCAACTCCTGCTGATGATCGTACATCATGAAGCTAAGGTGGTCCAATTGAGTCTTTAGTTCGGGGTGGTATGGGGCTTCTAGTGGTTGTCCATTTGCATCACGCCTTGGGCAAAACTCAAAGCGAGTACCCTTGATCGGATTGATGCTCTTCCCACACAGACGAGAAAGAGCTTCGTGCATTGCTCTGGCAAGTCCACCGAGCCAGTTGTTTTCCCTCTTAAGGTAAACTGAATTCCTTCCGCAGTGGGAGGTTCAATCTTTCCACGGAGACTTGCAACAATTAGCCACTGCAGATCTTCTCCTCCTTGATCATTGAGCTGAGCTTCGAAGAACTCGGGGTGCGGGCGCTCCAGAAGTTCCGAAAGCTGGTCCAAATCCCTCTCAAAGATAAGGTCTCCTCCATTCCCCAACTGATAAAACTTGGTGTACTTCACGTCCATCTATAAGAATAGAGGATGAGTAGATTAGTAGAGTGATCAAGTGTGTCAAAATTTTATGTATTTTGCAAGAGTTTTTGAGGAATATGAATTTTCATGAAAGAATCAAAGGGATAAGAATGAGAATAAGTTTTTGTAAATATTTGTTTTCTTTGGTTTTGAAACTAAGTTTTTGGTTCAAACGTCCAGTCTAACTAGGGTCTCCTATGGTCAGGATGGCTCTGATACCAACTTGTCAACACCCGGATTTTTAATCCCAGATGCCTGTTATGCCATACATCGCAATCCCAGGATTACCATTTTTGCGAGACATAATAGAATTGGATACCATAGTACATCATCCATTACAAACGATACATAAGTTCTTACACAAATAGGGATCTCATGATCCAGTTCTTAATACAACTTCAAGCAGCGGAATACGTAATAATAAGTGGCGTGGCGATGCTCCATCTTCGGGGTCACAGGCAATGCTGACGATGGGAGATGATCCTAGTTGTCGTAACCTTCCTGGGTCCATCCTCCAGGTACTCCTCTTCATAGTCTGGCCATGGGAATAGCCAGGGACAAAGCCATGAGTACTCTTTAAGTACTCGCAAACTAATACTAACAAGGGAAAGGGGTTTTTGATAATAGGACACTAGGCTCTAGGGTTGTTTTGCAAAAGCCAGATTTATCACTACTCAGTTTAGGAGAAACAATTACTAGTTAAAGTTTATAACATCTAGGTGGGAAATTGGTATTTCATCTCACAACCCTGTTGTGGTCAAGTCAAAGTCTCAATTCATTTCACAAGTCATTTTGAAAAGTCTGACGGGGGAACAGTATGGCCACTCCAACTGTCCATAACATGAATGACGCTATTCGAATAGTTTGACACTCTGCAGAGATTGTACACTTTCACCACAACATTCGATACATCCGTCAGGAACAAATCCTGAATTCACCATACTCAGTATGCGCATAATCAATACTAACCTTTCAATTACATGCCCTAGTATAAGCACATCTCCTGTGAGTTTGGCCTCCCAACCATGACCAACTGTCATCTTGGGTACTGCACAGGTGGACAATCTTCACAAGGTTGCCTCAGCTCAGACCTTGGCCGTGAGGGAACTAATACTAAGGTACATAAGTTTCCAGTCAAGCCCTACCTAATCTTCGGGTATTGTGGTTGTACGATAAAATTGGAATGGTGTCGCATCGAGACAACCATCGATAAAGGGCTAAGGCTCATGCCTCAACATTTTCATCACCAAAATCATCAGGTGTTCGGAAACACATGTCCAAACCATTTTAATAGAATGATCCATCATTCCAAGGTTTTCATAACCATTTTTCCACCAAGTATTCCCATCTAAATTTGATCAAGTTTTATGCTTAGCACTAGCATCTATAAGTGGGGGTAGGCACTAATGAGGGGTGGTAGACTAGTGGATTTTCAACTAGGTGCAACCTTATGTCTTAGGCTGATATCAAGGTTTCTAACTTAGGCCAAATTTTATGCTCTTTATGCAACCTTCACATATATTTCTAGTATCTACCATTCACTTAGGTAAAATCTAGGTAAGAGCTTTGATAAAGAAATAAAGTAAGAAGCTTGCAAGTAAAACTAGGATTGGTTTATCAAGTGGATATGATCACATATGCTTAAGGCATATAGTGGTCATGGTAACAAACAAGTATTGGCTTGCATCAAAATTGGTATAAGCTTGATAAATTGCAAGTGTTAGCTTTCACATTTAACTAGTAGTATTAGGCTTGCATAGGTAAAGGATCTTGCAAGTGTTAGCTTGCCTTGTGCAGAGCAGTGGTTGAAGTTCTAATCGGCTTCTTCTTCGTAGAATCCTCCTTCCTCCTCGTATCCTTGGTCGGTACTAGCGTCTATGAATAAATACGAGGTACACAATCACCAAACAATACTTAACTACTTGCAATCATCACACACAAGGGTCCTATAGATGATCTAGCATCATCTCTAACATTACAAGATTAAGGCTTGGTTTAATTCCTTTTATTTTTAGAAAAGTAATTTCTACTCATTGAAAAACTACTTAAGATTTAATATTCTCCAAACCAAACATGGGATCATGTTGACACATGTCATCACCACATATTTCAGTACATGGGAATATGATTTAAAGTGGTGTCACAATTTAATAAGGTTTTACCCTTTTATTTTAATTAAATAAAGTGGCTACAAATGTCTATGTAGCATTCTTTTATTACTTCAACATTATTTCTGTAAGTAAACCTATATGTTTTTATATATTCTGAAAGGTATGGTTAAATGTGATTTATGAGAGTTGGAATCAACTCAAAAGCTATTATGGTTTAAATTTGAAAAATGTTTGAATGCAAAAAATCTTCTGCCTTCTTATTTTTACCATGGGTGATCTACAGATCCAAATAACTTGAATCCAACGGGCTTGGATTCAGCATTCCCAGACCTTTCTAACAAAATTGGTTTTATTCAATTTGATGCTCTGAATCGATCTGGGTTGATTTTTGAAACTGGGTACAGAAGTGTGTTTGAAATAAAATGGAAAAGGTTGAATTCAAATAACTGGGCTGCCTTGGAAGGTTAGCAGGGCGGCTTGCTAAAGCGCGCGCTTCTTTCATTAAGTGGGTGTCCCACCGCCTGAGAGACAAAAAGCGGTTAGCAGAACACTGGTCGATGAGGAGAAGGTGCGCGCGATGCGAACAGCGCGTGGGATGTTCGATCTGGTTCTAATCAACGGCTAGGAGTCATCGTCACGTTGGGCAGCAGCGAGCGAAAACCTACCTAGCACGGTGGGGCTTGTTGGAGGCTCACCAGGGTGTGGCGAGTCGGCCCAGGCGGCGACGATGAAGTCGACGGCAGAATCTCTGGTACCAATGGCTCCTCCCTCCTCCGCGGCTCCAATCGCTGGCTCCCTTCTTCTCCAAAGGCGGTGGGCTCCGGTGAAATTCCGGTGAGGTGGTGCTCGCCTTGCTCCAAGAACGGTGTGGCACGATTAGTGATGGGAGGGGAGTAGAATGGTGTGAAGAATTTGAGCGGGGGCAGCCTCTATTTATAGTCGAGCGAGGGACCGCCAGGCGCCTGTGAGCTTAGGGGCGATGGTATAGACGGCTATTGGCATGGGCGAAGGTAGGGGACGGTGCGGTGTTCCCTGTTGATGCTCAACGACATGGTTTCGAGGCATGGGGTGGTGCGGCTTGGTCTGGAACACGCAACGCTCTGCGCGGCAGAGGTGGCATCTTCGACGGCGACGGGGATGTCTGTGTCAACACCCGGATTTTTAATTCCAGATGCCTGTTATGCCATACATCGCAATCCCAGGATTACCATTTTTGCGAGACATAATAGAATTGGATACCATAGTACATCATCCATTACAAACGGTACATAAGTTCTTACACAAATAGGGATCTCATGATCCAGTTCTTAATACAACATCAAGAAGCGGAATACGTAATAATAAAGGTAGCGTAGGCGAAGCTCCATCTTCGGGGTCACAGGCAATGCTGACGATGGGAGATGATCCTAGTTGTCGTAACCTTCCCGGGGTCCATCTTCCAGGTACTCCTCTTCATAGTCTGGCCATGGGAATAGCCAGGGACAAAGCCATGAGTACTCTTTAAGTACTCGCAAACTAATACTAACAAGGGAAAGGGGTTTTTGATAATAGGACAGTAGGCTCTAGGGTTGTTTTGCAAAAGCCAGATTTATCTCTACGAAGTTCCAAAGCTAGTCACAATTTTATAACTCCTAAGTGGGATCTTGTAAGTCATGTCACAACCCTGTTGTGGCCAAGTCAAAGTCTCAATTCATTTCACAAATTATTTTGAAAAGTCTGACGGGGGAACAGTATGGCCACTCCAACTGTCCATAACCGCGAACACGGCTATTCGAATAGTTTGACACTCTGCAGAGATTGTACACTTTCACCACAACATTCGATACATCCGTTAGGAACAAATCCTGAATTCACCATACTCGGTATGCGGATAATCAATCCTAACCTTTCAATTACACGCCCTAGTATAAGCACCTCTCCTGTGAGTTTGGCCTCCCAACCATGACCAACTGTCATCTTGGGTACTGCACAGGTGGACAATCTTCACAAGGTAGCCTCAGCTCAGACCTTCGCCGTGAGGGAACTAATACTAAGGTACATAAGTTTCTAGTCAAGCCCTACCTAATCTTCGGGTATTGTGGTTGTACGATAAAATTGGAATGGTTTCGCATCCAGACAACCATCAGTTTTATAAAGGGCCAAGGCTCATGCCTCAACATTTTCATCACCAAAATCATCAGGTGTTCAGAAACACATGTCCAAAACATTTCAATAGAATGATCCATCATTCCAAGGTTTTCATAACCATTTTTCCACCAAGTATTCCCATCTAAAGTTGATCAAGTTTTATGCTTAGCACTAGCATCTACAGGTGGGGGTAAGCACTAATGAGGGGTGGTAGACTAGTGGTTCTTCAACTATGTACAACCTTATGTCTTAGGCTGATATCAAGGTTTCTAACTTAGGCCAAATTTTATGCTCTTTATGCAACCTTCACATATCTTTCTAGTATCTACCAATCTCTTAAGTAAACTCTAAGTAAGAGCTTTGATAAAGAAATAAAGTAAGAAGCTTGCAAGGAAAACTAGGATTGGTTTATCAAGTGGGTATGATCACATATGCTTAAGGCATATAGTAGGCATAGTAACAAGTAGTGGTTTGTGGCATCAGTAGGGTATCTTGCAAGGGTTAGCTTGCATTGGTCCACTTAGTTAATAAAGCTTGCAAGTATTGGCTTGCATAGGTATAGTATCAGCTTGCAAGTATCACAAGTAGTGCAGAGCAGTGGTTGAAGTTCTCCTCGGCTTCTTCTTCGTAGTATCCTCCTTCCTCCTCGTATCCTTGGTCGGTACTAGCGTCTATAAATAAATACGATGTACACAATCACCAAACAATTCTTAGCTACTTGCAATCATCACACACAAGGGTCCTATAGATGTTCTAACATCATCTCTAACATTACAAGGTTAAGGCTTGGTTTAATTCTTTTTAATTTTAGAAAAGTAATTTCTACTCATTGAAAAACTACTGAAGATTTAATATTCTCCAAACCAAACATGGGATCATGTTGACACATGTCATCACCACATATTTTAGTCCATGGGAATGTGATTTAAAGTGGTGTCACAATTTAATAAGGTTTTACCCTTTTATTTTATTTAAATAAAGTGACTAGAAATGCCTATGGGGCATTCTTTTATTACTTGAACATTATTTGTGCAAGTAAACCTATATATTTTTATATATTCTGAAAGGTATGGTTAAATGTGATTTTTGAGAGTTGGAATCAATTCAAAAGCTATCATGGTTTAAATTTGAAAAATGTTTGAATGCAGAAAAGCTTCTGCCTTGTTATTTTTACCAAGGATGATCTACAGATCCAAATGACTTGAATCCAACGGGCTTGGATTCAGCATTCCTAGACCTTTCTAACAAAATTGGTTTCATTCAAATTGGTGCAATGAATTGATCTGGGTTGATTTTTGAAGTTGGGTACAGAAGTGAGTTTGAAATAAAATAGAAAAGGTTTAATTCAAATAACTGGGCTACGCGGGAAATGATACTGGGTCGGCCTGCTAAGCGCAGCGCTTCCACGGGCTGTTTAAGTGGGTGTCCCCACTCATCGGTGAGACAGGGGGGTGCGAAGCGGTACGGGGCAACGTGGGACGTTCAATCTGATTCTAATCCAACGGCTGGGAGTCATTGTCGATGTTGAGCAATGCCGACGAGAAAGAAACCTAGCGCGGCCAGTGGGGGTTGCTGGGGGTCACCGGGGTGCTGGCGAAGGTCGGCGAGGCGGGCGAACGACGAAGTCGACGACGGCGAACTCAGGGGTGGTCGCGGCAGCTCCTGGGGTGGACGAAATCGATGGCTCCCTTCTTCTCCAGAGGCCGCGGGCTCCGGTGAAATTCCGGCGAGGTGGTGCTCGCCTTGCTACGAGAACGGTGTGGCACGATCAGTGATGAGAGGGGAGTAGAATGGTATGAAGGATTCGAGCGGGGGTGGCATCTATTTATAGTCGAGCGAGGGGACCGACGGGGCGCATGGTGAGCTCGTCGGGGGCGATGGTACAGACGGCTATCGGCATGGGCGACGGTAGGGGACGATGCGGTGTTCCCTGGCGATGCTCAACGACATGGTTTCGAGGCATGGGGCAGTGCGGCTTGGTCTGGAACACGCGACGCTCTGCGCGGCAGAGGCGGCGTCTTCGACGGCGGTGGTTGTCGTCCGCGTATGCAAACGGGATGTCTGGCGGTCTCCTGGGTCGGTGGTGGTCGTGTATGCACACGGCAAGGGCGGTGCGCGGTCTGTGGGCATCGGTTGAGCGTGGCGCTCTAGCGCATGCTCGGCATGGTCGCTGAAGGTCTGGGCACGGTCCGTGCGTGTGGTCCAGGGTTTGGCAATGCTCGCGGCTGGGACAGGGAGTGGTGGTGGACGGTGGGCTGCCTCTTGGACAAGGTTGGCACGGCTAAATCTTCTCCTAGCTTGCTGTCTCCACTGGGGTGGCATGGTTAGCTTCGGCTATTCACCATTGATGGTTTTGGCAAGCTCGCAGTGGTGCTAGTGCTTGGTTTAGCTTGCTAGATGATCTACTGAGATGGTTGTGAGCTAAAGAGGGAACAAGTTAGGCTTCAATCACTGCTCACTATAGTGTTTAGATTTTGTATGATTTGTGTCTGCAAGGTGTTTGATGAAATGGCCGCAAGAATTCAAGTTCTGAATTTTGAAAATATTTTTGGTGGGTGTGCTAGGTTGGTGCTGGTGAGTCTGCAGATGCTTGGGTTTTGAAAGTTGAGCTTGTTTGAGTGGTTTTCGAAAAAGTGGGATCTTCTCATATGATAAAGATTCAATTTTGAATTGTCATTTAAACTATGCATTTGTAAGTTTCTGGATGATCACAAAGTGGGCCTTGATACTTTGTTATGAGTACATTCAAGGGGTGCAAAGATCCAGAAAAGTTTCTGTTAGGTTCTGAAAGTTTGAGGCAGCCAAAGTAGGCATGGGAGTTAAATTGGTCAAAATGACCATTCCTTTATTTTATTTGTTTTGATTTACTTGTCTTTAGGAAAAGTGTGGGAAATGTTTAGATGATGTTTATTTCACCTAAGCATCCATTTACAAGCAATGGAACACATAAACAAGGTGGTTCAAAAGAATTCAAAATGAAATGCATACACATATGCATGCTTTCATAATTTTATTTAGAAAAGTTTTTGTTAACCCTAATTTTGATGATTAGAGTTTGATGATCCAAGTTTAGTATTTTTGGGATGTTACAGTATGGCGGTCTCCTGGGTTGGTGGTGATCGTGTATGCACGCGGCGAGGGCGGCGCGCGGTCTGTGGGCTTCGGTCGAGGGTGGCGCTCTGGCGCACGCTCGATATGGTCGCTGGCAGGGTTCGAGCGCTGGACAGGGAGTGGCGGTGGACGGTGGGCTGCCTCCCAGACAAGGTTGGCACGGCTTAATCTTCTCCTAGCTTGCTGTTTCCACTGGGGTGGCATGGGTGTGCTCGGCTGTTCACCATTGATGGCACTGCCAAGCTTACAGTGGGGCTAGTGCTTGGTTTAACTTGCTAGATGATCTACTGAGATGGTTGTGAGATAGAGAGGGAACAAGTTAGGCTTCAATCACTGCTCACTATAGTGTTTAGATTTTGTATGATTTGTGTCTGCAACCTGTTTGATGAAATGGCCGCATGAATTCAAGTTTTGAATTTTGAAAATATTTTTGGTGGGTGTGCTAGGTTGGTGCTGGTGAGTCTGCAGATGCTTGGATTTTGAAAGTTGAGCTTGTTTGAGTGGTTTTTGAAAAAGTGGGATCTTCTCATATGATAAAGATTCAATTTTGAATTGTCATTTAAACTATGCATTTGAAAGTTTCTGGATGATCACAAGGTGGGCCTTGATACTTTGTTATGAGTACATTCAAGGGGTGCAAAGATCCAGAAAAGTTTCTGTTAGGTTCTGAATGTTTGAGGCAGCCAAAGTAGGCATGGGAATTAAATTGGTCAAAGTGACCATTCCTTTATTTTATTTGTTTTGATTTATTTGTCTTTAGGAAAAGTTTGGGAAATGTTTAGATGATGTTTATTTCACCTAAGCATCCATTTACAAGAAATGGAACACATAAACAAGGTGGTTCAAAAGAATTCAAAATGAAATGCATACTCACATGCATGCTTCCATAATTTTATTTAGAAATTTTTTTGTTAACCCTAATTTTGATGATTAGGGTTTGATGATCCAAGCTTAGTATTTTTGGGATGTTACAAACAACAAGTCAGAAGCTCTTTTCTAGCACCGTTACCACTTGTATTTCACTATCTCTGTGACACCCCCGGGATCAGGGCTACACAAATCCCAGACCTCCGTCTGACATAAGCTTAACCTTGAGCTCGAGAATATCCAGTGAAGAATCGGCAACACAACAGTGACCCTACGACACAAAATTTATTACAGCAAGCTCATAACTGAGCAAAGAACCAAATTATTACAAGCAGAGGTCACTGACCACAAACATCAAACAACGGAAGGCAAATTATGCTATTAAGTATAGCAAACTTAACGAATGGCCTAAGAGGCCTGAAGCATAACGATGACGTCCTAGCCCATAGATTCCAGGCTGCCGGCCAGGAACCCCAAGCTTCTCGTCGATGTCGATGTAGTACCAAACTGATCTTCAGGGAACACTTACTCTGCTACAAAAGTATCAACAAAGCAAGGGTGAGTACAGGGTGTACTCCGCAAGACTTCTGGCTGGTGGAGTTGTTTTGCATAAAGCCATCTTTTATTTATAAAACAAGAGAGAGAAGAAGCTCGTCTATTCAGAGTACTTTAAAAGGGGATAAGAGAGCGACATCTCTGAAATATTGATCATCATTTTTTGATATCCACCAATCATCATCTCCTGAACTAGGATCACCCCCTCGTACCCATGAGGATGCATCCTTAAGCACACGTTGATCTGCCAAGTTTTACGATTAGGTTTAAGTTCTCTATAATCTTAGAATCTGGTCACCAAGCGTTCATAACCGTGAACACGGCTTTTCGAAAAGATTATTACCCTACAGGGGTGTACAACTTTACCCACACGTACCAACCGACTCTTAATGCCAAGCTATTAGCCCTCTTCCTTGGAAGGCTAGCAGAGGGTGGTTGGCCACGACCTTTACCTTGCTTTCGCCGAGACCATGAGTCACGCAATAAGTATGGTTCCTCCGTAACGGGTCAAATCCCAAAGCCGGTACTTAAAGATGTGAGGCGAGGTTGGTTCACCAGGGGCTCCATCGACCCCAAGCAACCCCGGCCACGCTTACCTACCTGTTATGAATGCACCAACTTCACCCGGCAAATCTTTCAGAAGATTTTCTATGCATATGTCAAATGGAACGCCCGAACTATGTGACTCATGGAATCTACTAGGCAAGTTAGTTGCTCGTGAGGTTTTCCAGGCCCCGTTTGGTTGCACGCTCGTCTTGGTTCCAAAGGCAAGAACTTAGTTCCTAGTGGTGGCGAGCATGGGACTAGAAAAAACACATCCCACCGTGGCCTCCCATACAAGCCTTAGCATGTTTATCTCATATCACTGATCTCATCTCATCATGATCTCCTGTCATACTAGATTCTTTGCATCTGATACATCGTCTGGATGGACCGGACTCAATAGCTATGCATGGCTAAGCAGACACATATAAGAGATCTAGCAGTGCACACAAGCCAAACCTAGTTATGCTAGGAGCGGTGGATCAGGTAATATAAGCTCAAAGGGAGTAATGCAATAGATAGGACACTCTATCTATCGATTAAAGACCATAGTAGAATCGTATGCATCATGGCAAGAATAGAAATGCTTTCGAAATCATAGGATTATATCATGGTGGGGCTATGCTTGCCTTTACCAGTTGATAACAGATAAGCAGATCTTCGAGAATCTTGTACTTGACTTGGTTACAGTTGGTCAAGTATTGCTCATCGATCTTCGATGGTGTGGTCCTCGGTCTTTGATCTCGATCTCGATCTCGTATTCTCATGGCATCAATGCAATGCTCAAACAAGAATGATGATATGACAAGTTGAATTGCATTGAATTGAAACCCTAAAGCATGCTCGACAACTTAATTGGGGTTCCGAGGGGTGAAAACCCTAACTCGGGAAAACTCCGAAATCACCTATTAGGGTTACTAGGGTGTTCTAATTAAACTTGTTATTTAAGTTGTTGAACAATGCATGATTATATCTTAGATAGATAGGTTTCATTTTTTTGAACATTTTGGTATATTATACATATTTTTCTGACTTATAAATTAAAAGTTATTGAATTTACAATATTCAAACAATCTGAAATTATTTAACCTTTTCTTAATTTAAATAAGTCTGGAATTACTTTTTACACCGCAGGATGGGCTAGCCACTATGGCTGACATGTGTGCCAGAGACCACGTAGGCAAGCCACGCAGGCAAAGTGGGAAAGAGGGGGCCGTTGGGTGTTTTTCACCAAGGCAGTAGCTAGCCGCTACGACTGACTTCTAGGCTCGGTGCCACGTTGGAAAGCCACGCAGGCTCGCCGGACGACGGGCTAGACGGCAGCGCGGGACGGTGTTAGGGGGCGATCTAGGGCGCGTGCGTGCGCGCGTTAGAGAGAGGAGGTTGAGGCGAGCCAAAGAGTAGCGGCGCCGCCTCGAAAAGGTTACCGGAGAGGGGAGCACGACGACGGTGAGCGGCGGTGGTGGCAGGTGGTCGACGGGAAGGAGGAACCAGAGCGAGAGGGGCGAGAGAGAGGGTCCACAAGGACCAGCAGCTCAACAGGAGTGCGGTGGTGGTGTCGAGGAGGCGAGACGAGGTCGGGAGCCGGCGAATCGACGGCGATGGTCATTGGGCTCGAGGGAGACAGAGTCGTTGGCGACGATTGGGAGCGAGCGGGGCCGATTCCTTTGGGGAGAAGCATCGGGGCAACGAGGCGGAGCTTCCTACATGCTCGGCTGGGCGAGGGGTGGCCGGAGATGACGGAACGACGACGAGGTCCGACGGTTAGGGTTCGGGTGCTTGCGGGGAGAGAGGGAGTGAGCACTGGGGGGAGAGCTGAGAGGATACGACAAGCGAGAGCGACATGGAGGTATTATCCTCTCTAGGGGCGGCAGCGGGGATCTTGGCGCGCGGCGGCATCGGGTCACCGGCGGCAAGCCACCGAGCAGCTTCGCGTCACGGGGAGGAAGATGACGTCGAAGGGGTACCGGGCTGGCGTGGGCCGGCTACTGGGCCACTAGCTGCTGCACAGTGCGGGAGAGAGAAGGGGAGAGGGAGAGAGTGGCTGCTGGGCTGGGCCTGGCTGCTCTATGGTTTCCATTTTTTTATTTCCAAAACCTTTTCTGATTTAGGTTTCCTCTTTTGCATTTACAAATTCAAATCTGTTTTGTTCATTTTGAAAATGCCAGAGGTTTATAAGATTATAGAAAATACTTAGGGGCCCTTTTATACAATTTGGGCTCCGACTATTTTGTACTTCTCAATTCAAACCATTTTGAATGGATTTGAGAGAATAAGGAGGAAACTAAGGTTTAGGGTTTTGCATTTATTATTTTATTCAATGCACAAATTAAATGATGATGCTTATGCAATGCACAATCAAACCCTAATTACCATTTAACTGAAACAAGGGTGTTACAATCTCTTCGCCAAACTAGTGCACCTATATTGGGTGTGTTGGGGACACAAGAGACTTCTTGTATCTTGATTGTAGGTTTGCTTGAGAGGGATACCTTTGACCACTTCCTCCCTGAGTTCGATAAACCTTGGGTAAGCCACTTAAGGGAAACTTACTGCTGTTCTACAAACCACTGCACTTGGAGGCCCAACAACTGTCTACAAGAATAGAAGTGCGTAGATATCAAGCTCTTTTCCCACGCCGTTGCCGGGGAGGAAAGGTAAAAGTCACTCACACATTATTATTCGGAACAAAGACGCCGTAAAGCTCTTTTTCAAGCGCTGCCGGAGGTAAGGTAAAAGGTACTTACATCCTATGGTGTGAGTGCTCGAAGTTATTTCCTTTAGATTCTGCAACTGTGTCTTTTTGTTTCTTGTTTTCACTAGTTAGGCTTAATGGAAAACAACAACAAAATTAGAGAGCTTTATAGTATCTATCTTGATTTAGGACATGAAGTGTTTGAAGAGAAAATTAAAAAACCTATGGAACTTTATTTGCATGCTAATAGCAATGTTATTGGTATGAATTCTTTGGACACCATTGTTGCTAATGCTATGGAAAAGTCTAAGCTTGGGGAAGCTAGTTTTGATGAAAATGATCTTTTTAGTCCCCCCAGCTTTGGAAGATAGCTATTGTATTGCTTATGATGATACTTTACCTCCAATATATGATGATTACAATGATGAATATGATATTTTCAGTCCACCTACTATTGAGGAGAAAATTTATTGTGATTACAATATGCCTCCTATATTTTATGATTATGGTGATGAGAATAACAACGATAGCTAATTTGTTGAATTTTCTCCCACTACAATTAATAAGAATGGCTATTCTCATGTGGAGAGTAATAATCATTTTATGCATGTGGTTCATGATAAGAATGTTTTATGTGATAGTTATATTGTTAATTTCATTCATGATGCTACTTAAAGTTATTATGAGAGAGGGAAACATGGTTTTATGTATCTCAACAATATTAAGTTTCCCCTCTTTATGTTGAAAATTTTGAAGTTGCACTTTCCTATGCTTGTTGCTTTGTGCTTTCATGACTTGTTTCTTTACAAGATTCCTATGCATAGGAAGTGGGTTAGACTTAAATGTGCTTTCAATTTGCTTCTTGATGCTCTCTTTTACTTCAATTCATATTTATTATGTGAGCATCTTCTCAAACTATCAAGCCTAACTTAAAGGCGTTAAAGAAAAGTACTTGTTGTAAGATAACCCAAGAGTTTTCTTGAGTCTTGGAAGTTATTACTTCTGTAATGACCTCTCCTTACACTACAAGGAATTTGGTCTATTGCAACAATAATTATTGCAACGAACAGTTTTCATTGCAATAGAATGCAATCTTACCACGAAATTCCCGTTTGTAGCAATAGCCTCCACATATTGCCACAATCTATTTTCGTCGCGACAACTACATTTTTTGTTGCAATAGAGGACGTGTATTGCAACAAAACACCTTGGTGTTGTAATATAGTGGTCCTATTGCGTCAATTTTGTGTTGTCACCTTGTTGCAATAGAGACTAGCTAATGCAACGAAAGCAAAAGATCATGGTAATATTTGGAAAGATATTGCAACATTTTCCCATGTTGCGCTAAGTATTCATATTGTTGCAAAATACTAGCTTGTATTGCCACAAAATACTTATTTGTTGTAATAGCAGTTTTTTGCCTCAACCTCACTGTGTTGCAATAATTATTGCATATTGCGACAAGTTTTTTTTTCGGGTATCCATGGTAATATGTATAAGATATTGCAACAAGTTTAGATTTATACTTATACTAGATGGACTGCCTGCGCTTTGCCACGCCGACTTATCCATTTATTGTTTTAAACCAGGTGCTGATTTTTTTATATAGTAATAAATAAGTTTTTCTTGTATATTGTATATTGCTCTAAGAAACTGAATATATCTTGACGCAAACTCATTTTAATAACAAAATAACTTGGATTCTTGTAACGTATATTATTACTTTTAGAACTATTTTTAAATTAAATGGTAGGGGAGGTCCTCCTGCTCCATTTGAGATATAGTAGTACAAAAGGAGAGACAAAAAAGATAGGTCCAGCTAGTTCAGCAGCCCAAAATCTAGTTTAGTCCCTATGTTTCATGACAGTCAACCACCATCCAGGCCTCACTTCAGTCCGAACCAATTTTGTGGTAGCATAACTGAAGAACCATTGCCAACTTCAATACGTGCTAGAAAAAAAATTCAATGAAAGAAATTCAATACGTCAGACCAAAATTCATTTCCTAAAAAGAGCAAGTTAACTGGATCGGATAACTTGGAGGAACTCACTGGTCGGCCCGGGCGTTCGGTCCGTTCGGTTTGATGGTCCCGTCTTTTCGGTCTTTATAAATTTCAATCATCCAGAAATGTTATCCATATTACCTTCGGTCTTTTCAGTCTTTCAGTATTCGATCTTTGCTCTTTTTGGTCCGGTCTTCGGTCATGACCATATAGACCGAACTGAGAAAATGCAAATGGTTTCATTTTTTTCCAGAATACAAATAGCAGAAGTATATACAAAATTATAGCAGCATATGATGATCATTTAAAGAACTTCAATTTGCCAGATAAGCCACGAAAGACCAAACAATTTACTATAACTAGTAGCACAAAATCGAGCAGCACAACTGCAAACACTATTTGCCTTGCTTTGTACAAACGAGCAGCACAATTAGACAGTCTAGCAAATCACAGATATAATAGCACAATGAGGCACCTGCTGTCATTAGAATTGTTTGAACTAAACAAATTATGAATGAATAAATAAAGAGGGTGTTGCCCGTTGTCTCAAAAAAATCTGACGGAACTAATTCACAGGCATTAACTTGACAAATCACAACGTCCACTCTTCTTCTGCATTTGCAAGGTCAAGTTCATGAGCATCCTTGTTCAGCACATCCTTATGTACATATTGGTTACCCATATTTGCATCTTCAGATTTAGATGCCATCTACAAAAAGAACAGCAAAAAGGTCTTTTATTCTGTGATGCACACCCATTCTCAACAGAAACCCATCTACAAAATTTATCAATCTCAATTCTAGATAGCAAATACGTCTCTGATCTGACCAAATAAAGCTAACTAGCATACAAAATGCATCTGTATCTCAAGAAATCTAGCTAGAAATTTACAACATATATAACAGAAAGGTTGTAGTATGTGGGAGCTAAATGTTCTTGTCAAGATATTTTAAACTGGAAGCTAGAAATTCTTACCAAGATATTAGAAACTACACAAAGAACCTGTGGTCATCATCCAACTCTTCTTGTCCCAATGGAGCAACATGGCCATCATTTATGTAATCCTCATCATCATCCATATCATCATCAGATTCGAAAAGAACATCTTCAAACTCAATCGGTTTTATATTTTTGATGACAGTAGCATCAACGTTGGATCCTTCATCATCGTTTCTGCACCAACTAGTGATCTCTTCAGGTACATTAGTTTCTGGCACCATAATTTTTGTATCGACGACATCCAGTACGTCTGCATCACCTCCTTCATCGGCTTCAGCAGCTTCATCAAGGCCTACACCATTTAAAGCAGAAGGAGCAAACAAATTTCATGGATTCATTTTAAGAACACTTGCCCAATGAGGGTTCTTCACATCTCTCACATGGAAGACCTGTTCAGCCTGGAGCCCTAAAATATAAGGTTCTCCCTTGAATCGGTGTAGAGTAATGTCAAGGTCAATAATTCCATATCTATCCTTCTTATACCCCTTACTCTGAGTTTTTTTCAAATAGTACATCAAACCACCACATCGAATAGAGCAACCTCCTTATCAGGAGGAAAGTCAAGAACTATGATTTTCTTGATCACCCCATAATAATCAATATTGCCTGTGGTTTCATCGCCCTTGACTATGACACCACTATTTTGGGTACTCAAGTCCTGCTCTATGTACGAATTTCGAAAATAATATCCATTTAGAACTGTATGGTTATAAACACGAGCTAGGTCAAGCCAAACACTGCGAGCATCCTTTGAGAACTTCTTACGATATTTCTTATCAACATGCTTCCATGCCTTCGAATCTGCAGGGTGCCTCATTACGCCATCATCCACACGACCCTCCTTATGTCATTTCATATGTGATGACATAGCTTCTGTCATGTAGAGCCTTTGCAGTCTTGGAATGAGTAGGAAATACCATAAAACTTTCTGTGGCACTGGCTTCTTTGATTTATTGCTTGATGCATTGTCTTCGTCGCAGCTAGGAGTAGATTTCCACCGAGGCGCATGACAGACAGGGCATTCTTCTGCATTAGCATGATCACCACGGAAAAGCACACAATCATTAGCACACGCGTGTATCTTCTTGTAGTCCAGCCCAAGATCTCGAATCACCTTCCTTACTTTTACGAGATTAGTAGGAATGTAGTGACTCTTTGGCAGCAGCTGCGTGAACATCTGCAGAATTAAGTCACATGCTCTATTGGTCATCCCAGTCACGCACTTGATTCGGTAAAGCTTCACAATGAAAGATAACTTCGTGGCATCCTCACAACCTGGGTACAACTCTTTTTTGCCTCTTTCAATAGCTCGAAAAACACCTTTGCTGTTGCATTTGGCTCCTGGTTCATTCCTTCACCGCTGGAATCATCCACATGAGTGTCTCCTGCACCTTCATCATGATCTGCATTACTTCCCATATTTGTGCCCCTAATGAGAGTATTGAGCATGTCACACAACCCAGCACCATCATCTACAACGTCTTCATCATCAGAATCATCAGAAATGTTGCCTTCATTTGGTTTCTCACCATGGTATATCCAATTAGTGTAGGTCGGATCCATCCCATGGTGCAGCAAGTGACTATAAACATCCCTCTTTTTTCTCTGAGCATTATTCAGACATTTCCTACATGGGCATGGGACATATGAGTTTGGATGAGCACCAGCAAAAGCAAAATTCAAGAAATCCTTCAAGCCAGTTTGCCACTCAGCAGAATCTCTTTCCTTATCCATCCAGCTCTTATCTCGCGTCATTTTTCCTTATGTTCGTAAAGTCAGTCCTGTTAAAAACATAGCAGGTGCATTAGTTTTGAAGTCAGATTTACCACAACTGAGACATCGCGGCGAGAGGTTAAATGGTTTAATAAAACCTTGTTGGTTTCATGCCCCTGTAGATCTAAATGAGCCTAAGTGGATAAATCTTTTGATAACATATAAACCTGGAGCACAGATTAATTCTTTCAGAAATTAATATAAACTAAAACTTTACAAAGCACAAATTATAGAACCAAAGCAAGACAACTATTGTGGATGTATCTAGTGGCGGAGCCAGGATTTGAGGAAGCCAGGCCAAAAATCGACGGCTTGCAAATATTTCAAAAGCAACTCTTTTTTACCAAAACAAAAGAAATTCATGGTAGAGTACTTTTCTGAGTTAGTTGCACAATTATTGCATGAAATCGGATAATCTAATGAAGCAACTCTCAATCTTAATAATCTAATGAAGCAGATAAAGCATACTACATATTATAGGAATACAAAGAACAATAGCGATGGTTAGTTGAATTTGAGCCTCGTGAGTAAGTAAACATGAAATCGTCTGCAAAATATTGTAATTGTCTATGTAAGTAGAACTTCTCTTCTTAATTTATACACACTGGGTTTCAAAATAATTAATCACAATATATGTACGGAAACAAACAAGGGATGGCGTATTCCAAAAAAGAAGGCACCTTGTTAAAAACTACTGTATCTGTTAATAGCAGGAGCACCCAAGACTGAAGTTCAGAACATCTACGTCAGTACTGCTAACTGAACCAAAAGTCAGGAAACTAAATTCAGAAGAACTTGGAATTGGTTGACAAAAACAAATTTGTGTATAGTACTGTATGGAGATAACCTCGGAATATCCTGCGACGTACGGCGGACGCAGCAAAGACTTCAGACAAGTTTGGATAGCCACCGTTCCTACTGAGATCGGCTTGGCCAACGCCGGTGCGGCCTGCGGCCTTAGGCGCGAGGGTGAGGCGACCAGGGGCAGAGGAGCAGGGAGACGGCCGGCGGGGCCGCGGGAATTGGCTTCCTTCGCGGCTGTGACTGTGCCGGAGCCCCGGCGAGCGGGCAGGCTACTGGAGAAGGGCGGCGGCACGGGCGCATAGAACGCCGGCGAGCGGCGGCTCAGGTGGATCGAGACAAGGGCAATATTCAATCAAGGGGAGAGGAGCAGTTCGCGTCGCCTCTATCGCTGGCCACCTGGGCAGGAACAAAGGTGGGCCAGTTGGCCCAACTAAAACCCAAATTATGTATTTGGCCCAGGTTGGAAGGCTGAATACGGGAGAGGCTATGGACGTCGTGATTTTACGAATTTTACTGAGTTTAACACGTACAAATTACTAATATGTATATACATGTATATTTTTTGCGGGAGAAGAGACTGATATTAATTCGGACAAATTACAGACAGGCCCACAGAAGAAAACAAAATACAGCCTAGCCCATCTGCAACTGGACAACGACCGCGACTACACAGCGCCGTCGGTGGCGCGCCGCCGCTCATGCTCTCCTCTTCGCCTTGGATCAGGAGCACCCTGAAGCCAGCGGGAAGTCGCCGAGCGCCGATCCCTAAGGATCTACACCGGAGGTCGCCATCGTCGCCGCACAGAACAACACCAGCGCCCTTCACAGGAACATCACAAGCCGATCCGCGCCATGGATCCGCGATGGAGGACAAGCCCAACAGCTCCGCAGACCCGCAGGCTTGACGAGGGCAGCAGATCGACGCCGATACTCCATGGAGCACCGCCACCGAGAGGAAGGTCCACCACCCGCAAACCACTCCGGTCACGCCTCCTTCGCCTCAACGCCGCCGGCTGGACACCACACGCCACCCTACACTATGTACACGGCACGAACCGGTGTTCCCCTGTCCCAGCCGCCGGAGGGCGAGGGAACCGCCGATTCGGCGCCGACGAGGTGGGTCGCCTGTGGAAGCTTAGAAATCGCCTTTCGCGAAAGGACGGGGAAAGGTAGCGGTCCAAGGTCACTCTACATGTATATAGGAGCTTATATACTAAAACAAATTTGCTAAACGATATTGGGTATCAATTGTATATCCATGAATAGTTATAACTCCGCCCCTGCTTGGCGGGGCGGTGTGCTTTAGGAGACAGGGCAGCGGGGGCGGCAGATCCACCAAGTTTTCCTCGTTGTCGTTGGCGATTGGTCAGCCATAGGGCGGATATGGCGACGACGTCTTGTGAGGGCAGCGGGCGTGTGACGATAGGGCGGATTGGAATAATCGATGTTGCTCGCGTTAGGGAACTTGATTAGCTGGACTTGGTAGCCTACGGGCTGACAAGTTGGTTTATATAGCCTGGCGAATATTCAAATAACAAGATTTCATCCATAGTTGAACTGGTAACTCACGGTCAGACATATGTAGAGTTCCTGGGTTCGAGTTCTAGGGCTCATTTGAATTTTGCAACACAGCGACGGACTAAACTTAAATAGTAGAATTTATCTGAATTTTTTTTGAAAGGATTTCTGAAATTGTAGTTCAAACCTAAATTGAATCCAAGTTTGGATTTTTTAATTGATATACCAAGTTTGGATTTTGTTTTTTGTGGCAACTAGGTAGTAAAGTAAGGCATTGTGCGAAGGTTTTGGGTGTTTTCGGGTTTTCTTAGAATTTTTGGTGCGCCCGACAAAGCACGGTCAAAAACCGCGACGAAGGCCGTTGGTGCCTACGAGTTGAATCTTCTAAAAATAATATCTAATTTTTTTAAAGGATTTCTGAAATTGTAGTTCAAACCTAAATTGAATCCAAGTTTGGATTTTTTTTGAATTGATATACGAAGTTTGGATTTTTTTTGTGTGGAAACTAGAGGCAGAGGGTTTTCTTAGAATTTTTGGTGCGACCGACAAAGCACAGTCAAAACCGCGACAAAGGTTGGTGCCTACTAGTTGAATCTTCCAAAAATAAGATCACATCCTTGATGAAACCAAAAATGATTTTTACAAAATAATAATGAGGTTGCTACCATATAGCTATAGTTCAAAAATGCCCTAGTTTCTGACGGTTTGACGAGCAGTTGACTAGGGCTTAAATGGTTGCCCAGATGACTTTCACCTTCAACCAACTTGTTAATAGTGTATGAAAGGCCGAGACAACGGTCGAGGTCATCGCTGGGTGTGATGTCAAAGGCTTGATGGAGATCTGGACCTTACTGATCGGGAGCATGAGCGTAGTGTTGCAGGCCGTGAGTTGGAGATCTCCCTGATGGCCCAGGTGTGTCTCGGCATCATCTGTGTCAGCTCGTACTGGATAAGAGCCATCGAGATCACCACGAGTATGGGAGCTCCAGTCCTTAGACCATAGTAGACACCGCCAGGTTCGCGGGAACCATCATCGCCACCCCCAATGTCGATGTAGTAGAAGCCTACGGAAATAGAGTGCGCGAGGTACTCCAACTGCTGTTGTGCCCGGCGAGGGGGGCGTTGCCGAGGTGCGAGATGGATAGTCCTGGGGCCGGTCTGGCCGTGCTGACAGCGCATGGGAGCCGGCGAGATGTGAGCGGGTCGACGCTGCGAGGCCGCTTGTGTGAGAGGGCCTTAGCGTAGGTCATCCTGGCGAGTGGCGGCGCGATGATGGATAGCGACGGGGGGGCACGTGGTGAGGCTTCGGGTTGGGAAGACTCCGATTGGAGGTGGGTGGTGGAGTTTGGATGACAGGACACTGAGTGTACCCACGCTCGTATGGAACCGGTTAGAGTTTCGGCTTGCCCTGGCGAGTATGGTTTATGGGTCGTGCGGCCCACCTCTAGCCCAGCAAGGACCCGAAAGTCCTGGCTATGCCAGGGGCAGATCTCTCATGGGCCCAAGATCGGCCCAAGATCAGCCCAAGGTCAACATCCGACCTAGCCCAACCGCGATGGCCAGGAATCTCGCACGCGTTGGGAATCGCCCCTCCAAAACGGGCCGCCGCCGTTATGGGAGCAGCGCGGCCGTCGGCGCCGGTATGGGGCTGTTCCTTGACTCCCGATTCAGCGTCAATGACGCCTCGGGGTCATCCAAGGCAAGGGCTCTGGGGAGCCCGGCGGCAACCATCCCTCCCGATTACGGCGAGGCGGAGAGGGGGTGGTGGCGGCACACTCTAGCCTCAAATCCATGAACCTTTTACATGGTTATTCATGATTGCTCATTCTTACCAAGTGGTATGTGAAATAGTTCAAAACTGGCCTAGGGTTTATTGAATATGGTTATATTTTGATCATTTTAAAATTTTGGAGTCATACTTGTAGATAAAGTTTTAGTACGTTATTCACAAAACATCCTCTAAACATATAATGCCCTACATTATTGGTCATGGCCAATTTATACCAACCATACATATACACTAAAATAACCGCGGAAAATGTATAAGTAGGAAATATACAAATATACGTGCCTTCAATTTTTCCAATTTATTTTACCATTTTGTACTTGCCCTCCAAAAATATATTGTACTCCCTCCGACCCATATTAGTTGACTTGAAATTGTAAAAATTTGGATAAACCTATATACTAAATAGTGTTACTATATACTAAATAGTGTTAGATTCATCTAAATCTAGACAAATCTAAGTCAACTAATATAGGTCGAAGGAAGTATTTAATTTCCCACCAAATAATGCTGCTTTTGCGCAATACTTTTTACATCCCGCTAAACGCCCCGCGTACCCTCCAAATTTTTTCGTTCCCACCAAAATTAGCGCCTATTTAACCTTACCTCTAACTAATACCGATTAGTAGGCTAAACCAAATCACGGCGTCATCACGCGTGATTGGATCTGAGCTCTCGTACCAGGTTTCTCCTTGCTCACGGTGTCATGACGGCGTCTACGAATCGAACCACGCTGGAGTCAATGGCACGGCGAGTGTCTCAGGTAATTCCTTCTCTGAATTTAGTTTTCTGAATTTTGGTTTAGTTAGCACTACTGAACGTACATGTCCTGAACTTCAGATCACAAAAACATTTTAGTCTCTTTAGATGCTAGACTTTTGCTTGTGTGTACATAGTTGCTCAGATTTTGATCATTTTACAACGGTAAAGAAGATCAGTAAAACAACTCCATTACAACGTGATGAATTTATAGTGAAAAGTGAAAATGGACTTTCACTGATGGTCCTAGATCAAAGTAATATGCTGCCCATAAGAGACGACTAGTGCTATTAATTCTTGATGCTTCTTTGTTTACAAATCTAAGTACTAGTTCTTAGTATTAAGTTCATCATATTAATCTTTGTCAGTTGTAACTATAAAATTTATTTCTGCTAAATTTGTAATTTGATTTTATTAAACAAGAATGAGAACTCCATATGTCCAAAAATTTGGAGATCTAATTTACTATAATTTGTTTGTTGTAGTCTTAAACATGAATAACTTTGATTAATTGTTGTATGTCGTGGAGTCTGAAATTTTAATATCTCCATAAATATGACGATGTTGTTCTGCTTTGCATAATGCTCAGAAGTACTTTAGTTTGTGTAAGAAAACACAACCCCTATGCTAGAATTTTTTCTAAAATACCGCTTAAAAAGCACGTGGATTAACCCCTAAATTTTCTAGAAATTTCTTGTATGGCCCCCTCTAAGGTCATGATTTATTTATAACTGAAGCATTATGGTCTAAGTTGTCAACTACTTGCTATAAGATATAAAGTAATATAGATTAGTTAGCAAAAGACATCTTCATGTTCTACTTTTTTAATTAAGTGAGATGTCGTAGAATCTGAAACTGTACCAGTTTGTGTCGTCATCTTTATCCTCATCAATTTGTTGTAAACTTATTTGATTTTATGACTGATTTACGTTTTGTGTTTTTATGAAATTGACACAAATTATGGTATTACCTACACAAGCGCATAATGAAAGGCTCTGTTCGATACACACGGATGGAAAGTATAACAGCATACACAAACGAACGTGGACAACCCAGAACTGGTAAATTCTTTATGTCACTTTAGCTGTCTCTAGCATTTGCTACAACGCATAAAATCCCTGTATATGTTAAGTTGCTAAATCTTCAATACTCCTAAATCTTGTATAGGTACTGAAGGACAATCTGACGCTCCAGTGTCTGCTAATGACATGTGTGTCCTAGATGAATGTCCATCTCATGCTCGCCGCAACCGCGCGGTACTAGAGGATGGTACTTTCTTTCCTTTTTATTTGTGTCCTCCTTCCTTACAATCTAATAACCAAGTAATGCAATACTATTTTGTATGATTTGGGCTGTAGAAGCTGATGGACAGAAGAAGAAGAAGAAGAAGAAAGGGCGAGGTGTCCTTAAAGGTGTTAAAGCATCTATGAAGCGTTTTGCCAATGGATCTGCGAAGCTAGATATTTCATTTTCTGAAACATTGGGTGGTACAGTAGGAATGAATAATCGCTCATTCAAGGATGACGTGGTAGTCATAATGAAAAGAAAGTTACCACTCATTGGAGTAAGGAGGTGGTCGGACATTTACCCTAGTGTCCATGGACTCATCGTTGCAGATATGATAGTGCGTATAACCCTTTTCATATTTGTTATGTTATTGATAATGGACTACTTATGTATATTCATTTGTTGTACGCTTTACAGGACATATGGAACCTGGAAGATACACCAGGTATGGAAGAAAAAGTTCTCAAAATTGCGATGGAGCGATATAGAGGCTGGCGAACAACTCTAAGCTCCACTTATAAGGCATACAAAACAGATGAGGCTAGATTGGCAAATGTGCCGGAAGATTTACAACTAGAAGAGTGGGAATGGATGATCGACTACTTTGGAAATGATGCAAAATTTCAGGTTATCTCTAAGCTCACTGTTTGTCTTATTGTGTGTTTGGATGAAGTGGCTTGTCTCACTGTTTATATTTGGTTTCAATGACTGGATAGGAACGCAGCCAAAAGAACTCCGATAACCGTAAGAAACAGAAGACAAAACACAGAGTGGGATCAAAATCATACTCGCAACTAAGTTTTGAGAAGGTATGACTAACTAAATATGAATGCCTTGCTGCTACCTATGGTTTCATGGTTCAAGCATCTCATTGTTGTATTTACTTGTAGAGAGACGTGGAAACTGGAGAAGAGCCGGATTGTATTGCTCTGTGGGAACTCACCCACACAAAGAATGGAACATGGTCTAACAAAGAGTCCCAGGAGGTTTATGTGAGTACTGATAGGTTCTGTCATTATTCTTTCATCTTTTATAGGTCAATATTGATGAATTAGCTATAATTGTTCTTTTCGTTCTTAGGACAAAGCATGTGAAGCGGTTGAAACCAAAGAAACTAAAACTCATGGTCCACTCTCAAGTGAGCAGATAAACAATATTTTCTAGACTACATACAAAGACACTCTGCTATGCAAGTCATCGCAGCCTCGTGGGTACGGATACATGGCCAAACCTAAAACTGGTTCTGAAAGGTTTCGGATGCAGATTGAGGAGCAAGCTCGTGCTACAGCAAAAACCCAACAACAAAACTCTGAGCTCAGCCAGCAGGTCAACGAATTACAAGATCAACTAGAAGTTGAACGTGCAGACATGCAAGAGCGGCTTAACTTGGAGCGTGCTGAGAGAGAACAACTTGAGGAGAGGTTACAACAAGAGCGTGCTGAAAGGGAAAGATTATTGGAAGAGGAGCAAAGATCAAGACTAGAATTTGAAAAAGCCATGATGACAAAGTTCAACCAACAGATGGCTAAACTCAGCCAACAGATGGGAAGCCAACAACAGCAGGTGATTATAGTCATATGCTTGCCACCTTGTAAGATTTATTTTGCTTAGCTGAAAATACACTTCCATTTGCAGGGTCTTAAGAAGTGGACCGACAAAGAAAATAGTAATCCAAACTTTCAAAACGCTCTTTTACAAAGCTCCAGTCCTAGTAGGAATCCAGGAGCAAGGCCAACTGTGATTTCTTCAAATCAGCTCATACAGAATTCTCGATTGTATAAAGCAATGGTAAGTCACAACTTTCTTTGACATCATGTCCACGTGCATTTTGTAGGTAAATTTCCTTCATATTTGGGATGTTTTTGTGTGCTCTGTCCTTGAACCATGCTAGTCGCTACTACATGTACTATACATGTGATATCTAGGGATACGAACTTAACTGAAACTATACGGAACTGTTTGAAATGAAGGATAGGAAAAAAAGGATATGAAAATGAAAAACACAGGAATTGAGATGACATATCTCTGGAATCCTATGGAATCCGAAAACACATGAATTGAGAAGAGTTTCCATTTGAATCATAGGATAGCAAACGTATAGAAAAGTTTGAGTTCTAAACCATAAGATCATCTTATTGTTACATATTAATTAGTGGATTGTGTGCCATGCAAGAATACCCATGACAAAATGTCTACTCAAACATGACGTGCACATCAAAAAATCTGACCTAATAAAATTATGCAATTGAATCCCCGTACTTCTAAATATAAATACGAACCAAATCTTATTAGTCATGGAGAAACAGAACAAGCTTCTCGATGGTTGCCGCGTGTTGCCATCTCGAAGAGGAAATTGCGCAAACCAGTAACTCTTTAGGCAGAAGTTGCACATACCAGCAAGTCAAAAAAATTGTTGCACAGACCAGCAACTTCAGAAATCTAGCGGTTACAACGAGATTTGATGATCATATTGACATCATATTAGACAATTGGGGCCCACCTAATGGGTTGACATGGCAGCCATAGTGGCTTGGCATGTGTGCCCGCTGAGCCTAAACAGGCTGGGAAAACGGTATTTTTTTCACAAATCTGTCCTGTTTGGAGAACTAATGCCGGGTCTGACCCCTCCCGAAAACTATTTCGGAATCTGACCCCTTGACTCTGGGCCGTTTCAAAAGGCGCCAAACAGTGGCAGAGCGTGGACAAAACACAAGAGGGGGCAAGTTCCATAGAAAACACAAAATATGCACTAAAAACGGCCAAGTTATACAACAGATAAGAATGGATAATTGGTGATAATTTTATGATAAGATTTTTTTTTCATGCAAAAATCAGGGGATATATGGTTCTCCAAAGAAAAGAACTTTGCTAATGTCCAAAAGACAACTGAACAGGACCAATAACTAGCTAGAGACATGCTCTTCGGCCCATTCAGATTTTATATTAGGAGTGCATTTTCATACCTAATTTTGGAATCGATTATAACAGGTTTGTTTGGTTGTTGGTCTTCTTCATCGGTAGAATTTGCATCAGTATATTGAAATTTCGGAATTACCTAATCTGGGCGGAGGCATCAAGTACATCCCAGTCGTTATGAAATAATTAGAACCTAGCCTCGATAGAGGCAAGCACTGCCGTGCAAGTCACCCGGTCGAGTAGTTCGGCACCTGCCCTGCATGGCACTGACACGAACAGATTCAGCACGTGCAAACAAGCAAAAAAAAATTCAATTAGATAGGACAGCATATTTATTTTCCTGTGAAAACTAAAGGATAAGAAACAGGTCCTGTGAACTACCATGTCCTATTCCTTTATTCCAAGGCACATAGGAAAAAAATTCTGTAACTTCCTATCCTGTAAAATTCCTACACCAAACCTGTGTTCCAAACTTTCTATCACAACTGAAATTGTTCTGATCTGTTATATGCTTGCTGACACGGTTTTGTCCAGTTAGTCTAACAACAGTTCTTTTTGCAATGGGGATGAAATAATTGTCTCATGCTAGTTCTTTTTAATTATAGCTAAATTTTTTATTTCTTGATTGCATGATTAAAAGAAGTAGCTGGATTGGAGTCTACATCATGGACATTTTTCTTGGCAGTTAATTAGGATGGCTACATTTTATTTGAGTTTCATTTGATGGATATTTTCTATGAGAATTATTATTTGTATATATACGTATTGTTTTGAATTTCGTAATTGAATGGTTGTATTTTTTAATAGTTGTGATAGGCTATTGCCACAATTCACTTTCAGTTTCCATTGCTTAGCACCACGAAAAATATAATGTTGTGACAAATATCAGTCGCCACGCATACATGCTTTGTTGTGCTAGGATGTAGCAACTAAGAACTTTATATTGTTGTAATAACTTGTCATCGCAATTTTTTTGCACGCTGCGATAACTTCTTGGCACCACGAAATAAAGCTTTGTTGAAATAGAGTATCTCCACAAACACTTTAAATTGTTGTAGTAGCCTCTTGCTACAAACATTCTGCCTGTTGCGATAAGTATTTGCCGCCACAGAACTGAATTTGTTGAAATAGAGTATTACCATGAAAACTTATATTGTTGCGGTAGCTTGTTGCTACAAACATTTTTCCTGCTGCGGAACTGTTTTTTTTGTTGAAATAGAGTATCGCCACAAAAAGTTTAAATTGTCGCAATACCTTCTCACCACAAAAAAATGACTGTTGCGGTAACCATTTATTGGCACGAGTGAAATGTTTGTTGCAATAAGTTAATGCCAAGAGCCTAGCGGTCCGTGGCAAAATGGCTAATGCTACAAAATAAGAGATGTTGCCATAGGTTATTGCCACGATTGGTTATTGTCACGAAAGAGCATGCGCAACGAAACATGCGCCGTTGCCATTGATTATTGCCACAAATGTCTATCGCCACAAACTAGTAATCGCCATGTTTTATTCGTGCGTTGCATTAAGTTATCTACACAAACAAAATTATGGTGATAAGTGGGTGTTGCCACGGGGGAAAATGTGGCAACTGGCTACATTGTTGTTGTAATAGAACACTTTACTGCCACGATTGCTATTCTGTTGCGATAGCCTATTACCATGTGTTTAATTGCAACGCTTGCCAACGAACGACATTTCGTGGCAATAGGTACATATTTCCACAAATTGGCACATATTGCGACAAATAATTTTGTTGCAATATACCCAAATCCTTGTAGTGTTATCATTTTTGTTTGCTTTTTGTGCCAAGAATGACCTCTAATGAGAGGGAAGTAAGATTTGTGGAGTTGCTGTCCTGAAACAGATTTCTGTCCTCCACCATAAAAAATGGTGAGGAGTCTCTATAACTCGGATTGAGCTGACAATTTACGAATAAATCCCCCAGTATGTTATCCAACTTTTGTTAGTAAAGAACTTTTTTATTTGAGCAATAGAAGATTTTCAAAAAAATCGGTTTCTACCCGCTGGTCTGTTTTGACAGATTTCTGCCATTATTTGCATTTGCTCCTTATTGATTCCTTTTTGAGTTCTCTTTTGGGGAATTGATATTTTTGAAGGAGTTGATACAGTAGCTTGTGTTTTTAGTGAAAAGTCTTGCTATTCCAAAGCTTTGCCTAAAGGTCTATTATCTTTTGAATACAATAATGTTGCTAATGAAGATTGTGTGAAGTTCTGTATGAAGGAAAATTTTCAGGTGTAGAGAAAGAATGATGTAATGAGATGAACAATGGACAAAAGCTCAAGCTTGGGGATGCCACCTCGGTGTCACCCCAAGAAATATCCAAGAGGTACAAGCATCAAAGCATGGGTATGACCAAGGCATCTCCTTCTTCATCAATAAAAATCTCAGGTCTTTCTAGACACTTCGTTTTTCTTATTTCATGCATTGTTGTGTTGTTCTTGGAGCGTCTTAGTTTTAGTTTGCTTAGTTTTCTTGATTAAGTTGGTTGGTTACACCACACTTCTTTTGGAGAGAGACACACTCTATTTCCATTGCATAGAACACTCTAGTTTTCACTCTTATTGTTTTGTGAGTGTTCACTTTTGCTAGCACTGCGTTCAGCCTTAGTTTTCTTGTGCTTTCAGCTTAGAAATTTTTAGTTCTTCTTTGTGGATTTGTGAGACAAGCTCACTGATCTTTGTTGCTTATTATCTTTGTGAGTTGTTTGGTGTTGGAAAAGAGTAGGAAGTTTCATGCTTATAGTGGTACAAAAGGGAGCTTGCTTTGACTGTGACATAGGCTTTATCATGCCAGGCTAGATGTTGTTTTAACCTTATGCTTAGTGATTATTGTTGTAGCATGACTTTTACAAACAATTAGGATTGCTTAATGTGCCTTGAAGGAATCATGCGTTGTTTTAGCATACAAAAGCATAGTATTGTGGTATTCTCCTTTGATGCTTTGTTTGGGTTGACTTGGCACATGCTCACACCATGTTATGACTATAACAAGTCACCATAGCCTCTATGATCATTTAGTCCTTGACTTGTAGTACCACTCTATGCTTTGATTAGTAAAGTTTTGTTTCTCTGCATGATTATGGCCACTATTGCTCCCTTAGTTGGTTGACCCCAATATTTTGCTAGCCTCCACTTGTATGAGTAAGCTCTAGTCATGCTTCCAACTCCCAAGAAACCAAGTTATTCCAAAGTTTCCACTATAAACTCCTATGCATGGTGTGTTACACCATTCCAAGTATATTCTTGTTTTCAACTATGTTCCAATTTAAAACTATTTTGTTATGTGAAAACTTAGTTATTAAAGCCCTCATGAACTTGATGGCACACTTTATATTCTTTGACCCTAATAAACTTGAACCATTGTGACAACTTTGTTGTATATGATTGCACTTATAAGTTGGAATTAGCAGAAACGTGTTGTCATAGGGAACATTTTCAACATTGCACTTGTACTTTGTACTCAGTTGATATCATGCTCTTTTGTCTGTGGATGTCACCGGTGTGAAATAAATAGGGAACTTGTAAGTCCATGGAGTTTGTATTCTGTGTTAGAGAAACGCCTGGGCCGCTAGCCTAAGCCATGCCTAATCATGGTGGAAACTTGCAACATCACCATAGTGAGCTATCTATGAAGCATCCTCAATAAAAATCTATGCATATAGTAAATAAAAAGATTGTTGAGATGCTCATTGTCTGCCTGCCTTGTCATTTTGGTTATGGGAAAGCTCCTGTACCATGTGCGAGGGGTACCCCGTTGGCGGTTCTCAATGATATGCAAATACTTACACTGACAAGAACTTACCTAGACCCAAAGTGGAGTATGCATGAGGTGTGGCCCTCGTATTCAAGGGACTTGAGATTGCCAACTTATACTTCGTCAAGCATATACTCCAGCTTTGCCACTTTAACCTTAACCACTTCAAGATGCTTATGATAGGAGCAATGAGGGCTGAAAGCTAACAAGTACCATAATTTTTGGAAGCTCTTTTTGAAACTTGAAATTCCTACTTCCCTTTGTGAAGGGCCTGTCTTCCACCACTATTGAGTATCCACCTTATACCTTTAGGAACCATTAAGAGAGCATAGTTTTCATTTTGTATGCAGTGTTCCAAAGCTTATTGATTGATGCATATTGCTATATTACTTGTTCTTGTGCTATTTCTTTCTAGTCACCCTTGTGAACTTTGAAGGTGTCCTATGCATCTATATTGCTACTCTATGAGGGACAAGCTGATTGCCACTATGCCATGTTTTCTATACGTGAAACAAACAAACATTTTTCAATGCATGTTATTCATGATCTTTGTTTGTAGCCTTTCATGTTGCATGCATAGTTACTTTGTCCTATTGTTAGAACTCCATCTTTCAGGCACATGTTTAGAGTTCTTTGATCCCAACTTTCAATGCTTGAAAATGGTTTGATCTTGGTTTTGATGGTGCATGTCACCTAAAAATTTATTCTTTTTATCACTTACCTACTCGAGGACAAGCAGGAGCTAAGCTTGGGGATGCTTGATACGTCGGAAACGTATCTATAATTTTTGATGCTCCATGCTTATTTTGTATCTACTTTGCTTTGCTTTGTCTATACTTTGAGGTGTTTTTATATCTTTTCTAGAACTAACCTATTAACAAGTTGCCAGAGTGCTAGTTGCCTGTTTTCCTCTGTTTTTGGTTCTAGAAAGGCAGAAAATCAATATTCTCGGAATTGGACGGGACAAAAGCCAAAGTTATTATTTTCCCGGAGCAACACGGAACCACGAAGCAGAGCTAGAGGGGGCCACTTCTAGTTAGGTAGCGCACCCTGGGCGCCCATAGGGTTGTAATAGCATAAAGACATATTTGTTTATAAAACAAGAGAGAGAAGAAGCTCGTCTAATCAGAATATTTTAAAAGGGGATAAGAGAGCGACATATCCAAAGTATTGATCATCATCTTTTGATATCCACCAAGTAATCATCATCTGAACTATGATCACCCCCTCGTACCCATGAGGAAGCATCCTTAAACACACGTTGATCTGCCAAGTTTTATGATTAGGTTCATGTTCTCTATGATCATCACGTCCGTTCCCAAGTCGTCCATAACCGTGGACACGGCTTTCCGAAAATATTATTACCCTACAGGGGTGTACAACTTTACCCACACGTACCAACCGACTCTTAATGCCACTTGACACACTTCCTTGGTGTGCTGGCAGAGGGTGTGGTTGGACACGACCTTTACCTTGCTTTCGCCGAGACCATGAGTCACGCCCTAAGGATGGTTCCGCTGTAACGGGTCAAGTCCTGAAGCCGGTCCCTAGATATGTGAGGCAAGGTTGCTTCACCAGGGGCTCCATCGACCCCAAGCAACCCGGTCCACGGTTCCCTACCTGTTATGAATGCACCTCCTTCACCACCTTCGAGAAGATCCAGAATGCATGTCGAATGGAACGCCTGAACTATGTGACTCATGGAATCTACTAGGCAAGTTAGTCAATCGAGGAGTTCCCATGGCCCCGTGTGGTTGTACGCTCATCTTGGTTCAAGAGGCAAGAACATTGGGTCCTAAAGGTGGTGAGAATGGGACTAGAAAAACCACATCCCACCGTGGCCTCTCATACAAGCCTTAGCAATGTTTAACTTTTACCACTGATCTCATCTCATCACGATCTCCTGTCATACTAGGTTCTTTGCATCTGATACATCATCTGGATGAACTAGCACCGACAACTATGCATGGCTAAGCAAGACACATATAAGCTCTAGCAGTGCACACAAGCCAAACTGAGTTATGCTAGGAGCAGTGGATCAAGTATCTAAGCTCAAAGGAAGTAATGCAATAGATAGGATACTCTACCTATCGATAAAAGACCACAGTAGAATCGTATGCGTCATGGCAGTAATTGAAATTCTTTCGAAATCATAGGATTATATCATGGTGGGGCTATGCTTGCCTCTGCCTATTGATAACAGATACATAGTTCTTCGGAAGCCTTGTACTTGACTTGATTATAGTTGGTCAAGTATTATTCGTCGATCTTCAATGGTCTTGATCTCAGTCTTCGATCTCGATCTCGATATCGTATTCTACCGGGAAGAACCAAATCACCGGAAAGAAATGAAAACAATCAACACATGGCATCGATGCAATGATCAAGCAAGGATGATGATATGACGGGTTAAATTGTATCAAAAAGTAACCCTAAGGCATGCTCGACAATTTAATCGGGGTTCCGAGGGGTACAAACCCTAACTCGGTGAAACTCCGGATGCATATGAGAGGGATGATTTGTTGTTCTAATTAAGATTGTCATGTATGTTTCTTAACAATGCATGATTATAACTTAAATAGATAGTTCTCATTTTTCTGAACATTTTGATATATTATTCATATTTTTTGACTTTAAATGAATTAGTTATTGATTTTACAAGTTTATATCAATTTCTGGAATTACTTAAATCATTTTAAAAAGGTTTACCGCATCAGCACAGAAGCAGGCTGACGTCACCAGAGGGGTGGGGTGATTCTCACCGAGGCAGATCCATCCATAGTCACTGACCAGTGGGCCATGTACCCACGGCAGCATCCATGGTGGCGGTCAACAGGTCAACTAGGTCCACAGCCACGTCAGCGTGACGTCAACACGACGGCCACCTGTCACATCCCAAATTTTTTCAAATTTGGAAATGTGAAAAATAAATAAACAAAATAAATAATTGTTGAAATTTAGGGTGAAAAGAAACTTTTTGTTTCTAAATGGAAACATTAAAACCCATCTTGAACAAACTTTGAATAAAATGGAATCCAACTAAATTCAAATCAAGTGAAATGCATTCATCAATGAAAGTATCTTGAAAATTTAAACACTTGGAAAAGTTAAACAAAAACTCTAAAACCCTAACGGAAGAAAATTATTCCAAGATTACTCTAAAACTATGGATTTGATCCATATAAAAATTTGTCAACAAATATTTATAAATGATCAAGAATGACAAATAGAAATATTATAAAACTATAGAAATTGGTTTCACTTAATTTGGAACCATAGATGAAAACTTATGAATTCAATAAGATAAGAGGAATTTATTCCCAAAGCTAATAAAGCACCTATCTAAAATCCATACCAATTTATGAGCAAAATAATCCTAAAGAGATATAAAAGGATAAACAAACATTAAATAAAATTCTACAAATTGGAGTCACCAATTTTGGATCCATAAATAAAAAGATATGGATTTTATAAGATAAAGAAAGAAAGAAAGAAATAAGGAATATTTAAAAGCCAAATTAAATCTTGGCCAAATCCATAAGCAAATTAAATAAACATAATCCATATCCAAATAAAATAAATGGATAAAGAATATTCAAATAAAATAATACGACATTAACCAAAATTCTATTCTATTTGAATAAAGACAAAATCCCTAATAGAAATGATTAATTAAATCATGGGAAAATAATAATTGGAATTCACCCAAGTGAAATTAAAGTTATTTAATTAACTTAAATGGAATCAAAGAAATCATCTAAATAAAATTTATGGAATTAAAACCATATTTTATTTCATTGGAATAAAGACATTTGCCCAAATTAAATGATTAATAATCATATTAAAGTACTTTAAATAATTAAAATTAAATTATTTAACACCCTATTAAATAAATAAAACCTACTGAAAAGGTTTAGTGAAAAATAGAATTCAAATAAAGGGTTTGAAAATATATTTAATCTTATTTGAATAAAGGCAAGTGCTTATTTTAATAAAGAATAAAACCATAAAAGAATAAAGAAATTATTCTAAAAATGGTCTTAGAAATACATGTTAAACAGAATAGAAACTTGCTGAAAAGTTTGAAAAGATTTGAAAATAAAAAGGATTTGAAATCATTTGAATAAAACCAAAACAGAAAATCTAAATAGAAAAATAAAAAGGATTCAGAATAAAAAAAGGAAAGAAACCAGCCCAGCCCAGCCTAGCTAAACCCAGCAGGCCCAGCAGCTAGCCCATCTCTTTCTCCCCTAGAAGAAAAATTATTCGTACAAAAAAGTAAACCCGCGCTGCCACTAACGAGGTGACCCCACTCCTAACCCCGCACCTCGCTGACGAAGCGACCCCACGCTGTCAGCCCTTTGTCCTCACCCGCGCGAAGACCACGCCAGCCGTTTCTGCCGATGATCAATCCCATTCAATACGCGTTGATGATGCCAGTAATTCCTTCCTCGACCACGCGTACTTAATCGCCTGCTCCTCCTCTTCATTTCCCCTCTCTAGCCTGGCTCTCTCTGCCTCCAGGCCGTTCAAATTTCTCACCCCAAACCTCCTGTCTCCGACGAGCCGCCGTGACGATTCCGGCCAGCATCCTCACCCTCACAAGCCCTGCTTCACATGAATGTGATCCCCATCGTCCTGTGAACCTCCGAGTACCCCCACTCGCAGGTGCGAGCAATGTAGCCTCGACTGCGACCTTGACAATACACCGCCGCCGTCTGCCTCCACTCTGGTGAGCTACTGACATCGACCCCAAGCGCCACTCGTGTTCTGGTGAGCATTCCTGCAACCCTTGAGATTGTGCGCACCTCTCTGACCTGCTACCTTGCCTTCTTGCGCCCAGGAGCTCGTCCCCGTCAACAAATAGTACGTGCCCGACGCCGCGACAACTCCGGCGAGGAATTACGATTGTCCTTGAGCGCCCCTTCGCCAACGAAGACCACCTCGAGCATCAGCGACATCACGCGAACTTGGTAACCCCATCCCATCTCTCTCTAGCCTCCTGTATCGTCGGCAACCTCACTGGCCGAGCGCGCCGTCGCCAGCGCCGCCCATCCTGGGTCACACGCACTGCAGCCGTTTGATATAGATCCTGTGGCTACGATAGAACCTTAACGAAGGGATATGAACTCATCTGTGCCGCACGATCTGCTTTTAATCCAACAAACCACAACACTCGATCCAGCCGAACCGGTACGCTCCAATTAGAACACGACGTGTGGCACTATTTTGTTTTAATTAGACAGAAACATATCTATTAGATGTTGAAACTTACAAAATTCATAACTTTTAATCTAAACGTCCAAATTTTGCAAATTTCATATCAATGGAATCAGCAAGAAAAATTCTATCCAACCATGTACTTTGTTTAGTAAATTGCTTCTGGAAAATTGGTTGTATTTGCATAAACTTGTGTAGGCATAATTTGAATATAAAAATTATTCTAGAAATATTTTTAGGGTGAAATCTTTGGTAAATGGATTGTTTTGAACCTACTGACCATAGAAACAAAATTTTGGATTGAAAAACATATTTTGTGAAGCAAAAGAATAAATCTTTGAATTAAAGCATTTCTAGTTAAATAAAAATATTGATTATGTTTTAAAAATGCTTTTTGAGTAAAACCTTTTGAAAATGGTTGGAATTAAACTACCTGGCCTAAAACACCAAGTTTTGGGATTTAAAAATATATTTGATGAACCCTATAAAATTATGACTTTGCTAAAAGGCATTTCCAACAAAATAAAATATTGCTTTGGTATAAAAATGGTTTATAGATGTAACCTTTTGCAAATGGTTTTAATATTGAACACTTGACCATAAAAACACTAACATTTGTGTTAAAAATATATTTGATAAACACTAGAAAATATTCCTTGAATTTAAATAAATTCTAGCAAAACAAAAATGATTTAAGGTGGCCATTTTCTCTAACTTAATATCAAATGGTTTTGCCACTTTTATAAATGACCAATATGTGTTTTAAAATGTTTATAACATATTAGAAACCACCTTTCCAAATAAAACAATATTTGGCATGCTTGCATGCATTGCTTTGTTTTTTTATTCTATGTGATGAATTGATTGAATGGTACATTGAATTTTGTGCCTTGATTGAATTGTAGTGGAATTTTAAGAGTGTGACTATTGCAAGATCAAGGGTGAACTTATATTCTCTACCAAAAAGGCAAGTGATGCTTCATACTTTTTTCCCATTATTTTCACTATGCATTAGTGATGTCTTGAGTAGGACTTGCATGGAATTTTTGCTAAGTATAAACTATGCCATGGGAAATACTAGTAGATGAAAACTCAGTAGAATTTTCCTAAGTTAAGATTCCTACTACTGTCATGCTTAGCCTAGCTAGTAGAAAACAAGGGTGGATTATATTCATGCTATGAATTATTTCTAAGTCAAGGACTTGTGTTTTGTTTAATAAAACAACTATGTGAATGAATCACCTGGGTGGAAGGGGACTTGCATGGATGGATTTTTGTTGAGTGGTTACCAGGGCCCATTTTTCAATGGTTTACCCTATGTATCTCACTTGCGGAATGCCACACAGGAACAAAGAGATTTGAGATGCCAAATGTTAAGAAGCTTCTAGTGCAGCCACTTGGCATTATGGGCCCTGCCTGGATCATATAGGTTGCAATAACTTAGCCAAATGGACAGTTAGTGGTAGGGGATGATTGGTTTGGAGCGCGTCCATTTTGGTCTAAGGGAAGGCTTCTGAAAGATCTTGTCTCGATGCATGTGGAGTATTGTGGGGGAAATTGCACCACCTCTGCAGAAGGAAGAAACTAAGTACTTAGCCGTGTCCCCGGCAATGGACAATTTGAGCATCAAGACATGGAAACTATCAAGAATCTCCTCATCCTAATTTCTAAGCTAAAAACTTGTGGTTGAACAAGGGTTAAAGGATCACCAATTTCTATTGGTAGATTCCTTGGGTGATTTTGACAAACAAAAACTTAGTGTTTTCAAATGATAAGGAAAATATATTTTGAGAAAAGCAAGCCTAAACTCCACCTAGCCAAATTCATATAGATGATAGACTCCACTATATTACCATAGTATCACTTGCCAATACAATTCAAATGTATTGACCCTTGTGGTTGTAACTTATTATGTTGCAGGTTTGTTTGATGTTAGTGAAGTGTGTTAATTAGGATTACAAGTCTACAACCAACATGATTGCCTGTGGCACTTTAAAGATGAAGGACTCCATGCTATATAATTATTTCTGCTGCATTTTAATGAGATAGCCAAATGAGCTATGTAAGATGTAATGAATTATTTTATTCCTGGTTATAAATTTGTATTATGACCTTTGTTTCTTGATATTACATCTTAACTATGGATGCTAGCTATTGATCCAGGGACTAGCATTTTAAACACAGGGATATCTACCTTATTAAAGGTTGGGACCTCTACAGATGGTATCAGAGCACTGTGTTGCCTGTAGGATTGTAACCCTAGGATTGGACAAAACCCCTTAGAAAAATAGGATTTATATTTGTTTCAAAACTATTTACAAAAAATCTTGTAAACTCTTTCCTCAACCTTTTTGGTTTTGATTCTACATCTCTTCTATTTCAACTTGATGGACAAAACCTCAACATGAGCAAAGGACTTCACCAACTCAAAGGACTTCATCTTCACCAACTCAAATGTCTTGAACTCAAGTTTCACCAAGGACTTCAGCTTGGACATCACTAAGGACTACAAGTGAGACAAGAATGTTCCTCAAGACTTGAAGACTAAGGAAACACAACTTAGAAGTAACCATCATCACCTTTGAAGTTTTGTGACCAAGATGCAAGAAATTCTCCAAGGATACAAAGATCTTGTTCATTAAGAAACAACCAAGAAGAATGGAATGATCTCAACAAAACCATATAGTTGGACCACCATACTAAAGTTTAGATCAAACACACCAACTTATGTGGTGTAGATTTTTTTTTGTTTCCTAAAGATGTGCTTGAACTTGTTGTTTGAGGGGAATGTTTGTTTGTGATTGCTTGCCCATTGTTTGTGTGAATTGTTGTGTGTGATTAGAATTCTTCCTTACAAATCTTTTGCCTATTCTAATCCCAATCCAACCCAAACAGATGACTACTCCAAGAAACTCCAACATCAAGAATGGTGACAACAACAACCAAGAGATGCACATGAGAGAACAACTACTAGTAAACCAAACCCATTTGAATCAGGTGACAACTCAGTTTTTAGCCAACAATAATGAGTTAGACCCAACCATGCAAAAGTTTTTGGGAATCCAATCCCAATTGTTGCAACAGATGACCACTCAAATGATCAACATGAAAGACAACCATTCCCAAGGCGTTTGTGACAACAATGATGTCAAGGATGATATTATATAAGGAACTCAAGCTTGCAATATTTGTGGAGACCTGGATCACACTTCCAAAGAGCATGAAGATCAATGCCCTAATTGTGAAGAGAAACATCCAACTAATCAATGCCCCACATCTCAAGTGACTTGTTTCCTATGTGAAGGAAATAATCATGTCCCTATCCAATGCCCCATCTATCCTATAGTTCAACAAAGGAAACAAGGTGAAGTGCAACAAAAGTTTGGAAACCCCCATGAGGAAACAACTTCTACCAAGAAGGATCAAGACAAAGGAAAATCTCAGCTTGCACCTCCATATATTATGACTCACCTTGATGGACAAAAGAGGAAACATAGGTATTATCCAAGGAAACGATTAAGGAACCAAGGAGACTTTCCCACCTTTGAGGTGAGATATGAAGAGCATGAACTAGAAGAACTCCTAGCTTTGGAGAAACCCAAGAGGAAGAAGTATAAGGAAATTAGCCAAGTGTGGTGCAACATCTGCAAAGAGCTAGGCCATTATATATGAACTTGTCCACAGAAGATACGTGAAGAACTCAACCTTATCACATGTTAAAATTGTGGTGACCAAGGACATTATGCAAGCAATTGCCCAGAAAAGATGAAGTACAAGACAAGCAAACCTATGAGAGATCTCAGCCTTGTCACATGTTTCAAGTGTGGAAACAAAGGACACTATGCAGATGTCTGCCCAGAGAAGTTTCATCAAGATCCCAAGCAAGCCAAGATGTAATCTAGTGGAAAACCTTTTTAAGGGTGGTAGTACCCTAGTTGTTTTGAAGCCAACTTGTAACCTCTATCTTTCCCAAATCTCGGGACGAGATTTATTTTAAGGGTGGTATCCTGTCACATCCCAAAATTTTCCAAATTTTGAAATGTGAAAAATAAATAAATAAATAAATAAATAAATAAATAATTGTTGAAATTTAGGGTGAAAAGAAACTTTTTGTTTCTAAATGGAAACATTAAAACCCATCTTGAACAAACTTTGAATAAAAGGGAATCCAACTAAATTCAAATCAAGTGAAATGCATTCATCAATGAAAGTATCTTGAAAATTTAAACACTTGGAAAAGTTAAACAAAAACTTTAAAACCCTAATGGAAGAAAATCATTCCAAGATTACTCTAAAACTATGGATTTGATCCATATAAAAATTTGACAAAAAATATTTATAAATGACCAAGAATGACAAATAGAAATATTATAAAACTATAGAAATTGGTTTCACTTAATTTGGAACCATAGATGAAATCTTATGAATTCATTAAGATAAGAGGAATTTATTCCCAAAGCTAATAAAGAACCTATCTAAAATCCATACCAATTTGTGAGCAAAATAATCCTAAAGAGATATAAAAGGATAAACAAATATTAAATAAAATTATGCAAATTGGAATGACCAAGTTTGGATCCATAAATAAAAAGATATGGATTTTATAAGATAAATAAATAAATAAATAAGGAATATTTTAAAGCCAAATTAAATCTTGGCCAAATACATAAGCAAATAAAATAAATATAATCCAAATCCAAATAAAATAAATGGATAAATAATATTCAAATAAAATAATATGACATTAACCAGAATTCTATTCTATTTGAATAAATACAAAATCCCTAATAGAAATGATTAATTAAATCATGGGAAAATAATAATTGGAATTCACCCAAGTGAAATTAAAGTTATTTAATTAACTTAAAAGGAATCAAATAAATCATCTAAATAAAATTTATGGAATTAAAACCATATTTGATTTTATTGGAATAAAGACATTTGCCCAAATTAAATGATTAATAATCATATTAAAGTACTTTAAATAATTGAAAGTAAATTATTTAACACCCTATTAAATTAATAAAACCTACTGAAAAGGTTTAGTAAAAATTAGAATTCAAATAAAGGGTTTGAAAATATATTTAATCTTATTTGAATAAAGGCAAGTGCTTATTTTAATAAAGAATAAAACCATAAAAAGAATAAAGAAATTATTCTAAAAATGGTCTTAAAATACATGTTAAACAGAATAGAAACTTGCTGAAAAGTTTGAAAAGATTTGAAAAGAAAAAGGGTTTGAAATCATTTGAATAAAATCAAAATAGAAAATCTAAATAGAAAAAGAAAAAGGATTCAAAATAAAAAAAGGAAAGAAACCAGCCTAGCCCAGCTAAACCCAGCATGACTCCTCGACGGCGAAGCGACCCCACGCCAGCTGCCTTCTTCGTCCTCACCCTGCGAAGACCACGCCCGGCCCGTTCACGCGATGATCAATCCCCTTCAATACGCGTTGATAACGCCAGTAATTCCTTCCCCGACCACACGTACTTAATCGCCTGCTCTTCCTCTCCATTTCCCCTCTCTCGCCCGTCTCTCTCTGCCTCCAGGCCGTTAAAATTTCTCACCCCAAACCTCCTGTCTCCGATGAGCCATCGTGACGATTCCGGCCAGCACCCTCATCCTCACAAGCCCTGCTTCACACGAACGTGATCCCCATCGTCCTGCAAACCTCCCAGTACTCCCACTCACCCGTGCGAGCACCGTAGCCTCGACTACGACCTCGACAATATACCGCTATCATCTGCCTCCACTCCGGCGAGCTACTGACGTCAACCCCAAGCGCCCCTCGTGTTCTGGTGAGCATTCCTGCAACCCTCGAGACTGTGCGCACCTCTCTGACCTGTTGCCTTGCCTTCTTGCGCCCCAGGATCTCGTCCCCTTCGACAAACAGTACGTGCCCGACGCCGCGACAACTCCGGCGAGGAATTACGATCGTCCTCGAGCGCCGCTTCGCCAACGAAGACCACCTCGAGCATCAACGACATCACGCGAACTTGGTAAGCCCATCCCCTCTCTCTCTAGCCTCCTATATCGCCGGCAACCTCACTGGCCGAGCGAGCCGCCGCCACTCGCCGCCGCCAGCGCCGCCCATCCTGGGTCACACGCACTGCAACCGTTCGATTTAGATCCTGTGTCTACTATAGAACCTTAACAAAGGGTTATGAACTCATCTGTGCCGCACGATCTGCTTTTAATCCAACGTACCACAACACTCGATCCAGCCGAACTGGTACGCTCCAATTAGAACACGACGCGTGGCACTGTTTTGTTTTAATTAGACAGAAACATCTCTATTAGATGTTGAAACTTACAAAATTCATAACTTTTAATCTACATGTCCAAATTTTGAAAATTTCATATCAATGGAATCAGAAAGAAAAATTCTATCCAACCATGTACTTTGTTTAGTAAATTGCTTCTGGAAAATTGGTTGTATTTGCAGAAACTTGTGTAGGAATAATTTGAAAATTACTCTAGAAATATTTTTAGGGTGAAATCTTTGGTAAATGGATTGTTTTGAACCTACTGAACATAGAAACCAACTTTTGGATTGAAAAACATATTTTGTGAAGCAAAAGAATAAATCTTTGAATTAAAGCATTTCTATTTAAATAAAAATATAGATTATGTTTTAAAAATGCTTTTTGAGTAAAAACTTTTGAAAATGGTTGGAATTAAACTCTCTGGCCTTAAACACCAAGTTTGGGATTTAAAAATATATTTGATGAACCCTATAAAATTATTACTTTGCTAAAAGGCATTTCCAACAAAATAAAATATTGCTTTGGTATAAAAATGGTTTATAGATGAAACCTTTTGCAAATGGTTTTAATATTGAACACTTGACCATAAAAACACTAACATTTGTGTTAAAAATATATTTGATTAACACTAGAAAATATTCCTTGAATTTAAATCAATTCTAGGAAAACAAAAATGATTTAAGGTTGCCATTTTCACTAATTTAATATCAAATTGTTTTGCCACTTTTATAAATGACCAATAGGTGTTTTAAAATGTTTATAACCCATTAGAAACCACCTTTCCAAATAAAACAATCTTGGCATGGTTGCATGCATTGCTTTGTTTTTATTATTCTATGTGATGAATTGATTGAATGGTAGATTGAATTTTGTGCCTTGATTGAATTGTAGTGGAATTTGGAGAGTGTGACTATTGCAAGATCAAGGGTGAACTTATATTCTCTACCAAAAAGGCAAGTGATGCTTCATACTTTTGTCCCATTATTTTCACTATGCATTAGTGATGTCTTGAGTAGGACTTGCATGGAATTTTTGCTAAGTATAAACTATGCCATGGGAAATCCTAGTAGATGAAAACTTAGTAGAATTTTCCTAAGTTAAGATTCCTACTACTATCATGCTTAGCCTAGTTAGTAGAAAACAAGGGTGGATTATATTCATGCTATGAAATATTTCTAAGTCAAGGACTTGTGTTTTGTTTAATAAAACAACTATGTGAATGAATCACCTGGGTGGAAGGGGACTTGCATGGATGGATTTTTATTGAGTGGTTACCAGCGCCCATTTTTCAATGGTTTACCCTATGTATCTCACTTGTGGAATGCCACCTAGGAACAAAGAGATTTGAGATGCCAAATGTTAAGAAGCTTCTAGTGCAGCCACTTGGCATTATGGGCTCTGCCTGGATCATATAGGTTGCAATAACTTAGCCAAATGGGTAGTTGGTGGTAGGGGATGATAGGTTTGGAGCGCGTCCATTTTGGTTTAAGGGAAGGCTTCTGAAAGATCTTGTCTCGATGTATGTGGAGTCTTGTGAGGGAAGTGCACCACCTCTGCAGAAGGAAGAAACTAAGTACTTAGCTGTGTCCCCGGCAATGGAAAATTTGAGCATCAAGACATGGAAGCTATCAAGAATCTCCTCATCCCAATTTCTAAGCTAGAAACTTGTGGTTGAACAAGGGTTAAAGGATCACTAATTTCTATTGGTAGATGCCTTGGGTGATTTTGACAAACAAAAACTTAGTGTTTTCAAATGATAAGGAAAATCTATTTTGAGCAAAGCAAGCCTAAACTCCACCTAGCCAAATGCATATAGATGATAGACTCCACTATATTACCATAGTATCACTTGCCAATACAATTCAAATGTATTGACCCTTGTGGCTGTAACTTATTATGTTGCAGGTTTTTTTGATGTTAGTGAAGTGTGTTGATTAGGATTACAAGTCTACAACCAACATGATTGCCTGTGGCACTTTGAAGATGAAGGGCTCCATGCTATATAGTATTTCTGCTGCATTGTAATGAGATAGCCAAATGAGCTATGTAATATGTAATGAATTATTTTATTCCTGGTTATAAAGTTGTATTATGACCTTTGTTTCTTGATATTACATGTTAACTGTGGATGCTAGCTATTGATCCAGGGACTAGCATTTTAATCAAAGAGATCTCTACCTTATTAAAGGTTGGGACCTCTACACCACCGCCAGATGGTCGCCAGAGACGACGAGGAAGGGCGCGTGGGACTGTGGGACTAGGTGCGTTGGAACGAGTGTTTCACCATAAACCTAAAGAGGGCGGCGCCGCTGCAGGGAGGTCACTGGTGATGCAGCTATGATGAGCGACGGAGGCGGAGCTCGCTGACGAACGGCGCGCGGTGGCTACGAAGAGCTGGCATGCAAACGGAGGGTGACATGAGCACCAGAAGCTCACCGCAATGGTTGACGTGGTGTCGGGGAAGCCTGGTGAGGCCGGAGGCGAGCAAATCAACAACGGCTAGCACGGTTGGGGTTGAGGAAGACGACGAGGTTGGCGATGATTCAGAGCATCGGGGCTTGATTCCTTTGGCGGGTTAAAGCAGGGGACCGAGGCGGAGCTCCTGGCACCGTCAGATGGTCGAGGGAAGGCCGGTAACGGCGGGGCGCCGGTGAGGTTGCAAGCTAGGGTTTCGGTACGTTGTAGAGAGCGAGAGAGAGAGAGGGCGCGGGGAGGGGATAAGGTCATGGAGGGGAAGACGGGCACGACGCGGTGTTCTTATCCTTGCTCTAGAGCGGCGTGATGCATCGCTGGTACTGCCGTCGTGAGGAAGGCAGCGAGCAATGCCGAAGCGGTATCGGGCCGCACTAGGCTGCGCTTGGGCCGCTATTGGGTTGCTGGCTTTTGTGCGCTGGCAACAGGGGAGTGAGGAACAGGGTGGGCTCAGCCCAGGTAGCTAAGGTTTTCTTTTTTTTTTTGTAGAATTGTCTTTCCATTTCTGTTTTCCTTTATGTAATTTCAGTTTCAAACTGTTTTGTATACTTTTAAAATACTAGGGACATTTATAAAATATATGAAATTATTGCAGGGGCCCTTTTAGTCCAATTGGGCTCCAACATTTTGGATTTTTTTTTCAAAATATTCGAAACCTTTTGAATGCTTTTCAAACAGAGGAAGAAGGTTAGGGTTTAGGGTTTTATCTTTATTTCTTCAATGCATGCAGTTTTAAGATGATGCTCATGAATGCACAAAAAACCCTAAATACTATTTAAATAAAACTAGGGTGTTACACCATATCAATCTTACTGGCTAGATTTTTGCGATAAATTGACAATATGGCAGTTTACTATAAACATGTCAATTTTGGTAACATGGTCTAGAGAAATGGTGGACAAGACTCTAGAATGATGGGGAAGTGTGTTTAGAGGTTTATGCATAGTGTTTATTGTGCTAAAGACTATCAATTGTATCTTCTAGCATTAGATGCTAATAGAATGGAAAAGAAGATCCGACGTCTAGCAATGTTGGGACTCGCGACTCTTGATCCAACAGTCAATATTCAAAGTGGTAAGATGAGATAAGATATGGCCCAAAATGCCACCTTCCATAATTTCACACAAATTACTGATTTAACAAAAAGTTCACGAGTTTCATGAATTTTCAAGTTTCCCTTCTGATTTCGACACTGCAACTAGTTCATCTCGGTTTAGCCAAAATTGGTCGATTTTGATCTATGGTCACTGACAGGGGGCCACGTATATGGTGGTGCCCAAATCAAGGTAGGTCAGAATTTTCAAAGTTATCCCTCCCCACCCCTTCGTGCTGTGTGTGAACATCCACCCTCCGCCGCCTAGACCCTCGCCCCTTGGAAGCCCACAAAACAGAAGCGCTCATCACCGCTCCTCATCTCACCACCGTGCGCCCGAAGTAAATTTTCCTACCCGTCGGTGTTCTTGAGACCCACCAGTGGTCACGTGGATCCCACAGTAGTCCTTCTATCTCTAGCTTGATTTGGTTGGCAATTTATTTCCATTACACCAGATCTGCCTCCTCAAATACGTAATTTAATTTGTCCTTAATCTACATGGTCATAGTTGATTCTAGGCTCGATCTATGTTCTTAAGTACCTTCACTCATTATTGCTGCCAATATGTTTGCTAAAATGCATGGGCATATATATTTTATGTACTCCATCTATTTGTTTCCTGCTTTTCTTTTACTAATTAAGAACTAATTTTGTATGTCATAATTAAACAGATGGAGATATTTGGGATGCAGGTTGCTCCATTAGGTAGCCCTAAACATATCATGGGTGTTGTACGATTTATTAAGTTTGTTAGAGCTCATTGTGAAAACTCAAAAGTACATTGCCCCTGCCGCTTGTGTGTGAATCAAAGGGTGTTTCCATTCAGTTTAGTGAAAGACCATATTTTTATGTTTGGAATGCTAAGCACATATGTTAGATGGTTAGTCAAGCACATCAACTGGGGGAAGAACATGTTTATCATCCAGATCAAGTAGGGGATGGAGATGTTGATCATCTAGATCAACTGACAGAGCAGCTCCTAAGTATCTAGATCAACTTGTAGAAGGGGGGAGAGGCGCAAGGTGCATGAAACGGGTTTCATTTCAGGTACTTACGCTATGCCAGATGACAAGGTACTATATTCGTAGAATGCAAATTTTTAGGTTGTGTGTCTTTGATGTTTCTCTTTAAATGTATTTATTAATCTACTAATCACAGAAGCGGACAACCGAAGAGGACATTGATGGTAATGACGATGACCTGTTCTGCTTCTGGATGGAGTCGATGCATGGCTGCTGATCATAATAAGGGGTGTACTTTTGGTGCCATATATGCAGTCTCATGACCACTAGCCTGGCTGCAAAATTCTTGGGGTGCACCTAAGGTCGCTCTAAATATATGTAGAGCTATCCCATGATTGGTCCGCTACTGTTGTAGTAGTGTAATATGGAGCTACTTTATGATTTTTAGGCCTTTGTTAGCAGATCTGTAACTAGAAACTATTCCGTACATTAGCAGAGTAGTATATTATATGTGTGTCTGTGTGTGTTTACTTCTTTTGAGGCTTCCCAAGCGGCTTTCGAGGCATCGAGCTGGTGTCCTATGCTGGAACAAACGCTGTCTTTTCCTCTTCTAGCCCTTCCCCCTCCCTGAAATGCTGATCTTCAGAGTATATGTTGTCTGAGCTATAATGTACCTTGTTTCTAATATTAATATATTAGCTCTTCCGTTCAAAATTTTTCTCCATGAGACGTATGTTGGGGATATACTTTCCGGGTATACCCACAGGACTCACTGACCAGGGTCGCCCACTAATGGGTTAGAGCTTTGCTTCACGGGCGGCCTAGTTAGAGAAAGAGGAGGAGCCAGTTCCGGATCCGACAAGGCCTAGAAGAGTTACCGACTTAGGCATGTAGTATTACTTGTAGTCCAAGCTGTATCTAGTAGCTGGATAGGTCTCTCCCATAACCCTAGGTCCTGGTGACTATATATACCAGCCCTATGGGAGACTTTAGGGCACAACCAATTGTACTACCACAATCATAACTCGCACATGCGAACCTCTCTTGTAATCCGCTGTAACATCCGACTTACGCTGATATATTACTGGGTTGCTAGCAGGAGTAGGATCCAATCACCGCAGTCGGATCTGAACCTGGGTAAACTTGTGCTCACCGCTCCTAGAATATCCGACGTCTCACACCCCATCTTTCCAAATGCCACTAGGACCCCCCCTATGGCATACTTGTCGATAATCCGACGATAGTTGGCGCCCACCGTGGGGAGGGTGACCTTTGGAGCTTTGTTCCAGGCGGAATCTGCGCGTGCAGGAATCGACAAAACTATCAGCATGGGTCGCGTGGTCTACGCTAGCGATGTCCCTCTTGTCCTTCTCGACGAAACCTGGATTCATGCTTTGAAACCCGTGACAACCTACATAATCATGTCTATCGACGAGATCGATATTTATCTCGGCTTCGCTGATCCCGCCCAACCCACCCTTGAGGTGATGACCATGGCGGAAGAAAAATCCGGATCTACTTTGTCCGCAGAGGCGGAAGAGTTCAAGATCTCAGAGAAATTCAAACCCACCCATCCCACTCCTGTAGTGGAAGAAGAGGTGGAAGAAGAATCTGGATCTGATCTCTCAAGCGAGATTAGATACACAGATGAGGAATACATCCTCTACGGATCCGGTCTGCTGATGTTGAAGCGAAAACCAAGTTATACCACTACGTCAAGAACATAAATAAGAAGAACCACTGTTTCGTGCACCACATAAGCTCTAGATCCGACTCTGTCGATGCTGGAGCCGACAGCGATTCAGTCCTAGATGCAATCGAAGAAAACGCCGACTTACCTGGCTCCCCTCAGGAGTCAATAACAATGCAGGATCTTCGAGACTTTGACAAAGAGATGTTAGAGTATGAACAAGAACACGTCTCCAAGCAAACACAAGGTGAGCCGGGAAATTTTCCTAGTCCATATTATAGCATGGATGAAAGCTACACCTCGTAGGATGACATGGACACCGAAGATTCTTTCAAGGTCCACAAGCCAACCATGACGGAAAGTACCGACAGAAGTTTATCCCCCGGAATCGGACCAAAAGCCGCCGTTGCCACTGGTACACACGTCAAGGCTACTGGGCGGTCAAAGAAGAAGAAGAAGAAGAACAAGAATCCGACACCGGCAGAGCCGGACACCGAGGAAACCAACGAAGAAAAAGATGATGAAGAGATCGAGATGGAGAATCAGGACAGAGATCCGATTAATACCGCCCCGATCGACCCTCCTATGGATGGCCACGTCGTCACCAAGGGTGTACGTGAAATCTATGGAGATGCTCTCACAATTCCAATCCCAACGGCTTCGGATCTTACACGGGAGGTGCTGGATAAAAGGGCTGAGGACCTGGAAAAGCACCTTATGTTTCTGCTCGAGGAAGCCGCGCGCATCGTCGAGCTTAGACAACAGTTAGACAGTGATCCTGCCAAGTATCAGTCAGATTTCAAGTGACACCCAAACAAGACAAGGGGAGGTCCGTTTCTTTCTAACAAGAACCCGGATATCCACAAAGATCTATTCGACGGAAAGGACGGAGAGAAGATCCGAGTCTACAGCACGCCGTTGAAAAACGCTGCTGCAGCTCGAGCCATCCTCGCCAACAATCCGTCTCCACAACAAGTCTAGCAGTGCATCACGTTGATTGAAGCAGCAGAAAACGGCCGCTTCATTTAGTGGCAAGCTGGCCTCAAAGTCCGAGTTTTGCCACACTGGCACTGACCAAAGCACTGATATAAGGCTCCGCAGGGATACGAATCAACACTATCTTCCCCGTGGAGAAGAATAGAATTCAAGAACCGGTTCAAACGGCCACTCTCGCTGACTGGCACGTGACTGGGCAAGAGTTATTCCGGCTGTGTCCGAGATGCCATCAGGGCAATGGTCCCTCATCAGCAAAACAACCGCTACAGAGAAGACCCGGAAACACGCCGCTAGCGAGAGGAGAAAGATCGGATAAGGATGCCACCACCGAGTTGTCCGGCTGGCAATGCCTGACAAAGAAATGATCCAGATCGTCCTAAATCAAGTAGGGACGATGCCCAAAGAAATAGGCATCAGAGTCAACATAATGAGTCTCCACCGTCACCACTGCGTAACCCAGCCGGAAATAATCCACCAGCATCACCATCGCCTCTTGGCAGCGACCATGAAGGATGCCGACGTAGCCATGGAAGCCGTAGGGGCGAAGGCGGCAATGGTGAAAGGAGAAACAGAAATCCGACTCCGCTACGCAGGAGCTGTGAGCCTCCAAGGTGCAGATCTCTCTCGCCAAACGACGCTCGCCATCGCATTGAATCAAACATAGAAGCGCGGCGGTATGAGGAAGAAGACGTGTATGTGGGACCCAAGTGCTTTGGACCACGCATACGTCAGACCAAATTTCGGGTTGACTTTGGTATTGCCAAACACATTCAGCCCTATGATGGCGCAGCTCGGCCAGATAGCTGGCTCTAGGATTTCTTCCAAGCCTGCTGCATCGCCAAAGGAGGAAACAGCCTGGTCGTAGTCCAATATCTCCCACTCATGTTGAGGAACATGGCTCGATCATGGCTCAATGAACTGCCAGAGAATTCAATTCACAACTGGTATGATATGCAAACTGTGTTCTTTTCAAACTTCGAGGGAACATACAGGAGGCCCTGCACAGTCTAAGACTTGCAGCGTTGCACACAAAGACCCAGAGAAACCTGCCGGGATTACCTCGGATGCTGGATTGACACGAAGAACTCCTGCGAGGGAGTAAACGAGCAAACTGTGATAAAAACTTTTATTGCAGGACTTCTGTAACATCCCAAAAATACTAAGCTTGGATCATCAAAAACTAGTCATCAACATTTAGGGTTAACAAAAACTTTGCTAAATAAAACTTTGAAGGCATGCATATGTGTATGCATGGATTTTGAAATTCGTTGGAACCACCTTGTTTGATTGTTTCATTCCTTGTAAAATGTTTCTTAGGTGAAATAAACATCATCTAAAACATTTCCCACACTTTTCATAAAGACAAGTAAATCAAAACAAATATATTAAGGGAATGGTCATTTTGACCAATTTAACTCCCATGCCTACTTTGGCTGTCTCAAACTTTCAAAACCTAACAAAAACTTTTCTGGATCCTTGCACCCCTTGAATGTACTCATAACAAAGTATCAAGGCCCACTTTGTGATCATCGAGAAACTTTCAAATGCATAGTTTAAATGGCAATTCAAAATTGAATCTATATCATATGGGAAGATCCCACTTTTTCAAAAACCACTCAAACAAGCTCAACTTTCAAAACCCAAGCATCTGCAGACTCACCAGCACCAACCAAGCACACCCACCAAATATCTTTTGAAAATTCAAAACTTGAGTTCTTGCGGCCATTTCATCAAACAGGTTGCAGACACAAATCAAACAAAATTTAAACACTATAGTGAGCAGTGATTGGAGCCTAACTTGTTCCCAACCATCTCAGTAGATCATCTAGCAAGATAAACTAAGCACTAGCACCACTGTAAGCTTGGCATTGTCATCAATGGTGAACAGCCGAAGCTAACGATGCCACCCCAGTGGAGACAGCAAGCTAGGAGGAGAAACAAGCCTAGCCAGCATGTCTGGGAGCAAGCCAACACCCCACCGCCACTCCCTTTCCACCGCTCGAACGTTGTCAGCCACTGGACCACGCGCAAGAACCATGCCAACCTCGCCAGCAACCATGCCGAGAGAACGCCCCGTGCGCCACGCTCGACCGACGCCCACAGACCGCGCTCTGCCCTTGCCGCGTGCATACTTGATCACCACCATCCCAGCAACCCCGCAGACACGCTCGTTCGCCGCCGCGCGGACCATGCATGCTGTGCGCCATTAAAATCTCCGTCGGGCACGCGTAGAGCACCGCCGCGTTCCGACCAAGCCGCACCGCCTCACGCCTCGAAACCATGTTGTTGAGCATCGCTAGGGAGCACTGCACCGTCCCCTACCTTCTCCCATGCCGATAGCCGTTTGTACCACCGCCCCCGACGAGCTCACCATGCGCCCGTCGGTCCCCTCGCTCGACTATAAATAGAGGCCACCCCAGTCGAATTCTTCACACCATTCTACTCCCCTCTCCTCACTGATCGTGCCACACCGTTCCCGGAGCAAGGCGAGCACCACCTCGTCGAAATTTCACCGGAGCCCGCCGCCTTTGGAGAAGAAGGGAGCCAACGATTGGAGCCGCCCCAGGAGAAGCCACCGGTACCAGGAGATTCGCCATCGTCGACTTCGTCGTTCGCCCGCCTCGCCGACCCTCGCCAGCACCCTGGTGAGCCCCCAGCGACCCCCACCTGTCGCGCTAGGTTTCTGTCTTGCCGGCGATGCTCAACATCGACGATGACTCCCAGCCGTTGGATTAGAATCAGATCGAACGTCCCACGTTGCCCCGTACCGCTTCGCACCCCCCCTGTGTCACTGACGAGTGGGGACACCCACTTAAACAGCCTGCGGGAGCGCTGCGCTTAGCAGGCCGGCCCAGTAACTTTCCCCGCGTAGCCTAGTTATTCAAATAGAACCTTTTTCTTTTTAATTCAAACACACTTCTGTACCCATTTTCAAAAATCAACCCAGGTCGATTCAGAGCACCAATTTGAATGAAACCAATTTTGTTGGAAAGGTCTGTGAATGCTGAATCCAAGCCCGTTGGATTCAAGTCATTTGGATCTGTAGATCATCCTTGGTAAAAATAACAAGGCAGAAGCTTTTCTGTATTCAAACATTTTTCAAAGTTAAACCATAATAGCTTTTGAGTTGATTTCAACTGTCAAAAATCACATTTAACCATACCTTTCAGAATATATAAAAATATATAGGGTTACTTACAGAAATATTGTTCAAGTAATAAAACAATACTACATAGGCATTTCTAGCCATTCTAATTAATTAAAATAAAAGGGTAAAACCTTATTAAATTGTGACACCACTTTAAATCACATTCCCATGAACTAAAATATGTGGTGATGACATGTGTCAACATGATCCCATGTTTGGTTTGGAGAATATTAAATCTTAAGTAGTTTTTCAATGAGTAGAAATTACTTTTCTAAAAATAAAAAGAATTAAACCAAACCCAAATCTTGTAATGTTAGTGATGATGCTAGATCATCTATAGGACCCTTGTGTGTGATGATTGCAACTAGTTAAGTATTGTTTGGTGATTGTGTACCTCGTATTTATTTATAGACGCTAGTACCGACCAAGGATACGAGGAGGAAGGAGGATTCTACGAAGAAGAAGCCGAGGAGAACTTCAACCACTGCTCTACACAAGGCAAGCTAGTAACCTTGCAAGCTAACACTTGCAATTTAGCAAGCTTTATTAACTAAGTGAACCAATGCAAGCTAACCCTTTCAAGATACCCTACTGATGCCACAAACCACTACTTGTTACTATGCCCACTATATGCCTTAAGCATATGTGATCATATCCACTTGATAAACCAATCCTAGTTTAACTTAAAAGCTTGATTACTTTATTTATTTATCAAAGCTAGTACTTAGAGCTTACTTAAGTGAATGGTAGATACTAGAAAGATATGTGAAGGTTGCATAAAGATCATAAAATTTGGCCTAAACTAGATAATCTTGATGTCATCCCAAGGCATGAGATTGAGCTTAGTTGAAACTCCACTAGTTTACCACCCCTCATTAGTACTCACCCCCACTTGTAGATGCTAGTGCTAAGCATAAAACTTGATCAACTTTAGATGGGAATACTTGGTGGAAAAATGGTTATGAAAACCTTGGAATGATGGATCATTCTATTGAAATGTTTTGGACATGTGTTTCCGAACACCGGATGATTTTGGTGATGAAAATGTTGAGGCATGAGCCTTAGCCCGTTATAAAACTGATGGTTCTCAGGATGCGATACCATTCCAATTTTATCGTACAACCACAATACCCGAAGATTGGGTAGGGCTTGACTGGAAGCTTATATACCTTAGTATTAGTTCCCTCACAGCCAAGGTCTGAGCTGAGGCTACCTTGTGAAGATTGTCCACCTGTGCAGTACCCAAGATGACAGTTGGTCTTGGTTGGGAGGCCAAACTCACATGAGCGGTGCTTATACTAGGGCGTGTAAATGAAAGGTTAGGATTGATTATCCGCATACTGAGTATGGTGAATTTAGGATTTGTTCCTGACGGATGTATCGAATGTTGTGGTGAAAGTGTACAATCTCCGCAGAGTGTCAAACTATTCGAATAGCCGCGTCCGCGGTTATGGACAGTTGGAGTGGCCATACTGTTCCCCCGTCAGACTTTTCAAAATGACTTGTGAAATGAAGTGAGACTTTGACTTGACCACAACAGGGTTGTGATATGAAATACAAGCTCCCATTTAGGTGTTATAAACTTCAACTAGCATTCGTGCTCCTAAAATTAGTAGAGATAAACCTGGCTTTTGCAAAAGAACCCTAGAGCCTAGTGTCCTATTATCAAAAACCCCCTTTCCCTTGTTAGTATTAGTTTGCGAGTACTTAAAGAGTACTCATGGCTTTGTCCCTGGCTATTCCCATGGCCAGACTATGAAGAGGAGTACCTAGAGGATGGACCCCAGGAAGGTTACGACAACTAGAATCATCTCCCATCGTCAGCATTGCCTGTGACCCCGAAGATGGAGCTTCGCCCATGCTACCGTTATTATTACGTACTCCGCTGCTTGAAGATGTATTAAGAACTGGATCATTAGATCCCTATTGTTGTAAGAATTTATGTACCGTTTGTAATGGATGATGTACTATGGTATACAATTCTGTTATGTCTCGCAAAAATGGTAATCCTGGGATTGCGATGTATGGCATAACAGGCATCTGGGATTAAAAATCCGGGTGTTGACAAGTTGGTATCAGAGCCATCCTGACCATAGGAAACCCTAGTTAGACTAGACGTTTGAACCAGAAACTTAGTTTCAAAACCAAAGAAAACAAATATTTACAAAACCTTATTCTCATTCTTATCTCTTTGATTCTTTCATAAAAATTCATGTTCCTCAAAAAATCTTGCAAAATACATAAAATTTTGACACACTTGATCACTCTTCTAACCTAATCATCCTCTATTCTTATAGATGGACGTGAAGTACAGCAAGTTTTATCAGTTGGGGAATGGAGGAGACCTTATCTTTGAGAGGGATTTGGACCAGCTTTCGGAACTTCTGGAGCGTCCGCACCCCGAGTTCTTCGGAGCTCAGCTCAATGATCAAGGAGGAGAAGATATGCAGTGGCTAATTGTTGCAAGTCTTCAAGGAAAGATTAAACCTCCCACTACGGAGGGAATTCAGTTTACCTTAAGAGAGATCAACTGGCTCGATGGACTTGCCAGGGCCATGCAGGAAGCTCTTTCCCGTCTGTGTGGGCAGAGCATCAATCAGATCAAGGGTACTCGCTTTGAGGTTTTACCAAGGCGTGATGCAAATGGACAACCACTGGAAGCCCCATACCACCCCGAGCTGAAGACTCAATTGGACCACCTTAGCTTCATGATGTATGATCGTTAGCATGAGTTAGACAATTGCCGTGACTACTCCAATCACAAGTCTGCCATCATCAAGATGAAGGACCAGAGCATCGCCATGCTAGCAAAGGATCGCAAGTCTCGCCGCCGTCAGCTCGACAAGAAGGAGCGCATTATTGCCCGTCTCCGCCACCGCATCTCATCTTTGGAAGAGACCATCCACGAGAGAGACATGCAGTTGGAGGAAAGGGAGAATGTAGGAGAGGATCTTCGTGGAGACCCCTACTCCTATCTCAGCGATGATGATGATTTTCTGGAGGATCAGGCCATGGACTTCTTCACCGATGAGGATGATTTCGCCTTCATCGATGATCATGAGGATGTTGAGGCCACAGATTCCAAGGAGTAGTAGCACTTGAGCACTAGCATAGTGAGTAGTATTCGGTCCCACTGTATCGTAGTTTCCAGAATGGTTCTTAAAACCATCTGTTTTTCTTTGTTGTGGTGTGTGTTGTATTGTGTGCTATGAATGAATAAAAATCAAGTTGCTAGAAAAATCTGAGTCAAACCTTACAAACTTTTCAAAGTCCCAGAACCTTAGAAATTCCCCTCTTATCTCATGATCTATCTCAATCTTCAGATGCCACGCGGAGGAAGTGGTTCATCCCAGGACCCGATGTTGCAGATCCTGCAAATGTTGACTTCTGACCGCGAAGCTGAAAGAGCAGAACGTCAAGCCAATCTAGCCACCCTTCAGCAGATAGCCCAGCTTGCCCATAACAACCAAGGCCATGGAAATCAGGACAACCATGGATCTAAACTCAAGAATTTCCAGAATACCAACCCACTTGTTTTCACCAAGTCAGAAGAGCCTCTAGACGCCGATGATTGGCTGCAAACCATGGAAAACAACCTAGAAGTCGCCGGAGTGGAAGCTAACGAGAAAGTTCTGTTCACCACCCACTATCTAGCCGGAGATGCCAGGGCATGGGGGAACAGTGTTCGTGCAATGACCGGAGGCCAGATGATGACCTGGGAGGAATTCAAGGTCAAGTTTAGCAGAACCCATGTGCCACCGGGTTTGATCAAGAGAATGAGAGATGAGTTCAGAGAACTGAAGCAAGGAAGGATGACTGTAGTGGAATACCGTGACAAATTTTTGTCATTAGCTAGGTATGCCCCGGACGAGATAGACACCAAAGCCAAGAAGAAAGAAAGATTCCTGAATGGTCTGCATGACGAGATGCAGACGGTGTTAGGCAATATTCCCTTTGCGGATATTGAAGCCCTGGTCGACTCTGCTATCCAGATGGAAGGAAAGATCAACCAAGCCAATGAGAACCGCAAGCGTCATATTATGCATCAGCCAGGAACCCATCAGACCCCAAAGTATCGCCCCAACCCATCTCCAGGATTTGCCCCAAGAACCAACAGACCCCCGATGACCCGTCTGACCTATCCCAACCGTGGAAACCCTAGACCCGGAGGAAATCACAACAGCCCCGGCAATTCTAGCAATTTCACCCGTGCCCCACACAAGTTCCACACCAACAATGCTACCGCCAACACCAACACTGCCCCGAGGACTGGAAGCAATGCTGTGCCTATCGCAGCCAAGGACAAGTCGCAAGTGACCTGTTATGACTGTGGAAATAAAGGCCACTATTCCAACGAGTGCCCCAACAAGAAGAGTGCTACAGCCCCCAATGCCAATGTCCCAGCTCAGCAGCAGCATCGTGTTCAGCCAGGAAGAAGATTTGCCCCAGGGAATTCACTCAACCGCAATGGCCGTCTTTTTCTCATGCATGCTGAAGAAGCTCAGGAAGCGCCAGACGTCGTGCTGGGTATGTTTTCTATTAATTCAGTACTTGCAAGAGTGTTGTTTGATTCTGGTGCATCGCATTCATTTGTCACCAAAGAATTTGCATGCACTAGTAAAATTCAACCAACCAAATTGAAGCATGTGATGATTGTGCAAATTCCCGGATCAACCACCAAGGCTAGGCAAATTTGCAAAGCCATCCCTATCCGAATCCATGGCATAGATTTTTATGCTAATCTGATAGTACTCGGAACTAAAGGTTTGGAAGTAGTACTAGGTATGGATTGGATGTCCAAACATAAAGGATTGATTGACTGTGCCAAGAAAGCCATCACCATGACCAAAGGCAATTAATATCAGTCGAGCATATATCTGAAACCTTACCTCGTCAATTCAAATGCAACAAGAGTATATCCCAACCTACCATTGACCAAGTCCGGATAGTATGTGAATACCCCGATGTATTTCCAGATGTTTTGCCCGGTATGCCCCCAGATCGGGATATCGAGTTTATCATAGAACTAATCCCTGGAACAGGACCTATAGCCCAGAGACCCTATAGTATGAACCCATCGGAGTTAGAAGAACTGAAGAAGCAACTGGATGCCATGAAGGAAATCGGATTGATTCAACCAAGTGCGTCACCATGGATATCACCTGTCTTGTTTGTGGACAAGAAAGATGGAGGTAACCGTTTGTGTACGGATTATCGGAAGTTGAATGATGTCACCATCAAGAACAAGTACCCCTTGCCCAAGATAGAATATTTGTTTGATCAGTTGACCGGTGCCAAAGTGTTTTCTAAGATTGATCTTAGAACTGGTTATCATCAACTCAAGATTCGTGCAGAGGATATCCCAAAGACTGCCTTTACCACCAGATATGGATTATACGAGTATACAGTCATGTCTTTTGGATTAACCAATGCCCCCGCTTATTTCATGAACGTCATGAATAAGATTTTTATGGACTTCCTGGATAAGTTTGTCGTTGTTTTCATCAATGACATTCTGATTTATTCCAAATCAGAAGAAGAACATGAGCTACACCTAAGGACCATTCTTGGAACCCTTAGAGAGCATAAGTTGTATGCCAAGTTTAGCAAATGTGAATTCTGGTTACAGGAGGTAGGATTCCTCGGTCACATTGTATCAGCCGGAGGAATTGCCGTTGACCCTGCCAAAGTGAAAGATGTAGAAGATTGGCAAGCCCCGACCACTCAAACCCAAGTTCGTGCAATTCTCCGATTGGCGGGATATTACCGCAAGTTCGTAGAAGGATTCTCGAGTATCGCCAGACCCATGACCCAATTGCTGAAGAAGGACAAGAAGTTTGAATGGACCGACAAGTGTGAAGCGAGTTTTCAAGAACTCAAGAGGAGATTGATTTCATCCCCAATCTTGATCATGCCGGATATCTCGAAGCCCTTCGATGTGTATTGTGACGCATCCAAGATCGGTCTTGGAGGTGTGCTAATGCAAGAAGGCAAAGTTATATCCTATCTATCTCGACAATTGAAACAACGTGAGCAAAATTACCCAACCCATGACCTCGAACTCGCAGCCGTAGTTCTAGCCCTGAAAACATGGAGACATTACCTGATGGGAAATCGTTGTGAGATTTATACGGATCACAAGAGTCTGAAGTATATATTCACTCAGAAGGAGCTGAATATGAGACAGAGGAGATGGATTGAGCTAATCAAGGATTACGATCTGGACATTCACTATCACCCTGGTAAAGCCAATGTAGTAGCCGATGCCCTTAGCAGATTGTCGTGCCGCTTGAACTCCATGATTTTGAAGAAGCAACCAAGTTTGCACAAAGAGATGGAAGATTTTCGAATGGAATTAGTAAGTGAAGGATTTTTGGCTAGTATAGAACTTCAGCCCACTTTGATCAGCCAGATCAAAGAGGCGCAGAAAGGAAATGCTAGTATCGACGGAATCAAGCGTCGTATCGGTACAGGCAAGGTACCTGGATTCACCGAAGACGAAGAAGGAGTTCTGTGGTACAAAGGACGCCTTTCTGTACCGGCAGATTCTGAGTTGAAAGAAGTTATCTTGAAGGAGGCTCATGATACTCTTTATTCTATCCATCCCGGAGGAACTAAGATGTATCAAGATTTGAAAGAGCAATTTTGGTGGCATAAGATGAAGCAAGAAATCGGAAGCTATATCGCCAAGTGTGATATATGTCAGCGAGTCAAGGCAGGACATCAAAGACCCGCTGGATTGTTGCAACCATTACAAGTTCCGGAATGGAAATGGGATTCTGTAGGAATGGACTTTATCACTGGACTGCCTACTTCTAGTAGGGGAAATGACTCTATTTGGGTCATAGTGGACATATTGTCCAAAGTCGCCCATTTCTTGCCCGTCAAAACCACCTATCAGAGTTCGAAGCTAGCGGAGTTGTACATCGCTAGAATCGGTAGTTTGCATGGAGTCCCCAAGAACATTGTATCGGATCGAGGAACTCAGTTTACCTCGAGATTCTGGAAGAAAGTTCAAGAAGGTTTAGGAACCCGCCTATATTTCAGTACCGCGTATCACCCTCAGACCGATGGACAAACGGAGCGAGTAAATCAAATACTCGAAGATATGCTTAGAGCATGTGTGTTAGAATATGGATCCAAGTGGGAAGACTGCCTGCCGTTTGCAGAATTTTCCTATAATAACAGTTACCAAGCCAGTTTGCAAATGGCCCCATTTGAGTTCATGTACAGAAGAAAGTGTCACACCCCTTTGAACTGGTCGGAAGTAGGAGAGAGTCAGATTTTCAGACCCGACATCCTACGAGAAGCAGAAGAGAAGGTTCACAAGATTCGTGAGCACCTCAAGACCGCCCAATCCAGACAAAAGAGTTACGCCGACAAGATACATCGAGACCTCGCCTTCAACATAGGAGATTTTGTTTATCTGAAAGTATCGCCATTGAAGGGAATGCAGCGTTTCCAACTCAAAGGAAAGTTAGCCCCCAGATATATCGGACCTTTCACGATTCTGAACCATCGATCAGAAGTGTCGTATAAATTGGAACTACCCGAAGAAATGTCAGCCGTCCACAACGTGTTCCATATCTCATTACTTCGCAAGTGTCTCGAAGTTCCAGAGAAGACGGAAGTGTTCAAAAATATCGACCACCAGACTATAGAGATCAATGATGACCTGACCTATCCTGAAGTACCCATCCGCATTTTTGAAGAAGCTTTTCAAACTACCCGAACCCGAAGCATCAAGTTTCTCAAGATTTAGTGGAGCAACCACATAGAAGAGGAAGCTACCTGGGAGCGCGAAGATCGCATCAGGGCGGAGTTTCCCGATCTCTTCAAGTCCTAGGTAATCTTTTCATCCTTTTTCAAATCTCGAGACAAGATTTTGTTTAAGGGGAGAAGGTTTGTAACATCCCAAAAATACTAAGCTTGGATCATCAAAAACTAGTCATCAACATTTAGGGTTAACAAAAACTTTGCTAAATAAAACTTTGAAGGCATGCATATCTGTATGCATGGATTTTGAAATTCTTTGGAACCACCTTTTTTGATTGTTTCATTGCTTGTAAAATGTTTCTTAGGTGAAATAAACATCATCTAAAACATTTCCCACACTTTTCATAAAGACAAGTAAATCAAAACAAATATATTAAGGGAATGGTCATTTTGACCAATTTAACTCCCATGCCTACTTTGGCTGTCTCAAACTTTCAAAACCTAAGAGAAACTTTTCTGGATCCTTGCACCCCTTGAATGTACTCATAACAAAGTATCAAGGCCCACTTTGTGATCATCGAGAAACTTTCAAATGCATAGTTTAAATGGAAATTCAAAATTGAATCTATATCATATGGGAAGATCCCACTTTTTCAAAAACCACTCAAACAAGCTCAACTTTCAAAACCCAAGCATCCGCAGACTCACCAGCACCAACCTAGCACACCCACCAAAAATCTTTTCAAAATTCAAAACTTATGTTCTTGCGGCCATTTCGTCAAACAGGTTTCAGACACAAATCAAACAAAATCTAAACACTATAGTGAACAGTGATTGGAGCCTAACTTGTTCCCTCTTTAGCTCACAACCATCTCGGTAGATCATCTATCAAGCTGAACTAAGCACTAGCACCACTGTAAGCTTGGCATTGTCATCAATGGTGAACAGCCGAAGCTAAGCATGCCACCCAAGTGGAGACAGCAAGCTAGGAGGAGAAACAAGACTAGCCAACATGTCTGGGTGCAAGCCAACACCCCACCGCCACTCCCTGTCCACCGCTCGAACGTTGCCAGCCACTGGACCACTCGCAAGAACCATGCCAACCTCGCCAGCAACCATGCCGAGAGCACGCCCCGTGCGCCACGCTCGACCGACGCCCACAGACCACGCTCCGCCCTCGCCGCGTGCATACTTGATCACCACCATCCCAGCAACCCCGCAGACACGCTCGTTCGCCGCCGCGCGGACCACGCACGCTGTGCGCCATTAAAATCTCCGTCGGGCACGCGCAGAGCACCGCCGCGTTCCGACCAAGCCGCACCGCCCCACGCCTCGAAACCATGTCGTTGAGCATCGCCAGGGAGCACCGCACTGTCCCTACCTTCGCCCATGCCAATAGCCGTATGTACCACCGCCCCCGACGAGCTCACCATGTGCCCCGTCAGTCCCCTCGCTCGACTATAAATAGAGGCCACCCCCAGTCGAATTCTTCACACCATTCTACGCCCCTCTCCTCACTGATCGTGCCACACCGTTCCCGGAGCAAGGCGAGCACCACCTCATCGGAATTTCACCGGAGCCCGCCGCCTTTGGAGAAGAAGGGAGCCACCGATTGGACCCGCCCCAGGAGAAGCCACCGGTACCAGGAAATTCGCCATCGTCGACTTTGTCGTTCGCCCGCCTCGCTGACCCTCGCCAGCACCCCGGTGAGCCCCCAGCGACCCCCACCTGCCGCGCTAGGTTTCTGTCTCGCTGGCGTTGCTCAACATCGACGATGACTCCCAGCCGTTGGATTAGAATCAGATCGAACATCCCCATGCCGCTGTTCGCATCCTTCGTGTCACTGACGAGTGGGGACACACACTTAAACAGCCCGCGGGAGCGCTGCGCTTAGCAGGCCGGCCCAGTAACTTCCCCCGCGCAGCCCAGTTATTCAAATTAAACCTTTTTCTTTTTAATTCAAACACACTTCTGTATCCATTTTCAAAAATCAACCCAGGTCGATTCGGAGCACCAATTTGAATGAAACCAATTTTGTTGGAAAGATCTGTGAATGCTGAATCCAAGCCCGTTGGATTCAAGTCATTTGGATCTGTAGATCATCCTTGGTAAAAATAACAAGGCAGAAGCTTTTCTGCATTCAAACATTTTTCAAAGTTAAACCATAATAGCTTTTGAGTTGATTTCAACTGTCAAAAATCACATTTAACCATACCTTTCACAATATATAAAAATATATAGGGTTACTTACAGAAATATTGTTCAAGTAATAAAAGAATACTACATAGGCATTTCTAGCCATTCTAATTAATTAAAATAAAAGGGTAAAACCTTATTAAATTGTGACACCACTTTAAATCACATTCCCATGAACTAAAATATGTGGTGATGACATGTGTCAACATGATCCCATGTTTGGTTTGGAGAATATTAAATCTTAAGTAGTTTTTCAATGAGTAGAAATTACTTTTCTAAAAATAAAAAGAATTAAACCAAACCCAAATCTTTTAATGTTAGTGATGATGCTAGATCATCTATAGGACCCTTGTGTGTGATGATTGCAAGTAGTTAAGTATTGTTTGGTGATTGTGTACCTCGTATTTATTTATAGACGCTAGTAGCGACCAAGGATACGAGGAGGAAGGAGGATTCTACGAAGAATAAGCCGAGGAGAACTTCAACCACTGCTCTGCACAAGGCAAGCTAGTAACCTTGCAAGCTAACACTTGCAATTTAGCAAGCTTTATTAACTAAGTGAACCAATGCAAGCTAACCCTTTCAAGATACCCTACTGATGCCACAAACCACTACTTGTTACTATGCCCACTATATGCCTTAAGCATATGTGATCATATCCACTTGATAAACCAATCCTAGTTTTACTTACAAGCTTGATTACTTTATTTATTTATCAAAGCTAGTACTTAGAGCTTACTTAAGTGAATGGTAGATACTAGAAAGATATGTGAAGGTTGCATAAAGAGCATAAAATTTGGCCTAAACTAGATAATCTTGACGTCATCCCAAGTCATGAGATTGAGCTTAGTTGAAACTCCACTAGTTTACCACCTCTCATTAGTACTCACCCCCACTTGTAGATGCTAGTGCTAAGCATAAAACTGGATCAACTTTAGATGGGAATACTTGGTGGAAAAATGGTTATGAAAACCTTGGAATGATGGATCATTCTATTGAAATGTTTTGGACATGTGTTTTCGAACACCGGATGATTTTGGTGATGAAAATGTTGAGGCATGAACCTTAGCCCGTTATAAAACTGATGGTTGTCTGGATGCGATACCATTCCAATTTTATCATACAACCACAATACCCGAAGATTGGGTAGGGCTTGACTGGAAGCTTATATACCTTAGTATTAGTTCCCTCACGGCCAAGGTCTGAGCTGAGGCTACCTTGTGAAGATTGTCTACCTGTGCAGTACCCAAGATGACAGTTGGTCATGGTTGGGAGGCCAAACTCACAGGAGCGGTGCTTATACTAGGGTGTGTAACTGAAAGGTTAGGATTTATTATCCGCATACTGAGTATGGTGAATTCAGGATTTGTTCCTGACGGATGTATCGAATGTTGTGGTGAAAGTGTACAATCTCTACAGAGTGTCAAACTATTCGAATAGACGCGTCCGCGGTTATGGACAGTTAGAGTGGCCATACTGTTCCCCCGTCAGACTTTTCAAAATGACTTGTGAAATGAAGTGAGACTTTGACTTGACCACAACAGGGTTGTGATATGAAATACAAGTTCCCATTTAGGTGTTATAAACTTCAACTAGCATTCGTGCTCCTAAACTTAGTAGAGATAAACCTGGCTTTTGCAAAAGAACCCTTGAGCCTAGTGTCCTATTATCAAAACCCCCCTTTCCCTTGTTAGTATTAGTTTGCGAGTACTTAAAGAGTACTCATGGCTTTGTCCCTGGCTATTCCCATGGCCAGACTATGAAGAGGAGTACCAAGAGGATGGACCCTAGGAAGGTTACGACAACTAGGATCATCTCCCATCGTCAGCATTGCCTGTGACCCCTAAGATGGAGCTCCGCCCACGCTACCGTTATTATTACGTATTCCACTGCTTGAAGATGTATTAAGAACTGGATCATGAGATCCCTATTTCTGTAAGAACTAATGTACCGTTTGTAATGGATGATGTACTATGGTATCTAATTCTGTTATGTCTCGCAAAAATGGTAATCCTGGGATTGCGATGTATGGCATAACAGGCATCTGGGATTAAAAATCCGGGTGTTGACAACTTCCAGTCACACTTTTGCGTCACAGACTGAAGCGTGACCATGTCATAGATTAGGGGGGAATGATAGAGACGGCAAACAAATATGCTGATGCCGATGATGATTCAGAAGGGCTGCTAAATATTCTGGCCAATCCTAATAAGGCCAAACAGCCAAAACAAGCTCAGAAGCGCAAGAACACCTCAGACGAAAAACCGTCTCCGGACAACGCAGCTGTTAACGCAACATTCGTATATGGACGACGAGGAGGGCACCAAGGCTGATGACCCACAAGTATACGGGATCACAACAGTCTTCGAGGGTAGTATTACCCAATTAATTGATTCGACACAAGGGGAGCCAAAGAATACTTGCAAGCCTTAACAACTGAGTTGTCAATTCAGCTGCACCTGGAAATAGTTCTTGCTCACAGAAGTTTATCAGTAGAAATAGTTTGTAGTAGCAACAGGAAAGCAACAACGATAGTGAAACAAGAGCAATAGTAACAGTAACGATAACAGTAGGATTCGAGTGCAATAGGCATAGGGATGGATGGACGGGCGTTGCATGGACAATTCTAAACATGTAACTTCAAGATCTAGGGCATTGCAGATAAATAAGAATAAGAATCCAAGTACTAAAAAATCCTAGGCATGTGCTCCATATATAGTCATACGTGCTCGCAATGAGAACTTGCACAACATCTTCTGTCCAGCCAGCACGTGGCAGCGGGGCCTCTAGGGAACTACTAGAAATTAAGGTGCTCCTTTTAATAGAGCACCAGAGCAAAGAATTAACACTCCGTGAACACATGTGATCCTCACACCACAGCCATCCCCTCCGGTTATCCCAGTTTCTGTCACGTCGGGGCCTTTGGATCCGGACAATGATATGTGTACACAACTTGCAGATAAGATCACAAACAATACTATCATAATGATTCAATAATAAGTTCAGATCTGAGATCATGGCACTCGGGCGCTAGTGACAAGCATTAAGCACAACAAGTTGCAAAAAAGTCAAATAGCACTAATAGAGATACTAGGCACTATACCCTAACAATCTTATTTGATTACATGATAGAACTCATCCAATCCCTACCATCCCCATAGCCTATAGCGGGGGATTACTCACTCATGGATGAGGGAAACATTGATGGTTGATGGAGAGGCATTGGTGATGACGATGGCGATGATCCTCCCCAAATTCCCCGTCCCGGCAGGGTGCCAGAACGGAGTTTCTGGTTCCGAATCGCGGCTTCTGGTGGTGGCGACGCAGCGGAACTCTTTCTGGAAAACATCGACCCCCCTCAATTTTTAGGTCAAGAGGCAACTTATAGGCGAAGAGGGAGGCCGAGGGTGCCTGGTGGTGCACCCCTAGGCGTGCCAGGCCAGCTCGCCTGGCGAGGCGTGGCCCCCTGTGCCTCCACTGCATCTCGTACTGCCCGTGGATCTTCTGGTGAAATAGGATTTTTGGCATATTTTCCGGGATTTTTCCTGATAGTTGATTTTCTGCACAAAAACTAGACACCAAGGTAATTCTGCTCAAAATAGCGTCAGTCCATGTTAGTTGTATCCAAATCACAAAAGTTTAGAGGAGAAACAACAGAAAAGTGTTCGGGAAAGTAGATACGTTTTGGACGTATCAACTCCCCCAAGCTTAGCTTATTGCTTGTCCTCAAGCAATTCATTTGAAAACTGAGTGCGATAAAACAACTTTCACAAACACATTTGCTTCGTATGATGTATATATTCTCAGCATAGGAGTACATACTTAGACCATTCATAATAAAAAGTATGCAACTAAGTCTACTCAATAGTCATTGCAATCTATGAAGAGAATTTAACTCAATAATAATAAGTAGCATGAAACATAAACATAAGCTTCATTGCAATGCTCATAATAAGGTATGATAAAGTGGTATCTCGCTTGCCTTTGTTTGAAGAGCACAACATGAATGTCAAGGCACCTCTGGAGTTCAAGTGAAGACTAGAAGTAAAGATATCAGAGATACAAGCATCAAAGTCATGACATAATTAACCAAGTTTTGAGACAAACACAAGAATGACAACTATGCTATCAAGAAGGTGCTCATAGAATAAGTGGTGACTCAACAAGGAAGTGAAAAGGTTTTGTAAAGTTTGAAAGGATTCCAAATGCTAAAAGTAAGGTAATCATTAGCTTTGAGCTCTCATTGCCCCTATCATAAGCATCTTTATGTGGTTAAGGTGAAAGTGAGGTCCAATCTGAGTTATATGCTTGACACACCATAAACTGGAAATCCCATGTCCCTTGAGTACGAGGGCCGCTCCACATGTTACCTGTAAGTTCTTGTCATTGTAAATACATGCATATCATAGAGAACCTCCAACGGGGTACCCCTTGCACATGATACAGGATCTATCCCGTGATCAAAATGACAAGGCAAGAAGACAATGAGCATCTCAGCGATCGTTTCATTTACTATGTGCATAGATTTTTATTGAGGATGCTTCACAGAATGCTCATTATGGTGATGCTGCAAGTTTCCACCATGATTAGGCATGGCTTAGGCTAGTGGCTCAGGCGTTTCTCTAACACATATATATATATATACTCCATGAACCCACAAGCTCCCCTTTTATTTCACACCGACGACCTCCGCAAAAGAAAGAGCAAGGTATCAACTGGATATGTATCCATAAGTGTTGAAAGTATTCCCCGTGATAGCACGGTTCTGCTAACTCCTAGCCTATAATTTGCAAGCATATAACTTTCATGGACAGGTCACAATGGTTGTGGATTATTAAGTGCAAGGAATAAAGTGTGCCATCAAGTTCGTGAGAGCTTTACTAACTAATTTTCTCAAAGCAGTCAAACATTTTATTTGGAAGAAAACAAGGCATATAGAATATGCACTGAAATAGCAAATGATGCTAATAGGTAGGTATGGTGGACACTGTTGGCAATATTGGTTTTGGGGAGTTGGAAACACGAGTAGAGCTCATACTTAGTGCAAGTGAAGGCTAACAATAGAGAGGGAGCAACAAACGAGAGAGCAATAATTGTCATAATCATGCTTGCAAAAAAATATGACTAATTATGGCATGAAAGTAATACAAGAACTCTGAGGCAAAATAAATCATCGAGGCTTACTAACTATTGTTTATTCATATGCATGCGTGAGCATGTGCCAAGTCGATTCACATGAAACATTCAGAGGAGGATATCACAATATCATACCAAGTTATGAATAAAACAATGCAAGCAAACATTCATATGACATGCTACAAACTATTAGCAAGCTGGAGCTAATCACAAGAAAGCAAGAACTACTAAGCATCCATAATAACATACACCTTACATGAACAAACTAAGCATGCTCACCATGATGAGTATATGTACATAAATGAAAGCAAATAGAGTTCGTCACCAGCCTCTTACCACACCTCAAGTTATATTAATCTTCATTATTGCCCTTCACTTGTGTGACTTGAATAATAACATGAAACCAAACTCCACTGAGGATGGCTGAACCCTGCAAAGATCTCACAAAACCAAAGAAGAGCAACAAATATTTTTGGTGTTTTCGATTTTTTTAAAACAAGACAAACAATGCAAAAACAAACCAAGCAAAAACAAACAAAGCAAAAGCAAACAAAGCAAAAGAAAAATCTTTTTGGATTTTCTTTTAAGGAAAACCAAAGCTAGAAAAAGCAAAGAAACAAATCAAGTGAAACAACGAAAATATTTTTGGTATTTTTGTGTTTTGATAAAGCAGCAACAAGAACCAAAAAGAAAGCGAAACAATGGATATACAAAGAACCGACGAAACATGATATATAGATGAGTGTGATGTCGGTATACCTCCACCCAAGCTTAGGCTCTTGGCCTAAGTGGGGCTCAATAGCACGGGTAGTAACCCCAAGCTGGTGGATCATCATAGGAATGATTGATGACCCACAAGTATAGGGGATCGCAACAGTACTTGCGGATAGTATTACCCAATTTATTGATTCGACACAAGGGGAGCCAAATAATACTTGCAAGCCTTAACAACTGAGTTGTCAGTTCAGCTGCACTTGGAAATAGTTCTTGCTCACAGAAGTTTATCAGTAGCAACAACAACAATATGAGAATAGCAATGAAAGGAACAGAACAAAGGATGTGATGTGATAAAGATGGATTCGAAAGTGCAGGCATAGGGATGGACGGGCGTTGCATGGACGATTCTAAACATGTAACTTCAAGATCTAGGGCATTGCAGATAAATAATAACAAGCATCCAAGTACTAAACAATCCTAGGCATGTGCTCCAAATATAGTCATACGTGCTCGCAATGAGAACTTGCACAACATCTTCTGCCCAGCCAGCCCGTGGTAGCGGGGCCTCTAGGGAACTACTGGCAATTAAGGTGATCCTTTTAATAAAGCACCGGAGCAAAGAATTAACACTCTGTGAACACATGTGATCCTCACACCACAGCCATCCCCTCCAGTTCTCCCAATTATTGTCACTTTGGGGCCTTTGGATTCGGACAATGATATGTGTACACAACTTGCAGATAAGATCATAAACAATACTATAATAATTATTCAATAGTAAGTTCAGATCTGAGATCATGGCACTCGGGCCCTAGTGACAAGCATTAAGCACAACAAGTTGCAACAAAGTCAAATAGCACAAGTGAAACTAGGCACTATGCCCTAACAGATCTTATTCGATTACATGATAGAACTCATCCAATCCCTACCATCCCCAAGCCTACAGCGCGGGATTACTCACTCATGGATGAGGGAAACATCGGTGGTTGATGGAGATGCATTGGTGATGACGATGGCGATGATCCTCTCCAAATTCCCCGTCCCGGCATGGTGCCAGAACGGAGTTTCTGGATCCGAATCTTGGTTTCTGGTGGCGGTGGCGGAGCGGAACTCTTTCTGGAAAACTATCGAACACCCCTCGGTTTTTAGGTCGAAAGGCAACTTATAGGCGTAGAGGGAGGCCGAGGAGCTGCCTGGGTGGCCGCACCCTCACTAGGCGCGGGGTCAGGTGGGCCCGCGCCTGGGTGGGTCTGGCCCCCAGGCCTCCCCTCCATCTCTTCTTCTGGCTCCGTGGATCTTGTGATGAAATATAATTTTTGGCTTATTTTCTGGGATTTTTCCTGATAGTTCATTTTCTGCACAAAAACAAGACACCAAGGTAATTCTGCTGAAAACAACATCAGTCTGTGTTAGTTGTATCCAAATCACACAAGTTTAGAGGAGAAACAATAGCAAAGTGTTCAAGAAAGTAGATACGTTTTGGACGTATCAACTCCCCCAAGCTTAGCTTATTGTTTGTCCTCAAGCAATTTAGTTGAAAACTGAGTGCGATAAAAGAACTTTCACGACCACTTTGCTTCATATGATGTAAATATTCTCAGCACAGGAGTAGATGCTTAGACAATTCATAATAAGGAGTATGCAACTAAGTCTACTCAATAGTCATTGCAAGCTATGAAGAGAAACCAACTCAATAATAATAAGTAGCATGAAACATAAACATAAGCAACATTGCAATGCTCATAATAAGGTATGATAGAGTGGTATCTCGCTTGCCTTTGTTTGAAGAGTACAATAAATGCCAAGGCACCTCTGAAGTTCACATGAAGACTAGAGATAAAGATATCAGAGATACAAGCATCAAAGTCATGACATAATTAACCAAGTTTTGGAACAAACACAAGAATGACAACTATGCTCTCAAGAAGGTGCTCATAGAATAAGTGGTGACTCAACAAGGTTGTGAAAATGGTTTTGAAAGGTTGTGAAAGGCTTCCCAATGCTGAAAGGAAGGTACTCATTAGCTTTGAGCTCTCAATGCCCCTATCATAGGCATCTTCATGTGGTTAAGGTGAAAGTGAGGTCCACTCTGAATTATATGCTTGACATACCATAGACTGGAAATCCCAAGTCCCTTGAGTGCGAGGGTCGCTCCGCATGCTACTCAACTTTGGTCACCTGAAAGTTCTTGTCATTGTAAATACATGCAGATCATCGAGAACCGCCAACGGGTACCCCTTGCACATGGTACATGAGCTTTCCCATAACCAAAATGACAAGGCAAGCAGACAATGAGCATCTCAACAATCTTTTTATTTACCATATGCATAGCTTTTTATTGAGGACGCTTCATAGATGCTTATTATGGTGATGCTGCAAGTTTCCACCATTATTAAGCATGGCTTAGGCTAGAGGCCTAGGCGTTTCTCTAACACAATGTATAAACTCCATGAACTCACAACCTCCCCTTTTATTTCACATCATCGACATCCGTAAACAAAAGAGCAAGGAATCAACTGGATGAGATATCCAAAATGTGTTGAAAGCGTTCCCCGGGACAGCACGGTTCTGCTGACTCCAAGTATATAATTAGCAAGTATATAATTTTCATGCACTAGTCACAATGGTTCAAGATTAATAAGCGCAAGGAATGAAGTGTGCCATCAAGTTCGTGAGAGCTTTACTAACTAACTTTCTCAAGACAGACAAACATTTTATTTTGGAAGAAAACACGGCATATGGAATATGCACTGAAATATCAAATGATGCTAATAGGTAGGTATGGTGGACACAGCTGACAATATTGGTTTTGGGGAGTTGGAAGCACAGGTAGAGCACATACTTAGTGCAAGTGAAGGCTAGCAATAGACAGGGAGCGACAAACGAGAGAGCAATAGCTGTCAAAATCATGCTTGCAACAAAACATGACTAACTATGGCATGAAAGTGATATAATAACTCTGAGGCAAAATAAATCATCGAGGCTTACTGACTATTGATTAGTCATATGCATGCGTGAGCATTTGCCAAGTCAATTCACATGGACAGTCAGAGGAGGATACCACAATATCATACCAAAGTATGAATAAAACAATGCAAGCAAATATTCATATGACATGCTACAAACTATTAGCAAGCTGGAGATAATCATAGACAAGCAAGAACTATTAAGCATCCATAATGACATACACCTTACACAAACAGGCTAAGCATGCTCAAAAATGATGAGTATATGTACAAAAATGAAACAAATATAGTTTGTTACCAGCCTCTTACCACACCTCGAGTCGTCTTAATCTTATTATTGCCCTTCACTTGTGTGACTTGAATAATTAATATGAAACCAAAATCCACTGAGGACGTCTGAACCCTGCAAAGAACTGACAAAACCAAAGAAGAACAACAAATATTTTTGGTGTTTTTTATTTTTTTAGAAACAAGCAAACAAATAAAAACCAAACAAAAACAAAGAAAACAAAACAAAGCAAAAGAAAACCAAAAACAAAAACTAAGACGTTCCAAGAACAACACAACTATGCATGAAACAATAAAAATGAAGTGTTTAGAAAGACCTGGGACTTTTATTGATGAAGAACGGGATGCCTTAGGCACCCCTAAGCTTTGACGCTTGTACCTCTTGAATATTTCTTGGGGTGGCTTCCCCCCAAGCTTGAGATTTTGTCCATTCTTCATCTCATTACATCATTCTCCCTCTACACCTGAAATTTTTTCCTTCACACAATCTTCATTAGCAACATTAGTGCATTCAAAAGATAATAGACCTTTGGGTTTAGCTCTAGAACAACAAAACTTTCACTAAAAACACAAGCTACTATAGCAACTCCTTGAAAAATCTCAATTTCCCAGAAATAATTCAAAAAGGAATCAATAAGAAGCGAATGCAAATAATGGCAGAAATCCGTCAAAACAATCCAGTAGGCAGAAACCGATTTTTTCGAAGACCTTCTGTTGCTCAAATAAAAAAGTGTTGAACTAACAAAAGTTAGCTAACATACTGGGAGATTTATTATTAAATTTTTAGCTCAATCCAACTTACAAAGACTCCTTATGAATTTTTATGGTGGAAGACAGAAATCTGTTTCGGGACAGCAACTCCACAAATCTTACTTCCCTCGCGTTAGAGGTCATTCTTGGCATAAAAAGTAAACAAAATGGATAAAGAGAGGTCATTACTAAAGTAATAACTTCCAAGACTCAAGTAAACTCTTGGGTTATCTCCCAACAAGTACTTTTCTTTAACGCCTTTAAGTTAGGTAGGACGAAGAGCAAAGATTGGAAAGGAGAAATTAAAAGTAAGCAAGCATAACCACAATGAAAGCATTATTTTGTTCATTAAAATCCTTTTGTTAACAAGGTTGATCAAGTCTTGTTACCAAAAAAATCTTATATAAAACAAAACTTTGCATTCCACGAGGTGATTATGTTACCTCATACTTGATAGGAATAGTCCCAATCATAATAGTTTCAAAATTTTCTTGTGGAATGGGACAATTTATTTCTCCAACCTTGATGCTCTCAATATTTTCAATGGAATTCAGGCAATAGCTCTTAGCAACTTTCTTGGGGAAATAGATAGTATGCTCTTTGTCATTAATATTTAATGTTACTTTTCCTTGATTACAATTGATGATAGCACCTGCAGTATTAAGAAAAGGTCTCCCAAGAGTAATAGACATATTATCATCTTCAGACATTTCAAGCACAACAAAATCAGTTAGAACCATGCAATTATGAGCAACTTGAACAGGAACATCTTCACATATACCAACAGGAATATTAGTTGACTTATCAGCCATTTGCAAAGAAATATTAGTTGGTATCAACTTTTCTAGCTGGAGTATCTTATAGAGAGAAAAACGCATAACACTAACTCCAGCTCCCAAATCACATAAAGCAGTTCTAACGTAATTATTCTTAATAGAGTAAGGAATAGTTTGTATACCTGGATCACCAAGTTTCTTTGGAACCTTACCATTGAAGGAATAATTAGCAAGTAGAGTAGAAATCTCCTCATTAGGAATCTTCCTTTTATTAGAGACAATATCCTTCATATACTTTGAATAAGGATGCAACTTAATAGCATAAGTCAAAAGATTTGCAAGAATAAAGGTTTCATCCACTCACAAAACTTGTTGTAGTGTTCCTCCTCCTTTGAATTGTGTTTTTTACCTGTAAAAGGCATAGGTTTCTGCACCCAAGGTTCTCTCTCTTTACCATGTTTATTAGCAATAAAATCTTCCTTTGTGTACCTAGTGTTCTTAGTGTGCTTCTCAGGTTCTTCCTCACCTTCCTCCTTATCAGGAGACTCATTTTTATCATGACCACTTTTAGTTTCAGCATTAGAGATAGATATACTATTAGGGTCTACAACAGGTTCAAGTGGTTCCTAAACTACTTTATGTTTCTTTTTCTTTCTCTTACGAGGACTACCACTATCCTCACCTTGTTGGGAATCCTGCTCAATTCTTTTAGGGTGTCCTTCAGGATATAAAGGATCTTGAGTAGCTATACCACTCCTAGTTCTAATTCCGTAAGCATGTTTATCTCCTGAAGCATTAACTAGCATATCCTTTGTACCTGAGGAAGTTGTTCAAGTTGGGTTTGAATCATTTGAAAGTGTTTACAAAGATTTTTCATATAATTAGAAGTTCTTTCCACACTATCTTTCAACTCATGGATAGCTCTATAGTTTTCCAATAAATGATTCTGAACTTGTTTATTAAAATACCCTTTCTTAACAATAAAAGTGTCAAATTTCTCTAAACATTGATCATGAGGCTTACCGTAAGGAATATCACCTTCATCAAAGTGTTGGAGAGAGTGTACCTCAATAGTAGATGAGTGGGGAATTGGCTTACATAATTCTTCTATAGGAGGTAGATTCTTCACATCTTCAGCTCTAATACCTTTCTCCTTAGACACTTCTTAGCTTCCTTCATCACTTCATCATTTAATGCAATAACTCCCCTCTTCTTTGTTGTTGGTAAAGGTCCCTGTGATTGCAATGCTAGTCCCTGGATCAATTGCTAGCATCCATAGTTTAAGATGAAGTACACAGAAACAAAGGTCATTATTACATCGTCATTCCAGAGATAACATAGTCTTTTACAACTCCATATCCATAGGCTAGTACAATAGTTTAACTTAAAAATATAAATAAAAGTCTTCATTTTCATGTGCTACAGGCAAGCATGTTGAGTGTAGACTCATAAACCTAATCCTCATCAGAGTAACCTGCAACATCACAAGTTACAGCCGCAGTTGGTCAATACATTAGAATAGTATTGGCAAGTGATACCTTAGTAGAATAAAAGTAGCTAGCTTCTACATGAATTTGGCTAAGTGTAGCTTAGGCTTGCTTTGCTCAAAATAGGTTTTACCTATCAGTTGGAAAGACTAAGTTTTTGTTTGGCAAAAACTCCCAAGGAACCACCAATAGACATTGGTGAACCTTTACCCTTGTTCAACCACAAGTTTTAACTTAGAAATTGGGAGGAGGATATTCTTGATAGCTTCCATGTCTTGATGCTCAAATTGTCCATTTCCGGGGACATGGCTAAGTACTTAGATTCTTCCTTCTGCAGAGGTGGTGCACTTTCCCCACAAGACTTGACTTTCATCAAGACAGGACCTTTCAGAAGCCTTCCCTTGGACCAAAATGGACGCGTTCCAAACCTATCACCCCCTACCACCAACTGTCCATTTGGCTAAGTTATTGCAACCTATATGATCTAGGCAGAGTCCATAATGCCATGTGGCTACACTAGAAGCTTCTTAACATACGGCATCTCAAATCCCTTTGTTCCTGGGTGGCTTTCCACAAGTGTGATACACAAGGTAGAGCATAGATATGGGAGTTGTGTAACCACTCAACATAACCCAAACAACCATTCCACCCAGGTGTTTCATTCACTTAGTTGTTTTATTAAGCAAAAACACAAGTCAAAGACTTAGCAATATTTTCCATAGCATATATATAATCCACCCTTGGTTGCTAATAGCTAGGCAAAGCATGTCAATAGCAAGTATCTTAACTTAGTGAAAATTCTAACAATTCTACAACTACTAGGATTTCCCAAGCATAGCATATAGATACTTAGCAAAAATTATCATGCAAGCCCTATACAAAATATTTCTAATGCATAGTCAAAATATTGGGACAAAAATATGAAGCACCACTTTCCTTGGTAGTTGGGGGAGTAACAACAATCCTCATAGTCACAATCACCACTAGCACCAAAATCTACACATAAAATGATAGCACCAAATTCATATTCCAAATAATCAAGAAAAAATATATGAATGCATGCAAATGCTATCTGATGATTTTTCTAAACTAAACAAGACAAGTAAAATAGTACTGAGCAATAAACTAAACATTTATACACCAAATAAACTTAATTTGGCCTTTAAAACATTTTACAAATAATTTTTATACACAAAATAGGCCTACAAATGTCTCTGCAAAAAAATCCATTTTAACGTAAACAAAATACAAAAATAAGCCCATAGATGTGTAGGATTTATTTTTGTGATTCCAATGATATATTATTTGTATTTTTTGTATAAACAGAACAAAAGTTATTGGATTTTCAAGTTTAAATAGCTAATAGATGAAAATCCAGATTTTAAATCTAAAGCCTAGCCACGCGGCAGCCTCTGATTGGCGCGTACCGGTTCGGCCAGATCACGCTTGCGTACTTAGGATCTAAATAACGATGCCCAGCCCAGATCTAATCTTACCGCTTCAACTAAACATCTAATCGTGGACTTAGGATCCAGATCCACTGGATCAGATCTGATTGACCAAAACTCAGCGGCGCGAATGGCGCTGGCGGCGGTGACGGCTCTGGAGGTGATAGGCCGGCAAGGTCAGAGGTGCAGGGGGTGTGCTGGTGCTTACTGAGGTCGCGAGTTCGTGGAGATGCTCAATGTGTAGGTGGACGGGGTCGGGGCGCACGGACACAGCAGCAAATCCTCGTCGGAGTTCGTCCGTGCATCGGGTGTTCACTGTCGGAGTCGAAGACGACGACCTAGGGCGCAAGGGATCAAACGGCAAGCATTAACAGATGCGTAAGACACTGGCGAACACAGTCACATGAACCAGAGACAGAGGGTTGCTCGGGACTCACCACGATTGCTCGTCGGAGTTCGTCGAAACCTCGGCGGTGTGAAGCTAAATATGGGTAGCCTGGCGACGCTTTGGTGGTGCTGGGTGGGGGAAAATAACACTGAGAGGGAGAGGTTTAAATAGCCAGAGCGGGGAAAGTAATTACTTGGAGAATCAATGGCAATCAAGCGCGAATTCATCGGGTTTCAATTGGGAAGAAACTGCAGCGGCGAGCTGGTCGTCGCAGGATTTGGGGAAGAAAGGGTGACGTGGCTGCGGGGTCCAGTTGTCAGCGAGGGGGTGTGCGCGGGCGGGGTGAGAAACAGAGAGGAGAGGGAGTCCTGGGTGGGCTGGCTATTGGGCTGGTTCTGCTGCTGGGCCGAAAGGCTGGCGCAGGCCTTTTCTATTTTCTTTTCTCCTTTTCTATTTCTATTTTGATTTTCTGAAATCCTTTTCAAATGTTTTTTCAAATGAGTTTGAATTTAAACTTTCTCTGGATTTTTGTAAAGTGAACCATGCACATAATTGAGCATAAAACATTGTTGCTCACTCAAAAATACAATGTTCCATTGAAAATAAAATAAAACCATGCTTTGCCTATTTATTTATATAAGGCATTAAAAATGGTTTTAATTTAGATTCTTTGTTTTGAAAACTTGAGTAAGCTTTGAAATCAACATTCAAATCTTTTCTGGTTGAAATAAAATATTCTCATATTTGAGAGTAGAATTAAAGCCATTTTCTTGCTCACATGAAATAATAGGCAAAACAATTGGTTCCTGATTTGAAACTTTGTTTGAAAATAAACCAAATGCATGAGGATGCATGAATGATATGCAAACTTTATAATTCATGATTTTTGGGATGTTACAAATCTAACCCCCTTAAGGTGAATCTCTCCCTCGAGATTCGGATTGGCTAGCAAATAGGTGATGGTGGTCTTTCCGAAGATCATCTTCTCTTTCCCATGTTGCTTCTCCTCGGAATGATGGTTCCACTAAACTTTGCATAATTTGATAGTCTTTGTCAAGGTAACTCTTTCCGCGGTCTCGAGAATCTTGATAGGTTTTTCCTCATAAGTGAGATCACTTTCCAATTGGACCTCTTCCAAAGGTATAGCATCCTTCAAAGGAGTATCTTCCATCTCCGGATGGCATTTATTTAACTGACTCACATGAAACACATTCTGAATGGCAGACAATAATTCAGGCAATTCAATCTCATATGCTACCTCTCCTTTTTGGCTCAGAATCTTGAATGGTCCAACATACCTTGGTGCCAACTTTCCTTTGACTCCAAACCTCTTTACTCCACGAAGTGGTGATACTCTAAGATAAGCTCTATCACCCACCTCATAGGTGACTTCTCTACGCTTTGGGTCTGCGTAGCTCTTTTGTCGGGACTGTGCTATCTTCAATCTGTCCTTTACCAACTTGACTTTCTCTTCAGCTTCCTTGATTAGTTCTGGCCCGAACAAGTTTCTTTCTCCAACACCATTCCATAACAATGGTGTAGTACACTTTCTCCCATAGAGAAATTCAAACGGTGCCATCTCAATAATGGCTTGATAGCTGTTGTTGTAAGAGAATTCCGTGTAAGGCATACTTTCATCCCAACTAGCTCCATAGTCTAGGGCACATGCCCTCAACATATCATCTAAAATCTGGTTGGTCCTTTCTGTCTGTCCATCAGTCTGGGATGAAAAGCAGTGCTGAATTCCAATCTCGTTCCCAATGACTCATGCAGTTGCCTCCAAAAATGGGAAGTGAATTGAGTTCCCCTATCAGACACAATACTCTTAGGTACTCCATGCAGACACACAATCCTATTCATATAGATCTTGGCTAACTTAGCACTTGTATAGGTTGTCTTCACGGGTATGAAATGAGCCACTTTAGTTAGACGATCTACTACGACCCAAATAGAATAATATCCTGATCTAGTCCTTGGCAGTCCAGTGATGAAATCCATGCCAATCTTGTCCCACTTCCAATCAGGAATAGGTAGTGGTTGTAACAATCCTGCTGGATTCTCATGTTCCTCTTTCACTTACTACATACATCACACAAAGCAATATGTTCGGCGATGTCCTTCTTGAGATTATTCCACCAAAATATTTCCTTCACATCCATGTACATTTTGGTGTTACCCGGATGAATGGAATATGCTGAGTTGTGTGCTTCCTATAAAATCAGTTTCCGAAGCTCCGGATCTTGCGGAATACAAATACGTTTCCCATACCATAAAGTACCATGTTTGTCTTCATGGAATCCTTCGGCTTTCCCTTTGCTAATTTTCTCCTTAATCTCTTCAATTTCCTTGTCCGTCTTTTGGGCTTCCTTGATTTTGTCCAACAAGGTGGGTTGAACATCCAATGACATGAGATGTCCTTCGGGAACTATCTCCAATCTGAGATCTTTGAATTGGGCACACAGATCATATGGCAATTCTCCCTTAGTAAGGCCATTCACATAAACCTTACGGCTTAATGCATCTGCTACAACATTTTCTTTACCGGAGTGGTATTGCAAACTCAAGTCATAGTCCTTGATGAGCTCTAGCCATCTTCTTTGTCTCATGTTGATTTCTTTCTGAGTGAAGATATACTTCAAACTTTTGTGATCTGTGAACACTTCGCAACGCTTTACCAAAATATAATGTCTCCATGTTTTGAGTGCATGGACAACAGAGGCTAACTCTAAATCATGAGTAGGATAATTCACTTCATGAGTTTTGAGTTGTCTCGAGGAATAAGACACAACTTTCCCTTCTTGCATCAGAACTGCACCTAATCCTTGGTGAGATGCATCACAATACACTTGGAAATCCTTCTCCAAATCTGGCAGACATAAGACTGGTGCTGTCACTAGTCTCTTCTTCAACTCTTGGAAACTGAGTTCACATCCCTCAGTCCAATCAAATTTCTTATCTTTCTTAAGTAACTCTGTCATTGGTTTAGCTACCTTTGAGAAATTCTCAATGAACCTTCTATAGTATCCTGCCAAGCTAAGGAAACTATGAACTTCTTTCACTGTCTTAGGTGATTCCCACTCAGTTACAACTGACACTTTTGCGGGATCAACTTCTACACCATCTCCTGGCACAATGTGTCCAAGAAATCCGACTTCATTCAACCAGAATTCACACTTGCTGAATTTGGCATACAGCTTATGCTCTCTAAGCTTCTCAAGTATCAATCGCAAATGTTCTTCGTGCTCTTCATTGCTCTTGGAATAGATCAAAATGTCATCGATGAAAACGACAACGAACTTGTCAAATTCCATGAACACCTTGTTCATCATATTCATGAAGTAGGCTGGTGCATTTTTCAAACCAAATGGCATCACGGTGTACTCATACAATCCATACATAGTGGTGAAAGCAGTCTTAGGTATGTCTTGTTCCCTTATCTTTATCTGAAAATAGCCTGATCGAAGATCAATCTTTGAGAACACACGGGCTCCTTCTAACTGATCAAACAAGTCATTGATTCTGGGCAAAGGATACTTGTTCTTGATAGTCACCTCATTGAGTGAACGATAATCTATGCATAACCTTTGACTTCTATCTTTCTTTTCAACAAACAAGACCGGTGCTCCCCAAGATGAAGAACTTGGTTGAATAAATCCTTTCTGTAACTGTTCTCCAAGTTGTTTCTTGAGTTCCTTCAACTCATCAACTGACATCTTGTAAGGTCTCTTTGCTATTGGTCCAGATCCTGGCAGCAAGTCAATCAGAAACTCCACATCTCTATCTGGTGGCATTCCCGGCAATTCCTCCGGAAACACATCCGGATATTCTCTCACAATTAGCACACTGTCTATGCTAACCCCCTTATAAGAATTTAGCTTACTCCCTTTTGATTCAAAGTTAGACTTGAATCTAATCCTTTTATTATCCGGGGTTCTGAGTGTGATAGTATGATTGGCACAATCTAGTACTCCCTTGTACTTAGTCATCCAATCCATTCCCAAAATGACATATAATCCTTGGGAATTTAGGATTATTAAATTGACGAGAAACTTATACCTCCCAAATTCTATCACTAGATCGTGACATCCCGAGTTCACTATCATTTCTCCACCAGGAGAACTTAATTTTATAGGACACCCAATAGTTTCAAATGGAAGTCCATTTCTATCAACAAATGCTCTTGATATGAATGAATGCGATGCGCCAGTATCAAAGAGAACAAGTGCTGGAATAGAATTGAGTTTGAACTTACCATCCAGAACATCAGATTCCTCATATATTTATTCCACATTTATGTGGTTCACTTGTCCCTTTTGGAAGGTATTGGGCTTGTTGGAACCATCGACTTTCTTTTCTAGGCACTCATTAGCATAGTGCCCCATCTTCTTACACTTGAAGCTATCAACACCCGGATTTTTAATCCCAGATGCCTGTTATGCCATACATCGCAATCCCAGGATTACCATTTTTGCGAGACATAACAGAATTGGATACCACAGTACATCATCCATTACAAATGATACATAAGTTCTTACACAAATAGGGATCTCATGATCCAGTTCTTAATACAACATCAAGCAGCGGAATACGTAATAATAACGGTAGCGTAGGCGAAGCTCCATCTTCGGGGTCACAGGCAATGCTAACGATGGGAGATGATCCTAGTTGTCGTAACCTTCCTGGGGTCCATCTTCCAGGTACTCCTCTTCATATTCTGGCCACGGGAATAGCCAGGGACAAAGCCGTGAGTACTCTTTAAGTACTCGCAAACTAATACTAACAAGGGAAAGGGGGGTTTTGACAATAGGACACTAGGCTATAGGGTTCTTTTGCAAAAGCCAGGTTTATCTCTACTAAGTTTAGGAGCACGAATGCTAGTTGAAGTTTATAACACCTAAATGGGAACTTGTACTTCATATCACAACCCTGTTGTGGTCAAGTCAAAGTCTCACTTTATTTCACAAGTCATTTTGAAAAGTCTAACGGGGGAACAGTATGGCCACTCCAACTGTCCATAACCGCGGACGCGACTATTCGAATAGTTTGACACTCTGGAGAGATTGTACACTTTCACCACAACATTCGATACATCCGTCAGGAACAAATACTGAATTCACCATACTCTGTATGCGGATAATCAATCCTAACCTTTCAATTACACGCCCTAGTATAAGCACCTCTCCTGTGAGTTTGGCCTCCCAACCATGACCAACTGTCATCTTGGGTACTGCACATGTGGACAATCTTCACAAGGTAGCCTCAGCTCAGACCTTGGCCGTGAGGGAACTAATACTAAGGTATATAAGTTTTCAGTTAAGCCCTACCCAATCTTCGGGTATTGTGGTTGTACGATAAAATTGGAATGGTATCGCATCCAGAAAACCATCAGTTTTAAAAAGGGCTAAGGCTCATGCCTCATCATTTTCATCACCAAAATCATCAAGTGGTCGGAAACACATGTCCAAAACATTTCAATAGAATGATCCATCATTCCAAGGTTTTCATAACCATTTTTCCACCAAGTATTCCCATCTAAAGTTGATCAAGTTTTATGCTTAGCACTAGCATCTATAGGTGGGGGTAAGCACTAATGAGGGGTGGTAAACTAGTGGAATTTTAACTAAGTTCAATCTCATGCCTTAGGATGACATCAAGATTATCTAGCTTAGGCCAAATTTTATGCTCTTTATGCAACCTTCACATATCTTTCTAGTATCTACCATTCACTTAAGTAAGCTCTAAGTACTAGCTTTGATAAAGAAATAAAGTAATCAAGATTGTAAGTAAAACTAGGATTGGTTAATCAAGTGGATATGGTCACATATGCTTAAGGCATATAGTGGGCATAGTAACAAGTAGTGGTTTGTGGCATCAGTAGGGTATCTTGCAAGGGTTAGCTTGCATTGGTCCACTTAGTTAATAAAGCTTGCTAAATTGCAAGTGTTAGCTTGCATCAATATCAGTATAAGCTTGCCTTGTGCAGAGCAGTGGTTGAAGTTCTCCTCGGCTTCTTCTTCGTAGTATCCTCCTTCCTCCTCGTATCCTTGGTCGGTACTAGCGTCTATAAATAAATACAAGGTACAAAATAACCAAACAATACTTAACTACTTGCAATCATCACACACACAAGGGTCCTATAGATGATCTAACATCATCTCTAACATTACAAGGTTAAGGCTTGGTTTAATTCTTTTTAATTTTAGAAAAGTAATTTCTACTCATTGAAAAACTACTTAAGATTTAATATTCTCCAAACCAAACATGGGATCATGTTGACACATGTCATCACCACATATTTTAGTCCATGGGAATGTGATTTAAAGTGGTTTCACAATTTAATAAGGTTTTACCCTTTTATTTTAATTAATTAAAGTGGCTAGAAATGCCTATGTGGCATTCTTTTATTACTTGAACATTATTTCTGTAAGTAAACCTATATATTTTTATATATTCTGAAAGGTATAGTTAAATGTGATTTTTGAGAGTTGGAATCAACTCAAAAGCTATTATGGTTTAAATTTGAAAAATGATTGAATGCAGAAAAGCTTCTGCCTTGTTATTTTTACCAGCGGTGATCTATAGATCCAAATGACTTCAATCCAACGGGCTTGGATTCAGCATTCCCAGACCTTCCTAACAAAATTAGTTTCATTCAATTTGGTGCATTGAATCGATCTGGTTTGATTTTTAAAACTGGGTACAAAAGTGTGTTTGAAATAAAAAGAAAAAAGTTTAATTCAAATAACTGGGCTGCGCGGGAAACGATACTGGGCCGGCCTGCTAAGCGTAGCGCTTCCGCGGGCTGCTTAAGTGGCTGTCCCCATGCGTCAGTGAGACATGGGGTGCGAAGCGGTATGGGACGCTGTGGGGCGTTCGATCTGATTCTAATCCAATGGCTGGGAGTCATCGTTGATGTTGGGCAACGCCGGCGAGACAGAAACCTAGCGCGGCCAGTGGGGGTTGCTGGGGGCTCACCGGGGTACAGGCGAGGGTCGGCGAGGCGGGCAAACGACGAAGTCGACGACGGCGAATCTCCTGGTACCGATGGCTCCTCCTGGGGCGGCTCCCTTCTTCTCCGTGAGGCGGCGCTCGTGAAATTCGGCAGGTGGTGCTCGCCTTGCTCCAGGAACGGTGTGGCACGATCAGTGAGGAGAGGGTAGTAGAATGGTGTGAAGAATTAGACTGGGGGTGGCCTCTATTTATAGTCGAGCGAGGGGACCGACGGGGTGCACGGTGAGCTCGTCGGGGGCGGTGGTACAGACGGCTATCGGCATGGGCGATGGTAGGGGAAGGTGCGGTGCTCCCTGGCGATGCTCAACGACACGGTGGAGAGACGTGGGGCGGTGCGGTTGGGTAACGCGAAGCGACGGTTTCACGCGCGTGCCGACAAAGAATTTAATGGCGCACAGCGCGCGTGGTCCGCGCGGCGGCGAACGAGCGTGTCTGCGGGGTTGCTGGGACGGTGGTGATCATGTATGCACGTGGCGAGGGCGGCGCGTGGTCGAGGAGTGGCGGTGGGGTGTTGGCTTGCTCCCAGACATGCTGGCTAGGCTTGTTTCTCCTCCTATCTGGCTGTCGACATGGGGGTGACAAGGGTGCATTCGACCTGCTCACCATTGATGGCAATGCCAAGCTTACAATGATGCTAAGGGTGTGCAATTGAGCTAGATGATCTACTAAAGCCTAGTTGCAACCAAAGAGGGAACACGTTAGGCTTCAATCACTGCTCACAATAGTGTTTGGATTTTGTTTGATTTGTGTCTGCAACCTGTTTGATGAAATGGCCGCAAGAACTCAAGTTTTGAATTTTGAAAAGATTTTTGGTGGGTGTGCTAGGTTGGTGCTGGTGAGTCTGCAGATGCTTGGGTTTTGAAAGTTGAGCTTGTTTGAGTGGTTTTTGAAAAAGTGGGATCTTCCCATATGATAAAGATTCAATTTTGAATTGTCATTTAAACTATGCATTTGAAAGTTTCTGGATGATCACAAAGTGGGCCTTGATACTTTGTTATGAGTACAATCAAGGGGTGCAAAGATCCAGAAAAGTTTCTGTTAGGTTCTGAAAGTTTGAGACAGCCAAAGTAGGCATGGGAGTTAAATTGGTCAAAATGACCATTCCCTTATTTTATTTGTTTTGATTTACTTGTCTTTAGGAAAAGTGTGGGAAATGTTTACATGATGTTTATTTCACCTAAGCATCCATTTACAAGCAATGGAACACACAAACAAGGTGGTTCAAAAGAATTCAAAATGAAATGCATACTCACATGCATGCTTCCATAATTTTATTTAGAAATTTTTTTGTTAACCCTAATTTTGATGATTAGTGTTTGATGATCCATGATTAGTATTTTTGGGATGTTACAGAAGCATTCAACCTGACTGAGATATTTCTTTACAGGCTGACTTCCACTAACACTTCCACCTCCACTATGGTGGCTCTTGTGTCCACTCTTGCGGTTCTTATACTTGTCATTATCATGACTGCGGTGATGCTTGTTCTCATGATGATGGTTGTGGCTTTGGTGTTTGTTGTACTTTCCATGTTTCTGGGATCCAGAACTCCCACTATCATCATGATGGGAACACTTGTGAGACGATCCCGAGATGTGCTTATCAAAGTTGTGCTTCCTCTTCCTGCTCTCAACCCGTTTCATCTTGTTCTCCAAGATGGTAGCCTTGTCACAAAGTGATTGCTAGGTTGGGACATAGGCAACAGACAGTTGCAGATTCAATTCATCATTCAGTCCTTCGAGGAATTTCTCCTTCCTCTTGGCATCAGTATCAACTTCATCCGGTTCATAATGCCCAGATTGTTGAATTCTTCAATATACTCAGCCACACTACGGTGACGCTGTTTTAGGTTGTGGAACTCCTTCTTCAAATTCATCACTCCGGATGAGATGTGAGCTGTACGGAATCCATCCTCAAAGATAGCCCAAGTCACATCCTCAATGGGACTGGTGATCTGAAAGTTGTCCCACCAGGTTTCTGCTAGCCCTTCTAGCAGATGTGCTGCAAACCTGACCTTTTCTTCGTCGGTGCAGCCAACAGTCACCAAGTCTTTGTTCACTCAACGTAACCAATCATTGGCCACCATTGGATCAGTGGTTCCTGAGAACTTTGCAGGCCTCAGTCTTAGAAATCTGGTGAGCATGTCAAATCCTGGCGGATTATTCTGGTTGTTGTTGTTGTTGTTGTTGTTGCTGTTCTGGTTCTGCATGAACGTTGTCATCATCTGCATCAGTTGAGCTTGTGCTGTCATCAACTGTTGCATCTCGGGCGTGACATTGTTGTTGTTGTTGTTGTTGTTTTGGTTGGGGTTGGCACGTCAAGGAGGCATCTATGGTTTTAATAAGGATAAGAATGAGATACCCATAGATGCTTAACATGCACAATACGACACATAGACAATCACAATAACCAAGCATCAAAATAACATAGATTTTGAACGACATAAATAACAAGTTTTGGAAATGCAAACACACCATAGCAAGCCATCCACATGTTGGATGGTCATTGCGACTCAATAATCAAAGTACGGTAGATGAAAGATAATCGAGTAGTCTACACTACTCCTCCGCATCAATCTCCACATCAACAAGGGTAAGACCTGCATTCTCGATGGAGGTCTTGTACTCCTCAACGCTAGTAGTCAAGGTCTCAATCTTAGCCCTAAGAGCCCTCTTCTTTGAACGAAGCCTCTCGATCACTCCCTGCTGATGCTCAAGCTGAAGTCCTTTGCCTCTAGCGCTTCCTTCATCTCCCGGATCTTCTTATCCCTGTCTTGGACTCTTTTCTCCTTGCTCTTGAACTTCTTGTCCTAGCTTTAAAACTTGGCCTCCATTTCCTTGACAATCTCGTCTTGCTCTGCGAAGAGCTTGTCCTTCTCTCGGAAGTGAACCTAGAGCTCGTCATTGCTAAGCATGACGTTGGTCCTATCAGTATCAAGGTGTATAATAAGACCCTCTAGGTCCTGAAGGTATAGACGAATCGGCTCCATCGTCTCTCTAGCAGCATCCTCATACTCTATAGCCTCACCCTCCTTGTTGCGTCTCCCGAAGGGCTGAAAGTAAAGGCCTCTAAGCTCGGTGGAGTGCCTCCCTACCAGGCTCCCAAGTAGCTCCTGCATGACTACATCTAAGCCTTTCTCCTTGTCGTCATGCATCAACTTGAAAGTGATGGCCTCCGTGGTTGGCTCTGTCTGGCGTCCCGACTGTGTGACTCTGAAGCCCCATAGGTCCTTCCTCTCAAACTTGGTGAGTGGAAGTGTCATGATGCTAGGAAGTGGAAGGTTGAGCACACTAGTGAGCTCAATGAGACGAGTACCAAAACGAGTTCCCTTGAATTCCTCGGCCGTGTTGATAATAACATTAGGCATCTACTTTATAAGATAGAGAAAAGTTAGAATCAACACAAGTAGAGAAAATTCACAAGACATAACATCACAAGCACATCTTTTAGCATCAAACACTCAAGTCATGGCATACACAAATCCATTAAAACACCAAAGGTTTAACATAACTTAGACAAATTTTTGGAAGTAAAAACGATAAGTGTGGTGGTCCAACTAACGAAGTACAATACAAGTCTCACTCACTAGACAAAATAGCTACAAGGGCATCCTTAGTAGCCATTTGTCTATCTTGTTCACAAGACTCCCATATTAAGTCTATGATGTACCCCCTTAGTTGTTGGTTGGTAGTCTCTAATTCTTGGGTATGCTTCTTTTCTTCTCTAAGGTCATTTTGGGTCTTGAGCATTCTGTACTTGAGTTTATCACCAAGCTCCTTGATAGCATGAATCCTGAGTCCTTGTGGTTGTCTTCCTTGTTTTTGTACAAGTGAAGTTGCACCCACCAATACTCTTCTCCTTCATCCATCACAGGCAATCCCTTCTACATAGCTGCACCATGTATCCCCATGGTAACCATAAGGTTCTTGGGTGCCTTGGGAAATTCTGTCTCACACTCCAAAGTCATGGTCATGAGTGGTCCCTTCCTCACTGCTTCGTTGATGGAGTTCATCTACAGATAGAGATGAGAAAGAAGATTAGAAAAGTTTACGAGAAGAAAAAGACAAGTGTGGAAATTTTTCAAAGTGTTGAAATTTTTTTCTTAGTGGTTTCTAATCCAATCCTAGGGTCATAATCCTACAGGACACACAGTGCTCTGATACCATCTGTAAGACCCCAACTTTATAAAGGTAAAGGTCCCTATGGTTGCAATGCTAGTCCCTGGATCAAATGCTAGCATCCACAATTTAAGATGAAGTACACAGAAACAAAGGTCATTATTACATCGTCATTCCAGAGATAACATAGTCTTTTACAACTCCATAGCCATAGGCTATTACAAGAGTTTAACTTAACAATATAAATAAAAGTCTTCATCTTCATGTGCCACAGGCAAGCATGTTGAGTGTAGACTCATAACCCTAATCCTCATCAGAGTAACCTGCAACATCACAAGTTACAGCCACAGTGGGTCAATACATTGGAATAGTATTGGCAAGTGATACCTTAGTAGAATAAAAGTATCTAGCTTCTACATGAATTTGGCTAAGTGTAGCTTAGGCTTGCTTTGCTCAAAATAGGTTTTACCTATCAGTTGAAAACACTAAGTTTTTGTTTGGCAAAAACACCCAAGGAACCACCAATAGACATTGGTGAACCTTTACCCTTGTTCAACCACAAGTTTTAACTTAGAAATTGGGATGAGGAGATTCTTGATAGCTTCCATGTCTTGATGCTCAAATTGTCCATTTCCGGGGACACGACTAAGTACTTAGATTCTTCCTTCTGCAGAGGTGGTGCACTTTCCCCAAAAGACTTGACTTTCATCAAGACAGGACCTTTTAGAAGCCTTCCCTTAGACCGAAATGGATGTGTTCCAAACCTATCACCCCCTACCACCAACTGTCCATTTGCCTAAGTTATTGCAACCTATATGATCCAGGCAGAGCCCATAATGCCATGTGGCTACACTAGAAGCTTCTTAACATATGGCATATCAAATCCCTTTGTTCCTGGGTGGCTTTCCACAAGTTTGATACACAAGGTAGAGAATAGATATGGGCCTTGTGTAACCACTTAACATAACCCAAACAACCATTCCACCCAGGTGTTTCATTCACTTAGTTGTTTTATTAAGCAAAAACACACGTCAAAGACTTAGCAATATTTTCCATAACATATATATAATCCACCCTTGGTTGCTACTAGCTAGGCTAAGCATGGCAATAGCAAGTATCTTAACTTAGTGAAAATTCAAACAATTCTACAACTACTAGGATTTCCTAAGCATAGCATATAGATACTTAGCAAAAATTATCATGCAAGCCCTATACAAAATATTTCTAATGCATAGTCAAAATATTGGGACAAAAATATGAAGCACCACTTGCCTTGGTAGTTGGGGGAGTAACAACAATCCTCACAGTCACAATCTCCACTAGCACCAAAATCTACACATAAAATGATAGCACCAAATTCATATTCCAAATAATCAAGCAAAAATATATGAATGCATGCAAATGCTATGTGATGATTTTTCTAAACTAAACAAGACAAGTAAAATAGTACTGAGCAATAAACTAAACATTTATACACCAAATAAACTTAATTTGTCCTTTAAAATATTTTCCAAATAATTTTTATACACAAAATAGGCCTATGAATGTCTCTGCATAAAACTCCATTTTAACAGAAACAAACAAAACTAAGCCCATAGATCTGTAGGATTTATTTTTGTTATTCCAATGATATATTATTTGTATTTTTTGGATAAACAGAACAAAAGTTATCGAATTTTCAAGTTTAAATAGCTAATAGATGAAAATCCAGATTTTAAATCTAAACCCTAGCCACGCGGCAGCCTCTGATTGGCGCGTACCGGTTCGGCCGGATCACGCTTGCGGACCGTATGATCTAAATAACGATGCACGGACCAGATCTGATCTTATCGCTTCAACTAAACATCTAATCATGGCCTTAGGATCCAAATCCAATGGATCAGATCTGATTGACCAAAAATCAGCGGCGCGAATGGCGCTGGCGGCTCTGGCAGTGACACGCCGGCGAGGTCAGAGGTGCAGGGTGTGTGTTGGTGCTTATCGAGGTCGCGAGGTCGTGGAGATGATCAACGTGTAGGTGGACGGGGTCGGGGCGCACGGACACAGTAGCAAATCCTCGTCGGAGTTCGTCCGCGCGTCGGGTGTTCAGTGTCGGAGTCGAAGACGACGACCTAGGGAGCAAGGGATCAAACGGCAAGCATTAACAGATACGTAAGACACTGGCGAACACAGTCGCATGAACCAGAGACAGAGGGGTGCTCGGGACTCACCACGATTGCTCGTCGGAGTTCGTCGGAACCGCGGCGGTGTGAAGCCAAATATGGGTAGTTTGGCAGCGCTTTGGTGCTGCTGGGTGGGGGAAAATGACGCAGAGAGGGAGAGGTTTAAATAGCCAGAGCAGGGAACGGAATTACCAACTGTCATCTTGGGTACTGCACAGGTGGACAATCTTCACAAGGTAGCCTCAGCTCAGACCTTGGCCGTGAGGGAACTAATACTAAGGTATATAAGTTTCCAGTCAAGCCCTACCCAATCTTCGGGTATTGTGGTTGTACGATAAAATTGGAATGGTATCGCATCCAGAAAACCATCAGTTTTAAAAAGGGCTAAGGCTCATGCCTCATCATTTTCATCACCAAAATCATCAAGTGGTCGGAAACACATGTCCAAAACATTTCAATAGAATGATCCATCATTCCAAGGTTTTCATAACCATTTTTCCACCAAGTATTCCCATCTAAAGTTGATCAAGTTTTATGCTTAGCACTAGCATCTACAGGTGGGGGTAAGCACTAATGAGGGGTGGTAAACTAGTGGAATTTTAACTAAGTTCAATCTCATGCCTTAGGATGACATCAAGATTATCTAGCTTAGGCCAAATTTTATGCTCTTTATGCAACCTTCACATATCTTTCTAGTATCTACCATTCACTTAAGTAAGCTCTAAGTACTAGCTTTGATAAAGAAATAAAGTAATCAAGATTGTAAGTAAAACTAGGATTGGTTAATCAAGTGGATATGGTCACATATGCTTAAGGCATATAGTGGGCATAGTAACAAGTAGTGGTTTGTGGCATCAGTAGGGTATCTTGCAAGGGTTAGCTTGCATTGGTCCACTTAGTTAATAAAGCTTGCTAAATTGCAAGTGTTAGCTTGCATCAATATCAGTATAAGCTTGCCTTGTGCAGAGCAGTGGTTGAAGTTCTCCTCGGCTTTTTCTTCGTAGTATCCTCCTTCCTCCTCGTATCCTTGGTCGGTACTAGCGTCTATAAATAAATACAAGGTACAAAATAACCAAACAATACTTAACTACTTGCAATCAACACACACACAAGGGTCCTATAGATGATCTAACATCATCTCTAACATTACAAGGTTAAGGCTTGGTTTAATTCTTTTTAATTTTAGAAAAGTAATTTCTACTCATTGAAAAACTACTTAAGATTTAATATTCTCCAAACCAAACATGGGGTCATGTTGACACATGTCATCACCACATATTTTAGTCCATGGGAATGTGATTTAAAGTGGTGTCACAATTTAATAAGGTTTTAAACTTTTATTTTAATTAATTAAAGTGGCTAGAAATGCCTATGTGGCATTCTTTTATTACTTGAACATTATTTCTGTAAGTAAACCTATATATTTTTATATATTCTGAAAGGTATAGTTAAATGTGATTTTTGAGAGTTGGAATCAACTCAAAAGCTATTATGGTTTAAATTTGAAAAATGTTTGAATGCAGAAAAGCTTCTGCCTTGTTATTTTTACCAGGGGTGATCTATAGATCCAAATGACTTGAATCCAACGGGCTTGGATTCAGCATTCCCAGACATTTCTAACAAAATTAATTTCATTCAATTTGGTGCACTGAATCGATCTGGTTTTATTTTTAAAACTGGGTACAAAAGTGTGTTTGAAATAAAAAGAAAAAAGTTTAATTCAAATAACTGGGCTGCGCGGGAAACGATACTGGGCCGGCCTGCTAAGCGTAGCGCTTCCGCGGGCTGCTTAAGTGGCTGTCCCCATGCGTCAGTGAGACATGGGGTGCGAAGCGGTATGGGGCGCTGTGGGGCGTTCGATCTGATTCTAATCCAACGGCTGGGAGTCACCGTCGATGTTGGGCAACGCCAATGAGATGTAAACCTAGCATGCCGATGGGGGTTCTGGGGCTCACCGGGTACAAAGTAGGGTCGGCGAGGCGGGCGAACGACGAAGTCGACGATGGCGAATCTCCTGGTACCGGTGGCTCCTCCTGGGGCGGCTCCAATCGCTGGCTCCCTTCTTCTCCAGAGGCGGCATGCTCCGGTGAAATTCCGACGAGGTGGTGCTCGCCTTGCTCCGGGAACGGTGTGGCACGATCAGTGAGGAGAGGGGAGTAGAATGGTGTGAAGAATTCGAGTAGGGGTGGCCTCTATTTATAGTCGAGCGAGGGGACCGACGGGGTGCACGGTGAGCTCGTCGGGGGCGGTGGTACAGACGGCTATCGGCATGGGCGATGGTAGGGGAAGGTGCGGTGCTCCCTGGCGATGCTCAACGACACGGTGGCGAGACGTGGGGCGGTGCGGTTGGGTCAGAACGCGACGGTGCTCTACGCGTGCCCGACAGAGAATTTAATGGCGCACAGCGCGCGTGGTCCGCGCGGCGGCAAACGAGCGTGTCTGCGGGGTTGCTGGGACGGTGGTGATCACGTATGCACGTGGCGAGGGCGGCGCGTGGTCTGTGCGCGTTGGTCGAGCGTGGCGCACGGGACGTGCTCTCGGCATGGTTGCTGGCGAGGTTGGCATGGTTCGTGCGTGTGGTCCAGTGGCTGTCAACGTTCGAGCAGTGGACAGGGAGTGGCGGTGGGGTGTTGGCTTGCTCCCAGACATGCTGGCTAGGCTTGTTTCTCCTCCTAGCTGGCTGTCGACATGGGGGTGACAAGGGTGCATTCAGCCTGCTCACCATTGATGGCAATGCCAAGCTTACAATGATGCTAAGGGTGTGCAATTGAGCTAGATGATCTACTAAAGCCTAGTTGCAACCAAAGAGGGAACACGTTAGGCTTCAATCACTGCTCACAATAGTGTTTGGATTTTGTTTGATTTGTGTCTGTAACCTGTTTGATGAAATGGCCGCAAGAACTCAAGTTTTGAATTTTGAAAAGATTTTTGGTGGGTGTGCTAGGTTGGTGCTGGTGAGTCTGCAGATGCTTGGGTTTTGAAAGTTGAGCTTGTTTGAGTGGTTTTTGAAAAAGTGGGATCTTCCCATATGATAAAGATTCAATTTTGAATTGTCATTTAAACTATGCATTTGAAAGTTTCTCGATGATCACAAAGTGGGCCTTGATACTTTGTTATGAGTACAATCAAGGGGTGCAAAGATCCAGAAAAGTTTCTGTTAGGTTCTGAAAGTTTGAGACAGCCAAAGTAGGCATGGGAGTTAAATTGGTCAAAATGACCATTCCCTTATTTTATTTGTTTTGATTTACTTGTCTTTAGGAAAAGTGTGGGAAATGTTTAGATGATGTTTATTTCACCTAAGCATCCATTTACAAGCAATGGAACACACAAACAAGGTGGTTCAAAAGAATTCAAAATGAAATGCATACTCACATGCATGCTTCCATAATTTTATTTAGAAAAGTTTTTGTTAACCCTAATTTTGATCATTAGTGTTTGATGATCCATGTTTAGTATTTTTGGGATGTTACAGAAGCATTCAACCTAACTAATATCTTTCTTTACAGGCTGACTTCCACTAACACTTCCACCTCCACTATGGTGGCTCTTGTGTCCACTCTTGCGGTTCTTATACTTGTCATTATCATGACTGCGGTGATGCTTGTTCTCATGATGACGGTTGTGGCTTTGGTGTTTGTTGTACTTTCCATGTTTCTGGGATCCAGAACTCCCACTATCATCATGATGGGAACACTTGTGAGACGATCCCGAGCTGTGCTTATCAAAGTTGTGCTTCCTCTTCCTGCTCTCAACCCGTTTCATCTTGTTCTCCAAGATGGTAGCCTTGTCACAAAGTGATTGCTAGGTTGGGACATAGGCAACAGACAGTTGCAGATTCAATTCATCATTCAGTCCTTCGAGGAATTTCTCCTTCCTCTTGGCATCAGTATCAACTTCATCCGGTGCATAATGCCCAGATTGTTGAATTCTTCAATATACTCAGCCACACTACGGTGACGCTGTTTCAGGTTGTGGAACTCCTTCTTCAAATTCATCACTCCGGATGAGATGTGAGCTGTACGGAATCCATCCTCAAAGATAGCCCAAGTCACATCCTCAATGGGACTGGTGATCTGAAAGTTGTCCCACCAGGTTTCTGCTAGCCCTTCTAGCAGATGTGCTACAAACCTGACCTTCTCTTCGTCGGTGCAGCCAACAGTCACCAAGTCTTTGTTCACTCAACGTAACCAATCATTGGCCACCATTGGATCAGTGGTTCCCGAGAACTTTGCAGGCCTCAGTCTTAGAAATCTGGTGAGCATGTCAAATCCTGGCGGATTATTCTGGTTGTTGTTGTTGTTGTTGTTATTGTTGTTGTTCTGGTTCTGCATGAACGTTGTCATCATCTGTATCAGTTGAGCTTGTGCTGTCATCAACTGTTGCATCTCGGGAGTGACATTGTTGTTGTTGTTGTTGTTTTGGTTGGGGTTGGCACGTCAAGGAGGCATCTATGGTTTTAATAAGGATAAGAATGAGATACCCATAGATGCTTAACATGCACAATACGACACATAGACAATCACAATAACCAAGCATCAAAATAACATAGAGTTTGAACGACATAAATAACAAGTTTTGGAAATGCAAACACACCATAGCAAGCCATCCACATGTTGGATGGTCATTGCGACTCAATAATCAAAGTACGGTAGATGAAAGATAATCGAGTAGTCTACACTACTCCTCCGCATCAATCTCCACATCAACAAGGGTAAGACCTGCATTCTCCGTGGAGGTCTTGTACTCCTCAACGCTAGTAGTCAAGGTCTCAATCTTAGCCCTAAGAGCCCTCTTCTATGAGCGAAGCCTCTCGGTCACTCCCTGCTGATGCTCAAGCTCGAAGTCCTTTGCCTCTAGCGCTTCCTTCATCTCCCGGATCTTCTTATCCCTGTCTTGGACTCTTTTCTCCTGGCTCTTGAACTTCTTGTCCTGGCTTTAAAACTTGGCCTCCATTTCCTTGACAATCTCGTCTTGCTCTGCGAAGAGCTTGTCCTTCTCTCGGAGCTGAACCTAGAGCTCATCATTGCTAAGCATGACGTTGGTCCTATCAGTATCAAGGTGTATAATAAGACCCTCTAGGTCCTGAAGGTATAGACGAATCGGCTCCATCGTCTCTCTAGCAGCATCCTCGTACTCTATAGCCTCACCCTCCTTGTTGCGTCTCCCGAAGGGCTGAAAGTAAAGGCCTCTAAGCTCGGTGGAGTGCCTCCCTACCAGGCTCCCAAGTAGCTCCTGCATGACTACATCTAAGCCTTTCTCCTTGTCGTCATGCATCAACTTGAAAGTGATGGCCTCCGTGGTTGGCTCATCAAGGCGTCCCAGGTGTGACTGAAGCCCCATAGGTCCTTCCTCTCAAACTTGGTGAGTGGAAGTGTCATGATGCTAGGAAGTGGAAGGTTGAGCACACTAGTGAGCTCAATGAGGCGAGTACCAAAACGAGTTCCCTTGAATTCCTCGGCCGTGTTGATAATAACATTAGGCATCTACTTTATAAGATAGAGAAAAGTTAGAATCAACACAAGTAGAGAAAATTCACAAGACATAACATCACAAGCACATCTTTTAGCATCAAACACTCAAGTCATGGCATACACAAATCCATTAAAACACCAAAGGTTTAACATAACTTAGACAAATTTTTGGAAGTAAAAACGATAAGTGTGGTGGTCCAACTAACGAAGTACGATACAACTCTCACTCACTAGACAAAATAGCTACAAGGGCATCCTTAGTAACCATTTGTCTATCTTGTTCACAAGACTCCCATATTAAGTCTATGATGTACCCCCTTAGTTGTTGGTTGGTAGTCTCTAATTCTTGGGTATGCTTCTTTTCTTCTCTAAGGTCATTTTGGGTCTTGAGCATTTTGTACTTGAGTTTATCACCAAGCTCCTTGATAGCATTCCAAGATGCATTTCTTGGAGAGTCAAAGAATGTTGTGTGCATTTCAGAGTTGGTGACCATGCAGAATCCTGAGTCCTTGTGGTTGTCTTCCTTGTTTTGTACAAGTGAAGTTGCACCCACCAATACTCTTCTCCTTCATCCATCACAGGCAATCCCTTGTACATAGCTGCACCATGTATCCCCATGGTAACCATAAGGTTCTTGGGTGCCTTGGGAAGTTCTGTCTCACACTCCAAAGTCATGGTCATGAGTGGTCCCTTCCTCACGGCTTCGTTGATGGAGTTCATCTACAGATAGAGACGAGAAAGAAGATTAGAAAAGTTTACGAGAAGAAAAAGACAAGTGTGGAAATTTTTCAAAGTGTTGAAATTTTTTTCTTAGTGGTTTCTAATCCAATCCTAGGGTCATAATCCTACAGGAAACACAGTGCTCTGATACCATCTGTAAGACCCCACCTTTATAAAGGTAAAGGTCCCTGTGGTTGCAATGCTAGTCCCTGGATCAAATGCTAGCATCCACAGTTTAAGATGAAGTACACAGAAACAAAGGTCATTATTACATCGTCATTCCAGAGATAACATAGTCTTTTACAACTCCATAGCCATAGGCTATTACAAGAGTTTAACTTAACAATATAAATAAAAGTCTTCATCTTCATGTGCCACAGGCAAGCATGTTGAGTGTAGACTCATAACCCTAATCCTCATCAGAGTAACCTGCAACATCACAAGTTATAGCCACAGTGGGTCAATACATTGGAATAGTATTGGCAAGTGATACCTTAGTAGAATAAAAGTATCTAGCTTCTACATGAATTTGGCTAAGTGTAGCTTAGGCTTGCTTTGCTCAAAATAGGTTTTACCTATCAGTTGAAAACACCAAGTTTTTGTTTGGCAAAAACACCCAAGGAACCACCAATAGACATTGGTGAACATTTACCCTTGTTCAACCACAAGTTTTAACTTAGAAATTGGGATGAGGAGATTCTTGATAGCTTCCATGTCTTGATGCTCAAATTGTCCATTTCCGGTGACACGACTAAGTACTTAGATTCTTCCTTCTGGAGAGGTGGTGCACTTTCCCCACAAGACTTGACTTTCATCAAGACAGGACCTTTTAGAAGCCTTCCCTTAGACCAAAATGGATGTGTTCCAAACCTATCACCCTCTACCACCAACTGTCCATTTGCCTAAGTTATTGCAACCTATATGATCCAGGCAGAGCCCATAATGCCATGTGGCTACACTAGAAGCTTCTTAACATATGGCATATCAAATCCCTTTGTTCCTGGGTGGCTTTCCACAAGTGTGATACACAAGGTAGAGCATAGATATGGGCCTTGTGTAACCACTCAACATAACCTAAACAACCATTCCACCCAGGTGTTTCATTCACTTAGTTGTTTTATTAAGCAAAAACACAAGTCAAAGACTTAGCAATATTTTCCATAGCATATATATAATCCACCCTTGGTTGCTACTAGCTAGGCTAAGCATGGAAATAGCAAGTATCTTAACTTAGTGAAGATTCAAACAATTCTACAACTACTAGGATTTCCTAAGCATAGCATATAGATACTTAGCAAAAATTATCATGCAAGCCCTATACAAAATATTTCTAATGCATAGTCAAAATATTGGGACAAAAATATGAAGCACCACTTGCCTTGGTAGTTGGGGGAGTAACAACAATCCTCACAGTCACAATCACCACTAGCACCAAAATCTACACATAAAATGATAGCACCAAATTCATATTCCAAATAATGAAGCAAAAATATATGAATGCATGCAAATACTATGTGATGATTTTTCTAAACTAAACAAGACAAGTAAAATAGTACTAAGAAATAAACTAAACATTTATACACCAAATAAACTTAATTTGTCCTTTAAAATATTTTCCAAATAATTTTTATACACAAAATAGGCCTATGAATGTCTCTGCATAAAACTCCATTTTAACAGAAACAAACAAAACTAAGCCCATAGATCTGTAGGATTTATTTTTGTTATTCCAATGAAATATTATTTGTATTTTTTGGATCAACAGAACAAAAGTTATCGAATTTTCAAGTTTAAATAGCTAATAGATGAAAATCCAGATTTTAAATCTAAACCCTAGCTACGCGGCAGCCTCTGATTGGCGCGTACCGGTTCGGCCGGATCACGCTTGCGGACCGTATGATCTAAATAACGATGCACGGACCAGATCTGATCTTATCGCTTCAACTAAACATCTAATCATGGCCTTAGGATCCAGATCCAATGGATTAGATCTGATTGACCAAAACTCAGCGGCGCAAATGGCGCTGGCGGCGGTGGCGGCTCTGGCAGTGACACGCCGGCGAGGTCAGAGGTGCAGGGGGGTGTGTTGGTGCTTAGCGAGGTCGCGAGGTCGTGGAGATGATCAACGTGTAGGTGGACGGGGTCGGGGCGCACGGACACAGTAGCAAATCCTCGTCGGAGTTCGTCCGCGCGTCGGGTGTTCAGTGTCGGAGTCGAAGACGACGACCTAGGGAGCAAGGGATCAAACAGCAAGCATTAACAGATGCGTAAGACACTGGCGAACACAGTCGCATGAACCAGAGACAGAGGGGTGCTCGGGACTCACCACGATTGCTCGTCGGAGTTCGTCGGAACCGCGGCGGTGTGAAGCCAAATATGGGTAGCCTGGCAGCGCTTTGGTGCTGCTGGGTGGGGGAAAATGACGCAGAGAGGGAGAGGTTTAAATAGCCAGAGCAGGGAACAGAATTACTCGGCAAATCAATGGCAATCAAGCACGAATTCATCGGGTTTGAATGGGGAAGAAACTATAGCGGCGAGCTGGTTGTCGCGGGATTTGGGGAAGAAAGGGTGACGTGGCTGCGGGGTCCAGTTGTCAGCGAGGGGGTGTGCGCGGGCGGGGTGAGAAACAGAGAGGAGAGGGAGTCCCGGGTGGGCTAGCTATTGGGCTGGTTCTGCTGCTGGGCCGAAAGGCTGGCGCAGGCCTTTTCTATTTTATTTTCTCCTTTTCAATTTCTATTTTGATTTTTTGAAATCCTTGTCAAATGTTTTTCAAATGAGTTTGAATTTAAACTTTCTCTGGATTTTTGTAAAGTGAACCATGCACATAATTGAGCATAAAACATTTTTGTTCACTCAAAAATACAATGGTCCATTGAAAATAAAATAAAACCATGCTTTGCCTATTTATTTATATAAGGCATCAAAAATGGTTTTAATTTAGATTCTTGGTTTTGAAAACTTGAGTAAGCTTTGGAATCAACATTCAAATCTTTTCTGGTTGAAACAAAGTATTCTCATATTTGAGAGTAGAATTAAAGCCATTGTCTTGATCACATGAAATAATAGGCAAAACAATTGGTTCCTGATTTGAAACTTTGTTTGAAAATAAACCAAATGCATGAGGATGCATCAATGATATGCAAACTTTATGATTCATGATTTTTGGGATGTTACAGTGTTGGAATTGGTTCAGGGGCAACTGGTTTAGGAGTAATAGGCTCAGGTGTATCCAGCTCAGTAGAAGTCCAGTCATCATAATTCTTGCTTATCTTGGTCATTAATTCTCCAGCATCTGTAGGAGTCCTTTTCCTGAAAACACAATCAGCAAAGCAATCTAGGTAGGTCCTAGAATCATCAGTTAGTCCATTATAATAAAGATCAAGAAGCTCATTCTTAGGTAATGGACATCTAGGAGGTGCATGAATCAAGGCACAAAACCTTGTCCATGACTCAGGCAATTTCTCTTCTTCTCCCTTTTTAAAATCAAAAAGTCTCTGCAAGCAGCATGTCTAGCACTGTGAGGAAAATATTTCTGGAAGAAAGAAGCAATCAGGGCTATCAATAGAACCAGGAGGTAATCTATTAAACCAAGCCCTAGCTTCTCCTTTTAGTGAAAAAGGGAAGATCTTAGTAACAAAGTACTTGCGCATCTTTAAATCATCAGAGAATAAAGCACTCATAGTAGAAAGCTTATTCGTATGAGGCACATCACTCTCATTTTCAGTCCCACAAAAAGGTTCTTTCTCAACAATATCTAAATAAGATAAATCAAGAGATAAATCATAATCTTCATCTTTAATATCTATGGGAGAAGTGGCAAACTTAGGATCAGAGGATAACTTACGCATAATAGTACGTCTAGTAAAGAGACTCTTCATAGCACTAGTACCATGTGTGTTTCGGCACTCTTTAACAAAATCATCAGTGAACTCAATGTAACCATCATTAATATCATAACTCTCACTAGCCTCAGGTGAGCTAACAGGTGTAACAGTGTCTTCACTAGGAGTTTCAGTATTCCCTAGACTAGCCATAGTAGCATATAGAAAAGGACCTAATGAACCACTCACATCAAGCACAATAGAAGTAACATCATGAGCACCAAAAGCAGTTTCAGACTCAGCAGTAGTAGCAGTGTGTGTAGCATGAGCATGTGGTGGTGGTGTGACAAGCTTACTTATAACAGATGGTGAATCAAGAGCAACAGGGGTGTTTAGGACTATACCTCTTCTTGTAGTGGATGGTAAAATAGGGAACTTTCCATCACGAGACTTCCCCATGATGAAAGGAGTAGCAGTGAACAATAATAGATCCAAGTGAACTTAAAAATAAAGCTATGCTCCCGGGCAACGGCGCCAGCAAATAATCTTGATGACCCACAAGTATAGGGGATCACAATAGTCTTCACGGATAGTATTACCCAATTTATTGATTCGACACAAGGGGAGCCAAAGAATACTTCAAAGACTTAACAACTGAGTTATCAGTTCAGTTGCACCTGGAAATAGTTCTTGCTGACAGAAGTTTATCAGTAGCAACAGCAAAGCAACAACAACAGTAACAACAACAACAGTGAGACAGGAGCAACAGTGACATTAATGGTAACAGTAGGATTCGAGTGTGGTAGGCATATGGATGGATGGACGGGCGTTGCATGGACGATTCTAAACATGTAACTTCAAGATCTAGGGCATTGCAAATAATTGATAACAAGCATCCAAGTACTAAACAATCCTAGGCATGTGCTCCAAATATAGTCATACGTGCTCGTAATGATAACTTGCACAACATCTTCTGTCCAGCCAGCCCATGACAGTGGGGCCTCTAATGAACTACTAGCAATTAAGGTGCTCCTTTTAATAAAGCACCGGAGCAAAGCATTAACACTCCGTGAACACATGTGATCCTCACACCACAGCCATCCGCTCTGGTTGTCCCAATTATTGTCACTTGGGGGCCTTTGGATCCGGACAATGATATGTGTACACAATTTGCAAATAAGATCACAAACAATACTATCATAATTATTCAATAATAAGTTTAGATCTGAGATCATAGCACTCGGGCCCTACTGACAAGCATTAAGCACAACAAGTTGCAACAAAGTCAAATAGCACAAGAGAAACTAGGCACTATGCCCTAACAGATCTTATTCGATTACATGATAGAACTCATCCAATCCCTACCATCCCCAAGCCTACTGCGGTGGATTACTCACTCATGGATAAGGGAAACATCAGTGGTTGATGGAGATGCGTTGGTGATGACGATGGCGATGATCCTCTCCAAATTTCCCTTCCTGACAGGGTGTCAGAATGGAGTTTCTGGATCCGAATGTTTGTTTCTGGTGGTGGCGGTGGAGCGGAACTCTTTCAGGAAAACTATCGAACCCTCCTTAGTTTTTAGGTTGAAAGGCAACTTATAGGCGCAGAGGGAGGCCGAGGAGCTTCCTGGGGTGGCCACACCCCCCACGGTAGCAGGTCGTGGGCCGCTGGGTGGTCTGAGCCCCAGGCCTCCCCTCCGTCTCTTCTTCTGGCTCTGTGGATTTTCTGGTGAAATATAATTTTTGGCATATTTTCCGGGATTTTTCCTGATAGTACATTTTCTACACAAAAACAAGACACCAAGGTAATTCTGCTAAAAATAGCGTCAGTCCGTGTTAGTTGTATCGAAATCACACAAGTTTATAGGAGAAATAATAGCAAAGTGTTCGAGAAAGTAGATACGTTTTGGACGTATCAATGATCGTAGTCAGGCCCTTGCGATGAAGAAGAAGACGCGCCCCAATCATAGGATGGCTGATGGTATGAAGACTCCCCATGTTGGAGGGCTGAACCAAATCATCTTCGGCATCCTCTACTACATTCTCCTCTTGCTGGGAGAGCTCCGCCACATATGTATCAAACTCATCCTCCGTAAGCGACCATCCTTTCCTGTTATCAAAATTAAACAAAGCAGGTGTAGGCAAATAAACTATTTTCTCAGTCCTACCCCTTCTCCAACCATGCTTGGCAAAAGATAATTCATATGGTAAACTTCCCACAGTAGCCCCATGAGAAACAAAGTTATGCTGAACCATAGAATCAAGATCAAGCCTCTCTATGGGGAGCCAATAATATGAATGGTGAGCCTCTAAACCATGGAAAGCTAGCAACCTAGAGGCGAGCCTCTTGCACTGACATTTTGTGCAAGTCGGAAAGCTTGACCGACTCGCCAGCCTCTGCAAGAGTCCGGCAGAAGTCGTACAAGATATCTCCGACGAGCTTGATACGCTCAAGGCAACATTCGGAGGTAGGATAGTCGGAAAGATTCAGGGGGGCTGGGAAAGAACCAAAAAGTCCAAATTCGGCTGAAAAGAAAGCCGGAAAAACAACGTAAAATAAAAGTCGGAATTCTTACCTAGCGCAGAATGATTCCACTGAGCATGCTCCTCGCGGAGGCTGTTCTGTTCACTCGCTGTGGCCTAGACTAGATCCTTCTGACTATCAAGGTCCTTCTTAAGATCATCCACTTGTTTATCTCGGAGGGTCAGCAGCTTCTCGATCCTCACGATCTCATGATTGCTTGACTCTAGGAAAACAGCTACGGATTTCTCCGACTCAATAGTAAGCTTCTGAAGCTTGTCCCGGAGCTCAACATTCTCCATTTATAAGACCTTGAAATTTTCGGATTGCTCCACCATCTTGCTGGACTCGCACAACAGTTCTTCAAAGGGAAAAATACAAGTCGGACAAAATAAATTCGACTATGACAATATCCACTTGACAAAAATGAAGCTGGAAAAAATTACCTTATGCTTCATTCTTCTCAATTTGCAACTTTGAATTCTCAAGGCGCAAGGCTTTGATCTACTTGCGTTTATTGCAAATATTCTTGAGCAATTCCTGGTTGGAAGATGCAATTTTTTGTAAGTTTATAAGACAGAATACCGTCAGACGGCTACTAAGACTCGGGCTGCAAATTTAACTATGTAAAAGTACAGGACAAGCCTTGGGGGATACACTACATCGTTCTTTTGCATCCTAAAAGCATCAACTCGGATCCAACGATGTTTATCCGGCTTTATGCTTGGGGTCAAGAGGATATGATAATAAATGCAAATAAGAATCGGAAAATTACAATGTGTTCCAGGTGCAACTTTTCAAAACTGAGCTTGGTGCTGTGAAACACTTTCTCGACAAGGGAGAGGGAAGGAACATCCGTCGCTGGGAGTTCTCCAGACTCTATATTAGCATCCCGGACCAAAATTTGATCTAGGAGGCTAACCATCTTGACGTCCTCCTGCTCCTGACTTGCTGCCTCTGTGGTAAGGGTTTGCTTATCAAGGCTGGACTGAGCCAGCCTGAGGATCTCTTCCCTCTTCTTCTTCTTCTTCTTCTTCTTCTTCAGGCCAGAGGTAGCAGAGCCGGCCACCTTATCCAACATTCATGTATACATTACCATGGGATCATTACCCTTGATGGGTTCACCCTTATTAGTTGCTTGGTTACCAACGGTGACCAAGGCTTTCGAGATGTGCCAGCATCAGGAGAGGCAGAAGCTTCCTGTGTTGATGGAGTACTGGATGGATTTGGTGGCGGCATGGTAGGGGAAATAACAAGCTTCTACTGGCACATCTGCTTGCCCGGCTTGCTGTTTGGCTTGGTCTTACTCTTCAAAACGGATTTTGCTCTAGAACACGAAAATCTGAACATCAGGTGTGCTCTAGAAAGAAAGAAAGGTACAAAGTACTGAAAACAAAAGACAGGGTGCTTACTTTTTAACTATTGGCAGCACTTGGCTACCAGCAGTTACAACTTCTTTTTCCTTACGCTTCTTGGAGGCGGGGGCGGCAATTTCTTGCACCTCATCATCCTCCATCGCCTCCGGATCATCTGATAGATAGCCCTCTAGTGGATCTAGCTTAGACTCGGAGAGTTTCTTGAGCTAATAAAGTCGAAAAGCATCAATGAAAATAGAGTCGGAGATAGAAAAAAAAAGAACGACGAAACGCAAAAGCGGAGTCGAAATATTTACCGAATTCAGAGGACGGTTGGACGTATACATCTTCATGGAGAATTCTAGAACTTTTTGTTCCACTATTTCCTTGATCCAATATTGCATAAGAGTCTTGTATTCCTTCACCAGAATCTGGCTTGAACTAACCCGCATCTTGTGCTTCTTGTCGCTGGTGATCTGGTACATGAGGTGATCCCCATGGTGCTGGAGAGGCTGAATCCGATGCTCCAACTAGCAGTGGATCAAGTCGTATCCACGGAGGCCCTCATGCTTCATCAGAAACTCAATTTGCCTTTTGGCGAGGATCAAGATATCCGACAGCTCCAGCGCCTCCGTGTCCCATGACCTCTAGTGCGGGGGGGGGGGGCAGCACCGTCGGTGAACGCCAGAAGACCTTCCGCCTTTCCAGGAGGCGGAATATCCTTATGATAAAAGAAGGTTCTGGCCCAACGTTTGCTAGATTCACTAGCATTAATCCTAGGATAAACTCGGTTTCTCTTAAGGACTAAGCTAAGGGTGTCGGTGGTGTAAGGCACACCGGCGCTAATGGAGTTCTTCCTGGTACCATAGCAGTACCGGAAAAGGGTGAGACTTGGCCTAATGCCAAGAAACCCCTTGCACAGAGCTGCATGAGTACTAAGATCGAGAAGAGAGTTGGGAGGAAGATTATGGAGTTGCGCACCGTAGTAGTTGAGGACCTCAAAGAGGAAGTCCGACAGTGGAAGGCTAAGGCCGCGGTCGACGTGCGTGCCGAACATCATCCTCTCGCCATCGCACGGGGCGGGAACAGCGTGCCCCGAGGCGCTCCACCACATGCCAGCGATGATGAATCCTTCTACCTCCATGACCCAGAGCTCGGCATCGTCCATGACACTGGGAACCCAGAGGCCCCGCATCTTATTCTCATCCGCCGCCGACGAACCCATCGCCGCTCCTGAGATCGAGGCAGATGCCATTGATCTTGGAGGAAAAGGACTAGTGGGGGAGAGTGAATTTTCTTGAGATGTGCAGATGGGAACGGCTGCGGAGCGCTCGAGGAGTACGAGAGGCAATGAATGAATCGATGGAGAGATAAATCTGAGAGAAAGGGTTTTCGCCTCTCTTTTATTTGTCTATGTGCCAAGATTCGTGCGTTAATACGCGCGATTAGCGCCACGTATATAGGAGAGAGGGAGGTAGCTTCCTCGTGACTCTTCTGCCCCCTCGATTTTCACGTAGGGATTGAAACGGTGTTCTGTTCCATAAGGAGAGGACCAACAAACGGTCGTGTTGATAGGACTCTTGTCAGTGACAAGACCTGGTCTGGAAAGTTTTCAGTCCGCACTCCGCTGAAAAATCTGGCTTATGTTTCAAACTAAGCGAGGAAAATATTAAGGTCAGAACAAAACATATCTGACTCAACTGACTCGGAATCCTACATTGTTGAAAGAAGTTTTTGGGAACCCTTCAAGATTATAAAGACAAAGAAACCATCAAGCTAAACAATTTATCCGACTTTGGATCTTCGAGACTTCTGGGGGCTACTGTTGGGGATATACTTTCTGGGTATACCCATAGGACTCGCTGACCAGGGTGGCCCACTAATGGGTTAGAGATTTTATTCATGGGTGGCCCAGTCAGAAAAGAGGAGGAGCCAGTTCTGGCTACGACAAGGCCCAGAAGAGTTATCGACTTAGGCCTGTAGTATTACTTGTAGTCCAAGCTATATCTAGTTACCGACTCTATAACATAGCCGGATAGGTCTCTCCTGTAACCCTAGGTCTTGGTGACTATATAAACCAGCCCTATAGGAGCCTTTAGGGCACAACCAATCGTACTATCAGAATCACAACTCGCATAGGCGAACCTCTCTTGTAATCCGCTGTAACATCTGGCTTACACCGATATATTACTGTGTTGCTAGGAGTAGGATCTGATCACCGCAGTCAGATCTGAACCTTAGTAAACTTGTTCTCACCGCTCCTGGAACATCCGACGTCTCACACCCCATCTTTCCAAATGCCACTAGGACCCCTATGGCGTACTTGTCGACAATCTGACGACACCGTATCTGTTGGGTTTGATACTGCGCGATTTTCTCGGTCTTGGGAGAGGAATACGAGACGATTTTCTCGGTCCTGGGAGAGGAACACGGGACAACAAGGGAAAAAAGGAGGAGCTTGTATGTGGGTCCCGCACAATTTATTATCCCACACCATGACGTGTTGAAAATTTTGCAAAAAACCCGGGAATCTCTTCCCGCCGCTGCCTGACACGTAGAAAAAATTGTAGTAATTCTGCCCCTGCTACTAGTAATAGTACTACTACTATTCCGGCTGCCCATCCTCTCTTCCGACCAGCAACTTCCAATCCCTACCTCTCATCATCACGCAAGGAAAGAAAGTGTCACCTAATCGGGATCTGTTCAACTAATCAGGGTATTTTCCGTTGTCTGCTCTGATCGATTGGGCCATTGGGGTGGGGCGGGGGGTGGAGGTGGGGGTAGGTGGGGTGGGGGTGACTAATTTCCTTTGGATTTAGGATCGGGGCATGGTCACCGCTATTCTTATTGGGGCATTTGGTTGGGTTCCAAGTCGGTGTTCTTCACTTTGTAACCTTTAATTTCTACTAATGTGCAATGGCTTTTGCGTCAGATTCTGTATGGAGAACTATGAACCAGTGCCGCAAACGACCACTACAGACAGTGATGGTCCCGTTAGTTCCCTTAAAAGTTGCTAAAAAGGTAATGGAGCAACATATTCGTTGTGTTCTTCCATTCTTTCCCATGCTGAAAGTGGTTGTCTACAACCTGGATGTATCCCTGTGCTCAAAGTTGTCTCTGTCTGCATCCTTTTTTATGGAAGCCTCTGTGGAGCCATCTTGTTCTTTATTTCTTGTAGCACGGTGGTACATACTTGCGAACTTGTGGTGCTCCAGGTGCGGCAAACAACATGATACCCCCACATGCCAAAGGATCCGGCCAGTACCACTATTCACCAAACAAGCGCAAGGCCACTGCCCAGCTGGGAGGGCCCAGCTTAAAGATTAGGGTATTTTTTCTTAATCCACTTACCATGGTGCAGTCTGATTTAATTATTATCCGCTTGGTGTCATGCATGATTATCAAATGTTCAAAAACATGTGTGATTTTATTAAGTCGGGCACTATGTTTATGTGAATCCAGATATGGATCTGTTTGACTGTCTCATACATAGACATATATATATGACTACTATGTACTGCATTGAACTGTTGAGCTCTGTTGCTATTTACTCAGATTGAAGGTGCTGATGCGGAGGCTGAGGCTAAGGCTGTTGTAGATGCTAGTAGATTGATCATGCCCCCACCAAAAGCGGACATTGTCTACACAACAAGGAAGCGCAAACACAGTACCCAGGTTGGCACTGACCTCTCTAAGAAGTGGGTACAATTTGGAAATCCACCATTCACATGTTATGATTTTTCGTTCTATTGTTATCAGCTGTACTTATCTTTACGCTCATCAGAAGTTCACAAACATCAAAGTTGTTTTATTTTCAGGCAATGATTTTGTCTGATATTATTAGATTTACATGATATTTACATAATTTAACCTTTCCACATAATTTCATTCAGTACCACGCACCAGCTGGTCAGCCCGTTCTTCAACCGTCCTCTTGTCAAGCTTGTGGATTGAAAGGGGGGCCCTTTATGACCTTCCAAAGGCAGATGGAATAATAATGGTGCATGTCCATCCTTCGTGAAGGTTACCCATGGTATCAGGTATGGATTCCAAGCGGTTTAGAACGACTTGATGTAATATCTTGTATCTCACTTTTCTTGTTGTCGTCTTACTTCTATATTAATTTTCTCATGAAGGTTGTCCCTTGTGTCACTCGCACCATTATAAAAAAGCTGTTCGGAAACAACAAGTTTCTAACTCTGTATACTGAGGACCCAAAACTCTTGCGGAAACTATATGATGTGGATGTCCCACTAACGATGGCCACCACCTATTTGGGTGGCCAAGGTTGGTCCAAGTATGTCTGTGAGAATGGTCTGAAGCAGGGGGACAAGGTAGCACTCGATTTTAGCAAGCCTGGGCAGATACTTGCAAGCCATCGTACACCTGTAGACCAAAGGGCCAAGAACAGAGGTAGTACTAATTAATTTGCTTTTGTAATCTTCACAACCTCTGATGAATTTCTTGCGACTAACTGTTCTGCACCATTGTCTTCTAATTGTATGACTCTTACCACTTGTGCAGTCCGCTTTGAGAAGGGTGCTAACATCAAGCTGCTGGAACCGGCACCATACCAGTTCCTGCAACGACACCTGTTGAACTAAGTAGGAGAAAGAATAGAGGTAGTAACTTAATTTTCTTGAATACTCTAATCACTATCTAGGAGTGTAAGAATCCATTTTTCTTGTACACATCTCATATGCCTCTTTGACCACTCCTGCAGTCCCCTTACCTCCCCTCCAGAAGGTAACCAGCATTAAGCTGCTGGCACCGACACCGACACCCGCACCAGCACAGGACCTACTTCTTGCTCCGACACCTGTTGACTGAAGGAGAAAGATTGGAGGTAGTAGTAACTTAATTTTCTTGTATACTCATCACATCCTCTGATCACTGTCTTGTGAGTAACTGTTGGAGTATAAGATCCATTTTGCTTGCACACATCTCACATGCCTATACCATCCCTGCAGTCAGCTTACCTACCCGTCAGAAGAAATCTAGCATCAAGCTGCTGGCACCGGCGCCGTCACCGGTTCTGGCTCTTGCACCAACCCCTTTTCAGTTAACTACATCGGCACCAACATCAGCCCCAGCATAGGCAGCAACACCATCTCCTGCACCAGTCCTTGTTCCTGCACCAGCACCAGCTACCGCACCAACCCCAACATAGGAACTAGCGCAAGCTCCTTGTCATATCGTATCCTACACATGTTTCATCTCAAGGTCGCACCAGATTATGTTTGTGAGTGGTGGCAGATAAACTGCTCTCAATTTCTTCTCAAGTTTCACATGATTCAGTTCATTTCTATTATTAATTATGCATCTATCTCTTACTTTGACTCAGAAATTGTCTAAGAGTGCCACAAAGCAACTCGAGGCTAGACGAAAGGGCACAATATTCTTTATGATGCACAGCGAAGGAGTGCTAGTCAAGGGACCATACGTCATTAACTGGACTGATGGGCGCTTGGAAGCTATTTTTAGGTGGACCAAGTTCCGTAAAGCTGCCAAACTTACCATTGGAAGAATGGTCAAGGTCTATGTATCTCGGTGCCCTGATTGCAGCAGTCTGGTCATGCAGTTCCTAGATGTTTAGCTCTTTGGTCGCATGCTATCGTAATTAATTATGTGGTTGTCTTATCTCCACTCATCATATATAGGTGGTAAAACTGTGATAACATTTTGCTAGATTGGAGCTATGACTAGTACGTACTGGTATGGTATATTTGTATCTATATGACGGTTCGCTATATGACCAAGACCAACTATTATGAAAATGATTGGGTTCCATCTTAATATGTGAGGAGGAGGTTGCACACAAAAGCATAATTGATCGTCAGTTTTGCTTGCTCTAGTGATTTCAGCGTGTTTGGTGAATAGGGCAAACTGATTGTTGGCATGGTTTTTAGAGAGGAAGCAAGAACTGGTTGGTTCTCTTTGTACTGCTATTGAATTTCTGTGTCTATATTGCTGAATCAGTCAATTTGAAATGCTGCTGAATATGAATTTCTGTCTCTATATTGCTAAATCAGTCAATTTGAAATGCTGCTGAATTGGTCAATTTGAAATGTCTAGTTCTGTACTGCTGAAACATTCAAATGATACTGAATTTGTGAAAAGTTATGTCGCTGCTACTGGGCTACTTGCACTAGGGCTTTTGCCTCTGTTTCATCGGAACCGTTGGTTGTGTTTTGGATAGTGAGGAGAGGCACATAGGGTAAATATACAACATGATTTCACCAAGTGAAGTCATTGGATAACAGTGCAGTTTTGGTACACGTGGTGTGTGTCTCTGGTTATTTAGATATTTTTACATGAATATATCTGTTAAAACAAAAGAATGATCGCCTTTTGCCACTCTTCCGGCGAGGTCTAGTTCCCTTTGTACTGCTATTGATTTTCAGTCTCTATATTGCTAAATCAGTCATTTTGAAATGCTGCTGAATATGAACTAGGAATCTAACTATTTTCTCTGTGTTATTCTGTACTGTTGAATCATTCAAATGCTACTGCTGTGAAAAGTTCTATTGTTGTGCTGGGTTGTTTGCACTAGAGCTTTTGCATGTGTTTCGTCGGATCCATTGGTTGTGTTTTCGACACTAATGAGTGTGATTTCACCAAGTGAAGTCATTGCATACCAGTACTGGCGCACGCGGTGTGTGACTCTGGTTATTTTTCATATATTTATGTGAATATATCTTTCCAAAGAATTATCACTTTTTCCCCTTCCATTGGCGAGGTATTTTTTGAATCCGGCGAATCCACAGCAGAATACAGAGTTTACTAATGACGAGATGAAAGCTTGTATCTTTTGATTTCTTTGTTATAGTGGCAACGCACATGGTTATATGTTTGACATCTTGAGTTTGAATACTCTGTGCTTGACAAATATTTTTTGGGTTTACATTATTTTCTTCTAGCAATAGTGCTTTATAGAGAGGATGACATGGCGGACCCACCAGCTTACGGCGTCGCTCTTAATTCTCTTCTAGCAATATTGCTTTATAGAGAGGCTAACATGGTGGACCCACCAGCCTGCAGCGTCCCCCTTAATTTTCTTCTAGCAAAATTTCTATGCGGAGAGGCTAACATGGCGGACCCACCAGCCTAGAGCGTCCCTCTTAATTTTCTTCTAGCAATATTGCTTTACGTCTTTCAAAAAATTGCTTTACGAAGAGGCTGACATGGCGGATCCACCAGCCTGCAGCGTCCCTCTTAATTTTCTTCTAGCAATATTGCTTTATGGAGAGGCTGACATGGCGGACTCACCAACCTGAAGCGTCCATGATAGATTTCTTCTAGCAAGTATTTCTTTACAGAGAGGCTGACATGGTGGACCCACCATCCTGCAGCGTCCCTCTTAATGCACGGGTTTGAAAAAAGAAGTTAGGTACTTGTACAAAGAGGCTGGCATCAGAGACCCACTAACCAGGACATACTAGAGAGGCTGACATGTGGGCTCTAGCAGCAAGACTATACATGGATGCCACATAGAGCTACGTTGCAAAGGTCAAAACAGCAGACACAACCGAAAAAAGTCCATCATGCACACGTTTCATTTACAGAGAAATTGACATGCCATTAAAATAAAAGATATTGACATGTGGGACCCACCAAGGAGACCTTATACACGTGGTGCCACATCGAGCAACATTGCCAAGTTCCAAAGAGGGTAGCACGAGCGATAAAAAATTCCAGCATGCACATGTATGTTCCAATGAGAGGCTGACATGGGGGACCCACCAGCTTGTATAAATGGCTGATGCATCGAGCAACGTTGCCAAGTTCGAAACACGGAGGCGCGAGCGTGAAAAAATTCCAGCATGCACACATTTCTTCTAATGAGAGGCTGACACGGGGACCCACCAGCCTATATAAACGGATGATGCATCGAGCAACGTTGCCATGTTCAAAACACAGAGGCACGAGCGAGAAAAAAGTCCAACATGCACACGTTCTTCTAATGAAATGCTGACATGTGGGACCCCGGAGCGTGAACAAATGGCAGATTCATCGAGCAATGCTATCTAGTTAGAATAGGATAGCACTAGAGAAGGCATGATTGTTCTAATGTGAGGCTGGCATATGGGACCCACCATCCTGAATAAACAGCTGATGCAGCGAGCAACGCTATCAAGTTAACATGGAGGCGCGACCGAGGGCAAAAATTCCATCATACACACGTTTCTTCTAATGAGAGTATGACATGTGGGCCCTAGCTACGTGATTATGCATCTAGCAGCGTTATTAAGTTCGGAACAGGTTAGCGCGACCGAGGGCAAAAAATTTATCATACAAACATTTCTTCTAATGAGAGGATGACATGTGGGTCCAGATGCGTGATTAAAAGGCAGCACAATCAAGTTCGGAATAGGGTAACAAGAGCAAAGGAAAAAATTTCATCATACACACGATTCTTCTAATGAGAGGCTGGCATATGGGACCCAATATCGTGATTAACGGTAGATAGTTCGAGCAACGTTGTCGAGTTCAAATCAGGGAGGCATGAGCCAAGGATTTTTTTATCATGCACATGTTTCTTCTGATGAGAGGATGACATGTGGGGACCAACTGCGTGATTAAACTGTAGATGCATTTAGCAACGCTATCAAGTTCAGAACATGGTAGTGGGAGCGAAGGAAAAAATTCCATCATACACACGATTCTTGTAATGAGAGGCTGATATGTGGGACCCAGCATGTTGGGGGATAACCCCCTGGTGGGGATAGCCAGGCATAAGTAGGCCGGCTCCAGAAGGTGCAGGATGCCTGGCCTCCCGGAATTACAACTCTAACCGTCTGGCAAGCAAGCCCGGCTAGGCTTATGACCTTCCCGGCTGGTCCGTCTAGCCGGTGGCCAGAAGAACTAGCCGGGTGGCCGTTCCCACCCGGCTCACCTCGGATTCGATGGAGAGCACGGAAGGACTAACGCTCCGTGCGGGGTATGCTTCTTGCTCTCCCTCGTCATCAAGGAAGCTGGCATGCCGTCATGACCAGCGCTACCAGACAAAGATAAAGCAAGACGGTCGGTTGGACTGGCGAAAGCGGTCCGGGTGACCGTTAAAGCAAGGGTGACGCCCCAAAGGAAGCCCGGGTGACCACTAAAGAGAAGAATGATGCTAAAAGAAGGGCGGACTGGGTCCTGGCCCACCGGCTGGGCCCTGCAGCCGGCCCTGCCCTATAAACCCTTATCCAAACAGTAAACCCTAGGACCCAATCTGTAATCTGCCCCCAGACCGGTATATAAGGGAGGGCAGAGCCAGGGTTCGAGGTAGGCAACAACAGTAGAAGAAGAGAAGTGTTAGCATCTAGCTCCCATCTTCCTCTAGCCATCGATAGTAGCTAAGGAAACAGCTCAAGGAGCACTTGTACTGAGCATCGAGCTCCCATACATTGTTCATCTTGCAGGAGTAGGGGTTTTACCTCGCCGAGAGGGCCCCGAACTTGGGTACGTCCCTGTGTTTGTAGTGCATCGTGCCTAACTTGTTGCGTGAGCCACTGAATGCATTAGTGTGTCCCTTCTTTGCCATCCCTGATGGCTCTGCCGTGTTCCACACCACGATAGTTGGTGCCCACCGTGGGGCACAGCGCTTCGGCTGGGATCATCTTCCGCACGGTACTTCCGCTCGTCGTCGGCGAACGCGTGGCCTCTGGCCTCGTGCTCACGCTCACGCTCGGTGCCTTCGACTGCGTCATCGACAACGCAGCGTGTTTTGCTGGGAACACCTTCCCCGCCGGCGGCTCCATCATGCATTTTTGGGACATCCGCGTCTACGTCGCTACTGTTGCTGAGGGTTTTCCCAGCATGGTCACCCCCGTCCTCGACGTGCCCCTCGCCCGCGTCCCAGCCGTAGGCGGAGTTGCGTCGAAGTCATGATGGTGAACGCTCGCGAAAACCATCGGCAGCCTCAAGAACATCGTGCAGGAGGAGAAAAATCCGCGCCTGAGCCAGAGCAAGACCCGCTCACCGCCTCCATCCAGCACCTGCATGCTCCGGTCGTCGTCGAGACGGATCTAGTGGCTACCGCGGCAGCACTCGAAGCTACACGCCACAAGCACCTGGAGGAACCCACCAAGGTCGCGGCTAACCAGCATCGACTGAACGCCACCATGCATGAGTACAACATGGCTCATGGCTTCATCAGGAAGATCCAACACCGAGGGCATGACTTGGCATCGGAACTGGATCGCGCCGCTGACTCACATGCAGGTGTGGCGCGACCCGTCTACAGCACTCCCGCCAAGAACATGAGGGCGGCCGAGGCGGAGCGCAGGCAGCTCCTCGTGGCCACTACTAACAAGCAGCAGGCAGAGGGCGTCCCCAGCCAGGTGGGCAACTCCCATGACGTCGTCGTCCGCAAAGGCACGGACCAAACGGCGCACGAAGGAAGCAAGAACCAGCAAGCCTCTTATCTAGGAGGGGTCGGGCAAAACAGTCGCCCGCGTGGCGAATCTGGCAACCGCGGTCTCCACAACCGTGACGCCGCAGCCTCCAGCGTTAGTCGCGCAGGCGGAGCCTCCCAGGGGAAAAAGACGCGAGCGCCGGAGGAGGAAGCAGACGCGAACAAGGACACGCCTGCATCACGTCTGAAGGGCCGGCTTGGTCCCCGAGAACCAGCTGATGCGCGGGAGCGCATCGACCTCCTGGTGCAGTCACGCACCTTGGAGGAAGAAAGTCCAGCTGGCCCCAAGTGTTTTGGCCCGCGCATCCGGAACAAGCCATTTCCAAAAGGATTTTCGCTCCCAAGAGACACGCCAAAGTACAACGGGACCATCAAGCCTGAGGATTGGTTGGTCGATTACACCACCGCGATGGGAATCGCCAATGGAAACCTTTGCTTGGCCGTCTGCTACGTCCCCCTCATGCTCGTCGACTTGGCGAGGACGTGGCTCAACAACCTCCCCGACAATAGCATCAACGCGTGGTTGGACTTCGAAGAGGCATTCATCCGCAACTTCACCGGAACATACAAGCGGCCGGGCCGACCTCGTGAGCTCGCCCTCTGCGTGCAAGGCAAGGACGAGTCGGATCGCGCCTAGCTCGCCCGATGGACCAGCATGCACAAATCGTGCGAAGGGGTGCGTGAGCACCAGGCGATAGACTTTTTCACCAACGGCTGCCGAGACGGCACCATGCTGAAGCATAAACTCAGCCGGGTAGACCCGCAAACCATGGCTTAGGTCATGGCCATCGCAAACAAGTACGCCACTGCGGACGTGGCAATGAAGAAGCCCATCATGGTGGACGACCAGGGCCAAATCATCACGGACAAGCAGGCGGAGCGTCGCCAGCCGGGCGACCATCATCCTAGGCGGCACAGTCACGAGAACCGCCACGGCAAGAGAAAAGACGACTAGCCGGATAGCCGGTACGGTACCAAGCAGGTAGCCACGGTGCATGAGGATCCGGCTGTAGGAGGCAGTCGGAGGCAGAGGCCGGATGACAGGGCACCTCGACCTAAGTATACCATTGAGTCCATGCTAGATGGTCCATGCAAGTTTCACAATGGCGGCAACAAGCCCGCCAACCACGCGACGCGCCAATGCAGCTGGACAAAGAAGATGGCCGAAGCCGGTGGACTACCACCACCACCTCCACCGCCAGCCGGAGGCCCACCGGATAACAGGGAACGACCCAACCGCCGCGAGGATGATGAAGATGGTTACTCGCGGCAGGTGGGCAATTACCACATATTCCTGGCGGAGCCAGAAACGAAGCATGCCAAGCGGAGACGTGAGGCGGAGGTGAATGCAATCGTCCCACCCGTCCCCCAGTACCTGCACTGGTCCGATCAGGTGATCACCTGGAGCAAGGAAGATCAGCCGGCCGTGTTGCCAAGCCCTGGTAGCTACGCGTTGGTCCTGGACCCCATCATCATCTCCAAGAAGCATTCATGCCGCTTCTCTCGAGTGCTGATCGATGGAGGGAGCAGCATCAACCTCCTTTATCGAAGCAGCCTCGAGAGGCTGGGCATCAGTGAGTCCCAGCTGGAACCTTCAAGCACTTCGTTCCATGGAGCAGTACCGGGGCCGTCGCACTCCCCAATCGGCAAGATCCGGCTGGATGTCATCTTTGGAAGTGAGAACAACTTCCGCCGCGAGCCAATTTGGTTCGAGGTTGTGCATCTCTCTAGCGCCTACAACGCCATACTAGGGCTCCCAGCTCTAACCAAGTTCATGGGAGTACCGCACTATGCATACCTCAAGATGAAGATTCCAGGCCCAAAGGGAGTGATCACCATTGATGGATGCTACAATTGTTCGATTGAGTGCGCCTCAGACGGCTCTAAGATGGCTGAAGCAATGATCATCACTAAAGATAAGCGCGTCATAATGCAGAACGTGGCGGCTCTGCAGAAGGACATGCCAGCTGGAGAGCCCAAACCGGCTGGAGAGTCGCAGTTCAAGCCCTCGCAGGGAACAAGGAAGATCCTGCTGAACGAGGAAGACCCAAGCAAGTTTGTCCTGGTCGGAGACGGCCTGGACAGCAAATAGGAAAGCGCGCTCGTCGATTTCCTCTGTGAGAATCGGGACATTTTTGCATGGTGCCCCAAAGACATGCTAGGTGTCCCGAGGGAACTCGCCGAGCACTCCCTTCATGTTCAACCGGACAATCTTTATGCCGCTTCGCAGAAGAAAAAAGAAGAACCATTGGTGAGGAGATCACACGACTACTCGCGGCCGGCTTCATCATGGAAGTTTTCCACCCGAAATGGATAGCCAACCCGGTGCTGGTGCTGTAGAAGAACAAGACATGGCGCATGTGCGTCGACTATACTAGTCTCAACAAGGCTTGCCCCAAGGATCCTTTTGCCCTGCCGCGAATTGATCAGGTCATTGACTCCACGGCCGGCTGCGATTTGTTGTCTTTTTTGGACGCTTACTCGGGCTACCACTAGATCAAGCTCAATGTAACCGACCAAATAAAGACATCGTTCACAACCCCGTATGGAGCATACTGCTACACCATTATGCCCTTCGGATTGAAGAACGCAAGCGCAACCTATCAGCGCTGCATGCAGACGCAGATTGGAAAGAACGTACATTCTTACGTCGACGACGTCGTCATCAAGACCAAGGAACGGCACACGCTCCTTGAGGATCTGAAGGAAACATTCGAAAACCTCCGCCGTTTCTAGATCAAGCTGAACCCGGAGAACTGTGTGTTCGGTGTCCCAGACGGCAAGCTCCTGGGCTTCCTCGTCTCCGAGCGTGGAATCGAGGCGAATCCGGAGAAGATCGGAGCCATCGAGTGCATGGAGCTGCCACAAAACCTGCGCGACGTACAGAAGTTCACCGGGTGCCTCGCTTCACTCAGCTGGTTCGTTAGCCGGCTGGGAGAAAAGGCCCTCCCCCTGTACCAATTGATGAGAAGATTGACAAATTCGTCTGGACAACTCAGGCGGATGAAGCCTTCCGAGACCTCAAGCGCATGCTCACCTCGCCACCCGTCCTGGAGGCGCCAGCTGCAAAGGAGCCCATGCTGATGTACATTGCTGCCACAAACAGAGTGGTCAGCGTGGTACTGGTCGTCGAGCGGCCAGAGGAAGGAAAGGCTCAGATGGTCCAGCGCCCCGTATACTACCTGAGTGAGGTGCTCTCGCTATCCAAGCAGAACTACCCTAACTACCAGAAGCTGGTGTACGGCGTGTACATGGCCGCCAAGAAGCTCAAGCACTACTTCCAGGAGCATTCCATCCGGGTGGTAGCATTGGCCCCACTCTCGGAGATCATCGGTAACAAATACGCCACTGGCCGCGTGGCGAAATGGGCCATCGAGATTGCTACGCATAACATCCAATACGAGCCGCGCACAGCAATCAAGTCGCAAGCATTGGCTGATTTCATCGTAAATTGGGCGGAGACACAATGCATGCCCCCAGTGCCGGACTCAACTTACTAGAAGCTACACTTTGATGGGTCAAAAATGAGAGGAGGACTCGGAGCCGGAATCGTGATAACCTCGCCCAAGGGCGACCGACTGGAATACGTTCTCCAGATCCACTTCAAAGCCTCCAATAATGTCACCGAGTACGAAGCGCTCATCCATGGGCTCAAAATGGATAAGCAGATAGGCATTCAGAGGGTGATGTGCTTCGAAGATTTGGACTTGGTGGTGCAACAAGTATCTGGCGAATGGGACGCCAGGGACGCGAACATGGCCCTCTACCGCTTCTTCGTCCAGCAGCTGTGCGCTTGCTTTGAAGGATGCGAGTTCCACCATGTACCTAGAGCCAACAACGAAGCCGCTGATGCTTTGGCCAGGGTCGGGTCAACAAGACAAGCCATACCGCTTGGAGTTACTCTCGAGCACCTGCGCATGCCCTCCATCACTCCCTCACCAGAGTCCGACTCCATCGTGCTCGACGTGGATCCAGGAGCAGCCGGTGTCGCGCCGCACCTGGGGACTGCCGTGCTGCACCCGGGGACTGCCTCGCCGCAGCCGAGGACTACCTCGATGCTGCCCACGGTTGACATCAGCACCCTTCCACCCGACAGACCTTCTGACGCTCCGGAGCCGATCGTCCGTGAGGAGATCAAGCTCATCATACAGACGGTGCACACCATAAGGGAGGCGCCCGACTAGGCGAAGCCATTCATGGATTTCCTAGCCAAGGGTGAACTCCCAACAGAAGAGGTGGCAACACGATGGGCGAGTCTGGCCACCATGCCTCGTCGAGGGCGATAGCTGCCAACGCCCTTCGGCATGGTTTCTATTGGCCAACGGCGCTGAAGGACGCCAAATAAATAGTCAAGACATGCAGCGGCTGCCAGCGATTTGGCCAATTGAAGCACACGCCGTCTGCGGTGCTCAAGACAATACCGATCACCTGGCCGTTTGCAGTCTCGGGCCTGGACATGGTTGGGCCATTCAAGACTGCTCGATCCGGCATGACACACCTGCTCGTCGCCATGGACAAGTTCACCAAGTGGACCGAGGCGAAGCCAATCAAGAAGCTAGATGGGGCGACGGTGATCAAGTTCTTCATAGATATCATCATCCGGTTTGGCTACACTCACAGCATCATCACTGACAATGGAACCAACTTTGCGAAAGGAGTCTTCGCTCGTTTCTGCAAGGAAAAGGGATCCGCCTGGACCTGACATTGGTTGCGCACCCACAGTCCAATGGACAATGCAAGCACTCCAATGGTTTGGTGCTAGCCGGAATCAAGCCGAGGCTCATCGAACCGCTTGTCAGGTCACCTGGATGCTGGATAGAGGAGCTGCCAGCAGTGCTCTGGAGCCTACGCACCACGCCCAATCGCTCAACCGGCTTCACGCCGTTCTTCCTCGTCTATGGGGCAGAAGCCATTCTCCCCACAGACATCCAGTTCGACGCACCTCGCAAGCAGCTCTACACGGAGCAGGAAGCCAAGGAGGCAAGGGAGGACAGCGTGGACTTGCTCGAGGAGGCACGCGAGTTGGCTCTGTCCAGATCAGCAATCTACCAACAAGACCTGCGCTGATACCACGCCAGCCGGATCCGACCTACCTCTTTTCACGAAGGAGACCTGGTGATGCGCCTGGTCTAGAGCACCAAAGGAGTGCACAAGCTGTCCCTGCCATGGGAGGGCCCATTCATCGTCAGCCGAGCACTCCACAATATTTCGTACTACCTGATCCACGCACAGTAGCCGATGAAGAACAAGGCAGATCGCTCAGACGAGGAGACGGAGTGCCCATGGAATGCCAGCCTGCTCCGGCCATTTTACACTTCGAAAAGTGTATGTATCTTCCCTTTTTTATGTAAAAAGTGAACAAGAATGAGAGCCTTAGCGCAGCTCTAAGGAATTCGTCCCAATTCTACGCACCATCTGCATTTTCGTACCGGCTGGCCTAGGCCCCACGTTTTCTACAGACCGCATAATGTTGCACGCGGCGCCTAGTGTAGCCTCTTCGGTTCCAGCTTCAGTACGCACGGCGGCTGTCGACCCAGCAAGAGCGAAAACTCAAAGCGCACGTGGCAAGAAGATGCCGGCGTAGAAAGCAAGGGCGTCCAGGCGAATTGGTTGCGCCCTAAAAAAGTTAAGCCAACAACAGCGAACCGAAGTATCGCGAGGCACGCCAGCCTAGCAACTCCTTCGGTTCTGGCTGCAGACCGCAACCCGGCTGACGGCCGGCAAGGAAAAATGCTAGAAGGGCCAATACTCGCTGAGAAAAGGGGAGTTTCTCACGGCCTAACTCGAAGGAGAGCATGCCTATTTTTCTCCTACGATAATTACCAAGTCACGCATGAGCATATGCACAAGAAAACTAACCCAAAGAAACGCTTTGTCTTGCACGACCCGACTCACAAGTTGGCAGGAAACAAGGTGGCAAGAGAGCTTCGCCCCGGCTGGCTACCCCAGCCGGCCCGAACCTCGGGGACTACACCTAGTGGACGCGCTCCCGCGCACCCACAAACTCAAGTCAAGGTAGCCAAAAGAGCTTCGCCCCGGCTGGCTACCCCAGCCGGCCCGAACCTCGGGAACTACACCCAGTGGACGCACTCCCGCACACCCACAAACTCAAGTCAAGGTAGCCAAAAGATCTTCGCCCCGGCTGGCTACCCCAGCCGGCCCGAACCTCGGGGACTACATGAAGGGTTTCGCAGCATAGTAAATCAAAAAAATTCTATGGATGCGAACGGGAAAGCCAAGATCTAATCTAGAAGATGCAAGCAACAAGGGGGAATAGATGAGATCTTCATACCCTTGAAGATTCAAGATGAGAACGTTCTCTGAGCGTGGGTGATGTAGTCGTACTCGCTTCTCCTCCTCGCGATCTGATCCGATCTAACACCGCAATTGGCGATGCCTCCGAGAGATGCACACGTGCGGCACCTCGATGTCTCCTCCTTCCTCGGTCCAGAAAGTGGGGTGGAGATATGGATTGGATCTACAACGCGACGGCGCGGTGCAAGCGGTGGAGAGTTTCTGCGGGAGGACTTCGCCTACGCGCAGTCGTGAGGGAGAGAGAGAGGAGGGGCAGCAGGGCGGCTAGGGTTGTGGAGGAGGTGTAGGGGAGGGGTGCGCCCCCAGCCCTCTTTATATAGAGGGGTGGGCGGCCAGCCCTATCCCCTCCCCCAAGCCCTAGGCTGGCGGCCAAGGAGGGAGGAGTGGGGGGCAAGTTTCCCCCCTCCCTTCTAGAAGCTCCCCTAGGGTTTCCTAGGTCTTTGGCCGGCTGGGCCCTATGGGGCCTTGTGCCCGTGGACCAATGCATCCAGGGCACTACCTCATAGGCCCATGCCCCCTCCCGGCAGGTGGGGCCACGTTGGTCCCCCTCCGGAAGGTTCTAGAAGCTTCCGGTACAATACCGATTAACCCGAAACAATTCCGAACTCCAAAAACTGCATTGCCTTATATGAATCTTCTTCTCCAGACCATTCCGGAACCTCTCGTGACGTCCTGGATCTCATCCGAGACTCCGAACAAAAAACTGATAAACCAATTATCCAATCTATCCTAGCGTCGAGACACGTTAAGTGTGTGACCCTTCGGGTTCGAGAATATGCAGACATGATCTTCTATCAATAATCAACAGCGGGGTCTGGAAACCCATATTTACTCCCACACATTCATCGATGATCATATCGGATGAACCACGATGCCAGGATTCAATCAATCTCATATATATATTCCCTTCGTCGCACGATATTTTACTTGCCCGAGATTTGATCGTCTTACCGCCATACCTAGTTCAATCTCGCTCACAGAAGTACTTTACTCGTTCGCAATCCGATATCACTTTGTGATTAACTCCTTAACCACATGCTTGCAAGCGGTGTTGATATCGATTACCGAAAGTGGGCCCAGTATATCTCTCCGACTTGGGAGGACAAATCCCATCTCGATACATACAACCCAACAGTACTTTCCGATCACCGAGAGACACCTTTATGATCACCCTCTCATAGGATGACGTTTGATGACCTCAAAGCTTTCTTCGATACCGTGGAGTTGTATTATCTCATGGTCTAAGGAATACAATATTTGACATAAGAAAAGCTTCAAAGATGAACATGATGACATGATCTAATTGCTCGCTTCAGTTTATCCATCCATCATATCATTCTCCCAATGATATGATCTCATTATTAATCGACAACTCGTGTCTATGGTTAGGAAACCTTAACCATCATTAATCAATGAGCTAGTCCATAGAGGCATACTAGGGACACGGTGTTGTTCACAAACCACACAAGTATTAAAGTTTCCGCTTAATACAATTCTAGCATGGAATATAAACTTTATCATGAACAAGAATTATAATAATAACATCTTTATTATTGCCTCTAGGGCATAATTCCAACACTACACCCAGTGGACACACTCTCGCACACCCACAAACTCAAGTCAAGGTAGCCAAAAGAGCTTCGCCCCGGCTGGTTACCCCAGCCGACCCGAACCTCGGGGACTACACCCAGTGGACGCGCTCCCGCGCACCCACAAACTCAGGTCAAGGTAGCCAAAAGAGCTTCGCCCCGGCTGGCTACCCTAGCCGGCCCGAACCTCGGGGATTACACCCAGTGGACGTGCTCCCGCGCACCCACAAACTCAAGTCAAGGTAGTCAAAAGAGCTTCGCCCCGGCTGTCTACCCCAGCTGGCCCGAACCTCGGGGCCTACACCTAGTGGACGCGCTACCGCGCACCCACAAACTCAAGTGAAAGTAGCCAAAAGAGCTTCGCCCCGGCTGGCTACCCCAGCCGGCCCGAACCTCGGGAACTACACCTAGTGGACGCGCTCCCGCACACCCACAAAACAAAGTCAAGACGATAAAAAGAGCTCGAACCCGGGTGGATATCCCAACCGGCACGAGCATAAAATACCGCAAATGACGAAGACACAAACAAAGATTAGCAAAACGAACCAAGCCATAAAACAGAGCACGAAGGCTCCACACAGATTAAAAGATCGGCGACAGAAGTCAACCGAAGTGTAGCACATCAGAGTAGCAATTTTAACAAATACACCCGGCATCCTGGGGATCAAGAGTCAGGAGCTTGCGAAATAGAAGGAGCGGTGGCTGGATCAGCAGGGGCGGCGCCAGCGTCAGCAGGAGGAGGCTAGATGCTGGAGGCTATGTCAATGGGATTCCAAGGCGCAGGCTCCTAGTGGAACGGCCGTGGCTCTCCGGGGGCGCTGAAGTCACGCTCCAGGTCCACATAGGTGCCGATCTTCATCCCGCACGCCTAGAGAGCAGGAAGGCTCTCGCGAAGACCCTCGTAAGTCGTCCCGAGGCGGAAGCCGCGGTCGATCATGCTCCAGGCGACGTTAGGATACCATGACTTCAACATCGCAAGCGCCATGTCCGCCCCGCCTCGAGCAACCCACTCCTTGTGCACCTCCAGCACGTCAATTCCCTTGAACAGCGCCACGGCCAGGCTGGCCATGTCGTGCACGACCAGGCCCGCGCCCGACCATATGTAGTGGAAGAGGTCATTGCCAACGGCGCGCAAGCCGTTGCTCTCCTCCGCCACCACCTTGACTAGGTCGAGGGAGGTCAGGTCACGACCAACCTCTTCCAGCGGCAGCTTCTCCGTGGCCATCTCGGTCGCCTCAGGATAGTGAGCTGCAGCCAGACACAAAGCAGAATAAACTGACAAGATCGATCAAGTTGCAGCACAACGGAAGAGGGTAGCTGAAAAACCTACTAATGACCATCTCCGAGACGTTCTGGAGGTGTTGATTGAGCTCCTCCTCCCTGCGGCGAAGAGACTGGATTGTCCCCTCCTACTGGGTGCAGATCGTCTCAAAGTTTTTTAGTGCCTCCACCCGGATATCAGCCGTCTTCTTGCCCTACTCTATGCTAACCTCAAGCTGGTTGGCCGCGGCGAGCTGGTCAAACTGAGCTTGTGGTGCCTTGTTCGACTCTTCCAGTCGGGCAACCTTAGCCTTGAGGCGCTCCAGCTCCTTCTCCTTGTCCTGGATCATGGCTGTAGGAGGATACCCGATGGTCAACAAAAAACAGGAAAAGGGAATCGCCAAGACAGATCTGAAGAAGCAATCTTACGGCCAAGGTCCCAGGTGTTTTTCACTGACTCCATATACGCTTTCCGTAGCAAGAAAGCAAATGAGCAACAGAGGAACAAAACAGATGAAAGTGCGGAAGACGTTTGAAGGGCAACGACTTACCTCCATCAAAACAAACAATTTTTTGGCCTCGCCAAGGCCCTGTTCCATTCCTTAAACCAGGTGGCAAACCTGGTTGAGTGGGACGGGTGCCGAGCCAGAGAGCTGGGCAAGGATCGCAGCCAGCGTCAGCACAGCTGGAGCTGGCCTCCAGCCGGTGACAACAACCTCGTCATCATCAGCAGCTGCACCCGAAGGCGCGGCCACCACCAACTCCCTCCCAGCCGGCTGGCCGGCATCCGCCGCAGCCGCCTATGCGGCCCCCGCTCCCTCTGTCACCTCCGTAATGACGGGCCTGGCGGAACTGCTCGGAGCATCGCTCCAAGCCGGGTTCACGCCAGCCCTTAGGAGAGGGAGGGGGTCTCCCGGTCCTGCGCAGCCGCAAGAGGTTGGCCCAACCGCAAAGACGTAGGGGTCTGATGCAACAGCCCCGTGGTCGGGGAGCCCTCAAGCGCCCTGGGCGGAGAAGGCACGGCTGGTGCAGCCGGGCTGGCCACAGCCGGGCCAGCCGCAGCCGGCGCGGGCGCAGCCGGCGACCTCGTCACCTCTTCAACCGACAAAGGAGGCGGAGGAGGCATGACGGCGGCACCTCCGTCGCCAAGCACCATGGCCTCGCTGCAAAAGAACAAAGAGTCAAAAGAGAAGCCAGCAAAACCGCAGAGTGGCAAGCAAGGGCAAGAGAGATACTAACCCGGGGACGGAGGGTGGAGCAACAACCTGACGCCCTCGGCGCGTCTTTTTCGTCTCAACTTGAGGAGGAATGGCAACAGGTGCCACCCTCTTTCCCCGGGCTCTCGTCGCGGGTCTTTCTCGGGGACCCTCCTCATCGGTGACATCGAATGCGGCACAAGCAAAGAATAAAGACCATAACCTCAAGAGCGAAGGTGAAAGAAGAAGCTGTGGACAGCAACCTACCATTAGGATCTCGGGGCCCGTCGTCCGCTCGGACGGGATACCCATTGGGTTCCGTCTAGGGGTACTTCTTCGGCTTCCTGTCCTCCAAGAAGGACGGAAGCGGGAAGTCACCCAAGTCATCCTCGGCCAGCTGCGCCGTGAACAACTAATCAAAAAGGGGGGCATAAGGCACCCGAGGAAAGCTGGCAAACGCAAGAAGCGAGGCGCAAAGCAACCAGAGAAAAACTTATCGACGGCGGCAGGCGGCCGCGATGGTACGGGGAGCAGGAGTATGCCCAGTTGGCCTAGATGCAAAACTTGGAGATCATGGAGATCCAGTTCCGTAGGTCCTGGATGGGCACATCCTTCCGCGACGTCCTCGTCGGATCGTTGATGGTCGAAAGATGGCACATCTTGTGCGACCGCTTCTGCAGCGGAAGCACGCGACGCACCATCCACGACAAGGTAATGTCCCGGGCAGTGAGCCTCTCCGTCCCCACCATCGTCTCCACCCGGGCGGCCATCCGATCGAGGTTCGCCACCGCGCCCATGCTCTTCTTCGTCCAGGCCCTCTGCGATGAGGGCACGTCGTGAAGGGCGGGAGGCAGATCCAATCAATCTCTATGGCATTGCTCACATAGAAATATGTGCGCTGCCACAGCTTGAAGGTGTCGGGGAGCTCGAACTGCGGCATCGGCGAGGAAGTCCGTGGGTAGACCGGCGAGGGGGCAGTGCGGCATGGTCATGCTCCTCCGGCGACGTCAGTACAGCGAGCTACGGGCATGGCAAAGGGCGTAGGCCGGTGCGGTGTCTCCTGGCGATCGTTACTGGATTAATGGCGCGGCACAGTGCGGTCGAGAACATTCGAAATGGGTCAACGCTCTGTACGGCACCGACGATGTTTTAAACGACGTACCTGGGATACTGGTCGCGCACGATGGTGAACGGGCATGTCTGGGGGGGTAGCTAGGGTCATGGCGCGTGGAGTGATGCGCGGTGAGGGCGAGGCGCGACGTGTGCGAGCGTGTCGGCTGCAGCACTCTGGCGCGCTCTCGACATGGCATAGAGAAAATTGGCGCGGTGTTCCTCTGTGGTCTAGGGCTTGGCTACGCTTGAGAGTTTGACAGGGGTGGCGGTGGACGGTGGCCTGCCTCTTGGACATCGTGGACGGGCGTGGCGCTGCCTCCTGCGTGCTGGCCATGGTCGGCTGGCGAGTGAGCTTTGGGCGGCATGGCATTGGTGCATGCAGTGAAGAGGGGGCTGGTTCAATGCAGTGTTGGGTGCTAGGGGTGACAAGGGGAGTAAGTTGAGGATAGTGGTTTGATCAAACACTGCTCAAAACAGTAGAAGTTAGGCAGTTTAATCTGAGATCACCAACTGTTTGATGAAATGGCCGCATGAAATTTAGTTTTAAATTTTTGAATGAATTTTGGTGAGTGTTCTGGTCACATGCTTGATAGTTTGAGGTTGCTTGGGTTTGACAAGGTGATGTGGTTTGGTTGGTTTTTGAGAAATAGCTATCTTAGTATCTATTAAGAATTCAATTTTGAATTATCCTTTAAATAGATTTGGAATTTGTTTCTGTTGGTTTGTAAAGTGGGCTTGGGTACATTGTTACTTGGTCTAACAGGGGTCAGTACAAGAAATCTGCTCACTAGTGACTTTTTTAAAAACCATGGGTTTTTTGGTTATAGATCTATGACCATTCTGAACCAATTGGTCGTAGGGAATTCAGGAGGGTCCAAACCTTGAAAAATAATGAACAATTTAGTCAAGAAGGTCATGATATCCTAACACGAAAAGTTCATAGATAGATAAAACTGATTTGGAGCCTTTTATTTGGTAGACTATGACCAATTTAAATGGTCGTTATGGTTAAATTTTGAGAAAAAAAAATATAGAATTGCCAACTCAGCAATATCTCCTTCATGTAATATCCATGTGTCATTTTGACTTATATATCATGTGTCCGTGGCATCTCAAAGCACCGCACGAATATCTGGCAAAAAAAATATCCATGGGGAGGATCGAACTAAAGATCGAACAACCTCCCAACATAATAGTAACCACTGTGCCACTTAACTCGTTCATGCAGAATTATGAGCTCCATTTTTTTTAACCATTACCTCTGGCACTGTACAGAAAGAAAATAATGGCAAAAAATAGGAGAACACAGCTAGTTCTTGACAGATATGGAGCTCGAACTCATTTAACCATTACAGCGATACATAAAGGCAAAAATATATGGCAAAATAGAGAGGACCAGCGATAGAACCCACGGCTTCTTTCTCTAAGGAAACAACCTAGCCACCATGCCACCCTTTGTTTTGTGTCAAACAACCCTGAATGGTTTATTTAGATAGAAAACAATCGGGTTGGGCCTAGACAAGAGAAATCCAAAATCTTTTTTTCCTTGTGGTTTAATCCTGCGGATGGGCCACCGGCCCATATATCATTAGAAGGTCAGTTTTGGATGGAAATTGTGGGCTTCTTATAAGTTTTGAGTCCACGTAATTAGAAGGGTTTAAATTTTTTAAAAAACTCTATAAATATAAATTCAATTTTAATTTTGCATATGACCTCTGGTTAAGATGATATAAATGTTATTTTAGTTCATCTCAAAGATATGTATAACCTTCATGTTTACAAGTTTCTCACTTTATGTCATCTCGAGTGTATGGTCTATCTTTTTTGTTCTTGTGCTCTCAAAATACAATCAAAATGGCGCGTCCTTCGTTAGGGGTTGAAACTTTCTAAACTTTCAGTAAATCTAAGATAAAACACTATATTGTGAGTCTAAAAATGATATTTTCAAAAAATTACGAGCGTTAGATCATGTAGCTGTAGTTCAAATCGTACCCGCTTCCTACCGATTCAGCAGGAATTTGTCTTTTTCGCGAGGGGCGTACGGAAAGGTTTGAGATACCTCGGTTTGGAAATTGTCAATGTAAGGTGGTCTATTTTTTTGAAAAATGTGGTGGAACCATTTTAAAACTCTCATTTGGTGGTTCCTTCACAAAACGCCCCTATTTTTAGCATTCAAAAAATAGAAAACGCATTTTGTGGGCGACGAAAAGGAAAACTTTCTCATGCAATATTGTTCTCCATCCCAAGATGCACATGCATGCATAATATGGGCACATTATCGCAAACTAGGCCACGATTCTGGCCATAATATTGGTCGTTTGGCCCGAAAGCCATGAAACCATGAACATGATAGGTCATTTCTGTGAAGGTTTTTTCGAGACACTTGCAATATACCAAGTTTGGTATTTTTTCTTGCAAATATGTCACATAATAAGGCACCACGCGAAAGATTTACCTTGTTTGAACCGTTTTTGAATTTCTTATGTCCATTTCAAACTATAGTGTAAACGACGGGCATCAAGGTTCTTAGCTAGGTGTTGATTCTCGCTAAAATTTCATCTAATCTCTGATAAAACATCATATTGTGAGTCTAAAATGATTTTTCAAAAAATCACGAGCGTTAGATCATGTAGCTGTAGTTCAAATCGGACCCGCTTCCTATCGATTCGACAGGAATTTGTCTTTTTTGCGAGGGGCGCACGGAAAGATTTGAGATACCCCGGTTTGGAAATTGTCCATGTAAGGTGGTCTAATTTTTTTGGAAAATATGGTGGAACCATTTTGAAACTCTCATTTTGTGGTTCCTTCACAAAACGCCCCTGCTTTCGGCATTCAGAAAATAGAAAATGTATTTTCTAGACGACGAAAAGGAAAACTTCCTCCTACAACATTGTTCTCCATCCCAAGATTCACATGCATAGACAATATGGGCACATTATCACAAACAATGCCACGATTCTTTCAGTAACATTAGTCGTTTGGCCCAAAAGACATGAAACCTCGAACATGATAGGTCATTTCTGTGAAGGTTTTTCGAGACACTTGCAATATACCAAGTTTGGTATTTTTTCCTTGCAAATAAGTCACATAATAAGACATCACGTGAAGGATTTACCTCATTTGGACCGTTTTTGAATTTCTTATGCCCGTTTCAAACTATGGTCAAAACGACGGGCATGAAGGTTCTTAGCTAGGTGTTGAGCCTTGCTAAAATTTCATCGGATCTCTCATAAAACAGCATATTGTGAGTCTCAAAATGATTTTTTCAAAAAATCACGAGCGTTATATCATGTAGCTGTAGTTCAAATCGGACCCGCTTCCTACCGATTCGGCAGGAATTTGTCTTTTTCACGAGCGGCACACAGAAATGTTTGAGGTACCCCGGTTTGGAAATTATCCATGTAAGGTGGTCTAATGTTTTTGGAAAATATGGTGGAACCATTTTGAAACTCTCATTTGGTGGTTCATTCACAAAATGCCCCTGTTTTCGTCATTTAGAAAATAGAAAATGCATTTTTTGGGCGACGAAAAGGAAAACTTTCTCCTGCAACATTATTCTCCATCCCAAGATGCACATGTATGCATAATATGGGCACATTATCACAAACTATATCACGATTCTGGCCATAACATTGGTCGTTATTCCCGAAAGTCATGAAACCTCGAACATGATACGTCATTTCTGTGAAGGTTTTTTCAAGACACTTGCAATATAGCAAATTTGGTATTTTTCCTTGCAAATATTTCACATAATAAGACACCACGCGAAGGACTTACCTCGTTTGGACCGTTTTTGAATTCCTTATGCCCGTTTCAAACTATGGTCAAAACGACGGGTATGAAGGTTCTTAGCTAGGTGTTGAGCCTCGCTAAAATTTCATCGAATCTATGATAAAACAGCATATTGTGAGTCTAAAAATGATTTTTTACAAAAAATCACGAGCGTTATATCATGTAGCTGTAGTTCAAATCAGACTCGCTTCCTGCCGATTCGGCAGGAATTTTTCTTTTTCGTGAGAGGCGCACGAAAAGCTTTGAGATATCCCGGTTTGGTAATTGTCCATGTAAGGTGGTCTAATTGTTTTGAAAAATATGGTGGAACCATTTTGAAACTCTCATTTGGTGGTTCCTTCACAAAACACCCCTGTCTTGGCATTCGGAAAATAGAAAATGCATTTTATAGGAGACGGAAAGGAAAACTTTCTCCTGCAACATTATTCTTCATCCCAAGATGCACATGCATGCACAATAAGGGCACATTATCACAAACTATGCCACAATTGTGGCCATAACATTGGTCGTTTGGCCCGAAAGCCATGAAACCTCGAACATGATAGGTCATTTTTGTGAAGGTTTTTTCGAGACACCTTCAATATACCAAGATTGGTAATTTTCCTTGCAAATATGTCACATAATAAGACACCATGCGAAGGATTTACCTTGTTTGGACCATTTTTGAATTTATGATGCCTGTTCTAAACTATGGTCAAAACAACGGGCATGAAGGTTCTTAGCTAGGTGTTGAGCCTCGCTAAAATTTCATCGGATTTCTGATAAAACAGCATATTGCGAGTCAAAAAATGATTTTTTCAAAAAACCACGAGCATTAGATCATGTAACTATAGTTCAAATCGGACCCGCTTCCTAGCGATTCGGTAGGAATTTCTCTTTTTCGCGAGGGGCGCACAGAAAGGTTCAAGATACCCTGGTCCAGACACTTTCCATTTAAGGTGGTCCAGTATTTTGGGAAAATATGGTGGTAGCATTTTGAAACCTTAATTTCATGGTCGCTTCACAAAACACACCGTTTTTCGTAGTGGAAAAATGAAAAATGCTTTTTTTGTGCGACGGAAAAAAATACCTCCACCTGAAACTTTGTTCATCATTTCAAGGTGCACATGTGTGCACAATATATGGTACAATTTTGTAACATATTCTTGATAGATGCTTCAAAAAAGACCCCTTTTAGTATTTAGAATAGTGCCAGCCAAACATAAAAGAGATTCAAAGTACCCACGGATCACTCCTCGAAGCAAATCTCAGCTGTCCACCTAGCCTCGATCCAACGGCCAGAATTTCATGCCAGTTTCTCCCGCCTCCCTATCCTTCCACCGAATTTGTACCAAAAATTACTGAAACGCCCTGCGGTTTCTAGAGGAAGGTATCACAAGCATTCAATGGTAGTTTCGTCAAATCACACCATCCATCTGGATCATGGTAGAGGGGTACGACAAATCCTAATCTCCTCACGGCGATCCCTTAGACCCGCTGCCATGTCCCGCTCTTCTCCCTCGTGCTTCTCCCCATCGAACCCTAATCCCATCGCCCACACCTGCGATGCCGCCGCCTCCTAGCTAGCTACCACCGTCGAGCCACAGCGCCAGTCCACCTAGATCAACCTCTGCGTGCTACCATGATTGGGTCGCCAGATTCGGCCGCGCGGTCACCGGAACGACCAGGGCAACAACAGCCCATACCTAAACTGTAGCTTGAGCGTCCAGACCGATGGATGGCGTCGTCCTGTGGGAGGCGATGGCGATGGAATCCCAGACGATACGTCAGCGGCACCGGCGCCCGCCAATGAGGGGATCTAGGAGCCCCTAGCGTCAGCTAGATCGGTGTGCTTATACACGGGCAAGCATATGCAACGACCGGCTTTAACGACCCACCGGTGATGACACTAACATCCTCCACAAACTCTTTATTGTTCGATATTCTGACCCACCTCCATCCAGAGCCATCTGTTTCTTCCGTCAGCTAGTGCTTCCTTCTCAATTTAGAACCGCTCGGCTTGAGCAATGCTTATTTCTTGATATTCTTTATTAATCAATGACATTCACATTGCGAACCAAATGCTACAGAATAAGCTGTACTAAATTTGTTTTGTGTGTGATTTGTTAATTATATTTGTAGTAAAATTGTCACTAATGTTTTATTTGTTAATCATCTAATGAGATGGCTGGCTAACGGAATCAGGTTTTTATTGTCATTGTGTTGTTACTTGTTCATTGATCCATTGATCATATTAACCAATGTTGTAGTTTCTGTGAACATGCCCCTTGAATTTGTTCTTGTACTAGGATAAGCTAATTAGCATTATTATCAATGCTTGATATTTATCTTGCAGAATACTGCCATAGCAGTTTATCAATGCTTGATATTTTTCTTGCAAAAGTTCATCAATGCTTGATATTTTTCTTGCAAAAGTTCATCAATGCTTGATCTTTATCTTGCACAGTCATGGCACTGGAGCACGTGTATGGGCCGCGGATACCCCTGCTGTTTTGTGCTGCTGGCGTGCAGACGAAGGGCACATGGATCTTCAGCAAGTGCCGGAACAGGACGCACACGGTGTGCATCTGCCGTGGCCTCCATTTCTTCCACCCAGCATCCGTCGGATCTTGATGCCACATACTTCTACAGGGCGCAGACATGGAGCATGTCCATCTCCTCTCCCAATCCCCATTTATTTGTATTTATGCTAATGAATCAGATCTGTAGTACGTGTTATAGTTTCGTGCCAGAGTGATAATCTTGGTCTATTAGGATTGGAGGCACCTATGCATTACTTGATGTTGGTTGTTTGGAATTCTTTCACTTCTATAAATTCAGTCTTGTGATTTTAGCATGCTAGCCCAAGCTTGTTCTTAGAGAATTGCCTATTAAGTACTTGTTTTAGTGCATTGCCTGTTAAGTACTTGCTTTAGTGCATTGCCTGTCAAGTACTTGCTTTAGTGCTACTTGTTAAGTGATCATCATAACTTGAGATATTTTCTGGTATAGTTTGCTTGGTTCTTATAGCTACCTGTAGCGTTGTCATCTTTGCTGCTTCTATTAATGTGCATCCATTGTCTTTGCTATAAGATATAAATAAAGATGAGCGCACTTTCAGTTGCTTGTCTAGTTTGCATTGTTGTATGAGCTTCACTTTTTTATCTCATTTTCCAATACTAAAAGTAAGAAATATACTTGTAGAATTTGCATTTTTATTAGTTCTTGTATCTATGGAAATATTATTACTTGCTGTTTCCAATGTGCATGATGTTTAATTGCTTTCTTTGTTGTACCTGCATGTGGTGGGCTGGGAATTGGGTTTCCTATGCATCTGGGTTGTACAAATGCATCTCGGTTGTACAAATTTTTAATAGGTTTTATCTCCTGGCATCTCCTCCATTTCAGATTATGCTGCTCTTGATTGTATGATTTTCTTGCGTCCCTTTTGCTGCTTCTGGCTGTTGTATCTTGTGGACCTGAACATATTTGTTGTAGGTGCCAAGTTGTGGCTCTTTGTATATCATGTGCTTGTTTTGATGGTCATGTGCTTCTGCATGCAATGATAGTTGCATAGATGTCTAATTTCTCTATCAATTTGGTTAAACAGATTATATGTTTGGTAGATTGAGAAACTACTATTTTGTAAGTTCTATCTAGGCTATATTTTTGAACTGCTAGTTTAGGCTAGTCTAGCTCTACTTTGTTAATTATTGTCAGGTTTGCGCTCTAGAAAATTTTATTTATTCGCTATAAGCAACTTGCCTTGATTATTCACATATATTCATTGACTGTAGTTCTTATTTTATGATGAAATGATACAATGATCTAGAAATTAAAACATGCTTTTTAATATTTTCCTCCTCACTGTTTTATTTTATATACTACAGGTTCTGGCCTAACTTCCATATAAAATTCATATACAAATATCTAGAATGAAAGAAGTAGGAACGTACACCGAGTGAAGCCCTAAAGCTTATTGGAGCTGGTAGTACCAAACAGCGGCATGCTGGCGAGTAGATGAGCCACTGGAGGTGAACAGGACCGGAGGCCGATGACCGGCGACGTCGTAGAGCTGTGCTCTAGGTCATGTGTGCACTACTTGCTGTAGCTTGTGCTCCTTTGTGCACTACTTGCTGTAACGTGCGCTCCTGTGTGTGTTGCTTGTAGTTGCTGGTGCATGTGCTTCAGCATATTAACTGCTAGACTTGTGTAGATACTACTTTTGCTGCTAGATTTTGAGGTCTTGTAATCATTACAGTTTCTCTTTGATGTTTTCTTACTTAAATGTGCTTTATTTAATCTCAAGTATAGAAACCGAAACTTGGCAGATAAGTGGGGACTAGTACTGTTTCGCCTAAATAATATTGAAAAAAGGCTAAAACTGGATTGTGTAAGGCTAAATCCCAAGCCCAAATAAAGAAATGAACCATAAAAAGGCCAAGGCCCAATTGAAACAAGAAATAAACCAGAAAAAGGCTAAGGAACAAAACTAAATGGATCAAAAATAGCATAAAAATGCTGACATTGTTGGGCTTGGCCCATGTAGAACGCCGAATTGGACTGGGCTAAATTTGATCTAAGACCTTTTATTTTGGTCACAGTTTTGCCACATAGGATTGGCCACGTAGGATCTTATGTGGACAGGGTAGAGAGGCTGTGACCAAAAAATTTGGTCATAGAATCTATCACCATCTATATTGGTCATCTATGACCAATTCAGAAAAAAGTCGCCGTGTTTAACTAGTGATGCTCAGCTTTTGACCAACTGTATTTGGTCACAAAAAGGTCATAGATCAAAAACTACGACCTTTCAGTGACCAATATTGAGGGTCATGTATGACCAGATTTCTTGTAGTGGGTGAAAAGAATTGGATTTGTTTCTGTTAGAAAACTTGGACTAGGAATACTCAAAGTGGTCTAGTGGTTAACTTGGGTCAAAATAACCATTTTCTTATATGCCTTATATTTGATTTTCTCTTTATTTGATTCTGCTTGGAAATGATCTAGATGATATTGTTTTCATCTTTAAACCAATCCTTATCATTCATAGAAATCAATCATGGCATTGCAAGCATTCATGCATTAATCAAACACACATATACATTCATATTGATTTTAATAACAAAAGTTTTTGTTAACCCTAACCTTGGTGATTGGAACTTGATAATCTTGATTAATATTTCTAGGATGTGAGAGTGCTCGACGTTGCACTTTGTTGGTAACCCCAAGAGCAAGGTGTGAAAAGCACAACAGCAAGTTTCCCTTAGTAGAGACCGAGGTTATCGAACCATAAGGAGGAAGAAAACTATACACAGGTGTTGCAAACAACGTGGAGACCTGCACAACACAAACTCAAGACTTTGCCCCAACGAAACAGTGAGGTTGTCAAGCTCACCGATTTGCTGTAACAATGGATTAAACGTATGGTGTGGAAGGTAATGGTTTGCAGCAAGTAAACAAGTAACTTTGGAATATGTATCAATGGTAAAGATTGGACCGGGGTCTATAGTTCACTAAAGGTGCTCTCCTTAGATAAACAACATGGCATGAAGGGTAAACAAATTATAGCAGGGCAATTGACAGTAACTGAGCAAGGCATAACAATGCAATTACTAGTCAGAAAGATCCTATGAGATTCGATTGGGCAATACAACAAGATACATAGACGGCCATCCAGCTGCATCTATGACTAGAAGTCCACCTTCAGGTTATCAGCCGACCCCCCTCCAGTATTAAGTTGAAAGCAACAAACAACTATTTTAAGCAAAGTGTGTAAGGTAAACAGTCCACATGTTCCATGAACAAGCGACCGTTGTTTTCTCCCTAGTAGCAACAACACATCTACAACCGAAGAGATTATTGTCACTTCCCTTGGAAACTAGAGGCATGAATCCACTATCGAGCATAAATACCACCTCTTGGAGTCACCAGTAACTACTTGGCCAAGATAGCTACTAACAACGGAGAGCATGCAAGATCACAAACAACACAGACATGATAGAGTCATAAAGACAAAACCATTAATCAAACCAACATAATAATCTCAATATCCATTGGATCCCCGCAAACACAACATGCATGATTACAAATAGATTAGATCTTGATCAGGAACGGAGCTCACAAGATCTATACATGAAAGCACAAAGGAGGAGATACAACCATCTAGCTACTACATGGACCCATAGTCCAAGGTGGAACTACTCACGCATCATACCAAAGAGAAGGCCTCCGGGATGATCTCCCCTCCGGCAGGGTGCCGGGAAGAACTTCAGATCCCTCGGATCTAGAGACGATGGTGGCGGCAGCTACAGACGGTTTCGTGGAGATTTTATCGGGTGCTTAGGGTTTCTGCATCGGGGGCTTCTTATAGGCGAAGGGGGAGGCCGAGGCGGTGGCCAGGGGCCCCACACCCTGCCTAGGCGTGGGGAGGGCCCACCGCGCCTAGACGTGGGGAGGGCCCACCGCGCCTAGGGGGTCTGGGCGCCCTGGCTCACCTCTCCGGCTCCCCCGTGGACTTCTTGTTCCCCACAGAAAGTAATTGACTTTGACGTTTGTCCCGTCCAATTCCAAGAATATTTCTCTGCTAGCTTTTCTGAAACCAAAAATAGCAGAAAACATGCAACTGGCACTGTGACAACTTGTTAATAGTTTAGTACCAGAAAACATGTAAAAAGCACCTCAAAGTGTAGACAAAGCAAATCAAAGTAGATACTAACAAGCATGGAACATCAAAAATTATAGATACGTTTCCGACGTATCAAGCATCCCCAAGCTTAACTCCTTCTCGTCCTCAAGTAGGTAAGTGATAAAAAGAATAATTTTTGAGGTGACATGCACCCTCACAATAAAGATCCAACCATTTGCAAGCATTGAAAGCTGGGATCAAAGAACTCTAAACATGTGCATGAAAGATGGAGTTCTAACAATAGGACGTAGTAATTATGCATGCAACATGAAAGGCTACAAACAAAGATCATGAATAACATGCATTGAAAAACGTTTGTTTGTTTCACATATAGAAAACATAGCATAGTGGCAATCAGCTTGTCCCTCATAGAGTAGCAATATAGATGCATAGGACACCTTCAAAGTTCACAAGGGTGACTAGAAACAAATAGCACAAGAACAAGTAATATCACAATAGGCATCAATCAATAAGCTTTGGAACACTGCACACAGAATGACAACTATGCTCTCTTAATGGTGCCTAAAGGTAGAAGGTGGAGACTCAATAATGGTGGAAGAAAGGCCTTTTTGTAAAGGAAGCAGGGATTTCAAGTTTCAAAAAGAGCTTCCAAAAATTATGGTACTTGTTAGCTTTCAGCCCTCATTGCCCCTATCATAAGCATCTTGAAGTGCTTAAGGTTAAAGTGAACAAACTAGGGAGAATATGCTTGACGAAGTATAATCTAGCAATCTCAAGTCCCTTGAATATGAGGGCCACACCTCATGCTACTCAACTTCAGTCACAGGTAAGTTCTTGTCATTGTAAGTATTTGCATATCATAGAGAACCGCCAACGGGGTACCCCTTGCACATGGTACTAGAGCTTTCCCATAACCAAAATGACAAGGCAAGCAGACAATGAGCATCTCATCGATCTTTTTATTTACTATATGCATAGCTTTGTATTGAGGATGCTTCATAGATAGCTCACTATGGTGATGCTGCAAGTTTCCACCATGATTAGGCATGGCTTAGGCTAGCGACCCAGGCGTTTCTCTAACACAGGATACAAACTCCATGGACTTACAAAGTTCCCTTTTTATTTCACACCGGTGACATCTATAGACAAAAGAGCATGATATCAACTGAGTACAAAGTACAAGTGTAATGTTGAAAACGTTCCCCGTGACAACACGGTTCTTCTAATTCCAACGAATAAGTGCAAGCATATACAACATAGCGCCACAATGGTTCAAGTTTATTAGGCGCAACGAATACAAAGTGTTCCATCAAGTTTGTGAGGGCTTTAATCACTATGTTTTCACATAACAAAATATTTTTTAATTGGAAGATAGCTAAAAACAAGAATATACTTGGAATGGTGTAACACACCATGCACAGGAGTTTATAGTGGACACTTTGGAATAACTTAGTTTCTTGGGAGTTGGAAGCATGAGTAGAGCTTACTCATACAAGTGGAGGCTAGCAAAAGCCTGGGAGCAACCAACTAAGAGAGCATAATGGGCATAATCATGTAGAGCAACAAAGCATTACTAATCAAAGCATAGAGTGGTACTACAAGCCAAGGACTAAATGAGGCTCCTCTTGCACTTCAAGCATGAACTTACTACTTCTTTCCAACACCAAGCAACTTATTTGCAAAACAATACAGTGAGAACGGGGGTCCAAACTACTCAAGCAAACTAAACAACTATGCAAAGCAAACAAAAACAAAGACGCTCCAATAACAACACAACTGTGCATGAAAGAATAAAAACGAAGTGTCTAGACAGACCAGAGCTTTTTATTGATGAAGAAGGGGATGCCTTGGGCATACCCAAGCTTTGACGCTTGTACCTCTTGGATATTTCATGGGGTGACACCATGGTGGAATCCCCAAGCTTTAGCTTTTGTCCATTCTTCATCTCATTGCATCATTCTCTCTCTACACCTGAAATTTTTCCTTCATACAAAACTTCACACAATCTTCATTGGCAACATTAGTTTATTCAAAAGATATTAGACCTCTATTAAAGCTTTGAAACATCAAGGCTTTTCACTAAAAACACAAGATACTATAGAAACTCTTTCAAAAATCTCAATTCCCCAAAAGAGAACTCAAAAAGGAATCAATAAGAAGCAAAATGCAAATAATGGCAGAAATCTGTCAAAACAGAATAGCAGGTACAAACCGATTTTTTAGAACATCTTCTGTTGCTCAAATCAAAACGTGTTGATCTAATGAAATTTATTTAACATACTAGGGGATTTATTCGTAAATTTTGAGATCAATCCGAGTTACAGAGACTCCTCGAGATTTTTTTTGGTGGAGGACAGAAATCTGTTTCGGGACAACAACTCCCCAAATCTTACTTCCCTCTCATTAGAGGTCATTTTTGGCACAAAAAGCAAACAAAAAGGATAACTAGAGGTCATTACTGAAGTAATAACTTTAAATACTCAAGAAAACTCTTGGATTATCTCCCAACGAGTACTTTTCTTTAACACCTTTAAGTTAGACACAAGAAGCAAGAAGAATCAAGTATTTTCAAATGATGAAGCATTAACATCAAACCTTGCTTTCAAAGGAGGAGAAAAAGCAACTTCTCTCTCCTCATAGGGAAGTGTTCAATACCTTTCTTGAATGGAAAATGATATTTTATGGTGCCTTCTTCATATCAATGATGGCACCAACTGTTCGAAGAAAAGGTCTTCCCAAAGTAATAGGACAAGAAGCATTGTATTCAACATCCAAAACATAGAAATCCACAGGGAAATAAGCATTTTTAACCATAATGAGAACATCATTAATACTCCCCATGAGTTTCCTCTTAGCATTATCATTGAGTGGGACATCCAAATAACAATCTTCCAATGGTGGCAAATCAAGCATTTCATAAATCTTCCTAGGCATAATAGAGACACTAGAACCAAGATCACATGAAGCTTTGAGATCAAAGTCATTCACTTGCATATTAATAATGGGTTCCCAACTATTTCTACTTTCCTAGGAATAGAATCTTTGTATTTTAACTTCTCTTCCTTAATCTTAAGAAGAGAATCTATAATGTGTTTACTGAAAGCAACATGTATATCACTAGCAGCAGGACTTCTAGCAAGCTTTTGCAAGAACACAATCACTTCACAAATAATGCAACCATCAATATCAAAGTCAAATTTAGCATCACTAGTAGTAGGCTCAGTAGGCTTAGGCATAGTAGGAGGAGGAATAGGGACTACTTGTGGTTTAGTGGTGATGGTGCACACACTATTGTTTCTATCAATTTCAGCTTACCTTTCCCACTTAGCATGAAGTTGAGCTAAAAGCCTAACATTTTCATCAATATTAACTTGTATGGCATGAGCATTAGCAAAGGTGTTTTCCATAGTTTCAGGTTTAGCAGCCATTTTATTAATCAAGGAAGACTGATCTTCATACAAAGAGGATATATTTTTCTCAACAGTTAAAAGCTTTTCCTCTATAGTATTATTGAAAGTGGTTTGTTTACTAATAAAGTCCTTAAGCATGACTTCAAGTTCAGAGGGGGAACTTTTAGCATTATTGTAAGAGCTTCCATAGGAATTGCCATTATTAGGAAGATAAGGCCTATAATTGTTGTTGCTACCAAAATTATTCCTATAGGCATTGTTGTTGAAATTGTTGGTGCTAGTGAAGTCACACAACTTGGTGTTCTCAGTAGAGTTCATTTTGGCAAAGGTGCGCAAGCCAAAAATAGCAACAACAGCTAGAGCAGGAACTAATTTTTTTGTGTTTTTTCGGAAAAAAAGGCAAACAAAACCAAGCAAAATAAACAAAGAAAACTAAAAACAAAGTAAAGAGAAAGTAAGTGGAGGACTCCCCTTGTGAAGACGTCCTTAGCCTCCCCGGCAATGGCGCCAGAATTCTTTGATGGTGCTCGACGTTGCACATTGTTGGTAACCCCAAGAGCAAGGTGTGAAGAGTACAGCAGCAAGTTTCCCTCAGTAGAGACCGAGGTTATCAAACCAGAAGGAGGAAGGAAACATCACACAGGTGTTGCAAACAACATGGAGACCTGCACAACACAAACTCAAGACTTTGCCCCAACGAATCAGTGAGGTTGTCAAGCTCACCGGTTTGCTGTAACAAAGGATTATTTGTATGTTGTGGAAGGTAATGGTTTGTAGCAAGTAAACAAGTAACTGTGGAAGATGTATCAATGGTAAATATTGTACCGGGGTCCAAAGTTCACTAGAGGTGCTCTCCTTAGATAAACAACATGGCATGAAAGGTAAACACATTACAACAGGGCAATTGACAGGAACTGAGCAAGGCATAATAATGCAATTACTAGTTAGAATGATCCTATGAGATTCGATTGGGCAATACAACAAGATACATAGACCACCATCCAACTGCATCTATGACTAGAAGTCCACCTTCAGGTTATCATCCGAAACCCCTCCAGTATTAAGTTGCAAGCAAAAGACAACTACTTTAAGCAAAGTGTGTAAGGTAAACAGTCCACATGTTCCATGAACAAGAGACCGTTGTTTTCTCCCTAGTAGCAACGGTACATCAACAACCAAAGAGATTATTGTCACTTCCCTTGGAAACTAGAGGCATGAACCCACTATCGAGCATAAATACCCCCTCTTGGAGTCACTAGCAACTACTTGGCCAAGATAGCTACTAACAACGGAGAGCATGCAAGATCACAAAAAACACAGACATGATATAATCATAAGACAAAACCATTAATCAAACCAACATAATAATCTCAATATCCATTGGATCCACGCAAACACAACATGCATGATTACAAATAGATTAGATCTTGATCAGGAACGGAGCTCACAAGATCTATACATGAAAGCACAAAGGAGGAGATACAACCATCTAGCTACTACATGGACCCATAGTCCAAGGTGGAACTACTCACGCATCATACCGAAGAGAAGGCCTCCGGGATGATCTCCCCTTCGGCAGGGTGCTAGGAAGAACTTCAGATCCCCCCGATCTAGGGACGATGGTGGCGGCGTCTACAGACGGTTTCGTGGAGATTTTATCAGGTGCTTAGGGTTTCTGCATCAGAGGCTTCTTATAGGCGAAGGGGGAGGCCGAGGCGGTGGCCAGGGGCCCTACACCCTGCCTAGGCATGGGGCAGGGCCCACCCGCGCCTTGGTGGGGGACTGGGCACCCTGGCTCGCCTCTCCGGCTCCCCTCTGGACTTCTTGTTCCCCACGGAAAGTAATTGACTTTGACATTTCTCCCGTCCAATTCCGAGAATATTTCTTTACTAGCTTTTCTGAAACCAAAAACAGCAGAAAACAGGCAATTGGCACTGTCGCAACTTTTTAATAGGTTAGTACCAGAAAACATGTAAAAGGCACCTCAAAGTGTAGACAAAGCAAATCAAATTAGATACTAACAAACATGGAACATAAAAAATTATAGATATGTTTCCGACGTATCAGGATGTTACAAAACTTCCCTCAAAGAAAATCTCGTCCCGATATTTATGAAAAAGAAAAGTAGGAACTAAAGAGATCTAGAAACTCAGTCCTAATGTAATCTTCTCGTTCCCAAGTAGCTTATTCTTCAGTATGGTTAGTCTACTGGATCTTGAGAAACTTGATACTCCGGGTTATGGTGGTTCTGAAGGCTTCTTCTAGAATACAAATGGTACTTCACGATAAGTTAGGTCCTTGTTGATCTCCATGGTTCTTTGATCAATATTCTTGAAAACTTCAGTATTCTCCGGGACTTCTAGGCATTTGCGAAGTAACGAGATATGGAATACATTATGCATGGCTGACATCTCCTCCGGCAGTTCCAGTTGATATGATACTTCTCCTCAGCGATTCAAAATCTTGAAGGGTCCAATATATCTAGGGGCTAGCTTCCCTTTCACTTGGAAACATTGCATTCCTTTCAAGGGTGATACTTTCAGATACACAAAATCTCCGATAGAGAAGGCTAGATCTCGACGTCTCTTGTCGACATAACTCTTCTGTCGGGATTGGGCAGTCTTAAGGTGCTCAAGGATCTTGTGAACTTTCTCTTCGGCTTCTCTTAGGATGTCGGGTCCAAAAATCTGACTCTCTCCTACTTCCGACCAATTCAACGGGGTACGACACTTCCTTCCATTCATAAACTCAAATGGGGCCATTTGCAAACTGGCTTGATAACTATTGTTGTATGAGAATTCGGCAAAAGGTAGAAAGTCTTCCCATTTTGATCCATATTACAACACACAAGCTCTCAACATATCTTTGAGTATCTGGTTTACTCACTCCGTTTGTCCATCAGTCTGCGGGTGATAAGCTGTGCTGAAACCAGTCTGGTTCCTAACCCTTCTTGGACTTTTTTCCAAAATCTCGAGGTGAACTGGGTTCCTCGATCCGACACAATGTTCTTGGGTACTCCATGCAAACTTACTATCCTAGCAATGTATAACTCTGCTAGCTTCAAACTCTGATAAGTGGTATTGATAGGTAAGAAATGGGCTACTTTAGATAGTCTATCCACTATGACCCAGATAGAGTCATTTCCCCTACTAGATGTAGGCAAACTGTAACACCCCGTCCACTGGGCCCGGGGGGTGTCACTCCTGGTAGCTTAATAGGATATCTAGACTGGCCCCACAGACCAACACTAGTCTTTTTTCTGTGCACTTTGTCCTCACTCATGCGCACCCGGTTACCCACTTCCCGGTCGGTCACCCATCCTAGAATTGCTCTAGGCCAAGCACGCTTAACCTTAGAGTTCTTTTCAAATGCGCTTTCGGAAAAGAAGTTGCAACTTGTTGGTATGGGTTTCCTATCAATCCTATTGAGCCATGCTCTAGGGTCTCACATACACCCACCCTTAGAAGATCGACGTCCTCGTCGATCAACCACAAGCCAGGAACGTCCCCTCTTAGCACCTGCGTACGTGCGTCGATTGCCCGACATGTGCATGCCATCTTTGTGTCCACTCCGGGCCACACGCTCCATGCACCACATGTCCGCCACTGACCCGCACACACTCATGTAACCGCGAGGGTCGGCTCTAATACCACTTGTAACACCCCCGGTCACTCTGGACCGACGGCTGTCACTTCTGGGAGCTCAATAGGATCTCTAGACTAACCCCACAGACCAACACTAGTCTTTTCTACGCACTTTGTCCTTACTCGTGCGCACCCGGTACCCACTTACCGGTCGATCACCCATCCTAGAATTGCTCTAGGCCAAGCACGCTTAACCTTAGAGTTCATTTCGAATGAGATTCCGGAAAAGAAGTTGCAATTTGTTGGTATGGGTTTTCCTATCAATCCTATTGAGCCATGCGCCAGGGTCTCACACAAACCGGTGATCAAGTCCATTCCAACTGAATCCCATTTCCATTCTGGGATCTGCAATGGTTCCAAAAGTCCTTCGGGTCTCTGATGTCCCGCTTTGAATCTTTGACAGATATCACATTTGGATATGTAGCTTCCGATTTCTCTCTTCATCTTATGCCACCAAAATTTCTCCTTCAAATCCTGATACATCTTTGTTCCTCCTGGGTGCATAGAATAAAGAGTATCATGGTCTTCTTGCAAAATACCTTGTTTCAACACTGAATCTGCGGGCACACAGATTCGTCCTTTGTACCACAAAACTCCTTCGTCTTCGGTGAATCCGGGTACCTTTCCTGTACCGATATGATGTTTGATTCTGTCGATACTAGCATTTCCTTTTCGCGCCTCCTTGATCTGAGTGATCAAAGTGGGTTGAAGTTCTATGCTAGCCAAAAATCCTTCACTAACTAGCTCCATTTGGAAATTTTCCATCTCCTCATGCAGACTTGGTTGGGCTCCTTTTATCATGGTGTTCAATCGACACGGCAATATGCTAAGAGCATCTGCTACCACATTGGCTTTGCTGGGGTCATAGTGAATGTCAAGATCATAGTACTTGATTAGCTCTATCCATCTCCTTTTCCTCATATTTAGCTCCTACTGAGTGAAAATATACTACAGACTCTTGTGATCCGAATAAATCTCATAGAGATTACACATGAGGTAATCCCGCCATGTATTCAAGGCTAAAACTATGGCTACTAGTTCGAGGTCATGGGTAGGATAATTCTGCTCATGTTGCTTCAGTTGTCAGGACAGATAGGATATGACTTTTCCTTCTTGCATCAACACACATCCGAGACCAATCTTGGATGCGTCACAATACATATCAAAAGGCTTCGTGATATCCGGCATAATCAAGATTGGGGCTATAATCAATCTCTTCTTGAGCTCTTGAAAACTTCCTTCACATTTGTCCATCCATTCAAACTTCTTATCTTTCTTCAACAATTGGGTCATGGGTCTTGCGATGCTCGAGAATCCTTCTACGAACTTGCGGTAATATCCCGCTAATCCGAGAAATGCGCGAACTTGGGTTTGAGTGGTTGGGGCTTGCCATTCTTCAACATCCTTAACCTTGGTAGGGTCGATAGCAATTCCTCCTGCGGACATGATATGTCCTAGGAATCCTACTTGCTTTAACCAGAACTCACATTTGCTAAACTTGGCATAAAACTAATGCTCTCTAAGGGTTTCAAGGATGGTCCTCAGGTGTATCTCTTGTTCTTATTATGATTTGGAATAGATAAGATTGTGATTGATGAAAACAACGACAAACTTATCTAGGAAGTTCATAAAAATCTTATTCATGAGGTTCATGAAATAAGAGGGGGCATTGGTTAATCCAAAACACATGACACTGTACTCATACAATCCATATCTGCTGGTAAAGGAAGACTTTGGAATATCCGTTGCACGAATCTTGAGTTGATGATAACCAGTTCTAAGATTAATCTTAGAAAACACTTTGGCATCGGTCAACTAGTCAATTAGATCTTCTATCTTTGGTAGTGGGTACTTGTTCTTAATGGTGACATCGTCCAGCTTCCGATAATCCGTGCACAAACGGTAACCTCCATCTTTCTTATCCACAAACAAGACAGGTGATCTCCATGGCGACGCACTTGGTTGAATCAGTCCTATCTCCAGCATAGAATCCAGTTGCTTCTTTAGCTCCACTAACTCAGATGGGTTCATACTATAAGGTCTCATAGCTATGGGTCAAGTTCCAGGAATTAGTTCATTGATAAACTCGATATCCCGATCTGGGGGCATACCGGGCAATACATCTAGGAATACGTCGGGGTATTCACAGACTACTCTGACTTGGTCAATGGTTGGTTGGGCTAGACTCTTGTTGCACTTGAATTGACGGGGCAATGTCTCAGATACATGCTCTACTGATGCTCTAGTGGTACTAGTCATGGTTATGGCTTTCTTGGCACAGTCAATTAATCCTTTATGTTTTGACATCCAATCCATTCCTAATACTACTTCCAAACCTTCGGTTCCAAGTACTATTAGATTAGCATAAAAAATATTCCATGGATTCTGATAGGTATGGCCTTTTGCAAATTTGTCTAGCTTTGGTGGTTGAACTAGGTATTTGAACTATCATAACATTCTTCAATTTTGTTGGTTGAATCTTACTAGTGCATTCAAATTCTTCTGTAACAAATGAGTGCGATGCTCCAGAATCAAACAACACTCTTGCAAGTACTGAGTTAACAGAAAACATACCCAGCACGACATCTGGCGCTTCATGGGCTTCTTCAACATTCATGTGAAACAGACGGCCATTGCGGTTGAGTGAGTTCCCTGGGGCAAATCTCATTCCAGGCTGAACATGGCGCTGCTGCTGAGCTGCTGCATTCACGTTGGCTACTACAAGCTTCTTGGGGCACTCGTTGGAGTAGTGACCCTTGACTCCGCATTCAAAACAAGTTACCTGAGACTTGTCTTTTCCTACAATAGGCACTGCATTGATTCCAGTCCTTGGGGCAGTATTGGTGTTGTTGGGGTTATTGTTGTTGGACTTGGGCGGTGCACGGTTAATTGTTGGAGTTGCCGGGGTTGTTGTTGTGGTTTCCTCTGGGCCTTGGGTTTCCTCCTCCACGGTTGGGATAGTTTGGACGGGTGATAGCGGTTCTATTGTTTCTCGGGGCATATCCTGCAGACGGGTTGGGGCGATACTTCGGGGTATGGTGGGATCCTGGTTGATTCATGTCACATCCCAAAATTCTCCAAATTTTGAGATGTGAAAAATAAATAAACAAAAGAAATAATTGTTGAAATTTAGTGTGAAAAGAACTTTTGCTTCTAAATGGAAACATCAAAACCCTACTTGAACAAAATTTGAATAGGTAAACAACAAACAAATATTCCAAAGATCAAATGCATTCATGCATGGAAAGAATCTTGAATTTAAAGCACTTGGGAAAAATAAACCAAAACCCTAAACCCTAAAGAAAGAAATCATATCCAAGATATCTCCAAGACTATGGCTTTGTCCCATATCAAAATTTAGCAACAAACAATTATAAATGATCAAAAATGGTAAAGAAGATATAATACAACCATGGAAATTGGTTTCACTAAATTTGGAGCCATAGATAAAAAGTTATGAATTTAATAAGATAAAAGAAAGTAATTTCCAAAGCTAACAAAGCTCCTAACTAAAAACAATACCAAATTGTGAGCAAAATAATCTCAAAAGGATTTAAAAAGATAAACAAATATTAAATAAAATTTTACAAAGTGGAATAACCAATTTTGGAACTATAAATAAAAAGATATGAATTTTATAAGACAATAAAAGAAATAATTGCAAAGACAATTTAAATCTTGAATTAAATCCATAAGCAAATGGAATAAAAGTTTACTGAATAATAAAAATAAATAAAAGATTACCAATTTTGGAACTAAAAATAAAAATATATGAATTTTATAAGACAATGAAAGAAATAATTAAATAAGAAATAATTGCAAAGACAATTTAAATCTTGAATTAAATCCATAAGCAAATGGAATAAAAGTTTACTGAATAATAAAAATAAATAAAAGATTATTTAAATAAAATTTAATGGGTTTATGAACCATATTAAGTTTTATTTAAATAAAGACAAATCCTAATTGAAATAAATAATAAATCATAAGAGAATATTTGAAATATTCTAAAATGTACTTTTAAACACATTAATAAATAATATAAACCTACTAAAATAGTTCTGAAAAGGTTTGATAAAAATTTAAAATCAAATAGAAGTATGAATCATTTGAATTGAATTAAAACAGAAATCAGAAATGAAAAAGGAAAAAAAACAAAGAAAAAAATGGAAAACGACCTAGCCCAACCCCTGGCCCAACTACAGCCCACCCGGGCCACTCTTCTCCCTCCCCCACAAACTTTTCTCACCGCGGCCTGTACCCACACCCCCTCTGTCAAAACAGTTCCACGCCATGTCAGCATCATCGTTCTCACCCACGTGCCTGACCCGTTCTTCCCCTTTCTCCTCTGTCGTTTCTGGCCAGGGTTTAATCGCATCAATTCGCCTTAATGTGCGCGTGATTCCCTCTAGCGACCAAGCGTTCTTAATCGCCTCCCTCTCCTCTATGTTTTCCCCCACTCTCCCGCACACGAATGCCCCCAGGCTGCTCAAATTGCTCGCTCGAACCCCCACTGCTCGGAGCGTGCTCCGGCACCAATTTTGGCCAGCCCAGACCGCACCCCTTGCCCTAGCTCACGCAGAATTGTTCGCCAACCTCATGCGCATCTGCCAGCACCCTCCGCTTGCTCGCGTGTGCCCCAGAACCTCGCCTTGGTCAAACGTCTGAGCGCCACCAACGACAAGCTCAACTCCAGTGGTAATCGCTAGCCTCCCCCTTCTCTCTGGTTGACGCTCGTACCTTCACCTCTCTCTTGAGCATCTAACGCCCTCTCCCTTTTGTCTTTGCATGCCTCGTAGCCTCGCCCCCGATGATGACAGTACCTGCCCGATGATGAACACAAATCCGGTGAGCAATTGTCGTCACGTCCGTGCACCGCTTCGCCAGATGTGGCCGCGTTGAGGTTCTTCACGCTCCTACAAACCCAGTGAGCCCCTCCTTTCCTCCTCTTGTTTCCCGGAACACCAGACCACCATAGATAGCACGTGCTGCCGCTCACTGTCGCTAGTTCCACCCATCCATGGTTAGCTGCTCTTGATCGTTGGATGTCATAGACTTCCTACTGTCCATCATCCTGGTAGTCCTCCTCATAGTCTGGCCATAGGAATAGCCCGGGACAAATGCATGAGTACTCTTTAAGTACTCGCAAACTAATACTAACAAGTAAAGTAGTTCGAGTAGGAATCCTAAGCTCTAGGTTGATTTGCAAAAGGCCAAGTTTATCTCTAACTGAGTTTAGAAGTAAAGAAAACTAACTTAATGTTTTACAACACCTAAGTGGGAACTTAGTTTTCATGTTCACAACCCTGTTGTGGTCAAGTCAAAATCATAGTTCATTTCATAAGTCATTTTGAAAACATCTGACGATGGAACAGTATGGCCACTAAATGTCCATAACATCATGACGCCGACTATTCGAATAGTTTGACACTCTGCAGAGGTGGTACACTTTCACCACAACATTCGATACATCCGTCAGGAACAATCCTGAAACATCATACTTAGTATGTGGATAATCAATCCTAACATTTCAATTACACACCCTAGTATAGGCACCTCCCCTATGAGTTTTTCCTCCCAACCATGACCATCTGTCATCTTGGCAACTGCACAGGTGGACAATCATCACGAGGTAGCCTCAGCTCAAACCTCTTCTGCAAGGGAACCCATACTAAGACATCTAAACTTCTAGTCAAGCCCTACCCAATTCGGGTATTGTGGTTGTACGGTAAAATTGGAATGGTATCACATTCAAACCCAACCATCAGTTTTTAAAAAGGGCTAAGGCTCGCCTCAACATTTTCATCATCAAATCATCTGGTGTTAATAACACATGTCAAAACATTTCACTAGAATGACTCATCATTCCAAGGTTTTCATAATCATTTTCACCAAGTATTCCCATCTAAAGTGATCAACTTTTATTCTTAGCACTAGCCACTAAAATTGAGGGTAATCACTAATGAGGGTTGCTAATCAAATGTGACTACCCAAATCTAGTCTCATGCCTCAGTATGACATCTAGTTCTAACTACTTCGGCCAAGTTTTATGCTCTTTATCCTATCTATACTATCTTTCCAAAACTCACAAAACACTAACTAAACGTGATAAAGAACTTTGATAAAGAAATAAAAGAATAAAGCTTGCTAGTAAAACTGGGATTTGGTATAATCAAGGTTGAATAACCAAAGCATGCCTAATGCATTGCATAGGTTATCTTGTAGGGTTAGGCTTGCAAGTAGGACTTGCATGGTTTAGCTTAGCTTTCCTTGTGTGGTGTAGTGGTTGAAGTTTTCTTCTTCTTCTTAGTACTCCTCCTCCTCGTAGCCTTGGTCGGTACTAGTGTCTATTAATAAATACGAGGTACACAATCACCAAACAATACTTAACTATCTATATTTAGCACACAAAGGTTCAAACTAGATGATCTAGCATCATCACAATCATCACATGAAATAAAGACCTAGTCTTATTTATTTTATTTTAGAAAACTAATTTCTACTCACTGAAAACTACTTAAGATTTAATATTCTCCAATTAAAATATGGGATCATGTTGACACATGTCATCACCACATATTATAATACTTGGGAGTGTGATTTAAAGTGGTTGTCATATTTTATAAAGTTTAACATTACTATTTTAAATAATTAAAGTGACTAGAAATGCCTATGTAGCATTCTTTTAATACTAGTCCAAGATCACTGCAGGTAAACCTAGATATTTTTACACAATCAGAAAGATCTTGTCAAATGTGATTTTTGCAAGTTGGAATCAACTCAAAAGCATTTATGGTTGATTTTTGAAAAATATTTGAATGTAGAAAAGTCTCTGTCTTCTTTTTTTTGCTATAGGTGATCTATAATTTCAAATGGTTTGAATCCAATGGGCTTGGATTGATAATTTCAATACCTTTCTAACAAAATTGGTTTCATGCAATTTGGTTTAGTAAAACTCTTTGATTGATTTTTGAATCTACTCACTGAACTAGAGTTTCAATTAAATGGAAAAAGATTGTTTAAATCTCTGGGCTACGTGCAGGAAAGTTACTGGGCCGGCCCAACAGCATAGCGCGCGCAGCGGGCTGCTCATAGGGGGGTCCAGGTGTCAGCGGCTCAGTCTAAGCGGAGGTGTATGTTTCAATCTGGGCCCTACGATTAAAACAAGATCTACGGCTCACGTTCGTCGTCTCCGTCGAACAACTCCGATGAGACTGAACCCTAACAGCGATGGTGGGGGTACACGGCGGCTTACCAGGGATCTAGCTAGTGTCGGTGATGGGGGCGAACAACGTTGTCAACGATAGCGTTCGAATGATGGTCATGGCAGCTCCCAGGGTGGCTCCAATCAATGGCACCTCTCCTCCTCTATAGAGGCGGACTCCGGCAAAATTCTGGCGGGCTGAAGCTCTCCTTGCTCTAGGTAAAGGTGTGGGGTGGTTCTGAGAGATAGGGTAGTGAGATGGTGTGGAGAATGAGGGCTGGGGTGGCCTCTATTTATACACCAGCGAGAGGGGTAGTGCGACATGATCAGGCTCCTCCGACGACATTAGTACAACGATCTACGGGCATGGCAAAGGGCGTAGGTCGGTGCGTTGTCTCCTGGCGATCGTCACTGGCTTAATGGCGTGGCACGGGCGATCGAGAACGGTCGGAACGGGTCGATGCTCTACATGGCACCGACGGTGTTTTAGACGATGTACAGGGGCTATTGGTCGCGCGGCGGCGAACGGGCCTGTCTGGGGGTTAGATAGGGTCATGGCGCGTGCAGTGATGCGCGGCGAGGGAGTGGCGTGTGCGAGCGTGTCGGCAGCGGCGCTCTAGCGCGCTCTTGGCATGGCAGAGAGAAAATGTGTGCGGTGTTCCTCGGTGGTCCAGGGCTTGGCTCCGCTCGAGGCTTGGACATGGGGTGGCGGTGGACGGTGGCCTGCCTCCTGGACATCATGGACGAGCGTGACTCTGCCTCCTGCGTGCTGGCCATGGTCCACTGGAGCTTCGGGCGGCATGGCACTGGTGTAGGCAGTGAAGAGGGGGCTGGTTCAATGCAGTGTTGGGTGCTGGGGGTGACAAGGGCAGTAAGTTGAGGACAGTGGTTTGATCAAACACTGCTCAAAACAGTAGAATTTAGGCAGTTTAATCTGAGCTCACCAACTATTTGATGAAATGCCCGCATAAAATTTAGTTTTAAATTTTTGGATAAATTTTGGTGAGTGTTCTGGTCACATGCTTGGTAGTCTGAGGTTGCTTGGTTTGGCAAGGTGAAGTTGTTTGGTAGGTTTTTGAGAAATGGCTATCTTAGTATCTATTAAGGATTCAATTTTGAATTGTCCTTTAAAATATATTTGGAATTTGTTTCTGTTGGTTTGTAAAGTGGGATTGGGTTCATTGTTACTTCGTCTAGCAAGGGGTGAAAAGAATTGGATTTTTTTCTGTTAGAAAACTTGGACTAGGAATACTCAAAGTGGTCTAGTGGTTAACTTGGGTCAAAATGACCATTTGCTTATATGTCTTATATTTGATTTTCTCTTTATTTGATTCTGCTTGGAAATGATCTAGATGATATTGTTTTCATCTTTAAGCCAATCCTTATCATTCATAGCAATCAATCATGGCATTGCAAGCATTCATGCATTAATCAAACACACATATGCATTCATATTGATTTTAATAACAAAAGTTTTTGTTAACCCTAAACTTGGGTGATTGGAACTTGATAATCTTGATTAATATTTTTGGGATGTTACAGAATGCCTCATAGCATCATAACCGACAACATCTTGAACTTGACCTCAAAGGAGTTCTAAGACTTCTGCGAAGACCTCGACATCAACCTCGCATACACCTCCGTGTCACATCCGCAGACGAATAGGTAGGTCGAAAAGGCTAATGGTCTCATCGGCAACGGCATCAAGAAGCGTCTTCTATGCCCACTCGAAAGGCTGGCAGGAGCCTGGGCGGATGAGCTACCCTCCGTCCTCTAGAGCCTGTGCACAATGCCAAACATCTCAACCGGCTACACGCCCTTCTTCATGGTACATAGAGCCGAAGCCATGCCGCCTTCCGAGGTATGCTACAAGGCCCCATGGGTCGTCGCCTATAGCGAAGCCGAATCATCGGCCACACTCGAAGACGCCGTCGACACACTAGACAAAGCTCGCGACCTTGCCACAGCCCGTTTGATGGTGTACCAACAAAGTCTCTACAACTAGCACAGCCGTCGGCTGCGCCCAAGGTCCTTTGTCGAAGGAGATCGACCTCGTCCTGCAACTCAAGCAGAAGGGGAACCTGAAGCTCGAATCACTCTGGGAGGACCCTACATAGTCACCGAAGTAATTCCAGGTGGCATACCGCCTAAAGGAGGCCGAGTCCACAGTCGAATACTCCAACCCCTGGAACGTCGCACAACTACGACGCTTTTACCCTTAGTTGTCTTTCACTTTCAATAAGGCTATTTAGCCGAACACTGTACTTCCTACATTACGATGAATAAAAGCTAAGTCTCTCCAAAAAAAATTCTCTTGCATACATTTACATCGTTAAATATACTCGGGGCTGCGCCTCACCTTACGACTTCGTCAATTGACAACCACAATGCATAAACCCTGAGTAGCTGACCACGTCAGGCTAACGAAAAGGACATGCAAAACTCATAGTAAACAATGCACTACGTGCCGAAATATACAAGTTTACAAGGGCACCAAAGCCCACTTGATAATATACATACTTTACATAGTTGTTTTTACTATTCGCAGGACTCACTATGTTGGAGTAGGACGTTCGTCCGTTCCTCGAAGGGCTAATAGTTGTTTTTACTGTCTCCTCAGCATACTGCACCATCGCGGTGTATTGTGGACGCATGTCCCATGTCATACCATCTGGAGGAAGGGGTGGCCCAGGTTCTATCTCCGCCAGGTCAACATCGTGACGATATAGCCGAATGAGCGCTAGAGCCGCCTTCACACCTCCCACCAGCTGATGATGCACAAGCTCCTTCACAGCGTCCACATCACGAAATTTTCCCAGCAAGCGTAGGAAGCTAGCAGGAACCGCATCCAAAGGAAACATCATGGCCCAGATAGCCGCGAGTGATGATCTTGCATGATTCAGCACCCGAAGCACTTGTGTACGTGGTCTTGAACCATTGCAACAATAGTCGCCCGGTCGCGATCCATCCAGAAGAAGCCTTCGGCCTCCAACTCTTGTTGCGTTAAGCAATTCAGCCGAATCGCAACACGCTCCTTCTCTTCCTTCCAAAGAAGATTCACAACTATACGCAAAAGCAGTAGATGAGAAGACATGAAGGTTAGGTACAGTCGGAAAGAAAAGAAGCTCACGGTAACCTACACTGGAGTTTCTCGCCGATGCGCCAAAATTCCTCAAGGATGAATTCCTCTCTCGCAACGGCCCATTCGGTCTTGGACTTCCAAACGTCCGCATGGCCACGGATCATGAGAACATACTTCTCCAGTCTTCGGATGCGATCGTGTAGCAGAGGCAGCTGCAATGTCTCACTCATCGGCGGACGGGCACTAATCAAGGTAGGAGGCGCAGTCATTGGTTCAACATTGAAAGGACCCTAAGAGTGCACAGGTGACAAAGCATAAAAATCAAGGCAATTGACAACAGTCAAACAAGACACTTATGTTTATATCGATAAACCACTATGTGGTAAAGTCATAATTTTCCAGCACGAGGAATTACATGCATGCTGGCAAAGAAAAATCAAATACTACTAAGAAAACTACGACGCAGAAGGCCTAAGCAGCCGCATTCGAAGCAACTTCCAACTCCGAGACCCTAGCCTTGGCTGCCCGTTGCTGCTCTAGCACATATGTGGCCAGAAGTCGATATGCTTCGAGCCAAAATGCTTGCAGCAGGAGGCGAACGGAGCAAAAGATACCTCGGTGCCATCTGCTGCTGTTAGCATCCTGGAGGTGATCTGCGGAAGATCCAGCTGCACACCATACACCACCGCCATCGTCAGCCCCATGGCAGCACCCACACCCTTCTGAGCCCTCTTTTAGCTCGCACGGACATCATCTGCCAAGGCCTCCGCTAGGTAGTCGACATCGTCAAGAGCGATGGCCTTCGGGTTGATATCCTTGTAGAAGCGGGCGAAGACCTCCTTGACCTTGCCTAGCGACTACACGGAAGAGCTGCAGTGATCTTCGATCGCTGCAATAGCATCTGCCATGGGATCTCCATGCTCCAAAATGCTGCGATCAAACGCAATGCTAGTAGCATCTGCAAGATGCGGCAAAAAATTCGAATGAGTCAGAGGAACCATACCAGAAGAAAAACAAGCTCAAGAAGAGGAATGCAGTGTCACTTACCGGACAACGCTTTGGCAGCAGCCATAAGCTTCTCTGCCATGGCTTTCCCCCGAGATGCCGTGGCAGCCGCAAGCTGCTCCTCACGATCTTGGGCCTCCTGCTGGTGGCGCTGAAGGGCCTCCACGACATCCTTCGCCTTGGTCTCCGCTTGGTTATGACTCTTTTCAAGTGCATTCAACTTGCGGAGTGCCTCATTGTTCTTGTCTGCAACATTCAACAAGGAAAAGGTCAGTAAAGATGGTATTAATCAATACTCATGGTTGACCAGATGAAATAGACGCACCTCGGAGTTGCTGAAGTTTGCCCTCCAAGGCAAGGTATTGATGGCCAAGGCATTTAAGTCATGGATGAAGGGTTGCAAACAGGAAACATGCAAAACCATATGAACAAAAGGGCTCGGGGGCTTGCCCATGAGAAGTGAGAAACTACTTACGTGGTCACCTAAAGACTCTGAGGGTTTAGCTTGTGTCTTCCGAGCAACAACAGAATGAGTCCTTGCCCTCAAGGAGCTCAAAGCTTCGTCGTCGGAGTCGGCCACCGTCTTTGGGGAGGCAGCAGCAACCTTTGACTCCCCATGTATCTCGTCAAGTTCCTCTTTGAAAGATTCATCTGAGGATTTTCTCCTAGAAGAACACGAAATATTCCAGGCTAATCAAGAAAACAGTAAGCTCATACTTAGCACAATGCAAATGCAAAGGCGACAGAAAACTCACGACGGGATGTCAAAGAGGTCGAAGATCGGCGTCTCCTTCTTCTTCTCCTTGGCAGGTGGCTAAGGAGCCACGGCCTGGAGGGGAACGGTAGTAATGGCGGAGGTTGCACCTCCATCCCCAGTATGATGCTCAAGGAAGGCAGGTCCCCTTAGCTAGGCTCCGGGACCTCTTTCGAGATAGCCCTTCGCTAGGCTCAGGGGCTTTCGTCGTTGGCGACTGTGCAGGGGGAGCATCGGATCAGATTCTGTGTCCCCACCATTGGGCGCAACTATAAAATCTCAGGAAGAGGCGGCATCATGCCCGCCACATTAAACTCCCGAATCAAGAAAGATGGAAACATGAGTCAAAGAATATTAGATAAGGGCACTCGAAAATGCATTACATGCAACCGTAAGATTCACCTAAGGGACTGATGTCTACGCACTTCTATTCTTGTAGACAGTTGTTGGGCCTCCAAGTGCAGAGGTTTGTAGAACAGCAGCAAGTTTCCCTTAAGTGGATCACCCAAGGTTTATCGAACTCAGGGAGGAAGTGGTCAAGGTATCCCTCTCAAGCAACCCTGCAATCAAGATACAAGAGGTCTCTTGTGTCCCCAACACACCCAATATAGGTGCATTAGTTCGGCGAAGAGATAGTAAAATACAAGTGGTAACGGTGCCAGAAAATAGCTAATGGCGTGGAGAAGACTGGAAGCAAGCAAACATGCAACAGATCTAGTAGCAAATGGTGTTTCAATGCTTAGAAACAAGGCCTAGGGATCATACTTTTACTAGTGAACACTCTCTCATATAAATATCCTCTCTTCATGATACTACTCTTAACTACTCTCCGATTGGACACTCTAATCCATGGTAGGGCTACAAAAGCACACCTCAAAGTCCGCCTTTCCCAATCCACATAACCCCACACTATCACCTTGAGCGCTAGATGGTTCCAACAAACACCACAATTTCATAGAGACATCCAACTCCAAATATAACTCATAACAAATATTCAATCTAGCCAAAGTGCCACACACGGTATGCCCGCTATCACTTTGACACACGTGGGGAAAAGCATATATCTATTAAATCACAAAGAGTATTTATGTAGACTCAAGCCTAAGTGCCACCATGGCGTGCACGCTGTTACTTTCACACACATGGGGATAGCAGAGATCTAATGAAGCACTTGAGTAGCAAGGTAGATCTAGTTGATTACAAAGCAAATGACCACAAGATCATGCATAGAGATAGATGAACACATAGCTACCGGTAGAGCCCTTAGACTCGAAGGAGAACTACTCCCTCCTCATCATGGGAATTAGTAACGGTGATGGAGATGGTGGTGGAGATAGATGGAGATGGCTTCGGGGGCACTTCCCCGTCCCGGCAGGGTGCCAGAACAGAGACATTCTGTCCCCCAAATCTCCCCTTCGGTGGCGGCGGCACTGTCGAGGTTTTCGTGGATTTCCGCCAGATGATTTAGGGTTTTTGGGTCGAAGGCTTCTTATAGGCGTAGGAGTCAAGGTCGATGGGGGAGCCAGGGGGCCCACACCCCCTGTGGGCGCGGCCTAGGGTAGGACCGCGCCCACCTAGGATGTGGCCACCCTGGTTTCCTCCTCCGTCTCATCTTCGATTTTCTGTATCGCTCCCGGAAAAATATGAACTTTGGCTTTTGTCCCGTCCAATTCTGAGAATATTCATTTTTTAGCTTTCTGAAACCAAAAACAGTAGAAAACAGGCAAGTGGCACTGTGGCATCTTGTCAATAGGTTAGTTCTAGAAAGTGTATAAAAATACCACAAAGTGTAGACAAAACATAGCAAAGTGGATACTAAACAAGCATGGAACATCAAAAATTATAAATACGTGTCCGACGTATTAGGGACTTCCTTCTTGGCATGAAAGGGGGAAGTCATATACTTCCCCGGTAGCTCCTCGTCGGCTTTATGCTTCAGCAGAGGTCGAAATGCTCGGTCGAGGTCAGCCGAGGACATCTCCTCTGTCAACACTCTCGTCGGGTCGCTGGCGCCAGAGTACAAGAACATCGGATGCGCCCTCGCTTGGAGAGGCTATACCCGATTTAAGGAAAGTGCGGATGATATCGATGCCACTGACCTCCTTTCCTCGCACCAGCTGGAGTGCCTCCACCCACTGGTACAGCTTATCCACCTCCGTGGATTCACCCTCCATGATGTCATTTGACCATGAGCGCTTTCTGGTGACCACCTTGCTGGAGTCGAAGGGGGACAACCCATACTGTTGGCCGTCGAGCTTGATGTCGCGGATGTAAAACCATTTGTTCTACCTTGCTGGACGGACTTGCAGACATAGAAGGAGAAGAATTAGAGGGTGGGGCGGATAGAAATCCCGCGCCGACCCAGTGGATAGACGCCACCAATACCAGACTGCCTCTTTAGAGAATACAGTTTTCTGAAGAGGCCGAAGTGTGGCTCGATACCGAGACAGCACTCGCAAAGCGTGATAAAACAAGCGATGTGAAGAAGAGAGTTGGGAGACAACTGGTGGAGTTGTAGCCCATAAAGAAACAGAAGCCCACAAAGAAATTCGTGTGGAGGCAGAGAAATATCATGAATAACAAAGGCGTAAAACATAACCCAAAAACCTCCCGGTGGGTCTGGAATTACCTCCTCACGGGGAAGGAGGGCGTAGCTCTTGTTTTGCGAGATGAGACCAGCCTCGTGCAGGCGGCGCAGGTCCGCATCCCTCATATGGGAGCGCCGCCACCCACCATCGGTGACACGACCAGTGGTGGAGGCCTTCTTGGTAGCGCCAGCGGCGCTTGTCCCTGCCAAAGCGGAGGAGGACTTCTTGGACTTTCCCATCTTGGCGGCATGGCGCGCAACACGATGAGCACAAAGGAAAGAGGACGGAAATCCACGCAGGACATCTAGTGCGCAATACGAGCGAGCTCTGGGAATGATAGAAGAAGAGGAGATGAAATAAAATGGCAAAGGGGAAAAATTACTTTGATCCCTTCGTAGTATAAAAGGACGATGGATGAAGCAGAACCATTGATTCAAAATCCCTAACGCATGCCCATCATCACACCGTACATGTTTCACGAGCCACCCGAACCGTCGCAAGCACTTCGCCCACTATGCATGGGAATCGAGGAGACACCGTAATTATCGTGAAAATTACGCGTGAATAGTCAAATCCAGGTCAGAAAATAGGACCCACAGTCATCCTGTCATGTCGCTACTACTATCGCAGACGGTTGAGCTCACCAGGTGTCAGCAATGACATCATCAATTCAAAATCTAGCAACAGCTAGAAACTTTCGACTAAACAAAAGTACTTACTCGAGTCTACGACTCAACCAACTACTCGGGGCTACTCCTATCAATAGTGCTTGCCGCGCACCTGAGAAATTGACATGGTTGAAACACTTCTTCGAAGATATCTTCGAGTCCTTCGTCGAGTCTGTGACTCAACTATGGAATCGGGGGCTACTCCCAGAGAGAGTGTTGATCGTGCATTCGAAAAAGCATTGGTTTTGATGACATCCATAGATTTAAAGTCTCTGCTCGAGTCTACGACTTGAACAGACACTCGGGGGCTACTCCCATAGGGAGCGCTGGTTTCGCACCCTATGAACTATTCGGATGAGATCCTTCGGATCACATGTGACAAAAAAGGAAAGAAAAAAAACACAACAAACAAATATTTTTGGCAAATTTGCTCGAATTAACACCGAGAGGGATATCGTCTCCTTGGTCACCCAAAACATCTCCATGGTGATAAAATTTCAGATGATGTGTCTGCGACGCAAAGATAATACCTATCGATATCATATGATGGCCTGGTATCACACCTAACTGCACTATGCGAGTAACATACCGTGTCAACAGGCACGAAGAAAAATCCCGACGGACGTGGTGGGTACTCAACTTAAACACTAGAATTTGACTCTTGTAAGACCTCAATGGCCTGAGTCAAATTATGCCAACATTATTCTGGATTCGAGTCTAGGGACTCGAATCTGAAGTAGATCGTGTTGTTTTGTCCAAAGACAGTTAACTGACCCTGATCCGTCGGGCGAGTCACACACATGTATCAACAATCCCTATGAATTGACATATTCACCCGAAAATAGGTTCAGATGAGAAGCACCCAAAAGACTACAGAGTATCCAATCGAATCTATGATTCGACTGAACACTTGGGGCTATTAACATGGATATTCCCTATGGGTACCTCACATTGGTATACACGGTCCAGCCCAGTGAAGGCCCACGTGAAGACTTGCTACCCAAGGAGACTCTGAATGGCCCAAGCTCGGTAGAAGTTCGACTCCTTGGAGAACACGACATAGATATAGATAGAATTTTGAAGGGTGAAACCCTAACTTGTAACCAACTCGACCTACCCCGAGATATGGCCTCCCCATATAAAGGCTAAGAGGGCATGACAAGGAGGATCTCGACAACTCATACACAAACCTCATGCCAGATTGCATCTGTGCACCCCCTGTAACCTTCGGTTCTGCCATAAATCAGTAATAAACAAGCAGGAGTAGAGTTTTCCCTCTAGGTGCCTAAACCTGGGTAAACCTCGTGTCCCCTTGCTGCGTGTCTGTTAACCGTCTCACGATCTCCAGGATCCCCATCTTCTCCAAACCCATGTCCTTAACAATGTGCATTGACAAGTTGAACCCTCATCAGCGTTTTCCGTGATGAAATTCTCGGCTCGACCATGGCCGATAGGAAACATTTTTTCCGGTTTCACGCCCCTCTACTACGATGAAACCGCTAAAAACATGGACGAAGCTCGATTGGCGCATGGCAGAAGTAAGATTTCCAGTTCCTCGCCAGATGTTTACTCGCTGAAGTAATTTTTGGTGTGTGGGTCCCGGTTGTCAGTGACTCTAGCAGACCATACTTTTTGGTTGTGCCTCGCTGATTTGAACTCAATAACATTGTTCGATGCCTCTCATTTAGTCAGGCTCCTAGGTCCCACATGTACGCCTCTCATTAGAGGAATCCTATGTATGATGGAATTTTTTCCTTCCATATTCTGAACTTGATAGCATTGCTCGATGCATCTGCGGTTTAATCAGGCTGCTAGGTCCCACGTGTCATCCTCACACTAGAAGAAACGTCTGCATGATAGATTTTTTTCCTTGGCTCATGCCTCCCTAATATAAATTTGATAACGTTGCTCGATCTATCGGCCGTTAATCATGATACCGGGTCCCACATGATAGCCTCTTATTAGAAGAATCGTGTGTATGATGGAATTTTTTCCTTCGCTCCCGCTACCCTGTTCCGAACTTGATCGCGCTGCTAGATGCATCTACCGTTTAGTCACGTAGCTGGGACCCACATGGCATACTCACACTAGAAGAAACATGTGCATGATGGATTTTTTCTTGGCTCATGCCTCCCAGATTTGAATTCGATAACATTGCTCGATCTATCTACCGTTAATGACATTGTTGGGTCCCACATGTCAGCCTCTCATTACAAGAATTGTGTGTATGATGGATTTTTTCCCTTCGCTCCCGTTTCCCTGTTCCGGACTTGATAGCGCTGCCTAATGCATCTACCGTTTAATCACATAGATGGGTCCCACATGTCATTCTCACATTATAAGAAACATGTGTATGATGGAGTTTTTCCATGGCTCGTGCCACCCTGATTTGAACTCGATAACGTTGCTCGATCTTGCTTTGCTCACGCTATTGATGACCCACAAGTATAGGGGATCGCAACAGTCTTTGAGGGTAGTATTACCCAATTTATTGATTCGACACAAGGGGAGCCAAAGAATACTTGCAAGACTTAACAACTGAGTTGTCAATTCAGCTGCACCTGGAAATAGTTCTTTCTCACAAAAGTTTATCAGTAGCAACAGTTTGTAGTAGCAATAGCAAAGCAACAGCAGCAGTGAAACAGGAGCAACAGTAACAGTAGTAGTAAACAGTGGGATATGAGCACGGTAGGCATAGGGATGGATGGACGGGAGTTGCATGAACGAGTCTAAACTTATAACTTCAAGATCTAGGGCATTGCAGATAAATAAGAACAACCATCCAAGTACTAAACAATCATAGGCATGTTCTCCATATATAGTCATGCGTGCTTGCAATGAGAAGTTGCACAACATCTTTTGTCCAGCCAGCCCCTTGCAGCAGGGCCTCAAGGGAACTACTGGCAATTAAGGTGCTCCTTTTAATAGAGCGCCAGAGCAAAGCATTAACACTCCATGAACACATGTGATTCTCACATCACATCCACCCCCTCTGGTTGTCCCAATTTCTGTCACTTCGGGTCCTTTGGATCCGGACAATGATATGTGTACACAACTTGCAGATAAGATCACAAATTATACTATAATAATGATTCAATAATAAGATCATATCTGAGATCATGGCACTCGGGCCCTAGTGACAATCATTAAGCACAACAAGTTGCAACAACGTCAAATAGCACTAATAAAGATACTAGGCACTATGCCCTAACAATATTATTTGATTACATGATAGAACTCATCCAATCCCTACCATCCCCATAGCCTACAGCGGGGGATTACTCACTCATGGATGAGGGAAACATTGATGGTTGATGGAGAGGCGTTGGTGATGATGATGGCGATGATCCTCCCCAAATTCCCTATCCCGGCAGGATGCCAGAATGGAGTTTCTGGTTCTGAATCTTGGTCTCTGGTGGTGGCGGCACAACGGAACTCTTTCTGGAAAAACAACGACCCCCCTCGGTTTTTAGGTCAAGAGGATTCTTATAGGCGTAGAGGGAGGACGAGGGGGTGCCTGGGGTGGCCGCACCCCCTAGGCGCGGCTAGGCCTAGCCCGCGCCTGGCAGGGGTGTGGGCCCCCCAGGACTCCACTCCATCTCGTACTCTGGCTCTGTGGATCTTCTAGTGAAACAGGATTTTTCGCATATTTTTCGGGATTTTTCCTGATAGTTGATTTTCTGCACAAAAACTAGACACCAAGGTAATTCTGCTAAAAACAGCGTTAGTCCGTGTTAGTTGTATCCAAATCACACAAGTTGAGAGGAGAAACAATAGAAAAAGTTTTCGTGAAAATAAATATGTTTTGGATGTATCAACTGCCCCCGATCTTAGCTTATTGCTTGTCCTCAAGCAATTCAGTTGAAAACTGAGTGCGATAAAAGAACTTTCACAAACACATTTGCTTCATATGATGTAAATATTCTCAGCACAGGAGTAGATACTTAGCCAATTCATAAGAAGAAGTATGCAACTAAGTCTACTCAATAGTCATTGCAAGCTATGAAGAGAAACCAACTCAATAATAATAAGTAGCATGAAACATAAACATAAGCAACATTGCAATGCTCATAAGAAGGTATGATAGAGTGGTATCTCGCTTTCCTTTGTTTGTAGAGCATAATATAAATGCCAAGGCACCTCTGAAGTTCAAGTGAAGACTAGAAGTAAAGATATCAGAGATACAAGCATCAAAGTCATGACATAATTAACCAAGTTTTGGAACAAACAGAAGAATGAAAACTATGCTCTCAAGAAGGTGCTCATAGAATAAGTGGTGACTCAACAAGGGAGTGAAAAGGTTTTGCAAAGTTTGAAAGGATTCCAAATGCTGAAAGTAAGGTACTCGTTAGCTTTGAGCTCTCATTGCCCCTATCATAGGCATCTTCATGTGGTTAAGGTGAATGTGAGGTCCAATCTGAGTTATATGCTTGATAGACTATAAACTGGAAATCCCATGTCCCTTGAGTACGAGGGCCGCTCCTCATGCTACTCAACTTTAGTTACCTGTAAGTTCTTGTCATTGTAAATACATGCATTCATAGAGAACCGCCAACAGGGTACCCCTTGCACATGATACAGGAGCTATCCCGTGATCAAAATGACAAGGCAAGCAGACAATGAGCATCTCAGCGATCCTTTTATTTGCTATTTGCATAGGTTTTTATTGAAGATGCTTCATAGATGCTCATTATGGCGATGCTACATGTTTCCACCATGATTAGGCATGGCTTAGGATAGCGGCCCAGGCATTTCTCTAACAGATATATATACTCCATGAACTCACAAAATCCCCTTTTATTTCACACCGATGACATCCGCAAACAAAAGAGCAAGGTATCAACTGGATATATATCCATAAGTGTTGAAAGAGTTCCCCGTGACAGCATGGTTCTGCTAACTCCCACCATATAAGTTGCAAGCAGATAACTTTCATGGACAGGTCACAATGGTTCAAGATTATTAAGTGCAAGGAATAAAGTGTGCCATCATGTTCGTGAGAGCTTTACTAACTAACTTTCTCAAAGCAGTCAAACATTTTATTTGGAAGAAAACAAGGAATAAAGAATATGCACTGAAATAACAAATGATGTTAATAGGTAGGTATGGTGGACACAGTTGTCAATATTGGTTTTGGGGAGTTGGATGCGCAAGTAGAGATCAAAATCAGTGCAAGTGAAGGCTAGCAATAGAGAGGGAGCAACAAACGAGCAAGCAATAGCTGTCATAATCATGCTTGCAACAAAACAGGGCTAATTATGGCATGAAAGTGATACAAGAACTCTGAGGCAAAATAAATCATCGAGGCTTACTAACTATTTTTTAGTCATATGCATGCGTGAGCATGTGCCAAGTCGATTCACATGAAACATTCAGAGGAGGATACCACAATATCATACCAAGTTATGAATAAAACAATGCAAGGAAACATTCATATGACATGCTACAAACTATTAGCAAGATGGAGCTATACACAAAAAAGCAAGAAATACTAAGCATCCATAATAACATACACCTTACATGAACATGCTAAGCATGCTCACAATGATGAGTATATGTACAAAAATTAAAACAAATAGAGTTTGTTACCAGCCTCTTACCACACCTCAAGTTGTCTTAATCTTCATTATTGCCCTTCACTTGTGTGACTTGAATAATAACATGAAACCAAACTCCACTGAGGACGGCTCAACCCTGCAAAGAACTCACAAAACGACAGAAGAAGTACAAATATTTTTGGTGTTTTTGATTTTTTTTAAACAAGAAAAACAAAGCAAAAACAAACCAAGCAAAAGCAAACAAAGCAAAAATATTTTTGGAATTTTCATTTAAGTCAAACCAAAGCTAAAAAGAAAAGAAACAAACCAAGAGAAACAAAGAAAATATTTTTGGTAAGTTTGTGTTTTTGAGAAAGTAGCAGCAAGAACCAAAAAGAAAGTGAAACAATGGATATACAAAGAACCGACCGAGCATGATATATAGATGAGTGTGATGTCGGTGTACCTTCCCCCAAGCTTAGGCTTTTGGCCTATGTAACATCCCAAAAATATTAAACTTGGATCATCAAACTCTAATCATCAAAATTAGGGTTAACAAAAACTTTCCCAACTAAAAATATGAAAGCATTCATATGTGTGTGTATTCAAAATTTGGATTCTTTTGAATTGCCATGGTTCTGTGTTTCTTTGCTTGTAAAATGATTCTTAGGTGAAATAAACATCATCTAAATCATTCCCAAACTTTTCCCAAAGACAAACAACTCGAAATAAACAAATGAAGTGAATGGTCATTTTTGCCAAATTAACTCTCATGCCTATTTTGGCTATCCCTAGTTTTCAAAACATAACAGAAACATTTGTGGATCTTTGCACCCCTTGTTAGTACTCATAATAAGGTACCAAGGCCAACCTTGTGATCTTCCAAAAACATTCAAATGCTCAGTTTAAATGACATTTTAAAATTGAATCTATCTCATATGGGAAGATCCCACTATTTCAAAAACCACTCAAACAAGCTCAATTTTTAAAACCCAAGCACCACAAAATCCTCAACACATGCCTAGCATACCCACCAAAAATCTTTTCAAAATTCAAAAGTAAGTTTCCTGCGGCCATTTCATTAAACATCTTGCAGATTCAAATCAAACAAATCACAAACACTATAGTGTGTAGTAAATTTGGCCTAACTTGTTCCCCCTCTGGTTGCAACTAGCCCTTAGTAGATCATCTAGCTCCTTTAACTAACCTCTAGCACCACTGTAAGCTTGTCTTGCCATCAATGGTGAGCAGGCCGAGCCTCACCATGCCACCCCAAGGTGGACAACGAGCTAGAGGAAGAACTAGCCGTGCCCACCTTGTCTGGGAGGTAGCCAGCACCTCACCGCCGCCCACTGTCCCCTCCCCAAGCCAGTGCAAGCCGTGGACCACTGGGAACGCCGCGCTCCTAGTGCCACTGCGACATGCCGAGCCCGCCCTAGAGCGCCGCACCCGGGATGCGTGCACACGCCGCCCCTCGACCGCAGCCCTTGCCCACCGCTTCGCCATGATCCGAGGAACACGCCAGACAGCCCTGTTCGCTGCCCCGTGCCTCACAGCCACCGCTTGCCGTCGAAGTCGCCGCCTCTGCCGAGCAGAGCACCGCACGTTCCCGACCAATTTCCACCGCCCCTAAGCGCTAATTTAAGCTCTAGAGCATCGCCAGGAGACAACCCGTCGATCGCCAACCTCAGCCATCCCGCTAGCCGCCCATAGCCATGTCGCAACCGTCGCCTACCCATCCCTCTCGGTCTCACAGTCGAGCCTATAAAAGGAGGCCACCCCCAGCCGTTTGAAGCACACCATTCCACTCCCCTCACCTCACTGATCGTTCCACCCTCTAGCCGGAGCACGAGGAGCCGCAGCTCGCTGGAATTGCGCCGGAGCAGGTCGCCTCTAGAGAAGAAGGGGGCCATTGATTTCGACCACCCCCGGAGCTGCCTTGACCGTCCCTGAGCTCGCCGTCGACCACCCGTTCGTTTCCCCGCCTCGCCGTCGTCGCTGGAGCCCTGGTATGCCCCCTATGCACCCCCACTGAGCCGCTAGGGTTCGAGCTCGCCGGTGACATGTTCATCGTCGATGACGAACCCCAGCCGTCGATCTCCCTTCTAATCCAACAAACCACACAGCCTTGTACCGGTTCGCGTGTTATGAGCTACTGACCGGTGGAACCCCCCTGTCAACTGAGCCCCGCGCTGTGGAGTGACAATGGGCCGGCCCATTAACCTCTCCCGCGCGACCCAATCGTTTGAATTTAGATTTTTCTATTTTAATTCAAACTCAGTTCTATACCAATATTCAAAAATCAACCCATCTCGATTCAGTGAACCAAAATATATGAAACTATTTTTTTAGAAAGGTACTGAAATGCTTAATCCAAGCCCATTGGATTCAAATCATTTGGATCTGTAGATCAACCTTGGTAAAAATAACAAGGCATAAGCTTTTCTGCATTCAAACATTTTTCAAAATTCAACCATAATAGCTTTTGAGTTGATTCCAACTCTCAAAAATCACATTGGATCATACCTTTCAGAATATATAAAAACATATGGGTTTACTTACAGAAATAATGTTCATGTAATAAAAGAATGCCACATAGTCATTTCTAGTCACTTTATTTAATTAAAATAAAAAGGTTAAACCTTATTAAATTGTGAAACCACCTTAAATCACATTCCCATGTACTGAAATATGTGGTGATGACATGTGTCAACATGATCCCATGTTTGAGTTGGAGAATATTAAATATTAAGTAGTTTTTCAATGAGTAGAAATTACTTTTCTCAAATTAAAATAAATAAGACAAATGCTTTCATCTTGTAATATAGATGATGATGCTAGATCATCTATAGTGCATCCTTGTGTGATGATTGAAAATAGTTAAGTATTGTTTGGTGATTGTGTACCTCGTATTTATTTATAGACGCTAGTACCGACCAAGGATACTAGGAAGAAGGAGGATACTACAAGAAAGAAGCCGAGGAGAACTTCAACCACTACTCTGCACAAGGGAAGCCTTACTAACCAAGTTGACCTATGCAAGCTAACACTTGCAACCTAGCAAGTTTATACCACTATATTAGCAAGCCAAACCATGCAAGTTTTACTTGCAAGCTTATACCACTTGATAAACCATCCTAGTTTTACTTACAAGCTTTCTACTTTATTTCTTTATCAAAGCTTTTCTTAGATTTTACTTAAGTGATTTGTAGATTTTAGAAAGATAATTGAAGGTTGCATAAAGAGCATTAAATTTGGCCTAAGCTAGATAATCTTGATTTCATTATAAGGCATCCGATTTAACTTCATTAATCTCCACTTGTTTACCACCCCTCATTAGTACTTACCCACTTGTAGATGCTAGTGCTAAGCATAAAACTTGATCAACTCTAGATGGGAATACTTGGTGAAAATGGTTATGGAAACCTTGGAATGATGAGTCATTCTACTAAATTGTTTTGACATGTGTTTCCGAACACCAGATGATTTTGATGATGAAAATGTTGAGACATGAGCCTTAGCCCTTTATATAACTGATGGTTGTACCATTCCAAATTTACCGTACAACCACAATACCCAAAGATTGGGTTGGGCTTGACTGGAAATTTATATACCTTAGTATGGGTTCCCTCACGGCCAAGGTCTGAGATGAGGCTACCTTGTGAAGATTGTCCACCTGTGAAGTACCCAAGATGACAGTTGGTCATGGTTGGGAGGCCAAACTCACAAGAGAGGTGCCTATACTAGGGCGTGTAATTGAAATGATTATCCGCATACTAAGTATGGTGAATTCAGGATTTGTTCCTAACGGATGTATCGAGTGTTGTGGTGAAAGTGTACAATCTCTACTGAGTGTCAAACTATTCGAATAGCCGCGTCCGCGGTTATGGACAGTTGGAGTGGCCATACTGTTCCCCCGTAAGATGTTTTCAAAATGACTGATGAAATGAATTGAGACTTTGACTTGACCACAATAGAGTTGTGACATGAAATTCAAGTTCCCACTTGGGTGTTATAAAACTTTCAACTAGCTTTCTTTGCTTATGAACTTAGTAGAGGTAAATCTGGCTTTTTGCAAAACAACCCTAGAGCTTAGTGTCCTACTATAAAAACTCCCTTAACTTGTTAGTATTAGTTTGCGAGTACTTAAAGAGTACTCATGGCTTTGTCCCTGGCTATTCCCGTGGCCAGACTATGAAGAGGAGTACCAGGATGATGGACCACAGGAAGGTTACGATAACTAGGATCATCTCCCATCGTCAACATTGCTTGTGACACCAAAGATGGAGCTTCGCCTACGCTACCTTTATTATTAAGTTATTCCACTGATTGAGTTGTATTAAGAACTGGATCATGAGATCCTTATTTGTGTAAAACCTTTTGTATGGTTTGTAATGGATGATGTACTGTGATATCCAAATCTGTTATGTCTCGCAAAAATGGTAACCTTGGGATTGTGATGTATGGCATAACAGGCATCTGGGATTAAAAATCCGGGTGTTGACAAGTTGGTATCAGAGCCATCTTGACCATAGGAGACCCTAGTTAGACTAGACGTTTGAATCAAAAACTTAGTTTCAAAACCAAAGGAACTGAGTATTTACAAAAACTTATTCTCATTCTTATCACTTTGATTCTTTCAAAAAAATGCATGTTCCTCAAAAACTCTTGCAAAATGCATAAAATTTGACACACTTGATCACTCTACTAACTTACTCATCCTATATTCTTATAGATGGACGTGAAGTACAGCAAGTTTTATCAGTTGGGGAATGGAGGAGACCTCATCTTTGAGAGGGATTTGGACCAGCTTTCGGAACTTCTGGAGCGTCCGCACCCCGAGTTCTTTGGAGCTTAGCTCAATGATCAGGAAGGAGAAGATCGGCAGTGGCTAGTTGTTGCAAGTCTCCGAGGAAAGATTGAACCTCCCACTGCAGAGGGAATTCGGTTCACCTTAAGAGAGAACAACTGGCTCGATGGACTTTCCAGGGCCATACAGGAAGCTCTTGCCCGTCTGTGTGGCGGAGTATCAACCAGATCAAGGGTACCCGCTTTGAGTTTTGTCCAAGGCATGATGCTATGGGACAGCCACTGGAAGCCCCATACCACCACGAGTTGAAGACTCAGCTGGACCACCTTAGCTTCATGATGTATGATCGTTAGCAAGAACTAGACAATTCCCGTGACTACTCCAACCACAAGTTTGCCATCATCAAGACGAAGGATCATACCATCGCCATGCTAGCGAAGGACCGCAAGTCTCGTCGCCGTCAGCTCGACAAGAAGGAGCGCATCATTGCCCGTCTTCGTCACCGTATCTCAGATTTGGAGTAGACCATCCACGAGAGAGATATGCAGTTGGAGGAAAGGGAGAATGCCGGAGAAGATCTTCGTGGAGATCCCTACTCCTATCTCAGCGATGATGATGATTTTCTGGAGGATCAGGCCATGGACTTCTTCACCGATGAGGAGGATTTCGCCTTCATCGATGACAATGCGGATGATGAGGATGACGATTACACCGACTCCGAGGAGTAGTGGCACTTGAGCACTAGCGTAGTGAGTTGTATTCGGTCCCACTGTATCGTAGTTTCCAGAATGGTTCTTAAAACCATCTGTTTTCCTTTGTTGTGGTGTGTGTTGTATCGTGTGCTATGAATGAATGAATGAAAAGCAAGTTGCTAGAAAATCGGAGTCAAACTTTAAAAACTTTTCAAAGTCCCTAAACCTTAGAAATTTCCCTCTTTTCTCATGATCTATCTCAATCTTCAGATGCCTCGCGGAGGAAGTGGTTCATCCCCGAACCCGATGTTGCAGATCCTGCAAATTTTGGTTTCTGACCGCGAAGCTGAAAGAGTCGAACGTCAAGCCAACTTAGGCACCCTTCAGCACATAGCTCAGATGGCCAATAATAATCAAGGCCAAGGAAATCAAGACAACCATGGATGTAAGCTCAAGAATTTCCAGAACACCAACCCACCTGCTTTCACTAAGTCAGAAGAGCCCCTAGATGCAGATGAATTGCTGCAAACCATGGAAAACAATCTGGAAGTCGCCGGAGTGGAAGCTAACGAGAAAGTTCTGTTCGCCACCCACTATCAAGCCGGAGATGCAAGAGCATGGTGGAACACCGTTCGTGCAATGACCGGAGGACAGATGATGACCTGGGAGGAATTCAAGGTCAAGTTCAGCAGAACCCATGTGCCACCGGGTTTGATCAAGAGGATGAGAGATAAATTCAGAGAGCTGAAGGAGGGAAGGATGACCGTAGTGGAATACCGTGACAAATTCTTGTCATTAGCTAGGTATGCCCCGGATGAGATCGACACTGAAGCCAAGAAGAAAGAAAGATTCTTGAATGGTCTGCACGATGAGATGCAGACGGTGTTGGTCAATATCCCCTTTGCTGATATTGAAGCCCTTGTCGACTCTGCCATTCAGATGGAAGGAAAGATCAACCAAGCCAATGAGAACTGCAAGCGCCGCATGATGCATCAGCCAGGAACCCATCATACCCCAAAGTATCGCCCCAACCCATCTTCAGGATTTGCCCCGAGAACCAACAGACCCCTGATGAACCGTCCGACCTATCCCATCCGTGGAAACCCAAGGCCCGGAGGAAACTACAACAACCCCGGCAACTCTAGCAATTTCAACCGTGCACCATCCAAGTTCAACAACAACAATGCTACCGCCAGCACCAACACTGCCCCGAGGACTGGAAGCAATGCTATGCCTGTTGCAGCAAAGGACAAGTCGCAAGTGACTTGTTATGACTGTGGAAATAAGGGTCACTACTCCAATGAGTGCCCCAAGAAGAATGCCGCAGCCCCCAAGGCAAATGCCCCAGCTCAGCAGCAGCATCGTGTTCAGCCCGGAAGAAGGTTTTCCCCAGGGAACTCGCTCAACCGCAACGACCGTCTTTTTCTCATGCATGCTGAAGAAGCCCAGGAAGCGCCAGATGTCGTGCTGGGTATGTTTTCTGTTAACTCGTTATTTGCTAGAGTGTTGTTTGATTCTGGAGCATCACACTCATTTGTCACCGAAGAATTTGCATGCACTAGTAAGATTCAACCAACCAAACTGAAGCATGTTATGATTGTTCAAATCCCCGGTTCAACCACCAAAGCTAGGCAAATTTGCAAAGCCATCCCCATCCGAATCCATGGCATATATTTTTATGCTAATCTAATAGTACTCGGAACTAAAGGTTTGGAAGTAGTACTAGGAATGGATTGGATGTCCAAACATAAAGGATTAATTGACTGTGCCAAGAAAGCCATAACCATGACCAGTACAGCCGGAGTATCAGTCGAGCATGTATCTGAAACCTTACCTCGTCAATTCAAGTGCAACAAGAGTATAGCCCAACCTACCATTGACCAAGTCCGGATAGTCTGTGAATACCCCGATGTATTTCCAGATGTTTTGCCTGGTATGCCCCTAGATCGGGAAATCGAGTTTATCATTGAACTAATCCCCGGAACAGGACCCATAGCCTAGAGACCATATAGTATGAACCCGTCTAAACTAGCGGAACTGAAGAAGCAACTGGATGCCATGATGGAAATTGGATTGATTTAACCAAGTGCGTCACCATGGAGATCACGTGTCTTGTTTGTGGACAAAAAGGATAGAGGTAACAGTATGCGTACGGATTATCAGAAGTTGGATGATGTCACTATCAAGAACAAGTACCCATTGCCCGAGATAGAAGATCTGTTTGACCAGTTGACTGGTGCCAAGGTGTTTTCTAAGATTGATCTTAGAACTGGCTATCATCAACTCAAGATTCGTGCAGAGGATATTCCCAAGACTTCCTTTACCACCAGATATGGATTATACGAGTATACTGTCATGTCTTTTGGATTAACCAATGCCCCCTCTTATTTCATAAATCTCATGAATAATATTTTTATGGACTTCCTGGATAAGTTTGTCGTTGTTTTCATCGATGACATTCTGATTTATTCCAAATCAGAAGAAGAACATGAGCTACAACTAAGGACCATTCTTGGAACCCTTAGAGAGCAGCAGTTGTATGCCAAGTTTAGCAAATGTGAATTCTGGTTACACGAGGTAAGATACCTCAGCCACATTGTATCAGCCGGAGGAATTGCCGTTGACCCTGCAAAGGTAAAAGATGTCAAAGATTGGCAAGCCCCAACCACTCAAACCCAAGTTCATGCATTTCTCGGATTGGCGGGATACTACCGCAAGTTCGTAGAAGGATTCTCGAGTATCGCAAGACCCATGACCCAATTGCTGAAGAAGGACAAGAAGTTTGAATGGACGGACAAATGTGAAGCGAGTTTTCAAGAACTCAAGAGGAGGTTGATTTCAGCCCCAATCTTAATCATGCCGGATATCACGAAGCCCTTTGATGTGTATTGTGACGCATCCAAGATCGGTCTCGGATGTGTGCTAATGCAAGAAGGAAAAGTTATATCCTATCTATCCCGACAACTGAAACAACATGAGCAGAACTATCCAACCCATGACCTCGAGCTCGCAGCCGTAGTTCTAGCCCTGAAGACATGGAGGAATTACCTGATGGGAAATCGTTGTGAGATTTATTCGGATCACAAGATCCTAAAGTATATATTCACTCAGAAGGAGCTGAATATGAGGCAGATAAGATGGATTGAGCTAATCAAGGACTATGATCTGGACATTCATTATCACCCCGGGAAAGCCAATGTGGTAGCAGATGCCCTTAGAAGATTGCTGTGCCGCTTGAACTCCATGATTTTGAAGGAGCAACCAAGTCTGCACAAAGAGATGGAAGATTTCTGAATGGAATTAGTGAGTGAAGTATTTTTGGCTAGCATAGAACTTCAACCCACCTTGATCAGCCAAATCAAGGAGGCGCTGAAAGGAAATGCTAGTATCGACGGAATCAAACATCATATCGGTACAGGCAAGGTACCTGGATTCACCGAAGACGAAGGAGTTATGTGGTACAAAGGACGCCTTTGTGTACTAGCAGATTCTGAGTTGAAAGAAGTTATTCTGAAGGAAGCTCATGATACTCTTTATTCTATCCACCCCGGAGGAATGAAGATGTATCAAGATTTGAAAGAGTAATTTTGGTGGCATAAGATGAAGAGAGAAATCGGAAGCTATATCTCCAAGTGTGATATATGTCAGAGAGTCAAGGCAGGACATCAAAGACCTGCTAGATTGTTGCAACCATTGCAGATTCCGAAATGGAAATGGGATTCCGTTGGAATGGACTTTATCACAGGATTGCCTACTTCTAGTAGGGGAAATGACTCTATCTGGGTCAGAGTGGACAGATTTTCCAAAGTTGCCCATTTCTTACCAGTCAATACCACATATCAGAGTTCGAAGCTAGCGGAGTTATACATCGCTAGAATCGTCAGTTTACACGGAGTCCCCAAGAACATCGTCTCGGATCGAGGAACTCAGTTTACCTCGAGATTCTGGAAGAAAGTCCAAGAAGGTTTAGGAACCCGACTAGATTTTAGCACAGCTTATCACCCTCAGACCGACGGACAAACGGAGCGAGTAAATCAAATACTCAAAGACATGTTGAGAGTATGTGTGTTAGAGTATGGATCTAAGTGGGAAGACTGTCTGCCGTTTGCATAATTTTCATACAACAACAGTTATCAAGCTAGTTTGCAAATGGCCCCATTTGAATTCATGTATGGAAGGAAGTGTTGCACCCCTTTGAACTGGTCGGAAGTAGGAGAGAGTCAGATTTTTGGACCAGACATCCTACAAGAAGTAGAAGAGAAAGTTCACAAGATTCGTGAGCACCTCAAGACCGCCCAGTCAAGACAGAAGAGTTATGCTGACAAGAGACGTCTAGACCTCGCCTTCAACATCGGAGATTTTGTGTATCTGAAAGTTTCACCATTGAAGGGAATGCAGCGTTTCCAACTGAAAGGAAAGTTAGCCCCCAGATATATCGGACCCTTCAAGATTCTGAACCGTCGAGGAGAAGTGGCGTATCAATTGGAACTGCTAGAAGAGATGTCAGCAGTGCACAATGTGTTCCATATCTCATTACTTCGCAAGTTCCTCGAAGTTCTGGAGAAGACTGAAGTATTCAAGAACATTGATCACCGGACTATAGATATCAACGATGACCTGACCTATCCCGAAGTACCCATCCGTATTTTGGAAGAAGCTTTCAGAACTAATAGAACCCGAAGCATCAAGTTTCTCAAGATTCAGTGGAGCAACCGCACAGAAGAAGAAGCTACCTGGGAGCGCGAAGATCACATCAGGACGGAGTTTCCCGATCTCTTCAAATCCTAGGTAATCTTTTTCGTCCTTTTTCAAATCTCGGGACGAGATTTTGTTTAAGGGGGAAGGTTTGTAACATCCCAAAAATATTAAACTTGGATCATCAAACTCTAATCATCAAAATTAGGGTTAACAAAAACTTTCCCAACTAAAAATATGAGAGCATTCATATGTGTGTGTATTCAAAATTTGGATTCTTGTGAATTTCCATGGTTCTGTGTTTCTTTGCTTGTAAAATAAATCTTAGGTGAAATAAACATCATCTAAATCCCAAACGTTTCCCAAAGACAAACAACTCAAAATAAACAAATGAAGTGAATGGTCATTTTTGCCAAACTAACTCTCATGCCTACTTTGGCTATCCCTAGTTTTCAAAACTTAACAGAAACATTTGTGTATCTTTGCACCCCTTGTTAGTACTCATAATAAGGTACCAAAGCCGACCTTGTGATCTTCCAAAAACATTCAAATGCTCAGTTTAAATGACAGTTTAAAATTGAATCTATCTCATATGGGAAGATCCCACTATTTCAAAAACCACTCAAACAAGCTCAATTTTTAAAACCCAAGCACCCACAGAATCCTCAGCACATGCCTAGCACACCCACCAAAAATCTTTTCAAAATTAAAAAGTAAGTTTCTTGCGGCCATTTCATCAAACATCTTGCAGATTCAAATCAAACAAATCACAAACACTATAGTGTGCAGTAAATTTGGCCTAACTTGTTCCCCCTCTGGTTGCAACTAGCCCTTAGTAGATCATCTAGCTCCTTTAACTAACCTCTAGCACCACTATAAGCTTGCCTTGCCATAAATGGTGAGCAGGCCGAGCCTCACCATGCCACCCCAAGGTGGAGAGCAAGCTAGAGGAAGAATTAGACGTGCCCACATTGTCTGGGAGGTAGCCAGCACCTCACCGCCGCCCACTGTCCCCTCCCCAAGCCAGTGCAAGCCGTGGACCACCAGGAACACCATGCGCCCAGTGCCACTGCGACATGCCGAGCCTGCCCCAGTGCGCCGCACCCGGCACGCGTGCGCATGCCGCCCCTCGACCGCAGCACATGCCCACCGCTTCGCCATGATCCCAGGAACACGCCAGACACCCCCGTTCGCCGCCCCGTGCCTCACAGCCACCGCTCGCCGTCGAAGACGCCGCCTTTGTCGCGCAGAGCACCGCATGTTCCCGACCAATTGCCACCGCCCCTAAGCGCGCATTTACGCTCTAGAGCATCGCCAGGAGACAGCCTGTCCATCGCCAACCTCAACCATGCCGCTAGCCGCCCGTAGCCATGTCACCACCGTCGCCTGCCCATCCCTCTCGGTCTCGCTGTCGAGCCTATAAAAGGAGGGCACCCCCAGCCATTTGAAGCACACCATTCCACTCCCCTCACCTCACTGATCGTTCCACCCTCTAGCCGGATCACGAGAAGCCGCAGCTCACCGGAATTGCGCCGGAGTAGGCCGCCTCTAGACAAGAAGGGGGCCATTGATTTCGACCACTCCCGGAGCTGCCTCGACCGTCCCTGAGCTCGTCGTCGACCACCCGTTCGTTTGCCCGCCTCGCCGTCGTTGCTGGAGCCCTGGTATGCCCCCTATGCACTCCCACTGAGCCGCTAGGGTTTGATCTCGCCGGTGACGTGTTCATCGTCGACGACGATCCCCAGCCGTTGATCTCCCTTCTAATCCAACAAACCACACAACCCCGTACCGCTTCGTGTGTTATGAGCCACTGACCGGTGGAACCCCCTGTCAGCTGAGCCCCGCGCTGCGGAGTGACACTGGGTCGGCCCATTAACCTCTCCCGCACGACCCAATCGTTTGAATTTAGATTTTTCTATTTTAATTCAAACTCAGTTCTATACCTATATTCAAAAATCAACCCAGCTCGATTCAGTGAACCAAAATGCATGAAACTAATTTTGTTAGAAAGGTACTGAAATGCTTAATCCAATCCCGTTGGATTCAAATCATTTGGATCTGTAGATCAACCTTGGTAAAACATAACAAGGCAGAAGCTTTTCTACATTCAAACATTTTTCAAAATTCAACCATAATAGCTTTTGATTTGATTCCAACTCTCAAAAATCACATTGGATCATACCTTTCAGAATATATAAAAACATATGGGTTTACTTACAGAAATAATGTTCAACTAATAAAAGAATGCCACATAGGCATTTCTAGTCACTTTATTTAATTAAAATAAAAAGAATAAACCTTATTAAATTGTGACACCACCTTAAATCACATTCCCATGTAATGTGGTGATGACATGTGTCAACATGATCCCATGTTTGAGTTGGAGAATATTAAATCTTAAGTAGTTTTTCAATGAGTAGAAATTACTTTTCTCAAATTAAAATAAATAAGACAAGTGCTTTAATCTTGTAATATAGGTGATGATGCTAGATCATCTATAGTGCATCCTTGTGTGATGATTGAAAATAGTTAAGTACTGTTTGGTGATTGTGTACCTCGTATTTCTTTATAGACGCTAGTGCCGACCAAGGATACGAGGAAGAAGGAGGATAGTACGAGGAAGAAGCCGAGGAGAACTTCAACAACTGCTCTGCACAAGGCAAGCCTTACTAACCAAGTTGACATATGCAAGCTAACACTTGCAACCTAGCAAGTTTATACCACTATCTTAGCAAGCCAAACCAAGCAAGTTTTACTTGCAAGCTTATACCACTTGATAAACCATCCTAGTTTTACTTACAAGCTTTCAACTTTATTTCTTTATCAAAGCTTTTCTTAGAGTTTACTTAAGTGATTTGTATATTTTAGAAAGATAATTGAAGGTTGCATAAAGAGCATTAAATTTGGCCTAAGCTAGATAATCTTGATGTCATCCTAAGGCATGACATTGAACTTCATTAATCTGCACTTGTTTACCAACCCTCATTAGTACTTACCCACTCGTAGATGCTAGTGCTAAGCATAAAACTTGATCAACTCTAGATGGGAATACTTGGTGAAAATGGTTATGAAAACCTTGGAATGATGAGTCATTCTACTGAAATGTTTTGACATGTGTTTCCGAACACCAGATGATTTTGATGATGAAAATGTTGAGGCATGAGCCTTAGCCCTTTATAAAACTAATGGTTGTCTGGATGCGATACAATTCCAGTTTTACCGTACAACCATAATACCCGAAGATTGGGTAGGTCTTGACTGGAAATTTATATACCTTAGTATGGGTTCCCTGACGGCTAAGGTCTGAGCTGAGGCTACCTTGTGAAGATTGTCCACCTGTGCAGTACCCAAGATGACAGCTGGTCATAGTTGGGAGGCCAAACTCACAGGAGAGGTGCCTATACTAGGGCGTGTAATTGAAATGATTATCTGCATACTGAGTATGGTTAATTTAGGATTTGTTCCTGACGGATGTATCGAATGTTGTGGTGAAAGTGTACAATCTCTGCAGAGTGTCAAATTATTCGAATAGCGTCATGATTATGGGACGATTAGATGGCCATACTGTTCCCCCGTCAGATGTTTTCAAAATGACTGATGAAACGAATTGAGACTTTGACTTGACCACAACAGAGTTGTGACATGAAATTCAAGTTCCCACTTAGGTGTTATAAAACTTTCAACTAGCTTTCTTTGCTTCTGAACTTAGTAGATGTAAATCTAGCTTTTTGCAAAACAACCCTAGAGCTTAGTGTCCTACTACAAAAACTCCCTTAACTTGTTAGTATTAGTTTGCGAGTACTTAAAGAGTACTCATGGCTTTGTCCCTGGCTATTCCTGTGGCCAGACTATGAAGAGGAGTACCAGGATGATGGACCACAGGAAGGTTACAAGAACTAGGATCATCTCCCATCGTCAGCATTGCCTATGACACCAAAGATGGAGCTTCGCCTATGCTACCTTTATTATTAAGTTATTCCACTCCTTGAGTTGTATTAAGAACTGGATCATGAGATCTTTATTTGTGTAAAACCTTATGTATGGTTTGTAATGGATGATGTACTGTGATATCCAAATCTGTTATGTCTCGCAAAAATGGTAATCTTGGGATTGTGATGTATGGCATAACAGGCATCTGGGATTAAAAATCCGGGTGTTGACAGCCTAAGTGGGGATCAATAGTGCGGGTAGTAACTCCAAGATAGTGGGTCATCATAGGAATGATCATAGTCAGGCGCTTGCGATGAAGAAGAAGACACGCCCCAATCATAGGAGGGCTGCTGGTATGAAGGCTCTCCCAAGTTGGAGGGCTGGACCGAATCATCTTCGGCATCCTCTCCAACATTCTCCTCTTGCTGGTAGAGATCCGCCACATACGTGTAAAACTCCTCCTTCGTGAGCGACCATCCTTGCCTGTTATCAAAATTAAAAAAAGCAGGTGCAGGCAAATAAACTATTTTCTCAGTCCTACCCCCTCTCCAACCACGCTTGGCAAAAGATAGTTCATACGGTAAACTTCTCACAGTATCCCCTAAAGGAACAGAGTTATGCTGAACCATGTATTCAAGATCAAGCCTCTCTATGGGGAACCGATAATCTGAATGGTGAGGCTCTAAACCATGGAAAGATAGCAACCTAGAGGCAATGAGACCTCCACAATTTCCACCCTTCTCGTGGTTAGTGGTAATATGGTAAGCTATAAAAGCACCCAGGTTATAAGATCTATCCCTATTTAAATCATCTGCGATAAAAGCTAGATCAAAAGAAGATAACTTTCTAGCAAGAACACACTTGGTAATGAAATAGGCAAAATATCTAATAGATGGGAACTGAATGTTCCGAATTTTACCACTTTCCTTCAAGAAGTCGAAACCTTGGCAAATTTCAGTATAGAAATCCATAAGTGACTTAGGCCTCTCCTTGATATTCTCACAAGATCCCCAATGGGGCACTCTAATAGATGCACAGAAATCAGCAAACGGCAGGTCGACAACTATATTGTATATTTTATAATGGACCATGGGATTAGATGAATACCAAGTAAACCGGAAGTCCTGCACCACAGCCATGGTTAGCTTAACATATTGAAAAGGTTCACCTTCAACAAAGTGTTCCAACCCTGCATTGGTAATCATAGTTTGGAAATCCTATAGGATTCTCGTGGCTCTCATAAATTCATGGCGTGGATATATGAAAGGGAAGACTCCTTCCTCACGATGAACTTTCATTGGCTCAGGTACCATCAAATCATATTGATTCAGTGGATAAGCATTGATCTTCCTTTTTGAAATTTTAGACCAACATCAAACCAAGTGATTTCCAAGTTGATAAATGATGAGAAACTACTATAGGAACTTGCTAGAGGACTACATATACATCAAAATGAAATATCTAAGCATAGAACAAGCATGCAATTTCACACAACCTGACACCTATAGCAGCAAAATACTCAATATACAATCTACCAATCACAAATCTAATTGGACAAGTGGATGACGCACATACCAAGGAGCAATCCCTCCAAAAATTGGAAGCAAAGATGGGCTGAGCAAGGAGATCGAAATTCGCGAGCAAGAACAACAAGAACTCGAGCTTGAGAAAGTTTTTCGGTGTTTTTCAGGAGAGAGAAAGAACATGGCTGGGAGGAGGCACCTTGAAGGGGCCCAGGTGGGCCACACCCCAGCCAGGCGCCACCTGGGGGCTGGCCCCTCCCACTAGGGATGTGCTGTCTTGGGGTGGCCCCCTAGGTCACTCTAGGTGTCCCTCTGCCCCTTTTTTCGAGAAAAAATTTATTTTGAATTTTCTGGGATTTTTCGGGAAACTTGATTTTTGGCCAATTTTCAGGGTATGAAAATTGATTTTCTCGCAGAAAAGACTTTTTTAGAAGAAGCAAAAGCAAACAAAAACCAAACTACAGAAGTTCTAAGACACTCTAACAAGCAAACAACTAGCAAAACTAAAGCCTACAAGAGAAAAAGCAAAGATTAGGAAGGAGAAAAGTAAAAGTGAGCAAGTAAACCATAGTGGAAACATTATTTTGTTCATTAAAATCATTTTGTTAATAAGGTTGATCAAGTCTTGTTACCAAAAAAATCTTATATGAAACAAAACTTTGCATTCCACAAGGTGATTATGTTACCTCAAACATGATAGCAATGGTCCCAATCATAATAGTTTCAAAACTTTCTTGTGGAATGGGACAATATATTTCTCCAACCTTGATACTCTCAATATTTTCAATGGAATTCAGGCAATAGCTCTTAGCAACCTTCTTGGGGAAATAGACAGTATGCTCTTTGTCATTAATATTGAATGTTACTTTTCCTTGATTACAATTGATGACAGCACCTGTAGTATTAAGAAAAGGTCTCCCAAGAATAATAGACGTATTATCATCTTCAGGTATTTCAAGCACAACAAAATCAGTTGAAACCAAGAAATTATGAGCCACTTGAATAGGAACATCCTCACATATACCAACAGGAATAGTAGTTGACTTATCAGCCATTTGCAAAGATATTTCAGTTGGTATCAACTTTTCTAGCTGGAGTCTCTTATAGAGAGAAAAAGGCATAACACTAACTCCAGCTCCCAAATCACATAAAGAAGTTCTAACATAATTGTTCTTAATAGAGCAAGGAATAGTTGGTATACCTAGATCACCAAGTTTCTTTGGAACCTTACCATTGAAGGAATAATTAGCAAGTAAAGTAGAAATCTCCTCATTAGGAATCCTCCTTTTATTAGAGACAATATCCTTCATATACTTTGAATAAGGAGGCAACTTAATAGCATCAGTCAAAGGAATTTGCAAAAATAAAGGTTTCATCCACTCACAAAACTTATTGTAGTGTTCTTCCTCCTTTGACTTGTGTTTCTTACCTGGAAAAGGCATAGGTTTCTGCGCCCAAGGATCTCTCTCTTTACCATGTTTGTTAGTAATAAAATCTTCCTTGGTGTACCTAGTGTTCTTAGTGTGATTCTCATGTTCTTCCTCAACTTCCTCCTTAGAGCATCATTTTTATCATTACCACTCTTAGTTTTAGCATCAGAGACAGATATACTATTAGGTTCTACAGCAGGTTCAAGTGGTTCCTCAACTATTTTGTGTTTCTTTTTCTTTCTCTTACGAGGACTACCACTACTTTCACCTTGTTGGGAATCCTGCTCAAGTCTTTTAGGGTGTTCTTCAGGATATAAAGGATCTTGAGTAGCTATACCACTCCTAGTTCTAATTCCATAAGCATGTTTATCTCTTGAGGCATTAACTAGCATATCCTTTTGTACCTTAGCAAGTTGATCAATTTGAGTTTGAACCATTTTAAAGTGTTTACAAAGCATTTTAATATCATTAGCAGTTCGTTCCACAATATCTTTTAACTCTTTAATAGCTCTAGAGTTTTCCAATAAATGATTCTGAACTTGTTTATTAAAATTACCTTGCTTAACAATAAAAATGTCAAGTTCCTCTAAACATTGATCAGGAGGCTTACCATAAGGAATATCACCTTCATCAAAGCTTTAGAGAGAGTGTACCTCAATAGTGGATGAGTGGGGAATTGGCTTACATAATTCTTCTATAGGAGGTAGATTCTTCACATGTTCAGCTCTAATACCTTTCTCCTTTAGACACTTCTTAGCTTCCTTCATCACTTCATCATTTAATGCAAAAACTCCCATCTTCCTTGGTGCTGGTGTTGGAAATGGTTCAGGCACAACTGGTTTAGGAGTAATAGGCTCAGGTGTATTTAGCTCAGTTGAACTCCAATCATCACAATTCTTGCTTATTTTAGCCATTAATTCTTCAGAATCTATAGGAGTTCTTTTCCTGAAAACACAATCAGCAAAGCTATGTAGGTATGTCCTATAATCATCAGTTAGTCCATTATAATAAATATCAAGAGCTCATTTTTAGGTAATGGACATCCAGGATGTGCATGAATCAAGGCACATAACCTTGTCCATGACTCAGGCAATTTCTCTCCTTATCCCTATTTAAAATCAAAAAGTCTCTGCAAAGCCGCATGTCTAGCACTAGGAGGAAAATATTGCTGGAAGAAAGAAGCAATCAAACAATCAAGGCTATCAATGGAACTAGGAGGCAATCTATTTAACCAAGCCCTAGCTTCTCCTTTTAGTGAAAAAGGGAAGATCTTAGTAACAAAGTACTTGCGCATCTTAAAATCATCAGAGAATAAAGCACTCATAGTAGAAATCTCATTCATATGAGCCACAACACTCTCAGTTTCAGTCCCACAAAAAGGTTCTTTCTTAACAATGTCCAAGGAGGATAAATCAAGAGAGAAATCATAATCTTTATCTTTAATCTCTATGGGAGAAGTGGCAAACTTAGGATTAGAGGACAATTTAGGAATAATGGTACGTCTTGCAAGGAGACTCTTAATAGCACTAGTACCATGTGTGTTTCGGCACTCTTCAACAAATTCATCCGTAAACTCAATGTAACCATCATTAATATCATAACTCTCTCTAGACTCAGGTGAGCTAACAGGTGTAAAAGTGTCTTCACTAGGAGTTTTAGTATTTCCTAGACTAGCCATAGTAGCATCTAGGAAAGGACCTAATGAACCACTCGCATTAAGCATAGTAGAAGTAACATCATGAGTATCAAAAGCAGTTTCAGATTCAGCAGTAGTAGCAGTGTGTGTAGCATGAGTATGTGGTGGTGGTGTAACAAGCTTACTTATAACAAACGGTGAATCAAGAGCAATAGAGGTGTTTAGGGTTGTACCTCTTCTTGTAGTGGATGGTAAAATAGGGAACTATACATCACGAGACTTCCCCATGATGAAAGGAGTAGTAGTGAACAATAATAGATCCAAGTGAACTTACAAATAAAGCTATGCTCCCTGGCAACTGCGCCAGAAAATAATCTTGATGACCCACAAGTATAGGGGATCGCAACAGTCTTCGAGGGTAGTATTACCCAATTTATTGATTCGACACAAGGGGAGCCAAAGAATGCATGCAAGCCTTAACAACTGAGTTGTCAATTCAGCTGCACCTGGAAATAATTCTTGCTCACAAAAGTTTATCAGTAGCAACAGTTTGTAGTAGCAACAGCAGCAGTGAAACAGGAGCAACAGTAACAGTAGTAGCAAACAGTGGGATATGAGCCCGTTAGGCATAGGCATGGGTGGACAGGCGTTGCATGAACAAAGCTAAACATGTAACTTCAAGATCTAGGGCATTGTAGATAAATAAGAACAAGCATCTAAGTACTAAACAATCATAGGCATGTGCTCCATATATAGTCATGCCTGCTCGCATTGGGAACTTGCATAACATCTTTTGTCCAGCCAACTCGTTGCAGCGGGGCCTCTAGGGAACTACTGGCAAATAAGGTTCTCCTTTTAATAGAGCACCGAAGCAAACCATTAACACTCCATGAACACATGTGATCCTCACATCACAGCCATCCCCTCCGGTTTTCCCAATTTTGTCACTTCGGGGTCTTTGGATCCGGGCAATGATATGTGTACACAACTTGCATATAATATCAAAATCAATACTATCATAATGATTCAATAATAAGCTCATATCTAAGATCATGGCACTCGGGCCCTAGTGACAAGCATTAAGCACAACAAGTTGCAACAAAGTCAAATAGCACTAATAGAAATACTAGGCACTATGCCCTCACAATCTTATTCGATTACATGATAGAACTCATCCAATCCCTACCATCCCCATAGCCTACAGCGGGGTATTACTCAATCATGGATGAGGGAAACATTGATGGTTGATGGAGAGGCATTGGTGATGATGATGGCGATGATCCTCCCCAAATTCCCCGTCCCAGCAGGGTGCCAGAATGGAGTTTCTGGTTCCTAATCTTGGTCTCTGGTGGTGGCGGCGCAGCGGAAATCTTTCTGGAAATACGACGACCCCCCCCCCCCCCGATTTTTAGGCCAAGAGGCTTCTTATAGGCGCAGAGGGAGGCCGAGGGGGTGCCTAGGGTGGCCGCACCCCCTAGGCGCGGCCAGGCCAGGCCTGCGCCTGGCAGGGGTGTGGTCCCCCCAGGCCTCCACTCCGACTCGTACTCTGGCTCCGTGAATCTTCTCGTGAAATAGGATTTTTGGCATATTTTTCTGATAGTTCATTTTCTGCACAAAAACTAGAAATCAAGGTAATTCTGCTGAAAATAGCGTCAGTCCGTGTTAGTTGTATCCAAATCACACAAGTTTAGAGGAGAAACAATAGCAAAAGTGTTCGGGAAAGTAGATACGTTTTGGACGTATCAGTTATCCTGTTTTGAGCTGGATAGCGTTGCTAGATGCACCAACCCTTTAATCATGAAGCTGGGGCCCACATGTCATCCTCTCATTGGAAGAAACATGTGTATGATGGAATTTTTGTCCTCGGTCACGCCTGCACGTTAACTTGATAGCATTGCTCGCTGCCTCAGCCATTTATTCAGGCCTGTGGTTCCCATATGTCAGCCTCACATTAGAGTAATCGTGTGTATATGATGGAATTGTTTCTTCTCTAGCTCTACCATGTTCCGAGTTAGATAGCGTGGAAGCACCAGATTATGTGGTCATAAACATCATTGTAGGGGACCAATGTCCCGCAGTGGTGGTTGGGGCATCTACTTCCTTTTTCGCCGACGACTTGGCGGTACAACTCCTTGGAGCATGCGACCAGTCGTGCGGCGCTGGCAGTGTCCAGACACATAGCAATTTTGTTGAAAACATCGTCGCCGACCTTGCTCTAGACATCGTGGAGCTGGTTGTGCATAGATTGTGACATCAGGATGGATTGGGGGCGAGGTCGGAACAGAGTATGACCGTCGGGGGGCTTTTGGATAGGGCTCGCGCGTCCTGCAAGATCGGATGCAGATGGCGAGGAAAATATTGGAAGGGCGCACTGGAGAGGATCCTTGATGCGTCGAGGTGGCATTGGCGAGTGGGGATCAACGACCGAGAGATGGGGAAGATGAGATGGCTCTAGTCTTTGAACAAGTTTTTTTGCAAGGTCTCTGGAGCTGCATCCAGGATGACGAATACTCCCTCCATCCCAAGGCTTAAGGCCTATAACTTTTTTGAAAAGTCAAGCCATATAAAGTTTGACCAAACTTTTAGAAAAAATATCAAAAACTATTATATTATATAGATATCATGTGAAAATATGTTTCATGATGTATGAAAGGTTATGGATTATATGTTGTAAATATTAATATTTTTCTCTAACAACTTGGTCAAACTTTAGATAATTTGACTTTAAAAAAAGTTATATGCCTTAAGCCTTGAGACGGAGGTAGTATAGCTTTGCTGGAACGCTACACTTCACTAAATTATAAGCTAGGGTGGGACGCTGCTGTGCACTAAATTAACCATGTCACATCCCGGGGCATTACAGCTAGGCTGGCACGCTGTCGTGCATGCCGACTAGAGTTACTACTATCTTGTTTGACCAGATGATGTTTATTTATAGCTCCTATATTCCTAAAAAATATTAGTGCGTATAGTACCTAGTAGCAGTACAATTGTACAAGAACTACTATAATACTACTAGTTGTAGTGTACAACAAACAATCGTCTCGTTAGTTCCGATGCATACATGAGTTGTAGCTACTCCTAAACTACAAGTAGTATTACACTTGATTGTTAGGACAACTCTTGTATATGGCGGAACTATTGTTTCTAGTTTGCTAAGAAAGATCATAATATGAAACTGAGGTAGTAAATACTAGCAGTAGTACACTTGAAGTTTGTTTTGCTGCAAACATAGTACAGTAAATACTTACACATTGGAGCCTAGCGCAATCAAGTACCACATTTTTCCAACACAAATACATCACTAGAGGGGTATAGTTATAGAACACCTCTTTACAGGATAGTTGTAATTAAAAGCGAACTGTCACCACATTAATACACCTATGATATACTAGTAAATTGTTGATCAAATGATGGGTGATAACCTGCACATCTAATCACCTTCTCGTAGTTATCATGATCAAATACCATCACCTTAAAGGATGTGGTGGCAAGCTTCTTGAATACCAGAAAGTATCTGATACGTCCAAAACGTATCTATTTTTCTAAACACTTTTAATATTGTTTCTCCTCTAATTTGTGTTATTTGGATACAACTAACACGGACTAACGCTGTTTTCAGCAGAATTTCTTTGGTGTCTAGTATTTGTGCAGAAAATCAACTTTCATAAAAAATCCCTGAAAATATCGCAAAACTCCTATTTTACCAGAAGACTCACGGAGCCAGAAGACGAGAAGGAGAAGGGCCACGAGGGGTCCACACCACCTGGATGCGCGGGCCAGGCCAGGCCACGCCTGGGGGTGGTGTGGCCACCTCGGGCACCCCCTCGGTCTCCCCCTTCGCCAACATAAGCCCTCTGACCTAAAAACACATGGGGGGTTCAACGATTTTCCAGATAGAGTTCTCTTGCGCCGCCACCACCAGAATACGTGATTTGGAACCAGAAGCTCCATTCTGGCACTCTACCGGGATGGGGGAATTGGAGGAGATCATCATCACCGACGCCTCTCCATCAACCATCCATGTTTCCGCCATCCATGAGTGAGTAATCCCCTGTTGTAGGCTATGGGGATGGCAGGGATTGGATGAGATCTATCATGTACTCGAATAAGATTGTTAGGGCATGGTGCCTAATATCTTTGTTAGGGATTTTTGACATTGTTGCAACTTGTTGTGCTTAATTCTTATCACTAAGGCCCGAGTGCCATGATCTCAGATCTGAACATGTTATTGATTCATGATGATAGTATTGTTTGTGATCTTATCTGCAAGTTGTTTATACATATTATTGTTCGGAACCAAAGGCCCCGAAGTGATAGAAACTGGGATAACCGGAGGGGATGGCTGTGATATGAGGATCGCATTTGTTCACGGAGTGTTAATGCTTTTCTCTGGTACTCTATTAAAAGGAGTACCTTAATTGCTAGTAGATTCCCTTGAGTCCCCGCTGCAACGGGCTGGCAGGACAAAAGATGTTGTGCAAGTTCTCATTGCGAGCACGTATGACTATATATGGAACACATGCCTATGATTATTTAGTACTTGGATGCTTTATATTATTTATCTGCAAATGCCCTAGATGTTGATATTACATGAATACTCTTGTCCATGCAACGCCCGTCCATCCATCCCTACGCCTACCGCACTCAAATCCTGTTGTTTCCTACTATTGTTACTACTGCCTTTATTTTACTGTTGCTGTTATTTTGCTATTTCTACTACAAAACTGGTGCTACTAATAAACTACTTTGAGCAAGACTATTTCCAAGTGAAGCTGAATTGACAACTCAGTTGTTAAGGCTTATCAATATTCTTTGGCTCCCCTTGAATCGAATCAATAAATTGGGTTATACTACCCTCGAACACTATTGCGATCCCCTATACTTGTGGGTCATTAGTATCCTACCTTCAAGTCATGCGTATTGACAAAATCTAGCCATCCTTCGTCAAGGTTAAACTTGCCATCTTGCTTCCTCAGTCGACATCCCAGCTGCAGGATTTGCAGATCTTCAGCTTTATAGCATCCGGATACTCACCGCCAAACGTTGGAAAAAGTTGTTGGGTATGCTCTGCATGTCTAACTCGCCTGGTATTAACAACATCTTGCAATACTCGTCACAGGTGTTCTCCACGCGGGTGTTCCTGGCTTGCCCCTCCATCCGGATTGCATAGGGCTCTCCCGTCTTCTTCTATGATGAGTCTCTCAAAGCTTGAGCTTCTTGGCCGAACACTGCAAAAAAATGTTGGAGATATGCCCTAGAGGCAATAATAAATATAGTTATTATTATATCTTTGTGTTTATGATAAATGTTTACATTCATGCTATAATAGTATTAACAAGGAAACATTAATACTTGTGTGATTTGTAAACTAAATTAGAGTCCCTAGTAAAGCCTCTTTATAATACTAGCTTGTTGGTTAATAAATGATTGTGGTTTCCCTATCATGAACATTGAGATGTTATTAACAACAATATCATATCATTAGGAGAATGGTATGATGGACATACTCCTATAGATAAGCGTAGCATAAAGATCAAGTCATTTCAATAGTTCAATTGCTATATGCTTTCTGATACATAGTAACCTAATTCCTTCGACCATGAGATCATGCATATCACCATCACCGGAAGGATGCTTTCATGATATCAAACACCACACCGTAACTGGGTGGCTATAAAGGTGGCATTGAGTGTTCAGAAAGTATTGGTTGAGACACATGGATCAAGACTGGGATTTGTCCATCCATATGACGGATAGATATACTCTGGGCCCTCTCGGTGGAATGTCATCCAATTGGCTTGCAAGCATGTGACTGGCTCACAAGGGATCACATATCACGGGAACGAGAAAAGAGTACTTATCAGTAACGAGGTTGAACTAGGTATGCAGAGATACCAACGATCAAAACCTCGGATAAGTAAACTATCGTGAGACAAAGGGAAATTGGTATCGTATGTAAGTGGTTCATTCGATCGCAAAGTAATCGTAGAAATATGTGGGAGCCATATGAATTTCCAGATTCCTCTATTGGTTATTGTTCGGAGAAGTATCTCGAACATGTCCGCATAATTCACGAACTGTAGGGAGAAACACTTAAGGATTCGACGTTCTTGAGTAGTTATGGAATGATGAGTACGAGACCGAATGTTGTTCGGAGTCTCAGATGGGATCCGGGATATCACGAGGAGATCCGGAATGGTCCGGAGAATAATATTCATATAAGTAAAGTCCTTTTTCGGGGTTGGAGAATGGTTCCGGTGTTTTCATCAGGAATGTTCTAGAAGGTTCCGGAATGTCCGGCACTCCGGAGGAGAAGAGTACATGAATGTGTCATAACAAGTTGGAATGGTTGCATCATGTACTAGGTGTCATCGCTGAACAAAATAAAGGGTTAAATCAAATCCTAGTTTGAAAAGTCAAACGCCAATTTGAAAAGTCAAACAGCTATTTTGTTTGGTGGAGGGAGAGTAGGAAACCTACTTGGGGAGGAAGTCCTCTCCACTGCCGCCTTGAAGCCGAGTTGGGAGGGACTCCTCCCTTGGCGTGCCCCTCCACCTATATAAGGAGGCAGGGCTGCCTCCAAGCACACTACTTGCCCGCACCCAACCCTAGCTCCTGGGCGCCACCTCCTGCTGCCGCCGCCTAGGGCAAACCCTAGCCGCCGACTTGGGCTGCCCCAAGCCCTAGTCGTTGGCCTAGACCTCTCCCCTTGGTGTGTCTAAACCCTATATCACCGAGGCCTCTCTCATAGTCTACCATACTGCCTCCGCTTAAGGCGCCTCAGAAGATCTCCTCTACTTCCGCATTACGCCCGTCGTCGCCGGAATCTCGAGGAGAGTGCTACAACCTCCGATGCCTGCTGGAACAAGAGAGAGGAAGGTATTCGTCGAGTACCGAACGTGTGACCGACTGCGGAAGCGCTGCCGGAACACATCGCCGGAAGGATCATCTACGCGATCTTGAGATCGGAAAGAGTACGACTACATCACCTACGAGAATCCGCTCTCGCTAAACACTTTGGAATCTTCGAGGGTGAGTTATTCTATCGACTCGTTGCTACAATCTAGTAGATAGATCTTGGCTTGTTTGTTTGTATGCGGTAGAAATTTTTTGTTTTCCATGCTACAAACCACTACAGTGGTATCAGAGCCGTGTCTATATGTAGATCTGTTGCACGAGTAGAACACAATGGTCATTGTGGGCGGTGGTGCTTTTATTATCAATTGCTTCTTGTGTACTTTGCATCTTGCGGTATGATGGGATGAAGCGGCTCGGGCTAACCTTACATGACATCGTTCATGAGACTTGCTCCACGCTCAACATGCAACTTGTATTGCATAAGTGGCTTTGCGGGTGTCTGTCTCTCCCATTATAGTATAGATCCAATTTACAACAGGCACTTGATAGTTCAAACATCAACGTTGTGGTTCTTGTTCGTAAGTTAGATCGACACTTATTGAAAGCCCCAAACCACGTAAAACATGCAAAGAAATTAGAGGCGTCTAACTTTGTTTTGCAGGGGTGTGATGTGATGTGATATGGCCATGATTGTGATTATATTTGATGTATGCAATGATCCTTATTGTAAGTTGGCAACCGGCTAGAGCCATATGGTTGTCTTTAATTTATGATAAGACCCGCGTGTCTATTCAAAGTAGTTGTAATAGTTGAAGCTGGTAGATGACAACCATGGAGCGGCGTCATTGACCTTGATGCAATGACGGTAATGATGGAGATCATGTTCGTGCTTGAAGATGGAGATCGGAAGCACAAAGAAGAAAGGCCATATCATATAACATATTATGAATTGCATGTGATGTTAATCCTTTATGCATCTTGTATTGCTTAGTTAACGACGGTAGCATTATAAGATGATCCCTCATGCACATGAATTTCAAGTTCTTAAGTGTTCATCCTTAGTTAGCACCGTTGCTAAAGTTTGTTGTTTCGAAGCACCACGTGATGATCGGGTGTGTTAGATTCCGCAAGTGTATACAACGTGAGCAAGCCAGATTTGCTCATGCGGAAGCTAAGGTTTGATCTTGACGAGCCTAGCATGTACAGACATGGTCTCGTAACACGGATCACCGAAAGGTAAAGCATGAATCATATAGTAGATATGATGAACATGTCGATTGTTCGCCATTGAAGCTACATCAACTCTCGTGATGATCGGTTTTGATGTGGTGGATTTGGTTCGTGTGATCACTAAAACAATGTGATGGATATTCTTTTGAGTGGGAGTTCACCTAGATTAATTTAACTATTAATTAGAACTCAATTTGTCATAAACTTAGTCTAAATTATTGCAAATATGTTGTAGATCAATGGCGGCCCCTACCATTAATTTTAATGCGTTCCTAGAGAAAGAAAAGTTGAAAAACAATGGAAGCAACTTCGCGGATTGGTTCCGCAATTTGAGGATTGTCCTCAATGCTGCTAATTTGACCTATGTGCTGGATGCACCGCTGGGTGACCCGCCTGCAGCTGATGCTACCGATGAAGTAAAGAATGTTTACCTCGCTCGGAAGAATCAGTACTCCACATTTCAGTGTGCTATCTTGTATGGTTTGGAATCGGAGCTTCAAAAAAGGTTTGAGAATTCAGACCCACATGATATTGTCCGTGAACTCAAATTGATTTTTGAGACTCACACGGTAGTTGAGAGCTATGAGGCTTCTGAAAAGTTCTTTAACTGCAGAATGGAAGAGGGCAGCTCCGTCAGTGAGCATGTGCTTAAGATGTCTGGGCACGCAAACAAACTCCAAAGCTTGGGTATAGTGATTCCTAATGCTTTGGGGATTTACCGTGTCCTCCAATCACTACCACCAAGTTACAAGAACTTTGTGATGAACTACAATATGCAAAGCATGAACAAGAACTTGCCAGAACTCTTCTCCATGTTAAAATCTACAGAAGTGGAGATCAAGAAAGAGCACCAAGTGTTGATGGTCAATAAGACCACCAAATTCAAGAAAGGCAAGTCTAAGCAAAAGGGACACTTCAAGAAGGGTGGTAAGAAAGTTACCGCACCGACGAAGAAGACCAAGGCTGGACCCAAGCCTGATACAGAGTGCTTTTACTGCAAAGGAGAAGGTCACTGGAAGCGGAATTGCCCAAAGTACTTGGTGGATTTGAAGAACGGCAACATCAAGAAGAAAGGTATATCCGATATACATGTTATTGATGTGTATCTCACTAGTACTCGTAGTAGTGCCTGGGTATTTGATACTGGTTCGTTGCTCATATTTGTAACTCAAACAGGTCTGCAGAATAAACGGAAGCTAGTGAAGAACGAGGTGACGGCGATGCGTGGAAATGGATCAAAGGTTGATGTGATCGCGGTCGGCACGCTACCTCTTCATCTACCATCGGGATTAGTTTTATACTTAAATAATTGTTATTTGGTGCCTGCGTTAAGCATGAACATTATATCGGGATCTTGTTTATTGCGAGACGGTTACTTGTTTAAGTCCGAGAATAATGGTTGTTCAATTTATATGAGTAATATGTTTTATGCACATGCACATTTGATAGATGGTCTATTCTTATTGAATCTCGATAGTGGAAATACACATATTAATAACATTGAAGCTAAACGTTTGAAATCGAGCGATAACTCGACCTATATGTGGCACTGTCGTCTTGGTCACATTGGAGTGAAGCGTATGAAGAAACTCCATTCCGATGGACTTCTTGAATCACTTGATTTCGAATCACTTGAAAGATGTGAAGCATGTCTGATGGGTAAAATGACTAAGACTCCATTTTCTGGTATGATGGAGCGAGCTACGGACTTATTGGAAATCATACATACCGATGTGTGTGGTCCAATGAGTGTAGCATCGCGCGGTGGTTATCGTTATGTTCTTACCTTCACGGATGACTTGAGTAGATATGGGTATATCTATTTCATGAAACATAAGTCTGAAACTTTCGAGAAGTTTAAAGAATTTCAAAGTGAGGTTGAGAATCAACGTAACAAGAAGATTAAATTTCTACATTCTGATCGTGGAGGTGAGTATCTAAGTTACGAGTTTGGCGAGCATTTGAAGAAATGCGGAATACTTTCACAATTGACACCGCCGGGAACACCACAACGTAATGGTGTGTCCGAACGTCGTAATCGAACTCTCTTAGATATGGTTCGTTCTATGATGTCACTTACAGATTTACCGCTATCATTTTGGGGTTATGCATTAGAAACAGCCGCATTCACTTTAAATAGGGCACCATCTAAATCCGTTGAAACGACACCGTATGAATTATGGTTGGGGAAGAAACCTAAATTGTCGTTCCTTAAAGTTTGGGGTTGCGAGCCTATGTAAAGAAGTTACAGCCGGACAAGCTTGAACCCAAAGCGGAAAAATGCGTCTTCATAGGATACCCAAAGGAAACTATTGGGTATACCTTCTATCATAGTTCCGAAGGCAAAATCTTCGTTGCCAAGAATGGATCCTTTCTAGAGAAGGAATTTCTCTCGAAAGAAGTGACTGGAAGGAAAGTAGAACTCGATGAGGTTGTTGAACCTTCTCTCGAACTTGCGAGTAGCGCAGCACCGGAAGAAGTTCCTGTGGTGCTTGCACCAATAAGAGAGGAAGCTAATGATGATGATCATGAAACTTCGGTTGTAGTTGCTATAGAGCCTCGCAGGTCAACGAGAACTCATACCACTCCTGATTGGTATGATCTCGTTATGAGTGTCATGTTGGTGGACAACACCGATGACCCTGCGACGTATGAGGAAGCGATGATGAGCCCAGATTCCAATAAATGGCAAGAAGCCATGAAATCCGAGATTGGATCCATGTACGAAAACCAAGTATGGACTTTGGTGGACTTACCGGATGGCCGGAAGGCTGTCGAGAACAAATGGATTTTCAAGAAGAAAACAGATGCTGATGGTAATGTTACTGTCTATAAAGCTCGACTTGTCGCAAAATGGTTTAGGCAAATTCAAGGAGTTGACTACGATGAGACTTTCTCACCAGTAGCGAAGCTAAAGTCTGTGAGGATTATGTTAGCAATCACTGCATATTACGATTATGAGATATGGCAGATGGATGTCAAAATAGCGTTCCTCAATGGAGACATTGATGAAGAGTTGTATATGATGCAACCCAAAGGTTTTGTCGATCCTAAAGATGCTAACAAGGTATGCAAACTTCAACGGTCCATATATGGATTGAAGAAAGCATCCCGAAGTTGGAATCAACATTTTGATAAGGTAATCAAAAGTTTTGGTTTTATACAAACTTATGGAGAAGCTTGTATTTACAAGAAAGTGAGTGGGAGCTCTGTAGCATTCTTAATACTATATGTAGATGACATATTGTTGATTGGGAATGATGTAGACCTTCTTAATAGTGTCAAGGAATATTTGAATAATAGTTTTTCAATGAAAGATCTTGGCGAAGCAGCTTACATATTAGGCATAAAGATTTATAGAGATAGATCAAGACGCCTAATATCATTGTCACAAAGTACATATTTGGACAAAGTTCTAAAGAGGTTTGGAATGGAAGATAGCAAGAAAGGGTTCTTGCCCATGTTGCCCAATACGACCTTGAGTAAAACTCAAAGTCCGACAACGACAGAAGATAGAGAAAGGATGAGTAAAACTCCCTATGCCTCAGCCATAGGATCTCTAATGTATGCCATGCTATGTACTAGACCCGACATTGCATATGCTGTTAGTTTAACTAGCAGATATCAAAGTGATCCAGGAGTGGATCATGGGACAGCGGTCAAAAACATCCTTAAGTACTTGAGAAGAACTAAGGATATGGTTCTTTCTTATGGAGGTGATGAACAGCTCGTTGTTAATGGTTACACCGATGCTAGTTGGAACACCGATCCGGATGATTCTAAATCTCAATCTGGATACGTATTTACTTTGAATGGTGCAGTAGTTAGCTGGAGGAGTGCAAAGCAAAGCATTGTTGCGAGATCTTCAACTGAACCGGAATACATGGCTGCTTCGGAGGCTTCACAAGAAGCGATATGGATGAAAGAATTCATTACAGAGCTTGGTGTGTTTCCAAGTGCGCTGGACCCAATGTCTATCTACTGCGATAACATGGGTGCCATAGCCAATGCGCAAGAACCAAGGTCACACAATAAGCTGAAGCATATCAAGCTACGTTTTCACGCTATTCGAGAACATGTCCAAGATGGTGACATAAAGATTTGCAAAGTACACACATATCTGAATGTGGAGGATCCGTTGACTAAACCTCTCCCGAGGGCAAAACATGACCAGCACCAAACTGCCATGGGTGTTCGGTATATTACCATGTAATCTAGATTAGTTGACTCTAGTGCAAGTGGGAGACTGTTCGAGATATGACCTAGAGGCAATAATAAATATAGTTATTATTATATCTTTGTGTTTATGATAAATGTTTACATTCATGCTATAATAGTATTAACAAGGAAACATTAATACTTGTGTGATTTGTAAACTAAATTAGAGTCCCTAGTAAAGCCTCTTTATAATACTAGCTTGTTGGTTAATAAATGATTGTGGTTTCCCTATCATGAACATTGAGATGTTATTAACAACAAGATCTTATCATTAGGAGAATGGTATGATGGACATACTCCTATAGATAAGCGTAGCATAAAGATCAAGTCATTTTAATAGTTCAATTGCTATATGCTTTCTGATACATAGTAACCTAATTCCTTCGACCATGAGATCATGCATATCACCATCACCGGAAGGATGCTTTGATGATATCAAACACCACACCGTAACTGGGTGGCTATAAAGGTGGCATTGAGTGTTCAGAAAGTATTGGTTGAGACACATGGATCAAGAGTGGGATTTGTCCATCCATATGACGGATAGATATACTCTGGGCCCTCTCGGTGGAATATCATCCAATTGGCATGCAAGCATGTGACTGGCTCACAAGGGATCACATATCACGGGAATGAGAAAAGAGTACTTATCAGTAACGAGGTTAAACTAGGTATGCAGAGATACCGACGATCTAAACCTCGGATAAGTAAACTATCGTGAGACAAAGGGAAATTGGTATCGTATGTAAGTGGTTCATTCGATCGCAAAGTAATCATAGAAATATGTGGGAGCCATATGAATTTCCAGATTCCTCTATTGGTTATTGTTCGGAGAAGTGTCTCGAACATGTCCGCATAATTCACGAACCGTAGGGAGACACACTTAAGGATTCGACATTGTTGAGTAGTTATGGAATGATGAGTAAGAGACCGAATGTTATTTGGAGTCTCGGATGGGATCCGGGATATCACGAGGAGATCGGGAATGGTCCGGAGAATAATATTCATATAAGGAAAGTCTTGTTTCGGGGTTGGAGAATTGTTCCGGTGTTTTCATCGGGAATGTTCTAGAAGGTTCCGGAATGTCTGGCACTCCAGAGGGGAAGGGTACCTGAATGTGTCATAACAAGTTGGAATGGTTGCATCATGTACTAGGTGTCATCGCTGAACAAAATAAAGTGTTAAATCAAATCCTAGTTTGAAAAGTCAAACGCCAATTTAAAAAGTCAAACGGCTATTTTGTTTGGTGGAGGGAGAGTAGGAAACCTACTTGGGGAGGAAGTCATTCTCCCTCCACCGCCGGCCTTGGAAGCCGAGTTGGGGAGGGACTCCCCTCCCCTTGGCGCGCACCCTCCACCTATATAAGGAGGGGCAGGGCTGCCCCTCCAAGCACACAACTTGCACCCCGTAAACCCTGGCTCCTAGCCGCCGGCGCCGCCACCTCCTGCTGCCGCCGCCTAGGGCAAACCCTAGCCGCCGACTTGGGATGCCCCAAGCCCTAGTCGTCGGCCTAGCCCTCTCCCCTTGGTGTGTCTATATCCTAGATCACCGAGGCCCCCCTCATAGTCCACCATACTTGCTCCGGCTTAAGGCGAAGCCCTGCGAGATCTCCCCTCTACTTTCGGTACCACGTCGTCGTGCTGCCGGAATCACGAGGAGAGTGCTACAACCTCCACTGCCTGCTGGAACAAGGGAGAGGAAGGTCTTCGTCGAGTACGACGCAGTTCTGCTGGAACGCATGAAGCGCCGGAAGGATCATCTATGCGATCTTGAGATCGGAAAGAGTATGACTACATCACCCACGAGAATCCGCTCTCGTTAAACACTTTGGAATCTTCGAGGGAGAGTTATTCTATCGACTCTTTGCTACAATATAGTAGATAGATCTTGGCTTGTTTGTTTGTATGCGGTAGAAATTTTTTGTTTTCCATGCTACGAACCCCTACAAAAAATGCCCGTGGTTAGATACTGTCTCTACCAACTATCAATAATTGTGAAATAAATTATTAGTTGACCCAAAAAATAGCAACGATATTTTGATTATATTGTTCATAATTCGTACCATTGGATTCATATTAAAAACACTTTTCAACGATGCTAGTTTGGTACCAACATTATTTATATATTTAGAGTAATTTTGGTCGAAGAAAAAATATGCAAAACAAGGACGCCTTATTCCGGGGGACGGAGGCAGTAGAGTACAATATAAAGATCAGCTAAGAAGGTACTGAAGTGCAGCAATTTTCTTATTGAAGTACACAAAGTCTTAACTCTAGCTAGCATGACGCCAGTTATATTAGTATTGTCAAGGTCTAGGCATCACATTAGTGCAGTCCATAATCGACCAGTATAGATACCGAACACCCACGTATAGAAGAACAGATGAACATGATGAGCTCTATCTGCTGTCGATGCTAGAGATGCATACATATACTTGAAATTTTGGCAAAAATCAGGGTATGGCAGCAGCTGACCTAACTTTACCAAGTTAAAAGGACCTCCTCCCCTGAGACCAACCAGCCAAAACATGCCGAGTGGCCTCCCAAACCATCATCAGCCGTGGATCTAGCCCTAGAACTTGCTTGCATGTGTAAAACTGTACTACTAGATGAGAACTACTAGTACTGAACACCAAACCAATGTTAACCAACCGCCAATAAAAGCTTGACTGCATCTCATCATTAAGCTCAAGGGTTTTGGGGATTATATACATACCGCACTTCCACCGTGATGTCTAAGGGATGCGATGGCTCTATAGATGAGGTTTCAGGGGCTGCCGCCCACCGCCGACCTGCCTAAGACGAGTAAGTTGCGGTAGTGGTGGTCGCCAATGGAGCGAAGCACACTAGCAATCAAATTAGAGAGACAAGGAGTACGTGTGAAAGAGATCCGGAGCTAGGGCTGGGGCCGGTGAGGGAATAAATGCAGCGAGGGCAGACATATGCTATGGACAAAGCAAACCTTGCCTTTCCCCCAATATTATCCACCTATAAGAAAATAGAACAACCGCCAATACAATACTACTAGACCTACTGTAGAAAATTGGTCACGATAGCTTGAATGCTTGAATTGGAAAACACCAAACACATAATATGAAAGTATATTATATGGTGCCTACAAGCAATACTGGATATGATATTGCAAGTGATGATACTACTTGTAAATTACATGGTGACTACTATTAGCTATAGAAATGATGTTGCGAGTGCTGATAATATGCTTTTCGGCATCTTGGTCAAACTTCAGAAAGCTCGAGGCAGGATTGGCACAAACCACATTGGCACCTCAAACATTTGCTCCCTATGTTCATCTTCCATGTAGTTAAGTGATGAACCAATGGTAGGCCCTGATGACTGCATGTGCATATATCGTTTGTAGCTAGTTTCAAAATAAAGATATCGATTTCATAGGGAGCAGTAGGCGAAAGACTAAAATGCTTTTAACTAAAACTAAACGAAGTACTTAAGGAATAATTATAAGATGCAAGAAAAGTAGAATTATTTTTGGGTTTTTTATTGAACAAAACAATAAAGTAAAGTGAAGTAAACTTAATGCAGAAAATAATAATCGCATTTGTAAAAAGCTTGGAACTACAATAGAGAAAAAGGCGTTCTCGGGGAGTGGTGGATACACCGCTAGAAGTTTAGAAAGAATGGTCAAGATTATTATAACAAATATTCTCATGACATGTATGTACGTGGGAGGAGATCCATATATGGACGAATAGGCATCAACCACTGCTCACATCTTCTGTCATAACCACAGCTGATAGATAAACAACATCAATTGTATTATCCCGCTATTAAGGGATTTCTCCCGTGGCATGGACATGGCTTAATGAGTTATCCTTGATTCCCCGAGTTAGTACGTAAAGAATGACAACTACTTTATAGTCACAATAAGTGATATCATCCTTCCGTCTACCAACAAGTAATCCCCTTCATCAAGTCCCCGTAAGAGGCAAATATTAAGGAGGTGCACAACTCCCAACATCAAGATGAAGACAATTAACACATTCACATAATGATGTATAACATAATAATCTCTATCTCATCTTAATCATATGTTAGGGTTTATCCATCCCCCAAGAACTAATGATCTACTCAGACATGGAGGCAAGCAGCATCATGGCAATGGTAATGGAAACAATTATAGATGAATAGTTCTTGTATAAATCCACAACTAGTGCTAGAATTATAACAAGATCTAGATGGGATGGATGAAGATGATGGTGGTGCAGCGGTTGATGATGATGGAGATCGATGCCTTTGCCTCCCAGATCTGCATAGGGTGAAGATGTCTTCCCCCAGATCCCTTCCGGAAGTGAGGTTTTTAACGATTTTTGGTTGTTCTGTATGTCGTCTCTCCGATCCATTTGCACGGGGTGAAACTATTTGAGGAGGCGGAGGCGGCGCCAACTATATGGCGGGAACTATACGGCCGGAAAAGTTCCTCCCGCCGTATAGTTGGTCGTTAAACCTTCTATATTCTCCAATTCCTTCGGGTTTTCTTCTGGTGTTATTAATATTTTCCAAATAAGCGATTTACATTGTTTTGACTCCTTTTTGCTCCAGTACAGCTGATCCAAGAGTTATGTCCATTGTATCCATCATCTGTCTTGATACTGGTGAAAATAAACATAAAAGATGCACGCAAACACCGAGATCCTACAACTACAACGCAAAATAGTAACATAAAACATGATGCAAATATGCACTCATCAACTTCCCCAACCTTAGACTCTTACTCGTCCCGAGCAAGGCTGACTTAATGAATGTGATCCTCATATTTATGAAGCAGAGTTGATAAAATAACTGAGGCAGTTGCAGCATGTGTTTCCCTTATAAGATACATAGGAATAAGTTCATGAATAGTACCTTAATCGAACCATCTGAATAATATTAGAAGGCTTCCACACCTTAGTGATCAACAGTTCACAAAAGATGAATCTCAATATGATGGAAATTGTTTTTGTTTGGCCAAATGAGTTAGTGAGATAGTCGCAAGCGTTTTTAGGATTAACATATTCACTTGGGATTCAAAATCTCTAATGTTTCTTTTTTACTACAAGACAAAGTTGTATTCCTATTTTCTCTTTGCACATTCTTCCTTTTTTTCTCTTTCTTTTCTTTGTTTATATATATATATATATATATGCTCACACTTTTGAGCTAGCCATACATTCCACTTCATGTATGAATTCAAAGTTTAATGATCTCAATTACCAAATTCAAATTGTATACGAAGCATCTTTATGGCTTGAAGACTCTACCTCGACTTGTTCTCACTCTAATTTGATAGCATTTTTAATTTTCCTTTGTTCAAGGTTTCTTTCTCAACTTGACTGATTAGATCATTTTTCCTTTTGTAAATCAAACCATCAACTTACAACATATTGACTAAATTATCTTTATATGTTCCATTAATACCAATGGTGTGGAAGACTCCTATTGCTATCATACAGTGTAAGTAGAATTATACTCAAGTCATTCATTTCTCAAACAAGACAAGCACAAACTCAATAATTCTCCATATATAATAATAAACTCAGAATTTCATAAATGGGATCGACTATTCTTAAGGGAATATAAATGATGCAAACTTTATTTCTAAACTCTAACTAATGCAATACTAAAATAATAATATAGAACTTATAAGATAGATTACAAGGTCTTAAAGATCTCCCCAAGCTTGGAATCAAGCTAGGCGGGATCAAATAACTCCTTGTTGGTACCTATTCCTCCTCCTATGTAAGAAGAGTATTGCCTTCTTCCCCTATGTTGCAAACCTTAACCATGCTTGTAAGGCGGATGCTGAGCTCGGACATGTCGTATTGAAGCTTCAATATTTTCTTCTAGAGGAATTTCTTCTCATCTATCGACTCAAAAATAGTTTTAGTCAAGAAACAAAACTCTACCATCGATGTCATTGACCCTTTTCTCAAGGTTTTTGCTCATCATCCAGTAGGAGTCAATCCCATCTCCAATGGTTTTAACACATGCTTTCGGAGCTTTTTCCAATTGATAGATCTTATCATGAATCTCATCTTGCCACATATTCTTAGGCTTAAGAGGTGACGGACCGAGAGGAGGTTTATAATAAGATCCTATGTTGTAACGATATGGATTAGGGAGATACTCATCCTTGCTCTGCTTGCCTCATCATCTCCATCCTTTGCGGGAACATGTCCTCCCAGCTTGGGAGAGGCTTGATCTCCGAGCTGCATGATGATGTTTCTTTAGGATCTAATCCTTTGATCCTCACGGGCTTCTCTTCTTTCTTCCTCCAAGTCTTGTTGACATGGAAGGGCCGCATGGCTTCGCTGCACGAATATTGTTAGAAGGCGCTTGTATAGGGATGGCGAGGATTTTTCGAGGTTGGAGGCTGTAGCTATGCAAAAAACGTAATGAGAAGGTTAGATGCAATCTTCTTTAAAAGGGGAGGTGGAAAACCCTAGCCGCCAAGCTTACCGATCAACTATATGGGGGGGGCTCGTATAGGTCCCGCCATATAGTTGTGAACCGACTTAGATTCTTTTCCTTTTTCTATGACGGTAAAAACTATACGGCCGAGATTTTTCATCCTGCTGTATAGTTGGTTGTTAAACCTTCTATACTTTGGAATAAATTTTCGGAGATGCGGTCGATAACTATATGACTGCAACTATACGGCCGGAATTTTATTTCCACCGTATAGTTGGTCGTTAAACCTTCTGTATCCAGGAATAAATTTTCGGAGATGGGGAGGATAATTATACGACCGCAACTATACTGCCGGAATTTTTATTCCCGCCATATAGTTGGTCGTTAAACCTTTTGGAATCACCAAAAATTACCTGTTTCTCCAAGAATTCTTTATTAACCCGAAACTTAATAAAATACCAAGTTTCGACAGAAAAATAGAAACTTAAATTTTCGACCAACATTTTCATTGAACGAGATTTTAGCATTATCAAAATTCTTCTATTTCACTAGATCTTAAGTGTTCCTTATTCAACACAACTTAATCTTAATTTAAAATTTTACTCAAACCATTTATTTCACATGGGTTGCCTTCTATGCAGCGCTCTTTTATGATCAATAGCTTGATCATGATGCTACTCATTTAGTCTTGATATTATCCTTCTTCTAGTTGCCATTCCTTCCACACTTTTGCTCAATCAATTCTTCTGGGGTAATCACTCATATGGTGATTGCACTTATATCTTCTTTTTATTGATAACTAGTGTAGTGGCCAGCGCTCTTGCATGGGCAAGATACTCAGAGTGTTTAAAATATTTATTATATATGTTGTTTTTAAAATTTATATCATATATATTGTTAATGATATGTAGGAATTTATAATAAATTTTCCCTTTAAAATATTAGTGGCTATTTTATTTCAGAAACATGAGCATAAATTGGTTTACAATTTGTCAATGAGCCCCATGGAAGTCGAGTGAAAATGGGAAAATATGACTTACACATTTTATTTTGCTCCCACGATAGCTTTGAATCAAGCACCCACTCTTTGTCTCTAGACCAAATATTTTCAATTTTCTTCCCCTTCACCAAAGCCCGCTCAATGGCATTGCCATACCATAAAATGGACATCAAATATACCATCATTGATGCCGAACATGGAATCACATCAGTAAACTCCTTCCATCACGATATTACTTAACGTTGATAATAACATCTGCCAAACTCCATGTGGCTTAGGAAAATCCTATGTGTAACACTACTTGCTCTAATATTTTCCTTTATCAAGGTGAAATGGATGTATGGTCCCTTTTTTAGGTCCATATTTTGGTTGGATTTTGCAAAAGAGTTACATGGGTAAAAAAATGTACAACTACACTACAAGGTAATATTTTTTTCGTTATGTGAAAATTAGCTTATGTTGATTTTCAAAATAAGATTACGGTGGTTGTATTATACAATTTACATAAAACCTACAAAACTATTATTTAGAAATAGTCTGGATATAGTAAAAGACACGTATTATATTTTGAAATACTTGGTTAGATCCCAACCAACAGTAACACTTTTATTTGATGGTATGTGCTAAAGTAGAAAAGGCCTTGTTTTATAGTTGGGGCACAACTATCTTAAGGATTTTTTTAGGCCCCGCATGGTTTAGTTGAGTCAATAATACATTACATATAAGGATTGACTCGATTGAAAAGTACAATGGTGACAAAAGAAAGTTGACTAAAATATAGGTCTTGAAATCAAATAATGTATTGTCTTACAATAAGTATTTACTACCTAATATACCTAAACTAAATATCGTGAGGCATATATGAGTTTCTGTAAAATGCACATGAGGATGGGGCAAGTCTTACAAATACGTCACATGGAAAGTTTACAACAAACAACAATGTAAACGTATTCTTGGAGAAGATGTACTACTTGCTACCTAAGTATATTTAAGAGAACAAAAAAATGCTATTACCAACCACATATAGCTCTTTATGAAATCAAGACTATATATATCTCAAGATACTCATAATACATCTGGTATCTTTAGTATCACAAGAAAATGTGTGGAAAAACACACCATGACCTATCAAGGTAACTTATTGAATGATTATCCAGTAAACCTACGGCTGCTTGCAGGATGGATTCCAGGATTGTTAACCAATGCCTGATGATACACCTTTGTTTTGGAAACAACCAAGTAAGATAAACCAATGTATATCCGCCTCTGATTTTGATTATATCTCTTATTTGGTACTCTTAGTTATCCACATTTGGAATTTTTTTTTGGCTTGATGTCGAACTCCAATGCATGGACAAAAGGAAACAGAACTACATTTCACACTAATATTTTTAAAAATGAAACTCAGCGACAAAATGAAGCAAAGAAGAAGATACATAAAACACTATCCATAGATGCATTTAATTGGTAATCTTAATTCTCATATGCCATGGTTTCTCCATGGACTATATAGCTGCACTGAGGAATTCGACGCCCAAAGTAGTGTCTGTGAACAGAAATGTAGCATAGCAACATCGAAAAAGTTTTAGCCTATGAGTGTAGTTTCAACAAAGTTTGGCTAGCTGGACCTAAGAGCAGTATGGCTCACCCATAATCGTAAGATCTAGGTTGTCTCCTAACTATGTAAATATAAAATTCATAATAGAGTTACTTTTATTAGACCTAAGCACATTTTACATGAAAAATGCAGCATGAATCAAAATCTACCCTTGGAGACTTCATACCTACAAGTAATTTTGTTTTCTTTTGTGTGAACTGAACTCAGTTTTCTCTATACGATCCTATAAACATTCGTTTTTTTTATCTATCTAGGAACTCAAATTAAGGTGAGAAATAATATGTCATTTTCATTAACATGTAGAATTTATCTTGTTTCCATCAACATATAGCTTTCATCTAATTTCCAAGATTCTTTTCTAAACAAATTTGATGAACTTATAATACAAAAATCATGAAATTGCTTCACGGTACTACAGCCAATTCATGATTTTCATAGGGCAAACGGATGTACTTGCGCTTCCTCTCTTCCTGGTCTCCTGTTTCCTAGGCCCTCCAGCTCAATGTATTATGTTGGCACATCAGTCCATTCTTTCTGCAAATGAAACAACTGGTAAATCAATGTCCTCGATCTTTCAATATAAACGATCAAAATTTAGCTGTTGGCTTGCGACAGCAGTGGTGACAAATAGAACTAATTACTACACAAAAACTTGTTTTGGGGCTTGCACTACGGGAGAGAAGTTCTTTGCCGTGTGGGTGTTCCCACACGGCAAAGGCGCCCCGGAACACGTCAAAGGCTTTGCCGTGTGTATGCACACGACAAAAGCCACACGGCAACGATAGCCATGGCAAAGACTCTTTGCCGTGTGTCTTTGCGCCCGGAACACGGCAAAGCCTTTGCCGTGTGTTTACTGCATCGACACGGCAAAGTAAAGTACTTGACGGTTCCGTCTATCTAACGGAGCCGACACATCTTTGCCGTGTTCCTCCTTTGCCGTGTGTAATGACTCTTTGCCGTGTATTCTTTCTTTGCCGTGTGCCTTATCTTTGCCGTGTCGCCCTTCTTTGTTGTGTGCCTTCGCTTTGCCGTGTCCCTTTTCTTTGCCGTGTGCCTTATCTTTGCCGTGTCCTTTCTGTTTGCCGTGTTCCCGTGGGGGGAGACACACGGCAACGTTCACTCCTTTGCCGTGTGTCTGTTGTGCACTGCACACGGCAAAGGAGCTGTCATTTTTCAAAAAAAATCTGTTTCTAGTCATTTCCTGCAATTCAAAACATAATATATATATGATCTACAGATCATCAACAACAATAATATACTCATCAACAACAATAATATACTCATCAACAACAACAATATAATCATCACCAACACCAAAATGCATCACCAACACTAGCAAACATCATCACCACGAAAGCAAGAGATTTCACCAATATTACAAGTGTCAAATGCTAGTGTTTATTCTTGCCACAAGGTCATGCCACAAGTGTCAAATACTACCAAGTGCATAACCAACAAGTTATAAGACCTAAACTAGACAAATATTACAAGATCATCTCCGAGTGCTCCACAAGCTCATGCTCCATCGTGAGATCCTACAAGTTCAAGACAAGTACATAAATATGACAAGTAAAATCATCAATATGTACAAGTTTCTAGGCAAGTTGATGGAAATGGCAATAACATGGGATTTTGACGAGTCTCATGGCAAATTACATCAATATGACAAGTAAAATCACGAATATCTACAAGTCCCATGGCAAGGCTAGAATTTCTATAAGTGTCATGGCAAGGCTAAAATTTCTACAAGTGTCATAGCATGGCTAAAATTTTGACAATGGCATAGAATTATCTACAAGTGTCATGGAATTGCTAAATTTGCTATAAGTATCATGGCAAGGCTAAATTTCCTACAAGTGTCATGGAATTGCTAAATTTTCTATAAGTATCATGCCAAGGCTAAAATTTCTACAAGTGTCATATCATGGCTAAAATTTCTACAAATGCGATGGAATGGCTAAATTTGGCAAGTATAAGAAAACAAACCTGGAGGACTCTGATTCAGCCTCTGGACGACCGACGGATTGTTGACGGTGAAAGACGGCGGCGCCTGGTTGTTCGATCCACCCGCGGACCCACCAGGCGGCGGCATCGCATCGTCCATCTACAGCATTGGAAATTGTGAGCATTAGACAATAAGGCAAGATTGAAAATTGCGAGCATTGGACAATAAGACACTTGATCACTTACCCACGAGAAGGCAAAAGGAGGAGTGGGAAGAGTCCCTGGTTGAGAATTGAGCATTTGCTGTGTCATCCACCGCATCATCTGCCCCTGTTGCTCCAGCAACCCCTCGCCGATGGGCCATCCGCTGCTCCAATGCTGCCAGCTCGGCCGCCTCTCTGCGTGCCCTATCAGCGGCCATCTCCTCCTACATCGTGTCGCTAGGATTAGATGAACATTGCAACACAAAACATGTAGTAAAACATAGATGACCGAGGAAGAACATACCAGAATCGCCGAGAGCTACAAATCAAGGCTGTGGGCGGGTCTCTATAGTAGGCTGGTCGTCGTCCTACCACGCGACCTGGCGCATAGATGGGACGGTCTTAGGGTCGACGGACCAGAATCGATCCATAGGCGACCATTCTTCTGCCTTCTCCCGCCAGACGGCGACCTCGGGTCAAGGGGTGGTCTGTGGTTAGAATCTTCTCCATGCACCTCCTTGTACTTCTTAGGGTACTTCTCACCCCGGAGCCTGGCTCCCTCGTTCATCCATAGGCTCTCGTTCCTAGGCTCGCCCAACGTGCGTGTCTTCTTCCAAACGACAAACACGGACGACTCTTGACCTGTCTTTATTTTCTGCACAAAAGAGCATGAAGTTAAGTGAAGGGGGACTCCAAAGGGCGAAGTAAAGAATAAAATTACAAGCAAGAACAAATAAAGCATTTTCTCACCTTTTTTGCCTAAGAAGGGCAAGGATGTTGCCTTGGCGGTGATCCACCCCATCTCTTCTCGCCGCTTCTTTGCATCTGCAGCTCGAGGTAATTGGGGTGTGTCCACCATGCTACCATTGCCGTGAAGCACCACCGTCATTACCCACGAACCGAGGAGGGTTCTACATCCATAAGACACACGATTAGTACAATAGAAAATAGAATAAGGTCAAGAAATCAATAAAACAAAATGCAACTACTGCAGTATCGCCATGGCTCGAAGAGCATCTCCCGGGCTTGGCTCTTGTTCATCCAAATCTTGCGATCGCCGAACCAGTTGTGAACGCAGTTCACGCGTGCCTCGTAGTGCATGTCTTGCACCTTCCTCTTGGCAAGCTCGTGAACAATCATCAAACACTCCCTTTTGCGCGTCCTATTCATGTCGAAGAACTTCTACAAGTATGCACATAGGGAAAAAAGGGGGGGTCAAAGCCACGAGTTCAAGTCTATTTAATTCTCAAGGCGATTGAATTATGACAAGCGAAACAAACTTACCCAGAACAAAACCTGAACCTTCTCCGCGATGGTGGTGTACTTTTTTTCGGGATCTTCGGCATAGTGGTAATGCTTCCAAGTCCAAGCCACATCCTTTGAACCATTTGGGAGAGTGACAATCCCAGGAAAATACTTTCTAACCAAGGCTCCAAGGATGCTTGAGTAGCCACGATATGGCTTGATCCCATCCTCATATAGAAATGCACTGCAAAATGAAAAGACAAGGTCAGTATGTGATAAAAATTACAATGTATGGTTTAGGGTCAAATCATGTACCTCGACCCAGCGGGCACGAGTACCTTGTCCGCATAGGGATAAGGTAGGTCGGGGAGTCTCGAAACCCCACGCCGATATGGAGCCTTCTCCCGCGGCACCAGGCTCGGGTCCATGAGAGCGTACTCCTCAAGGTACTGCGTCTCATCCTCCGGAGGCGCCCACCTCAAGGACGTGTCAACCTCGTAGGGTAAAGACCCCAACCCCTCATCCTCCTCCTCCTACTGCTGCTCCTGCTCCTCCTCGTCAGAATCCGAGTGCGTCCCCTCATCCTCTTGACGCCGAACTGGCTCCTCCTCCTCCTCGTCGTCCTCCCCCTCCTGCTCCTGCTCCTGCTCCTGCTCCTGCTCCTGCTCCTCCTCCTCGAAGACCGGAGGGGGACTAGGAGTCCTCGCCCGCCTCCCACGCCCCCGCCGCTGTGAAGTGCGCGGTGGAGAACTAGCAGTAGCACTAGTAGGCTGCTTCCCCCTGACATCTTTTGAACCACCAGTCACAACTTTTGCCAAGCTTTTCCTTGTAACTCCCTTTCCCCCCGGCATCTTTCAATCACCTGCAAAACAGAGTGAAAAGAGTAGTTTATTAGTACACATCACACTACTAGGAAAACGGCTATAGGTAATCCATACTTCTGTGGCACACTTGCTAGTAGTGCCCCACGGGTAAAATAGGTGTGGCGCACTGCCCACAGGTGCCCTACGGCTAACTGCCATAAGCGTGGCGCACATGGGGGTGGTGAGCCACGGCTATGTGTGGGCCAGGACGCAGGTGGACGTAACACACATACCCGTAGCGCACTAGGTCAAGGTGTGCTATGGATGTGTCACTTAACCGTAGCGCACCTTGACCTTGGGCGCTACGGGCATGTAGCCGCAGCAATGGTCAACTTAGCCGTAGGGCACTCTGCCCTAGTGCCCTACGGCTAAGTGGCCTGCACCAACTGGGTCAACTTAGCCGTAGGGCACTCTGCCCTAGTGCCCTACGGATGTATAAACTTAGTAGTAGGGCATCTTGCCCTAGTGCCCTAGGCCTAACTATCCTGCACCAACTCCCCCCCTTGTGGATTGCCTTTTTAGGCTTTGCAAAAAATAAAAGAAAATGATAAACACTTCAAAAAATTAAATCCTTTCATATTTAGGTAGGTAATATGGTATAGCTTCTAGTAAAATTAACAAACATGACTTTCGACTTTATTTGCAAAAAAAAGTCATGCCACGGTAAAAAGGCCGTAACTTTTGCATACAATATCGAAAAAAATCGTATAATATACCAAAATGACGAGAACGATATTTCGCATCCGCTCGCAACCACCTCCGGTCTTTTAGTGATTTTTAGATTTTCAAAATTCGAAAAGAGTAAAAAATTACGGTCAAAAGACCGTTTTTTCCTGCAGAAAAAAAATAGAGGGCGACTTACCCGTAGCGCACCACCACCTAGTGCGCCACGGATAAGCTTGGGCGGGATTCAAATTTCGAATCCTCACCCCGCCCACCTACCCCTTTTCTTTTCCCTCCCCTTCTCTCCTTTTCCTTTTACTCCCTTCTCATTTCCTTCTTCTTCTCCTCCTTCTCCTTCTCATTTTCCTTCTCCTCCTTCTCTTTCTCCTTCTCATTTTCCTCCTGCTCCTCCTTCTCTTTCTCTTTCTCCTTCTCCTTCTACTACTCTTCCTCCTCCTTGCAGTGAAGATGGTGACGGCGGCCTCCTCCTTGCAGTTCCGACGACGAGACGGCGGGCTCCTTCTTCTCCTCCTCTTCCTCCTCTTCCTTGTAGTTCCGACGACGACGAGGCCTCCTCTTCTTCTTCTCCTCCTCCTCTTCTTCTCCTCCTCTTCCTCCTCTTCTTCTTCTCCTCCTCCTCTTCTTCTCCTCCTCTTCCTCCTATTCTCCTCCTCGTCCTTGCAGTTCTGACGATGACGAGGTGACGACAAGGAGGCGACGACGGCGACCTGCACCGACGCGCGACGGCACTGACGACGAGATCCAGATCTGCTGCTTTTTTTTAATTTTGAAATTTATATCCGTGGCGCACAGCACCTAATGCGCCACGGTTATCGTTTCATACGCGTGGTGCACCTGGACTACTTTCCGTGGCGCACTGGCAAGTTCGCCATGCCTATCTCGACACAACCGTGGTGCACTAGGTAGTGCGTCACGGCTAGGAGATAGCCGTAGCGCGAGGCCCGTGGCGCACTGCTAGTGCACCACGGATGGCCTTTTCAGGTGCGCCACAAACAGGCGTTTTCCTAGTAGTGTCAGTCTAACACAAAACAAGAGAGATCTACGCCGGGCTACCACTGTCAGAACAATGTCTAGGGGGGTAGACGATCCGAGGGCCGCAGATCATCAGGGTTTCGCCGGAGGAAGGCCTAGCATATGTGTGTGAGTGTGGTGCAAGGTTGGTAGGTCCCATGTGTAAGTCCCAAGTGTGACCCCCTTTGTAGACATGCATGCGTTAATACTTAGTAAAATCTTAGATATATACGTGGAAACTCCCGCCACTGGTTCTGTCAACCCTCTTGAGGAGCGGACGATAGTTTCTCTTGTAGATATAGCATGTACCAGATCTTTGTAAGGATTGAGACCATGGAAATATGAACTTTGCACTAGACCATAAGCTTCTGGAGGATGCTGAACTTCATTTCCATTAGGTGGGTGCCTAGTCACAAACTTTGAGAAACAATCCTCAACCAATCGTCAAGAGTAGAATTTCCCTCACGGAGTGACCAACAAAACCAAGCAAGCTGTTGGACTACTTTTGAATCTTTCAAGGGCACTGTTTGGGTCAATCAAAAGACCAAGATGAGAGGATTTCATGACAAAGTCTGAAATTTGTTGTTTGACATCCTTTATAGATTGTTCTCAATTTTGAGTACCTCAAGGACATGCATGCATGTGCCCTAGCACATGCATGAAAAGTGTGGTGCTATGTTGGAACATACAAAAATTAACTACTAGTCTGCGGGTGATTGCATGTGTCCCCCCTCGCATGCATGCGCTCTAACCTAGAAGCGAAGGTTCTGGACCTATATAAGGGGGAATCTCCCTGTTACGGTGAAACCGAACCGTATGGTGCCCCAACTTGTGAGCCAACATGGTTTCACATCATCCCATGACATAATCAAACACAAAACAAGAGAGAGCTACGCCGGGCTACCCCTGTCAGAAGAATGTCTAGGGGGTAGACGATCCGAGCCCCGCAGATTAGGGTTTCGCTAGAGAAAGACCACGAGAACGTCGGAATCATCTGAAAACTTGCATGTGTCCCTAGCATATGTGTGTGAGTGTGGTGCCAGGTTGGTATAGGTGATTGCATGTGTCCCCCCTCGCATGCATGCGCTCTAACCTAGAAGCGAAGGTTCTGGACCTGTATAAGGGGGAATCTCCCTGTTACGGTAAAACCGGGCCGTATAGTGCCCCAACTTGTGAACCAACATGGTTTCACATCATCCAATGACATAATCAAACACAAAACAAGAGAGAGCTACGGCGGGCTACCCCTGTCAGAAGAATGTCTAGGGGGTAGACGATCTGAGGCTCGCTGATCATCAGGGTTTCGCTGGAGGAAGTCCACGACAACATCGGAATCAGGGGGGTGCATGTATATATTGATCAAGACCACAATAACCTATGATAATATGTGTGCTCTCATGATCCTATGAAATAATATCACCTAACATATATGTAATAAAAGCCTTGCTAATTAAAGAAAAGAAAAAGGTGAAAAAAATTCTTTGCCGTACGACGGCGAGACACACTGCAAAGGACCTTTGCGTGTGTTTGATTTATTGACAACACGGCAAAGGACCTCTTTGCCGCGTGTTTTGTCCTTTGCCGTGTGCATTTACGTATTTTCTAATTTTCTTTTTATTTTTTCTTTCAATTGTATTTATTTAAAGTTTTTAGTTAACTTTTTGTTGGCTATTTGTTAGTATTCAGACCATGGAAACACTAACTTTGCAATAGACCATAAGGTTCTAGAGGATGCTGAACTTCATTTCCATTAGGTAGACGATCCGAGGCCCGCAGATCATCAGGGTTGCGCCGGAGGAAGACCACGAGAACGTCGGAATCATCTGAAAACTTGCATGTGTCCATAGCATATGTTGTGAGTGTGGTACAAGGTTGGTATATGTGCTTGCATGTGTCCCCCCTCGTATGCATGCGCTCTAACCTAGAAGCGAAGGTTCTGGACCTGTATAAGGGGGAATCTCCCCGTTACGGTGAAACCGGGCCGTATAGTGCCCCAACTTGTGAACCAACATGGTTTCACATCATCCCATGACATAATCAAACACAAAACAAGAGAGAGCTACGCCGGGCTACCCCTGTCAGAAGAATGTCTAGGGGGTAGACGATCCGAGGCCCGCAGATCAGGGTTTCGCCGGAGGAAGACCACGAAAACATCGGAATCGATGAAAACTTGCATGTGTCCCTAGCATATGTGTGTGAGTGTGGTGCCAGGTTGGTATAGGTGATTGCATGTGTCCCCCCTCGCATGCATGTGCTCTAACCTAGAAGCAAAGGTTCTGGACCTGTATAAGGGGAAATCTCCCCGTTACGGTGAAACTGGGCCGTATAGTGCCACAACTTGTGAACCAACATGGTTTCAAATCATCCCATGACATAATCAACCACAAAACAAGAGAGAGCTACGCTGGGCTACCGCTGTCAGAAGAATGTCTAGGGGGTAGACGATCCGAGGCCCGCAGATCATCAGGGTTTCACCGGAGGAAGTTCACGAGAACGTCGGAATCATCTGAAAACTTGCATGTGTCCCTGGCATATGTGTGTGAGTGTGGTGCAAGGTTGGTATAGGTGCTTGCATGTGTCCCCCCTCGCATGCATGCGCTCTAACCTAGAAGCGAAGGTTCTGGACCTATATAAGGGGGAATCTCCCCGTTAAGGTGAAACCGGGTAGGATAGTGCCCCAACTTGTGAACCAATATGGTTTCACATCATCCCATGACATAATCAAACACAAAACAAGAGAGAGCTACGCCGGGCTACCCCTGTCAGAAGAATGTCTAGGGGGTAGACGATCCGAGGCCCATAGATCATCAGGGTTTCGCCGGAGGAAGTTCACGAGAACGTCGGAATCAGGGGGGTGCATGTATATAGTGATCAAGACCACAATAACCTATGATCATATGTGTGCTCTCATGATCCTATGAAATAATATCACCTAACATATATGTAATAAAAGCCTTGCTAATTGAAGAAAAGAAAAAGGTGAAAAAAATACTTTGCCGTGTGCACAGAAGAAAACACACGGCAAAGATATCTTTGCCGTGTGCCTAACGGCGAGGGCACACGGCAAAGATTCTGCCCCCTGCGAGGCCACGGGGCCCACTTCTTTGCCGTGAGGAAACCTTTGCCGTGTTTCTTCATTGGCTTTGTCGTGATTCATATATTTGCCGTGTGTTCTCGTAGGTCCATTGCCGTGTTTGTTTCTTTGCTGTATTCTTTTTCTGCTGTTTGCCGTGCACCTGTTCTTTGCGGTGTTCTTCCGGGCCTTTGGACACACGGCAAAGAAGAGGGGCGACGGCAGCGACATTTTTTTCCGTAGTGTTGGATTTCAGGTGCAGCGGGCTGGAGTCAAACACGCACCATTGAGAGGCAGATATTGACAGGCTGGAGTCAAATGTGCGTCGCCTTAAGAGGCAATGTGCCACGTCGGATCATACCAGCATTGTGCACAAATTGTCCCACGTACAGAATGACTATAAAAATTATTTTGGTCAGAGCAAGTTTTATAAAAGTATACAACAGTCTTATCCAAGCTGAACAATTTTTATTGGGCCATAAAAATAGTGGAGGATAAATCTAACTACACGAACAGGGCAACAATGCTAACAGTTTTTTAAAGAAATTAACAATGATATGAATTTGTTAGTGAACAAACTTCATCTTGTAAATTAATTTCTCAATGTATAATAGGAGTATCAATTAGTCGTAACAAATAATTTTTGAGCAGTAAAAAGGTTGAAAACTTACATAACTGTGTATCAACTGGTGTGGCTTGTTGTCTCTTATTTCTCACCGCCATAGGAATCAATGGATCCATGGTACTATAATACATTGTCTCTTTTATATCCATAAAATAAATCACTCGATTCCTGATACTGTAGCACACTAATCCCACTGGGCGCGAACTACAGCCGCTTGCCGCGTATAATTCACATACCCTGCACACGTAAACACATGTACGTACAATTAATTTTGTCCGAGGCTATAGCTAGCACGCTATAGCACTGTTAGAGAAGATTTTAATCCATGCCCTAATTTTGTCCGAGGCTATAGCACGCTATAGCACTTTTAAAGAAGATTTTAATCCATACCCTGATTTATCCGTAGCTGCATCTCCATCGAGGGCATGGACAAACCTTGCCATGTTAGATTATCCATACCCTGATATTTTCACGTACGTGGACACAACCGATCTAGATCGTGCAGGCATCGCCCACCACGGAAGGAACCATAGATGCTCAGCTAGGCAGGGGGTACACGCGGTCTCTCGGCCCGTCAGCAACAACCGATGCATGTTGCATCTGCCGCCATGCTTCCTCTTGTTGTTCCCGTACATACGGCAGAACGGGGTGGCGCGTAAGGGAAGCGCAGCTCGGCAGAGGAGAGGGGGCGGCCGATGTGATAGATGACAGGCTTTTGCCCTAATAAAAAATAAGGGTGAGGGGTCCCGTTATTTCTATTGTAATGGCAACTGTGGAAAATTTATGTCTTAAGTTTAATCTAATGGTTGTATATTGATCCATCCATATAAAATAAATGGCCAGATGTTTCTGATTTTTGTGGGATTTTTTAGCGATTTCTCTAATTCCTGGTTAACCCGTCATATACTTTTAATATATAATAGAATAGATGCTTCAAGCATTGTCCATTTACCACCCATGAAAGAGAGGGTGTTTTTCCTTGGAGCTTCACTGCTCCCGATACATAAGCTTCTTCAAATATATAGGGGCCTTCCCACTTTGATCTAAGATTTCCTGAAAACAACTTAAGACAAGAATTATAGAGCAAAACCTTGTCTCCGCTCTTTAAAACCTTATTCTCTATCATGCCATCTTTTTACTTAATCTAGCACTTTCATAATCCTCACTCCTAAACTCATCTAAAGCATGAATGTCTAATAAACTTTTTTCTCCTCCTGCTTTAAAATCATAGTTTAAGCTCATGATTGCCCAAAAGGTGTAATATCCCAATTTCAGCAACCCTGATCCTTTGTCAAAAAGGCAAAAATTAGGGGAACAATAACTTTTTCTTATTAAATGTTGCAATGTTTGCTTACTTGTTTGCTTGTGTTCATGCAACTGATTGTATATTAGATGATATAATCCTTACCTCCACCCAGTTGACAAAAAAACTATTTTTACAAAAGAGATGTCTTGGTCCATCTATAATATTCTCAAATGTTCTGGCATTTCAAACTTGAGCCAAGATGATTTTGATACAACAAATTATTTTATTATTTCTATTAACAAAACTATGGAGGCCTACATATAATCTCCTTCTATTCTCAAGACAGAACTTTCAGCTATTATTATCTCTAGATTTTTCCAAAACCTCTACAAAGATCTTTTCATCCAATCTTGGTAGAAATACCAAGAGGCCCTTATCTTATTTCAAAATCACAACCTCTTCAAAACACCCATGATTACCTCAAGCTTTACTTGATGGTAACCTTAGTCATAGCTGATAAGTTTGAATAGATGAGTTGCCTTGATCTACTGTCTGATGAATTAGAGTGAGCTAATCTAGTAGCTCATCCCTTAGGACCCAATCTATGTTTGTGATCATCAATCTCAAACCAAGCATCCAAATATGGATATATCCTAAGCCACCAAAGTGGCCATCTCATCTCCTAATCAATTCAATCGAGGGATAATCCCTTTTGATAGCTTCCTACTCAGTGAAGACCCAATCCAAGCATGGATACCCTCTATTCAATCTATACCTCAACATCAACCACTTTATGGGAAGGATAAACCATGGACACTCTCTCAAATTGTTTCCCTCTTGTAATGTAGTCTAAAATCCTAAATCTGCCAAAATGGCTGAGTCTGGAATTCTTATCTAGATTCAATCTTTGGAGCTCTACCTATTTCAACCTATGTGAATTCTTGAGAATGTACTTGAACCATATTGTAGTACATCATTAGTACTACCAAATCACACTTTTTCCCTTGGCTAAGCCATCCTGGTTTCCACTCATCCATGAAGGTTTTTGTGACACCCCCGGGATTAGGGCTAGACAAATCCCAGACCTCTGTCTGATTTAAGCCTAACTCTTAACCTCGAAAGTGTACAGAGAGAGAATTAATAACACAACAGTGACCCTACGACACAAAAATTATTACAACGATCTCATAGATGAGCAAAGAACCAAAATATTACAAGAAGAGGTCACTGACCACAAACATCAAACAACGGAAGGCAAATTATGCTATTAAGTATAGTAAACTTAACAAATGGCCTAAGATTCCTGAAGCATAACGATGACGTCCAATCCATAGATCCCAGACTGTCGACTAGGAACCCCAAGATACTCGTCGATGTCGATGCCATAAAGAACTCTCCTTCTATGGTAACACTTACTCTGCTGCAAAAGTATCAACGAAGCAAGGGTGAGTATAGGGTATACTCTGCAAGACTTATGGCTGGTGGAGTTATTTTTCATAAAGCCATCTTTGTTTGTAAGACAAGCGGAAGAAGAATCTCGACTAATCATAATATTTTAAAGGGGGATAAGAGAGTGATATCACTAGCTTTGATCATCTCTTGATATCCACCGAATCATCATCAGCTGAACCTATCTTGGATCACCCACTCGTACCCATGAGGAAGCATCCTTAAGCACACATTGATCTGCCAAGTTTTACGATTAGGTTAAAGTTCTCTATGATCTTAGAATTTGGTCACCAAGTCATCCATCACCATGTACACGGCTTTTCGAAAAGATTTAACCCTGCAGGGGTGTACAAATTTACCCACACATACCAACCGATTCTTAATGCCAAGCTATAAGCCCTCTTCCTTGGAAGGCTGAAAGAGAGTGGTTGACCATGACCTTTACCTTGCTTTCGCCGAGACCATGAGTCACGCATTAAGGAGATGCCACCGTAATGGGTCAAGTCCCGAAGCCGGTCCCTAGAGATGTGAACAGGGTTCAAGATTACAGATGCCGGGCATCTCTTGTTCCCTTCCACACTTACCTACCTGTATGAATGCACCTCCTTCACCTCCATTCAAGAACAACCAAGATGCGTATGTCGAATGGAACGCCCGAACTATGTGACTCATGGAATCTACTAGGCAAGTTAGTTGGTCGAGGGGGTTTCTGAGCCCCCATGTGGCTGTACGCTCGTCCTGGTCCATAGGCAAGAACTCAGGTCCTAGTAGTGACAAGTATGGGACTGCAAAAACCACAACCCACCATGGCCTCCCATACAAGCCTTAGCATGTTTAACTTTCATATCTGACCATACCACATCATCCTGTCAAATTAGGTTCATTCGCAGCTCTGATTCATCAACTTGATGGACCAGTGGTAACAGCTAAGCATGGCTAAGCACAACAGAGATAACAGCTCTAGCAACGCTTCACAAGCCAAACCCTAGTTATGCTAGGAGCAGTGGATCATGGAATATAGGATTCAAAGGTAACATGCATCAGATAGGATTACTCCATCTATCGATAAAATACTTTGGAATCGTATGCACATGGCAAGAATGAAATACTTTGAAAGCATAGGATTCATATGTATGTGTGGGGCTTCGCTTGCCTTTGCCACTTTATTACAGTTGGTCAAGTATTGGTCTTCGATCTTCGATGGTGTTGATCTCGATCTTCAATCTTGATCTCGATTCTGTTATCGTATTCTACAGGAGAAGAACCAAATACCGGAAAGAAAGGAAACAATCAACACATGGCATCTATGAAATTCTTAAGCAAGGATGATGATATGGCAAGTTAATTTGTACTAAAATGTAACCCTAAGACATGCTCGGTAGTTTAATCGGGGTTCCGAGGGGTATAAACTCTAACTCGGGGAAACTCCGGAATCACCTGTGTGGGGTTACTATGTTCCTCTAACAAACTTGTTAAGTGAAGTTCCTTAATAATGTATGAGTGTGGCTCTAATAGATAGTTCTCATTTTTCTGAACATTTTGATATATTATTTGTATTTTTATGAATTATAGATTAAAAGTTATTGCATTTACAAGTTTATATCGATTTCTAAAACAATTAAACCCTTTTAAACCTTTTACTGCGTCATGCCGACATCAACACAAACATCAGCTCACTCTAACCCTAACTCTTTCTTACCGAGGCAGGGGCTAGCCACTACGGCTGACAGGTGAGGCCGAGGCCACGTCGACACCACAGCAGCGCCACGTTGGGTTCACCGAAGACCACACCAGATTCTCACCAGAGAAGGCAGGGAAAGGCGTGCGGGGCTACGCGACTTGGCTCGCTCGAACTAGCGCGACAAGGAGGACTCAAACTTGGCGATGCCGCCCTAATTTGGTCACCGGAGCAAGCGCTACAGTGAGCGACGGCGGCAGAGCACACAGGTGCACAACGGGGTGGCGCTACAGAACAGAAGAGAGGTAGCGAAGGGGCCCGGGAGAACCAGTAGCTCACCCTGGTGCTCATGGTAGTGACAGGGAGGCGCGAGGAGGTCTTGAATGGCGGCAATGGCAACGACGGGTGGCATCGGGCTCGGAGAAGATAAGGTCGATGTAGACGATACAGAGCGCCCCTGCTCGATTCCGTTGGTGGGGAAGGTCAGCACGACGAGGCGGAGCTCCAGGGACCATCGGCTGGGCTTGGGATGACCGGAGACGGCGGGGCGACATGACAACTGTGGCTAGGTTTTGGGAGCTAGCAAGAGCTCATGATAGAGAGCGAGAGGGAAAGGGATAAGGGGATGAGGAGAGAGGGCATAGAACGATGCTCCTCGTGGCATTCTTATCCCGGTGTCTAAGGGCTGCTAGCCTAAGCCATGCCTAATCATGGTGTAAACTTGCAGCATCACCATAGTGACATCTATGAAGCATTCTTCTTATAAAAAAGATATAGAAAAAGATATTGATAAAAGAAAAAATAAGAGAAAAGAGGAAAGAGAGAAAAAAGCACCATATTCTCATGGTAAATAAGAAGAATGCTGAGATGCTCACTATCTGCTTTCCTTGTCATTTTGGTTATGGGATAGCTCATGTACCATGTGCAAGGGGTACCCCGTTGGCGGTTCTCTATGATACACGTGTACTTACTATGATAAGAACTTGCAAGTAGCTAAACTTGAGTAGCATGAGGAGCGGCCCTCGTATTCAAGGGACCTGAGATTACCAACTTATACTTTGTCAAGCATATACTCCATAGTTTGTTCACTTTAACCTTAATCACTTCAAGATGCTTATGATAGGGGCAATGAGATCTGAAAGCTAACAAGTTCCATAATTTTTGGAAGCTCTTTTTGAAACTTAAAATCTCTGCTTCCCTTATGAAGGGCCCTTCTTCCACTTTTATATTGAGTCTCCAACGTCTATCCTTGAGGCACCAGTTAAGAGCGCATAGTTGCCATTCTTAGTTCTATGTGCATTGTCCCAAAACTTATTGATTGATGCATATTGTTGATATTACTTGTTCTTGTGCTATTTGTATCTAGTCACTCTTATGAACTTTCAAGGTGTCCTATGCATCTATTTGCTACTCCATAAGGGACAAGCTGATTGCCACTATGCTATATTTTCTGTATGTAAAACAAACAAACGTTTTTCACTGCATGTTATTCATGATCTTTGTTTGTATCCTTTCATTTTGCATGCATAGTTACTTTGTCTTACTGTTAAAACTCCATATTTCATGCTCATGTTTAGTGTTCTTTGATCCCAGCTTTCCATGCTTGGAAATGGTTTGATCTTGATTTTGATGGTGCATGTCACCTAAAAAATTATTCTTTCTATCACTTACCTACTCGAGGACGAGCAGGAGTTAAGCTTGGGGATGCTAGATACGTCGGAAACGTATCTATAATTTTTGATGTTCCATGCTTGTTTAGTATCTACCTTGCTTTGCTTTTTCTACACTTTGAGGTGTTTTTATATGTTTTCTGGTAGTAACCTATAAACAAGATGCCACAGTGCCAGTTGCATGTTTTCTTCTGTTTTTGGTTCCAGAAAGGCAGAAAATCAATATTCTCGGAATTGTACAGGACAAAACCCAAAGTCAATATTTTACCGTGGGGAACACGAAGCCGCAATACGAGACGAAGGATACTCACCAGGGGGCCACACCCCCTGGCCGCACGAGTGGGCCCACCCTGCTCCTGGGGGGGTGCAGCCGCCCTGGCAGCACCCTGCCTCGCCTATTCGCCTATAAGAAGCCCCTAAAACCTAATCAATATTCCACAAAAGTAGCCGCCGCCACCATCGTACCTAGATTGGGGGATCTGAAGCTCTTCCCGGCACCCTGCCGGAAGGGAGATCATCCCGGAGGCCTTCTTCATCATGCCAGCCTTCGGTATGAAGTGTGAGTAGTTCCACCTTGGACTACGGGTCCATGTAGTAGCTAGATGGTTGTATCTCCTCCTTTTTGCTTTCATGTTTAGATCTTGTGAGCTCCATTCATGATCAAGATCTCATCTATTTGTAATCATGCATGTTGTGTTTGCGGGGATTCGATGGATATTGAGATTACTATGTCAGATTGATTAATGGTTTTGTCTTATTGATTCTATCATGTCTATGTTGTTTGTGATCTTGCATGCTCTCTGTTGTTAGTAGCTATCTTGGCCAAGTAGTTGCTAGTGACTCCAAGAGGGGGTATTTATGCTTGATAGTGGGTTCATGCCTCTATTTAATCTAAGGGAAGTGACATAAATCTCTAAGGTTGTAGATGTGTTGTTGCCACTAGGGAGAAAACAATGGTCTCTTATTTGTGGAACAAGAGGATTGTTTACCTTACACACTTTGCTTAAAGTAGTTGTCTGTTGCCTGCAACTTAATACTAGAGGGGGTTCGGATGATAACCCAAAGGTGGACTTCTAGTCATAGATGCAGTTGGATGGAGGTCTATTTATCTTGTTGTATTGCCCAATCAAATCTCATAGGATCATGAATGTCTAGTATTGCATTGTTATGGCTTGCTCTGTCATGTTAATTGCCCTGCTGTAATTTGTTTACCCAGCATGCCATGTTTGTTTATCTCAGGAGAACAACTCTAGTGAACTATGGACCCCGTTCCAATCTTTACCATTGATACATCTTCCACTATTTACTTGTTGGAAACCACCATTACCTTCCACACCATATAGTTAATCCTTTGTTATAGCAAACCAGTGAGATTGACAACCTCGCTGTTCGTTGGGGGAAAGTCTTGAGTTTGTGTTGTGCATGTATCCATGTTGCTAGCAACACCTTTGAGTCATTTCCTTCCTCCTACTGGTTCGATAACCTCGGTTTCTTACTGAGGGAAAACTTGTTGTTGTGGTCATCACACCTTGCTCTTGGGGTCTCCAACGAGGCGTTGACAACACGCCATCAAGCTATTTCTGGCGCCGTTGCCGGGGAGGCTAAGGACGTCTTCACAAGGGGAGTCCTTCTCAACCTTTCTCTTTACTTTATTTTTGTTTTGCTTAGTTTCTTCTTTTTGGTTTTGTTGGCCTCTTTTTATCAAAAACATAAAAAAATAGTTCATGCTCTAGTTGTTGCTGCTGTTGGCTTGCTCCACTTTTGCCAAAATGAACTCTGCTGAGAACACCAAGTTGTGTGACTTCACTAGGACAAACAACAATGATTTCCTTAGCACTCTTATTTCTCCACCTCCTGATGCTACATTTTATGAAATTAAGCCTTCTTTGTTGAATCTTGTGATGAGAGAGCAATTTTCTGGTGCTAGTTCTGATGATGCTGCTTCCCATATCAATAACTTTTTGAACTTTGTGAGATGCAGAAGTATAAGTATGTATACGGATATATTATTAAGCTCAAGATGTTTCCTTTCTCCTTGAGAAGAAAAGCTAAAGAATGGTTGTTATCCTTGCCTAGAAATAGTATTGATTCTTGGATTAAGTGCAAAGATGCTTTTATTGGAAAGTACTACCCTCATGCTAAGATATATCTATGAGAAGTGATATTATGAAATTTAAACAACTTGATAATGAACATGTTGCTCAAGCTTGGGAAATAATGAAATCTATGGTTAAGAATTGTCCCACTCATGGACTTACTGCTTGGATGATCATCCAGAATTTTTATGCAGGTTTGAACTTATCTTCATGAAACCTGTTGGATTCAGCTGCTGGAGGTACCTTTATGACCATCACCTTGGGTGCTGCAACAAAACTCCTTGATAATATGATGGTTAATTATTCTGAATGGCACACTGAGAGAGCTCCACATGGTAAGAAGGTAAATTCTGTTGAAGAAACCTCCTCTTTGAGGGATAAGATTGATGTTATTATGGCTATGCTTGTTAATGGGAAAGCTCCTTTAGATCCAAATAATGTTCCCTTAGCTTCTTTGGTTGCTCAAGAAGAGCAAGTTGATGTGAACTTCATTAGAAACAACAATTTCAACAACAATGCCTATAGGAATAATTTTGGTAGTAACAACAATTATAGGCCTCATCCTCCTAATAATGGCAATACTTATGGAAACTCCTACAACAATACTAGAAGTGCCCCCTCTGAACTTGAATTCATGCTCAAAGACTTTATTAGTAAACATACCACTTTCAAGAAGATTGTGGAAGAAAATCTTTTGAATGTAGATAAAAACATTTCCTCTTTGTCTGAATCACAGTCCTCTTTGACTAATAAAATGGCTGCTAGACCTGAAACCATGGAAAGTACCTTTGCTGCTACTCATGCCATACAAGTTACTATTGATGAAAATATTAGACTGTTAGCCCAACTTCATGCTAAGTGGGAAAGATAAGCTGAAATTGCTAGAGACAATAGTGTGTGCACCATCACCACCACCAATATGGATGCCACTAAACCACAAGAAGTCCCTATTCCTCCGCCTACAATGCCTAAGCCCAATGAGTCTACTACTAGTGATGCTAAGTTTGATTTTGATTTGGATGGTTGCAATATTTCTGAAGTGATTATGTTCCTACAAAAGCTTGCTAGAAGTCCTGATGCTAGTGATATGCATGTTGCTTTCACCAAACACATTACAAATGCTCTTGTTAAAATTAAGGAAGAGAAGTTGAAACAAAAAGCTTCTATTCCAAGGAAAGTAGAAGATATTTGGGAACCCATTATTAATATGCAACTGAATGACTTTGATCTCAAAGCTTCATGTGATCTTGGTTATACTGTCTCTATTATGCCTATGAAGATTTATGAAATTCTTGATTTGCCAACTTTGGAAGATTGTTATTTGGATGTGCCACTTAATGATAATGCTAAGAAGAAACTCATGGGGAGTGTTAATGATGTCCTTATTATGGTTAACAATGCTTACGTCCCTGTTGATTTCTATGTTTTGGATGTTGATTACAATGCTTCTTGTCCTATTACTTTGGAAAGACCTTTTCTTAGAACTGTTGGTGCCATCATTGATATGAAAGAAGGCACCATTAAATATCAATTTCCATTTAAGAAAGGTATTGAACACTTCCCTATGAGGAGAGAGAAGTTGCGTTTTGCTCCTCCTTTGAAAGCAAGGTTTGATGTTAATGCTTCTTCATTTGAAAATACTTGATTCTTGCTTCTTGTGCCTAACTTAAAGGCGTTAAAGAGAAGTACTTGTTGGGAGATAACCCAAGAGTTTTCTTGAGTCTTGGAAGTTATTACTTCATTAATGACCTATCCTTATCCTTTTTGTTTGCTTTTTGTGCCAATAATGACCTCTAATGAGAGGGAAGTAAGATTTGGGTAGTTGCTGTCCCGAAACAGATTTATGTCCTCCACCATAAAAATTCGTGAGGAGTCTCTATAACTCTGATTGAGCTGAAAATTTACAAATAAATCCCCCAGTATGTTATATAACTTTTGTTAGTTCAACACTTTTTGATTTGAGCAACATAAGATTTTCTAAAAAATCGGTTTCTACCTGCTGGTCTGTTTTGATAGATTTCTGCCATTATTTGCATTTGCTTCTTATTGATTCATTTTTGGGTTATTTTTGGGAAATTGAGATTTTTGAGGGAATTGCTGTAGCTTGTGTTTTTAGTGAAAGTTTTTCTATTACAAAGCTAAACCAAGGGTCTATTATATTTTGAATACACTAATGTTGCTAATGACGATTGTGTGAAGTTTTGTATGAAGAAAAAAAAATCAGGTGTAGAGAGAGAATGATGTAATGAGATGAAGAATGGACAAAAGCTCAATCTTGGGGATACCACCCCGGTTTCATCCCAAGAAATATCCAAGAGGTACAAGCGTCAAAGCTTGGGGATGCCCAAGGCATCCCCTTCTTCATCAATAAAAAGCTCAGGTCTCTCTAGACACTTTGTTTTTATTGTTTCATGCACTATTGTGTTGTTCTTGGAGCGTCTTAGTTTTCGTTTGCTTTGCTTATTTTGCTTAGTTTTATTGAATAAAGTAGTTTGGACCCCCATTCTTGCTATGTTGTTTCAGGTAGGTTGATTGGTGTTGGAGAGGAGTGGAAAGTTATTGCTTGAGTAGTGCAAGAGGAGCTTGATTTGACTGTGACTTAGACTTTAGCATGTCATGCTAGGTGTTGTTTTGACCTTATGCTTAGTGATTATTGTTGTAGCATGACTTGTTCCAAGCAATTGGGATTGCTTAGTGTGCCTTGAAAGAATCATGCGTTATTTTAGCATACAAAAGCATAGTATTGTGGTATTCTCCTTTAATGTTTTGTTTGGGTTGACTTGGAACATACTCACACCATGTTATGACTATGAACAAGTCACCATAGCCTCTATGATCATTTAGTCCTTGACTTGTAGTACCACTGTATGCTTTGATTAGTAATGTTTTGTCGCTATGCATGATTATGGCCATTATTGCTCTCTTAGTTAGTCGCTCCCAGTCTTTTGCTTTCCTTCACTTGTATGAGTAAGCTCTACTCATGCTTCCGACTCCCAAGAAACCAAGTTATTCCAAAGTGTCCACTATAAATTCCCATGCATGGTGTGTTACACCATTCCAAGTATATTCTTGTTTTCATCTATCTTCCAATTAAAAAGTATTTTGTTATGTGAAAATTTAGTGATTAAAGCTCTCGCAAACTTGATGGCACACTTTATTTTCCTTTCCCCTAATAAACTTGAACCATTTTGTCATCTATGTTGTATATGCTTGTACTTATACATTGGAATTAGCAGAACCGTGTTGTCACGGGGAACGCTTTCAACATTGCACTTGTACTTTGTATACAGTTGATATAATGCTCTTTTGTCTATGTATGTCGTCGGTGTTAAATGAAAGGAGAGCTTGTAAGTCCATGGAGTTATGTATGTGTGTTAGAGAAACGCCTGGGACATTAGCCTAAGGCATGCCTAATCATGGTGGAAACTTGCAGCATCACCATAGTGACATCTATGAAGCATTTTTCATATAAAAAAGAGATAGAAAAAGAGATTGATAAAATAAAAAATATGAGAAAAGCGGAAAGAGAGAAAAAAGCACCATATTCCCATGGTAAATAAGAAGAATGCTGAGATGCTCACTGTCTGCTTGCCTTGTCATTTTGGTTATGGGATAGCTCCTGTACGATGTGCAAGGGGTACCCCGTTGGCGGTTCTCTATGATACACATGTACTTATTATGACAAGAACTTGCAAGTAACTAAACTTGAGTAGCATGAGGAGTGGCCCTCGTATTCAAGGGACATGAGATTGCCAACTTATATGTAACATCCCAAAAATATAAAACAAGTATCATCACTAAAATTAGGGTTAACAAAAACTTTGATTAATTAAAATCATATGAATGCATGTGTGTATGTGATGATTTGATAAATGCATGAATGGACTTGTGTGACTCAACTAATTAGTAAGGAATGGTTCTAAGATGAATATAACATCATCTAAAACATTTCCAAGAAGAAACAAATCAAGAAAAAATGAAAAACATATCAAACAAGGCAAATGGTCATTTTTGCCAATCTTGCTCACTAGGTCACTTTGAGTGTTTTAGTCCAAGATTTCAAACATAAACTTTTCCAATTCTTTTCACCCCTTGCAAGACCAAGTAAAAGTGAAGCAAAGCCCACATTTCAAACTTGCAGAAACATTTGGCAACCTCATTCAAATCACAAGTAAAAATTGAATCTTCACAATTTGTGAAGATCACACATTTTCAAAACCCAACCAAACCAGTGCCCCTTGACTAATCCAACTAACCAGAGACTCCCTAGTATGTGCCTAGCAAACCCACCAAGTTTGAATCCAAAATTCAAATTTAAATTTCTTTTGGCCATTTCATCAAACACCTTGCTCGCATCAAACAAACAAACAACAAACACTATAGTGAGCAGTGATTCTGGCCAACCTTGTTCCCTATCTAGCTCACTCTATACTCTCAGTAGATGATCTAGCCCAATTAACAAGCCTTAGCACCACTGTGAGCTTGGCATAGCCATTAATGGTGACCATGCCGAGCTTAACTTGCCACCCACATGTCGACAGCAAGCTAGGAGAAGCACCAATCCTAGCAAGCATGTCTGGAGCACTAACCACCGTCCAGCCACTGGACCACCCAGAATGCGCGCGACCATTCTCTCTACGACCATGCCGAGAGCGCGCTAGAGCGCCGCGCTCGACACGCTCCCACAGACCGCGCGCCGCCTTCGCTGCTTGCGTGCGTGATCGCCAGCACCCCAGCAACACCGTGGACATGCCCATTCGCCGCCGCACGGACCGTAGACGCTGTGCGCCATTAAAATCGTCGTCAGACCCGCTCAGAGCATCGACAGGTAGCACAACACCGCCCCTACCGTCGCCCATGCCAGTAGCACTCTATGCCGTCGACCACGACGAGCTCAGCCCGCGCCCGTCGGTCCCCTTCAGCCACTATAACAGGAGACCTCCCACTCTCGTTTTCTTCACACCAGTTCATTCCCCACCTCTCACTGATCACACCCACTCACTCCAAGAGCAAGGCAAGCACCAGGTGGCCGGAATTTCACCAGAGTTCGCTGCTGCAGAGGAGGAGAGGAGCCGTCGATTGGAGCCGCCCCAGGAGAAGCTGCCGGTACCAGGAGAATCGCCGTCATCGACTTCGTTGTTCGCACCCGTCGCCGAACATCGCCTGAGCCCCGGTAAGCCTCCCACGACCCCCACCTGCCACGCTAGAGTTCTGTCTCGCCGGTGCTACCTGGCGTGGACGATGAACCAAAGCCGTTCGATTAGAATTAGATCCTACGGTCCTAATCCCCCCATACCGCTTCGCCCCTCATTGTCTCACTGACGAGTGGGGACAGCCACTTAACTACCCGCCAGGCGTCAGGCATAGTGAGCCGGCCCAAGAAACCTCCATGACCCAATAATTCAAACTTAAGTTTATTCATTTAATTTCAAAAACAGTTCTGTACCTAGATTCAAAAATCAACCCAGCTAGATTCACTGAACCAAAATGCATGAAATCAATTTTTTTAAAAAGGTACTAGAGTCCTTAATCCAAGCCCGTTGGATTCAAACCATTTAGATTTGTAGATCACCCATGGTAAAAATAACAAGGTAGAAGCTTTTCTACATTCAAACATTTTTCAAAATTCAACCATAAGATCTTTTCAGTTGATTCCAACTCTCAAAAATCACGTTTAACCATACCTTTCGTAATATATAAAAATATATAGGTATACTTACAGAAATAATGATCAAGTAATAAAACAATGCCACATAGGAATTTCTAGTCACTTTAATTAAATAAAATAAAAAGGTTAAACCTTATTAAATTGTGACACCACTTTAAATCACATTCCCATGTGCTGAAATATGTGGTGATGACATGTGTCAACAAGATCCCATGTTTGAGTTGGAGAATATTAAATCTTAAGTAGTTTTTCAATGAGTAGAAATTACTTTTCTCAAATAAAATAAATGGGACAAGTGCTTTAATCTTGTAATGTTAGTGATGATGCTAGATCATCTAGTATGAACCTTTGTGTGATGATTAAGAATAGTTAAGTATTGTTTGGTGATTGTGTACTTTGTATTTATTTATAGACGCTAGTACCGAGCAAGGATACGAGGAGGAAGGAGGATACTACGAGGAGGAAGCCGAGGAGAACTTCAACCACTACTCTGCACAAGGAAAGCCTATACTTGCAACCTTGCAAGATACTCATTAAGCAAGCTACCACTTGTAAGCTATTAACTGAGCAAGATAACACTTGCAACTTAGCAAGCTTATACTGATAGCTTAGCAAGCTACTACTTGCTTGTTACTATGCAAACTACATGCCTTAAGCATATGTGATTATACCCACTTGACACACCATCCTTGTTTTACTTACAAGCTTAATATTTTATTTTCTTTATTAAAAGCCTTCTATCAAAAGTTTACTTAGTGTCTTGTAGATTCCAGAAAGATAATTGAAGGTAACATAAAGAGCATAAAACTTGGCCTAAGTTAGATAATCTTGATGTCATCCTAAGGCATGAGATTGAACTTAGATCATTCACCTTTGTTACCACCTCTAATTAGTGATTACCCCCACCTATAGATGCTAGTGCTAAGCATAAAACTTGATCAACTTTAGATGGGAATACTTGGTGAAAATGGTTATGAAAACCTCGGAATGATGAGTCATTCTACTGAAATGTTTTGACATGTGTTTCCGAACACCAGATGATTTTGATGATGAAAATGTTGAGGCATGAGCCTTAGCCCTTTATAAAACTGATGGTTGTCTGGATGCGATACCATTCCAATTTTACCGTACAACCACAATACCCGAAATTTGGGTAGGGCTATTACGTTATTCCACTGCTTGAATTGTATTAAGAACCGGATCACGAGATCCTTATTTGTGTAAGACCTTATGTATGGTTTATAATGGATGATATACTGTGATATCCAATCTGTTATGTCTCACAAAAATGGTAATCCTGGGATTGAGAGGTATGGCATAACATGAATCTGTCATTAAAAATCCGGGTGTTGACAAGTTGGTATCAAAGCCATCCTGACCATAGGAGACCCTAGTTAGAATGGACGTTTGAATCAAAAACTTAGTTTCAAAACCAAAGGAAGTGAGTATTTACAAAAAACTTATTCTCATTCTTATCACTTGGATTCTTTCATGAAAAAATCATGTTCCTCAAAAAAAATTCTTGCAAACTTACATAAAATTTGACACACTTGATCACTCTACTAACTTACTCATCCTATATTCTTATAGATGGACGTGACGTACAACAAGTTTTATCAGTTGGGGAATGGAGGAGACCTCATCTTTGAGCGTGACTTGGACCAGCTGGCAGAAATGTTGGAACATCCACACCCCGAGTTCTTTGGAGCTCAGCTCAATGACCAGGAAGGAGAAGATCTGCAGTGGTTAGTTGTTGCGAGCCTCCGAGGAAAGATTGAACCTCCCACTGCAGAAGGAATTCAGTTCACCTTAAGAGAGAACAACTGGCTCGATGGACTTGCCAGGGCCATGCAGGAAGCTCTTGCCCGTCTGTGTGGGCAGGGTATCAATCAAATCAAGGGTACCCTCTTTGAGTTCTACCGAAGGCGTGATGCTATGAGACAGCCACTGGAGGCCCTATATCACCATGAGATGAAGACTCAGTTGGACCACCTTAGCTTCATGATGTATGACCGTCAGAAGGAGTTGAAAAATGCCCGTTCCTACACCAACCACAAGTACGCCATCATCGCCAAGAAGGATCAGACCATTGCCATGCTAGTGAAGGATCACAAGTCTCATCCCCGCCAGCTCGACAAGAAGGAGTGCATCATTGCTCGTCTTCGCCACTGGATCACGGATTTGGAGGAGACCATCCACGAGAGAGACATGCAGTTGGAGGAGAGGGAGAATGTAGGGGAAGACCTTCGTGGAGACCCCTACTCCTATCTCAGCAATGATGATGACTTTCTAGAGGATCAGGCTATGGACTTCTTCACCGATGAGGATGACTTCACCTTCATCGATGATCATGAGGATGATGAGGACACTGACTCCGAGGAGTAGTAGCACTTGAGCACTAGTGTTAGTGAGTTGTATTTGGTCCCACTGTATCGTAGCTTCACAGAATGGTTCTTAAAACCATCTATTTTTCTTTGTTGTGGTGTGTGTTTGTATCGTGTGCTATGAATGAATGAATGAAAAGCAAGATGCTAGAAAAATCTGAATCAATCTTTAAAAACTTTCCAAAAACCCATGAACCTTAGAAATTTCCCTATTTTCTCATGATTTATCCCCATCTTCAGATGCCTCGCGGAGGAAGCAACTCAGCCCCGGACCCAATGTTGCAACTCTTGCAAATGTTGGTTTCTGACCGCGGAGCCGAAAGAGCCGAACGTCAAGCCAACTTAACCACCCTTCAACAGATAGCTCAGATGGCCAACAACAATCAAGGCCATTGAAATCAGGACAACCGTGAATCTAAGCTCAAGAATTTCCAGAACACCAATCCACGTATTTTCACTAAGTCAGAAGAGCCTCTAGATGTAGATGATTGGTTGCAAACCATGGAGAACAATCTGGAAGTCGCAGGAGTGAAAGCTAACGAGAAAGTTCTATTCGCCACTCACTATCTGGTCGAAGATGCAAGAGCATGGTGGAACAATGTTCGCGCAATGACGGGAGGTCAGCTGATGACTTGGGAAGAGTTCAAAGTCAAGTTCAGCAGAACCCATGTGCCACGGGATTTGATCAAGAGGATGAGAGATGAATTTAGGGAACTGAAGCAAGGAAGGATGACAGTAGTAGAATACCGTGACAAATTCTGGTACTAACCTATTAATAAGATGCCACAGTGCCAGTTGCGTGTTTTCTACTGTTTTTGGTTCCAGAAAGGCAGAAAATCAATATTCTCGGAATTGGACGGGTGATACGCCCAATTTGCATCACCATTCTATATCATAATTTACCTCTATTCATTGATATATGTCTTATTATGAGGTATTACTTATGGCTTTTCATCTGTTTATGCATGTTGGATCATTCTTGGAGGATGAACTGCCGGAGTCTGGATTCTGATGGAAAAGAAGGAGTTTCGGTGCAATTTCACGAAGATCAGACAAATACCAGAAAAATATGGGAAAATATTATTTTTCCAGAAGATTGAGGAAGCCAGAAGGAGGAGCGAAGAGGGGCCGCAGGGGGCCCACACCCCCTAGGCGCAGGTCCCCCTTGGGCCCTGCCCGGCTCCTGACTCCGCCCCTTCACCTATATCTTACCTACGAAACCCTAAGGCCGGGGGACGACCACAGATAGATTTCCGCCACCTCTGGGGGGCAGAAAAACCCGAGAGAGAAAGATCTCTCCGGCAGACAGATTTCTGTCGAGGGAAATCCTTCCCGGAGAGGGGAGAATGTCGCCATCAACACTGTCATCAAGCTAGGCTTCATCGGGATCATCATCATCACCATCCACACCATTATATCCACCAGCACCATCATCACCACTCCATCTCGCTATAAAAATTGTGTTGGATATTGCTTAGTTCATTAGGGGAAACTTTCCCGGTGTTGATTACTATTGTAGTTGATGCTTGTGAGTGGAACCATTGGATTATTTTTTATGTTCAGATTGTTATCCATTACCATATCATCTTTGATATTGATCCATATGATGTCTTGTGATTAGTTCGTTTAGTTCTTGAGGACATGGGATAAGTCATGTTGTTAGTAGTGGATTTGTGTTGAGTTATTATTAAATGGTTTAGTACTTAAGTTGTGGTGCTATTCTTCTAGTGATGTCATGTGAAAGTCGACTACATGATACTTCAGAATTTATGGGACTAGGGGAATGCATTGTGTATTTGGCTACAAATTGTGCGGTTGCCGGAGTGACAGAAACCTGAACCCCCGTTAGGACACCTTTGCACAAGGGAGTGTAGGATCTCAGAGTTTAAGGCTGTGGTTAGATTTATATCTTAATTACTTTCTTGTAGTTACGGATGTTTGCAGGGGGTTTAATCACAAGTATGTATTAGTCCAAGTAAGGTCGGTATGTTAGCACAGGTTCACCCACAAAACACTTACAACACCAGAGAAGAGTACTCAACTATTTGAAGCGAAAGCACTTGAACAGAATTCCCATGTGTCCTTGAGAACATTTGGTCCTTATAAGTATTTCCACCGGATTGTACTTTGCTAAGAAAGGATTGGGCCACTTGTTTGCTGTCTTTATTACTTGATCTTTGTTTTGTTGCCTTACCAGAAAACCACTAAAAATCTGTTTGCTAAGTATTCACAGGGATTTCCTGCTCCATACCACTATTCAGCACCTTCTGCTTCTCATTGGGATCGACACTCCTATTTATCAAAAGTACTGTGATACACCTCCTATACTTGTGGGCCATCAATACTATTTTCTGGCGCCATTGCCGGGGAGTGAAGAGCTTCTAGGGTAGTAGATGAACCACCTCCTGTTGATATAGATACTTTTAAGATACCTACAAGTATTGTTGATCATCTTATGGATAATTATTATTTAGTGGATGGAACTGTCCATCCTGGTGATCATTATCTATTTATCCATGAATTATGCGGGTTGTTTAAGTGTGCAGGTATCACAACTGAACATGTGAAGAATAAGTTACTCTCCATATCCTTGAAAGGGAGAGCTGAAGAATGGTATAAGCTGCTGAAGAATGACAATCAATGGAATGGGAGGAGATGGAATCTCTCTTTTCCTCTAAATTTTATCCTCCTAGTGAAATTCATAAGGATAGAAATCTTATATATAACTTTTGGCCTCTTGATGGAGAGAGTACAACTCAAGCTTGGGGGAGATTGAAGTTACTAATGCTTAAATGTCCTATTCATGAAATCCCTCACAATATTATTCTCAATAACTTTTATGCTAGGCTTTCTCTTCATGATAAAGATTTACTAGATGGTTCTTGTGTTGGATCATTCACACGTATGAAGGAAGAAGCTAAATGGGATCTCCTAGACCGTATTCAAGATAACACTGAAGCTTGGGAGAATGACGAAGGAAGAAAGTCAGGTATAAACTATGATTATGAATGCATTAAATATTTTATGGGAACTGATGACTTCTGTGATATTAGCAATGAGTTTGGTGTTGATTCTCAAAGTATTGCCAACTGTTTTAAGGCCTTTTCCTCCTACAATGAAATTCCCAAGAAGAAGTGGAATAAGTACCATGCTCTGTATAAAGATGTTGTTAGTCATGTTCCCATTAGAAGTACTGAAGTTTGTACTACTAATCATATTATGCCTGAACCTCATGTTGATAAATTACCTTTCCCAGGTAAGGTAATGTCACATCCCAAAAATTTCCAAATTTTGAAATGTGAAAAATAAATAAACAAAAGAATTAATTGTTGAAATTTATGGTGAAAAGAAAGTTTTTGTTTCTAAATGGAAGCATCAAAACCCTTCTTGAACAAAACATGAATAAAATAGAATCCAACAAAAATTTCAATCAAGTGAAATTCATTTATCAATGAATGTATCTTGAAATTTAAACCTTTGGAAAAATAAACCAAAACCCTAAAACCCTAATGGAATAAAATCATTTCCAAGATCTCTCTAAGACTATGGATTTGATCCATATAAAAATTTAGCAACAAACATTCTTAAATGATCAAGACTGACAAATAAAAATATTATAAAACCATAGAAATTGGTTTCACTTAATTTGGAGCCATAGATAAAAACTCATGATTTTAATAAGGTTAAATGGAAATAATTTCCAAAGCCAATAAAGCTTCTAACTAAATTCAAAACCAAATTGTGAGCAAATTAATCCTAAAAGGATTTAAAAGGATAAACAAATATTAAATAAAATTATACAATTTGACTCACCAATTTTGGATCTAAAAATAAAAAGATATGGATTTTATGAGATAAAGAAAGAAATAAATAAGGAATATTTAAAAGCCAAAATAAATCTTTGCCAAGTTCATAAACAAATGAAAGTAATTGAATACTAAAAAGAAATAAAAGATTATTTAAATAAAACTATATGGGCTTTGAACCATATTCAATTTTATTTAAATAAAGATAAATTGCCTAAACTAAATAATAAATCCCATGAAAATTATTTAGAAGTCAATGTAAAATCTTGAATTAAACCCACAAGCAAATGTAACAAAGATAATCCAAATCCAAATAAAATAAAGGGATAAAGAATATTCAAATAAAAGTATATGGGATTGAACCATATTCAAATTATTTAAATGAAGACAAAATCCCTAATAAAAATGATCAATTAAATCATGAGGAAATAATAAATTGGAATTTCCCTAAGTGGATTAAAAAGTTATCCAATTAACTTAAAAGGAATAAAAGAATTATTTGCGTAAAATTTATATGGGGTTAAAACCATATTTGATTTTATTTGAATAAAGACAAATGCCCAAATTAAATGAACATTAAATCATATTAAAATATTTTAAATAATTCCAAGTGAATTATTGGCACTAATGAATAAATAAAACCTACTAAAAAAGGTATGCTAAAAATTGGAATTCAAATAGAAGTTTGAAAATATATTTAAAACCTTATTTAAATAAAGACAATATGTCTATTTTAATTAAATAATGAACCATAAAAGAATATAAGTAAATATTCAAAAATGGATTCTAAAATACATTGTTAAAACAATATTAAAACAAACTGAAAGTTGGGAAAAGTTTGAATTCAAACAAATGTTTGAATCATTTGAATCAAATCAAAACAGAAAATGAAATCAGAAAAAGAAAAAGAATCAGGAAAGGAAAAAATAAGAAAAACCAGCCTAGACCAATCTGGCCCAGCAAGCCCACTCTCTCCCCTCCCCGCGAAAGCATATTCTTACTCAAACCCGCACCCGCACAGCCGCTGACACCCCGACCCCACTTTGGCCCTGTCATCATCTTCTCCACCCGCTGACCCCGCCCCCATTCCCTCCTAGCCGTTTCGGCCGATGTTTAATCCGCGTCAATACGCATCAATGGCGACGTTAATCCCTCCAGAGACCATGCCCTACTAAACGCTCACCTCTCCCCTCTCTTTCCCCTCACTCGCCATCCTCTCTCTGCCCCAGGGCTGCTCTGATTTTTCTCGAAACCTACACTGTTTCCGACGAGCTCCCCGTCAAATTCCGGCAACGTCAATCCTCCCCACTGCCCCTAGACTCCACGAGCGTGATCCCCATCGTCTTGTGCATCCTTCAGTAACTCCCACTTGGCCACGCATTCCCCAGAGGCTCCGCAACTTCGAAGTCTGAGTGCCACCGTGAGCTTCTCCAACTCCGGCGATCTCCCTCGGTATTTCCTGACTGCCCCTCCCCACTCGTTGACACACGCATGTTCTACTCTCTCGAGCGCGTCTAACACACTTTTTGTCTTGCTTTCCGTGTCGTGCAGCCTCGCCCCCAACGACGAAAAGAAGCGCCCGACGTCGACGACAACTACGGTGAGCAATCCCCATCGCTCTCGTGCGCCCCTGCTCTCCAAAGACCACATTGAGCATCAGCAATGCCCTGCAAACACTGTGAGCTACTCTTCCCTCTCCCTCGCTTCCTGTAGCCGTGAACTTCGCTTCAGCGCTTCGCCGTCAGCGCCGTCCATTGCCGTCGCCCACCTATGGTCAAAACGATATGGGCCGTTAGATCTTGATTGAATGAGTAAGATTAGAACTTAACCGAAGGGGTATGAATCCATCTGTGCCGCATGATTCTATTTGGATCTGATGATCCACACTGCACGATCCAACTGAACCGTTTTCGGCCAATAGAAACGTGACTCGTGGCCAACCTTTTGATTTAAAAACAGAAACTTGTCTATTAGTAAGCAGATTTTGTAAAATTCATAACTTTTAATCTACACGTCTAAAATTTACAAATTTTATATCACTGGATTCAGAAAAATGTGAAATTTCCAACCATGCCCTTAGTTTGGCATTTTGCTTCTGGAAAATTGGTTATTTATGCAGAAACATTTCTAGGCTTATTTAGAGTATAAAAATTATTCTAGAAATGATTTTTGAGTAAAATATTTTGCAAATGTTTTTTTTGAACCTACTGATCATAAAAACCAACTTTTAGATTTAAAAACATATTTTGTGACACTAAGGAATTATTCCTTTGAATAAAAAGAATTTCTAGCAAAAGAAAAATGTTGATTTGATTTAAAAATGGTTTTTGAGTGAAACCTTTTGAAAATGGAGTTATTTTAAACACTTTGACCATAAACACTAACTTTTGTGTTTAAAAATATATTTGGCTAACACTAGAAATTATTACTTTGATTTAAATCATTTCTAGCAAAACAAAAATGATTTAAAGTGGCCATTTTCACTAACTTAATATCAAATGGTTTTGCCACTTTTATAAATGACCAATAGGTGTTTTAAAATGTTATAACATATTAGAAACCACCTTTCCAAATAAAAACAATCTTTTGCATGCTTGCATGGATTGTTTTGTTTTCATTATTTTATGTAGTGAAATTGTTTGAATGCTAGATTGAATTTGTGCCTTGAATGAATTGTAGTGGAATTTGAAGAGTGTGACAATTGCAAGATCAAGGAGTGAATCTAGTTTCTCTACTAAAAAGGCAAGTGGTGCTTCATACTTTTGTCCTATTATTTTCACTATGCATTAGTGATGTTTTGAGTAGGACTTGCATGGATTTTTTACTAAGTATGCTATGCCATGGGAAATCCTAGTAGATGATGCCTTAGTAGAATTTTCCTAAGTTAAGATCCCTACTACTATCATGCTTAGCTTAGCTAGTAGAAAACAAGGGTGGATTATATTCATGCTATGAAATATTTCTAAGCCTATGACTTGTGTTTTGTTTAATAAAACAACTATGTGAATGAATCACCATGGTGGAATAGAATGAAAGGTTTGTGTTGAGTGGTTACACAAGTCCAGTATGCTGGGGAAAAACTTTTGTATCACAAGTCTAGTATACTGGGGAAAAACTTGGTATCACACTTGTGGAAATCCACCCAGGAACAAAGAGATTTGAGATGTCAAATGTTGAGAAGCTTCAAGTGCAGCCACATGGCAATATGGGCTCTGCCTGGATCATATTGGTTGCAATAACTTAGACAGATGGACAGTTAGTGGTAGGGGGTGATAGGTTTGGAACGCGTCCATTTTGGGGTAAGGGAAGGCTTCTGAAAGATCTTGTATCGATGCATGTCGAGTCTTGTGGGGAAAGTGCACCACCTCTCGAGAGAGTAAAATCTAAGTACTTATCTGTGTCCCCGACAATGGACAATTTGAGCATCAAGACATGGAAGCTATCAAGGATCTCCTCATCCCAATTTCTAAGTTAAAAGCTTGTGGTTGAACAAGGGTTAAAGGTTAACCAATTTTATTGTTTGTTCCTTGGGTGATTTTGACAAATAAAAACTTAGTTTTTTAAATGATAAGGAAAATCTATTTTGAGCAAAGCAAGCCTAAGCTCCACTTAGCCAAATGCATATAGATGATAGATTCCACTACTCTACCATAGTATCACTTGCCAATACAATTCAAATGTATTGACCCTTGTGGCTGTAACTTATTATGTTGCAGGTTTGTTTGATGTTAGTGAAGTGTGTTGAATAGGATTAAAAGTCTACAACCAACATGATTGCATGTGGCACTTTGAAGATGAAGGACTCCATGCTATATAGTTATTTCTGCTGCATTGTAATGAGATAGCCAAATGAGCTATGTAAGATGTAATGAATTATTTTATTCCTAGTTATAAAGTTGTATTATGACCTTTGTTTCTTGATATTACATCTTAAATTGTGGATGCTAGCTATTGATCCAGGGACTAGTATTGTAAACACAGGGATATCCACCTTATCAGGTTGGGACCTCTACAGGTAAAGGAGTATTCTATGATTATTAGTGAAAATAACAAAGGTACAAAGAAAACTATGGATCCTGGTGAGCAAATTAATGATGAACCTGTGGTAGCTATTGTGAAAGACACTGTCACTAGAAATATAGAGGATGAGCACATTGTCTTCTGTAAAGATGCTTCTAATATTATCTCTCATCCTAGTAAAGCTAGAAAAGCTAGTGTTCCTATGCTTTCTGTTAAAATTGGTGATCATTGCTATTATGGTTTGTGTGATATTGGTGCTTGTTCTAGTGTTATTCCTTATGAGTTTTACAGGGAAATTATGCATGAGATTGGTCCTTGTCAGCTTGAGGACATTGATGTGGTTATTCACCTTGATAATAAGGAAACCATTTGCCCCATTGGCATTGTAAGAGATTGGAGGTTCTCTGCGGTAAGATTAAGTATCATGCTGATTTTCTAATGCTTAATTCAGCAGCTAGCAAAACCTTTCCTATCTTTTTTGGTAGACCTTTCTTGAACACTTGTGGAGCTATTATTGATTATAAGAGCGAAAAATTTCTAAATAAGTTTGATGGAGATTCTTATGAGTTTAACTTTTCCAAATTTGCTAAAGCTCCTTGTGAAAATAGTTTTCCTAATAAAGATTCCGGGATGGAACAACTTGCTCCTATTGATCCAGTCTATGACCTTGGACCTCTTTTTGGTGACTGTAAGGATACTCACTCTGATGATAAAGTTGTTTCTAGTGACAATTATATTGTCAACTTTATTCAAAGTGCTACTGAAAGTTATTTTGAGAGAGGGAAGCATGGTTTTATGCATCTCAATGATGTTAAGTTTCCCCGTTTTATGTTGAAATCTTTAAAGTTGCATTTGTTTTGTCTCCCTATGCTAGTGGATTTTTGTTTCAACAATTCATTTTCTCATGCTACTCCCATGCATAGGAAGTGGGTTAGACTCAAATGTGTTGGTTATTTGCTTCTTGATGCTCTCTTTCACTTCAAATATATATCCCCTTTGTGAGCATCTTTGAAACTTTCAAGCCTAACTTAAAGGCATTAAAGAAAAGTACTTGTTGGGATATAACCCAAGAGTTTTATAGAGTCTTGGAAGTTATTACCTCAGTAATAACCACTCCTTATCCTTTTTTTGTTTTGGTTTTTGTGTCAAGTTCAACTACTTTTGTGAAGTAGAGGAGTTGTGAAAAGTGGCTGTCCTGGGAAAAAAATTTGTGCTGCATTGTAAAAAATCGTGAGCAAGCTTAACACTTCGGATGGAGATGCATTTTTCTGAGCTTGTTCTACAAGTTGTTACCCAACTTCCATTAGTTCTGCACTTTTGATTTGAGCAACAAAAGGTTTCGAAAAAATCAATCTTTACCTGCTGGACAGTTTTGACAGATTTTTGCCGTCATTTGCATTTGCCTCTTACAGAAGCTTTTGTTTTGATAGGTTTTCAGTTGAAGTGTGTACCCAAAGGTTTATTGTTTTTATTACACTAATGTTGTCATTGAGGTATGTGAGACCTTGTAGGAAAGGAAATTCCAGGGGAAATAGAAAAGGAGTCTGCAGAGTTCTTTGAATTGGTAAAAGTGGTGAAAATAGAAGGTTCGTGAAAATCCAATATTTTTATATTTTTGATGTTTTTAATACATAAGGAATATTACATGACGAAACAGAGGATGAACCAGAGTCTGGGGTGGACAAACCCACCCCAGGCGCGGGTCCAGCCTGGCTGCGCCTGAGGGGGGTGGGCCACCCTCAAACTTTGTCTCCGCCTCGTTTCCGTGTTAGTACCTTCCTTATGCACTGAAACTTCGTAATATATACCCCCCCGGATCCCCCGAGGTTCGTGCATCGTGTTCTCGTCATGTTTTCATTTCGATCTATTTCTGTCAGGAAATCTTCTCAAGTTTAGAGCGCCATGGTCTCCGCCAACGATAAAGGCAAGAAGCCCGAGGAAGAGGAACCTCAAGTCCCCATGGAGGAGGAGATTTTGGTAGGGTATGAAGGTGACATGGCGGAGGACAAGCATCCGGACACCGGTGCTACCGTCGCAAGCATTGGATTGGTGGCACAACCTACCAAGCTTAGGAGGATAGCACAGATGTCTACAGGAGGGAGAACTCCTCGTCATATCCTCGCTCCACGCACACTTCCTCATCATACCACTTGTTCTAACCAGGCAGGGAAGGAATACTCCAAGAAGGAGAAAGAATAACAAGGGACTGGGATCCTCGGTCCAAGTTGATCATGAGCTGCATTGAGCAGAACTCAGAATTGATTCGTACTCTGACCTTCGATATGGAGGATTTGAAGAAACTTATTGAAGATCCTATCAAAAGAATACCACCACCACCAAAGGAGTAATTCATCATCAGGTTTGGCATCCCCTTGGCTTGTTCCAAGCTTGGGGGAGTGTCGCGGTATCACCACCATTATCTTCCATCTTTTACCTTTTTAGTGGATTCATATCTTTGATAGAGAAGTTATCTTATAGTTTTGTTTGCATGTGGAAGTATCTATCCTTTATCTGATTATCTATGTATATATCCCTTGGTTTGAGTGCCTTTATTGAATATTAATGAGAAGTCTCATCTTTTACTTTTTGCGCTTCTTATTTTAGTTTGCAATCTCTATTATATGATGGATCTTGTTGATCAGTATTGGCATCACTTTGGGAGCATCAAGAAACTCTAAATTGGTTTTGGCAAACCAAGCTCTGGTCATTAGCAAAAAAATTTGAGGTTTGAAAGAAAAAGAGAAAAAGCTTATAGGTATTTTGTACCATCTATTTTCTTTCTTGTTGGCTCATAAGCTTAGTATTCTTTATTTAAGGTCTTTTGTGTCTTCAAGGAAGATTGCATGTTTGGCTTTATTACTTGTATGTTTTCTTGTTTCCTTCAACTCTCTTGCTTGCTACCCAGCCTTGCTAGCCAAAAACCTGTTTTGAGAAGGCATACTTCTCATGTTTCCAAATCCTTTGAACCAAACATATCCCATTTGTCTCCACCATATCTACCTAGTAGCATTATTGCTATTCCAAGAAAATTCTCAAGCTTCATCTATCTTTCGAATTAAAAAGTATTTTATTATGTGAAAACTAGTTAGTAAAGCTCTCATGAACTTGATGGCACACCTTATTTCTTTGCCCCTAATAGACTTGAACCATTGTGCCATCGAATTTTTATATGCTTGCACCTATACGTTGGAATTAGCAGAACCGTGTTGTCACGGGGAATGTTTTCAACATTGCACTTGTACTCGGTACACAGTTGATATCGTGCTCTTTTTTCTGTGGATGTCACCGGTGTGAAATAAAGAGGGAACTTGTAAGTCCATGGAGTATGTATTTTGTGTTAGAGAAACGCCTAGGCCGCTAGCCTAAGCCATGCCTAATCATGGTGGAAACTTGCAGCATCACCATAGTGAGCTATCTATGAAGCATCCTCAAGAAAAAGCTATGCATATAGTAAATAAAAAGATCGCTGAGGTGCTCATTGTCTGCTTGCCTTGTCATTTTGGTTATGGGAAAGCTCCTGTACCATGTGCAAGGGGTACCCCATTGGTGGTTCTCAATGATTCGCATGTACTTACAATGACAAGAACTTACCGGTAACTGAAGTTGAGTAGCATGAGGAGTGGCCCTCATATTCAAGGGACATGAGATTGCCAACTTATATTTCGTCAAGCATATACTCCATCTTTGTGCACTTTAACCTTTATCATCTCAAGATGCCTATGATATGGGCAATGAGGGCTCAAAGCTTGTAAGTACCATAATCTTTTGGAAGCTCTTTATGACTTGTAATCCCTGCTTCCCCCTAAGAAGGGACCTTTCTCCCACTTCTAAGTTGAGTCAGTAAACCTACTTCCTCTCTATCTCTAGCAAGCATTTGAGTTGTTGTGTTTCAAGCATTCATATGGTGATTTATTCAATCATGTTTTTATCTTCCTTGTTTGCACAAAACTCTTATCTATTGAGTATTACTTTGAAAGCCTTTAGTTGTGAAAAACCTTTTTGAGCAAAGAGTGCTCCTGTTTGAAACTTCTACAAAAATCTTTTTGTGAAACTATTTGCCAGGTGTTCTCTGACCAAGAACAATGTTTGCCAATTCCAATTATGATTTATCTTTATGCATCTCTATTGTGACTGTTGTACTTGGTTGCAAGCTAAGTTATATAATGGTGAGTTGCTTTCTTCTATGAGTTGTGCAATGGTAAGTGTGATGCTTCTTGTTCATATTATTTAATCGACACTTCACTCCATAAACCTGTGGACAAGTTTACTAAGCTCAGTTTTCGCTTGGGGACAAGTGAATGTCTAAGCTTGCGGGAGTTGATACGCCCAATTTGCATCACCATTCTATATCATAATTTATATCTATTTATTGATATATGTCATATTATGAGGTATTACTTATGGCTTTTCATCTGTTTATGCATGTTGGATGATTCTTGGAGGATGAACTGCCGGAGTCTGGATTCTGATGGAAAAGAAAGCGTTTCGGTGCAATTTCATGAAGATCAGAAAAATACCAGAAAATATGGGAAAATATTATTTTTCTAGAAGATTGAGGAAGCCAGCAGGAGGAGCGAAGAGGGGCCACAGAGGGCCCACACCCCCTAGGCACGGGTCCCCCTGGGCCACGCCTAGGGCAGGTGTGGCCCACCTGCCTGGCCCCCGACTCCACCCCTTCGCCTATATCTTCCCTGCAAAACCCTAAGGCCGGGGAGCGACCACATATAGATTTCCGCCGTCTTTGGGGGCCGGAAAACACCGAGAGAGAAAGATCTCTCCGACAGACATATTTCTGATGGGGGAATTCCTTCCTGGAGAGGGGAGACCGTCGCCATCAACACCGCGATCAATTTAGGCTTCATCGGGACCATCATCATCCACACCATCATCTCCACCACCACCATCATCACCACTCCGTCCTGCTGTAACAATTGTGTTGGATATTGCTTAGTTCATTAGGGGAAACTTTCCCGGTGTTTATTACTATTGTAGTTGATGCTTGTGAGTGGAACCATTGGATTTTTGTTTATGTTCAGATTGTTATCCATTACCATATCATCTTTGACCTTAATCCATATGATGTCTTGTGAGTAGTTCATTTAGTTCTTGAGGACATGGGAGAAGTCATGTTGTTAGTAGTGGATTTATGTTGATTTATTATTCAATGGTTTAGTACTTAAGTTGTGGTGCTATTCTTCTAGTGGTGTCATGTGAACGTTGACTACATGATACTTCACCATTTATGGGCCTAGGGGAATGCATTGTGTATTTGGCTACTAATTGTGGGGGTTGCCGGAGTGACAGAAACCTGAAGCCCCATTAGGACACCTTTGCACAAGGGAATGTAGGATCTCAGAGTTTAAGGCTGTGGTTAGATTTATATCTTAATTACTTTCCTGTAGTTACGGATGTTTGTAGGGGGTTTAATCACAAGCATGTATTAGTCCAAGTAAGGTCGGTATGTTAGCACAAGTTCACCCACACAACACTTACAACACCAGAGAAGAGTACTCAGCTATTTGAAGAGAAAGCACTTGACAGAATTCCCATGTGTCCTTGAGAATGTTTGGTCCTTATAAGTATTTCCACCGGCTTGTCCTTTGCTAAGAAAGGATTGGGCCACTTGTTCGCTTTCTTTATTACTTGCTCTTTGTTTTGTTGCCTTATCAGAAAACCACTAAAAATCCGTTTGCTAAGTTCACAGGGATTTCCTGCTCCATACCACTGTTTAGCACCTTCTGCTCCTCGTTGGGATCGACACTCCTATTTATCGAAAGTACTACGATACACCCCCTATACTTGTGGGTCATCAATGGGACAAAAGACAAAGTCAATATTTTACGCTCCAAGAGGGGCTATTTATGCTCTATAGTGGGTTCATGCCTCTATTTAATCTAAGGGAAGTGACAGAAATCTCTAAGGTTGTAGATGTGCTGTTGCCACTAGGGAGAAAACAATGGTCTCTTGTTCATGGAACAAGAGGATTGTTTACCTTACACACTTTAATTAAAGTAGTTGTCTATTGCCTGCAACTTAATACTGGAGGGGGTTCGGATGATAACCCAAAGGTGGACTTCTAGTCATATATGCATTTGGATGGTAGTCTATGTATCTTGTTGTATTGACCAATCGAATCTCATAGGATCATGAATGTCTAGTATTGCATTGTTATGCCTTTCTCTGTCCTGTTAATTTCCATATTGTAATTTGTTTACCCAGCATGACATGTTTGTTTATCTAAGGAGAACACCTCCAGTGAACTATGGACCCCGGTCCAATCTTTACCATTGATACATCTTCCACTGTTTACTTGTTGCGAACCACCATTACCTTCCACACATACAATTAATCCTTTGTTATAGCAAACCAGTGATATTTACAACCTCGATGTTCGTTGAGGCAAAGTCTTGAGTTTGTGTTGTGTAGGTCTCCAAGTTAGCAACACCTTTGAGTCGTTTCCTTCCTCCTACTGGTTCGATAACCTCGGTTTCTTACTGAGGGAAAACTTCCTGCTGTGCTCATCACACCTTGATCTTGTGGTCTCACAATGAGGCGTTGACAACATGCCATCAAGGAGGAGATGGGCCACAGCCCATTTAGCTTAGGAAACGCTTTTATTTCCTAGAAACCTTTTTCCTTTTTAGTTTGTTCTATTTTCTCTTGTAATTTCATTTCCAATTTTGAATAATTTTAAAATACCAGAGACTTTTATCAAATATGTAAAATACTTACGAGCCCTTGTATTCAGTTTGGGCTCCACTTTATTTTGGGATCTTTCAAATATTTCAAAACCCGTTGAACAGAGTAAAAGGGAGAGAGAGAAACTAGGGTTTCGAGTTTTTATATTTCTTTAATGCACAATTTAAGATATGATGCTCTTGAATGCGCAATCAAAATCCAAATTACTATTTAACTAAAACTAGGATGTTACAATTCTATCCCCCTTAAAAGAATATCATCCCGAAATTCCTAGGTAGGAAGATAAAAGGAACAAGGTTATACTAGAGTTCGACGATCTCCTCGAAGAGGTTGATCCATGCCACCATGACGAATGGAAGAAGCGCTTCGTAATCTTCGAGGTGGCTGCTCACGCTAAAGATGAGAGGGAATGACACAGAACCAGAAACTGAGTATCTCATGGTAAATTCATGGATAGATGTTTTCGCGAACATCTCTGGAGCCAACCAACATGAAACACATCAAGGTAACGGGGGAAACAAAAAGAGATGGTTTCAAGTTGATGCTTAGATTATCTTCATAAGGATTGAGACCAGGGAAATTTCAGAAGAGTTTCAACTTCTGAGGGAAGAAAGATTCCAACAGAAAGAACACGACCATAGACTTCGAGATCTAAACCTCTACTAAACAACTTAAGTAGAGCTTCGCATGTGAGATAGATAGATACCAACAAAACCAAGTTGTTGAACTACTTTTGACACATAAGGGTCACTCTTTCATTCAATAGAAGGCCAAGACAGAAATGTGTTTTGGTGGAGAGGACTCATAAGAGTCACAAGGAACATGTAACAAGAGAAACTATTGATTACTAAAATCATAATTGCTCTTCGAACATGTTTAAGAAAGCGCGAAGGAAACTCTTTATTCATCTAGGACTATCAAAATCTTTGCTAGAGATCTTGATATCACTTGATACCACGAGAATGAATAGTTTAGAATATTCCTGATGACTCGAGAAGAAAAAAATTCATTCTCAGACTGGAATTACTTGGCATAACACAACGCTTGCCATCATAAAAGGGTCTGGAGGATCGACCAAGAGAAATTTAGTAACACTACTTTAAATGTTCTCCTTGATGTTTGAAACACCGATATCAGACTTGTGACAAGCCTTTAATCAGTCACCAAGTAAAGGTCGGACTTCGGATACAAGGAAACCATAAGAACAAATCCAATAATAAGTGATAGAAGAAGCCTTATGAAGAGTGGTTGTTATTGCTGATTCAATATGTTATGACAATAGGTCTTCCGACTATTTGTGTCAACCACTACATGAATCTTGCCGGATTTACAAAGGAACCTATGTCAGAACCTTGAGGAACATTAACCATCACATCTTCTTGAGATTCAGCTTTGGTTAGGTGGAAAGATAATTCAGACTCAGCATGTCTGAATAAAATATTTTCAACATTTACCAGAGAGGTAAAGTTACAAGATTATCAAGACATGGACTACAACGTCAAGCTCAAAAAGATAAGCTAGATTGCAAATACCATGTGTTAACAAGTTATCAAAAGATAATTGCACCTACATGAACTATTTACAACAATTACAACTGAATCCTTGTTGGGAAACATTTAGGAGGACATTGAAGTTTTTTTAGAACTTCTTCTCTTCCATGACAAATCAGTCAGTGGCTTGGTGTGCTTGGAGGATCTTCTCGAATTATGATGGTAACAACCTATCATTTCAACAATACTTCACACATGCTTGACCGACATGAAATAATTCCTGAGGAAAGAAAGATAACTCTACTCGAATCCACGGCGACATCTTTCAATAATTGCACATGAACTAGAGAAGGTTACTTCTAACATCCAGAACACATACTTCGAGATAACACAAAGATGGTTCTCAAAAGTTTCCAACATTAATGCCAACAGTTCCATATATGTCTGATATAACATGGATAAGTTAAGAATGCCATCGATGGGATTAATAACAAACTTATCTATACACTCCAAGAAGACGGAATTGCATGTTGTATGAACAAAGCATAGACATTGGTCAAACCAGAGGACATGAAGATGTACTTAGGTGAGACATCACAAGTGTATACAACATCAGAATTGTCCTTGGAACTGAGTTTGATTTGATGATTGCCCAAATCAAATCAAAGGCATGGAATATAACATATCCACATAGGACATACTATATTGCTTCGATAGGAACAAAACTAGATATCCCTCTTGAGAAGGAACTGAGTTGGATGGAACTTTTGTCTTACAACTCTCCAAGTTGTTGTTTAAGCTCAACCAACTAACTCAGGGGTATCTAGTACGGATCCATGGAGAAAGAGAAGTTCAGAGAACTTACTTTCTCAAGAACTTGACAACACGGTTATGTGGCAACATGGCGATACTTCTAGTAGACATCTAGAATATCATGAACCACCGATATGTCACTTAGTTCGATAGTAAACTTGCTTGGTAAGGCAAGATGATATAATCTCAGAGCTTCGGCATGAGCCTATCTCTTTGACCGAAGAGGTGCACCGGAATAGAAGACTTGGTAGCACGATCATCCTTTTCTTAGTGATGGATTAACCATCATGTTAGGAATGATACAAATGTCCTTGAAGTTCAAAGCAATAAGAATTTCTAAGGATCTCGAATGACCACATTATTACGCACACGCTGTCGTAGTATTGCTGACGAGTACGCCATGGAGGGGTCCTCACAATGCGTGTTTAGAGATGTGGGGGAAGGCAGACGGTTGACGGGTACGAGGTTACACAGCTTACCCAGGTTCAGATCCCACAATGATGGCGGAATCCTACTCCTGTTATAAATCACTATAAAGGCAATACACTGAGTTACAGGGATTGGTTCGCTGTGCGAGGTGACTAGAGAGTCTAAGTAATTGTGCCCTAAAGGCTCCCATAGGCCCGACTTATATAGTCGCCAGGTCCTAGGCTTACAGGGAAAAGTCCTAGCCGGACAGGTTACAGAGTCCTACACTGCTTACAACTAGTCTAGCGTGTCCTGCACTCCAAGGCTCCGGGTACGTCGGTGACTCCTCCATAGCCTTCTTTTATCCGGCATGGGCCTCCCTTCTGGATCCATCTAACTGGGCCGCCCAGCAGGCCATGGGCCATGCTACCACCTGTGGGCCACCTGGGTTATCCGGATAGGAGACATGCTATAAGGATACCCATATAGCACATCCCCAATGTCACATCCCAAGATTTTCCAAATCTTGTAATGTGAAAAAATTAAATGAATAAAATAAACTTTGTTGATTTTCAGGGTGAGAAGAAACTTTTGAAACCAATTGAAAACTTTCAAAACCTATTTTGGATCAAATAAAATCCTAAAGGGATTTAAAAAAAAGATAAATAAACAATAAACTTAAAAATATTTAAAATTACTATTTTTGGATCTTTTAATAAAAAAGATTTGGTTTTCAAATGAAAATGTAGAAATATAAATAAGGATTATTTTATAGAGCCAAATTAAACCTTGGCCAAGCTTTTGAAATAAAAGGTTTTGCTTTGATTAAAAGAGTAAAAGTTTATTTAAACAAAATAATGAGGATTTATTAATATCCAATTTTATTAAAAATAAAGGCTTTTCCCATTTTAAATAAACACTAAAACTTATTAATATATTTTAAATAAAGTTTTCCAAGTATTTTATATTCTCAATTAAAACCTACTGATGTGTTTTTGGTTTTATTTTAGATTTCAAAATAAAGATTTTAATAAAACAAATCCTATTTTGATTTAATAACTAAGGTCCATTTTATTTAATCATTAATGGACCCTAAAATAAAAATGTTATTTTATTTTAAACAAGTTTTCCAAGTATCTTCTATTTTCAAATAAAACCTACTGATTTGGTTTTGATAAATTTAGTTTTCAAATGGAAATTTTATTAAATAAGTCAAAACCTATTTGAATTAATAATTAAGGTCTATTTTATTTCATTATTAAATAGAACCTAAAATAATAAAGTTATTATTTTATTTTGGACTTTAGTTGTGTTGTTAAACAGAACCAAAACTCAATGCAAAGTTTGGGAGAGTTTTGAATTGATTGAGTGTTTGTTTTGTTGTTTGATTTATGATTTGGATTTCAAAACAGAAATTGAATTGGAAAAAGGAAAAAGAATTCCGAACAAAAAAAATTATGAAACGTCCCAGCCCAACTATCCTAGCCCAGCCAGCCCACCTCCTCTTCCCCCCCCGAAGCATTTTCTTTTACTCGAACTCACACCTTTAAGTCAGTCGCTGGACCCTTCGCTCTCTCTCTCTTCTTCTTGACGACCCACCTACGCCAGCTCATCATCTTCTACCTCGCGGTGACCACGCCTCCAACGCCTCCTCGCCGTTTCTGGCCGTTGAAGCTGGTGTAAATTCACGTTATTGCCTCCATTAATCCCTCACTCGACCACGCCCATTTAAACGCCAGCGTCTCCCTTCCATTTCCCCTCTGACTCCTTCCCCAAGTGCGCCCCAGGCTGCCGAATCTCGCCAGACACCGCCCACAGTCCGACGATGCTCCGGCGAGGATTCCAGCAGCACCACGCCACCCCGTACCTCCTCGAGCACGCAGCTGTGATCCCTATCTCCTGGCGGACCTTTCTGCATCCGCAGCTCGCTCGCGCGCGCCCCTGAGCCTCGGCAGCGACAACTCCCAGCGCCGCCACCGTCTGGTTTAACTCCGGCGAGTGCCCCAGGTAGTTTTCGTCCGCCCCTTCCCCTCTCGTTCACGCACGCAAGTTCTACTCTCCCTCGCGCGTCTAACAGGCCCCTTGTCTCGTCCTCCTGTGCCTTTTAGCCCCGCCTCCGTCATCAACCAGAGCGTGCCCGACGCCGAGCGAACTCCGGTGAGCAATCGCCAAAGCATCTGGCGCCTCGCAAACCAGCACGTCGAGCTTCCCCACGTCCTTGCGATCACGGTGAGCCTCTCCTCCTCTTCTCTCGCTTCCTGTTTCACCAGCGCCGCCACCATCTGACCTCGCCGCCGCCAGCCACCGCCGCAGCGCCGCTCGTTTTAGGTCAAGCTCGCAGCAGCCGTCCGATCTCGATCTAGTGGATAGGATAGAACCACTTAAAGCGAAGGGGTACGCAACCTGTGCCACTCGATCTGACTTGATCCAACGCGCTAGAATAGCCGATCTGAGCGAAGCGGTACCGACGAATAGGAATAGGACGCGTGTCACCAGTTCTGTTTAAAACAAAGTTTGAATCTGAATTAGATGCAGATTTGAAAACCTTGTAACTTTAGTTCCACACGTCCAAAATTTGCAAACTTTATATCAATGGAATCAGTAGAACAAGCCCTAGCCAACCATGCCATTTGTTTAGTCAAAAGCTTCTGGAAAAATGTTTGTTTTTGCAGAAACATTTGTATGCTTGTTTAGATTATAAAAATTGTTCAAAAATGTTTTTGGGGATAAAATCTTTTGCAAATGGTGTATTTTTAACCTACTGACCATAGGAAACACTTTGTGGTTTCGAAAATGTATTTGGTGAAACAAAAGAATGATTCTTTGATTTAAAACCAAAACTAGTCAAATAAAAATATAGTTTATTTATTAAAAATGGTTTTGGAAGAAAACTTTGGGGAAATGTTTTGTTTTAAACTCTCTGACCCCAAACACCAAGTTTTATGGTTTGAAAACATATTTGGTGAACCATATAGATTAATGCCTTAGTAAAAACATTTCTACACCACATAAAATGATACCTTGTTTTGAAAATGGTTTATGAAGTGAAATCTCTTGCAAATGACTTTGCCACTTTATAAAATGACCAATAGGTGTTTTCAAATGTTTATGACCCATTAGGAACCACTTTTTCAAATAAAACAAAGCTTGGCATGCTTGCATGCATTTCTTAGACTTTATCATTTTATGTGATGTTTTGCTTGATTGGTAGATTGAGATTGTGCCTTGCTTGATTGATTTGTAGTGACTTGAAGAGTGTGATTGTTGCAAGGACAAGGAGTAAAACTATACTCTACCAAAAAGGCAAGTGATGCTTCATACTCATTGTCCCATTACTTTCACTATGCATTAGAGATTTTTCTAAGTAAAACTTGCATGGAATTTTACTAAGTATAAACCTTGCTATAGGAAAACCTAGTAGATGAAACCTTAGTAGAAATTTTCCTAAGTTAAGATTCCTACTACTATCAAGCTTAGCTTAGCTAATAGAAAACAAGGGTGGAATATATATCCATACCATGGAAAAATTTCTAAGTCCGAGGACTTATGTTTTTCTTAATAAAACAACTAAGTCAATGAATCACCTGGGTGGAATGGGACTTGAATGGTGGTTTTTGGTCGAGTGGTTACACAAGGCCCATGTTTATGGTTTACCTTGTGTATCACACTTGTGGATTGCCACCCAGGAACAAAGAGATTTGAGATGTCAAATGTTGAGAAGCTTCAAGTGCAACCACTTGGCATTATGGGCTCTGCCTGGATCATATAGGTTGCAAAAACTTAGCCATATGGACAGTTGGTGGTAGAGTTTGATAGGTTGGAACGCGTCCATTTTGGTCTAAGGGAAGGCTTCTGAAAGATCTTGTCTTGGGAAACCAAGTCTTGTGGGGAAAGTGCACCACCTCTACAGAGTGTAAAATCTAAGTACTTAGCCATGTCCCTGGTAAAGGACAATTTGAGCATCAAGACATGGAAGCAATCAAGAATCTCATCATTCAAATTTCAAAGTTAAAAACTTGTGGTTGAACAAGGGTTAAAGGATCTTCAATCTTTGATTGGGAGAAATGTTTTTGTCAAGCAAAAACTTTGTGTTTTCAAATGTTAAGGAAAAATATATTTTGAGCAAAGCAAGCCTCAACTCCACTTAGCCAAATGCATATAGATGTTAGATTCCACTATACTACCATAGTATCACTTGCCAATACAATTCAAATGTATTGACCCTTTGTGGCTGTAACTTGTATGTTGCAGGTTTGATTGATGTTAGTAAAGTTTGATGATTAGGATTACAAAGTCTACAACCAACATGTCTGCATGTGGCACTTTGAAGATGAAGGGCCCCATGCTTATAGATATTCTGCTGCAATGTAATGTAATAGCCAAATGAGATATGTAAGATGTAATAAAACTATGTTATTCCTGGTTATAAAGTTGTATTATGACCTTTGTTTCTTGATATTACATCTTAACTGTGGATGCTAGCTATTGATCAAGGGACTAGCATTGTAAACACAGGGGACTCTACCTTATTAAAGGTTGGGACTCTACAGATGGTATCAGAGCATTGTGTTGCCTGTAGGATTTGTAAACCTAGGATTCGACAAAAACCCTTAGAAAAATAGGAGTTGTGTTTGTTCCAAAACTTATTTACAAACAATCTTGTAAACCCTTTCCTCAACCATTTGGGTTTTTGGATTCTACATCTCTTCTATTTCAACTTGATGGAAAAACCTACCCCATGACCAAAGACTACACCATGTGCAAAGGACTTCATCAACTCTAATGACTTCAACTTCTTCAACTCTAATGACTTCAACTTCTTCAACTCTAATGACTTCAACATCTTCAGCATATTCACCAAGGACTTCAACCATGGTTATCACTAAGGACAAGTGAGAGAAGAAATCTTGCTCAAGATTTGGAGACTAAGGAAACACAACTTAGAAGGAGCCATCCTCACCTTTGAAGTTTTTGTGACCAAAAGTTTTCCTAAGGAAACCATGATCTCATGCAAGAAGAATCAACCAAGAAGGAGGGAAAGATCACAAGTGAACCATATAGATGGACCACCATATATAGTTAAGTTAAACACACCAACTTATGTGGTGTAACAAAAATATTTTTGATTGCCTAAAAATATGCTTGAAACTTGTTGTTTGAGTGGAATGTTTGTTTATGATTGCTTGCACATTGCTTTGTGAATTGTGATGTGTGTGATTAGAACTATTCCCTTAGAAATATTTTGCCTATTCTAATCCCAATTCAACCCAAACAGATGACTTCTCCAAGAAACTCCAACATCAAGGATGGTGACACCAACAACAACCAAGAGGACAACATGAGAGAACTCATAGTAACCCAAACCCAGTCGAGCCAAGAGACAACTCAGCTTTTAGCCAACAACAATGGACTAGATCCAGCCATACAAAGGATTTTGAAACTTCAATCCCAATTGCTGCAAGGATTGGTTACTCAAATGATCAACATGGGAGAATTTTTTTCCCAAAGAGCTAATGACAACAAGGATGAAAAAGATGCTATTCTAGAAGGAACCCAAGCTAGCAATACTTGTGGAGACAAGGATCGTACATCCAAGGAGCATGAAGATCAATGCCCCAAGAAGAGAGAAAGATTTCCCACCTTTGAGGTGAGAAATGAAGAACATGAACTAGAAGAACTCCTAGCTTTGGAGAGACCCAAAAAGAAGAAGAAGGACATAAGCCAGTTGCAATGTTACAATTGCAAAGAGATGGGACACTATGCCAGTGAATGCCCAGAAAAGAAGAAGAACCAAGGAAACAAACAAGAGAAAATGATACCAAAGGAAAAGAAAGATATTAGCCAAGTGTGGTGCAACAACTGCAAAGAGCTAGGACATTATGCAAGCCACTGTCCAGAAAAGATGAAACACAAGATAAACAAGCCTATGAGGGATCTCAGCCTTGTCACATGTTTCAAATGCAAGGAACTAGGCCACTATGCAAACTTCTGTCCAGGAAAGTTACACCAAGATCCCAAGCAAGCCAATATGTAAACTAGTTGAAAATTTTTTAAGGGTGGTAGTACCCTAGATGCTTTGAGCCAATTTGTAACCCTAGCCTCCCCAAATCTCGGGACGAGATTTATTTTAAGGGTGGTAGCCTGTCACATCCCAAGATTTTCCAAATCTTGTAATGTGAAAAAATAAATGAATAAAATAAAACTTTGTGGATTTTCAGGGTGAGAAGAAACTTTTGAAACCAATTGAAAACTTTCAAAATCTATTTTGGATCAAATAAAATCCTAAAGGGATTTAAAAAAAGATAAATAAACAATAAACTTAAAAATATTTAAAATTACTATTTTTGGATCTTTTAATAAAAAAGATTTGGTTTTCAAATGAAAAGGTAGAAATATAAATAAGGATTATTTTATAGAGCCAAATTAAACCTTGGCCAAGATTTTGAAATAAAAGGTTTTGCTTTGATTAAAAGAGTAAAAGTTTATTTAAACAAAATAATGAGGATTTATTAATATCCAATTTTATTAAAAATAAAGGCTTTTCCCATTTTAAATAAACACTAAAACTTATTAAAATATTTTAAATAAAGTTTTCCAAGTATTTTATATTCTCAATTAAAACCTACAGAAGTGTTTTTGGTTTTATTTTAGATTTCAAAATAAAGATTTTAATAAAACAAATCCTATTTTGATTTAATAACTAAGGTCCATTTTATTTAATCATTAATGGACCCTAAAATAAAAATGTTATTTTATTTTAAACAAGTTTTCCAAGTATCTTCTATTTTCAAATAAAACCTAATAATTTGGTTTTGATAAATTTAGTTTTCAAATGGAAATTTTATTAAATAAATCAAAACCTATTTGAATTAATAATTAAGGTCTATTTTATTTAATTATTAAATAGAACCTAAAAAGAATAAAGTTATTATTTTATTTTGGACTTTAGTTGTGTTGTTAAACAGAACCTAAACTCAATGCAAAGTTTGGGAGAGTTTTGAATTGATTGAGTGTTTGTTTTGTTGTTTGATTTGTGATTTGGATTTCAAAACAGAAATTGAATTGGAAAAAGGAAAAAGAATTCAGACCAAAAAAAAAAATGAAACGGCCTAGCCCAACTATCCTAGCCCAGCCAGCCCACCTCCTCTTCCCCCCCCGAAGCATTTTCTTTTACTCGAACTCACACCCGCTAAGTCGCTGACTGCTGGACCCCGCTTCCCCTCTCTCTTCTTCGCTGACGAAACGGACCCACGCAGCCAGCTCATCATCTTCTACCTCGCGGTGACCACGCCTCCAACGCCTCCTCGCCGTTTCTGGCCGTTGAAGCCGGTGTAAATTCGCGTTATTGCCTCCATTAATCCCTCACTCGACCACGCCCATTTAAACGCCAGCGTCTCCCTTCCATTTCCCCTCTGACTCCTTCCCCAAGTGCGCCCCCAGGCTGCCGAATTTCGCCAGACACCGTCCACAGTCCGATGATGCTCCGGCGAGGATTCCAGCAGCACCACGCCACCCCGTACCTCCTCGAGCACGCAGCTGTGATCCCCATCTCATGGCGGGCCTTTTCCGCATCGCAGCCATTCGCTTCATGTCGAGCTCGGCGGCGACAACTCCCGGCGCCATTGCTCTGGTTTAACTCCGGCGAGTGCCCCAGGTAGTTTCCGTCCGCCCCTTCCCCTCTCGTTCACGCATGCAAGTTCTACTCTCCCTCGCGCACCTAACAGGCCCCTTGTCTCGTCCTCCTGTGCCTTGTAGCCCCGCCTCCGTCATCAACCAGAGCGTGTCCGACGCCGAGCGAACTTCGGTGAGCAATCGCCAGCACATGCGAGCGCCCCTCCGTCTGCAACCAGCACGTCGAGCTTCCCCACGTCCTTGCGATCACGGTGAGCCTCTCCTCCTCTTCTCTCGCTTCCTGTTTCACCAGCGCCGCCACCATCTGACCTCGCCGCCGCCAGCCACCACCGCAGCGCCACTCGTTTTAGGTCAAGCTCGCAGCAGCCGTCCGATCTCGATCTAGTGGATAGGATAGAACCACTTAAAGCGAAGGGGTACGCAACCTGTGCCACTCGATCTGACTTGATCCAACGCGCCAGAATAGCCGATCCGAGCGAAGCGGTACCGACGAATAGGAATAGGACGCGTGTCACCAGTTCTGTTTAAAACAAAGTTTGAATCTGAATTAGATGCAGATTTGAAAACCTTGTAACTTTAGTTCCACACGTCCAAAATTTGCAAACTTTATATCAATGGAATCAGTAGAACAAGCCCTAGCCAACCATGCCATTTGTTTAGTCAAAAGCTTCTGGAAAAATGTTTGTTTTTGCAGAAACATTTGTATTATTGTTTAGATTATAAAAATTGTTCAAAAATGTTTTTGGGGATAAAATCTTTTGCGAATGGTGTATTTTGAACCTACTGACCATAGGAAACACTTTATGGTTTCGAAAATTTGGTGAAACAAAAGAATGATTCTTTGATTTAAAACCAAAATTAGTCAAATAAAAATATAGTTTATTTATTAAAAATGGTTTTGGAAGAAAACTTTGGGGAAATGTTTTGTTTTAAACTCTCTGACCCCAAACACCAAGTTTTATGGTTTGAAAACATATTTGGTGAACCCTATAGATTAATTCCTTAGTAAAAACATTTCTACACCACATAAAATGATACCTTGTTTTGAAAATGGTTTATGAAGTGAAATCTCTTGCAAATGACTTTGCCACTTTATAAAATGACCAATATGTGTTTTCAAATGTTTAGGACCCATTAGGAACCACTTTTTCAAATAAAACAAATCTTGGCATGCTTGCATGCATTTCTTAGACTTTATCATTTTATGTGATGTTTTGCTTGATTGGTAGATTGAGATTGTGCCTTGCTTGATTGATTTGTAGTGACTTGAAGAGTGTGATTGTTGCAAGGACAAGGAGTGAACCTATACTCTACCAAAAAGGCAAGTGATGCTTCATACTCATTGTCCCATTACTTTCACTATGCATTAGAGATTTTTCTAAGTAAAACTTGCATGGAATTTTACTAAGTATAAACCTTGCTATAGGAAAACCTAGTAGATGAAACCTTAGTAGAAATTTTCCTAAGTTAAGATTCCTACTACTATCAAGCTTAGCTTAGCTAATAGAAAACAAGGGTGGAATATATATCCATACCATGGAAAAATTTCTAAGTCTGAGGACTTATGTTTTTCTTAATAAAACAACTAAGTCAATGAATCACCTGGGTGGAATGGGACTTGAATGGTGGTTTTTGGTCGAGTGGTTACACAAGGCCCATGTTTATGGTTTACCTTGTGTATCACACTTGTGGATTGCCACCCAGGAACAAAGAGATTTGAGATGTCAAATGTTGAGAAGCTTCAAGTGCAACCACTTGGCATTATGGGCTCTGCCTGGATCATATAGGTTGCAAGAACTTAGCCATATGGACAGTTGGTGGTAGAGTTTGATAGGTTGGAACGCGTCCATTTTGGTCTAAGGGAAGGCTTCTGAAAGATCTTGTCTTGGGAAACCAAGTCTTGTGGGGAAAGTGCACCACCTCTACAGAGTGTAAAATCTAAGTACTTAGCCATTTCCCTGGTAAAGGACAATTTGAGCATCAAGACATGGAAGCAATCAAGAATCTCATCATTCAAATTTCAAAGTTAAAAACTTGTGGTTGAACAAGGGTTAAAGGATCTTCAATCTTTGATTGGGAGAAATGTTTTTGTCAAGAAAAAACTTTGTGTTTTCAAATGTTAAGGAAAAATCTATTTTGAGCAAAGCAAGCCTCAACTCCACTTAGCCAAATGCATATAGATGTTAGATTCCACTATACTACCATAGTATCACTTGCCAATACAATTCAAATGTATTGACCCTTTGTGGCTGTAACTTGTATGTTGCAGGTTTGATTGATGTTAGTAAAGTTTGATGATTAGGATTACAAAGTCTACAACCAACATGTCTGCCTGTGGCACTTTGAAGATGAAGGTCCCCATGCTTATAGATATTCTGCTGCAATGTAATGTAATAGCCAAATGAGCTATGTAAGATGTAATAAAACTATGTTATTCCTGGTTATAAAGTTGTATTATGACCTTTGTTTCTTGATATTACATCTTAACTGTGGATGCTAGCTATTGATCCAGGGACTAGCATTGTAAACATAGGGGACTCTACCTTATTAAAGGTTGGGACTCTACACCCAACAATAGCCCTCGGAGAACTCCGAGATCTTGCGCCGTCTTGCCTCTTCAGGTTGAATGCTCCATCTAGATGGATGTCGGAAAATCGTCAAGCAAATTATTGTAGTCCTCCCAAGAACCCTGCATGGTTTTCTATGTCTTCAACTTGTAAGTTGGAGAATTGCTGAATCTTCTATCATACTCTTCTGTAGCCGGATTGGATCCGTCCATGCCGGAATATTCTGATGTGATGGTTCACCTGCCAGTGACAGGTAGGACGACATAGACATAGGTCAGCGATGCCTCGTAACTCAGACATGCAGAGAACACAATCATGTCCGTTTTTCCCGCGTGAGCGATACGAACCGTTGGTGGCGACGGTTGGGAACATGGCGAAATTTCCGCGCACGCGCTCACACACGTCGTCCACACGCTGAGCACTTGATCGTCTTGCATGAATCTTGATGCCAGGGGTTATAAATTGTAACTGTGGTGGATTTTTACTTTTCACATCATTCTCCTCCCGCGTCGTCTTCTTCCTCCAGTGAGCACCTCCTCGACCTCTCTGCGCGTTTCACGAAAAACTCTAGCCCTTCAATCCTTCTAGTCACCACCTCTCCCCTTCCAATGGCATGCAGTAGCTCTGCTCCCTCCATGGCGGCGTCAGGCGTTACCGTGGTGAAGCCGGCGAGCACCGTCGACGTTCCCCCAGAGGGCCTAGTGCTGCTCAAGTTTGCGGTGGTCGAATCCACCGGCGGCGACCATAATCTAGCGGCGCTAGAGCTGCTGGAAGAGGAGAGCGATTCCCACAAAGGGTACTGGCACGGCTTAGACATCACGGACCGCGACATCAAGGAACTGCTCGTCGAGGGATACCTTCCTACGACGGATGGGCTCGCCTGGCAGGCGGCGCTGGCCGGCGAGGTCACTCCTTCTCCCCAAGCCGGAGAGAAGGTGTACCTCTAGGCCCAATTGGTACGCGGCATTTCCTTGCCCATCTCCAATTTCTTTCTAGATGTCCTTATCCATTACCGAATACAGCCTCAGAACCTCTCCCCCAATAGCATCCTTGCGCTTAGCAACTACGCGGCGCTCTGGGAGGGTTACTTAGGGGTTAGGCCTAGGGTAGATCTCTTTATTTATTTCTTCACCATCAAGAGGGAAGCTGGAGCTAGCAAGGACGAGCTCAGGAACTGCGGGACAATTAGTTTTAAGATCCGGCCTGGCCGGCGGTTCCCCGACATCGTCGGCCATGAGTCTTGCAAGAACTGGAAACAGACGTACTTCTACGGCCCAGATATCCCTCTGGCTGGCCGAGAAGAAACGTATCCGGACTTCGTCGATGGAGCCGTTACCGAAGCCCCGACATGGAGGTCCGAAGCCACCCTTCCCTTTGACAACGAATCCTCCTACGCCATTAGGCGGTTATAGTGGTTCATAGACACAGGTCTGACCGGGTTGGACCTAGCCATGTGCTGGTTCGTCAGGTGGATCCAGCCTTTGCAGCACCGCTCGAAGCTGATGCATGAGTATACCAAGGATAGGAAGGATAGCCTCCGCATCTCCGATGACAACTTCTCGAGTGACTCCATCAAGCTTCGCCTCAAGGACATCGTAAAGGTGAAGGATAGGAAGCGTGGCTTCACCATCACCTATGACATATACTCCAATTCTTCCGTATAACCATTGTCATCTCATCTAACACTTTGGGATTTCACTTAACAGCTTAGCAGTCTAGAGGAGGATAGCATGGATGTCCAAATCTACGACCCCAAGTTGAAGGAAGTCACCGTCGTGTCTGACGATGATGTCCCGCTGGCGTGAAAGCGGAAGAGATCCACCTCTGACATTGCCGACGGAGGCAAGAAGAAGAAGACGGAGGGTGGAGCCGGGATTCCTTTTGCCAAACACCCCCTGTTGTGTAAGCCTCTTTCCTTCCGACATTGTCCACTGCTCGTCTTATTCCTGTACTTATACTTTTTGCACGTTTCAGGAAGAAGGCCAGTACTAGTTTGAAGAAGACCTCCAAAACTTTGGGGGCTTCTAAAAAATTAAAGATATGTTGCAGCGAGATGTGCTGCACCAAGCATCTCCTGCCATCGCCCCCGTTACTCCCAGCGTCCAGCCTGCATCCGCCCCAACAAGCTCACAAGCCAAGGATTCATCTGGCCCTTCCGCCATGGAAGTGGACTCAGCTGCCTCCGTGGAGCTTGTCCTTGTCAGCAAACAGGCGACGCAAGAAAGTACCGCAACACAAATGGCTGAAGCTCCGGCTAAGGATGCCATCGGTAGCGGTAAGGCAGCGGTGGTGGGTGGAACGTCTGTTGAAGGCGGTGCCTCCGCACCTAGGACAACCATAGAATTTCCAAAGATAGTCTACCCGGCGCTCACGCCGAGTAGCTCTACTTTGGTTCCTGGTGCAGCGCCGACATCTCCAACCTGCGGTCTTGAGGATCTTCTCCGACTAGCAGATATCTTGCGAGGAAACAACCTTTCTTTTGGCAAGTTGCTTGCTAAGAGCGCTACCAACCTCAATATCATCTCACTTGTAAGTTTTATCTTCCTTTTGCATTTCATATGAGTATCCCACAGTAGCCCCCGAGGATTTCGACGGAAAACCATAGGTCTTTGCATCTAAATGTTGTAAGAGTGACTAAGCTAGAAAACTTCTCAATATAGCCCCCAAGCATATAGTTTGAATGAATTATTCTGACTAGATGCTTTCGCATACGCTGTGTTTGTAAATTTTGATACTGTAGCCCCCAAGTATCTAGTGGCAACTGAATTAGTTCCGACTAGATACTTAAAGAAAGACTAAGCATATGACTATGTTTAAAAACTTTATACTATAGCCCCGAAGCTTCTAGTTGAAAACTAAATCAGTTCCAACTAGATGCTTAAAGAAAGACTAAGCACATTGCCAAGTTAAAAACTCTCACTATAGCCCCCAAGCTTCTAGGTGGATAGTTATCCAGCTAGATGCTCCAAGTAGACTAAACAGCTTTAAATTTTTGCTCCACATAATGAGAATGCTCGGAGGGGTGTCGCCAACGAGAAGTTCCAGAAGATGCACGCGGATTTGGAAGCTGAAAAGGGTAAAACTGCATTCTTGAAGGATCAAATCACCAAGAGCAAGAGCCTGTTTTTTCCTTTCGTTTCCGTATTCCGACTTGGTCTTACGCCAACATTCTCCGAGTACTCACTGTGTACTATTCTTTCTCCGACTTGCAGAAACCATTTCCAAGGCTAAGGATATTGTTGAGCAATCCAAGCACATTGAGCAACTAGATAGAGAAAAAAAGGTACTTAAGAAGGAGAGGAAAGATATGTTGAAGATGCACGAGGAGTCCATGAAGGTCCTGCAGGAATCCGCCGACACGGAGATGAACCTCTTGAAGGAGGAGATCGCGATGCTGAAAGAGCAGAAGAAATCTGCCGATGAGGAAAATCAGCGCAATCTTGAAGCATACAAGATCCTTCGACAAGAATGGGACTCCATGGCGGAAACTCTCCAGTAGGCCGAGATTAGCATATTCAGTAAGTCATTCTCTGCCTTGTATTTCTATAAGTTAGATACTCTGAACTTTTTGTGTTATTGAACTCATGCGTTCCCTTGTCAGAATTTGCAGATCTTATTGGATTGACTCAGTCGCCTCCTCTGCCAAAAGAATGCATGGTCCTTGCCGGCAACTTTATCAACATCGCCATCAAGCAGGCCAAACAGATAGCCAAGCCCCTCCATATCAACATCAAAGTAGTGGATTCCGTGATGAAGTTCTCGGAGATCTTGCGCCAAGCCCCCGAGCGTATTGTAAGCTAGAAAGCTTCGTGTACCCGGGCTGACACGAGGATGGCGCTGTCAATGGTCAAGGCGCACTATGGAAATGCCGACATCGACACGGTGACCTCTGGCGTGGACGACGTTGGCCAGAAAATAGACCACCAAGCTATCTTGGCGTCGCTCGCAGGTTATGATACCAGAATCTCCGAGTTGGTCGACCCTAACGTCTTCGTGCCCATGGAGATTATTGACGGTGACAACCAAAGCTCCTCCGAGTCCTTCAAAACCGCCGACTTCGAGGAGGATGGCTCTCCTACTGCTGATGATGCTGCGTCCAAGTCACCTGCGCCAGAGGAATGAAAAACAATATGTAATATTTGTTTCCTCTAGAATTTGTATGCAGAAAAAACTACTTGTTAACTTAAGGCGGAAAAACAATGGTTGTTATTTCCTGCTACTCAAGAACTGGTTCCAGCATGTATATATATTTTTAAGCAAGTGTTGGCTTATCCATTACTCTGGTTTTTAGGATTGACTTTTCGTGAGTCGGAAGACTTGTAGTCGACACTATGCGCTCAGGCGATGATACCCAATGGCACCATCAATAACCTAAGCACAAATTCGCCGACAATAAGTGCTGAAAGTCACTACTCTAGAATCCACATAAAAACGACAAAGAATGTGTAGACCAGAAAACTTAAGCTAACGCCTGTAGGCGGAATTTTCACAAGTGCAATCGCAAAGCTTGTGCATAAAGGTTTTATACGATCCAAAAATGAACACTAAAGGAGGTAAAAGACTCAGAAATATGAGTGAACCAGAGAGATTTATTTCATTGATCATATAAGAGGTACACAATAGATAAAAAATGCTAAGTGTAGAAAGGACATAGCTGTGCTATGTTCCATGGCTGATCATGCTCCGGGTAGTCATCATCCGGGTCAAGCCGCTAACGCTTATGATCCTCGTTGGGTCTATCATCCAATTCACGATTGTCAACAAGGTAGTAAGACCCATTGAGCAGCACCTTGCTTATGATGAACGGTCCTTCCCATGGCGGGGATAATTTGTGTGACTTCTTCTGCTTAAGTCGGAGCACCAGGCCCTCCTCTTTCAATGAGTGATGCAGAACGCGACGACTATGGTAGCTGTGTAGCTTCTGCTGGTAGATGGCAGATCTTTGGCATGCCAATACGCGCTCCTCCTCAAGAAGGTCCACATCTAGGTGTCTGGATTATTCAGTGTCATCTTTGTTATAGGCGGCAACTCTTGGTGAATCGTGAAGGATGTCGGAAGGTAGGATGGCTTCTGCTCCATATACCATGAAATACGGGGTGTAGCCGGTAGATCTCTTGGGTGTAGTTCGTAAACTCCACAACACAGATGATAATTCCTCCGCCCAGGCTCCTGCTGCTCTATGCAGCGGTGCTTCCAGACGTGGCTTGATTCCCTGCAGAATTAATCCATTAGCTCGCTCGACTTGACCATTGGATTGTGGATGAGCCACAGATGCTAGGTCAAGTCAGATGCCCTTCTCCCAACAATACGCTTCCACTTTTCCGAGTGACAAGTTGCTGCCATTGTCGATGATAATGCTATGTGGGAGACCAAATCTCACCACTAGATCCCGGACAAACCTAAGGGCAGTTGCCCTATCAAGCTTTTGGGTGTAGCTTCTATCCATTTGGTGAATTTATCAACTGCTACTAGTAGATGCATAAACCCACATGGTGCCGTCTGCAACAGACCAACCATGTCCAGCCCCCAGACTGCAAACGGCCAAGTTATTGGTATTGTTCGCAATTCTTTAGCTGGAACATGTGGTTGTCAGGCATAATACTGGCATCCCATGCATGTCTCAACCAGCTTGTCGGCGTCCGCCTTTTCGGTCAGCCAGTAGAATCCTTGCCGGAAGGCTTTAGCGACCAACGATCGAGGAGCGGCGTGATGCCCGTAATCTCCGAGATGATTTCGTGGAGGATTTCAATACCTTCTTGCTGGGAAACACACTTGAGGTATACACCAGTGGTGTTTCTTTTGTAGAGCTGTCCATTGATTATGGTATAGCCCTTTGCTCGACGTACTATTTGCTGTATTTCGACTTCGTCGTCGGGCAAAGTTCTGTGTACGAGATATTCCATGAACGGTTTTGTCCAAGCCGGAGGGACCTTTTTCACTGTGTGAACGAAAGAGTCAACTCTGTCCGGGTTGTCTATGTGTGCTCCCTTCACGGATGGTGTCCGTACATTATCCGGGAAAACACCAGGCGGAATTTGTTTACGTCCTGACCCAAACTTTGATAGCATGTCAGCCGCCTCATTTTGCTCCCTAGGTACATACTTGACCTCGTATCCCAAGAAGCTCTTGGCTATCTCGTCCACTTCGTCATGATATGCCACCATCATAGGGTTCTGCGCGTTCCAGGTGCCAGCCACCTGCTAGGCAACCAAGTCGGAATCTCCACAGAAAACTATGCGCTTGATGCCAATATCCTTGGCTACGCGTAGTCCGTGAATGAGTGCTTCATACGCCGCCATTTTGTTCATAGCCTTGAAGTGGATCTGCAGAACGTAGGGGCAGCTTTTCCCCGGTTGGTAACTGTAGCAGTACACCAGCCCCCAAGCCATTGAGTAGCTTTGATCCGTCAAAGTGCATCACCCAGTATTCTGGCTCTGGTATAGGGGTAGCATCAGGAATTTCCGTCCAATCTGCGATAAAATCCGCCAAGGCTTGTGATTTGATAGCGTCGCATCTCTTGTATGTGATCTCGAAGGCGGCAAGTTCAATGATCCACTTTGTGGCCCTTCCTGTAGCGTCGCTGTTGTTGATGATGTCAGATAGTGGAGCTTTGCTCACAACTGTGATAGGGTCCTCCTGGAAGTAGTGCCTCAGCTTCCGAGAAGCAAGGAACACTCCATAAGCTAGCTTCTGGTAGTGCGGGTAACGCTGCATGGACTCCGTCAAGACCTCGTATACATAGTAAACTGCTCGTTGAGCTCTGTACTCATTCCCTGGTTCCTTCCGCTCTACCACGACGATGATGCTGATTACCCGGTTGGTGGACGCCATGTAAATTAACATAGGCTCCCCAGGCTCAGGTGCTGCAAGGATAGGCGTTGATGAAAGTATCTCCTTGAGCTGCTTCAATGCTGCATCTGCCTCGTCCGTCCACGTGAATTTGGCCGCCTTCTTCAGCAACTTTTACAGCGGCAGAGCCTTCTCTCCAAGTCGGCTGATGAACCGACTAACTGTTGCAACGCAACCTATTAGCCGTTGTATGTCCTTTAGGCATTTCAGATGGTTTATGTTTAGGATGGCCTTGATTTTCTCTGGGTTGACCTCGATTCCATGTTGGGAAACAATAAAGCCCAACAATTTGCCGGTTGGAACCCTGAAGACGCACTTCTTAGGGTTAAGCATCATGTTGTATTTCTGGAGATTATCAAAGGTCTCTTTTAAGTCGTAGATTAAGTCGTTTGACTTTTTAGACATCACCGCTATATCTTCCACATAGGCACGAACATTCCGACCAATTTTATCATGTAGGCAATGTTGCATTGTCCGCTAGTACGTATCACCTGTGTTTTTTAGGCCAAAGGGCATCGTGACATAGCAAAAGGTGTCGTAGGGTGTAGTGAACGAAGTGGCCAATTGGTCTGACTTCCTCATCTTGATCTGGTGGTATCCTGAGTATGCATCGAGAAAACACAAAAGCTCTGAGCCAGCCGTCGATTCGATGACTTGGTCAATGTGAGGCAAAGCAAATGAATCTTTGGGACATGCTTTGTTCAAGCCGGTGTAATCAACGCACATTCTTAATTCTTTGGTTCCCTTTTGGGGACAAGTATAGGATTGGCCACCCATCGGGTGTGAAGGACTTCTCGGATAAAACTAGCCTTAAGTAACCTAGCTATCTCTTTGCCTATGGCGTGTCTCTTCTCATCTCCAAAGCACCGTAGAGGTTGTTTCACTAGTTTACATTTTGGATCAATATTCAAGCTGTGCTCAACAAGTTCCCTAGGTACAGCTTTCATGTCGGCAGGTTGCCAGGCAAAGATGTCCCTGTTCTCACAGAGGAACTCGATGAGCGCGCTTTCCTATTTAGGGTCCAGGTTGGTACCAATGGCGATGGTCTTGGAGGCATCGCCTACCACAAGTTCCATCGGCTTGGTCTCGATGGCGGCCTTGAATGCTGTAGCGGAGTCAGAAATCTATTTCTTCAACGCGGGCATCTTCGAGGCATCGACCTTGCTCTGGATCTCCTTGAATTCTTCGTTGTAGAGGACAGCTTCTTCAAAGGCTGCTTCTCCAATCTCGCAGTCCCTTGCCTTGGTAAAGCTTCCGGATACAGTGATGACACCATTTGGTCCAGGTATCTTGATCTTGTTGTAGACGAAGCATGGCTTGGCCATGAAGGTGTGGAAGATGTAGCAGCCGAATATGACGTGGTACACGCTCTTGAGGGGGACCACCTCAAAGGTCATTCGTTCTTGGCGGTAATTATTGACATCGCCAAAAGAGACCTGAAGAGCGATGCACCCAAGGGACCGAGCCTCCCGACCAGGAACTTCGCCATGGAAGATGGTGCTGGTCTGCCTTAGGTTTGCCTCTGTCAAGTTCATCTTGTGCAGTGTATCCAGGTACATGATGTTGATGCTGCTTCCACTATCCACCATACATTTGGTGAACTCATTGCCGTTAATCAGGGGGTTGATGATCATGGCGTATTGGTTTTCCATAGGGATGAGGTCTGGGTGATCCTTCCTATCCCAAGTAATTGGAATCTCCGACCAGCGCAGGTATTGGGGAACTGGGGGTAGAGTGGCCATCAGTATCCTCATGGAGGTCTTCTGTTGTCGGATGGTGCGGGTGCCAAGGAAAGTGTGGAAAATTACCGCCTTCTTCTCGAAGGGTTTTTTGCCCTTGCCGTCGCTATTGGCGGCGTGCTTGGGGTCAACGTCCTCGTCCATGTCACTTGAATCCTTGGACTCCTCCTCCTTCTTCTTCCCCTTGCCCTTGCCTCATGGTCTGTTCTTCCGACTTTGCTTGTAGCCGGACTCTGGGTCCTCCTTGAGGTCGTTGATGAACTTGCAATGGTAATTTGTGTGTGTAGCCTTGCCGTTGGCATCGAGGTGTACGAGGCACGGCATATTGTGGTACTCCTTGTAGGTTTAGGGAACACGGAGTGCCGCCGAGGTTGTTTCACTGCCTCGCTGCTGCCCACGACCAGCCCCCCATCCTCGGCCACGCTGTCCCCTATCACCTCGTCTTGCAAAAGTCATGGCGACCATGTCGGAGGTTCGCTTTTCTTCTGGCGGGCTCTTCCACTTGGTGTTGTTGTTCCTCCGAGCCTGAGTTGGAACGGCCATTGTCGGCAGGGAGCCGCGAGCATCGTCGTCGGCAGCCACGAACTCACTAGCCAGCTGGATCATCTGGTTGAGATCTAGCTGGTGGTTGTCCTGCAGGCGCTTCAACGTATGTCGAAGCAACATACCCCTTTCCAACCCATCGATGAAGGCAGACATGGAGGTCTGGGAGTGCACTCCTGCACAAGAATTCTTCATATCCAGCCAGCAGGAGAGGTAGGCGCAAGATGACTTGTCTTTCTCCTACACGCACCGCTATAGGTCGCCCACAATACCGGGACATTTGTACGTACCCTCGAAGTTCTTGGTGAACGCTTCTTGCATGTACAACCAGTTACAAATAGATTTCTCTGGCAAGTCATCTATCCATTTTGTCGGGCCGTGCCCACTAGCATCAATGGGAGGTATTTGACAGCAACGTTGGGGTTTCCCTCGGCGATCTCCACCGTGTTGTCGTAATCCTGCAACCATGTAGCTGGCTTGGTGGTGCCGTCATAGGGCTTGATGGGCTTGTTAATCCGGAAACCTTCAGGGTAAGCTATGGTCCATATTACAGGTCCAAAGCAGCGTGGTCCCAGGTATGCTCCATCCCGGGCCTCCTGGATCTTGTCCAGACGTGATCATGCATCGTATGGCTCTGGGCTTCTTTTCTTCTTCTTGCCACCAGGGGATGGGCTGCGTGAACGACGCGGGCCTCCTCCACCATGGTGGCTGCTAGGTGGTGACGGAGGCGGAGGTGACAGTGGGATAGCCTTCTTGCTATTACCCTCCTGCGACACCTCACGCCTGTCACGGTTGTTTGTCGGACGCGGAGGGTCATGACGCGACCTGCTCTTGTGTCCTTGGTTGCGCTCCCCATCATGACGGGCATGCTCCGTGTTGTCGCGGATGACGATGCCGTGTTGCTTAGGCAGAGGCATGTCCGTACGATGGTGAGCCTTGGGGTCTTTGCGATGTCGGGGAGAGCGGGGCGGTGGAGATAGGCGACGAGGTTGAGCCTTGCCTCCATGGTTGGAGGATATGGGGATAGCATCCTTCCTGTTGCACGCATCCCTTGGACTTTGTTCTGACGAACCCGTCTGGGACTCGACATCATAAGGAGATCTGTCCCTTGGCGTCTTATGCTAGCTAAACTAGGAAAACGCTGGGTCAGACTCAAGCCTCTAAGAGGTGGCCTTTTCCTGCTATTCCACTGCCTTGGCCAATAGGTCATAGACCTAGTTCACCGCTTTGGGTGATCTATCCTACTACAGAAGGGTATTGGCGACGGCGAGGTTGAGAAGAGGAGTGGGCATCACCTGTCTGCCTTAACTGTCAATGTATGGCTTGGCCTGGGCCAGCTTCAAGGGAGCCCATCCTAGGTTTCGCCGTACGCCAGGATCGTTGATGACGCGAGCCGGAGGTTTCTTAGCCTTCTGCTAGTGTAGCAGAGTCTTGTACTTGTCCTCCATTGCTCTAGCTTTTTCTATTGACTTCCGTGCGTTGGCCAGATCTCGATCTAGCTTTGCGCCTTGCTCCGCGATGGCGTGCGCTTCCTCCAGCAGCTGCTGGCGCTTCTCGTCAAGCTGGACTACATTGCGGATATGAGCCACGGTCATAGGATCGACGAGGAGATTGACGTACATCACTCTATCAACGGGAGTAACTTGGGTAGCAGTAGATGTAGACGCCGGAGGCGGCAGGTTTGCAGTGTTGTTATTGCTCGGACCGGTGCCGAGTTCCTGCGGCTGCTGCACTGGGTTAGGCGGGGGGAGGGGGCATGACCTTTGTGCGATCATTGTCGGTAGCAACAGGTGGTCCCTTCCCTTTGTCCAACGCTGTAGGCGGAGCTCGTCCGGGTTGATCTTCATCCATCGTTGTCCCAATGGCGATGAACACCTCTCAGGACGTGACGGCGTTGTTGGCCTGCTCGTCGCATTTGTAATCCTCCTCCATCTCCTGCATAGCAGAGTCTAGCTCGTCTGGGCTGAAGTCTATCTCCTCCGAGTAGGCGCTAATGTCGGCGTAGAGCGTGTAAAGCACGGAGTCGGAGGGTGCCGGGGCTTCCTCAATGACGGGGGTGGAGGTGCAATAGCAGCGACGATGACTGGAGGTGGTGGCGCAGCCTTGGCGACAACGAGCGGAGGCGGTGGTGGTGGTGGCTGGGGCGGAGGGGCTCTGCCAACGAGCGCAATTTCTATCTGTGCCTCTTCCTTAGCCTTCGCATAGCTATTGACGGTGTTCACCATGCTTTCGAAAGTGATGCGTCCTGAAGCCTGTTGCCGCCTTAGCGTATGCCGGGGAAGCGTACCTTGGTCCAGTCCTTCCACAAAGTGATACATAGCATCATCATTGGGGTAATGAGCCAGGTCGGCCCGTATACGGAGCCACCTGGCAAGTTAATAATGGGGGTTTTCGCCCTCTCTCTGAACGCAGCACGCCATATTGAAGATGGTAACCATGCCGACAAACTTGGATCTCTACTATCTAGACGCAGGGGCGAAGCCGGCGGACTTGCAGTGATCTTCCACCGTTATGTCCAGCACAGGGGCGGTTTGGGTGGGCCTTGAATTTTTCCGATGTTTCTGACAAACTCCGAGGAGAGATCCGACATTGATCCTTCCGCGAACATATCCTGCCCGTAGGCGGTCAGTGCGGGTCTTGATGCTCCTCCGACTCCCAGGGAATTAGTGCCCGAGTCGGTTTCGCCGATGAAGAGGTGGATATATCCGATGGGGACGATCGACCACCACGTAGGGTTCGTCTTCGCCGGGATCCAGAACTCGTCGAGAGGGACGATCAGAAAGTTGCTAGAGAAGAGAACGCTACCGATGGCTACAGTTTCGCTAATTCCCGTGAAGATCTTGGTCCTCGCCCGCTGAAGAGCCTGAAGCGCCTCTTGCCCCACGATGGGTGCCAACTGTCGTGGTATTGCCGACGAGTACGCCATGGAGGGGTCCTCACAGTGCGTGTTTAGAGACGTGGGGGAAGGAGGAAAGTTGATGGGTACGAGGTTACACAGCTTACCTAGGTTTAGATCCCACAACGGTGGCGGAATCCTACTCCTGCTATAAATCACTATAAAGGGAATACGCCGAGTTACAGGGATTGGTTCGCTATGCGAGGTGACTAGAGAGTCTAAGTTATTGTGTCCTAAAGGCTCCCATAGGACCGACTTATATAGTCGCCAGGTCCTAGGGTTATAGGGAAAAGTCCTAGCCGGACAGGTTAGAGAGTCCTACACTGCTTACGTCGAGTCTAGCGTGTCTTGCACACCAAGGATCCGGGTACGTCGGTGACTCCTCCGCAGCCTTCCTTTATCTAGCATGGGCCTCCCTTCTGGATCCATCTAACTGGGCCGCCCAGCAGGCCATGGGCCATGCTACCAACTGTGGGCCATCCGGGTTATCCGGATAGGAGACATGCTATGAGGATACCCATATAGCACCCCCCCAACACACGCAACATTCCTGAGAGAAAAAGCTCAGAGGAAGGGTGGATAATATGTATAAGAGCATCACTTAATTAAGAGGGTCATCAATCTCAGGATGACCTCTTAGTATATAAAGGGTGTGATACTTTAAGGTAGAACATAACATAAGCTAATCAACGCTTATTGATCCGCGGATTACAACACTTTGACTTGGTCTTAGAAATAACGAGGTACCGGAGTTTGTTTCTCCTGACATCCCGAACTGGTTTGTCATGATGGACCACAAGAATATCTTGCATCGGAAGACACCAATGCACATTTACTACTTGGCTACAAATTGGTAGAGAAAGGACAAAAAAAACAGGGAGAAAGAACCCAAGAAAAGGGAAGTGTGGCAGAGTCATGAGTATAGAAGCGAGACTCATGATAATCTCTTGTCGTGATCTATTTGGTTCCATTAAATAACATCAGCCATAGCTAGTGGTAGGGGAAGTCCTTAGTTGTCACAATTCAATAGCGACAATATCCACAAGCTTGAAGGATATACTAGAAGGTACTAGCCATCCTGAGGTAATGTGTAAACATTAACCACAGGGGTAAAAGAAATGGATCTTGGTTTAAAGGTAAACTTCATGTACAAGATTGACAACACCGGAATCCAGCACAATCGGGGAACTTAGGTTCAAGTCCGAGGGTTAAAACCTAGAGAAAGGAGTAACTACTACTTGAGTGACAAAGCGTACACTACAAGCTAGCAATCACAAGGTAGCTTCCAAGAGAGGAAGAACTTCTGAAGTACCCAAACAAATAAAAAGGAGGCACACAAGGCAAAAGGAAACCTCGAGACCTAGAACAGATCATTCTGGGACCATAAACATGATGTTGTGGAGCCGTAAAACAAAGAGATCATGATGGAAAGAAATCTCTCAAAAGAAACATAACAAAGGGAAACAAGAAACACAAACAACTGAATCTAGAGAACTCAACACTAGGTAAAATGGTTGAGAAACGACATGCCATAAGGCACCTAATATTTGAAAGATAAGACGACATAGCAGAACTTTTCCAAATCAACACAAGATAAGATGACCCAGAATTAGAGCGAAACTGGATAAGGAGAAAAAGAAGCATAGTAGAGTTTTCACACATAATTTTCATCTTTAAAAATAGTTTTCACAAGCACTAGACTCAACATCGACCAATAGAAAGGTTTCCTATAGTCGGTACTGCTTTGATACCAAAACCTGTGACACCCCCGGGATTAGGGCTAGACAAATCCCAGACCTCTGTCTGATATAAGCCTAACTCTCAACCTCGAAAGCGTACAGAGAGAGAATTGATAACACAACAGTGACCCTATGACACAAAAAATATTACATCGAGCTCATAAATGAGAAAAGAACCAAAATATTACAAGCAGAGGTCATTGACCACAAACATCAAACAACGGAAGGAAAATTATGCTATTAAGTATAGAAAACTTAACAAATGGCCTAAGAGGCCTGAAGCATAATGATGACATCCAATCCATAGATCCCATACTGCCGACTGGGAACCCCAAGATACTTGTCGATGCCGATGCCATAAAGAACTCTCCTTCTATGGTAACACTTACTCTACTTCAAAAGTATCAACGAAGCAAGGGTGAGTACAGGGTGTACTCCGCAAGACTTATGGCTAGTGGAGTTATTTTTCATAAAGCCATCTTTGTTTGTAAGACAAGAGGAAGAAGAATCTAGACTACAGAATATTTTAAAAGGGGATAAGAGAGCGATATCACTAGCTTTGATCATATCTTGATATCCACCGAATCGTCATCAGCTGAACCTATCTAGGATCACCCCCTCGTACCCATGAGGAGGCATCCTTAAGCATACATTGATCTACCAAGTTTTATGATTAGGTTAAAGTTCTCTATGATCTTAGAATCTGGTCACCAAGTAGTCCATAACCGTGGACACGGATTTTCGAAAAGATTTAACCCCGCGGGGTTGTACAACTTTACCCACACATACCAACCGATTCTTAATGCCAAGCTATAAGCCGTCTTCCTTGGAAGGCTGGGCCGGTAGAGAGTGGTTGACCACGACCTTTACCTTGCTTTCGCCGAGACCATGAGTCACGCACTAAGGATATGTCGTCATAACGGGTCAAGTATCGAAGCCGGTCCCTAGAGATGTGAACAAGGTTCAATATTACGGATGCCGGGCATCTCTTGTTCCCTACCACACTTACCTACCTATATGAATGCACCTTCTTTACCTCCATTCAAGAACAACCAAGATGCATATGTCAAATGGAATGCCCAAACTATGTGACTCATGGAATCTACTAGGCAAGTTAGTTGACCGAGGGGGTTTCTGGGCCCTCGTGTGGTTGTATGCTCGTCTTGGTCCATAGGCAAGAACTTAGGTCCTACTAGTGGCAAGTATGAGACTGCAAAAACCACAACCCACTGTGGCCTCCCAAACAAGCCTTAGCTTGTTTAACTTTCATATATGATCATACCACATCATCATGTCAAACTAGGTTCATTCGCAGCTCTGATTCATCAACCGTATGGTCCAGTGGTAACAGCTAAGCATGGCTAAGCACAACAGAGATAACAGCTCTAGCAACGCTTCACAAGCCAAACCCTAGTTATGCTAAGAGCAGTGGATCAGGTAATATAGGCTTCAAAGGTAACATGCATCAGATAGGATTACTCCATCTATCGATAAAATACTTTGGAATCATATGCACATGGTAAGAATGAAATACTTTGAAAGCATAGGATTCATATGTATGTGTGGGGCTTCACTTGCCTTTGCAAGTTGTTATCCAGAAAGTAGAGTTCTGGACACCTGGTAGTTGACTTGATTACAGTTGGTCAAGTATTGGTCTTCGATCTTCGACGGTGTTGATCTCTATCTTTAATCTCGATCTCGATTCCGTTATCGTATTCTACCGGAGAAGAACCAAATACTAGAAAGAAAGGAAACAATCAACACATGGCATCGATGCAATTCTCAAGCAAGTATGATGATATAACAAGTTAATATTTACTAAAATATAACCCTAAGACATGCTCAGCAGTTTAATCGGGGTTCCAAGGGGTATAAACCCTAACTTGGAGAAACTCCGAAATCACCTGTGAGGGGTTACTATGTTCTTCTAACAAACTTGTTAATTGAAGTTCCTTAACAATGTATTAGTGTGGCTCTAATAGATAGTTCTCATTTTTTTGAACATTTTGATATATTATTTGTATTTTTCTGAATTATAGATTGAAAGTTATTGCATTTACATGCTTATATCAATTTCTAAAAAAATTAAACCCTTTTAAACCTTTTACTGCGTCATGCTGACATCAGCACAACATCAGCTCACCCTAACCCTAACTCTTTCTTAGCGAGGCAGGGGCTAGCCACTACGGCTGGCAGGTGGGGCCAAGGCCACGTCGACGCCACTGCAGCGCCACGTTGGGCTCGCTGGAGACCACGCTAGATGGTCACTAGAGACGGCGGGGAAAGGCGCACAGGGCTACAAGACTTGGCTCGCTCGAACTTGCGCGACGAGGCGGACTCAAAGTTCGCGGCGCCGCCCTAATTTGGTCAGCGGAGCAAGCGCTACGGCGAGCGGCGGCAGCGGAACGCACAGATGCACAATGGGGTGGCGCTACAAAACAAAAGAGAGGTAGCGGAGGGGCTCAGGAGAACCAGTAGCTCACCCTGGTGCTCATGGTAGTGACAGGAAGGCGTGGGGAGGTCTTGAACGGCGGCAATGGCGACGATGGGTGATGTCGGGCTCGGAGAAGACGAGGTCAATGGCGATGATACAGAGTTTCCCTGCTCAATTCTGTTGGTGGGGAAGGTCAGCACGACGAGGCGGAGCTCCAGGGACCATCGCCTGGGCTTGGGATGACCGGAGACGGTGGGGCGACACGACAACTGCAGCTAGGGTTCAGGAGCTCACAAGAGCTCACGATAGATAGTGAGAGGGAAAGGGATAAGGGGATGAGGAGAGAGGGCAGAGCACAACGCTCCTCATGGCATTCTTATCCTGGCATCTGAGGGCGGCGGCGCATTGCAACGGTTGACGACGATCGACGGCGGCGACGCATGCACACAGCTGCTTCGCGTCATCGTCGAAGATGACAGGGACGAAGGGTTATTTGGGCTAGGCCTATGCTGGGCTTCAGGTGGGCGGCGGCTGCTTCTAGGTGTTGCGCGCATGCAGGCAGGAGAGACAGGAGGAGATGGGCCACGACACAGTTAGCTTAGGAAACGCTTTTTTTTCTTGGAAACCTTTTTACTTTTTAGTTTTTTTCTGTTTTATCTTTTGTAATTTCATTTCCAAATCTATTTTGAATAATTTTAAAATACTAGAGGCTTTTATCAAATATGTAAAATACTTATGATCTCTTGTATTCAGTTTCGGCTCCACTTTATTTTGGGATCTTTCAAATATTTCAAAACCCATTGAACAAAGTAAAAGGGAGAGATAGAAACTAGGGTTTAGAGTTTTATTATATTTATTTAATGCACAATTTAAGATATGATGCTCATGAATGCGCAATCAAAACCCTAATTACTATTTAACTAAAACTAGGATGTTACAGTTTTGTAGACATCAGGATAATCCTTTTCTGCAAGTCTAGTCAACATGCCCACTTTAGCAGAAGCTCACATCTATATGCTACCTCCCCTTGGACAAATATTTGCATGGTTATGATCTACTAATCATGGTCTATCAATACACTCTTCCCTTGTTTCCATTGGAGCTTTGTGCTTCTTAAACCCACATGGTTTATGAGGCATCATGATGTATCTGTTATGGCAGCCTTATTTTCAACAAAGTTTGCCATCACTTCTAAATCACCCCAAAAACAACCAAGCCAAAATCTTTCTTCCATGATCATCTATGTAACTTGTTCTAACTACCCATCCACCCTTGTATCAATGTGAGCTCTGAGCTCACTAATCCACCCTTGTTTAGGTGGTATAAAAATATTAAACCCCTAGATCATCCCCATCTACTTTCTTTCCATTTCTTCAGTGAGATTCCAAAACCCAAGGTTGGTTATGAGGGATACTTAAAGTTGACAACATACACCTTGGATATAATCATCCCCCAAATAATTCCCATAGTTATTTTGATTATTAAGCTTTTTAAATTCCATTTTGGCAAAATCCTCCAAACCTTGTCTATAAAGGCAAGATTGTTTTTCTCCAAATCACCTTGCCAACTAAATGCACATTTGAGTTATATACATCATACCCCACCTTCCCATCTCAAAAATAAATATTTTGAGATTCTTTAATATTTCTTTTTGCCCTTTTTCTTAAATGGCAGAAATAAGAAATAATTACTAAAAAACTTTTCTATCCAAATAAATTCCACGAAAATTCTCCAATGTGTAATATGGTATTTAGTACCATATCACATCAAAATCCAACCTTGCCCAATATAAAAAAAGAAAATTATATTCTAGAAACTACTTCTGCACTTTTTGAATAAATGGTTTCAAATGGACTTTAAATCCTCTAAAAAATCTCCAATAAATCCAGGACTGTTGCCTTGACCAAATCTCCAAACTAGTACCTTTGGCTCATCTTGTCTAATTCAAAAATCTAGAGTTGCTTCATAAACCCTTATTTGGCCAATATTTGAAATCATCTCCAAACTTGATCCAAACTTAATCCAACCTTCCTCAAAATTACCCCAATACTTCACTACAACACCCTCATCACCTCTGACCAACTAGCACTGTAGCACTACAGTTGGACTCACCCTCTTCTTTTTGTCTCATGTGCTTGTAAGAGGGGAGAGAGGCACATGTTGCAAACATCTCCACACCAACAGCCACCCCCTCCCTCTTCACTCAGTGCTCGACGTAGAGGCCCACACCACCTATCTCCATAGTGCCTACTGCCCAATGACTGCCCTTAACCTCCTCTCTCTTGCCCTCCTACACTTAGTCCACCGTGAGCCTTTTTTCCTTCGGTTTATATGGCCAGAGGCCACCCCGACCCTCATCTTTGCCCATAATTGCATCAACTTGCTCCCATCTACTGATACGTCTTAAACGTATCTATAATTTTTGATGGTCCATGCTTGTTTAGTATCCACTACGCTATGTTTTGTCTACACTTTGAGGTATTTTATACACTTTCTGGAACTAACCGATTGACAAGATGCCATAGTGCCAGTTGCTTGTTTTCTGCTATTTTTTATTTCAAAAAGCTAAAAAAAATGAATATTCTTGGAATTGGACGGGACAAAAGCCAAAGTTCATATTTTCCCTGAACGATATGGAAAATCGAAGACAAGACAGAGGAGGACACCAGGGTGACCACATCCTAGGTGGGCATGGGTCCCACCCTAGCCGCGCCCACAGGGGGTGTGGACCCCCTGGCCCTCCACCGACCTTGCCTTCTTCGCCTATAAGAAGCCCCCGACTCATAAACCCTAGATAATCGACCAGAAAACCAAGAAAAGTTCCGCAGCACCACCGCCACTGAAGGGGAGATTCAGGGGACAAAAAGTCTCTGTTCTGGCACCCTGCCGGGATGGGGAAGTGCCCCCGGAGCCATCTCCATCGATCTCCACCACCATCTCCATCACCGTTGCTGATTCCCATGATGAGGAGGGAGTAGTTCTTCCTCAAGACTAAGGGCTCTACCGGTAGCTATGTGTTCATCTCTCTCTCTATGCATGATCTTGTTGTGGTCATGAGCTTTGTAATCAAGTAGATCTACCTTGCTACTCAAGTGCTTTAATAGATCTCTGCTCTCCCCACGTGTGTGTAAGTGACAGCGTGCATACCGTGGTGGCACTTAGGCTAGAGGTTACATAAATACTCATCGTGCTTTAATATATCTATGCTTTTCCCCACGTATGTGATAGTGACAGCGTGCGTGCTGTGTGTGGCATTTAAGCTAGATTACATATATATTCATGAGTTATATTTGGAGTTGGATGTATCTATGAAATTTTGGTGTTTGTTGGAACCATCTAGCGCTCAAGGTGATAGTGTGGGGTTATCTAGATGGGGAAGGCGGACTTTGAGGTGTGCTTTTGTATGCCTACCGTGGATTAGAGTGTGCAACCGGAGAGTAGTTAAGAGTAGTATCATGAAGAGAGGATATTTAAATGAGAGAGTGTTCACTAGTGAAAGTAGGATCCCTAGGCCTTGTTTCTAAACATTTAAACACTGTTTGCAACTAGATCTGTTACATGTTTGCTTGCTTCCATCTTTATTTCAGTTTGCCTTTAGTCTCTCCCACGTCAACAACAAGTCAGAAGCTATTTTCTGGCGCCGTTACCACTTGTATTTCACTATCTCTTTGCTTAACTAGTGCACCTATACACCTAAGAAGTGTATTGGGGACACAAGAGACTTCTTGTATCTTGATTGCGGGGTTGCTTGAGAGGGATACCTTTGACCACTTCCTACCTGAGTTCGATAAACCTTGGGTAATCCACTTAAGGGAAACTTGCTGCTATTCTACAAACCTCTACACTTGGAGGCCCAACAACTGTCTTCAAGAATAGAAGTGCGTAGACATCAAGCTATTATCTGACGCTGTTGCCGGGGAGGTAAGGTAAAAGGTACTCACATCCTCCGATTTGAGTGCTCAAAGTTATTTCCTTTAGATTCTGCAATTTTGTCTTTTTGTTTCTTGTTTTCACTAGTTAGGCTTAATGGAAAACAAAAAAAATTAGAGAGCTTTATAGTATCTATCTTGAGGTAGGACATGAAGTGTTTGAAGAGAAAATTAAAAAACCTATGGAACTTTATTTGCATGCTAATAGCAATGTTATTAGTATGAATCCTTTGAACACCATTGTTGCTAATGTTATGGAAAAGTATAAGCTTGGGGAAGCTAGTTTTTATGAAAATGATCTTTTTAGTTCCCCATCTTTGGAAGATAGCTATTCTATTGCTTATGATGATACCAAACCTCCAATATATGATGATTACAATGATGAGTATGATATTTTTAGTCCACCTACTATTGAGGAGAAAATTAATTATGATTATAATATGCCTCCTATATTTGATGATTATGGTGATGAGAATAGTAATGATAGCTATTTTGTTGAATTTGCTCCCACTATAATTAATAAGAATGGCTATGCTTATGTGGAGAGTAATAATCATTTTATGCATGTGACTCATGATAAGAATGTTTTATGTGATAGTTATATTGTTAATTTTGTTCATGTTGCTACTGAAAGTTTTTAAAAGAGAGGGAAACATGGTCTTATGCATCGCAAAAATATTAAGTTTCCCCTCTTTATGTTGAAATTTTTGAAGTTGCACTTGTTTTTCTTTTCTATGCTTTTTGCTTGGTGCTTTCAAGACTTGTTTCTTTACAAGATTCCTATGCATAGGAAGTGGGTTAGACTTAAATGTGTTTTCAATTTGCTTCTTTATGATCTCTTTTACTTCAATTCATATTTCTTATGTGAGCATCTTTTCAAACTATCAAGCCTAACTTAAAGGCGTTAAAGAAAAGTACTTGTTGGGAGATAACCCAAGATTTTTCTTGAGTATTGGAAGTTATTACTTCAGTAATGAACTCACATTATCCTTTTTGTTTGCTTTTTGTGCCAAGAATAACTTCTAATGAGAGGGAAGTAAGATTTGGGGAGTTGCTGTCCCGAAACAGATTTTTGTCCTCCACCGTAAAAATTCATGAGGAATCTCTGTAAGTCGGATTGAACTGATATTTTGTAAATAAATCCCCCAGTATGTTAGATAACTTTTTTTAGTTCTGCACTTTTTTATTTGAGCAACATAAGGTCTTCGAAAAAATCAGTTTCTACCTGCTGGTCTATTTTGATAGATTTCTGCCATTATTTGCATTTGTTTCTTATTGATTCCTTTTTGGGTTCTTTTTGGGAAATTGAGCTTTTTGAGGGAATTTCTACTGTAGCGCTTTGTGTATTTAGTAAAAGTTTTTTCTATTTCAAATCTAAAACCCAAAGGTTTATTATCTTTTGAATATACTAATGTTGCTAATGAAGATTGTGTGAAGTTTTGTATGAAGGAAAAATTTCAGGTGTAGAGAGAGAATGATGTAATGAGATGAAGAATGTACAAAAGCTCAAGCTTGGGTATGACACCCCGTGTAACCCCAAGAAACATTCAAGAGGTACAAGCGTCAAAGGTTGGGGATGTCCAAGGCATCCCCTTCTTCATCAATAAAAATCTTAGGTCTTTCTAGGCACTTTGTTTTTATTGTTTCATGCACAAGTTGTGTTGTTATTGGAGCATATTTGTTTTTGTTTTTAGTTTATTTTGCTTGGTTTGCTTCAATAAGTTGGTTGGATCCCAGCACACTTCGTTTGGAGAGAGACACACTATGTTTTCATTGCCTAGAACACTCTAGTTTTCATTCTTATTGTCTTGTGAGTGTTCTCTTTTGCTACCACTGTGTTTAGCCTTAGTTTTCTTGTGCTTTCTACTTAGAACTTTTTAGTTCTTATTTGTGTATTTGTGAGCGAAGATCACTGATCTTTATTTATTATTATCTTTGTGAGTTGTTTCAAATAAGTTGATTGGTATTGGAGAGGAGTAGAAAGTTCATGCTTGAGTATTACAAGAGGAGCTTGCTTTGACTGTGACGCAGACTTTATCATGTCATGCTAGGTGTTGTTTTGACATTATGCTTAGTTATTATTTCTGTAGCATGACTTGTTCCAAAAAATGGGATTGCTTAGTGTGCCTTGAAGGAATCATGCATTGTTTTAGCATGCAAAAGCATAGTATTGTGCTATTCTCCTTTAATGCTTTGTTTGGGTTGACTTGGCACATGCTCACACCATGTTATGACTATTAACAAGTCACCATAGCCTTTATGATCATTTAGTCCTTGACTTGTAGTACCACTCTATGCTTTGATTAGTAATGTTTTATCGCTCTGCATTATTATGGCCATTATTGCTCTCTTAGTTGGTTGCTCCCAGCCTTTTGCTAGCCTCCACTTGTATCAGTAAGCTCTACTCATGCATCCAACTCCCAAGAAACCAAGTTATTCCAAAGTGTCCACTATAAATTCCTATGCATGGTGTGTTACACCATTCCAAGTATATTCTTGTTTTCATCTATCTTCCAATTAAAAAGTATTTTGTTATGTGAAAACTTAGTGATTAAAGCTCTCATGAACTTGAATGCACACTATATTTCTTGCCCCTAATAAACTTGAACCATTGTGTCATATATGTTGTATATGCTTTCACTTATACGTTGGAACTAGCAGAACCATGTTGTCACGGGGAACGCTTTCAACATTGCACTTGTACATTGTACATAGTTGATATCATGCTCTTTTGTTTATGGATGTCGTCGGTGTGAAATGAAAGGGGAGCTTGTAAGTCCATGGAGTTATGTATGTGTGTTAGAGAAACGTCTAGGCCGCTAGCCTAAGCCATGCCTAATCATGGTGGAAACTTGCAGCATTACCATAGTGACATCTATGAAGCATTCTTCTTATAAAAGAGACATATTGAGAAAAGAGGAAAGAGAGAAAAAACACCATATCCCATGGTAAATAAGAAGAATGCCGAGATGCTCATTGTTTGCTTGCCTTATCATTTTGGTTATGGGAAAGCTCTTGTACCATGTGCAAGGGGTACCCCGTTGGCGGTTCTCTATGATACACGTGTACTTACTATGACAAGAACTTGCAAGTAACTAAACTTGAGTAGAATGAGGAGCGGCCCTCGTATTCAAGGCACATGAGATTGCCAACTTATAATTTGTCAAGCATATACTCCATAGTTTGTTCAGTTTAACCATAATCACTTGAAGATGCTTATGATAGGGGCAATGAGAGCTGAAAGCTAACAAGTTCCATAATTTTTGGAATCTCTTTATGAAACTTGAAATCCCTGCTTCCCTTTGAAGGGCCTTTCTTCCACTATTACATTGAGTCTCCACCTTATATCTTTAGGCACCAATTAAGATAGCATAATTGCCATTCTTAGTTCTATGTGCATTCTGCCAAAACTTATTGATTGATTCATATTGTTGATATTGATTGCTCTTGAATTATTTGTATCTAGTCACTCTTATGAACTTTGAAGGTGTCCTATGCATTTATTGCTACTCCATGATGGACAGGCTGAATGCCACTATGCCATTTTTTCTGTATGTGAAACAAACAAACATTTTTCAATGCATGTTATTCATGATCTTTGTTTGTAGCCTTTCTTGTTGCATGCATAGTTACTTTGTCTTACTGTTAGAACTCCATCTTTCATACACATGTTTAGAGTTCTTTGATCCTAGATTTCAATGCTTGCAAATGGTTTGATCTTGATTTTGATGGTGCATGTCACCTCAAAAATTATTCTTTTTATCACTTACCCACTCGAGGACGAGCAGGAGTTAAGCTTGGGGATGCTTGATACGTCGTAAATGTATCTATTATTTTTGATGTTCCATGCTTGTTTAGTATCCACTTTGCTATGTTTTGTCTACACTTTGAGGTATTTTTATAAACTTTCTAGAACTAACCTATTGACAAGATGCCACAGTGCCAGTTGCCTGTTTTCTGCTGTTTTTGGTTTTAGAAAGCTAAAAAATGAATATTCTTGGAATTGGACAAGACAAAAGACAAAGTTCATATTTTCCCTGAATGATACGGAAAATCGAAGACGAGATGGACGGCGTGGGTCCCACCCTAGCCACCCCCACAGGGGGTGTGGGCCCCCGTGCTCTCCACCGACCTTTCCTCCTTCGCCTATAAGAAGCCCCCAACTCAGAAACCCTAGATAATCGAACAAAAAACAACGAAAAGTTCCACAGCGCCGCCGCCACCAAAGGGTAGATTCTGGGGACAGAAAGTCTCTATTTCGGCACCCTGTCGGGACGGGGAAGTGCCCCTAGAGCCATCTCCATCGATCTCCACCACCATCTCCATCACCGTTGTTGATTCCCATGATGTGGAGGGAGTAGTTCTTCCTCAAGGCTAAGGGCTCTACCGGTAGCTATGTGTTCATCTCTCTCTCTATGCATGATCTTGTTGTGTTCATGAGCTTTTTAATCAAGTAGATCTACCTTGCTACTCAAGTGCTTTAATAGACCTCTGCTCTCCCCACGTGTGTGTAAGTGACAACGTGCATACCGTGGTGGCACTTAGGCTAGAGGTTACATAAATACTCATCGTGCTTTAATAGATCTATGCTTTTCCCCACGTGTGTGACAGTGGCACTTAAGCTAGATTACATGTATATTCATGAGTTATATTTGGAGTTGGATGTCTCTATGAAATTGTGGTGTTTGTTGGAACCATCTAGCGCTCAAGGTGACAGTGTGGGGTTATCTAGATGGGGAAGGCGGACTTTGAGGTGTGCTTTTGTAGGCCTACCATGGATTAGAGTGTCCAACTAGCGAGTAGTTAAGAGTTTTATCATGAAGAGAGGATATTTATATCAGAGAGTGTTCACTAGTGAAAGTAGGATCCCTAGGCCTTGTTTCTAAACATTGAAACATTGTTTGCAACTATATCTGTTACATGTTTGCTTGCTTCCATCTTTATTTCAGTTTTCCTTTAGTCTCTCCCACGTCAACAACAAGTCAGAAGCTCTTTTCTGACACTGTTACCAATTGTATTTCACTATCTCTTCGCCGAAATAGTGCACCTATACACCTGAAAAGTGTATTGGGTGTGTTAGGGACACAAGAGACTTCTTGTATCTTGATTGCAGGTTGCTTGATGTAGAAGTCCCAACCTGATAAGGTAGAGATCCATGTGTTTACAATGCTAGCCCCTGGATCAATAGCTATAATCCACAGTTTAAGATGTAATATCAAGAAACAAAGGTCATAATACAACTTTATAACCAGGAATAAAATAATTCATTACATCTTTCATAGCTCATTTGGCTATATCATTACAATGCAGCAGAAATAACTATATAGCATGGAGTCCTTCATCTTCAAAGTGCCACAGGCAATCATGTTGGTTGTAGACTTGTAATCCTATTCAACACACTTCACTAACATCAAACAAAACCTGCAACATAATTAGTTACATCCACAAGGGTCAATACATTTGAATTGTATTGGCAAGTGATACTATGGTAGAGTAGTGATATCTATCTTCTATATGCATTTGGCTAAGTGGAGCTTAGGCTTGCTTTGCTCAAAATAGATTTTCCTTATCCTTTGAAAACACTAAGTTTTTGTTTGTCAAAATCACCCAAGGCATCTACCAATCAAATATTGAAGATCCTTTAACCCTTGTTCAACCACAAGCTTTTAACTTAGAAATTGGTATGAGGAGATCCTTGATAGCTTCCATGTCTTGATGCTCAAATTGTCCATTGCCGGGGACACGGCTAAGTACTTAGATTGTACTCTCTCGAGAGGTGGTGCACTTTCCCCACAAGACACGACATGCATCGAGACAAGATCTTTCAGAAGCCTTCCCTTAGACCAAATGGACGCGTTCCAAACCTATCACCCCCTACCACCATCTGTCCATCTGGCTAAGTTATTGCAACCTATATGATCCAGGCAGAGCCCATAATGCCATGTGGCTGCACTTGAAGCTTCTCAACACTTGACATCTCAAATCTCTTTGTTCTTGGGTGGCTTTCCACAAGTGTGATACACAAGTTTTCGCCAGTTTGCTGGCCATGTGTAACCACTCAACATAAATTCATTCACACCATTCCACCTAGGTGTTTCATTCACATAGTTGTTTTATTAAACAAAACACAAGTCATAGACTTAGAAATATTTCATAGCATGAATATAATCCACCCTTGTTTTCTACTATCTAGGCTAAGCATGATAGTACTAGGAATCTTAAATTAGGGAAAATTCTACTAAGGCATCATATACTAGGATTTCCCATGGCATAGTTAACACATTGAAAATTTCATGCAAGTCCTACTTAGAAATATCACTAATGCATAGTTAAAATAATAGGACAAAATGTATGAAGCACCACTTGCTTTTTTAGTAGAGAATATAGGTTCACTCCTTGATCTTGCAATGGTCACACTCTTCAAAGTTCACTACAATTCAGTCAAGGCATCAATTCACCACATAAAATAAAGAAAACAAAACAATGCATTCAAGCATGCAAAAGATTGTTTTATTTGGAAAGGTGGTTTCTAATGGGTTATAAACATTTTAAAACACCTATTGGTCATTTATAAAAGAGGCAAAACCATTTAAAATCAAATTAGTGAAAATGGGCCATTTAAATCATTTTTGTTTTGCTAGAAATGATTTAAACCAAAGTAATAGTTTCTAGTGTTTGCCAAATATATTTTTGGAACACAAATATTAGTGTTTTAAGGTCAAAGTGTTTAAGACTAATCCATTTGCAAAAGGTTTCACCCAAAAACCATTTTTAAATCAAAGCAACATTTTTATTTTGCTAGTAATGCCTTCTAAACAAAGTAATAATTTTCTAGGGTTCATCAAATATACTTTTAAATCCAAAAGTTGGTTTTTATGGTCATTAGGTTCAAAACAAACCATTTGCAAAAGATTTTACCCTAAAATCATTTTTACAATAATTTTTATACTCAAAATAGGCCTAAACATGTTTCTGCAAAAACACCTAATTTTACAGAAGCAAAATACTAAACTAAGGCCATGGTTGCAAATTTTGCATCTTTCTGATTCCATTGATATAAAGTTTGTAAATTTTGGACGTGTAGATCTAAAGTTATGCATTTTTCAAATTATAACATCTAATAGATCAAATTTCCATTTAAACAGCAGGCAGGGCCACGTGGAGCGTTTCTATTGGCTAGTACCGGTTCGCACGGATCGACTGATTCAGGCCGCAGGATCACATTTAGATTGCACGGTGCAGATCGAGTGATACCCCTTCAGTAAGTCAATCTATCATGTCCTCACGATCTAAATCTAACGGTCCAGAGCAGATGACCAAGGTCTAGCAGCGCTGGCGGCAGCGATGGCGGCGCTCTTCATGATGTTCCGCGACTACGAGCGAGGAGAGGGAAGAGGCTTACAGGGTTCACCATGGCGAGGGGATGCTCGAGGAGGTCGTCGTTGGTCGAGGGGTGCTCGGACGTGACGGCAATTTCTCGCTGGAGTGGCTGCTGGCGACGGGCGAGCTCTGGCATCGTCGATGACGAGGCTACAAGGCGCGCTAGGACACAGAAATAGTGGCATTAGATGCACACGGGAGAGGCGAGTACATGAGCATCAACGAGAGGGAAAGACGCAGTCAGAGACTACCAGTAGGGGTCACTGGAGTTGTAGGAGACCGCGGTGGTGCTCTGTTCGTCGTTGTTGCCGATGCTCTATGGAATGCACGGGCGAGCTAGGGTTGCTGGAAGATGCTCCTGGTTCTGGTGAGCATGCTCGTGTAGTTTAGGGGGACGGGGAGGGTCTGGTTTGGCCGGAATTTCCACTGAGGCTGGCCGGAGCAGAGATGGTTGTGAGTAGAAATTGTAGCAGCCTGGTGGCTCCGGTGGTGTGAGGTCTGAGGGCAAAGAAGGAGGGGACGTGGGCGCTTAAGATAGAAAGGTCGCTGACAAGATTAACGTTGCCATCAACGCGAATTTACGCGGATTTAACCACGGCAGAAACGGAAGCGAGGTTAGGGGCGAGGTCAGCGGAGGTTGAAGACGATGGTGAGCAGGAGCTTAGTTGGCGTGGGACGGAGGTGTCAGCGAGTGAGGGGGTATGTCCACGGGTGAGAAAAACGGTTCGCAGGAAAGAGAGATGCCGGGTGGGCTAGTGTTGGGCCTAGCTAGGCTAGGGTCTAGGTAGGTTTAGTGGGCTGGGTATGTTTCATTTTTTTCTTTCTGTTTCTTTTTCCTTTTTCTTTTCTGATTTTTCTTTTTTGAGTTCATACCTCATTTGAATTCAGATTTCTTTTCAAATCTTTTTCCCAACTTTCAATATGTTTTAATACTCTTTAAAATATCCATTTTACAATAAATACTTTTATTATTTTATGGTTTATTATTTATTAAAATAGACACTTGTCTTTATTTAAATAAGATTTTAAATATGTTTTCAATCCACAATATTTCATTCAAATGATTTTTTTAAATCCAATTGTTTCTCAAACCTTTTCAGTAGGTTTTAATATTGTGATCAAATAGTCCACTTGAATTATTTCAAATAGTTGCTTATGATCAAATAGTCCACTTTTGCCTTATTTAAATGAATTTGAATATGGTTCCAAACCATATAATTTTATTTAATTATTCTTTTATTCTTTTCAAGTTTATTAGATTAATTTTAAACCACTTTGGCAATTTCCATTATTTTCCCCATGATTTAATTAATCATTTATATTAGGGATTTTTGTCTTCATTCAAATAGAATTGAATTTGGTTAAAGTCCTTATAATTTTAATTGAATAATCTTTATCCCTTTATTTTGGATTGTTTTTATTCCATTTGATTATGGATTTAATTCAAGTTTAAAATTGTCTTCTAAATAATTTTCTTGGGATTTATTATTTAGTCTAGGCTATTTGTCTTTATTTAAGTAAAATTAGATATTGCTCAATACTTATGATTTTATTTAAATAATATTTTAATCCTTTTTATTTCTATAACTTCCATTTGTTTATGGATTTGGCCAAGATTTAATTTGGCTTTTAAATATTCCTTATTTATTTATTTCTTTCTTTGTCTTATAAAATCCATATCTTTTTATTTATAGATCCAAAATTGGTGATTCGAATTTGTATAATTTTATTTAATATTTTTTTATCTTTTTAAAATCCTTTTAGGATTAGTTTGCTCAAGATTTGGTATGGATTTTAGATAGGAGCTTTATTAGCTTTGGGAATTATTTCCTTTAACCTTATTAAATTCATAAGTTCTTATCCATGGCTTCAAATTGAATGAAACCAATTTCTATGGTTTAATAATATTTTTGTTTATCATTTTTGATCATTTATAAATGTTTGTTGACAAAATTTGTGTATGCATAAAATCCATAGTCTTAGAGAGAGATCTTGGAAATGATTTTCTTCCATTAGGGTTTTAGGGTTTTGGTTTAACTTTTCCAAGTGTTTAAATTTCAAGATACATTCATTGATGAATGCATTTCACTTGATTGAAATTTTGTTGGGTTCCCTTTTATTCAAATTTTGTTCAAGTAGGGTTTTAATGTTTCCAGTTAGAAACAAAAAGTTTCTTTTCACCCTAATTTTCAACAATTATTTCTTTTGTTTATTTATTTTTTATCATTTCAAAATTTGGAAAAATTTGGGATGTGACACTTGAAAGGGATACCTTTGACCACTTCCTCCCTAAGTTCGATAAACCGTGGTTAATCCACTTAAGGGAAACTTGCTGTTGTTCTACAAACCTCTGCACATGGAGGCCCAACAACTGTCTACAAGTATAGAAATCCGTAGACATCGTACCTCCCCCCGAAGCTCCCACTCTCCCTTCTTCTCTCCTTCGCCCCAGGACAGAGACCTTCGAGATTGAACTGCTTCAAGGTAGGAGGAGGCCGTGTGCCCTCCATACTTCCTCTCTTCCTCTTGTTTTTCTCTGGCGTGACCCCCTGCTCCATCCGCATCTAACCCTCCTACTCTTTTGATATGCGTGCGCCCCTGGGAGGTGCCCCGACAAGCCATCGAGGATGCACCGCCGTCATCCTCGTGCGAGGCCGCTCTTGAGGCTGCACCCACCTCCGCCGCCCATCTCTGAGTTCCCCTCCAAGCACCGCGTCCACCACGAACGTCCCCGGCACCTCCCCACCCTCACGTGAGCCTCCCCCGCCCTCTCTGTATACCCCAGCTAGGCTTTTTGCCCCACGCGGGCAGTGCTGGGGAGAAGACGACCCCCATCCGCGGCCCCTGCGAGCCTTTTCCGGTGGCTAGGCCGGATCGTCCTTGTAACATCCCAAAAATACTAAACTTGGATCATCAAACCCTAATCCTCAAAATTAGGGTTAACAAAAACTTTTCTAATTAAAATTATGAATGCATGCATATGTGTATGCATTGATTTTGAAATTCTTTTAAACCACCTTGTTTGATTGTTTCATTGCTTGTAAAATGCTTCTTAGGTGAAATAAACATCATCTAAAACATTTCCCACACTTTTTCTAAAGACAAGTAAATCAAAACAAATATATAAAAGGAATGGTCATTTTGACCAATTTAACTCCCATGCCTACTTTGGCTGTCTCAAACTTTCAAAACCTAATAGAAACTTTTCTGGATCTTTGCACCCCTTGAATGTACTCCTAACAAAGTGTCAAGGCCCACTTTGTGATCATCCAGAAACTTTCAAATGCATAGTTTAAATGACAATTCAGAATTGAATCTTTATTATATGGGAAGATCCCACTTTTTCAAAAACCACTCAAACAAGCTCAACTTTCAAAACCCAAGCATCTGCAGACTCACCAGCACCAATCTAGCAAACCCACCAAAAATCATTTCAAAATTCAAAACTTGATTTCATGCGGCCATTTCATCAAACAGGTTGCAGACACAAATCAAACAAACATCAAACACTATAGTGTGCAGTAAAATTGGACTAACTTGTTCCCTATTTCGCTCACAACCAGCTTAGTAGATCATCTAGCAAGATTAACCAAGCACTAGCACCACTGTGAGCTTGCCATTGTCATCAATGCTGAACAGCCGAGCACACCCTTGCCTAGCCAGCATGTCTGGGAGGCAGCCCACCGTCCACCGCCACTCACTATCCCAGCCGCGAGCGTTGCCAAGCCCTGGACCACATGCACGGACCGCGCCCAGACTGCTAGAGACCATGCCGAGTGTGCACCAGAGCACCACCCTCGACCGAAGCCCATAGACCGCGCGCCGCCCTCGCCGCGCGCATACACAATCCCCACCGACCCAGGAGACCGCCACCCATGCAGCCACCACTCGTCGTCGAAGACGCCGCCTCTGCCGCGCAGAGCGTCGCGTGTTCCAGACCAAGCCGCACCGCCCCACGCCTCTAAACCATGTCATTGAGCATCGCCAGGAGACACCGCTCCGTCCCATACCGTCGCCCATGCCAATAGACGCCTGTACCATGGCCTCCGACGAGCTCACCGTGCGCCCCGACGGTCCCCTCGCTCGACTATAAATAGAGACCACCCCCGCTCGATTTCTTCACACCATCTCACTCCCCTCTCCTCACTGATCGTGCCACACCGTTCTCAGAGCAAGGCGAGCACCACCTCGCTGGAATTTCACCGGAGCCCGCCGCCTCTGGAGAAGAAGGGAGCCATCGATTTCATCCACCCCAGGAGCTGCCGCGACCACCCCTGAGTTTTCTGTCGTCGACTTCGTCGCTCGCCCGCCTCACCGACCCTCGCCAGCACCCCGGTGAGCCCCTAGCAACCCTCACTGGCCGCGCTAGGTTTCGTTCTCGCCGGCGTTGTCTCGCGTCGATGATGACTCCCAGCCGTTCGATTAGAATCAGATCAAACGTCCCGCGTTGCCCCGTACCGCTTCGCACCTCCCTGTCTCACTGGCAAGTGGGGACACCCACTTAAGCAGCCCACGGGAGCACTGCGCTTAGCAGGCCGGCCCGTTAACTTTTCCCGCGTAGCCCAGTTATTCAAATTAAACCTTTTTCTTTTTAATTCAAACACACTTCTGTACCCATTTTCAAAAATCAACCCAGGTCGATTCAGTGCACCATTTTGAATTGAACCAATTTTGTTGGAAAGGTCTGTGAATGCTGAATCCAAGCCCGTTGGATTCAAGTCATTTGGATCTGTAGATTATCCTGAGTAAAAATAACAAGGCAGAAGCTTTTCTGCATTCAAACATTTTTCAAATTTAAACCATAATAGCTTTTGAGTTGATTCCAACTCTCAAAAGTCACATTTAACCATACCTTTCAGAATATATAAAAATATATAGGTTTACTTATAGAAATAATGTTCAAGTAATAAAAGAATGCTACATAGGTATTTCTAGCCACTTTAATTAATTAGAATAAAAGGGTAAAACCTTATTAAATTGTGACACCAATTTAAATCACATTCCCTTGGACTACAATATGTGGTGATGACATGTGTAAACATGATCCCATGTTTGGTTTGGAGAATATTAAATCTTAAGTAGTTTTTCAATGAGTAGAAATTACTTTTCTAAAAATAAAAGGAATTAAACCAAGCCTTAACCTTGTAATGTTAGAGATGATGCTAGATCATCTATAGGACCCTTGTGTGTGATGATTGCAAGTAGTTAAGTATTGTTTGGTGATTGTGTACCTCGTATTTATTCATAGACGCTAGTACCAACCAAGGATACGAGGAGGAAGGAGGATACTACGAAGAAGAAGCCGAGGAGAACTTCAATCACTGCTCTGCACAAGGCAAGCTTATATTGACACTGATGCAAGCCAATACTTGCTACTATGCCTACTATATGCCTTAAGCATATGTGATCATACCCACTTGATAAACCAATCCTAGTTTTACTTGCAAGCTTTTTACTTTATTTCTTTATCAAAGCTCACTTAGAGTTTACTTAAGAGTTTGGTAGATACTAGAAAGTTATCTGAAGGTTGCATAAAGAGCATAAAATTTGGCCTAAGTTAGAAACCTTGATATCATCCTAAGATATAAGGTTGCACTAAGTTGAAACTCCACTAGTTTACCACCCCTCATTAGTACTACCCCCACTAGTAGATGCTAGTGCTAAGCATAAAACTTGATCAACTTTAGATGGGAATACTTGGTGGAAAAATGGTTATGAAAACCTTGTAATGATGGATCATTCTATTGAAATGTTTTGGACATGTGTCTCCGAACACCTGATGATTTTGGTAATGAAAATGTTGAGGCCTGAGCCTTAGCCCTTTATAAAACTGATGGTTGTCTGGATGCGATACCATTCCAATTTTATCGTACAACCACAATACCCGAAGATTGGGTAGGGCTTGACTGGAAACTTATATACCTTAGTATTAGTTCCCTCACGGCCAAGGTCTGAGATGAGGCTACCTTGTGAAGATTGTCCACCTGTGCAGTACCCAAGATGACAGTTGGTCATGGTTGGGAGGCCAAACTCACAGGAGAGGTGCTTATACTAGGGCATGTAATTGAAAGGTTAGGATTGATTATCCGCATACTAAGTATGGTGAATTCAGGATTTGTTCCTGACGGATGTATCGAATGTTGTGGTGAAAGTGTACAATCTCTACAGAGTATCAAACTATTCGAATAGCCGCGTCCGCGGTTAGGGACATTTGGAGTGGCCATACTGTTTCCCCGTCAGACTTTTCAAAAATGACTTGTGAAATGAAGTGAGACATTGACTTGACCACAACAGAGTTGTGACATGAGTTACAAGATCCCCCTTAGGAGTTATAAAACTGTGACTAGCTTTGGAACTTAGTAGAGATAAATCTGGCTTTTGCAAAACAACCCTAGAGCCTAGTGTCCTATTATCCAAAAACCCCTTTACCTGTTAGTATTAGTTTGCGAGTACTTAAAGAGTACTCATGGCTTTGTCCCTGGCTATTTCCATGGCCAGACTATGAAGAGGAGTACCTGGAAGATGGACCCCTGGAAGGTTACGACAACTAGGATCATCTCCCATCGTCAGCATTGCCTGTGACCCCGAAGATGGACATTCGCCTACGCTACCGTTATTATTACGTATTCCGCTGCTTGAAGATGTATTAAGAACTGGATCATGAGATCCTTATTTGTGTAAGAACTTATGTACCGTTTGTAATGGATGATGTACTATGGTATCCAATTTTGTTATGTCTCGCAAAAATGGTAATCTTGGGATTGCGATGTATGGCATAACAGGCATCTTGGATTAAAAATCCGGGTGTTGACAGTCCTCTATGCGACCCAAATCGCCTCTAGATCTGGCCTGCGAATCCCGTGTCCTTTTTTCTTTTTCCGTTTTTACAGATCGAGAAAATATCTAGTTAATTAAATTCAAATTGAAAATGGTAAATATGTCCATATGGCCAGATCTTATTTTATACAAGTTCCTTAGGGTTTTACCTAACATGTAGAGGCATTGGTTATCCCTTTTGATGCTTAGAATAAATATGATAAATCAAATACCTAGATGTACCCTTTTATCTATTAAATTATTTCTGTGAGTTTCACAACCCCAAATAAGGTAAAACATGTTTGTACATAAAGGTATAAGTGAGGCCTTTTATGTCACCCTAGCCCCATACTCATTTGCTTCCTAAAATACCCTTGATAAAAATAACAAAAACAACCCCTTTTTGACTTTAGAAAATTTCCTAGGTAAAACCAAAAATTATTTTGACCTAATTCCAACTCCCTGCCCACATAAATAGCAACATCTTTCAAACCCCAGTAGTTCATAATTTTATAAGCCCCTGTTGAATTATGGTCAATTAAACTGTTCTGTGCATGGTTTATTCACCAATAAATTCACCAAGATATTTTTGTGAACCCAAATTCCAATTTCTATAGAAAGGTAATCCAAATACCTAACATGTGTCCTTGGAATCACATTGAAATCTTATCTATTTTAAATCTGGTGAAAAAGACAAATAACATCTAGTACTTCCATTGGGATTTTCCTGAAGGCATTTTGTTAATTATTTTGAGGTGATTCCAACTCTTAGTGAATCAGTCCATCAAATACTATCTAATAACCCAGGGAAATAATTTTTGGAACTCCAGAACAATTCTGGTGAATTATTTCCTAAAACTAGAGTTTTATTCACTATAAAAATCACTATAAATCAATGGTAATTGATAAAATAGTGAAACCACTTTTGCTGGTTTCATTTTATCAATATCTATCTGATGATATCATTTTTATATAATGGTATCATATATAACATGTCCTTGGAAAAAAAAAAGCCCTCTCTTAGGAGTTCCTAGACTATAAATCCAAAGAGATTTCTATTTTTGTGCCCCTTGTTCGTTAGTTGTACTCACTTTTCCCCAGCCGCTTAGTTTTTCCTCACTTTTTTGTAGCTCCTATTATGGAACTCTCGCACGGTCTGAAATTCGCTCTCCGTCAGCCTTGTAGTTAGATGCTGACTAGTGGGGCCGCATTCAGTCGGGTCTCGTAGTGGACCCTCGCCATTACGTGCTGACAAGTGGGGCTGTGGTCTGTCAGGTCCCATAGTGGACCCTTGTCGTTACATGCTGACAAGTGGGGCCGCGTTTAGTTGGTTCCCATAGTGGACACCTCTCTCTACTTATCCAGATTAGCATGGGACCCACAGCTTATCTACGTGAGTGTCGGACCCACATCTTATCCACGTAAGCCAGCCCTGTGCCCGCGCCCATGCCGTTGCCTCCCATTTCTTCTTATTCTTCTTCTCTGGTGACGGTGGCCCTTCTCTAGCGATGGTGACCCTTTGCCGAGCTTCACTTTGGCCTCCCGTTTGTCCTGGACGCAGTTTGGTGTTGTCTTATTGACCTGTACAAAGGATGACAATGTCAACCGTGTGAAGAGAAGGTTAGATCTCGCACCAAAATGCACCAAAATCTCGCACCAAAATGGCAACCATGGCGCTTGCTATGGAGAATGCGGCCGGCGAGCCGTTCCGATGATTTAATTGGTTTATCGAGTTAATGTCTCGGCTGCAATCAAGTGAAAGAGTGTTTATAATTAAAAATTAGGGACATGGATGTATAATAAATAAGAAAATGGTACAACTCTTAAACACTTTAAAATTAAAAAAATTATACAACTCTTAATGTACAAAAGTGTTTATAAATGACACAACTCTTGAACACTTTCAGATTAAAAAAATGAATACTTGACACAACTCTTGAACACTTTCAAGTTAAAAAATTTATAAAACTCTTAATGTAAAAGAGTGTTTATAATTGACACAACTCTTCAACACTTTCAAATTAAAAAAATCATACAACTCTTAATGTAAAAGAGTGTTTATAATTGACACAACTCTTGAACACTTTCAAATTTTAAAAAATCATACAACTCTTAATGTAAAAGAGTGTTTATAATTGATACAACTCTTGAACACTTTCAAATTGAAACAATTATACAACTCTTAATGTAAAAGAGTGTTTATAATTGACAATACTCTTGAACACTTGCAAATTAAAACAATATAAAACTCTTAATGTAAAAGATTGTTTATAATTGAGAGTACTCTTGAACACTTTCAAATTAAAAAAAATCATACAACTCTTAATGTAATAGAGTGTTTATAATTGACACAACTCTTGAACACTTTCAAATTGAAAAAAATATACAACTCTTAATGTAAAAGAGTGTTTATAATTGACACTACTCTTGAACACTTTAAAATTAAAACAATATACAACTCTTAATGTAAAAGAGTGTTTATAATTGACACTACTCTTGAACACTTTCAAATTAAAATAATCATATAACTCTTAATGTAAAAGAGTGTTTATAATTGACACAACTCTTGAACACTTTCAAATTGAAAAATTATACAACTCTTAATGTAAAAGGGTGTTTACCATTTTTATAGTGTGAAAAGTGATCCCTAAACTTGCGTATACAAAAATTATAAACCTTTGAACACTATGAAATCGCACTTAATACGTGATAATGATGTGCTAAGAAAATCTTGAGAGATACAGGGTGGCAAACACTATGAAATCGCACTTAGGACATGGAGTGAAATATAATGCAAAAATTATAAACCTTTGAACACTTTCCCTTCAAATTATATTCAAAATCATTTGTTTATGGAGTTAAAGCATTGGTGGCAAACTCGTTATTTTGCATGGATAGAGGGTGCCCCCGATAGATACAGGGGTTATCCTATCCGCTAGATCACTGAGGATCAATCAGAGGATCAACGGTTGGTGGGTACGATCCGCGTGACAACTGTCTCGACCAATCAGAGCGTCGCAACCAAGATGGGTGCATATGTTAGAGTTTGTCACTAAGAGGGAGGGGAAAACTGAGTATAACTTAAAATCCAAGGGCAAAACTGAGTAGAACTTTAAAACCAATGGCAAAACTACCAAGGGGGTTCAAATAGAAAACAAAAAGATAATTAAGAAATGGAAAATGCTTCTTTTATACAATAAAATACATATTGGCATACATCAAACTATTTGCAATTCAAATATATATCAGTTTGATAATTATTGCTCATTCAGACAAATTATGTTTTAGGGAGGGATGTTTTGGGGAGAGCCTTAAGTAGAATGTCGTGAACCTTCACAGATAGTAGGTGATTTGAGAAGTGGTGATTTAGGTTAAAACTTGATTTATATACATTTCTTATGGTGGAAGGTCACATAATAAGACTCCTTGGGTAGATGCCACTATGTTTTAATCTTTTTGAATTTGATGTGCTTAAAATGACTCAATTAGCTAGCTAAAACCCATTCGTTGACTCTCTGTTGACCAGCCATCGGAGGGTAAAAGTGGGTATATTGCACACAGCAGTGTTAGTACCGGAGGGCAAAACTGAGTACAACCAAACTACCAGTGCTACACTCGAGGGTATAACTGAGCACAACTAAGTGGCCAAGATTATACACGAGGGGGAAAACGTGACGCACGGTATGCGTGTCGCGGTCCACGGGGCGGTAGCGGACGCGTGTGGCCATGCACGGTGCAGTAGCGCACACGGTTATGTGGTGCATGGTGGTGCAACGAAACGTCTCCTCCCTTCACCTTTATAGAGGCTTCCTCACTCTCACTCATCACTCACTCGCTCATTCACTCACGCAACCATCTCCACTATCACATCAGCTTCTACAAACCCCCAAGAAAACCCCAACCACGCTGGCGATGGAGAAGAATGACGCGGCAACCATCATCTCCTCCAAGGCGGCCGACGAGGAGGCCCTCGTCCCCGTATAGGCCCCCTTCAAGGCATTGAAGGCATCCGTCATCCCCTTCTAGACCCCCGTCCCTGCTTCCGCTGTAGCCGCCAACGAGGAGGGCTCCGTCCCCATACAGGGCCCTGCCATTCTCCTGCAGATCCCGTACGGCTGGGACCCCTATGGGGACAACGGTTACATCCGGCCGGAGAACCCCTTCGACACCATCTTAGTCGACCCATGGTCGGAGGTAACTAGGGTTTTCTCCCCTTCCTTTGTTCTTCCCACATTCCCATTGTAGGATGCTAGATTGTGTGTTATTAGGGCTCGGCAGTTCGTATTTTCAATCGTTTGGATGCTAGGTATTTTCAATCCTCCTGTGTTAGATCTCGTATTTGATGAATGCCCCTAGTTGGGATCAGTACTAGCACCGATCTATAGTTGGGATCCGTACTAGCACCGATCTGTAGTTGGTATCAGTACTAGCACCGATCTGTAGTTGGGATCGATATTCGATTTGGTTTGAGATTTGGGGATTGGGGAATAATCAGGGGATCTCAATTGATTAATTTATGCAAGTAATCAATCCCGATAATCATGGTATCTCAATAATGTCCTTATTGCACGCTACTATTTTTTGTAATAGGTGGATAGTAGCAACGTCTGCAGCGACGAAGTCCACGGACACCAAAACTCGTCTGGTGTTGAGGAAGCTGAATTCCGGCCAGTTCAATGTCTACAGGTGCCCCTTCTACACTAGGAGCCTCGCCACCGACTTCAACTCCCTCGTGATGCATTCCAAGGACATGAAGACCTGTGGCCTGTCAAAGAACGTCAACACCTTCAGAGCCCAGCACAAGGCGCTCGATTTTTACCTCCGCAACCTCTAGAAGGTGGCCATCGAGGAGGGTCGCATGCCCCCGATCAAGCCCAAGGCGCCCAAGGTCAAGGGACTGGGCAGAAAGAAGTGGAGGAAGCGCTAGAGGGAGGAGGCGGAGGCCCTCCTAGCGGAGGCCAGGAGGGGCCACTGATCTTGTGATGATGCTGATGCTGTAAAGCAACTTCTTTTGTTTTGTTGTCTGTGTTGAACTTGTAAGCTGCTACTGCTGAGCAGCCTAATTATCGAACCTAGTTTAAGTATCATACTATATAATCCTTTATTAGCTGGTTTATCTATATCTGCTCTATTTATCTACATATTTATGGTGCTAGTTAGATTTGCTGCTAGATTGGGAAAATGCAAGGTCCAAAAGGAACCATGAATGGAGAGATAAGACGCTCTAGATTCACTGCCTTTTTGGGAAAAATAACAACTGTTAGCGACATAAAGGGGAAAAGGTGCTCTTAAAAAGGCCAATCATAAAAATAACAAAAAATAAATCATCCAATTTAGGCGACAGGGCGCACGTAACTACCATACGCGACCCATATGGTCCCACACCACATCCCCCAAAACGCATTCCCAATAAGCCGGCCCCACGATGTCCAACATGGGGGGGTCCTACTACGGGACCCGACTAAACATGGTCCCACCTGTCAGCACGTAACAGGGATCCTACTTGTTAGCACATAATGGCGAGGGTCCACTATGGGGCCTACCTGAATGCGGACCCACTTGTGAGCACGTAACGGCGGGGGTTCACTAACGGGACCCGACGGAGAGCAAGTTTCAGATCGATGTGAGAGTTTCGGACAAGGAACTAGACAAAAGTGAGGAAAAACTAAGCGGCTTGGGAAAAGTGAGTACAGCTAACGAACTAGGGGCACGAAAATAGAATTCCCAAATCCAAAAGGGATCTTTTTCCAATGCCTCCCAATCTTCTACCAATCCAATCAAACCAATCACCTAGCCCTCTACTGACGTATATCATGTGTTTATCCTTTGATTGCTGTATGGTTTGATACTTGTATGCATTGTATTGATTGTGGTGTTGTTTGCTTGATAACAATGATAGTTGCGATTGTGATGCCGAGAAGAAGGAAGCATCAGGTTAATCTTATTATTATTATTGGTATTCTTGGTTATCCAAAGTAGAAGTCTAGGGACATCTCGTTGGTCATAGGCAAGCCACCTTCTTGCTCATAAGCCCTTGTCCTACTTTTATACTTATGCATGTTTTATCTCTTTTATATAAAGTGCATTGGTTTTCGGTTTAAAAGTTTATATCTGGTAGTGGCTTGGCCCCTCCAGCTAATACCATTTGTACTACTATGTACAACCCCTGGATGACACCTATTTGTCCCTAGTATGTAGATGGTGTCTTAACACCATAACCCCTTGGAGACCCCATTTTAGCCTAAGCAAAAGTATAGGATGGGAAGACCCCAGGAAATTGTTTATAAAATATTTTATGAGAAAACCTTGGTGAGGTTTGACCTACCAATAGATGTTGAGAAATTTAAAAAGGTTTTGGTTTTACAAAAAGGTTGGACGAAAGATGGAGGAAAAATGCTTACAAAAACGCACCCGGTTCTTTCAAGTTTTGCTAGAACAATTAACCCTTGCAACCACAATTACTCCTATGTGGGAAGGGGCTAGGTCCGAAGGTTGTCTGCTCTAGTACAGATGCCTCACAACTACTACACGGGATGTCAATTTCCCTGGAGGCTAGGCCTTCTCCTGTAAAGGCCCATCTGGGACATTGGCCTGGAGAAGGAACGAACTGTCTACTGGCAGCCAGGCGTTACTATGATCCCCTCATTGAAAGTGCCCACTTTGTGTAGTGTAAAATGCGCTCCGGTTGGTCCTAGGTACCCGAAGTACCGGTCTTGAGGGGGTAGCATCTCATAGGATAGGCGCCTGTATTAGAGTAGACCTCACAAGGGCCTTGTTTGATTATCCGAACCCTGCATACTTGTGTATGACGATCCGTGGTTGTCCTCGGTGGATGTATCAAATTTTGTGGGTAAAGTGTACAACCTCTGCAGAGTGTAAATCTATTCGAATAGCCGAGTCCTCGGTCATGGACGGTTGGTAAAGTTGCTGTAGAGCGGTGCTGGTTTGATTTAAAAAGGACTTTGGAAAAGCAATGGCTTGAAAATGTTTTGACCATGGGATGGTCGGAAAACAAGGAGGAAGGCTTTTGGTCATGGGATGACCGGAAGTAAGAAACTAGTAATGGGTGACCCAATCCTAGTGTTTTACAAAACTTTTTAAAAATAAAGGTTTCCAAGTGGTTTACAAACGTTTTTCAACAAAGATATAGAAATATGCTATATCTACAAGCAAAACTAATTTATAAAGGAACCTCTGATGGAGCCATCCTACCACAGCCATATTGCATATCCGTTATTATTGTTCTTTTAAGGTGGTTTGCGAGTACATTCAAAGTACTCATCAGCATTGTCCCTGGCTATTTACTTGGGCAGATTTTCAGAGGATCGAGAAACGATGAGGAATCTAACATCTATGCGAGCTAGGTCGTCTCCTAGTCAGTCGCCTGTAGGTTAAGGCATGTCATGGGCTCTACGCTTGAAGACTTCCGCTAGTGGTGTTGTAATCCCCATATTGGCAATACTGTAAGCTTTGTAATCGATAATTCATGGATGTTGTAATGATACTGGTGTTATGCTCACATCACACTGATCATGGAAACGTGACTTGCATGCATAACAGGTACTCTCAGATCATAAATCCGGGATGCTACAAAAGGCTTTAATGTTCCAATTCTAAAGGTAGATGGCATGCCTTACCATATACCATCTTATATGGTGTCATACCCATTGGATTTTAAATGCAGTTCGGTATTCCCAAAGAATGTCATTTATCTTTTATGACCAATCTTTTCTTGATTTATCCACCATCTTCTCGAGTATGTTCTTTAGTTCTATATTAGAGAGTTCCACTTGACCACTCATTTGAGGATGATATGGTGAAGCAATGCGGTGAGTTACCCCATATTTGTAGAGGATCTTACTGAAAGTTCCTTTCATAAAATGAGAACCACCGTCAGTAATTAAAAATCTAGGAACTCCGAACCTGGGGAATATGACATCCTTGATCATCTTCACAGAAGTAGCTGCATCTGTATGGTTTGTTGGAATATCTTCAACCCATTTAGTAGCATAATGGACAGCAACAAGAATATGAGTGTAGCCAATTGATTCTATAAAGGGTCCCATGTAATCCATTCCCCACACATCAAATGGTTCAATTATAAGACTATAATTAATTGCCATCTCTTGTCATCTACCTATATTACCTCTTTTCTAGAAAGCATCACAATGTTCTACATACCTGTGTGCATCTTTGAACAAGGTGGGCAAATAGAATCCGGATTGAAGTACCTTTGCTGCAGTTCTCTTGCTTGCATGATGTCCTCCATACGGGCTGTCATGATAAGCTTGCAAAATTGCATTGATTTCATGGTTAGGAACACACTTGGAAATCATTCCATCAGGTCAATGATGATACAAAAATGGATCATACCTAAAGTAATATTTAAGATCATCAAAGAATTTCATTTTTTTAGTTCTTGTCATACCAGGAGGTACAAATTTTCTTGCAAGATAATTAGCATAATCTACAAACCAAGGATCAGCGATTTCAACATTTGTTGAGTATTCTCTCGGAAAAGACTCATTTATAGGTATGGGGTAAATAGTTATTCCCTCCATCCTAGAGAGATGATCTGCTACCGGATTATACTTACCCCTCCTATCTACTATTTGCAAATCATATTCTTGCAGTAATAAAACCCATCTAATCAACCTGGGCTTTGCATCCTTTTTCACTAGGAGGTGACACAAAGCTTGGTGATCCGTATGAACTATTACCTTAGAATTAATGATGTAAGATCTAAATTTGTCACAAGCAAAAATTATAGCCAGGAACTCTTTTTCTATAGTAGCATAATTTTTATGGATCTTAGTAAGAGTTCTACTAGCATAATGAACAACATTTAAATTTTTCATGTCTCGCGGTCCTAATACAGCTCCTAAAGCATAGTCACTAGCATCACACATGATTTCAAAAGTTTCATCCCATTTTGGAGATTGCATGATAGGTGCTAAAAATAATTTGTTTTTAAGGTTTTCAAAGGCTGCAATGCAATCATGATCTAAGTAGAACGGAGTTTCTTTCTCAAGAAGGTTAGTGAGAGGCATATCTATTATAGAAAAATCTTTTATAAAACGCTTGTAAAAACCTGCATGTCCTAGAAACATTTTTAAGTTTTTTATGTACTGAGGTATCGGAAGATTTTCTATAGCATTTATATTAGTCTTATCTATTTCTATACCTTTCTTCGAAACCTTATGTCCAAAAACTTTACCTTATCTTTCCATGAAACGTCATTGATCCCAATTCAAAACCAGATTTGATTGTCTGCATCTCTGCAAAACTTTGGTTAAGTTGTAAAGGAAATTATCAAATGTTGTTCCATAAACAACAAAATCATTTGTTAGAACTTCCATAGTCTTCTCAACAACATCATCAAAGATTTTTAAAACACATTCTTGAAAAGTTGCAGCTGCGTTACATAAGCCAAATGGAATTAATCTATAAGCATATTTACCATAAGGACATGTGAAAGTTGTTTTCTCTTGATCTTCGTGTTGTATAGCAATTTGAGAATAACCATCAAGAAAACAAAAATAAGAATTATTGCTAAGTCTCTCTAAAATTTTATCCATGAACGATATAAGTTTACGATTTTTCTGTGTCTCACGGTTTATTTTTCTAAAATCAATGCACATGCGATATCCAATAATATTTCTTATAGGAACTACCTCACCATCCTCATTCATGGCAGCATCAAGACCCCCATGTCTTGGTATGCAATGAGCTGGGCTAACACATTTACTATCAGAAATAGGATATATTGTACCGACATCTAATAAGCGTATAACTTCTTTTCTTACTACTTCTTTCATTTTCGGATTAAGCCTTCTCTATGTGTCAACTACAGGTACAACATCTTCAAGAATGGTAATCTTATGTGTCACAGTAGATGGATCTATTCCTTTAATATCACTTAGAGTATACCCAAATGCTTCACAATGTTTAATCAAGACCGAAATGAGTTTATTTTTTTCATTTTATGATAATTTTTTACTAATAATAGGACATTTATTTTCATTATCTAAAAACTCATACCTCATATTGTCTGGAAGTCGTTTTAATTCAATTGGCGGAGGTTCTTCGTCTCCTTTTCTTACCAGTTCTTCATAGTCACGTGGATTTTGTGCTTCCGAAATGGAATTAAGGTAATCATCCATGTCTTCTATTTCCTCATCATCTGGTGCCTCTTCCCAATTAACTAAGCTCCTCTCTAATTCATCTTGCGGAGTGCTGAAATGAATTGCGGCTTGCTTGGCAATTGTTTTCCCTTCCTTGATATCTTCCACTTCATATGGCCTCTTATTTAGTTTATCAAAGTGGAAAGTCATTTCCTCTTCTCCAAACATCATTGAAATAGTCTCCTTTTTATTATCAATTCGAGCTTTAGTTATAGAGACAATATGCCTGCCTAAAAGAGTAGGACAAAAAGTATCTCGAGGCATATCAACAATATGAAAATCAAGAGGGTACATGAGTGATCCAATAAAGACATAGACATTTATAATAACACCTTCTGGTTGTATATTAGTTGTATTAGACAATTTAATAGTAGTGTCTACAGGTTCCACATCTGGATTATTTAAATTGTAGCAAACTTCCTCATAAAGTGATGAAGGCATAATATTTATCGCGGAAATTGGCTCACAAATTCCGTATAAGAAGTTTCTCCATAATATATAGGAGCCATATGTTTAGAAGTTTCATTACCTTGTATCTTACCTATGAAGAATTCTGAAGTTTCAAAGTCTATCATAACCACTTCATTATCCATGGTTCGTGCTTCCATAAGATCCTTAAATATAACAATATTTGAATTGGTAGCTTTAGGGTTCTTTCCTGGTTTCTTTCATCTTCTCCTGATGTGTTCTTCCTTCCTGCACTTTTTCTTGATATTCTCTTGAATAGGTTCAGAGGGAAACTCCACCATGGATGCACTTTATCTTGCACGTTTCTTTTTTCGAGGGGTTTATAAGGTTCCCATTCTGTAGGTACATGTTGATGCCCTGCATAATTCTCAATAATTTTCTTTACTGAATAAGAATCAATACCGAGGGTTTTAATCATCGCACAATTCCTTTCGTCTGCAATAAAATCGTTAACACAAGCATATTCAGAAGAACCATTCATAATGTTCTCCTGATCTTTAAGATTTTTTGTTGTCTCCCTCATTTTCATTATTAATTTCCATACTTCATTATAGGTATAAGATAGAAAACTACCATTAGAAGTGGCATCTAGGCTTGTTCTATTTTTATTGTTAAGCCCTCAATAGAAAGTATGAGTGATTAACCAATCAGGCAAATGGTGATGGGGGCAATTGTCTAGATAGATTTTATACCTTAGATAGCCTTCATATAAACTGTCATCAGGATTATTTTTGAAACTTGTAATAATACCTCTCATCCAGTGAGCTTTGCTCTTTGAGTAATATTTTGATAGGAAATTAGTTGTCAATTCCATCCACGTCCTTGGTGCTTCTGGACAAAAGGATTTATACCAGTTGCAAACATTATTGGAGAGAGTTTGTCTAAACAACTGGATTTTAATCTTATCAAGGTCACAGTCATCAAATATAAAGGAACCAAAACCATCTGCAAAGAATTGTAAGTGTCCATATGGACTCTCTTCATTGGTTCCTACAAACTTCTAGTGATAAGTAATTCAAATAATAAGGGATGGATCTCAATACCATCGGGGTTTATGCTTTTATTGATAGTTATAAAAGCGTCCATGGGTGAACCCATTTTCCTTACTGCCTCAAGCTGGATTAAATGTTGAGTGTTGTCCATTGTTATGGTCCTACAACTCAAATCAAAAATTAGTACAAAGAAAGTAAATAACTAAAAGTAAAGTGACTTATAGCGCTAAGCTCCCGGACAACGGCGCCAGAAAATAGCATGATGACTGCAAGTGCACAGATCAGTTGTAGCTAGTTTCGAAATAAAGATATCGATCCCACATGAGGCAGTAGGCGAAAAATTATATAAGGAAAAATTATATAATTCAAGAAAAGTAGAATTGTTTTTGGGTTTTTTGATTGAGAAAAACAATAAAGTAAAGTGAAGTAAACTTAATGCAGAAAATAGGAATCGCGTTTGTAAGAAATCTTGGAACTACAATAGGGAATAAGGCGTTCTCGGGTAGTGGTGGATACACCGCTAGAAGTTTAGAAAGAATGGTCAAGATTATTATAACAAATATTCTCATGACATGTAAGTATGGGGGAGGAGCTCCATATATGGACGAATAGGCAGCAACCACTGCTCACATCTTCCGTCATAACCACATCTAATAGATAAATGACATCAGTTGTAATACCCCGCTATTAAGGGATTTCTCCCGTGGCATGGACATGGCTTAATAATTTCTCCTTGATTCCCCAAGTTAGTACGTAAATAATTATAACTACTTTATAGTCACAATAAATGTTATCATCCTTCCTTCTACCAATAATTAATCCCCTTCATCACTTCCCCGTAAGAGCCAAATATTAAGGAGGTGCACAACTCCCACCATCAATATGAAGACAATTAACACATACACATAATGATGTATAACATAATAATCCCTATCTCATCTCAATCATATGCTAGGGTTTCTCCATCTCCCTACGAATTAATGATCTACTCAGACATAGAGGCAAACAACATCATAACAATGGTAATGGAAAAAATTATAGATGAATAGTTCTTGTATAAGTCCACAACTAGTGCTATAATTACAACAAGATATAGATGGGATGGATGGACATGATGGTGGTGTAGCGGTTTATGACGATGGAGATTGATGCCTTCGCCTCCCAGATCTGTGTAGGGCGAAGATGACTCCCTAGGGCAAGTCGCCCTCCAGATCCCTTCCTGAGGTGAGGTTTTAGGCGATTTCTGGGTGTTCTGTATGTGGTCTCTCCGATCCAGTTGTATGGGGTGAAACTATTTGAGGAGGCGGAGGCAGCGCCAACTATACGGCGGGAACTGTACGGTCGGAAAAGTTCCTCTCGCCGTATAGTTGATCGTTAAACCTTTTGTATCCTCCAATTTCTTCGGGTTTTCTTCTGGTGTTATTAATATTTCCCAAATTAGCGATTTACACTATTTTTGTCTCCTTTTTGATCTAGTATAGCTGGTCCAAGAGTTTTGTCCATTGTATCCATCATCTGTCCTGATCCTTGTGAAAATAAACATAAAAGATGTGCGCGAACGCCATAAAATACCAAGATCCTACAACTACAATGCAAAATAGTAACATAAAACATGATGCAAATATGCACTCATCGGGCCCCCCATTGACGCGCATGCGTCTCCAATCTGTAATTGGCTGTGGGCGATGTTGAGAGCGCACATGTGTAGCAGACACACAATCTGCCTTGAACACTGGAAGAGCTTCATCAGCATCGGCAGCAGTAGGTTCGGGGTTTCGAGGGGGTCGAGGACTAATGGATTGTTGATTCCCACAAGCACTGATCTCCCATCAAGATTTTTCCTTATGATTCAGTCCGGTGCTACAGGGTCATTCCGATCAAAGGCCCTGTTGAAAACGTGGCAGCAGAGCAAGAGATAAGTAAGCAGCTCTCTACCCATTTATGACACTGGATCACCATGGTTGTTGGTTCATGCACCCTGGTGTGAATACACATGACACCCTAGTCTGACTCTGCCAAGTACCAGTTGTGTGATGCAATATCTTCAGCCTCGACATCGTCACCAGCTTGGACATTTGCTGGCTCTTCAATAACTGGATCCTATATGACACGGGGACCTAGAGGTATACCTGTGTGTGCATTTCAGTTAGAAAAAGTATCACTGACAATGGAGGTGTAAGTAATTTATAATTTTTACTTTTAAATAACAGCACTCACTCCACTTGGTCGGTTTCTAGACCGGAACATCTCCTCGCGACTTTGTCACCGCGTATATGCAATCAATACAACCACTGGTTAGAGTTACGACAATGACATCAACATACTTTGCTGGTGCAAGATAGTCATTCTGAATGATAATCCTGTTCCTCTCATAAGTAAAATCTATGATAGCAATGAATTTGTCAAACACCACCATCGCCCTATAGTACCATTGGTTGTCAAATCTGTACAGTATACTTTTGATCTGTATCTTCAGCAGCTCGATAATCGCTTGCTTGTAGCTATATGTGCATGGGGGGCCGGTGAAAACCTAGACACCGCATGGATAAATATCAACACGCTGCATAGGTGGCAGGTCGATATGTGCCATAGTGTAGATGTTTTGGAGGTACCAATGCCCCGGGTGCTTTTCCATCGCAATCCATTCTCCTCTGGCACCACCCCCAATGATCCTTGTTTCTAATCCATCATCATCCCAAGTTCCTGGTATGTCATCATCAACTGGTACAAATGCCTCTAATATTGGATTGTCTAGTGTCATCAGCAATGCGTCAATGCCCTACAATAGATTTTCCTCATATCTAGGGGCATGCAAGATGTTCCACAAAGGGAGAAGTGGCAATCTTTCTTTGCCAAAACGTGATGAATAAATCATTCATGCAAACAGACACACCGAGGAATAAGGTCTTGTTTGGATTAAAGAAAAAGTGCAGGAATAGGAAATTTTCCTATGGTGGTGGCACTATTAAATCATTTCATTCAAAGGAATGAGGTCCCAAGAGACACGACAACATCATAAATATACTCTCGCGTGAGGTTTTACTTTGATTTGATCATGTTTATAAGGAATCCTATGTTTTTTTTCATGTAAACCAAACAACCAACTTTTTATAGAATTCTTGTGTTTGTCAAACACATGAAATATAAAATATAAGGACTGACGTGATTGGGCAATACACCCTCCGTTATGCGTCTCGACAATCCTAGTCGTTCTTGTCTATTCATTTTGGAGAAGAGAGGGGGACACTTAAGAAAAAGTCTTCGACCTCTTTGGATCGCAGGATTGAGAACATAGGAATGTCACAGGTTTGCCGGCAAAAAACAAGATATTGTAAAACATAGGAAAAATACCTAGGCATGTCGCAATTCTACGCACATGATGAGAGTTGGGGCTCAAGTAGATGTTCCAATTAATACGTGATTTAGGCATAGGTAGGATTTGAATCCTACAAAAATCGTGCAAACCTGCTTTTTACCTTCTCGTCATGGTCGACTGGCCATGTCTGTGGGTCAGAGTGAAGTAGGGTGGGCAAACCAAACGAGAGAGCAGGATCTTTCGCAATCCCTCGATGCATGCCAACCATGTTGCAAGCTAGGCGAGCGGTGCTCAGAAGATCGACGCGACTAGTGATGTTGCTTAGCGGTCCATAGTGGAGGTTGCCAAATCCCATTGTACGCTTTGATATCTTACGCTTCATTGCTCTAAATGGACAAACACTACCGGATGTCATTCCGAGGAAGAGAACTGCAGAAGATCTATGGGGATGGTTGGAAGTTTGTACCTTTCTACAAGGGGAGAGAAGGGATACGATCGTACACAAGCGATCGGAGCGGAAGAGCAAGACGATGAGCATTGGCGGTTTATCACCAAAAAAATATGGGGTGGGTGGCCGGCGGTTCTCCTGCGGTTGTCAGATCGACTCCTCCGTCAGTCCGTCCTAGTGACAAGGCATGTCTAATGCGTAAGTTAATGTAGACGCTTATGCAAAAAATGAATAATAACAGAAAATTAGATCTATTTCTTAAACACTCTGGCCCGCAACGCTAGCCCCAAGTTTGACGGGCTAATATTTTTTCCTATCGGTAGCTAGGGCATAATTGCAAGGCAAATCACACCATGCCGAAAAAAAGTTCAAAGTTCCGGACGCCAGCAAACACAATTTGTTTTGTGTGCATGTATAGTAAAGGTCCTGAAATTTACTACTCACTATACTCTGTACCTCGTGTTAGGAACCAATTGAAGCTTTGCTCTAACATCGCACATGCTTCAAATACTCCTCTTCGCTGGTCTCGTGCTGCCTCATGCGTTCTCTCTGTCTCTTCTCGCTCCCATATTTTTTTTAACAGGGGGAAACTCCTAGTGGCAATATTGTTCACCATGCCAAGTGGCACCCATGTACTTCTACCAAGTATGATAAATCCACCACGCCAGGTTCTTGCATAGCTAAGAACTTGAATTTTTTAGAAACTCTCATTAGTTTTGATGTACTGAATTCCTAGTTAGCTTAGAAAGATTTTTAGAAAATTTTAATATCAATCTATTTCATTTACTTGTACTCCTCTAGTTAAAATTTTATACTGCGATGGGAGTATATTTTACATCAAGGACATAAACAAGGGAAAATCACATCGAGGTCCATACATTTAGCACAAAGCACCCTCCGATTAAGCAAGGAAAACAGTCGGGTTCGACTCCTTCTCAAGAGTGGAGCTGATCGAGCCATACTCTTCATACTACTTCCTCTTCCATTATTTCCAAAATATGGCCAAATTTGGCGGCATGCAAATTCTTGGATATGGGATCATCAACATAAACTATGATGTAGATATGGCCATGACCTTGGTTGTTCGGCTAGAAATCCAAGAATGTTGATACTCATTGAAAACTATGATTAAATTCGTTTAAAGTTTACCACTTACTAGACGGTGTGAGTACATTTTACATCAAGTTCTAAAAAAAGAGAAAATTGCATCGAGATCCATACATTTCGCATGAAGTACCCTAAAATGAAGCAAGAAAAATAGTCGGATCGACTCCTTCCTAATATAGTAGTTGATCGAGACATACTCTTTATACTACTTCATCTTCGATTGTTTTCAAAATATGGCCAAATTTGGCCGCATGCATATTCTTGGATATGAGATCATCAACATAAAGTATGATATAGATATGGCCATGTACTTGGTCGTTCTGCTTGAAACCCAAGAATGTTCATACTGATTGACAACTAAGCTTAATTTTGTTTAAATTTAACCACTTACTTTTAGGTTCAAATGTTACACGAATGGTGGGAGTACATTTTACATCAAACACATAAAAATGTAAAATTACATCGAGGTCCATACTTTTAGCACAAAGCAGCCTAAAATTAAGCAAGGAAAACAGTCGGGTTCGGCTCCTTCTCGAGAGAGCAGCTGATCGAGCATACTCTTCATACTACTTCCTCTTTGATAGTTTTCAAAACAAGGACAAATTTGGTAGCATGCAAATTCTTGGATATGTGATCATCAACATAAAGTATGATGTAGATAATGCGATGACCTTGGTCGTTAGGCTTGAAATCCAAGAATGTTCATACTCATTATGACAACTAAGCTTATTCATTTCAATTTAACCACTTACTTTTAGGTTCAAATGTTACATGGATGGTGGGAGTACATTTTACATCAAACACATAAAAACAGAAAATTAGATCGAGGTCCATACTTTTAGCACGAAGCACCCTATAAATAAGCAAGGAAAATAGTCGGGTTCGGCTCCTTCTCGAGAGAGTAGCTTATCGAGACATACTCTTCATACTACTTCCTCTTCGATAGTTTTCAAAATAAGGCCAAATTTGGTAGCATGCAAATTCTAGGATATGTGATCATCAACATAAAGTATGATGTAGATAACGCGATGACCTTGGTCCTTAGGCTTGAAATCCAAAAATGTTCATACTCATTGCGACAACTAATCTTAAATTCGTTTAAATTTTACCACTTTTAGGTTCGAATTTTACACGAATGATGGCAGTATGTTTTACATCAAGTACCTAAAAAAGGAAATTGAGAAAGTCGGGTTCGGCTCCTTCTCTAGAGAGCACTCAAATGATCGAGCCATATTCTTCATACTACTTCCTCTTCGCTTGTTTTCAGCATATGGAAAAATTTGGTGGCATGCAAATTCTTGGATATGAGACCATCAACATAAATTATATGATGTAGATATGACTTTCTTTAATTTAAAGGAAAACATAAATTATTTTCACTTCTAAAATCCAAAATGGTTTTTTTTCCATAAAACTTGGAAACTCCCATTATTTACCAGCATTTTTGTTCACCATGCCAATATGCACACACCTACAAAGTATGGGATCAAAATTACCACAAAGTATGGCCATTTACCCTTGTCATTTGGCCTGAAGTCCGAGAGTGTTCATACATGGTAGGACATATTTTTAAGGTGTTTTTTTAAGTTGTGATTCTCATGATTATCATCTTTCACGGCAAGAAGTACAAGTCAGAGGATGTCGTGTGATGTTTTTTCGTTTGTTTTTTTTATTTTTTTCGAATAACAGTCAATTTTTTCTAGATACAAATTGAATTTTTTTATACATGCAATTTTTTCGAAGCCTGAGTTTGTCACTTAGAAAATTGAAAATTTTCTCTGTTCCTATAAATTGAAAAACATTCTTATCACTTAGAATATTGGTAATCTTAATAAATCAAGTAATTTAAGTGGGCGGGGTTTCACTAATAATAAGAAGCTTGAAAACTCAAGGATCTTGGGAATCGCGAATAATGGTAGTCTAAAATTAGAGTGTGGCATTTCGAGTCATAGACTTCGTACATTCTTTATAGAGAAAACACTCATGACACATAGAAAATTATCATTAATTTTTTCCTGATATTTGGGAACTCTTGCTAGCAAAACAGATTAGTACAACAAGATGCACCCAATATAGTAGATGTTGGAACTCTATCGTAAATAAATATATGATGTCGATAAGGGCATGACGTTTGTCATTTAGTTTGAGTTGAAACCAGAGAATAATTAATAAGATAATGCCACACAAAAAATATTGTACTTTTTATTCTTTAGTTGAATGTTACCAAAACCATCTCATCTTTGTCGTGATGCGGATGCATAGCAAGAACTTGAATTTTTTAGAACTTTCAGTAGCTTTAGATGTACTGAATTCCTTGTTAGCTTCAAAAGTTTTTTGGAAAATTTTAAGAGCAATCTATCGAGCTTACTTGTAGTAAAACATTTACACGGTCCATGGAAGTACAGTTTACATCGAAGACCTCAAATAATAGAAAATTACATAGAAGTCCAAACATTTAGCATAAAGGCTCCTAAAATTAAGCAAAGAAAAGCAATTTGGTCTGCTCCTTCTCCAGCGAGCAGCTGAGCCATGCCGTACTACTGTACTTGCTTCACACATAAAAAAATGTTCTTCACTTTTGAACCAACGTGCTACAGGTCATGCAGGGTGTGAAATGAAATGACAAGGCAAGTCGACGCATGTGCGCAACACCATGTATTGGATGAGGGAGAGATTAGTCGGCCGGGGTGTGGGGATGGTGATCAGGAAGTGAATGATAGAGAAACACAATTTGTTTACTAGTACTACTTATCACTGTATGTTTGTATCATGTACCTCGTGTCAGGAACCCATCGCAGCTTTGCTCTGGCATTGAAATCCTTCAAATTCTCCTCTTCACTAATCTCGCGCTGCCTCCTGCGTGCTCTCTGTATCTTCTTGCCCCCAGATTTTTTTTCAACAAAGGGAAACTCCTAGTGGCAATATTGTTTTTAAAGGAAAACAGTGGAAATATTGTTCACCATGCGAAGAGGCACGCATGTACTTCTACCAAGTATGGTAACTCCACCACGCCAAGTCCTCGCATAGCTATGAACTTGAATTTTTCCGAAACTCTCGATGGTTTTGAGGTACTGAATTCCTAGTTAGCTTAGAAAGATTTTTGGAAAATTTTAAGATCAATCTATCACATTTACTTCTAATCCTCTAGTTAAAATTTTCCACTCACGATGGGAGTACATTTTACATCAAGGACATACGCAAGGAAAAATCACATCGAGGTCCATACAGTTATCACAAAGGACCATCCAATTAAGGAAGGAAAACAGTCGGGTTTGGATCCTTCTCGAGAGAGGAACTTCTCGAGCCATACTCGCAATAGTACTTCCTCTTCAATTGTTTCCAAAATATGGCCAAATTCAGCGGCAAGCAAATTATGGGATATGGGATCATCATCGACAAAAAATATGATGCAGATATGGCCATGACCTTGGTCATCCATCTAGAAATCCAAGAATATTCATACGCAGTGAGAACTAAGATTAAATCCGTTTAAATTTTACCACTTACTTGGACGGTGGGAGTATATTTTATATCAAGTTCTTAAAAAGGGAAAATTACATCGATGTCCATACATTTCGCATGAAGCATCCTAAAATTAAGTAAAGAAAATATTTGGATCAACTCCTTCCGGAGAGAGTAGCTAATCAAGTCGTACTCTTCATACTACTTCCTCTTAGATTGTTTTTGAAATATGGACAATTTTGGCGGCATGCAAATTTTTGGATATGAGGCCATCAACATAAAGTATGATCTAAATATGGCCATGACCTTGGTCGTCTGGCTTGAAACCCAAGAATGTTCATAATGATTGACAACTAAGCTTAATTTTGTTTAAATTTAACCACTTACTTGGACGGTGGGAGTACATTTTATATCAAGGACCTAAACAAGGGAAAATCACATCGAGGTCAATAAATTTAATTAGCACAAAGGCCCCTATATTTAAGCATTGAAAACGGTCGGGTTCGGCTCCTTCTCTAGAGAGCAAGCAAATGATCAACCCATACTCTTCATACTACTTCCTCTTTGATCGTTTTCAAAATATGGCCAAATTTGGCAGCATGCAAATTCATGGATATGAGATTATCAACATAAAATATGATGTATATATGGCCATGACCTTGCTCGTTCGGGTTGAAATCCAAGAATTGTCATACTCATTGACAACTAGGGTTAATATTTTTAAAATTTTTACCACTTACTTGGACAATGGGAGTGCATTTTACATCAAGGACCTAAAAAAAAGAAAATAGGTTTGTACATTTAGCATGAAGCACCCTAAAATTAAGGAGAAAAACAGTCGGGTCGGCTCCTTCTCGAGAGAGATCAGCTGATCAAGCTATACTCTTCATACTATATACTCTTCTATTGTTTTCAAAATATGGACAAATTTGATATCATACAAATTATTGGATATGGGATCATCATCAACATAAAGTATGATGTAGAGATGGCCATCACCTTGGTCCTTCGGCTTGAAATCCTAAAATGTTCATATCCATTAACAACTAAGCTTGAATTTTTTTAAATTATACCACTTACTTTCGACGGTGGGAGTACATTTTACATCATAGACCTAAAAAGTAAAAAAAATACATAGAGGTCCATACATTTAGCACGAAGCACCCTAAAAATAAGCAAGGAAAATAGTCGGGTTGGGATCCTTCTCAAGAGAGCAGCTGATCGACCCATACTAGACGTTCATACTACTTCCTCTTCGATTGTTCTCAAGATATTGCCAAATTTGGTGGCGTGCAAATTCTTGGATATGACATCTCATCAACATAAAGTATGATGTAGATATGGCCTTGACCTTGGTCGTTCGGCTTGAAATCCGAGAATGTTCATACTCATGCTTATCTTCAAAAAATTGTCAAAACTAATGTTTCTTTCTTAATGGGAAGTAGTAAATGTAAGAGCACGACGTGTAGATTCTTTTATTGTTAACATTATATGTTGTTTGATTCTTTTCAAAACAAAGTTAATTTTTTATACATGTAAATAATTATTGTTGGGGATATACTTTCCGGGTATACCCACGGGACTCACTGACCAGGGTGGCCCACCAACGGGTTAGAGCTTTGCTTCACTGGCGGCCCAGCCAGAGAAAGAGGAGGAGTCACTTCCGGCTACAAAAAGACCTAGAAGGGTTACTGACTTAGGCACGTAGTATTACTTGTAGTCCAAGTTGTATCTAGTTCCCGACTCTGTAACGTAGCCGGATAGGTCTCTCTTGTAACCCTCGGTCCCGGTGACTATATAAACCGGCCCTATGGGAGCCTTTAGGGCACAACACCACAACCTACTCGATAGGCGAACCTCTCTTGTAATCCTCTATAACGTCCCGCTTATGGCGACATATTACTAGGTTGCTAGCAGGAGTAGGATCCTATCATCACAGTCGGATCTGAACCTGGGTAAACTTGTGGTTACCGCTCCCAGAACACCGTAGATTTCACACACCATCTTCTCAATGCCTTCAGGACCCCATATTAGTTGGCAACAATCCGACGACAGTTGGCACCCACCATGGGGCAGGTGACTTCTAGAACATCGTTCTGGGCGGAATCTGCATGTGAAGGAATCGGCAAAACAATTTCCATGGGTTGCATGGTTTACACTAGTGATGTCCCTCTTGTTCTTCTCGACGAGAATTGGATTCGGGCTAAGGAACCCGTGACAACCTACACCATCATGTCCATCGGCAAGATCAACATCTACCTCGGCTTTGCTGATCCTGCCTAACCCACCCTTGACGTGATGACCATGGTGGAAGAGAAATCTGGATCTACTCTGTCCGCAGAGGTGGAAGAGTTCAAGATCTTAGAAAAACCTGAACCCACCCAGCCTGCTCCTAGAGTGGAAGAAGTGGTGGAAGAAAAATTCAGATATGATGTCCTTGTTGTGATCGGATACACTAATGAGGAGTATATTTGCTTCGGATCTGACTCTGTCATTGCTGAAGAAGGAAAATCACTCTCGAGGTATAGGACTGAGCATACGATGATACGCCCCCGTGTTAACTTCAGGATAGAGGCGGAAGTCAAGATACGACGGTACCTCAAGACCATGAACAAGAAGAAGAATTGCTTCGTGTACCATGTGGGCTCTGGATCCGACTTTGTCGATGCTGGAACCGGAAATGATTCAGTTCTTGATGCTATCGAAGAAAATACTAACTCACCTGCTTCCCCTCAGGAATCACTGACGTCGCAGGAACACCGAGACTTTGAGAAGGAGATTGTCACATCCCAAGATTTTCCAAATCTTTTAATGTGAAAAATAAATAAACAAAATAAAAGTTTTGTTGAAAATCAAGGTGAAAAGAAACTTTTGTTTCTAAAAGGAAACTTAAAATCCCATCTTGAACAAACTTTGGTAAAAGTTTGAATCCAACAAAAATCCAGATCAAGGGAAATGCATTCCTCAATGAATGTATCTGGAAATTTAAACACTTGGAAAATGAATCCAAACCCTAAAACCCTAATGGAATAAAAATCATTTCCAAGTTATCTCCAAGCCTATGGATTTGATCCATATAAAAATTTGCCAACAAACATTTACAAAAGATCAAGAAAGACAAACAGAAACAACATAAGACCATAGAAATTGGTTTCACTTAATTTGGAACCATAAATAAAAACTTATGAATTTAATAAGTTAAGGAATTGAATTCCCAAAGCTAATAAAGCCCTTATCTAAAATCCATACCAAATGGTGAGCAAATGATCCTAAAGATATTCAAAAGGATAAACAAATATTAAATAAGATTTTACAAATTGGAATCACCAAGTTTGGATCTCTAAATAAAAAGATATGGATTTTATAAGATGAAGAAAGAAATGTTAAATAAGGAATATTTAAAGACCAAATCAAACCTAGGACAAATCCATAAACAAATGGAATGAATATAATCCAAACCCAATTAAAATATTGGATAAAGAATTTCCAAAATGAAATAAAATGGCTTAAACCAAATCCTATTGTAGTAAAGACAACTCCAAATTTTAAATGATTAATAAATCTTATTAAAGACTTTTCCAAATAATTCAAGATGAATTATTTGACACCCTTTTAAGTAAACAAAACTTACTAAAAGGTTTTGGAAGAATTTAGAAGTCAAATGGAAATTAAAAACGTTATTAAATCCTATTTTGATTTAAAACAAGGGCCCTTTTTATTAATTAAAAAGACCCCAAAAAAGAATAAAATAAATTCCAAAATTGACATCAGAATGTGCTACTAATCAATATTTAAACCTACACAAAATCTGGCAAAGGTTTGAAATCAAATGAGTGTTTGAATTGCTTATTCAAAATCAAAACAGAAAAATCAAAAGAGAAAAAGAAAAGCATTCAGAACAAAAAAAGGGAAACAAAGCAGCCCAACAGGGCAGACCCAGTCCAGGCCCAGCAACCCCACCTATCCCCCTCCCTCGAAACGTTTTTCCTCACCACAGACCTAACCCGCAAAGACGCTGACCGGTGGACCCCATTCCCTCTCTTTCTCTCTCGCTGCCAGACGACCCCACCGCCACGCAGGCTTCTTCCTCGCTGTGACCCTTCTTCCTTCCCTCGTCGCCGTTTCTGGCTGTAATTCCGCGGGCTTAATTCGCCTTAACGCTGCAGCCATTACTCGCTGTGATCACGCATACTTAAACGCCCACGCCCCCTCTATCTTTCTTCCTAGGCGCCGTCTCCTCTATGCCCCCAGGCCGCTTTGATTTTACTTCGGAACGCCACTGCCTCCGACACCCTTCGGCGGCGATTCCGGCCAAGTCTCGCCCTCCTTTCCCCCTAGCCACGACAAGACTACTCCCCATTGCCTGGCGCACACTACAGTGGCGCCAGCTCGCTCGCGCTCGCCCTGCAACCTCGACTGCATCTTTGCCAAGCAGCGCTGCCGTCTGTCTCCTCTCCGACGACACCCCCCTAGTAACTTCTGATCGCCCCATCCCATTTGACCGATGCTCACGTATTCGCCTATCTCGTACGCATCTAACTGCATGGTTTGTTTGGTTTGGCGTGACCCGTACCTTTGCCTCCGATGACGAACAGAGGAGCCCGACGCCAGGAGCATCTCCGGCGAGCAATCAACATCGACTCCGTGCGTCCCTGACCATCCAGCGGCCACCTTGAGCATCACCGAGACCCAGCGAACCCGGTGAGCTTATTCCCCATCCCCCTTGCTTCCTGTATTAGCCGGAGCACCACCGCCTGAACGCGTCGCTGCCGCTCACCGTTGCTAGCGCCGCCAATCCCTGACCATAAGCTCAGAGCCGTTAGATGCAGATCCAAAGGACCCGATAGAAACTTAACCGAAGGGGTAAGTAGCACCTCTGCGCCGTGCGATGTAACTTAAATCCTAAGGCCTGCATCGCTTGATCCACACGAAAAGTTTTCGACCAATAAGAACAAGACGCGGGGCTTAGTTCGTTTGAATTAAAACAGATTTGATCTATTAGATGCTAGATTTTTTAAAATCTATAACTTTTAATCTACACATCCAAATTTTGCAAATTTTATATCAATGGATTCAGAAAAAACAAGCCCTAGCCAACCATGCAATTTGTTTAGTAAAAAGCTTCTAGTAAAATGTTTGTTTTTGCAGAAACTTGTGTATGCATGTTTAGAATATAAAAATTGATCTAAAATGATTTTGAGGATAAAATCTTTGGCAAATGGTGTGTTTTGAACCTACTGACCATAGGAAACAAATTGTGGTTTCAAAAATGTATTTGGTGAAACAAAAGAATGAATCCTTGATTTAAACCATTTCTAGTCAAATAAAAATATGGTTTAATTATTAAAAATGATTTTGGAGGAAAACCTTTCGGAAATGTTTTGGAAATAAACTCTCTGACCCTAAACACAAGATTAATGGTTTGAAATCATATTTTGTTAAACCTATAGAAGGATGCCTTATTAAAAGCATTTCTTCACCACATAAAATAATGACTTGATCTAAAAATGGTTTATGAAGTAAAATCTTATACAAAGGATTTTACCACTTTATAAAATGACTATTAGGTGTCTACAAATGTTTATGAACCATTAGAAACCACTTTTACAAATAAAACAATCTCTTGCATGCTTGCATGCATTGTTTTGTTTCTATGATTTTATGTGATGAATTCCTTGAATGGTAGATTGAATTATTGTTTGCTTGATTGAATTGTAGTGATTGAAGTGAGTGAACATTGCAAAGATCAAGAAGTGAACTTATACTCTCTACTAAAATGGCAAGTGATGCTTCATACTTTTGTCCCATTATTTTCACTATGCATTAGTGATATTTCTAAGTAGGGCTTGCATGGAATTTTTGCTAAGTGTAAACTATGCCATGGGAAATCCTATTAGATGAAACCTTAGTAGAATTTCCTAAGTTAAGATTCCTACTACTATCATGCTTAGCTTAGCTAGTAGAAAACAAGGGTGGAATATATATTCATGCTATGGAAAATTTCTAAGTCTGAGGACTTGTGTTTTGTTTAATAAAACAACTAAATGAATGAACCACCTGGGTGGAATGGAAAGAATGGTTTGTGTTGAGTGGTCATGCAAGTCTAGTATGCTGGGGAAAACTTGGGCATCACCAAGTCCAGCATGCTGGGGAAAACTTGGTGCCTCACTTGTGGATGGCCACCCAGGAACAAAGAGATTTGAGATGTCAAATGTTGAGAAGCTTCAAGTGCAACCACTTGGCATTATGGGATCTGCCTAGATCATATAGGTTGAAATAACTTAGCCAAATGGACAGTTGGTGGTAGGGGTTTGATAGGTTGGAGCGCGTCCATTCTGGTCTAAGGGAAGGCTTCTGAAAGATCTTGTCTTGGTGAAACCAAGTCTTGTGGGGAAAGTTCACCACCTATGCATAGTGTAAAATCTAAGTACTTAGCCATGTCCCTGGTAAAGGACAATTTGAGCATCAAGACATGGAAGCTATCAAGAATCTCATCATCCAATTTCTAAGTTAAAAACTTGTGGTTGAACAAGGGTTTAAGGTTCACCAATTTCTATTGGTGGTTCCTTGGGTGATTTTGTCAAAGCAAAAACTTAGTGTTTTCAAAAGATAAGGAAAAATCTATTTTGAGCAAAGCAAGCCTAAGATCCACTTAGCCAAATGCATATAGATGATAGACTCCACTATACTACCATAGTATCACTTGCCAATACAATTCAAATGTATTGACCCTTGTGGCTGTAACTTGTTATGTTGCAGGTTTGTTTGATATTAGTGAAGTTTAATGATTAGGATTACAAGTCTACAACCAACATGCCTGCCTGTGGCACTTTGAAGATGAAGGACCCCATGCTATTGTTATATTCTGCTGCATTGTAATGAGATAGCTAAATGAGCTATGTAAGATGTAATAATTTATTTTATTCCTGGTTATAAAGTTGTATTATGGCCTTTGTTTCTTGATATTACATCTTAACTGTGGATGCTAGCTATTGATCCAGGGACTAGCATTGTAAACACAGGGATCTCTACCTTATTAAAGGTTGGGAACCTTACAGAGATGGAGGCATACGAAGAAGAATACGCCTCCATGACAGTGTGAGGTGAGCCGAAGACTCCTCCGAGTCCATATGATAGCATGGATGAAGACTACACAACACAAGTTGACATGGACACCAGAGATTCATTCGAGGTCCAGATGCCAATTACTACGGAAAGTATCGACGGAAGTTTATCTCCCGGTACCAGACCGAAAGTAGTATTTTCCACCGGTACGCACGTTAAGGCTACCGGACGGTCAAACAAGAAGAAGAGGAAGAACAAAAACCCGACACCAACATAGCCGATGGACGAAGCCAATGAAGAGGAAATTGACGAAAAGATCAAGATGGAGAATCAGGATGGAGATTCGATTAATCCCACAGCAATCGACCCTCCTGTGGACGGACACATCATCACCAAGGGTGCACGTGAAATCTACGAAGATGCTCTCACGATACCAATCCCAAGTGCTTTGGATCTTACTCCGGAGGAGCTGGAGAAAAGGGTCGAGGACCTGGAAAAGCATCGCTTGTTTTTTATCGAAGAGGCTGGATGCGTCGTCGAACTCAGATAGCAGATTATAGACAGCAATCCTTCCCAATACCTCTCAGAGTTCAAGAGACTACCAAACAAGATAAGGGGAGGTTCGGTTCTTGCTTATAGGAACCCGGATGTCTATAGATATTTATTCAACGGTAAAACTAGAGAGAAGATCCGAGTCTATAGCATGCCAGTGAAGAATGTTGCGGCTGCTCGATCCATCCTTGCCAATAATCCGTCTCTAGAACAGTTCCGGCAATGCGTAGCGTTGCTTGACAAAGGATTGAAACAACAAAATACAACCACGTCATTCAGTGGCAAGCTGACCTTAAAGTCGGAATTTTGCCACATTGACGCAAGACAAAGCGTTGATGAAAGACCCCATAGGGACATGAATCAACTTCACCATCCTCGGGAAGGAGAAAATTCAAGGACCGGATCAAACGGTCATCATCGCAGAGCCGCGCGGGACTGGTCGAGAGTTATTCCGACTGCGTCTGAAGATGCCATCAGGGCATTGGTGCCTCACCAGGGCTGTCGTCAGCAGAATAATTGCCACAGCGAAGACCCGGAGGTGTGTCGCCAGCAAGAATAAGATTGGATAAGGATGCCACCCCCAGCCGTCCGACTGATCACGCCGGACGATGAAATGATCCCGAACGTGCTGAATCAAGTAGGGACAGAGCCTGAAGAAATCAACCTCGGAGTCAGCATAATGAGGCTCCAAGACCGTGCCACTCAGCCAGAAATAACCTATTAGAGCCACTGTCACCGCCCAGCAGAGACCATGAACGATTTCATCATAGCCATGGAAGCCACATGGGCAGTGACGGCAACTGTGGAAGGAGAAGCAGGAATCTGACTCCACCATGCATAAGTCGCGAGCCTCCAAGGCGCATATCTCTCTCTCTCCAAATGACACTCGCCATCGCATTGAGTCAAACATGGCAGTGCGACGGTATGAGGAAGAGGACGTGTATGTGGGACCCAAATTCTTTGGCCCACGTATTCGTTGAACTAAATTTCCGATTGACTTCGACATTGCCAAAAATAATCTACCCTACGACGGCGCAGCTCGGCCAGGTACTTGGCTTCAAGATTTTTTCCAGGCTTGCTGCATTGCTAAAGGAGAAAACAGACTGGTCGCAGTTCGATATCTCCCACTCATATTGCGGAAGACGGCTCGATCATGTCTCAATGAACTACCAGAGAAATCGATTCACAACTGGTGTGAAATGAAAAGTGTGTTCTTTTAAAACATTGAGGGAACATACATGAGGCCATGCATAGTCGGAGACTTGCAGCGTTGCACTCAAAGACCCAGAGAAACCTGCCAGGACTACTTCGGATGCTGGATCGATACGATGAACTCCTGTGAGGGAGTAAACGAACAAACTGCGATTGAAGCTTTCATTGCATGACTCCCAGTCGGACTTTTGCGTCATAGACTGAAGCATGACCATGTCACAGACCTTGGAGAGATGATAGAAACAGAAAGCAAATATGCCGACACCAATGACGATTCAGATGGACTGCTGAATATTCTGGCCAATCCAAATGCGGCCAAGCAGTAGAAGCAACAAACTTAGAAGCGCAAGAATACCTTGGAAGATAAACCGGCTCCGGACAACATAGCTGTTAACGCAACATTCGGATCCGTAGGACGAGGAGGGCGCGGAGGCGGCCAGGGACGAGGTCGTGAAACTTCTCGGGTCCAGGGTAGAGGAGATCAACAACCCAGAAAATCATATTCCTGGGCCGACATCGCCAATAACCCTTGTGTGCATCACCTGGACACGAGTTGAGGTTCTACCCACACAAATGCTGAGTGCCGTTTCAACGACGACATCAATAAAGACGAATCTGCTGGCTACAAGGCCAAGTGAAAAAAAGGAAATAAAATTCCTAGAAAGGCAAGGAGCCCAAGGATATTCCGACATGGAATAAGCGGATGCCGCATAACCCAAGTCAGATGGAAATAAGGATTATCCCACAAAGAAAGACACATACGTCTGCTTCCTTGGGACTCAGTCGGCTAAGGTCAAAAAGGTGGTTCTCCGTGAGCTCAACGCCATAGTTTCGGATGTTCCCCAATTTCTGGATTGGTCGGATTTTACCATCACCTTTGACCGCACGACCACCCAAGGAAAACACATCGTCGGGGAAAGTACCCTATGGTCGTCAATCCTCTTATTGATGGCTACAAGTTCTCTAAAACTCTCATAGACGGTGGTAGCAGCATCAACATCCTCTACATTGAAGCGTTTCACCGCATGAAGATCCACGAGAGAAAGTTAAGTTACAGCAATGTAACTTTTCATGGCATTGTACTAGGGAGATAGGCAGATTCTTTGGGTGAGATCACACTAGACGTGACTTCGGAACCCGAGATAACTATCGGACTAAGCCACTCTCCTTCGAGGTGGTGTCGTTCAAAAGTGCTTACCACGCCATCTTCGGGCGTCTGGATTACTATGCGTTCATGGCTCACCCCTGCTACATCTATAACAAGATAAAGCGTCCGGGTCCAAAGGGCGTTATCACCATCCGGGGAAACCCGAAGAAAGCACGAGACTGCGAGGAAGGATCTGCTTCCTTTGCTAAAGCCGTGCTGCATGCCCAGGAGTACCAGGAGATCAAGAAGACCATCAACCCGTCCGAGATGCCCGCAATGAAGAACGAGGTGTTGAAGCCAAACATGTAGTTCAAGGCATCATAAGAGACTAAGAAGACGTCGGTGAAGGAAGACGATCCCTCTAAGACGGCGAATGTAGGGGTAGGCCTAGACCACGCATAGGAAAGCATGCTCGTCGAGTTCCTCAAAGCTAATAAAGATATCTTCCCATGGCAGCTTTTTGACATGACCGGAGTACCTAGGGAACTTGTCGGGCAATCTCTTAATGTGTACCCTAACGCTAAACCCATCAAACATTCCTTACGGTGGTTTGGTGATAAGAAGCGCAAAGCTAAGGAATTAGCCCGACTATAATTAGCCAGATTTATCGCAGAGGTCATCCATGCTGATTGGGTGGCAAATCCTATACTCGTCCCTAAAAAGTACACTATTGATTTAAGGATGTGTGTTGATTATACCGCCTTGAACAAGGCTTGTCCTAAAGATCCATTTCCTTTGCCTAGAATTAATTAAGTTATCGACTCAACGGCAAGGTCACAATTACTCTGTTTTCTCGACGTATATTCCGGATATCACCAAATACCGATAAAAGAATCGGATCAACTAAAGACGTCTTTTGTCACACCTTTTAGAACCTTCTGCTACAAAACTATGACCTTTGGCTTAAAGAACACACGATCTTCATATCAACACACCATGCAGCGTTGCCTTAACGATTAAATTGGACGCAACGTCCATGTATACATAGGTGATATAGCAGTGATGTCCAAAAAGAAGGAAACATATATTTCCGACTTAGAGGAAACATTTGCTAACCTTCGAAAATTCAACATAATGTTAAATCCGAAGAAGTGTTTCTTTGGAATTTTAGCCTGAAAATTGTTAGGTTTTATTGTGACTGAAAGAGGCATAGAGGTGAACCGAGACAAAATCAAGGCTATACTCAACATTACTAGGACAACACGCCTGAAGGACGTACAACTTCTCATTGGTTGCATTGCATCAGTGAGTTGGTTCGTCAGCCGACTCGGAGAAAGAGCCGCGCCTTTGTACAAACTCTTGAAGAAAACCGACAAATTTGTCTGAACTCAGGAAGCCGATGCTGCCCTACAAAGTTTGAAAGATTTTGATGGGGATATGCCGAATGGGGTATGCCCAGCAGGAAATTTTCGACTGGCCCAGGTCCTTTGCGAGTGAGCTCGCAGGACGGCGACTGGATCGTGACTGAAGGAGGGACCGAGCGACTGGAAGCTGGAGGCCCAGAAGCGTAAATATGCCCAATCAGATTATGTTAATCCTCTGAGTCCTTAACTGACTCGGTTGTATATCTATATAACCCTAGCGAGGTACCCCTATATAAACCTCCCTTGGGTACTCTCTGTACTGACGTTCAGTCATACATCCCATCGAATTGCTGCCTAGCTGTCGAGCTCGCCACCATTGTACTCAAGAAATAATACAATCTAGCAGGAGTAGGTCTTTACCCTGCAGGGGGACGAACCTGGGTAAAATCCCTGTGTCTTGGTCCTCATCTCGCTCTGCAGATGGCTGATCGCTCTCGCCCCAAATCCTACTACTCGCTACCCCTGGTAGCATTTGCCGTGCCCATTCCCACGATAGTGGCGCCCATCGTGGGGCATGGTCGATCTGGCCTGAGTTCTATGGCGAGACCCTATTCGCCAATCAACCGGTCGAACGCCACCGTACGCATGATCGCATGCAGCGAGATCCTCCAGATCTTGCCTAGATGCTACGTCCCGGTGTCGCGCCCGGTCACGCACAGAGCCATAATGCCGGTCGGGACCATAAACATATTCGTCGTCTTCACAGATCCCATCGTATCCGAGGAAACGACAATCATCGGTGGATCGCCGCTGCGCAATCTGCTCTCAGAAGACCAGCCACACCATTCACCACCTCGCCTCCGAGTATGACTCGGCCACCAGCAACATGGCCGAGACCAACGTGGCCGCAGACGACGCGTCCCTCCACGACGACGCTGACTCAGCGACCCCCGCCTCAGTCGCTGGGTCTATCACCACTGTGTTGCCTGAAGGCTCCATTACGCGAGTCTTCAACGCTGGGGATTTCGAGGATTCATCCATCCTCGAGATCTTTGACTCTGACTCTAGGTCGGAACTCTCCGGCGACCTCCACGCCAGATCAGGTCGCTTCTTCGCGACCTACATTGCGGGCACCACGAGATGCCTCGCCAGATCCCTTCTCCATGCTGATCCCGCTGACCACAACGACGATGGAGGTCAAAGAATCCTGCCTGCGACTGGAGGAGGCGGCACCCAAGGAGCAAGCCGAGAGCAAGAAATTCCGCCTCGAGTAGGAAACGGCGCAAGAGCTATCGCTCTACGACCAGCGCCGCATCAGGAGCCGCCTGAACTCCAACGTTAAGGGCCGCGCCCTAAACTTCAGCGATGACAACGACCCCGCCCGCGCGGCTGACCACAAATTTTGCGAGAACGGGCCACCAGGAGGCAGCAATCGTCCCCCACCCGGATCGCCAGCGGCTGGAGCTCCTCCGCCACTCTCGGGTCGCTCACCCCCACCTGACCAACCAAGGGTCATCATCTCTCCACAAGCCCGCAACGCGAACGGGCTCCCGCTGTACTCCACCCAGATGGACAATGTCATCACGGGGTAGGCAGCGGTCGCCAACCTCAACATCACGGGAGAGGGAGCACTGCAGGTCAAGTACGCCCAGGCCCTACTCTCCAGGGCCATCGAGGAGCAAGTCGCGTTAGTTGACACACAGGGACGGATGTACTCCCGCTTGTCCGGAAGCAGGGAGGACTCAAGCGGCCGCCCAACGGTAGCCAACACTCGAGACTGCACACCACCCGAGCCCCTGCAACACCATCCGCTGGCCATGCACCCTGCGCTCTCCAGCAACGAGTCGAGACCGGCAAACAACATGATCGCCGCTAACGGTTAGCCGATCGATGCTTGAACGCACATCATTAACAACCAAACCTGGCGCGCACGCCATCCAAACAACCTGAGGCACACCCTCACCAACTGCCGTGATCCTGAGCCAAGAGGCTCCCTTAGCTGACTCGGCCCCTAGTGCTTTGGACCAATGATCCGAGGCGAGAATTACCCCGCCAGCTTCAAGGTGCCAAAGGAGATCGAGAAGTACAAACCGACGTACGACCCAGCGATTTGGCTGGACACGTACATAATGGCGATGGGAATCGCCGGCCATACCGACCTGCTCGCCGCTTGCTACCTCCCCGTGATGATGGAGGGAGCGACTCGACAATGGATCAACACCCTCCCGATAGATAGCATCGACTCATGGGAGGACATGCGTGAGGCCTTCGTCAGGCACTTCGAGGGCTCCTACACTCGTGCCACCACGATTGAAGACCTAGAGCGCTGCATCTACGGACCGTGCGAGTTGACCTGCCGCTGAGTACAATGGTGGCAGGACCTGTGGATCAACGCCTTCGGCATTCACCCAGACACGGCGATCCAGTGCTTCAAGAATGCGTGCCGGTAACGCTTGGTCGCCAGGATCAAGAGGGTCTACCAAACGCTCGACAACATCCACGACCTCCTCGAAATCACCAAGCGCTACGCGGAGGAAGACCCCAACCAAGACTCCGACGACGAGTCGGGTGGACGATGCCGCGCAAGTAGCCACGACAACGGAAGGAAGCGCGATATGCGCTACATCAACACTCTCCTCACCGGCAAGCACCACGGGGATGGGCGAGTCGACTTCGTCGCCAATACCGGCTATGCGCCACGCGACCCAAAGAACCTCCGCCACGATGGAGGAAACTACCGTGATAACAAAAACTAACGCACAAGGCCGAAATTCGACCCCGCAAATCTACTCAACTAGCCATGTGTCTACCACAGCAGGGAGGGGAAACCCGCCACTCACACCACCGCCTGCTGCCACTCCCTGAAAGAGATCGAGAAGGCAAGGCAAGCAAGGGGAGGCCTCAACAATAACCCGCCGAACAGCAATGCCGGCAGATTCGGGAACAACGTCGGTTCAACGCACACGTTTCGCACTCGGCACCAAGTGCGAGAAGAAGGTACTCGCCCGCAAAGTGGCCGTGAACGCGGTAACCCAAGCCGACATCCCATGCTTCCTCAACAGGTCTGAGCAGCGCATAACGTGGAGCCGCGAGGACCACGCGCCACAAATCGAGTACCCTAGGCGAGTCGCCCTGGTGGTCAAGCCCAAACTGGCTGACTAATGGCTCTCAAGACACTGATGGACGGAGAGAGCTCCATCAACATCCTCTACCTAGACACGTTCATACGCCTGCAGCTCCCGCGTGTTGGGAATATGCCCTAGAGGAAATCATGTATGATGATATTTCCCATTGTATTCAGAAAGATATTAAGTTGTCCTTGTATAAACATATGATGTGTATCATTGAATATGTGATTCGATTGTGGAACTATGCATTCATGTTGTTTTTACTAAATATCCTTGGTCATCGAGGTTGTGCTGGACACACAACTTAGACCAATGTGAAAGTAGGCTGATGACTCGGTTCCACTTGTCATGGCATGGAGATGCTATTCCGACTTACACAGATTCGGCTAAAGAGTTTAGCGAGTCAGATTGACCCATATTGAGGTACAACAAACAAGTTGTCATTTGTATATCTCAACCAATGTAATCCTTCGACCTGAGATTATTACACAGTCTGAGTTGAGGATCACCGACTTAGGTTCTGTCAAAAATTTATTCGTAACTGGGCAGTTATAAAGGCAGAGTTCGGGTCGACTGAGAATCAAGCTGCGTGATGTGAGTAACCAAGATGGGATTTTGCCCCTCCAGTTGGAGAGATATTCTCTGGGCCCTATCGGATGATATGATTCGGAAAGCATGGCCATGCACGACTCGGTTAAGTGTTAACCGACGTGATCAACTAAGAGTTACTCGGATGAATCACTTATCTCAGAGCGAGAAGAGAGTCGGAATATTTAAGGCTTGACAGTTATTCGCCTATAGTCTGACAAGGTATATCGTGAGGCAAAAGGGACTAGGACGGAAGTCGCATTGGAAAGGCAAGTCGTCATGACTCTTTGATACTTGGGAGTCGGCACGTTCTGCTAGGAGCCTCTACCGACTGATCGATTGAGAATCAGACTCCAATCGTGTCCAAGTATCCATGAGCCTACAGGGTCACACACTTAAGAGAAGGAGCAATTTCGGATTGGATCTAAACCGGAAATCTAGTTGGGTTGGACCCGAGCGGGATTTTGGACTGAGTCAGTGAGTCCGACTCATAGTGACAAATATTATATGGGCTTTAGTGAATGGGCCACGAGTGAGTGGAGCCCACGTTCACCCCTATATATAGTGGGGCGCAGAAACCCATAAGGGTGAATGGTTAGGTCATTCCATGCCTTGGAAACCCTAGCAACACAGCAGTCCAACCATCATATCGAACCTAGCAGTTCGCCGCCAGTGCTCCTCCTTGTACGTGTGGATACCGGCAGAGGTGATATATGATCAGCACCAGGACGATCGTGATCGGATCAGATCATGAGGACTGCACTGCATCAACTGACGCGCTTCATCAATAATCCGCAACTGCGCGTCTAGTGGTAATCCTCGTGGCCTTCTACCTCAGCTAGATCTTGGGATCACCACGTGTGAGGAAAAAGTTCTGTTTTATCTCTGTGTGGCCCAACAGTGGTATCAAAGCGATAGCTTCTGGTTTTAGGCTCGAGATCACGCATATGTGATATGCGGTGGGCTATAGATTGGATCTATGTGTTTTTTTGATGGTTGATCTATGACATAGATCTGTTTTGTACGATGTTGATTGGATCAACAGTACTCACGGAATGATATGTTGGGAATATGCCATAGAGGCAATCATGTATGATGATATTTCCCATTGTATTCATAAAGTTATTAAGTTGTCCTTGTATAAACATCTGATGTGTATCATTGAATATGTGATTCGGTTGTGGAACTATGCATTCATGTTGTCTGTACTAAATATCCTTGGTCATTGAGGTTGTGCTGGACACACAACTTAGACCAATGTGAAAGTTGTCTTGATGACACGGTTCCACTTGTCATGGGCATGGACATGCTATTCCAACTTACACAGATTCGGCTAAAGAGTTTAGCGAGTCGGATTGACCTATATTGAGGTACAACGAACTAGTTGTCATTTGTATATCTCAATCAATGTAATCCTTAGACCTGAGGTTGTTGCATAGTCCGAGTTGAGGATCACCGACTTAGGTTCTGTCAAACGCTGATCCGTGAATCGGGCGCTTATAAAGGCAGGTTGGGTCGACTGAGAATCAAGGTGCGTGTTTTGATTAACAAAGATGGTTTTTTGCCCCTCCACTGGTAGAGATTTTCTCTGGGCCATCTCGTTTGATTTGTTTCGGAAAGCATGGCCATGCACGACTCGGTTAAGTGTTAACCGAGGCGATCGACTAAGAGTTAGTCGGGTGAATCACTTATCTCGGATCGAGAAGAGAGTCGGACTATTTAAGGGATGACAAATATTCGCCTATAGTCTGACAAGGTATATCGTGAGGCAAAAGGGACTCGGACGAAAGTCGCATTGGAAAGGCAAGTCGTCATGACTCTTTGGTACTTGGGAGTCGGCACGTTCTGCTAGGAGCCGCTACCGACTGATCGAATGGAGAGTCGGACTCCAATCGTGTCCAAGTAGCCATGAGCCTGCAGGGTCACACACTTAAGAGCGGGAGCAAGTTCGGATTGGATTTGAACCTGTAATCTGGTTGGGTTGGACCTTAACTGGATTAGGACTGAGTCAGTGAGTTGGACTCACGGTGACTTGTGTTATATGGGCTTTAGTGAATGGGCCGCGCGAGCAAAGCCCACGTTCACTCCCTACATATAGTGGAGCACACCCAACCCTGAAGGGTTAATCGTTGTTCGGTTAGGTCATTCCATGTGTTGGAAACCCTAGCTCCACAGCAGTCCAGCCGCCGTAACAAACCTAGCAGTTCGCCGCCGGCGCTCCTCCTTGTACGTGTGGATACCAGCAGAGGTGCTGTGCGATCAGCACCAGGACGATCGGATCGTGAGGACTGCACTGCATCAACTGACGCGCTTCATCAGTAATCCGCAACCGCGCGTCTAGTGGTAAACCTCGTGGCCTTCTACCTTAGCTAGATCTTGGGATCACCACGTTAGAGAATTTTTTTGGTTTTATCTCTGCGTGGCCCAACAGTGGTATCAGAGCGATAGCTTCTGGTTTTAGGCTCGAGATCTCGCATATGTGATATGCGGTTGGCTGTAGATGAGATCTATGTGCTGTTTGGTGGTCGATCTATGAGATAGATCGGTTTTGTACAAGGTTGATTGGATCAACTGTACTCGGGGAATGGTAGATCTGATTTCCGTGATCATACTGCTAAGGTCGTGGAACGACATACCCCTACCGGTCGGCTTCCGCCATCGGGGTAGACTATGACATGTAAATCCAGAAGCGATGATCGAAGATCAAAGAGTTTGATCGAATCGGAACGATGGTCGGAATCCATGTTCGGACCGCCGCTCGTCAGAAGGCGCCTTAGATGTCGCGAGTTTCACAAGCAGTAGATATTGCATCTATGCATAACTTGTTTTTGCAGTAAGTTGTGAATGGTATGGTTCATGTGCATGTGATGTATGTGTGTAATCCATATGTGATCTGCGAATCACGGTTTTTGTCAGCCGGCTGGAGCCTAGGTGTTGTCATTTTATTGTATAACGACCTGCGGGTCGGATTATCTATGTAATTTACTTTACTAAGCTAGTGTAGCTGTTTGGAGAACCCGGAAAGCATGCAAGGCATTGTACATGTCGGCGACATGGAGTAAGACGGCAAGTGACCAGAGTTGGCACGGGTCGGATTACAGGCTTTGTGGAGATAGAGATCGCCATGAAGAGAGCCATACCATTTCACATTATAATTGCTTTATTTTGTGTTATTGTTATGTCTCTGTTTTACCTCTATTAGATAGTCGGTAAAATTTAATCCCTCAAAGAAGGTCTAGTCGGTTTTCCCGCCAGTGTTTGCACCATCACAAGTCGGACATTTTTGGTAGTGGGCTCATAAAATTGAGGTGCTGCCAATTCTTTCCGACTAGGTGGGTTCGAGTCGAACTCTTACTGCGGAAACACTCGGTAAGCTAGACGGGTCTATCACAACGGTTGTGGGACTCGGGGAAAAGTCGGATGGGAGCCGGGGCATGTGATGCCACCCGTCCAACAGGAGTCGCATGAGATGCGATTGACAAGGAGTTGTCTACTTAGATCACTTGGCGGCTAGCGGTGATGCTAAAGCTCACTAGCCGACTTGCTTATTTAGGATCCTGAATCACTAAGTAACCATCAGAGGGGTGTTGGTTCTAGTGGGAGCATAAAATATTAAAATGTTTAATATGCTTGCTCTTTTATGAATACATGTCTTAAGTGTTTTGCATATTTTCTGTTGTAGATCATGGCACCAAGTAGCAGTCACTCTCAGATATCCGGTTGAGAACCATTCTTGAGAAAGATAAACTGAACGACACTAATTTTACCAACTGGTATCGAAATCTGAGAATTGTTCTCAAACAAGAAAAGAAGGACCATGTCCTAGACAACCCACTTCCAGATGAGCCGAATGAGAATGCGACTGTCGCAGCCACCAATGCCTACCGTTGGGCTAAGGATGAGTCCACGGATATTAGCTGTCTTATGCTTGCTCACATGGAACCGGACTTGCAAAAGCAGTTCGAGCATGTTGAGGCCTACGATATGATCGAAAGCCTCAAAAGTATGTTCCAGGCTCAGGCAAAGACTGAGAGGTATCAAGTCTCTCAGGCTTTGCTGAGTTGCAAGCTTAAGGATGGTGATCCACTGAGTCCGCATGTGATCAAAATGGTTGGTTACGTGCAGTCTCTGGAGAGGCTTGGCTACCCCATTAGCGAAGAGTTTGCTACGGATATAATTCTGAACTCTCTTCCTAGTGCATATGGGCAGTTCATTTCGAACTACCACATGCATGGTATGGATAAGAAGCTCACTGAATTGCATGGGATGCTCAAGCCTGCAGAGGTGGATCTCAAGAACGGCGCTAGTCAAGTGTTGATGGTGCGGAATAAGGCTAAGTTCAAGAAGAGTTGTTGGACTAAGAAGAAGGCTAATTCGGTAGGCAAGGCTCAGGCTGAGATCTTATATCTCTGCGTGGGCCAACATGATAGATCTTATTTTCTTGATCATACTGCTGAGATCATGGAACGACATAGCCCTACCAGTCGGTTTCCGCCATCGGGGTAGACTGTGACATATAAATCCATAAGCGGTGATCACAGATCAAAGAGTTTTATCGAATCTGAGCAATGGTCGGAATCCATGTCCAAATCATAGATGAGATCTATGTTTTTGAAAAATTGTCAAGCGCTGCTAGCGCTGTCCAGACAGCCGGCTTTGCCATGTCGTAGCACCTTATATGTTGTTGCAAGTTCCACAACGCCGGTAGATAGCGTATCTATGCATAACTTGTTTTTGCATGAAGTTGTAAATGGTATGGTTCATGTGCATGTGATGTCTGTGTGTAATTGACACGTGATCTACAAATCACGGTTTTGTCAGCAGGCGGAAGCCTAGGTGCTGTCATTTTATTGTATAACGACTGCCTATCAGATTCTCTATGTTATTTACTTTACTAAGCTAGTGTAGCTGTTTGGAGAACACGGATGGCATGCAAGTCAATGTACAAGTCGGCGACATGAAGTAAGACGGCAAGTGACATGAGTTGGCACGAGTCAGATTAGAGACTTTGTGGAGATGGAGATTGCCAAGAAGAGAGCCATACCATATCACATTATAATTTCTTTATTTTTTATTGTTGATAAGTCTCTGTTTTACCTCTATTAGTTAGTCGGTAAAATTTAAACCCTCAAAGAAGGTCTAGTCGGTTTTCCGACCAGTTTTTGCACCATCACAAATCAGACATTTTTGGTAGTGGGCTCATAAAATTGAGGTGCTTCCAATTCTTTCCGACTAGGTGGGTTCAAGTCGGACTCTTATAGCGGAAACACTCAGTAAGCTAGATGGGTCTATCACAACGGTTGTGGGGCTCGGGGAAAAGTCGGATGGGAGCCGGGGAATGTGATGCCACCCGACCAACATGAGTCGTATTAGATACGATTGATAAGGAGTTGTCTACCTAGATCACTTGGCAGCTAGAGGTGATGCTAAAGCTCACTAGCCGACTTGCTTATCTAGGATCCTGAATCACTAAGTAACCATCGGAGGGCTGTTGGTTCTAGTGGGAGCATAAAATATTAAAGTGTTTAATATGCTTTATCTTTTATGAATACATGTCTTAAGTGTTTTTCATATTTCTGTTGTAGATCATGGCACCAAGTAACTATCACTCTCAAATATCCGGTTTTGCTTTGAGAACCATTCGTGAGAAAGATAAACCAAACGACACTAATTTTACCAACTCGTATCGAAATCTGAGAATTGTTCTCAAACAAGAAAAGAAGGGACATCTCCTGGACAACCCACTTCTAGATGAGCCAAATGAGAATGCGACTATCGCTGCCACCAATGCCTACCATAGGGCTAAGGATGAGTCCACGAATATTAGTTGTCTTATTCTTGCTCACATGGAACCGGACTTACAAAAGCAGTTCGAGAATGTTGAGGCCTACGATATGATCGAAAGCCACAAAAGTATGTTCCAGGCTCAGGCTAAGACTGAGAGGTATCAAGTCTCTCAGGCTTTGTTGAGTTCCAATCTTAAGGATGGTGATCCACTAAGTCCACATGTGATCAAAATGGTTTGTTACGTGAAGTCTCTGGAGAGGCTTGGCTACCCGACTAGCGAAGATTTCGCTACGAACATAATTCTAAACTCTCTTACTAGTGCATATGGTCAGTTCATATCAAACTACCACATGCATGGTATGGATAAGAAGCTCACTGAATTGCATGGGATGCTCAAGCCGACAGAGGCGGATCTCAAGAAGGGCGCTAGTCAAGTGTTGATGGTGCGGAATAAGGCTAAGTTCAAGAAGAGTTGTTGGACTAAGAAGAAGGCTAATTCGGTAGGCAAGGCTTAGGAACCGGTCCCAAGCGCTTCCTTAGGGACTAAGCCATATCCATCAGCTAGATCCACTTGCTTCTACTGCAAGGCGGATGGCCACTAGAAGAGGAACTACAACAAGTATTTGGCCGACAAAGCCAAGAGTGGAGGTATGACTTCTGACTCGGGTACACTTGTTCGCAATCTTATATACATTTATCTTGCTGATGCACCTAATAGTTCTTGGGTATATGATACCGGATCAGTTATTCACATCTGTAACTCGTTGCAGGGACTCATAAGAACTAGGAGCATAGCAAGAGCTGAGGTTAATATCAGAGTCGGCAACAAAGCGAGAGTCGCTGCGTTGGAAGTCGGCTCGATGCAACTTCATTTACCTTCTGGATTCATTATGGAACTGAATAATTGTTATTATGTTCCAGTGCTCAGTCAAAACATTATTTCTCCTTCATGTTTGATGAGTTAAGGCTATGAGTATAATGTCAAGAATAATGGTTGTTCTTTATATTTGAATGATATGTTTCATGGCTTTGCACCCGTCCAGGAATGGTTATTTATTTTGAATCTTGATGGTGAGTCGGTTTATAACATAAATGTTAAAGATTGAAACCAAATGATCTGAATATGACTTACTTTTGGCACCGTCGGCTTGGTCATATAAGTTGGAAACACATTAATAGGCGCCATGATGATGGACTCCTAACTTTGTTCGACTTGGAGTCATTCGAGACATGCGAATCTTGCCTACTCGGAAAAATGACCAAGACACCTTTTGCAAAGAGTTGTGAATGGGCGTCCGACTTGTTGGGACTAGTACATAGTGATGTATATGGACCAATGAGCATGATAGCCAGGGGTGGTTATGAGTACTTCATTACCTTCACTGATGATTTGAGTCAGTATGGATATATCTACTTGATGAAACATAATTTGGTAGCCTTTGAAAAGTTCAAAGAATTCTAGAATGAAGTACAAAATCAGCTTGGCAAGAAAATAAAGTTTCTTTGGTGGGACCGAGGAAGCGAGTACATGACCCATGAGTTTGATGACCATCTGAAAGGTTGGGGAATAGTTCCACAACTTACTCCACCGGGAACACCGCAGAGGAATGGTGTCTCGAAAAGGCGGAATCAGACCTTGTTGTACATGGTACAATCAATGATGAGTCGGACATATCTACCTTTATCATTTTGGGGTTATTGTATAGAAACAATAGCGTTCACACTAAACAAAGTACCATCAAAGTTGGTAGAGAAGACACCGCATGAGATGTGGACAGGCAAAAAGCCGAGTTTGTCTTTTCTTAAGATTTGGGGTTGTGAAGCATTTGTCAAGCGACTTCAGTCGGACAAGCTTATAGTCAAGTCAAATAAGTGTATTTTCGTGGGGTATCCGAGGGAAACCTTGGGTTATTACTTCTACTACCGATAAGAGGGCAAAGTGTTTGTCTTCCTTGAGAAAGCATTTCTCAATCGGGGAGTAAGTGGGAGCACAGTGTAGCTTGAAGAAATTCGAGAGGAACCGTCTAGTAGCGAGTCGGCAAAAACCTTGGAGGTTGAGCCGGTCGTGGTAGCTGAGCCGGCAGCGGCACCTGTACTATGAAGATCAGCAAGATTACGAAGTGTTCGTGATGTTTTACTGTTAGATAGTGATGGACCGACAACTTATTCGGAAGCGATGGTGGGATACGATTCCGAGTCATGGCTTGGAGCCATGAGATCCGAGTTAAAGTCCAAGGATTAAAATCAAGTTTGGAACTTGGTTAATCTGCCAGACAGTGCAAGACCCGTCGAGTGCAAAGGGGTCTTTAAGAAGAAAACTGATATGGATGGAAATGTTTCCGTCTATAAAGAACGTCATGTCGTGAAGGGGTTTCGAAAATTACAAGGAGTTGATTACGATGAGACTTTCTCGCCCGTAACGATGCTTAAATCAGTCTGAATCATGTTAGCTATAGCAGCCTATTTCGACTATGAGATATGGCAGATGGATGTCAAAATGTCTTTCCTTAACAGAAATTTAACCGAGGACGTGTATATGATACAACCCAAGGGTTTTTCAATCTCGCTAACACTGAAAAGGTGTGCAAACTTCAGAAATCCATTTATGTGTTGAAGCAAGCATCTCGGAGTTGGAATATTCGCTTTGACGAGGTAGTCAAATCATTTGGCTTCATCAAGAGTATCATGATTCTTGTTTATACAAGAAGTCTAGTGGGAGCAAAGTAAACTTTATAATCTTATATATGTATGAAATAGTATTGATCGGAACAGATGTCCAGATGTTGCAAGAAACCAAGGAATCATTGGAAAGGAGTTTCTCAATGAAAGACTTGGGTGTGCCAACATATATTCTCGGAATACGTATCTATAGAGATAGATCAAGAAGGCTCATTGGATTGAGTTAGAGTACTTATTCAGACAAAGTGTTGAAGAAGTTTAACATGGAATCATCTAAGAGGGGGTTCTTACTGATGTCCCATGGTGTAAAACTTAGCAAGACTCAGTGTCCTTCGACAACTGATAAGCGAAGTCAGATTAGTGCGATTATGTATGCTTTTGTAGTTGGATCCATCATGTATTCCATGATTTGTACTAGGCCAAATGTTTCATATGCTCTAAGTGTTGTGAGAAGATACTAGGCTGATCCTGGAGAAATCCACTAGACAGCGGCTAAAAATATCTAAAGTACTTGAGAAGGACTAAGGATATGTTTTTGGTTTATGGAGGTGAATATGAACTCGGTGCAAAGGTTTACACTGATGAAAGTTATCTTACCGACTCTGATGATTCTTGTTCACAATCCAGGTATGTGTTTATGATAAATGGAGGGGTTGTGAGCTGGAAGAGTTCCAAGCAAGAGACTATGTCTGCATCTACAACAAAGGCTGAGTATATTGCCGCCTCGGATGCAGCAAAGGAAGCTGTTTGGATGAGGAATTTCCTCATGGATCTTTGTGTGGTCCAGGGGTCATCCAATCCGTTATACGTGTATTGTGACAAAAATGGTGCTATTGCACAAGCCAAGAAACCTAGACAACACCAGAAGAACAAGCACATACTCATGCGGTACCACCTGATTCGCCAGCTTGTGGATCAGGGTGATATCAATTTATGCAAGGTACACACGGATGCAAATATTGTGGATTCGTTGACAAAGCTGCTACCACAGCCAAAGAATGAGGCACACCTAAGAGCTATGTGAATTATATGCCTAGACATGTGATGTCAGAAGATTGACTCTAGTGCAAGTGGGAGACTGTTGGGAATATGCCCTAGAGGCAATTATGTATGATGATATTTCCCATTGTATTCATATAGATATTAAATTGTCCTTGTATAAACATTTGATTTCTGTCATTGAATATGTGATTCGGTTGTGGAACTATACATTCATGTTGTTTGTACTAAATATCCTCAGTCATCGAGGTTGTGTTTGACACACAACTTAGACCAATGTGAAAGTTGGATGATGAATCAGTTCCACTTGTCATGGGCATGGAGATGCTATTCCGACTTACACAGATTCAACTAAAGAGTTTAGCGAGTCAGATTGACCCATATTGAGGTACAACGAACAAGTTGTCATTTGTATATCTCAATCAAGGTAATCATTAGACCTGAGGTTATTGCACAGTCCAAGTTGAGGATCACTGACTTAGGTTCTGTCAAATGCTGATCCGTAACTAGGCAGTTATAAAGGCAGAGTTTGGGTCGACTGAGAATCAAGCTGCGTAAGATGGGATTTTGCCCCTCCAATTGGAGAGATATTCTCTAGGCCCTCTCGGATGATATGATTCGGAAAGCATGGCAATGCACTACTCAGTTAAGTGCTAACCGAGGCGATCGACTAAGAGTTAGTCAGATGAATCACTTATCTCAGATCGAGAAGAGAGTCGGATTATTTAAGGGGTGATAGTTATTCGCCTATAGTCTGACAAGGTATATCGTGAGGCAAAAGGGACTCGGATGCAAGTCGCATCGGAAAGGCAAGTCCTTCATGACTCTTTGGTACTTGAGAGTCGGACTCCAATCGTGTCCAAGTAGCCATGAGCCTGCAGGGTCACACACTTAAGAGCAGGAGCAAGTTCGGATTGGATCTAAACCAGAAATCTGGTAGGGTTGGACCTAAGCCGGATTTTGGACTGAGTTAGTGAGTCAGACTCATAGTGACTAATATTATATGGGCTTTAGTGAATGGGCCACGAGTGAGTAGAGCCCACGTTCACTCCCTATATATAGTGGGGCCTAGAAACCCAGAGGGGTGAACAGTTAGGTCATTCCATGCGTCGGAAACCCTAGCTCCACAGCAGTCCATTTGTCGTATCTAACCTAGCAGTTCGCCGCCAGTGCTCCTTCTTGTACTTGTGGATACCAGCATAGAAGATGTACGATCAGCACCAGGATGATCGTGATCTGATCAGATCATGAGGACTGCACTGCATCAACTGACGCGCTTCATCAGTAATCTGCAACCGCGTGCCTAGTGGTAATCCTTGTGGCCTTCTACCTCAGCTAGATCTTGGGATCACCACATTAGAGAAAAAAGTTCTATTTTATCTCTGCATGACCCAAGACCACGGTCGATGGTCGAATCGACCCTCACCATGTTACATGGCATTTTCCCCAGTCAGAAGGCCTTCCCGATCGGCAAGGTGATGCTACCCATCACCTTCGGTATGCCCTCTAACTTCCACACCGAGCGGATCGTCTTCGAGCTGGTGAACTTCCACAGCCCCTACCACTATGTCTTGGGGTGACAAACATTCGCGAAATTCATGGCGGCACCACACTACGCGTAAAACATGATGAAGCTCCCAAGACCATGCGGAATCATCACCATCCACAGCAACCCGGATTTGGCCGTGGAGTGCGAGGAACAAGGAGCTGAACTCGCAGACGCCATCATCGCTTCGGAAACCAACCACGGCGACAAACTCGCCAAGTACGCGAGTGGCATCGATAAGGATGACCCCACGATCCTGAAGAAGCCCAATGCAGAAAACGCCGGGCCGACAGCTTTCGAAGCTGCCACACACACATGCACCGTCGAGCTGGTTCAGGGGCAACTCCAGTCAGATGGTCACCATCGGGGCAGGCATGAGCCCCACATAGGAAAGAGCGCTCATCGAGTTTCTCTATGAGAATCATGACATCTTTGCATTGAAGCCATATGACATGCCAGGTGTCCCGAGGGAACTTGCTGAGAACAACCTTCATGTCGACCCCAAAGCGCGACCTATAAAGCAGTCGGTGTGGCCCTTCAATGAAGAGCGCCGTCGAGCAATCGCCGAAGAAGTGCAGCGCCTACTCGCTGCGGGTTTCCTCTGGCCCATCAAGTACTCCAAGTGGCTGGAAAACCCAGTCCTGGTCATGAAGAAGAATAAGACTTGGAGAATGTGCATCGACTACACCAACCTTAATAGCGCATGGCCTAAGTAGGAATTCTCCCTCCCGCGCATCGACCAGATCATCGACTTGGTCGCGGGATTGGAGTCACTATGCTTCCTTGATGCTTACTCTGGTTACAACCATATCAAGATGGCAGACGAGGATGAGGAGAAGATAGCGTTTATCACGCCATTCAGCACCTACTGCTACACCGCCATGACGTCCAGCCTCCAAAACCCCGGCGCAACCTACCAGCGGTGCATGCAGGATTGCCTCACGAGCCAAATTGGCCGCAACATCCACGTATACATCAACGACGGAGTGGTAAAATGCACTGGCCGTAGCGACTTGCTTGTCGACCTGGCTGAAACCTTCACAAATCTACAGAGGTACAAGATCAAGCTCAATTCAGGGAAGTGCACCTTCGGTGTGCCCACCGGTCAGCTCCTCAGGTACATGGTCTCCAAGCGGCGCATCATAGTGCACCTTCGGTGTGCCCACCGGTCAGCTCCTCAGGTACTCGGCAAACCCGATTGCCTCTGCGACGTCCAAAAATTGGTCGGTCGAGTCGCGGCCCTTAGCCGCTTCATCCCCCGGCTCGGCGAGAAGGCAATGCCTCTGTACCGCCTGATGCGCAAGAAACCCACGTTCCAATGGGACAAAGAAGCGGACGACACGCTCAAAGCACTCAAAGAAGTTCTACTCGTGGAGCCGCTACTCGCTGCCTCCGCCGACAAGGATCCAATGCTCATCTACGTCGCGGCCACCATGCGAGTCGTCAGCGCCGTGATGGTCGTCGAGCGGCCAGAGTAGGGCAAGGAACACCCTGTGCAGCGCCTAGTCTACTACATCAGCGAAGTCCTCACGGACTCACGATAGCGCTACCCACAATACTAGAAACTGGTATACGCGGTGTTTAGAGCCCAGCGATGGCTCCCGCACTACTTCCAGGAGCACCCCATCACGGTCGTCTCCTCCGTGCCACAACAGGACATCATCCGCAACCGTGATGTGACTGGGCGAGTTGCCAAGTGGGCCGTCAAAATCGGTGTCCACAACATCAGGTACGAGTCACGCAAAGCGATCAAGTCGCAAGCCTTGGCAAACTTTCTGGCCGACTGGGAAGAGGCACAACAGCTAGAGAAGTTGTCCTACCTCCATTATTGTTTGCTCTACTTCAACGGGTACAAGAACGTGGATGGCGCAGGGGCTGGGATCATACTCACCACCCCAAGGGCGACAGGCTCCGCTCGTGCTACACCTCGACTTCACGCCCTGCACCAACAACATGGCCGAGTGACTGACACGGCTAACTAGTGCGGACAAGGGCACCGAAAGTATTCGGGCTTTGCATCGTCCACGAAAACACCACCCCGGAGCCACCATTGGAGTCGCCTCGCTCGACTGGCCCACCGGGTCAAGACAACCGCACATGCTTCACACAGCGACCGATCCTCCACATCCTCGTTCACAGCGACTCGAACAGTTAAGTACCACGCTAAGGGACTCACCCAAGTCTAAACTCATGCATCTCGGAAACACACCAAGTATGAGAGCATGACCTGGACTCGCCACGCGACTGGCTTTCCGAGCCAGTTGGAGAGACGCGTTACAAACAACGGACCATGTCCTCAACTACCTTGGGCATGTGACTAGAACGGCTAACTACCACGCTTGGGAACTCGCCTAACCGACCCTACTTGCACCCAGAAAAACAACCAAGTATAGAGCACCCCTTGGGGTCGCCAAGTGACTGGCTCCACGAGCCACGGCGAGTCGACTCTGACTAAACTAACAATATAACACATACAAACTTACACACATGTGAGGTAAACCCATTTAAAGGGCGGACGCACTAGGAGACTCGCACACCAAACATAAATCACTAAGCAAAAGACGGAAATTCACGTTTTTCCATTTCCTTAGCAACAAAATACATTGTGCGTCGTCAAGGATTCCGCCACTACCCCTGACCCGGATGAAGGGCTCCCATGGGTTCACCGGATACATTGTCAAGCTCTTCGCCACCGCCGACCGGAAAGGCTGCTTCGACTTCAGATCACGATGTTGCGGCTCGAGGTCATTCGGCGCCACCATCGTGTCCTAGTACGACAGCAAATCACCCATCGCCAACACCCGCTCGGCGTAGGGAGTCGCCTTGGCGGTCAGCTTTAGCACCTCCGCAATCTCCACCGAGCTAGTCGGCGAGGGGTACCCACTGGTGATGTCGTCGAGGTCGAAGTCGTCGGGGAAGTGCGCGAGTCCAAGACTTGGTGCAGTTGCGGCCCCTCTATGAAAGGCCGATCGTGTCATCCATTCAACCACGGTTGGTTCTTCCTCGAGGTAGCACCACACCTCCGTCAACCCGCTAGGGATCACTTCGGTGGGCGAGATCCCTTGAAGGATGGCCTGGACGCACGTCACCGAGAGGGTGGCCGCATCCACCACCGCGGTCACACACTGCTTGGCATCGTATGCCTACACCTCCGGATCTCCATCGCATATCGCCCCTGCAAAAATAGCAAGTTAAAACCGCAAGGACGCGCACCCATGGACTCACCCGCTCGGGGAATCGCCAGTGTGGAGTCATGCCCACTTGGGAACTCGCCCGCTCGGGGACTCGCCTGCCGCTACAAAAGAAAACATCAAAGGAGCGCTTACGAAGAAGTGGACGGCAGCTCTTTGTGGTGAAATTCTGCAGGGTCGTCAACTGGTCTTGCAAACTAGCAACCAGCGTGTCGAATACCTTCCGCTCACCCTATGTCGCGATGATAGCGGCCTTGGTCCTCTCCTCAGACAAGGTCGCCTCCGCCTTCGTGGCCTCCAGCTCCTTCTCCCACGAGGTGATTCTCCCTTCCGCGGCGGACAACGCCGCCTTCATAGTATCTAGCTCGGAGTCGGGAACATAACCCTCACGGGCCTTGGCGATTGTGGCGGAGCGATCCTCTAAAAAATAAAAATCACAATGAGAACTCCTCAAAGCAAAACCAAACATTCTTCAAGGCATAGTTGACTCACACGTAGTCGCCTGCAACCGCCGGTTGATCCCCTGTGCAACCCACAAATCACGCTCTAGGCGCTCCCTCATGGCCTGACGGTCGGCCGACTCTTGCTGAAGACCCGGAATAAAGAAAATTGCACGTAAGGGACAATGAAAGTTCTAAGTATCTAGTCGCTGAAATTCAGCGACTAGACACTCGGGGACTAGGCAACCAAAGGTCTAAAGGATCCAACCACTAAAGTTCAGCGACTAGATCATCGGGGACTAGACATATTTGGATGGCGACGCCCAGCATGCCGTGAAGCTCGATAGTGTCGACCGAAGGCAGCACGAACGATGTTCGCCCGTGTCGCTGCCCAGCATGTAGCACCCCGGTAAAACGACTACTAGAAAATCACCTGCATTTACATCTGTGCATCATCATGATATCTGCATGCATGTTTTAACTAAAACTATTTTCGAAAAGCCACTCTTTGTTTTCTAGATATTCCCCATCTTCATTTCAAATGTAAAACCTCGGTCTTTTCTAGATCTTGTATTTATCTAAAACTATGTTTCAAAATGTTTTATTTTATAAAAATAATAATACTATTTTTGTCCGGAGAGACCGCCAGCCTGCCAAGCCAAAAGACCGACAAGCCAACAGTCTACTACCCGGCCCATCTAGACAAAACCTCCAAACCCTAATCCCCTAGCCTCAACCCACCCACATGGAAACCCTAGCCTAATCCTTATCCCAGCCGCAACCCACCAACCCCCACCCGCTGCCACACGCACACACCCGACGCCCTAACCCAACCAACGCATGATTTTTTTACAAATATGACCCTCTGCAATTTGTCATCGCCAAAAATACCCTCCCCACGCCGCAAAAGCCAAAAATGCCCTGGCGGGAGGCTGAAAAGGCGACACGTGTCACCTCCCGCCATGGGGGATGGCGGGATGTTCCTCCTGCCACAGGGGGTGGCTGGATGTTCCTTCCGCCATGGGGAATGGCAGGATGAGGTGGGCCCCACGGCCAGGCCAACGGGAAGGTTCGACTTGGCGTTGGCGGGAGGTTCGACTTCGTGCTCGCACTGGTGGGCCCCACGGCGTCATTCCGCCACCGCCAAAGGCGGAAGGAACATCCCGCCACCCCCCGTGGCGGGAGGTGACACGTGTCGCCTTTTCATCATCCCGCCAGGGCATTTTTGGCTTTTGCGGTGCGAGAAGGGTATTTTTGGCGATGGCGAATTGCAGGGGGTCATATTTGTAAAAAAATCACCAACGCACACACCCCACATACACCGGGCACACACCCAGCACGCACGCCCCAGGCCCCCGATGCAGCCCCGGCCCCACCCTGTGATCCCCATCGCATCGCTCCCGCAACCCCCGCATCTCACGAGACCCCGCGTGCCGCCGCTACCGGCTTTCCCCGCTCGAGCCGCCTCCGATCCGGCGCTCCACGGCCCTGCCCGAGTAGCGCCAGCCGTCAACCGGCCCGACTCCTCCAGTGGTAGTGCTCTCTCGCCACTGCCCGGGTGCTGACTCCTCTCTCCCTACCGCATCGTGCCCGCCGGCCTTTGCCTTGACGCCTACTTTCCTCTCGCCCGAGTGCAGCGACGCCGTCCTCTGGTCTCATCCACTTTCATATGAGCCATGACATGAGCTCCTCCACGAGCCCGCCTCCTGCTGGTCGCGCCCGTGCCACGTCCCCGTCACCGGCCCCAGCCTCTGTGAGCCACCTCCCAACTACCCACCTGTCTGGACCCCTGCAGTGCCGCCAACCGGCTCCCTCCCATGTGCCTCTCCTTGCGCCTCCTGTCGTCGTTCGGTCTGCCAGCGACCAGTATGTGCGCACATCCTGTGTACCCGTTTGTGTGTGTTTCTTGCCGAGCTCAACAAGTGGCCAGGCCTCTTGACTAATTTCATGGCATCCTTGCCATGCCATACATCATACATTCATCATGCCCGATCTTTTGCCGTAGTATTAAATAGTGCATCCGGTGTTTCTTCTAGTGCTTTGCTTCTTCACGGATTAGGCCGATGAGTTGATGCGAGAGTCAAACCGATCTTCAAATTAACCTTCGGCAATGTTTTTCAGGCGGGCATTGTCCCCCTTTCTACCTATTTTACATTTATAGTCTTTATTTCCTCATGTTGATCTATTGCTATTTGTGTTGCAATGCTATAGATTCTGTACCCGTTTATACTTACCTGCAGTCCTTATATTGCCATGGACACATCCTATTACCTGTTGTTTGGTAGATAGTCGGCCTTGCGAGTCGTAGTGATGTGTTGCACCTTCGATCTTCCACAGTTGATGGAATAATGCCGCATGTTTAATGTAGGAGATGATCATGGCTTTAATACCGTTCAATAACTAAAATAGAAGTAGGTAAATAATGCAGAGGCATAGGTGGGCAATAGATGTTATTTGGTTTTTAACCGTTCACTTGTGTCCCGTAGGACCCCGAGTACTTGATACCTGTTCTTTGAATATTCGCACTATCCGCATGTGGGACCATGAATCCCCCTAGCCAAAGCTTGAGTCATATATTATTTTTTGGGGCCACAAACTAGTTTGGGTCTTTATTACTATCCTGTACTTATGCCATGCTTTACTTCTTTATTTACGATTGCGCGTAGAGCGCCTGTACTGTTTAGGAATTGTGATACGTTTATGCGGTATCGACAAGCCCAGTCACACTTTTGGGTTCCTAGTCGTTTACAGCCGTCGACACAAACCTTTGGGTCCGTCTCGGAGCCGGCCAACTTCGTCGCGGGTAGCTTAGTGGGGTGGCCCCCTAAAATATTATATGAATCTTGCAATTGCTCTGTCATGATGCCTCGTTGGGTTTTCATTTGTTTTTTTCCAAGGTTGATCGTGCATGTGTTGCTATATGTGCCCCCTGCAGGGTAAAACTTTTTGAAAGTCGTGTCCACGGTTATGGATGACTTGGAGCACAGTATCTCGATCATAGACAACTATAACTAAAGTAGTGCTATAAATTTGACTTTATAATGACTAGTAATCATCTTCGCTACAACGGAATGGCTAAATAAAAGTACCAACAACTGCTGGGTTTTGGGATGCCTCATGCTATATGTATCTGAGTAGTAAGTACTACAACTACAACGGTATGGTTAACTAATACTGCCCACTGCTTATTATATCAGGATGACTCATGATGTCTATATCTGACTAGTAATTGCTGCAACTATAACAGAATTAATAAAACTGCCAACTGTGTGAGTTCCTCGATTGACTTCCTCGTTTGGTCTCGAGGGGGAAATACCAGGATGGGTATGCTTGGTGATAGTTTCAAGTTGGATCCAAATAGGTCTTTCCTATCCCTATCTGATAGCCGCTAGTTATATTGAGTCTCTATAGGTTGTTTAGTTCCGCTTCAGTCCACCATACCTATGTAGGCGAGGACCGCCGAATTCTAGTCTCGCCGTGTACTGGCCTCGGTACTGACTGCTCTTTTTTTCCTTTGCCCTTTGTCGGCACCCCTTTTGTTTAAGTAGGTTTTGAGATCGACGTCGTTAGCAGGGTTACCCTTCTGGCTTGGTCTGGGCAGGGTTATGGATGCCATTGGTTATTCTTCAGGGCTCTTAGCCTAATTTGCATCTTGTCCGTACTCAGACACTGTATCGTTTTCAAGGTGATTTGGATCTTTGAACTGTATATTGTATTCTTGACTCGATGAGTCGCTGTTGTATATATCTGTTTTGTGGGTTCCATCATGGACTAATGTGTAATGATATTACTTCGTGTTTTGCCCGCACGCAAGTGCCTGGTGGGCACCTTTGAATCGTTTCTATGCGTGTTTGGCAGGAATCGCGAAAACTTGCATAGGGCCGATTCAAGGGTGTTACAGAGTGGTATCAGAGCTCAGCAGTGACGATACCCCACTGGTCCAGCCTGTAGGACAACGTAGCTAATGACCGATATAGTGTCAAAACTATTTTGGAAAATCGGTTGGATAGATCTGATTAGGTCTGCTTTTACTCCTTACCCCTCAGCTATTCTCCTCTTACCTCTGCGTGTTTTGAATCTTCTCTCTTACCTTTTCTTTGAGTCCAGGATTTCTCATGGTTGGGTTTCCGTCATACCTTCAGGGTTTCGCTTCCTCCCTTTTATAACGGTGGTGCTACGATCATCAAATATCCATGTCATCTGTTGTACCCTTCATCCAATCTTTTTGTTCTTGAACTCTTTATCTGTATGTGTACCTTGATGGATATCCATATCGATGAAAAACATATGAGAAGGACGAGCATTGGTGAAGTTGGAGTATACCTTGAGCATGTGTTGTTCATGCCAATGGAACCATCGCGGAACCCAATCATTATGTATTTTCATACAATTTCTTTTGTATCTTCCAGTGTTTTCTAACGTGATAACATCATCTACATCAGATCCGATGCAGAGCTTGCATCACCCATTTGTTCCGAATACCTCTTGTGAAGATATTCATTCTAAATTTCGAGAGTTGTGTTGCACGATTTTCCTATTCATGTATGGAATTAATAGTTTGGGTACGGGATGGACTGATCACCCTAACCGACTCTTGTTGTTCACTCTTGTACATCGAACTGGTGGATCACTTTAACTTTTCCTCTTTTCACGGAAGTTAATGGTGGCCTTATATTTTGATGCCTTTATCTTCGTCCTTTCTTCTCCGGAGTGTTCTCTCGACGAACTTGAGCACCGACCCTTATTGGTGGTGTCGCGGATTTCAAGATGGAGAAAGAATGCTTGTTAGTGGTGTTGTGAAGATCTACAGGAAGCGCGATAGCTTAGATCGTCGGCCTTCTCCCCTGTACCATGAGGCGGATCTCGGGGGCGAGATCCATTGTTAGTGGTGTCGAATTGTAGTACCGCGGTAAAACGACTACTAGAAAATCGCCTGCATTTATGTCTGTGCATCATCATGATATCTGCATGCATGTTTTAACTAAAACTATTTTCTAAAAGCCACTCTTTGTTTTCTAGATATTCCCCATCTTCATTTCAAATGTAAAACCTCGGTCTTTTCAAGATCTTGTATTTATCTAAAACTATGTTTCAAAATGTTTTATTTTATAAAAATAATAAAAATATTTTTGTCTGGAGAGCCGCCAGCCTGCAGTCTACTACCCGACCCATCTAGACAAAACCTCCAAACCCTAATCCCCTAGACTCAACCCACCCACATGGAAACCCTAGCCTAATCCCTACCCCAGCCGCAACCCCACCAACCCCCACCCGCTGCCACACGCACACACCCAGCACGCCCCCGGCCCCCGATGCAGCCCCGGCCCCATCCCGTGATCCCCATCGCCTCGCTCCCGCAACCCCCGCCTCTCCCGCATCTCACGAGACCCCGTGTGCCACCGCCCCCGGTTTTCCCTGCTCGAGCCGCCTCTGATCCGGCGCTCCACAGCCCTGCCCGAGTAGTGCGGGCCGCCGACCGGCCCGACTCACTCCAGCACCACCCTCGAAGCGCTCTCTCGCCACCACCCGGGTGCTGCCTCCTCTCTCCCTTCCGCATCGTGCCCGCCGGCCTCTGCCTTGACGCCTACTTTCCTCTCGCCCGAGTGCAGCACCGTCGTCCTCTGGTCTCATCAACTTTCCTGCGAGCCACAACATGAGCTCCTCTGCGAGCTCGCCTCCTACTGGCCGTGCCCTCGCCACGTCCCCGTCATCGGCCCTGGCCTCTGTGAGCCACCACCCAACTCCCCACATGTCTAGACCCCTGCAGTGCCGCCAACCGGTTCCCTCTCATGCGCCTCTCCTCGCGCCTCCTGTCGTTGTTCGGTCTGCCAGCGACCAGTATGTGCGCACATCCCGTGTACCCGTTTGTGTGTGTTTCTTGCCGAGCTCAACAAGTGGTCAGGCCTCTTATCTGGTGATGTTCATTGTGGTAAAATGCTGGCACGTGTGTATAAGGTGGTGAATGGATGGAGTATCAACGAGAAGATCGCAGCTGTAGGAGCCGATAGTACTGGGATAACATCTTTGATGCTCAAGATGGACGCCAGAACCCATGGGGAAATCAAGATCTTCGTACATGGCAGCTCACCGACAAGACCGGCTCGATACCGATGGTTGCAAAGGATGTACATGGTGCGACCCAAGACCTTCGTCGCGGATAAGATGTCCGAAGACTGAACCCTCAGAACCCCAAGACCATTGATGGCGACTCCTAATGTGACCCCCTTTTTGCCGAGACCTCTATTTCTATAATATATAACATACCATGTTGCATATATTTGTACATGCTTGCACACATATCTTGTGGTTTGGGGCCTTATGCTGATTCACCTCATAATTAAATATGGAGTTCATATGCGGGCGAATCTAGTCTAATATTGGCTCCATTTAAATTTGTCTAGCGAACCGGTGCTATATTTTGCCTTGTTAAGAAAACATTTAAAATTGCGGGGTATCTAATCAACATGAACCTCATAATTAATTGTCGGGACCCCGATTTCGCTTAATATTGACTAATTGCATCGCATCCTTGCCATGCCATACATCATACATGCATCATGCCCAATATTTTGCCGTAGTATTAAATAGTACATCCGGTGTTTCTTCTAGTGCTTTTCTTCTTCACGGATTAGGCCGATGAGTTGATGCGAGAGTCGAACCGATCTTCAAATGAACCTTCGGCAATGTTTTTCAGGCGAGCATTATCCCCCTTTCTACATATTTTACATTTATAGTCTTTATTTCCTCCTGTTGATCTATTTCTATCTGTGTTGTGATGCTATAGATTCCGTACCCCGTTATTATTCCCTGTAGTCCTTATAATACCATGGACACATCCTATTACCTGTTGTTTGGTAGATAGTCGGCCTTGCGAGTCATAGTGATGTGTCGCGCCGTCGATCTTCCACAGTTGTTGTTGTAATGCCGCATGTTTAATGTTGGAGATGATCATGGCTTTAATTACCGTTTAATAACTAAAATAGAAGTAGGTAAATAATGCAGAGGCATAGGTGGGCAATATATGTTATTTGGTTTTTAACCATCCACTTGTGTCCCGTAGGACCCCGAGTACTTGATACCTGTTCTTTGAATATTCGCACTATCCGCATGTGGGACCATGAATCCCCCTAGCCAGAGCTTGAGTCATATATTATTTCTTGGGGCCACAAACTAGTTTGGGGCTTTATTACTATCATGTAATTATGCCATGCTTTACTGCTTTATTTACAATTGCGCGTGGAGCACCTGTACTGCTTAGGAATTGTGATACGTTTATGCGGTATCGACAAGCCCAGTCACACTTCCGGGTTTCCAGTCGTTTACAGCCGTCGACACAAACCTCTAGGTCCATCTCGGAGCCGGCTAACTTCATCGCGGGTAGCTTAGTGGGGTGGCCCCCTGAAATATTATATCAATCTTGCAATTGCTCTATCGTGATGCCTCGTTGGGTTTTCATTTGGTTTTTTCCGAGGTTGATCGTGCGTGTGTTGCTATTTGTGCCCTGTGCAGGGTAAAACTTTCTGAAAGCCGTGTCCGCGGTTATGGACGACTTGGAGCACAATATCTCGATCAGAGACAACTATAACTAAAGTAGTGCTATAAATTTGACTTTATGATGACTAGTAATCAACTTCACTACAACGGAATGGCTAAATAAAAGTACCAACAACTGCTGGGTTTTGGGATGCCTCATGCTATATGTATCTGACTAGTAAGTACTACAACTACAATGGAATGGTTAACTAAAGCTGCCCACTGCTTATTATATCAGGATGACTCATGCTGTCTATATCTGACTAGTAATTGCCGCAACTATAACGGAATGAATAAAACTGCCAACTGTGTGAGTTCCTCAGTTGACTTCCTCGTTTGGTCTCGAGGGGGAAATACCAGGATGGGTATGCTTGGTGATAGTTTCAGGTTGGATCCGAATAGGTCTTTCCTATCCCTATCTGATAGCCGCCAGTTGTATTGAGTCTCTATAGGTTGTTTAGTGCATGCTACGCTGCCGCTTCAGTCCACCATACCTATGTAGGCGAGGACCGCCGAATTCTAGTCTCGCCGTGTACTGGCCTCAGTACTGACCGCTCTCTTTTTCCTTTGCCCTTTGTCGGCACACCTTTTGTTTAAGTAGGTTTTGAGATCGACGTCATTAGCAGGGTTACCCTTCCGGCTTGGCCTGGGAAGGGTTATGGACGCCATTGGTTATTCTTCTGGTCTCTTAGCCTAATGTGTATCTTGTCCGTACTCGGACGCTGTATCGTTTTCAAGGTGATTTGGATCTTTGTACTTTATATTGTATTCTTGACTCGATGAGTCGCTGTTGTATATATCTATTTTGTGGGTTCCATCATGGACTAATGTGTAATGATATTACTTCGTTTTCCACCCGCACGCAAGTGCCTGGTGGGCACCTTTGAATCGTTTCTATGCGGGTTTGGCAGGAATCGCTAAAACTTGCATAGTGCCGATCCGAGGGTGTTACACAGCATCACCATCAACGACCTCAGGAACCTGAGGCGATTGCGTCCCTGGTACCATGGCAGAGGCTCTCGCCACGAAGCGAGGGAATGTCGCGGTCATCAACGCTCGGGCGCTAGTCGTGGGCACCGACACCCCAGCCAGCGCGGTCGACTCGCCCAGCTACGAACTTGTGACCTCAAATGCCTCCAACGCAGTGGCGGCTCCGACTGACGCCTCAACCAATGCATCGAGTGGCCCTTCTACTACTACAGCGGAGTCGTCCGCCTTCCTCTTCTTCGCGCCCTCGACTGGTGCCTCGACTTCATCACCCTTGCTCTTCTTGGAAGGGTCAGCCTCCCCTCCGGGTAGACTGACGGCACCTTGGCTACCGAAGGGTGACCAATATTCTTGGCTTCGATCCTGCAAAATGACATGATCAACACTCCGACAAACGACCCTGAAAATCACCACAGGCCACCCGACGCAAACTTACTTGGCAACAAGGATGAAGCTTAGGCCGGTGCGGATGTGATCCGGCTTCTCCAACTCCGGGCCTAACTTGCGAGTGAGTCCCCTCTCGAACACGCTCGAGGCCCACGACATCATGGGCTTGTTCGACAATGAGGCCGCGGCCACGGGCACTTCTGGCCCAGGCGACACAGGAGCCTCCTTCGATGGCAAGGACCTCGACTCCGCGGTCGTGGCAGTCCCTTTCCCCGGGATCATCGAGAATGGCGGCAGGATCTCTACAAAATGGATCTCGCCCTCCACCATGGCTTTGACCCCTGATCCCTTTGTCAGAACAGGATCCTCCGGAATATTCGTCGAAGCCCCGGTCTCTGGATCGTCAGCTCTTGATCCGAGTCAAAAATCACCGCCGATCTATGTGGCGACGCTGCCTTCGGCATTGTCTTCTTCGCAGGTGACTTCATGTTCCGCGTGGCCCTCGCCGGCGTAGCCACGCGCCACGAGTTGTGTTCCTACGCGTCTCCTTCGTCACTATCGCGCTCCTCGAGGCTCTGACTCACCTCAATTTCGTGGTGCTTCTATCTGTGGGTCTTTCGAGCCACGGGCGCAGGCGCGGCTACCTCTACCACCATGTCCTCATCATGGGACGGCTCATCTGAATCTTCTACAACCCCCTTGGAGGTCTCCTCATCGATAGGGGGCCAAGTTCTCCAAGACCTGAAACAACTGACAAAAGCGAACACCGTCAAGAAACTGCGACCGCACCCGCGCAACTGCGAAAGCAAGGAAAAGACTCACTAATGGCGCTTGGCGTTTCCCCGTGGAAGTATATGGGGCGAATCCAGCCTTTGGGTCGGTGTACTCCGCCTCCGTAATCTTCTTTAACATGGAGGCATAGTTGTTGGCATCCCAGTTCACTGAGCACTCCTTCGTTCCGTTGTCCCTGCCGGTGTACTGGTACATCCAGTGGGATCGGCTGGCCAACAGCACTAGTCACCGCCCAAGACAGCAGTTGTATAAATTGATGGTTTCCATACCCTCCTTCTTGAGCGTCTGGATCTGCGTCAGCATTTCATCCACAACCATCCTATGGTCGTCGGGAAGCTTGGTCGTCAGCAGCCGGCGTGGCTCGCTCCTCTCAGCATTATATGTTGGGAGCAACACCTCGCCATCCGGTGTCGACTTGTTCACATAAAACCAGATTTTATTCCAATCTCTGGGGGCTATCTTCAGGATCATAAGATCCAGGAAGGTGGCCTTGGTCTTCAACTAAAAAGTCAAGCCACCCGCTGCCAGGATCGGGCCGCCTGCCCCTTCGCCATGCTGACGCGTCCGTGGAATAGATCAAGCCATAGGGGAAAATAGGGGCGACACCCCAGATAGCACTCGCTGAATGCCACAAAAATGGAGAGCTGCTCGATGTTGTGCGGCCCCAGATCCGAAGGTTTGATCGTGTAATATGCGCAGAACCAACGGAAGAAGATTGAAGTGGGGAAGCTGAGCCCCCTCTCTAGGTGGCTCAAGAAGCAGATGAATTCTCCGGGTCGAGCTTTGGGCTCTATCTCCCCAGCCGCGGGGATCCGTCATTTCCCTTTACAAAGAGTCCCTACTTCCTGGAAGGATCCCAGCGAGGTCATGGTGCACATGGATTTGCCCCACACATCCTTCGGAGGCGCCATCGATAAGATCAAGACTCGCTCGCTCTGGAAATTCTGGATCGGGAGAAGGTGGAAGACTGAGAATGCGCGGGGTCGAAGAAATGCGAGGAAGATTCGCATCTTTCCCCCGTCACTCTCCTTATAAAGGGGTGCTTCCCGCCAATATCGGGGGATCCGTTACCCCGTGGTAATTACGCCAATATTACTGTTGGATTACCCAATGGATAGTTTGACCAAGCTGATGGTCCAACTTCATTCACTCGACTTGCCGATCCATTCGCCAATGCAGCGATTTGAATGGTTGCCAATACTGAACTGAAAATATGTGCGGGAGATTTCTTCCTTCATTAAGGGAGTCCACCGCCGATTCGACTGGGCGTCCAAATTGGACCCACATACTCCGACTGCCAAAGAACACCTGCGCCAAATCAACGATGGACTCGGGGACTACTGATGGGGATATGCCGAATGGGATGTTTCCGACTGGCCTAGGCCCTTTGCGAGTGGGCTCACAGGACTACGACTAAATCGCGACTGAAGGAGGGACCGAGCGACTAGAAGCTGGAGGCCTAGAAGAGTAGATAAGCCTAGTTGTATTAGGTTATTCCTCCATGTCCTTAAATGACTTGATTGTGTATTTGTAAACCCTAGCGAGGTACCCCCTATATAAACCTCCCTAGGATACTCTCTGTACCCACGTTCCATCATACACCCCATCGAGTCTCTACCTAGCCGCCGAGCTCGCCACCATTGTACTAAAGCAATAATACAATCTAGCAGGAGTAGGTCTTTACCCTACATGGGCCGAACCTGGATGAAACCCCTATGTCTTGGTTGATCGCTCCACAGATGGCTGATCGCTCTTGCGCCAAATCCTACTACTCGCTACCCCTGGTAGCATCTGTCATGGCCATTCCCATGACAGATCTACTTTCGAAGCCACCAATTCTCGCAACGCTAGAGCCACATGAACCTATTTTACTTTACATCACAGCAACTAACAAAGTCATAAGTGTGGTAACACCAGTGGAGCATGAGGAAGAAGGCTATGAGCATAAGGTGCAACGTCCAACATACTACATGAGTGAAGTCCTGACAGAGTCAAAGCAACAATATCCACATTACCAAAAGCTAGCCTATGGAGTATTCTTTGCTGCCAGAAAGCTATGACACTACTTTCAAGAGCATATGATCATAGTGGTGAGTACTTCTCCCTTGCGACATATAATTAACAACCGCGACGCCATCGGACGTGTCGCAAAGTGGGGAATAGTGCTTGCAGCTTTCAACATCGAGTACAAGCCACGGACAACAATCAAATTCGAAATACTTGCCGATTTCATCGCTGATTGGACAAAGACGGCAGAAAATACAAGCCCTCCAAACTCGGAATTTTGGACCCTACATTTTGACAGATCAAAAGCACGAGGGGGCTCGGGGGCTGGCATGGTGCTCAAGTCACCCCAAGGAGATAAGATGTTCTATTTGTTACAAATACACTTCACGGAAACCAATAATATTGCCGAGTATGAAGCATTATTACATGGAATACGCATGGCCAAAAATATTGGCATAACTAGACTCATGTGTTACACAGACTCTAATTTAGTTGGTCAATAAGTATCCGATATCTGCAATGCAAACAAGCACATGGAAGCATACAAATTTGTTGTGGATGAAGTATCTAAATCGTTCGAGGGTTTTGAAGTTCAACACATCCCTCGAGCAGAAAATGAGGAAGTAGATGCTCTATCAAGAATAGGCTCTGCATTGAAACAAGTCCTAGATAGCGCTTTTCTAGAGCACCTAAAAGTTCCCTCCATCACAAGAGTTGATGAGGACTACCTGTCAAGATCCAACTCACCTTTAGTAGAAGTTCTGGCTGTAATTCCCAACTGGACAAAACCCTATCTGGATTTTCTGATAGACGGAAAATGACCCAAAGACGATGTTCTGGTCCGACTGATTGTTCGACGAGCAAAAGCCTATACGATAATCAACTGTGAGATCTATAATCAGAGTGTTTCTGGTGTTTTCCGACACTATATTTATCTGAAAGAAGGAGTAGAAATATTACGAGAAATCCACGAAGGCGAGTGTGGTCACCACGCTGTAGCCAAATCGTTAGTGGCAAAAGGTTTTAGACACGGATTTTTTTGGCTCACAGCTAAGGAAGATGCTAAAAAACTGGTCAAAACATGCAGAGGCTGCCAAAAAGTACGCCTGTCAAGAACATGTTCTGGCTGATCAGCTGCGAACAATCCCTATTACATGGCCATTTGCGGTTTGGGGGCTTGTAGGACCGTTTCATACGGAAAAGTATGGATTAACTCACCTACTAGATATGGTGGATAAATTTGCCAAATGGATTGAGCCTAACCCTTAACAAATTACGATGGAGCCATAGCTAGAAAGTTCGTCGAGGACATAATCATCTGATTTGGATATCGGCATAGTATTATTACTGACAACGGGAGAAACTTTTCCATGAGAGAATTAGCCGAATTCTGCGAAGAACAAGGGATCCTACTCGATATTGCATCAGTCGCTCATCCACAGGCTAATGGACAAGTCGAAAGAGCAAACGGTCTCATTTTACAAGGACTCCGACGTCGTCTCAAGGCACCAATTTGTGTGCCATGGGGGGCTTGGGCAGAAGAATTACCATTTGTGATATGGAGCTTTCGTACAACTCCTAACAGATCAACCGGATACACTCTGTAATATCCCAAAAATATAAAACAAGGATCATCAAACTCTAATCACTAAAATTAGGGTTAACAAAAACTTTGATTAATTAAAATCATATGAATGCATGTGTGAATGAAATGATTTGACAAATGCATGAATGGACTTGTGTGATTAATCTATATATAAAGAAATAGTTAAAGATGAAAATAACATCATATAAAACATTTCCATGCAGAAAAAATCAAAATAAAATACAAAACAAAGCAAATAAAGCAAATAGTCATTTTGGCCAATCTTGCTCACTAGGTCACTTTCCCAATTATTTTCACCCCTTGATAGAACTATTAAAAGTGAATCAAGGCCGACCTTTCAAACTTGCAGAAACATTTGGCAACCCCAACCAAATCACAATTCAAAATTGAATGTTATTCATATGTGAAGATCATCCATTTTCAAAACCCAACCAAACCAATGCCCCTTGACTAATCCAACTAACCAGAAACTCCCTAGTATGTGCCTATCAAACCCACAAAGTTTGAATCCAAAATTCAAATTTAAAGTTCTTGCGGCCATTACATCAAACACCTTGCAGATTCAGATCAAACAAACATCAAACACTAGTGTGCAATAAAATTGGCCTAACTTGTTCCCTCTATAGCTCACTCTACACTCCCAGTAGATGATCAAAGTAATCTAACTAGGTTTAGCACCACTGTGAGCAAGGCTAGACATTAATGTCAAGCATGCCGAGAGCACCATTGCCACCCCATTATCGCCAGCGAGCTAGAGGCCGCACTAGCCTCGCCAACCTTGTCTGGGACATGCAGCACCGTCCACCGCCACCCACTATCCCAGCCCCGAGCAATGCCAGCCCCTGGACCACATGACAGGCCCATGCCAAACCTCCCTGCGCGCGAGCCAAGAGCGCGCCCGTGCGCCATACTCGACCACCACCCATAGACCGTGCGCCACCCTCGTCGCTTGCAGGGATGATCACCAGCACCCTAGCACCCCGCGAGGCATGCCCGTTCGCCGCCGCGCGGACCACATGCGTTGTGCGACATTAAAACCACCGTCGGACCCGCTCAGAGCACCGCGACGTTCTGACCTATCAGCACCGCCCCACGCCGCAAGACCACGCCGTTGATCTTCGCCAGGGAGCACAACACCGTCCCCTACCGTCGCCCATGCCAGTAGCTACCTGTGCCGTCGACCACGACAAGCTCAGCCCGCGCCCATCGGTCCCCTTCCGCCACTATAAATAGAGGCCTCCACCGCTCGTTTTCGCCACACCAGTTCACTCCCCTCTCACGCAGATTCACCCCACCGCACTCCCGGAGCAAGGCAAGCAGCGCATTACCGGAATTTGGCCGGAGCCCGCCGCTGCTGGAGAAGAAGGGAGCGGTCGATTGGAGCCGCCCCAGGAGGAGCTGCCGGTACCAGGAGAACCGCCATCGTCGACTTCGTCGTTCGCCCCCGTCGCCAACCCTTGCCTGAGCCCCGGTGAGTCTCCCACAACCCCCACCTGCCGCGTTAGGGTTCTGTCTCGCCGGCGCTACCCGACGTGGACGATGAACAGTAGCCGTTCGATTAGAGTTAGATCGTGCGGTTCACACTGCCCCGTACCGCTTCGCCCCTCCCCATCTCACTGACGCATGGGGACAGTCACTTAACCAGCCCGTGTACACGCTGTGTGTATTGGGCCGGCCCAGTAAAACATCCCGCGTGATCCAACAATTCAAATTAAGCTTTATTCATTTAATTTCAAACATAGTTCTGTACCTAGATTCAAAAATCAACCCAGCTCGATTCACTGAACCGAAATGCATGAAACCAATTTTTCTAGAACGGTACTGAAATGCTTAATCCAAGCCCGTTGGATTAAAACCGTTTAGATTTGTGGATCAACCATGGTAAAAATAACAAGGCAGAAGCTTTTCTGCATTCAAACATTTTTCAAAATACAACCATAAAAGCTTTTGAGTTGATTCCAACTCTCAAAAATCACATTTGTTCATACCTTTCAGAATATATAAAAACATATAGGTTTACTTGCAGAAATAATGTTCAAGTAATAAAATAATGCCCCATAGGAATTTCTAGTCACTTTATTTCATTAAAATAAAAAGGTTAAACCTTATTAAATTGTGACACCACTTTAAATCACATTCCCATGTACTGAAATATATAGTGATGACATGTGTCAACATGATCCCATGTTTGAGTTGGAGAATATTAAATCTTAAGTAGTTTTTCAATGAGTAGAAATTACTTTTCTAAAAATAAAACAAATAAGACAAGTGCTTTAATCTTGTAATATTAGTGATGATGCCAGATCATCTAGTGTGAACCATTGTGTGATGATTGGAAATGGTTAAGTATTGTATGGTGATTGTGTACCTCGTATTTATTTATAGACGCTAGTACCGACCAAGGATACGAGGAGGAAGGAGGATACTACGAGGAAGAAGATGAGGAGAACTTCAACCACTGCTCTGCACAAGGCAAGCTTATACTAATATCCTAGCAAGCCAAAACTTGAAACCTTGCAAGCTAACCCTTGCAATTTATGCAAGCTAATACTTGCTTGTTACCATGACAACTACAAGCCTTAAGCATATGTGATCATATCCACTTGATAACCCAATCCTAGTTTTACTCGCAAGCTTTATACTTTATTTCTGCATCAAAGCTTTCTCTTAGAGTTTACATAGTGAATTCTAGATACTAGAAGAATATTGGAAGGTAGCATAAAGAGCATAAAATTTGTCCTCAGTTAGATAATCTTGATGTCATCCTAAGGCATGAGATTGAACCTAGCAAATCACCACTCGTTTACCACCCCTCATTAGTATTTACCACCACTTGTAGATGCTAGTGCTAAGCATAAAACTTGATCAACTTTAGATGGGAATACTTGGTGAAAATGGTTATGAAAACCTTAGAATGATGAGTCATTCTACTGAAATGTTTTGACATGTGTTTCCAAACATTAGATGATTTTGATGATGAAAATGTTGAGGCATGACCCTTAGCCCTTTATAAAACTGATGGTTGTCTGGATGCGATATCATTCCAATTTTACCGTACAACTACAATACCCGAAAATTGGGTAGGGTTGACTGGAAATTTATATACATTAGTATGGGTTCCCTCACGGCCAAGGTCTGAGCTGAGGCTACCTTGTGAAGATTGTCCGCCTGTGCAGTACCCAAGATGACAGTTGGTCATGGTTGGGAGGCCAAACTCACTAGGGCGTGTAACTAAAAGGTTAGGATTGATTATCCGCATACTAAGTATGGTGAATTCAGGATTTGTTCCTGACGGATGTATCGAATGTTGTGGTGAAAGTGTACAATCTCTGCAGAGTGTCAAACTATTAGAATAGCTGCGACCGCAGTTATGGATAGTTGGAGTGGCCATACTGTTCCCCCGTCAAATGTTTTCAAAATGACTTGTGAAATTATTTGTGACTTTGACTTGACCAAAGCAGAGTTGTGATATAAAATTCAAGTTCCCACTTAGGTGTTATAAAACTTTTAACTAAATTTCTTCCTTCTGAACTTAGTAGAGGTAAATCTTGATTTTTGCAAAACAACCCTAGAGCTTAGTATATCCTATTCAAAACCACTTCACTTGTTAGTATTAGTTTGCGAGTACTTAAAGAGTACTCATGGCTTTTTCCCTGGCTATTCTCGTGTCTAGACTATGAAGAGGAGTACTAGGATGATGGACCGCAGGAAGGTTACGACAACTAGGATCATCTCCCATCATCAGCATTGCCTGTGACCTTGAAGATGGAGTTTCACCTACGCTATCGTTACTATTACGTTATTCCGCTGCTTGAATTGTATTAAGAACGGGATCATGAGATCCTTATTTGTGTAAGACCTTATGTATGGTTTGTAATGGATGATGTACTGTGATATCCAAATCTTTTATGTCTCGCAAAAATGGTAATCCTGGGATTGTGATGTATGGCATAACAGGCATCTGCGATTAAAAATCCGGGTGTTGACAAGTTGGTATCAGAGCCATCCTGACCATAGGAGACCCTAGTTAGAATGGACGTTTGAATCAAAAACCTAGTTTCAAAACCAAAGGAAGTGAGTATTTACAAAAAAACTTATTCTCATTCTTATCACTTGGATTCTTTCATGAAAATTCATGTTCCTCAAAAATTCTTGCAAACTTACATAAAATTTGACACACTTGATCACTCTACTAACTTACTCATCTTATATTCTTATAGATGGACATGAAGTACAACAAGTTTTATCAGTTGGGGAATGGAGGAGACCTCATCTTTGAGCGTGACTTGGACCAGCTGTCGGAGTTGCTAGAGCATCCAGACCCCGAGTTCTTCGGAGCTCAGCTCAATGATCAGGAAGGAGAAGATCTGCAGTGGTTAGTTGTTGCGAGCCTCCGAGGAAAGATTGAACCTCCCACTGCCGAGGGAATTCAGTTCACCTTAAGAGCGAACAACTGGCTCGATGGACTAGCCAGGGCAATGCAGGAAGCTCTTGCCCGTCTGTGTGGGCAGAGTATCAATCAGATCAAGGGTACCCGCTTTAAATTCTACCCAAGGCGTGATGTTATGGGACAACCACTGGAGGCCCCATATCATCCCGAGCTAAAGAGTCAGTTGGACCACCTCAGCTTCATGATGTACGACTGTCAGAAGGAGTTGGAAAATGCTCGTGCCTACGCCAACCACAAGTATGCCATCGCCAAGAAGAAGGATCAGACCCTCGCATTGCTAGTGAAGGATCGCAAGTCTCGGCACCATCAGCTCGACAAGAAGGAGCGCATCATTGCCCGTCTTCGCCATCGGATCACGGATTTGGAGGAGACCATCCACGAGAGAGACATGCAGTTGGAGGAAAGGGAGAATGTCGGAGAAGACCTTCGTGGAGACCCCTACTCCTATCTCAGCGATGATGATGACTTTCTGGAGGATCAGGCCATGGACTTCTTCACCGATGAGGATGATTTCGCCTTCATTGATGACGATGATGATGATGAGGATGATGAGGACACTGACTCCGAGGAGTAGTAGCACTTGAGCACTAGCTTTAGTGAGTTGTATTCGGCCCCACTGTATTGTAGCTTCACAGAATGGTTCTTAAAACCATCTATTTTTATTTTTTGTGGTGTGTGTTATATTGTGTGCTATGAATGAATGAAAAGCAAGTTGCTAGCAAAATCTGAGTCACACTTTAACAACTTTACAAAACAACCCTGAACCTTAGAAATTTCCCTCTTTTCTCATGATCTATCTCAATCTTCGATACCTCGCGGAGGAAGCAACTCAGCCCCAGACCCGATATTGCAACTCTTGCAAATGATGGTTTCGGACCGCGAAGCCGAAAAAGTCGAACGTCAAGCCAACTTAGCCACCCTTCAACAGATAGGTCAGATGGCCAACAACAATCAAGGCCATGGAAATCAGGACAACCATGGATCTAAGCTCAAGAATTTCCAGAACACCAATCCACCTGTTTTCACTAAGTCAGAAGAACCCCTAGATGCAGATGATTGGCTGCAAACCATGGAGAACAATCTGGAAGTTGCAGGAGTAGAAGCTAACGAGAAAGTTCTGTTCGCCACCCACTATCTAGCCGGAGATGCAAGAGCATGGTGGAATAGCGTTCGTGCAATGACCGGAGGTCAGATGATGACTTGGGATGAATTCAAGGTCAAGTTCAGCAGAACCCATGTGCCACCGGGTTTAATCAAGAGGATGAGGGATGAATTCAGAGAACTGAAGCAAGGAAGAATGACAGTAGTGGAATACCGTGACAAATTCTTGTCACTAGCTAGGTATGCACCGGATGAGATCGACACTAAAGCCAAGAAGAAAGAGAGATTCCTGAACGGTCTGCACGATGAGATGCAGATGGTGTTAGTCAATATCTCCTTTGCTGATATTGAAGCCCTAGTCGACTCTGCCATTCAGATGGAAGGAAAGATCAACCAAGCCAATGTGAACCTCAAGCTCCGCATGATGCATCAACCAGGAACCAACCAGACACCAAAGTATCGCCCCAACCCATCTCCAGGATTTGCCCCGAGAACCAACATACCCCCGATGAACTGTTCGAACTATCCCAACCGTGGAAACCCAAGGCCCGGAGTAAACCACAGCAACCCCGACAACTCTAGCAATTTCAACCTTGCACCACCCAAGTTTAACAACAACAATACCGCCACCAACACCAACACTGCCCCAAGGACCGGAAGCAATGATGTGCCTGTTGCAGCGAAGGACAAGTCGCAAGTGACTTGTTATGAATTTGGAACCAAGGGGCACTACTCCAATGAGTGCCCCAAGAAGAATGCTGCAGCCCCCAATGCAAATGCCCCAGATCAGCAACAACGTCATGTTCATTCCGGAAGAATGTTTGCCCTAGGGAATTCGCTCAAACGCAATGGCCATCTCTTTCTCATGCATGCTGAAGAAGCCCAGGAAGCGCCAGATGTTGTGCTGGGTATGTTTTCTGTTAACTCAGTACTAGCAAGAGTGTTGTTTGATTCTGGAGCATCTCACTCATTTGTCACTGAAGAATTTGCATGCACTAGTAAGAGTCAACCAACCAAATTGAAGCATGTTATGATTATTCAAATCCCCGGTTCAACCACCAAAGCTAGACAAATTTGCAAAGCCGTCCCTATCTGAATCCATGGCATAGATTTTTATGCTAATCTAATAGTACTCGGAACTAAAGGTTTGGAAGTAGTACTAGGAATGGATTGGATGTCCAAACACAAAGGATTAATTGACTGTTCCAAGAAAGCCATAACCATGACCAGTACAGCCGGAATATCAGTCGAGCATGTATCTAAAACCTTGCCTCGTCAATTCAAGTGCAACAAGAGTATAGCCCAGCCCACCATTGACCAAGTCTGGATAGTCTTTGAATACCCCGATGTATTTCTAGATGTTTTGCCCGGTATGCCCCCAGATCGGGATATCGAGTTTATCATTGAACTAATCCCTGGAACCGGACCTATAGCCTAGAGACCCTATAGTATGAACCCGTCTGAACTAGCAAAACTGAAGAAGCAACTGGACACCATGCTGGAAATTAGATTGATTCAACCAAGTGTGTCACCATGGAGATCACCTGTTTTGTTCATGGACAAGATGGATGGAGGTAACCATCTGTGTACGGATTATCGGAAGTTGAATGATGTCACTATCAAAAACAAGTACCCGTTGCCAAAGATCAAAGATTTGTTTGACCAGTTGACTGGTGCCAAAGTGTTTTCTAAGATTGATCTTAGAACTGGCTATCATCAACTCAAGATTCGCGCAGAGGATATTCCAAAGACTGGCTTTACCACCATATATGGATTATACGAGTATATTTTCATGTCTTTTGGTTTAACCAATGCCCCCGCTTATTTCATGAATCTCATGAATAAGATTTTTATGGACTTCCTGGATAAGTTTGTCGTTGTTTTCATTGATGACATTCTAATTTATTCCAAATCATAAGAAGAACATGAGCTACACCTAAGGACCATTCTTGGAACCCTTAGAGAGCATCAGTTGTATGCCAAGTTTAGCAAATGTGAATTCTGGTTACAGGAGGTAGGATTCCTCGGACATATCGTATCAGCCGGAGGAATTTCCGTTGACCCTGCAAAGGTGAAAGATGTCGAAGATTGGCAAGCCCCAACCACTCAAACCCAAGTTCATGCATTTCTCGGATTAGCGGGATACTACCACAAGTTCGTAGAAGGATTCTCGAGTATAGCCAGACCCAAGACCCAATTGCTGAAGAAGGACAAGAAGTGAATGGACGGACAAATGTGAAGCGAGTTTTCAAGAACTCAAGAGAATATTGATTTCAGCCCCCATCTTGATCATGCCGGATATCACGAAGCCCTTTGACGTGTATTGTGACGCATCCAAGATTGGGCTAGGATGTGTGCTAATGCAAGAAGGAAAAGTTATATCGTATCTATCTCGACAACTGAAGCAGCATGAACATAATTATCCAACCCATGACCTCGAACTCGCAGCCGTAGTTCTAGCCCTGAAGACATGGAGGCATTACGTGATGGGAAACCATTGCGAGATTTATTCAGATCACAAGAGATTGAAGTATATATTCACTCAGAAGGAGCTGAATATGAGACAGAGAAGATGGATTGAGCTAATCAAGAACTATGATCTGGACATTCACTATCACCCCGGTAAAGCCAATGTGGTAGCATATGCCCTTAGTAGATTGCCGTGTCGCTTGAACTCCATGATTTTGAAGGAGCAACCAAGTTTAAACAAAGAGATGGAAGATTTCTGAATAGAATTAGTGAGTGAAGGATTTTTGTCTAGCATAGAACTTCAACCCACTTTGATCAGCCAGATCAAAGAGGCGCAGAAGGAAATGCTAGTATCGACGGAATCAAGCGTCGTATCGATACATGCAAAGTACCCGGATTCACGGAAGATGAAGAAGGAATTCTGTGGTACAAAGGACGCCTTTGTGTACCAGCAGATTCAGAATTGAAAGAAGTGATTTTGAAAGAGGCCCATGATACCCATTATTCTATCCACCCCGGAGGAACGAAGATGTATCAGGATTTGAAGGAACAATTTTGGTGGCATAATATGAAGAGAGAAATCAGAAGCTATATCGCCAAGTGTGATATATGTCAGAGAGTCAAGGCGGGACATCAAAGACCCGCTGGACTGTTGCAACCTCTACAGATTCCGGAATGGAAATGGGATTCAGTTGGAATGGACTTTATCACCGGATTGCCTACTTCTAGTAGGGGAAATGACTCTATCTGGGTCATAGTGGACCGATTGTCCAAAGTCGCCCATTTCTTGTAGGGATTTGTAGCATGGAAAACAAAAAAATTCTACCGCATACAAACAAACAAGCCAAGATCTATCTACTAGATTGTAGCATCGAGTCGATAGAATAACTCACCCTCGAAGATTCTAAAGTGTTTCACGAGAGCGGATTCTCGTGGGTGATGTAGTCGTACTCTTGCCGATCTCAAGATCGTGTAGAAGATCCTTCCGGCGCTGCGTTCCGGCAGCGCTCCCGCAGTCGGTCACACGTTCGGTGGTTGTAGCACTCTCCTCGCGATTCCGGCAGCACGACGGCGTGGTACCAGAAGTAGAGGGGAGATCTCGCAGGGCTTCGCCTTAAGCCGGAGCGAGTATGGTGGACTATGAGAGAGGCCTTGGCGATCTAGGGTTTAGAGGCACCAAGGACAGAGAGCTAGGCTGGCGGCTATGGCAAGGGGAAGGCCCCAACTCGGCGGCTAGGCAAACCCTAGGGGCGGCGGCGACTTGGTGGAGGCCGGCGGCTAGGGATAGGGTTTAGAGGATAGAGGTGTAGGTCTAGAGGGGCACCCATGCCCCTCCTTATATAGGTGGGAGGGCGCCGGCCAGGGGAGGAGAGTCCTCCCCCAACTCGGCCTCCTTGGCCGGCGGGTGGAGGGAGAGGAACTCCTCCCCAAGTATGTTTCCTACTCTCCCTCCACCAAGCAAACTTGCCGTTTGACTTTTCAAATTGGTGTTTGACTTTTCAAACTAGGATTTGATTTATTCCTTTATTTTGCTCAGAGATGACACCTAGTACATGAGTGCCGGACCTTCCGGACCCTTCTAGAACATTCCCGATGAAAACACCGGAATCATTCTCCAACTCCGAAACAAGACTTTCCTTATATGAATATTATTCTCTGGACCATTCCGGATCTCCTCGTGATATCCCGGATCCCATCCGAGACTCCGAACAACATTCGGTCTCTTACTCATCATTCCATAACTACTCAACAACATCGAATCCTTAAGTGTGTCTCCCTACGGTTCGTGAATTATGCGGACATGATCGAGACAATTCTCCGAACAATAACCAATAGAGGAATCTGGAAATTCATATGGCTCCCACATATTTCTACGATTACTTTACGATCGAATGAACCACTTACATACGATACCAATTTCCCTTTGTCTCATGATAGTTTACTTATCCGAGGTTTTGATCATCGGTATCTCTGCATACCTAGTTCAACCTCAATCGATAAGTACTCTTTTCTCGTTCCCGTGATATGTGATCCCTTGTGAGCCAGTCACATGCTTGCAAGCCAATTGGATGACATTCCACCGAGAGGGCCTAGAGTATATCTATCTGTCATATGGATGGACAAATCCCACTCTTTATCCATGTGTCTCAACCCATACTTTCCGAACACTCAATGCCACCTTTATAACCACCCAGTTACGGTGTGGTGTTTGATGTCATCAAAGCATCCTTCCGGTGATGGTGATAAGCATGATCTCATGGTCGAATGAATTAGGTTACTATGTATCAGAAAGCATATAGCAATTGAACTATTAAAATGACTTGATCTTTATGCTACGCTTATCTATAGGAGTATGTACATCATACCATTCTCCTAACGATATGATCTTGTTGTTTATAACATCTCAATGTTCATGATAGGGAAACCACAATCATTTATTAACCAACAAGCTAGTATTATGAAGAGGCTTTACTAGGGAATCTAATTTAGTTTACAAATCACACAAGTATTAATGTTTCCTTGTTAATACTGTTATAGCATGAATGTAAACATTTATCATAAACACAAAGATATAATAATGACTACATTTATTATTGCCTCTAGGGCATATCTCCAACATTTATTACCCGTCAAGACCACATACCAGAGTTCGAAGCTAGCAGAGTTATACATCGCTAGAATCGTCAGTTTGCACGGAGTCCCCAAAAACATCGTATCGGATCGAGGAACTCAGTTTACCTCGATATTCTAGAAGAAAGTCCAAGAAGATTTAGGAACCTGACTAGATTTAAGCATAGCTTATCACCCTCAGACCGTTGGACAAACGGAGCGAGTAAATCAAATACTTGAAGATATGTTGAGAGCATGTGTGCTAGAGTATGGATCTAGATGGGAAGACTGTCTGCCTTTCACAGAATTTTCATACAAGAACAATTATCAAGCTAGTGTGCAAATGGCCCCATTTGAGTTTATGTACGGAAGGAAATATCGCACCCCGTTGAACTGGTCAGAAGTAGGAGAGAGTCAGATTTTCGGACCTGACATCCAACGAGAAGCAGGAGAGAAAGTTCACAAGATTCATGAGCACCTCAAGACCGCCCAGTCAAGACAGAAGAGTTACACCGACAAGAGACGTCGAGACCTCGCTTTTAATATCGGATATGTTGTGTACCTTAAAGTGTCGCCGTTGAATGGAATGCAGCGTTTCCAGCTGAAAGGAAAGTTAGGCCCCATATATATCGGACCCTTCAAGATTCTAAATCGTCGAGGAGAGGTATCATATCAATTGGAATTGCCAGAGGAGATGGCAGCAGTGCACAATGTGTTCCATATATCGTTACTTCGCAAATGCCTTGAAGTTCTAGAGAAGACTGAAGTGTTCAAGAACATTGATCACCGGACCATAGAGATCAGCGATGACCTAACCTATCCCGAAGTACCCATCCGTATTTTGGAAAAGGCTTTCAGGACCACCAGGACCCGAAGCATCAAGTTTCTCAAGATTTAGTGGAGCAACCACACTGAAGAAGAAGCTACCTGGGAGCGCGAAGATCACATCAGGACGTAGTTTCCCGATCTCTTTAAATCCTAGGTAATCTTTTTCGTCCTTTTCAAATCTCGGGATGAGATTTTGTTTAAGGGGGGAAGGTTTGTAACATCCCAAAACTATAAAACAAGGATCATCAAACTCTAATCACTAAAATTAGGGTTAACAAAAACTTTGATTAATTAAAATCATATGAATGCATGTGTGAATGAAATGATTTGACAAATGCATGAATGGACTTGTGTGATTAATCTAAATAGCAAGAAATAATTAAAGATTAAAATAACATCATATAAAACATTTCCATGCAGAAACAAATCAAAAGAAAATAAAAAACAAAGCAAATAAAGCAAATGGTCATTTTTGCCAATCTTGCTCACTAGGTCACTTTGAGTGTTTCTAGTCCAATATTTCAAACATAAACTTTCCCAATTCTTTTCACCCCTTGATAGAACTAGTAAAAGTGAATCAAGGCCCATCTTTCAAATATACATAAACATTTGGCAACCCCATTCAAATCACAATTCAAAATTGAATGTTATTCATATGTGAAGATCATCCATTTTCAAAACCCAACCAAACCAATGCCCCTTGACTAATCCAACTAACCAGACACTCCCTAGTATGTTCCTAGCAAACCCACAAAGTTTGAATCCAAAATTCAAATTTAAAGTTCTTGCGGCCATTTCATCAAACACCTTGCAGATTCAAATCAAACAAACATCAAACACTATAGTGTGTAGTAAAATTGGCCTAACTTGTTCCCTCTATAGCTCACTCTACACTCCCAATAGATGATCAAAGTAATCTAACTAGCTTTAGCACCACTGTGAGCAAGCCTAGCCATTGATGTCAAGCATGCCGAGAGCACCATTGCCACCCTATTGTCGCCAGCGAGCTAGAGGCCGCACTAGCCTCGCCAACCTTGTCTGGGACATGCAGAACTGTCCACCGCCACCCACTGTCCCATCCTCGAGCAATGCCAGCCCCTAGACCACACGACACGCCCATGCCAAACCTCACTGCGCGCGAGCCGAGAGCGTGCCCGTGCGCCACGCTCGACCAGCACCCACAGACCACGCGCCGCCCTCGCTACTTGCAGGGATGATCACCAGCAACCCAGCACCCCGCCAGACATGCCCGTTCGCCGTCGCGCGACATTAAAACCGCCGTCGGACCCGCTTAGAGCACCGCGACGTTCCGACCGATCAGCATCGCCCCATGCCGCAAGACCCCACCGTTGAGCTTCTCCAGGGAGCACAGCACCGTCCCCTACCGTCGCCCATGCCAGTAGCTGCCTGTGCCGTCGACCACGACGAGCTCAGCCCGCGCCCGTTGGTCCCCTTCTGCCACTATAAATAGAGGCCTCCACCGCTCGTTTTCGCCACACCAGTTCACTCCCCTCTCACCTAGAATCACCCCACCGCACTCCCGGAGCAGCGCAGCAAGCGCAACGCCGAAGCTCTTTGGAGAAGAAGGGAGCCATCGATTGGAGCCGCCCCAGGAGGAGCTGCCGGTACCAGGAGAACCGTCATCGTTGACTTCGTCATTCTCCCCCGTCGCCGACCCTCGCCTGAGCCCCGGTGAGCCTCCCACGACCCCCACCTGCCGCGTTAGGGTTCTGTCTTGCCGGCGCTGCCCGATGTGGATGATGAACAGTAGTCGTTCGATTAGAGTTGGATCGTGACGTTCACACTGCCCCATACCGCTTCGCCCCTCCCCGTCTCACTGACGCGTGGGGACAGTCACTTAACCAGCCCGCGTACACGCTGTGTGTAGTAGGCCGGCCCAGTAAAACATCCCGCGTGACCCAACAATTCAAATTAAGTTTTATTCATTTAATTTCAAACATAGTTCTGTACCCAGATTCAAAAATCAACCCAGCTCAATTCACTAAACCAAAATGCATGAAACCAATTTTGCTAGAAAGGTACTGAAATGCTTAATCCAAGCCCATTGGATTCAAACCGTTTAGATTTGTGGATCAACCATGGTAAAAATAACAAGACAAAAGATTTTCTGCATTCAAACATTTTTCAAAATTCAACCATAAAAGCTTTTGAGTTGATTCCAACTCTCAAAAATCACATTTGATCATACCTTTCAGAATATATAAAAACATATGGGTTTACTCGCAGAAATAATGTTCATGTATTAAAAGAATGCCCCATAGGCATTTCTAGTCACTTTATTTCATTAAAATAAAAAGGTTAAACCTTATTAAATTGTGACACCACTTTAAATCACATTCCCATCTACTGAAATATGTGGTGATGACATGTGTCAACACGATCCCATGTTTGAGTTGGAGAATATTAAATATTAAGTAGTTTTTCAATGAGTAGAAATTAATTTTCTAAAAATAAAACAAATAAGACAAGTGCTTTAATCTTGTAATATTAGTGATGATGCTAGATCATCTAGTGTGAACCATTGTGTGATGATTGGAAATGGTTAAGTATTGTTTGGTGATTGTGCACCTCGTATTTATTTATAGACGCTAGTACCGAGCAAGGATATGAGGAGGAAGGAGGATACTACGAGGAAGAAGCCGAGGAGAACTTCAACCACTGCTCTGCACAAGGCAAGCTTATACTAATATCCTAGCAAGCCAATACTTGAAACCTTGCAAGCTAACCCTTTCAATTACGCAAGGTAATACTTGCTTGTTACCATGACAACTACAAGCCTTAAGCATATGTGATCATATCCACTTGATAACCCAATACTAGTTTTACTCGCAAGCTTTATACTTTATTTCTTTATCAAAGCTTTCCCTTTGAGTTACATAGTGAATTGTAGATACTAGAAGAATATTGGAAGTTAGCATAAAGAGCATAAAATTTGTCCTAAGTTAGATAATCTTGATGTCATCCTAAGGCATGAGATTGAACCTAGCAAATCACTACTTGTTTACCACCCCTCATTAGTATTTACCACCACTTGTAGATGCTAGTGCTAAGCATAAAACTTGATCAACTTTAGATGGGAATACTTGATGAAAATGGTTATGAAAACCTTAGAATGATGAGTCATTCTACTGAAATGTTTTGACATGTGTTTCCGAGCATTAGATGATTTTGATGATGAAAATGTTGAGGCATGAGCCTTAGCCCTTTATAAAACTGATGGTTGTCTGGATGCGATACCATTCCAATTTTACCGTACAATAATAATACCCAAAAATTGGGTAGGGCTTGACTGGAAATTTATATACCTTAGTATGGGTTCCCTTGTGGCCAAGGTCTGAGCTGAGGCTACCTTGTGAAGATTGTCCACCTGTGCAGTACCCAAGATGACAGTTGGTCATGGTTGGGAGGCCAAACTCACAAGAGAGGTGCCTATACTAGGGCGTGCAACTAAAAGGTTAGGATTGATTATCCGCATACTGAGTATGGTGAATTCAGGATTTGTTTCTAATGGATGTATCGAATGTTGTGGTGAAAGTGTACAATCTTTGCAGAGTGTCAAACTATTCGAATAGCCGCGTCCGCGGTTATGGACAGTTGGAGTGGCCATACTGTTCCCCCGTCAGATGTTTTCAAAATGATTTGTGACTTTGACTTGACCACAACAAAGTGGTGATATAAAATTCAAGTTCCCACTTAGGTGTTATACAACTTTCAACTAAATTTCTTGCTTCTGAACTTAGTAGAGGTAAATCTGGATTTTTGCAAAACAACCCTAGAGCTTAGTATATCCTATTCAAAACCACTTCACTTGTTAGTATTAGTTTGCGAGTACTTAAAGTGTACTCATGGCCTTGTCCCTGGCTATTCCCGTGCCTAGACTATGAACAGGAGTACCAGGATGATGGACCGCAGGAAGATTATGACAACTAGGATCATATCCCATCATCAGCATTGCTTGTGACCTTGAAGATGGAGTTTCACCTACGCTATCATTACTATTATGTTATTCCGCTGCTTGAATTGTATTAAGAACGGGATCATGAGATCCATATTTGTGTAAGACCTTATGTATGGTTTGTAATGGATGATGTACTGTGATATCCAAATATTTATTGCGATTAAAAATCCGGGTGTTGACACACTCTTCTTGGTCTATGGTGCAAAATTAGTCCTTCCAAGTGATTTAATTCATCAGTCTCCTCGAGTCAAACTGTATATCGAAGAAGATGCAGAAGTGTCTCGACATAGTCGAAAAAGTTCGCCACTACTAGGAAAACATCTATAGGTAATCCACACATCTGTGGCGCACGTGCTAGTGGTGCCCCACAGGTAAAATAGGTGTGACGCACTTCCCACAGGTGCCCTACTGCTAACTACCGTAAGCGTGGTGTGCCACGGATATGTACGGGCCAGGGCATAGGTGGCCGCAGAACACATACCCGTAGAGCACTAGGTCACGGTGCGCTACGGATGTGAAACTTAGCCGTAGTGCACCTTGACCTAGTGAGCTATGGGTAGGTGTACTGCAGCAGCTAGGTCAACTTAGCCGTAGGGCACTCTGCCCTAGTGCCCTACGGCTAAGTGGCCTACACCAACTCCACCCCCCTGTGGATCTCCTTTTTAGCTTTGCAAAAAATAAAAGAAAATGAAAAGCACTTCACAAAATAAAATCCTTTCATATTTAGGTAGATAATGTGATCTAGCTTCTAGGAAAATTAACAAACGTGAATTTCGACTTTTTCTGGTAAAATGGCCGTAACTTTTGCATATGATGTCAAAAAAAACGTTTAATATACCAAAATGAACAAAACGAGATTCCACATCCGCTTGCAACCCCTTTAGGCCTTTTAGCGATTTTTTAGAAATTCAAATTTCAAAAAGAGTAAAAAAGTTACGGTCAAAAGACCGTTTTTTCCTGCAGAAAAAATAGAGGGCAACTTACCCGTAGCGCACCACCACCCCGCCCACCTACCCCTCTCCCTTTTCCTTTCCTTCTCTGTTTTCTTCTCCCTTGTCCTTCTTCCTTTTCCTTTTCCTTCTCCTTCTCCTTTTCCTTCTCCTCCTTCCCCTTCTCCTCTCTCCGGTCACCTTGCTCCGGTGTCCTTGCTTCGGCCTCCTCCTCTCCTTGCAGTGACGGCGGTCTTCTCCTCCTCCTCCTCCTCCTTGCAGCGACGGCGGCCTCCTTCTCCTCACCTACCTCCCTTCCTCCTTCTCTCCGACCACCTTGCTCCGACGTTGTTGCTCCGGCCTCCTCCTCTCCTTGCAGTGGCTACGGTGCGATGGTGCCCTTCTCCTCGTCCTCCTTGCAGCAACGGCGACCTCCTTCTCCTAACCTACCTCCCTTCCTCCCTCTCTTCTTATCTTCATACCCCCCTTTCTTCAACCACCTACTGCCTCGATGCCGGTGAGGACTAGCGTGGCCACGGCCTCCCGCACCTCCCTGTGGTGGTAGGTCGTGGCCACGGCCATGCTCCGACAAGGCGACATGACGGCGGTGCACGGACCCGATTGCATTTGAATTCAAAACGAGGGTGTTTTTTGCATTTTATTTTGTTTTTCAAAAAACATAGGCGTGACGCACATGGACCCCTTCTTGTGGCGCACTAGGTGGTGCGCCACGGGTAACTTTTTACCCGTAATGCACCAGGTAGTGCACTATGGCTAAAACTTAGCCGTAGCGCGCGGATAGTGGCGCACTGTTAGTGTGCTAGAGATGTTCTTTTTAGGTGCGCCGTTGCTGAGCAGAGATCTATAGACTATCAACAGAAGTTACACAAGTACATAGTCAAAGAGTGCAAAATCGTTCTTTCATGAAGGGCGATTTGGTTCTCTGACTTGTGTAAAAAACAAAGCACAAACTTTCCCCAATTTGGGAAGGACATTTTATGATTAGCAGAGTTCTTCATAACGGGTCATATTATTTAACCGATATGAGACCAATCAAGAAACAACTGATACTCGGAATAGGAAGAGAGCTGGCGGTATCACAGACCCGGATGAGTTAGACCAGCCTTGGAATATTGTACAGCTACGTCCCTTCTATTCTTAGTTATATTTCCTTGTAATCGTCTATGTACATGTTCAAAGAGAAATAAAGTATTGGTTTTGAGAAGTTTTTTGCCATCTTATTTCTAAAAGAGCATGTCATTTTCAAAAATCCTAGGATGATTGAAAGTACTTTATGCTCATGTTCGTTCTGGTTATGATTTTTGAATATCTATAAAAAGTGTTACCTTAGAGTGTAAATCTAATTTTGTGTTCATACTTTGGTATTTTATCTGATTGCTCAGACGCGGGCATACTCTGAGTAATGAATTGTTGGTACTGGAATTCAGCTCTGTTTTCAAGTTTAAACTGGTTTAGCAATTGCGCTCTGTTGACTTGGCAGCGTTTTCATGCTAAAGGTTGGCCAGCTCATGAAAGGGATGAGACAGAGAGCTAGATAAAATGACAAGTGTAAACACGCAGTGCTTAAGAAAATTTCGAGCACAAATATTAAAATATATACAATAAGTACTAAGTAGTAAAGCATCAGTTCTTACATACCAGCACATTTAAAGCAATTTTTTTCCCCATAATTATAGACCAAATGAAAAGTTTAGGATAATGCATTAAATTTTTTATTCTGCAGATTCAGACGGTGGTGGTGGAGACCTTGGAGTGCTGGAGTCGACATCGTCACCATCTTGCTCTTGAGACTTAGAGGCTTCTTCATCATCGATGAGGCTATCTTCCGCCTTTTTGGGAGAAGGAGGCACAACGATAGATTGGAAGAATGGCGTCGTGTAGTTCATCATCTCTGCCACGCGACATGCTTAACCCACACAAGATTCTTGTATGGCCTTGATGTCTTGCAGGTTACCCACATCGTCCTCATCGGAGATGCCCTTGGTGACGTGCTAGATTTCCATGTCACTATGGTGACTCATCACCATAGTGAGGGCAATCTATGTAGCGGTCCTGGCGTAGGAAATCTACTAATCCTCGATGAGCTTCAGGATCTCCTTCACTCTGTCCCTCACCTCGAGCACTGACATGTTGCTCAAGCCGGAAAGTCTGACCGACTCACCAGCCTCTTCAAGAGTCTGCGGAAGTCGAAAATAAAATCTTCGACAAGTTTTATGCGCTCGAGAAGAGGCTCAGAGGAAGAGGAGTCGGAAGATACAAAGGATCTGGGAAAGAACTAGAAATCAAAATCGGACTCAAAGAAAGTCGAAAATCAAGGGAAGAGTAAAAGTCGGAAATCTTACCTAGCACATAGTGGTTCCACTAAGAATGCTCCTCTCGGAGACTCTTCAGTTCTTCTTATATGGCCTAGGCTAGATCCTGCTGGCTCACGAAATCCTTCCTCAAATCATCAAGTTGTTTATCTCGGAGGGCCAACAGCTTCTCGAGCATCTCGGCTGCCATGTTGCTTGACTCCAGGATAGCATTCACGGATTTATCCGATTCAGTCTTAAGCTTCTCAAGCTTGCCCCGGAGTTCATCATTTTCCATTTGTAAGACCTTGAAGTTTTCAGCCTCCTCCACCATCTTGCTGGATTGGTTCAGCAATTCTACAAAGGAAAATCTATCTGTCAGCTAAACAGTTCGGCTTTGTCAATTAATAAGGTTAGTGTCAGAAAAGATTACCTTCCGCCTCATCTTTCTCAACCCGCAGCTTGGAATTCTCAAGACGTAGGGCCTTAATATCCTTGTGCTTATTGCAAATGTTCTTGAGAAAATCCTGGTTGTAAGATGCAACTTTCTATAAGTTAAAGACGGAATAACAGTCAGACGGGTACTAAGACTTGGGCTGCAACTTTAACTAAGTCAATATCCAGCATGAGCCTTGGGGGCTACATTGTATCGTTCTTTTGCATCCTATAAGCATCAACTCGGATCTTATGTTATGATCTTTATCCGCCTTCATGCTTGGGGGCTACAGGATATGATAATAAATACTGAAAATGAGATTCAGAAAACTTACAATGTGCTCCAAGTGCAGCTCGGAAAGGGAGAGGGGAGCAAAGCTGGTTGCTGGAAGATCGCTAGACTCTATCTTGTTATCTCGGACCAAAATTTGGTCTAGGAGGCTCACCAGCTTGACATCCTTTGTCTGCTGGCTCGCTGCTTCTAGAGTAAGGACTTGCTTCTCGAGGCTAGATTGCGGTAGCTTGAGAATCTCCTCCTTCTTCTTCCGCTTTAGGCTGGAGGCAGCGGAGCTGGCCATCTTATCTATCTTCCCTGGCAACATTACCATGGGATCATTACCCTTGATGGGTTCACCCTTGTCAGTTGCTTGGCGACCAATGGTAACCAGGGCTTATGAGGTCGTGGTAGTGTCAGGGATGATAGAACTGGTAAGACTTACATTGGTAAGCGATATGATCTTTGGATCCACAGGGTTCACAAACAAACTATTATGAGGCACATAGTATGGATGAATAATCATTCACCCAAATCGGCCATTTATTCGGTGCCTCTCGCTTCTCTAAGTGATATTTAGGACTACCAATTTTCTCCTTCTCCATTGCGATCTTCACCTGTTCGAAAGTAGTCTCCTTGGAAGACATGATTAGTGACAGATATTTTTATGGGTTTTTGGTTTGTAAACAAAATAAAAAAGACAAATACAGCAAATAAAGAAAGCTTAAAACAAAATCTAGCAACAGTAAAATAAATAAACAAAATCTAAAAGACCTATAGCGCTTAGCTCCCCAGCAACGGCGCCAGATGACAGCAAGTGCACAGATCGTTTCTAGCTAGTTTTGAAATAAAGATATCGATCTCACAGGGAGTAGGTGTCTGAAGTCTGAATAACTCTTGAACTAAATACTGAAATAGTAATGCTAAATAACATTCTAAGTAACAAGATAAAATGCGATTTTTGTGTAAAAGATATTTTTGGGTTTTCAAATAAGAGAAAAATAAGTGAACTAAAGCTGTAAGAAAACAAGAGCATGCAAGTATGATTACGAAAGTTTGCAAGATGATGGAAAGAATTCTCTGAGAGTAGTGGATCTACCGCTAGTAATTATAAAGGGTGATCAAAATTATTATAATGAATAAGACCATTTATGATATGTGTGGGAGGAGCTCCATATATGGACGAATAGGCAGCAACCATTGCTCACATCATCCTCATAACCACAGTAGACAATAACTTACAAAGATCGTGTTACTGCGCTATTAAGGGACTTTACCCCATAGGATGTATCCCAAGGCATGGACAATGTTCAGCGAGTTCTCCTCGGTTTCCAAGTTGATGCGTAAGGAATAACAACAGCTTTATAGTTTAACGTAAGTGCTATTATCCCCCCGTCTACCAACAAGTAGTTCCCTCCATCTAATCCTCAATGAGGCAAATATTTGAGTGGTGCGCTTCACCCAACATCAAGATGAAGGAAATATAACACGGACACATAATGAACAATATCACAAAATAATCTTTATCTCAATTCAATCACATACTAGGGTTTCTCCATCTCCCTAAGAACAAAGGAAACTACTAACACATGAAGGCAATCAACATCATGGATAAATTACGGATGAAGTATGATGATACATTGAGGACAAGTGAAAATCCAAGATTGAATCTAGAATTACAACAAGTAACCAAAGGGGATCAGTGATGGATACGTTGTTGATGAAGATGCCGATGTAGATCGATGTGGAGGCATTTTCAATATCCTAGTACCTTCTCCTCTTGTGTGATGGTGATGGTGTAGATCTGATTGGAGGAGGCTATGGCGGTGGCACGGTGATAGGGCTCTGCCGTGGATGAGAATATGGATTGGTGGCTCTCTTGGCTCCTCCTCTCTTTATATATGCCTTCTGGGTGCCCTAGGGAACCTCCCAATACCGTCATATGACTTTGGGAAGGTACCAGAGCTTCCACGGGGCGAAATCCTGTCATTTGCGACATTTTTGGCAACTATACGGCGGGAGCTATATGGCCAGAATTATTGCTCCCATCGTATAGTTGGTCGTCAAACCTTCTGTACCCTTTTGCATTTTGGTCTCCATTTCTTCATACGAACCCTGTTTTGGGTGTTCTTGGGCCCGTTGGATTCATCACGACGAGGGATACAACCCAGTGGCCTTGGATATTTATTTTGAGAAGTTGGAAAATTTCACTTTTTCAACCTCTCTAATGGCTAAGTCTGGTCCCTGCAGCTCCTCCATACTATGCTCTCTATGTTTCTTTTGACTTTGTTTTATCCATAATCATCATCAACACCTACACACATGTCATCGACAAGGAAAGTGATAAAATTCTACCTAAACTACTAAATGTGCAAAGCTCGTATGAAAGTAAAATGAGAACTAGAAGTCATGCATATAAGGCATAGCTATAGCTAGAAGAAACATGATATGAGAGATAAATGGCACATTTTATATGGCTAAAAGAGGTGGTATTTCATAGTCATCAACTTCCCCAAGATAGACCATGCTTGTGCTGGAGCAGGAAGGGTCGATAATAGATTAATCATTGTGAAATAGCTTATCATTGGAAATCAATGCCTTGCACCCTTATTTCTTCTACAAGCTCGAAGAGATAAACCATGTATTCATACAAGGCAACACAAGCTCAGTTAGAAAGACCATTAAAGATTCATCAAAACTTATATACTCCATGTCAACAGTGAATCTTCCTTGCAAACAAACTTGTGATCCTCTTATTGCACCTTTTGTATAATTTTTCATATCATTATTTTTATGTGACAAAACTTAGTCACAAATAAATGTTAAGCATAAATAGGAATAAAGTTTAACGATTCTACCCAATTATGTTATCTAGATAAGGCTCTCAAGTACAAACATCAGTAATTGAATTTTCAGAAACTTTATCTCTTAGTAATGAGATTCATGCCAAAAGAAAATGCGAACATGTCAAAAGAAGCATAGCATTAGAGTGTCTCATTTGGTCATCCACATCAATGAATCATGGATATCAAACACTCATATTATATTATTTATCTTTCTAAAACTTCAGTTCATCAGTAATGAGATCATGCCAAAACTTAGTGTGTTTAATTAGAACTGTACAGGCTAAAAATGGATACTTGTGACTATTACCATGGTTTCCCTTTTTGGTATAATGATTTCTCATAATGGTCAGAGGAGTATTCCCCTTTTGCTTTGAACGCAGGCCCATGAGAATACCAATGCATACCCAAGTATAACATTTCTTCTACATATGTTGGGCAACTCATAGCCCAACTCCAAGAGTTTCCTCCTTTTGAATCGTTCAAAGGCCAGCGGAGTTGTTAGCATCTCATGTTGTGCGACAGTGGTGTAGACACGCGTAAAGAAATATCATACTTTAATCAACAGGTCAAGATTTGGCATGCATCTCAATTACCCTAAACATTAGTTTATTCAAACAAATCCTTTCAAAGAGTACTATCAAGTCGATAATCACATCGATGGTGTTGAGTATCTTTAAGGCTAAACTCTTAAGACAATTAAACAACACCTTATTTAGCATATAACCCAAAAATTTGAAATATCATTTCCAATTGACAACTCCTTTCGCAAGCAAACTATCAAGTACATTGTTTTGACACTATGGGGTCGAGCATAACTTATTTATTTAATACAAAGCCATTAGGTGGCAACCAACAAATTTCAAAAGATCTTGGTCAAGTATTCATTCTTTCCAAGTGTAGAGATTGTGGCAATGTTTTCTAGAGGATCAGAAAAATTGTCACAAGCTTGATAAACAATTTGGCAAGATGCGTACAAGCTCTAAGTAAACTCCTATGGTGCCTATCATGAGCAAGTGTATCCCCATATAAATACAAAACTAGACTCACTTAAGCAAGCATTCAAAAACAGTAGGATACATGATTGCATTAAACTTTCATCGAATATGAACATTGCACAAGACTCTACACATGCAGAAATAACCTCCCCAAGCTTAGAACTTTGCAAGAACCAAACTTGAGTATATCGCCAAAAGAATAGAGAAAATACAGTTTCCAAAATAGAGTGTGACAAGTGGTTACCTCCCCAAGCTTAGTTGAAAACAAGGGTGACACACTTTACCGTTGAGGTACAAGTAACATATCTTTTGATGGACAAAGAATATTTGCTTTAACATATATTTCTTGATATAGCCTGGTGGCTGCCTTCCTTGAGAACCTGCTTGGAAACTAAGAAGAAAATAAAATATTTTTTGTTTTTGAAGGAACGGGGATTAGCTCACAAGTGATAAAATACAAGTCCCACTGATTCGGTTCATTGACATAAACACCACGCTTAAGTCAACAAACTAGGTCCAAAAGTTGTACATACTCCTAGATTTTTATGAAGTGCAAGTGAGACAAAATATGAAACACGAGTGTGCAACCCCTATGTGCTTATTTAAAGAGGTTCAAGTTGGTAAGTTTTACCAGACATTAATATGTAGGCATGTTGAATTGAAGCAAACAAGTGGCTCATGCGAGTGTTTGCACGGTTGGCTTACTGTACACATCGTCACACAAGGTTCATGTCCCTGTGAAAATAACACACAAAATAAAAGATATTGGTTTGGTGTACAAACGAAGTTCGTTCACCCAACCGACAAAGCAAAAGTAAAAAATAAAACATGAACTTCTTTAGAGAATTACAGTCTGGGAGGTTTCTAAGGTAGAATTTTATTCCTTGCATATGCTCGACTTCTCTAGAACATGGGAGAAGCTCCTAAGTGGTGTTTCGAGGTTTTAGAGGAAGAATAAATAAAAATAGAAGAATTTCTGACCTTTATTTACCTTATCAGACCTTGGAATCGTGTTCATAGCAACTATATGGCTGGAACTATACGGCCGGGACTTTTGTTCCTGCCATTTTAGCTGGTCGTTAAAGTTACTATACCCTGAAAAAGAAAATTGTCGAAGGCATTGATAACTACACAGCCACAACTATACGTCCGGAATTTATATTCCCGCAGTATAGTTGGTCGTTAAACCTTTTGTATATGGGAAAGAAAATTTGATGATGGCATAGATATCTATACGGTCGGAACTATATGGATGGAATTTTTATTCCCGCCGTATAGTTGTTCGTTAAACCTACTAGAGTCGTTAATTTTATTTTGTTTATTCGAGAATTCTTTCTTAACCTGAAACTTAGCGAGACACCATATTTTGACAGAAAAATGATAGACTAAATTGTCAACCAACATTAGCATGTATAATACAGGAAATTTAGTACCACTGACTTATGCAACACAGTAACAATAAATTCTACCTTTTGAAAACTACAACAAGATAACTCTAATAGCAAATCATGCAAATAATAAAGATGTCAATGCAACATGAATGCATCAATACTCAAGACACGAAACTAAGAAAGACACCTAATGACTTACGGGTTGCCTCTCGGGAAGCGCTTTCTTATAACCAAGTAGCCAAGATTTTCTCCATTATTATTTCAATAGATAGGAGCTAGAGAATTATTTATTCTTACCTCCAAAAGAGGTCTAGAGCACTTACTATTATAGCTTGGTCGAAGTCTCACCCGTGTGCGGTGCATCGGAGTCATGTAGAGAAATGTGTTATTTCTCACAAGTGATGATTGATGCGCCATGTGTGGTGAGCATACCTCCCTAGATAGCTTCAACAAAAGGATTAGATATTTACATGTAAATTCAAATATTTTACCTTTAATAGCATCATCGGGATACAATTCATAATACTCTTCTTAGGCTACACTATCACGAGGGAACACTTCATAATACTCATCTTTAGTAATAGGGGAAAAATCATAAGTGTCTCTATTCTCTAGTTCATCACCCTTGCTAACAAGTTCATAAGTTCTAGAATTATCAATCCAGTCACAAAAATAAGCATGATCAACAAATATTTCATCAAAGATGTGCTCTCCTGAAACCTGCTCATTAATACTACAAGGATTTATCTCCAGTTCATCATTATTAGTGTTCTCCAAATAAGTATCTAGGCATAAAGCGTCTACAGATAAATTATCTTCAGTTTTAACACAATAAGAATCATTACTAGAGACTGAGGCATCATAAATTTTTTTATTAGTAGTAGAATGATGTTTGCCTTCAACCTAACCTTTTTGGTGTTCCTCCTCGTTATCTGGTGGTTCCTGCAAAATGTTAGTTTTAGGAAGTATTGTTTTACATAGCTCCTTACTCTTTATCACAAGTGCATTCCCACTAAAATGTTCTTGACAATAATTGACAATATAATCCATAATATTATTATACCTTTCTAAATCCTCATTATCGCTACTTTTCATAATAATACCAATTTTTCTAAGAAACTCATGAGACCCTTCATATACTATGTATTCCGAGAGTTTTACATTATTATCGTTTATGTGAGTATTGGTTGATAAAAAATATTTAAAGAGAGGAATGCATTCATAATCATAAAGCTTATTAGGCTTACCATTATATTGCTTCATCCCTTTGAATAAACTTAACAAATTACTAGAACAGTAATCCACCTGCTCCCACATGTCTAGTAGTTGCATATCCTCAAGGATTAGTGGTTCTTCTTCGTGTTCATCCTCTTCTTGGGAAGGAACTTCATCCTTCTCCAATGGGATTTCCTGCAAACAAGTAACTTTATACTCCACGGGTTTTATCCATGACTTACTCCTCATAATAAGTTTATTCTCACTAAAATGTTCATGAGAATACCAAGAAATACGTTGCAGGATTTCATAAGCTGTTTTTATTAGAACACTATCTTCACTATTAATACGTGATATGACATGTATTATGAACTAATGGGCACCTTCAAAAATAATATACTCTAATACTTCACTTGTAACATCACCATTGTTATAAGACACCGAAGATTGATTAAAGGTATAATAGCATTGAAAACGAAAGTAGTGCCCAAGTTTCATACATTGAGGACATATTATTGGATCGTCTATCCTATGCGAAGAAATTAAATTTTTAGCATATTCCACTATTTGGGAATATATTTATCTTACCGTCATATTGCTCACTTGTTCTTCAAAATACTCATCCTCCTCTTCCAATGAGGATTCCTGTCCCATGTGAATAGCATCACAATATTCATAGAAAGATTCATCTTCTAGTCCCTCACCAAAGTCCCCAAAATCACTGTCTAGGAACAAATCCTCCTTAGAACAATCATCAAAAGTTTGGGCTTATAGTAATCATTACTAGATAATGAGATATCGTTTGCATGCATACTATTTGTATGTGGAAAGTTATTTTCAGAAGTAGGAGATTCAAGTGGTTGAAGTTTCTCCTCTTCATTCTTACTAAGATAATTCACGAGTATCTCAGCGATAGTTTTACCTTCGGGCTTACCTTCCATTAGTTGAGAGGGTGAAACGTAAAGCGTCCCCTCTTCATTAGCAATATGTTCATGCGGTTTCGGTGGAGGTTTTTCGTATGATGTTGCCTTCTCTTCAGCTCTTTGATCCTGCAAAAATTTATGTTTTTCCATGGTGGCTGAAATTCGTTCATGAACAGTGATCACTGAAGCATTATCCATAAAGATCTCACAGCAAAATGAGTATATGGGAGAAACTTCGTTATAGATGTCATCAAGCTTCTGGCATATTTCTTGAATATTTTTCATAGAATGAAGCAACTCTAAACAACCAGTAAAAAGCGCAAATTCTAGAACCTTCATATTAACTAAGCTTTTAAACTCATCTCTATTATAAGATTCTAATGCGGGATCAATGTTATACTTACATTGGTAAGTGATATGATCTTTGGATCCATGGTATTCACAAACAAACAGGTATGAGGCACATAGTATGGATGAATAATCATTCACCCAAATCAGCCATTTATTTAGTGCCTCTCGCTTCTCTAAGTGATATTTAGGAGTACCAATTTTCTCCTTCTCCATTGCGAGCTTCACCTATTCCAAAGTAGTTTCCTTGGAAGACATGATTAGTGACAAATATTTTTATGTGTTTTTGGTTTGTACACAAAAGCATTAAGACAAATGCAGCAAATAAAGAAAGCTTGAAACAAAACTTAGGAAGACTAAAATAAATAAACAAAATCTAAAAGACCTATAGCACTTAGCTCGCCGGAAACGGTGCCAGAAAATAGCTTGATGACTGCAAGTGCACAGATCATTTGTAGCTAGTTTCGAAATAAAGATATCGATCCCATAGGGAGCAGGAGTCTTAAGTCTAAATAACTCTTGAACTAAATACTAAAATAGTAATGCTAAATAACGTTCTAAGTAACAAGATAAAATGCGATTTTTGTGTAAAATATATTTTTGGATTTTCAAATAAGGCAACAATAAGTGAACTAAAGCTATGAGTAGACAAGAGCATGCGAGTATGATTATGAAAGTTTGCAAGATGATTGAAAGAGTTCTCAGGGAGTAGTGGATCCACCGCTAGTAATTAGAGAGAGAGTGAACAAAATTATTATAATGAATAGGATCATTTATGATATGTGTGGGAGAATCTTCATATATGGACGAATAGGCGGCAACCACTTCTCACATCATCCTCATAACCACAACAGACAATATTGAGTGGCGCGCTTCACCCAACATCAAGATGAAGGAAATCTAACACAGACACATAATGACCAATATCACATAATAATATTTATCTCAATTCAATCACATACTAAGGTTTCTCCATCTCCCCAAGAACAAAGGAAACTACTCACACATGAAGGCAATCAACATCATGGATAAAATACGGATGAAGTTTGATAATACAATTGAGGACAAGTGAAAACCCAAGATTCAATATAGAATTACAACAAGTAACCAAAGGGGATCGTTGATGGAGACGTTGTTGATGACACTACTAGGAAAACGGCCTTTAGTGGCGCACCTGAAAACATCATCTGTGGCGCATTAGCAGTGCGCCACGTGCCTTGCGCTACGGCTATCTCTCAGCCGTGGCGCACTGCCTAGTGCGCCACGGTTGTGTAGAGACAGGCGTAGAGCACCTGCTAGTGCGCCACAGATGTTTGGGCAGGTGCGCTACCCCTAGGATCTTTTGTGGCGCACTACCTAGTGCGCCACTAAGCTTTTATAGTGCGTTTTAGGTGTAGTGCGCCACAGAAGGTAGATCATGTGCGCCACAGATGTGTTTTTTGTTTTTTTTTTAATTTCCGAGCCAGATTATATACAATACAGATTATATACAATATTACAGCAGATATACACACATAGATACAAGATATACAATTATATATATAAATACACAATATGAAAAACAAGATTGAAACAAATACATATAGATAAGTCTCATACATGAATACATAGTATAAGTTACATTGTTTCGATCAAGTTACAAAGTAGTAGTTGGTGACATGCGAATACATGTGTCGATCGAACAAGTTAGAGCTCGGAAGCTCGCCTAGACATCTAAACTAGCTAGACACAAACGCGGGATAAACAACCAAAGAAGATAAGCACGATCACCGCCGCGACGAAGGTGTAGGTCTTCATCCAGTTCCTTGTCCTAACTCCCTCTAGATAGCGCGTGTATCTAGCTTCCGCCTCTGCCATAGTGTTGTACCCTTTGTAGCTATTGTCGCTAAAACGGTGCACCTGTCTCCGGCAGTCTTCCCAATCATCGTAGACTCCGGGAACGCGTCCCTTGTACACGACGTACCACGTCATCTATAAGTTGACAATAATAATTAACCGGTGATTGAAAAAACATATATAATTAAAGTCGCATATGAAGATACACTTATAGAAAGTACTCCTAAATCAAAAATACCAAACTCAAAAAGCATGCCTCATATATAACTAGGTTGTTCGACACAGGACGATGGAACTGTTCGCCAAGTAGGATGCACAACACCTGGACTTGTGCATAGCACAAGGCGTACAATCCCATCGTAGCATATTCACATATATAGTGTGCCACGACATTTCAATCATCGGCATTATTCTCGAAAAAGACCAAAGTAGCTCGAAAAGAATACCTCATATATAACTAGCTAGGTCGTTGGACACAGGAATATGCTATGACAGAATGGTTAGCCAAGTAGGATGCACAATTCCTAGACTTGTGCATATCACAAGGCTAACTATCCCGTCATAGCACATTCACATATATATTGTGCCACGACATTTCAATCATCGGCATATTCTCGAAAAAGACAAAAATAACTCGAAAAGAATGCCTCATATATATACATAGGTCGTTGGACACAGGAATATGCTATGATGGAACCGTGAGCCAAGTAGGATGCATAAGACCTGGACTTGTGCATATCACAAGGCTCACAATCCCATCATAGCACATTCAGATATATAGTGTGCCACGACATTTCAATCATCGGCATTATTCTTGAAAAAGACAAAAATAACTCGAAAAGAATGCCTCATATATATACATAGGTCGTTGGACACAGGAATATGCTACGATGGAACGGTGAGCCAAGTAGGATGCACAAGACCTGGACTTGTGCATATCACAAGGCTCACAATCCCATCGGAGAACATTCATATATATAGTGTGCCACGACATTTCAATCATCGACATTATTCTCGAAAAAAGAGTAAGGAAAAAAAGAAGGACCAAAGTGAGCAAAGGACCAAAGAGTAAGCAAAAAAAACAAGCATTGATTGCTATATAATAATAATAAGCAAAATAAGTAAGCGATGATTCATAAACCTAATAAGATAAGTACACTTGTCCACACACACACAAAGGTCATCTATAGTTTGTAACTACAACTAGGCCAACATCAAGCCTTCTGGCTCAGCTTAGGGAACGGGAGGACGCCTTATCTCATCATGAACTTCCTATAGTCACCCTGCATCTCTAGGCGTTCTTCTATGTTACGGTTATTCGGGATATTTCCTCTGTAGAAGACCCCCCCCCCCCGAAGTCATGACATCACGAAAGATGATTGCCCCAAACTGCTACTGGATGCGATACATCTCTTGTCTAATATCCAAATCATTGATCTGGGCCTTTGCTTCGGCCCACTGTTTGAGATGATCTGGCAGCGTAGAATTCTGATGGTCAAGTAGGAACGCCCTCATGTGATGGATTGCGTAGTAGGCTTCCTTCTTACTGTTTTCCGGCTGCTTCACGCAGGGGAACTCCGTTACGTGGTTGAAGACGTGCCTGCCGAACTTGACCTTCGTACGCACGAAGGTGGTGCCTTCCGTCGAGGCAAAGCCAGTGAGAGCATCATCCAGAACTTCCTTGATCTTGTCGTAGTTTTTCTTCTTTTCTAGACTCCCCGAGTCGAAATACGTGGCGTGGGAATGCTTCGGCGATAAGGAGATGAGCGTGCAGTGTTCATCTCTGCGCAAAAAATTCAAATGGAATGTGTTGGAAAAATAATGATGCTGATCTAATAAAGCCAATCGACGGTGGCGAGTGAATAACGACTTACTCGGGAAAGTAAGGCACGAGAATGTATTCCTTTGTCTTGTTCGCCACGAGGATTATTTTTAGGTACGAGGCCACGATACGTCGTTCGGCAGGGGAACCCAAGCAGCCATCACGCATGTAGTAGGGGTCCACTATAGCGATGCCCGGTGTGTTCTCTCTAATGATCTGCATGGCCAGGCTGAGAGAAAACAGACGGACCATGGTATAGTGCAGCGGGTATAGGTAGAACATATTGAAGATGTCGTCGAACTGCAGGAAGAACAGATCCACAGGGGCATTGTCGACGAAGCCCAAGCCTGGTGGCACCTTAACCACGAATACCGGGTGCGAGGGATCTTTCTCCGATAGAAGGCGTCTCTCTATCGTCAGCACGCCGTCATGCACACTATGCAGTTCCGAACTGGCGAGCTTCCGCAAATTCTTAGGTAGCATGGGCTCACCCGCCACATGAATCCTCCACATAATACCCTCGGGTCTTGGTGGCCCGTCCCGAAACCTGATCGGATTCGCAGTTGTTGATGCCACCGGCTGGCTCGAGCTGCTAGATTTTCTTTTCCTGCCCTTTTTTCCTTTTGGACAGCGGGCAGGCACCACAATCTGAGCACCGGCCGCCCTATGTAGTGTGTAAGGGCTTAGAATAAAGGGCCGGTTGGTTGTATCAGCTGGCTCTATAAAGGCGCAAGCTGGAGGCGTCTCCTGAGAACCAAACAGACACTTGGTGATAGTGGCTTTCTCTGTGGGGCCACCAGCTAGGTCTTCTTCGTTGCCAAACTGAGTGCTGAAGAAGTGATCATTCCAGTCTTCGTTGTCCTCGGCCGGATCTTGCGCCATATGCATATCATCAACATGATCATCCGACCCACCGCGTGGAGGTGACGGCGAGGGCGGTAAGGGGGCCTTGCCACCGCTTGTCGCTGGCACGACAGGCGGTGCTGTTGTCTGTGGCATGATGGCCCCCGCCGTCCCCAAACGGATCATGCTCTTTGGCCATAGCAAGAATAAGCCGAAGCAAGTTCTGAGGACAGACGGCTCTTCTTCATCCGCTCCTGGGGGTTGAATGGGAGGTTCTAGGTCGTCGCAGCACCTTAGCACCCGACTAATTTTAACCCTGTGCACGCTATCTGACATCCGCCTTGAGTGAGGAACATGCGCTGCAAGGGTTGAACGATGGTACCCTTGGCAACATCCCTCAGCTCGTTGTTCACGTAGCATAAGAGAGTGCAAGGAACATCCGTCTGCGGAAAACATGTACGGCGTCGTCAGAGATGCCATAAGAGTAATAGATGGCATGAAAGGCGGTAATTAAAGAAATTTTTTTACCATGATGGCGTCGAGATCGGCTAATGTCGACGCACCGCATACGGCGACGGGCATGCAAGAGACGGAAGGGTTGCTTGATGGCGCGGTGCTGGCCGCTGGTGTATTCTCCCTACCGACGGGTGCTTGGAGCTCCGGTGCCGTCGCGACAATGGCAGGGGGGCAACAACATGTACTCCGGCGCTGCGGTGATGGCAGGGGGAGTCACCAACACTTGCGGCGCCGCGGTGCTAGCGGGCGGAGTCACGAACACGTAATTCGCCTGATTCGTCAGCGCTGCGTTGTTCGAGTGGATGCTGACCATGCTTGGAATCGGGCACGGCCCTACTCGACCACCCGCACTCCAGTTCACTATTGACTCCACCAAGGTAGGCAGGAAGGACGTGAGGGTGATTGCCAGGTTGTCTTGGACGATCTGCGGGATCCGCGCCACTTGTGCCTTAAGTTCTTGAACCTCGCGGTTTTCCTCCTCGCTCCTTCCCGACGGCGCCACATGCGTCCTCGGCGGTGGACCAAAATGATCCACCCAATTCTTACCCTCGAGGCCGGCTAGACGGCCAGCCGACGACGGCTTCTTTGTAACCGCCTCTATTTTCTTGGCCTGGTTCATCGCCCTGTTAAAAGGGTTATCCCACCGGGTGGCCGCCGCCGACCCCTGGGATGAGGAACCCTGGGGTCCATGACTAGCAACAATTTCCTCCTCCTATAGAAGAAGTAACAGTGAATTGTTTAGATCATCGATTAGATTGCAATCGAGTTGATCCGCGGTAATTAGATTATACTTACCACAATTTCCTCGAATTCCTTCACCGCAGGATCCGCGCTGAGTTGTTTGGTTTTTGGGTCCACATGGTAATGGGACCTGATGAAGTTCGAACCTGCCCGGGTTCGAATTTAGCAAAGGGGTTTTCTATCCCCTTGGATCTATACTCTTCATCCTCCTTATTCCATTTGGCCTCCGCGGTTCTGTATCCACCAGATCCGAGATGGTGATGACCTATATTCATCGCCTGCAGCACCTTTCCCCGATTACTATTGGCCAGGGCTCTTTCGGATTCACACCTCTCCTTGAACTCCCGGAACTGATCTTCGGTGATCTGCGGGTCAATCTTCTGGATCTCCTCGAGACTTTTGCCTTCTTTATAGATCTTCTTCTTTATCCGGGTTCTCCAGCTGGCCAGGGCGGTGCTCATCTTTGTGAGGGCGGATTTGTTTACTTCGTTCCCATGATAATTTGTGTTCTGATACTTAGCGGGAACTTGTATCTTCGCGTGCAGCTTCTCGAAGAGGTGTGCAAGTGGCCATTATCTTTATGCCGGAGATTCTCGGTGTTGATCGAGATGGTTGTCCGGGTGATCGCCGCCACTTGCCCACCGTACCCTTTGACGACAAGGTCGGGCTCCAAAGGAACCCCTGATGGGCTCACTTCGGTAATTTCCTCCCTGACCGTGCCGACCGTGTTCGGGCGCCGGTCCTTCGGCTTCTTCTTCTTCTTCTTAGGAGGATTGCTACCACTCCCTGTGCCCTCGCCGCCATCAGTGGTTTCATCGTCCGCCGTTCCTTCGGCTTCTTCCTCCGCGTCTTCCATCTCATCATCCTCGCTCTCCGAAGGATGGTATTCTTCATCGTCTTCTAGCCGCTGGGCCGCCTCCCAGAATGTCAATTGTTTATTCAGAGGTCTGAGTTCTCCTTCAGCGCTGATGCGCTTAGAACATCCAGCCTCGTCGTTGTCACACATCTTCGCACTAATAAAAAACAAATAATTGGTTAAATGCACGGAAAAATCCGGCATGACCTTTGCTAATTTTCTTAAACTAGAGTGCCCGATTTACGCGAAGCGGAAGTTAATCAACATTCCGGCAAAAATCGGGACTCATTTCATACAAGAACCTGCATACACACATAATAAAGTGCTTCATATACAAGCACAAGCACAATTTCAAGGTGCTGTTGTCCCAGCACAGATAGTAGCAAAACCAACACTACTCTATTTTTCCTTCCAAACCATTTCACAACCACATCCATCCAGTCCCAGCACAGTGCCACAACGATATATACGTTTGTTATCAATTTAAGCATAGCCATATTGCTGTCATTTGTATTATTTCAGTTCTGTGAACAAATGACAACAAATGACCAAGTGACAACAAGCAAATGAGAATACAACAAATGACCAAGTTCTATACTAGAAGATCATTACAGCAAGTGACAGCAAGCGAATGACCAAGTGATGACAGCAAGCAAATCAACACATATAGACTATTCAAAAAGAACAAGTTCCATTCCTGGTTTTCCATAAGGACCAAACCACAGAAGCGAATGGCTTTGTGTTATTTCTTGCTATTCTGATGTTGATCAAGTTAGTCAGTCGACCTATCTTTGCATATTTGTCAGCAAGCAAGCTTTGCATGTATGTCTCCAGTCACCAAGTCTTTTGAGTTACACATTGGTATTCAGTTTTAACTAGCGAGTTGCCGAGTTCTCACTTACGGCATTTGAAATAACCACACCTGTAACTAAAAACCATTCCTTGCATGATCATATGTTCCTTTTTACTGTTCTGAATTTATGATGTTGATCGAGTTCCTGTGAGGTGTAACTACTTTTGCATATTTTTCTCACTTGTGAGATAATAACTTCTGAACATAAGTACACGGGCATTATATGTACACAAACCCCTCTCCTTTCTAGTAAGAATATAAGTGCATTGCGTGCCATACATACCTGTTTCATACTCTTCATCTAACAGTTTCACTATATATAAGCATTGCCATGACTTGAGTGTATGCCACAGAAAAAAACATTGCTCTTGCACGTAATTGTCTATTCTACTTCCACTTACTAATACAGCTGTAAGTATTAGTTAATCAAAATTCAGTGGCAATGCCCATTTTTTGTATTGAGATATAAACACTAACACTGGTTGATGGGGATGATCTGGATGCTTCAGATTTAGAGGGACTTGAAGCAGTAGGATCCTTCCATATGACCCTCAAATCCCTCTTAAACCTGAATCAACCAAACCTCGTCAGAAGTCATGTGCTAAGTCTTCACATCTTAACAACCAAAGTCTGGATATTTTGTTTTCATATACCATCGAGTTGCTTATATTAAGACTGTTATATTCCCATTGATTATTTTCTTGGCCTCTGCATCTCTTGTTCTTATTTGTGCTTGAAGATTGACTTCTATTTGTATCGTGCATTGTGTTCTGGCTAGGTCAAGCAAGATCATAGTAGCTATTGGCTACTGGATTATTGTGTTGTTTTCTCTTATGCACTGAATGCTGAACACCATTGAGCTGCTTATTATATTCAAAATAATTTGTATGGTTTCATGCTTCACTATCTCTCTCTCATATCTTTCAGTAACATACTGGACCTGCTAGGAAGCACCTTAACAAGCAACTAGTGAAAGGCATGGTAAACTGATAATATTCCATCATTTTAGAACCATGTGCAAATATCAACACAGAAGAAAACAACTACGTCAGATTGATGTGCAACAAGCTGGGAACCATTTTAGCAGGCTAGCAGCGGTAGATCAAAGGTCCAAATCTCTCATCTGAACATGAAACCATGCTGAACACGAGTGCAGGGACAGAGGGAGAGAGAGGGACAGAGGGAGAGAGAGGGATAGAGGGTGAGAGGGAGAGACAGGAGAGGGCGACGCTCACCTCTGACGGGCGGACAACGGGCGGATGACGGGCGGACGACGACGGGCGGACGACGGCGGCCTCCACCTCCTCGAGCGGCGCGAGATCCTCCTCCTCCACAAGCGGCGCGGGACTCCTCCTCCTCCACGGATCGGTAGCGGCGCGGGCCTCCTCCTCCTCGAGAGTGCAGCGCGGCGGTGGCGGATCGAGAGAAAGCAGCGGCGGTGGCGGATCGAGAGAAAGCAGTGGCGGTGGCGGTGTGGTGCTGTGAGATGGGGATGAGAGAGGCGGACGTGGCACGCGCGGTTGACTTGTCCAACCCACATAGGCGTAGCGCACCCTGGCCAAGTGCGCTACGGATAGTACTGTCTTATCCCACTGGTTCTGCCCACTACTCTATTCTAAACTATGAGCACCCAGGTTCGAATCCTGGTGCCCCACTTTTTTATTTTTATTTTAAAAATACTTTTAAATGTTTCAAAAAAGCCCAAAAGTGGTGATTTATGCCATACAAGTTTTGTTTTGTTTTTAAAATACTTTTAAATATTCCAAAAATGCCCAAAAGTGATAATATATGTCATAAAAGTGTTACAAATATGATTCAAAGTATAACTAAATTTCATAATAATTTGTCCATGAATATTACAATCTTTTTCAACCACGCGTTTTACAATATTTTTTGAGCTAGCGTTTTATAATATTTTTTCCCTTCTTTGTCGCGGTTGAATAATTTAGCCCCGGCACTTTAATGTTTCTTCTTTCGAACGGGCTACCTTTTTTGGGTAGGGTTGTCCTTTTTCTTCTTGTGATGTATGTTGCTGCATCATAGTCGTCGTCATCTTCAATCTTTGGATCGTCGTACTGGTCGAAGTCTTGCTCGTTGGCGACTCCATCCATTCCGATGATGTTTCTTTTTCCTCTCCTCACGACAACATGGCTAGGCTTTGTCGGGTCGGTAATGAAAAAACATTGGTCCACTTTGGTAGCCAGTACCCACGGTTCATTTTTCGCGGCCACGTTTGCACCGGCGGCCTTGGATTTGGCTGCTTCGGGTATAACCATGGTTGTGAAATACCGGTCTTCTCTTTCGACGCTCTTTGCCCATTTGACACGGAACATCGGCACCTTTTCTCCACAGTAGTCGAGCTCCCAGATCTCCTCGATTCTTCCGTAGAATCTTTCCTTCGCGTTGTCATCGGTGTAGAATTCCGACGTTACGCCGGAGTTCTGATAATCACACTTGTTGTCCTTTTCCTCCGTATAGAATGTGTAGCCGTTGATATCATACGACTGATAGGTCACCAGGGTTTGCATCGGTCCCTGCGACAAGGTGAATATGATCTTTTCCGTGTCAGAAGAATGCGATCGCGGGGGATTATCAAGGAGCGTCTGCCTAAACCAACACGTGAAATCTGAGTTTTGCTCTTTGATTATTTCTCCCTGCGTCCTCTGTATGCCCCGGTCACTGTACTTCTTCTCGATTAACCTTTTGTGCTTCTGTACCCAAGGATCGACCAGTTCTAAATGTTGTAGCGCGATGAGGTTTGCTCGATCAAAGTCTGTGTCGAAATCGAAGTGCGCATGCGTATGTCGACGACCCTCTCGGTGACCAGATCCGTCGAGCTTGCCAAGGTGCCTGTTGACGGGAAGACCGACATGGTTCTCGATGTCTAGATAATTCATGCAGAAAGAGATGCACTCTTCGGCCAGAAAGCCCTTGGCTATGCTTCCATCTGGACGGGACCTATTGCGAATGTATCCTTTGATGTGTCCGTTCATCCTTTCGAACGCCATCATGCTGTGGAGGAACATCGGCCCGAGTTGTACGATGTCCTCCACGACATGGACCAGCAGATGCACCATAATGTCGAAGAATGCGGGTGGGAAGTAGACCTCAAGCTCACATAGTATCACCACGATTTCCTCCTATAGCCTCCCGAGCTGATTCACGCCAATCGACTTCCTAGAGATGACGTCGAAAAACTTGCATAGGCCAAATAACGTTTCACGGACGTGCTCGTCCATTATCCCTCTTAGTGCGACCGGAAGTACCTGCGTCATTAGCACGGCACAGTCGTGAGACTTCATGCCACTGAACCTCTGCTTCGCCTCGTCTAGGTATCTGCTTATCTTGCACGCGTGGCCGTAAGGAAATTTGACTCCTAGAAGGCACTTGAAAACTGTTTGATCTCATCACGGCTTAGAGTGAAGCAAGAAGGAGGGCAGTAATATTCGTTCTTCTTGAACTTTTTACCCTTCCGACGACCTTGTGTCGTCTCCGACTCATGATCATTGTCATCTTCCTGATCATCAGGAGTAGTGCGTCCTCCGTGAAGCTCCTTCCGGATAACCAAGCATATCAGGTCGTGCCTTGCTTTCGGACCATCTTTCGTCCTATCTGGCATGTTGATTATGGTGGCGACCAGACTCTCGCACACGTTTTTCGTGATATGCATGATGTCGAGGCTATGAGGCGTGCGGAGAAACTTCCAGTATGGCAACTCCCAGAAAACAGACCTTGTTTTCCATACCTTCATCAGCGGCTTGTCTTGTTGCTGCCTCTTTCGCTTCTTTCCAGGCTTAGGACAATCTTTCCAGTTTTTCAGAAACTCTTCCACTTCTTCGCTGCTCCTATGCTCTGGGATTCCTCGGGTCTCTTATTTGCCATCGAACAGGTCTCCACGTTTTCTCCATGGATCATTCTTGCCGATCCACCTCCGGTGCGCCATGAACACGGTTTTCGATGACCCTGGATCTTTCTCTAGTTGGAGATAGCTTGTGTTATCCATGCACCTAACGCATGCGCAGAATCCTTGGATAACCTGCCCCGAGATATACCCGCAACCTGGATAGTCTTGCACCGTAGTGACCAACGCGACTCTCATAGTGAAATAATCTTGTGCGACGGCATCGTAAGTATTGGCTCCAGATTCCCATAACGTGGCTAGCTCCTCTTTCAACAGCCCGAGATACAGATTGATGTCGGTACCAGGTTGTTTCGGCCCTTTAATTAGCATACTCATTTGTATGTACTTCTTCTTCATGCACAACCATGGAGGGAGGTTGTACATCCATACAAACACGGGCCAAGTGTTGTGCGTGCTGCTCTAGCTACCGAACGGATTGAGTCCATCGGTGCTCGCACCAAGCCTGATGTTCCTCGAATCTCCACCGAATTCTAGGAATTCGAGGTCCAATGCTTTCCACTGGCTAGCATCTGAAGGGTGCGTCAGCAGCTCATCCTTTTCGGGGTCATCATCATCTCCTGGCTTCTTCCTTTCCGCATGCCATCGCATGAGCTTCGCTTACTTAGGGTCCGTGAAATAGCGCTGCAGACGAGGAGTGATAGGAAAGTACCATACCACTTTTCGAGGTGCTTTCTTCCCTTTCTTGTATCGACTCATGCCGCACACCGGACATGTGGTTTTCTCCGCGTCCTCGCCCCGATAAATGATGCAATCGTTGATGCATACGTGATATCTAACGTGCGGTAGATCGAGAGGACAGACGATTTTCTTGGCGTCCTCGATACTAGTTGGACATGTGTTCCCCTCCGGGAGACGATCGTGCCAGAATGCCATCATATCGTCGAAGCTTGCGTCGCTCAATTTGTGTTTTGCCTTCATCTCCATAGCCTTGAGCGTTACATTCAACCGGGTATCATCGGGCCTGCATCCTTCATACAATGGAGTAACCGCGTCTTTCTCAAGTTGCGCAAGCTTGGCTTTCTCTCTAGCGGCAGCCCTGGCGTTACTCGTCTGCTTGAGAAGCAGCTCTTGCACATAAGGGTCCTGCACCCAGCCTGACGTTGTTCCATAAATACGCTCCTCCGGCATCTAGATCATCATCATCCTGGTCTGCTTCCGCACCTTCACCATCTCCAGGAGACTCTTCATCATCTCGCCCATTCTCGCCGTGATGATGATCATCGTCATGTTGGCCACCTTCACCGTCTCCATCGTCTATGTCATCGCTTATCCAACGAGTGTATCCATCCATGAAACCATGGCGGAGCAGGTGCACCTGCAGATTCCCGGAATCTAGGTCGATCACCCAGTTGAGTTTGCATGTTCTGCACGGACATCTTATATCTGTCTTGTTATTTCGTATCATGTCGGCCGTCGCACATTTCAAAAATCTAGCCACAATGCCTTCGCTCATTATGCGGACCATTTTTGCCTGCACGGTGTACACGGTACAATTTGAAGTCTATTAGAACCACATAATGAATGCATGCATGCAATGGTCGATAGAAAATTTCGGCATGACCTATCCTAAAATTAGGACCTTTGCGAAATGCCAAAGTCTTGCCAAAATGGAAATGAATCAACATTTTGGGCAAACAAATGGCAACTTGTTCACATACAAACACAAGAGAGAGAGACCGATCCATACACACATGAACATATCATTATCCTCTCCATACACACATGCATGAGCATCATCGATACTCTCCATATACACACACATATGACCATCGATCCTCTCCATACACACATCATGAGCATCGATCATCTACATACATATGAGCACATCATCCATATACACATGAACACATCCTTACATGGACAACTTACCGAGATGAGAGACCGGTCGCGAGAAAGATGTAAAGAAGAGGTGCGCGCGAGACCGGAGAAGGAGATGAGAGACCGGAGACCTTCCTCTATTACTTATGTAACATCCAAGGCAAGTTCTACATACTAAAAATGGTGAATGGGTGGAGAAATTGAGGTGGGAAGGAGAAGATACCGACTTGATCTAAGGAGGAAGAAGAAGGGGAAAGTGAAGTGTGGGGTGGTGGATGTGGTCACACATGTGCACATAAAGTGCTGTCAAAAAAAATCGACACATCCGTGGCGCACACGGCCCTAGTGCGCCACAGGGAGGAGTAACATCCGTGGAGCACATGCCCTAGTGCGCCACAGGGAGTAGTAACATCCATGGCGCACATGCCATAGTGCGCCACGGATGTGTCTGGCCGTTTCACAGCAGAGGGGGGGGGGGGTGTAGCGCACCCCCACCATGTGCGCCACAGTTGGCACTAACATCCGTAGCGCACCTGACCTGTGTGCGCTACAGATGTTTGGCGTGCGGCCAACAGGGGCCTGGTCCACACATATCTGTGGTGCACTATGGTCATGTGCGCCACGGTTGTTCTAGTTACTAGTAGGGCACTGCCCACAGGTGAGCCACGCCTGTTTTAGCCGTGAGGCACTTCACCCATGTGAGCCACGGATGTGCTGATTACCTATAGACGTTTTCCTAGTAGTGTGAAGATGACGATGTAGATCGATGTGGAGGCCTTCCAGATCCTAGTCCCTTCTCCTCTTGTGTGATGGTGATGGTATAGATCTGATTGGAGGAGGCTATGGCGTTGGCTCGGTGGCAGGATGAGAATATGGATTGGTGGCTCTCTCTTGGCTCCTCCCCTATTTATATAGGCCTTGGGGGTGCCATAGGGTACCTCCAATACCTTCATATGACTTTGGGAAGGTTCTGGAGCTTCCGGGGGCGAAATCCCGTCATTTGCGACCTTGTTGGCAACTATACGACAGGAGCTATACGGCCGGAATTATTGCTCTTGTTGTATAGTTGGTCGTCAAACGTTTTGTACCCTTTTGTATTTTGGTCGCCATTTCTTCTTACGAACTCCGTTTTGGGTGTTCTTAGGCTCGTTTGATTTGTATCAACGAGGGTAAAACCTAGTGGTATTGGATATTTATTTTGAGAAGTTGGAAAATTCACTTTTTCAACCTCTCTAATGGCTAAGTCTGGTCCCTGCAGCTCCTCCATAGTATGCTTTCTATGTTCCTTTTGCCTTTGTTTTATCCATAATAATCATAAACACCTACACACATGTCATAGAAAAGTAAATTGATAAAATTCTACCTAAACTACTAAATGTGCAAAGCTCATATGAAAGTCAAATGAGAACTATAAGTCTTGCATATAAGGCATAGCTATAGCTAAAATAAACATGATATGATAAATAAATGGAACATTTTATATGGCTAAAAGAGGTGGTATTTCAGAGCCATCAGTCCGCTCTGTCCTCTCCTTAATCAAAAACTGCATCTGGGTCTTGTAGTCTTCACAGGGATGTGAGTCGGACTGACCCTCAGGCTGTCTTTTCGGTCTCCGGTGGCCGTATGCATCAAGCAGTCTCTGTGATACTGCAATGGCTGAATCCGCCGATCCAGCCAGCAGTGAATCAAGTTGGATCCACGGAGCCCCTTGTGCTTCATCAAAAACTCGACCCGCCTTTTGGCGAGGAACAAGTCTTCGCACAATTCCGACGCTTCTGTGTCCCATAATTCTTGGTGGGAAGCGGCACGTCGACGAAGGCCGTAAGACCTTCTGCCTTGTCTGGAGCCGGAATATCCTTATGATAAAAGAAGGATCTGGCCCATCTTTTAACTGATTCTCTAGCGTTAATCCTAGGATAAACTCAGTTTCTCCTAAGGACTAAGCTAAGAGTGCCAGTCGTGTAAGGAACACCAACACTGATAGAGTTCTTCCAGGTACCATAGTAGTACTGGAAAAGGGTGAGACTTGGCTTAATGCCAAGAAACCCTCACTAAGAGCTGCGTGAACACTAAGCTCAAGCAAGGAGTTGGGGGAGATTATGAAGTTGCTCACCATAATATTGGAGGACTTTGGTGAAGAACTCCGACGGTGGAAGACTAAGGCCACGGTCGACGTGTGTGCCGAATAGTACTCGCTCGCCGTCGCGCGGTGCGGGAACGACATCTCAAGCATCAATCCGCCACGCACTGGCGACAAGGTAACCTTCGTCCTCCATGACCTGGAGCTCGGTGTTGTCCATGACTCTCGGGACCCAAAGGCCCCGCAGCTTCCTCTCGTCCGCCGCCGCCGTGCCTGTCGTCGCTGCCGCTCCGGAGCTGGATGGCACTTCCATCTAGCCGGAGTAGGTCAAAGATTGGCGGCTCTAGGGGTTTTTTGGTGTGCAGATGTGAGTAGATGTTGTGCGCTCGAGGAGTATGAGGAGGCAATGAAGAACAGCGAGGAATGAATCTGGGAGAAGGAGAAATCTCTGTTTTATTAACCTCCGCGCCAAGATTCGCGTTAATCCACGTGATTTGCACCAGACGTATAGGACATAGAGAGGTGGCTTCCTCACGACATCTCCGCCCCCTCGATTCTCGCGCGGGCATTGAAACGGTGTTCTGTTCCATAAAGGATAGACCCACCAACGGTCGTGCTGACAGGGTGTTTGTCACTGACAAGACCTGGTATGAAAAGTTGTCAGACAGCACGACACTTTTTAAATCCGGCTCGTGTTTTGAAACGAGCAGGAAAATGATTGAAGTCAAGAAGACATATCCGACTCAAATGAGACTCGAAATCTTGAAATACTGGAAGAAGTTTTCTAGAACCCTTCAAGATTCTCAAGACAAAGAAACCATCAACCTAGACGATTTATCCGACTTTGGATCTTGGAGACTTTTTGGGGCTACTATTGGGGATATACTTTCCAGGTGTACCCACAGGACTTACTGACCAGGGTGGCCCACCAACGGGTTAGAGATTTGCTTCACAGGTGGCCTAGTCATAGAAAGAGGAGTCACTTCCGGCTATGACAAGACCCAGAAGAGTTACCGACTTAGGACTGTATTATTACTTGTAGTCTAAGTTGTATCTAGTTACTAACTGTGTAACATAGCCAGATAGGTCTCTCACGTAACCCTAGGTCCCGCTGACTATATAAACCGACCCTATGGGAGGCTTTAGGGAACAACACCACAACCTATTCGCATAGGCGAACCTCTCTTGTAATCCGATGTAACATCCGGCTCACGCCGACATATTACTGGGTGGCTAGCAAGAGTAGGATCCGATCATCGCAGTCGGATCTGAACCTGGGTAAACTTGTTCCCACCACTCCCGGAACACCGTACATTTCACGCCACATCTTCTCAACGTCTTCAGGACCCCCTATGGCATACTTGTCGACAATCCAACGACAATTAGAAAGAAGTTGAATCTTAAAAAGGTGGTTTTCTATGTATTGAATGCGCTGGTGGGTACCTTCAAAAGATATTTGTGGAACTTTAAGAGAAATATTCTACCACTTATACTTTTTGGTTCCAATTTTACCTAACATTGGCAAATGATCTTAAACTCATTTAAATCGGCGAAGTTAGCTAGGTAGCTTAAGAACTCATAAAACTTGGTAATCATAAGTGAGACATGGTCCAAACTTTGCCTGGGAATTAACTTGGGCAAATCAGCTTAAACTCATTTATCTATTTATTGTTTTCTAATCAAGGTCATTTTTATACATGCAGGTATAAAATTACATAGAGGTCCATACACTTGGCACAAAAGGCCCTAAAATTCAGTAAGGAAAGCAGTCGAGTCTGGCTCCTTCTTGAGCGAGAAGCTGAGCCATACCCTTCGTACTACTGTATACTTGCTTCATCCAAAAAAAACTCCTCACTTTTGAACCAGCATGCTGCTGGTGTGCTTGGTACTTCCTGTTCGCGGGGTGTGAAATGGAATGAGAATGGAGTACTACAGAGTATTTGTAGGAAATCTATCTAGATCATAATGAAGTGCATCGAGAGCGATGGGACGTACTACATACAGTAATACTATAGTACAATGTAAAACAATTCCTTGTGCACCACTATCTTTTGAATAACCTTCCCTCCGGATGTTTTGGAAGGAAGTGAAAATTTCAAAACCGGGAAAATTTGAACTTCTAGGCAGTAGTAGGAGTACTAATTTTTGCCGTCAAGCCCCAAAATGGTTCCTTCTTATGCACACCAACACAGGACGTAGCTGAGCCAGATACTAACACGGAGCCGCCGACACAAGGCAGGTCGACACACGTGCGTCACGCCATGTTTTGGACGAGAGAGATATGAGCCGGAAGGGGTACGAAGATGGTTATGGGGAAGGGAAGGATAGATAAAACACATTGTTTTGCATGCATATATAATAGTACTAATACCCCGTACTAGTTGTACTAGTAGTTCAATGTACTCTGAACCCCATGTTAGGAAGCCATCACAACTTTTCTCTGATATTGCACCGCCTTCAACTCCTCCTCTTCGTTGCTCTCTCGAGATGCCAACTCTTTGCTCATAGTCTCTCTTCTCGCTCTTTGTTTTTTTCTACATAAAATACATATTCTTCCTACTTGCTTTACATAAAATACACTCCTGTCACCTAAAAAAATGATTTTTTCTTTTCATAATGGTTGGAAAGCCCTAGTGGCAACACTGTTTACCATGCCAATATTCACCCATCTACTCCCAAATATGGGAACATCACCAACTGGGTGAGTATATTTTATACCAATGACCTCAAAATAGAGAAAATTACACCAAGGTCCATACATCTCGCACAAAACACCATAAAATTAAGCAAGGAAAATAGTCGGGTTGGCTCCTCGAGAGAGAGTAGCTCATCGAGCCATACTCTTCATACTACTTCACCTTTGATTATTTTCAATATGGCCAAATTTGGCGGCATGCAAATTCTTGGATATGGGATCATCATAGACATAAAGTATGATGTACACAATGACTTTCGTCGTTCGGCTTGAAATCCAAAAATGTTCATACTCGTTGACAAGTAAGCTTAAATTCTTTTAGATTTTACCACTTACTTTTAGGTTAAAATTTTAAACGGGTGATGGGAGTACATTTTACACCAAGAACCTAAAGAAGGGAAAATTACATCGAGGTCCATACATCTACCAAAAGGGCCCTAAAATGGAAATTACGTCGTGGTCCATATACATGTAGCACGAGGTACCATAAAATTAAGCAAGGAAAACAGTCGGGTCGACTCCTTCTCGAGAAAGCACCTCATCAAGCCATACTGCTTCATCTTCGATTGTTTTCAAAATATGGCCAAATTTTACACGGACGGTGGGAGTATAGTTTACACCAAGGACCTAAAAAAGGGAAAATTAAATCGAGGTCCATACATTTACACATAGGGCCCTAAAAAGGGAAAATTACATTGAGGTCCATATACATCTAGCACGAAGCACCATAAAATTAACAAAGGAAAACAGTTGGGTCGGATCCTTCTCAAGAAAGCACCTCATCGAGCCATACTCTTCATACTACTTCCTCTTTGATTGTTTTAAAAATATGGCCAAATTTGGTGGCATGCAAATTCCTAGATATGGGATCATCATCGACAGAAAATATGATGTACATATGGCCATGACCTTGGTCGTTTGGCTTGAAATCAAAAAATGTTCATACTCATTGACAACTAAGATTAAATTTGTTTAGATTTTACCACTCACTTTTAGGCTAAAATTTTACACGGACCGGTTGAGTATATTTTACATTAAGGACCTAAAAATTGCATCTAGGTCCATACATCTAGCACAAAGCACCATAAAATTAAGCAAGAAAAACAGACGTGTCGGCTCCTTCTCGAAAAAGCACATCATCGAGTCATACTCGTCATACTACTTCCTCTTCGATTATTTTCAAAATATGGCTCAATTTTCTGGCATGCAATTCTTGGACATCGACATAGAGTATGATGTACATATGGCCATGACCTCGGTCGTTCGGCTCAAAATCCAAAAATGTTCATACTTGTTGATAACTAAGATTAAATTCGTTTAGATTTTACCAATTACTTTTAGGTTAAAATTTTACAGAGAGCGGTGGGAGTATATTTTACACCAAGGACCTAAAAAAGGGAAAATTACATCGAGGTCCATACATCTACCAAAAAGGTCCCTAAAAGGAAAATTGCATATCCTTTGATACATCGTGAAACATATATTAACATGGTATCTATATAATATCATAGTTCTTAATGGTTTTTTCTAAAAAATTAGTCAAACTTTTCATAGCTTGAGTTTTCAAAAAAAAGGCCTTAAGCCTTGGGACCGAGGGAGTACTAATAAAGGGTATAGAGGGTTACCCTCTCCTCCCACCATCCCCTCTCTCTATCACATTCCCACACTCACCTCTCAATGCTGGGTCATTAACCCAAGTTTCTATGATGAAACCAATGCAAAACCCTTTGTCTGTGGTGGAGCTAGGGGTCCTGTACATTTGTTATTTAACTTCTACCAACTTTGAAAATTTCCCAATATAGTTTATAGTAGGGCATATAATTAGTGCTTAATTTATCTGGTAATCATTTAATCCTGTTGGCAATGCAAAAGCCGTGTGAGTGTGACATACTTGAGCTTTACAAGTTGAATATGTTGTATGTCTGAATGGATTCAAGAATGTCTACATATAAACCAAAGCATTCACATGACATTTTACTCCAATTGTATCTATGGGTGGAATAAATAATCTAAGATCCATGTAGATTTTTAGTCTGTACTATTTATTCGTATTGCAGTGAAATGCAGACATTGTAATTTGTGTGAGAATATTTTCTCAGGAATTTTAAGTTGATGCAAACCAAATTAGTTCTAATATCAAGATATCTATTTTCCAAAGAGCTGTTGATAATCCTTTAATTTCTAACTTCCAATTGATTTAGCAATCTTGGTGTAGACTGAGTCTGCCATTGACTATTTGACTAGACCGACTATTTGACTAGACCTATATATCACGCAGTTGTATAACTTTGCAGCTGCACCGAGAATATATATGTATGTACTGTATATTATTATGTGAGGATATCAGATCAATTTCTTCCTAGGACCTCCGTTGGGGTTAAGAGAAGTCATATCGATTTTTTCTGTTTTATACAATGTACATGATGTCTAAAATATTTGAGGACCATTCAAATATAAGGACATTCTAAATTATTGTTTTTAGTGAAGATTTTGTGCATTGTCTCATCGGCAAGGTAAATTATTTATAATTTCATGTATGGACAGTAGCGATATGCAGATTTAATTTGTTTTGTCTTTTCCTAATCAAGATTTCTGAAGCTACAAAATTTACATGTTTTTATTATGCCCTAAGAGACTTGTGCAGTTTGTATGTTCGAAGTAATTTAGGTCAAACCAAGAAAGATTATATTGTCGTACATTTTTTAGGTTTGATTGAAGAACCGTTGATCTGCTAGCTAGTTTGGCCAAGGTGATTTGATCTAACCACCAAATTCTGCAGGTATGAACCTAAGAATCATTTTCCTGTGATCGCGTAACTCATGCACAAAAACAAAATGACCTAGTAAACATTTCCGAACTGCCATCTTAAATATATGAACATGTACAGACTACCTCCATTTCATGATGTTGTTCGTTATTCTATGTTTTCTTAGAAATATTTTTGTACTCTTACCTACATATCTTTGCATGATTTACCTCATTGTTTGTAAGTCCACTCTTCTAAATTTAGGGGCAAGTATAATAGAGAAAGCTGGTTTTTATACTCCCTCCGGCCCATATTAGTTGACCTAAATTTGTCTAGATTCGGATGTAAATAGCACTAAAAATGTCTAGATACATATGAATCTAGACAAATTCAAGTCAACTAATATGGGTCAGAGGGAGTACCACTATTTGATTTTTTATTTAGCATATATTTATTCTCCAATATGTGTTTATCCATGTGGTGTAATTTATCACAATTATATACATGTATATGCTCATTTCTTTATTTGTACATGTTAAGCATGTTATCAATGTCTGCGCCATTCAGATCCATACAAAGACGATGTAATGAAAGAATTTACACCCCAACAATATGATGGAAATGTAGAACAGTGAAAGAAACTTGCAGCTATGTATATGACCATAATACATATATTGTGGTGGTGCTATTCTTTGGATTTCGAACTATTTGCTAGATAGCGAATGAAGAAACTATGCATCATTAGTCTATGATAGATTATAGGTTCTTATGCTAATGTGTTATCTAGTGTGTTATATGTGCAAATATTATGTCATGTTGGGTTATGTGAATGTATCATTTGTGGAACATATTATCGTGCTATCTGAAATATTCATGGAAAATGTATTTAATCTTTTATAACATTCTATTGTGCTATCTGGAATATTTGTGGAAACACATTTTTTAATTACTGAAATTCAAACCAGTGACGGACAGGATAATAGGTCTGTCACTATGAAACCCTGCAATGCTACAACTTTGATCGCAACCAGTGACATTCATCTATTTTGCCTTTCATTAGTACACATATACTAGTGACAAGCACAAGTAATTAACTACCACTAGTATACTTACTAGTGACAGGCACTTGCCTGTCACTAGTAACCTCATACTAGTGACTAGTTATTAGTGAAAGATGCTTTGCCTGTCACTAATAGGCATTTTGAGCTGGTCACTGATAGCCTATTCTGCAGTAGCGTCTGCTTCGGAGCTGCAAGTGGCTTGTTCAATTCCTTCGGTCGCACCACCTTTTCTGAAGCGTCCTTTGCCTTTTGCGTGTGTGCGGGTAGCGCGCAAGGTGAGGTATTCGTCGCCGTTAGGGTTTCGGCCGGCAGCGCCGGAACCCTCATTGCTCGCCGAGTTGTCGTCCAAGCTTACGCCGGTTGCGTCGGGCCCGAATCCTCATGTGATGGCGGACGTGTTCTTGTCGTCTACAGGTTGGACTCTTATTCCCAGTGTGCCAAATTTCAGAGTGTCCGTGGTGAAAACCCTATCGGTTGCTCCCCTTTCATCCGCGATTTTCCATGCTTCTTCGGTGTATGTGGCTAGTTCCTCGTCAATGACGCCCTATTCATATGCTCAACCCATCGACCCCTGTGAAGCAAGTTCGCCCCCTCCCCCACTGCAACGAGGTAAGATTTGGAGGATTGGGGCTTTAACCCAAATACGATATGCATCTAGTCAGATTTTGGCAACGTCTACTGCAGGTCCCTTGTTGAACTGCTTAGTTATATGTCATATTCTTGATAATTGTATTTTGTGTTGTTCTTTATATGTCATATTCTTGATAATCGTCTTTTGTGATGTTTTGCTTAGTTATGATATATTCTTGATAATGATGCAGGGTTTTGTTTTGGTACTTAGATGATGCTTTGTGTTGTTTAGGAATTGTCCATGGCAGGTTGTGTTGTTTTTGTATTTTTTTTATGATGCACTGTGTCCTGTCTCCTCATTGTGTCATTTCTTCCTTTTTGATCTGCGTTCTGCTGTTTAAGATTAAATGATATGCCTTCTAGCTGTTCACATTATTTCAATGACCCATCATTTTAGGTAATTTTGATTATGCTGACACTATTTATTAAATTACTTACATGATGCCTTGTGTTGTTTTGGTTTTTTTGATGATGCATTGTATATATGCTGCTTTTTCTATCCAGATAATTCATTGTACTATTTTATCCATACAGATTATTCATTGTTCTTCTTAATCAATCTAATTAAATGATATGCCTTATAGCTATTTAATCAATGTTGTTTTGGTATTTTTGATGATGCATTGCATATATGCTATTTTGTCTATCAAGATAATTTGTTGTGTTGTTTTATCCATAAAGATTATTCATTATGTTGCTTAATCAATCTAATTAAATGGTATGCCTTCTAGCTGTTTAATCAATCTAATTTTGAGGATCCATCGGGTTAGGTGATTCTGATGATGCATTGTGCTATTTAAGCAATTTAATTTACCTTATACCTTATGTTGTTTAGGTAATTTTGATGGTGCCATGACACATTGTGATCTTTAGTCAATTTATATGATGCATTGTGGTGTTTTGATATTAAAAAGGTTTGACGCAATGGTAATTTTCATGTAGGATGGCCCAACTGTAATGCTGAAATTAGTCAACAATCTTGACCGGACTACTCCTGCTCCAGGTGGCTATGAAGTTGCTCTCCCCATCATACCAAGGGAGTCGAAGCTGCCGGGTAGGAGAGTGCAGGTCTTGGAAAGGACGAGTGCTGCAAGGTCGGTCACTAGTTCTGCCAAACCAAGAGGACGCCCTAGGTTGGTCAGACGCCATGCCACCACACATCGTCCTAGGCGCTTCTACATCCAGTTAGTCCAGCATGACTTGTATATGCTTATCATCTCGACTTACTTCAAGCCTTACGTGAATGGACGCCCCTACCTGCATTTAGTAGTGGTCCAAGCGTGCGAGGAATGCGAGTGGGTTGTCCATGCCAACCGCAACAAAGACCAGATCGTCCTGGACAAAGAGTGGCCTACCTTTGCTTCTTTCCAAGAGTTGAAGGAGGGTGACTACCTTATGTTTAAGGTCACTACAGATAGGATCAAGATGAAAATCTACCACCGAATCACCTCCTGCCGGAAGGTGTTCGTCTATCGTGAGCATGCTCATATTAATTAAGAGCCTCTTTGGATGGAAGGAATTCAACCCATAGGATTTTTCCATAAGGAACCCCTTTGGATGAAAGAAATAATACCTCTAAAATTCCTATGGATTGCATTCCTACACCCCAATACCATAGGAATTTCAACAACCACTTTTTTACACTCATTTGCGTAGGATTGAGCCACTTTTCCTGTGTGTTTCGTGTGTTCCAAGCCTGTAGATTTGCTCTGTTTTGCAATCCTCTGTTTTGTACATGCGACCCTCTTAAATTCGTGTGTTTTTAAATCTTGTGATCTAAATAAGCCCTAAGTTCTCTTTAAATTTACCGTTCAATCTTTTGGTGACTATTTGTGATATTTAGGAGTCAAGCCCTAAGTATATTTAATTTAATGTGACTACTACTACTAGTACTAATCTATATTGGATAGCTCTACGGAGTACTAGTACTTGTAGTATCTTTTGCATGTGGCAGTACGAGAGATTTTAGAAGCCTTCGGGTTACGTAATTACACTCTAGTTTTTCATCACTCGGATGGAATCTTGTCCACTGCTTTGACAAGACATTAGTATCGACCTTTCGTGGGTCGTAAAAATATTTACAGCTACTTGCTCGATCGCTAGCATGGTGGCCTACCGATAGTCTACTCCAGAAGACCTATGTTTTCCTTCCTACTGCAGTAGAGCCTTCATCCTACCTGCTAGGTCTTTGGATAGACCGACGAGATTTCTCAAAGGGAGGCAACGAGACCTAGACCTTGACATCTTGCTTCCACTATTCACTCTCTTCCTAGTAGTATTACCTCGCTCTGCCTATGCAGAAACTATTTTATTCCACTGCTCCTCCCTTGATTCTTTACTTCTTCATGTAGCGATGTCACAAAATAACCTGTCTCATTGGAAGAACAGCAATATGGCGGTGGAGAAACCACGCCAGCAAGGGGACCTGCAAGCTCGGACCGAGAAAGGGGACCAGCAATGGGGCGAGGGCTCCTCCTCGCGCATGTATCTGAAGAGCGGCTACCATCAGGACCAAGAGTCCGGGTAGGTGTTTGTACTTCCGTTGCTTCTATTGGAAATATGCCCTAGAGGCAATCATGTATGATGTAATTCCTATTGTATTCTTAAAGTTATTGAGTTCTCCCTGTATGAACATCTGATGTATATTATTGAATATGTGATCTGATTGTGGAACTATATGATCATGTTGTTCATACTAAACATCCTTGGTCATTGAGGTTGTGCTTGATACGCAACTTAGACTAATGTGAAAGTCGGCAGATGACTCGGTTCCACCTGTCATGGGCATGGTGATGCTATTTTGACTTACATGGATTCGGCCTACAGGATAACCTAGCTAACGGCCGATGTAGAGTGTCAAAAATATTTTTGAAAATCGGTTGGATAGATCTGATTAGGTCTGCTTTTACACCTTACCCCTCTACTATTATCCTCTTACCTCTGCGTGTTTTGAATCTGCTCTCTTATCTTTTCTCTGAGTTTAGGAATCCTCGTGGTTGGGTTTTTGTCGTACCTTGAGGGTTTTTCTTCCATCCTCTAGTAATGGTGTTTCAACATCCGGTCTTCATGCTATCTGAGGGACCTTTCCTATGTTGTACCTTTTAGTGGACCGAAAATCCACTAAATTTTTTCTTTCTATTCTCCGGTGTTTTCCAACCCGACGACTTCATCTGCACCAGATCTGATGAAGAACTTGCATCGCTCCTTTGTTTCTAAACATCGCTTGTCAAGATCTTCAGTTTGAATTCCGAGAGTTGGTTACATAATTATCTTATTCATGTGCAGAGTAATGCTTTGGGTGCGCGATGGAATGATCACCATCCGACTACTCTTATCATTCTCTCGTGTACATTAATCGATGGATAAAGCAATTGTACTCCTTCCACAGAAGATAGAGGTGGCCTTATATTTTGAGACCTTCACCTTCGTCCTTTGTTTTGCGGAGTGTTTTTATCGTCGAACACGAGCAATGACCCTTGTTGGTGGTGTTGTCAATTTCAACATGGAGCAAGAATCATTGTTAGTGGTGTCGTGAGGATCTACACGAAGCGAGAAGATCTAGGACATCGGCTTTCTTCCCCATACCATGAGGCGGATCTCGAGGGTGTGGTGTCGAATTGTATCACCCTGGTAAAACCACTACTATAAAATCGCATGAGGTTACCTTTATGCATCATCATGACATCTTCATGGATCTATTCTCCAAAAACCATTTTCTAAAAAGGCTATTTTGTTTTCTAGATATTCCGTCTTTGTTCAAATCGAAACCCTAGATCCGTCCGGATCTTTTATTTGTCTAAAACATTTTTGGAAATGTTTTGTTGTAAAAGAAAGAATATCATAAATAATAAAACTATTTTTATTAGTGGGGAGGCAGCCTAGTCGGCCAGGCCCAAAGGCCCAGCCAACAAGCCACCTACTACCCCACTAGACGAAACCCTAGCCTAACCCTACCCCTAACCAAATCCTACCCCAAATCCTCCACCCCACCTCCACTCCTCTCTTGGAAGCAGCACACACGCACACGCACGCACACATACACAACACGACAACGCCTCGTCCCACACCCAAAACAAATCCTCCACCCACACATCACTCAACACACGCATGCACTCCTGTCACAAAGCGCCCTCCCCAGACCGTGTGCCCAGACCCACCTGTCGCGACACGCCCATGACTCGCGTCCCCATTGCTCCCCCGTCTCCACCTCCTCTCATTCTCCCTTCCTCGCTCTGGATCCTACCGCCACCTCCTCGCTCTACATCCTGATGTCGCCTTATCGCTCGCCTTCCCCGCCACCAGCAACCGTTGCTGCCCCGCGCCCTCTCTCTACGGCACCCCTCCAGTGCTGCCTACGCTCCACTATTCCAGCCGCCTCCTCGAATCCCCGTGCACCGCCGACCCCTGGAGCCTGACCGCCTTCCGCGCGAGCTTCCCAAGTCGTGGTTCTCCTCCGCGCTCTCCCTGCCGCCGAGCTCGTTAAGCTCCGCAGGCACCATGGCCTCCCTCCTGCTCTGTTCGGCCGCTGCTTGCGTCCTCCTCCCCTACCGATGCCCGGCGCCTCCTTGAACCCACATTTCTGTGTGTGGGCAGGGATAGTGGCGAGCTTCGCCTCCTTGCGTGGGTCGCTTCCCCTATGGCCTTGCTCGAGCATGTCCCTGGCCGCATGTGCTCCCCTTGCCAAGCGCTTCGACCTTTGGCCTCATCCCTGTCCATGTCCTCTTGTTGTGCTCGCCGGACAGGTTCTATGTGCGTGTTCTCGTGGCAATGTGTTGTGAGATATGGTTGTAGACATGTGAGGAGGATGTTGTGGCACTTGTATCACCACGAAGGGCTACTACAACCTGTGGACAATTCTTTTGGAGACTCTAGGCGGACAAGAACAACAAGATGTACAAGTATTCAACAAGACCGACAGTGAAGTATCCGAATACCGTGGGTACCAGGTTCACTATCGATGACCCAGAAGGAACCCGAGACCCTCGGAACGAAAAGATCACCACCCGGATCCAAAGCCCGATCCCGAAGATACCGAACCTCATCGAACCCCTGGAACCCCAAGATCGCCCATACCCGATTATGACCTCCTTCCAAGCCCGCCCTATTTTTATAATATGTCATATATACTTGTGATTTAAATTGTCATGATTGCACATACATCATGTGCTTTGGAGGCATTATGCCGATTCACCTTATAATTAAATATGGAGACTATATGCGGGCGATTCTAGTCTTATTTTGGCTCCATTTAAATTTGTATAGTGAACCGACATGTTTTTTCCTTATTAAGCCAACATTTAAAATGCGGGGTATCTAAATAACATGAACCATCTAATTAATTGTCGGGACCCCGATTCCTCTTAATATTGCCTTATTGCATCGCACCTTTGCCATATCATACATCATATATGCATCATGCCCTATCTTCTACCGTAGTATTAAATAGTGCATCCGGTGTTTCTTTTAGTGCTTTGCTTCTTCATGGGCTAGGACGATGAGTTGATGCGAGTGTCGACCTGATCTTCGAATGAACCTTCGGCAATATTTTCAGGAGAGCATTCTCCCTCTTTCTACCTATTTAATATTTTTAGTATTGTAAGGTTCCCAACCTTTAATAAGGTAGAGTCCCCTGTGTTCACAATGCTAGTCCCTGGATCAATAGCTAGCATCCACAGTTAAGATGTAATATCAAGAAACAAAGGTCATAATTATAACCAGGAATAAAATAATTTATTATATCTTTCATAGCTCATTTGGCTATTACATTACATTGCAGCAGAATATCTATAAGCATGGGGTCCTTCATCTTGCCACAGGCAGACATGTTGGTTGTAGACTTTGTAATCCTAATCAACACACTTCACTAAATCAATCAAACCTGCAATATAACAAGTTACATCCACAAGGGTCAATACATTTGAATTGTATTGGCAAGTGATACTATGGTAGTATAGTGGAGTCTATCATCTATATGCTTTTGGCTAAGTGGAGTTGAGGCTTGCATTGCTCAAAATAGATTTTTCCTTATCATTTGAAAACACTAAGTTTTTGCTTGACAAAAATCACCCAAGGCATCTACCAATTAAAGATTGAAGATCCTTTAACCCTTGTTCAACCACAAGTTTTTAACTTGGAAATTTGGATGATGAGATTCTTGATAGCTTCCATGTCTTGATGCTCAAATTGTCCTTTACCAGGGACATGGCTAAGTACTTAGATTTTACACTCTGCAGAGGTGGTGCACTTTCCCCACAAGACTTGGTTTCACCAAGACAAGATCTTTCAGAAGCCTTTCCTTAGACCAGATGGACGCGCTCCAACCTATCATTCCCACTACCACCAACTGTCCAAATGGCTAAGTTTTAGCAACCTATATGATCCAGGCAGAGCCCATAATGCCAAGTGGTTGCACTTGAAGCTTCTCAACAGCATCTAGGGTACTACCACCCTTAAAATAAAAATTTCCAACTAGATTACATCTTGTCTTACTTGGGATCTTGATGTAACTTTCCTGGACAGAAGTTTGCATAGTGTCCTTTGTTTTCACACTTGAAACATGTGACAAGGTTGAGGTCTTGAGGTGGCTTCTCTGGACAATATGATGCATAATGTCCTAGCTCTTTGCAGTGGTTGCACATCACTTGGCTAATATCCTTCCTCATCTTGGGTCTCACTAGCTTTTGTTTGTCTTCTTGGCTCTTCTTCTTTTCTGGGCATTCACTGGCATAGTGTCCCATCTCTTTGCAATTGTAACATTGCAACTGGCTTTTGTCCTTCTTTTTCTTTTTGGGTCTCTCCAAAGCTAGGAGTTCTTCTAGTTCATGTTCTTCATACCTCACCTCAGAGGTGGGAAATCTTTCTCTCTTCTTGGGGCAGTTACTAGAGATATGACTTTCTTCACAATTAGGGCATTGATCTTCATGTTCCTTGGATGTATGATCCTTGTCTCCACAAATATTGCAAGCTTGGGTTCCTTCTAGAATAACATCTTTGTCATCCTTGTTGTCATTAGCTCTTTGGGAAAAGTTTTCTCCCATGTTGATCATTTGAGTAACCAATCCTTGCAACAATTGGGATTGAAGTTTCAAAATCCTTTGTATGGCTGGGTCTAGTCCATTGTTGTTGGATAAAAGCTGAGTTGTCTCTTGGCTCAACTGGTTTTGGGTTGCTATAAGTTCTCTCATGTTGTCCTCTTGGTTGTTGTTGGTGTCATCAACCTTGATGTTGGAGTCTCTTGCAGAAATCATCTATTTGGGTTGGGTAGGGATTAGAATAGGCAAAATATTTCTAAGGGAATAATTCTAATCACACACATTACAATTCACCCAAGCAATGTGCAAGCAATCTCAAACAAATATCCCACTCAAACAACAAGTTTTCAAGCATATACTTAGGCAACCAAAATATTTTTGTTACACCACATAAGTTGGTGGGTTTGGCTTAAACTAAATATGGTGGTCCATCTATATGGTTCACTTGAGATCTTTCCATCTTTCTTGGTTGATTCTTTTTGCATGAGATCATGGTTTCCTTGGGAAAAAAACTCTGGGTCACAAAACTTTAAGTGGTATGGGCTCCTTCTGACTTGTGTTTCCTTAGTCTCCAAATCTTGAGCAAGATTTCTTGTCTCACTTGTCCTTAGTGATAGCCAAGGTTGAAATCCTTGGTGAATATGCTGAAGATGTTGAAGTCATTAGAGTTGAAGATGTTTAAGTCATTAGAGTTGAAGAAGTTGAAGTCATTAGAGTTGATGAAGTCCTTGCTCATGGTGAAGTCTTTGGCCATGGGGTAGGATTTATCCATCAAGTTGAAATAGAAGAGATGTAGAATCAAAACCAAAATGGTTGAGGAAAGAGTTTACAAGATTGTTTGTAAATAAGTTTTGGAACAAATACAACTCCTATTTTTCTAAGGGGTTTTGTCCAATCCTAGGGTTACAAATCCTACAGGCAACACAATGATCTGATACCATCTGTAAGGTTCCCAACCTTTAATAAGGTGGAGTCCCCTGTGTTTACAATGCTAGTCCCTGGATCAATAGCTAGCATCCACGGTTAAGATGTAATATCAAGAAACAAAGGTCATAATACAACTTTATAACCAGGAATAAAATAATTTATTACATCTTTCATAGCTCATTTGGCTATTACATTACATTGCAGCAGAATATCTATAAGCATGGGGTCCTTCATCTTGCCACGGGCAGACATGTTGGTTGAAGACTTTGTAATCCTAATCAACACACTTCACTAAATCAATCAAACATGCAACATAACAAGTTACAGCCACAAGGGTCAATACATTTGAATTGTATTGGCAAGTGATACTATGGTAGTATAGTGGAGTCTATCATCTATATGCTTTTGGCTAAGTGGAGTTGAGGCTTGCATTGCTCAAAATAGATTTTTCCTTATCATTTGAAAACACTAAGTTTTTGCTTGACAAAAATCACCCAAGGCATCTACCAATCAAAGATTGAAGATCCTTTAACCCTTGTTCAACCACAAGTTCTTAACTTGGAAATTTGGATGATGAGATTCTTGATAGCTTCCATGTCTTGATGCTCAAATTGTCCTATACTAGGGACATGGTTAAGTACTTAGATTTTACACTCTGTAGAGGTGGTGCACTTTCCCCACAAGACTTGGTTTCACCAAGACAAGATCTTTCAGAAGCCTTTCCTTAGACCAAATGGACGCGCTCCAACCTATCATTCCCACTACCACCAGCTGTCCAAATGTCTAAGTTCTAGCAATCTATATGATCCAGGCAGAGCCCATAATGCCAAGTGGTTGCACTTGAAGCTTCTCAACATTTGACATCTCAAATCTCTTTGTTCCTGGGTGGCAATCCACAAGTGTGATACACAAGGTAAACCATAGCCATGGGCCTTGTGTAACCACTCAACCAAAAACCACCAAGCAATTACCATTCCACCCAGGTGATTCATTAACTTAGTTGTTTTATTAAACAAAAAACACAAGCCCTCAGACTTAGAAATTTTTCCATAGTATGAATGTATATATTCCACCTTTGTTTTCTATTAGCTAAGCTAAGCATGATAGTAGTAGGAATCTTATCTTAGGAAATTCTACTAAGGTTTTCATCTACTAGGTTTTCCCATAGCATGGTTTATACTTAGCAAAAATTCCATGCAAGTTTTACTTAGAAAAATCACTAATGCATAGTGAAAGTAATGGGACAAAAGTATGAAGCATCACTTGCCTTTTTGGTAGAGGGTATAAGTTCACTCCTTGATCTTTGCAATGTTCACACACTTCAAGTCACTACAAATCAATCAAGCAAACAATATTTCAATCTACCAATCAAGCAAAACATCACATAAAATGATAAAGTCAAAGTAATGCATGCAAACATGCCAAGCTTTGTTTTATTTTAAAAAGTGGTTCCTAATGGGTCATAAACATTTGAAAACACCTAATGGTCATTTTATAAAGTGGCAAAGTCATTTGCAAAAGATTTTACTTCTTAAACCATTTTCAAAACAAGGTATCATTTTATGTGGTGTAGAAATGTTTTTACTAAGGCATTAATCTATAGGGTTCACAAAATATGTTTTCAAACCATAAAACCTTGTGTTTAGGGTCAGAGAGTTTAAAACAAATCATTTCCCAAAGGTTTTCCTTCAAAACCATTTTTAATAAATAAACTATATTTTTATTTGACTAGAATTGGTTTTAAATCAAAGAATCATTCTTTTCCTTCACAAAATATATTTTTGAAACCACAAAGTGTTTTCTAGGGTCAGTAGGTTCAAAACACACCATTTTCCAAAGATTTTTTCCTCAAAAACATTTTGGAACAATTTTTATAATATAAACAAGCATACATAAGTTTCTGCAAAAACAAACATTTTAATAGAAACTTTTTACTAAAAACATTGCATGGTTGGCTAGGCCTTGTTCCACTGAATCCATTGATATAAAATCTGCAAATTTTGGACGTGTGGAACTAAAGTTATGCAATTTACAAAATTGGAAAGCTAATAGATCAAATTCTGTTTAAATCAAACAGACTGGGACACGCGTCCTATTCCTATTCGCCGAAAATGTTTCGCGAGGATTGAGCTCTGTGGAGCGTCGGATTAAAACAGATCGAGCGGCACAGAACGCTCCATACCGATTCGCTAAATGAAACTATCGCAGCGCTCGGATCAAGATCAGACGGCTCACAACTTCCTGCCAAGAACTGGCGGCGGCGCGTGTGGCGGCAAAGCAGTTGCTGCGGCGATGCAGGAAACGGGAGAGGGAAAGGGGATGCTCACCGTGTTCGCAACGTCGTGGGGAAGCTCAAGGTGGTCGTCGTTGCTTAAGGGGCGCACGGAGCTACTGTCAATCACTCACCAGAGTTCCTGCTTCCGTCGGGCACGCTTGGCAGTTGTCGGGGACGAGGCTACAAGGCATAGGAGAGCGAGATAAGGGGTCCGTTAGACGCGCGAGGGATAGTAGAACCCGTGTGTGTCAACAAGAGGGGGAGGGGCGGACGGAGGCTACCGGGGTCACTTGCCAGAGTTGAAACAGACGGTGGCGACGCTTGGAGTCGTCGTTGTCGAGGCTCAGAGGCGCGCGCGAGCGAGCTGGCGATGCGGGAAGGTCCGCCAGGTGATGGGGATCACGGCTGGGTGCTCGAGGAGGCAAGGGGCGGCAGGATACGGCCGGAATCGAGGGGGAAGCTCGTCGGTGCAGGGCGGGGTCTAGGCGCTAATTGGAGCGGCCTGGGGGCGTGTAGGTTCTGCCGACAGAGGGGAAATGGAGAGGAGAGGGAGACGTTTAAGGGAGCGTGGTCTCTGGGAGGAATCAAAGCCTCCATCAATGCGTATTCAACGCCGGAGTAACTGGCTGCAACGGCAGGGGCGACGGGTCGTGCTTGAAGACGATGAACATGAGGGTGGGGCATGCTTGTCAGTGAGGAAGAGAGATAGGGAGAGGGGGTCCACGAGTCAGTGACTTAGTGGGTTGCTTTCGCGGTAAGGAAAACGTTTCGGGGGCGAGGGGATAGGTGGGCTGGACTGGGCTGGCCGGCTGGGCTGGCTTGTTTCTCCCTTTTTTTATTCAGTATTCTTTTTCTTTTTCTCATTGATTTTCTGTTTTGAAATTCAATCAAACAATTCAAACAACAAACAAATTCAAACTTCCACCACACTTTGTATTTGAGTTTGGTTCTGTTTAATAACACAAATCCAAGTCCCTAAATAAAATAATATTTTTATTTTAGGGTCCATTAATAATTAAATAAATATACCTTGATTATTTAATCAAATATGATTTGTTTTATTTAAAATCTCCATTTGAAATCCAAAAATAACCAAAACCAAATCAGTAGGTTTTATTTGAAAATATAAAACACTTGGAAAACTTATTTAAAATAAAATAACAAGTTTTTGTGTTTAATTAAAATGGTAAACCCCCTTTATTTCAATAAAATTGGATATTAATAAATCCTCATTATTTTATTTAAATAAACCTTTACTATTTTTATGAAATAGAAATATTTTATTTCAAAGGCTTGGCCAAGTTTTAGTTTGGCTTATAAAATAATCCTTATTTATAATTCTATCCTTTTCTTTTGAAAACCAAATCTTTTTATTAAAAGATTCAAAATAGTAATTCCAAATATTTAAATTTTTCTTTATTAAATATTTATCTCTTTTAAATCCCTTTAGGATTTATTTGATCAAAATAGTTTTGAAGGTTTCCAATTGGACTCAAAAAGTTTCTTCTCACCCTGAAAATCAACAAAGTTTTTTTTTATTTTTTTTTACATTACAAGATTTGGAAAATCTTGGGATGTGACAAGTATTTATTTTCTCATGTTGATCTATTGTTATCTGTGTTGTGATGCTATAGATTCCGTACCCCTTTATACTTCCCTATAGCCCCATATTGCCATAGATACCTCCTATTACCTGTTGTTTGGTAGATAGTTGTCGTTACGAGTCGTAGTCGCTTGCTCAGATGCTGCTTCGCATCGTCGAGGTTCCACCGTTAATGGGTGGTTGGCACATGCTTAATAGTGGAGATGATCACAGATTTAATTACTGTTAAATAACTAAAATTGAAAGTAGGTAAATAATGCAGAGGCACCGGTGCGTAATAGACAATATTTGGTTTTTAACCGCCCACTTGTGTCTCGTAGGACCCCGATTTCTTGATACCGGTTCCGAGATCGAGTGCGCTAACGACAGGTGGGGTGTGTGGGCACCCCCATCGATTTAGTACCTGATTTCAAGGTACTATACCAGGGGCCACAAACTAGTTTGTTGAGTTATTACTATCATGTACTTATGCCATGCTTTAATGCTTTATTTACTATTGAACGTGGAGTGCCTGTACTTTTTTGGATCGCGACACGATTTCGCGGTATCGACAATCCCGGACACACTTTCGGGCTCCTAGTCGTTTACAGCCGTTCTCGCAAACCCTAGGTCTGTCTAGAGACCTAGCCGACTTCGTTACGGGTAGCTTAGTGGGGTGGCCCCCATGTGCTTGCTTTGGGTCTGGGAAACATCATGTTCGAAACCCTGTTGACATACCGTTGGATGTATGTTTTGTGATCTTGTACCTACCTGATCTGACAATAAGGGTGTAGGTGCATGTGGAAACTTTGGTGCACCCCTGCAGGGTTTAATATTTTTGAAAAGTCGTGTCCATGGTTATGGACGACTTGGAGCACAATTCTTGATCATAGACAACTATAACTAAAGTTTACTGTTATAATATGACTTGTATCTGATATGACTAGTAAGTTGGATAACCACCATGGAATGAATGAATAAAACTGCCAACTATGTGAGTTTCCTCGGATTGACATCCTCATTTGGTCTCGAGGGGGAAATAACAAGATGGGTATGTTTGGTGGTAGTATCATCTTGATTCTGAATAGGTATTTCTCATCTCTTTCTGATAGCCAATAGTTGTATCGATTATCTATAGGTTGTTTAGTGCATGATTCACGGCTGCTTTAGTCCACCATATCTTTGTAGGCGAGAGCTGCCGAATTCTAGTCTCGCTGTGTACTGCACTACTAGAGAAAAGGCTATAGGAGACATGCTTATGCGAAGCACATTTAGACCATATGCGCCTCCTATAAAATAGGCGAGGCACACTCCTTCTCCATGCGCCTCTAGTATAAAAATAGGCGAGATGCATATGATAAGAATGCGCCTCCTATAATCCCTGTACGGACGAAATCTAGCAGCCCCATATTATGCGAGGCGTATTCCAGTCATATGCGCCTCCTATATATTAGATAGGCGAGGCGCATATGGGCAGAATGCGCCTCGCATAATCTGTGTGGGCCCGCGTGTTGGTAGGTGCACGAATATGCGAGGCGCATAAGGTTATATGCGCCTCCTATATTTGATAATATGCGAGGCGCATATGGTCATATGTGCCTCAAGTAACTCCTGCGGGCCCGGGCGGAGGTAGGTGGCCGCATATGCGAGGCGCATATTGCTATATGCACCTCCTATAGTTTGAATTATAGGAGGCGCATATTGTGCAATATGCGCCTCCTATAACCTGGCACCACCTTTTGGCACATGGAGCCAACTACCACCCCACTCACTTGTCTCACTTCTTCCTCCTCCATCAAGACAAATCTGGTCGCCCCCTCCTCCATATGGAAGCATAGCAAAGAAGGGAACGAAGACGACCATTGTCAAGAAACGCTAGCGAAACGCTAGCATGCTCCGACCATTGTGAAGAACGGTCGTGTGTGTGGCCTACTATTATGTATCGAAACATCCATAATTATCATTTTTTGTATGTTATAATATTGCGTTGAGAATATTATGTATCGACAAGACACATTCATAATACTTATTTTTGTTGTCTTGGCAATATTTGAATATTTAAAATATTTGCAGTATATTTTATAGTTTATATTATATTTGAATAATATATTTACATGAAAAATGGTCTTTAAAATAGTTTCCAAAAAATTGTTGCCACCAGGATTCGAACCTGGGTGGCTAGGTTTCAAAATAGGACAAGTCGTAACCAGTGGGCTGATGTGTGTTTGTTGGCAGAAATCAGCGCACCATCCTATTTGACTAGGGACGCATATTATACGAGGCGTATTATGTTCAGATGCGCCTCGCGTAATCTCGTACGAGGCGCACTTTGAAATATACGCCTTGCATAACTGGTACATGCGTAAAATATACGGGGCAACCTCGATTCCCCTTTCTCGAAGTCGTCCACCACTCGCACGAAGCCGCGCCGCCGTCATCCCCTTCCTACCTCCGTTCGCGCCTGCAGCAGCCCGCCGTCCACCGTCGTCGAGGTGAGCCCCAACCCCTTCCCCTCTCCCTCCCCTTCCCCTACCCCTCTTCCCTCTCCCTAACATCTTGGCGACCAGCTACAGGGGTCGACGAGCACCGGAGGAGCACCTCGCCCGCGACCGTGATGGAGGAGCTCGCCGCCGCCATGAAGGAGGAGCTCGCCACTGCCCCGCCTCCTGGAGGACCTGCAACCTCGTCTTCCACGCCTTCCCCTCTCCCTCCCCTTCCCCTACCCCTCTTCCCTCTCCCTAACATCTTGGCGACCAGCTACAGGGGTCGAGAGCACCGGAGGAGCTCCTCGCCCGCGACCGTGATGGAGGAGCTCGCCGCCGCCATGAAGGAGGAGCTCACCGCTGTCCCGCCTCCTGGAGGACCTGCAACCTCGTCTTCCACGCCTTCCCATCTCCCTCCCCTTCCTGCCGCCGTCCGCGCCGCCGGCCACCTCGTCTGCAACCTCACCTTCGTCCTCGCCGAGCATCCCAAGGTGACCACCGCTCCCCCATCTCCCTTCCCCCTCCCTGGCCCTTTGAGGCCTCCCTCTCCCCTCTACCCATGAAGTAGATTCTGACTATCTTGTGGATAAATCTCATACTGGTTGCTGTCATAGAGACCGAAGGATTCAAGCATCTCTGTTAAAACTGGTTGAGCTCCAATTGGAGCACTTACTTGAGCTTCTGAACCTAGTCCAATGTTCCCTTGGTTGCACAGATGAAATCAAGCTGAAAGAACTAGGGCTAATTGTTAGCATCACATTCAAATACACAATTTGTCATATTTAACTGTGATTATGTGCAGAAGATTATTTGATGCATTTGCATTGTTCAATGATTGTGTCATCCACACTTAACAACGGCAGTTAAGACAAGCTGGGCAGTCACAGGTCAGGTACTGTGCAAGACGAGAGAGTGTGCCAGTAGAATATTCTTACGTTACCGCTATATTTCCTATGTAGGAACACTAGAGATTTATCTTTGCCAGAGGCCCTCGTGATGGTAGTTAAAATTGGAAATTTTCAATTCTGGGTCGGTTTGGGTTTGTCCTACTACTACTTTTGATATTGGGTGGTTGAGTGATTAGTGATGGAACCTGTATGTTCACGAACCTTCTGAATGCGGATTCTACTTTTGTTTGAATAATATGATGGTGGCTTCATCTTATATGTCCATCCATAGATGACAGTTGACGATAAGGTCTGTAACTAGTGGGAATTGAATACACAGCTTTGGAATTTCCTTTTTATATGTTCTACTGGGGATGGACTTTCAGTAGAAAGTAAGGTGACTGACTTGTAGGAAATAAACTATTATCTAGCATTTCCCTTTTTTATTATGCCAGGGAAAATATAGAACAAGATGTTTGATTCATCGCAAAGAGGACTTTTGGTTAGTGGAACCCTTGTTATTGCATCAGCTGTCATAACCTTTGTTTTATACCCGCTCCGTCTGAGGACATTATTTTAAAAAGGTTTATTTTTTTGCAAGATGTTCAGTTATTTACTGCGATACACAATATACAACAGGTTTTACTTCAGTCATAATTTTTTTTGAAGACTATTCCAAGGTGTTTGGCTACCCGTTCTCTTGATTTTGCTCTGTTTTTTTAGTTGCACATGTTGTTTTATCATTTGGATTTTCCACTTTCATTAGTCTGACTCTTTCTTCCGTAAAAGAAAAGGCTTTTTACTGGAAAAGGTCTCTTCTGGCTAATCCACTTCACTTCAATGCTTATTTTTCAGGAAATTGATTCCAAGGTAGAAAATGATGATTACGGCAATGAGGGAATGGAAGGATTTATTTCAGAATTGACAAATGCAATTCCAGGAGTTGATGAATCTATGAGTTTTGCTGAAATGTTGAAGTAATTATAGCCTCCAGTTTGGTGTTCACTTTCTTCCCTTTGCAAAAAAAGTTTCTTATTCAGCCCACTTGCCATTTTGCAGCAACCATCGGAGTTTAACCTCTGTTTTTTTCTTACTGCAGATTAGTTCAAACAATGGATTACTCTGTTCCTGCTCCTACCGGGCATACTTTACGATTACTGCAGTTCCCAGCAACACTGAAGAAGGGTCTAGAGAAAATGATAGACTTAAAAAATAGATTCGGTGGTCTGATAAATCAGGTATTCTTTAATCTTATAGAGTTTTCACTTACTGGAAACTATGATTGTTGTTGCATCGTCCATGGTCGTCTTGCTTTTCTGCTGATGCTAATTAGCTTTCTGGTAACTAAGTAATGTATTATGTATGTTCATTCCATCATGCCAGTACATTGCATAACTTAGAAAAAGAAGTGAATAGCAATGGAAGTCTGTGTTCTGCTATTTAGAGCACTACCAAGACAATGAGCAACTAATTGCATCCAGAATAAAATGTGGTTACTTAATTGATTGATATGTTGAGTCTTGCGAAGAATAATATTAGCATTATTCACTGTTTGTATTGAAGTTAAATGGTAATATGCCCTTGTTTTGTACTTCCAAAATGTAGTACAATCTTTCTATTGGACTGACTGAGATGAGCACACCAATATATGGCCTTGACAGACCAGTCAACTTTTTGGCCACCTAGAGTAGAGAGGTGGCGGAAGAGAAGTGGAGGAGGCATGGAAGGAAGAAGTGGAGGAACTTCCTCGTGATCACCACCTTGTTGCTCTTCATGGTAGGTTATGTGTTCTACTTCATCTAGGTAGAGCTACGTCGCTAGAGTTGTAATGTGATTATGAACTTGTACTCGGAGGTGTAATGTGATTGTGAACTTGTACTCGGAGGTGTGAACTTGTGGCACAAACACTTGATGTATGAACTTGTATGTCATGATTGATGTGTAATGTATTGTATTCATGTTGGCTCTATTATGCTTTGGCAAATTGCAAGTTTCTGAAAAATTCTGTGCTCTTTATACTGTATTCTGGACTATATTGTATATTTGAATATCTATATATTATTATTTATAGTGGTCTGTAAAACTTGAATTTCGAAAATATTACCGGAGGCGCATATAGGACACTATAGGAGGCGCATATACAATAAATATACGAGGCGCATTGTGAAACATACGCGAGGCGCATATTATATGCGCCTCCTATACTTCAAATATGCGAGGCGCATATCGATATGCGCCTCCTATAAAATATAGGAGGCGCATATCGATATGCGCCTCGCATAAAAAATAGCCGAGGCTCAAAGGTAGAGGCGCATATGATATGCGCCTCGCATAAGCTTTTAGGTGCGCCTCGCATAAGCTTTTCTCTAGTAGTCCTGGTCTCGGTACTGACCGCTCTCTTTTTCCTTTGCCCTTTGTCGGCACCACTTTTGTTTGAGAAGGTTTTGAGATCGACGTCGTTAGTAGGGTTACCCTTCTGGCTTGGCCTGGGCAGGGTTATGGACGCCATTGGTTATTTTGTAGGGATCTTAGCCCAATTTGCATCTTGTCCGTACTCGGACGCTTTATCAATTACAAGATGATTTGGATCTTGTATTATATATCTGTATTCTTGACTCGTCGAGTCGCTGTAGTATATATCTATTCTGTGGGTTCCATCGAGGACTATTGTGTAATGATATTACTTTGTTTTCCACCCGCACGAAAGTGCCTGGTGGGCACCTTTGAATCATTTCTATGCGGGTTTGGCAGGAATCGCTGAAACATGTATAGGGCCGATCTGAGGGTGTTACACCGGTTGTGCAACAAGGAGTTCATCTCTCATGGGTAAAGCAACACACCTCTACAGAGTGTAAGAACTATAACTTGTTCCTCCCTGTTCTGGGAAGGAACTGCAAACGCGGCAGGAAAGGAACTCCATGAAGTTCTGGTCAACTTGTGAAGGCGGATGGCCATAGTTTTTGATATTAAAATCAACCTTTGAAGAAATTTTTATGAAAACTGCATAGTGCCAAGGACTGATAGTCCGAGGTGGTAGATAGAGCATCAAACTTCCTACATTGCATATAATGAACTTGCTGGGTAACACTGTTACTCACTCTTTCCTTTGATCCCCTGCTTAGACTCTGAGGAGCCGGAAGACACTCCGATGTATGCACCTGAAGGACAAGAGGATGTCTACTGTGAGGAACCAGACCTGTCTGGAGGAGTGGAGGGGGTGGACTACGAGATACGCCATGGAGTGGAGGGAAATGATTCCGAGTAGTTGCCTTAATTAGTAGTAAATCAATTGAGACGAGCAACATATACTTTATATAATAAGTTGTTGAGATCAATTCAGAGTTTGAATTTGAAACTTTAATCTTCTGCTAAAACTATTTAAGTTTGGTTTGTAACTTCGAATCGCTTGAAGTACTGATTTTCTGGTATTGTAATAATAATGAAGTGTGTATGTTTATAATATGGACCCGCAATGTTTCTGTTGTACCACTTTGAGGGAGATGATATTTATGGAACGGTGTTCTATGGATGTCATATCAACGACTATAGTGTACTATACATCCAGTGGTATGCTGGGTCACCGCAAACTTCTACCATGATTAAGCATGGTTTCGGTTAGTGGCCCAATTCTCTTCTCTAACAAATATGCACACTCGAACCTTTAGTATGATAACCACCACTCATTTCACATTGGAAAGGCATGCATAACCCAAGGTGCATGACAACAACTTAAATATGGTGCAATGTTGAAAGTCTTGTTCCATGACAGCATGGTTTAACTTAACCCCAACTAATAAACTGTCAAACATGTAACTTACATAAATGAACTCCACCGTAGGCTGCTACTTTCCCATGAGCTTTGAATTGCACAATAAAAAGAAGTATTATTTTAAATGCAAAGGCATGTCACATATACTATATGTGGAATAGCATGTTTCTATATAGTTAGGTATGGTGGATATTTTGTGGCAAAGTATGGCTCAAGGTATTTGGATATAACAAGTCTTTGCTTGTGTTTTTTCTTTCTTTTTCTTTTCTTGGTCATTGGAAAGGTAAAAAGTCACAAGCATGCATATTGTCCATAATGCTACACACTTATTAACGAACAAAATAACTCAAAATTAACCATCAATGTGCGAATAAGACATAGCACTAAATACGGCACTAGCAAATTACCATTCAATCAAAGCACATGAAACATAGAACCATATGCACAACTTGTGTTGTTATTTTTATTTCCTTTACCTATCATTTAACATGCACCTAATTTACTTTATTTCTACAGCAACTTTATAGCGATCTTGGCAACATGAATAAAATTCTACTCCAACTAAAACTAAAAACTAGACGCTCCAAGCTTATACGAATTATTCGTAGTGCTCAAAAAGTAGAAGTTTGAAAGTTTGCAAACCGAGATTTGTGTTGGTGTAGAGGGATTCCTGAGGCATACCCAAGCTTATGGCTTTGACCATCCTTAGATACATCTTGGTTTTTATCTTGCCTTCATCCTCCTGCAAAAAAATTCACTACAAAGATTCTCGCACTATTTACTGCGGGGTTAGATCATTCGTGCATAAAAATATATAACTCTTGCCATCTTAAGAACACCGCAAAAAAATTTGGTTCATCCAAAACAGAGAGTTTTCAAAGTGCATAATATCTTAGAAATCTCAAATGACCCAAAAATAATCAAATTGAAATTTAAAAGAGGCTCCCAACAAAAGTATGGCAAAATCTATCAAGAAAAATAGCTACAACTATAAAAAATGTAGCAGCCCTCTTTAAAAACACTTAAAATTTTATTCGCACCACAGCGTGACATAGGATGAAAATATGAATCCAACCCAACTAAAATCTCTCAATTCCAAGCTACAGAGATTGTTCTATGATTTTGTTCGTAATCAGCAACGCGTAGGAATCATCAACTCTCGGAAATATTTCATCTTTTGCATCCAAGTGGGTAAAGCTTGCAACTTTATTTTCAAAACCTAAGACTAAAAGATACAACACTAAACTTAACAAAGAACAAAACTTCTTAAATCAAAAAATTCAAAAGGAATCAAGAAAAAATCAAGAAAGAACCAAACAAGAAACAAGAAAAGGCAAAGAAGAATGAAAATCTTTTTGTGTTTTTCTAGAAAAGGCAAAGAAGAAAAATAAATCTTTTGTGTTTTCAGTTTTATAATAAAAACTAAGAGAAGAACCAAAGAAACAAAAAGACAAAAATAAAGAAATGGTTTCCAACATATACACAATAATCATGGTGCTGAAACTAAAAATATGAGTTGGGAATTGGAAACCTCACGTTACTTGAAAGAAGACGGGGATGCAGGAGCATCCCAAGCTTGTGGTTTTCTAGTTATTGTATTATTATTCTTCCTCATGATGTCTTGTTTCGCTCCAAATAAAAGAAATATTTTCATCTCCATGATTCTTTAGGTTCATGCAAAAGGGTTAGTTCTCCAAACATATAATAATTATAATTTCACCCAAGATGCAAGGTCCACAAATTATTAAGAAACCACCTTACTCTACAACAAACAAACACTAAAGAAACACACTTAATTTTTTATATTGGATAAAAGTATTAATAATAAGGTTCTGCAATGGTTCCATTGGCATGAAAAACACATGTTGAAGGTCGACCCTAACTTCTCCATTACTTATCTTATTCATTTACTTTCACCAAATTTTTATTTTTTAGTTAAACTACTAAAATAATTGCTAGAAAACAGTAGCTAAACATGTTTTACATGTTACAAAGGATACAAAGGTGTGCTCAAATTGAATAGTATTAGAAAGCATATGGATCACACCATAAATCATAAAACCATTAACTTTTAAGTCTAACTCTCTTCATATGCATTGGAATTTATATATGAATAAGTAGTAGCAAATTTGTGGTACCCAATGCATATAATGATCAGTAGCTTGCATTTTAAATAACATGGAAGCATAAAGAGGGATCTTATCTCTTCCTCTTTCAAAATATTTGCAAGCATCAAAAGAAAACTCAACATCATAGTTGTGAATAAAATCACCACATAAATACAAGTCGTCCAATAAGCATAATGGATCATCTAACTCAACCATATAATTTTCAACATCCAATATATTAGACACAATTATATCATATAGAATCATCGGGAGTAGTATAAGAAGGGGTGTTCATAGGAATTTGTGTATTACCATTGTTGGGACTAGAAGATGGGTATCTACTCCATTCTTCCTCCACTTGTTGCTCTTATATCTTCTTTTATTTGGTATGCGTGGGCATCCCAAGCTTAGCCTTTTGTCATCCTCTTCCTCCTTCTTTTGTTGTTCCTTGGCACTTTCAACATATTTTCTTGCATTCAAAAATTATTACACCATGGAATATTCAAGCTTTCAACATGTTTTAATAACATAGTACACGCATATTTTTCAACATGTTTTCTTGGGTTTTAAATTTTATATGTTACACTAGTAATAAAAGGCCTAGTGACAGCGTTCAGAAAAGGGGGTTCGTGGCGTTGAACCCGCACGCCACTAATCTCACGCCATTGGTACAAAATAGTGATGACGTCGTCAGTGAACGCGATCAATATGGCTCGTACTGGTGGCGTTTAGGGCTGGAATTCGAGCTGAGCTGAGCCAACTCGGCTCGACTCGCTAAAGCTCGTTTAACTAACGAGTTAGCTCGACTCGGCTTATTTACAGAACGAGCTCATATTTGAAACTCGGCTCGACTCGGTAAACTCACGAATAGCTTGCGAGCAGCCCATTTAGATTGTTATAAGTTATGAATATGAGCACATATAAGAAAAACTAGTAATTATTCTACTAATTTGAAACTATAATAACAATAGTACTTTCATAATAACACTCGAGGGAAGATCAATAAAAAATATAGTAGCTCTACACCATTACAGGTTCAAGGAACATTTACAGTACGACACTTATCTATGAAAATTTTTAAACTATATATTTGAACGAGTTTAACGAGCTAAATTAGTAGCTTGCGAGAGCCTCATTTAGCTTGGGTGATCAAACAAGCTCAAATCAAAAACTTGACTCGACTCGTTAGACACTGGAGTTCAATACGAATGCCAACATTATATCTCCCGGTCGTAGCATTCGCGAGGGACGCGAGGAGTGAGTTATTTTAAACGTCTGTGGTAGAGCGCCAGCAACACATTTTCCCTGTCGCGGTAGCATTTTGGCGTATTTCCCTGCCATAGCAGGCGCAATAATAGACCTTAATAGCTATCAACTTTCGGTCGTCTATTATTTCCGTGGCAAGGAAATACGTCAAGATGCTGACGTGGCAGGGTTTCAGGCAAGTATATAATAAAATATTTAATTAAAGAACACAACAATAATAGATGACCGAAAGTCGATAGTTAATTAATTAAGCAAGTCTGCAAGAACTATTCACAAACCGAATTACAAGGTAACATAGTACGTAGGTCTAGACCTTAATTATTACAATATATGAAGACACTCACAATATTTGATTAACAAAGTTTTGATGCAACACTCGAGAACTACTTCTTTTTCAACGGATGAAATGGAAGAACGCCTTCATAGGTCATGAACAACAGCACCTGTCCACCATGTTGTTGAGCCAAGCGACGAGTCACCTCCTTAGGTTCTTCTAAACCTCCATGGAACGCATCTTAATCATCTATGACGTCTTTGTTGAGGATATTTGTAAGTTTGACTTGTATGCGTTTGAGCTCATCCATATAATCATCACCTCCCTACTTCTCGAGTCCTATGCTCCATTTCTCAATATCTTTGGTAAAGTCAAAGGTGCTAGTCGCACGTACATATGCGTGTGATGGATGATGCAGTAGATGTCCATAATACCACTGTGGAAAGCATCATGATCCGATTGCTGCACGCAAGGGAATGATTTTTGCAAGGAAGCCTGACAAGTTTCCTCCATCTTTCCTTCTATTCATCTTAAGTATGTTTCCTCCATGGGTGTGGAAGTAGAAGAGGGCTTCGTCCATTTCCCTACATATCAATGTGTAGTCTTTCTTCTTGCTTCTCGATGAATCCAGGATGTAAGCTTGGAAAGTTTGTGGGTGCATAACGATGAGAACATTGTGATCGCTGCACAAACAGTTAAAAAACCAATCATATAATGGAAAATATATGTGATGACATATCTTAATTAGCTTAGCATACAAATATATATAATGACTTACATGGGAGAGTAAGAAAGGATAATTGTGTTCTTATCCTTGTAGTGAAGGAGAAATTCTGAAAGGTACTTCTCACTACTTGGCGGCCCTCTAGTTAATTCAAGCTATTCTCGTTGAATCTGTAGGTGTCTGCCACTGCGACCTTTTGTTGTCCTCGGTGGTGAAGGTGATACGGGCCATATAGAGCGCCCATAGGCGGAGAAAGTTACTATACAGGGGCTTTACATGCATCATCATGAAGATATCATTGTAATGTATGTAGAACTTGTCCACAGGGAATTTAGTGTTTGTGACACCCCCGGGATCAGGGCTAAACAAATCCCAGACCTCTGTCTGATATAAGATTAACCTTGAGCTCGAGGATATCCAGTGAAGAATCGACAACACAGAAGTGACCCTATGACACAAAATTTATTATAGCAAGCTCATAACTGAGCAAAGAACCAAATTATTACAAGCAGAGGTCACTGACCACAAACATCAAACAACAAAAGGCAAATTATGCTATTAAGTATAGCAAACTTAACAAATGGCCTAAGAGGCCTGAAGCATAACGATGACGTCCCAGCCCATAGAATCTAGGCTGCCGGCCGGGAACCCCAAGCTACTCGTCGATGTCGATGTAGTACGGAACTCGTCTTCAGGGGAACACTTACTCTGCCAAAAGTATAAACAAAGCAAGGGTGAGTACAGGGTGTACTCCGCAAGACTTTTGGTTGGTGGAGTTGTTTTGCATAATGCCATCTTTGTTTTGTAAGACAAGAGGGAGAAGAAGCTCGTCTAATCAGATTGTTTTAATAGGGGATAAGAGAGCGACATCTTTGAAATATTGATCATCATCATTGATAACCACCAAGTCATCATGTCTTGAACTAGGATCACCCCCTCGTACCCATGAGGAAGCATCCTTAAGCACACGTTGATCTACCAAGTTTTATGATTAGGTTAAAGTTCTCTATGATCTTAGAATACGGTCACTAAGCGTTCATAACCATGAACACGGCTTTTCGAAAAGATTATTACCCTGCAGGGTGTACAACTTTACCCACATATACTAAACTTCTCTTAATGCCACTAGATAAGCCCTCTTGCTTGGAAGGCCGGCTGAGGGTGGTTAGACACGACATTTACCTTGCTTTTGCCGAGACCATGAGTCACGCAATAAGTATGGTTTCGCCATAACGGGTCAAATCCCAAAGCCGGTACTTCAATATGTGAGGCGAGGTTTGTTTACCAGGGGCGCCATCAACCCCAAGCAACCCGGTCCACACTTCCCTACCTATATGAATGCACCTCCTTCACCCCCTCTTTCGAAAACATTTTCAATGCGTATGTCGAATGGAACGCCCGAACTATGTGACTCATGGAATCTACTAGACAAGTTAGTTGCTCGTGAGGTTGTATAGGCCCCGTGTGGTTGCACGCTCGTCTTGGTTCCAAAGGCAAGAACTTAGGTCCTAGTGGTGGCGAGCATCGGACTAGAAAAACCACATCCCACTGTGGCCTCCCATACAAGCCTTAGCATGTTTAATCTCATATCACCTCTGATATCATCACATCACGTTCTCCTGTCATACTAGATTCTATGCATCTGAATACATCATGTGGATGAACCAAAACTGAGCTATGCATGGCTAAGCAGGACACAGATAATAGCTCTAGCAGTGCACACAAGCCAAACCTAGTTATGCTAGGAGCAGTGGATCAGGTAATATAAGCTCAAAGGGAATAATGCAATAAATAGGATACTCTATCTATTGATTAAAGACCATAGTAGAATCGTATGCATCATGGCAGAATTGAAATGCTTTCGAAATCATACGATTATATCATGGTGGGGATATGCTTGCCTTTGCCAGTTGATAACCGATAAATAGATCTTCGGAATCCTTGTACTTGACTTGATTACAGTTGGTCAAGTATTGTTCGTCGATCTTCGATCTTTGATGGTGTTGTCCTCGGTCTTCGATCTCGATCTCGATATCGTATTCTACCGGGAAGACCCTAAGACCGGAAAGAAAGGGAAACAATCAACACATGGCATCGGTGCAATTATCAAGCAAGTATGATGATATGACAAGTTGAATTGTATTGAATTGAAACCCTAAAACATGCTCAGCAATTTAATCGGGGTTCCAAGGGGTGAAAACCCTAACTCGGGGAAACTCCGGATGTATATGAAAGGGTGCATTTGTTTTTCTAATTAAACTTGTCATGAAAGTTGATTAACAATGCATGATTATAGCTTAAAGAGATAGTTCTCATTTTTTTGAACATTTTGATATATTATTTGTATTTTCTGATAAACAGATAATTAGTTATTGATTTTATAACTTTATTACATTTTCTAGAATTATTTAAACCAATTTAATTGATTTACTGCATCAATATGATGTCAGCAAGAGGCGTTTAAACTTTTTTATACCGCAGGCATACCTAGCCACAGTGACTGACAGAGGGGCCCGGAGCCACCTCAGCAGCCACACAAGCAAAGGGGGAACAAGGGCATTTGTCACCGGGGCAGAGGCTACCCACTCCGACTGACGGGTAGGGCCGAGGCCACGCAAGCTCCACGTGAGCGACACGTAGGCTCGATGGAGAGGTTGTCGGCTGGTGGTCACCGGCAACGCTGGAGAGTGCGCTGGGCTGCGAGGCTAGGCGCGCTGGACTCACGCGGGTGCGTTGAGCCAAAAGGCAGCGGTGCCGCCTCGGATTGATCACCGGAGCGACCTCTTCGACGGCGAGTGGCGGCAGAGCTTGTAGATGCTCGCGGCTACGATGATACAACAAGCGCACGTCGGATCTCAGAGGTCCAAGCAACGCAGGAGATCACCAGGAGTGTGTAGAGGCCGGTGGCGAAGCGAGGCGGAGCACGGTTCGACGGCGAGCGGCAGTGGATGGCGGCGGCTGGAGGTATCGATTCGATCGATTGGGACCGCGCTGGCTTGCGAAACTTGGCGGGGAAGAACGGGGAGACGAAGGCGATTCCAACGGTGGCGACACCTTGGCGAGTGGCGGCCAGAGACGACAGGGCGACGACGAGCTCGACGGCTAGGTTTTCGGGGCTTGCTGCAGAGAGAGAGAGGGAGCACGCAGGGAAGAAAGTGAGGATAAGGACGAGGTCGGGGCATCTCTGGGGTCTTATCCCCTCACCCAGGGGAGGCGGCGAGCATGAATCACTGCGCGTCAGCCGATGACGGCGCCGGCCACACGCATGTGTGTGCCTGCCTGGGGAAGACGACGAGGAAAGGAAGTTCGAAGGGGTATTGGGCCCGGGTGGGCCGCGCATGGGCCGCGGGGCGTTGCTGGGTGCTGCACGCGCGGAAGAAAGAGAGAAGTACGGGCCGGCCTGGGCTGGCTTCTGCTGCTGCTCTTTTTTTTCCTGAAGTTTTTTCCTTTTTCTGAATGTATTTCCTCCTTTGTATTTTGAATTTCAAATCTGTTTTTGATTATTTCAAAAATACCAGAACATTTTAAAGTATTAAAATATTGCAGGGTCCCTTATAACAATTTGGTTCTATGCATTTTGATAATTTTCAAAATATTCAAAACCACTTTGATGGGATCTCAAAGGGAGGGAAAATATAGGGTGTTAGGGTTTTGATTTGTTTCTTAGATGCATTTTTAGAGTATGATGCTCATGCAATGCACATTCAAACCCTAATATATAATTTAACTAAAACTGGGGTGTTACAGCTCTATCCCCCTTACGAGAATATCGACCCAAGATTCCAAAGGTAGGAATAGAGACACAGAGAGAAATAAACAAGGTCACTCTAAGGATACGAGGGAAATGCGCTAAACAACACACATAGTATCTCATGGTCAACTCATGGATGGAGTGTTCAGAAACAACTCTGAGATGACAAACATGAAACACGTCAAGGTAACGGAGGAAACAAGAGGAGATGGTTTCAAGTTTTTAGATAGATGGTCTTCATAAGGATTGAGACCATGGAACTTACAGAAGAGTTTAAGCTTCCGAAGAGGAAAGCATCCAACAGAAAGAACATGACCACAGACTTCGATAGAGTACCTCTACTAAATGGATTAAGTAGAGATTTTGGATTGCGGAGATATGGATCAACAAAACCAAGCTGCAGAACTACTTTTGAAACAGAAGAGTCACTCTTTCATCCAACAGAAGGCTTAAGTCAGAAAGGTGTTTTGGCGGGGAGGACTCATAAGAGTCACAAGGAACATGTAACAAGAGAATCTTCTGATTACCAAAATCATATTCACTCTTAAAACATGGTTGAGAAAACGAAGGAAACTCTTTATTCATCCAGGTTTATCAAAATCTTTGCCAAAGATCATGCTATCACTTTACACCACCAGATGAAAAGTTAAGAAGATTCCTGATGACACGAGAAGAAAGAAACTTCATTATCAGATTTCAATTATTTGTCAAAACAAAACGCTTGCCAACATAAAAGGGTCTGGATGATCGACCGAGAGACATTTAGCAACACTACTTTAAATGTTCTCCTTGATGTTCGAAAAACGGAGCATCAAGTAAAGGCCAGACTTCGGATATAAAGGAAACCATAAGCACAACTTTTATAATAAATTATAGAAGAAGCCTCATGAAGTGTGGTTGTTATTGCTGATTTAAGTGAATATGAAAATAGGTCTTTCGGGCTAGGTGTGTCAACCATTACATCAATGTTGCCCGATTTACAAAGAGACCTATGTCAAAATCTTTAGGAGCACCAACCATCATTGCTACTTGAGATTCATCTTTGGTTAGGTGAGACGATACTTCAGACTCAGCATGTCCGAGTAGAAAGTTTGCAACATTTACCACAAAGGTAAAGTTACTAGATTCTCAAGATATGGACTACAGTGTAAAGCTCCAAAAGACTGAGCTAGATTTCTAGACCCATGTATTAGCATCTTGTCGAAAGACATGTGTGCCTACATGAAGTACTTGCAACAAAACACACATGTATCCTTAAGGAAAGAGATATAACTCTTCTCGAATCTACAGCGACATCTTTCAACAGTAGCACATGAACCAGAGAAGGTTACTTCTAACATCCAGAACACATACTTCGGGATAACATGAAGATGGTTCTCAAAAGTTTCCAACATTATTGCCAATTGTTCCATATGAATCCAATCTAACATGGAGAGGATTAGGATATTGTTGATGGGCTCAACAACAAACTTATCGAGACACTCCAAGAAGATGGACTCACATGTTCTTGAACAAAGCAAAAGTATTGGTCAAACCAAAGGACATGAAGATGTATTCCAGTGAAACATCACAAGAAGAAACATTATCAAGATAGTCCTTGGAACTGAGTTTGATTTAACGATAACCCAAATCAAATCAAAGATGGGGGAGATAACATATCCATGAAGGAGATACTATCTTTCTTCAGCACGGACGAAACTAGACATCCCTTTAAGAAAGAACTGAATCGTATAGAACTTTTTCCTTACAACTCTCCAAGTTGTTGTTTAAGCTCAACCATCTAGTTCAGGGTATCCAGTACGGATCCTTGGAGAAAAGAATAGTTTCAGAGAACTTGCTTGCTCAAGAACTTGACAACACAGTCATGTGGCAACATGGCGACACTTCTAGTAGACATCTAGAATATCACGAACCACCGATATGTCACTTAGTTCGAGAGGGAACTTGCTTGGTAAGGCAAGCAGACATAGTCTCAGAGCTTTGGCACATGCCTAACACTTTTACCGAAGGGAGTGTACCAGAATAACGGACTTGGTAACACAATCAAACTTCGCTTAGTGATAGAATTAACCAATCAAGCTAAGAATGACACAAATGTCCTTGGAGATCAAAACAATGATAATTGCTAAGAATCTCGGATGACCACATTATTACGCACACGCATCATTCACGAGCGCGAAAGCTCGAGTAAGGGTGGGTAATTATGTGTAAGAGCATCATTTCATTAAGGGGTCAGGAAACTCAGCACAACCTCTTAGTATAAAAGAGTGCGACACTTTAAGGTAGAACGGATAGAAGCTAATCAATGCTTCTTAATCTGCGGATTATAACACTTTGACCTGGTCCTAGATATGACGAGGTACTGGAGTTTGTTTCTCCTGGACATCCCGAAATGGTTTGTCTCGACGGACCACAAGAGTATCTTGCATTGGAAGACACCAATACACATATACTACTTGGCTACCAACTGGTGGACAAAGGTCAAGATAGAATCCCAAGATGTGGATTTATAGATTAACAATCTTCCGAAAACCAATGCACAGAAGGTTAATGTGTGGCAAAGTCACGAATATAGATGCGAGACTCTCGAGGAGTACTCTTGTCGTGATCTATTTGGTTCCATTAATGAACATCTGCCATAGGATGTGGTAGGGGAATTCCTTAGTTGTCACAGTTCAATCGCGACAAAGACCACAAGCTTGAAGGCTAGAATGGTAATACCAGCCATCCTGAGGTAATGCGTGAACATTAACGACAGGGGTCAAAGGAATGAATCTTGGGTTAAAGGTCAGCTGGATATACAAGATTCAAAACACCAGAATCCAGCACAATCAGGGATCTTAGGTTCAAGTTCATGGGTTAAGACCCAAACAAAGGAGTAACTACTACTTGAGTGACACATCATACACTGCAAGATAGTGATCACGAAGTAACTTCCAAGGGAAGAAATGACTTCTGAAGTACCCAAACAAGCAAAAAGGGGCATACGAGGCGAAAGGAAACCTCAAAGCCTAGAATAGAACACTGTGGATCCAACAATATAATATTGTGGGTCCAAAAGATGGAGAGATCATGATAGAAAGGAATCTCTCAGATGAACAAGAGCAAGGGAACAAGGAATTCACAACACACACAACTCTAGAGAACTTAACACTAGGTCAACTGGCTGAGAAACGACATGCCAAAAAGGCACCTAAGCTTTGAAAGACTAGAAGAGATATCATAATTTTTCAAAAATCAACACCAGATAAGATAACCTAGAGTTAGAGCGAAACTGGATAAGGAGTAATTTCTAGAGTTTTCTCAAATACTTTTCATCTTTAAAATAATTTTCACAAAAACTAGACTCAACATCGACCAGTGGCAAGGTTTTCCTACGGTTGGTACTGCTCTGATACCAAGACCTGTGACACACTCGGGATCAGGGCTAAACAAATCCCAGACCTCCGTCTGATATAAGCTTAACTTTGAGCTCGAGGATATCCAATGAAGAATCGACAACACAGCAGTGACCCTACGACACAAAATTTATTACAGCAAGCTCATAACTGGGCAGAGAACCAAATTATTACAAGCAGAGGTCACTGACCACAAACATCAAACAACGGAAGGCAAATTATGCTATTAAGTATAGCAAACTTAACAAATGGCCTAAGAGGCCTGAAGCACAACGATGACGTCCCAGCCCATAGATTCCAGGCTGCCGGCCGGGAACCCCAAGCTACTCGTCGATGTTGATGTAGTACGGAACTCGTCTTCAGGGGAACACTTACTCTGCCAAAAGTATCAATAAAGCAAGGGTGAGTACATGGTGTACTCCGCAAGACTTTTGGTTGGTGGAGTTGTTTTGCATAAAGCCATCTTTGTTTTGTAAGACAAGAGGGAGAAGAAGCTCGTCTAATCAGAGTGTTTTAAAAGGGGATAAGAGAGCGACATCTCTGAAATATTGATCATCATCATTGATATCCACCAAGTCATCATCTCTTGAACTAGGATCACCCCCTCGTACCCATGAGGAAGCATCCTTAAGCACACGTTGATCTACCAAGTTTTACGATTAGTTTAAAGTTCTCTATGATCTTAGAGTATGGTCACCAAGCGTTCATAACCGTGAACACGGCTTTTCGAAAAGATTATTACCCTGTAGGGGTATACAACTTTACCCACACGTACAAACCTTCTCTTAATGCCACTAGATAAGCCCTCTTCCTTGGAAGGCCAACAGAGGGAGGTTAGACACGACCTTTACCTTGCCTTCGCCGAGACCATGAATCACGCAATAAGTATGGTTCCGCCGAAACGGGTCAAATCCCGAAGTTGGTATTTAAATATGTGAGGCGAGGTTGGTTTACCAGGGGCGCCATCAACCCCAAGCAACCCGGTCCACGCTTCCCTACATGTATGAATGCACCTCCTTCACCCCCTCTTTCGAAAACATTTTCAATGCGTATGTTGAATGGAACGCCCGAACTATGTGATTCATTGAATCTACTAGACAAGTTAGTTGCTCGTGAGGTTGTCCAATCCCCGTGTGGTTGCACGCTCGTCTTGGTTCCAAAGGAAAGAACTCAGGTCCTAGTGGTGGCGAGCATGGGACTAGAAAAACCGCATCCCACTGTGGCCTCCCATACAAGCCTTAGCATGTTTAATCTCATATCACCTCTGATATCATCTCATCACGTTCTCCTGTCATACTAGATTCTATGCATCTGAATACATCATCTGGATGATCCAGAACTGATAGCTATGCATGGCTAAGCAGGACACGGGTAATAGCTCTAGCAGTGCACACAAGCCAAACCTAGTTATGCTAGGAGAAGTGGATCAGGTAATATAAGCTCAAAGGGAATAATACAATAGATAGGATACTCTATCTATTGATAAAAGACCATAGTAGAATCGTATGCATCATGGCAGAATTGAAATGCTTTCGAAATCATACGATTATATCATGGTGGGGATATGCTTGCCTTTGCCAGTTGATAACCGATAAGCAGATCTTCGGAATCCTTGTACTTGACTTGATTACAGTTGGTTAAGTATTGTTCGTCAATCTTCGATCTTCGATGGTGTTGTCCTCGGTCTTCGATCTCGATCTCGATCTTGATATCGTATTCTACCGGGAAGAACCAAACACCGGAAAGAAAGGTAAACAATCAACACATGGCATCGATGCAATTCTCAAGCAAGGATGATGATATGACAAGTTGAATTGTATTTAATTGAAACCCTAAAACATGCTCGGCAATTTAATCGGGGTTCCGAGGGGTGAAAACCCTAACTCGGAGAAACTCCGGATGTATATGAAAGGGTGCATTTGTTCTTCTAATTAAACTTATCATGAAAGTTGATTAACAATGCATGATTATAGCTTAAAGAGGTAGTTCTCATTTTTCTGAATATTTTGATATATTATTTATATTTTTCTGATAAATAGATAATTAGTTATTGATTTTATAACTTTATTACATTTTCTAGAATTATTTAAACCAATTTAATTGATTTACTGCGTCAATATGATGTCAGTAGAGGCGTTCAAAGTTTTTACACCGCAGGCATACTTAGCCATAGTGACTGACAGAGGGCCCCGGAGCCACCTCAGCAACCACACAAGCAAAGGGGGAACAGGGGCATTTGTCACCAGAGCAGAGGCTACCCACTTCGACTGACGGGTGGGGCCGAGGCCATGCAAGCTCCACGTGAGCGAAACGTAGGCTCGACGGAGAGGTTGTCGGCTGGTGGTCACCGGCGACGCTGGAGAGCGCGTTGGGCTGCGGGGCTAGGCGCGCTGGACTCGCGCGGGTGCGTTGAGGAAAAAGGCAGCGGTGCCGCCTCGGATTGGTCACCGGAGCGACCTCTCCAATGGCAAGCGGCGGCGAAGCTTGCAGATGCTCGCGACTACGATGATACATCAAGCACACGGTGGATCTGAGAGGTCCTAGCGACGCAGGAGCTCACCAGGAGTGTGTAGAGGCCGGTGGCGAAGCGAGGCGGAGCACGGTTCGACGATGAGCGGCAGTGGCTGGCGGTGGAGAGAGGTATCGATTCGATCGATTAGGAGCGTGCCGGCTTGCGAAACTTGGCGGGGAAGAACGAGGAGACGAAGGAGATTCCAACGGTGGCGACGCCTTGGCGAGTCGCCGCCGGAGACGACGGGGCGACAGCGAGCTCGACGGCTTGGTTTTCGGGGCTTGATGTAGAGAGAGAGGGAGCACGCGGGGAAGAAAGAGAGGATAAGGACTAGGTCGGGGCATCTCTGGGGTCTTATCCCCTCACCCAGGTGTGGCGGCGAGCACGAATCACTACGTGTCGGCCGACGGCGGCGCTGGCGACATGCAGGTGTGTGCCTGGCTGGGGAAGACGACGAGGAAAAGAAGGTCGAAGGGGTATTGGGCCCGGGTGGGCCACGCATGGGCCATGGGCGTTCATTGCTGCTCTTTTTTTTCCTGAAGTTTTTTCCTTTTTCTAAATGTATTTCCTCCTTTGTATTTTGAATTTCAAATCTGTTTTTGATTATTTCAAAAATACCAGAACATTTTAAAGTATTAAAATATTGCAGGGTCCCTTATAACAATTTGGTTCCATGCATTTTGGTAATTTTCAAAATATTCAAAACCACTTTGATGGGATCTCAAAGGGAGGGAAAATATAGGGTTTTGATTTGTTTCTTAGATGCATTTTTTGAGTATGATGCTCATGCAATGCACATTCAAACCCTAATATATAATTTAACTAAAACTGGGGTGTTACAGTGTTCCAATGAATACCCGACGATGGCACATGCACATAAAAGACCGGGAGGAGATGTCCTGACTTCAGCGCTGCTATCTCCTTTTTATGAACCGTGTCATTCAGAATTCTAAGTTCCACGTCGGCGTTGTTGTCTCTATCCGGAGAAATGATGCTCTTTCTGGCTACATGCATGATCTCCTTTTTCCATAGATGACCCTATGATTTACCTGATCCAGCGGGGCAACAATATAGATGTTTAGGAGATGGTTGGCTGGTGCTGCTGGTCTTGGGCACCTTGGCATATTTTGGCCGCTTCATGTGCTTCTTCGTCTTTTCCAATACTGGAGGAATTAGCATTACTCTGTTGGCAGCATTCTAAAACATGTTTGGACTGATGATCTTGTCACGCTGGGTGTCCTGCTAGGTGTAATGCTCCGTTGTATGATCATCAAACAAATTCTTTGCACAAGTTCTACCACGGTCAGTTGCTGGTACTTCGGGTTGGATGATAAATTCTGGTTGTGATGGTGCTTCGATTTGGGAGAGAAATTCTAGTTGGGATGATGGTGCTTCAGATACGAATGGTGGTCCTTGTGGTTGGTAACCGCTATCTGCAAGCATATCAATAGGACTCAAGCATGTATACACATGATTATCGTATTTTTTTTAAAGTATCCACTGTTTCCATACAACAGCTCGTTAGAATGAGCTACTGTGGGCTTGGAAAAGCTGCTGCTAGGGCCAGCGGGGTGTCTCTGACCCAAAGGAGATGGAAACACTGGAGTTTTCCTCGGCACTATTGGCAGTGTTATATGTGGGTTGCTACTGGTACCCAAATGAATGTATTCCTTAGGCCAATCTAGCATCCAAACACCCTTTCACTATGAGGGATTCATGTGGGAGTCCGCATTGGATGGTATAATTAGAGGATCGATCTCCTCAAAACCATCATGGACCACATGCACAGTAACCTGAAGGACGTTGTTAGCCATCTTTTGATTGTGTAGCTAGTTCTGATTAGGTTGAATGACTCGGCCTAAGGCAATGTCCTTCAACTCACCATTCACCATTGCAAGGAGAGTGCACACCGTGTCTTCCTGCGAAACATGAATTTACTTAGTTAGAGAGATCCAAGCAAATAAATAATAATAGCGCAATTAATTTGTTCAACATGTGCGACGCTTACCGTTAGGGCGTCTAGGTCAGCCATTGGTGATGCCATGGTGCCACAATAGACGGATGGGCTACTATTATGAGCTTGGCCAGGCGAAATCTTTCCATCGACACTAGAATTGGCATTTGACACACTAGCACATTGTTGGGAAAATTGTGGCATTGGTCCTAAACAACCTCCTTCTACCCAAGCTTGGTATGCTTTCGTATAGACAACCATGAGGGTATCGGCTGCTTGTAGTACTGATTTTTCTGCTATGCCTCTGGTCTCGACATCATACTAGGCATTTTGTGCTTTCAATTCAGCCTTAAATTCGGCTTTCATCTTTTCGTACCTCGCTGAATCCATGCACAACTTATCGTCTTTCCTACGCTCTCGCCTCTCATCTCTGGTTAAAGTGTCTGGATAGTGCACCTTCCATTTGGCACCTACGCCAGCGCCGACGACACGGCCAGTTTTCAGATTCTCATGTGGTTCCCTCCCCATGGTTATGTTGATCGCCCGGTTAAGACGGGTGTCCCACACGTGCCCATATGAGGACTCCGACCCCTGGGATCTTTCAGCAGCTGCGAGAGCATGCTGCTTTTCCTATAAAGTGAGAAGAACAGTTATAGAAATAAAATGAGAATCTACTAAATTTCTTACCAGTTCTCTAATGGGGCTTTTCGTCTTATCATTTGTTTTAAATATCTTTTCCTCTTTATTATATGTGAAATGTTCCCTGACGAAGTCATGTTCACGTGGCTCGCTGAACACATACCAAGGGTTGTTTCCATCAGCCTCCTTTAGGAGTTCTTCGTCCTGCTTTTTCCAATTTTTTGCTTCCCTTCATAACCACCGGTTCCAAGTCTATGTTTACCTATGAGCTGCTTCTGCATCTCCTTACCCCGATTCGCAAATGCCACAGCCAAAGCGGTCCCAACGTAATCCTTCAAAAGTTTCCAATCTTTTCCTTAATTTGCGGCCATACCACAACAACCTCAGAGTATTCTGCCATATTAGAAACTTTCTCTTCTAACATTGATCTCCAATTACTTAGGGCCCTGTTGTACTTGTGGATGGCCCTACTATTAATTAACTTTTTCATATTATCATTAGGATTCTTAGGAAAGGCGAATCTATTGTGCACCTTCATCAAGAGAAGATTAAGGATCCATTGATTCACCTTCGCCCTTAAGTTGCATGTGTTGATGTTGATGGTATCTCGGACTATGCAACCAATGCCATTGCCATAGGTGGCTCTAGTGCTTTCCGGACTTGCAAGGTCACCCTTATAGTCCACTCTTGTTACCACAAGTGTTTCGGTGCCCAGATTGTTTTTCTTCCTTTCCCTCTTAGTCCTACCGGCTGGCTCTCCATCATTTATGTGTTCTGTAGGATCACTGGATACTTTGGCGTCGGTGTCGGTCTCATTGTCGTCATATGAACTATCACTTACATAGCCCTCACTCTCCGTCTTCGGAAATTCCTCACCCTCCAAAGTCTTGTGTATATCTACAATTCTCTGTTCCTATTCTTGCGCCCTCCTCACTATCATGGGTCGACTGAGAGGATAAAGAGCACACGGCAGTGTCATCTTTTTCGGACATCTCCGCACTACAAAATTAAAAATCACAACAACAGATAGTACAATATATCGACAAAAAACTATGTACAAATTTCAAATAAAATTTTGGCCTGACCTTTGCTAAAAATAGGACATATGAGTGTCAAAATTTATGAAATGGAAATTAATCAACATTTCATTTAAAATTATGGCAACTCTAGTATATTCCCTGCAAATAAAAACATATAGCAAACCTGAAGCTTGCCTCATCCCACAATCGAGCAAACTCGAAGGTTGTTGCCTCATCATCCACACACATTTGTAAATTCACAAAATTCACCACTTTTAATTTAAACCATTTTCAAAACCACCAATATCCACATGAAGCACATAAATATCTGCACATCCATCAATATTTTCACTATTTCCAAATCCACCAATATCATCCATCATCAATAACTAAAGTGGCAGCGGCTTTGCTCACCTGTGGGGACGCTAGAGGCTGGCTAGGGCGGGGCGAGGCAGGGCTAGACTGGGGTGGGGAGGGGCTTCACCAGCGCGGGGAGGGGCTTGGTCGGTGGCTGTGGGGCTCAGACGGTGTCGGTAGGACAGCGGGAGGAGATCTCTAACCACGGCCGGGGCCGGTGGATCCATCGTCGTGGCGTGGAAGCAGAGATGACGGAGTCGCCACAGACTGGTGCGAGGCGGGGCCGGTTGCAGCGGGGCTCAGCCGGCGGCGGGGCGACGCAGGAGGCGGTAGCGGCGATTTCGGGGGGGGGGACGAGCAGGAATATGACGTGCGAGAGGGGGACGAAAACAAAAGGAACAACCACCACCGCGTGGGGTGGGCGGTGCCTCTAAAATTTTGGATGTTATAGTGGTGGCATCTAAATTTCTGTGAATGCCACCACTAGAAACGAGTTGATGCATTCAACTCGCATGAGATGCCACAGCTAAAAAGTAGTAAAGGCGTTCAAACTAAATCAGATGCCACCACTAAAGTTGTTCACATAAATAATATTTGTAATTAAATACATCACTTTTTTTGTATTTTTAACCTTGCATAGAACTAGGTTTGTTTATAACAAATAATTTGGTTTAACAAAAACAAGGGTTTGGATGGATTCTGATGCTCTGAACCGCCTTATATCTAGTAAATCCCTCAACCTGCAGGCCCCTCGGATCGTCTACTGTTCAAACCACATCGACGTGGGTCCACCAATGGACTTTTCTCTCGCTTTCTATTTGCACAGGACATATGCACACCTAGAAGCAAAAATGTTCATATTAGATTCACTATATTGGTTAATTGTGGATCCTACAATTTTAGTGGCGTTTAGCACTAGGCGAATGCCGATATTAGATTGGATATTTATGGCATACTTATTTAGCCAATGACGTTACTATTTTCAGTAGTGGCGGTGTTCTGTCATGGCGAATGCCTAGGATATTTTAGTCTCGGCTCGCATGGTTGGCCCCACTTAGTGTCGGCGTGTGATTTTCCGCGAACGCAAGGACTAAAGCACAGTGTCAGCATTCATGATTACCCGAGTGCCACTACTATTTTTCCCTGAAGTGGTGGCACCCACTTTATTCAACCCGCCACAAGAAAAATGACTCCTATAAGGGTTTTCCTACTAGTGTTAGTTGTTGTAAATAAAATAAATGTAATGCAAACAAGGAAAGAAGCTTAGCGCTACGCTCCCCGGCAACGGCACCATAAAAGTACTTGATAATCTCCAAGAGCAGGGAATCACTATAACATAGCCCGATAAGTATTGAATGTTGAACCCACGAGGAGGTGAAGGTAACCTATCTATTCTCTAGATCCCTATAACCCACTTATATGGCCTTTTATGCAATGCAATGAACTATAAGATGCAAGGTACTGTAAAAAAGAACAATCTAGTGCTAAAAGTAAATACGGATAGTAAAACTATCTAATGAAAGTAAAGTAAAGAAAGTAGAGTAGAAGCAGTAAAGTGAAGAGAGGGTAACTATCGGGAACAAGTGTTCTGGCAAATTTCTATTTCATTTGTTTTGGTTGGCATAATTAGTGACGCACATTTTATAGCTATATGCAAAGTACTAAACACAATAAAGCATAAAGAACTCGATTATTAAAACCCCAAGGCACTAGAATCTAGAGCAACAATAGGATTAATTGAGGACATGTGTCTAGCAGGTGACACTCCTAACCATCATATCTAACTTGTATAGATAACTTCTGTTAATTGTTTCTTCTAGGTGGAGCCATAACTCGGAGTAGTCAAGTAAATGAACTACTACACACCCTAGTGATTGGTCCTTAGGCCAAGTGAATGTGATAACAAGGATTCATTAAGACAAATATGTCCAACAACTGCTTTAAGTTCTAAGGTTCCCAATATATTCCCCGTTAATTAACCATGAATTAATATAGCATGCATATAAGACTTCGAACATGGTATTGTTTAAATCCGTCCATCACTCCTCCAAACAACAAGCAACAACACTACAACAAAATCAGCTTCTGTTAACGGTTCTCCACCATGGTCGGGCGATGGTTTTGGATTCCTACTCCCGGCAACAGTTGCTAATAAATCAGGTTTTTCCGAAGCGGTTGGCCAAACCATCTCTAGAAGTATACACCAGATGGTTCATATAAAGGGCCACCTCTTTTAATCTGATTTTTGTGGACAGTTTAAATAATGAACCATCGGTGGCCTGGGAGACGGTCGCTCATATGAACCGGCTCCAGTAGGCTGAGGCGTCTGCATTTCTATAGATATCTCGGCAAGGTTGGAGTTGGTTTCTACGAAAAACCTACTCCAGGTGTTAGGAGATGGTTAAAATTGTAAATTGCCACAGCTAGACCATAGCGTCCGGATTTCTAGGTTTGGTTTGTATTTTTGTTTTCCTGCTCGGCGCTTCCAGAATAAAACTCGGAGACTCCGGATGGCTTTTGCACAGGTGCTTCATTTCATCAAATTACTATTGAAACCCAATACAAAGACCACATAATTGAACTAAAGAAAACTTCATTAAGTAGATTTTACGGTGCTTGCAGTTATATCAGTGCATTACCAAAAGAAAAGACATAATAGCTAACTAGGGCTGAATTCTTCACATATCTTCCTTTGTACATACGAAATATGAATGTCAAACTCTTGAGAAGCACATATTGAAGCTACTTTCTTACTGAGACTTTGTGATGTAGAACATGACTATCTTGCCAACTTTTTAACCCCCACTGTGAACATAATCATGCCAGGTGGCCTTGTCCATGACTAATCTGCCTTCTTTATCCTGACACCATTTGGAGAACACAAGCACAGCTACGCCGCTGCACAACAAAACATTTCCTAACAAGGGGAGATCACACTGTCTCATAAAACCACTACTTAGCTTCTGCAATGTAATGAACATTATGTTAGCTAGTGTTGCATATAGAAAAAATATGTAAAGTAAAACTAAATTTTTTTTAACTACTTACAAGTGTTTTACGCCCAATGTTTTTATCTGTCAACGTATGGACGACAATTGGGCTTCTACGAGTATAGTTGTCTAGAAAAATCAATGACACTAGCTTTTTCGATGGATGCAAGTGGCATTGATGAATGTTTTATCACCAAATTAAGGACCTCATCACGTCCTGCAAATACAGCATTAGTCCAGCACTTTATCAGTTAAAAAAATTACAGTACTAGCTTGTAGTTCTGAAGAAACCATATGCTTCAAATAAAAATACTTCTCATATGATGGTTGTTTTATTTAGTTACCCTATATGGAAAGCTGATATAGTTTCACATTGATTTCCTCGTCTGCACCATGCATTCAGAGTTAGTATAATATATCTCAACATACATACATGTATGAACAGGAAATTGTACATAGAAAGTATATAAAAACTAACTTGGCTTTTCATAAATTGTTTTCTTACTACCAAGTAAGTTATATACAATAGCATTGAAGAATTATTGGTCACCATACAAATACACAACAATCTGATCATAGGAGCAGATATAGTAGTGGATGATAAAATTATCCAATTACTCACCCCATATCATTGTCTTGTCCTTTACTTTGAGAAGTTCAAAGCAAACAAATATCCATCTTGTTGGGAATATGCCCTAGAGGCAATCATATATGATGATATTTCCTATTGTATTCATAAAGATATTAAGTTATCATGTATAAACATCTGATGTGTATCATTGAATATGTGATTCAGTTGTGGAACTATACATTCATGTTGTTTGTACTAAATATCCTTGGTCATTGAGGTTGTGCTGGACACACAACTTAGACCAATGTGAAAGTCGGCTGATGACTCGGTTCCATATTTCATGGGCATGTTGATGCTATTACGAGTTACACAGATTCGGCTAAAGAGTTTAGCGAGTCGGATTGACCCATATTTAGGTACAGCGAACAAGTTGTCATTTGTATATCTCAATCAATTGTCACATCCCAAAATTTTCCAAATTTTGAAATGTGAAAAATAAACAAACAAAAGAAACAAATGTTGAAATTTAGGGGGAAAAGAAACTTTTGCTTCTAAATGGAAACATCAAAAACTTACTTGAACAAAATTGGAATGAAAAACCAACAAACAAATTTTCAAACAAATCAAATGCATCCATGCATGGAATGTATCTTGATTTTGAGCACCTGGAAAAGTTAAACCAAAAACCTAAACCCTAATGAAAGAAAACATCTTCAAGATCACTCTAATACTATGGCTTTGTTTCATATAAAAATTTAGCAAAAAACATTTCTAAATGATCAAAAATGGTAAATAAAAAAATATTATAAAACCATGGGAATTGGTTTCACTACGTTTGGAGCCATGGATAAAAACTTATGATTTTTATAAGATAAAAAAAATATTCCAAGGCTAATAAAGCTACTAGCTAAAATCAATACCAAATTGTGAATAAATTAATCCTAAAAGGATTTAAAAAAAGATAAATAAACATTAAATAAAATTATACAAATTAGAATCACCAATTTTGGAGCTATAAATAAAAAGATATGAATTTTATAAGACAAAGAAAGAAATAAATAAATAAGAATTGTTGCAAAGACAAATTAAACCCTGGCTAAAATCCATAAGAAAATCCAATAAAAGTATACTTAAATAATATAAAAGATAAAAGTTTATTTAAATAAAATTTTATGGGCTTATGAACCATATTCAAATTTTATTTAAATAAATGCAAAAGAGCATCACTTAATTTTAAATGAATATAAATTGATAAAAAAAGTTTGAATTGGAATATTTAATAAACTAATAATTGGTATAAAAACCTACTGAAAATATTGGAGAAGATTTTAATTCAAATTGAAGTTTGAATCAAATATTTTGAATAAAAACGGAATAGAGAAAAAGAAAAAGAAATAGACAAAGGAAGAAAAAAATAGAACGCTGCTAGCAGCCCAGCCCAGCCCAGCAAGCCCCATCCCAACAGCCCACCTGGCCACCCCTCTCTTCCCGCAGATCCTTTCTCACCTGCACACACTCGTACCCCCTCGCTGACGCGCTGGACCCACGTCCATGTCGGCATCGTCATCAACCCCACGACCAAGCCACATCCCCCTCCCTGCAGTTTCTGTCGATGATTAATTCGAGTAATAGCGCGTGAATTCGCGAGTAATCTCCGCCCCAACCATGCCTTCTTAACCCTCTCTCCCTCCTCTCTGTTTCCCCTCAAAAGCTGCACCTCGAGCGCCCCCAGGCTGCTCGGAATCGAGCTTGCACCACCTCAGCACCCGACGCGCTCCAGCATCGATTCCGGCGAACCTCGGCCTCCCCTTGTCCCCAAGTTCACGCTATCTTACTCTCCATCCTCATACACACCTGCTGGCATTCTCCATGTGCTCGCGCACGCCCCAGAGGCTCGGCTCCGTCATCACCTGCAAGCCACCGATGGTAAGCGTAAATCCGGCGACAAAATACGGTGAGCACTGTGTGCCCCTTGCCCTCTCGTTCATACGACCTTTCTCTCCATACTCTCATGCATGTAGTGACACCCCCAGCGTGCCTTCTCGTGCTCTGTAGGCTCGACCATGACGACGACTGCACGCACCCGACGGTGAGCTCATGTGCGACAAGGAATCGCCACCGCACCTGCGCGCCCCGACCTCGCTCACGACCACCTTGAGAATCCTATCATCCTCGCGACCACGGTAAACCCTCGCACCCTTCCCCTACCGCCTAGCTCACCGGTGCGCTGCCACCAGAGGCGTCGCCACCGCGCGTAGAGAGCAGCGCCGCCCATTCCTGTCTAGCATGCTTAGATCCATTGGATCAGAATCGTAAGGCCCAGATTAGATCACTGAACGAAGGGGTACAGGCAAATCTGGTCCATTCGTTTTCACTTAGATTCAGTGCCTCACAGTACTGATCCGTGCAAACCGGTATGCACCAATCAGACGCTCCCGCGTGTCCCTGGTTTTGCTTTAAAATCTGAATTTCGATCTATTAGTTATTCAAACTTGTAAATTCAATAACTTTTGATATGTTAACCCAAAAATTACAAATTTTATATCTATGGATTCAGAAAAATGAGATCTTTGCATATATGGCCTTACTTTGGTCATTTGCTTCTGAAAAATTAGAGTTTTAGGCAGAGACTTGTTTAAGGCTATTTTGAGTATAAAAATTGTTCTAAAAATTATTATTGAGTAAATCCTTTTGCAAATGGTTTTGATTTAAACCCTCTGACAATAAACACTAACAATTGAAATTAAAAATATATTTCGTTGACACTAGAAATTATTTCTTTGAATAAAAGCCTTTCTAACAAAAGAAAAATGATTTAAATGACTTATTTTCACTAACTTGGTTTCAAATGAAATCCACTTTTATAAAAGACCAGTAGGTGTTTTGAAATGTTTAGAACCTTGTTAGAAACAACTTTTTAATAAAATGACCTTTGCATGCTTGCATGCATTTCTTTGTTTTCTTTTTTTGTTTTGTTAATTTTTGTGTTGCAGTTTTGAGTGTGTGATTTTGCTTGATTGTATTGTAGTGAACTTTGAGGAGTGTGAAAATTGCAAGATCAAGGAAGTACCTAGATTTTCTACTAAAAAAGGAAAGTGATACTTTGGTTATCAAAAGTCCTATCTTTTCAATATTTCATTAGTGATGTATTTTTGTAGTACGCATGATAGGACTATTTTGTATAATGCTATGTTGTGGTAGATCCCATAGAGTATGTCTTGGTAGGAATTTTCCTAAGTTAAGAGACATGTTATGCTAGTATGCTTAGCCTAGCTATTAGAATTCAAGGGTGGGAATTCATGTTATGATATTATGGAAAGGTTATGCCTATGTGTTTTTGACTAAGAAAACAACTTGTTAATAAAACACCTGGGTGGAATGGTAATTGCATGGATGGATTTTTGTTGAGTGGTTACCCAGGGCCCATTTCTATGGTTTACCCTGGTGTATCTCACTTGTGGATGGCCACCCAGGAACAAAGAGATTTGAGATGTTTAGTGTTGATAAGCTTCCAGTGCAACCACATGGCATATGGGCTCTGCTTTGACCAACTAAGTTGCAAGAACTCAACCAGATGGACAGAAGGTGGTAGTGATGATAGCATGGAACGTGTCCAGGGTGGTCTGAGGGATTGTTTCTGAAAAGTCTCATCTCAATGCATGTCGAGTCTTGTGGAGAAGGTGCATCACCTCTCGAGAGGATAAAAACCTAAGTACTTAGTCATGTCCCCGGTAATGGACATTTTGAGCAACATAGACATTGAAATGATCAAGAATCTCCTCATCCCAATTTCTCTAAGTAAAAACTTGTTAGGTGAACAAGGGAAGCACCTGCTGTGACTCCAGTGTGCCATGTTTGATGAAGTGTTTCGAAAATAGAAAAAAACTATTTTACAAACGATAGGGAAAACTTATTTTATGCAAAGGCCAGCCAAAACTCTACTTAGCCATATATTCATGTAGATGTTAGATTCTCCATATCAATATGATATCACTTGCCAATACAATTCAAATGTATTGACCCTTGTGGCTGTAACTTATTATGTTGCAGGTTTGTTTGATGTTAGTGAAGTTTGTTGAGTAGAGATTACAAGTCTACAACCAACACGATTGCCTGTGGCATATGAAGATGCAGGACTCCATGCTGTATAGTTATATCTGCTGCTTTGTAATAAGATAGCCATATGAGCTATGTAAATTGTAATGAACTATTTTATTCCTGGGTATGAGTTGTAATATGACCTTTGTTTCTTGATATTACATCTTAAACTGTGGGTGCTAGCTAATCGATCCAGGGACTAGCACTGTAAAAACAGGGACATGTACCTTATTGGGTTCATGCCTCTACATCAATGTAATCCTTAGAATTGAGGTTGTTGCACAGTCCGAGTTGAGGATTACCGACTTAGGTTCTGTCAAACACTGATCCGTAACTGGGCAGTTATAAAGGGAGAGTTCGGGTTCACTAAGAATCAAGCTGTGTGATGTGAATAACCAAGATGGGATTTTACCCCTCCAGTTGGTGATATATTCTCTAGGCCCTCTCAGACGATATAATTCGAAAAGCATGGCCATGCACGACTCGGTTTAGTGTTAACCGAGGCGATATACTAAGAGTTAGTTAGATGAATCACTTATCTCGGATCGATAAGAGAGTCGGACTATTTAAGGGATGACACTCATTCACCTATATAGTCTAACAAGGTATATCGTGAGGCAAAAGGGACTCGGACGCAAGTCGCATTGGAAAGGCATGTCGTCATGACTCTTTGGTACTTGGGAGTCGACACGTTCTGCTAGGAGCCGCTACCGACTGATCGATTGAGAGTCGGACTCCAATCGTGTCCAAGTTTCCATGAGCCTGCGTGGTCACACACTTAAGGGTAAGGAGCCCATGTGGATGAGGTTCGTGTGGTAGTTGGGTTACAGCCTATAAGGGCCTCAAGAGTTGAGCCCAATTAGGTGTCTATATAAGTGGAGCCCTAACCTAGCCGTAACTTTCTCCACTCCCAAATCGGGTTAGACAGGATCTAGTAGTCCTCTGCCCGTGCTCCTTCATGTACATGTGGATACTGGTAGAGGCGTTGCATGTGCGATGATGGAGACAAAGGGATCCGTCAAAGGATTTCGTAGGGGATCCAGAGGAGCTATTCATGAGATCGATTGGCACTGCATCAACTGGCGCGCTTCATCAATAATCTGCACCTGTGCGTCTAGTGGTAAATCTCGTGGCCTTCTAACTTAGCTAGATCTTGGGATCACCACGTTAGAGGAAAAAGTTATGTTTTATCTCTACGTGTCCCAACAGTGGTATGAGAGAAATAGCTTCTGGTTTTAGGCTTGAGATCTCGCATATGTGATATGCGATTGGTTGTAGATTGGATCTATGTGATGTTTTGGTGGTCGATCTATGAGATAAATCGGTTTATACAAGGTTGATTGGATCAACTATACTCGAGGAATGGTATATCTGATTTTCGTGATCATACTACTAAGTTTGTGGCACGACATACCCCTACCGGTCGCACATAAATCCAGAAGCAGAGATCAAAGATCAAAAGAGTTTGATCGAGTCGGAACAATGGTCAAAATCCATGTCCTGAATGTAGATGAGATCTACGTTTTCGAAAAAAAATCATCGGGCGCTCCCCTGTCGTAGCGCCTTAGATGTCGTTTCGAGTTTCACAATGCCGTTAAATATCGTATCTATGCATAACTGGTTTTTGAAGGAAATTGTGAATGGTATGGCTTATGTGCATGTGATGTGTGTAATCTACGTGATATGTGAATCACGGTTTTGTCAGCCGGCTGGAGACTAGGTGCTATCATTTCATTGTATAATGACATGCGTGTCGGATTCTCTATGTAATTTACTTTACTAAGCTAGTGTAGCTGCTTGGAGAACCCGGATGGCATGCAAGTCGATGTACATGTTGGCGACATGGAGTAAGATGGCAAGTGACAAGAGTTGGGACGACTCGGATTACAGGCTTTGTGGAGATGGAGATCACCATACCATTTCACATTATAATTGCTTTATTTTGTGTTATTGTTATGGCTCTGTTTTACCTCTATGCGATAGTCGGTAAAATTTAATCCCTCAAAGAAGGTCTAGTCGGTTTTCCTGCCAATGTTTGCACCATCACAAGTCGAACATTTTTGGTGGTGGGCTCATAAAATTGAGGTGCTGCCAATTCTTTCCGACTAGGTGGGTTCGAGTCGAACTCTTACAACAGAAACACTCGGTAAGATAGGCGGGTCTATCACAACGGTTGTGGGACTCGGGAAAAAGTCGGACGGGAGTCAGGGCATGTGATGCCACCGGACCAATAGGAGTTGATGGGGGAATACCAATCGGGGTATACCCACGAAGCGGATTCGCCAGCTGGATCGAGCCGACTGAAGTCTAGCCCTGAGCGGGTCGACTCGCCCAACTCGGCGACTGGCGCATGCTGGACCCAGACGAGTGGCGCCGACTGGAGGCCCAAGACGGCGACTCCAATAGAAAGCCCACTAAAGCACTTGTAAACCCTAACTGGCTGCATATATAAAGCCACCAAGGGCACCCCCAAGGGGTACGTCATATTAGATCTAGTCTCTCCCACCGCCTCCGGCGGCTCCATTGTAAACCAATCTATGATCATATACTGGATTGATAGCAGGACGTAGCGATCCTCCACTGAGGGGACGTGAACCTGGGCACATCGTGTTCCAATCTCGCTCCCGGATTCTCCTACATCGCATTGCTTCTTCTACGTAAGCTACCCCCAGTAGCATCTGCCGTGCAATACAACGACAGTTGACGCCCACCGTGGGCCAGCGGTGCTTGGAGGGTGATAATCTGGGCGGGATCCCCTACCATCACCGATGGCTAGTTCGCATCTGGCGCGAGGACTCTGGTTGGGATTCAATCCAGTCTGGCCGCCGTCTCCCAACGCGGCACTTGCGCCTGCAGATATTAGCGTTGAGGAACAGATGATGACACACGAGATCAATTATGCTCAATCTGCATCTCTTTCAATTATTGCTCTACCAAATAGATTAATTTATTTCAATTTAATCTCTCGTGCCTGTTGATTGCTTTCACGTTTGGAGTACACGATTGGATTAGAGTAGTACAACCTATGAACTACTCCGACCTTGCAGCTCATCTGCGGCCTACGTCAGCAGTAGAAGCATCGCGGCCGAGTCCGTCTATATAATGGCCAAGTGCGCGGTCGACAGGTACAAGCACTTAATGGCAGGCCCTAATTTGATTTAATGGAGCCAAAGCGTGGCGAGTGGGATAAAGCTAGCCTGACCACTCATATCAGGTGGTATTTTTCCTAATTAATTATTAGGATCTGCAAAGCTGAATCTATGTATATTTTTCTCCGATTTGTATTATCTTGTGTGTGCAGATTTATCAATCAATTGCCGCTAAAAGGGGATAAGGCATCGACTCCGCCTCGTCGACTCCGGTGAAAATCCGGCCGACTCCATCGCGCGACACGGTCCGCCGCGTCCCCTCCTTCGGGCTAAACGCCTCACCAGTACGTCGCGGGCTCTCCTTTCATGAAATCGCCGCCCTCGAGGACTCTACTCGGCGCCGCGAAATCACCTTCCTGGACTCGTCATCATGTACTCACCATGCTCGGGGACTCGCCATCGCAATCTCGACCTCGCCACTCGCCGCGCTCGGAGACTCAGTGCGCTCCAGACATCGGCACTCGCCTGTCTCCTGACCTCTCCATCTGTCGCGTCGCCTGCCGCGGGATCGCCATCGTTGACTTCGTCATAGCACGACCTCCGTCCGTCGCGTCGACCCCGTGTCCGCCGCGTCGACCTCGCCAAAGCGCGGCCCTCGTCCGCCGCGTCGACCCTGTGTCCGCCGCGTCGACTTCGCCATAGCGTGACCTCCGTCCGCCACGTCAACCCCGTGTTCGCCCCGTCGACTTCGCCATAGCGCGACCTCCGTCCGCGGCGTCGACCCCGTGTCCGCCACGTCGACTTCGCCATAGTGCGATCACCGTCCGCCGTGTCGACTCCTTGTCCGCCGCGTCGACTTCGCCATCGTGCAATCACCGTCCGCCGCGTCGACTCCTTGTCCGCCGCGTCGAATTTTTTCCGGTTAAACGCCGTGCGACCCGGTCCGCTATGTCGAATGCGTATGTCACGCCTACTAAGGGACCTTCATCGTCCGAGTCGTCAGAGAGGGTCGCATGCCATGCTGCATGGACTCACCACTGGGCTTCTCTTCCCTCCGGGAAAAATCAATTCGCCTTTGTCAACCTTTGAAAGAGCGAATCGCAATGGCCAAGTAGTGCGGACGAGGACTCGCAGACCGAGCCTCGGATCGTCCATGAAAAACGCTAACCGAGAGCCATCATTGGAATCGCCTTGCTCGACTGGCCTTCCGGGCCAAGACAAATGGATGTGCTACACAAACAACACCATGTCCTCCTCAACCTTAGACAATGCGACTCGCACGGCCAAGTACTACGAACGAGGACTCGCAAACCGAGCCTCGGATCGTCCAGGAAAAACGCCCAGCCGAGAGCCATCTTTGGAGTCGTCATGCGACTGGCCCCCCGGGCCAAGACGAGAGACTCGCTAACAAAAACAGCGCAATCAACATCATCGCGGACTCGCAATCATCGCGGACTCGCCACACTCGGGGACTCTCCCCTCGTGGACTCGCCACACTCGGGGACTCTCCCCTCGCGGACTCGAATCATCACGGACTTGCCACACTCGGGGACTCGCCACACTCGGGGACTCCCCTCGTGGACTCGCCACACTCAGGGACTCTCCCCTCGCGGACTCGCAATCATCGCGGACTCGCCACACTCGGGGACTCTCCCCTCGTGGACTCGCCACGCTCGGGGACTATCCCCTCACAGACTCGCTCGACCTCGCCACTCGCCATGCTCGGCAGCAACCGCTACTATTTCCAGAATATGCATCTCTAAAGAGCCTCAAGTCGCCTCTACAAGCCAACTCGAGCATCGGGGACTACTCCTAGGCATGCTGCATGTACGTGTGGTTGCACGACCGCGGCTCTCCCTCTTCGACTCGCCACCGCGGACTCGCCCTCGTGTACTCAACACGCTCGGGGACTCGCCACCACGGACTCGCCGCCGCGGACTCGCCCTCGCGTACTCGACACGCTCGGGGACTCGCCGCCGTGGACTCGCCCTCGCGACTCGACACGCTCGGGAACTCGCCGCCGCGGACTCGCCTTCGCGTACTCAACGCGCTCGGGAACTCGGCGCGCTACAGACAGCACCACCCGCAGGTTGCCCGACCTCGTCACTCGCCACACGCTCGGGGACTCAGCACGCTATAGACAGCGCCACTCGCCGGTCGCTCGACCTCGCCACTCGGCGCACTCGGGGACTCGGCACTTGCCGTTCGCTCGACCTCGCCACTCGCCACGCTCTAGGATTCGGCACTCGTCGGTCGCTCGACCTCGCCACTCGCCCCGCTCGGGGACTCGGCAAGTTCCGTGCTCGGATACTCGTGCAACTGGCGGCTTCACCGATTCCCTGCGTCTTACACCAACTGTCCATCACCGACTGGCTTATGCCAACCGCCTCCCGCTTCACTGTTCTTTTCTTTGTTCAGGAGCTCGTCGCCGATTCGCCACGACCCATCGTCAAGACTCTCCCCGCCCTGCCTCAAGCCCGTGTCGAATCAACAACGCGCTCGGGGACTACTGATGGGGGAATACCAATTGGGGTATACCCACGAAGCGGATTCGCCAGCTGGATCGAGCCGACTGAAGTCTAGCCCTGAGCGGGTCGACTCGCCCAACTCGGCGACTGGCGCATTCTGGACCCAGACGAGTGGCGCCGACTGGAGGCCCAAGACGGCGACTCCAATAGAAAGCCCACTAAAGCACTTGTAAACCCTAACTGGCTGCATATATAAAGCCACCAAGGGCACCCCCAAGGGGTACGTCATATTAGATCTAGTCTCTCCCACCGCCTCCGGCGGCTCCATTGTAAACCAATCTATGATCATATACTGGATTGATAGCAGGACGTAGCGATCCTCCACCGAGGGGACGTGAACCTGGGTACATCGTGTGCCAATCTCGCTCCCGGATTCTCCTACATCGCCTTGCTTCCTCTACGTAAGCTACCCCTAGTAGCATCTGCCGTGCAATACCACGACAGGAGTCGTATGAGATACGATTGACAAGGAGTTTTCTACATAGATCACTTGGCGGCTAGCGGTGATGGTAAAGCTCACTAGCTGACTTCCTTATCTAGAATCCTGAATCACTAAGCAACCATCGAAGGGGTGTTGGTTCTAGTGGGAGCATAACATATTAAAGTGTTTAATATGCTTGCTCTTTTATGAATACATGTCTTTAGTGTTTAATATGCTCTGTTGTAGATCATGGCACCAAGTAACAGTCACCCTCAGATATACGGTTTTTCTTTGAGAACCATTCTTGAGAAAGATAAACTGAATGACACTAATTTTACCAACTGGTATCGAAATTTGAGAATTGTTCTCAAACAAGAAAAGAAGGACCATGTCCTAGACAACCCACTTCCAAATGAGCTGAATGAGAATGCCCCTGTCGCTTCCACCTATGCCTACCATCGGGCCAAGGATGAGTCCACATATATTAGTTGTCTTATGCTTTCTCACTGTAGGGGTTCATACCATGGAAAACAAAAAAATTCTACCGCATGCACACAAACAAGCCAAGATCTATCTACTAGATTGTAGGAACGAGTTGATTAGAGTACTCACCCTCGAAGATTCCAAAGCGGTTAACGAGAGCAGATTCTCGTGGGTGATGTAGTCGTACACTTGCCGATCTCAAGATCGCAAAGACGATCCTTCCGGGCCAGTGTTCGGCAGCGCTTCCAATCGGTCACATCGCTCGCATCGATGAAGACCTTCCTCTCCCTTGTTCCAGCAGGCAGCGGAGGTTGTAGTTCTCCCCTCGCAATTTCGGTAGCACGACAGCGTGGTGTCGGAAGTAGAGGGAAGATCCCGCAGGGCTTCGCCTAAGCCGGTGCGAGTTATGGTGGATCTAGGGTTTCCTGGCGATCTAGGGTTTAGAAGGCCGGGAGGAGGAGGAGGTGTTGGCGGCTAGAGGCGTGACAGTAACAATGGCGCAAGCGGCCACGGGTGGGAGGGCTGGCTTGGTGGTGTTTGGGGCAGCCCTTCCCCTTTATTTATGAGAGGGTGGCAGCCTTGGGAGGGGAGGTTTTGAATCCAAACCCAAACCCAAGTTGGATTGAAAGAAGGACTCTTTCCTTCTTCCACTAAGAAACCATTGTTCCAGTTTGACTTTTCAAACCCCCCATTTGACTTTTAATTTAGAGCTTTAATTCTCTCTTGCAAATGCCCAAACCAAGTGACCTAGGATATGATTCAATCATTCCACTTACCCATGAAACATTCATGGACCATTCCCCTTCCGGTCCGGTGAACCTTCTAGAACCTCTCCGATGAAAACATCGAAATCGTTCCCGAACTCTGGAATCGTACTTTCCTTATATGAATATTATTCTCCGGACCATTCCAGATCTCCTCGTGATATCTCGGTTCCCATCCGAGACTCCGAACAACATTCGGTATCCCTACTAACATTCCATATCTACTAAACAACATCGAATCCTTAAGTGTGTCTCCCTACTGTTCGTGAATTATGCGGACATGACCGAGACACTTCTCCAATCAATAACCAATAGAGGAATCCGAAAATTCAGACGGCTCCCACATATTTCAGCGATTACTTTGCGATCGAATGAACCACTTACATACGATACCAATTTCCCTTTATCTCACGATAGTTTACTTATCCGAGGTTTGATCGTCGGTATCTCTGCATACCTAGTTCAACCTCGTTACCGATAAGTACTCTTTTCTCGTTCCCGTGATATGTGATACCTTGTGAGCCAGTCACATGCTTGCAAGCCAATTGGATGACATTCCACCGAGAGGGCCCAGAGTATATCTATCCGTCACATGGATGGACAAATCCCACTCTTGTTCCATGTGCCTCAACACATACTTTCCAAACACTCAATGCCACCTTTATAGCCACCCAGTTACGGTGTGGTGTTTGATGTCATTAAAGCATCCTTTCGGTGATGGTGATTAGCATGATCTCATGGTCGAAGGAATTAGGTTACTATGTATCAGAAAGCTTAAAGCAAATGAACTATTGAAATGACTTGATCTTAATGATACGCTTATCTATAGGAGTATGTCCATCATACCATTCTCCTAATGATATGATCTTGTTGTTAATAACATCTCAATGTTCATGATCGAGAAACCACGATCATCTATTAACCAACAAGCTAGTATTATATAGAGGCTTTACCAGGGACTCTAATTTAGTTTACAAATCACACAAGTATTAATGTTTCTAGTTAATACTATTATAGCATGAATTTAAACATTTGTCATAAACACAAAGATATAATAATAACCACTTTTATTATTGCCTCTAAGGCATATCTCCAACAGTCTCCCACTTCCACTAGAGTCAACTAATCTAGATTACATGGTAATATACCGAACACCCATGGCAGTTTGCTGCTGGTCATGTTTTGCCCTCAGGAGAGGTTTATTCAACGGATCCGCCACATTCAGATCTCTGTGTACTTTGCAAATCTTTATTTCACCATCTTGGACATGCTCTCGAATAGCGTGAAAACGTAGCTTAATGTGCTTCAGCTTCTTGTGTGACCTTGGTTCTTGCGCATTGGCTATGGCGCCCATGTTATCACAGTAGATAGATATTGGGTCCAGCGCACTTGGAACCACACCGAGCTATGTAATGAACTCCTTCATCCATATTGCCTCTTGTGAAGCCTCCGAAGCAGCTATGTATTCTGGTTCAGTTGAACATCTCGCCACAACACTTTGCTTTGCACTCCTCTAGCTAACTGCTGCACCATTCAAAGTAAATACGTATCCAGATTGAGATTCAGAATCATCTGGATCGGTGTTCCAACTAGCATCGGTGTAACCATTAACAACAAGCTGTTCATCACCCCCATAAGAAAGAACCATATCCTTAGTTCTTCTCAAGTACTTAAGGATGTTTTTGACCGCTGTCCAATGATCCACTCCTGGATCACTTTGATATATGCTAGTTAGACTAACAACATATGCAATGTTGGGTCTAGTACATAGAATGGCATACATAAGAGATCCTATGGCTGAGGCATAGGGAGTCTTACTCATCCTTTCTATATCTTCTGCCGTTGCAGGACTTTGAGTTTTACTCAAGGTCGTATTGGGCAACATGGGCAATAACCCTTTCTTGCTATCTTCCATTCCAAACCTCTTTAGAACTTCGTCCAAATATGTACTCTATGACAATAATATTAGGCGTCTAGATCTATCTCTATAAATCTTTATGCCTAATATGTAAGCTGCTTCGCCAAGATCTTTCATTGAAAAACTATTATTCAAATAATCCTTGACACTATTAAGAAGGTCTACATCATTCCCAATTAACAATATGTAATCTACATATAGTATTAAGAATGCTACAGATCTCCCACTCACTTTCCTGTAAATACAAGCTTCTCCATAAGTTTGTATAAATCCAAAGCTTTTGATTACCTTACCAAAATGTTGATTCCAACTTCATGATTCTTGCTTCAACCGATAAATGGACCGTTGAAGTTTGCATACCTTGTTAGCATCTTTAGGATCGACAAAACCTTTGGGTTGCATCATATACAGCTCTTCATTAATGTCTCCATTGAGGAATGCTGTTTTGACATCCATCTGCCATATCTCATAATCATAATATGCAGCGATTGCTAACAAAATCCTCACAGACTTTAGCTTCACTACCGGTGAGAAAGTATCATTGTAGTCAACTCCTTGAATTTGTCGAAACCCTTTTGTGACAAGTCGAGCTTTATAGACAGTAACATTACCATCAACATCTGTTTTCTTTTTGAAAATCCATTTGTGCTCGACAACCTTCCGGCCATCCGATAAGTCCACCAAAGTCCATACTTGGTTTCCGTACATGGATCCAACCTCAGATTTCATGGCTTCTTGCCATCTATTGGAATCTGGGCTCATCATCGCTTCCTCATATGTCACAGGGTCATCGGCGTTGTCCACCAACATGACACTCATAACGGGATCGTACCAATCAAGAGTGGCACGAGTTCTTGTTGACTTGCGAGGTTTCGTAGTTATTTCAACCGAAGTTTCATGATCAACATCATTAGCTTCCTATCTTATTGGTGTAGGCGCCACAGGAACTACTTCCGGTGCTGCGCTACTCGCAAGTTCGAGAGAAGGTTCAACAACCTCGTCGAGTTCTACCTTCCTTCCAGTCACTTCTTTCGAGAGAAACTCCTTCTCTAGAAAGGATCCATTCTTGGCAACGAAGATTTTGCCCTCGGATCTATGATAGAAGGTATACCCAATAGTTTCCTTTGGGTATCCTATGAAGACGCATTTTTCCGCTTTGGGTTCAAGCTTGTCGGGCTGTAACTTCTTTACATAAGCTTCGTAACCCCAAACTTTAAGGAATGACAATTTAGGTTTCTTCCCAAACCATAATTCATACAGTGTCATTTCAACGGATTTAGACGGTTCCCTATTTAAAGTGAATGCGGTTGTTTCTAATGCATAACCCCAAAATGATAGCAGTAAATCTATAAGTGACATCATAGAACGGACCATATCTAAGAGAGTTCAATTACGACGTTCGGACACACCATTACGCTGTGGTGTTCCCGGCGGTGTCAATTGTGAAAGTATTCCGCATTTCTTCAAATACTCGCCAAACTCGTTGGGCCACAGACATCGGTATGTATGATTTCCAACAAGTTCGTAGATCTCTCCATCATACCAGAAAATGGAGTCTTAGTCATTTTACCCATTAGACATTCTTCGCATCTTTCATGTGATTCAAAATCAAGTGATTCAAGAAGTCCATCGGAATGGAGTTTGTTCATACGCTTCACTCCAATATGACCAAGACGACAGTGCCACATATAGGTCGAGTTATCGCTCAATCTCAAACATTTAGCTTCAATGTTATTAATATGTGTATTACTACTATTGGAATTATGCCCTAGAGGCAATAATAAAGATGTTATTATTATAATTCTTGTTCCTGATAAAGTTTATATTCAATGCTAGAATTGTATTAAGCGGAAACTTTGATACTTGTGTGGTTTATGAACAACACCGTGTCCCTAGTACGCCTCTATGGACTAGCTCATTGATTAATGATGGTTAAGGTTTCCTAACCATAGACATGAGTTGTCGACTAATAATGAGATCATGTCATTAGGAGAATGATATGATGGACAGACCCAAATTAAGCAGAGCAATTAGATCGTGTCATCGTGTTCATCTTTGCGAAGCTTTTTCCTATGTAAAGTACTGCATTCCTTAGACCATGAGATAATACAACTCCCTGGTATCGGAAGAAAGCTTTGAGGTCATCAAACGTCATCCTATGTGAGGTTGATCATAAATGTGTCTCTTAGGTGATCGGCAAGTACTTGTTGGGTTGTATGTATCAAGATGGAATTTGTCCCTCCCGAGTCAGAGAGATATACTTCGGGCCCACTCGGTAATCGATATGAACACCGCTTGCAAGCACATGGTTAAGGAGTTAATCACAAAGTGATATTGGATTACGGAACGAGTAACGTACTTGTTGTGAACGAGATTGAAATAGGTATGTCGATACCAACGATCGAATCTCGGGCAAGTAAAATATCGCGTGACGAAGGGAATACATATATGGGATTAATTGAATCCTGGCATCGTGGTTCATCCGATATGATCATCGATGAATATGTGGGAGTCAATATGGGTTTCCAGATCCCGCTGTTGATTATGGATAGAAGATCATGTATGCATATTCTCGAACCCGTAGGGTCACACACTTAAAGTGCATCGACGCTAGGATATAATGGATAATTGGTTTATGAGTTTTTGTTCGGAGTCTCGGATGAGATCCAGGACATCACGAGAGGTTCCGGAATGGTCTAGAGAATAAGATTCATATAAAGGAAAGCAGTTTTTTGGATTTCGGAATCGTTTCGGAGTTTATTGGTATTGTACCAGAAGGTTCTAGAATCTTCCGGAGTGGGACCAACATGGGCCCACTTGTCGGAGGCCTCCGTGGGCCTAAGGGGAAGTGCCCTGGCCACTTTGGGCCATGGGCACAAGGCCCCTAAGGCCCAGCCGGCGAGCCCTAGGGGAAACCCTAGGGAAACCTTCTAGAAGGGGGGTGACTTGTCCCCCACTCCACTCCTTGGGCCGCCGCCCTAGGGCTTGGAGGAGGGGTCAAGGGGGACGGCCATCCCCCTATATAAGGAGGGAAGGGGCGCATCCTCCCCCCACTCCTCCAACCCTAGCCGCCAACTGCTGCCCCTCCTCCTCCTCTCTCTCTCTCCCGACTCTCCACCATAAGCACCACATCGTCGTGCTGCGGATCCAATCTATCTCTCCACCATACTTGCTGGACCAAGGAAGGAGGAGACATCGCTGCACCGAACGTGTGCATCTCTCGGAGGCGTCGCCACTTGCGGCGTAGGATCGGATCTGATCGTGAGGAGGAGACGACGAGTACGACTACATCAACCACGTTTTGTTGAACGTTTCCGCTGTGCGATTTCTTCAAGGGTATGAAGATCTCATCAATCTCTCTCATTGATTGCATCTCCTAGATTAGATCTTGGCTTTCTTGTTCGCATCCATAGAATTTCTTTGATTTACTATGCTGCAAAACCTTCAGTGGTATCAGAGCTAGACCTATGCGTAGATGTGTTTCACGAGTAGAACGCAACATTCTTGTTGCGGGCGTTGATGTTTTCTGTTGCAAACCTATTTTTGTGTATTTCTTATGGCGCGGCTTAGTGAGATCGAAGCGGTCCAGGCCAACTTTACGCGACCTCGTTCGCGAGACCAGCTCCGCACTTGACGTGTGGCTTGTTCCACACATGTGGCTGGTGGATGCCAGTTTCTCTCACTATAGTAGTCATGGGATTTACAACGGATGTTAGCAACCATAATATCACCGTTGTGGCTTTCTGTTGGTAAGAATCGTTCTTAGCTTGTTACTCCCATAAGCCACGTAAAACATGCAACAACAAAGTAGAGGCGTCTAACTTGTTTTTGCAGGGAGTGTTTTGTGATATGGTATGGCCCAAGACATGATGTGTATGTATTGAGATGTATGCAATGATCATGTTTTGTAATATTTCACGACTTGCATGTCGATGAGTTCACAACCGGCAGGAGCCGTATGGTAGTCTTTATAATTGTGTATGACATGCGTGACAACTTCTTATACGCCATGTAATAGCTTTACTTTATCGCTAAGTAGTTAGCAATAGTTGTAGTTGCTATTCATGGTGGAGGCAATCATGATGCAGTGGTGGAGATCATGCTGGCGTGCACAAGATGGAGATCATTGCGCAGAGATTGGCTATACCATGTCACATAAAATTATATGCATGTGATGTTTATCCTTTTATGTATTTTATTATGCTTAGATCGCGACGGTAGCATTATAAGATGATTCCTCACTTAAAGATCAAGATAAAACTGTGTTCTCCCCATGTATGCACCGTTGTGAAAGTTCATCGTTTTCAAGCACCTCGTGATGATCGGGTGCTATAAACTCTACGTTCACATACAACGGGTGCAAGCCAGTTTTGCACACGCGGAAATACTTTGGTTTGACTTGACGAGCCTAGCATGTATAGACATGGCCTCGGAACACACGAACCGAAAGGTTAAACATGAGTCATATGAATGATATGATCGACACTTTGTTGTCCACCATTGAAACCACATCTCTTCTCGTGAAGATCGGATTAGGTGTGGTGAATTTGGATCGTGTTCACTAAACAACTTGAGGGATGTTCAATTTAATGGGAGTTCATCTAGTAATTTGATTAAGTTGAACTAGTTATCATGAACATAGTCTAAATTGTATTTGCAAATTTCGTAGATCAAATGGCTAAGTCCAACTTCAACTTCAACGTTTTTGCTGAGAAATAAAAGCTTAAGAACAATGGGTCTAACTTCACCAACTGGTTCCGCAATCTGAGAATCATTCTCGCTAGTGGACAAAAGGACTATGTACTTGAGAAAGCACTAGGTGACGCCCCTGCTACTGATGCACCGGCTGATGAAAAAGCTGTTTATTAGTCACGCAAAGATGATTATGGAGTGATTAAGAGTACCATGTTGTTTGCCATGGAACCGAACTTCAAAATTGTTTTGAGGAGTTCGTCAGGCCCTTTGAGATACTTGAGGAACTGAAAACCATGTTTCAGACTCAGGCCCGTTCTGAGAGATATGAGATCTGTAAGAAGTTCTTTAACTGCAAGATGGAGGAAGAGAGTTCCGTTAGTGAGCACGCCATTAAGATGTCGGGCTACACTCAACGTCTTGAGCAACTGGACTGCAAGATTCCAGAAGAGCTCAAGATTGATAGAGTTCTACAATCACTCCCTCCTAGCTACAAAGGTTTTGTAGTTACTCATAATCAAATTGGTTCCACTGATACGATCACTGAGCTCTTCGCTAAGCTGAATGCTGCAGAGGTGGATATCTAGAAAGATAATCATGTGTTGATGGTCAACAAGACCCCTAGCTTTAAGAAAGGTAAGGGTGCAAATAAATCCTTCAAGAAAGGCAGCGGAAAGCGCGTTGCCCCTGCAGAGAAGAAGCTCAAGTCTGGACCTAAGCCGGACACTGAGTGCTTCTATTGCAAGGACAAGGGTCACTGGAAGCGCAACTGTCTGAAGTACTTAGCGGACAAGAAGGCTGGCACCATTAAAGGTATATTTGATATACATGTTATTGATGTTTACCTTACTAGCGCTCGTTGTAGTGCTTGGGTATATGATACCGGTTCAGTTGCTAATATTTGTAACTCGAAACAGGAGCTACGGAATAGATGGCGGCTAGCAAGGGATGAGGTGACGATGCGCATTGGAAATGGATCAAAAGTTGATGTGATGGCCGTCGGCACGCTCTCCTTAGTTTTACCTTCGGGATTAGTTTTAAACCTTAATAAGTGTTATTATGTGCCTGCGTTGAGCATGAACATTATATCTGGATTGTGTTTATTGCAAGACGGTTATTCATTTAAATTGGAGAATAATGGTTGTTCTATTTTTATGAATAACATCTTTTATGGTCATGCACCTGTTGTGAATGGTTTATTTCTTCTGAATCTCGAAAGCAATGAAACGCACATCCATAACATTGAGACTAAGAGATGCAAAGTAGATAGTGATAATCCAACTTATTTGTGGCACTGCCGTCTAGGTCATATTGGTGTACGCATGAAGAAACTCCATTCTGATGGACTTTTGGAGTCTCTTGATTTTGAATCATTTGACACGTGCGAGCCGTGCCTCATGGGCAAGATGATCAAAACCCCGTTCTCCGGTATAATGGAGCGAGCAACAGACTTACTGGAAATCATACATACCGATGTATGCGGACCAATGAGTGTTTCGACGCGCGGTGGATATCGCTATTTTCTCACTTTTACTGATGACTTAAGTAGATATGGGTATATCTATTTAATGAAACATAAATCTGAAACGTTTGAAAAGTTTAAAGAATTTCAGAATGAAGTGGAAAAACATCATAACAAGAAAAATAAATTTCTACAATCCGATCATGGAGGTGAATATTTGAGTTATGATTTTCTCACGCATCTTAAAGCAAGCGGAATCGTTTCGCAACTCACGCCACCCGGAACACCACAGCGCAATGGTGTGTCTGAACACCGGAATCGAACTCTGTTAGATATGGTGCGATCAATGATGTCTCTTATAGATTTGCGTTATCATTTTGGGGTTATGCATTAGAAACCGCTGTATTCACTTTAAATAGGGCACCATCTAAATCCGTTGAGACGACACCGTATGAACTATGGTTTGGTGCTAAACCTAAGTTGTCATTTCTTAAAGTTTGGGGATGCGAAGCTTACGTCAAGAAGTTGATGTCGGACAAGCTCGAACCCAAAGCGGAGAAATGCGTCTTCATAGGATACCCTAAGGAAACGATTGGGTATACCTTCTACCAAAGATCCGAAGGCAAAGTGTTTGTTGCAAAGAACGGATCCTTTCTTGAGAAGGAGGTTCTCTCGAAAGAAGTGAGTGGGAGGAAGGTAGAGCTAGACAAGGTTATTGAACCTTCTCTCGAATTGGAGAGTAGCGCAGCACCTGAAATTGTTCCAGTGTCGTCTGCACCAACAAGAGAGGAAGCTAATGACGAGGATCATGAAACTTCGAACGATGCTACTACTGAACTTCGCAGGTCGACAAGGTCACGTGCCACTCCTGAATGGTACGGCAACCCTGTCTCAACAGTCTTGTTGTTAGACAACAGTGAACCTACGAATTATGAGGAAGCAATGATGAGCCCAGACTCTGAGAAATGGCTAGAGGCCATGAAATCCGAATTGGAATCCATGAGCGAAAACCAAGTATGGACTTTGGTGGACCCTCCTAGCGACCGTAAGGCCATTAAGAGCAAATGGATTTTCAAGAAGAAAACGGACGCGGATGGTAATGTTACTGTCAATAAAGCTCGGCTTGTCGCAAAAGGGTTTCGGCAAGTTCAAGGTGTTGACTACGATGAGACTTTCTCTCCCATAGCGACGTTTAAGTCCATTCGGATTTTATTAGCAATTGCTGCATTTCATGATTATGAAATATGGCAGATGGATGTCAAGACTATGTTCCTCAATGGCAACATTGATGAAGAGTTGTATATGATGCAGCCCGAAGGTTTTGTCGATCCTAAGGATGCTAATAAGGTGTGCAAACTTCAGCATTCCATTTATGGACTGAAGCAAGCATCTCGGAGTTGGAACCTTCGTTTTGATCAAGTGATCAAGAGTTTTGGATTTGTTCCAAATTGCTACGAAGCTTGTATCTACAAGAAAGTGATCGAGTGGGAGCTCGGTGACATTTTTAGTACTATATGTGGATGACATATTGATTATTGGAAACGACATTGGTATGCTTAACGATGTGAAGAGTTATTTGAATAAATGTTTTTCAATGAAAGACCTAGGAGAAGCTGCTTATATATTAGGCATCAAAATCTATAGAGATAGACAAAGACGCCTAATAGCTTTAAGCCAAAGTACATACCTAGACAAAGTTCTGAAAAGGTTCAGAATGGATAAAGCAAAGAAAGGTTCATTGCCCATGTTGTCAGGTAAGATATTGAGCAAGGCTCAGTGTCCAGCTACGGTAAAGGATAGAGATACTATGAGCAAAGTGACATATGCCTCGGCCATAGGTTCTATCATGTATGCCATGCTATGTACTAGACCGGATGTGTCCAATGCTCTTAGTTTGACGAGCAGATACCAAAGTGATCCAGGAGTGGAGCACTAGACAGCCGTAAAGAACATCCTAAAGTATTTAAATAGGACTAAAGAAATGTTCTTGGTCTATGGAGGTGATGAGCAGCTCATCGTAAAAGGTTACGTTGATGCAAGTTTCAACACTGACCCGGATGATTCTAAATCTCAGGCAGGATACGTTTATATTTTGAATGGTGGAGCTGTGAGCTGGAGAAGCTGCAAGGAAAGCGTGATCACGGGATCTACGACAGAAGCGGAATACATGGCTGCTTCAGAATCGTCAAGTGAAGGAGTTTGGATCAGGAACTTCATCACTGAGCTTGGTGTGGTTCCAAGTGCCTTGGACCCACTGGAGATATTGTGCGACAACACTGGCGCCATAGCACTGGCTAAGGAACCAAGATATCATCCAAAGACCAAGCACATCAACCGCCGTTTTCATTTAATTCGAGATTATATAGCAGATGGAGATCTGAAATTAGCAAAGTACATACGGATCTGAATGTCGCAGATCCTTAGACTAAACCTCTTCCATGAGCAAAACATGATCAACACCTTAATGCCATGGGTGTTAGATTGTTGCCAGATGTAAACTAGATTATTGACTCTACTGCAAGTGGGAGACTGTTGGAATTATGCCCTAGAGGCAATAATAAAGATGTTATTATTATAATTCTTGTTCATGATAAAGTTTATATTCCATGCTAGAATTGTATTAAGCGAAAACTTTGATACTTTTGTGGTTTATGAACAACACCATGTCCCTAGTATGCCTCTATGGACTAGCTCATTGATTAATGATGGTTAAGGTTTCCTAACCATAGACATGAGTTGTCGATTAATAATGAGATCATGTCATTAGGAGAATGATATGATGGACAGACCCAAATTAAGCAGAGCAATTAGATCGTGTCATCGTGTTCATGTTTGCGAAGCTTTTTCCTATGTCAATTATTGCATTCCTTAGACCATGAGATAATACAACTCCCTGGTATCGGAAGAAAGCTTTGAGGTCATCAAACGTCATCCAATGTGAGGGTGATCATAAAGGTGTCTCTCAGGTGATCGGAAAGTACTTGTTGGGTTGTATGTATCAAGATGGAATTTGTCCCTCCCGAGTCGGAGAGATATACTTCGGTCACACTCGTTAATCGATATCAACACCACTTGCAAGCACGTGGTTAAGGAGTTAATCACAAAGTTTTTTGGATTTCGGAATCGTTTCAGAGTTTATCAGTATTGTACTGGAAGGTTCTAGAAGCTTCCGGAGTGGGACCAACGTGAGCCCACTTGTCAGAGGCCTGCGTGGGCATAAGGGGAAGTGCCCTGGCCACTTTGGGCCAGGGGCACAAGGCCCCTAAGGCCCAGCCGGCCAGCCCTAGGGGAAACCCTTGGGAAACCTTCTAGAAGGGGGGTGACTTGTCCCCCACTCCATCCCTTGGGCCGCCGCCCTAGGGCTTGGAGGAGGGGTCAAGGGGGACGGCCATCCCCCTATATAAGGAGGGAAGGGGCGCAGCCTCCCTTCCCCCACTCCTCCAACCCTAGCCACCAACTGTTGCCCCTCCTCCTCTCTCTCTCTCCCGATTGCGCGTAGGCGAAGCCCTGCCGCAGAAACTCTCCACCATAAGCACCTCGCCGTCGTGATGTAGATCCATTCTATCTCTCCACCATACTTGCTGGACCAAGGAAGGAGGAGACGCCACTGCACCGTACGTGCGCATCTCTCGGAGGCGCCGCCACTTGCGGCGTAGGATCGGATCGGATCGCGAGGAGGAGCCGGCTAGTACGACTACATCAACCACGTTCTGTTGAACGTTTACGCTGTGCGATTTCTTCAAGGGTATGAAGATCTCATCAATCTCTCTCGTTGATTGCATCTCCTAGATTAGATCTTGGCTTTCTTGTTCGCATCCGTAGAATTTTTTTAATTTACTATGCTACGAAACCCTTCAACTACAATCGAGATTCAACAAGAATAGACCATCTATCAAGGTGCATGTGCATAAAATATATTACTCATATATATTGAACAACCATTATTCTCGGATTTAAACAAGTAACCATCTCGCAATAAACATGATCTTGATATAATGTTCATGCTCAACGCAGGCACCAAATAACAATTATTTAAGTATAAAACTAATCCCGATGGTAGATGAAGAGGTAGCGTGCGGACCGCGATCACATCAACCTTTGATCCATTTCCAACGCGCATCGTCACCTCGTTCTTCGCTAGCTTCTGTCTATTCTGCAGCACCTATTTCGAGTTACAAATGTGAGCAACTGAACCAGTATCAAATACCGAGGCACTACTACGAATACTAGTGAGATATACATCAATAACATGTATATCGGATATACCTTTCTTATTGATGCTGTCATTCTTCAAATCCGCCAAGTACTTAGGGCAATTCCACTTCCAGTTACCTTCTCCCTTGCAGTAAAAGTACTTAGTATCAGCCTTAGGCCCAGCCTTGGTCTTCTTCGCCGGCACGGTAACTTTCTTACCGCCCTTCTTGAAGTTTCCCTTTTTCTTAGACTTGCCTTGCTTCTTGAATTTGGTGGTCTTATTGACCAACAACACTTGGTGCTCTTTCTTGATCTCCACTTCCGCAGACATTAACATGGAGAAGAGTTTAGGCAACGACTTGTCCATGTTTTGCATATTGTAGTTCATCACAAAGTTCTTGTAACTTGGTGGTAGTGATTGGAGGACACGGTGAATCCCCAAAGCATTAGGATTCACTATACCCAAGCTTTGAAGCTTGCTTGCGTGCCAAAACATCTTAAGCACGTGCTCACCGACGGAGTTGTCCTCTTCGATATTGCAGTTAAAGAACTTTTGAGAAGCCTCATAACTCTCAACTGCCGCGTCAGCCTCAAATATCATTTTGAGTTCACGGACAATATCATGTGGGTCATGGTTCTCAAACCTTTTCTGAAGCTCCGATTCCAAACCATACAAGATAGCACACTGAACTGTGGAGTACTGATTCTTCCGAGTGAGGAAAACATTATTTACCTCATCGGTAGCATCAGCTGCAGGTGGGTCACCCAACGGTGCATCCAGCACATAGGTCAAATTACCAGCATTGAGGACAATCCTCAAATTGCGGAACCAATCTGCGAAGTTTCTTCCATTGTTCTTCAACTTTTCTTTCTCTAGGAATGCATTAAAATTGATGGTAGGGGCCGCCATTGATCTACAACATATTTGCAATAGTTTAGACTAAGTTTATGACAAATTGAGTTCTAATTAATAGTTAAATTAATCTAGGTGAACTCCCACTCAAAACAATATCCCTCACATTGCTTTAGTGATCACACGAACCAAATCCACCACATCAAAACCGATCATCACGAGAGTTGATGTAGCTTCAATGGCGAACAATCAACATGTTCATCATATCTACTATATGACTCATGCTTTACCTTTCGGTTATCTATGTTCCGAGATCATGTCTGTACATGTTAGGCTCGTCAAGATCAAACCTTAGCTTCTGCATGAGCAAATCTGGCTTGCTCCCATTGTATACACTCGCAGAATCTAACACACCCGATCATCACGTGGTGCTTCGAAACAACGAGCTTTAGCAATGGTGCTTACTAAGGATGAACACTTTATAACTTGAAATTTTTGTGCTTGAGGGATCATCTTATAATGCTACCGTCGCAAACTAAGCAATACAAGATGCATAAAAGGATTAACATCACATGCAATTCATAATATGTGATATGATATGGCCTTTCTTCTTATGCTTCCGATCTCCATCTTCAAGCACGAACATGATCTCCATCATCATCCGTATGGCGTTAAGGTCAATGGCGCTGCTTCATGGTTGTCGTCCACCAGCATCAACTATTACAACTACTTTGAATAATAGACACGCAGGTCTTAACGGAATTAAAAAGACAACCATATGGCTCCTACCGGTTGCCAACTTACAATAAGGAACATTGCATACATCATATATAATCACAATCATGGACATATCACATCACAACACACCCCTGCAAAACAAAGTTAGGCGCCTCTAATTTTCTTTGCATATTTTACGTGGTTTGGGGCTTTCAATAAGTATCATTCTAACTTACGAACAAGAACCACAACGTTGATGCTTGAACTATCAAGTGCCCGTTGTAAATTGAATCTATACTATGATGGGAGAGACAGACACCCGCAAAGCCACTTATGTAATACAAGTTGCATGTTAAGCGTGGAGCAAGTCTCATGAACGATGTCATGTAAGGTTAGCCCGGGCCTCTTCATCCCATCATACCGCAAGATGCAAAGTACACAAAAAGCAATAGATAATAAAAGCACCACCGCCCATAATGACCATTGTGTTCTACTCGTGCAATAGATCTACATATAGACACGGCTCTAATACCACTATAGGGGTTCGTAGCATGGAAAACAAAAAAATTCTACCGCATGCACACAAACAAGCCAAGATCTATCTACTATATTGTAGCAACGAGTTGATTAGAGTACTCACCCTCGAAGATTCCAAAGCGGTTAACGAGATCAGATTCTCGTGGGTGATGTAGTCGTACACTTGCTGATCTCAAGATCGTGAAGACGATCCTTTCGGAGCTGCATTCCGGCAGCGCTTCCGCAGTCGGTCACACGTTTGGTTCTCGATGAAGACCTTCCTCTCCCTTGTTCCAGCAGATAGCGGAGGTTGTAGTTCTCCCCTCGTGGTTCCGGCAGCACGACGGCGTGGTGTCGGAAGTAGAGGGAAGATCTCGCAGGGCTTCGCCTAAGCCGGTGCGAGTTATGGTGGATCTAGGGTTTCCCGGCGATCCAGGGTTTAGAAGGCCGGGAGGAGGAGGAGGTGTCGGTGGTGGCTAGGGCGGCGGCGAGGGGCCGACAACGGCGCAAGGCAGCGGCGCGGCGGTGGCGGCGTGCGGCGGCGCATGGGGTGGGGAGGGCTGGCTTGGTGGTGTTCGGGAAGCCCTCCCCCTCTATTTATGAGAGGGGGCAGCCTTGGGAGGAAAGGGTTTGAATCCAAACCCAAACCCAAGTTGGATTGAAAGAAGGACTCTTTCCTTCTTCCACTAGGAAACCATTGTTCCAGTTTGACTTTTCAAACCTCCCGTTTGACTTTCAATTTAGAGATTTAATTCTCTCTTGCAAATGCCCAAACCAAGTCACCTAGGATATGATCCAATCATTCCACTTACCCATGAAACATTCATGGACCATTCCCCTTCCGGTCCGGTGAACCTTCTAGAACCTCTCTGATGAAAACATCGAAATCATTTCCGAACTCCGAAATTGGACTTTCCTTATATGACTCTTATTCTCCAGACCATTCCGGATCTCCTCGTGATATCCCGGATCCCATCCGAGACTCCGAACAACATTTGGTATCCCTACTAACATTCCATATCTACTAAACAACATCGAATCCTTAAGTGTGTCTCCCTACGGTTCGTGAATTATGCGGACATGACCGAGACACTTCTCCGATCAATAACGAATAGAGGAATCTGGAAATTCATATGGCTCCCACATATTTCAACGAGTACTTTGCGATCGAATGAACCACTTACATACGATACCAATTTCCCTTTGTCTCGCGATAGTTTATTTATCCGAGGTTTGATCATCGGTATCTCTGCATACCTAGTTCAACCTCGTTACTGATAAGTACTCTTTTCTTGTTCCCGTGATATGTGATCCCTTGTGAGCCAGTCACATGATTGCAAGCCAATTGGATGACATTCCACCGAGAGGGCCCAAAGTATATGTATCCGTCATATGGATGGACAAATCCCACTCTTGATCCATGTGCCTCAACACATAATTTCCGAACACTCAATGCCACCTTTATAGCCACCCAGTTACGGTGTGGTGTTTGATGTCATCAAATCATCCTTCCGGTGATGGTGATTAGCATGATCTCATGGTCGAAGGAATTAGGTTACTATGTATCAAAAAGCTTATAGCAAATGAACTATTGAAATGACTTGATCTTAATGCTACGCCTATCTATAGGAGTATGTCCATCGTACCATTCTCCTAATGATATGATCTTGTTGTTAATAAAATCTCAATATTCATGATCGAGAAACCACGATCATCTATTAACCAACAAGCTAGTATTATATAGAGGCTTTACCAGGGACTCTAATTTAGTTTACAAATCACACAAGTATTAATGTTTCCGGTTAATACTATTATAGCATGAATGTAAACATTTATCATTAACACAAAGATATAATAATAACCACTTTTATTATTGCCTCTAGGGCATATCTCCAATACTCACATGGAATCGGACTTGAAGAAGCAGTTCTAGAATGTTGAGGCCTACGATATGATCGAAAGCCTCAAAAGTATGTTCTAGGCTCAGTCAAATACTAAGAGGTATCAAGTCTCTTAGGCTTTGATAAGTTGCAAGCTTAAGGATGGTGATCCATGAAGTCCACATGTGATAAAAATGTTTGGTTACGTGCAGTCTCTAGAGAGGCTTGGCTACCCCATTAGCAAAGAGTTCGCTACGGATATAATTCTGAACTCTCTTCCTAGTGCATATGGTCAATTCATTTTCGAACTACCACATGCATGGTATGGATAAGAAGCTCACTAAATTGCATGGGATGCTCAAGCAGGCAGAGGCGGATCTTAAGAAGGGCACCAGTCTAGTGTTGATGGTGCAGAATAAGGCTAAGTTCAAGAAGAGTTCTTGGACTAAGAAGAAGGATAAGTCGGGAGGAAAGCAGGCTCAGGACCCGGTCCCAAGCGCTTCCTCAGGGACTAAGCCATCTCTTTCAGCCGGATCCACTTGCTTCTACTGCAAGGCGGATGGACACTAGAAGAGGAACTGCAGCAAGTATTTGGCTGACAAAGCCAAGAGTGGAGGTATGACTTTCGACTCAGGTACACTTGTTTGCAATGTTATAGACATTTATCTTACTGATGCACCTAATAGTTCTTGGGTATATGATACCGGATCAGTTATTCACATCTGCAACTCGTTGCAGGGACTGGTTAGAACAAGGAGCGTAGCAAGAGGCGAGGTTGATATTCGAGTCGGCAACAAAGCGAGAGTCGCTGCATTGGAAGTCGACATGATGCAACTTCATTTACCTTTCAGATTCACTATGGAACTGAATAATTGTTATTATGTTCCAGTGCTTAGTCAAAACATTATTTCTGCTTCATGTTTGATTAGGCAAGGCTATGAGTTGAATATTAAGAATAATGGTTGTTTTTTATATTTGAATAATATGTTTCATGGATTTGCACCCGTCCAGGACGGGTTATTTATTTTGAATATTGATGGTGAGTCGGTTTATAACATAAATGTTAAAAGGTTTACACCAAATGATCTGAATATGACTTACTTTTGTCACTGTCGGCTTGGTCATATAAGTTGGAAATGCATGAATAAGCTCCATGATGATGGACTACTAACTTCGTCCAACTTGGAGTCGTTCGAGACATTCGAATGTTCCCTACTTGGCAAAATGACCAAGACACCTTTTGCAGAGAGTTGCGAAAGGGCGTCTGACTTGTTGGGACTAGTACATGTATGTGAACCAATGAGCACGACAGCCAGGGGTGGCTATGAGTACTTAATTACCTTCACTTATGATTTGAGTCGATATGGAAATATCTACTTGATGAAACATAAGTTGGAAGCCTTTTAAAAGTTCAAAGAATTCTAGAATGAAGTATAGAATCAACTCGGCAAGAAAATAAAGTTTCTTTGGTCAGAATGAGGAGGTGAGTACATGAGCCATGAGTTTGATGGCCATCTGAAAGGTTGTGGAATAGTTCCACAACTTACTCCACTGGGAACGCCACAGAGGAATGGTTTGTCGGAATGGTGGAATCGGACCTTGTTGGACATGGTATGATCAATGATGAGTCGGACAGATCTTCCTTTATCACTTTGGGGTTATTGTCAAGAAACTGCAGCATTCACACTAAACAGAGTACCATCAAAATCGGTAGAGAAGACACCGCATGAGATGTGGACATGCAAAAAGCCGAGTTTGTCTTTTCTTAAGACTTGGGGTTGTGAATCATTTGTCAACCGACTTCAGTCGGACAAGATTACGTCCAAGTCGGATAAGTGTATTTGCGTGGGTTTTCCAAGGGAAACCTTGGGTTACTACTTCTACAACCGAGAAGAGGGCAAAGTGTTTGTCGCCCAGAACAGTGTCTTCCTTGAGAAATAGTTTCTCAGTCGGGGAGTCCGTGGAAGAACGGTGCAGCTTGAAGATATTCGAGAGGAACCGGATAGTAGTGAGTCGGCAAAAACCTTGGAGGTTGAGCTCGTCGTGGTAACTGAGCCAATAGCAGCACATGTACTACGAAGATCGACAAGATTACAAAGTGTTCGTGATGTATTACTATTAGATAGTGATGAGCCGGCAAATTATTTGGAAGTGATGGTGGGATCTGATTCTGAGTCACGGCTTGGAGCCATGAGATCCGAGTTAAAGTCCATGGATGAAAATCAAGTTTGTAACTTTGTTGATCTGCCAGACGGTGCAAGACCCGTCGAGTGCAAGTGGGTCTTTAAGAAGAAAACTGATATGAATGGAAATGTTTCCGTCTATAAAGCACGTCTTGTCGTGAAGGGGTTCTAACAAGTTCAAGGAGTTGATTACGACGAGACTTTATCTCCCGTAGCGATGCTTAAACCAGTTCGGATCATGTTAGCTATAGCAGCCTATTTCGACTATGAGATATGGCAGATGGATGTCAAAATGGCTTTCCTTAATGGAAATTTAACCAAGGACGTGTATATGATACGGCCCGAGGGTTTTGTCGATCCGTCTAATGCTGACAAGGTATGTAAACTTCAGAAATCCATTTATGGGTTGAAGAAAGCATCTCGGAGTTGGAATATTCGCTTTGATGAGGTAGTCAAATCGTTTGGCTTCATCAAGAGTGATCATGATTCTTGTTTATACAAGAAGTTTAGTGGTAGCAAAGTAAACTTTTTAATCTTATATGTGGATGACATATTACTGATTGGAAATGATGTCCAGATGTTGCAAGAAACCAAGGAATCATTGGAAAGGAGTTTCTCAATGAAAGACTTGGGTGATGCAACATACATCCTCGGAATCCGGATCTATAGAGATAGATCAAGGGGGCTCATTGGATTGAGTCAGAGTACTTATTTGGACAAAGTGTTGAAGAAGTTCAACATGGAATCGTCTAAGAAGGGTTTCTTACCGATGTCCCATGGTGTAAAACTTAGCAAGACTCAGTGTCCTTCGACAACTGATGAGCAAAGTCCGATGAGTGCGATTCCGTATGCTTCTGCAGTCGGATCCATCATGTATGCCATGATTTGTACTAGGCCAGATGTTTCATATGCTCTAAGTGTTGTGCGCAGATACCAGGCTGATCCTGAAGAAATCCACTGGACAGCGGCTAAAAATATCCTAAAGTACTTGAGAAGGACTAAGGGTATGGTTTTGGTTTATGGTGGCGAAGATGAACTCAGTGTAAAGGGTTACACGGATGCGAGTTATCTTACTGACTCTGATAGATCTCGTTCACAATCCAGGTATGTGTTTGTGATAAATGGGGGGCTGTGAGCTGGAAGAGTTCCAAGCAAGAGACTATGTCTGCATCTATAACAGAGGCTGAGTATATTGCCGCCTCGAAGGAAGCAAAGGAAGTTGTTTGGATGAGGAATTTCCTCATGGATCTTGGTGTGGTTCAGGGCTCGTCCAATCCACTAGACGTGTAATGTGACAATAATGGTGCTATTACACAAGCCAAGGAAACTAGACAACACCAAAAGAACAAGCACATACTCATGCGGTACCATCTAATTCACCAGTTCGTGGATCATGGTGATATCAAGTTATGCAAGATACACACGGATGCAAATTTTGCGGATCCGTTGCAAAAGTCGTTACCACTGCCGAAGCATGAGGCACAACTAAGAGCTATGGGCATTAGATTCCTAGACATGTGATGTCGGATGATTGACTCTAGTGAAAGTAGGAGACTGTTGGGAATATGACCTAGAGGGAATCATGTATGATAATATTTCCCATTTTATTCATAAAGATATTAAGTTGTCCTTATATAAACATCTGATGTGTATCATTGAATATGTGATTCAGTTGTGGAACTATACATTCATGTTGTTTGTACTAAATATATTTGGTCATTTTGGTTGTGATGGACACACAACTTAGACCAATGTGAAAGTCGGCTGATGACTCGGTTCCACTTGTCATGGGCATGGTGATGCTATTACGATATACACAGATTCGGCTAAAGAGTTTAGCTAGTCGGATTGACCCATATTGAGGTACAACGAACAAGTTGTCATTTGTATATATCAATCAGTGTAATCCTTAGACCTGAGGTTGTTGCACAGTCCAAGTTCAGGATTACTGACTTAGGTTCTATCAAACGTTGATCCTTAACTGGGCAATTATAAAGGGAGAGTTCGGGTCGACTGAGAATCAAGCTGCGTGATGTGAATAACCAAGATGAGATTTTGCCTCTCCAGTTGGAGAGATATTCTCTGGGTCCTCTTGGATGATATGATTCGGTAAGCATGGCAATGCATGACTCGGTTAAGTGTTAACTGAGGCAATCGACTAAGAGTAAGTCAGATGAATCACTTATCTCGGATCGAGAAGAGAGTCGGACTATTTAAGGGATGACACTTATTCGCCTATAGTCTGACAAGGTATGTCGTGAGGCAAAAGGGACTTGGAGGCAAATCGCATTGGAAAGGCATGTCGTCATGACTCTTTGGTTCTTGGGAGTCGGCACGTTCTGCTAGGAGCTTCTACCAACTGATCGATTGAGAGTCGGACTCCAATCGTGCCCAAGTTGCCATGACCCTGCGAGGTCACACACTTAAGGGTAAGGAGCCCATGTGGATGAGATCCGTGTGGTAGTTGGGTTACAGCGTAGATGGGCCTCAAGAGTTGAGCCCAACTAGGTGAGTATATAAGTGGAGCGACAAGGGATAGGTCCTAACCTAGCCATCACTTTCTCCACTACCAATTCGGGTTAGATAGGATCCAGCAGTCCTCAGCCCGTGCTCCTTCCTGTACGTGTGGCTACCGGTAGAGGCGTTGCATGTGCGACGCTGGAGACAAAGGGATCCGGCGAAGGAGTTCGTGGGGGATCCAGAGGAGCTTTTTGTGAGATCGATCGGCATTGCATCAACTGGCGCGCTTTATCAATAATCTGCACCTGCGCGTCTAGTGGTAAATCTCGTGGCCTTCTATCTTAGCTAGATCTTGGGATCATCATGTTAGAGGAAAAGGTTTTGTTTTATCTCTACGTGGCCCAACACATCTGGCGTCACGATGTGCATCTTGTCACGAGGAGGCATTTCATTTAACTTCTTCCTAACATGGCAAGGAACATACTTCAAAAAAATAGCAGTCATTTCTCTTATGTAGTGCAACAATTCATAAACAACAGACTAAATATTTTGCCAATTCCTTCATATGCTATCAATAGAAATAATCCATTTATCTCTACATGATATACATAACGCACATACCATTGTATCTTCGGTCCCCGGTGATTCTTCTGCCTGCATGCTCTCTCAATGCTCGTGCAAATAGAGTAACATGGAGCCTACAAAAAAAAAGCTAACTGAAATTATTTCCCAAAAATCTAGCTACAACTTGAGTTAGTTTAGGCACACCTTTCTGTTTCTTTAAGAAAACAAGGTAAAACTCCATACATATAATAATCCATGACTAAATATGAGAGTACATTGCTAGTAAGTGGAAACTAAAAAATATAAATACACTATATATACATAGTACAATATTTTTCTAGGGTAAACATAGTGGGACCGTCACAAACACTATTACACAGTCATGTTTGCAAACATGACTGTATGATAGCGGTTGCATCACTCCCACTACGGACATTGTAGCTAGTATTATACACTACTCCCTCTGTTCTAAAATAAGTGACTCAACTTTTTCTAGATACATATGTATATAAACATAATTGAGTTAGTTACATCGAAATGGAGGGAGTAGTTATAATACACATATAATACTAGTGTGTATAAATTTCCCACTATCTTCTACTAGGCTAGCCAGAGTGGGAGTGTCACCCACAATGTGTAGCCAAAAGTGGTTCTATATTTGCAAAAGAGAGATCCGGAGCAAGAGGGTGCTCCGATGCCAAGTGTGGTTCCAAATTGATTATCCAATCTATGTGTGACATTTGTCCTCTATTCTCATGTCTCAGACAAAAAATGAGACATCAGTGGGATCCATGATGTAGGAATTTAGAATAACTACATTGCGGAGCTCTAGCCAAATTGCATGGTGAAGCCAAATTCAGCTTTTTGATAGATTTAGCTATAGCAACATCGTGGCTCTACCCTAACTAGTATAATACACATGATACTAGTGTATGAATTCCCATTATTACAAGCCTATGTGAGGATCTCTATGTTATGACACTAACCACTATGGATATAATAATAAGGCCGGACAGAATGGAGAATAATATATGCATGTTACTATTCTAGTAGTAACTAACATATGTATGTCACTCTCCAATATAACTAGCCTAAGTATTATATAACAATACCTAAATATAAGAACTTTGCTATCTCTATTACTAAATAATTAAGGAACCAATTAAAAAAGTGGAATCTAAATAAAGAAGTACTCATCTATATATTCCATATGTTTGGTAGCAAAGTCTTTTGAAGTATTTTAGCAATATTATATAGTAAGTCAAAACCAATAGTCAAAATACCACATACTAAATAAAGAAATACCAACTCTAGAGAATAATCTTCCTGTGCATTGTACTAAATAAAGAAAAGCAATGGAAGAAGAGAGAACACATATCTGCAGGGAGGGCGGGCACCGGCAGGGAGAGTGGCGTGGGGGGCTGGTGTTCCGGAGGGCCGCCCGACATGGGTGGGGTGAGGGAGGGGCGGAGGGTGCACCTATAGAGAGGACGTGTCCGGCATGAGGGGGCTGAGCGTGGGGCGGCGAATCCGGCAGGGGAGGGAAAGTGGGGAGGGGAGGTGAATCCGGCAGGGGAGTGGCAACACGGCGAGAGGGGAAATTTCAAATGGGAGGAGGGGGAATCTAGGGATTTGAGCGGGGCTGAGGGAATATACCCAAATGTTTTCGCGCCAAATCGAAATGTGCGGACAGTTTGTATATTCCAGAATGGTCCAGAAATGCTTATTTTTATCTAAACAAATATAATAGGTAAAATTCAATAAGAAAGTCACATAAATATAAAAAGAGGACGAATATAACAATAAATTTACATAAAATTAAACAGAGGACAAACATAACTAGAAATTCACATAAATTTAAACAGAGGGCACATATTGATCTCTAGATTACAAAGTTCTACTATAAATTAATAATTGAATATTTAGATTAATCATAGGTCATATTTTAGCTAATTAATCATCATCGATGACCACCACGATGGCCTCCACTGATGCACGATAGGCTGCCATGGTTCCCGGCCACTCTAGCTCATCGTCAGACTCGTGGATGGGCGGCGGAGGCAGGGGCGGCTCGACGGACAACAAATATGTGTATGCCTCAACCTCCTCCCAGTCGATGGATCTGGAGTTTCCGGACTCGGCGGGATCCGGCTTGACGGCATGGTGTGGACGGCCTCCATTGAAGAACGATGTGCGGACATGGTGCCCGCCCACTCTAGCTCGTCGTCGAGATCGTGCTACGGTGGCGATGTCTGGTCCTTGAGCGAATCTGCGCTGATCTTGATGTCCTCCTCCTCCACCGCCACGGGGTAGATGACCTCCTTGGGATCTTCCTTGGCATCGTCAACAGCGACTTGGGCCTAGAGTCACCGGCGCTTCGTCGTGTTCTAGCGTGCATGTTCTTCGCCGTGGTGCGAGGAGCGACACATGGATTCTTCCTCCTCCTTGAAAAGCTCTGAGCATATCTGGGGTCCTCTCGTAGCACCGACGGCAAGCGTGCACGGCGGCGAGCAACCTCAGCAGTGTGGGCTGTGGCACTCCTCCGTGGCGGTGGCACGGGGACACCGCTCAGGTCAAGGTGCCAGCCTTTTGGAAGGCGGTATTCCGGAGGCGGGGGGGCAAACTTCTATCAAAAGGCGCGCCATCACCGTATTCACTCTTGTCCGGCCAGCCCCGTCATGGCTCAAGCCAGATTCCGCTACCATCTCCAACGATAAATGGAGGATCTCCAGGAAGGGGAGGATTGAACGGCGGGGTGGCTGGAAATTGGGGATTTTCAACACAGCTTCTCGGTGCGCGCGAGCAAATATTGGGGAAGGGGGTTGGCACGCAGTAAAATGGGGAATCTGGGTGCGGAGGGTATGGATTTTTAAATAAATCCATACTTTCTTTCACCAATTAGGACAGTTATGTCGTCTAATACAATTTGTCACAAGTTTAAAAACCTTAAAATATGAGCGCATGCGAAAAATCTAGATTTTTTGATAAAAATTATATTTTTATTTATTTTCTCTTGAAGATGTGTGGAAATGAGTAAATCATTATTTGGACGACCAAAAAAATTGTATTAGTCATTATTAGTTCAAGTGGCGTGCGTATACGCAATCCCAACAAAAAAGGAGTTCAATCTGTACAAAACGTGGCTTCAGTATTCCGAAGCATGGGAGTTTGCCCTCTAAACCAATGATATTCCTAGAATATGATCATTTTTGTGAAGCAAGTTCCATTTAGGATGTGTATATTGGCTTTTACTATTTTTTCCTAAGGTTATGTACTCAAAATATGAGGCAATACAAATAATCATACTTTTTTGATAGTCCTAAAAAATCTTTGAACTTTTTCAATGGAAACTCGATTTCTGGAATTCCGACAGTATCCTCCGGACCACCCGTATACAAGCATAGACAGATCTGCTGCCATAGGCATTCTAGACAGCCGCATCTATGTTTTACTATTTATTACAAGGTTAAATACAAAAAATAAATCTATAATTTATAACAAGTATATAAAAAGTGTCACCAAATTGATGTTGTATATAAAAATTACCTAAACCGGGACTCCCAAATCCAGACACTCTTGTAGTGCATTTTCAAAGGAAAACTAGCATCAACTAGTCATTGTTGATGACTTCCAAGAAATTTCCTTCACTAACACTTCAAATCAAACTAGGCACTACATATATAGTGGTAAGTTTCCTTCACTAACACTTCCTTAAAGCATCAACAAATATGTATTTTTTTATTTTTTCTTGAAAATGTGTGGAAATGAGTAAATCATTATTTGGACAATCAAAAAATCGTATTAGTCATTATTAGTTCGATTGGGGTGCATATACACTATCCCAACAAAAAAAGGAGTCCAATTTGTCCAAAACTTAGTTTCGGTGTTCCGAAGCATGGGAGTTTTCCCTCAAAACCAATGGCATTCCTAAAACATGATCACTTTTGTGAAGCAAGTTCTATTTAGGATGTGTGTATCAGATTTTACTATTTTTTTCTAAGGTTTTGTACTCAAAATAAGAGTCAATGCAAAGAATCAAACTTTTTCTACAGTCCTAAAAAATCTTTGTATTTTTTCCATGGAAACTCGATTCCCAGAATTCTGGCAATATCCGGACCACCCGTATACAAGCATAGACAGATTTGCTGCCATAGGCCATTCTGGACAGCCACATCTATGTTTTACTATTTACTACAAGGTTAAGTACAAAAATATAATAAATGAATCTATAATTTGTAACAAGTATATAAAAAGTGTCACCAAATTAATGTTGTATATGAAAATTACCTAAACCCGGACTCCCAAATCCAGACACTCCAGGTTCTAGTGCATTTTCAAATGAAAACTAGCATCAACTAGTCATTTTTAATGACTTCCTGTAAGTTTCCTTCACTAACACTTCAAATCAAACTAGACACTACATATATAATAGTAAGTTTCCTTCACTAACACTTCCTATAAGCACCAACAAATATATATTTGTTTATTTTATCTTAAAAATATGGTGAAATAAGTATGCGGACCACCCATATACAAATCCAGACACTCCAGGTTGTAGTGTATTTTTCTAATGAAAACTAGCATCAACTAGCCATGGTTGATGACTTACTGTAAGTTTGCTTCACTAACGCTTCAAATCAAACTAGGCACTACATATATTGAAGTCTTGCCACTAACACTTTATACATCAACATAAGATCAAAATGTGAATAACATGAACTACTAATTAAGTAAACTTCATATATAATCTTGATTACCACTGTAATCACAAAAGCACCCAGTTTAATACATCCATCCATCATCCCAAAAGCACCCAGTTTAATACATCCATCCATCGTCCCAAAAGCTCACCAACAGGACAATTTATTAGGAAACTAGCATCAATATCTACCTAAAATTATACTACTAGCTAGTACTACTGATCACTTCGTCTTCTTGCTCGTGCCATCATCCGAGCGGCGATGCCTCCTACTAGAGGTCGCCACCTCCATCTCGTCGTCGTCGTTGACGACAACCATATGCCACTCCTCCGCCTTGTCGTCGTCGTTTACCACCATCCACTCGTGTTGCGCAACAGGCACATTCTCCATCGGCCTTGCCTGCATGCTCTACTCTGGTGGTGCCTCCATGCGCTGCTCCCCGGACACTTCCTGCTCGGCAGGTCCCTCCTCCTCCCCTCCTCCTCCTCCTCCTCCTCCTTGTCCTCATTGGAGTACCGCTCGAGAGGCACCTCCCGATATTGTTGCAGAGCGATGAGCTCGGGATCATTGGATGAGCCGAGTCATAGAGGCCATCGATGGCCCCGTCATCGGTGCTGCCGCCACTGAGGCCATCGTGGCTCGATTCGGGTTCTGAATCCCAGCTCTAAGCCATCTTCTTCTTCCTTGGGGTCTTTTGGGGAAATGTGGGTAATTGATTTTGTAGAGAAATGTTGAGAAGAAGTATATAATGTTGAGATGGAATCGACTTGAATTTATAGGCCTCTTCACTAACGTTGCACATCCCTCAATAAAGCTGAACAAGGCATTGAATCACCTCCGGCGATTGCAACTCTGCAGGTTGCCGTTGTGACCCGAAGATTCCAGATTTTTTTGGACCGCCCGTAGTCAAACTAGCCATTGTGGGTAGGGAAAATCTAAAACAAATTCATATGCATGTGAGTTCTTCGAAATACATTTTGATGGTTCAGAATTTGGAAAAATAGGAACATATGAAAACATTATTTGTGTTTGTTATCAGAAATGTGTCTGCTTGTACATGTGTCCCGGGCTAATCAGCATGCAATGTACGTGTCTTCCGAAGTCTTAAAATATGTACATGTGATTTTAGTATCTATGAATTATTATAAGTGGATCCATCGCACTTCAAATAACATTGATCCCTCTTATTGGGAAATTATTTATCAAGAATGCATAAGAATGATGCGAAGTTTTTTTATTTCATTAAGATCAAGCTTTACTAGAAGGAAATTACTTTATATGCATGCATGATACTTCAAATAACATCTAAACTAGAGGGGAAATTACTGATAAATCTAAACTAGTAAAAAAAAGTTACATGCGATCGTATATAAAAAACTTACTTGGCATGATCACATGATTTAACTGATGTAATAAGTCCCTCGAGGCATCCTTTGTTGCTTAGGGTTTACAGACTAGGGGTTTAGAGTTTAATCAGCATGCAATGTACATGTTTTCTGAAGCCTCTTAAAATATGTATATATGATTTTACTATATATAAATTATTGTAAGTACATTCATCGCATTCAAATAACATTGATCCCTCCTATTGGAAAATTATTTATCAAGAATGCATAAGAATGTTGCGAATTGTTTTACATATTTTGTTCTAAGATGAAGCTTTGCTAGAGGGAAATTAATTTAGATGCATGCATGATACTTCAAATAACATCTAAAGTAGATGGGGAATTATTGAAAAATCTAAACTAGTAATCCCACCCAAAATTATTTTAATTTTCTCTTCACATATGTTTCTTAATTTCCGTGCCAAAATAGGCACTCTAAAATGTAAAGAGGGGAGTAAGAAAAAAGTTACATGTGATTGTATATAAAAAATCTTACTTATCATGATAACATGATTTAACTGATGTAACAAGTCACTCAAGGCATTCGCGGCTTCTTAGGGTTTATAGCATAGGGTATAGAGTTTAGGGTTTAATTACCACTAAACCCCAAACCATAGACCTTAGACCCTAAACCCTAAGCTGCCAAGGACGCCACTAGTGATTTATCACACCAATTAAATAACGTGGTCATGCTAAGGACTTGAACTTGGATGGGTTGGATAATCCCCTCTCCACCTCTAGGCTATGCCTCAGTTTGTGATCAAACTTGAGTAAAATATATTATGAACAACACATGGTGACAAGACAAGGCCTGGGAATTTTGTTTCAAAAATTCCGAAGAGGGCTTGTTTTTCAAACCACCTCCAAAACTAAATTATTAGAGGCAGCCTAATATTTGGGCCATTGCCGCGCTGCTTACAGACGGCTCATAATTTGAACCGCTACCAATAAGTCGATTTTTCGGGGGCGGCTGGGTTTTCTGCCCATCTCTCGAATTATCAAAGTAGTATATTTATTTGAACCTTGTAGCACCCAGGTAAAACCACTACTAGAAAATCGCGTGCTAATTAAGACTTTGTGCATCATCATGCATATTTTTCCTAAAATTGTTTTGTGAAAGACTATGTTGTTTTCTAAACTAGTCTTCCTTAAATTTCAAATCAAATCTCTCGATCCAACCGGATCTTGGATTTGCTTAAAAACTAATTACCATTTTTTTTAAAAACTAAATAATTAAACAAAAACTATTTTTAGGGTTAACAAAAATGTTAATCAAGATTATCAAGTTCTAAGTACCCAAGTTTAGGGTTAACACAAACTTTTATTATTAAACCTAATGTGAGTGAATGTGTGAAATGCATTAGTGTATGAATGATTGCATTTGTCATATTTGATTGTTATGAATGATAAGAATTGGTTTAAAGATGAAAACATTATCATCTAGGTCATTTCTAAACAAAAAAATTAAAAGGAAATTCAAATAAGAAGGCATATGATCAAATGGTCCTTTTGACCAAAATTAACCACTAGCCCACTTAGGGCATCTCTATTAAATGATTTCTAATAGAAAAAAATCTAATTCTTTTCACCCCTTGCTAGACCAAGTAACGATGAACCCAAGCAAACTCACAAACTTACAGAAACTATTTTCAAATCCATTTAAGAGGCATTCAAAAATTGAATCCTTAATAAGTACTAAGATGGCCATTCCTCAAATCCCAACCAAACCACTTCCCCTTGGCAAACCCTAGCAACCACATACTACCAAGCTTATGACAAGATCACTCACCAAAATTCATCCAAAAATTCAAATTTTGAATTTATGCGGCCATTTCATCAAACCCCTGGTGAGCACAGTAACAGCTGCCAAACTATTAATGTTCTAGATCAATGCTTTTTCCACCATTTGTCGCCATTACTAGCCCTCACTCACCCCCAGTGCCCAGCACTGCATTGGAGCAGCTCCTCTTCACTTCTTGGACTAGTTCCGCACCACCCGAGCCGTCCTTTCTGGTCGAGCATGGACAACTTGTAGCAGCCAGCCCCGCGCCCATCCTTGATGTCTAGGAGACAGGCCACCGTCCATCGCCACTCCATGTCCACATGTCGATCGCAGCCCAGCCATGGACCACCCGAGACACGCCGCGCCCATTTCTCGGTATGCCATGCCGAGAGCATGTGAGAACACTGCAGCCGCCTCGCGTGCACACGCCGCGCCTCGCTCTCTCCACGCGTACCCGCACTCACCGCAACACCAGTGACCCCCAGGACACGACCGTTCGCCGCCGCGCGACACGAGACCACTGTACGCCATATCGAACACCCGTCGTTCCCTCACAGAGAATAGACTGCTCCCGACCATTTGCAACTGCCCCTTGTCGCGCCATCACGCGCATGAAGACCACCAGGGAGCACTACGTCGACCAACACCCTCAGCCATGCCCATAGCCCACTGCAACGACGTCGCCGGAGGAGCCAGACCATGCCGCTCTGCCCGTCTCGCCGGTGTATAAATAGAGGCCAACCCAGCCCTCATTCTCCACACCATCTCACTCCCCTCTCTCTCAGAAGCACCCCTAACCTTTCCCCAGAGCAAGGCGATCACCACATCACTGGAATTTGGCTGGAGCCCCCCGCTGCAGTCAAGGAAGGACGCCATCGATTGGAGCCACCCCAGGAGCTGTCGTGACCGCTCCTCAAACCGACGTCATCGAAACGTTCGTTCGCCGCCATCGCCGATCCTAGCTAGAGCCCTGGTAAGCCGCTGCAGACACCCACCGCCATGTTAGGGTTTGTCTCTCGTCGAAGCTATGCGACAGAGGTGACGAACCACCGATGTCGATCTTAGTCTAATCGTAGGGCTGAGATTGAAACTTACCGTTACAGTTAGATAGATCCGCTGACGCGTGGGACCAGCCTGTCCGCCGCCCGCTGCACGTGCTGTGCAGTTGGGCCAGCCAGTATCGTTCCCGCGCGAGCCAGCAATTCAAATTTAGGTTTTTATTTTATTTCAAAACCCTAGTTCTGTCGGTGACTTTGAAATTCAATTCAAAACGATTCACTTAGCCAAATTGCATAAAACCAATTTTGCTAGAAAGGTATTCAAATTATCTATCCAAGCCTGTTGGATTCAAACCATTTGAAATTATAGATCAGCTATAGTAAAAATAACAAGACAAAGACTTTTCCACATTCAAACATTTTTTAAAAATCAACGATAAATGCTTTTGAGTTAATTCCAACTCTCAAAAATCACATTTGACAAGATCTATCTAAATATGTAAAACAATTTAGGTTTACATGAAGTGATCTTGGACTAGTACTAAAAGAATGCTCTATAGGAATTTGTAGTCACTTTAATTGTATGAAATAGTAATTTTAAACTTTATAAAATATGACCACCACTTTAATTCACATTCCCAAGTATTAGAATACGTGGTGATGACATGTGTCAACATGATCCCATATTGTAATTGGAGAATATTAAATCTTAAGTACTTTCAATGAGTAGAAATTACTTTTCTAAAATAAGAAAGATAAGACTAGGTCTTTATTTCATGTGATGATTGTGATGATGCTAGATCATCTAGTGTGAACCTTTGTGTGCCAAATAGAGTTAGTTAAGTATTGCTTGGTGATTTGTACCTTGTATTCATTTATAGACGCTAGTACCGACCAAGGCTACGAAGAAGAGGAGTACTACGAGGAAGAAGAAAACTTCAACCACTGCACTACTCAAGGCAAGCCTAACACTACAAGTTAACTATGCAAGCTAACACTTGCAAGTTTCTTAACTATGCAAGCCATTATAAATTGCAAGATAACCTACGCAAGATGATTTAGGCATGCTTTGGTTACATAAATTTGATTATACCAATCCCAAGTTTTACTTACAAGATTTATTCTTTTATTTTTTGCCAAAGTACTTTACTTTTAGTTAGTGCTTTATGAGTATTGTAAAAATAGTATAGATAGCATAAAGAGTATAAAACTAGGCCTAAGTAGTTATACTTAGATTCCATCAAGAGCATAAAACTAGAGTTAGATAGTTACACCTAATTAGCACCCCTCATTAGTGAATACCCTCCACTTTAGTGGATAGTGCTAAGCATAAAATTTGATCACTTTAGATGGGAATACTTGGTGAAAATGATTATGAAAACCTTAGAATGAGGATTCATTCTATTGAAATGCTTTGACATGTGTTACGAACACAAGATGATTTGATGATGAAAATATTGAGGCGTGATCCTTGACCCTTTATAAAAACTGATGGTTGGGTTCGGATGCGATACCATTTCTATTTTACCGTACAACCACATTACCTGAATTGGGTAGGGCTTAACTGGAAGTTTATATGTCTTAGTATGGGTTCCCTTACGGAAAAAGGTTGAGCTAAGGCTGCCTCGTGAATGTGAATGTCCACCTATGCAGTTCCTAGGATGGCAGATGTCCATGGCTGGGAGGCCAAGCTCATAGTGTAGGGTTCGCAGCATAGAAAAATATTCCTACGATGGGAACAACTATGTACTAAGATCTATCTACTAGATGCACTCAGCGGGCGGATGTATATCCGTAGAGAACATACCCTTGAAGACCGACAAAGCTTAACGAGGTTGAACTCGTGGTTGATGTAGACGATATCTTGTCGATCTCAAGATCAAGAGGAAGTCCTAGCGCCGCAAAATAGTGGCGCATCCGTGCTCGCACGCACGTTTGAGGCACTGAGCAACCTCCGCCTCCTCGCTCTAGCGATGCAGCGGAAGCACAACTCTTTCTTACCTAAAAGACACCGGGAACATGTATCTCTGTCACATCCCTAAATTTTCCAAATTTTGAAATATGAAAAATAAATAAACAAATTAAACAATTGTTCAAATTTAGGGTGAGAAGAAACTTTTTGATTCCAATTGGAAACATCAAAACCTATTTTGATCAAATAGAATCCTACAGGGATTTAAAAATATAAATAAATAATAAAGTTATAATAGTTGGAATCACTTTTGGATCTTTAAATAAAAAGATATGGTTTTTATAAGAAAATGTAGAAATATAAATAAGGACTATTTTAAAGAGTCAAATTTAATCTTGGCCAAGCATATGAAATAAAATATTTTATTTGATAAAAATAGTAAAGGATTATTTAAATAAAATAATAAGGATTTATTAATGACCAATTTTATTTAAGTAAAGGCTTTTCCATTTTAAATAAACACTGAAACTTGTTAAAGTATTTTAAATAAAAAATTCCAAGTGTTTTGTTTTTCAAATGAAACCTACTGAAAAGGTTTTGATATTATTTAGATTTCAAATAGAGTTTTTAAAATAAATTAAAACCTATTTGAAATAAAGACTAAGGTCTATCTATTTAATTATTAATGGATCCTAAAAGAATAGAAGAATTATTTTATTTTGGACTTTGGAATATGTTGTTAAATAGTATTAAAATCAACACAAAGTTTGGTGGTGGTTTGATTTGATTTGGAGTTTGAATTGTTTGAATGAAAATCAAATCAGGAGATTCAAAACAGAAAAGGAAAAACATTTTGTATATAAAAAAGTGAAACAAAGCAGCCCACTGCCAGGCCCAACTCAGCCCAGCAACTAGCCCACCTGCTCACCCCGCAGTGAACCATTTTTCACTCAGTATCACACACTTGACAAGCGACAGGACCCTCCCCTCCTCACTCTCACGTGAATGGGACCCACTGGCCACCTCATCATCATCAACCCCACCCCGGCCGTTTTCCCCCTCCTCGCCGTTTACTGCTGTGATTAAATCCTCTTGAATTCGCGTTGATGTCTGCGTTAATCTCGCCAGCGACCACACACCTTTAAACGCCACACTCTCCTCTACTTTTCCCCTCACTTTCCTCTCCCTCTCTGCCCCCAGGCTGAGCGAATCGTGAGCTCGAACCCCACTGCTCCAGCGAGCTTCTCCAGCAAATTCTGGCGCCGACCAGCCGCCCCTCGCCTCCCATTGCACGCAACCTGCTCCCCATCGTCAGGCGCACCTACCAGTACTTCTAGCTCGCTCGCGCGCGCTCCAAATCATCGGCAATGACCACACCCGTACACCACCGTCATCTGCCGTTTCTCCGGCGAGTTCCCCTAGTAAGCTCCGACCACCCCGAACCCTCCCGATGATGCTCCTGTACTCCCCACGCTCTCCCGCATCTAGCGCCCCCTCCCGTTTGCCTCGGCACGACCTGCAGCCTCGCCCCCGATGACAAACCGAAGCACCCGACACCGCCGCGGACTCCGACGAGCAATCGTTGCAGCTCTGGTGCGCCCCTCGACAAGTTGACCACGCCTCGATCTTCACCGCAACCGAGCACGGTGAGCACCTCCGTTCCCCCTCTTGCTTCCTGGTTCGTCGGCGACGACATTGACAGAGTGCTCTGCCGCTCGCTGCCGTGCTAGTGCCGCCCGTTCCTGGTCGAGCTGCTGTGCACCGTTAGATCTCCATCTGGCGGCTACGATAGATCAAATTAACGAAAGGGTATCATGTGTTGTGTGCCGTGCGATTTCCATTAGATCTAACGGCCAATATTGCTTGATCCGTGCGAACCGGTACCATCCAGTTAGATTCAGCCACGTGGCCAGACTCAGGAATTAAAATAGAAAATTGATCTATTAGAATTACAAACTTGCAAAATTCATAACTTTAATTCTACACGTCCAAATTTTGCAAATTTTATATCAATGGAATCATCAGAACAAGTACTTTTCAACCATGCACTTTGTTTAATGTTTTGATTCTGGAAAATTGTTTGAATTTACAGAAACTTGTGTAGGCATAATTTGAATATAAAAAATTGTTCTAGATATATTTTTAAGGTGAAATCTTTGCAAAATGGGTTGTTTTGAACCTACTGACCATAGGAACCAACTTATGGATTTAAAAATATATTTTGGGAATTTAAGGAATAAATATTTGAATTAACACATTTCTAGTCAAATAAAAATATTGTTTATGGCCTAGAAATGAATTTTGAGTAAAACCTTTGGGAAATGATTTGATTCAAATAAACTATCTTTTGCAAATAAAACTATATTTTGCATGCTTGCATGCATTGCCTTGTTTCTATTATTTTATGTGTGAGAAATGGTTTGAATGCTAATTGAGTTTGTGTTTGCTTGATTGAATTGTAGTGAAGTTAGAAGAGTGTGATATTTGCAAGATCAAGAAGTAAATCAACATTCTCTACTAAAAAGGCAAGTGACACTATCATCCAAGTCCTACTATTTTCATTACACTTAGTGGATTTTTGTAACATGCATGATAAGGACTACTATATTTTATGCTATGCTAAATCCTATTAGGATATCCTTATATCTTCCTTAGTGAAAACATTGTAGTTGTAGTAAGCTTAGCCCTACTATATATTTGGGATGGGATACATGATATGAATATATGGAGTGTTGGAAAGATATATGTTTTATATAATAAAACAAGTACTCAATGAACCACCTGGGTGGACAAGGATACTCAAGATTGGACAAGGTGGCAACAAAGGGAACCATGTTTATATGGCTATCTTTTTGTATGTGCACTAGAAGAAAACCACCTAGGGACTTAGAGATTGAACATGTTTGTCGTCCAGTGGCTTCCGTGTACAGCCACATGCTAAATGGGCTCGGGCTTATTCAACTACATAGTGGAAGACCCATGCATTGGCATCTTCAGGTTAACTAGAATTGTGTAAGGGAAATATATCCCTACATTGGTGCCTAGTTGACAAGCTAGCATTGTGTATTGGGAGGACTTATATGGAAATACTTTGTCACATTCTCGATCTGCCAGTACTCCATTTTGGTGAGTACTTATCCAGCGGCCACTGGTGGCGTCAAGACGAGATTATGTCATGTGGGTAAAGTGTACAACTTCTGTAGAAGATCAAATTCCAAGTACTTTGCCGTGTCCCTGGTTACGGACAACTCTGAGCAACTAAGGCCTGAAGCTATGGAAGATCTCGATATTCCAATTTCTCAAAGTTAAAACTGGATGGTGACAACAAGGGATTTGAAGCACTTGGAGTTTTCCAAGGAGTTCAGAAAGATTTGACAAAAGATCAAAATTATTTTCAAAAGATAGGATAAAACTATATTGCTTTCTGCTAATGAGCCTAAACCCTACTTAGCCAAATATGCATGTAATGATAGGATCCACTTATTTCTACATAGTAGTGAAACTTGCCAATACAATTCAAATGTATTGACCCTTGTGGCTGCAACTTATTATGTTGAAGGTTTGTTTGATGTTAGTGAAGTGTGTTGAATAGGATTACAAGTCTACAACCAACATGATTGCCTGTGGCACTTTGATGATGAAGGACTCCATGATATATAGATATTCTGCTGCAATGTAATGTGATAGCAAAATGAGCTATGTAAAATGTAATGAATTATTTTATTCCTGGTTATAAAGTTGTATTATGACCTTTGTTTCTTGATATTACATCTTAATTGTGGATGCTAGCTATTGATCTACGGACTAGCATTGTAAACACAGGGATCTCTACCTTATTAAGGGTTGGGAACCTTACAGATGGTATCAGAGCACTGTGTTGCCTGTAGGATTGTAACCCTAGGATTGGACAAAAACCCCTTAGAAAAATAGGAGTTGTTTTTGTTCCAAAACTTATTTATAAACAATCATGTAAACTCTTTCCTCAACCTTTTGGTTTTGATTCTACATCTCTTCCTTTTTCAACTTGATGGACAAAGCCTTCACCATGACCAATGACTTCCACTTTAGTTCCGCCAAGGACTTCAACTTAGACATCACTAAGGACTACAAGTGAAAACCAAGAGACATTAGATTGCCTACCAAAACATTGATATCATGTTAGTGTATGGATCATATTGACCTATGAGGTATGACTATACTAAGTTATTTATTTCAAGAAAAACTTGTTGTTTCCTTCAACTCATGAGTTAAGCTCATAAGTTGTTAAGTGGATAGTTGCTTGTTGATTGATTGATTGTTTGATTGAACTTGGTTGTTTGAGTTGTGTGTTAGAACTTCCTTATGCCTATCTGTCATTACTTATCCCTATCAAACCAACAGATGCCTCCCCATCGTGCCAACCCCAACCAAAACAACAATAACAACATCACTCCTGAGATGCAGCAGATGATGATAGCTCAGACACAACTGATGCAGATGATAACCACGTTCATACAGAATAACAACAACAACAACAATCATAATAATCCTCCAGCACATGATATGCTCACCGGGTTTTTGAAACTAAGGCCTGCAAGGTTCTCCAGAACAACTAACCCAATGTTAGCCAATGATTGGTTACGTTCGGTGAATAAGGACTTAGTGACTATTGGCTGCACCAACGAAGAAAAAGTTAGGTTTGCAGCATTTCTACTTGAAGGACCAACAGCAACATGGTGGGACAACTTTCAGATCACCAGTCCCCTTGAGGATGTGACTTGGGCTATTTTTGAGGATGGTTTCCGTACATCTCACATCTCATCTAGACTGATGCACTTGAAGAAAAAGGAATTCAACAATCTAAAACAATGTAACCTCAGTGTGGTTGAGTACATTGAAGAATTCAACAATCTGGCACGCTATGCACCGAATGAAGTTGATACAGATGCTAAGAGGAAGGAGAAATTCCTCGAAGGACTTAATGATGAGTTGAACCTGCAGCTAGCTATTGCCTATGTCCCAACTTATCAATCACTCTGTGACAAAGCCACTATATTGGAAAACAAGATGAATCAAGTTGAGAACAGAAAGAGGAAGCATAAACTCAAGAATCACTCAGGATCATCACAAAAGAAGTGTTCATTCAAAAAGAGCAATGAAGATTCTGAACCACATCAGTATCACCACAACAACAATGGAAGTGATAATAATGGAAATGATACTGACAATGGAGATGACCTTGGTCAGAACCAACATGACACTTTCAGGAAGAAAGACATTAGCCAGTTGTAGTGCTATAATTGTAAGGAACTTGCACACTATGCATCAGACTGTCCTGAGAAGAAAAAGAAAAAGGATGCTAGAAGATCCAATGGAAATGACTCCAATGTGACCCAGAAAGGTCATGTGAACCACATTGACATGGATGGGAACTTTGAAGAGATAGAAGAAGTGGATGTCAGGAACTAGTTAACTTAGAAGAGTCAAATGAGGATTCCTTGTCTGGATATCAAGTGTTGAACCCATAGTCAAGTGAACCATCAATGTAACCCTATGAGACTTTCTTTTAAGGGTGGTAGTACCCTAGTTGCTTCGAAGCCAACTTGTAACCCTAGCTTTCCCAAATCTCGGGACGAGATTTCTTTTAAGGGTGGTAGCCTATCACATCCCTAAATTTTCCAAATTTTGAAATGTGAAAAATAAATAAACAAATTAAACAATTGTTGAAATTTAGGGTGAGAAGAAACTTTTTGATTCCAATTGGACACATCAAAACCTATTTTGATCAAATAGAATCCTAAAGGCATTTAAAAAGATAAATAAATAATAAAGTTATAATAGTTGGAATCACCATTTTTGGATCTTTAAATAAAAAGATATGGTTTTTATAAGAAAAGGTAGAAATATAAATAAGGACTATTTTAAAGAGTCGAATTTAATCTTGGCCAAGCATATGAAATAAAATATTTTATTTGATAAAAATAGTAAAGGATTATTTAAATAAAATAATAAGGATTTATTAATGACCAATTTTATTTAAGTAAAGGCTTTTCCATTTTAAATAAACACTAAAACTTGTTAAAGTATTTTAAATAAAAAATTCCAAGTGTTTTGTTTTTCAAATGAAACCTACTGAAAAGGTTTTGATATTATTTAGATTTCAAATAGAGTTTTTAAAATAAATTAAAACCTATTTGAAATAAACACTAAGGTCTATCCATTTAATTATTAATGGATCCTAAAAGAATAGAAGAATTATTTTATTTTGGACTTTGGAATATGTTGTTAAATAATATTAAAATCAACAAAAAGTTTGGTGGTGGTTTTATTTTATTTGGAGTTTGAATTGTTTGAATGAAAATCAAATCAGGAAATTCAAAACAGAAAAGGAAAAACATTTTGTATAAAAAAAGTGAAACAAAGCAGCCCACTGCCAGGCCCAACTCAGCCCAGCAACTAGCCCACCTGCTCACCCCGCAGTGAACCATTTTTCACTCAGTATCACACCCGCACAACAACTGACGACAGGACCCCACTCCCCCTCCCTCACTCTCGCTGACGAACGGGACCCACTAGCCACCTCATCGTCATCAACCCCGCGCCGGCCGTTTTCCCCCTCCTCGCCGTTTATTGCCGCGATTAAATCTTCTTGAATTCGCGTTGATGTCTACGTTAATCTCACCAACGACCACACGGCTTTAAACTCCACACTCTCCTCTACCTTTCCCCTCACTTGCCTCTCCCTCTTTGCCCCCAGGCTGAGCGAATCGTGAGCTCAAACCCCACTGCTCCGGCGAGTTTCTCCAGCAAATTCCGGCGCCGACCAGCCGCCCCTCGCCTCCCATTGCACGCAACCTGCTCCCCATCGTCAGGCACACCTACCAGTACTTCTAGCTCGCTCGCGCGCGCTCCAAATCGTCGTCGGCTTAGCGACCACACACCTTGTCTTGCCGTTTCTCGTTCTCATCCGAGTTCCCTGGTAAGCTCACCGAACCCTCCCGATGATGCTCATGTACTCCCCACGCTCGCCCGCGTCTAACGCCCCCTCCCGTTTGCCTCGGAACGACCTACAGCCTCGCCCCGACGACAAACCGAAGCACCTGACGCCGTCGCGGACTCCGACGAGCAATCGTTGTAGCTCCGGTGCGCCCCTCGACAAGTTGACCACGCCTCGAGCTTCAACGCAACCACGCGAGCACGGTGAGCACCTCTGTTCCCCCTCTTGCTTCCTGGTTCGTCGGAGCGGCTTTCGACGCTTCGCTGCCGCTCGCCGCTTGCGCCTGCGCCGGTCATTGTGCACCGTTAGATCTCGATCTGGCGGCTACGATAGATCAACTTAACGAAAGGGTATCGTGTGTTGTGTGCCGTGCGATTTCCATTAGATCTAACGGCGAATATTGCTTGATCCATGCGAACCGGTACCGTCCAGTTAGATTCAGCCACGTGGACAGACTCAGGAATTAAAATAGAAAATTGATCTATTAGAATTACAAACTTGCAAAATTCATAACTTTAATTCTACACGTCGAAATTTTGCAAATTTTATATCAATGGAATCAGAAGAACAATTACTTTGCAACCATGCACTTTGTTTAATGTTTTGCTTCTGGAAAATTGGTTGAATTTGCAGAAACTTGTGTAGGCATAATTTGAATATAAAAAATTGTTCTAGATATATTTTTAAGGTGAAATGTTTGCAAAATGGATTGTTTTGAACCTACTAAACATAGGAACCAACTTATGGATCTAAAAATATGTTTTGGGAAGTTAAGGAATAAATATTTGAATTAACACATTTCTAGTCAAATAAAAATATTGTTTATGGCCTAGAAATGAATTTTGAGTAAAACCTTTGGGAAATGATTTGATTCAAACCTTCTGATCCTAAACACCATGTTTTGAGATTAAGAACATATTTTATGAACCATATAAAGTTATTACTTTGCTAAAAGATATTTTCAACTACATAAAATATCACCTTAGCATAATATTTGGTTTATGAGATAAAACCTTTTGCAAATGGTTTTACTACTTTAGTAAATGACCACTTTGAACTTTAAAATGTTTAGAGCCTAGTAGAAACCACTTTTCCAAATAAAACTATCTTTTGCATGCTTGCATGCATTGCCTTGTTTCTATTATTTTATGTGTGAGAAATGGTTTCAATGCTAGTTGAATTTGTGTTTGCTTGATTGAATTGTAGTGAAGTTAGAAGAGTGTGATATTTGCAAGATCAAGAAGTAAATCAACATTCTCTACTAAAAAGGCAAGTGACACTATCATCCAAGTCCTACTATTTTCATTACACTTAGTGGATTTTTGTAACATGCATGATAAGGACTACTATATTTTATGCTATGCTAAATCCTATTAGGATATCCTTATATCTTCCTTAGTGAAAACATTGTAGTTGTAGTAAGCTTAGCCCTGCTATATATTTGGGATGGGATACATGATATGAATATATGAAGTGTTGGAAAGATATATGTTTTATATAATAAAATAAGTACTGAATGAACCACCTGGGTGGACAAGGATACTCAAGATTGGACAAGGTGGCAACAAAGGGAACCATGTTTATATGGCTATCTTTTTGTATGTGCACTAGAAGAAAACCACCCAGGGACTTAGGGATTGAACATGTTTCGTCAAATTGGCTTCCGTGTACAGCCACATGCTAAATGGGCTCTGGCTTAGTCAACTACATAGTGGAAGACCCATGCATTGGCATCTTCAGGTTAACTAGAATTGTGTAAGGGAAATATATCCCTACATTGGTGCCTGGTTGACAAGCTAGCATTGTGTATTGGGAGGACTTCTATGGAAATACTTTGTCACATTCTCGATCTGCCAGTACTCCATTTTGGTGAGTACTTATCCAGCGGCCACTGGTGGCGTCAAGATGAGATTGTGTCATGTGGGTAAAGTGTACAACTTCTGCAGAAGATCAAATTCTAAGTACTTAGCCGTGTCCCTGGTTACGGACAACTCTGAGCAACTAAGGCCTGAAGCTATGGAAGATCTCGACATTCCAATTTCTCAAAGTTAAAACTTGATGGTGACAACAAGGGATTTGAAGCACTTGGAGTTTTCTAAGGAGTTCAGAAAGATTTGACAAAAGATCAAAACTATTTTGAAAAGATAGGATAAAACTATATTGCTTTCTGCAAATGAGCCTAAACCCTACTTAGCCAAATATGCATGTAATGATAGGATCCACTTATTTCTACATAGTAGTGAAACTTGCCAATACAATTCAAATTGTATTGACCCTTGTGGCTGCAACTTATTATGTTGTAGGTTTGTTTGATGTTAGTGAAGTGTGTTGAATAGGATTACAAGTCTACAACCAACATGATTGCCTGTGGCACTTTGAAGATGAAGGACTCCATGCTATATAGATATTCTGCTGCAATGTAATGTGATAGCCAACTGAGCTATGTAAGATGTAATGAATTATTTTATTCCTGGTTATAAAGTTGTATTATGACCTTTGTTTCTTGATATTACATCTTAAATGTGGATGCTAGCTATTGATCCAGGGACTAGCATTGTAAACACAGGGATCTCTACCTTAGTAAAGGTTGGGAACCTTACAATCTCGCTAGTCCGAGACCATGGGGAATAAATACTATAGGGGTAGAGAGATCCTTTACGAGGAGGTGTGAGTGAGAGAGAGGAGACGGGGCTCCTTTTATATGAGGGGGCACCCAAGGGGGTGGCCGCCGGCCATGGGGATGCCCCCTCCCCTCCTTTCACTCATGTGGATGGACACTCCACTCACACAAATGCCTTTCAATTCCCTCCACTCAAAAACCCACTCAAATTCCCATTTAATTTCCACCAAATTTGATGCAAACTCTCATTAAATAAAACTCCTTTTAATTATTCAGAATTTTGTCAATTACTTTAATGACAAACATTCTCATATAACCCCTTGTTAGTATTTCATTTCACATGCAAAAAACACTTTCTACAATTTCACCCGAAAACCCGTTTCGGTATCTAGTGAAACAAATTCCTGTGCTTGTTATTCTTTCTGGCATGAAACTTTTGCTCCAAATGGATGTCGGTGTCTCTTAAGTGTGTCACCCTACAGTTCACGAATAATGCGGACATGATCGAGACCCCTCTCCGATCAATAATCATAAGCGGGACCTAGAGATCCGTACTGACTCCCACACATTCAACGATGACTTTCTTATGATCGTGAGAACCTTTTATGCTAGTATCTTAATCCTTTTGTCTCGCAATATATTACATGTCCGAGAGTCGATCATCGGTGTCTCCATACCTAGTTTGATCTTGTTACTGACATGCACTCTTTCCTCGTCCCCATGATATAACATTCTAGTGATCAAATCACTTGCTTGCAAGCTAATCAATGTGATATCACCGAGAGGGCCCAGAGCATATATATTCGTCATCGGGATGAACAAATTCCACTCTCGATCCATTGGCCTCAACATAACACTTTATTAGTACTGAACCCATCTTTATAATCACCCTGTTACGTAACAACGTTTGATGTTATCAAGATACACTTCCGGTGTTAGTGATTGACATGATCTCATGGTCTAAGGATTAGGATCACTTCGTATGATGTTATAGCAATATAAACTCAATGACTTTGATCGTAATGCTATACTTTGGATGAATGTTCATCACACCATTACACTAATGTTGTGACCTCGTTATTAACAACATCCAATGTCCATGATCAGGAAACCTTGATCATCTTGTTTATCAATGAGCTAGTTTTATGAGAGAGGCATAACTAGGAACTTTCTGTTTGTTTATTAAACACACATGTATTAACATTTCCGTATTAATACAATTATAGAATGTAAAATAAACATTTATCATAAACAAGGAATACGATAATAACCACTTTATTATTGCCTCTTGGGCATATTCCCTTAAGTCTCCCACTTGCACTAGAGACAATAATCTAGTTTGAAAACTTTGCGTATTGAACACCTATGGCTTTCTGGTGTTCCATATACGCGATTGAAAGTGGTTAACATAATCTAAAGATCTGACGCTTTCAGGTCCGCGTGTATTTGCATGTCTTTGCGTCTTCACGCATCACTAATTCTCCAATGAGATGGCATTGTATAAATTTGGTCTTTTAGTCAGACCTTTAGTTCCTTGGGGTTAAATCATGTCGATACTATTGTCGTACAATATATCTTTAGTGTTAGACCATTGGGAACCACACGTTAGTTTTATAACAAACTATTTGACACAAATGCCCTCCGTTGATGCTACTATAGCACTCATATACTTAGCCTTTTGTTGTAGTATCCGTCACAATGTTTTAACTTTCGAATTCATCCAAATCCATCATGGAAACTTTCTTTCCATTTCATTGTGCCACCCATAGTTTAAATTGAGATAATTTTAATTTGTATCTTGTGAGAAAAATTAGTATCAATGTAACGATTTACAATGAACTATTTGTAATTGTTTGTCACCTCTACACAAATATATTCTTAGTTCTTCCAAAAGATCATAAGAATTTTCTTACTATCATCCAATGATCATCTTGTGATTCATTCTGGTATATGCTCATAACACTTAGAGCATAGGACATATCTGGATGTGTACATATCATGGTATGATTGATCAAAACATTCTTATGATTTCACTCATCAAGTGTCAAAGCACTTGAATCTTGTTTCACTTATCAAGTGTCGATACACTTGAATCTTGATTCAATTCTTTTCCATGCGATAAGAACCTTTTCTTGTCGTTTCTATATTGAACTCCTTCAATATCTCATATATGTACATTTGGCATAACTATATTAGTGTCACAGTCTATCCATGTGGATATTCATGCCAAATATTCATGTTTTTCCTAAGTCTTTCATCGAAATGAAATTCTTAACCTTTGTCAATAAAAATTACATTATTTCTAATCAACAAGATGTCCTCCACATAATGTATTAGAAATATGTCTCAGCGCTCCCACTTAATTTCTTGCAAATGCAAGCATCTTCATCGTCTCTAGATGAAAACCCCTTTTTCATCACGGTGAAGATTCCAACTCCGTGATGCTTACTTAAACCGTTGAAGTTTGCATGTCCCTTTTAGCATCCTTTGAATTAACAAAATCCTTTGGATCGTGTCATGTACACGTCCTAGGTAACTATTCTATTAGAAGAACTTTGTTTTGTTAATTCATCTACCATATACCAAATTATATGTAGTGGTTGCTACTTTAATCCGTCCAGACTAAATATTGCTATGAAAGATCAAATCTTATCATAGTCAACTCCTTGAACATTGTCGTAAAAACTTTACAGACATGTCGACTATTTCATAGATGTGAAACATCCATGTTTATTTCTTTATAGATCCAAATACGACCGATAGGTTTTTACACCTTTCCGGAGGGTCTTCCAAGTTCAAAAAACTTGATTTCTCGTATATGGAACTATCACGGATTTCATGGCTTCAATCCATTTGACGGAGTCAGGGCCCATCATCGCTTCTTTGCATGTAGTCAGTTCATGATTGTCAAACAATAATGATTTACTCTCAAATCTCAGCATTTGATTGTTTATCCAACCTACTTGGTTCAATAGGAACTTAGATCTCTGTGACCACAACCTTTGAGGCACGTAAGCTATGAGCATTATGGCTGCCTCCGGAACGATTTCCGGCGCTGACAACTCAACACATTTAGCTAAGGTTCGTTAACCTTATCAAAATTCTATTGTCCTCCCACTTAACTTTTATGAAAAATTCCTTTTTCAAGAAACTTCACGTTTCAGGCAACAAACTCTTTTTTCCTCGGTGTTATGGAGGAATAACCAATTTTTATTCTAAATAACCTACAAAGACATGCTCATCCGACTTCGGTTGTAAATATCTCACTTATGCTTAGCATAGCAAAATTTAAGAAAGGACAATTTGGGTTTTACCCCAAACCATAACTCATATGATGTCATTTCAACGGATCAAGATGGAGCTCTTTTCAGTGTAAAAGCATTAGTCTCTAAAGCTTTAATCTTTTAAAACATAATGGCTGTTTTATAAATAACACCTTTGATCCAACCATGTCACACAAGGTTTCATTACAAATCTCAAACACTCCATATTCCTATGGTGTTTCGGAAGATGCAAATCTAGGTGTTTTTGCTAAACTTGTAACTCAAATAAATCCCTTTATGATAAAATCATAAATTATTTATTTTCTTGTTACACTTGCAACTCAAATAAATCCCTTATGATAAAATCATAAATCATTTATTTTCTTGTTACAATGATTTTCCACTTCATCCTGAAATTCTTTGAAAGTTTTTAAATATTTCATACTTCTTTCTCATTAAGTGAATATTCACTCAAATTTTCGGAGAAAGTATATGAAGTTGAAATCCATCGCTTACGACTACACACAATGGACCATATACATTGATATGTATAAATTCCAATAATTTAGTCGATCGTTCTTCTTTGGCCTTTGAACAAAGTTTTAATTATCCTAAGGAAAGTATCACAAGCGTCATATGATCAAATAAAAGACTCTAAAAATCCATAAAAATGGAGTTTATTCATGTTTTATTTCCAATATAATTTAAACGGCGATGTCTCTTTGTAAGTGATCTTCCAATCATTTTTCTTGCGACATTTTAGCATTAGTTTTTATGGATGTGATTTCTCCAACTAGATTTGTAAATCATCCATCTTATATGGAATATGGTAATTATTTGAACAACCTTTGTTCTCATAATACCTGATTTAAATAACTTTCATTAAAAAAATCTTGAAGGCAAGCTTTGATGTCAACAAGAAATACAAAAAACGGTTTGTTTGTTTTCGATGAACATCATCACATATTCTCTTGCTAGTTCCTTAGGCCATTGTGGTTCATGAATTGCGCCGTTCTGTATAAAATATCATACCAACCAATTCGGTATCCAATACCCAAGAACCACATTGTTTAACAAGCAAAGAATACAACCATAACATGTATATCATCCATATACCTAAATTGGATATTTCCAATCTTTTCTTTTGTGCCACATATATTTTATAGATTCTCTTTCAACATTTACTTTTCCTTTCTAAAAGAATCTATCAACATCAACAGTGGCGCCATATACATAACACATAGTCCAAAGCGTGTATATTCAAATAATAATACCTTTGGACTTGCACTTTGAAGTAGATCACCATCATAAAATGATCGGAATTCTTTCAAAAAACCATTATTTAGTAATCTTTTATTGTAGTAAAAACTTTACATACATCTTCTATTCATCCTTATCATGACGAATTTCATGATCAAGCTAATGTAGCTTATAAAGGTGAATCGTGAGTATAACATTACTTTCCAAAACCCTTTTGGATGATTAGGATGTCTAGCATATCCAACCTTTGCAAATTCTCATCCAATATGAGAACATATATTATACTATATCGTATTGCAACTAAAACATTGTTTCAGATATCGTTATATCTGCCACACATGATGGTTTCTATAATAATTCTTTTAGCTCCTAGATAAACTTTATATTAAAACAATCAAGAATCATGGAGGCAAACATGATACTTAAGATACTAACACTGGAATTGTTACTCTTGATTTAATACCAATTATTAAAGTTCATGGAGTAAACAGAGTTTGCTGAAAGTTTGCAATAGGACTTTTAAACTTTAGATTGACACTCTACACAATACGATACCAGTTTGTAAAGTAAATATCTAGAATTTGATAGTTATATTATCTCAATTACAACTAAGCATAAGGTGGTGAACGAATTCCAATGACTACAACAAATTATGCAAATTCACTTTGATTTAATTTATGATAAATTGAGTTCTACTAATCCAAATTAGAAATGAACTCCCACTCAAAAACGACATCCCTCATGCCTTTTTGGTGATTACATGAACCAAATCCACTACACCAAGTCCGATCATCATGTGAGTCGGTGTAGCTTCAAAGGCGAGCATCAAATGGGCATCATATCTTCCATATGACTCATGCTTAACCTTTCGGTCCGTGTTCCGAGGCCATGTCTATACATGCTAGGCTCGCCAAGTAAAAACCTTAGTATTCGCGTGTGTAATTGTCTTACACCCGAAATATGATCGTGGATCCAAGAACACCTGATCATCACGTGATGTCTTGGAGCGACGAAACATATCAGTGCATACTTAAGGGAGAACACATTTTATCTTGATATCTAAATGAGGGGTCATCTTATTATGCGAATAAAACACCAAACAAGCAATATAAGATGCAATAAACATCACATGTTAATAAGTGAAATGATATGGTTCTTGCACTTGATCTCCATCATGTGCATCATGGTATGATCGCCATCATACCTCTATGTGTAAGGCCAAGGTTTATGGAACTTACACGTTATGTGTGTTGTAAGAGTATCGACTTATACTTCTACTTACAACATCACCATATCATGACACTAGCCCAACAATAATCTAAACTAGATGCCTCTAATTTATGCATTGCAAGTTTTACGTGGCTTAGGGCTTTCGAAGAAAGAACAGTTCTTACCTACGAACATGAACCACAACGAGAATAACCAAATTGTTGACAACTCGTTGCAAATTAGATATTGACTATAGTAGGAGAGACAGACACCCGCTAGCCACTTATGCAAAACTAGTTGCATGTCAAACGTGGAACAGGTCTCATGCGCGAGGACATGTAAACTTTGTCCGGGCCGCTTCATCCCACTATGCCACCAATATCCAAAGTACAACTAAGAAGCAATAAAATGATCATCATCGCCCACATATACATATGTGTACTACCCGTGCAAAGCATATACGCATAGATCCGGCTCTGATACCACTGTAGGGTTCGCAACATAGAAAACAAAAATTTTCCTACGATGGGAACAACTATGTACCAAGATCTATCTACTAGATGCAATCAACGGGCGGATATATATCCGTGGAGAACATACCCTTGAAGACCGACAAATCTTAACGAGGTTGAACTCGTGGTTGATGTAGATGATATCTTGCTGATCTCAAGATCGAGAGGAAGTCCTAGCATCGCAAAACAGCGGCGCATCCGTGCTCGCACACACGTCCGAGGCACCGAGCAACCTCTGCCTCCTCGCTCCAGCGATGCAGTGGAAGCACAAATCTTTCTTGCCGAAAAGCCACCGGGAACATGTATCTCGCTAGTCCGAGACCATGGGGGATAAATACTAGAGGGGGAGAGAGATCCTTCACGAGGAGGTGTGAGTGAGAGAGAGAGGAGAGGGGGATCCTTTTATAGGAGGAGGGGGCACCCAAGGGGGTGGCCGCCGGCCATGGGGCTTACCCCTCCCCTCCTTTCATTCATGTGGGTGGACACCCCACTCACACAAATGCCTTTCAATTCCTTCCACTCAAAAATCCACTCAAATTCCCATTAAATTTCCACAAAATTTAATGCAAACTCTCATTAAATAAAACTCCTTTTATGTATTCAGAATTTTGTCAATTACTTTAATGACAAAAATTCTCATATAACCCCTTGCTAGTATTTCATTTCACATGCAAAAAACACTTTCTGCAATTTCACCCGAAAACCCGTTTCGGTATCTAGTGAAATAAATTCCTGCGCTTGTTATTCTTTCTGGCATGAAACTTTTGCTCCAAATGGATGTCGATGTCTCTTAAGTGTGTCACCCTATGGTTCGCAAATAATGCGGACATGATCGAGACCCCTCTCCGATCAATAATCATAAGCGGGACCTAGAGATCCGCACTGACTCCCACACATTCAACGATGACTTTCTTGTGATCGCGAGAATCTTTTATGCTAGTATCTTAATCCTTTTGTTTTGCGATATATTACATGTCCGAGATTCGCTCATCGGTATCTCCATACCTAGTTTGATCTCGTTACTGACATGCACTCTTTCCTCATTCCCATGATATAACATTCTAGTGATCAAATCACTTGCTTGCAAGCTAATCAATGTGATATCACCGAGAGGGCCCAGATCATATCTATTCGTCATCGGGATGAACAAATTCCACTCTCGATCCATGGGCCTCAACATAACACTTTATTAGTACTGAAGCCATCTTTATAATCACCCTGTTATGGTGTGACGTTTGATGTTATCAAGATACTCTTCCGGTGTTAGTGATTGACATGATCTCATGGTCTAAGGATTAGGATCACTTCGTATGATGTTATAGCAATATAAACTCAATGACTTTGATCATAATGCTAGACTTAGGATGAATGTTCATCACACCATTACACTAATATTGTGACCTCGTTATTAACAACATCCAATGTCCAAGATCAGGAAACCTTGATCATCTTGTTAATCAATGAGCTAGTTTTATGAGAGAGGCATAACTAGGAACTTTCTGTTTGTTTATTAAACACACATGTATTAACATTTCCGTATTAATACAATTATAGCATGTAAAATAAACATTTATCATAAACAAGGAATACGATAATAACCACTTTATTATTGCCTCTCGGGCATATTCCCTTTAGTCTCCCACTTGCACTAGAGACAATAATCTAGTTTGAAAACTTTGCGTATTGAACACCTATGGCTTTCCGGTGTTCCATATACGCGATTGCAAGTGGTTAACATAATCTAAAGATCTGACGCTTTCAGGTCCGTGTGTATTTGCATGTCTTTGTGTCTTCACGCATCACTCATTCTCCAATGAGATGGCATTGTATAAATTTGGTCTTTTGGTCAGACCTTTAGTTCCTTGGGGCTAAATCATGTCGATACTATTATCGTACAATATATCTTTAATGTTAGCCCGTTGCGAACCACACGTTAGTTTGATAACAAACTACTTGACACAAATGCCCTCCTTTGCTGCTACTATGGCAGTCATATACTTAGCCTTTTGTTGTAGTATCCATCACAATGTTTTAACTTTGGAATTCATCCAAATCTATCATGGAAACTTTCTTTCCTTTTCATTGTGCCACCCATAGTTTAAATTGAGATAAATTTAATTTGTATCTTGTGACAAAAACTAGTATCAATGTAACGATTTACAATGAACTATTTGTAATTGTTTGTCACCTCTACACAAATATATTCTTAGTTCTTCCAAAAGATCATAAGAATTTCCTTACTATCGTCCAATGATCATATTGTGATTCATTCTGGTATATGCTCATAACACTTAGAGCATAGGACATATCTGGATGTGTACATATCATGGTATGATTGATCAAAACATTCTTGTGATTTCACTCATCAAGTGTCAAAGCACTTGAATCTTGTTTCACTTATCAAGTGTCGATACACTTGAATCTTGATTTAATTCTTTTCCATGCGATAAGAACATTTTCTTGTCGTTTCTATATTGAACTCCTTCAATATCTCATATATGTACGTTTGGCATAGCCATATTAGCGTCACAGTCTATCCATGTAGACATTCATGCTAAATATTCGTGTTTTTCCTAAGTCTTTCATCGAAATGAAACTCTTAACCATTGTCAATAAAAATTACATTATTTCTACTCAACAAGATGTCCTCCACATAATGTATTAGAAATATGTCTCAGCGCTCCCACTTAATTTCTTGCAAATGCAAGCATCTTCATCGTCTCTAGATGAAAACTCCTTTTTCATCATGGTGAAGATTCCAACTCCGTGATGCTTACTTAAACCGTTGAAGTTTGCATGTCGCTTTTAGCATCCTTTGAATTAACAAAATCCTTTGGATCGTTTCATGTACACGTCCTAGGTAACCATTCTATTAGAAGAACTTTGTTTTGTTAATTCATCTACCATATACCAAATTATATGTAGTGGTTGCTACTTTAATCCATCCAGACTGAATATCGCTATGAAAGATCAAATCTTGTCATAGTCAACTCCTTGAATATTGTCGTAAAAACTTTATCGACATGTCGACTAGTTAATAGATGTGAAACATCCATGTCTGTTTCTTTATAGATCCAAATACGACCGATAGGTTTATTTATAGATCAATAATCAGAAGCGGGATCTAGAGACCCATACTGACTCCCACACATTCAACGATGACTTTCTTGAGATCGTCGGAGCCTTTTATGCTAGTATCTTAATCCTTTTGTTTCGTGATATATTACATGTCTGAGATTCAATCATCGGTATCTCCATACCTAGTATGATCTCGTGACTAACATGCACTCTTTTCTCGTTCCCATGATATAACATTCTAGTGATCAAATCACTTGCTTGCAAGCTAATCAATGTGATATCACCAAGAGGGCCCAGAACATATCTATCTGTCATCGGGATGAACAAATTCCACTCTCGATCCATGGGACTCAACATAACACTTTATTAGTACTGAACCCATGTTTATAATCACCATGTTACGGTGTGACGTTTGATGTTATCAAGATACTCTTCCGGTGTTAGTGATTGACATGATCTCATGGTCTAAGGATTAGGATCACTTCGTATGATGTTATAGCAATATAAACTCAATGACTTTGATCGTAATGCTATACTTCGAATGAATATTCATCACACCATTACACTAATGTTGTGACCTCGTTATTAACAACATCCAATGTCCATGATCAGGAAACCTTGATCATCTTGTTAATCAACGAGCTAGTTTTAGGAGAGAGGCATAACTAGGAACTTTTTGTTTGTTTAGTAAACACACATGTATTAACGTTTCCGTATTAATACAATTATAGCATGTAAAATAAACATTTATCATAAACAAGGAATACAATAATAACCACTTTATTATTGCCTCTCGGGCATATTCCCTTCACACAGGGGAGGTGCCTATACTAGGGTGTGTAATTGAAAGGTTAGGATTGATTATCCGCATACTAAGTATGATGATTTAGAGTTATCCCTGACGGATGTATCAAATTTTGTGGTGAAAGTGTACAATGTCTGCAGAGTGTTAAACTATTCGAATAGCCGCGTACGCGGTCATGTACAGTTGGAGTGGCCATATTGTTACGTCGTCAGATGTTTTCAAAATGACTTGTGAAATGAACTATGACTTTGACTTGACCACAACAAGGTTGTGAACATGAAAACTAAGTTCTCACTTAGGTTTTGTAGAACATTAAACTAATTTTCTTTACTTCTGAACTCAGTATGAAATGAACCTGGCTTTTTGCAAATAAACCTAGAGCTTAGGATTCCTACTCGAACTACTTTACTTGTTAGTGATAGTTCGCGAGTACTTAAAAAGTACTCATGGCTTTGTCCCTGGCTATTCTCATGGCCAGACTATGAGGAGGACTACCAGGAGGATGGAAAGCAGGAGGTCTATGACAACTAGCATCATCTCCCATCGTCAGCATTGCCTGTGACCCTGAAGATTAAGTCACGCTACATTTAATTTCCGCTGCGTTGATTGTATTAAGACTGGATCATGAGATCTTTTATTTGTAATACCTTTATTATGGTTTGTAATGGATGATGTACTATTGTACCAATTCTGTTATGTCTTTCAAAAATGGTAATCCTGGGATTGCGAGGTATGGCATAGCAGGCATCTAGGATTAAAAATCAGGGTGTTGACAAGTTGGTATCAGAGCCATCCTGACAATAGGATACCCTAGTTAGAATGGATGCTTAAATCAAAAACTTAGTTTCAAAACAAAAGAAGTGAGTATTTATGAAAACCTATTCTCATTCTTATCCATGAGATTATTTCAAGAAAATTCATGTTTCTAAAAAATTCTTGCAATTCTACATAAAATTTGACACACTTGATCACCCCACTAACCTAATCATCCTACATTCTTATAGATGGAAGTCAAGTATAGCAAGTTCTACAAGTTGGGAAACGGAGGAGAACTCATCTTCGAGCAAGATTTAAGCCAACTCTCGGAATTTCTTGAACGCATGCACCCCGAGTTCTTTGGGGCACAACTCAATTATCAGCAAGGAGGAGAACTACAGTGGCTGATAGTGATACGTCCAAAACGTATCTACTTTCTCGAACACTTTGCTACTGTTTCTTCTCTAAACTTGTGTGATTTGGATACAACTAACACGGACTGACGTTGTTTTCAGAAGAATTACCTTCGTGTCTTGTTTCTGTGCAGAAAATAAACTATTAGGAAAAATCCCAGAAAATATGCCAAAAACTATTTCTCACCAGAAGATCCACGGAGCCAGAAGGGGAGACAGAAAGGAGGCCTAGGGGGCCAGACCCACCCAGTAGCGGGCCCACGACCCGCGCTGGAGGGTTTGGCCACTCCTCGGCCTCCCTCCGCGCCTATAAGTTGCCTTCTGACCTAAAAACGCAGGGGGGTTCGATAGTTTTCCAGAAAGAGTTCCGTTCCGCCGCCGCCACCAGAAACCAAGATTCGGATCCAGAAACTCCGTTCTGGCACCCTGCCGGGATGGGGAATTTGGAGAGGATCATCGCCATCGTCATCACCAATGCATCTCCATCAACCACCAATGTTTCCCTCATCCATGAGTGAGTAATCCCCTGCTGTAGGATTGGGTATGGTAGGGATTGGATGAGTTCTATCATGTAATCAAATAAGATTGTTAAGGCATAGTGCCTAGTATCTCTTGTGCTATTTGACTTTGTTGCAACTTGTTGTGCTTAATGCTTGTCACTAGGGCCCGAGTGCCATGATCTCAGATCTGAACTTATTATTGAATCATTATGATAGTATTGTTTATGATCTTATCTGCAAGTTGTGTACACATATCATTATCCGGATCCAAAGGCCCCAAAGTGACAATAATTGGGACAACCGGAGGGGATGGCGGTGGTGTGAGGATCACATGTGTTCACGAAGTGTTAATGCTTTGCTCCGGTGCTTTATTAAAAGGTGCACCTTAATTGCCAGTATTTCCCTAGAGGCCCCGCTGCCACGGGCTGGCTGGACAGAAGATGTTGTGCAAGTTCTCATTGCGAGCACGTATTACTATATTTGGAGCACATGCCTAGGATTGTTTAGTACTTGGATGCTTGTTATTTTTTATCTGCAATGCCCTATGTCTTGAAGTTACATGTTTAGACTCATCCATGCAACGCCCATCATCCATCCTTATGCCTACCGCACTCAAATCCTACTGTTTACTATTACTATTACTATTGCTACTATTTCATTGTTGTTGTTACTGCTGCTGCTGCTACTACAAACTGTTGCTACTGATAAACTTCTGTGAGCAAGAACTATTTCCAGGTGCAGCTGAACTGACAACTCATTTGTTCAGGCTTGCAAGTATTCTTTGGCTCCCCTTGTGTCGAATCAATAAATTGGGTAATACTACCCGCGAAGACTGTTGCGATCCCCTACACTTGTGGGTCATCAAGACTATTTTCTGGCGCCGTTGCCGGGGAGCATAGCTTTATTTGTAAGTTCACTTGGATCTATTATTGTTCACTGCTACTCCTTTCATCATGGGGAAGTCTCGTGATGGAAAGTTCCCTATTTTACCATCCACTACAAGAAGAGGTACAGTCCTAAACACCTCTGCTGCTCTTGATTCACCGTCTGTTATAAGTAAGCTTGTTACACCACCACCACTTACACATGCTACACACACTGCTACTACTGCTGAGTCTGAAACTGCTTTTGATACTCATGATATTACTTCTATTGTGCTTGATGCTGTTACACCACCACCACTTACACATGCTACACACACTGCTACTACTGCTGTGTCTGAAACTGCTTTTGATACTCATGATATTACTTATACTGTGCTTGATGCGAGTGGTTCATTAGGTCCTTTTCTAGATGCTACTATGGCTAGTCTAGGAAATACCAAAACTCCTAGTGAATACACTATTACACCTGTTAGCTCACCTGAGTCTAGTGAGATTTATGATATTAATGATGGTTACATTGAGCTCACTAATGAATTTGTTGAAGAGTGCCGAAACACACATGGTACTAGTGCTATCAAGAGTCTCCTTGCTAGACGTACTATTATGCCTAAGTTGTCCTATGATTTCTCTCTTGATTTATCTTATTTAGATATTGTTGAGAAAGAACCTTTTTGTGGTACTGAAAATGAGAGTGATGTGGCTCATATGAATGAGTTTTCTACTATGAGTGCTTTATTCTCTTATGATTTTAAGATGCGTAAGTACTTTGTTGCTAAGATCTTCCCTTTTTCACTAAAAGGAGAAGCTAGGGCTTGGTTTAATAGATTACCTCCTGGTTCCATTGATAGCCCTGATTGCTTGATTTCTTCTTTCTTCCATAAATATTTTCCTCACAGTGCTATACATGCTGCTTTGCAAAGACTTTTTGATTTTAAACAGGGAGAAGAAGAGAAATTGCTTGAGTCATGGAAAAGATTATGTTCCTTGATTCATGCACATCCTGGATGTCCATTACCTAAGAATGAGCTTGTTGATCTTTATTATAATGGACTAACTTATGATTCTAGGACCTACCTAGATAGCTTTGCTGATTGTGTTTTCAGGAAAAGGACCCCTACAGATGCTGAAGAATTAATGACCAAGATAAGCAAGAATTATGATGATTGGACTTCAACTGAGCTAAATACATCTGAGCCCATTAATCCTGAACCAGTTGTTCCTGAACCAATTCCAACACCAACAACAAAGAAGAGGGGAGTTATTGCATTAAATGATGAAGTGATGAAGGAAGCTAAGAAGTTTCTAAAGGAGAAAGGTATTAGAGATGAAGATGTGAAGAATCTACCTCCTATAGAAGAATTATGTAAGCCAATTTCCCACTCATCTACTATTGAGGTACACTCTCTCCAACACTTTGATGAAGGGGATATTCCTGATGGTAAGCCTCCTGATCAATGTTTAGAGGAACTTGACATTTTTATTGTTAAAAAAGGTCATTTTAATAAACAAGTTCAGAATCATTTATTGGAAAACTCTAGAGCTATTCATGAGTTGAAAGATATTGTGGAAAGAACTTCTAATGGTACTAAAATGCTTTTTCAACACTTTCAAATGGTTCAAACCCAACTTTATCAACTTGCTAAGGTACAAAAGGATATGCTAGTTAATGCTTTAGGAGATAAACATGCTTATGGAATTAGAACTAGGAGTGGTGCAGCTACTCAAGATCCTTTATATCCTGAAGGACACCCTCAAAGAATAGAGCAGGATTCTCAACAAGGTGAGGATAGTGGTAGCCCTCGTAAGAGGAAGAAAAAGAAACATAAAGTAGTTGAGGAACCACTTGAACCTGCTATAGATCCTAATAGTATATCTGTCTCTGATGTTGAAACTAAGAGTGGTAATGATAATAATGAATCTCCTGATAAGGAGGAAGGTGAGGAAGAACCTGAGAAGCACACTAAGAACACTAGGTACACCAAGGAAGATTTTATTGCTAATAAACATGGTAAAGAAAGAGAACCTTGGGTGCAGAAACCTATGCCTTTTCCAGGTAAGAAACACAAGTCAAAGGAGGAAGAACACTACAACAAGTTTTATGAGTGGATGAAACCTTTATTCTTGAAAATTCCTTTGACTGATGCTATTAAGTTGCCTCCTTATTCAAATTATATGAAGGATATTGTCTCTAATAAAAGGAAGATTCCTAATGATGAGATTTCTACTCTACTTGCTAATTACTCCATCAATGGTAAGTTTCCAAAGAAACTTGGTGATCCAGGTATACCAACTATTCCTTGCTCTATTAAGAATAATTATGTTAGAACTGCTTTATGTGATTTGGGAGCTGGAGTTAGTGTTATGCCTTTTTCTCTCTACAAGAGGCTCTAGCTAGAAAAGTTGATACCAACTGATATATCTTTGCAAATGGCTGATAAGTCAACTACTATTCCGGTTGGTATATGTGAGGATGTTCCTGTTCAAGTTGCTCATAATTGCATGGTTCTAACTGATTTTGTTGTCCTTGAAATGCTTGAAGATGATAATATGTCTATTATTCTTGGGAGACCTTTTCTTAATATTGCAGGTGCTATCATGAATTGTAATCAAGGAAAAGTAGCATTCAATATTAATGACAAAGAGCACACTGTCTATTTTCCAAATAAGGTTTTTAAGATCTATTGCCTAAATTCCATTGAAAATATTGAAGGCATTAAGGTTGGAGAAATATATTGTCCCATTCCACAAGAAAATTTTGAAACTATTATGATTGGGACCATTGCTATCAAGTATGAGGTAACATAATCACCTTGTGGAATACAAAGTTTTGTTTCATATAAGATTGTTTTGGTAACAAGACTTGATCAACCTTGTTAACAAAATGATTTTTCTGAACAAAATAATGTTTTCACTATGGTTATACTTGCTTCTTTTCCTTTCTCCTTCCTAGTCTTTGCTTTAGCTTTAGTTTTGCTAGTTGTTTGCTTGTTTGAGTTTCTTCGAGATTCTGTAGTTTGGCTTTTGGTTTGCTTTTGCTTCTTCTAAAAAAATTGTTTCTGCGAGAAAATCAATTTTCATACCTTGAAAATTGGCCAAAAATAAAGTTTCCCGAAAAATCCCAGAAAATTCAAAATAAATTTTTCCTCGAAAAAAGGGGCAGAGAGGTACCAGAGGTGACCCAGGGGCCACCCCAGGCCACCACACCTGTGGTAGGCGTGGTCCCACCACTAGTGGCGCCTATGGGGGGTCTGGCCCACCTGGGCCCCTCCAGGCTGCCTCTTTAAAGCCACCTTCTTTCTATCTCCTGAAAAACACCGGAAAACTTGCTCAAGATCGAGTTCTTGCTGTTCTTGCTCGCGATTTTCGATCTCCTTGCTCAACCCATCTCAAGTGCTGATTTTTGGAGGGTTTGCTCCTTGGTATGTGCCTCCTCCACTTGTCCAATTAGATTAGTGATTGGTAGATTATCTCTTGAGTATTTTGCTGCTGTAGGTGACAGGTTGTTTGAGCTTGCATGCTTGTTCCTTGCTTAGAAACTTTGTTTTGATGCATGTGTAGTCCTCTAGCAAGCTCCTATAGTAGTTGCTCATCATTTATCAACTTAGAAATCACTTGGTTTGATGGTTGTCTAAAATTTTTAGCAAGGAAGATGAGTGCTTATCCACTGAATCAATATGAATTGATGGTGCATGATCCAATGAAGATTCATCGTGAGGAGGCAATTTTTCCTTCCATATATCCATGCCATGAATTTATGAGAGCTTAAGGGATCCTCCAAGATTTCCAAACTTTGGTTGCAAATGCAGGATTGGAGCACTTTGTTGAAGGTGAACCAATCCAATATGTTAAGCTAACCATGGCTTTTGTGCAGGACTTCCGATTCACTTAGTCTACTTCTAATCCCATGGTCCATTACAAAATATATAATATACCTGTCGACCTGCCTTTTGCTGATTTCTGTGCAGCAATTAGAGTACCTCAGTGGGGATCTTGTGAGAAGATCAAGGAGAGGCCCAAGTCACTTGTGGATTTGTATACTGAGATTTGCCAAGGTTTCGACTTCTTAAAGGAAAGTGGTAAAATTCGAAACATTCAGCTCCCAGCTATTAGATACTTTGCCTATTTCATTACCAAGTGTGTTCTTGCTAGAAAGACTGCTAGAAAGTTGTCTTCTTTTGATCTAGCTTTTATTGCAGCTGCTCTGAATAGGAATAGTTCTTATAGTTTGGGTGCTCTGATAGCTCACCATCTCACCACCAACCGTGATAAGGGTGGAATTTGTGGTGGTCTCATTGCTTCTAGGTTGCTAGCCTTCCATAGTTTAGAGCCTCACTTTTCATATTTTCAGTTCCCCATAGAGAGGCTTGATATTGAATCTATGATTCAGCATGGTTTCGTTTCCTTAGGGGCTAATGTGAGAAGTTTTCCATATGAATTATATTTTTCCCAGCAAGGTCGGAGAAAGGGTAGGACTGAGAAAATAGTTTATTTGCCTACACCTATTTTGTTTAACTTTGATAACAGGCAAGGATGGTCGCTTACGGAGGAGGAGGTTGACACATATGTGGGGGAACTCTCCCATCAAGAGGAGAATGTTGAAGAGGATGCCAAAGATAATTCGGTTCAGCCCTCCAACTTGGGAGAGTCTTCATACCAGCAGCCCTCATTTGATTGGGGTGCATCTTCTTCTTCATCGCAAGTGCCTGACTGTGATCATTCCTATGATGACCCATCGACATGGGGGTACTATCCACGTTATTAAGCCCCACATAGGCTAAAAGCCTAAGCTTGGGGGGAGGTACACCGACATCACACTCATCTATATATCATGTTCGGTCGGTTCTTTGTATACCCATTGTTTTGCTTTCTTTTTTGTTTTTGTTGCTTCTTTCTAAAATCCAAAAATACCAAAAATATTTTTGTTGTTTCTCTTGGTTTGTTTATTTCCTTTGGTTTGCCTTAAAAGAAAAATCCAAAAATATTTTGCTTTGCTTGGTTTGCTTTGTTTTTGTTTGGTTTTTCTTTGTTTGCTTGTTTATAAAAAATCGAAAACACCAAAAATATTTGTTGTTCTTCTTTGGTTTTATGAGTTCTTTGCAGGGTTCAGCTGTCCTCAGTGGATTTTGGTTTCATGTTAACTATTCAAGTCACACAAGTGAAGGGCAATAATGAAGATTAAGACAACTCGACGTGTGGTAAGAGGCTGGTAAGGAACTCTATTTGTTTCATTTGTATACATATATTCATCATTGTGAGCATGCTTAGCATGTTTGTGTAAGGTGTATGTCATTATGGATGATTAGTAGTTCTTGCTTGTCTATGATTAGCTCCAGCTTGCTAATAGTTTGTAGCATGTCATATGAATGTTTGCTTGCATTGTTTTATTTATACTTTGGTATGATATTGTGATATCCTCCTCTGACTGTTCATGTGAATCGACTTGGCACATGCTCACGCATGCATATGACTAATCAATAGTCAGTAAGCCTCGATGATTTATTTTGCCTTAGAGTTCTTGTATCACTTTCATGCCATAATTAGTCATGTTTTGTTGCAAGCATGATTATGATAGCTATTGCTCTCTCGTTTGTCGCTCCCTCTCTATTTGCTAGCCTTCATTTGCACTGAGTATGTGCTCTACCTGTGCTTCCAACTCACTAAAACCAATATTGCCAGCTGTGTCCACCTTACCTACCTATTAGCATCATTTGCTATTTCAGTGCATATTCCATATGGCGTGTTTTCTTCCAAAATAAAATGTTTATCTATTTTGAGAAAGTTAGTTAGTAAAGCTCTCACGAACTTGATGGCACACTTTATTCTTTGCGCTTAATAATCCTGAACCATTGTGACTAGTCCATGAAAGTTATATGCTTGCTTATTGTATACTGGGAGTCAGCAGAACCGTGATGTCACTGGGAACGCTTTCAACACCTTTTTGGATACCTCATCCAGTTGATTCCTTGCTCTTTTGTTTATGGATGTCGACAATGTGAAATAAAAGGCGAAGTTGTTAGTTCATGGAGTTTATACATTGTGTTAGAGAAACGCCTGGGCCGCTATCCTAAGCCATGCCTAATCATGGTAGAAACTTGCAGCATCACTATAATGAGCATCTATGAAGCTTCCTCAATAAAAAGCTATGCATATTGTAAATAAAAAGATTGCTGAGATGCTCATTGTCTGCTTGCCTTGTCATTTTGGTTATGGGAAAGTTCATGTACCATGTGCAAGGGGTACCCCGTTGGCGGTTCTCGATGATATGCATGTATTTACAATCACAAGAACTTTCAGGTGACCAAAGTTGAGTAGGATGCGGAGCGACCCTCGTACTCAAGGGACATGGGATTTCCAGTCTATGGTCTGTCAAGCATATGATTCAGAGTGGACCTCACTTTAACCTTAATCACATGAAGATGCCTATGATAGGTGCAATGAGAGCTCAAAGCTAATGAGTACCTTCCTTTCAGCATTGGGAACCTTTCAAACCTTCACAAAACCGTTTTCACAACTTTGTTGAGTCACAACTTATTCTATGAGCACCTTCTTTAGAGCCTAGTTGATCATTCTTGTGTTTGTTCGAAAACTTTGTTAATTATGTCATGACTTTGATGCTCGTATCTCTGATATCTTTATCTCTAGTCTTCATGTGAACTTTAGAGGTGCCTTGGCATTTATATTGTGCTCTTCAAACAAAGGCAAGCAAGATACCACTCTAGCATACCTTATTATGAGCATTGCAATGTTGCTTATGTTTATGTTTCATGCTACTTATTATTCTTGAGTTGGTTTTCTTCATAGATTGCAATGACTATTGAGTAGACTTAGTTGCATACTCTTTATTATGAATTGTCTAAACATCTACTCCTATGCTGAGAATATTAACATCATATGAAGCAAAGTGTTCGTGGAAGTTCTTTTATCGCACTCAGTTTTCAACTGAATTGCTTGAGGACAAGCAATAAGCTAAGCTTGGGGGGAGTTGATACGTCCAAAACGTATCTACTTTCTCGAACACTTTGCTATTGTTTCTTCTCTAAACTTGTGTGATTTGGATACAAATAACACGGACTGACGCTGTTTTCAGCAGAATTATCTTGGTGTCTTGTTTTTGTGCAGAAAATGAACTATCAGGAAAAATCCCGGAAAATATGCCAAAAACTATTTCTCACAAGAAGATCCACGGAGCCAGAAGGGGAGACAGAGAGGAGGCCTGGGGGGGGCAGACCCACCCCAGGCGCAGGCCCACTTGACCCCACGCCTGGAGGGGGTTTGGCCACCCCCAGGCAGCTCCTCGGCCTCCCTCCGCGCCTATAAGTTGCCTTCTGACCTAAAAACTCAGGGGGGGTCGATAGTTTTCCATAAAGAGTTCCGCTTCGCCGCCGCCACCAAAAACCAAGATTTGGATCCAGAAACTCCATTCTGGCACCCTGCCGGGACAAGGAATTTGGAGAGGATCATCATCACCAACATATCTCCATCAACCACCGATGTTTCCCTCATCCATGAGTGAGTAATCCCCTGCTGTAGGCTTGGGGATGGCAGGAATTGAATTAGTTCTATCATGTAATCGAATAAGATTGTTAGGGCATAGTGCCTAGTATCTCTTGTGCTATTTGACTTCGTTGCAACTTGTTGTGCTTAATGCTTGTCACTAGGGCCCGAGTGCCATGATCTCAGATCTGAACTTATTATTGAATCATTATGATAGTATTGTTTATGATCTTATCTGCAAGTTGTGTACACATATCATTGTCCGGATCCAAAGGCCCCAAAGTGACAATAATTGGGACAACCGGAGGGGATGGCTGTGGTGTGAGGATCACATGTTTTCACGGAGTGTTAATGCTTTGCCCTGGTGCTTTATTAAAAGGAGCACCTTAATTGCCAGTAGTTCCCTAGAGGCCCCGCTGCCACGGGCCGGCTGGACAGAAGATGTTGTGCAAGTTCTCATTGCGAGCACGTATGACTATATTTGGAGCACATGCCTAGGATTGTTTAGTACTTGGATGCTTGTTATTATTTATCTGCAATGCCCTGTGTCTTGAAGTTACATGTTTAGACTCGTCCATGCAACGCCCGTCATCCATCCCTATGCCTACCGCACTCGAATCCTAGTGTTTACTATTACTGTTACTATTGCTACTATTTCACTATTGATGTTTGTTGTGACCTTGGATCTATAAAGATCCTAAGTCCCTGTGATTTACATGCTAGTCCCTCGATCAATACCTAGCACTCACAGCCGATGAATATCATGTAAAACACAAAGTCATTATTACACAGAGAATCTATTACAAATTTGCTTAGCATTAAACTAGCTCAAATAACAGCGGAAACATAAAGAAGCTTGAGTCCATCAACGCCCAAGCTTGTCGAGTGTAGAATCGTGATCCCTACGCACCTTTCAATATTCAGATTCTGCACATAAGACATGCAACCAACAAGTTGGGTCAATACTTTGAATGTATTGGCAAAATTACACCAAGGAAAGAAAAAGACTAACTCTACATGCAAGGCTAGTTTAGGCTATGGAGTTCATTTGCTCAAAGCTAATTTTCTTAAGTATGGAAAAGAAGAGAAGATTTACCTACTTTATAAACGATTGTTTAAGTAATATATGGTCGAATGGCACACGAGGATATTACTCACCAAGTATCCAAACAACCTAACACTTGGATATTACTCACCAAGTTCCCAAAACCCTCCCAATAGCGATATGACTCACGCCTTGGGTTTTATAGAACTTTAGGTTTTGAAAGAGAGAGAGGAAGATCCTTCAGATGCTCAAGTGTTCTTTTCCGTGAACTCGGTTGATCGATCAGATTGCAATACTCTCGAGATTTTGTGCACTTTACCCACAATCCACGATCAAGTCCTTTTACATGCAAGACCATGGTGAGGCTTTCCCTTAGTAGCCCCTCTACCTTTTGGATCCAACCATGCCAAGAACCTCCAAATGTTGGTACCCAGGTGAGGTTTCCCACTAAGTACTAGGCCAAGACAGAGCCCATATGTATTGTGGTTGCACTGGAAGCTTCTGAATTCAGAAACATGGCGGACTTCTTTGATTCCTGGGCGGTCGTCCTCCACCAAAATCTCACTCGTTGTCCCGGAAACCATTCCACACAGAAGAAAACTTAGTTTTATTTTGAAGTGGATTTGAGAGGAAAAGTTTGCTCAAGAGAGCCTTTATACTTAGAAAAAAATTCATTGTCTTTCGACCCCCACCCAACGGTACTTTACATATATAGCATAGCAAGAAATACTTAGCAAAACAGGGGTAACCTATTAGGCGGGGAAAAATCCTAAGTATAGAGCCACTCATGGCATACTACAAAATCATCGCACTTGCAAAATAATACTAAGTAAAAATTCTACTAGAACATCCTACATATGCACTATACAGAATTTATAGATCAAAACATGCATAGACAAAACTAGGACAATAATATGAACAAGTGGTGTAACTTTCCTTGATCCGAGCAGCAATCTACATAATAGCACTCCTCAGCACACTCCGAACAATCTAACGAAACACAAACATAGATCTAATCACAACTTGCACAAAATAATGCCACAAGAGATAATATGCATGCATACAACATGGTAACTATGCAATATTGTTTCTAATTTGACCAAGGTATCCTTTTGGGGAAGCTAATGTGTTGTGGATGTTGTTAGTATTAGTTTCCCATAGATTTTAATTAATTTGGATAATTACTTTAATTTATAGGCTCATAAGGAGATCCAACCATCTAATTAGCCCCGAATCAGATTTAAGGATCTTAAGCAAGGTTTTATAACTTTAGTCAGTAGGCATTGTAAGAACAAAGCCTACGCAACAAGAATCAACTAAAACGGAGTTCTAATTATTTTTCTATGAATTAAATACTCCAATCTAGAAATTAAAGCCTACACAGAAAATACTACTGAAAACTAGCAAAATTATTACAGATCTGTGATCTACACAATTTTTTGAATCCAACGGTATATCATACGCAATTTTTGGACAAACGGTTGATTTACTATGAATTTCACAAAATTTTAATCAATTATGCCTATTTAAACTAATCCTAACAGATCTGTGACAGGTGGCGGCCCCGGATTGGCCCAGCTAAGCGACGCGCACTGACGCGGACATGCCACGCAGTGTAACGCTACTTGCCGATACCCCTTCATTTGAACATATAATCTGAGTCGTAGATCATCGATCTAGCGGACGGGAAGAGGGGGCGGCGACTTATCGCGGTGGCGACGATGGCGAGGGGAGGCAGACGACAGTGGCGCTATCGGACGGTGGTACTCGGCAGCGGTCCGGTGGCTTCTCGAGGCTAAGGAGTAGATGATGGTGCATGGATCCTCCTCACGGTCACGTTCGCGAGATCGGCTTCAACCTTTCCTTCCTCGTCTAGTCGCACTGCTCTGCCGGTCTCCGCGAACTCCGGCGATGCGTCGGTGAGAAATCGGCAGCGATTCGGCGAGTATCGAGCTAGGGTTTTTCAAGGGAAACAACGACGAGAGGGTCGGCTTTTATAGCCCAGTGACTTGGAGGAGGGGGCAGCCGAATTGGTTAGGATTCGGGCATATCCCGACGCGTCCGTGGCGGGGGGGTTTGGGTTTGCCACGGACTCCAGGAGGGAGACGACGGGGTGGGGCCCTGGTGTCAGCGTCTACGCGCCTCGCGGGCTTCAAGAGGGCCGGGAAATCGGGCCAGCCCACGTGCTGGCGGCGCTGACTGCCAGGCGCGGCGGTAGATAGGTGCGGGCTGGCCTAGCTGGCCCGCTTAGGTTAGTTAGGTGTTTTTTTCATTCTTTTCTTTTATCAATTTTCTGTTTCACTAAAACTTTAATAACTTTGTCATAACAAGCCCAAATTTAGTGAAACTAGTTCCTAAATTTTTGTAAAAATGCGGGGGTCATCTCAGAACCAGAAAATATTATTTTTACATAGTTTTAGAAGGGCCAAGTAAGATTACTTCCTTCTTGCTCTCATAGAGGAAATTTTTTATTAAGGTTTCATTTAGGGTTTGGTGATAGGGTTTTGATGCAACTTTAATTTGTATAATGCAATGGTGCAAGGATGATGCATGCTTCTAGTAACATCTTAATATAAAAATCTAGGATGTTACAAACCTACCCCCTTTAAGAAGAATCTCGTCCCTGAGATTCGGTTTGGCTAGCAAATAGGTGTGGGTGTTCTGCCTTCAAATCTTCTTCACGTTCCCACGTGGCTTCTTCCTCGGAATGGTGGTTCCATTGGACTTTGTAGAATCTGATAGTATTGGTGCGGGTAATCTTTTCGGCTGTTTCCAATATTTTGATGGGTTTTTCCTCGTAGGTAAGGTCATTCTCCAACTGAACCTCATCTAGGGGAACTGTATCTCTTAGCGATGTTTCAGCCATTTCTGGGTGGCACTTCTTTAGTTGTGATACATGAAACACATCATGAACTGTCAGTTCTTCTGGTAACTCCAACTGATAAGCAACTTCTCCTCTACGGGCCAGAACCTTATACGGTCCTATGAATCGTGGGGCTAACTTACCCTTAATTCCAAACCTCTTAACTCCTCGCAGTGGTGAAACTCGGAGGTACGCACGGTCCCCTATTTTATAAGTCACATCCCTGCGCTTGGAATCAGCATAGATCTTTTGTCGGGATTGGGCTACCTTTAGCCTATCTTGAATCTGCCGTTCCTTTTCATCGGCATCCTTGATCAATTCAGGTCCAAACAGACTACGTTCTCCGACTCCAATCCATAACAGTGGAGTCCTACACTTCCTGCCATATAGAACTTCAAACGGAGCCATCTTGATACTTGTCTGGTAACTGTTGTTGTACGAGAACTCAGCATATGGCAAGTTATCATCCCAACTAGACCCATAGTCTAGTGCGCAAGCTCTCAACATATCTTCCAGAATCAGGTTCACCCTTTCTGTTTGGCCATCTGTTTGAGGGTGGAAAGCAGTACTGAATTCTAGTCTAGTTCCAAGAGACTCATGTAACTGTCGCCAAAACTTTGAAGTGAACTGGGTGCCTCTATCTGACAGAATTCCCTTAGGGACACCATGCACACTTACAATCCTTGACATATATATCTTGGCAAGATTAGCACTTCTATATGTGGTTTTTACGGGGATAAAGTGAGCCACCTTAGTAAGGTGGTCTACCACTACCCAGATAGAATCAAATCCTGAACGAGTCCGGGGAAATCCTGTGATAAAATCCATGCCTACCTTGTCCCACTTCCAGTCGGGTATAGGTAGTGGTTGCAACAATCCGGCCGGTTTCTGATGCTCGGCCTTAACTCTATTGCATACATCACATAGGGAAATATACTCGGCAATTTCTCTTTTCAAGTTATTCCACCAGAATCTATCCTTCACATCCATATACATCTTTATGTTTCCCGGATGAATTGAGTATGGTGAATCATGAGCCTCTTGTAAAATCAACTTTCTGATATCGGAGTCATTGGGAACGCACAATCGCTTTCCATACCATAGGGTTCCTTGTTCGTCCAGACAGAAGTCTTTTGCCTTCCCTTCACATATTTTAACTCTTATTTCATCCAACTCCTTATCTCCATTTTGTCCTTCCTTGATTATCTCTTGAAGAGTAGGCACTATTTCCATAGTCTCTACATGTCCTTTCGGAACTATTTCTAGCCTGAGATCTTTTAATATGCTTGCATAAGTCCTCTGGAAGTTCCCCTATGGTAAGTCCATTCACATAAACTTTACGGCTTAAGGCATCGGTTACCACATTTGCCTTTCCGGGCTGGTACTATAAATCCAAGTCATAATCCTTAATCAGTTGAAGCCATCTTCTTTGCCTCATATTCAACTCCTTTTGGGTGAATATGTACTTCAAACTCTTATGAACCGTGAACACATCGCAATGTTTACCCATGAGGTAGTGTCTCCATACCTTGAGTGCATGTACCACAGACGCAAGTTCCAAATCATGTGTGGGATAGTTGTGTTCGTGGTTCTTAAGTTGTTGAGAGGCATAGGACACCACCTTCCCATCTTGCATCAATACACTTCCAAGTCCTTGTCGAGAAGCGTCACAATAGAGTTGAAAATCCTTTTGGATATCAGGCAGACACAGAGCTGGTGCTGTTACGAGGCGTGTCTTCAACTCTTGAAAGCTTGCTTCACATGCCTCGGTCCATAGGAACTTGTTTTCCTTCTTCAACAGTTCTGTCATGGGTTTTGCTATTTTGGAAAAGTTTTCAATGAACCTCTGGTAATATCCTGCGAGGTCCAAGAAACTCCTAATATCCCCCACATTCTTGGGTGACTCCCATTCAGTTACGAACGCTACCTTACTAGGGTCTACGGCAACTCCTCTTGCTGACACAACATGACCAAGGAAACCCACTTCCTTTAACCAGAATTCACATTTGCTGAATTTGGCATACAACTTATGTTCTCTTAGTTTCTCCATAATTAGGCGCAGATGTTTCTCATGTTCCTTTTCATCCTTGGAGTATATGAGTATATCATCTATGAATACCACGATAAACTTGTCCAAATATTCCATGAACACCTTGTTCATCATGGTCATGAAGTATGCCGGGGCATTGGTTAGACCAAACGACATCACGGTGTACTCATACAATCCGTATCTTGTGGTGAAGGCTGTTTTGGGCACATATTGTTCTTGAATCTTTAGCTGAAAGTAGCCTGATCGCAGATCGATCTTTGAGAACACACTGGCTCCCTTGAACTGATCAAACAGGTCATTGATGTTAGGCAGAGGGTACTTGTTCTTGATTGTCACTTCATTCAAAGACTGGTAGTCCACAACCAGCCTCTTGGTTTTATCCTTCTTTTCCATGAATAGGACAGGTGCTCCCCAAGATGATGCGCTGGGTTGGATGAATCCCTTGTCCAATTGTTCCCTAAGTTGTTTCTTGAGTTCCTTCAACTCGTCTACATCCATCGTGTATGGTCTCTTGGCTATCGGTCCTGTGCCCGGTAGCAAGTCAATGAGAAACTCTACATCACGGTCGAGAGGCATCCCGGGTAACTCTTCCAGAAAGACATCCGGGTATTCGTTCACGATGGGTACATCCTCCAAGCTAACCCCCTTAAGAGAGTTCACCATAACTTCCTTAAGTGCAAATTTTGACTTGATACGGATCCTCTTTCCTTCCGGTGTTGTGAGCATGACAGTCCTTTTGGCACAATCTATGACTCCTTCATATTCGTTCATCCAATTCATGCCCAAGATTATGTCTAATCCTTGTGACTCCAGAACAAATAGACTCGTAGGGAAGATGTGTGTCCCAATCCTTAGTTATAATCCCCGGCAACCGGAGTTTGCCACTATTTCTCCTCCAGGAGAACTTACCCTTAGAGGAGAATTTATAGTCTCCGTGGGTATCTTGCCTCTATCCACAAATACCCTTGATATGAATGAATGCGATGCACCAGTATCAAAAAGAACAACTGCGGGAATGGAATTGAGCTTGAACTTACCAATCACGAAGTCCGGTGCGTCACAAGAATCCTCCATAGAGACATGATTTACCCTGGCTTTGACAAACGGATTTGGCTTCTTCCCGTTTCCATTGCCATGGTTGTGTCCATTGCCATTGCCATTCTTCTTCTCGGGGCAAGTGGTTGCATAGTGCCATGTCTTGTTGCACTTAAAGCATGTTACCTCACTGAGATCCTTTCCGTTGTTGCTATTCCCATTGCGGTGCTTATGCCCATTGTGTTTGTGACCACCATGGTGATGACCATTATGGTTGTGGCCATTACCGTTATACAGTGGTGGTGAGGAAGTGCGCTGCTTCTGGTACGGGACAGAGTGCTTGTGAGGGTTAGACTTCCTTTTTCGGTTCTCTATGCTATTCCTCTTGGATTCAACCACAACAGCTCTGTCCAAGAGCTCCCGAAAGTTGTCAAACTTCTGAGCCACAAGCTGAATAGATATCTCATCATTGAGTCCTCTTAAGAATTCCTCCTGCCTCTTGGCATTAGTGGAAACATCATCGGGTGCATAACGGGCTAGCTTGTTGAAAAGCTCACCATACTCGGTGACAGAACGGTGCAGCTGGTGTAAGTCGCGAAACTCGCGCCTTTTTAGAGTCATGACACCAACAGCCACGTGATGAGTGTGGAAAGCTAACTCGAACTGATTCCAAGTGATAGCATCAATATCCGGGTGGGTGACTTGGTAGTTATCCCACCATTCTGCTGCAGGTCCTTCAAGCTGGTGCGCGGCATAACGCACCCTGTCGGCTCCGACAGCTTGCACAATATCTAACTTCTTGTTAATTGTGCGGAGCTAGTCATCTGGAATGATTGGTTCAGCGCTACAAGTGAAGGTAGGTGGGTTTAACCTCAAAAACCGAGTCAAGCGATCATGTTGAGGTGGTGGTGGAGGTGGGGGTGGCGGAGGTGGTGTGTTGTTGTTGTTGTTGTTTTGCATGTTCTGAGTGAGCGGTTGGATCAGTTGGTTCTGAGTGGCCAAAAGTTGTGCAATCTCTGGGGGAATTTCGGTGTTCGCGCGTCTTGGCGGCATCTATGGGGTTTGAGAAACAAGTTAAGAAATAGACAGAAAAACTAAGTAGTAAACTCCTACCCTTATGAAAACACACAAGGCACACAAGACACACAAGACACAAACAACACAAGTTTGACACGGAATTCATCCAAGTTTAACTAAACCAAACATGTCTTGGTATTTATTACAATCGCGAATAACATTCTAGAATTTAAAGGTGGTCCAACTACTACACATCCTCCACGCCTTCCTCTTCCTCGTCCTCGAACGAGTAGCCCTCCTGTTGTAGGGTTGTCTTGTACAGCTCTATCTCCTTTGCGGTGGCTTCAAGCTTCTCTTGGAGGTCCTTTATCTCATCCTGCAGCTTCTTGGTAGTGGCTTCTAGATGCTCCTGAAGTCCCTCCTTCTCGCCTTGCAGTTTCTCCACTAGGCTTGACTTCTTCGCGGCTTCAAGTTGCTTTGCCAAGTCTCTCTTGGAAGCACGCACATCGTTGATTATCTTGCAAAGGCCCTCGGTCTGTACTTCAGTTCCCTCGACTTCCTGTTTGAGTTCCCTAATCCTCTTGTTTTTATTTATCACCCTCTTCTCTTGGTTAGCGAACTTCTTCTCTTGGTCCTGGAACTTCATCTCTTGGAGCTTCATTGCCTCCTCATGCTGCTTAATTATTTCCTCGTTCTCCTTGATGAGAGCGCATAGCTCATCCTTCCTTAGCATCTCGAGGATGCTGCCTTTTTCAAGGTCATGAATGTGGCACTCCAAGTCTTGATATTGGGTCCTTCGGTGCTTGGTAGAAGTCCTTTCCTCAAAGGTTAACTCCATGGGAATTCCTTCCTCATCTCGCCTTCCGAAAAGTCCGCCGCATTGTCCTTGGAGAACCTCGTGATGGCGTCCACATAGGCGACCAATGAGCTGCTGCAAGCTGATGCTAAGGGCATTCTCCTTGGAATCGCTAACGATGTGGATTGCTATGTCTTCCTCCGGGTTCTTGCCTCGCTCTTGTCCTGGCTGGATGACTTTGACTCCCCAGCAGCCGTCCTTGTGGAGTTTCTTCATTGTGCTTCCCTGGATTGTTGGCAGGGGAAGGTCCAAACACGTTAGGAGATCCATGAGGCATCCACCAAAGCGAAGGGGCTCGATGTCCACGATGGTGTCATAGAGGAAGATTGTCATCTTTAAGTTAGAAGAATGAAGATTAGATACTTAATCAAGTAGAGGAAGGCAGGTACTAGAAGTGCGAAAAAAACTTAGAAGAAAAAGCAAGTAAGGCACATAAGTTAAAGGTGGTTCCAATCCTAGGGTCACGTCCTACAGGCAACGATGTGCTCTAATACCATCTGTTGTGACCTTGGATCTATAAAGATCCTAAGTCCCTATGATTTACATGCTAGTCCCTGGATCAATAGCTAGCACTCACAGCCTATGAATATCATGTAAAACACAAAGTCATTATTACACGGAGAATCCAAAGTATGAATCTATTACAAATTTTCTTAGCATTAAACTAGCTCAAATAATAGCGGAAAAATAAAGCAGATTGAGTCCATCAACGCCCAGGCTTGTCGAGTGTAGACTCTTGATCCCTACGCACCTTTCAATCTTTGGATTCTGCACATAAGACGTGCATCCAACAAGTTGGGTCAATACTTTGAATGTATTGGCAAAATTACACCAAGGAAAGAAAAAGACTAACTCTACATGCAAGGCTAGTTTATGCTATGGAGTTCATTTGCTCAAAGCTAATTTTCTTCAGTATGGAAAAGAAGAGAAGATTTCCCTACTTTGTAAACGATTGTTTAAGTAATATATGGTCGAATGGCACACGAGGATATTACTCACCAAGTATCCAAACAACCTAACACTTGGATATTACTCACCAAGTTCCCAAAACCCTCCCAATAGCGATATGATTCACGCCTTGGGTTTTAGAAAACTTTAGGTTTTGAAAGAGAGAGAGAGGAAGATCCTTTAGAGGCTCCATCCTTCAGATGCTCAATTGTTCTTTTCCGTGAACTCGGCTGATCGATCAGATTGCAATACTCTCGAGATTTTGTGAACTTTACCCACAATCCACGATCAAGTCCTTTTACAGGCAAGATCATGGCGAGGCTTTCCCTTAGTATCCCCTCTACCTTATGGATCCAACCGTGCCAAGAACCTCCAAATGTTGGTACCCAGGTGAGGTTTCCCACTAAGTACTAGGCCAAGACAAAGCCCATATGTATTGTGGTTGCACTAGAAGCTTCTGAATTTAGAAACATGGCGGACTTCTTTGATTCCTGGGCGGCCTTCCTCCACCAAAATCTCACTCGTTATCTCGGCAACCATTCCACCCAGAAGAAAACTTATTTTTATTTTGAAGTGGATTTGAGAGGAAAAGTTTGCTCAAGAGAGCCTTTATACTTAGAAAAAAATTCATTGTATTTTGAACACCCCCAACAGTACTTTACATATATAGCATAGCAAGCAATACTTAGCAAAACAGGGGTAACCTATTAGGCGGGGAAAAATCCTAAGTATAGATCTCTTATGGCATACTACAAAATCATCGCACTTGCAAAGTAATATTAAGGAAAAATTCTACTAGACCATCCTACACATGCACTCTACAGAATTTATAGATCAAAACATGCATAGAAAAAACTGGGACAATAATATGAACAAGTGGTGTAACTTTCCTTGATCCGAGAAGCACTCTACACAATAGCACTCCTCAGCACACTCCGAACAATCTAACAAAACACAAACATAGATCTAATCACAACTTGCACAAAATAATGCCACAGAGATAATATGCATGCATGCAACATGGTAATTATGCAAGATTGTTTCTAATTTGACCAAGGTATCCTTTTGGGGTTTCTAATGTGTTGTGGATGTTGTTAGTATTAGTTTCCCACAGATTTTAATTAATTTGGATCATTACTTTAATTTATAGGCTCATAAGGAGATCCACCCATATAATTAGCCCCGAATTAGATATAAGGATCTTAATCAAGGTTTTATAACTTTAGTCAGTAGGCATTGTAAGGACAAAGCCAACACAATAAGAATCAACTAAAACGGAGTTCCAATTATTTTTCTATGAATTAAATACTCCAATCTTGAAATTAAATCCTACACAGAAAATACTACTGCAAACTTGCAAAATTATTACATATTTGTGATCTACACAATTTTGTGAATCCAACGGTATATCATATGCAATTTTTGCCCAAATGGTTGATTTACTATGAATTTCACAAAATTTTAATCAATTCTGCCTATTTAAACTAATCCTAACATATCTGTGACAGGTGGCGGCCCTGGATTGGCCCAGCTAAGCGACGCGCGCTGATCCGGCGCGCTGGCGCGGACATGCCATGCGGTGTAATGCTACTTGCCGATACCCCTTTGTTTGAACATCTAATCTGAGTCGTAGATCGTCAATCTAGCGGACGGGGGAGGGGGCGGCGACTTACTGCGGTGGCGACGATGGCGAGGGGAGGCAGACGGCAGCGGCGCTGTCGGACGATGGTACTCGGCGGCGGTCTGGTGGCTTCTCGAGGAAGAGGAGTAGATGATGGCGCGTGGCTCCTCCTCGCGGTCCAGTTCGCGAGATTGGCTTCAACTTCCCCTTCCTCGTCCAGCCGCACTGCTCCGCCGGTCACCGCAAACTCCGGCGATGCGTTGGTGAGAAATCGGCAGCGGTTTGGTGAGTATTGAGCTAGGGTTTTTCGAGGGAAACAATGATGAGAGGGTCGGCTTTTATAGCCCAGTGACTTGGAGGAGGGGGCGGCCGAATCGGTTAGGATTCGAGCATATCCCGACGCGTCCGTGGCGGGGGGTTTGGGTTCGTCGCGGACTCCAGGAGGGAGACGACGCGGTGGGGCCTCGGCGTCAGCGTCTGCGTGGCTCGCGGGCTGCGAGAGGGGGGAAATCGGGCTGGCCCATGTGATGGTGGCGCTGACTTCCAGGCGCGGCGGTAGATAGGTGCGGGCTAGCCTAGCTGGCCCGCTTAGGTTAGTTAGGTTTTTTTTCATTCTTTTCTTTTATCAATTTTCTATTTCACTAAAACTTTAATAACTTTGTCATAACAAGCCCAAATTTAGTGAACTAGTTCCTAAATTTTTGTAAAAATGCGGGGGTCATCTCAGAACCAGAAAATATTATTTTTACATAGTTTTAGAAGGGCCAAGTAAGATTACTTCCTTCTTGCTCTCATAGAGGAAGTTTTTTTTATTAAGGTTTTGTTTAGGATTTGGTGATAGGGTTTTGATGCAACTTTAATTTGTATAATGCAATGGTGCAAGGATGATGCATGCTTCTAGTAACATCTTAATATAAAAATTTGGGATGTTACAATGTTACTGTTGTTGTTGCTTTGCTGTTGCTACTACAAACTGTTGCTACTAATAAACTTATGTGAGCAAGAACTATTTCCAGGTGCAGATGAATTGACAACTCAGTTGTTAAGGCTTGCAAGTATTCTTTGGCTCCCCTTGTGTCAAATCAATAAATTGGGTAATACTACCCGCGAAGACTGTTGCGATCCCCTACACTTGTGGGTCATCAAGACTATTTTCTGATAGTTGGAGAGCTCAGAGGCAAGATGGAGGCACCCACCTCGGAGAAGATCCAATTCATCCTGAGGGAGAACAACTGGCTAGATGGACTAACCAGGGCTATGCAGGAGGCTCTTGCCCGTCTGTGTGGGCAAAACATCAACCAGATCAATGGCACTCGCTTTGCTTACTACGCAAGGAGTGATTCTATGGGACTGCCATTGGAGGTGTGAGGCCATCTGGAGCTGAATCATCAGGTGGATCATATCGACTTCATGTTGTATGATAGGTAGAAGGAGTTGGACAACACCCGCACCTACGCCAACCACAACCATGACATTGCAGTCAGGAAGGACCAGACCCTCGCCATCCTTTCCAAGGAGCGCTATTCACTTTGCGGTCAGCATGAAAAGAAGGATCGCACCATCGATCGTCTTTGCAAGAGGGTGGCCACTCTTAAGAGGACCATCCGTGATCAGGTGACCTAACTTGAAGAGGCGGAGGAGGAAGGTGAAGATATCAGTGGAGATCTCTACTCCTACCTCGGTGATGATGATGACTACGCGGAGGACCTTGACATGGGCTTCCACACTGATGATGATGATTTCTCCTTCATCGATGATGAGTAGTCACAATAGGGCACTATCGTATGCGTGAGTTGTATCCGGTCCCACTGTATCGTAGCTTCACAGAATGGTTCCTAAAACCATTTGTTACCCTAGTGTGGTGTGTGTTTGTATTGGGTGCTATGAATGAATGAACGAAAAGAAAGTTGCTAGTTGGCAAAACCAGAGTCAAACTCAAAGTTTAAAAGCTTTTCAAAAACAAATCCATGAACCGTAGAAAGTTCCATCTTGTCTCACTATCTATCCCAATCTTCAAATGACTCGTGGAAATCCCGAAGGAAGCAGTTCATCTCAGGATCCAATGCTGCAAATCCTACAAATGTTGGTTGCTAACCGTGATGCTGGAAGAGCTGAACGTCAAGCTAAGTTAGCCACCCTTCAGCAGATAGCTCAGATGACCCATAATAATCAAGGCCGAAACCATGGATCCAAGCTCAAGAACTTTCAAAAACACCAATCCCCCCATATTTAGTAAGTCTGAAGAGCCATTAGATGCTGATGAGTGGCTGCATACCATGGAGAACAACTTAGAGGTCACAGGAGTAGAGGACAATGAGAAAGTATTGGTTGCCACCCATTATCTGGCAGGTGATGCAAGAGCTTGGTGGAATAGCATTTGTACCATGAATGGAGTTCAGATACTGACCTGGGATGAATTCAAAATCAAGTTCAGCAGGACCCATGTGCCCCCGGGTTTAATCAAGAGGATGAGAGATGAGTTCAGAGAATTGAAGCAAGGGAGGATGACAGTAGTTGAGTACCGTGACAAATTTCTGTCATTAGCCAGGTATGCACCAGATGAGATTGACACCGAAGCAAAGAAGAAGGAGAGATTCTTGAATGGTCCGCATGATGAGATGCAGACAGTGTTGGTCAACATTCCCTTCGCGGATCTTGAAGCCTTAGTGGACTATGCAATCCATATGGAAGGCAAGATCAACCAAGCCAACGAGAATTGCAAGCGTCGAATGATGCATCAACCAGGATCCCACCATACCCCAAAGTATCTCCCCAACCCGTCTGTAGGATATGCCCCAAGAAACAATAGACCCCATATGCCCCGTCCGAACTATCTCAACCGTGGAGGAGGAAACCCAAGGCCTGGAGGAAACCAAAACAACAACCCCAGCAACTACAACAATTTCAACCGTGCACTGCCTAAGTCCAACAACAACAACAATACTACCCCAAGGACTAGAAGAAATGTCGTGCCTGTTGCAGGAAAAGACAAGTCTCTGATTACTTGTTTTGAATGCGGAGTCAGGTGTCACTACTCCAACGAGTGCCCCAAGAAGCTTGCAGTAGCCACCAATGTGAATTCACCAGCTCAGCAGCAACGCCGTGTTCATCCTGAAAGAAGATTTTCCCCAGGGAACTCACTCAACCGCAACGGACGTCTGTTTCACATGAATGCTGAAGAAGCTCAGGAAGCGCTCGATGTCATGCTGGGTATGTTTTCTGTTAACTCGGTACTTGCAAGAGTGTTGTTTGATTCTGGAGCATCGCACTCGCATGCACTAGTAAGATTCAACCAACAAAATTGAAGCATGTTATGATAGTTCAAATACCTGGTTCAACCACCAAAGCTAGACAAATTTGCAAGGCCGTACCTATCAGAATCCATGGAATAGATTTTTATGCTAATCTAATAGTACTTGGAACCAAAGGTTTGGAAGTAGTACTAGGAATGGATTGGATGTCAAAACATAAAGGATTAATCGACTGTGCCAAGAAAGCCATAACCATGACTAGTACCACTGGAGTATCAGTAGAGCATGTATCTGAGACTTTGTCCCGTCAATTCAAGTGCAACAAGAGTCTAGCCAACCAACCATTGACCAAGTCAGAGTAGTCTGTGAATACCCGACGTATTCCTAGATGAATTGCCCGGTATACCCCTAGATCGGGATATCAAGTTTATTATTGAACTAATCCCTGGAACTGGAACCATAGCTCAGAGACCTTATAGTATGAACTCGTCTGAATTAGTGGAGCTAAAGAAGCAACTGGATGCTATTTTAGAGACAGGTTTGATTCAACCAAGTGCGTTGCCATGGAGATCATCTGTCTTGTTTGTGGATAAGAAAGATGGAGGTAACCGTTTGTGCAGTAATTATCGGAAACTGAATGATGGCACCATTAAGAACAAGTACCCACTGCCGAAGATAGAAGATCTGTTTGACCAGTTGACCGGTGCCAAAGTGTCTTCTAAGATTGATCTTAGAACTGGTTATCATCAACTCAAGATTCGCGTAATGAATATTCCAAAGACTGTCGTCACCACCAGATATGGATTGTATGAGTACACTGTCATGTCTTTTGGATTAACCAATGCCCTCCATTATTTCATGAATCTAATGAATAAGATTTTTATGAACTTCCTGGATAAGTTTGTCGTTGTTTTTATCGACGATATTCTAATCTATTCCAAATCAGAAGAAGACCATGAGCTACACCTGAGGACCATCCTTGAAACCCTTAGAGGGCATCAGTTGTATGAAAAGTTTAGCAAATGTGACTTCTGGTTAAAGGAAGTAGGATTCCTAGGACATATCGTGTCGGCAGGAGGAATTGCTGTCGATCCCACCAAGATTAAGGATGTGGAAGAATGGAAAGCCCCAACCACTCAAACCCAAGTTTGCGCATTTCTCGAATTAGCGGGATATTACCGCAAGTTCGTAGAAGGATTCTCGAGCATCGCAAGACCCATGACCCATTTGTTGAAGAAAGATAAGAAGTTTGAATGGACAGACAAATGTGAAGCAAGTTTTCAAGAGCTCAAGAAGAGATTGATTTCAGCCCCAATCTTGATTATGCCGGATATCAAGAAGCCTTTTGATGTGTATTGTGACGCATCCAAGATTGGTCTCAGATGTGTGTTGATGCAAGAAGGCAAGGTCATATCCTATCTGTCCTCACAACTAAAGCAACATGAGAAGAATTACCCTACCCATGACCTCGAACTAGCAGCCGTAGTTTTAGCCTTGAAGACATGGCGGCATGACCTCATGGGTAACTGCTGTGAGATTTATTCGGATCACAAGAGTCTGAAGTATATTTTCACCCACAAGGAGCTAAATATGAGGCAAAGGAGATGGATAGAGTTAATCAAGGACTAATACCTTGCCATTCACTATCACCCCGACAAAGCCAATGTGGTAGCAGATGCTCTTAGCAGATTGCCATGTCGATTGAATACCATGATAAAAGAAGCCCGACCAAGTTTGCATGCGGAGATGGAAAATTTCAGAGTGGAGCTAGTTAGTGAAGTATTTTTGGATAGCATAGAACTTCAACCCACTTTGATCAGTCAGATCAAGGAGGTGCAGAAAGGAAATTCTAGTATCGACGGAATCAAACGTCGTATCAATACAGGGAAGGTACGTGGATTCACCGAAGATGAAGAAGGAGTTTTGTGGTACAAAGGACATATCTGTGTACCAGCAGATTCCGAGTTGAAGCACGTCATTATGCAGGAAGCTCATGATACTCTTTATTCTATCCACCCGGGAGGAACGAAGATGTATTAGGATTTGAAGGAGCAATTTTGGTGGCACAAGATGAAGAGAGAAGTCGAAAGATACATAGCCAAGTGTTATATCTATCAGAGAGTCAAAGCGGAACATCAGCGACCCGCAGGACTTTTGCAACCATTGCATATTCTGGAATGGAAATGGGATTCTGTAGAAATAGATTTTATCACTGGTTTACCTACATCTAGTAGGGGAAATGACTCTATTTGGGTCATAGACTCCATTTTATACCTGTCAAGACCAACTACCAGAGTTCGAAGCTAGCAGAGTTGTACATTACTAGAATCGTCAGTTTGCATGGAACCCCTAAGGCCATAGTATCTGATCGAGGAACCCAGTTTACCTCAAGATTTTGGTAGAAAGTCCAAGAAGGGTTAGGAACCAAACTGAATTTCGGCACAGCTTATCACCCGCAAACCAATGGATAAACTGAAAGAGTCAATCAAATATTAGAAGATATGTTGAGAGCTTGTGTGCTAGAATATGGATTAAAATGGGAAGATTGTCTGCCTTTCGCAGAATTCTCCTACAATAATAGTTATCATGCTAGTGTGCAAATTGACCCATTTGAATTTCTGTATGGAAGGAAGTGTCGTACCCCGTTGAATTGGTCGCAAGCTGAAGAGAAGGTTCGCAAAGTCCGTGAACACCTCAAGACTGCCCAATCCAGACAGAAGAGTTATGCTGACAAGAGATGTCGAGACCTGACCTTCAATATCGGAGATTTTGTGTATCTCAAAGTATCACCCTTGAAAGGAATGCAGCGTTTTCAACTGAAAAGGAAGTTAGCCCCTGATGTCTACACACTTCTATTCTTGTAGACATTTGTTGGGCCACCAAGTGTAGAGGTTTGTAGAACGGCAGCAAGTTTCCCTTAAGTGGATCACCCAATGTTTATCGAACTCAGGGAGGAAGTGGTCAAAGGTATCCCTTCTCAAGCAGCCCTGCAATCAAGATACAAGAAGTCTCTTGTGTCCCCAACATACCCAATACACATGTCAGGTGTATAGGTGCACTAGTTCGGCGAAGAGATAGTGAAATACAAGTGGTAACGGTGCCAGAAAATAGCTTCTGACTTGTTGTTGATGTGGGGTAATGGTGCCAGAAAAGAGCTAATGGCGTGGAGGAAAAGTAAAAGCCCAAAACCTCCCTGAAAAACGGAACAAAGATGGAAGCAAGCAAACATGCAACAGATCTAGATGCAAACGGTGTTTCAATGCTTAGAAACAAGGCCTGGGGATCATACTTTCACTAGTGAACACTCTCTCATATAAATACTCTCTCTTCATGATACTACTCTTAACTACTCTCCGGTTGGATACTCTAATCCATGGTAGGGCTATAACAGCACACCTCAAAGTCTTCCTTCCCCAATCTAGATAACCCCACACTGTCACCTTGAGAGCTAGATGGTTCCAACAAACACCACAATTTCATAGAGACATCCAAATCCAAATATAACTCATAAAAGATATTCAATCTAGCCAAAGTGCCACACACGGTATGCCCGCTGTCACTTTCACACACGTGGGGAAAAGCATAGATCTATTAAAGCACAAAGAGTATTTATGTAGACTCAAGCCTAAGTGCCACCACGGCGTGCACGCTGTCACTTTCACACACATGGGGAGATCAGAGATCTAATGAAGCACTTGAGTAGAAAGGTAGATCTACTTGATTACAAAGCTCATGACCACAAGATCATGCATAGAGAGAGATGAACACATAGCTACTGGTAGAGCCCTTAGCCTCGAAGGAGAACTACTCCCTCCTCATCATGGGAATCAGCAACGGTGATGGGAATGGTGGCGGAGATCGATGTAGATGGCTCCGGGGGCACTTCCCTGTCCCAGCAGGGTGCTAGAATAGATACTTTCTGTCCCCCGAATCGCCCCTTCGGCGGCGGCGGCGCTATGAAGGTTTTCGTGGATTTCCGCCAGATGATTTAGGGTTTTTGGGTCGGAGGCTTCTTATAGGCGTAGGAGTCAAGGTCGGTGGGGAGCCAGGGGGCCGACACCCCTGTGGGAGAGGCCTAGGGTGGGCCCGCGCCACCTAGGGTGTGGCCACCCTGGTTTCCTCCTCCGTCTTGTCTTCGATTTTCTGTATCGCTCCAGGAAAAATATGAACTTTGGCTTTTGTCCCGTCCAATTCCGAGAATATTCATTTTTTAGCTTTCTGAAAACAAAAACAGCAGAAAAAAGGCAACTGGCACTATGGCATCTTGTCAATGGGTTAGTTCCAGAAAGTGTATAAAAATACCTCAAAGTGTAGACAAAACATAGCAAAGTGGATACTAAACAAGCATGGAACATCAAAAATTATAGATACGTTTCCGACGTATCAAGCAACCCCAAGCTTAACTCCTGCTCGTTCTCGAGTAGGTAAGTGACAAAAAGAATAATTTTTGAGGTGACATGCACCATCACAATCTTTATCAAACTATTTGCAAGCATTGAAAGCTAGGATCAAAGAACTCTAAACATGAGCATGAAAGATGGAGTTCTAACAATAAGACAAAGTAACTATGCATGCAATATGAAAGGCTACAAACAAAGATCATGAATAACATGCATTGAAAAACGTTTGTTTGTTTCACATACAGAAAACATGGCATAGTGGCAATCATGTTGTCCCTCATAGAGTAACAAATAGATGCATAGGACACCTTCAAAGTTCACAAGCGTGACTAGATACAAATAATTCATGAGAAAGCAATATCAACAATATGAATCAATCAATAAGTTTTGGTATAATGCAAATAGAATTAAGAATGGCAACTATGCTCTCTTAATTGGTGCCTAAGGATAGAAGGTGGAGACTCAATATAAAAGTGGAAGAAAGGCCCTTCATAAAGGAAAGCAGGGATTTCAAGTTTCAAAAGGAGCTTCCAAAACTTATGGTACTTGTTAGCTTTCAGACCTCATTGCCCCTATCATAAGCATCTTGAAGTTATTAAGGTTAAAGTGAACAAACTATGGAGTATATGCTTAACAAAGTATAAGTTGGCAATCTCAAGTCCCTTGAATATGAGGGCCACACCTCATGCTACTCAACTTCAGTCACCTGTAAGTTCTTGTCATTGTAAGTACATGCATATCATAGAGAACCACCAACAGGGTACCCCTTGCACATGGTACAGGAGCCATCCCATAACCAAAATGACAAGGCAAGCAGACAATGAGCATCTCAGCAATCTTTTTATTTACTATGTGCATAGCTTTTTATTGAGGATGCTTCACAGAATGCTAATTATGGTGATGCTGCAAGTTTCCACCATGATTAGGCATGTCTTAGGCTAGCGGACTAGGAGTTTCTCTAACACAAAATACAAACTCCATGGACTTACAAGTTCCCTATTTATTTCACACTGGTGACATCCATAGACAAAAGAGCATGATATCAACTGAGTACAAAGTACAAGTGCAGTGTTGAAAACGTTCCCCATGACAGCATGGTTCTGCTAATTCCAATGTATAAGTGCAAGCATATACAACATAGATAACACAATGGTTCAAGTTTATTAGGGCAAAGAATATAAAGTGTGCCATCAAGTTTGTGAGGGCTTTAATCAGTAAGTTTTCACATAACAAAATAGTTTTAAGTTGGAAGATAGCTGGACACTTTGGAATAACTTGGTTTCTTGGGAGTTGGAATCATGAGTATAAGTTACTCATACAAGTGGAGGCTAGCAAAAGACTGGGAGCAACCAACTAAGAGAGCAACAATGGCCATATTCATGTACAGCGACAAAACATTACTAATCAAAGCATAAAGTGTTACCACAAGTCAAGGACTAAATGCTCATAGAGGCTATGGTGACTTGTTCATAGTAATAACATGGTGTGAGAATGTTCCAAGTCAACCCAAACAAAGCACCAAAGGAGAATACCACAATACTATGTTTTTGTATGCTAAAACAACGCATGTTTCCTTCAAGGCACACTAAGAAATCCCAATTGTTTGGAAAAAGTCATGCTACAACAATAATCACTAAGCATAAGGTCAAAACAACACCTAGCATGACATGCTAAAGTCGAAGTCACAGTCAAAGCAAGCTCCTCTTGCACTACTCAAGCAAGAACTTCCTACTCTTTTTCCAACACCAATCAACTTATTTGAAACAACTCACAAAGATAATAATAAATAAAGATCAGTGAGCTTGTATCACAAATCCACAACAAAGAACTAAAAAGTTCTAAGCTGAAAGCATAAGAAAACTAAGGCTAAACACATTGCTAGCAAACGAGAAAACTCACAAGACAATAAGAATGAAAACTAGAGTGTTCTGGGCAACGAAAACAGAGTGTGTCTCTCTCCAAAAGAAGTGTGTTGTGATCAACCAACTTACTCAAGCAAACTAAGAAAACGAAAACCAAAAATTAAAACTAAGAAACTCCAATAACAACACAACAATGCATGAAACAATAAAAACGAAGTGTCTAGAAAGACCTGAGATTTTTATTGATGAAGAAGGGGATGCATTGGGAATCCCCAAGCTTTGATGCTTGTAACTCTTGAATATTTCTTGGGGTGACACGGGGTGGCATCCCCAAGATTGAGATTTTGTCCATTCTTCATCTTATTACATCATTCTCTCTCTACACCTGAATTTTTTCCTTCATACAAAACTTCACACAATCTTCATTAGCAACATTAGTGTATTAAAAATATAATAGAACCTTGGTTTTAGCTTTAGAACAGCAAAACTTTCGCTAAAAACAAAAGCTACTGTAGAAACTCCTTCCAAAATCTCAATTCCCCAAAAGAGAACTCAAAAAGGAATCAATAAGAAGCAAATGCAAATAATGGCAGAAATTTGTCAAAACAGACCAGCAGGTAGAAACCGATTTTTTATAATACCTTATGTTGCTCAAATAAAAAAGTGTTCACTAAATAAAGTTATCTAACATACTGGGGGATTTATTCGTAAATTTTCAGCTCAATCCGACTTATAGAGACTCTTCACGAATTTTTATGATGGAGGACAGAAATCTGCTTCGGGACAGCAACTCCCCAAATCTTACTTCCCTCTCATTAGAGGTTATTCTTGGCACAAAACATAAATAAAAATGATAAGAAGAGGCCACTACTGAAGTAATAACTTCCAAGACTCAAGAAAACTCTTGGGTTATCTCCCAACAAGTACTTTTCTTTAATGCCTTTAACTTAGGCTTGATAGTTTGAGAAGATGCTCACATAAGAAATATGAATTGAAGTAAAAGAGAGCATAAAGAAGCAAATTCAAAACACATTTAAGTCTAACCCACTTCCTATGCATAGGAATCTTGTAAATAAACAAGTCATGAAAGCACAAAGCAACAAGCATAGGAAAGCAAAACAAGTGCAACTTCAAGACTTTCAACATAAAGAGGGGAAACTTAATATTCTTGAGATACATAAAACCATGTTTCCCTCTCTCATAATAACTTTCAGTAGCATCATGAATAAAATTAACAAGATAACTATCACATAAAACATTCTTATCATGATCCACATGCATCAAATACTTATTACTCTCCACATAAGCATAGTCATTCTTATTAATTGTAGTGGGAGCAAATTCAACAAAATAGCTATCATTGTTATTCTCATCACCATAATCATCAAATATAGGAGGCATATTGTAATCACAATAAATTTTCTCCTCAATAGTAGGTGGACTGAAAATATCATACTCATCATTGTAATCATCATATATTGGAGGTTTGGTATCATCATAAGCAATAGAATAGCTATCTTCCAAAGCTAGGGGACTAAAAAGATCATTTTCATCAAAACTAGCTTCCCCAAGCTTAGACTTTTCCATAGCATTAGCAATAATGGTGTCCAAAGAATTCATACTAATAACATTGCTATTAGCATGCAAATAAAGTTCCATATGATTTTTAATTTTCTCTTCAAACACCTCATGTCCTAACTCAAGATAAATACTATAAAGCTCTCTAATCTTTTTTGTTTTCCATTAATCCTAACTAGTAAAAACAAGAAACAAAAAGACAAAATTGCAGAATCTAAAGGAAATAACTTTGAGCACTCACACTGGAGGATGTGAGTATATTTTACCTTACCTCCCCGGCAACGGCACCAGAAAAGAGCTTGATGTCCGCACACTTCTATTCTTGTAGACAGTTGTTGGGCCTCCAAGTGCAGAGGTTTTTAGAATAGCAGCAAGTTTCCCTTAAGTGGATCACCCAAGATTTATCGAACTCAGGGAGGAAGTGTCCAATGGTATCCCATCTCAAGCAACCCTACAATCAAGATACAAGAAGTCTCATGTGTCCCCAACACACCCAATACACTTAGGTGTATAGGTGCACTAGTTCGGCGAAGAGATAGTGAAATACAAGTGATAACGGTGCCAAAAATAGCTTCTGACTTGTTGTTGATGTGGGGTAACGGTGCCAGAAAAGAGCTAATGGCGTGGAGGAAAGGTAAAATCCCAAAACCTCCCCGACAAACGGAACAAAGATGGAAGCAAGCAAACATGCAACAGATGTAGATGCAAACGGTGTTTCAATGCTTTGAAACAAGGCCTAGGGATCATACTTTCACTAGTGAACACTCTCTCATATAAATATCCTCCCTTCATGATACTACTCTTAACTACTCTCTGGTTGGACACTCTAATCCATGGTAGGGCTATAAGAACACACCTCATAGTCTACCGTCCCCAATCTAGATAACCCCACACTGTCACCTTGAGCGCTAGATGGTTCCAACAACACCACAATTTCATAGAGACATCCAACTCCAAATATAACTCATAAGAAATATTCAATCTAGCCGAAGTGCCACACAAGGTATGCCCGCTGTCACTTTGACACACGTGGGGAAAAGCATAGATCTATTAAAGCATAAAGAGTATTTAGTTAGACTCAAGCCTAAGTGCCACCATGGCGTGCACGCTGTCACTTTCACACACATGGGGAGAGCAGAGATCTAATGAAGCACTTGAGTAGAAAGGTAGATCTACTTGATTACAAAGCTCATGACCACAAGATCATGCATAGAGAGAGATGAACACATAGCTACCGGTAGAGCCCTTAGCCTCGAAGGAGAACTACTCCCTCCTCATCATGGGAATCATCAACGGTGATGGAGATGGTGGTGGAGATCGATGGAGATGGCTCTAGGGGCACTTCCCCGTCCCGGAAGGGTGCCAGAATAGAGACTTTCTATCCCCCGAATATCCCCTTCGGTGGCAGCGGCGCTGTGGAGGTTTCCATGGATTTCCGCCAGATGATTTAGGGTTTTTGCGTTGGAGGCTTCTTATAGGCATAGGAGTCAAGGTCGATGGGGAGCCAGGGGGCCTAGGGTGGGCCCGCGCCCACTTAGGGTGTGGACACCCTGGTTTTCTCCTCCGTCTCGTCTTCGATTTTCTGTACCGCTCCTGGAAAAATATGAACTTTGGCTTTTGTCCCATCCAATTCCGAAAATATTCATTTTTTAGCTTTCTGAAACCAAAAACAGTAGAAAATAGGCAACTAGCACTGTGGAATCTTGTGAATAGGTTAGTTTCAGAAAGTGTATAAAAATACCTCAAAGTGTAGACTAAACATAGCAAAGTGGATACTAAACAAGCATGGAACATCAAAAATTATAGATACGTTTCCAATGTATCTGCCCCCAGATATATTGGACCCTTCAAGATTTTGAATCGCCGAGGAGAAGTATCATATCAAATGGAACTGGCAGAGGAGATGTGAGCCGTACATGATGTGTTCCATATCTCGTTACTTAGAAAATACCAAGAAGTTCTGGAGAAGACCGAAGTTTTCAAGAATATTGATCATAGAGCCATAGATATCAACAAGGATTTAACCTATCATGAAGTACCCATTCGTATTTTGGAAGAAGCTTTTAGAACCACCAGGACCAGGAGTATCAAGTTTCTCAAGATCCAATGAAGTAACCATACTGAAGAAGAAGCTACTTGGGAGCGAGAAGATTACATTAGGACTGAGTTTCCATATCTCTTTAGTTCCTAGTTTTTCTTTTTCTTAAATCTCGGGATGAGATTTTGTTTAAGGAGGGGAGGTTTGTAACATCCCAAAAATTCTAATCAAGATTATCAAGTTCTAATTACCCAAGTTTAGGGTTAACAATAACTTTTATTACTTTTATTATTAAACCTAATGTGAGTGAATGTGTGAAATGCATTAGTGTATGAATGATTGCATTTGCCATGTTTGATTGCTATGAATGATAAGGATTGGTTTAAAGATGAAAAAATATCATCTAGGTCAATTCCAAACAAAAAAAATCAAAAGGAAATTCAAATAAGAAGGCAGATGATCAAATGGTCCTTTTGACCAAAATCAACCACTAGCCCAATTAGGGCATCTCTATTAAATGATTTCTAACAGAAACAAATCCAATTATTTTCACCCCTTGCTAGATCAAGTAACAATGAACCCAAGCAAACTCACAAACTTATAGAAACTATTTTCAAATCCATTTTAGAGGCATTCCAAAATTGAATCCTTAATAGGTACTAAGATGGCCATTTCTCAAAAACCAACCAAACCACTTCCCCTTGGCAAACCCTAGAAACCACATACTACCAAGCTTATGACAAGATCACTCACCAAAATTCATCCAAAAATTCAAATTTGGAATTCATGCGGCCATTTCATCCAACACCTGGTCAGCACAGTAACAGCTGCCAAACTATTACTGTTCTTGATCAATGCTGTGTCCACCATTTGTCACCACTACTAGCCCTCACTCACCCCAGTGCCCAGCACTGCATTGGAGAAGCTCCCCTTCACTGCTTGGACTAGTTTCGCGCCACCCGAGCCATCCTTGCCGGTCGAGCATGGAAAACTCGTAGCAGCCAGCATTGCGCCAGTCCATGATGTCTAGGAGATAGGCCACCGTCCACCTCCACTCCCTGTCCACCCCTCGATCGTAGCCCAACCGTGGACCACCCGAGACACGCCGCGTCCATTTGTCTGGCTTCCTTGCCGAAAGCACGCGATAACACCGCAGCCGCCTCGCGCGCACACACCACGCCTCGCTCTCTCCACGTGTACCCGCACTCACCGCGACACCAGTGACCCCTAGCACACGACCGTTCACCAACGCGCGATACGAGACCACTGTACACTATATCGAACACCCGCTGTTCCCGCACAGAGCACATACCGCCCCGACCATTTGCAACCGCCCCTTATGGCGCCATCACGCGCATGAAGACCACCAGGGAGCACTACATCGACCAACACCCTCAGCCATGCCCGTAGCCCACTTCAACGACATCGCCGGAGGAGCCATACCATGCCGCTCTGCCCCTCTCGCCGGTGTATAAATAGAGGCCACCCCAGCCCTCATTCTCCACACCATCTCACTCCCCTCTCTCAGAACCACCCCTGACCTTTCCTTGGAGCAAGGCGAGCATCACATCGCCAGAATTTGGTCGGAGCCCGCCGCTGCATTCGAGGAAGGACTCCATCGATTGGAGCCACCCTAGGAGCTGCCGTGACCACGCCTCGAACCGCCGTCATTGACATGTTCGTTCGCCCCCATCGTCGACCCTAGCTAGAGCCCTGGTAAGCCTCTATAGACCCCCATCGCCGCATTAGGGTTTGTCTCTCGTCGGAGCTGTGTGACGGAGATGGCGAACCACAGCCGTCGATCTTAGTCTAATCGTAGGGCTGAGATTGAAACTTACCATTTCAGTTAGATAGATCCGCTGACGCGTGGGACTAGCCTGTCGCCCATGTATGTCTGTCTTGGGGCTACCTATTATCGTCCTCATGAGACAGCAATTCAAATTTAGGTTTTTATTTTTTTCAAAACCCTAGTTCTGCCAGTGACTTTGCAATTCAATTCAAAACGATTCACTTAGCCAAATTTCATAAAACCAATTTTGCTAGAAAGGTATTCAAATTATCTATCCAAACCTGTTGGATTCAAACCATTTGAAATTATAGATCACTTGTAGTAAAAATAACAAGACAGAGACATTTCCACATTTAAAAATCAACCACAAATGCTTTGAGTTGATTCCAACTCTCTAAAATCACATTTGACAAGATCTATCTAAATATGTAAAAATATTTAGGTTTACATGCAGTGATCTTGGACTAGTACTAAAAGAATGCTCAATAGGCATTTGTAGTCACTTTAATTGTATAAAATAGTAATTTTAAACTATATAAAATATGACCACCACTTTAAATCACATTCCAAGTATTAGAATATGTGGTGATGACATGTGTCAACATGATCCCATATTTTAATTGGAGAATATTAAATCTTAAGTACTTTCAATGAGTAGAAATTAATTTTCTAAAATAATAAAGATAAGACTAGGTCTTTATTTAGTGTGATAATTGTGATGATGCTAGATCATCTATTGTGAACCTTTGTGTGCCAAATAGAGGTAGTTAAGTATTGTTTGGTGATTGTGTACCTTGTATTCATTTATAGATGCTAGTACCGACCAAGGATACGAGGAAGAGGAGTACTACGAGGAAGAAGAAGAAGAAAACTTCAACCACTCCACTACTCAAGGAAAGCCTAACAATAAAAGTTAACTATGCAAGCTAACACTTGCAAGTTTCTTAACTATGCAAGCCATCACAAATTGCAAGATAACCTACGCAAGATGCTTTAGGCATGCTTTGGTTATGCAACTTTGATTATACCAATCCCAAGTTTTACTTGCAAGCTTTATTCTTTTATTCTTTACCAAAGTTCTTTACTTTTAGTTAGTGCTTTGTGAGTATTGGAAAAATAGTATAGATAGCATAAAGAGTATAAAACTAGGCCTAAGTAGTTATACTTAGATGCCATCAAGAGCATAAAAGTAGAGTTAGATAGTTACACCTGATTAGCACCCCTGATTAGTGAATACCCTCAACTTTAGTGGCTAGTGCTAAGCATAAAAGTTGATCACTTTAGATGGGAATACTTGGCGAAAATGATTATGAAAACCTTGGAATGAGGATTCATTCTATTGAAATGTTTTGACATGTGTTATGAACACAAGATGATTTGATGATGAAAATATTGATGCATAAGCCTTGACCCTTTATAAAAACTGATGGTTGGGTTCGGATGCGATACCATTCCAATTTTATCGTACAACCACATTACCTGAATTGGGTAGGGCTTAACTGGAAGTTTATATGTCTTAGTATGGGTTCCCTTGCGGAAAGAGGTTGAGCTGAGGCTACCTCGTGAATGTGAATGTCCACCTATGCAGTTCCTAGTATGGCAGATGTCCATGGCTGGGAGGCCAAGCTCATAGGGGAGGTACCTATACTAGGGTGTGTAATTGAAAAGTTAGGATTGATTATCCGCATACTAAGTATGATGATTCAGGGTTATCCCTAACGGATGTATCGAATTTTGTGGTGAAAGTGTACAATCTCTGCAGAATGTCAAACTATTCGAATAGCCGTGTCCGCGGTCATGGACAGTTGGAGTGGCCCTACTGTTCCATCGTCAGATGTTTTCAAAATGACTTGTGAAATGAACTATGACTTTGACTTGACCACAACAGGGTTGTGAACATGAAAACTAAGTAAATCTGGCTTTTTGCAAATAAACCTAGAGCTTAGGATTCCTACTCGAACTACTTTACTTGTTAGTGATAGTTTGTGAGTACTTAAAGAGTCCTCATGGCCCTTTCCCTGGATATTCCCATGGCCAGACTATGAGGAGGACTACCAGGAGGATGGAAAGCAGGAGGTCTATGACAACTAGGATCATCTCCCATCGCCAGCATTGCATGTGACCCTGAAGATGAAGCCCCGCTACGTTTAATTTCCACTTCATTGATTGTACTAAGACTGGATCATAAGATCTTTTATTTGTAAGACATTTATTATGGTTTGTAATGGATGATGTACTGTGGTACCAATTATGTTATGTCTCGAAAAAATGGTACTCCTAGGATTGCGAGGTATGGCATAACAGGCATCTGGGATTAAAAATCCGGGTGTTGACACCAGCCCATAGCCACATAAAAACCCTAACCCTAATTTTACCTAACCAAACACTAGACACACCCCCATCCCACCCTACACGACCTGTTCCACCCCAAACACACGCACACACGCGGTATAGGAGCAGACACTCACCCACACCGACCCACCTAGAACATGCCCGTCCCGTATGCTCCATGTGAGTGGACCCATGCCCACCTCATCTCCCTCATCTTGAACCAGCCCCGCTCCCCTCGCGTTCTCCCCTTCCTCCCACGTCTCCCTCCCGCATGCAGGCACCCCGCCACTTCCGTGTTCCCTCGCCACCCTGGCTCCCCGCCGCCTTGCTCCTCCGATCGCGAGTGCCGCGCGGCCCACCCATTCCCCGTGATTCCCTCGCCTGAACGCCTCCCCTCACTTGCCGCCACCTGCGCTCGCCTCGCTCGCATCCCCAACCTCCCCACAGCAGCCCTCCTCGCTCCGCTTCCTTCCGAAGGAAGGTGACACCATCGCCATCGCCCTCTTCGCCCTAGCACCGGACGCTGCCGCCCCCACCTTGCCTCCTTGTCACCTGGAATGCCGCCCTTCGGTCGCGCGTGCGCCGGCGTGCTTCCCCTCATCGCGTCCCTCCTCCTAGACGCTGAGCCCCCTCCCCCACTAATGTCTCCTCCGACGTAGCTTTGCAGCGCTCCCTCCCTACTCTCCCTCTGGTCGTGCGTGTCTGTAGGCCCTCCCTGTTGCCGTCCCCTTCTCCAGCCATTGCTCGAAGCCATGACCGCATCCGGGTTCTCGCAACTGATCATCTTCTTTTTGTGTTCTCGTGTTGGACACGATCGTGTTTTGGTGCTGCTATTGTGACATGTCGTCCCGAGCACCTTATTTCCTGAGTACGTCCATGAGGTATTTGGCTCTATGAATGTGTGTACTATTCTTCCCTGCCACAGGTTGTCCAAGTCTTTTCTATCTGGAATTCCTATGATCTATGTATGACCCCGATGTGCGATATGGTGAAGCAATGTTGATGTGGTACTAGATGTGTGGTGCTAGATGACCAAGTACCAAGTTCTCCAACATGGAATTGACATTCCCGAAGAATCATCCACAGGGAACCTCAAGGACTTATTCCTGGAATCCGAAGAACGCCACCATGGAACCAAAGATTGCCAAAACCATGTTCATCACGGAATCGTGGCACCCGAAGATCGACACTGGATCAGAGCATCAAGATCTACCTCATGGACACCAAGACCCCCCCTTGATCCAAAGCCACGATAGCCGGATCCGAAGACCGAACCAAACCCCTTGGAACCAAGATTGTCAACCCTATGTGTAACCCTTATTCCGACACCCCCTATATTTTATAATATATGACATTGTCATTTGTTTCAAATAAATTTATCATATTGCATACATATTGTGTGGTTTGGGGGCATTATGCCGATTCACCTCATAATTAAATATGGATACCATGTGTGGGCTAATCTAGTCTTATATTGGCTCCATTTAAATTTGTGTAGTGAACTGGTGCCACTATTTGCCTTATTAAGTCAACATTTAAATTGTCGGGTACCTAAACAACATGAACCTATTATTTAATTATCAGGACCCTGGTTTCGCTTAATATTGCCTAATTACATTGCATCTTTGCCATGTCATATGTCATACATGCATCATGCCCGATCTTCTGTCATAGTATTAAATAATGCATCCGGTGTTTCTTCTAGTGCTTTGCTTCTTCACGGATTAGGCCGATGAGTTGATGCGAGTGTCGACTCGATCTTTAGATGAACCTTCGGTAGTGTTTCCAGACGAGCATTCTCCCCCTTTCTTCCTATTTTGCATTTGTAGTCTTTACTTCCTCATGTTGATCTATTGCTATCTGTGTTGTGATGCTTTAATTTCTGTACACCTATTATATTACTCGCAGCCCTTATATTGCCTTGGACACCTCCTATAGCCCGTTGTTTGGGTAGACAGTTGGCCTTGCAAGTCTCGCTCGCTCAGGTGCTTCTTCGCGTCTTCGATGTTCCACTAATGTTGGGGGTTGGCATATTCATAAAGGTGGAGATGATCATGATTTTAATTACAGCTAGTTAATTAAATATTAAAATGGATATAATTAATGAAGAGGCACCGGTGGGTAATAGTTGATATTTGGATGTTAACCTCCCACTTGTGTCCACCTAGGACCCGAGTTCTTGACACCTGTTCCGAGACTGAGCGCGCTAACCACATGTGGGTTTATAAACACCCCTATCAGCTTAGTACCTGATTCCAAAGTACTGCTCTGGGGGCACAAATTAGTTTGAAGTTTTCATGCCACGTTATGCCATGTATGCCATGTTATGGCATGTTTATTACATGTTGCTCGATGAGCGTTTATTGTTGTTGCGTAGGAGCGGCACTCTATCACGGGAATATTTTGTTTATGATCTCTGCTCGTGTGACAAGTGCATGCAACCTCAGGGTTCGTACGAGGAGCATTGGTTATACCTCGTACAGGTAGCTCTTTCGGGTGGCCCCCATGTACTTGCTTTGGGTCAGGGAAAGTGTCGTGTCCTAGGCTCTGTCGACATACCAATGGAAGTATGTTAACTGATCTAGCAAAAAGGTTCGAAGTGTGTGTAGAAACTTTGGTGCATCCCTGCAGGGTTAAATCTTTTTGAAAAGTCGTGTCCGCGGTTATGGACGACTTGGAGCATAGTATCGCAATCATAGACAAGTATAATTAAAGTTTACTACTATAATTTTACTTGTATCTGATATGACTAGTAAGTTGGATAACTACCATGGAAAGAATGAATAAAACTGCCAACCGTGTGAGTTTACTCGGCTTGACTTCCTCGTTTGGTCTCGAGAGGGAAATACCAGATGGGTATGTTTGGTGGTAGTATCAGGTTGGATCCGAATATGTCTTTCTCATCTCTCTTTGATAGCCGACAGTTGTACCGAGTCTCTATAGGTTATTTAGTGCATGTTGAACTGCCGCTTTAGTCCACCATACCTATGTAGGCGAGCACCGCCGAATTTTAAGACTCGCCATGTACTGGCCTCGGTACTGACCGCTCACTCTTTTTCCTTTGCCCTTTGTTGGTGCCCCTTTTGTTTAGCAGGTTGAGATCAACATCGTTAGCAGTGTTACCCTTCCGGCTTGGCCTGGTTAGGGTTATGGACACCATTGGTTATTCTTCATGGCTCTTAGCCCCATTTGCATCTTGTCCATACTCAGACGCTATATCGTTTTTAAAGTGATTTGGATCTTTGAACTGTATATCTGTATTCTTGACTCATGGAGTCATTGTTGTATATTTCTATTCTATGGGATCCATCGAGGACTATTGTGTAATGGTATTACTTCGTTTTCCAACCGCATGCAAGTGCCTGGTGGGCACCTTTGAATTGTTTCTATGCAGGTTTGGCGGGAATCGCTAAAACTTGCATAGGGCCGATCTAAGGGTGTTACAAAGTGGTATCAGAGCTCAGTAGTTACGATACCCCACTGGTTCAGCCTGTAGGATAACCTAGCTAATGGCCGTTGTAGAGTGTCAAAACTATTTTGAAAAAATCGGTTGGATGGATCTGATTAGGTCTGCTTTACTTCTTATCCCTATGCTATTCTCATCTTACTCCTGTGTGTTTTGAATCTGTTCTCTTACCTTCTTCGGAGTCCAGGGTTTCTCGTGGTTGGGATTCTGTCTGTAACATCCCTAAAAACATGTTTCAAACTCATGCATATCATCCATGCATCCATGATCATGTAAGATTCCATTTTCAAAAATCATTTCAAAACAGGAGCATGTATGCTCATTATTTTATGTATGAATGTTCTAGCCTTGGTGCTACATACTATTGAGAAAGGCACTTATATTCTCTCAGTATTGTTTTGAATCCTAACTTAAGAGATTCCAAAGGTTTGAGCCAAGTTTCAAAACAAGTATGAAGTAAAACCAGGGTTTATGCCTTTTATTATATCTCCAAAAGTCTTGTTTTTATTTTATTTTTCAGTTGACCCAAGTAGGTTTGAGTGAACAGATGTGTTTGACACTTATTTGAGTACAATATTTATTGTACAAAAGTCCAGAGAAGTTTTGAAATCAAACAGATTTGAATTGGAGTTTTGAAATCAGTTTTAGAAAATCAAACAGAAAAAGAAAAGGTTAAAAGAGAAAAAAATAAGCCAAACAGCCTATCAGGCCCAACCAGCCCAGTTCGACCCAACCTAGCCTAGCTACCCTCCCGCGAACCGTTTTCCTCTACCCGCGGACACACCCCCAGAGTCGCTAACGCAAGGACCCCACCTCCTCTCTCTTTCTCTCGCTGACAACCGCGGCCCACACGGCGTCATCGTCTCCACCCAGCGACCAGCTCAATCCCCAAATTACGCCGGCTGTTCTCTGTATTGATTCGCGGCGTCAATTCATGTTCAATGCCGGAGTAAATCACGCTCGCGACCATGCTACTTAAACCCCCTCTGCCCCCTCTCCATTTTCCCCCAGACCACGAGCACAGAGCGCCCCCAGGCTGCCCGTAATCGCCCTTGCACCGCCGCAGGCAGAACCCACTCCGGCGACCAATCCCGGTGAGCTCCGTGCGCCCCTTCCTCACTGGTTCATGCAGACTGCTTCGCAATCTCCTTATGCTCCTTCTGACGTTTTTAGTTCGTCCTATACTGCCCCAGGTCGACGACTCCATCAAGTACAGCAAGGTCCCGACGACGTCTTCGACTCCGGCGAATAAATTCGGTGAGCCCCGTGTTCCCCTTCGTTTCTGACTCACACGAACGTGTTCGCCGTAGCCTTGCATACCCCCTGATACCATTGATTCGTGCTAGGGTGACCCGGCGCCGTAACGACTTCACCATCAACACCGACGCTGTCAGCAACTCCGACGAGCTCGTGTTGTCGTATCCGTGTGCCCCTTGTCAAGCCATCGCCACGTTGAGCTTCAGTGCATCGCCATGAATCTGTTAAGCGTCTCCAACGACCCCAGAACCCCTGTAGCACCGCGCCTCCATAGACAGAGCACGCCGCCACCAGCGCCGCCCATCCGTGGTCACTTGATCGATAACCATTGGATCTAGATCAAGCGCATAGGAATAGATCACTTAACGAAACGGTACGTTTAGATCTGGACCATGCGCGGTAACTTTAATCCAACGGCCTGCATCGACCAATCCGTGCGAAACGGTATAGACCAATCAGAACACGCCGCGTGGCTAGGGTTTAGATTTAAAATCAGGATTTGAATCTTTTAGTTGTTTGATTTTGTTTTAGTCATAACTTTTGATCCCCACGTCCAAATTTGATGAATTTTATATCAATGGAATCAGGAGAGCAAGCCCTTTCCATTTATGCAATGTGTTTAATGTTTTGATTCTGTTAAAATGGTTTTATTTACAGAAACATGTGTAGGCCTATTTTGTGTATATAAATTATTTGAGAAATGTTTTAGTGTTTAAATAAATGTGGTTTGGCGAGTTTTGAACTTGTTTATGAATCAGTACTGTGCACTTGTCCTGTTGAGTTTATAAAATCATCACATATCATATTGCATGCATCGATATATTTTTGCTTGTATTTATTTTGTATGTGATTTGTTGTTATGATTTTATGTGTAGATTTTGGTGCAAATAGTGATTGTGATTGTGAGGATTGTAGCTACTCTCCAAACTACCAAGGCAAGTGGTGCTTCATGATTTTATCCCTATGTTTTTCTACTATGCATTAGAAATATTTTGCTAGTCTTGCATGGTTATATTTTGCTTATATGCTATGCTTGGGAAATCCTAGTAGTTGTAGAATTGCTAGAAAAATTTCTAAGTTAAGATACTTCTCTATGCCATGCTTAGCCTAGCTAGTAGCAACCAAGGGTGGTGAAATATTCATGCTATGATAAAATATTTCTAAGTCTTTGGACTTGTGTTTTGCTTAATAAAACAACTAAGTGAATGAAACACCTGGGTGGAATGGAAGGAATGGTTTATGTTGAGTGGTTACACAAGGCCCATTTCTATGGTTTACCTTGTGTATCTCACTTGTGGAAAGCCACCCAGGAACAAAGGGATTTGAGAGGCCAAATGTTAAGAAGCTTCTAGTGTAGACACTTGGCAATATGGGCTCTGCCTGGATCACAAAGGTTGCAAGAACTTAGCCATTTGGACAGTTGGTGGTAGTGGGATGATAGGTTGGAACGCGTCCATTTGGTATAAGGGAAGGCTTCTGAAAGGTCCTGTCTTGGTGAAAATCAAGTCTGGTGGGGAAAGTGCACTACCTCTGTAGATGGAAGAATCTAAGTACTTAGCCATGTCCCTGGTATTGGACAACTTGAGCATCAAGACATGGAAGCTATCAAGAATCTCCTCGTCCCAATTTCTAAGTAAAACTTGTGGTTGAACAAGGGTGAAGGACCTCAATGTCTATTGGTGGTTCCTTGGGAAAAGTTTTGACAAAGAAAAACTTAGTGATTTTAACTAATAGGCAAAACCTATTTTGAGCAAAGCAAGCCTAAGCTACACTTAGCCAAATTGCATATAGTATTTAGTCCACCAATATTATACTAAGGTATCACTTGCCAATACTATTCCAATGTATTGACCCACTGTGGCTGTAACTTGTGATGTTGCAGGTTATTCTGATGAGGATTAGGAGTCATGAGTCTACACTCAACATGTTTGCCTGTGGCACATGAAGATGAAGACTTGTTATCTATTTACTTATTTAAAACTCTTGTACTAGGCCTGTGGCCATGGAGTTGTAAAGACTATGTTTGTCTCTGGAATGACTGTAATAATGACCTTTGTTTCTGTGTACTTCATCTTAAACTGTGGATGCTAGCATTGATCTAGGGACTAGCATTGCAATCACAGGGATCCTTTTCCTTTATAAAGGAGGGATTTTACATATGGTATCAGAGCACTGTGTTGCCTGTAGGATTATGACCCTAGGATTGGAAACCACTAAGGAAAACTTTTCAACAACTTCCACACTTGTCTTTTCTTCTCGTAAACTTTTCTAATATTCTTTCTCATCTCTATTTGTAGATGAACTCCATCAACGAAGCCGTAAGGAAGGGACCACTCATGGAAATGACTTTGGAGTGTGAGACAGAATTTCCCAAGGCTCTCAAGGACCTCATGGTTGCAATGGGAATACATGGTGCAGCTGTGTACAAAGGTTTTCCTGTGATGGATGAAGGAGTTGAGTACTGGTGGTTGCAACTTCACTTGTATAAAAACAAGGAAGACAACCACAAAGAATCAGGATTCTGCATGTTCATCAATTCAGTGGTGCACACTACATTCTTTGATTCAGCAAGGGATGCAGCTTGGAAAACCATCAAAGAACTTGGTGATAGAGTCAAGTGCAGAATGCTCAACATCCAGAATGACCTAAAGGAACAGAAGAAACATATCCAAGAGTTGGAGGCTACCAACCAAACCTTAAGAGGAGACATTATAGACTTAGTAATGGAGTCATGTGCTCAAGATAGACTGATTGCTTCTAGAAATATTATGTTAGCCAACTTGTCAAGTGAGTTGGGATTGTAACGTACTTCGTTAGTTGGACCACCACTTATCACCTTATTTTACAAATGTTGATTGAAATAAGTTGAACCTTGGATGTTGTAATGGTTTCATGTATGCCATGACTTGTGTGATTTTTGATTTCCAAAGTTATACATGTGTTGCCTTGCTTTGTGATTCATTCCTATGTATGTTGATTCTAACTTTTTCTATCTTATAAATAGATGCCTAATGTTATTATCAGCACGGTTGATGAGTTCAAGGGAACTCGCTTTGGCACTTGTATTATTGAGCTCACTAGCCTGCTCAATCTCCCACTTCCTTCCATCATGATGCTTCCCCTCACCAAGTTTGAGAGGAAAGACCTTTGGGGCTTCAAGGTCAATCAGCCAGGATGCTAGACTAAGCCAGCCACAGAGGCCATCATCTTCAAGCTCATGCATGATGACAAGGAGAGAGGCCTTGAGGTAGTCATGCAGGATCTGATAGGACGTCTACTAGGGAGACACTCTCGTGAGGTTAGTGGTACTCACTTCCACACCTTCGGTAGACGTGATGAGGATGGTGAGGCTATTGACTTCGAGGACACTTCGAGGGAGTCAGCAGAGCCGATTCATCTATACCTCCAGGACTTAGAGGTTCTTCTTAGGCATGTGGACACTGATAGGACCAACGTCATGCTCAGCAATGACGAACTCCAGGTGCAGCTTTGTGAGAAGGACAAGCTCTTCGTGGAGCAAGATGAGATAGTCAAGGAGATGGAGGCCAAGTTCGAGAGTTAGGACAGAAAGTTCAAAAGTCAAGAGAAGCGAGTCCAAGATAGGAACAAGAGGATTCGAGACATGACTGCAGAACTAGAGGCCAAGGACTTCGAGCTCGAGCATCAACAGACTGTGATAGAGAGGCTTCTTTCTCAGAAGAGGGCTCTCAAAGCCAAAGTAGAGACCTTGACCACCAATGTCGAGGAATACAAGACCGCTATGGAGAATGCAGGTCTTACATTTGTTGAGGAGGAGGTTGATGCCGAGGAGTAGTGTTGACTACTCATTTATCATTTATCTATCATGCCTTTTATTGAGTCGCAATGACCATCCAACATGTGGATGGCTTGCTATTGGTGTGTTTACTTTGCAAACTTGTTGTCCTTGTTGTTGAACTTTTATTATTGTGTTGCATGTTGGTGATTGTTTATGTGATGTATTGTGCATAATAGCATCTATGGGTATCTCATTCTTATCTCTATTGACCAAACCACAGATGCCTCCCCGTCGTGCCAATCCCAACCCCAACAGCAACAACAACAACATCACCCCTAAGATGCAGCAAATGATGACATCTCAGACTCAGTTGATGCAAATGATGACTACGTTCATCCAGAATCAGAACAACAACAATAACAGCAATAACAACAACAACAACCCACCGGGTTTTGACATGCTTACCAGGTTCTTGAGATTGAGGCCAGCAAAGTTCTCAGGAACAACTGATCCTATGGTGGCCAATGATTGGCTATGCTCTGTGAACAAGGACTTGGTAACTGTGGGCTCTACTGATGCAGAAAAAGTCAGATTTGCAGCACATTTGTTGGAAGGACCAGCAGCTACTTGGTGGGATAACTTCCAGATCACCACTCCCATTGCGGATGTGACATGGGCTATCTTTGAAGATGGTTTCTATACTGCTCACATCTCATCCAGAGTGATGAGTTTGAAGAAGAAAGAGTTTCATAACCTGAAGCAACGCCACCGTAGCGTGGCAGAGTATATTGAGGAGTTCAACAATCTGGCGCGATATGCACCGGATGAAGTTGACACTAATGCTAAAAGAAGAAAGAATTTCTCGAGGGACTGAATGATGAACTGAACTTGCAGGTATCAGTGTCCTATGTTCCCACTTATCAGTCTCTTTGTGATAAGGCTGCTATTTTGGAGAACAAAATGAAACAAGTTGAGAGTAGGAAGAGAAAGCACTCTGACAAGCACAGCTCGGGATCGTCTCACAAGCGTTCCCATTATGATGATAGTGTAAGCTCAGGATCCCACAAGCATGGGAAATTCAACAAGCACCACAACCACAACCGTCATCATGACAACAAGCATCACCGTAGTCACGACAACGACAAGTACAAGAACCACAAGAGTGGATATAAGAGCCACCACAGTGGTAGTGGAAGTGGCAGTGGAAGCCAGCCTGTCAAGAAGGATATTAGTCAGGTTGAGTGTTTCAAGTGCAAGAAGATGGGCTATTATGCAAATGAATGCCCAGAAAAGAAAGTTGAAGGACCCAACAAGCCCAACCCTTTTCAAAAGGGACAAGTGAACCACATCAATGTGGAGGAAATATATGAGGAACCTGATGTTGTTGCTGGTAAGTTCAAACTCAATTCTGTTCCAGCATTTGTTCTCTTTGATACTGGTGCATCTCATTCATTCATATCAAGAGCATTTGTTGAAATAAATGGACTACCGGTAGAAACTATTGGGTTTCCTATAAAAGTAAGTTCTCCTGGCGGAGAAATGATAGTGAATTCAGGATCTCATGATCTAGTCATAGAGTTTGGGAAGTATAAGTTTCCCGTTAACTTGATAATCCTAAACTCCCAAGGATTGGATGTCATTTTGGGAATGGACTGGATGACTAAGCACAAGGGAGTGATAGATTGTACCAACCATACTGTCTCACTCACAACTCTAGAAAATAAAAGGATCAGATTCAAGACCAACTTTGAAGCAAAAAGGAGTAAGCTAAACTCTCTTAAGGGGGTTAGCATGGACAGTGTGCCAATTGTGAGTGAATATCCGGATGTGTTTCCGGAAGAATTGCCAGGAATGCCACCAGATAGAGATGTGGAGTTTCTTATTGATTTGCTACCAGGGTCTGGACCAATAGCAAAGAGACCATACAAGATGTCAGTTGATGAACTGAAAGAACTCAAGAAACAAATTGGAGAACAGTTGCAGAAAGGATTTATTCAACCAAGTTCTTCATCCTGGGGAGCACCAGTTTTGTTTGTGGAAAAGAAAGGTAGAAGTCAAAGGTTATGCATAGATTACCGTTCACTCAATGAGGTAACTATCAAGAACAAATACCCTTTGCCTACAATCAATGACTTGTTTGATCAATTAGAAGGAGCTTGTGTGTTCTCAAAGATTGATCTCCAGTCAGGTTATTTCCAGCTCAAGATAAGAGAACAAGACATACCTAAGACAGCTTTCACCACAAGGTATGGACTGTATGAGTATACCGTGATGCCATTTGGTTTGACCAATGCTCCAGCATACTTTATGAATATGATGAACAAGGTGTTCATGGAATTCCTTGATAAGTTTGTTGTCGTTTTCATCGATGACATTTTGATCTACTCCAAGAGCAAAGAAGAGCATGAAGGACATTTACGTTTGATACTTGAGAAGCTTAGAGAACATAAGTTGTATGCCAAATTCAGTAAATGTGAGTTTTGGTTGAATGAAGTTGGATTTCTTGGACACGTGGTGTCAGGAGATGGTATAGCAGTTGATCCTGCTAAAGTTTCAGCTGTAACTGAATGGGAATCTCCCAAGTCAGTGAAAGAAGTTCGTAGTTTCCTTGGCTTAGCAGGTTACTATAGAAGATTCATTGAGAATTTTTCCAAGATAGCAAAACCTATGACAGAATTGCTAAAGAAAGACAAGAAATTTGTTTGGTCTGAAGGTTGTGAAATTAGTTTCCAAGAATTGAAGAAGAGACTAGTGACAGCACCAGTCTTAGGTCTGCCAGATTTGGACAAGGATTTCCAAGTATATTGTGATGCATCTCATCATGGATTAGGTGTAGTACTTATGCAAGAAGGGAAAGTTGTGGCCTATGCCTTGAGACAACTCAAAACTCATGAGGTGAACTACCCTACTCATGATCTAGAGTTAGCCTCTGTTGTCCATGCACTCAAAACATGGAGACATTATCTTTTGGTAAAGCGTTGTGAAGTGTTCACAAATCACAAGAGTTTGAAGTATATCTTCACCCAAAAGGAAATTAACATGAGACAAAGAAGATGGCTAGAACTCATCAAGGACTATGACTTATGTTTGCAATACCACCCCGGTAAAGCAAATGTTGTAGCAGATGCTCCAAGCGTAAGGTTTTTGTGAATGGCCTTACTAAGGGAGAATTGCCAGATGATTTGTGTGCCCAATTTAGAGATCTCAGATTGGAGATTGTGCCTGAAGGACATCTCATGTCTTCGGATGTTCAACCCACCTTGTTGGACAAGATCAAGGAAGCCCAGAAGACTGATAAGGAAATTGAAGAGATCAAGGAAAATATTGGCAAAGGAAAAGCCAAAGGATTCCATGAAGACGAACAAGGTACTTTATGGCATGGAAAATGTATCTGTGTTCCACAAGATCCGGAGCTTCGAAAACTGATTTTACAAGAAGCACACAACTCACCATATTCTATTCATCCGGGTAACACTAAGATGTACATGGATATGAAAGAAAGATTTTGGTGGAATAATCTCAAGAAGGACATCGCCGGACATATTTCTTTGTGTGATGTATGTAGCAGAGTGAAGGCGGAACACCAGAAAACAGAAGTTTTGCTTCAACACTACCTATTCCTGATTGGAAGTGGGACAAGATTGGTATGGATTTCATTACCGGATTGCCAAGGACCCGGTCAGGATAATATTCTATTTGGGTAGTAGTGGATCGCCTAACTAAGGTGGCTCATTTCATACCCGTGAAGACAACCTACACTAGTGCTAAGTTAGCTAAGATATATATGAGTAGAATCGTGTGTCTACATGGAGTACCCAAGAGTATCGTGTCTGATAGGGGAACTCAATTCACTTCTCATTTTTGGAGGCAATTACATGAGTCATTGGGAACGAGGTTGGAATTCAGCACCTCTTTTCATCCTCAGACTGATGGACAGACAGAAAGGACTAATCAGATTCTTGAAGATATGTTGAGGGCATGTGCCCTAGACTATGGAGCCAGTTGGGATGAAAGTCTGCCTTATGCAGAATTCTCTTATAATAATATATATCAAGCTAGTATTGAGATGGCACCTTTTGAGTTTCTCTATGGGAGAAAGTGTACCACCCCATTGCTATGGAATGGTGTGGGAGAAAGAAGTTTGTTCGGACCAGAACTTATCAAAGAGGCTGAAGAGAAAGTCAAGCTGGTTAAGGACAAATTAAAGATAGCACAGTCCCGACAGAAGAGCTACGCAGATCCTAAGCGTAGAGAAGTAACCTATGAAGTTGGTGATAGAGCTTACCTTAGAGTGTCACCACTCCGTGGAGTGAAGAGGTTTGGTGTCAAAGGAAAATTGGCCCCAAGATATGTTGGGCCATTCAAGATTCTGAGTCGTAAAGGAGAGGTTGCTTATGAGATTGAATTGCCAGAGTTTTTGTCAGCTGTTCATAATGTGTTTCATGTGAGTCAGCTTAAGAAATGGCATCCGGAAATGGAATTGACTTCTTTGAAGGATACTATACCTTTGGAAGAGGTTCAGTTGGAGAGTGATCTCACTTATGAAGAGAAACCTGTCAAGATTCTTGAGACTGTAGAAAGAGTTACTCGGACTAAGACTATCAAGTTCTGCAAAGTTCAATGGAACCATCATTCCGAAGAGGAAGCAACATGGGAAAGAGAAGATGATCTTCGGAAAGACCACCCTCACCTATCCGAATCTCGAGGGCGAGATTCACCTTAAGGGGGTTAGATTTGTAACATCCCTAAAAACATGTTTCAAACTCATGCATATCATCCATGCATCCATGATCATGTAAGATTCCATTTTCAAAAATCATTTCAAAACAGGAGCATATATGCTCATTATTTTATGTATGAATGTTCTAGCCTTGGTGCTACATACTATTGAGAAAGGCACTTATATTCTCTCAGTATTGTTTTGAATCCTAACTTAAGAGATTCCAAAGGTTTGATCCAAGTTTCAAAACAAGTATGAAATAAAACTAGGGTTTATGCCTTTTATTATATCTCCAAAAGTCTTGTTTTTATTTTATTTTTCAATTGACCCAAGTAGGTTTGAGTGAACAGATGTGTTTGACACTTATTTGAGTACAAGATTTATTGTACAAAAGTCCAGAGAAGTTTTGAAATCAAACAGATTTGAATTGGAGTTTTGAAATCAATTTTAGAAAATCAAACAGAAAAAGAAAAGGTTAAAAGAGAAAAAAATAAGCCAAACAGCCTATCAGGCCCAACCATCCCAGTTCGACCCAACCTAGCCCAGCTACCCTCCCGCGAACCGTTTTCCTCTACCCGCGGACACACCCCCAGAGTCGCTGACGCAAGGACCCCACCTCCTCTCTCTTTCTCTCGCTGACAACCGCGGCCCACACGGCGTCATTGTCTCCACCCAGCGACCAGCTCAATCCCCAAATTACGCCGGCCGTTCTCCATATTGATTCGCGGCGTCAATTCACATTCAATGCCGGAGTAAATCACGCTCACGACCATACTACTTAAACCCCCTCTGCCCCCTCTCCATTTTTCCCCAGACCCGAAAGCAGGCGCCTCAGTCGCCAGTCGCTTTGCACCGCCAAGCAGTGAACCACTCGGCGACGCTACAATCCCGGTGAGCTCCGTGCGCCCCTTCCTCTATGGTTCATGCAGACTACTTCGCAACCTCCTTGCGCTCCTTCTGACGTCTTTAGTTCGTCCTATACTGCCCCAGGTCGACGACTCCATCAAGCACAACAAGGTCCCGACGACATCTTCGACTCCGGCGACTAAATTCGGTGAGCCCCGTGTTCCCCTTCGTTTCTGACTCACACGAACGTGTTCGCTGTAGCCTTGCGCACCCCCTGATACCATTGATTCATGCTAGGGTGACCCAGAGCGCCGCCAACGACTTCGTCACCGAACACCCAACGCTGTCAGCAACTCCGACGAGCTCGTGCTGCCGTGTCCATGCGCCCCTTGTCAAGCCATCGCCACGTTGAGCTTCAGTGCATCGCCACGAATCTGGTAAGCGTCTCCGACGACCCCAAAACCCCTGGCCTGCGCGCCGTAGAGAGAGCGCCGCCACCATTGCCACCGCCATTACCGATCCGTGGTCACTTGATCGATCACCGTTGGATCTAGATCCAGCGCATAGGAATAGATCACATAACGAAACAGTACGTTTAGATCTGGACCGTGCGCGGTCACTTTAATCCAATGTCCTACATCGACCGATCCGTGCGAAACGGTATAGACCAATCAGAACACGCCGCGTGGCTAGGGTTTAGATTTAAAATCAGGATTTGAATCTTTTAGTTGTTTGATTTTGTTTTAGTCATAACTTTTGATCCCCACGTCCAAATTTGATGAATTTTATATCAATGGAATCAGGAGAGCAAGCCCTTTAAATTTATGCAATGTGTTTAATGTTTTGCTTCTGTTAAAATGGTTTTATTTACAGAAACATGTGTAGGCCTATTTTGTGTATATAAATTATTTGAGAAATGTTTTAGTTTTTAAATAAATGTGGTTTGTCAAGTTTTGAACTTGTTTATGAATCAGTACTGTGCACTTGTCTTGTTGAGTTTAGAAAATCATCACATATCATATTGCATGCATCCATATATTTTTGCTTGTATTTATTTTGTATGTGATTTGTTGTTATGATTTTATGTGTAGATTTTGTTGCAAATAGTGATTGTGATTGTGAGGAGTGTAGCTACTCTCCAAACTACCAAGGAAAGTGGTGCTTCATGATTTTATCCCTATGTTTTTCTACTATGCATTAGAAATATTTTGCTAGTCTTGCATGGTTATATTTTGCTTATATGCTATGCTTGGAAAATCCTAGTAGTTGTAGAATTGCTAGAAAAATTTCTAAGTTAAGATACTTATCTATGCCATGCTTAGCCTAGCTAGTAGCAACCAAGGGTGGTGAAATATTCATGCTATGATGAAATATTTCTAAGTCTTTGGACTTGTGTTTTGCTTAATAAAACAACAAAGTGAATGAAACACCTGGGTGGAATGGAAGGAATGGTTTATGTTGAGTGGTTACACAAGGCCCATTTCTATGGTTTACCTTGTGTATCTCACTTGTGGAAAGCCACCCAGGAACAAAGGGATTTGAGAGGCCAAATGTTAAGAAGCTTCTAGTGCAGCTACTTGGCAATATGGGCACTGCCTGGATCACATAGGTTGCAAGAACTTAGCCATTTGGACAGTTGGTGGTAGTGGGATGATAGATTGGAACGCGTCCATTTGGTCTAAGGGAAGGCTTCTGAAAGGTCCTGTCTTGGTGAAAATCAAGTCTGTGGGGAAAGTGCATAACCTCTACAGATGGAAGAATCTAAGTACTTAGCCATGTCCCTGGTATTGGACAACTTGAGCATCGAGACATGGAAGCTATCAAGAATCTCCTCATCCCAATTTCTAAGTAAAACTTGTGGTTGAACAAGGGTGAAGGACCTCAATGTCTATTGGTGGTTCCTTGGGAAAAGTTTTGACAAAGAAACACTTAGTGATTACAACTAATAGGCAAAACCTATTTTGAGCAAAGCAAGCCTAAGCTACACTTAGCCAAATTGCATATAGTATTTAGTCCACCAATATTATACTAAGGTATCACTTGCCAATACTATTCCAATGTATTGACCCACTGTGGCTGTAACTTGTGATGTTGCAGGTTATTCTGATGAGGATTAGGAGTCATGAGTCTACACTCAACATGTTTGCCTGTGGCACATGAAGATGAAGACTTGTTATCTATTTACTTATTTAAAACTCTTGTACTAGGCATGTGGCCATGGAGTTGTAAAGACTATGTTTGTCTCTGGAATGACTGTAATAATGACCTTTGTTTCTGTGTACTTCATCTTAAACTGTGGATGCTAGCATTGATCCAGGGACTAGCATTGCAATCACAGGGATCCTTTTCCTTTATAAAGGAGGGATTTTACACTGTCATACCTTCAGGCTTTTGCTTCCTCTTATAACGGTGTTCTACATCCGGTCTTCCTATCTGAGTAATTCTCCTCTACTATACCTTTTAGTGGACCAAAATTCACTAAAAAAATCTTTGTATCTTCCAGTATTTTTCAACATGATGACATCATCTGCATCAGATCCGATGAAGAACCTCGATCATTCATTTATTTTCCGAACATCGCTTGTGAAGATCTTTAGTCTAAATTCTGAAATGGGTTGCATGCTTTTCAACTACATGTGTGGAGTAATAGTTTGGGTGCGTGATGGATTGGCCCCCATGCCAACTACTCATTCTATTTGCTCCTATACATTAAAGTAGATGAGAATGCATATTTTCTCTCCTTTTGTCGAAGTTAAAGGTGGCCTTATCTTTTGAGACCTATTCCTTCGTCTTTTGTTCCACCGAAGTATTCTCTCGACAAAAATGAACAACGACCCTTTGTCGGTGGTGTCACTGATTTCAAGATGGAGAAAGAACCCTTGTTAGTGGTGTCGCGATTATCTACACGAAGCAAGCATATTCAGACCGTCGGCCTTCTTTCTTGTACCATCGGGATCTCAAGGGCGTGATCCATTGTTAGTGGTGTCGAATTGTAGCACCCCGGGTAAAACCACTACCATAAAATCGCGTGCTAATTAAGACTTTGTGCATCATCATGCATATTTTTTCCTACAACTATTTTGCGAAGGACTATGTTGTTTTCTAAACTAGCCCTCCTTAAATTTCAAATCAAATCTCTCGATCCGACCGGATCTTGTATTTGTCTTAAAAACTAATTACCAAAAATTTTAAAACTAAATAATTAAATAAAAACTATTTTTATGGGGGGCCAGGCAGCCAACGTGGTTTAGCCTATGTTCCAAATTCTCGAGAAATTAAGGAAGATGAGAAAGGACACAAACCCGACTCTACAGGTCCAAAGGACCCTAGTGATGAAGAATAAATGAGGATTGTTGGCGAGGAAGACCATGCAGTTTTGGCTTAGCCTATGTTAAAACGTAGGTATCAAGCCATTCCCCACATGATTAGGATAGAGCCATTGTTCTTGCTTGCAAGTAGAGTTCCATGATGGTTTATCTAGTTTCTAATTGACATAATAAACTTCCAGGCCCGAAGGTCCAACCGAAGGCCACCCAGCCCACAGCCACCTAAAAACCCTAACCCTAATTTGACCTAATTGAACCCTAGACACACCCCCACCCCACCCTACATGACCTGGTCCACCCCAAACACACGCACACATGCGCTACAGGACCAGACACTCACCCACACCGACCCACCTGGAACACGCCCATCCCATACGCTCCATGCGAGCGGACCCGGCCCCACCTCAACTCCCTCATCCCGAACCAGCCCCACTCCCCTTGCGTTCTCCCCTTCCTCCCGCGTCTCCCTCCCGCACGCAGGCACCCCGACACCATCGTGTTCCCTCACAACCCTAGCGCCCCGCCGCCTCGCTCCTCGGACCGCGAGCGTCGCGTGGCCCACCCACTCCCCTGATTCCCTCGCCTGCACGCCTCCCCTCGCTCACCGCTGCCTACGCTCTCCTCGCTCGTGTCCCCAACCTCCCTACAGCGACCCTCCTCACTCTACTTCCTTCCGCAGGAAGGCGCCACCGTCGCCACCACCCTCTTCGCCCCAGCACCAGACGCTGCCACCCCCACTTTACCTCCTTGTCACCGAGAACGCCGCCCTTCTGTTCCACGCGCCTCGTTGTCCCTCCTCTCGCCGTGTCCCTTGCGGTGACCTAGCATACCACTGCACGTGTGGTACACTATAGTCGTTGATATGACATCCACAGAACACCGTTCCGTAAATATCACATCCCTTAGAGTGGTACAACAGAAAAATTGCGGGTCCATATTACAAACATACACACGTTATTATTATTACAATACCAGAAGTTCAAGACTTCCAAAATAATCAACTTACAAACCAAAATATAAGTGTTTCAGCGGAAGTTTCAAAGTGAAAACGTAAACTCCAAATTGAGCTCAACAACTTATTGCTATTTATTGTTCATGTTGCTCGGCTCAAGTGGCTCCTAGAACTATAGTAATTATTCTGACTCTTGGTACTCTCCTCCGTAGATGATATCATAGTCCTCCCCTTCTACGGCTCCATAAAAATTGGGCTCTTCATAGAATACCTCCTCTTGGCGCTCAGTTGCATACATTGGAGTATCTTCGGGATCCTCAGAGTATAAGCAAGGATTCAAAGGAAAGTATGAGTAACAGCGTTACCCAGCAAGTTCATTATATGCAAGGTGGTAAGTTTGATGCTCTATCTACCACCTCGGACTATACGTCCTTCGCACTATGCAGTTTTTTGTAAATATTTCTTCAAAGATTGGTTTTATTATGAAAATCTATGACCATCAGCCTTCACAGGTTGACCAGAACTTTCATGGAGTTACTTTCCTGCCGCGTTCGTAGCTCCTTCCCGGAACAGGGAGTAATAAGTTACGGTTCTTACACTCTGCAGAGGTGCGTTACTTTACCCATGAGAGATCAACTTCCTTATTGCACAACCAGGCATACTTTCCCGTCCACAATTCCATGATGTGGGGCCTAGTAGTTGGTCCAAGCCAATCACTGCCCTTTCCACAACCTCATATGTCTGCACGATCCTTCGGGGCCAGCTCACCTCTGTTAAGCCCCCTTTTGGGCAGGCTAAAACTCTAATGAGTTCCCGAAGACTCTATGACCTGGTGATGCTCGGGAAAGTACCCTTTAAATGGACTATACCCCTAAACACCATTCATAGATAATCTAGACACCAAAAGGGTGGAGCGTAAGGGTGCCCACCCATATGTTGGATCCACACAAGGAATCACAACGTCATGTTAAGGTCGTCTTGCCTCCATACGAGAGGAAAAGGATACAACTGACTCCTCCGTCCCATTCCAAATCTCATGGTTAACGCGTGATATACGGCGCTAGAATCACTGATGTCATGGGTTATTAATCCCTAACTGATCATCATTGTTGCAAGTAGAAATCTAAGTTCTATTGCTCCATTATATCACCACTTAGGATGATACCTAAGATTTATTTATTTTGAGAAAATAATATTTTCTTTCTCTGGAATATAGATGATAACACACAATTTGCAAATACTTTGATAAAGACTCTTCAAAGGACATGAGCAAGTGATGAACTTGCCTTGTGATTGAAAGGTAGTGAAGTCGGATGCTTGCACTGGACCTTGAGCTTCTATGTCTACAAAAGATCATTATAGCCCGGTAAGGACAATATTTAAAGAAGCAAAATGATTATGCAAAGTAATGTAATGCATTATTTATTTTTGTATGTTCTCCCTCATTATTTAAATTACACAAATTCTTTTTAGTAATAAAGAATTTATAAATATTAATTTTTAATATTTATTGAATATTGTATTCTTTCATTTTATTTCATTTTATTTGAATTTTATTTAATTAATAATTCCTTTAAGAATTATCATTTTAAAGACAAAAATTGATATTATATATTTGTTTAGTATTTTTTAAAATACTACAGCATTAATATATATTGAAAGTGATTTTTATTTATTTTTATCATCTTTCATTAATTTTATAAAATTCCATAAGGAATATATATATTATAAAATTCTTGATAAAAGTTATATGCCTAAAATTTTATTTCTTAATTTATTTAGATTTATGAATTATTGTGAATCCAAAATATTTTATTTATAATTTTTGGATTTTTATTTGATTTTCTAGAATTTATTGAAATTCAGGGGCATTTTGGTCTTTTCTTAATTATTAAAATTTTCCTTGGGTGATTGGGCTGGCCTTGTTGGGCTTATTGGGCCGTTCTGGCCCAAGTGTTTATGACCAAAAGGGCTCCCCGAAGGGGTCCTAGCCCTCTCAGCCCACTCCCTTTGTTTCTCTCTCGTTCTCATCTCCCCTCTCCCTCGACCCCGTGGGGTGCTGGCGCCACCGCTGGCGATGCCCGCTGTCGTGGCCCTCTCTGGCCGCTCCCGTGGTGCAGGGCGAGGTTGGAAACTACGCTGGTTCATCTCCTCCGCATCGATTTGATCTCGGAGCCCTCCTATGGCCAGGCTTGCCCCGTTCCCTAACCCTAGGGTTTGGGTTGGGTGCTGCCACCGCCGCTACGGACCCTCATGTGGTGGTGTGCGGTGTTCATGTGCTTCTGTGGCTGCCGTCGTGGCTGGTGCGGGTCGCAGCGCCCTCTGGATGCTCCCCGTGCTTCCGTAAGCACGTTGGCCCTTCTGCTTCCTCTTCAATTCGTCAGCGAGGAACCCGGGTGAGTTGTGCCTCTGTGGATCCTAGTTCATCTTACCACCTTGAATCCCTCTCTGTATATCTAGTGGACAGTCTTAGTTTGTGCTTGTATTGCTAGTAGGGTTCATCTCTGGTGCTTGTAAGATGCTCCTATGGTCTGGTTATGATGTTTAGTGGGGATTTGGGTGCTCTGCACCTCAGTGCCTTGGTCACCCCTTTGATTGTGTGGTGTTGTTGTTGGTTTCAGGATAATGCTGGATTAAATGCTAGGGTTGCATAGTACTGCCTCTAGTGGCTTGATATGTTTATCTGTTGTCAGTATCTTGATACTGACAGTGATCTAGTCAGTGATGATTCATTGCCCTAGTTATTGTTGGCTTGCCCGATTATGCTTGGTCTGAATTTTATTCAATAGAATCAAATGATTCTTTGAACATGAATAGATAAATAGGATATGATCCCTGTATTTGGTCTCAGGGAAATGACTTAATAGTTGATTTGCGTAGATTGGACTATTTGATTGTCTTAGTGATAAGATCAGTGCTTATGAAACCTTCTTAGAATGGTACATAAGTAGATGTGGTTGCTGACTATACTTATGGTCATTTCTGGAATTTGATGGATGTTGATAGATAAGTTGGGAAGCTTATTGTTTGATCAATCCTATGATGCTGGTCTGAGGCTCTAGGAACTAAGTTCCTATGTTGCTGTCATTTTCAAAATTGACAAAGGTATCAGTTGCTTACTAGATCTTGGATCCTAGTTGGTTAAGTGTATGGTTTTATTTGTGGCTTATAAAATATGAGGTGCTACTCCTTCTTGGAGATGTGCTGTAACACTATGGTTCTGAAAAGACCGTAGCTTCTATGTGACATGCCAATCCCTTGATCGGTTCATTGGCCCACAATTGAATAAAGATGAATAACATAGCAAATATCTGTGTACCATAAATAACGAAAGATCCAGAGTAACATTATTACAGTAAAGGCTTAGCTCAGCTTATTCAAGTAGCAACATAAATAAAATAACTCCTCCATTCTTCAAATTTCCCACAAGTGAACAAGTGTCGAGTGGAGTACCGTGGCCTAAATCGATCACTCGGAATCTGAATATCCTGCAACATGAAACATAGCAGCCCTAAAGGGTCAATACATGGAATGTATGGAAAGTAGAGCTATTAAAGGAGACAATAGAACTAACATCTACATACATATTTGGCAAGTGGAGTTGTGGCTAGCTTGCATTTGCAAATACCTTTTTGTCCTACTTTCATAAACAGTTTTTGATTTTATTTTAAAAGATCCCAAATAGATTAACCCATCAACATTAAAGCAATTATGAAATTATAATGAGCGAGAAACATGTCATGAACCCAATATCAAGCAACTCAGATGTCCATAACCGGGGACACGGCTAATGGATTAGTTTATACACCCTGCAGGGGTTAGTACAATTTACCCATGTGACTTGGCCAGCCTAGCTAGTACCACCACTCTCATATTGGGTGATGATAGGGATAAGTCCAAGAAGGGACCTTTCGGGAAGTAGCTCCCCAAACCCGACATGCACCGTACCAACCTACCAAAATTCTACATCTCTGGATACGTGGGTTCGAGTTATCACAACCTACTGAGTCCAACCAACCGCCCATTCCATTATTGGCACATGGTTGTACACGTAAGCTACTAAATAAAGAAGCCAAGCATTTTCTCTTGATACCTGGGTGCCTTTCCGCAATTATACCACCAAAAATTATCAATCCCATCACACCCAGAAGATTCATTGATTAAGTTGTTTTTAGTTTTCGCAAACCAACACATTTAGAAACAACTTTCAGTGATGTAACCCAGCCCTCGTTCATCATAGCATGGCTAATCACATCTACCAATGGTGGCTCATCTACAGGAAATCCCTACCAAATAATAGGACATAACATAGCGATAGTACTTTCCTACACATGCATCTACAAATTACATGACAATGCATTGAAAATAGTAGGACAACATCATGAACAAAGTAGCATCTACTTGCCTTGGCTGTAGCGGTCGAACGAACAATCCTCACGCAAGCAAGCATTGCACTCGTCACAATCTACACGATACAATTGCAATCACATAAACAAACCAAACACAATCATATACAAACATAACAATGCAAGATGCATGCATGACAAGTTGAACAATGCTACAGTAGCTTTCCATAACCTTACTCAGTATACCTACTGTATGCATGCATGGAAAACATTTTAAAAGTATTGAAAACAAGGCATGCAATTTTAAATGGCCAAATAATTGAGCTATAACCCAATTATTAGGACACTGCTATTGCACAGATTGTAAAATCTTAGAAAAATAACTACTGTGTAGGCAACCTAAAATAGAACCAGTACCCACTGGAATCACTCAAAAAGGATTTGTAGGACTTTCTGAATAAATAAAATACTCCAGAAAGCCTTTTAATAGATTCTGCAACTTCCAGTACTTTAAGTCTATCCTTTTAATTCCCTAACAGATTCCCCTTGTTCTGCTGATTCCAGGGACACCTCATTTGCAATTTTTGGAGTTGTAGAACTTTTCCTATGAATTTATTACTCTAAAAAGGACATTAAACTATTTAATTAATCACGGAAAAACCTTGGTGCAAAAGTATTAAACAATTGTACAGCAATATTCTACGTGAAAAACTGAATCCATCGGTATCTTATTTGCAATTTTTGGCCCAGTAGATTAATAGATATGAATTTTTCAACATTAAAACTAAATCTGCCAATTTAAATCGATTTAATTAAATCAAAATTCGAGCTGACCAGTCAAACGTTGAGTCAGCGTTGACGTGGCAGTTGACTAGTCTTCAGTCAACTGCTGACTACTCAGCGCCCGATCTAGGACATTCAACTGCGATCGAAGGGCAGGGAACGCGCGTGGAGGAGAGGCTTACCGGCGACGTCGGGTTCGACGGGGGCGGCGGCTCCGGCGAGGTTTCGCGGTGGCTGGGCGGCGCATACTCCGGCGAGTCTATTCGCGAAGATGGCGGCGTCTTAGGCAACGGTTTTAGGGGGCTTTCGAAGAGGGGGTTCTAGGGATTAAGAGGGGGCAACATCTACCCCGGGGTTGTTCGGATTCGGCCCAAAATCTCAGCAAAATCGGAGTTGGCAGCAGTGTCAGTGAAGAACACGAGTTGGGGAAGGAGCTGACGCGTAGGGCCCACATGGCGGTGGAAGGCTGAGGCTGACGGGCGGGGTCCTCCTGGAAGTGGCTCAAGGATTGGTGGGCGGCGTTTAGTGCTACCGCACGCTGTCGGTCTGGCTGATCAAGGCTAAGCTGCTGGTCACCGGGTGCTCGGGCTGACCAGCGGCCGGTTCGTCTTTTTTTATTTTCTTTTTCCTTTTTCCTGAAGATTTTCTTATCTGAGCTAAAATCTGAATCTGACAGAACTGTCTATGTTTAAACAAAAATTCAGTTTAGCATAACTTTTGAACTGTAGCTCCGAATGAGGTGATTCAAAGTGCTACGGGTTCGTGTCGGAGCCCTCTACGAACCAGTGACTTCCAAACCACTAAAATAAACCTTTCCAGCATATTAAAGATAGAAACCGAGCACTCATGTGTATGTGACAAAGACATGCAAGTGGGTTTTGACAAAAAGTTTGAAACTAATTTTTTTTGCAATGATGCTCATGATGCAATGACATGTATGCTATGCAGTACCAAATCTAAAATTTGGGATGTGACATGTGCCCAGATTTTGTAAGTACAAATGATATAATATATAAGTTGCCTTTGGTATCACCAATTCTGTGAGGCTGATCTGAGAATTTGGTGTTTTTAATAGAGTTTAGTTCAGATCTTTATATTTAAAACCTCTAGGATAGATTCACCCCACTTGGGTGATTATTGAGAGGTTTTCTTATGCATCAGCACATATATTCTACTTGGATAAGATAAACAGTTCATGTGGTTGTGTATGATACTCACCACAAAATTTATGATTGTGATGGCTCGATGTGCTGGTGGTGTTGCTGGTCTGATCTAGTACTTCACCTCTTGATGATGTTCTTGTTTTCCCCTGATGCTTGTGCTTGGCCTTGATCTAATCTGCTCCTCCTAGCTCCTGTGAGCTTGGCCTTGCTTTCCACCTGATCCTCCCCCCTTATGTCACCATCAGGTGATGTGTGGCATGATCTGGTGTGAGATTGTGTTGGCTGGTTTGTTTGGCTCTGGCTAATCTAGCTGTTCTTGTGTGGTGTGAGCAGTGGAGAGATGCACTAGTGCTTCCCCACGGTTGTGCTTGGTCCTTTTTACTTGCTTGGACTGCTGGCGCTGTGTCGACAGCACACCCATGCAGTTAGATGACTGAGCTTCTTGTATGCCTGCTGCATAGTTGTGGATAAGCTCAGTGGATGATCTACCTTTTACATGATTACATTTATCTGTCTGGTGAAACTTTGCCCATCTTACTGATTGAAATCATATGATTTGTGTATCCACCACTCTCCAGCTGAACCTCCTCTAGTGGCACAGTGTCTCTCAATGGTGTATCCACCATCTCCGGATGGCACTTCTTCAGCTGGGACACGTGGAACACATTGTGGATGGCGGACAGAGCCTCTCGCAACTCCAATTGATATGCAACTTATCCCTTGCATTCTAAGACCCGGTATGGTCCTATAAACCAAGGTGCCAGCTTACCCTTGATTCCAAATCTCTTAATCCCACGCAGTGGCGACACTCTGAGGTACGCTCTATCACCAATCTCATACACCACTTCATTGCTCTTGGCGTCAGCGTAGCTCTTCTGTCTCGATTGTGCCACCTTCAGCCTGTCCCTAATCAAAGCGACCTTTTCCTCGGCATCCTTGATCAAATCAGGTCCAAATAGCCGACGCTCTCCTACTCCATCCCATAGCAATGGTGTTCGGCATCTTTTCCCATATAGCACATCAATCGGCGACGTCTTGATGCTGGTTTGGTAGCTGTTGTTGTAGGAAAACGCGGCATACGACAAATTCTCATCCCAACTAGAGCCATGAGCCAAAGCGCAAGCTCTCAACATATCCTCCAAAATCTGATTCACCCTCTCTGTTTGTCCATCTGTCTAAGGGTGGAATGTTGCGCTAAACTCCAACCTAGTTCCCAATGACTCGTACAGCTGGCACCAAAAGTGCGATGTAAATTGGGTTCCTATATCTAATACAATGCTCTTGGGAACTCCATGTAGGCACACAATCATGTCCATATAAATCTTGGCTAACCTTGCACTCGTGTAGGTCGTCTTCACCAGTATAAAGTGGGATACCTTGGTCAAATGGTCGACCACTACCCAAATAGAGTCGTATCACGACCTGGTCCTGGGCAATCCTGTGATAAAATCCATTCCCACTCTATCCCACTTCCAATCCGGCACGGGCAATGGTTGTAGTAATCCTGCTGGCTTCTGGTGTTCCGCCTTCACTCAGCTGCATACATCACATAAGGCAATATGCTCGGCGATGTCTCCCTTCATGTTGTTCCACCAAAATTTGTCCTTTAGATCCATATACATCTTTGTATTGCCCGGATGTATGGAGTATGGCGAGTCATGAGCTTCCTGCAGAATTAGCTTCCTTATCTCTGGGTCGTTGGGCACACACAAACGATCTCCATACCACAAGGTTCCCTTCTCATCCTCGCGGATTTCTTTTTCTCGATTCTCCTTCATCTTTTCCTTTATCGCCTCTATCTCCTCGTCTCCTATTTGAGCCTTCCTGATCATGTCCTGTAGCGTTGGTTGGACTTCCATTGCTGCCAAATATCCCTCTGACACTACCTCCAGTCTAAGCTCCTTGAATTGCTTGCACAAATCCTCGGGCAATTCCCCAATAGTCAATCCATTGGCATAGACCTTCCGGCTTAGAGCATCCGCTACTACATTGGCTTTTCCTGGGTGGTATTGCAGATTCATATCATAATCCTTGATAAGCTCCAACCATCTTGTTTGCCTCATGTGCAGCTACTTCTGTCTAAATATGTACTTCAGGCTCTTGTGGTCGGTGTACACATCGCGGTGTTTTCCCATCAGGTAGTGCCTCCATACCTTGAGCGCATGTACAACCGATGCTAATTCCAAGTCGTGCGTGGGGTAATTCCTCTCATGGTGTTTAAGTTGCCGTGAGGCATATGACACCACTCTCCCATCTTGCATCAGCACACTTCCAAGTCCGTGTCGAGATGCATCACAGTACACTTGAAAATCCTTCTAAAGATCAGGTAAACACAACATAGGTGCAGTCACTAGGCGACGCTTTAGTTCCTGAAAGCTAGCTTCACACACATCTGTCCACTCAAAGTTCTTCTCCTTCTTCAGCAGTTCCATCATTGGCTTAGCAATCTTGGAGAAATTCTCTATGAATCTCCTATAGTATCCAGCAAGTCCCAAAAAGCTCCGAATATCGCCCACATTCTTGGGCTCTTCCCATTCAGTAACTGCCGTCACTTTGCTTGGATCAACAGCGACTCCATCTCCTGGCACCACCTGTCCAAGAAATCCAACAGTGTTAAGCTAAAATTCACACTTTCTGAATTTGGCATACAGCTTATGTTCCCTCAGCTTCTCCATAATCAGTCGCAAATGTCTCTCATGTTCAGCATCATCCTTGGAATATATCAATATGTCATCGATGAACACAACCATGAACTTGTCCAAGTATTCCATAAACACCTTGTTCATCATGGTCATGAAATATGTCGGAGCATTCGTTAGTCCAAAAGACATAACCATATACTCATATAAACCATACCTAGTGGTGAAAGCAGTTTTTGGTATGTCCTCCTCCCGAATCTTCAATTGGAAATAGCCTGATCACATATCAATTTTGCTAAACACCTTTGCTCCTTCCAGTTGATCAAACAAATCATTTATGTTCGGCAGGGGTATTTGTTCTTGATGGTCACTTCATTCAGCGAGCGATAGTCCACCACTAACCTCTTGCTACTGTCCTTCTTTTCCACAAAAAGAACAGGTGCACCCCATGACGACGAACTGGGCTGTATGAATCCTTTGTCCAATTGCTCCCTTAGTTGTTTCTTTAATTCCTTCAGCTCATCCACATCCATCTTGTATGGCCTCTTTGCTATAGGTCATGTTCCCGGCATCAGATCGATGAGAAACTCCACATCCCTGTCAGGTGGCATCCCTGGCAGCTCCTCCGGAAACAAGTCGGGGTACTCCTTTATTACAGGCACTGTATCCATGCTAACCCCTTAAGACAATTCAGCTTACACCTTCCTAGTTGCATTGACGACTTGAATCTAATTCTCTTACCGTCCGTGGTCTTGAGCGAAACTGTAATGACCTCGGATCGGTAAGGATCCTAAGTCCCTGTGATTAACATGCTAGTCCCTAGATCAATAGCTAGCACTCACAGTCGATGAAATATCATGTAAAACACAAAGTCTTTATTACACGGAGAATCCAGAGTATGAAATTATTACAAAAATTGCTTAGCATTATGCTAGCTCAAATAACAGCGGAAACATAAAAGCAGCATGAGTCCATCAACGCCCCAGGCTTGTCGAGTGTAGACCCGCGATCCCTACGCACCTTTCAATCTTCGGATTCTGCACATAAGACGTGCAGCCAACAAGTTGGGTCAATACTTTGAATGTATTGGCAAATTACACCAAGGAGAGAAAAGACTATCTCTACATGCAAGGCTGGTATAGGCTGTAGAGTTCATTTGCTCAAAGCTAATTTTCTTAAGTAGAGAGATGAATAGAAGATTGCCCTACTTTGTAAACATTTGCTTGGATAAAATAAGGTCGAGTGGCACACAAGGATATTACGCACCAAGTGTCCAAACAACCAAACACTTGGATATTACGCACCAAGCGTCACTTGGATATTACACACCAAGTTCCCCAAATCCCCACCCATTAGCGATATTACGCACGCCATGGGGTTTCAAAACTTTGTTTTGGAAAAGAGAGGAAGATCCTTGAGGCTCCATCCTTGACGCTCATTGTTGTTCTCATATCGTGAACACGGCTGATCGATCAGATTGCAATACTCTCGAGAGTTTGTGCACTTTACCCACAATCCACGATCAAGTCCTTTTACAGACAAGACCATGGCGAGGCTTTCCCTTAGTAGCCGCTCTACCTTTCGGATCCAACTGTGCCAAGTATCCTCCAAATGTTGGTACCCGGGTGAGGTTTCCCACTAAGTACTAGGCCAAGACAGAGCCCATAATGTATTGTGGTTGCACTGGAAGCTTCTGAATTTTGAAACATGGCAGACTTCTTTGATTCCTGGGCGGCCGTCCTCCACCAAAATCTCACTCGTTGACCCGACAACCATTCCTCCCAGAAGAAAACTTAGTTTTATTTTGAAGTGGATTTGAGAAGAAAAGTTTGCTCTAGAGAGCCTTTATACTTAGAAAAATTCTTTGTCTTTCGAACCCCCCAACGGTACTTTGCATATATAGCATAGCAAGCAATACTTAGCAAAAACAGGGGTAACCTATTAGGAGGGAAAATCCTAAGTATAGAGCTACTCATGGCATACTACAAAATCATCGCACTTGCAAAATAATACTAAGGAAAATTCTACTAGAACATCCTACACATGCATACTACAGAATTTTGAAGATCACATGCATAGAATCAAAACTGGGACAAAAGTTATGAACAAGTGGTGTAACTTGCCTTGATCCGAGCAGCACTCTACACAATAGCACTCCTTAGCGCACTCCGAGCAATCTAACGAATCATAACCATAGATCTAATCACAACTTGTTCAAAGCATAGCACAAAGGAAAACATGCATGCATGCAACATGGTAGTTTATGCAAGGTTGGTTAGATTGATCAAGGTAGCAAGTTTGTGTCGTGATAGTTTAAGGATGTCACTAGGATTGATTCCCAAGGGTTTAGATCTAATAGAGTCACTAAAAACAAGTCCTGGGATTATAAGAAGATCAAACCATCTAAATAGCCCCAAGTTAGATCCAATGATCCTAAGCAAAGCTTAAATATTTGGATTAGTAGGTATTGTGGGAACAAGGTTATTGCAACAAGAATTAATTAAAATAGAATTTTAATTATTTTTCTATAGATTAAACTCCCTAATCTAATGATTAAAATCTACACCTAAAACATTGTTGCAAACCTGCAATATTATTACAGATTTTGATTCTACATAAAATTAGGAATCCAACGCTATATTATAAGCTAAGTTTGGCCAAAAATTCAATTTTATATGAATTTCTTAAGTTTAAAATCAAATCTACAAACAGATCTAAATTTCACTTAACAACCTAGCCAGGTGTCAGCGTCTGGCTGGTCCAGCTGGGGCGACGTGGCGCTGACGCGGCTGCGGGCGCGGCTCTGCCACGCGGCAGCGCGGCATTGGCTAGTACCGTTTCGCCCATCCTTCTAATCTACACCGTTCTACTCGGATCCGACGGACGGGAGCGGTGGCGAAAACTTACCGGCGGCGTCGATGGCGAGACGGCGGCGGCGCGGTCGGACGTGGTCGCTCGGCATCAAGGTGGTTCCCGGAGTAGCAGAGAGAACGATGGCGCTACTCCTTCTCGCGTCCTGCGGCGTGATAATCGGCTCCTCTTTCCTCGTCTAGCCGCACCTCCACTGGATCCTGCTCGCGGCCACGTCGACGAGAAATCCCCCGCTAGGCCACAAGGGAAGGAAAGAAGGGTCGGGGGTGAGGCGGTGTTGCACGGGGAAGGCGGTTAACAGCAAGGAGGAGCTCGGGGTGGCGCGAGTCGCCGGATCGGAACCTTCCCGAGCGCGACGCCGGCGAGGGAGAGCGGCAGCGGTTCGCGAAGTTTGGCTAGGGTTTTCGGGGGGGAAACGACGAGAGGGGGTCTGCCTATAAGGGGCCAGAAACATGGGGGAGGGGGCGGTCGAGTCCGGCGTGGTGGGGAGTCCGACGCGGCGGAGGAGAGCGTGCTCGCTGCGGACTCTAGGAGACGACGACGGGGTGGGACCCCCACGTTAGCGGCTGGCCGCGCTCGCCCCATCACTGGCTGCGTTGGGCTATGGCAGCTAGGCGACTAAAGTGGCACAAATGGGCACAGCCGATTAGGTTAGGTTTACCCTTTTTTTCCTTTAATCATTTTCCCTTTTCTGTTTTCATAAAACCCTAATAACTTTTGCAAACCTGGTCCAAAAAAGATGAAACTTGTTTCTATATTTTCATAAAATTGAGGTGGTCAACATAGGCCATAGTTTTAATGTTTTACAAGGTTTTTAGAGGTTCATGCTACTACAACAAGGGTGCTTACTTATGGGGATAATAAATAGGGTTTCTAAATGGGTTTATGTGTTAGGATTTTGTGGTTGCAATGTTTTCAAATGTAGGATGCAAATGATGCAAGGATGATGCATGACACTAATAACATCCAAACACAGAATCTAGGATGTTACAAACCTACCGCCCTTAAGAAGAATCTCGTCCTCGAGATTCGGGTTGGCTAGCAAATAGGTGTGGGTTCTCTGTTCTCATGTCGTCTTCACGTTCCCACGTAGGTTCTTCCTCGGAGTGGTGGTTCCATTGTACCTTGCAGAATCTTATAGTCTTGGTGCGGGTAACCCGTTCGGCTGTTTCCAGTATTTTGATTGGTTTTTCCTCGTAGGTAAGGTCATTCTCCAATTGAACCTCGCCTAGGGGAACGGTGTCTCTTAGCGGTGTTTCAGCCATCTCCGGGTGACACTTCTTTAGTTGTGACACATGAAACACATCATGAACATTCAGTCCTTCCGGTAGCTCCAACTGATAAGCAACTTCTCCTCTACGGGCCAGAACCTTATATGGTCCTATGAATCGTGGGGCTAACTTGCCCTTGATTCCGAACCTCTTAACTCCACGTAGGGGTGAAACTCGGAGATACGCACGGTCCCCTATTTCATAGGCCACATCTCTGCGTTTGGAATCAGCGTAGCTCTTCTGTCGGGATTGGGCTACCTTTAGCCTATCCTGAATCTGTCGCACCTTTTCTTCGGCATCCTTTATCAAGTCAGGTCCAAAAAGACTGTGTTCTCCAACTCCATTCCATAGCAATGGAGTCCTACACTTCCGGCCATATAGAACTTCAAACGGAGCCATCTTGATACTTGTCTGGTAGCTGTTGTTGTATGAGAACTCAGCATATGGCAGGTTATCGTCCCAACTAGACCCATAGTCTAGTGCGCAAGCTCTCAACATATCCTCCAAAATTTGATTCACCCTTTTTGTTTGGCCATCTGTTTAAGGGTGGAAGGAAGTACTGAATTCCAGTCGGGTTCCAAGAGACTCATGTAGTTGTCGCCAAAACTTTGGAGTAAACTGGGTGCCTCTATCTGACACAATTCCCTTGGGAACACCATGCAGGCTTACAATTCTTGACATGTATATCTTAGCAAGCTTAGCACTTGTATATGTGGTTTTTACAGGGATCAAGTGAGCCTCCTTGGTGAAGTGGTCCACCACTACCCAGATAGAATCAAATCCAGAACGAGTCCGGGGTAATCCCGTGATGAAATCCATGCCTACCTTGTCCCACTTCCAGTCGGGTATAGGTAGTGGTTGTAGTAATCCTGCCGGTTTCTGATGCTCGGCTTTAACTCTATTGCACACATCACACAGAGAAATGTACTCTGCAATATCTCTCTTTAGATTATTCCACCAGAATCTATCCTTCACATCCATGTACATCTTTGTGTTACCTGGATGAATTGAGTATGGCGAATCATGAGCTTCTTGTAGGATCATCTTCCTGATATCGGGGTCATTGGGAACGCACAAACGCTTCCCATACCAGAGGGTTCCTTGTTCGTCCAGACGGAATTCTTTAGTCTTTTCTTCTTTTATCCTGACTCTTATTTCTTCCAACTCTTTATCCCCCTTTTGTGCTTCCTGGATCTTTTCTCGGAAGGTGGAAACTATTTCCATAGTCTCTACGTGTCCTTTCGGGACTATCTCCAACCTAAGATCCCTGAATTGCTTGCATAAATCCTCTGGAAGTTCCCCTGCGGTAAGTCCATTTACATATACCTTACGTCTTAAGGCATCAGCCACCACGTTTGCCTTTCCGGGGTGGTACTGTAAATCCAAGTCATAGTCCTTAATTAGCTCAAGCCATCTTCGTTGTCTCATATTCAACTCCTTTTGGGTGAAGATGTACTTCAAACTTTTATGATCTATGAACACATCACAATGTTTGCCCATGAGGTAGTGTCTCCATACCTTGAGTGCATGAACCACAGATGCAAGTTCCAAATCATGAGTGGGATAATTGTGCTCATGGTTCTTAAGTTGTCGGGAGGCATAGGATACCACTTTCCCATCCTGCATCAATACACTTCCAAGTCCTTGTCGAGAAGCGTCACAATAGACTTGAAAATCCTTCTAGATATCAAAGTGCATACGTAATCGGTGCTACAGCGTTTCTTCAACTCTTGAAAATTTGCTTCAAATGCATCGGTCCATAGGAATTTCTTTTCCTTCTTTAATAGTTCTGTCATGGGTTTTGCTATCTTGGAAAAGTTTTCGATGAACCTCCGGTAATATCCTGCGAGGCCCAAGAAACTCCTAATATCTCCCACATTCTTGGGTGACTCCCATTCCGTCACGGAAGCTACCTTGCTAGGATCTATGGCAACTCCTTTAGCCGACACAACATGGCCAAGGAATCCCACTTCCTTTAACCAGAATTCGCACTTGCTGAATTTGGCATACAACTTGTGTTCTCTTAGTTTTTCCATAATAAGGCGCAGATGTTTCTCATGTTCTTTCTCATCCTTAGAGTATATGAGTATATCATCTATGAATACCACAATAAACTTGTCCAAATATTCCATGAACACCTTGTTCATCATGGTCATGAAGTATGCTGGGGCATTGGTTAGACCAAAAGACATCACGGTGTACTCATACAATCCGTATCTTGTGGTGAATGCTGTCTTGGGCACATCCTGTTCTCGAATCTTTAGCTGAAAATAGCCCGATCGTAGATCGATCTTTGAGAACACACTGGCTCCTTTTAGTTGGTCAAACAAGTCGTTGATGTTGGGCAGAGGATACTTATTCTTAATCGTCACTTCGTTCAACGAGCGGTAGTCCACAACCAGCCTCTTGGTCTTATCCTTCTTTTCCACAAATAGGACGGGTGCTCCCCAAGATGACGCGCTGGGTTGAATGAACCCCTTGTCCAATTGTTCCCTAAGTTGTTTCTTGAGTTCCTTTAACTCGTCCACATCCATCTTGTATGGTCTCTTAGATATTGGCCCCGTGCCTGGCATCAAGTCAATGAGAAACTCGATATCACGGTCGGGTGGCATTCCGGGTAGCTCTTCTGGGAAGACATCTGGGTATTCCTTTACAATAGATACCTCCTCCAAGCTAACCCCCTTAAGAGAGTTCACCATGACTTCTTTGAGTGCGAAGTTCGACTTGATACGAATCCTCTTCCCTTCCGGTGTTGTGAGCATGACAGTTCTCTTGGCACAATCTATGACTCCTTCATATTCGGTCATCCAATTCATGCCCAAGATTATGTCTAATCCTTGTGATTCTAGAACTACTAGGCTGGTGGGAAAAATGTGTGTCCCAATCCTTAGTTCTAAATCCCGGCAACCGGAGTTTGCCACTATTTCTCCCCCAGGAGAACTTACCCTTAGAGGAAAATTTATAGTCTCCGTTGGTATCTTGCCTCTATCCACAAATACCCTTGATATGAATGAATGCTATGCACCGGTATCAAAAAGAACGACTGCTGGAATAGAATTGAGTTTGTACTTACCAATCACGGAGTCTGGCGCATCACAAGCATCCTCCATAGAAACATGATTCACCGTGGCTTTGACAAACGGATTTGGCTTCTTCCCGTTTCCATTGCCATGATTGTGTCCATTACTATTCCCATTGCCATTGCCATTCTTCCTCTCGGGGCAAGAGGTTGCATAGTGCCCTGTCTTGTTGCACTTAAAGCATGTCACCTCACTGAGATCCTTTCCATTGCTGCCATTGCCATTGCGGTTTCTGTGCCCATTGTGTTTGTGGCCACCATGGTTATGACCGTTATGATTGTGGCCATTATTGTTATAAGGTGGTGGTGAGGAATTGCGCTGCTTCTGGTATGGAACAGAGTGTTTGTGAGGGTTAGATTTCCTCTTGCGATTTTCTATGCTCTTCCTCTTTGATTCAACCACAATGGCTCTGTCCAGGAGTTCCTGAAAGTTATCAAATTTCTAAGCCACAAGCTGAATGGATATCTCATCATTGAGCCCTCTTAAGAACTCCTCCTGTCTCTTGGCATCTGTGGAAACATCATCGGGTGCATAACGGGCTAGCTTATTGAAAAGCTCACCATACTCGGTGATAGAACGGTGCAGTTGGTGTAGGTCGCGAAACTCGCGCCTCTTTAGAGCCATGACACCAGCAGCCACATGATGAGTGCGAAAAGCTAACTCAAACTATTCCCAAGTGATAGCATCAATGTCCGGGTGGGTGACTTGGTAGTTATCCCACCATTCTGCAGCAGGTCCTTCAAGCTGATGTGCAGCATAACGCACCCTGTCGGCTCCGACAGCTTGCACGGTGTCTAGCTTCTTGTTGATTGTACGCAGCCAGTCATCAGCGATGATTGGTTCAGTACTGCTAGTGAAGGTAGGTGGGTTCAGCCTCAAAAACCGAGTCAAGCGATCCTGTTGAGGTGGTGGCGGAGGTGGTGGTGGTGGCGGGTTGTTGTTGTTGTTTTGCATGTTCTGAGTGAGCAGTTGGATCAGCTGGTTCTGAGTGGCCAAAAGTTCTGCTATTTCTGGCGGGATTTCGGGGTTCGCACGTCTTGGCGGCATCTGTGGGGTTTAGGAGAATAGTTAAGAAATAGACAGAAAGACTAGGTAGTAAACTCCTACCCTTATGAAAAACACACCAAGCACACAAGGCACACACCACAGATTTAGCACAGGAAACAACCAAATTTAACTAAACCAGACTTGTCTTGGTATTTATTACATTTGCGAATAACGTTCTACTATAGAATTAAAGGTGGTCCAACTATTACACATCTTCCACGCCTTCCTCTTCCTCGTCCTCGAACGAGTAGCCTTCTTGCTCTAGAGTTGTCTTGTACAACTCCATCTCCTTTGTGGTGGCTTCAAGCTTCTCTTGGAGGTCCTTTTATCTCATCCTGTAGCTTCTTGGTAGTGGCTTCCAGCTGCTCCTGAAGTCCCTCCTTCTCGCTTTGTAGCTCCTCCACTAAACTTGACTTCATTGCGGCTTCAAGTTGCTTTGCCAAGTCCCTCTTGGAAGCACGCACATCATTGATTATCTTGCAAAGGCCTTCAGTTTGCACTTCATCTCCATCGATCTGCTGTTTGAGTTCCCTAATTCTCTTGTTTTTATTTATCACCCTCTTCTCTTGGTTAGCGAACTTCTTCTCTTGGTCCTGGAATTTTATCTCTTGGAGCTTCATTGCCTCTTCCTGATGCTTGATCATTTCTTCCTTCTCCTTGATGAGGGCGCATAGTTCGTCGTTCTTCAACATCTTGAGGAAGGTACCCTTTTCAAGGTCATGGATGTGGCACTCCAAGTCTTGATATTGTGTTCTTCGACGCTTGGTAGAAGTTCTTTCCTCAAAGGTTAACTCCATGGGAATTCCTTCCTCATCTCGTCTTCCAAAGAGGCCGCCGCAGTGTCCTTGGAGAGCTTCATGATGATGTCCACATAGGCGACCAATGAGTTGCTGCAAGCTAATGCTAAGGGCCTTCTCCTTGGAATCGCTAACAATGTGGATTGCTATGTCTTCCTCTGGGTTCTTGCCTCGCTCTTTTCCTGGCTGGATGACCTTGACTCCCCAACAGCCGTCCTTGTGGAGTTTCTTCATTGTGCTCCCTTGGATTGTTGGGAGAGGAAGATCCAAACGTGTGAGTAGGTCCATGAGGCATCCTCCAAAGCGAAGGGGCTCGATATCCGCGACGGTGTCATAGAGGAAGATTGTCATCTTTGAGTTAGAAGAATGAGGGTTAGATACTAAACAAGTAGAGGAAAGCAGATACTAGATGTGCGGAAAATAACTTAGTAGGAAACAAGTAAGGCACTAAAGTTAGAGGTGGTTCCAATCCTAGGGTCACGTCCTACAGGCAACGATGTGCTCTGATACCATCTGTAATGATCTCGGATCGGTAAGGATCCTAAGTCCCTGTGATTAACATGCTAGTCCCTGGATCAATAGCTAGCACTCACAGTCGATGAAATATCATGTAAAACACAAAGTCTTTATTACACGGAGAATCCAGAGTATGAAATTATTACAAAAATTGCTTAGCATTATTCTAGCTCAAATAACAGCGGAAACATAAAAGCAGCATGAGTCCATCAACGCCCCAGGCTTGTCGAGTGTAGACCCGCGATCCCTACGCACCTTTCAATCTTCGAATTCTGCACATAAGACATGCAGCCAACAAGTTGGGTCAATACTTTGAATGTATTGGCAAATTACACCAAGGAGAGAAAAGACTATCTCTACATGCAAGGCTGGTATAGGCTGTAGAGTTCATTTGCTCAAAGCTAATTTCTTAAGTAGAGAGATGAATAGAAGATTGCCCTACTTTGTAAACATTTGCTTGGATAAAATAAGGTCGAGTGGCACACAAGGATATTACGCACCAAGTGTCCAAACAACCAAACACTTGGATATTACGCACCAAGCGTCACTTGGATATTACACACCAAGTTCCCCAAATCCCCACCCATTAGCGATATTACGCACGCCATGGGGTTTCAAAACTTTGTTTTGGAAAAGAGAGAGGAAGATCCTTCAGAGGCTCCATCCTTCAGACGCTCATTGTTGTTCTGTTACCGTGAACACGGCTGATCGATCAGATTGCAATACTCTCGAGAGTTTGTGCACTTTACCCACAATCCACGATCAAGTCCTTTTACAGACAAGACCATGGCGAGGCTTTCCCTTAGTAGCCCCTCTACCTTCCGGATCCAACCGTGCCAAGTAACCTCCAAATGTTGGTACCCAGGTGAGGTTTCCCACTAAGTACTAGGCCAAGACAGAGCCCATAATGTATTGTGGTTGCACTGGAAGCTTCTGAATTTTGAAACATGGCAGACTTCTTTGATTACTGGGCGGCCGTCCTCCACCAAAATCTCACTCGTTGACCCGACAACCATTCCGCCCAGAAGAAAACTTAGTTTTATTTTGAAGTGGATTTGAGAAGAAAAGTTTGCTCTAGAGAGCCTTTATACTTAGAAAAATTCTTTGTCTTTCGAACCCCCCAACGGTACTTTGCATATATAGCATAGCAAGCAATACTTAGCAAAAACAGGGGTAACCTATTAGGAGGGAAAATCCTAAGTATAGAGCTACTCATGGCATACTACAAAATCATCGCACTTGCAAAATAATACTAAGGAAAATTCTACTAGAACATCCTACACATGCATACTACAGAATTTTGAAGATCACATGCATAGAATCAAAACTGGGACAAAAGTTATGAACAAGTGGTGTAACTTGCCTTGATCCGAGCAGCACTCTACACAATAGCACTCCGAGCAATCTAACGAATCACAACCATAGATCTGATCACAACTTGTTCTAAGCATAGCACAAAGGAAAACATGCATGCATGCAACATGGTAGTTTATGCAAGGTTGGTTAGATTTATCAAGGTAGCAAGTTTGTGTCGTGATAGTTTAATGATGTCACTAGGATTGATTCCCAAGGGTTTAGATCTAATAGAGTCACTAAAAACAAGTCCTGGGATTATAAGAAGATCAAACCATCTAAATAGCCCCAAGTTAGATCCAATGATCCTAAGCAAAGCTTAAATATTTGGATTAGTAGGTATTGTGGGAACAAGGTTATTGCAACAAGAATTAATTAAAATAGAATTTTAATTATTTTTCTATAGATTAAACTCTCTAATCTAATGATTAAAATCTACACCTAAAACATTACTGCAAACCTACAATATTATTACAGATTTGGATTCTACATAAAATTAGGAATCCAACGGTATATTATAAGCTAAGTTTGGCCAAAAATTCAATTTTATATGAATTTCTTAAGTTTAAAATCAAATCTGCAAACAGATCTAAATTTCACTTAACAACCTAGCTGTGTCGTCGTCCTGGTCCAGGTCCAATTGGGCGACGTATACCTGACGCCATGTTGCGGTTTCGCCACGCGGCAGCGCGGCATTGGCTAGTACCGTTTCGCCCATCCTTCTAATCTACACCGTTCTACTCGGATCCGACGGACGGGAGCGGTGGCGAAAACTTACCGGCGGCGTCGATGGCGAGACGGCGGCGGCGCGGTCGGACGTGGTCGTCGGCGGCGCTGCGGTGGTTCCCCAGAGTAGCGGAGAGCACGACAGCACTTACCTTCGCGTCCTGCGTGCGTGATCGGCTTCGCCCTCTTTCTCGTTTAGCCGCACACCTCCACCGGATCCCGCTGCTCCGGCGACGGCGTAGAAATCAGACGCTAGCCGCAAGGGAAGGAAAGAAGGGTCGGGGGTGAGGCGGTGTTGCACGGGGAAGGCGGTTAACAGCAAGGAGGAGCTCGGGGTGGCGCGAGTCGCCGGATCGGAACCTTCCTGAGCGTGACGCCGGCGAGGGAGAGCGGCAGCGGTTCGCGAAGTTTGGCTAGGGTTTTCGGGGGAGGGAAACGACGAGAGGGGGTCGGCTTATAAGGGGCCAGAAACATGGGGGAGGGGGCGGTCGAGTCCAGCGTGGTTGGGAGTCCGACGCGGCGGAGGAGAGCGTGCTCGCCGCGGACTCTGGGAGACGACGACGGGGTGGGACCCCAGCGTGGTGGCCAAGCGCTCATGGCTGCATTGGTCAAGCACTGCAGTTAGGCGACACACAAGTGTGGCTGGCACAGCCGGCCCAGTTAGGTTAGGTTTACCCTTTTTTTTCCTTTAATCATTTTCCCTTTTCTGTTTTCATAAAACCCTAATAACTTTTGCAAACCTGGTCCAAAAAAGATGAAACTTGTTTCTATATTTTCATAAAATTGAGGTGGTCAACATAGGCCATAGTTTTAATGTTTTACATGGTTTTTAGAGGTTCATGCTACTACAACAAGGGTGCTTACTTATGGGGATAATAAATAGGGTTTCTAAATGGGTTTATGTGTTAGGATTTTGTGGTTGCAATGTTTTCAAATGTAGGATGCAAATGATGCAAGGATGATGCATGACACTAATAACATCCAAACACAGAATCTGGGATGTTACAGAAACCGCTCACTGTGCACAATCTATGTGTCCCTCATGCATAGACATCCAATCCATGTCTAGTATTACATCTAAACCTTGTGACTCCAATATTACCAGATGTGCAATAAAATTGTGTGCTCCAATCCTCATAGTTAAGTCGCGGCATCCCACGCTAGATATCATTTCCCCTCCAGGTGAGATTACTCTAATAGACCCTTTTAGAGACTCCATAGGTAGCTTATACTTATCCACAAATGCCCTTGATATGAATGAATGCGATGCACCAGTATCAAAAAGAATAAGTGCAGGGTGAGTGTTGATTGGAAACTTACCAACCACAAGCTTAGGCTCATCTGGGATCTCCTCCACATTCATGTGGTTCACTGTGGCCTTCTGGTTGTTGCCTGGCTTCAGTCCCTTCTTCTCCGGACAGTTGTCTACATAATTCCCTTTCTGGTTGCACTTGAAGCATGTCACCTCACTCAGGTCCTTCTTCACAAAGTTGTGATCACGGTTGTGGTCATGCCCATTGTGCCCTCCAGAATGGTGAGTGTGTCCACCCTTGTGGCTGTGGCAGTTGCTCTTGTGGCTCTCATGGCGATGTCCATCGCTTCCATGGCTGTGGCGGTCATGGCTTCCATGGCTCCCATAGTCACTTCCTCCATGCTTGGAGTATCCATCATAAGAAGTGCGAGACTTGTGGTGAGAGATAGAGTGGTCATTGTTGTTCTTTCTCTTGCGGTTTTCCACTTGTTTGTGCTTTCCCTCCAAGATTCTGGCCTTGTCCATAAGCTCCTGGAAAGTGGGACAATAAGCCACTAGCAGCTGTACTGAAAGCACATCACTGAGGCCATCCAGGAACCTCTCTCTCCTTTTGGCATCAGTGTCAACATCATTAGGGGCATAACGCGACAGGTTGTTGAACTCCTCTATATATTTAGCCACGGTGCGGTTGGTTTGGCGCAAGTTGTGGAACTCCTTCCTCTTCAGGCTCAGAACTCCTGAAGAGACATGGTTGGTCCTGAAATATTTCTCAAACATGGCCCAAGTCACAGTGTCGATCGGGTGGGTGAACTGAAAATTGTCCCACCACGAAGCGGATGGTCCCTCCAGTAGGTGAGCAGCAAACCTCACCTTTTCAGCATCTGTCCACCCAACAGTTACCAAATCCTTATTCACTGAACGCAACCAGTCGAGAGCAACCATCGGCTCAGTTGTAGTAGAGAACTTCGCTGGCCTTAGCCTCAGGAACCTTGTAAGTGCATCTCCCTGGGGCTGGTTGTTCCCATTGTTGTTGTTATTGTTGTTCTGAGCTTCCATGAACTGGGTCATCACTTGGGTTAGCTGTGCTTGAGCTGCCATAAGCTGCTCCATGTCAGTGGGTTAACGGCGAGGAGGCATCTGCGGTTCACACAAGTAAGCTTAGAAAGAATCGATTACGAAATTAGGATTCTACCCATGCATTATGATCAAACAACAACAAAGCAATCACAGACAATCATGAGCAAGCAACACATTAGAAAACAATGATCCAACAATGTTCCAGGGGTTATCCTATCAGTACATAGCTACTGAAATAGTTTTAGAAGCATTGGCAACAGTTATAAACATAAATAGGCCAACAAAGCATTAAAACAGGAATCTGCCAGAATAGTCCAGCAGTGTTCACGAAATTTTCTACCTGACTTAAACTCGTCAGGAATTTTTTATGATTTTTTTGTATATAGTACAGAGAGTTTTGAACCAGACCCTATTTTTCAGATTTTTTCCAGTTACAAAAAAATATGAAAAATCATACAGTACAGCTGGGTCAGCAGAAAACTGCATCAGGAAAAACTCGAATATCAACCAAAACCTTGCCATAACTCACTTATAAAATCCGCACAAATAATCCTGGAACTTTAGAGTACAAATAGGAGCAACTAAACGCTTTAAAATAATAGAAACTAAGTTTTACATTGATCGAGGCCTTAAGCTAATGATGTATCCTAACAAAGACTAATTGGTGGCCATCTAACTACTTCATGAAGAGGTTGCAGTAGGTCCTTGCGTTCATGCGTTGACGCTTCTGTCCACGGACCATCCATGGCGGTGGTGTATACACCTCTCCTGAATCATCACTTGAGACCTCAAATTCCACCTCTTCTGGATCCTCCTCTTCTTCTTCATCCTCTGCTGCAGCAGCAACAACTTCATCTCCTCCACCATCGTCGTCTCCATCATCATCATCATCTTCGTCCTCATCATCATTGTTCCCTCCGTCTTCATCATCATTATTCCCTCCGTCTTCATCATCATTGTTTCCTCTGTCATCATCGTTGCCATCATCTCCATTGTTGTCATCAGGGGGTGGATTTAACTATGCTTGGAGAGTGGCAATCTGGGTTGCCATATCAACAATAGTCGGGTCCCTTTCCTGGATGGTCCCTTGCAGCTGCTCTATGGCTTGATTGTTTTCCTAGACGGTCCCATTCAGCTATTCTATGGCTTGATTATTCTCCTGGACGGTCCCATTCAGCTGTGCTATGGTCGCGTCCTTGCCAATAAGTGCAGGGTTCAGAACATCCACAGCTTCATGTAAAGTATCAATCTCCTGTCCCTGGACCACCAGGCCGTTGCTGGCAAAGTCAGCTATCTCCTTTACCATCATCACTTTCTCAGCTAGGGCTCCATTCTCCACCTCCATATTCTCTATGTGCCTCCGACAGGGCGGCATGTTGTTCCTATTGCCTGGGGTAACCACAATGTTCCCATTCTCATCCCGCCTTCCGTAGTCACGGTAAGGTGAGTCTTCTAGCAGCAGGTGTCGAACAAGATGGCACTGGCGTGACAGGGCTTCGTGTAGGGCCAAGTTTATTCCAAGCCCCCAATTGCAATACGTCTTGGTGTAGACCAGATGCACAGAGTTTGGCAAGGCGACATCCCTGAAGATGAAAGTGGTGATTTCCCAGGCGTCCTCGCCATATCCATAGGTGTATAGCCTTCTTCCCTTGAACATGGGCAGCGGCAATCCCAATGACTGTAAGAATTGTGCCAACTGTCTTGCAAAGGGCCTTGGCGACTCAATCGCAGCATACTCAGTCTTGACTTCTCCTATCTATCAATTAAAAGAGGAAAGTGTGAGAATATCATATATATGGTAAAGATTTACGAGAGTGAAAGGCATAAGATGAAAGACAGAGTTAATATAAGCTTTAGTAATTCTATGGCTTCCTAATTCCAAACCTAGGACATGATCCTATAGTCGACACACGGGCTCTGATACCATCTTGTAACACTACGGTTCTGAAAAGACCGTAGCTTCTATGTGACATGCCAATCCCTGGATCGGTTCATTGGCCCACAATAGAATAAAGATGAATAACATAGCAAATATCTGTGTATCATAAATAACAAAAGATCCAGAGTAACATTATTACAGTAAAGGCTTAGCTCAGCTTATTCAAGTAGCACATAAATAAAATAACTCCTCCATTCTTCACATTGCCCACAAGTGAACAAGTGCCGAGTGGAGTACCGTGGCCTAAATCGATCACTCAGAATCTGAATATCCTACAACATGAAACGTAGCACCCCCAAAGGGTCAATACATGGAATGTATGGCAAGTAGAGCTATTAAAGGAGGCAATAGAACTAACATCTACATGCATATTTGGCAAGTGGAGTTGTGGCTAGCTTGCATTTGCAAATACCTTTTTGTCCTACTTTCATAAACATTTTTTGATTTTATTTTAAAAGATCCCAAATAGATTAACCCATCAACATTAAAGCAATTAGGAAATTAGAATGAGAGAGAAAGATGTCATGAACCCAATATCAAGCAACTCAGATGTCCATAACTGGGGACACGGCTAATGGATTAGTTTATACACCCTGCAGGGGTTAGTACACTTTACCCATGTGACTTGGCCAGCCCAGCTAGTACCACCACTCTCATATTGGGTGATGATAGGGATAAGTCCAAGAAGGGACCTTTCGGGAAGTAGCTCCCCAAACCCGACATGCACCATACCAACCTACCAAAATTCTACATCTCTGGATACGTGGTTCGAAAGTTACAACTCATCGAGTCCAACCAACCGCCCATTCCATTATGGGCACATGGTTGTACACCTAAGCTACCAAATAAAGAAGCCAAGCATTTTCTCTTGATACCTGGGTGCCTTTCCGCAATTATACCACCAAAAATTATCAATCCCATCACACCCAGGAGATTCATTGATTAAGTTGTTTTTAGTTTTCGCAAACCAACACATTTAGAAACAATTTTCAGTGATGTAACCCATCCCTCGTTCATCATAGCATGGCTAAGCACATCTACCAACGGTGGCTCATCTACAGGAAATCCCTACCACATAATAGGACATAGCATAGCGATAGTACTTTCCTACACATGCATCTACAAATTACACGACAATGCATTGAAAATAGTAGTACAACATCATGAACAAAGCAGCATCTACTTGCCTTGGCTATAGCAGTCAAAGGAACAATCCTCGTTCATCTTTTTTTTATTTTCTTTTTCCTTTTTCCTGAAGATTTTCTTATCTGATCTAAAATCTGAATCTGACAGAACTGTCTATGTTTAAACAAAAATTCAGTTTAGCATAACTTTTGAACTGTAGCTCCGAATGAGGTGATTCAAAGTGCTACGGGTACGTGTCGGAACACTCTACGCACCTGTGACTTCCAAACCACTAAACTAAACCTTTCCAGCATATGCAAGATAGAAACCGAGCACTCATGTGTATGTGACAAAGACATGCAAGTGGGTTTTGACAAAAAGTTTGAAACTAATTTTTTTGTAATGATGCTCATGATGCAATGACATGTATGCTATGTAGTACCAAATCTAAAATTTGGGATGTAACATGTGCCCAGATTTTGTAAGAACAAATGATATAATATAGAAGTTGCCTTTGGTATCACCAATTCTATGAGGCTGTGTAGTGACCTCGGATCGGTAAGGATCCTAAGTCCCTGTGATTAACATGCTAGTCCCTGGATCAATAGCTAGCACTCACAGTCGATGAAATATCATGTAAAACACAAAGTTTTTATTACATGGAGAATCCAGAGTATGAATTTATTACAAAAATTGCTTAGCACTATGCTAGCTCAAATAACAGCGGAAACATAAAAGCAGCATGAGTCCATCGACGCCCATGCTTGCGAGTGTAGACCCGCGATCCCTACGCACCTTTCAATCTTCGGATTCTGCACATAAGACGTGCAGCCAACAAGTTGGGTGAATACTTTGAATGTATTGGCAAATTATACCAAGGAGAGAAAAGACTATCTCTACATGCAAGGCTGGTATAGGCTGTAGAGTTCATTTGCTCAAAGCTAGCTTTCTTAAGTAGAGAGAAGAAGAGAGAATTGTCCTACTTTGTAAATATTTGCTTAGATAAAATAAGGTCGAGTGGCACACGAGGATATTACGCACCAAGTGTCCAAACAACCAAACACTTGGATATTACGCACCAAGCGTCACTTGGATATTACACACCAAGTTCCCAAATTCCCACCCATAAGCGATAGTAAGCACGCCATGGGGTTTCAAAACTTTGTTTTTAGAAAAGAGAGAGGAAGATCCTTCAGAGGCTCCATCCTTTAGATGCTCATTGTTGTTCTGTTACCGTGAACACGGCTGACCGATCAGATTGCAATACTCTCAAGAGTTTGTGCACTTTACCCACAATCCACGATCAAGTCCTTTTACAAACAAGACCATGGCGAGGCTTTCCCTTAGTAGCCCCTCTACCTTCCGGATCCAACCGTGCCAAGAACCTCCAAATGTTGGTACCCAGGTGAGGTTTCCCACTAAGTACTAGGCCAAGACAGAGCCCATAATGTATTGTGGTTGCACTGGAAGCTTCTGAATTCTGAAGCATGGCAGACTTCTTTGATTCCTCAGGCGCCGTCCTCCACCAAAATCTCACTGTCCTCGATAACCATTCCGCCAAGAAAACTTAGTTTTATTTTGAAGTGGTTTTGAGCAGAAAAGTTTGCTCTAGAGAGCCTTTATACTTAGAAAATTCTTTGTCTTTCAACCCCCAACGATTTTGTATATATAGCATAGCAAGCAATACTTAGCAAAAACAGGGGTAACCTATTAGGAGGGAAAATCCTAAGTATAGAGCTACTCATGGCATACTACAAAATCATCGCACTTGCAAAATAATACTAAGGAAAAATTATACTAGAACATCCTACACATGCATACTACAGAATTTTGAAGATCACATGCATAGAATCAAAACTGGGACAAAATTATGAACAAGTGGTGTAACTTGCCTTGATCCGAGCAGCACTCTACACAATAGCACTCCTTAGCACACTCCGAGCAATCTAACGAATCACAAACATAGATCTGATCACAACTTGCTCAAAGCATATCACAAAGAAAATCATGCATGCATGCAACGTGGTATTTTATGCAAGGTTGGTTCTTCTAAATTGACCAAGGTAGCAAGTTTGGGTTGTGATAGTGTAAGGGTGTCACTAGAATTGATTTCCCAAAGATTTAGATCTAATTGAATCACTGAAAACAATTCCTAGGTTTAAAGGACCTCAAACCATCTAATTAGCCCAAGTTAGATCTAATGATCCTAAGCAAATCTTAATGATTTTGATCAGTAGGTATTGTGGATACAAAGTTATTGCAACAAGAATCAATTAAAATAGAATTTTAATGATTTTTCTATAGATTAAACTCTCTAATCTAATGATTAAAATCTACACCTAAAAACTTACTGTGAACCTGGGATGTTATTGCAGATTTGGATTCTACTCAAAATTAGGAATCCAACGGTATATCATAAGCTAAAATTGGCTAAGTAGTTATTTTTCTATGATTTTCGCAATATTAAACTTAATCTGCAAAAATCAAAACAATCTAGCCTAAACCCTAGCTCAGATCGCGCCAAGTGGCGGCTTCGGGTTGGGCCAGCTGGCCAGGCGGGCGACGCGGCGCGGCGACGACGCGCTTGCCACGCGGCGGCGTGTGATAGGCGCGTACCCCTTCGGGTCTCCTTCTAATCCTAGCCACGGTGAGATCGAGCGGTTAGGCGGCAGCTTCTGGCGGTGGCGGCGGCGGCGCGGCGGCTGGTCGACGGGTGGCGGCGCTCCGGCGGGTCCCTGGAACAGCGGCAAGGTCGACGAGGTTCGCCTGGCTCTCGCGGTCACGCTCGCGTCCTCGTCGTCACCCCTTGCTTCCTCGGTTGTCAGCGGCGACCTGCTGTTCTCCTCGTCTCCGGCGATGCTCCGGCGTGCAATCGCGGGCAAGTGCCTACGAGAGAAGGGGAAAAGCACGCGGCTAGAATCAGTGGTGGATAGGGAATCTCCAGAGAGAGGAAGGAGCAAGGGAGGGGCTTCGAACCGTCTTCAGCGAGGTTGACCCGACGGCGGCGGTGCGATTCGACGACGGCTAGGGTTTTTTGCAAGAAGGAAATCGAGCAGGGCGAGCCGAGGGTGGTGGGGTTTAAGTAGATGGGAGTCTTGGCGTCGGGGACACGGACTCCTCTCCGGTTTGGTCGGAGTCCGACCATCTCACGGCGGCGCGCGGTTTTCCGTGGGGAGGAAGGTGATGACGGGTGGGACAGGGCGGTCAGCGGGTGCGGCAGGTGGCGACGGTGCGAGTGGGCCGGTGGCGGGCTGCGGAGGCTGGCGTGGCAAGCTGGATGCCGCGTGGGCGCTGGTGGGCTGCGCTGCGGCCCAGTTAGGTAGGTTGCCCTATTTTTTTTCGCTTTTATCATTTTCCTTTTTCTGTTTTAATAAAACCTAAATAACTTTTGCCTACCAAGCCCAAACTTGATGAAAATTGCTTCTAATTTTTTGTAAAATTAAGGTGGTCAACATAGGACCAAAGTTTAATGTTTTACAAGGTTTTTAGAAGGGTCATTACTTGACCTCTACAATAATGCTTACATAAGGCAACCACTATTAGGGTTTTCTAGGTTTTGGTGTTTAGGATTTTTATTTCAATTTTCAATTGTAGGATGCAATGATGCAAGGATGATGCATGACACTAATAACATCCTAATACAAAATCTGGGATGTTACAAACCTACCCCCCTTAAGAAGAATCTCGTCCTCGAGATTCGGGTTGGCTAGCAAATAGGTGTGGGTGCTCTGCCCTCATGTCTTCTTCACGCTCCCACGTAGCTTCTTCCTCGGAGTGGTGGTTCCATTGTACCTTGCAGAATCTTATAGTCTTGGTGCGGGTAATCCTTTCAGTTGTTTCCAGTATTTTGATGGGTTTTTCCTCATAGGTAAGGTCATTCTCCAATTGAACCTCATCTAGGGGAACGGTGTCTCTTAGCGGTGTTTCGGCCATCTCCGGGTGACACTTCTTTAGTTGCAACACATGAAACACATCATGAACAGTCAGTCCTTCCGGTAACTCCAACTGATAAGCAACTTCTCCTCTATGGGCCAGAACCTTATATGGTCCTATGAATCGTGGGGATAACTTGCCCTTGATTCCGAACCTCTTAACTCCGCGTAGGGGTGAAACTCGGAGATACGCACGGTACCCTATTTCATAGGCCACATCTCTGCGCTTGGAGTCAGCGTAACTCTTCTGTCGGGATTGGGCTACTTTTGGCCTATCCTGAATCTGTCGTACCTTTTCTTCGGCATCCTTTATCAAGTCAGGTCCAAAAAGACTGCGTTCACCAACTCCATTCCATAGCAATGGAGTCCTACACTTCCTGCCATATAGAACTTCAAATGGAGCCATTTTGATACTCGTCTGGTAAGTATTGTTATATGAGATCTCAGCATACAGCAGGTTATCGTCCCAACTAGACCCATAGTCCAGCGCGCAAGCTCTCAACATATCCTCCAAAATTTGATTCACCCTTTCTGTTTGGCCATCTGTCTGAGGGTGGAAGGCAGTACTGAATTCTAGTCGGGTTCCAAGAGACTCATGTAGTTGACGCCAAAACTTTGAAGTAAACTGGGTTCCTCTATCTGAAACAGTTCCCTTGGGAACACCATGCAGACTTACAATTCTTGACATGTATATCTTAGCAAGCTTAGCACTTGTATATGTGGTCTTTACGGGGATGAAGTGAGCCACCTTGGTAAAGTGGTCCACCACTACCCAGATAGAATCAAATCGAGCAGTCAGGGCAATCCGTGATGAAATCCATGCCTACCTTGTCCCACTTCCAGTCGGGTATAGGTAGTGGTTGAAGTAATCCTACCGGTTTCTGATGCTCGGCTTTAACTCTATTGCACACATCACACAGAGAAATATACTCTGCAATATCTCTCTTTAGGTTATTCCACCAGAATCTATCCTTCACATCCATGTACATCTTTGTGTTACCTGGATGAATAGAGTATGGCGAATCATGAGCTTCTTGTAAAATCATCTTCCTGATATCGGTGTCATTGGGAAAGCACAAATGATTCCCATACCAGAGGGTTCCTTGTTCGTCCAGACGAAATTCTTTAGTCTTTCCTTCACTTATCCTGACTCTTATTTCTTCCAACTATTTATCCCCCTTTTGTGCTTCTTGGATCCTTTCTTGGAAGGTGGACACTATTTCCATAGTCGCTACGTGCCCTTTTGGGACTATCTCTAACCTGAGATCCCTGAATTGCTTGCATAAATCCTCTGGAAGTTCCCCTGCGGTAAGTCCATTCACATACGCCTTACGACTTAAGGCATCAGCCACCACGTTTTCCTTTCCGGGGTGGTATTGTAAATCCAAGTCATAATCCTTAATTAACTCAAGACATCTTCTTTGTCTCATATTCAACTCCTTTTGGGTGAAGATATACTTCAAACTCTTGTGATCTGTGAACACATCACAATGTTTGCCCATGAGGTAGTGTCTCCATACCTTGAGTGCATGAACCACAGACGCAAGTTCCAAATCATGTGTGGGATAATTGTGTTCGTGGTTCTTAAGTTTTCGGGAGGCATAGGATACCACTTTCCCATCCTGCATCAATACACTTCCAAGTCCTTGTCGAGAAGCGTCACAATAGACTTGAAAATCCTTCTGGATATCAGGCAGACACAGAACTGGTGTTGTTACAAGGCGTTTCTTCAACTCTTGAAAACTTGCTTCACATGCCTCGGTCCATAGGAATTTATTTTCCTTCTTTAATAGTTCCGTCATGGGTTTTGCTATCTTGGAAAAGTTTTCGATGAACCTCCGGTAATATCCTGCGAGGCCCAAGAAACTTCTAATATCTCCCACATTCTTGGGTGACTCCCATTCCGTCACTAAGCTACCTTACTAGGATCTACCGGACTCCTTTAGGCACAACATGACCAAGGAATCCCACTTCCTTTAACCAGAACTCGCACTTGCTGAATTTGGCATACAACTTGTGTTCTCTTAGCTTCTCCATGATAAGGCGCAGATGTTTCTCATGTTCCCTCTCATCCTTAGAGTATATGAGTATATCATCTATGAATACCACGATAAACTTGTCCAAATATTCCATGAACACTTTGTTCATCATGGTCATGAAGTATGCTGGGGCATTGGTCAGACCAAACGACATTACGGTGTACTCATACAATCTGTATCTTGTGGTGAATGTTGTTTTGGGCACATCCTGTTCTCGAATCTTCAGCTGAAAATAGCCTGATCGCAGATCGATCTTCGAGAACACACTGGCTCCTTTTAACTGGTCAAACAGGTCATTGATGTTGGGCAGAGGATACTTATTCTTAATCGTCACTTCGTTCAACAAGCGGTAGTCCACAACCAGCCTCTTGGTCTTATCCTTCTTTTCCACAAATAGGACGGGTGCTCCCCAAGATGACGCGCTGGGTTGAATGAACCCCTTGTCCAATTGTTCCCTAAGCTGTTTCTTGAGTTCCTTTAACTCGTCCACATCCATCTTGTATGGCCTCTTAGCTATCGGCCCCGTGCCTGGCATCAAGTCAATGAGGAACTCGATATCACAGTTGGGTGGCATTCCTGGTAGTTCCTCCGGGAAGACATCTGGGTATTCCTTTACAATAGGTACCTCCTCCAAGCTCACCCCCTTAAGAGAGTTCACCATGACTTCTTTAAGTGTGAAATTCGACTTGATACGAATCCTCTTCCCTTCCGGTGTTGTGAGCATGACCGTTCTCTTGGCACAATCTATGACTCCTTCATATTCGGTCATCCAATTCATGCCCAAGATTATGTCTAATCCTTGTGATTCTAGAACCACTAGGCTGGTGGGAAAAATGTGTGTCCCAATCCTTAGTTCTATTTCCCAGCAACCGGAGTTTGCCACTATTTCTCCCCCAGGAGAACTTACCCTTAGAGGAAAGTTTATAGTCTTCGTTGGTATCTTGCCTCTATCCACAAATACCCTTGATATGAATGAATGCGATGAACCGGTATCAAAAAGAACAACTGCGGGAATAGAATTGAGTTTGAACTTACCAATCACAGAGTCTGGCGCATCACAAGCATCCTCCATAGAAACATGATTCACCGTTGCTTTGACAAACGGATTTGGCTTCTTCCCGTTTCCATTGCCATGGTTGTGTCCATTTCCATTCCCATTGACATTGCCATTCTTCCTCTCGGGGCAAGAGGTTGCATAGTGCCCTGTCTTCTTGCACTTAAAGCATGTCACCTCACTGAGATCCTTTCCATTGCTGCCATTCCCATTGCGGTTCTTATGCCCATTGTGTTTGTGGCCACCATGGTTATGACCGTTATAGTTGTGGCCATTATTGTTATAAGGTGGTGGTGAGGAATTGCGGCGCTTCGCATGCAGAAAGTGTTTGTGAGGGTTAGATTTCCTCTTACGGTTTTCTATGCTCTTCCTCTTTGATTCAACCACAATGGCTCTGTCCAGGTGTTCCTGAAAGTTGTCAAATTTCTGAGCCACAAGATGAATGGATATCTCATCATTGAGCCCTCTTAAGAACTCCTCCTGTCTCTTGGCATCAGTGGAAACGTCATCGGGTGCATAACGGGCTAGCTTATTGAAAAGCTCCCCATACCGGTGATGAATCGGCAGTAGTGTGTAGGTCGCGAAACTCGCGCCTTTTCAGAGTCATGACACCAGCAGCCACATGATGAGTGCGAAAAGCTAATTCAAACTGTTCCCAAGTGATAGCATCAATATCCGGGTGGGTGACTTGGTAATTATCCCACCATTCTGCAGCAGGTCCTTCAAGCTGGTGTGCAGCATAACGCACCCTGTCGGCTCCGATAGCTTGCACAGTGTCTAGCTTCTTGTTGATCGTACGCAGCCAGTCATCAGCGATGATTGGTTCAGTGCTGTTAGTGAAGGTAGGTGGGTTCAGCCTTAAAAACCGAGTCAAGCGATCCTATTGAGGAGGTGGCGGAGGTGGTGGTGGCGGCGGGTTGTTGTTGTTGTTTTGCATGTTCTGAGTGAGCAGTTGGATCAGCTGGTTCTGAGTGGCCAAAAGTTGTGCTATTTCATGGAATTTCGAGTTCGCACGTCTTGGCGGCATCTGTGGGGTTTAAGAGAATAGTTAAGAAATAGACAGAAAGACTAAGTAGTAAACTCCTACCCTTATGAAAACACACCAAGCACACAAGGCACACAAGACATAACAACACAGATTAACACAGAAAACAACCAAGTTTAACTAAACCAGACTTTTCTTGGTATTTATTACATTAGCGAATAACGTTCTACTATAGAATTAAAGGTGGTCCAACTATTACACATCTTCCACGCCTTCCTCTTCCTCGTCCTCGAACGAGTAGCCTTCCTGCTCTAGAGTTGTCTTGTACAACTCCATCTCCTTTGTGGTGGCTTCAAGCTTCTCCTGGAGGTTCTTTATCTCATCCTGTAGCTTCTTGGTAGTGGCTTCCACCGCTCTGAAGTCCCTCCTTCTCGCTTTGTAGCTCCTCCACTAAACTTGACTTCTTTGCGGCTTCAAGTTGCTTTGCCAAGTCCCTCTTGGAAGCACGCACATCATTGATTATCTTGCAAAGGCCTTTAGTTTGCACTTCATCTCCATCGATCTGCTGTTTGAGTTCCCTAATTCTCTTGTTTTTATTTATCACCCTCTTCTCTTGGTTAGCGAACTTCTTCTCTTGGTCCTAGAATTTTATCTCTTGGAGCTTCATTGCCTCCTCCTGCTGCTTGATCATTTCTTCCTTGTCCTTGATGAGGGCGCATAGCTCGTCGTTCTTCAACATCTCGAGGAAGGTACCTTTTTCAAGGTCATGGATGTGGCACTCCAAGTCTTTATATTGTGTTCTTCGGCGCTTGGTAGAAGTTCTTTCCTCAAAGGTTAACTCCATGGGAATTCCTTCCTCATCTCTTCTTCCAAAGAGGCCGCCGCAGTGTCCTTGGAGAGTTTCATGATGGCGTCCAATGAGTTGTTGCAAGCTAATGCTAAGGGCCTTCTCCTTGGAATCGCTAACAATGTGGATTGCTATGTCTTCCTCCAGGTTTTTGCCTCGCTCTTTTCCTGGCTGCATGACCTTGACTCCCCAACAGCCGTCCTTGTGGAGTTTCTTCATTGTGCTCCCCTGGATGGTTGGGAGAGGAAGGTCCAAACGTGTGAGTAGATCCATGAGGCATCCACCAAAGCGAAGGGGCTCGATGTCCGCGACAGTGTCGTAGAGGAAGCTTGTCATCTTTGAGTTAGAAGAATGAAGGTTAGATACTTAAACAAGTAGAGGAAAGCAGATACTAGAAGTGCGGGAAATAACTTGGTAGAAAAACAAGTAAGGCACAAAAGTTAGAGATGGTTCCAATCCTAGGGTCACGTCCTACAGGCCACGATGTGCTCTGATACCATCTGTAGTGACCTCGGATCGGTAAGGATCCTAAGTCCCTGTGATTAACATGCTAGTCCCTGGATCAATAGCTAGCACTCACAGTCGATGAAATATCATGTAAAACACAAAGTCTTAATTACACGGAGAATCCAGAGTATGAATTTATTACAAAAATTGCTTAGCATTATGCTAGCTCAAATAACAGCGGAAACATAAAAGCAGCATGAGTCCATCAACGCCCAGGCTTGTCGAGTGTAGACCCGCGATCCCTACGCACCTTTCAATCTTCGGATTCTGCACATAAGACGTGCAGCCAACAAGTTGGGTCAATACTTTGAATGTATTGGCAAATTACACCAAGGAGAGAAAATACTATCTCTACATGCAAGGCTGGTATAGGCTGTAGAGTTCATTTACTCAAAGCTAGCTTTCTTAAGTAGAGATAAGAAGAGAGAATTGTCCTACTTTGTAAACATTTGCTTAGATAAAATAAGGTCGAGTGGCACACGAGGATATTACGCACCAAGTGTCCAAACAACCAAACACTTGGATATTACGCACCAAGCGTCACTTGGATATTACACACCAAGTTCCCAAATTCCCACCCATAAGCGATATTACGCACGCCATGGGGTTTCAAAACTTTGTTTTTAGAAAAGAGAGAGGAAGATCCTTCAGAGGCTCCACCCTTCAGATGCTCATTGTTGTTCTGTTACCGTGAACACGGCTGACCGATCAGATTGCAATACTCTCGAGAGTTTGTGCACTTTACCCACAATCCACGATCAAGTCCTTTTACAAACAAGACCATGGCGAGGCTTTCCCTTAGTAGCCCCTCTACCTTCCGGATCCAACCGTGCCAAGAACCTCCAAATGTTGGTACCCAGGTGAGGTTTCCCACTAAGTACTAGGCCAAGACAGAGCCCATAATGTATTGTGGTTGCACTGGAAGCTTCTGAATTCTGAAGCATGGCAGACTTCTTTGATTCCTGGGCGGCCGTCCTCCACCAAAATCTCACTCGTTGTCCCGACAACCATTCCGCCCAGAAGAAAACTTAGTTTTATTTTGAAGTGGTTTTGAGAAGAAAAGTTTGCTCTAGAGAGCCTTTATACTTAGAAAAATTCTTTGTCTTTCGAACCCCCAGCGCACGGCATTTGTATATATAGCATAGCAAGCAATACTTAGCAAAAACAGGGGTAACCTATTAGGAGGGAAAATCCTAAGTATAGAGCTACTCATGGAATACTACAAAATCATCGCACTTGCAAAATAATACTAAGGAAAATTTCTACTAGAACATCCTACACATGCATACTACAGAATTTTGAAGATCACATGCATAGAATCAAAACTGGGACAAAATTATGAACAAGTGGTGTAACTTGCCTTGATCCGAGCATCACTCCTTAGCGCACTCCGAGCAATCTAACGAATCACAAACATAGATCTGATCACAACTTGCTCAAAGCATATCACAAAGAAAATCATGCATGCATGCAACGTGGTATTTTATGCAAGGTTGGTTCTTCTAAATTGACCAAGGTAGCAAGTTTGGGTTGTGATAGTGTAAGTGTGTCACTAGAATTGATTTCCCAAAGATTTAGATCTAATTGAATCACTGAAAACAATTCCTAGGTTTAAAGGAGCTCAAACCATCTAATTAGCCCAAGTTAGATCTAATGATCCTAAGCAAAGCTTAATGATTTGGATCAGTAGGTATTGTGGATACAAAGTTATTGCAACAAGAATCAATTAAAATAGAATTTTAATTATTTTTCTATAGATTAAACTCTCTAATCTAATGATTAAAATCTACACCTAAAAACTTACTGTGAACCTGGGATGTTATTGCAGATTTGGATTCTACTCAAAATTAGTAATCCAACGGTATATCATAAGCTAAAATTGGCTAAGTAGTTATTTTACTATGATTTTCGCAATATTAAACTTAATCTGCTAAAATCAAAACAATCTAGCCTAAACCCTAGCTCAGATCGCGCCAAGTGGCGGCTTCGGGTTGGGCCAGCTGGCCAGGCAGGTGACGCGGCGCGGCGACGACGCGCTTGCCACACGGCGGCGTGTGATAGGCGCGTACCCCTTCGGGTCTCCTTCTAATCCTAGCCACAGACGGTAGATCGAACGGTTAGGGGCAGCGTGGCTTACAGGCGGTGGAGGCGACGGTGGCGAGCGGCGGCGTCGTCAGTGGTCGACGGGTGGCGGCGCTCCGGCAGGTCCCTGGAACAGCGGCGAGGTCGACGAGGTTCGCCTGGCTCTCGCGGTCACGCTCGCTTCCTCGTCGTCTCCCCTTGCTTCCTCGGCTGTCAGCGGCGACCTGCTGTTCTCCTCGTCTCCGGCGATGCTCCGGTGTGCAATCGCAGGCAAGTTCCTACGAGAGAGAAGGGGAAAAGCACGCGGCTAGAATCAGTGGTGGATGGGGAATCTCCAGAGAGAGGAAGGAGCAAGGGAGGGGCTTCGAACCGTCTTCGGCGAGTTGACCAAGGCGGCGGCGATGACGGCTAGGGTTTTTTGCAAGAAGGAAATCGAGCGGGGCGAGCCGAGGGTGGTGGGGTTTAAGTAGACGGGAGTCTTGGCGTCAGGGACACGGACTCCTCTCCGGTTCGGTCGGAGTCCGACCATCTCACGGCGGCGCGCGGTTTTCCGTGGGGAGGAAGGTGATGACGGTTGGGACAGGGGCTGGGTGCGGCAGGGCAGTGATGGCGCGAGTGGTGGCGGGGTCAAGAGGTCAAGCGCGCAAGTCGCTGCTGTGGTGCCTGGTGGCTGGGTGCAAGGCCCAGTTAGGTAGGTTGCCCTATTTTTTTCCCTTTTATCATTTTCCTTTTTCTGTTTTAATAAAACCTAAATAACTTTTGCCTACCAAGCCCAAACTTGATGAAAATTGCTTCTAATTTTTTGTAAAATTAAGGTGGTCAACATAGGACCAAAGTTTAATGTTTTACAAGGTTTTTAGAAGGGTCATTACTTGACCTCTACAATAATGCTTACATAAGGCAACCACTATTAGGGTTTTCTAGGTTTTGGTGTTTAGGATTTTTATTTCAATTTTCAATTGTAGGATGCAATGATGCAAGGATGATGCATGACACTAATAACATCCTAATACAAAATCTGGGATGTTACAGGCTGATCTGAGAATTTGGTGTTTTTAATAGAGTTTGGTTCAGATCTTTATATTTAAAACCTCTAGGATAGATTCACCCCACTTGGGTGATTATTGAGAGGTTGTCTTATGCATCAGCACATATATTCTGCTTGGATAAGATAAACAGATCATGTGGTTGTTTATGATACTCACCACAAAATTTATGATTATGATGTCTTAATGTGCTGGTGGTGTTGGTGGTCTGATCCAGTCCTTCACCTCTTGATGTTGTTCTTGTTTTCCCCTGATGCTTGTGCTTGGCCTTGATCAACTCTGCTCATCATATCTCCTATGAGCTTGGCCTTGCTGTCCACCTGATCCTCCCCCCCCCCCTTATGTCACCATCAGGTGATGTGTGACTTGATCTGGTGTGAGATTGTGTTGGCTGGTTTGTTTGGCTCTGGCTAATCTAGTTGTTCTTATGTGGTGTGAGAAGTGGAGAGATGCACTAGTGCTTCCCCGCGGTTGTGCTTGGTCCTTTTTACTTGCTTGGACTGCTGGGGATGTGTCGATAGCACACCCACGCAGTTAGATGACTGAGCTGCTTGTATGCCTGCTGCATAGTTGTGGATAAGCTCAGTGGATGATCTACCTTTTACCTAATTACATTTATCTGCCTGGTGAAACTTTGCCCATCTTACTGATTGAAATCATTTGATTTGTGATTTATGGGTTATGAAAGGTTTGATTCTTTCATATTGGTGAAACTTGCCCCTAAATATTTACTCAATGATGTAAAGTGGAACAGTGCATCTCACTGTCACTATTGAGAGTAAAAGAAATATTTTAACCTTCATTTTCTTTCTTTTTTTTTGTTATTTGTTTTGCAGGTACAAGACTTGAAGATTCAAGATTTAGATTAGGTTTTATTTTTCTTTCTAGAATAGTGCCATTGTAATATTTATTTCATTCTTTTGTAAATAAAATGTACTATATAAATAAGGATGTAATTCTATTCTTGTAAAGATTCTTTATTAGTTTTGTAAGTTACATTTTATAAATTATGGATGAATTTATTAAATGAAATGTATATTCATTTATTTAATTGTCACTCTTATATAAAGTTTCTGTTTACTCATGTATTGTTTCTTTATTATCTTCATAAGTTACATTTTGTAACTTATTCACTGAATAAATATATGAAATAAATATTCATTTACTCAATTATGTTATATTATTTAAAGTTTGAGTTACTAAATATTATTTCTTGATTAAGTAATATTCACACACATAATCTTAATCCTTTTAAAAATATAAATCCAAATCTTAAGTTTGAATTCAAATTCCTTTCCCCAAAACACATTCATCCATAAAGATCATGTCAAAGTTTATAACAATCCTTCTCCAAGGCCATTCCTAAACTTAAAGAGTGAAAGAAACTTTGATCACTTTAGGTTTTTATTTGGCGAAAATTTTACCCACATTTCTTTATAGATGAATGCATGCAATTGCACATATTCCTAAATCTACCCTTTGTTGGTTCCTAAATGCTGGGATGTTACATACTTCCCCCCTTAAATTAAACTTCATCCCGAAGTTTGGTGAAGTGTACCTGAACAGTTCTGGATAGGCTTTTCATAAATCATCTTCTTTCTCCCAAGTGGCTTCTCTCTCAGGGTGATGTTCCCAATGTACCTTGCAATACCTGATTGCCCTGTTCCTCAACCTTTTCTAGTTTTCTTCCAAAATTTTACAGGGTTTCTCCACATAGGTCAAGTCTGCTTGTAATTCTGTTGCTTGATGTGTGATTGCATCATCAGGAACTTTAAGACATTTCCGGAGTTGTGACACATGGAAAACATTATGAACTTGGGCCAATATTGCGGGTAATTCTAAAGCATACGCTATAGTCATGTTCTGACTCGGTATCTTGAATGGCCTGATATATCTTGGACTCAATTTTCGTTTAACTCCAAACCTTTTAAATCCTTTCATTGGACTTAATTTCAAATATACCATATCTTCTACTTCAAGGTGCCATGATCTTCTACTTTGGTCAGCATAAATTTTCTGCCTACTTTGAGCTATTTTCAATCTATCCTTGATTTTATCAATGATATCTTGTTTTTCCTTGATATAGTCTGGCGCAAATTCTTTGCTACTTCCAGGCTCATACCAACATATTGGTGATCTACATTTCCTTCCATACAGAACCTGATATGGAGCTGCCTTCAGACTACTCTGATAGATATTATTGTAGGAAAATCCTGCCAATGGTAGATGATCTTCCCATGAACCTCCGAAATATAATGCACAAGCCCTTAACATGTCCTCTAATATTTGATTGGTTCTTTTCGTCTGACCCCCTGTCTCTGGATGATAAGCTGTACAAAAATCTAACTTTGATCCAAGTGCTTCATGTAATTGTTTCCAAAATGCAGAAGTAAACACTGATCCCCTATCAGTTACGATCTTCCTGGGCACTCCGTGCTTACTTACTATCTCTTTGATATAAACTTCCACTAATTTATCGGCATTATCCTTCTGATTCACCGGAATAAAATTTGCACTTTTAGTGAGTCTATCCACAATCACCCATATCATATCCTTATGTTTAGGTGTCATGGGCAATCCTGTGATGAAATCCATACCTATTTCCTCCCATTTCCATTCAAGAATTTCCAAAGGTTGCAATGGTCCTGCTGGACTTTGATGTTCAGCCTTCACCCTTTGGCAAGTATGGCATTCTAATACATACTTAGCAATGTCTCTTTTCATGTTATTCCACCAGAATAGTTCTTTCAGATCCATGTACATCTTAGTACTTCCTAGATGTATAGAATATGGTGTTTCATGTGCTTCTATGAGTATGACATCACGAATCTCAGTCACATCCGGAACACAAAGACGATCTTGGAACCATAAAGACTCATAATCTCATAAGGCGAAAAACTGATGTTCGCCCTTGAGATATCCTCCGAATTTCTTCAGCAATGAAAGGATCTTCTGCTTTATGTCTAAAAATTTCGTGCTTAAGATCATTGTCCTGCTCTGCAACTACCTGCATAGTAGCTAATTGTCACATCCCAAAATTTTCCAAATTTTGTAATGTGAAAAATAAATAAACAAAATAAATAATTATTGAAATTTAGGGTGAAAAGAAACTTTTGTTTTAAAATGGAAGCTTAAAAATCCCATCTTGAACAAACTTTGGTTAATATTTGAATCCAACTAAATTCAAATCAAATGAAATGCATTCTTCATAAATGCATCTTGAAATTTAAACACATGAGAAATAAACCAAAACCCTAAAACCCTAATGGAAGAAAAACATTTCCAAGTTGTATCTAAGCATTCATTCATACCCCCACCCGCACGATTTCCGAGGCATGAGGCTCCTCTGAGGTGACCGTTGGTCGGCCTCCGGCGTTCGCCGGCGTCTCGCCGGCAAAGGCTCTGCATGGATTCCTCAGGGGGTAGTTGGAAGATCACTTACTCTGGTGTGACCACGGGTGGTAAGTTTCTTGAAGGCTCTCTCGTTCTCTCGGCCGATTCTTGGCTGGTTCTTCTCAATGCCAAAGGCTCTCCCCTTGAGGGTCGATGTTTGGGAAATGGGGAGAAGATCTCTATTGGATCTGTTTTGAGGTTCCCCTCTCATCTCTCTCATGTTAATGACTCTTTGGATCCCTCATCTGGATTTCTTGGTAGATCTCCTACCATCTCTGGATCAGATGAGGACACTGGTCTTAAATGGCATGGCCTTTGCTCCTCTTTGCCGACTGATGATCTTGAGCCTTCTAAAGGATTTCTGATGCTTTTTCCTAGTTCCAAAAGGTTGGTGCTTCTCAACCACAATGAGGTTGTGATTGATGCTAGATACTTGATTCAAGGTGAGGTGGTGGCCTCAAGCATTTCTATTGATCTCCAGGTGAAGAGGGTTGTTGTCGGTGCACAGATTTTGCCTAGCCCTTTGGTTAAGAAGTTTTCCACCAATTTTGAGAAGATAGTGCCTAGATCTCTGGATTTCACCGAGAACCTCCCCTCGGTGTGTGCTCCCCAGAATGTTTCTTTGTGTCGGCCTGCCCTGGATTTTTCATTAGGGCGAGATTTTGAGAAGAAGATTTTTGATAAATTCAGGCATCAAGTTAATTTCATTGGTGGTTTCAGGAAAAGACCTTTTTATCTGGTTTGTTCTTTTGGAAGAGCAAATTTTAAGTTGGTTTTTCATACGGTTGGTCTTGCACTCCAGGCTTGTTTTGGTGGTCAAGCTTCTAAATTCCAGGTGAAGCTTCTGCAGGATAGAACTTTTCGTTTCTCGGTTGCTTCAAGGGCAGTGGGTTTTGAAATCTACAATATTTCAAAGTTTTCATGTACTTCTTTTGTGATCCATGTCAACCTTTGGGGTAATGGGGGGGCAAACTGGATTCATGAAGAAAGGGAGTTCTACAAAGAGTCTGCTGGAGAATGGAAAGTTGTCACGTACAAAAAAGAAAATCCAAAAAAATCCCCTTCCGGAGGCCTTCCAGTAAAGGTGGTTCGGTTTTCCAGCGTCTCAAATTTCCTGCACCTCCTGCGGTTTCTTCTCCTGTGTCTGCGAATCATATTAAAGGTGATTTCAAATCAGGACTTCAAGGCAGATCTTATGCCCAGGTGCTCGCTGATGGCGAAATTAAGTCGATTGTAACACCGGTCGGGTCTTCGGGAGGCGCCAATCGCGCGTCATTTAAACTGCCTGGTCTCCTTCCTTTTCTGAAATTCCCCTCTTTCCCAAAATGTATTTGGCCCGACAATTCTTACGAGGGGTGGTTGAAAGCCCAGGCAGTTACACACTCTCGGCCCATTATTCACAACAGTTTTCACGAGTTCACCACTTCCTTGCAAAAAACAACTGCCATTTCCCCTGTCTCCTCAACTCCCCCGCCCGCTGAAACCCCATTCACCTCTTGCTCATCGCCGGCGAAGAGTGTTGTAATGGCGAACATCCCGATTGATCCTGCGCCTTTCCTGCCAAATGGCTTCCAGATTATGCAGGTGGCTGGGTGGAATCGTGTCAAAAGGGTGGTGGTGCCTCGGAGGTCAAGGTCGCATGAACAGTATGCCATTGCTACCATTAATCCCCTCCCCCCTGGTCTAGTTCCGTTCATGAATATTCGTGATGTCCTGGTTGATTTCCTCAATAATGAGGTTAGAGTTCACTTTTGAGATGTCCAGGCTTGTCCCTTTGGGTCTTATATGCGCTTCATCATGTCAGTGATCGAGATAGGCTCATTGCGGCTAGCCCGATTCCGTTTCAAGATGTGCATGTATCTTTTGTTAAGCACAATGAGGGAGATAACTGGAGGAGGGCTCAGTTTAATAATGAGTGCTGGGTGATGCTAGTTGGGCCTCCCCTTGATCACTGGCATACGAAGGATCTGAATGCTGTCTTTGCTGATATTGGGAAGGTTCTTTTATGGGAGAGAGACCTAGACCAAAAGGGTAGGATTATTGCTAAGATTCGTGTTACTGACCTGGTCGACATCCCCAAGAGTGTGAGGTTTACCATTGGAGACTTGGTGGAGTCTGAATCATGGACTTTTTCTGTTGAAGTTCTACAAAGTAACTTGCTTGGGGGGCCCACCTGATGAGGACCCACTACTAGATGACAATGAGGACCCACATCCTGTTCCTGTTCATGGCCCTATATTTGGGCCCCAATTTCCACCTCCTCCCCCTCCCCCACCTGCTCCTGGGGGTGGTTGGGGACAATGGTTGGCCCCTGTGCAGGATCCTGCCCCTGATGGTGGCAATGCTGAAGGCTGGGGTCCCTGGGAAGCTGATGCTGCTCCTGTTCAAGGTCCTGTCATTGCTCCTAGAGAAGATATGCCTGTTGACAATCAGCATCTGCCACCTCAGGATGTTAACAGTGGAGTTATAGGTGCTATCATTGTTCAAGACTGGGAGTCTGATGATGATGAGTCTGTCAATGAACCTGAGGCTGCTGAGGAGCAAGGTGTGGCTGTTGAACCACAAGGAGTTGGAATTGGAGAAGGCCTGCAGAATATTTTTCAGAACTATTTGGCTGATGATGATGAGGTCAACTCTGATGCTGAGGAGGGGGTGGGAAGCCCTATGGACTCAAGTACCGTGGCTCCTGATAATGATGATTGGATGTTGGAGGATCAGCATCTTCTTTCTCCAAATGAGGCTCATCTTCAGGTTGGAATGGTGAGAACTTTTGTCTCCATTCCTGATGTGCACATTGCCAAGTAGGGATTTTCCCAACAAGGCTTGGATCTCTGGGAGAATTATTTTGCTCCCCATATTCAGAAGGACACTTCTTCAATGGGCTCTCTCAAGTGTGATATCCCTGTAAGTTGGTTTAACTTTATTACTCTCATGCTTGCTACCCCTGAGAAGTTTAATTGGGTCAAGGGCTTCCTTACTTCTCCTTTATGGGAAATTATTAAAGAACCTATTGCTGAGGAGAGTTCCATTTCTTTCATCATCCCTAATGAGAGATTTTCCTAGATGGCTCCTTCTTGTCTGGGCATAGAAAACAATAAATCTTCCTGCTCTCCCTCTACCCCTGCCAGAAAGAGAAAGGGCAAGGAACCTCTTGTTGACACTGAGGTGAGAAGAAGCCCTAGAATTGTTAAACTGAATGGGGGATTTAAAAGTCACATAAATTGTCTGGTTTGTAATGCGGTTCCTCCTTGCCTGAATTCTAAAGTGGTTAAAAATATTGCTGCCTCATTCTGCAAGGTTAAGGATGGGGACCTGGAGAAGAGATTGCTCAAGAAAGGGAAGGCCAATGAAGTGGCAGTTAAGGCTCCTCCAAAAGGCAGCATTAAAGGAAGTGCTTCCTCTAGCTTGGGCATTGGTGGCAAGAAGAAAACTGGGGCTGCTGGTACCTATGGACAGCAAGCCAAGAAGAAGCCCTCCTCTTAAGTGTTTAAATGTATCAAACTAAGTCTTTTGCTGGAGTCTTGTTGACTCCCTGTCATGTGATCTGTTCTTGTGATCTTGTCATGTGTTTGGTACTTGTTGTGGAATATGCCTGCAGTGCCTTGATATGGATTGCCTTTTGCCTATGTGATTGTTGTTTCCACTCTTGGGTGATTACATTATTTATATCACCCCATATCTATACTTTCTTTTGGTTTCCTAATGAATAACAAAAGAATTTGGAAGATTTTGAATTGGAATATCAGGGGAATTAATTCTGAAAAGAAATGGATTGCTCTCAGAAATAAAATTGAGGAGTCTGGCTATGACATTATTTGTCTCCAAGAAACTAAGAGAGAGGATTTTGACAGCTCTTACATCAAAAAATTCTACCCACCCAGATTTACCAATTTTGAATTTCTTCCCTCCAGAGGAGCATCTAGAGGTTTGATCACCATTTGGAATAGTTCCCTGTTCTCTGGGCATCTCTCCTTCCTCAATGAGTTTTCTATCTCCATCACCTTGACATCTCTCTTGTCTAATGAATCCTGGATCCTTACCAATATTTATGGGCCATGTTTACCCTAAAAAAAGGATGAATTTTTGGACTGGTTTGGAAACATTGATATGCCTAATGATTTGGACTGGCTCATTGTGGGAGATTTCAACTTCTGTAGACAGCCTTCTGATATAAACAAATTGGGTGGAGATGTGAATGGTATGCTTCTCTTTAATGAAGCCATTAATAATTTGGGTCTCATAGAGTTACCACTTAAAGGTAGAAAGTTCACTTGGAGTAACATGCAAAAAGATCCCCTTTTGGAAAGGTTGGACTGGTTTTTTACTTCTGCTTCCTGGACTCAGAGTTTTCCCTCAACTTTTGTTGCTCCTCTTGCAAAGCCTACATCTGACCATCTTCCTTATGTCATTTCCATTGGCACAATGATTCCCAAAGCTCAGGTGTTCAGATTTGAAAATCATTGGATGCATCATAAGGAATTTAAAGCTATTGTTCAAAATGCCTGGAATATTCCTGTGGGTTTTCAGGATTCTGCAAAAAAAAATCAATGCTAAATTCAAAAATGTGAGAAGGGGGCTGAAGATCTGGGCCAAAAATCTGCCCTGCCTGAAATCACAAATTTGTAATGTTAATGCCACCATTGACTTTCTGGATATCATGGAGGAAATGAGAACTCTTACTGTCCAAGAATGGAATCTCAGGGATCTCCTGAAAAATCTTATAATCTCTCTATTACAGGATCAGAATACTTATTGGAAGCAGAGGGGGAAAATTAAATGGGTTAAGCTGGGGGATGAAAACACAAAATTCTTTCATTCCAGAGCTACCATAAGCTTTAGGCATAACTACATTTCCATGCTAAAGGATGTTTCTGATCTTGAGGTTTATGATCATGATGGCAAACCAAATCTCCTTTGGAATTCCTTTAAAAATAGAATGGGTACTTCTAATAAGCCGGAAATGCACTTCAATCTTAATGACTTGGCTGGGGAATGCTTAAGGCAAGAGGAAAGGGATACTTTGGAAAAACCTTTCTCTGATGAGGAGATTGATGAGGTCATTAAAGATCTGCCAAATGATAAATCCCCTGGCCCTGATGGTTTTAATAATGAATTCATGAAATATTGCTGGCCTATTATTAAGGATGATGTGAAACAACTCCTTGTGGATTTCTATGAGGGGAAAACTTCCTTGGAAAGCATTAATGCCTCTTTTAACACCCTCATTCCAAAAATTGCAGCTCCTTTGACTCCTGCTGATTTTAGGCCTATTTCTTTGCTAAATAGTGTCTTTAAGATTATCACCAAAATTCTGGCTAATAGACTGCAGAAAGTCATCCTTAAACTTGTTCACGAGAATCAATATGGTTTCCTCAAACAAAGATCTATCCAAGATTGTTTAGGTTGGGCATTTGAATTCCTTGATCAATGTCACAAGTCAAAGGAAGAAATTTTAATTCTTAAGCTTGACTTTGAAAAGGCTTTTGACAGAATTGAGCACTCTGCAATTATCAATATCCTTAAAGCCAAAGGTTTTGGTGATAAATGGATTTCTTGGATCCAGTTGATCTTTGGTTCAGCTTCTTCCTCTGTGCTTTTAAATGGAGTGCCTGGGAAAAAAATTACTGCAGAAGGGGGGTTAGACAGGGGGATCCTTTATCTCCTTTACTGTTCGTCTTGGCTGCTGATCTCCTTCAAAGTATCCTCAATAAGGCAATGAACCTTGGTCTTCTTTCTCTTCCCACTGAAGATGTGTTCTGTCCTGATTTCCATGTGGTTCAGTATGCAGATGACACTTTATTAATCCTTAAAGCTGATTCTGAGCAACTTTTGTGCCTTAAGGCCATTCTTCATACTTTTGCTCTCTCCACTGGACTCAAAGTTAATTACTCTAAATCCAGTATGATGCCAATTAACATGGACTCTGAGAGGCTTGGACACTTTGCTAATACTCTTTCTTGCCTCACTGGCTCTTTGCCTTTCACCTACCTTGGTTTGCCTCTGAGTTTGAATAAACCTGCAGTGGAACATTTCCTGCCTATTGTTCAGAGCGTTGAGAGAAGGTTGTGTGGGATAGCTGATTTTCTTAATTATGGAGGGAAACTGCAGCTAGTTAAATCTGTTTTGTCTTCCCTTCCCATATATTACATGAGTTGTTTTGATCTTCCTATCACTATTAAGGAACAATTGATTAAATATATGAGGCACTGTCTGTGGAGAAAGAAAACAGCTGATGTTCAAGCTAGAGGTAATGCTCTTGTAGCATGGAAGAAAGTTTGTAGACCCAAGAGCCAGGGGGATTGGGAGTTCTTGACCTTAATATCCAAAACTCTGCACTTCTTTTGAAGAATTTGGATAAATTTTATAATCACAAGGACATTCCTTGGGTTCACCTTATATGGAACACTTATTACTGTAATGGTAAGCTCCCTGGAAGAAGTCTTGAGGGATCATTTTGGTGGAAAGCTCATCTGAAATTGATTGACATTTTTAAAGGAATTGCAAAGTCTTGGTGGGAGATGGAAAATCCACACTTCTCTGGTCTGATATGTGGAATGATAGCTGTCTTCAACATAAGCTTCCTCATCTCCTCTCCTATGCAAAAAAACCCACATATCTCTGTCAATGAGTTCCTGCAAACTGAAAATACTCAGGATCTTTTTTACCTCCCTCTGTCACAGCAAGCTTACCAGGAATATCAAAGTCTTGAGCAAATTCTTAATACTGGCTGGCAGGGGGAAGCTGATAACTGGAGTTACATTTGGGGAAATAATTTTTCGGTCAAACAGGCTTATTGTTCCTTATCTGGTTGCCAACCTATACAGCCACATTTCTCTTGGTTGTGGAAATCCTCCTGTCAGCAAAAGCACAAATTCTTCTTCTGGCTCTTACTGCTTGATAGGCTAAACACAAGAAACCTTCTAAAAAGGAAATGTTTTTCTCTGGCATCTTATGAATGTGTGTTCCATGGCTGCATCAGTGAAGAAACCATTCTACATTTATTTTGGGACTGCCCTTTTGCAAGAGCTTGCTGGGCTGAAATCTCACATGTACATGTGGCTGATCAAAATCTTTTTGAAGCTTTAGCCAGTATTAAAAAATATCTTAATGTCCCTTTTGCAATGGAAATTATTATACTTGGAGCTTGGGGCCTTTGGATTTGTAGAAACAATGAAATCTTCAACAACAAACATGCTTCGCTTGAGGAATGGAGAGCAATTGTAGCTCAGGAATTAAGATGGGTCCTGTATAGAATTAATAAGAAACATTATCAGGGCCTCAAAGATTGGATTGAAAATAATTTAGATAGGAGATAGTTGCTTAGAATGTTATCCCTCTTTTTTGAGGTGGATTGAGTTTGTAAATATTCTTTTTGTAACTCTCTATGATATATAAAAATTGCAGTGGGGTATTTTGCCCTACTGTTTTACCCTCAAAAAAAGTTGTATCTAAGCCTATGGATTTGATCCATATAAAATTTGGTCAAACAAACATTTCACAATGATCAAGAATAATAAATAGAAATATTATAAAACCATATGATTTGGTTTCACTTAATTTGGAGCCATAAATAAAATCTTATGAATTTAATAAGATAAGGAAATTGAATCTCCAAAGCTAATAAAGCACCTATCTAAAAATCCATACCAAATGGTGAGTAAATAGCCCTAAAGGGATTTAAAAGGATAAATAAATATTAAATAAGATTTTACCAATTGGAATCACCAACTTTGGATCTATAAATAAAAAGATATGGATTTTATAAGATAAAGATAGAAATATTAAATGAGGAATATTTAAAGGCCAAATTAAATCTTGACCTAATCCATAAGCAAATGGAATAAATATAATCCAAATCCAAATAAAATAATGGATAAAGAATTTTCAAATTAAATAAAATGGCATTAACCAAATTCTATTTCTATTTGAATAAAGACAAATCCCTAATAAGAATGATTAAATAAATCATGGGAAAATAATATTGGAATATACACAAGTGGTATAAAAGTTATTTAATTAAATTAAATGGGATCAAAGAAATCTTCCAAATAAAATTTTATGGAATTAAAACTATATTTAATTTCATTGGAATAAAGACAAATACCCAATTTTAAATGATTAATTAATCATATTAAAAAAACATTCCAAATAATTCAAGATGAATTATTTGACACCCAAATAAACAAATAAAACCTACTGAAAAGATTTGGAAAGATTTAGATTCAAATGGAGTTTGAAAACATTATTAAATCTTATTTGAATAAATGCAAGGGCCTATTTTAAATAATTAAAAGAGCCTAAAAAGAATAAAAGAAATATTCTAAATTTGACTTTAAAATGTATTAGTAAACAGTATTGGAATATACACAAAGTTTGGTAGAAAATTGAATTCAAATTGTTGTTTTAAATAATCAAACAAAATCAAAACAGAATATTAGAATTGGAAAAAAGAAAAGAGAAACAGAACAGAAAAAAAGTGAGCAAAGCCAGCCCAACCCAGCTAGCCCACTAGGCCCAGCAGCCCACCTCTCTCCTCTCCCCGAAGCGTTTCTTTTTCACCGCAGACCAGACCCACTCAGCCGCTAACCGCTGGCCCCCATCTCCCCTCTCCCTCTCTTGCTGACGCCAGGCCAAACCGCCACGCAAGCTTCGTCCTCACCCGCGATGACCACGCCCCCAACCCTCCTCGCCGTTTCTGGCCATTGAAGACGGCATCAATACGCGTTACTGCCTCCATTAATCCTCCCCCTGACCTTGCACACTTAAGCGTCCGTTCCCCCTCTAACTTTCCCCCAGTCCTCACACCACCGGAGCCCCTAGGCTGCCTGTATTGCTTGCGACATCACCTCTGTCTCTAACGGCATTCCCGGCCGATTCCGGTGAACCCAGCGACCTACTTGCCTCCCAGACTCCACGGGGACACTCCCCATCTTCTGGCGAACCTCTCCGTAGCTCCAGCTTGCCCGAGCATGCTCTGCATCGTTGACAACGTCTCCAACAGAACATCGCCGTCGTCTGCTCCTTCTCCGGCGACTTCCCTGGTAACATTCTGACTGCCCCTCGTCCTTCCGATGATACGCCTGTGACCAGTGACCCCTTCCGCAACTAACGCCGCCGTTTTTGTGTCCTAGCCGTCTGTCTCTCCTCCGGTGAGCAATCCACGTCACCATCGTGCGCCCCTCGACGAGCTACTACCACGTTGATCATCAGCAAGCTCTTGCGGTTCTGGTAAACCCCTCCACTTCTTCCCTCGCTTCCTGTAGTCGCCGCGACGCCGTAGCCAGAGCGCGTGCCGCCACTCGCCGCCACCAGCGCCGCCAACTAATGGTCAATCACTGTGAGCCGTAGGATGTAGATCGAATGACTACGATAGAAACTAAGCGAAGAGCTATCCTGCGATCTGTGTCGTGCGATTAAGTTAGATCCTGCGGCTAGAGCTGATTGATCCACGCGAATCGTTTTTTCCCAATAGGAAGCAGCCACGTGGCCAGCCTTTTGTTTTAAAAATAGAAACTATTCTATTAGATACTCAAACTTGCAAAATTCATAACTTTCAAATCACACGTCCAAATTTTGCAAATTTTATATCAATGGAATCAGCAATACAAGTACTTTCCAACCATACACTTTGTTTAGTAAATTGCTTCTGGAAAATGGTTGTTTTTGCAAAAACTTGTGTAGGCATATTTAGAATATAGAATTCATTCTAAAATTATTTTTGTGATAAAATCTTTGGCAAATGGATTGTTTTGAACCTATTGACCATAGAAACCAACTTTTGGTTTTAAAAACTTATTTTGAGATGCTAAGGAATAAATCTTTGAATAAAAGCATTCCTAACCCATTTAAAAATGTTGTTTATAGGTTAAAATACTTTTTGGAGAAAAATCTTTGGGAAATGTTTTGGATTTAAACTCTCTGACCCCAAACACCAAGTTTTAGAATTAAAAATGTATTTGGTAAACCCTATAAATATTATTGCTTTGCTAAAAGCATTTTCAACCACATAAAATATTGATTTGGTTTAAAATGGTTTATAAGTAAAAATCTTTTGCAAATGATTTTGCCACTTATATAAAATGACCAATAGGTGTTTTAGAATGTTTATAACCTATTAGAAACCACTTTTCCAAATAAAACAATCTTTGGCATGCTTGCATGCATTGCTTTGTTTCTATTATTTTATGTGATGTTTGCTTGAATGTTAGGTTGAATTCTTGCTTGCTTGATTGAATGGTAGTGATTTGAAGAGTGTGAATATTGCAAGGTCAAGGAGTGAACTTATATTCTCTACCAAAAAGGCAAGTGATGCTTCATACTTATGTCCCATTATTTTCACTATGCATTAGTGATATTTCTAAAGTAGGACTTGCATGGAATTTTTGCTAAGTGTAAACTATGCCATGGTAAATCCTAGTAGATGAAACCTTAGTGGAAATTTCCTAAGTTAAGATTCCTACAACTATCATGCTTAGCTTAGCTAGTAGAAAACAAGGGTGGATTATATTCATGCTATGGAATATTTCTAAGTCAAGGACTTGTGTTTTGTTTAATAAAACAATTAAGTGAATGAATCACCTGGGTGGAATGGAAGGAATGGTTTGTGTTGAGTGGTTACACAAGGCCCATTTCTATGGTTTACCTTGTGTATCTCACTTGTGGAATGCCACCCAGGAACAAAGAGATTTGAGATGTCAAATGTTGAGAAGCTTCAAGTGCAGCCACTTGGCATTATGGGCTCTGCCTGGATCATATAGGTTGCAATAACTTAGCCAAATGGACAGTTGGTGGTACGGGATGATAGGTTGGAACGCGTCCATTCTGGTCTAAGGGAAGGCTTCTGAAAGAGCTTGTCTTGGTGAAACCAAGTCTTGTGGGGAAAGTGCACCACCTCTGCAGAGTGAAAAATCTAAGTACTTAGCCATGTCCCTGGTAAAGGACAATTTGAGCATCAAGACATGGAAGCTATCAAGAATCTCCTCATCCCAATTTCTAAGTTAAAAACTTGTGGTTGAACAAGGGTTGAAGGATCACCAATTTCTATTGGGAGATGCCTTGGGTGATTTTGACAAGCAAAAACTTAGTGTTTTCAAATGGTAAGGAAAAATCTATTTTGAGCAAAGCAAGCCTAAGCTCCACCTAGCCAAGTGCATATAGATGATAGACTCCACCATACTACCATAGTATCACTTGCCAATACAATTCAAATGTATTGACCCTTGTGGCTGTAATTTATTATGTTGCAGGTTTGTTTGATGTTAGTGAAGTTTATTGATTAGGATTACAAGTCTACAACCAACATGACTGCCTGTGGCACTTTGAAGATGAAGGAACCCATGCTATTGTTATATTCTGCTGCATTGTAATGAGATAGCCAAATGAGCTATGTAAGATGTAATAAATTATTTTATTCCTGGTTATAAAGTTGTATTATGACCTTTGTTTCTTGATATTACATCTTAACTGTGGATGCTAGCTATTGATCCAGGGACTAGCATTGTAAACACAGGGATCTCTACCTTATTAAAGGTTGGGACCTCTTACACTAATCCTCCAAGAATCTTTGTTCGAATGAATTGAAGCTCCAAGCTTTCCAAGTCCATCCGTAACTCTTTTGGTAGTTCCCGATTGCTAGGCTGAATATCTGCACTTTTACGACTTACGACATCTGCTACAACATTTGCTTTTCCAGGGGTATAGTTGATTGTTAAATCATAATCTTTGATTAGTTCCAACCAACGCTTTTGTCTCATATTCAATTCCTTTTGAGTAAAGAAATATTTGAGACTTTTATGGTCAGTGTATAACTCACATCTGGCTCCATAAAGAAAATGCCTCCATCCCTTCAGAGCAAATACTACTGCTGCTAACTCTAAATCATGAGTTGGATAGTTGACTTCATGTGGTTTCAGTTGTCTTGATCCATAAGCAATCACTTTCCAATCTTGCATTAACACACAACCTAGACCTTCCTTAGATGCATCACAGTATACTGTAAAGTCTTTTCCTGTTTCTGGAACTGACAGAATTGGAGCAGTAGTTAACCTGGTCTTCAATTCCTGGAAACTGGCTTCACACTTCTCATCCGAATTGAATGGGGTATTCTTCCTTAATAATTTAGTCATTGGTCCAGCTATTTTGGAGAAACCTTCAATGCACCTTCGGTAATAACCAGCCATCCCCAAGAAACCTCGAATTTGTTTCACATTGGTTGGTGCAGTCCATTCTAGTACTGGTTGAAATTTGGATGGATTTACCGCAATTCCATCTTTACTGATCACATGACCGAGGAATTCTACCTCATATAACCAGAATTCACACTTACTGAACTTAGCATAAAGTTTATGTTCTCTTAGAGTCCGCAATGGTATTCTCAAATGATCTGCATACTCTTCTTTATCCTTGGAATATATCAGAATATCATCAATGAAGACTATGACGAACTTATCCAAATATGGCATAAAGATTTTGTTCATCAGATTCATAAATATTGCTGGTGCATTGGTCAAACCAAATGGTACTACCAGATACTCGTGGTGTCCATATCTTGAGACGAATGTGTCTTTGGCACATCCTCCGGTTTGATTTTTATCTGATGGTATCCAAATCTTAGATCAATCTTAGAAAATACTCCAGCTCCCTTTACTTGATCAAACAGATCTTGAATTCTTGGTAAGGGATACTTATTCTTTATGGTAACATTGTTTAGATTTCTGTAATCCCCACACATCCTTCTTCCACCATCCCTTTTATCCACAAAGATCACTGGTGTTCCCCATGGGGATACACTTTCCTGAATAAATCCTTTCTTGGCTAACTCATCAATTTGATCCTTGAGTTCTTTCAATTCTTTTGGTCCCATCTTGTATGGTGCTTGAGCTATTGGTGTTGTACCTGGAATTAGATCAATAGTGAATTCTATTTCCCGATCTGGTGGCATTCCAGGTAACTCTGTGGGAAAAACATCTTGAAACTCATTTACTACAGGAATATCTTCCAACTTGACCTCCTTCATTGAGTTCAAGTAAAGATCCACCATGATATGACTGTGCATATCTGCTTGATACACTATTCTTGCTCCACTTGGAGTTTTTATTGAGATTGTTTTCTCCTCACAATTTATCTGAGCCCCATGTTCAGTCATCCAGTCCATCCCCAGCACTACTGCAATTCCCTTCAAAGGAATCACATAAAGATCCACAAAGTATGTACAACCACATATCAAAATAACCTGATCTTGTTTAATGTGGCGTACAGTCACATTTCCCCCTGCCGTAACTACGGTCATAGGGTTTTCTAACATTGCCCTTCTAATCCCGAATTTATCATAGAATTCTTCAGAAATGAATGAAGTAGTTGCACCAGTATCAAATAGAACTTTGCCGGGATTGGTAAGGATATTGAGCGTACCTATCACCGCATGCTCCGAGTTATCCACCTCCTCTAGGGTTGCATAATTCAGCTTCCCAGTAGGTCTGTTCCTCTTGCCATTGTTGTTCTTGACATTATTCCCTCCTTTATTTGTCTGCCCATAGCCTCCACTAGCTTGCCTTCCATCTCTAACTGGCCAACCTCCTTGTGGTTTTCTTGGACAATTTGGCTTTATATGACCTCTCTGTCCACAAGCATGTCACACAATTACTGGTTTCGGGCAATCCCTTCTCATATGCCCTGGGAGTTTGCAATTGTGGCATATAATATTCTTTACGTTTGGATTTGCACTTCGATTGGAATTGTTTCTGTTATATGGTTTATTCCTTGGTTTGAATTCCATATTGGGCTTGGGTTTACTTGCATGTATCCTCTTGGTTTCCTTCTTAGCTCTCTTCCTTCTATCCTCTTGGACATTCTTGTAGTCATCTTCGAAAGAGATAGCTGCATCCAGCAACTGTTGATAAGTTTGCTTATTAGCCAACCTTAACTGCATCCTCACAAATAGATTTAACCCTCACAGGAAACGCTTCTTCCTCTTTTCTTCTGTATTAACTTCTTCCTCAGCATAACGAGATAGTTGACTAAACTCCCGAATATACTTCATAATACTAGTATATCCCTATTGAAGCTCCTCAAATTCTCTCTGCTTCAACTCCATAACACTCTCCGGAACATGATATTCACGGAATCTCTGTTTGAACTCTTCCCAAGTGTACTCCCTTCCTGGCTATTGCATGGCTAACTGATTTTCCCACCATGATGTTGCAGGTCCTGTCAAAAGATGAGTTGCATACCTCAATTTCTCCTCATCATTACAACCTAGAGTCTTCAGCTTTCTTTCTGTATCTACTAGCCAATCTTCTGTATCCATTGGTTCAGGGGCTGATGCAAACGATAACGGTCTTGCATTCTAGAAGTCAGAAAGACTCACTCCTCCACCTTCAGGTGCTCTCTGATTCCCAGCTCGTCCCAGCAACTCTTCCATGAACTTGTTCTGGGTCTCTTGCATCATTTGCATACACTGCATAAAGTTCTGCTCCATTAACGGCCTCATTGGTGGTGGTGGTGGTGGTAACGTTCCCTGATTTCCTGCATCTACATTGGCCTTCTCCTTGGCCTCACGTTCCATTCGCTGCTTCTCAGATTCGGTTTCTACACCCGTGTCCATGACCCCCTAGTCCTGCAACATAAAGCGAATACTCATAATTACATCATGCACATGTGTTCTGAGCTCGACTTTACGCATAGAACTAGTCACACAATGAAAATCCAAATAAAATCCAAATATGCATTTCACATATTATACATTACAACATCTTAATAATACAAAGTCACTACAACATATACCATATAGGTATAATCACAACACTATCTTATTTATCTAACTACCTTATTCTCTCGGATTAGAATACAGAGTACCCGATACTTTCTAAATAGCCACCTGCTTCTAATAACTACTACGCTCATCATACATGCCTGATGTCCAACCGTGATGACGTGACGTTCGTCGCACGGTTTGTGGAACAAACGGCCTTCCAGAAGGAACATACTCAGTATCTGAAGTGTCAGGGCTTGAGTCATTAATCAACCTGAGCGCATTGACTGCCTCCAACTCAGCTGAAAAGTCTTCAGAAACATAATCAACATTATGTCCCACTTGCATCTCATGAGCTTCATTCCTTGAGTCGTCAACAGAATACGCAGATCCTGCTGCTCCCCAGGTGCTCTCTTGGGCAAGATAGTTAAACACATGATAATGTATATTCCCTGGGTTTTGAGAAGATGTTGATGATTCAAACACTCTCTCCTCAGGATCTTCTTCTTCATCCTGATTATCTATGAACATGGTATTTCTACTATTGTTACTAGGGTTAATTCTTGCACCCATCCAGCTAGATTGTCCAACATTTCTGTCAGAACCATCTATGGACATCTGGTGTTCCTGGAATCCTTCAGATGATCCCATTCTCCAACCATTAGAATTCTCATTAGGAAGTTCTGAATCAGAACCGTCCTCTGAACCCTGTGGTACTGCAAACCTCATATCTAAAGTAGGATCATATATAGGTTCAGGCCTTGGTGAATAAGGATATGGTGTAAAATATTCAGGATCTATAGGTATATCCTTAAAGATTGATCTTGTACTACTACTTTCTTCCTTCTCCAACTTGAATGCTAACTGCTTCCTCCTTTCCGGATCAGTTAGATCCTCTAACATGTCATTTTTATCTTCGACAATAACTTGATGTGTTTTATAAAAAGACGCAACAAGTGTTCGGTATCTATCCATAAACTTGGAAGCTAACTTAGGATGCTTCTTAACCAAAGTAAGATGATCCGGTACAGACTCCGAGTCTATAGAATCATGAGGAATCACAGAAAATGTGATACCTTCTAACTCCTTGGCTTTATGCTCCCGGATATTAGCTATCGCCTCCACAACAGCAACATGATATGCTGCTAAGTGACTTCTACCTTCACCTAAAGGCAGATCGTGATATAATCCAAGCTCCTCTGGGAGTTGGATACTCACACGATACTTGGATAACATCCGGCCATCATAATACGTTATGGTGTTCACTGGAATTCTAGTTGGACAACTAAAAATCTTTAGAAGTTGACGAAGTTAGTCTGTGAATGATCCTTGATAATCATCAAGAGTCTCCTCTTTCCTTGACCAAGTATGTTTTGGAAACTTTGGTGCCGTAGCTCTGTATATGAGAAAAATATTTTTATTAGTAACCAATAATATATTGCATCATAACAAAGAATTATCGAACTAAAACATATAACGGAATATTCTCATTTGAATACCCATTATATTTCTTTTAGATAATTCTTTATCGTTGCTACACACTCCTACATGTATTATCCTTTACTAGGTTTCCAACCTAAGGTCAAAGCAATTTGCTCTGATACCGACTGCGGTGACCCAGCATACCACTACATGTGTAGTACACTATAGTCGTTGATATGACATCCACAGAACACCGTTCCATAAATATCACATCCCTCAGAGTGGTACAATAAAAACATTGCGGGGCCATATTACAAACATACACACGTTATTATTATTACAATACCAGAAGTTCAAGACTTCCAAAGATTCAACTTACAAACCAAAATATAAGTGTTTCAGCGGAAGTTTCAAAGTGAAAACATAAACTCCAAATTGAGCTCAACAACTTATTGCTATATATTGTTCATGTTGCTCGGCTCAAGTAATAAAGTATTTATAAATATTAATTTTTAACATTTATTGATTATTGTATTCTTTTATTTTATTTCATTTTATTTGAATTTTATTTATTTAATAATTCTTTTAAGAATTATCATTTTAAATACAAATAATTGATATTCAATATTTATATAGTATTTTTCTAAAATACTACAACATTAATATAAAATGAAAGTGATTTTTATTTATTTTTATCATCTTTCATTAATTTTATAAAATTCCATAAGGAATATATATATTATGAAATTCTTGATAAAAGTTATATGCCTAAAATTTTATTTCTTCATTTATTTAGATAGATTGAATTATTGTGAATCAAAATATTTTATTTATAATTTTTGGATTTTTATTTGATTTTCTAGAATTTATTGAAATTCAGGGGCATTTTGGTCTTTTCTTAATTATTAAAATTTTCCTTAGGTGATTGGGCTGGCCTTGTTGGGCTTATTGGGCCGTTCTGGACCAAGTGGTTATGACCAAAAGGGCTCCCCGAAGGGGTCCTGGCCCTCTCAGCCCACTCCCTTTTTTTCTCTCTCGTTCTCATCTCCCCTCTCCCTCGACCCATTGGTCTGCAGGCGCCATGCCGGGCGATGCCCGCCATTGGTTCTCCCCGTCAGCTGTGGTGCAGGGCGAGGTTGGCGACTACGCTGGTTCATATCCTCCGCATCAATTTGATTTAGGAGCCCTCCTGTGGTCAGGCTTGCCCCGTTCCCGAACCCTAGGGTTTGGGTTGGGTGCTGCCACCACAGCTACGGACCCTCATGTGGTGGTGTGTGGTGTTCATGTGCTGCTGTGGCCGTCGCCGTGGCTGGTGCGGGTTGCAGCACCCTCTGGGTGCTCCCCGTGCCGTCGTGAGCATGTCGGCCCTTCTGCTTCCTCTTCAATTCGTCAGCGAGGACCCCGGGTGAGTTGTGCCTCTATGGATCCTAGTTCATCTTACCACCTTGAATCCCTCTGTGTATATCTAGTGGACAGTCTTAGTTTGTGCTTGTATTGCTACTAGGGTTCATCTCTGGTGCTTGTAATATGCTCATATGGTCTGGTTATGATGTTTAGTGGGGATTTGGGTGCTCTGCACCTCAGTGCTTGTGGTCACCCCTTTAATTATGTGGTGTTGTTGTTGGTTTGAGGCTAATGCTGGATTAAATGCTAGGGTTGCATAGTATTGCCTCTAGTTGGTACTCTGGTGACTTGATGTGTTTATCTATTATCAGTATCTTGATACTGATAGTGTTCCAGTCAGTGATGATTCACTGCCCTAGTTATTGTTGGCTTGCCAGATTATGCTTGGTCTGAATTTTATTCAATAGAATCAAATGATTCTTTGAACATGAATAGATAAATAGGATATGATCCCTATATCTGGTCTCAGGGAAATGATTTAATAGTTGATTTGTGTAGATTGGACTATTTGATTGTCTTAGTGATAAGATCAGTGCTTATGAAACCTTCTTAGAATGGTACATAAGTAGATCTGGTTGCTGACTATACTTATGGTCATTTCTGGAATTTGATGGATGTTGATAGATAAGTTGGGAAGCTTATTGTTTGATCAATCCTATGATGTTGGTCTGAGGCTCTAGGAACTAAGTTCCTATGTTGTTGTCATTTTCAAAATTGACAAAGAATCAGTTGCTTACTAGATCTTGGATCCTAGTTGGTTAAGTGTATGGTTTTGTTTGTGGCTTATAAAATCTGAGGTGCTACTCCTTCTTGGAGATGTGCCCAGATTTTGTAAGAACAAATGATAGAATATACAAGTTTCCTTTGGTATCACCAATTCTGTGAGGCTGATCTGAGAATTTGGTGTTTTTAATAGATTTTTTTTCAGATCTTTATATTTAAAACCTCTAGGATAGATTCACCCCACTTGGGTGATTATTGAGAGGTTATCTTATGCATCAGCACATATATTCTGCTTGGATAAGATAAATAGATCATGTGGTTGTTTATGATACTCACCACAAAATTTATGATTGTGATGGCTTGATGTGCTAGTGGTGTTGTGTAAGACCCCACCTTTATAAAGGTAAAGGTCCTTGTGATTGCAATGCTATTCCCTGGATCAATTGCTAGCTTCCACAGTTTAAGATGAAGTACACAGAAACAAAGGTCATTATTACATCGTCATTCCAGAGATAACATAGTCTTTTACAACTCCATAGCCATAGGCTAGTACAAGAGTTTAACTTAACAATATAAATAAAAGTCTTCATCTTCATGTGCCACAGTCAAGCATGTTGAGTGTAGACTCATAACCCTAATCCTCATCAGAGTAACCTGCAACATCACAAGTTACAGCCATAGTGGGTCGATACATTGGAATAGTATTGGCAAGTGATACCTTAGTAGAATAATAGTATCTAGCTTCTACATGAATTTGGCTAAGTGTAGCTTAGGCTTGCTTTGCTCAAAATAGGTTTTACCTATCAGTTGAAAACACTAAGTTTTTGTTTGGTAAAAACAACCAAGGAACCACCAATAGACATTGGTGAACCTTTACCCTTGTTCAACCACAAGTTTTTAACTTAGAAATTGGGATGAGGATATTCTTGATAGCTTCCATGTCTTGATGCTCAAATTGTCCATTTCCGGGGATACGGCTAAGTACTTAGATTCTTCCTTCTGCAGAGGTGGTGCACTTTCCCCACAAGACTTGATTTTCATCAAGACAAGACTTTTCAGAAGCCTTCCCTTAGACCAAAATGGACGCGTTCCAAACCTATCACCCACTACCACCAACTGTACATTTGGCTAAGTTATTGCAACCTATATGATCTAGGCAGAGCCCGTAATGCCATGTGGCTGCACTAGAAGCTTCTTAACATATGGAATCTCAAATCCCTTTGTTCCTGGGTGGCATTCCACAAGTGAGATACACACGGTAAATCATTGAAAATGGGCCCTGGTAACCACTCAACAAAAATCCAACCAAGCAATTACCATTCCACCTAGGTGTTTCATTCACTTAGTTGTTTTATTAAGCAAAAACATAAGTCAAAGACTTAGAAATATTTTTCCATAGCATGTATATAATCCACCCTTGGTTTCTACTAGCTACGCTAAGCATGGCAATAGCAAGTATCTTAACTTAGAGAAAATTCTAACAATTCTACAACTACTTGGATTTCCCAAGCATAGCATATAGATACTTAGCAAAAATTATCATGCAAGCCCTATACAAAATAATTCTAATGCATAGTCAAAATATTGGGACAAAATTATGAAGCACCACTTTCCTTGGTAGTTGGGGGAGTAACAACAATCCTCACAGTCACAATCACCACTAGCACCAAAATCTACACATAAAATGATAGCACCAAATTCACATTTCAAATAATCAAACAAAAATATATGAATGCATGCAAATGCCATGTGATGATTTTTCTAAACCAACCAAGATAAGTAAAACAGTACTGAACAATAAAAAAACAATTATACACCAAATAAACTTTATTTGGCCTTTAAAAAAATTTCCAAATAATTTCTATACACAAAATATGCCTACAAATGTCTCTGCATAAAATTCTATTTTAATAGAAAAAATACAAAACTAAGCCCATAGATGTGTAGGATTTGTTTTTGTGATTCCAATGGTATATTATTTGTATTTTTTGGATAAACAGATCAAAAGTTATTGAATTTACAAGTTTGAATAACTAAAAGATTCAAAAACAGAAATTAAATCAAAACCCAGACACGTGGGAGTGTCTAATTGGCCCGTACCGGTTCGGCCGGACCGATCAACGTGAGCCGCACGATCTAAATGAAATTGCACGGGCCAGATCCACTCGTACCCCTTCGTTAAGTGATCTAATCCTACGCCTTAGATCTAGATCCAACACTGTTGGGCACACGACCATGGATGGGCGGCGCTAGCAACGGCGACGCGGCGGTGACACTATTGGCGATGGTGTTCTGGCGATTCTAGAAGGGGCTAGGGGTAGTGGTTGGCCTAACCAGCATCGCATGGTTGCGTGGAAGCTCAACGTGGTCGTGGTTGGGGCGGGGCGTGCTGTAGCGGGGGCTAGAGCTCGTCGGAGTTGCAGGCAGAGTCGGGTCCTTGCTGACGGAGTTGTTTCCGACACTCTGGATCATCCTAGCACAAACCAGAGGCATCAATAGCTGCGCAAGGACAAGGCGAACCTAGTCGTATTCAAGAGGGGTCAAGGGGCGCTCAGTATTTACCGTAATCGGTCGCCGGAGTTGAGCGGCGGTTCTGTCGTTCGTAGAGGTGGACGGGGGCGACGATCTGGGTCACGCGTAGGCAAACCAGAGGTGTCAGGAGTTGCACAAGATCACAAGGAACACTCTTGAATGAACCAGAAGGACATGGGCGGTCGGGCTCACCGGAATTTAGACGCCGGAGACGCTCGGTACTGCGGCGGTGCAAATGAAATTGCGGGCAGCCTGGTGGCAGAGAAGGGGTGCTGAGTGAGGGAAAATGGTAGCAGAGGGGTGGGGATTAAGTATCCGGAGTGGGGGCAAGAATATCGCGAGCAATCAACGCCAATTAAGTGCATTTGCGTTGGGGAGGAAACGGCCGCGGTGAGCTGGTCTTCGGCGCGAGATTGACGACACTGAGTTGTCGCTGTGGTGGGGTCCACGAGTCAGCGAGTGGGTGTGGTCGCGCGAGGTGAGAAATAGAGAGAGGAGGGGGGTTTCCTGCGTGGTCTTGCTGGACTGGCTACTGGGCCGCGGGTGGGTTGGGTTAGTTAGGTCGCTGACTTTATTTTTTTCTTCTTTTCTCTTTTTCTTTTTCTATTTTGATTTCTGATTTGAATTTGAATAAGTGTTTCAATCTTTTTCAATTCAAATTTCTTGTAGAATTTATTCTGTATTTCTTGTGTCCTAGGATGTGTAAAACATCTATTTACACTCAAAATCATTTTGGGTTTGAAAATAAAGTTTAAAATCGTGCCTTTAACTAAATAATTATAATAGGCATATGAATGGTTTTAAATTTGAATTGTTTTGAAACTTTTGTGTGGCCTTGTATTTACTTTCCAATCAACACTGATCAAATACTAATCACATATAGAAAATAAACCATAAATCTTGCCTCACTTGAATAAGTAATAGGCATAAATATGGTTTCTTATGTTTGTAATTTATTTGAAAAAGATCAAATGCTTATGAATGCATGAATGCAATGCAAGCTTTACAAATTATGATTTGGGGATGTTACATGTTGCTGGTCTCATCCAGTCCTTCACCTCTTGATGTTGTTCTTGTTTTCCCCTAATTCTTGTTCTTGGCCTTGATCAACTCTGCTCCTCCTAGCTCCTCTGAGCTTGGCCTTGCTATCCACCTGATCCCCCCCCCCTTATGTCACTAGCAGGTGATGTGTGGCTTGATCTGGTGTGAGATTGTGTTGGCTGGTTTGTTTGGCTCTGGATAATCTAGATGTTCTTGTGTGGTGTGATCAGTGGAGAGATGCACTAGTGCTTCCCCACGGTTGTGCTTGGTCCTTTTTACTTGCTTGGACTGCTGGGGTTGTGTCGACAGCACACCCATGCAGTTAGATGACTGAGTTGCTTGTATGCATGTTGCATAGTTGTGGATAAGCTCAGTGGATGATCTACCTTTTATCTGATTACATTTATCTGCCTGGTGAAACTTTGCCCATCTTACTGATTGAAATCATTTGATTTGTGGTTTATGGGTTATGAAAGGTTTGATTCTTACATATTGGTGAAACTTGCCCGTCAAGATTTACACAATGATGTAAAGTGGAACAGTGCATCTCATTGTCACTACTGAGAGTAAAAGAAATATTTTAACCTTCATTTTCTTTCTTTTTTGTTTGTTCTTTGTTTTGCAGGTACAAGACTTGAAGATTCAAGATTTAGATTAGGTTTTATTTTTCTTTATAGAATAGTGCCCTTGTAATATTTATTGTATTCTTTTGTAAATAAAATGTACTAGATAAATAAGGATGTAATTCTATTCTTGTAAAGATTCTTTATTAGTTTTGTAAGTTACATTTTGTAAATTATGGATGAATTTATTAAATGAAATGTATATTCATTTATTATATTGTCACTCTTATATAAAGTTTCTGGTTACTCATGTATTGTTTCTTTATTATCTTCATAAGTTACATTTTGTAACTTATTCATTGAATAAATATATGAAATAAATATTCATTTACTCAATTATGTTATATTATTTAAAGTTTGAGTTACTAAATATTATTTCTTGATTAAGTAATATTCTCACACATCATCTTAATCCTTTTAAAAATATAAATCCAAATCTTAAGTTTGAATTCAAATTCCTTTCCCCAAAACACATTAATCCATAAAGATCATGTCAAAGTTTATAACAATCCTTCTCCAAGGCTATTCCTAAACTTAAAGAGTGAAAGAAACTTTGATCACTTTAGGTTTTTATTTGGCAAAAAATTTACCCACGTTTCTTTATAGATGAATGCATGCAATTGCACATATTCCTAAATCTACCCTTCGTTGGTTCCTAAATGTTGGGATGTTACATCCCTCCTCCCAGACGCTGAGCCACCCCCCCCCCCCCCACCCCACTATCGTCTCCTCTAACGCATCTTTGCGGCGCGTCTGCCCTGCTCACCATCTGGTCGTGCGAGTCTGCAGGCACTCCCTGTTGTCGGCACCTTCTCCGGCCATTGCTCGAAGCCATGACCACAGTCGGGTTCTCGCAACAGACCATCGTCTTTTTGTGTTCTCGTGTTGTACACTGTCTTGTTTTGGTGCTGCTATGGTGACATGCCGTCCCTAACACCTTTCCTGAGTACATCCACGAGGTATTCGGTGTACTATTCTTTCCTGCCACAGGTTGTCTAAGTCTTTTCTCTCTAGAATTCCTATGATCTATGTATCACCCTGATGTGCGATGTGGTGAAGTGATGTTGATGTGGTACTAGATGTGTGGTGTTCGATGACCAAGTACCAAGTTCTCCAACACGAAATTGACACTCCCGAAGAATCGTCCACAGGGAACCTCAAGGACTTCTTCCTCGAATCCAAAGAACACCGCCATGGAACCGAAGATTGCGGAAACCATGTTCGTCACGGAATCGCGGCACCCGAAGATCGACACCGGATCGGAGCATCAAGATCTACCTCAGGACGCCAAGACCCCCTCGGATCCAAGATCGTCGACCCTATGTGTGACCCTTCTTCCGAGACCCCCTATATTTTATAATATATGACATTGTCACTTGTTTCATATAAATTCATCATATTGCATACATCTTGTGTGGTTTGGGGGCATTATGACGATTCACCTCATATTTAAATATGGAGACCATGTGTGGGATAATCTAGTCTTATATTGGCTCTATTTAAATTTGTGTAGCGAACCGGTGCCACTATTTGCCTTGTTAAGTCAACATTTCAATTGCAGGGTACCTAAACAACATGAACCTGTTATTTAATTGTCGGGACCCCGGTTCCTCTTAATATTGCATAATTACATCGCATCTTCGCCATGTCATATGTCATACATGCATCATGCCCGATCTTCTGCCATAGTATTAAATAATGCATCCGGTGTTTCTTCTAGTGATTTGCTTCTTCACAGATTAGGTCGATGAGTTGATGTGAGTGTCGACTCAATCTTCGGATGAACCTTCGGCAGTGTTTCGAGGCGAGCATTTTCTTCCTTTCTACCTATTTTGCATTTATAGTCTTTACTTCCTCCTATTGATCTATTCCTATCTGTATTGCGATGCTTTAGTTTTTGTACCACTGTTATATTACTTGCATCCCCTATATTGCCTTGGCCACCTCCTATTGCCCGTTGTTTGGATAGACAGTTGGCCTTGTGAGTCGTAGTCGCTTGCTCAGGTGCTGCTTCGCGTCGTTGATGTTCCACTGATGTTGGGGGTTGGCATATTCATCAAGGTGGATATGATCATAGTTTTAATTACAACTAGTTAATTAAATATTGAAATAGATATAATTAATGAAGAGGCACCGGTGGGTAATAGTTGAGATTTGGATGTTAACTGCCCACTTTTGTCCACTTAGGACCTGAGTTCTTGACACCTGTTCCGAGACTGAGCGCGCTAATCACATGTGGGGTGTATAAACACCTCTATCAGCTTAGTACCTGATTCCAAAGTATTGTTCTGGCGCCACAAACTAGTTTGAAGTTTTCATGCCATATTATGCCATGTGTGTCATGTTATGCCATGTTTATTACCTGTTGCTCGATGAGCGTTTATTACTGTTGCGTAGGAGAGGCACTCTGCCACAGGAATATTTTGTCTATGAACTCTGCTCGCGTGACAAGTGCATGCAACCTCAGGGTCCGTACGAGGAGGATTAGATATACCTCGTACGGGTAGCTCTTTCGGGTGGCCCCCATGTACTTGCTTTGGGTCAGGGAAAGCGTCTTGTCATAGGCCCCGCCGACATACCAATGGAAGTATGTTAACTGATCTGGCAAAAGGGTCAAAGTGTGTAACACCCCTGGTCACTTCGGACCGACGGCTGTCACTTCTAGCAGCTCAATAGGATCTCTAGACTAACACTAGTCTTTCTGCGCACTTTGTCCTCACTCATGCGCACCCGGTACCCACTTCCCGGTCAGTCACCCATCCTAGAATTGCTCTAGGCCAAGCACGCTTAACCTTAGAGTTCTTTTCAGATGAGCTTCCGGAAAAGAAGTTGCAACTTGTTGGTATGGGTTTCCTACCAATCCTATTGAGCCATGCGCCAGGGTCTCACATACACCCACCCTTAGAAGATCGATGTCCTCGTTGATCAACCACAAGCTAGGAACATCCCCTCTTGGCACATGTATGTGCGTCCGGTGCCGGCACATTGTCGTGCCGTGTCCACTCCGGGCCACATGCGCCATGCTACACATGTCCACCATTGACCCACACACGCCCATGTAACCGTGAGGATCGGCTCTGATACCACTTTGTAACACCCCCAGTCACTCCGGACCGACGGATGTCACTTCTGGTAGCTCAGTAGGATCTATAGACTAACCTCATAGACCAACACTAGTCTTTTCTGCACACTTTTTCCTCACTCATACGCACCTAGTACCCACTTCCCGGTCGTTCACCCATCCTAGAATTGCTCTAGGCCAAGCACGCTTAACCTTAGAGTTCTTTTCAGATGAGCTTCCGGAAAAGAAGTAGCAACTTGTTGGTATGGGTTTCCTATCAATCCTATTGAGCCATGCGCCAGGGTCTCACAAAGTGCATGTGGAAACTTTGGTGCACCCCTGTAGGGTTAAATCTTTTCGAAAAGCCATGTCTGCGGTTATGGACGACTTGGAGCACAGTTTCTCGATCATAGATAAGTATAATTAAAGTTTACTGCTATAATTCGACTTGTATCTGATATGACTAGTAAGTTGGATAACCACCATGGAAAGAATGAATAAAACTGTCAACCATGTGAGTTTCCTCGGCTTGACTTCCTCGTTTGGTAAATAGGGGGAAATTACAGGATGGGTATGTTTGGTGGTAGTATCGGGTTGGATAAGAATAGGTATTTATCATCTCTCTCTGATAGCTGACAGTTGTACCGAGCCTCTATAGGTTTTTTAGTGCATGCTGCGCTGCCGCTTTAGTCCACCATACCTACGTAGGCAAGGACCTCCGAATTCTAAGACTCGTCGTATACGGGCCTCAGTACTAACCGCTCTCTCTCTTTTTCCTTTGCCCTTTGTCGGCGCCCCTTTTGTTTAGCAGGTTGAGATCGACGTTGTTAACAGCGTTACCCTTCCGGCTTGGCCTGGGCAGGGTTATGGACGCCATTGGTTATTTGATGTGGCTCAGTTACTGTAGAGCCTGTTGGGAGACCCCAAGAGCAAGGTGTGATGAGCACAGCAGCAAGTTTTCCCTTAGTTGTGAAACCAAGGTTATTGGACCAGTAGGAGAAAGAAAATAGCTCCCAAGGTGTTACTAGCAACGTGGAACCTGCACAACACAACCACAATACTTTTCCCCAACTGAAAGTTCCCCCAACTTACAGTGAGGTTGTCAAGCTCACCGGTTTACTGAAAACAAAGGATTAAACATATAGTGTGGAAGAAAGTAATTGCTTATAGTAATTGCAGAAAGTAAACAGTAGGCAGTAGATTGAATATCAGTGGGAAGGAGTGGACCGGGGTCCACAATTCACCAGAGGTGTTTCTCCATAAGATAAATTACATGTTGGGTGAACAAATTACAGTTGGGCAATTGACAGATTGATAATGCATAACAATGCATGTACATATGATGATTTCTATGAGATTCGTTTGGGCCTTACAACATAATACATAGACCGTAATCCAACTGCATCTATGACTAATAATCCACCTCTAGGATATCATCCGAACAACCCTCGGGTATTAAGTTGCAAGCAACAGATAATTGCATTAAGAAAAGTGTGTAAAGTAAACAATACAATTGCCCTTGGACAAAGGATTGTTGTTTTCTCCCTAGTAACAACAGCACATCTACAATCTTAGAAGTTATTCTCACTCTCCCAGATTACTAGAGGCATGAACCTACTATCGAGCATAAATACTCCCTCTTGGAGTCACAAGCAAATACTTGGCCAGAGTAACTACTAGCAACGGAGAGCATGCAAGATCACAAATAACATAGACATGATAGAATCAATAATCAATCTTGACGTAGTACTCAGTATCCATCGGATCCCAAGAAACACAACATGTAGGATTACAAATAGATGATCTTGATCATGATAGGCAGCTCACAAGATCTAAACATGATAGCACAAAAGAGGAGAAACTACGATCTAGCTACTGCTATGGACCCATAGTCCAAAGATGAACTACTCACGCATCACTCTGGAGGTTGGCATGGTGATGAAGAAGTCCTCCGGGATGATATCCCCTCTCCGTCAAGGTGCCAGGAAGAGCTTCAGGTCCCTCCCGATCTAGGCACGATGATGGCGGCTACGGACTTTTTCATGGATTTATGATCGGGTACTTAGGGTTTTATCCTTAGGGGTTTATATAGGCGAAGGGGCAAGGTCGGTTGAGGACCAGGGGGCCCACACCATGCCCTGGCGCGGGCCCACCCTTGGTCACGCCATGGGGTGGTCTGGCCGCACTGGGGTGCCTCTTCGTCCCCCCTCTGGACTCCGTCTTCACTACGGTAAAATATTGATTTCGGCTTTTGTTTCATCTAATTCTGAGAATATTTCTTTACTAACTTTTCTGAAACCAAAAACAGCAGAAAACAGGAACTGGCACTGTGGCATCTTGTTAATAGGTTAGTTCTAGAAAATGTATAAAAATGCCTCAAAGTATAGACAAAACATAAGATAGTTGGTACAAAACAAGCATGGAGCATCAAAAATTATAGATACATTTACGACGTATCAAGCATCCCCAAGCTTAACTCCTGCTTGTCCTCGAGTAGGTAAGTGATAAAAAGAGTAATTTTTTAGGTGACATGCACCATCACAATCTTGATCAAGGTATTGTAAAGCATTGATAGCTGGGATCAAAGTACTCTAACATAAGCATGAAAGATATATTTCTAACAATAAGACATAGCAACTATGTTGCAACATGAAAGGTAACATAAACAAAACATCATGAATAATAATGCATTGAAAGACATTTGTTTGTTGCACATATAGAAAACATAGCAAGAGTGGTAATCATCTTGTCCTTCATGGAATACCAAAACATAAATGCATAGGATACCTTCAAAGTTTATAAGGGTGACTAGATACAAATAATTTAAGAACAAGCAATACCATAATTATGAATCAATCAACAAGTTTTGGGACAATTCACATTGAACTAAGAATGACAACTATGCTCTCTTAATTGGTGCATAAAGATAGAAGATGGAGACTCAACAAAAATTAAAAAGAAAGGCCCTTTGTAGAGGGAAGTAGGGATTTCAAGTTTCATAAAGAGCTTCCAAAAACTATGGTACTTACTAGCTTTGATCTCTCATTTCCCCTATAATAAGCATCTTGAAGTGATTAAGGTTAAAGTGATACAAATATGAGTTATATGCTTGACAAATCACAAGTTGAAAATCGCATGCCCCTTGAGTACGAGGGCCATTCCTCATGCTACTCAAATTTAGTCACAAGAAAGTTCTTGTCATTGTAAGTATATGTGTATCATAGACAACCACCAACGGGGTACCCCTTGCCCCATGACACAGGATCTATCCCATATCAAAATGACAAGGCAACAGACAATGAGCATCTCAGCGATCTTTTTATTTACCATGAGCATGGTTTTTCTTTTTTTTTCTCTTTTTTTCTTCTTTTTCTATTTTTTTATGAAGATGCTTCATAGATTGCTCACTATGGTTATGCTACAAGTTTCTACCATGATTAGGCATGGCTTACGCTAGCTGTAACATCCCAAAAATATAACACAAGGATCATCAAACTCTAATCACTAAAATTAGGGTTAACAAAAACTTTGATTAATTTAAAATCATATGAATGCATGTGTGAATGAGATCATTTGATAAATGCATGAATGAACTTGTGTGATTAACCTAAATAGCAAGAAATGGTTTAAAGATGAAAATAACATCATATAAAACATTTCCATGCAGAAACAAAACAAGAGAAAATCAAAAACAAATAAAATAAAGCAAATGGTCATTTTTGCCAATCTTGCTCACTAGGTCACTTTGACTGTTTCTAGTTCAAGATTTCAAACAGAAAATTTTCCAACTCTTTTCACCCCTTGCTAGAACAAGTAAAAGTGAATCAAAGCCCACCTTTTAAACTTGTAGAAACATTTGGCAACCTCATTCAAATCACAATTCCAAATTGAATCTTTATCATATGTGAAGATCACCCATTTTCAAAACCCAACCAAACCAGTTCCCCTTGACTAATCCAACTAACCAGACACTTCCTAGTATGTGCCCAGCACACCCACCAAGTTTGAATCCAAAATTCAAATTTGAATCTCTTGCGGCCATTTTATCACACCCCTTGCAGATACAGATCAAACAAGCATCAAACACTATAGTGTGCAGTAAATTTGGCCTAACTTGTTCCCTATCTATCTCACACTACACCCTCAGTAGATCATCTAACTAGTTTAACCTCTCTAGCTCACTGTAAGCAAGACCATGCCATTAATGGCAAGCAGGCCGAGCCTCACCTTGCCACCCCATTGTCGACAGCAAGCTACGAGCAACACTAAGCCTAGCCAGCATGTCTAGCAAGCACCCCACCGTCCACCGCCACTCTCTGTCCTAGCCCCGAGCAATGCCAGCCCCTGGACCACACGACATGCCCATGCCAAACCTCTCTGCGTGCGAACTGAGAGTGCGCCAGTGCGCCATGCTCGACCAGCACCCACAGACCGCACGCCGCCCTCGCCGCTTGCAGGGATGATCACCAGCACCCCAGCACCCCAGCAACCCCGTAGACATGCCCGTTCGCCGTTGTGCGGACCACGCGCATTGTGCGACATTAAAATCGCCTTCGGACCCGCTCAGAGCACCGCGACATTCCAACCGACCAGCACCGCCCCACGCCACAAGACCACGCTGTTGAGCTGCTTGCCCAGACCCGCTGTTGAGCTTCGCCCGAGGGAGCGCAGCCCCTACCATTCGCGCCCATTCTAGTAGCCTTCTCTGCGGCCAGTACACCACAGCCAGCCTCGCCCGCCCGCCGTAGTCTCCTTCAGCCACTATAAATAGAGGCCTCCACCGCTCGCTTTATTCATACCAGTTCACTCCCCTCTCACCCAGAACCACCCCACCTCACTCCTAGAGCAAGGCGAGCAGCGCATCACCGGAATATGGCCGGAGACCGCCGCTGCTGGAGAAGAAGGGAGCCGTCGATTGGAGCCGCCCTAGGAGAAGCTGCCGGTACCAGGAGAACCGCCATCATCGACTTCGTCGTTCGCCCATGTCGCCGACCCTCGCCTGAGCCTCGGTGAGCCTCCCACGACCCCCACCTGCCGCGCTAGGGTTCTGTCTCCCCGGCGCTACCCGACGTGGACGATGAACCGTATCCGTTCGATTAGAGTTAGATCATGCGGTTCACATTGCCCCATACCTCTTCGCCCCTCCCCGTCTCACTGACGCGTGGGGACAGCCACTTAAGCAGCCCGCGTATGCGCTGTGTGTAGTGGGCCGGCCCAGTAAAACATCCCGCTCGACCCAACAATTCAAATTAAGCTTTATTCATTTAATTTCAAACATAGTTCTGTACCTAGATTCAAAAATCAACCCAGCTCGATTCACTAGACCAAAGTGCATGAAACCAATTTTGTTAGAAAGGTACTGAAATGCTTAATCCAAGCCCGTTGGATTCAAATCATTTGGAGTTATAGATCAACCATGGTAAAAATAACAAGGCAGAAGCTTTTCTGCATTCAAACATTTTTCAAAATTCAACCATAAAAGCTTTTGATTTGATTCCAACTCTCAAAAATCATATTTGATCATACCTTTCAGAATAGATAAAAACATATAGGTTTACTTATAGAAATATTGTTCAAGTAATAAAATAATGCTACATAGGCATTTCTAGTCACTTTATTTAATTAAAATAAAAAAGGTTAAACCTTATTAAATTGTGACACCACTTTAAATCACATTCTCATGTACTGAAATATGTGGTGATGACATGTGTCAACATGATCCCATGTTTGAGTTGGAGAATATTAAATCTTAAGTAGTTTTCAATTAGTAGAAATTACTTTTTTTCAAATAAAAGAAATAAGACAAGTGCTTTAATCCTTGTGATAATAGTGATGATGCTAGATCATCTAGTGTGACTTTTTGTGTGATGATTGAAAATAGTTAAGTATTGTTTGGTGATTGTGTACCTCGTACTTATTTATAGACGCTAGTATCGACCAAGGATATGAGGAGGAAGGAGGATACTATGAGGAAGAAGCCAAGGAGAACTTCAACCACTGCTCTGCACAAGGCAAGCCCTACTATACAAGTTGACCTAGCAAGCCAATACTTGAAACTTAGCAAGCTAACCCTTGCAACTTATGCAAGCTAATACTTGCTTGTTACTATGCCAACTATATGCCTTAAGCATATGTGATCATACCCACTTGATAACCCAATCCTAGTTTTACTTGCAAGCTTAATACTTTATTTTCTTTATCAAAGCTTTCTCTTAGAGTTTACATGGTGACTTCTAGATTCTAGAAAAATAACTAAAGGTAGCATAAAATTTGGCCTAAGTTAGATAATCTTGATGTCATCCTAAGGCATGAGATTGAACTTAGCAAATCCCCACTTGTTTACCACCCCTCATTAGTATTTACCACCACTTGTAGATGCTAGTGCTAAGTATAAAACTTGATCAACTCTAGATGGGAATACTTGGTGAAAATGGTTATGAAAACCTTAGAATGATGAGTCATTCTACTGAAATGTTTTGACATGTGTTTCCGAACACCAGATGATTTTGATGATGAAAATGTTGAGACATGAGCCTTAGACCTTTATAAAACTGATGGTTGTCTGGATGCGATACCATTCCAGTTTTACCGTCCAACCATAATACCCAAAATTTGGGTAGGGCTTGACTGGAAATTTATATACCTTAGTATGGGTTCCCTCGCGGCCAAGGTTTGAGCTGAGGCTACCTTGTGAAGATTGTCCACCTGTGCAGTACCCAAGATGACAGTTGGTCATGGTTAGGAGGCCAAACTCACATGAGAGGTGCCTATACTAGGGCGTGTAATTGAAAGATTAGGATTGATTATCCGCATACTGAGTATGGTGAATTCAGGATTGTTCCTGATGGATGTATCGAATGTTGTGGTGAAAGTGTACAACCTCTGCAGAGTGTCAAACTATTCGAATAGCCGCATCAGCGGTTATGGACAGTTGGAGTGGCCATACCGTTCCCCCGTCAGATGTTTTCAAAATGACTTATGAAATGAATTATGACTTTGACTTGACCACAACAGAGTTGTGATATGAAATTCAAATTCCCACTTAGGTGTTATAAAACTTTCAACTAGTTTTTCTTTGCTTCTGAACTGAGTAGAGGTAAATCTGGCTTTTTGCAAAACAACCTTAGAGCCTAGTGTCCCTACAAAAACCCCCTTAACTTGTTAGTATTAGTTTGCGAGTACTTAAAGAGTACTCATGGCTTTGTCCCTGGCTATTCCTCTGGCCAGACTATGAAGAGGAGTATCGGGATGATGGACCGCAGGAAGGTTACGACAACTAGGATCATCTCCCATCGTCAGCATTGCCTGTGACCCTAAAGATGGAGTTTCGCCTACGCTATCGTTACTATTACGTTATTCCACTGCTTGAGTTGTATTAAGAACTAGATCATGAGATCCTTATTTGTGTAAGACCTTATGTATAGTTTGTAATGGATGATGTACTGTGATATCCAAATCTATTATGTCTCGCAAAAATGATAATCCTGGGATTAGGATGTATGGCATAACAGGCATCTGGGATTAAAAATCCGGGTGTTGACACTAAACGCCCAGGCATTTCTCTGACACATATACTCCATGGACTTACAATCTCCCCTTTTATTTCACACCGCTGGCATCCATAAACAAAAAAACATGATATCAACTAAATAGATATGTACAAGTGTTGAAAACGTTCCCCATAACAGCATGGTTCTACTAACACCCAACTTATAACTTGCAAGCATATAAGCAACATAGATGGGCACAATGGTTCAAGTTTATTAAATGCAAGAAAATAAAGTGTTCCATCAAGTCCGTGAGCACTTTAATCACTAATTTTCACATAACAAAATTTTAATTTGGAAGATAGATAAAAACATGAATATACTTAGAATGGTGTAACACACCATGCATAGGAGTTTATAGTGGACTCTTTGGAATAACTTGGTTTCTTGGGAGTTGGATGCACGAGTAGAGCTCATACTCGGTACAGGTGGAGGATACCAAAATACTGGGAGCGACCAACTAAGAGAGCAATAATGGCCATAATCATGCAGAGCGACAAAACATTATTAATTAAAGCATAAAGTGATATCACAAGTCAAAAACTAAATGATCATAGAGGCTAAGGTGACTGGTTCATAGTCATAACATGGTGTAAGCATGTGCCAAGTCAACCCAAATAAAGCATTAAAGGAGAATACCACAATATTATGCTTTTATATACTAAAACAACACATGATTCTTTCAAGGCACATTAAGCAATCTCAATTGTTTGAAACAAGTCATGCTACAACAATAATTACTAATCATATGGTCAAAGCAACATCTAACATGACATGGTAAAGTCTAAGTCAAAACAAGCTTCCTTTTGTACCACTATAAGCATGAAACATTCCACTCTTTTCCAACACCAATCAACTTATTTGAAACAACTCACAAAGATAATAATCAATAAAGATCAGAGAGATTGTCTCACCTAACTACAAATAAGAAATAAAAATTTCTAAGCAAAAATAATAAGAAAACTAAAGCTAAACGCGGTACTATCAAAAGTGAACACTCACAGAACAATAAGAGTGAAAACTAGAGTGTTCTAGACAATGAAGAACTGGGTGTGAGTTCTCCAAAATAGGTATGTTGGGGTCCGACCAACTTATTGCATAAAAAAATTAAAGGAAAACTAAAAAAATACGCTCCAAGAACAACACAATAGTGCATGAAGCAATAAAAATAAAGTGTCTTGAAAGAAGACTTGAGATTTTTATTGATGAAGAAGGGGATGCCTTGGGCATCCCCAAGCTTTGACGCTTGTACTTCTTGAATATTTCTACGAGTGGCATCCCCAAGCTTGAGCTTTTGTCCATACTTCATCTCATCACATCATTCTCTCCCTACACTTGAAAAATTCCTTCATATAAAACTTCACACAATCTTTATTAGCAACATTAGTGTATTCAAGGTAATAAGCCTTTGGGTCCAGTTTCAACTCAAGTAAATCATCCATTAAAACATAAGCTACTGTAGAAACTCCTTTTAAAAGCTCAAGTGGTCAAAGAGAACTCAAAAATAAACTGATTAAGAGGCAAATGCAAATAATGGCAGAAATCTGTCAAAATAGACCAGCAGGTAAAGACCGTTTTTTCGAAAATCTTCTGTTGCTCAATAGAAAAGTGCAGAACTAACAAAAGTTGGGTAAATACCAGAGGAATGCACACAAAAAAATTTAGATCAATCCGACGTACTGAGATTTTTCACGATTTTTTACAGTGAAGCAAAGAAATCTGTTTCGAGACAGCAACTTCCCCATATCTTACTTCCTCTCATTAGAGCTTATTCTTGGCACAAAAACCAAACAAAAAGGATAAGGAGAGGTTATTACATAGGCAATAACTTCGAAGACTCAACGGAAAAAAAACTTACTGAAATAATAACTGGGTTATATCCCATAAGCGCTTTTCTTTAATGCCTTTAGCTAGGCTTGATAGTTTGAGAAGATACTCACATAAGAAATATGAACTGAAGTAAAAGAGAGAATCAAGAAGCAATTTCAAAACACATTTAAGTCTAACCCACTTCCTATGCATAGGAATATTGTATGCAAATAAATTCACAAAGAACAAAGTGACAGGCATAGGAAGATAAAACAAGAGTAACTTCAAAACTTTCAGCACATAGAGAGGTGTTTTAGTACCATAAAAACTTCTACAACCATATTTTCCTCTCTCATAATAATTTTCAGTAGCCTCATGAATAAACTTAACAATATAACTATCACATAAAGCATGATTTTCATGATCTACAAACACATAATTTTTATCAAGCTCAAAAATAGTGGGATAAAAACCTTCAAACCCACTTTTAACAATTTTATAACAAGATGACAGATTATTCTCAAGAGGTATGGGGTTCCAAGATAAAGTCAAGACCCCTCCAATCTCATTTTCAATAGTAGTACAATTAATATTACCAACTAATATAGGACCATCATCTAGAGCTTTACCATAAACATTTTCTAAGCAAAAGTCTTTAGTACCATGCATTTCGAAGTTAGGCACAAATAAAGGATTATCATAAGATTTATGAAAATAGCATGGATTATCATAGATAACAGGAGCATAATTATTATCACAAGTTTTACCCATAGTAGATATTTCAAATTAATCCATAGGAACATAACATTCATCCTCCTTTGGTAAGGATGGGGGACAATCAAATAATATAAGGGATAAAGAGTTACTATCATTAGAAGGTAGGCATGGGTAGCTAATCCATTCTTCTTCCTTTTGTTCACCACTCTCCTCCTCTTTTTCATCTAGTGACCTTTCAGGTTCAGCAATTTCTTCTTCCATAGGTTCCTGCAAATTGTGGACACATTCTTGTGCATGACTGAGTCTCTCTTTATAATCAATAATATAACAATTATTGCTGAAATTTTCTATGCAATAATCAAGGATAGAAGAGACCATATCTTTAAGGTCTTTACAAGAAACACATGTTTCATAGTTTTTAGACATGAAGGATTCTATTTCAAAAGCTCCCATAAACAAAACAAATTGTTCTACTTCAAATCCAAGATGAATATAATTATTCCAATGATAGTTCACAATTAAAACTTCTTTACTAAAGCCACATTGGAATTTAAGATGTTTAGTATCCTGTTCAGAGCAACAATTTATATCATGGCGTTTATGCAAAATTTTAGCAATTTGATCCAACCTTTTTAACAGGCCTCTCATGACTTTACCATTATATGATTCTCTATACTTTTTAAAATATTCCATAGAGGTTCTAGCATGTTCTTCCATAAAAACAGTTTTTAGATTTTCGGTTTTTCAATTTTTTATGGATTTTCGAGTATATAAGAAAAATAAAACAAGATAAAAAAATAAACTAGACAAAAGTAAACTAAACAAAACACAACTAAACAGAAATAAACTACGCTCAAATAAAATAAAATAAAATAAAAACAGAGAGACAGGTAAAGTGTACTCCCTAGGTGATAGTGATTGGAGCAACACTAGACATAAAAGCAACTTAAAGTAGGAACTAATTTTTTTGTGTTTTTGATAAAAAGAAGCAAACCAACAGAAATAGCAACTAAGTTAAGAACTAATTTTTTTGTGTTTTTTGATAAAAAGAAGTAAACCAAACAAAGGAAAATAAACTAAGAAAAACAAAAATAAAGTACTGGTTGTGAGAGACTCCCCTTGCAGAAATCTTCTTTCTCCCAGAAAAGCTTTTTGAGGGGGAGGAAGAGATTGAAACTATCATGTGTCTCCCTGGCAACGGCGCTAGAAAATCTTGATGTGTCTCGGTTACTGTAGAGCCTGTTGGGAGACCCCAAGTGCAAGGTGTGATGAGCACAGCAGTAAGTTTTCCCTCAATTGTGAAACCAAGGTTATCGAACCAGTAGGAGAAAGGATACAGCTTCCAAGGTGTTGCTAGCAACGTGGAACCTGCACAACACAACCACAATACTTTACCCCAACTTACAGTAAGGTTGTCAAGCTCACTGATTTGCTGAAAACAAAGGATTAAACGTATAGTGTGGAAGAAAGTAATTGCTTATAGTAATTGAAGAAAGTAAACAGTATGCAGTAGATTGAATATCAGTGGGAAGGAATGGACCGGGGTCCATAGTTCACTAGAGGTGTTTCTCCATAAGATAAATAACATGCTGGGTGAACAAATTACAGTTGGGCAATTGACAGATTGAGAAGGCATAACAATGCATGTACATGACATGATAATTTCTATGAAATTCGTTTGAGCATTACAACATAATACATAGACCATAATCCAACTGCGTCTATGACTAATAATCCACCTCCAAGATATCATCCGAACAACCCTCGGGTATTAAGTTGCAAGCAACAGATAATTGTATTAAGCAAAGTGTGTAAAGTAAACAATACAATTGCTCTTGGACAAAGGATTGTTTTTTTCTCCCTAGTAACAACAGCACATCTACAATCTTAGAAGTTATTGTCACTCTCCCAGATTACTAGAGGCATGAACCTACTATCAAGCATAAATACTCCCTCTTGGAGTCACAAGCAAATACTTGGCCAGAGTAACTACTAGTAACGGAGAGCATGCAAGATCACAAATAACATAAACATGATAGAATCAATAATCAATCTTGACGTGGTACTTAATATCCATCGGATCCCAACAAACACAACATGTAGGATTACAAATAGATGATCTTGATCATGATAGGCAGCTCACAAGATCTAAACATGATAGCACAAAAGAGGAGAAACGACCATCTAGCTACTGATATGGACCCATAGTCCAAGGATGAACTACGCACGCATCACTCCGGAGGCTGGCATGGTGATGAAGAAGGCCTCCGGGATGATCTCCCCTCTCCGGCAGGGTGCCAGGAAGTCCCTCCCGATCTAGGGACGATAGTGGCGGTGGCTACGGACTTTTTCGTGGATTTCTGATCGGGTACTTAGGGTTTTCTCCTCGGGGGGTTTATATAGGCGAAGGGGCAAGGTAGGTTGAGGACCAGAGGGCCCACAACATGCCCTAGCGTGGGCCCACCCTTGGTTGCACCATGGGGTGGTCTGGCCGCCATGTGACGCCTCTTCGTCCCCCCTCTGGACTCCATCTTCGTTACGGTAAAATATTGACTTCGGCTTTTGTTTCGTCCAATTCCGAGAATATTTCTTTACTAGCTTTTCTGAAACCAAAAACAGCAAAAAACAGGAACTGGTACTGTGGCATCTTGGTAATAGGTTAGTTTCAGAAAATGTATAAAATTGCCTCAAAGTATAGACAAAACATAAGATAGTTGGTACAAAACAAGCATGGAGCATCAAAAATTATAGATGCGTTTATGACGTATCATTATTCTTCAGGGCTCTTAGCCCCATTTTCATCTTGTCCGTACTCGGACGCTGTATCGTTTTTAAGGTGATTTGGATCTTTGAATTGTATATTTGTATTCTTGACTCATGGAGTCGTTGTTGTATATATCTTGTGGGATCCATCGTGGACTATTGTGCAATTGTATTACTTTGTTTTCCACCCGCACGCAAGTGCCTGATGGGCACCTTTGAATCGTTTCTATGCGGGTTTAGCGGGAATCGCTAAAGCTTGCATAGGGCCAATCTGAGGGTGTTACAAACCTCCTCTGAAAAGGTATTATTGGAGGCAGGTGAATTATTGGTGGCGGATTTTTCACAAAAATCACCTATAGAATTGGGTTTAAGAGATGGCGAATTTTTTAGGCAAAAAACACTTCGGGTGGATGCTACAAAGCCCGATTCTGTTGTAGTGCGGTGACAACCTTATGCATCTCCAAACATATGTATGCACTCATATATCAGTACATAAGACCATTATACTCCCTCCATCCCAAGGCTTAAGGCATATAACTTTTTTTGAAAAATCAAGCCATGTAAAGTTTGACCAAACTTTTAAAAAACTATTATATTATATTATATAGATACCATGTGAAAATATGTTTCATGATGTATGCAAAGGTATGAATTACGGTATTGTAAATATTAATGTTTTTATTTTAAAACTTGGTCAAACTTTAGCTAGTTTGACTTTTGAAAAAAGTTATATGCCTTAAGTCTTGAGACGGAGGTAGTAGAAGATAACAAACTTGTATGCAACCAATCAACAAAGTATTTCACAATTGCCAAGAACAATCACTACTCAAACTTAGACATAGATACAATAGATCATGGGAAAACAATAGATTGTACCACACATCATGTTTGCCAAGAGATTATAGTAGGGATGATGCAGAGGTGATGTAGATGATGATGGAGAGGTGCGTCCCTAAGGGGGAGAGGTGTCATCCCGGGCGAAGGAGGGGCTGGCGGAGGCAGCGGTGAAGGGCGGTCGCGCCATCGGCAGCACGGGGTGCCCTGGCAGCGACCGGCCCTAGGGGAGCACCGCCCGTCCTCCTTTCTTGGACCTTCTTGGTATTGTAGATGAGCCCTCGCGCCCTCCCCCTTGGAGATGGCAGCCAAGGGGGAGGCAAATTCACAGCTATGGGTGGTTTCATGTTTCTTTGCCGCCGCCTTGAAGGAACGCCTCGAAGGGTCTTTATATAGGCATTTTAGGTCAAGCTGATCAATGTGAGATGAAGACAGATAGCATCGGAGGTCCGAGTACCGGAAGAGACTGGGTGGCGCGGCCTGGCCAGGGACCCGCGCCACTAGTGCTCGTTTGGGCCTCGTGGCATCCCTCATTGACTTCTTGTGCTCCATATGCTTATCATGATAAAATATTAATGCCCAAAAAATCTCAGGTCAATTTGAGTTTCGGAAGGTCCCTGAAATGTCAAAATACGCAAAACGGGGTTTCTTGTCCTATAGAATTATAACCAAAATAAGGGTGATCGATGGAAAATCCCCATAAATCAATGCAAAACATTATTATAATATCTAATAACATCTTAATATGTTGGAAATGCATCAATAAACTACAAAGTTTATGCATGAATTTTGCATGAATCATCATGACGGAGGCAAGGTTTGAGATGTGCATCACAAAATTCTCGATTTGCTCACCGTCCTTAAACATGATCGTCTCAAACTCCGTTCGGAGACGCTGGACTCGTGTGTCGTGCACGTGGTCGTTTCCCTGATGCTGGAGACGGATGGCCTCCCACGCCACCTTAGCGCTCCCCTTGCCGACGAGAAGACAGTGCATCTCGTCCGGGGGTGGATCGGCGCAGCGTGGTCAGCGGCTACTTGTCCTCGCGCTGGGTGACGTCCCTGTGCTCGATGGCGTCCTACAGCGACGCGTCCTAGAGATTGACCTCCATGGCCATAGCCATGTTGGTGTACTCACCCCGCTTCAGCATCGGGAATACGAGGCTCGCGCCGCTGCTCCCACCGGCGTCGTGCACCACCTCGTGCTGGACCATGATCTCGCCGCCGCCACGTCGAGCTCTACTATGCCCGTGACTCGGCGAGCGCCATCATTGCTAGAGCGTAGGTGGCACGGATTGGCTTGCAGGTGGCACAGTGGTACCGGTGCGTTGGGCTGGCAGTGGTAGGCTTGTGTGTTGCGCTTTCGACATTGCTCATGCCAATGGCTCTAATACCAATTGAAGTCCCTAAAACCCTACCGTAGGAGGGGAAGATCGATTAGAGGCAGAGCAAAATAAATGAACATGGAGTTTGCGCCACGCACAACTTGCGATTTTTCTATTATTTCTCATCTCCTTTTATTCTGGCTTGCAACGGGAATCACGAGCCCACAAACCATCAAGTTCGTGCCATCCCATGAACCGAACGAAGCGAGTGCCATAAGAACTTGGAGCCTAAAGCTACTGACAAAAAAAACTGAAAAAACAGCTTACTGAAAGACTAATGCAGCTATCCTGCTAAACGTGATGAAACAAACCTACACTAACAATGCACTCTGAATTATTCCAATAGCGACCTTAGTGCGCGCGCTTTGCACTGGCGGCGGCGCGTTTCTATCATCGTGCAGCTGTTAGGCGCCGCCACCATGTTCTGCAAGTCGTCGGTCCATGGTTGGGGTCGACGGGTTCTATCGGGGTGCTTGCGCGGCAGGTTTCCCGAGTGTGTGTCGGTGCCAGCAGGAGAGGCGCACGACGACGCGCCCCACAGCACCCGCGTATGCTCAGGGAGTTCCTTGAGGCCACGAAGACACGGACGGATGCGCTGCTATCGGCATCGCTGATCCAATGACATCTCGCTGCTCTAAACTTCCAACCCCGACGTAGTTCCCAGATTGCCAAGCAGCCAGGTGGGCTTAAATCCAAACAGAAGGTTGTCCGCAACCTCATGCGAAAACTCGGATCATCTCCAGCGACGAGGTGCCCTCAGACGCGGTGATGGAGGCTTACCACAAGGTCTTCGAGACGCCGCTGACGGATGACATGATCGAGGTCATCACCAAGCTTTACAGGTGGTCTCTTGCGTCGATCCGAGGATGTTCTCCGCCGGTCTCATGGATGCCGGGTGGTCGCCTCATTGTAGCTTGACCCTGACAGTCCATCTTCCATCGGGTGTACCATAGTTTTGATGATTTACGAACATATGATTTGGGTGTCTAATGTGCGAGGTATGAATGACCGCACGTGTCGTACTGGGGTTAGGTCGGTTGATTCTATGACGGCCGCTTGCATGTCTACATGAGACTAAGCTTGCGACTGTATCCCTTCTATTGTAATGGAAACCTTGGCGCGGATTTTGATGCTTACTTATGCTTGCGTGCCACCGATACTAGAGGAGTATTATTGTAGCTTGGAATAGTAGGGTGGTGCAGCTCGATAGCGCACACATAGACACTAACAATGTCATGGATTGGGTAAACCCTCCCGGGGAGCACCGTGGTGGTTGACCAGCGTGTATGGACCTCAAGAGGATGCGGACAAGATTAACTTCCTTGCAAAGCTGAGAGAGGTGAGACGTGTCCATACCGGCCCATGTGTCCTCTGTGGGGACTTCAACATGATTTACCGTGATGAGGATAAGAACAACGACAACCTTCACCACCGAATGATGGGTCTCTTCAGGAGATTCCTGCGTATTGAAGGAGGTCTATGTCCATGGCAGATGATACACGTGGTCTAACAAGCGGGAATCCCTTATGCTTGTTAGGTTGGATAGGGTATTCTGCACATAGGACTGGGATGAGCTGCATGGTAACTACTCTCCACGGTGGTTTCTGACCACTGCCCCCTCCTTCTTGACTGTACGCCTATGGCCACTGGTCGGAAGAGATTCCAGTTCGAGAGTTTCTGGATGAAGCTGGAAGGTTTCAGTGGCGTGGTAAGGGACACTTGGACCATCATTGATGGAGATCCGGACCCCTTCTGACGGTCTTCCGCTAAGATGAAATGGCCAACTGATGGGCTAGGCAGATAAGCATGTGGGGTCTTTGAAACTGGAGCTGATGATAGCGCGGGAGGTGGTGTACCGTTTGTACATTCCTGTGGAATTTAGGCATCTGGCGACCGATGAGCGTGCCCTACGCGCGCAGCTCAAACGCACCTACCTTGGGTTGGCCTTGCTGGGGCGCACTATAGCCCGACAACGGGCGAAAGTTGCTTGGCTCAAGGAAGGGGACACTAACACGACTTTCTTCCATCAACATGCTTCCTACCGGAGACAAAAGAACATGGTCCATAGCCTAGCGATGGACGGTGCAGTCCTGGTGGATCATGCTGCCATGGCAGAGGCAACCTTCGATCACTTCCAAGCTCTCCTAGGTACAACTGTTGATCGGGGATTCTCGCTAGATCTAGACTTCCTAGGAACCTACACCGAGGACCTATCGGACTTGGATGCCCCATTCACGGAGGAAGAGGTCTGGGACGTGGTGAGGCGCCTGCCTCATGGCAAAGTGCCAGGATAGACGGCTTCATGTCAAAATTTCACCAGATTTTCCGAGGGGTGCTGAATGCAGACTTCATGTTTACCTTCGCCAAGCTACATGCGATGAGTGGACGCGGCTTTCAGGGCCTCAACCAGGCATTGCTCACACTGCTATCAAAATGCACTGACACGACCTCCCTGGGAGATTTCCGGCCGATCAGCCGCATCCACATCTTTGCCAAACTTTTGGCAAAGGTTATAGCTACAATACTAGCACCTAGGTTGGGCGCCATGGTTGACTTGAACCAGTGTGCTTTCATTCAAAAATGTTGTATTCATGATAACTTCATGATGGTTCAACAGACAGCGAGGCTGTTACATCGACTCAAGGAACCTAGAGTCATGATCAAGTTGGACATCGCACGAGCATTTGACTCAGTTTCTTGGCCTCTCCTGTTCGAGGTGCTCCGGAGGGTGGGGTTCGGCCCCAAGTTCAGGGAGTTGGCTATCCTACTATCCATGCGAGCACCCGGGTAATGCTTGAGCCAGGCCCCATGATCTTGCATCGGCGAGGCCTAAGACAGGGAGATCGCTTGTCGCCCATGTTGTTTATCAACACATGAAACAAGTTGTAGCTAAGGACAATGAGCCGGGGGTGTTAAATCCTATTACACCCCGGGGGTTGGGTACGTCTATGTCGCTCTATGCAGATCATGTGATTATCTTCTACCACCCAGGTGAGACGAAGCTACGTGTTGTGCGCTCTATCCCGAGGCTCTTTGGGGAAGCTTCTAGACTACACACTAACTTTGCTAAATGCTCGGTTTCTCCAATTGCGTGTACAAAGGTTTAGGCCCTTCAGGCTGCGACGATAATGGAGTGCCAATTAGCACCCTTTCCTGTCAAATACCTAGGGATCTCTCTAACGATTGGACGGCTACCAACATCAGCACTCCAACCCCTAGTAAACAGCATCGTAGATCGCCTACCAACATGGAAAGCCTCCATGATGACAAAGGCTGGTCGGCTTGCCCTGGCCAAGTTCGTTCCATGGCGATCTCTCTACACCAAATCATTGTTCTAGGACTAAACAAGAAGGTCCTGAAATAGGTGCATAAGATTGTGTGAGGATTACTTTGGGCTGCGAGAGCGGATGCGAATGAAGTCCATTGCCACGTCAACTGGAACAAAGTATGCCGACCTTTGAGCTACAGAGGGTTTGGGATCCCCGACCTTGCTCGGACAGCTATTAGTCTTTGGTCACATTGGCTCTTGAAGATACACACGGACCCTCATAGACCTTGGCGAGGTGTGGATATGCATTTTTCTATCAATCAATAGAACGTTTTGCCAAAAAGGCCAAAAAAGCGTTATTAATTGTAGAGGGTTTTGGTGGAAAAAAAACTTATTAATTGTAGGGGTTGGGGAACGAATCCGTTGCGGATTCCAGTACTAGTACTAGTTTAGTTTGAAACCATATGGCTAGCTTACCGGGACCACTTGAGATAGAGTTTGTTGCGGCGCGTCAACATAAGGTATAAGAGCATCTCCAGCAGAAGCGCTATATCAGCCACGCGCTAAAAAAACCGTCGGTATGCAGCGCGCGGAGCAAAAAACCTTCCTCCAGCGGATGCTATAAAACGCGTGGCGCTGTAAAAAAAATGCACGTGGGTCGCTTTGCACTATCCTAAGCGCTATACTTTGGACTCCGGCTGCAGCGTGCTCTATCGCTCCGGTCGCTCGCGAAGAAAACCCGCGCTGAAATTTTCTTCCCTTCCTAGAGCCAAATCCTTCCCTCCGCGCGGCCGCTGGCTGAATTCCGGTGATGGACGCGCCCTCCGGCACCCCTCCGACGCCTTCCTACTCCTTTCCACATACCGCCGCCACCGCCGCCTCAAACCCTATAGTCGCCCCAAACCCTAGCAGCGCCATCGACGCCGAAAGTAGCGCTGCCCGAGCCCTCTTCGTCCCAGCGCGCCCGACGGTGCACACTAGCATCGCTGCCACGGAGGAGGCCGCCGCGCAGGCCGCCGGCAAGACGCGGCCTCCGGTGAAGAGGAAGGTGCCCGTCCACAAGCGCTCATCGGCCGCGGCGGGTGCCGACAAGTCGACGCAGAAGAAGGTGAAGGCGTCTGTAGCTAGGCGCGTGTAACAGCCTCCACCGTCGGCTCCAAGGAGCAATCCACCACCGCCGCCGCCATCCGCCGACCAAACCAGCGCGCACATGGTGTTCAATGAAATGCCGGAGAGGTAAAATCATTTATTTCGAATGATTTTTAGTTTTAGATGCATACAATGCCGGAGAGCCATGGGTTTTATTGCAATGTAGAGTCGATGACAATGCTTTCATGGACGCAATGAATGTTGGTTCTTCGTTCTTCCATGAAGATATTGTCGAAGAGGAACAATATGAGGATGTCGACGAGGAAGGAGAGGGGTTGATTGAATCGCGCCATACCGGTCGGTCGGCAAACTACACCATAGCAGAGGACAAGTTGCTTTGCAAGACATGGTTGACAATTGGAATGGATCCAACAACCGGCTCCGACCAAACTAGAGAGACTTATTGGATGAGGATGAAGGAGTACTTCGACGCCAACAACACAAGTGGGAATGAGCGGAGCGTGCGTTCTCTTCGGTCTCGTTGGTCGGGTATCAACACCGATCGTCAAAAGTGGGCGGGCGTGCAAGCCAATGTCGATGTTATTAACCCAAGTCGCACAAATGATGTCGATAGGGTAATCAATTATACTACTTTGTTGATCATCTATATGCACGGTTGTTGTTCTATATGGCTCATATATTCTCTTTTGTTTGCTTTGTAGAATTCCATGGCTCAAGGCTTGTTTAGAGATGTAGGAAAAAAGAACAAGAAAGGCAACAAGATTCTTGGCAAGCCAATCACCATGCATCATTGTTATGAAGTGCTAGTGAATGAAGAAAAGTGGAAGACCCGTGGAAAATTGGATGCGGCAACCATGGCCGCCAATACAACTGGTGATGCAACAATCATCGATGATGATGGCTCAAGTGACGAAGACAAGAAGAGAAGCTCCACTCCTCACTCGGTTACCAACACAAGAAGGAATGTGCTTGGTAGGAAGACCGCCAAAGAGATGAAGGGAAAGAAGGCCGGCGATGATGATATAGCGAATGTTATGGATATGATTGCAAAAGCAAGGTTGCAATCAAATGAAGATAGGAAGGTGGCAAGAGACTTGGAGAAAAAGTCTATGGAGGCTATTGAGGCTCGGAGAGCCGCTTTGGAGGAGAGGCTTGCCGCCAACGAGGAGAGGAAGTTGGCATTGGAAGAGAAAAGGCTCGCCAATGAGGAGCACCTACGCCTAGTGGAGGAAGAGAGGAAGCTCTTCTTGATGGACACTTCCAACTTGGATGAGAGGCAAAAGAAGTGCATCAACCTGGCTCGCGACGAAGCGTTGGCAAAAAAGAGAATGTTGGTGGCCAACATGAACACACCCACGACTTGCATGTTTGGAGAAGAAATGTTTGGAGGAGGCATGGCCATGTTTGGAGGAGGCATGGGGGACATGGGGAGCACGGCCGGCATGGGAGGACCAAGCTATGGAGGAGTCTTCGGAGGTACCATGGAAGCACCGGCCAGTGGTGTCTATGGAGCCATGGGAGCACCACCTAGAGGATTCGTGGCCTCTATGGATCCTTCTATTCCTCCATCAAGCCAAGGTATCATTCAAGAAGAAGCAAAAGATGAGGAGAAAGTGTGAGATTCTCTCTTGCATTTGTCATATGCAAATGCAATATTGCACTTTGCGTCCATTTAATATGTTATGCGCGTGTTTGTTAAACTATGTGATGATATTTGAACTATGGTAGATCATTTGGTCAAATTTAGTATGATTTAACTTTTAGCTAATTTATTTTGGTAGATTTATTTTAGTATTTGATCTTATTGAATGCATAGCACTATGTGAATGTTGTTTTAGCGTTGTAGTTTGAAGCGTTTGGAGGATCTGTTTTAGCGCTGTAGTTTGAAGCGTTTGGAGGATTTGTTTTAGCGCTGTAGTTTGGACCCTTTTTTGCGGCCGCGCTAGCGCTACGGTTTAGTGTCTCCGGTGGAGGAAAACAGTGTGCACTGCGCTCTAAAATTATACAACGCCGGCACAGTGACGTTTACAACGCCAAAATATAGCGCGCCTGCTAGGGATGCTTTAAAAAATTTCTTTGGCTGGCTTACCGGGACAAGTTAAACACAAAAGTCAACATGAAGATCAAGAAAATGGTGCACAGACGCAGGCTATGACCAATGCCCAGCACTCACGCTCCATTGCCGACAGGCTGCTTGGGTATGGGGTTGGAGGTGGCTGAAGTTGGCTGCACGAAATATATACTGGCAATATATACAATTCAAAAAAAAACTTGCTTTGCAGACATTTGAGTCTGACATTGCAAAGACATGGGAAAGGGTGGCACTATTTCTACCAGCACAAATGCTCGGTAAATCAGATGGAGGATGACGTAAATTCGACAACAGCCGCTTGGACAGGTTAATTTCTGTGGCCAACCCCAAAGTGAAACCGTCCTGCTTGTTTATCGTTGAAAGCGTATTCGACCCTGAAAGGTCCCAGCGGTGAGTTCACACAGATGCCAACACCATACCCGTAACCACTTCCTGGCTTCCCATGGGCTCCTGCTGCACCTTAATAACGAATAAACCATGATAGATTGTGCAATGACAACATGGTTTAGTGAAATGTGGCAGTACATAAAATTGTAACCATGTCAGGCCAGTTCCAGAAGCAGCAAAATCTTATTAACTGACTAGAATAAGGGGGCAAAAGCTAGTAGGTTCCTTCATTCTGATTCTGAATTGGAGATTTCGTCTAAACCAAAATTTAAGTTTATGTACATAACCAGCCCACTTTATGACCCAAGATGACTACAAATATATCACAGCAAAAGGCTAGCACAACATGACTTACCAGGAAGATTTGGACCAGACCCAAGATCACTACCATAGTCACCAAAGATCACACCTTTGAATGGACCAAACTACACAGAGAATGACAATGGTGAGTAATCAAAACAACGGTTTAGAAGGCTGATTTTTCATGTTACTGCAAGCACGATGTGCATCAGAGTAGCACCGGAACTCGTCTTGATGACATGTCATGCTATTGCAGGTAGTAATCATCCAGAGTACTTGATTACAGTACTAATTTTTTCAGCCATGAAATCGTGCATGACAAGTAACAAAATCACTCGATCGTTGACACAAGTACATAATCACTCAAAATAGTTAATCACTGAAACAACATCAGAAGATGATGAAACCATCAGTGTTAACATTTGCACAGTAAAAAAATCCTAGGAAGCAGAAATGAAAACCAGTCATCTTATTGGGGGTTATGGAATATTTTTTAGACAACAACTTGCAGGTGGCAAAGTAAATAATACTAACAAAGGAGAACTGGAAACAATGCATCATATTATGTTTATAGAATAATTTCCCTTTAGTGTTCTTCGAGTACCCTTCTACACGTGGCAAAGAAAGGCCATGCATGCACAGGTACCAAGTTCACATGCTGGAACAAATATGTGTCCAGCATGGGTTTGTGATGTTACACTGATCTGACATGGACGGACTCAAACATGTGTTGGGTCAGGTTTTGTCTAAAACAAAATAAATGATACAAGTATGACATTTCATTGGCACTACATACAACAAAGATATCGTAGAAAATTCATGTCTGTATTTTATCTAATGTTCCTTTAATAAACACAAATAACTTAATAATACGGAAAAGGAGGCAAGACCTACCAAGCGGCAAGAAACTTCTCCACTACCAACTGCATATGAACGACCAGAACCAATAGCACCTTCATCGTATCCTCTTACACTGTTTGTCCCCCCAATTACAAATGCTTCATGTGGCGAAAAGTTTCCCTCCACATGACCACCAGAAGCACTAGATCACAGAACAAATGATACATAAGTAACATAACAATAAAACATAAGTCCACTGATATGCAAAACCTTATGGTAACACATATTTTCATTCCAAGTCCATCAATGGCATGATATGTGCTAAAACATACCTTAGAAGAAGTCGGGCAGGACCAATTTCATAACCCTGCTTCAAGTGCGCTGTCACTCTGTTGAATCTAAGCCACTCTGGAAGAATGGGCAGACCTTGCTCGACGTTAAAAACAAACTGGAAGAAGTAACCGACTGTCACAATTTTTTTTAGAAAGCAGTAGAATGGTGTAGGATAAATACTAACCATTGTAGAGCTATGATCTCCAGAGTCTCTGTAGACACTTCCAAACTTAGCAAGTAATGTGTCATCATAAGGATTTCCGCTGCATTGTCATGACAGGATTATCAGATTTCATATAGTTACTGAATCTGACAATGATATTTACGGTGTACCTGATTATGTATGTACTTTTGGTGGAAACTAAAGTTGAACGAGACATAAAAATTTAATACCTGACAGTAAATTGGTTTTTATTGACATCTCCGATCACAGGGTTGCCTTTTTCATCATGAGCACCAGCATGCTGCATAGAAACTAGAAAGGGTCAATAAAACACAATTAAGGATATTTTTCATAAAGGAGAAGGAAGCAAAGGAAACAGTAATGTATCTTTATCTGTTTCAATCAACAAGGTAGTACTAACAACATCACATGAGTACATCGCCATGTCTACTTTGAGCTTTTTGCTGCCAGATCTACTGACAGGTAGAGAAAGCAAATTGCTCAATACAAAATATGACTCATGTGTTTACCTGAAATATCAATCCAAGTGAACCCCTCCATTTAGGCCTGAGAGGTCGACTATATTCAACGCCAGCAGTTACCCGTTCTATTGTAATAGGCCCATGGTCAGGATGATCCCCACCATGGTTAAGTGTTCCAGGAGTCCAAGAGTTCTGGTAAAGAAAATAATTGTAAGAGAATGCACATGATTCTCAGTTGATGGAATGATGGATCTGTGAAGATGATATCATATTAAAGGTAAATACCTGAACCATGACAGTTCTGGAGGTCCTCTTATTGTCACCATCAATCCAAGGGTCAGTGTAGTTTAAACGGTATAGAGAATCTATTTGGCCCCTCCGTAGCAAGAGATTCAACTTCTTGTTCCTCTCAAAAACATTACAATGCGAATATGCAAGGCTGTTTAGAAACTCCAGTGTGAGAAAACAAAGTACATGTAAAATTTCTCATGATACAGACGGGTAAGACGAATTGCGAAGTTTAAATCAAATGTCTAGAATTGACAGTTCATAAAGGTCTTCTTGGGCTTTGGAGGGTCTCTTAACTTAGGTACTCCAATACGATGATGCGACTTGAAATAGCTCCTGTCATAACCATGAGCCCCTTTCTAACTGATACTCCCTCTGTACCAATTATAAGACATTTTGACAGTTCAACTGGAACTCCCAAATGTCTTATATTTAGGAACAGAGGTAGTACATTTTAAGTCCATACTTAATTAGCCAAGCTTATAGCTCAGGTAGCTTCATGGAATTGTTATTTTAGAAAGGCTCAAAACCCAACTGGAGCTTAAGAAACATGATCTCCAAAGTATTATTATGACTATATCAGATAACAAAACAAGCTACTACTACATTACATTTCAGAGAAAATAAGATAATACCGACTCTAAAAGAACCTACTGACCCGCCCATAAGTCGTGAAAGAATCCCATTTGTTGTCCTGCAGAAAAACATAATGCCATTATGGTAACAATATTTGTTAAAAATGAAGTTCAGACATAATTCACATATAAGCTACAGACGGTATTCCAAATCCAGTACATGATAATCCACCTCAGCACCTTACAGGCTAACAAACGCATTTTATGAAAACATACAATTAAATAGCCAAGCAGTACTACTTGACTATTAGTACTAACCCACTCGAAATGCCAACATCAGGAGAGAAGCCATCAGTCACGTCAGTAGTGTGCTCAACAAGATTCATTACAAGATCAACTTTATTAGAATCTGCACAAAATCATAAATAACACTGGTACTTGAGAAAAGAAAGGCACTTTTTTTAAAAAAAAGGAACTAGATAAATTAGTTTCACCTCTGACAGGCTGTGGAACTATTGTAACATCCTCCATAATTCCCATAGAGAGTATTGTTTCAACATCCCTTTTCACTTGCGTTACATTGTAAGCCTATTTTCATCATTAAAAGTTTAACACAGATAAGATGTCCATCATAGCATCAAGGCTACAAGACAGTAGTTTCAAATTGACATCAAACTAAGTTGACGTACACAAAGAAACTACACAAGCATGATATAAACACACTAGTAGACATCTTTGGTAAGAATAGTACTTGTGGTTCTGGTTAACGCATTTGCATCACAACCTCCATATAACACTAAATCAATGCTTCACTGCACATCATATCGCCATGTGTGAAATAAGAATGGTTCCTAAAATCGTGTAATGCAAAATCGTGCACCAAGGAAATTATCTAAACACACTTTACAGATATCATGAATAACGTGTTCAAAGTAGATTAAACACAAATATGGCAAGGAAACTCCTAAAAATGCTCTGACCTGACCCTTCTTGGTGGTAAATTGCCTTAGAATGGTATCAGGTTGTGTCTTTCCGCTAGTTGGTTCACCACTAGTTAACAGAGAGATGGAAAGACAAAGAAGATACAAATGATCAGAATATTACATGGCCATAACACAGTAATCAGTGAAGAGAATCTCAATAAGTCAAGCTATTATTCTCACGTTCTTCTATCCAGAAAGCAAATATTTATATTATTAACCTTGCCTTCAGAAACTTGTAACTTCAGAATTCCTCCAGAAAGGATCTCAGCATAGGAAACCTGAAGCCAAGTCAAGATTCAATATTGATTTATCATTAGCAATAAAGTATCTTTTAATAGGTAAAAGCTGTAAACGGTGTTGCTTTTGACCTAAAATTGTAGGGACCTGAACTTCTGGTAAGCTCAACTAACAGGCTAGCAACTATCACACATTCACATTTTTCACATCACTACCTATGGGCGGGCGCTCCAAGGGTACAAACATGGACTCACAAACAATAAGGGGAATTTGTAGTCGCTTTTTCCTGCCACAAAAAAAAAATCTTTACACGAGAACAATAGAAGGTGGAATATATATCATGTTTCTAGTTCTGTTACGATTTAGAACATGTACAATCATCCTTGGGAATGAAGTTCTGGATACATAGCAGGAACCATGAAGTTACAAACAACATGGTAAAATAGAATACTATGTTGTATGCGCTACCAATTTGGTACTGTACTGCTGAGATGTAAACAACGTCAAGTGTATTACAAAAAAACAGAAGATTAACAACTCAATTCCTGTCGTAGTAGGCCACTAGAAAGCCAAGAAGATACACAGCATGTTTACATGTTCCTTCAGGCAAGGGCAACAGGTGTCTGTTGTCCAGCAATATTCTCAAAGAATTTACAATACAACACCAAATAGAAGAAAACATTAAATTCTGCACAATTTTAGGAACATGAATTTCATTATAGTTATTTTCTCAACCTACCATGCCAATGAGACCGTGCTCCTGATACCATCCATTAACAGACTTAATCACTTGATCTAAATGCCATATGTTGATTATTTTTCCTGCATAATGTAACACCAACCAGTAAATTAGGTTTCAAAAACAAACCTTAGAAGCTAATAAAAGTACTGTACAAGATTACAAGAGGAAATGAGTTCTACATCATTTCTCTTTCTATTAGAGAAACAAGAAATTGAAGGGACGTGCAGGAGGAACGGCATGCTTTGTTCCTCTATAAAGAAAAGATACCAGGAAATTATGTCACATGAGATGGACCTGTTTCACCATAATTTCTTTGGAGTGTGGAAAAATATTGTTGGTTTTAAGATTAAAACCAAACGGACAATAAGAACAATGTGAGACTATATAAAAGGTGTGCTTTGTTTGCTGCGTTACCTTTTCATTGTAATTGTCTCTTGATTAAACTGCATAGTTTAATGTCATAATATTTAGAAAGGCTTAAAAAGTGATAATTGTCAGTCCATGCCTCATTCTAGACCAACGTTACATTAGTCACACATCAAGGGTAATCAGGCTCTCGGTAACTCTTTGCCAGACAAATTCATATACTTGAATGGCCTAAAGCTAAGGTAACATGTACTACCTACTATCGTAGTAACAATCCATGTAGCATTGTGGAAAGTAAATCAAAAAAATGTAACATTGTCTCAGTTAAACAAATTTATAAGGTCGTTAAACCTCATCTAACATAACAAACTCTTAAACATGAAAACAACAGTAGAAACGATTACCATGGCGGTCACGAAATGAGTCAGTTAGGAACTTGGAAGGTAGCATGTTGGCACCCTCACAGACCAGCCCGTGGAGTTCCTGGTTCGGCTCCACCTAAACCAAAAAAAAGGACCAAATTTTGCATCAATAAGCCATGGAAAGTGTATTCGGAACAAGTAAAAGCCTGACCTCGAAGACAAGGCGAATGCCGTCGTGGGTGTCGACAGCGATGGGCATGCAGGAGCGGAAGAGACCGCTCTCCACGACGCGGTGCACGTCCTCCTGCACCTCCCGTGCCGTGAGCGCCGGGTTGGGGCGGCACGCGCGCAGCGCCGTCGCAGCCGCCTCCTCTAGCTCGGGCCGTTCCAGGGGAGCCCCATCCTTTCCGCGCACGGCCACCTCGCTGATCAGCATCCGCCCCTCGCTGCCGCTCCAAGATCCATACTTCCCGTGCCTCCGCGGACAGTGCGCGGCCGCCGTTTCGGCCCACGCGGCTGGGAGACGGGGAAACGACGCGGCGACGCGGCGGGCCGCGGCGCCGATGGCGCAGCCGATGTGCGCGAAGGGGAGCGCAGTGGAGAGTATGGCGTGCGCCGGGCAAGGGGCAAGGGGCGGGGAGGCGCGCGGGAGCTTGACGCCGGAGGAGACGAAGCGGACTTCTCGACGGCTCCATGGCGGCGGAATTGGCTTGTCCATGGACCATCCGAAAAAGAGCCGCTGATTTCCCCTTAAAACCTTTTTTTTAAAGGGAGTTTCTAGATCTCATACGCCTAACAACTTGTTATGTCTAAGTCGCTGATATCATCCTACTTTTTGTGCTAATTCTCAGTTACAATCTAGTTGTAACTTATATAATTTGTACTAATTCTCAGTTGCAACCTAGTTGCTACTCATTAAAATCTCAGTTACAACTCATGTGGAAGTCCCATATTGCATGAATCGTGAGGTAAATCCAATGACGAGAAAGGTAACTGAGAACTAAGTTCTCAGACGCCTGAGAACTAGCAAATCCGTTTTTTAAAACAGCCCCTTAAAACCTTGGTGTAGCTCAAGACTTAACGATCTCACTCATCTCCACCGGGTCGATCTCCACTAGCCGACACATTCGATCCACCAAACGGTTTGTTTCTACCAGTTTGTTAGTTCGCGTTCGTTTTTGGTTTGGGTCTGGCCGATCGCAAGTGGCGCGACCTATCTGTCCGTCCTGGTGTTTGTTGGTGCTATTGTTAGGCTAGAGGTTGTCAACCAGTTTAAAATGTCAAATTGACAAGCAAAAATACACAGATTGAGTATCAAACAATATGGCAGGCGTGTGCCATCGCCCTTTGGGAATCGCCAACAAATTGCCAGTGGATATAAAATATACAAATAGGGCAATATCATACACAAATGTCCAAAAGATGGAAGCTTCTCTACCCAAAAAGTTGCATTCGTCGTCGCCATTGCCCTTTAGGCATCACGAGCCCTGATGGCATGCCGCCTCTCTGCGATCCGAGCCCTGCGATCGGGGTTGGCGATGCTATCCAGGTCGGTGAGCATGATCGCGTTCTTCTCAGCCATGATCTTGGCTTCGGCCTCCTTGGCCTTCGCCTCGGCCTCCAACACCCTAGACCTGGCCTCGGCCTCCTTGGCCTTGGCTTTGGCCTCTGTCGCCTTCGCCTTCGTCTCGATCTCCATTATCCTAGCCTTGGCATTGACTTCATCCACCTCGATGGACCTCGTCTGCAGCTCGATAGAGGTCTTGACGGCTGCCTCTTTCTCTTTGTGCTGCCTCTCCTCCCTCTCGGCGATGGCCTCTTCCTTTTTCTCCAGGATCTTCTTCAAGGTCCCCTGAAACGCCAAGGAATCGGCCTGGCGGGCGAGGTCGGCCTTCGTGGCCTTGTGGCTACTAGGCCGGCGGGCACGGCCTGTAGTCCCGTCTCTTGCAGAGGTGACAAAGCCTTCGTCATTGTCGTCTTCTAGGTCGACGACACCCGTCAAAGCATTGCTCTTGCCCTTCTTGTTGTTCATTTCTCTCCAAAGGGCAAATCTAGTCTCCCATTTTTTGTGTCCCTGAGCAACATTCAACAATGGCCCAATGAAAAGGCCTTATTATCATTCACCATCTTGAAGTGCTCCATGATACGTCGGAAACGTATCTATAATTTTTGATGCTCCATGCTTGTTTACTATCTACTTTGCTTTGCTTTGTCTACACTTTGAGGTATTTTTATATGTTTTCTGGAACTAACCTATTAACAAGTTACCACAGTTCAGTTGCATGTTTTCTTCTGTTTTTGGTTTCAGAAAGGCAGAAAATCAATATTCTCGGAATTGGACGGCACAAAAGCCAAAGTCAACATTTTACCGTGGGGAACACGGGGGGCAAGACGAGAGGAGGCTCACCAGGGGCCACGCCTTAGCAGCTGGTGGGCCACCACCTGCACTGAGGGTGCCTGGTGGCCCCCTGCCTCGCCTCTTCGCTTATAAGAAGCCCCCGATGCAGAAACCCTAGGCACCCCATCAAAACTCCACGAAACCGTCCGTAGCCGCCACCACCATCATCCCTAGATCGGGGGGATCTAAAGTTCTTCCTGGCACCCTGCCAGAGGGGAGATCATCCCGGAGGCCTTCTTCTCCGGTATGAAGCGTGAGTAGTTCCACCTTGGACTACGGGTCCATGTAGTAGCTAGATGGTTGTATCTCCTCCTTTGTGCTTTCATGTATAGATCTTGTGAGCTCCGTTCATGATCAAGATCTAATCTATTTGTAGTCATGCATGTTGTATTTGTAGGGATCCAATGGATATTGAGATCACTATGTCAGATTGATTAATGGTTTTATCTTATTGATTCTATCATGTCTGTGTTGTTTGTGATCTTGCATGCTCTCTGTTGTTAGTAGCTATCTTGGCCAAGTAGTTGCTAGTGACTCCAAGAGGGGTATTTATGCTCGATAGTGGGTTCATACCTCTAGTTTCCAAGGGAAGTGACAGAAATCTCTTCGGTTGTAGATGTGATGTTGCCACTAGGGAGAAAACAACGGTCTCTTGTTCATGGAGCAAGTGGATTGTTTATCTTACACACTTTGCTTAAAGCAGTTGTTTGTTGCTTGTAACTTAATACTAGAGGGGGTTCGGATGATAACCTGAAGATGGACTTCTAGTCATAGATGCAGTTGGATGGCGGTCTATGTATACTGTTGTATTGCCCAATCGAATCTCATGGGATCGTTTTGTCTAGTATTGCATTGTTATGTCTTGCTCAGTCTTGTCAATTGCCCTGTTGTAATTTGTTTACCCTGCATGCCATGTGATACGTCGAAAACGTATCTATAATTTTTTATGTTCCATGCTTGTTTAGTATCTACTTTGCTTTGCTTTGTCTACACTTTGAGATGTTTTTATATCTTTTCTGGAATTAACCTATTAACAAGTTGCCATAGTGCCAGTTGTCTGGTTTCTTCTGTTTTTGGTTCCAGAAAGGCAGAAAATCAATATTCTCGAAATTGGATGGGACAAAAGCCAAAGTCAATATTTTACCATGGGCGACATGAAGCCAGAAGACGAGACGGAGGGGCGCCACAGGGCAGCCAGACCACCCCCTAGGCGCGGCCAAGCCTGGCCCGCGCCTGGGTAGGGTGTGGCCCCCTTGGCGGCCCCCCTGCCTCTCCTCTTCGCCTATAAGAAGCCCCCGATGCAGAAACCCTAGGCACCCGATCAAAACTCCACGAAACCGTCTATAGCCGCCGCCACCATCGTCCCTAGATCGGGGGGATCTGAAGTTCTTCCCGGCACCCTGCCAGAGGGGAGATCATCCCGAAGGCCTCTTCTCCGATATGAAGCGTGAGTAGTTCCACCTTGGACTACGGGTCCATGTAGGAGCTAGATGGTTGTATCTCCTCCTTGTGCTTTCATGTATAGATCTTGTGAGCTCCATTCATGATCAAGATCTAATCTATTTGTAGTCATGCATGTTGTATTTGTAGGGATCCGATGGATATTGAGATCACTATGTCAGATTGATTAATGGTTTTATCTTATTGATTCTATCATGTCTGTGTTGTTTGTGATCTTGCATGCTCTCTGTTGTTAGTAGCTATATTGGCCAAGTAGTTGCTAGTGACTCCAAGAGGGGTATTTATGCTCGATAGTGGGTTCATACCTCTAGTTTCCAAGGGAAGTGACAGAAATCTCTTCGGTTGTAGATGTGATGTTGCCACTAGGGAGAAAACAACGGTCTCTTGTTCATGGAGCAAGTGGATTGTTTACCTTACACACTTTGTTTAAAGTAGTTGTTTGTTGCTTGCAACTTAATACTGGAGGGGGTTCGGATGATAACCTGAAGGTAGACTTCTAGTCATAGATGCAGTTGGATGGCGGTCTATGTATATTGTTGTATTTCCCAATCGAATCTCATAGGATCTTTTTGTCTGGTATTGCATTATTATGCCTTGCTCAGTTTCTGTCAATTGCGTTGTTGTAATTTGTTTACCCTTCATGACATGTTTATCTAAGGAGAGCACCTATAGTGAACTATGGACCCCGGTCCAATCTTTACCACTGATACATCTTTCACTGTTACTTGTTTACTTGCTGCAAACCATTACCTTCCACACCATACGTTTAATCCTTTGTTACAGCAAATCGGTGAGCTTGACAACCTCACTAATTCATTGGGGCAAAGTCTTGAGTTTGTGTTGTGTAGGTTTCCACGTTGCTTGCAACACCTTTGAGACGTTTCCTTCCTCCTACTGGTTTGATAACCTCGGTTTCTTACTAAGGGAAAACTTGCTGATGTGCTCATCATACCTTGCTCTTAGGGTTTCCAACGAAGCGTCCCACGATAGTACTGGGCGCCATCAAGCCTTTTCTGGCGCCGTTGCTGGGGAGGCTAAGGACGTCTTCACAAGGGGAGTCCTCCTCAACCTTTCTCTTTACTTTGTTTTTTGTTTGCTTAGTTTCTTTTTCTTGGTTTTGTTTGCCTCTTCTTATCAAAACTCCAAAAAAATTAGTTTAGTTTGTTTTGCCTCGTCTTATCAAAAACACAAAAAAATAGTTCCTATCCTAGTTGCTACCATGTCTAGTTTTGGTCCAATCTCTATGACACCTATGGAAAAGATCTCCACTTTTAAGCAAAAAAGTGAAGAGACTTTTAAAGAAGCTTGGTCTAGAATCGCTGCTTTACAAAAGGAAACTGAGCCTAAGATGAGTCTTAGCTCAGTTATTAATAGTTTCTACCGTGGTATTGCTCTTTGTTATAGATATGCTTTGGATGCTGCGGCTGAGAAAGATTTTTTGCTATGTACTAAGGATGAAACTTTTGATGCCATAAAGAAATTGATTATAATTTATAATATGCCTGGTGAAAGTACCGACTTTGAATCTACTAGAGAGGGGGTGAATAGGCAACTACCAATTTTTAATTTGTTTCACACTTTTAGGCTTAACGAGAAGGAAAGTTATCTAGATGTGCAACTAGGTGAACAACCTATATGCAAGATAACTTACAACAACCACAAGAACGGTAAAGGACAAGAAATAAAGGAAGGGAACGAAGTAACCGGAGCGGGGACACGGAGATGTAATTCCCGTAGTTCACTCCCAAAGGAGCTATGTCTATGTTGGAGAGGTGTCGGGGCCACACAAGGTCACCCGAGCGCCACAAAGGCCTCACCTTTTTCTCCGGTGAGCTCCCCCACAAAGGAGGCCTCATGATCCACTAACCGGTGACCTTGAAGGAGCCAACCGAAACCTTTACAACGAGGTTGAGGGGGAAGCTCCACAACTCAATTGGAGACCCTCAACGACACCAAGGAGCCTTACAACACATGCCCTTAGCTCCAAGGATTCCCTACACCGTCTAGGGTTTCAAGAAACCCAAGAGCAACAAGATCCACAAAGGATAGGTGGAGGAAATCAAATCTTCTTTGGTGGAAGTGTAGATCTAGGTCACCTCTCAAAAGATCAAGTGATTTGAGTGGATAGGGAGAGAGATCTAGTGAGGTGAAGCTCAAGCATTAATGGAGGAGATAGAAAATATTCGAGTTAGGTGGGAGGAAGAAGGAGGGCGCCTTAAATAGGCTCCCTCCACGCTGAACCGTTACAGCCTCCGCGACCTCACTGGAACTTCCGATGAGGGGCCGGAAGTTCCGCCCAACAAGGCTCCAATGGTCATCAGCCCGTTGACGCCCGCTCCAAAGGCTCGACCGGAAGTTCTGGTCAAACTGACCGGAAGTTCTGGTGGAACTTCCGATGTAAGTTTCGGCCCAAATTCTGTCAAATAGACCATTTCAAACAGAAGGGTACTGATCCTTCAGCGGAACTTGGAGCGGAACTAGGGGCAGAACTTCTGGGTCATGAAGCATGTCTGACCGGAAGTTCCGGTGCCCGGGCGGAAGTTCCTCTTAGGAATTTTCTGGTAGAAGCAACAGAAATTCCTCACCGGAACTTCCGGGGCAACTTCCGGTGGAAGTTCTGGAAAATATACCATACCCAAACAGAAGGTTCTGGTAGCTCACGGGAAGTTCTAGCGGAATTTGGATCAGAACAAAGCCCCAGATCATCCCGCAGAAAAGTCCTGGGCGGAACTTCCAACGCCTGGCCGGAAGTTCCGATTAGACAGAAATGGCTCCAGCTGAATAGAAACTTGCTCTCTCGCAGATGAGTAGGATGGCTGTGGCAGTGCATATGGGGTTTGTGCAAGAACAAGTGATTCCCCACAGCCTTCCGAGATGGACCCCCTCTTGATAGTCCGACGACCTAAAGCAATAACAAGAGAGAAACTAGAAAAACTAAAGGTCGCCATCTTCACGAGATCCCAAAGAGAGCATCTAAAAAATCCATAGGAATCATCAAAAGCATTTTCCTGAAACTCAAGTACATGGTTAAACCACAAGTGGGAATTTCATCATCACCAAAAATAGCATGGGAAAATATAGTCCTTTCAGTCTCCCCCTTTTTGGTGTTTGATGACAATCCCAAGGATTTGCATAAGATGGAAGTAATCTTTGCAATGGATGGAACAAGCTCCCCCTATATGTGTGCAAGGTAGAGATAATGCTCTAAGGACAAGACTAGCACACATACAAGGAGGCTCCCCCTTCCAATTTCAAACATAGCACAAGTGCAAGGAATAGATAGTATAGAGATCATACTGTTGCACCAACCAACTGTGGTGGAGACAATAGAAGAAATATCAAGGGAGACTAAAGATGCTCCACCACCATATACAAATGCCCATAAGCCAATAACAATAAAACCAAGCACTAGGCATTAACCAAGCATAACATAACATACCACAAAGTCTCATACACAAGAGATGGTCCACAAGCACACATAAGTTCACAAGCACAAAGAGGTCCACAAATAAACTAGAGAGTTCGCGAGCTAGAAAAGATCAAAGACAAGAACGAGCTCGCGACTCAGCCCATGCAAATCCCGTGAGCAACCTAATAGACATCTTTCTCCCCCTTTGGCATCAAGACACCAAAAAGGAAGAAAAGATCACTCTAATTGCCCCAACCGTGAAAGGGAGGAGGAGAGGGCTCAGGGACCCAAGGATCCCACGTAGGCGACGGACCGGTGACTTCCTCCTCGGACTCATCCTCAGACCAACGGCAGTTGTCGCGAATCCAATCATCCCTAGGATCAGTGACAGAGCTAGTGACAGGAGAGCAAGGAATGTTGAGAGTGGTCATGATGGCCTTCTGACGCTGAACACTGTGTCGCTGATCGACATAAGACTGATACTCGCGGTTCTGGAGAAAGCATAAAGTCTTCTTCACCTTTCCAAGTAGCTTCTTTGCCCAAGATGGCTGCCTCTAAAGAGAAGGACCACCAGCACTAGAGCCCCCATGAGCAGAAGAGGGACCACTAGCTTCAGCACGAGCCTTTTGGAGGGCTTCTTCCTGTTCTTCTTGGGACCGAGGCTTGTTGTGTTTGCTCACACGCAACTTCTTCTCCTCATGAATGGTGATGTTGGATTCAGAGAAACGCGTACCAGTCACCTCAAGCCACTTGTGATTGATGAGTGTCTGAACATATGGAGCATAGGGGCAAGAGCGCTTGTCAATGATAGCCTGCCACATCTCGTTGTAGATGAAATGCATGACGTCCATCTTCATGTCAGAGTCACGGCGAAGGTAAGTCTGATGCATGAGATCAACTTGATAGGCATGAAACTGATCAAAGTTGCCGACCTTGGGAGAGATGGTGTTCAAGTACACCCTGCGCATGATGTCATAAACTGGCGTAGATGATTCCAAAACCAACAGTGCCCCATCCTTCAATGTAAAGAGGCTCCAGGACTTCAGATCAGCAGCAATGGCGGTATGGACATGCCAACCATTTGCCCCTTTTCCAGGCTGAATGGGATAGCCAAGGAGCTCAGCAAACTCGGACCATTTGGTGGTAAGCAACACGACATTAGTCATCCACTTCATCACACCTTAAGTAGAGGAACTCATATTCAAGTGAAGAGTTGTGTAGAACTGAGCAATATCACCTTCATCGAAGTTCTGACAGTGCTCCATGAGGGGAATCAGCCCAAATGCCTGCAAATGTCAAGAGCCTCATGAAAGTATGCATGCTTTTCTTCCGTGTGAGACACATTGATGTACTTCTGAGGAGAAACCACAAACTTTGTCTTGGTAACATAGATTTCAGCAAAGATCTATTCCTGACGGCAGTTGTGGAAGAGGGAATCCAAGCAGAGACGGTCATGAGGAACAACGTAAGGATCCGCACGCCTGAATTCAGAGTAGACCTTCTGAGTCCATTTAGAGATCTTGGCCTTGGATTTGTCAGGCCCAGCAGCAGTGGCCTTCTGAGAGGCAAGAACATGCCTATTTCCCTCAGCAGCAGCAACAACACGACGAGTAGCAACAGACCTCTAGCGGCTGGTCTGAGTGTATGGACGCACCACCTCAACATCATCTTCATCAATCTCAGGAGGAATATCGGAGGATGGTCGATGGAGATGCTTGCCTTTGTGGGAACCACCTTGCCCTGATAAGAAAGCAAAAGAATAGGGAGGGAAGGTGGGGTAAGTGCACAAGTTCGGAAGAAGGTACAAAAGGAGATTGGAAAAATACAGTCAGGGAAAATTTTTACTGTCACCGGAACGCGCCGGAACTTCCGGTGTAAATGTTCCACCGGAAGTTCCGGTCGTGGCTCACCGGAAGTTCCGGTGAGACCACGAACTGGCGGTTCAAACAGCAAGTTCAATAGATCTAGATCTACAAGGCACAAGTACAAAATTTCCAAGAATGTATTGGACCAATCTACCCTAGCATGATTCCCCAGGCCTACCAAGATCTCCCAACAAGTTCTAGCCAAAGAACTAGCCTTGACAAGGTGAGCCCTAACTCAAGCAATGGTGAGAGAGCTAGATCTCCATTAATGGAGGGAGTTGAGGGCAAATACCGGATTCCATGGTGGGATATCGAGGTGGGGAAGGTTCCCATGGAGCAGATCTGAGGAGGGGTAGCCAGAGATGAAGGGGCCGGAGCACCTTTGTGGAGAAGTCTTCGCCGGCGGCTTCTCCAAATAAAAGATGGGTCTTGGGGAAAAGAGGAAGAAGATCCCGTTTTCCCCAAGGCCCACCTTATATAGGACAGAGAGCCTCACCAGAAGTTTCGTTCAGGGACCGGAAGTTCTGGGTCAGGCAGAAACTTTCCAAGTCAGCAGGTGGTTCCTACGAACAACTAGCTGACCGGAAGTTCCGGCAGCCGACCGGAAGTTCCGGTGATGCCAGAAAAACTTCTCATGTTTGGAAGAAAACAAGGAAGAACTTGTGCAGGGAATAGAGAGGGCTTGAGGAAAGGAAAGGCTTAGGATTGAGAGCTCAAACTATGAAGAACCAAAGCCAACAAAAACCAAGAAAAACACAAAAATAACCAAGCATACAAATAAAAACAAGACAAGAGACAAAAACGGGTCGGTGGCCGAGGCCACCTTATATAAGAGTAAATGACTTGACACCGCAAAGGTATATCTTGGGTTCATTACCAACACTCATCATGAAGATCAAATGGTCTCCTTTAGAGACTATAGAGTATGAAAACTTTAATGTGCGCATAATAGGGATAGTGTTTGTTCATGAGAGGAACTACACTCCCCCTAAATCCATGCCTACATCCAAACAAGATACACATTGATACATGGGTAGGTGTGCAAGATACTCAAGCCACATTAATACAATCAATGATATTTAGCTCATGCCTTAATTCTCGGAACCTTGCTTCATCAAGAGGCTTCATGAAAAGATCCGCAAGATTTGCCTTGGTGGGAACATACTCCAAAGAAATGTCTCCTCTAGCAACATGGTGCCGAATGAAATGATGATGAATCTCAATGTGCTTAGTCCAGTTGTGTTGCACGGGGTTGTGAGCAATAGCAATGGCACTCTCATTGTCACAAAGAAGGGGCACCTTGTCAAAAGATAGTCTGAGATCCTTCAAAGTTTGCTTCATCCATAGCAATTGAGCACAACAGCTTACGGCGAAGATGTACTCATCTTCGACAGTGGACATAGACACACAATTTTGCTTCTTCGAGGACCAACAAACCAAAGATCTTCCAAGAAACTGACAAGCTCCAGAGGTTGACTTCCTTCCCACTTTGTCACTAGCCCAATCCGAGTCCGTGTATCCAATAAGATCAAAGTTGTCTCCCTTGGGGTACCACAACCCAAAGTTTGGGGTATGAACCAAATATCGAAAGATTCTCTTGATCGCCACCATGTGGCTTTCTTTTGGTGCGGCTTGGAATCTTGCACACATACCCACACTCAACATAATATCCGGTCGGGATGCACAAAGATAGAGCAAAGAACCAATCATAGAGCGATAGAGTTTTTGATCCACATCCTTACCCTTGGGATCGAGATCAAGATTAACCTTAGTTTGCATGGGAGTCTTGGCACCTTTGACTTGATCAAACTTGAACTTCTTGAGCATGTCTTGGATGTATTTGGCTTGGTTAATGAAAGTCCCTTTCCTCAATTGCTTGACTTCAAACCCAAGGAAAAACTTCAACTCCCCCGTCATGGACATCTCGAAGCGATTGGTCATGAGCTTGGAAAAATCCTCATTAAAAGCTTTGTTAATAGACCCAAAGATAATATCATCAACATAGATTTCGCATACGAACAAGTGGCCTCCAACTTTCTTAGTAAAAAGAGTGGGATCAATGAGGCCCACTTCGAAGCCACGGTCTAACAAGAGATCTCTAAGGTAATCATACCACGCACGTGGGGCTTGTTTGAGGCCATAGAGTGCCTTATTGAGCTTGTAGACATGGTTCAGGAAAAGTGGATCCTCAAAGCCTGGAGGTTGCTTGACGTATACCAACTCTTTCAAAGGGCCATTAAGAAAAGCACTCTTAACATCCATTTGATGCAACTTGAAGTTATGATGAGTAGCAAAAGCAAGTAGCATACGAATGGATTCAAGGCGAGCAACGGGGGCATAGGTCTCACCATGGTCGATGCCTTCAACTTGTGAGTATCCTTGGGCAACTAACCTTGACTTGTTGCGCACAACTATTCCATTCGCAGCACACTTGTTCTTGAAGACCCATTTGGTACCGATGACGTTTTGACAATCTTTGGGCCGCTCAACCAATGTCCAAGCATTGTTCCTCTTGAAGTTGTGAAGTTCTTCGTTCATAGCGTCAAGACAATCATCATCTTCAAGAGCCTCGAAGACTTTCTGTGGTTCCACAAGAGATATAAAAGCATGGTGAGAGCTAAAGGAGGCTAGTTGCCTCCTATTAGTGGAACCTTTATTGAAATCTCCATAAACATTATCAAGGATATGTCCATCTCAAACGAGCTTGGCGATGATAGGCTTGACGGCGGGCTTGTTCTTCAACACGAGATTCTTGAGCAACTACTTGGTCATTGCCGCCATTGGAGCCCCCGCCTTGACTATAAGAACGAACACGAGGATCATCTTCATCAATTTCCACTTCAGGGGAGTCATCATTTGGAGTAGAGCCTTGATTATCATTGGCTTGCCCTTGATCTTAACGAGCTTGTCCTTGAGGAGAGTCGTGACCTTGAGGAGGAGGAGCACCATCTTGGGTAGGTTGATGTAGTTGATGAAGAGCTTGACCTTGGGAGGTGCCTTGAGGAGGAGCCCCATCTTGGGGAGGTTGACGTTGTTGATGAAGAGCTTGATCTTTGGAGATTGGAGAGTCATGAGCATGAGGAGCTTCGGAAGAGCTTGAGGGAGCTTGTTCCAAAATAGTAGGTCCTTGAGAGGCAAGATGGTCTTGTGAGAGTGAGGGCTCCACTTGAGTAGGCTTAGTCCTTCTCATTCGTCCACAAGGGGATCCTCAATGGGGAGGTGGAAACCTACACCCATTCTTCTTATGGCCTTAGGAGGAATTTCATCACTTGGATCACAAACACCTTCTAGTCTAACAAGAGACTCATGGTTTTCATCAAACTTCACATTGCTCGTCTCTTCAACTCTTCCATTCGCTTTGTTGTAGACTCTATAAGCATGGGACTGATTTGAGTAACCAACAAAAATTCCTTCTTGAGCCTTGGATTCAAACTTGGACAAACGAACTCCTTTCTTGAGAATGTAGCACTTGCAACCAAACACTCTAAAGTAGCTAACATTTGGATTTTTCTCGATGAGCAGCTCATAGGGGGTCTTGTTCTTTTTCTTGCGAAGGTAGAGCCGGTTGGTTGCATGGCAAGCGGTGGAGATGGCCTCGGCCCAAAAGTTGTATGGAGACTTGAATTCAGCTAGCATAGACCGAGCCGCATCCATCAAAGTGCGATTCTTCCTTTCGATAACACCATTTTGTTGAGGGGTATAGGGAGTGGAGTATTGATGCTTGATTCCTTCATCACTAAGAAACTCATCCAAAGTATAGTTCTTGAACTCGGTGCCATTGTCACTTCAAATTGAGAGAATGGTTGCATTGTGTTTCCGTTGAACCTCATTGGCAAAATCGATGATGGTTTGTTGAGTCTCACTCTTGTACTTGAAGAAGAACACCCAAGTGTATCTTGAGAAGTCATCCACAATAACCAAACAATACTTCTTGCCTCCAAGGCTATAATGAGAGGGAGGACCAAAAAGGTCCATATGCAAGAGCTCCAAACATCTCTCCGTGATGATTTGATTAAGCACTTTGTGAGGAGTTTCATGCATCTTCCCTTTAATGCAAGCCCTACAAACACGATCTTTGGCAAAAGAAACATCATTAAGCCCAAGGACGTGGCCCTCAGAGTGAAGTCTTTGAAAAGTTCTCATGTTAACATGGGCTAGGCGGCGATGCCACAACCAGCCCTTGTCGGCTTTAGCATATAGACATAGAGCATGAGGGGTAGTGGTTCCTGAAAAGTCTACCACATACAAGTCATGCTCTACATACCCTACGGAAGCCACCTTGAGAGACTTGCTCCACATGAGGACCACGGAATGCACATGGAAGAAAGAATAAAGACCCATAAGGGCAAGAGCACGAACTGAAAGTAAATTGCAACCAAGAGTTTTGACAAGCATGACGTCAACCAAGGATATATCTGGGGTTACCACCACTTTGCCAAAACCCAAAACCCGAGAACTTGTTTTATCATCGTAGGAGACCATGTTGTTGGCAATATTTGGCCTCATCTCCGTCATGATAGACTTGCTTCCGGTCATATGACTTGTGGCACCACTATTAAGCACCCATTTTGATCCACCGGAAGCATAGTCCTACAAGAAAATCAAGCTTTGGTTTTAGGCACCCATTTTGCAATGGGTCCCCTTTTGTTAGTAACAAGAGTCTTTGTCACCCAAATGGCCCAATGATAATCATGTGTGTAAGAAGTTCCAACATATCTAGCATATACGTGACCATCATAGGACTTGTAAAGAATATAAGAGGGATTATTCTTTCCGGCAAAGTTGTCACTTTGCAAGATGGTTGGACCATATGAGGGTCCTTGAGCCATGCCCTTGTTCTTTTTCTTCTTCTTGTTCTTCTTGTTTTTCTTATTCTTGGCAAGTTGATCCTTCAACGCCTTGTTCTCCTCAATGAGATGCTCATGCTTGCAACAAGGGTTAGGAGTGCTAGACAAGTGTATAATTTGCACATCGGAAGACTTAGCATGTTCACAAGTTAGTTGAGTTTGAAGTTGTTCATGGGCTTAAAAAAGACTTGAGAATTTGCTCTCCAAGGCTTTTTGTTCCTCTTTGAGTTTCTCATGGTCTTCTTGAGTCCTATCATGACCAACCATAAACTCAACTTTTTCTTCCTTAAGCACTTTAACCAAAGCAAGAGCATGATCACGTTCTTTAACTAGAGAGCACATGGTGTTGTTATGGTCATCAACAAGTTTAGACACACTTTCTTCAAGATTAATTCTCATATTTTGTTCATCCTCAAGACTTTGAGTGAGAGAGGCAATTTCATCGGCGGCATCTCTTTCATTTTTACTTAACAAGTCAAGAAGTTCTTCCTTTTCATCTAAAGCATCCCTAGCATTGTCAAGTTGTGCAAGCAAGGACTCAAAGCAAGTTTTAGTTTCTTCATCCAAGGTAGAAACAAATTCACACATGTCAATCATCTCTTTCTTCACCTCTAGACCAACAAGATCAAGAGAAGAAGACTCACTAGAGATGGGTTGAGGAGTGGGTTTAGATGTTACCTCGGTGGCCTTAGCCATGAGACACTTTTGGTTGGAGGATATGACGTTCTCATTAGGTGAGTCGAAGAGGGACAATCGTGGAGTAGAGGTAGTGGCAATGGCAGCAACTCCCACAATCTCACCACCTTGGACTTCATCATCACCTTCATTCGTGCCCGAAATGTATTCTTCATGGACCACAATAGCTCGTTCCTTGTTGGCGACGTTCTTGATGGCATAGTTCTTGTTCAAAGGACGAGGAGGTCTTGACTTGATCTTGCGAATGAGACGGCCACCATTGTCTTCACGGTTCTCAAAGGGACACTTGGCCACAAAGTGACTCTTGTCGTTGCAATTGTAGCATGACCTTGCCTTGGGAGACTTGTTGGGTGAGTTGAATCTTGAGTTGTCCCTTGACCTTGACTTGAGCCCGGACTTGTTCCAAAAGGCCCTTGAAGCGAGAGCAAGATGTTCGATGAAGGCACATTTGAGGTCCTCTTGAGACCACTCACTTGATGTATCATCATCATCATCAACTTCAATAGCCTTGGCCTTCAAAGAAAGATTCACTTTGGTTGATCCAATGGCCCTAGCACAGGTGGACTCCGCATTCTTCTTGGCAATGGTCATGGCAATCACTTCACTCAAGACTTCTTGGGAGGTCATTAGGTGAAAGTTGGTTCTTCCTTTGATAGAGTTGAGCTTTTGTTCTTCAAACGGAAGGAGAGATTGAATGAAATTCCTCTTCATGAACTTGTCATCAACATAGGTGGCCCCAAGATCCCTCATAGTGCAACAAAGTTCCTTGAGCATCCTATACATGTCTTTGGGGGTATCATCATCTTGCATAGCGAAACCATCGCACTCGTTGTTGACTTCATCAAACTTGGAGCTTTGGATGCTTGCATTCCCAACAAAGAGCTCGGTGAGTTGATACCATGCTCCCTTGGCGGTGTCGAATTGGCGAATGTGAGCAAAGTCCTTTGGAGTCAAAGCCTTTTGAATCATCCCCAAAGTCGTGGCATTGAGTTGCTTGTCCACCACTTCACCTCGTGTCAACTTCTTTGGGTCATATGGAGAGAACCCATCCTCCACAATCCTCATTAACTCAATAGAAGAGCTAGAAATATGTGAGCGCATTAGATATTGCTAATTGGCGAAATTTGAAGTATCTAGCATAGGTGGTGCTCCTTGAGGAATGATGTGTGGCATGGGAATGGGTGGATCCGGAGTGTACTTTGGCGGTGGGGTTACCGCTGAGTAGTCCTTTCCTCCATTTTCCTCTTTGGAAGTTGAGTCTCGGGCTCCTCGGTGTTCTCACTTGGGACCTTGGTGGATGTTTGAGCAACAAAACCAAGTCCCAAGTGAGTGGTGACATCCATGGGATTCACCCCGGGGGCGGTCACCGTAACGGTGGGAGGAAGCTCGGTGGTTTGGGGTGTGGCAAGAGCAACAATGGGGTTTGGCTTGAGAGACTGCAAGATAGTCATCATTTCCTCGAACTTGGACATCATGGATGTCTCCAATTGCTTAAGGTCATCCATAGTGGCCAAGCTCTTGGTATTTTCAGTTTCACTACCCCCTTCGTCGGCCATTGTCTCTTAGGCGGTAAAGCCCGAAATAAGAGCCTTGGCTCTGATACCAATTGAAAGTACCGACTTTGAATCGACTAGAGGGGGTGAATAGGAGACTACCAAATTTTAATTTGTTTCACACTTTTAGTCTTAACGAGAAGGAAAGTTATCTAGATGTGCAACTAGGCGAACAACCTATATGCAAGATAACTTACAACAACCACAATAACGGTAAAGGACAAGAAGTAAAGGAAGGGAACAAAGTAACCAGAGCGGGGACACGGAGATGTAATTCTCGTAGTTCACTCCCAAAGGAGCTACGTCTACGTTGGAGAGGTGTCGGGGCCACACAAGGTCACCCGAGCGCCATAAAGGCCTCACCTTCTTCTCCGGTGAGATCCCCCACAAAGGAGGCCTCACGATCCACTAACCGGTGACCTTGAAGGCGCCAACCGAAACCTTTACAACGAGGTTGAGGGGGAAGATCCACAACTCAATTGGAGACCCTCAACGATACCAAGGAGTCTTACAACACATTCCCTTAGCTCCAAGGATGCCCTACACCGTCTAGGGTTTCAAGAAACCCAAGAGCAACAAGATCCACAAAGGATAGGTGGGGGAAATCAAATATTCTTTGGTGGAAGTGTAGATCTAGGTCACCTCCCTCACCTCTCAAAAGATCAAGTGATTTGAGTGGCTAGGGAGAGAGATATAGTGAGGTGAAGCTCAAGCATTAATGAAGGAGAGAGAAAATATTCGAGTTAGGTGGGAGGAAGAAGGAGGGCGCCTTAAATAGGCTCCCTCCGTGCTGAACCGTTACAGCCTTCGCGACCTCACCGGAACTTCCGGTGAGGGGCTGGAAGTTCCGCCCAACAAGGCTCCAATGGTCATTAGCCCGTTGACGCCCGCTCCAAAGGCTCGACCAGAAGTTCCGGTCAAACTGACCGAAAGTTTCGGTGGAACTTCTGATGCAAGTTCCGTCAAATAGACCACTTCAAACAGAAGGGTACTGATCCTTCAGCGGAACTTGGAGCGGAACTAGGGGCGGAACTTATGGGTCTCAAAGTATGTCTGACCGGAAGTTCCGGTGCCTGGGCGGAAGTTCCGCTCAGGAATTTTCTAGTAGGAATAACGGAAATTCCTCACAGGAACTTTCGGGGCAACTTCCGATGGAAGTTCCAGCAAATAGAGCATACCCAAACAAAAGGTTATGGGAGCTCACCGGAAGTTCCAGCGGAAGTTGGATCGGAACAAAGCTCCAGATCATCCCACAGAAAAGTCCTGAGCAGAACTTTCGGCGCCTGGCCAGAAGTTCCGATCAGACAGAAACGGCTCCAGCTGAACAGAAACTCGCTCTCTCTCGCAGATGAGTAGGATGGATGTGGCGGTGCATATGGGGTTTGTGAAAGAACAAGTGATTTTCCAGAGCCTTCCGAGATGGACCCCCTCTTGATAGTACGGTGACCTAAAGCAATAACAAGAGAGAAACTAGAAAAACTAAAGGCCGCCGTCTTCACGAGATCCCAAAGAGAGCATCCACAAAATCCATAGGAATCATCAAAATCATTTTCCTGAAACTCAAGTACACGGTTAAACCACAAGTGGGATTGTCATCATCACCAAAAATAGCATGGGAAAATATAGTCCTTTCACCTGGAAAGTCTGATTCCTCTTTCATAAATATTTTTGCCAGGTTGAACACTCTTGAGTCCAGTACTGCTACTTTGAATAGTTGATATCACATGCTTAGGGCATACCATGATTATGTTCCAATAAATTCTGAGCCTTCAAAGTGGTTTCCCACAATCAAATTCTCTATAAATACTACACTTTTTGATGTTCGTTGTGATATCATGTCTGAATTTTGCCTTATGCCTAAAGATATTTATGATTCTTTGAGTCTTTGGGGGATTTCTAAAGGAGGAGAGGAAATCTATCTTACTAATAATGCCACTTTATTACCCATTGGAATATCTGAAGGTGTATTTACAAAAATCTCAGGGAAAATGGTGTCTATTGATTATCTTGTTATTGAATGTGTAGCAAAGGACAGATCACACTTGGAAGATCCCTACTGAAACACCTTGGAGCAATAATAGATGTGGAAAAAGGCATTATGCATTTTGATCCTCCAGTAAGCAATCATATTTTCCCTAAAGAGAAGAAGGGTAATAAAAGAAAGAACAAGAAAGTTAATGCTTCCTCATTTGAAAATACTTGATTTCTTGCTTCTTGTGCCTAACTTAAAGGCGTTAAAGAAAAGTACTTGTTGGGAGATAACCCAAGAGTTTCCTTGAGTCTTGGAAGTTATTACTTCAGTAATGACCTATCCTTATCCTTTTTATTTGTTTTTTGTGCCAAGAATGACCTCTAATGAGAGGAAAGTAAGATTGGGGGAGTTGTTGTCCCAAAACAGATTTTTGTTCTCCACCATAAAAATTCGTGAGGAGTCTCTGTAAGTCGTATTGAGCTGAAAATTTATGAATAAGTCCCCCAGTATGTTAGCTAAATTTTGTTAGTTCAACACTTTTTTATTTGAGAAATGTAAGATATTAGAAAAAATGGGTTTCTACCTGCTAGTCTGTTTTGACAGATTTATGCGATTATTTGCATTTGCTTCTTATTGATTCCTTTTTGAGTTCTATTTTGGGGAATTGAGATTTTTGAAGGAGTTGCTACAGTAGATTGTGTTTTTAGTGAAAATTTTTGCTGTTCCAGAGCTAAACCCAAATGTCTATTATCTTTTGAATACACTAATGTTGCCAATGAAGATTGTGTGAAGTTTTGTATGAAGGAAAAATTTCAGGTGTAGAGAGAGAATGATGTAATGAGATGAAGAATGGACCAAAGCTCAAGCTTGGGGATGCCACCCTGGTGTCACCCCAAGAAATATCCAAGAGGTACAAGCGTCAAAGCTTGGGGATGCCCATGGCATCCCCTTCTTCATCAATAAAAAGCTCAGGTCTGTCTAGACACTTCGTTTTTATTGTTTCATGCACTATTGTGTTGTTCTTGAAGCATCTTAGTTTTCGTTTGCTTTGATTAGTTTGTTTAGTTTGCTTGAATAAAGTAGTTTGGACCCCCGTTCTCGCCGTGTTATTTCAAATAAGTCAATTGGTGTTGGAAAGGAGTAGAAAGTTCTTGCTTGGAAGTGCAAGAGGAGCTTGCATTGACTGTGACTTAGAATTTAGAATGACATGCTAGGTGTTGTTTTAACCTTATGCTTAGTGATTATTGCTGTAGCATGTTTTGTTCCAAATAATTGGGATTGCTTAGTGTGCCTTGAAGAAATCATGCGTTGTTTTAGCATACAAAAGCATAGTATTGTGGTATTCTCCTTTGATGCTTTGTTTGGGTTGACTTGGCACATGCTCACAACATGTTATGATTATGAACAAGTTACCATAGCCTCTATGATCATTTAGTCCTCGACTTGTAGTACCACTCTATGCTTTGATTAGTAATGTTTTGTCGCTTTGCATGATTATGGCCATTATTGCTCTCTTAGTTCGTTGCTCCCAGTCTTTTGCTAGCCTCCACTTGTATGAGTAAGCTCTACTCATGCCTCCAACTCCCAAGAAACCCAATTATTCCAAAGTATCAACTATAAATTCCTATGCATGGTGTGTTACACCATTCCAAGTATATTATTGTTTTCAGCTATCTTCCAATTTAAAACTATTTTGTTATGTGAAAACTTAGTGATTAAAGCCCTCACAAACTTGATGGCACACTTTATATTATTTGCCCCTAATAAACTTGAACCATTGTATCGTCTATGTTGTATATGCTTGCACTTATACGTTGGAATTAGCAGAACCATGCTATCATGGGGAACGTTTTCAACATTGCACTTGTACTTTGTACACAGTTGATATCATCCTCTTTTGTCTATGGATGTCACTGGTGTGAAATAAAGAGGGAGATTGTAAGTCCATGGAGTTATGTATTTTGTGTTAGAGAAACGCCTGGGCCGCTAGCCTAAGCCATGCCTAATCATTATGGAAACTTGCAACATCACCATAATGAGCTATCTGTGAAGCATCCTCAATAAAAAAACTATGCACATAGTAAATAAAAAGATCGTTGAGATGCTCATTGTCTGCTTGCCTTGTCATTTTGGTTATGGGATAGCTCCTGTACCATCTGCAAGGGGTACCCCATTGGTGGTTCTCTATGATACGCATGTACTTACTATGACAAGAACTTACAGGTGACCGAAGTTGAGTAGCATGAGGTGTGGCCCTCGTATTCAAGGGACATGAGATTGCCAACTTATACTTTGTCAAGCATATACTCCATAGTTTGTTCACTTTAACCTTAATCACTTCAAGATGCTTATGATAGGGGCAATGAGGGCTGAAAGCTAACAAGTAACATAATTTTTGAAAGCTCTTTTTGAAACTTGAAATACCTGCTTCCCTTATGAAGGGCCTTTCTTCCACTTTTATATCGAGTCTCCACTTTCTACCTTTAGGCACCATTGAGAGAGCATAGTTGCCATTCTTAGTTTTATGTGCAGTGTCCCCAAACATATTGATTGATGAATATTGTGGTATTACTTGTTCTTGTGATACTTGTATCTAGTCACTCTTATGAACTTTGAAGGTGTCCTATGCATCTATTTGATACTCTATGAGGGACAAGCTGATTGCCACTATGCCATGTTTTCTGTATGTGAAACAAACAAACTTTTTTGAATGCATGTTATTCATGATCTTTGTTTGTAGCCTTTCGTGTTGCATGCATAGTTACTTTGTCTTATTGTTAGAACTCCATTTTTCATGCACATGTTTAGAGTTCTTTGATCCCAACTTTCAATGCATGCAAATGGTTTGATCTTGATTTTGATGGTGCATGTCACCTAAAAATTATTCTTTTTATCACTTACCTACTCGAGGACGAGCAGGAGTTAAGCTTGGGGATGTTTAATACGTCGGAAACGTATCTATAATTTTTGATGTTCCATGCTTGTTTAGTATATACTTTGCTTTGCTTTGTTTACACTTTGAGGTGTTTTTATATCTTTTCTGAAACTAACCTATTAACAAGTTGCCACAGTGCCAGTTGCCTGTTTTCTTCTGTTTTTGGTTCCAGAAAGGCAGAAAATCAATATTCTCGGAATTGGACGGGACAAAAGCCAAAGTCAAAATTTTACCGTGGGCGACACGAAGCTAGAAGACGAGACAGAGGGGCGCCACAGGGCAGCCAGACCCCCTCCCAGGCATGGCCAAGCTTGGCCCACGCCTAGGCAGGGTGTGCCCCCTGGCGGCCCCCCTGCCTCGCCTCTTTGCCTATAAGAAGCCCCCGATGCAAAAACCCTAGGCACCCGATAAAAAATCCACGAAACCGTATGTAGCCACCGCCACCATCGTCCCTAGACCGGGGGGATCTGAAGTTCTTCTCGGCACCCTGCCAGAGGGGAGATCATCTCGGAGGCCTCTCCTCCGATATGAAGCGTGAGTAGTTCCACCTTGGACTACAGGTCCATGTAGTAGCTAGAAGGTTGTATCTCCTCCTTGTGCTTTCATGTATAGATCTTGTGACCTCCGTTCATGATCAAGATCTAATCTATTTGTAATCATGCATGTTGTGTTTGCGGGGATCCCATGAATATTGAGATTACTATGTCAGATTGATTAATGGTTTTGTCTTATTGATTCTATCATGTATGTGTTGTTTGTGATCTTGCATGCTCTCCATTTTTAGTAGCTATCTTGGCCAAGTAGTTGCTAGTGACTCCAAGAGGGGGTATTTATGCTCGATAGTGGGTTCCTGCCTCTAGTTTCCAAGGGAAGTGACAGAAATCTCTTCGGTTGTAGATGTGCTGTTGCCACTAGGGAGAAAATAACGGTCTCTTGTTCATAGAACAAGTGGATTGTTTACCTTACACACTTTGCTTAAAGAAGTTGTCTATTGCTTGCAACTTAATACTGGAGGGGGTTCGGATGATAAACTGAAGGTGGACTTCTAGTCATAGATGCAGTTGGATGGCGATCTATGTATATTGTTGTATTGCCCAATCGAATCTCATAGGATCTTTTTGTCTGGTATTGCATTGTTATGCCTTGCTTAGTTCCTGTCAATTTCTCTGCTGTAATTTGTTTACCCTTCATGCCATGTTGTTTATCTAAGGAGAGCACCTCTAGTGAACTATGGACCCCGGTGCAATCTTTACCATTTATACATCTTCCACTGTTTACTTGCTGCAAACCATTCATCACCTTCCACACCATACAATTAATCCTTTGTTACAGGAAAACGGTGAGCTTGACAACCTCACTTATACGTTGGAATTAGCAGAACCATGCTGTCATGGGGAACATTTTCAACATTGCACTTGTACTTTGTACACAGTTGATATCATCCTCTTTTCTCTATGGATGTCACTGGTGTTAAATAAAGAGGGAGCTTGTAAGTCCACGGAGTTATGTATTTGTGTTAGAGAAACGCCTGGGCCGCTAGCCTAAGCCATGCCTAATCATTTTGGAAACTTGCAGCATCACCATAATGAGTTATCTGTGAAGCATCCTCAATAAAAAAACTATGCACATAGTAAATAAAAAGATCGTTGAGATGCTCATTGTCTGCTTGCCTTGTCATTTTGGTTATGGGATAGCTCCTGTACCATCTGCAAGGGGTACCCCATTGGTGGTTCTCTATGATACACATGTACTTACTATGACAAGAACTTACAGGTGACCGAAGTTGAGCAGCATGAGGTGTGGCCCTCGTATTCAAGGGACATGAGATTTCCAACTTATACTTTGTCAAGCATATACTCCATAGTTTGTTCACTTTAACCTTAATCACTTCAAGATGCTTATGATAGGGGCAATGAGGGCTGAAAGCTATCAAGTACCATAATTTTTGAAAGCTCTTTTTGAAACTTGAAATACCTGCTTCCCTTATGAAGGGCCTTTCTTCCACTTTTATATCGAGTCTCCACTTTCTACCTTTAGGCACCATTGAGAGAGCATAGTTGCCATTCTTAGTTTTATGTGTAGTGTCCCAAAACATATTGATTGATGCATATTGTGATATTACTTGTTCTTGTGATACTTGTATCTAGTCACTCTTATGAACTTTGAAGGTGTCCTATGCATCTATTTGCTACTCTATGAGGGACAAGCTGATTGCCACTATGCCATGTTTTCTGTATGTGAAACAAACAAACGTTTTTCAATGCATGATATTCATGATCTTTGTTTGTAGCCTTTCATGTTGCATGCATAGTTACTTTTTCTTATTGTTAGAACTCCATTTTTCATGCACATGTTTAGAGTTCTTTGATCCCAGCTTTCAATGCTTACAAATGGTTTGATCTTGATTTTGATGATGCATGTCACCTCAAAAATTATTATTTTTATCACTTACCTACTCGAGGATGAGCAGGAGTTAAGCTTGGGGATGTTTGATACGTCGGAAACATATCTATAATTTTTGATGTTCCATGCTTGTTTAGTATATACTTTGCTTTGCTTTGTCTACACTTTGAGGTGTTTTTATATCTTTTCTGAAACTAACCTATTAACAAGTTGCCACAGTGCCAGTTGCCTGTTTTCTTCTGTTTTTGGTTCCAGAAAGGCAGAAAATCAATATTCTCGGAATTGGACGGGACAAAAGCCAAAGTCAAAATTTTATCGTGGGCGACATGAAGCTAGAAGACGAGACAGAGGGGAGCCACAGGGCAGCCAGACCCCCTCCCAGGCGTGGCCAAGCTTGGCCCACGCCTAGGCAGGGTGTGCCCCCTGGCGGCCCCCCTGCCTCGCCTCTTCTCCTATAAGAAGCCCCCGATGCAAAAACCCTAGGCACCCGATAAAAACTCCACGAAACCGTATGTATCCGTCGCCACCATCGTCCCTAGATCGAGGGGATCTGAAGTTCTTCCCGGCACCCTGCCAGAGGGGAGATCATCCCGGAGGCCTCTTCTCCGATATGAAGCGTGAGTAGTTCCACCTTGGACTACGGGTCCATGTGGTAGCTAGAAGGTTGTATCTCCTCCTTGTGCTTTCATGTATAGATCTTGTGACCTCCGTTCATGATCAAGATCTAATCTATTTGTAATCATGCATGTTGTGTTTGCGGGGATCCGATGAATATTGAGATTACTATGTCAGATTGATTAATGGTTTTGTCTGATTTATTCTATCATGTCTGTGTTGTTTGTGATCTTGCATGCTCTCCGTTTTTAGTAGCTATCTTGGCCAAGTAGTTGCTAGTGACTCCAAGAGGGGGTATTTATGCTCGATAGTGGGTTCCTGCCTCTAGTTTCCAATGGAAGTGACAGAAATCTCTTCGGTTGTAGATGTGATGTTGCCACTAGGGAGAAAATAACGGTCTCTTGTTCATAGAACAAGTGTACCTTACACACTTTGCTTAAAGAAGTTGTCTATTGCTTGCAACTTAATACTGGAGGGGGTTCGGATGATAACCTGAAGGTGGACTTCTAGTCATAGATGCAGTTGGATGGCGGTCTATGTATATTGTTGTATTGCCCAATCGAATCTCATAGGATCTTTTTGTCTGGTATTGCATTGTTATGCCTTGCTTAGTTCCTGTCAATTTCCCTGCTGTAATTTGTTTACCCTTCATGCCATGTTGTTTATCTAAGGAGAGCACCTCTAGTGAACTATGGACCCCGGTGCAATCTTTACCATTTATACATCTTCCACTGTTTACTTGCTGCAAACCATTCATCACCTTCCACACCATACAATTAATCCTTTGTTACAGGAAACTAGTGAGCTTGACAACCTCACTGATTCGTTGGGGCAAAGTCTTGAGTTTGTGTTTTGCAGGTTTCCACGTTGCTTGCAACACCTTTGAGACGTTTCCTTCCTCCTACGGGTTCGATAACCTTGGTTTCTTACTGAGGGAAAACTTGTTGTTGTGCTCATCATACCTTGCTCTTGGGGTTTCCAACGAAGCGTCCCACGACAGTACTGGGCACCATCACCATGTTTGTTTATCTAAGGAGAGCACCTCTAGTGAACTATGGACCCCGGTCCAATCTTTACCATTGATACATTTTCCACTGTTACTGTTTTACTTGCTAGAAACCATCATCACCTTCCACACCATACAGTTAATCCTTTGTTACAGCAACCGGTGAGATTGACAACCTCACTATTAGTTGGGGCAAAGTCTTGAGTTTGTGTTGTGCAGGTTTCCACGTTGCTTGCAACACCTTTGGGACGTTTCCTTCCTCCTACTGGTTCGATAACCTTGGTTTCTTACTGAGGGAAAACTTGCTGCTGTACCGCATCATATCTTCCTCTTGGGGTGTCCCAACGAAGTGTTGCTGCATGCATCAAGACATTTCTGGCACCGTTGCCAGGGAGGCTAAGGACGTCTTTACAAGGGGAGTCCTCCTCAACCTTTCTCTTTAATTTGTTTTTAGTCTGCTTAGTTTCTTTTGCTTGGTTTTGTTTTCCTCTTTTTTTATCAAAAAACTCCAAAAAAAATATTTTAGTTTGGTTTGCTTTCTCTTATCAAAAACACAAAAAATAGTTCCTACTGTAGTTGTTGGTCTGTTATTGCCTTGCTTGGTCATGCTTTCTATCAATGGATGGTTTCTTTGAAACTAGTTCTTATTGGCAATGTGGGTTCACGAAAGAAGAAAAATATTATGATAAGGAACACCGTTTGTCACAAAAATGGAAACACTTATGGGAACAAATTGATAAATTGAATACTATTGCTAGAGAGGTGTGCTCTACATATAATATTACTTATTGCTTTGATAAATCTTGTTATTGTGGGAGGTATAAACACCTGCCTTTTCAATGTGAGTTTAATGATAATGTTACCATATCTTCTTATGTTTAAGGAAATTATGACTTTTATGATGTGGAACAAATTGAAGAATTTATTGCTTTCAAGGGTGCATTTGAACTTGCCAGTTTGCTTGAAAATACTGATGATGCACCTTATGAATATGAGGTTTATGAGATACTTAAATTTTGCTTTGATAATTACAAGGAAGAAAATGGCTATATTCTTTAATATTTTAATAGGTGCTTTCCATAAACGGAAGAGACTAATGCTTTGCAGGAGCCTATGGAAGAAGAAATTGTTGAAACAGGAAGCTCATTAGATGAAAAATGTAGGGTTCGCAGCATAGAAAACAAAAAATTTCCTACGATGGGAACTATGTACCAAGATCTATCTACTAGATACAAACAACGGGCGGATGTATATCCGTACAGAACATACCCTTGAAGACCGACAAAGCTTAACAAGTTCAACTCGTGGTTGATGTAGACGATCTCTTGCCGATCTCAAGATCGAGAGGAAGTCCTAGCGCCAAAATCAGCAACAGATCCGCATCCGTGCTCGCACACACGTTCGAGGCACCGAGCAACCTCCGCCTCCTCGCTCCAGCGATGTAGCGGAAGCACAACTCTTTCTTGCCGAATAGCCACCGGGAACATGTATCTCGCTATTCCGAGACCATGGGGGATAAATTCTAGAGGGGGAGAGAGATCCTTCACGAGGAGGTGTGAGAGACAAGTGAGGAGGGGGTCTCCTTTTATAGGAGGAGGGGGAACCCCAAGGGGGTGGCCGGCGCATGGGGGCTGCCCCCTTGCCCTCCCCTCTTCATGTGGGTGGACACTCCACTCACAAATCTCCTTTAAATTCCCTCCACTCAAAAGTCCACTCAAATTCCCATTAAATTTCCACCAAATTTAATGCAAACTCTCATTAAATAAAACTCTTTTATTTTATTCAGAATTTTGTCAATTACTTTAATGACAAACATTCACAAATAACCCCTTGCTAGAATTCCATTTCACATGCATAACCACTTTATGCAATTTCACCCGAAAACCTGTTTCCGTATCTAGTGAAATAAATTCCTGCGCTTGTTCATTCTTTCGGCATGAAACATTTGCTCCAATTGGATGTCGGTGTATCTTAAGTGTGTCACCCTACGGTTCGTGAATAATGCGGACATGATCGAGACCCCTCTCGGATCAATAATCAGAAGCGGGATCTGAGACCCATATCGACTCCCACATTCAACGATGACTTTCTTGTGATCGGAACCTTTTACGCTAGTATCTTAATCCCTTTGTTTCACGATATATTACATGTCCGAGATTCGATCATCGGTATCTCCATACCTAGTTTGATCTCGTTACCGACATGCACTCTTTTCTCGTTCCTGTGATATAACATTCTAGTGATCAAATCACTTGCTTGCAAGCTAATCAATGTGATATCACCGAGAGGGCCCAGAGTATATCTATCCGTCATCGGGATGAACAAATTCCACTCTCGATCCATGAGCCTCAACATAACACTTTATTAGTTCTGAATCCATCTTTATAATCACCATTACGGTGTGGCGTTTGATGTTATCAAGAAACTCTTAGGTGTTAGTGATTGACATGATCTCATGGTCTAAGGATTAGGATCACTTCGTAAGTAGTTATAGCAATATAAACTCAATGACTTTGATCGTAATGCTATACTTCGGATGAATGTTCATCACATCATTACACTAATGTTGTGATCCCATTATTAACAACATCCAATGTCCATGATCAGGAAACCTTGATCATCTTGTTAATCAACGAGCTAGTTTATGAGAGAGGCATAACTAGGAACTTTCTGTTTGTTTATTAAACACACATGTATTAACGTTTCCGTATTAGTACAATTATAGCATGCAAAATAAACATCTATCATATACTTGGAATACACATAATAAACACTTTATTATTGCCTCTCAGGGCATATTCCCTTCAAAAAAGAGAAGGATGAGTGTTATGCTCCTGTGGATTATTTTGAAATATCTGATACGTTGGAAACGTATCTATAATTTTTGATGCTCCATGCTTGTTTAGTATCTACTTTGCTTTACTTGTCCACACTTTGAGGTGCTTTTTACATGTTTTAATGTACTAACCTATTAACAAGTTGCAACAGTGCCAGATGCCCGTTTTTTGCTGTTTTTTGTTTCAGAAAAGTTAGTAAAGAAATATTCTTGGAATTGTACGGGATAAACGTCAAATTCAATTACTTTCCGTGGGGAACAAGAAGTCCAGAGGAGAGCCTGGGGAACAAGAAGTCCAGAGGAGAGCCGGAGGGGCCGGCCGAGGCAGACCACCCGAGCGAGGCGGGTGGGCCCGCGCATGGCTAGGGTTTGGTGGCCCTGGCCGCCTCCCGGTCTCGCCCCTTCACCTATAAGAAGCCCCCGATGCAGAAACCCTGAGTACCCGATTAGAAATCCACGAAACCGTCTGTAGCCACCGCCACCATCGTCCCTAGATCGGGGGGATCTGAAGTTCTTCCCGGCACCCTGCCGGAGGGGTGATCATCCCGGAGGCCTTCTATCCGGTATGATTCGTGAGTATTTCCACCTTGGACTATGGGTCCAAGTAGTAGCTAGATGGTTGTATCTCCTCCTTTGTGCTTTCATGTATAGATCTTGTAAGATCCGTTCATGATCAAGATCTAATCTATTTGTAATCATGCATGTTGTGTTTGCGGGGATCTGATGGATATTGAGATTATTATGTTGGTTTGATTAATGGTTTTATCTGTATGATTCTATCATGTCTGTGTTGTTTGTGATCTTGCATGCTCTTCGTTGCTAGTGGTTATCTTGGCCAAGTAGTTGCTAGTGACTCCAAGAGGGGGTATTTATGCTCGATAGTGGGTTCATGCCTCTAGTTTCCAAGGGAAGTGACAGAAATCTCTTCGGTTGTAGATGTGTTGTTGCTACTAGGGAGAAAACAACGATCTCTTGTTCATGGAACATGTGGACTGTTTACCTTACACACTTTGCTTAAAGCAGTTGTCTGTTGCTTGCAACTTAATACTGGAGGGGGTTCAGATGATAACCCGAAGGTGGACTTCTAGTCATAGATGCAGCTGGATGACAGTCTATGTATATTGTTGTATTGCCCAATCAACCTCATAGGATCTTTATGGCTAGTAATTGCATTGTTATGCCTTGCTCAGTTCCTGTCAATTGCCCCGCTGTAATTTGTTTACCCTTCATGCCATGTTGTTTATCTAAGGAGAGCACCTCTAGTGAACTATGGACCCCGGTCTAATCTTTACCATTGATACATCTTCCACTGTTACCTGTTTACTTGCTGCAAACCATTACCTTCCACACCATACATTTAATACTTTGTTATAGCAAACCGGTGAGCTTGACAACCTCACTGATTCGTTGGGGAAAAGTCTTGAGTTTGTGTTGTGTAGGTCTCCGTGTTTCTAGCAACACCTGTGTGACGTTTCCTTCCTCCTACTGGTTCGATAACCTCGGTTTCTTACTGAGGGAAACTTGCTGATGTGCTGCTTCATACCTTGCTCTTGGGGTTTCCAACAAAGCGTCCCACGACAAGTGGTGGGCGCCAGCAAGCTATTTTCTGGCACCGTTGCCGGGGAGGCTAAGGACGTCTTCACTACAGGAGTCCTTCACTTCCTTTCTCTTACTTTGTTTTTAGTTTGCTTTGTTTATTTTACTTGGTTTTGTTTGCCTCTTTTCAAAAAACCCCAAAACGTTAGTCTAGCTTGGTTTGCTTGCCTTATTCAAAAAACACAAAAAAATTAGTTCCTGCTCTAGTTTCTGCCATGTCGGGGTCTGCCTTTATTTCCCCTACAGTAGAAATCTCCACTTTTAAGCAAAAAAGTGAAGAAAGTTTTAAGGAAGCTTGGTCTAGAATCTCTACTTTCCAGAGGGAAACTGAGCCTGAGGTAAGCCTCAGCTTGGTTATTGATAGTTTCTACCGCGGTATTGCTCTTCGTTATAGATATGCTTTGGATGCTGTGGCTGAAAAGAATTTTTTGCTTTGTACTGAGGATGAAGCTTATGATGCTATAAGGAAATTAATCATGATCTATGGTACACCTGGCAAGTCTGATTCCTCTTTCACAAGTATTTTTGCTAGGTTGAACCATCTTGAGACCAGTATTGCTGCCATGAATAGTTGCTATCACACTCTTAGGGCTTACCATGATTATGTTCCCATAAATTCTGAGCCTTCAAATTGGTTTCCCACAATTAAAGTCTCAATAAACACTACATTTTTTGATGCTCGCTGTGATATCATGTCTGAATTTTGTCTCATGCCTAAAGATATTTTAGATTCCTTGAGTCTTTGGGGGCTTATTGAAGGAGGAGAGGAAATATCTCTTACGAAAAATGCCACTATATTTCCCATTGGAATAACTGAAGGTGTGTTTACAAAAATCTCAGGGAAAATGGTGTCTACTGATTATCTTGTTATTGAATGTGTAGGCAAAGGACAAATCACACTTGGAAGATCTCTACTGAAACACCTTGAGGCAGTAATAGACATGGGAGAATGCATCATGCACTTTACTCCCCCGGTAAGCAATCATATCTTTCCTAAGAAGAAAAATAAAGGTAAGAAAAGAAGGAACAAGAGGGGCAATTCTTCATTTGAAAATACTTGATTCTTCTTTCTTCTTGTGCCTAACTTAAATGAGTTAAAGAAAAGTACTTGTTGGGAGATAACCCAAGAGTTTATTTGAGTCTTGGAAGTTATTACTTCTGTAATAACCTCTTCTTATCCTTTTTGTTTGCTTTTTGTGCCAAGAATGACCTCTAATGAGAGGGAAATAAGATTTGGGGAGTTGCTGTCCCAAAACAGATTTCTGTCCTCCACCAAAAAAATCGTGAGGAGGCTCTGTAACTCGGATTAAGCTCAAAATTTACGAATAAATCTCCCAGAATGTTAGCTAACTTTCTTTAGTTCAACACTTTTTGATTTGAGCAACATAAGATGTTCGAAAAAAATATTTTCTACCTGCTGGTCAGTTTTGACAGATTTCTGCCATTATTTGCATTTGCTTCTTATTGATTCCTTTTTGAGCTCTCTTCAGGTAAATTGAGTTTCTTTGAAGGAGTTACTATAGTAGCTTGTGTTTTTAGTGATAATCCTTGCTGTTCCAAAGCTTTGCTAGTGGTCTAATATCTTTTGAATAAGCTAATGTTGCTAATGAAGATTGTGTGAAGTTTTGTATGAAGGAAAAATTTCAGGTGTAGAGAGAGAATGATGCAATGAGATGAAGAATGGACAAAAGCTCAAGCTTGGGGATGCCACCATGGTGTCACCCCAAGAAATATCCAAGGGGTACAAGTGTCAAAGCTTGGGGATGCCCAAGGCATCCCCTTCTTCATCAATAAAAAGCTCAGGTCTGTCTAGACACTTCATTTTTATTGTTTCATGCACTGTTGTGTTGTTCTTGGAGCGTCTTAGTTTTTGTTTGCTTTGCTTAGTTTGTTTAGTTTGCTTTAGTAGTTTGGACCCCCGTTCTCGCTGTGTTGTTTTGCAAATAAGTTTGCTTGGTGTTTGAAAAGGAGTAGTAAGTTCTTGCTTGAAGTGCAAGAGGAGCTTGCATTGACTGTGACTTAGAATTTAGCATGACATGCTAGGTGTTGTTTTAGCATTATTCTTAGTGATTATTGTTGTAGCATGTCTTGTTCCAAACAATTGGGATTGCTTAGTATGCCTTGAAGAAATTATGCGTTGTTTTAGCATGCAAAAGCATAGTATTGTGGTAATCTACTTTGATGTTTTGCTTGGGTTGACTTGGCACATGATCACACCATGTTATTACTATGACAACTCACCATTAGCCTCTATGATCATTTAGTCCTTGACTTGTAGTACCACTATTTGCTTTGATTAGTTTTCTTTGTTGCATTGCATAATTATGGCCATTATTATTCTCTTAGTTGGTTGCTCCTAGTCTTTTGCTAGCCTCCACTTGTATGAGTAAGTTCTACTCATGCTTCCAACTCCCAAGAAACCAAGTTATTCCAAAGTATCCACTATAAACTCCTATGCATGGTGTGTTACACCATTCCAAAGTATATTCTTGTTTTCATCTATCTTCCAATTAAAAACTATTTTGTTATTTGAAAACTTAGTGATTAAAGCCCTCACGAACTTGATGACACACTTTATTCTTTGCCCCTAATAAACTTGAACCATTGTGACAACTTTGTTGTATATGCTTGCACTTATAAGTTGGAATTAGTAGAATCGTGCTGTCACAGTGAACGTTTTCAACATTGCACTTGTACCTTGTTGTACTCAGTTGATATCATGTTCTTTTGTCTATGGATGTCACCAGTGTGAAATAAAGAGGGAACTTGTAAGTCCATGGAGTTTGTATCATGTGTTAGAGAAACGCCTGGGCCGCTAGCCTAAGCCATGCATAATCATGATGGAAACTTGCAACATCACCATAATGAGCTATCTATGAAGCATTCTTCTTATAAAAAAAGAGACACATTGAGAAAAGAGGAAAGAGAGAAAAAAGCACCATATTCCCATGGTACATAAGAAGAATTGCTGAGATGCTCATTGTCTGCTTGCCTTGTCATTTTGGTTATGGGAAAGCTCCTGTACCATGTGCAAGGGGTACCCCGTTGGTGGTTCTCAATGATATGCAAATACTTACAATGACAAGAACTTACCTGGACCCAAAGTTGAGTATGCATGAGGTGTGGCCCTCGTATTCAAGGGGCATGAGATTGCCAACTTATACTTCGTCAAGCATATACTCCAGATTTGCCACTTTAACCTTAATCACTTCAAGATTCTTATGATAGGGGCAATGAGGGCTGAAAGCTAATTAGTACCATAATTTTTGGAAGATCTTTTTGAAACTTGTAATACCTGCTTCCTTTACAAAAAGTTCTTTCTTCCACCATTAGTACCATAATTTTTGGCACCATTAAGAGAGCATAGTTGTTGTTCTGCGTGCAATGTTCCAAAACTTATTAATTCATGCATATTGTGTTATTACTTGCTCTTGTGCTATTTGTTTCTAGTCACCCTTGTGGACTTTGCAGGTGTCCTATGCATTATATTGCTACTCTATGAGGGACAAGCTGATTGCCACTATGCTATGTTTTTTGCATGTGAAACAAACAAACGTTTTTCAATGCATATTATTCATGATCTTTGTTTGTAGCTTGCCATGTTGCATGCATAATTACTATGTCCATTGTTAGAACTCCATCTTTCATGCACATGTTTAGAGTTCTTTGATCCCAGCTTTCAATGTTTGCAAATGGTTGGACCTTTATTGTGAAGGTGCATGTCACCTCAAAAATTATTCTATTTATCACTTACCTACTCGAGGACGGGCAGGAGTTAAGCTTGGGGATGCTAATACGTTGGAAACGTATCTATAATTTTTTATGCTCCATGCTTGTTTAGTATCTACTTTGCTTTACTTGTCCACACTTTGAGGTGCTTTTTACATGTTTTCTTGGTACTAACCTATTAACAAGTTGCAACAGTGGCAGATGCCAGTTTTCTGCTGTTTTTGGTTTCAGAAAAGTTAGTAAAGAAATATTCTCGGAATTGGATGGGACAAACGTCAAAGTCAATTAATTTCCGTGGGGAACAAGAAGTCCAGATGATGGGGATATGCCGATCGGGGTATACCCAAGAGGCGTTCCTCTTCGCCCAAGCTACCAGTGAGTGGGCTGGATGACGCGGATCGAGACTTGACAAGGACCCAGGCGACTGGAAGCTGGAGGCCCAGAAGCGTAGCTAGGCCCAGCCGGATTAGGTCAAGAACCCTCTGAATCCTTAACTAATTTGGTTGTAGATATGTAAACCCTAGCGAGGTGAACCTATATAAACCTTCCTAGGGTACTGATAGTGGACACGTTCCATCATACACCCCAGCGGCTCGCCGCCTAGTCGTCGAGCTCGCCCTTGTACTCTCACCATAATACAATCTAGTAGGAGTAGGTCTTTACCCTCCGGGGGCCGAACCTGGGTAAACCCTTGTGTCTCCGCCCTCATCTCACACCGCAGATGGCTGGTCACCCTTGCCCTTCGTTCTACTACTCGCTGCCGATTGCAGCATCTGTTGTGGCCATTCCCATGATAGTGGCGCCCACTGTGGGGCCTGGCTGGTCAGGTTGGTGTTCTACGGAGAGATCCAATCTGCCCATCAATGAGACGATCGCCACCGGCCGCATGATCGCGATCGGCGAGATCCTCCAGATCTTGCCGAGCAGCTACGTCCCGGCGGTGCGCCCCGTCACGCACAGCGTGATCATGCCAGTCGGCACGATCAGCCTCTTCATCGGCTTCACCGACGTCATCATCTCGGAGGACTCATTTCTCATCTGCGAGTCGCCACCACGCAACCGGCTCTCCAAGAGCCAGGTCTGCACCATCCACCGCCTCGCCTCCGAGTACGACTCGACCAGCAGCAACGTGGCCGAAACCACCGTGGTCGCGGACGACGTGGCCCTCAACGACGACGCAGCCGCCGGATCCATCATCACCGCGTCATCCGCGGGCTCCATCACCCAGGTCTCCAACGTGGGAGACTTCGAGGACCCCTCCATTCTTGGGATCTTCGACTTCGACTCCGGGTCAGAGAACTCCGACGACTTCCACGTCAAATCCGGTCGCAACATCACGACATATATGGCGAATGGTGCGGACGCCCCGCCAGACCCTTTCTCCACGCCGATCCCGCTGACCGCGATGGCAACGGAGGTCGAAGAACTCCACCTATGATTGGAGGAGGCGGTCCACAAAGAACAAGCCGAGCGCGAAAAATTTCGCCTCGAGCAAGTTACAGCGCAGGAACTTTCGCGCTACCACCAGCTCCGCATCAGGTCGTGCTTGAACCCCACCATTCAGGGCCATGCCCTGAACTTCGACGATGAGAACGACCAGGCCCGCATGGCCGAGCGCGCGATCTGCGAGAACGCGCCACCAGGAGGGAGCTCCCAGCCACCACCAGGCGCGACGGCCAACGGCGCCCCCCCACCACCCAGTCGCACGCCCCCCCGGACCAGCCAAGAATCCTGGTCTCCTCGCGGGAGCGAGACGCGAATGGCCTCCCGCTGTTCTCCACCCCGATGGACAACATCGTCGCGAGCCGAGCCGCGGTCGACAACATCAATGTGACCGGGGAAGGCGCCCTGCAGATCCAGTACGCCAAGGCTCTACTCGCCAAGGCCGTCGAGCAACAAAACGCGGGAGCCAACTCACATGGTCGCATGTACTCGCGTTCGTCAGGTAGCAAGGCGACCTCGAGCGGCCGCCCAATGGTGGCAAACACCCTGAACTGCCCACCACCCGAGCCCCTGCAGCTCCAACACCGACCCACACACGCGGCACTCTCCACCAACGACCCGCGACCGACAAACAAATTCGTCGCTGCCAACGGGCAGCCAGTCGACGCGCGAGCCCACATCATCAACAACCAGAGCTGGCGTGCACGCCAGCCCGATGACTTGAGGCATACCCTCACCAACCGCCACGACGGTGAACCAAGGGGATCGCTAAGCCGAGTCGGACCCCAATGCTTCGGACCGATGATCCGAGGCAAAAAAAACCCGGCGAATTTCAAGGCGCCGAAGGAGATAGAGAAGTACGACCCCTCGTATGACCCTTCCGTGTGGCTGGACACATACCTCGTGGCGTTGGGAATCGCCGGCCACACTGACCTGCTCGCCGCTCGCTACCTCCCCCTGATGATGGAGGGAGCGTGCCAGCAATGGATCAACACCCTCCCTGCAGATAGCATCGATTCCTGGGAGGAAATGCGCGATGCCTTCGTCAGGCACTTCGAGGGCTACTACACCTGCGCCACCACCATCGAGGACCTGGAGTGATGCGTCCAGGGACCCCGCGAGTCGACCCGCGGCTGGGTCCAACGGTGGCAAGACCTGTGGTACAACGCGGCCGGAATCCACCCGAACACCGCGATCCACTGCTTCAAGACCTCGTGCCGCTACGAGCCCTTGGTCGCCAAACTCAAGCGGGTATACAAAACACTTGACAACATACCAGACCTCCTCGATATCGCCAAGCGGTACGCGGAGGAGGACACAAACCAAGAAACCGACGACGAGTCGGGAGGAAATTGCCGCACGAGCGGCCACGATAACGGGAGACGACCCGAGCTATGCTACAGCAACACTCGCCTCACCGGCAAGCACCGCGGTGACGGGCGAGTTGACTTCGTCGCCAACACCGGTTACGCCCCACGCGAGCCCAAGAGCTTTCGCCGCGACGGAGGCCAACGCCACGTCTGCGGCAATTACAAGGCTAAGCCAAGGTTCGACCCCACGACTCTCCTTAACCAACCCTATGTGTTCCACAGTAGGGAGGGGAAGCCCGCCACACACACGACCGCCGACTGCCACTCCCTGAGGGAGATCGAGAAGGCATGGCGTGCAAGGGAAGACCCCAACAACCACCCGCCAAACGGTGGGAAATTCAGAAACGACGCCGGCTCGCTTCATACCTTCACCGACTTCAATACGAAGCGCGAGAAGAAGGTCATCGCCCGCGCCGTCGCCGTCAACGTGGTGTCCCAGGTCGACATCCCCCAATTCCTCAACTAGTCCGAGCAATAAATCACCTGGAGCCGCGAAGACCACCCGCCATGGATCGAATATCCGGGTCGAGTCGCCCTGGTAGTCAAGCCCAAGGTGGGGGACTACTGGCTCCCTAAAACGCTGATGGACGGCGGCGGCTCCATCAACATCCTGTACCTGGACACGTTCAGGCGACTGCGGCTCCCGCAGTCGATGATCAAGACGACCTACACCACCTTCCATGGCATCGTCCCCGGTCGGAAGGCGTACCCGATCGGCAAGGTGACGTTGCCCGTCACCTTCGGCACACCAGCGAACTTCCGCACCGAGCGGATCGTCTTCGAGCTGGTGCCTTTCAACAGCCCCTACCATCGCCCACAGGGCCAGCGCTTGCCAAATTCATGGCAGCGCCCCACTACGCGTACAACGCGATGAAGCTCCCCAGGCCGTGCGGCATCATCACTGTCCATGGCGACCCCGACATGGCTGCAGAATGCGTGGCTAAAGGCGCCGAGCTCGCCGACGCCATCATAGCCGCAGAGGCGAACCACACGGAGGAGCTCGCCAAGTACACGAGCAGGGTCAACAATGACGACCCCACCATACTCAAGAAGCCCAACTCGGAGGGCAGCAGCTCCACCGCATTCGAGGCAATAACGCACACTCGCACCATCGAGCTGGTCCTAGGCGACTCCATCCAGACAGTGGCGATCGGAACAGGCATGAGCCCAGCATAGGAAGGTGTGCTCATCGAGTTCCTACATGAGAATCATGACATCTTCGCATGGAAACCTTCCGACATGCCTGGTGTCCCGAGGGAACTCGCTGAGCACAAACTCAACACCGACCCCAAAGCGCGACCCGTCAAGTAGTCACTGCAGCCCTTCAGTGAAGAGCGCCGCCGAGCAATCACCGAGGAGGTGCAGCGTCTACTTGCTGCAGGCTTCATTCGGACAATCAAATACTCCAAGTGGCTGGCAAACCCAGTCCTGGTCGAGAATAAAAACGGGACCTGGAGAATGTGTATCGACTACACAAACCTCAACAGCGCCTGCCCGAAGGAGCAATTCGTCCTCCCACGGATCGACCAAATTATCGACTCGACCGCGTGTTCAGAGTCACTATGCTTCCTTGACGCCTACTCTGGTTACAACCAGATCAAAATGTCAGTCGAGGATGAGGAGAAGACGGCGTTCATCACGCCATTCGGAGCCTTCTGCTACACCGCCATGACCTTCGGCCTCAAGAACGCTGGGGCGACCTACCAGAGGTGCATGCAGGAGTGCCTTGCGAGCCAAATTGGCCGTAACATCCACGTCTACATCAACGACATGGTGGTGAAGTCCACTCGCTAGGGCGATCTACTCGCCGACCTAGCGGAAACCTTCGCAAACCTGTAAAGGTACAAGATAAAGCTAAACCCAGGAAAGTGCACCTTCGGTGTACCCTTTGGACGATTCTTTGGCATGCGTCGTCTCCAAGCGCGGGATCGAGGCGAACCCCGCCAAGATCAACACGATCGCCCGGCTCGGCAGACCCGAGTGCCTACGCGATGTCCAGAAGTTGGTCGGATGAGTCGCGGCTCTCAATCGCGTCATCCCCCGGCTAGGCGAGAAGGTTATGCCCCTCTATCGCCTAATGCGCAAGAACCCCACGTTCCAGTGGGACAAGGAGGCAGATAACACGCTCCACGCTCACAAGGAGGTTCTACTCGCGGCACCGCTACTCGCCGTCCCTGTCGACAAGGAGCCCATGGTCGTCTACGTCACGGCATCCGAGCGAGTCATCAGTGCCGTCATGGTCATCGAACGACCAGAGGAGGGCAAGGAGCGCCCGGTGCAGCGACCTGTATACTACATCAGCGAAGTCCTCACCGAGTCGCGCCAGCGCTACCCGCAGTACCAAAAATTGGTGTATGCGGTCTTCAGAGCCTAGCGGCGACTGCCGCACTACTTCCAGGAGCACCCAATAACGGTCGTCTCCTTAGCACCGTTGCAAGACGTCATCCGCAACCGTGAGGCGACCGGGCGAGTTGCCAAGTGGGCCGTCGAGATTGGAGTCCACAACATTAGGTACAAGCCGCGCAAGGTTATCAAGTCGCAGGCTCTCGCAGACTTTCTCGCCGACTGGGAGGAGGCCCAGCAGCCAGATAAACTGTCGTACCTACATTACTGGTCCCTACACTTTGACGGTTCCAAGAATGCAGATGGTGCAGGGGCAGGGATCGTCCTCACATCTCCAAAGGGCGACAAGTTACGCTACATCCTATACCTTGACTTCACCCCCTGCACCAACAACATGGCCGAGTATGAGGCGCTACTCCATGGCATGCGATCAGCAAAGGAGATGAACATCAACCGTCTGCGCTGCTACGGCGACTCCGACCTCGTCGCCGGGCAAGTCGCCGGCACTTGCGATGCAGTCTCTCCCACCATGACGACATACCGCCAAGCAGTGGACCAGCTGGGAGGCCACTTCACGGGCTACTCCGTTGAGTGGATCGACCGGTGGAAGAACAAGGAGGCCGACGTACTCCCCCGCATTGGCTCGGCTTGACTCGCTCCGCCCGCCGGCGTCTTCCTCGACACAATCACCAAGACTTCCGTCTCTCCCCCGGGGGAGATCGACATCGGAATTCCGCTGCAACCGGACGCGGCCCTGGTCGCAATGATCGCCGAGCCAAGCGACTGGACCGCGCCATACGTTGCCTACCTGGAGGGAGGCACCCTACCCGCTAATGAAACGGAGGCCCGAATGATAGCACACCACTGCAAATCCTTCATCATCATCAACGACGAGCTCCACAAGCGCAGCGTGACCGGCCTGTTTCAACACTGCGTCCAACCTGCAGAAGGACGCAAGATCCTCTAGGACATCCACGCTGGCGACTACGGCCACCACGCTGGCGCCCGCTCCCTAGTCGCCAAGGCCATGCGACATAGCTTTTACTGGCTCACTACACACACCGATGCGTTCGACATCGTCCAACGCTGCATCGGGTGCCAGAAGTACGCCAACCAGACTCACGTGCCGAGCTCGGCGCTCAAGACCATCCCCATCACCTGGCCATTCACCGTGTGGGGCATGGACATGGTAGGCCCCTTCAAGAAGGCCCCCTCTGGCTTCACCCACCTCCTGGTCGCAGTCGACAAATCCACAAAGTGGGTGGAGGCCAAGATAGTCTGCAAGTGCGACGGGAAGACCGCCACAAAGTTCCTACGTGAGCCCATCTATCGCTACGGGTTACAACATCATCACGGACAACGACACCAACTTCGCCAAAGGAGCCATGGCTGAATTTTGCGAGGAGCACAACATACGACTCGACCTCGCCTCAGTCGCCCACCCAGAGTCCAACGGCCAGGCAGAATGCGCCAACCAGAGCATCCTCCACGGCCTAAAGACGCGACTACAAGTTCCACTCGAGCGAACTCCTGGGTGCTGGGTCGAAGAGCTCTCCTCCATCATCTGGGGTATCCTCACCTCCGTCAACAGGTCGACAGGATTCACCCCCTTCTTCATGGTGTACGGTGCCGAGGCCATCATGCCAACCGACCTCGAGCACGACTCGCCTCGGGTGGTTAACTACGCAGACGCTGACAACGAGCTCGCATGCCAAGACGGATTCGACCAGCGCGACGAAGCACGCGACCTAGCTCGCTCCCGCACCGCCATCTACCAGCAAGGGCTCCGCCGCTACCACAGCCGACGAGTACGGACCCGCACCTTCCAGGAAGGCGACCTAGTACTGCGTCTGATCCAGGACAAGAAGGGCATGTACAAGCTCTCCCCCCTTGGAAGGGACCATTCGCCATCGGGCAAGTCCTAGGCAACGATGCCTACTACCTCATCGATGTCCGAGGCAACGGAAAGCTCGACGTCAAGCGGTCGTGGAATGTAAACCTCCTACGGAAGTTCTACTCCTAGAACTCCAGACATGTATTTCCTACCCTCTATGAATTAAAGAAGATCGATTCGCACAACTTGTGTCCACTCTCCGTACCTTGTGCCACTCGCACTCGTAATAACAACGCTATGCTACTCGCGGAAGTCAACCCTTGGTGACGCGACCGGCATAGCCAAGTAGTGCGATACAAGGGCATCGAAAAAATGCGGGCCTCGTATCGTCCATGAAAAAAGCCAACCCGGAGCCCCATTGGAGTCGCCTCGCTCGACTGGATTTCTGAGCCAAGACAACTGCATTCGCTTCCCACAGCGACCCAGTCCTCCACATCCTTGGTGCAGCGAATCGAACGGCAAAGTACCACGCTCGGGGGCTGACGCTAGTCTAAACTGGAGCGACCAGGGAAAAACGCCAAGTATGAGAGCGCGTCCTGGACTCGCCACGCGACTGGTCCTACGGATCAGGTGGAGTGACACGCCTAATACAAAGCGCCCCGTCCTCACCTACCTCGGGCATGCGACTCGAACCGCCAAGTACCATGCTCGGGGACTCGGCCACCCGACCCCGTTCGCGCCTGAGAAAACGGCTAAGTACAGAGCACCCCTTGGAGTCGCCATGCGACTGACTTTCCAAGCCATGACGAGTCGACCTTAACTTACTAACAGTTCAAGCAACACACATAAAAACGAGGTCAACCCCATAAAAGGGCGGACGCGCCCGGGGACTCGCACAACCAACAATCCAATCGAAAAACATTGGGAAAAGAATCCTTGCATTCCTTCAAGCAGCACAACTTGTTCGCTTACAAGGGTAGTTACATATTTATTCTAATTAACATTGATCGGCAAACTATTCTACTCCGCAGGCTTCAACGACAAGATCCACCACTCCTGTGACGGCGGATAAAAGGAAACCACGGGTTCGACGGGTACGTCGTGAGTTCACCCGCCATGGCCGCTCGGAATGGTTGCTCCACCTTGAAGTCGTGGTGCGCCGGTTCGGGGTCGTTCGGGGCAACGACCGTCTCCTGGTAAGGAATGAGGTCGCCCATCGCCCACACTCGGTCAGCGTACACCACAGCCCGTTCGGTTAGCTTCAGCACTTCGGCGATCTCGACTGCGCCCGTTGACAAAGGGTACCCGCTCATGACGTCATCAAGGTCGAAGTCGTCAGGAAAGTGCGCGAGCCCAAGGCTCAGTGCATGCCGCACCACGACGAAAGGCCGACCGCGTCATGAATTCAACCACAGCCGGGGCCTTCTCCAAGTAGCGCGAGACCTCGACGAGGTCGCTGGGGATCACCTCCGTGGGCGAGATTTCCTACAGGTACGCTCGGATGCAGGTCGCTGACAGCGCCGCAGAATCAACCGGAGTGGTGACGCATTGACACGCGTCATACGAATGCGCCTCTTCGGCATTATCAGTAATCATGCCTGCAACATACAAGCAAATAATGAGGGAGGCTCTAGCAAAATAACGCGACCCGCACGCTCGGGGATTCGCCAAAGAAAAACTCACCAATCAACGGGCGATAATGCTTAGTGATGAAGTCCTGGAGACCGGAGAGGTCATCCTGCAGCCCGGCGACGAGCGCATCTGACATCTTCCGCTCCTCAGCAGCAGAAGTGACGGATGCCTTGGTCCTCCCATCCGCCAAGGTCGCCTCCGCCTTCGGCTCCTTGAGCTCCCGCTCTAGGTCGGCGATTCGCTTCTCCGTGGCGCTCAAGGACGACTGCGCAGCCGTTAGTTCACTCGATGGAACCAGGCCCTGACGAGCTTTCTCCACCGCGGCTGCGCTATCCTATGCATCAACAAAACCATGAATACAAGAAGAACAAGGTTTATGACTAGCATCAAGCACGAAAACCACTCACCCGCAGTTGCTCGAAGCTTCTCGTTCGTTTCGCGGACAACGAGGAGCTCCCTCTGCACACGCTCCCTGGCGGCAAGCTTCTCTGTCGACTCGCGCTGCAGGCCCTGCGCAAACATGGAAGCATCAGCAATGAAAATCCTAAGTGTCTAGCCGCTGAAATTCAGCGACTAGCCACTCGGGGACTGGACAGCGAAAAAATCCTAAGTGCCTAGCCGCTGAAATTCAGCGACTAGCCACTCGGGGACTGGACAGCGGAAACTCTGAAGTACCTAGCCGCTGAAATCCAGCGACTAGACACTCGGGGACTAGACTCCAAAAAAAATAAGAATCTGACCACTGAAATTCAGTGGCCCGATCCTCGGGGACTGGACATACATGGATGGCGGCACCTAGCATGTCGTGAAGCTCCAGTGCATCCACTGACGGGAGCACGAACGGAGTACGCCCACGACGCTGCTCAACCTCCGTGCCGACGACCTCAGGCGACTGGCTCGATGGAACCGATGCACTCGCCGCGGAGGCCCTCGCTACAAAGTGAGGGAACATCGCCACAATGGCTCCCGCACCACTCGAAGCAGGGCCTGTTTCCCCAACCGAGGCCACGGGCTCCTCCCACTGCGACTCCGTGTCCACCGTGGCCTTCGGGGCCGCATCCACTTCAATCGGAGCCTCGTTTGGGGCGATTGCCGGCTCATCCGAAATCATGACGACCTCGTCGCCCTTTGCCTTCTTTGCGCCTTCAACAGGCGCCTTGACCTAGTCTCCCTTCCTCTTCTTCGAAGGGCCGACTAGTGCCTCCGCGGCACCCAACAAGACCTTGCCCACCGAAGCGTGACCTATTTTATTCACACCAGTCCTGCAGAACAACACTATTAGCAAATTCACCAGTCGAACATTAATCAAGTAGACAAACCAAAAGATTAAGAAACACTCACTTGGCGACTAGGATAAAACGCAGGCCAGTACGAATGCTGGCCGACTTCTCCAATTCTGGCCCCAGTTTCCGACTGATGCCCGTCTCGAACACACTCTGCACCCAAGACACCGATGACTTCTTCGAGGACGAGGCCGCGATAGGAGGTTCAGTGGCGATCACCACGGGAGCTCCCCTTGGCGGCGAGGTCCCTGTGGCTAGAGCGGCCACGAGCCCGGTGACTGGGATGAAGGGCGGTGGCAGCGACACCAACGACATCTCGCCTTCCACAACGGCCACACCAGCCATCGTGGTCGCATGCGCCGGTGCGTCGGCTTTAGCTTCTTCGACTGCACCTGTAGCATCGGAACTACTCGCAGACCGAGGTGGTGATACCGGCTTAGCCGGCTTCTTCTTCTTCTTATTCGGTGGCGGTGGTTTCTTCTTCGATGGCGTAGCCTCGCATTGTGAGGTGTGCTCAGGGAGCTCATCATCGTCTTTGTCGTGTGCCTCGAGGCTCTTGCTGGCCTCGAGATCGCGCTAATGCTGCCCGTGAGTCTTGCGGACCATGGGTGCGGCAACTTCCATGGCCTGGTCGCCATCGTCGTCATCATCGTCATCACCGCCCTCTTCGCTCCTAACATCGCCCTTGTCGGGCGAAGACTCGCTCTCATCCTCGGCGGACGAGTTCGAGTTCTCGTCGTCTGCAGGTGGAAGCCAACCTTCCACCACTTGGAACAACTGCAACAACCAAACGAAATTATCACGACCGCGAATGCAAAACTGCGACTACGAGTGCACAGGAAATAATAGAACTCACTGTCGGAGCTTGGCGCTTCGCGGTGTAAGGTGCGACACCGGCCTTCGCGTCTAGATACTCTGCCTTGGTGATCTTCTTCAAGGTCGAGGTGAAGTCGTTGAGCCTCCATTCGGCTTGGCAGGACTTCGTCGGGTCTTCCTTACCCGTATACTTATACATGTAGTGGGCACGACTGGCCAGAGGCACTAGCTGCCGCTCGAACCATCAATTGTACAAATTGATGGTTTGGAGGCCCTTCTTCTTCAAGTTGCGGATCGTCTGCAACATCTCGTCGACGACCATCCGTTGGTCTAACGGGAGCTTGGTGACCTGGAGCCGATGCGGCTCAGGGCGATCAATGGAGTACATTGGAAGCACCACCTCGTCGGCCGGTGGCGACTCGGTCGCATAGAACCAACTCTTCTTCCATTCGTTTGCCGCCTTCTTCAGCAGCATCAGATCAAAAAAGGACGCCTTTGACTTCAGCTGAAAGGTCAGGCCGCCCGCGACCAGCATCAGGCCGCCTGCTCCTCGCGGCCGGTTCTCCTATCAAACAGATATTGTCATAGGGGGAAATACGGCCGGCAACCCAGGTATCACTCGCAAAACGCCACGAAGATGGCGAGCTGCTCGATGTTGTGCGGCCCTAGGTCCGATGGTTGGATGTCGTAGTAGGCGCAGAAGCGGCAAAAGAAGAGGGAAGTGGGGAATCCGAGCCCCTATTCCAGGTGACTGGTGAAGCAGATGAGCTCTCCTTCGCGTGGATCTAGGATCACCTCTCCGACCGCGGGGATGCGCCATCTCCCAGCGCGGAGGATCCCCGCCTCCTCGAACGATTTCAAGAGCACTTCCGTGCACTTGGATCTGCCCCATGGCTCCATCAGAGGCGCCATCGATTGGAGGATTTAGGGCTATGAGTCACTCTGGGTCGCTCTGGTTGCTGCGCAAAATGGAGGACTGGGGTGCGCGAGATTGGAGGAAGTGTGGGAAATGCTCATCCCTCACCCGTCACTCTCCTTATATAGCGGCTGTTACCCGCCATCTTCGGGGAGCCGTTACCGTGCGGTAATTACGCCGATATTACTGTTGGATTACCAAACGACTAGTTTGACCAGCGCTGACAGTCCAACTTCATCTACTCGACTCGCTGTCTTAAGCAACTTGACGATTCACCAACCTGATCACCATAACAGTGATTCGACTACTCGCCGACCCATTCGCCAAGCTGCGATTCGACTGGTCGCCGTTATTGCGATTAAAATGACTAGTTCTCTCTTTTATTCAGGGAGTCCACCGCCGATTTTACTGGGCATCTGAATTGGACCCGCATACTTTGACTGCCAATAAACACCTGCGACGAATCAACGACGGCCTCGGGGACTACTGATGGGGATATGCCGACCAGGGTATACTCAGCAGGACATTTCCTACTGGCCCAAGCTACCAGCGAGTGGGCCTGCAGGACGACGACTGGATCAAGACTTGACAATGACCCAGGCGACTGGAAGCTGGAGGCCTAGAAGCGTAGCTAGGCCTAGTCAGATTAGGTCAAGAACCCTCTGAATCCTTAACTATTTCGGTTGTAGATCTGTGAACCCTAGCGAGGTGAACCTATATAAACCTCCCTAGGGTACGCATAGAGGACACGTTCCATCATACACCCCAGCGAATCGCCACCTAGTCGTCGAGATCGCCCTTGTACTCTCACCATAATACAATCTAGAAGGATTAGGTCTTTACCCTCCGGGGGCCGAACCTGGGTAAACCCTTGTGTCTCTGCCCTCATCTCGCACCGCAGATGGCTGGCCGCCCTTGCCCTTCGTTCTACTACTCGCTGCCGATTGCAGCATCTGCCGTGGCCATTTCCACGACACCAGAGGAGAGCCGGAGGGGCCGGCCAGGGGGGCCAGACCCACCCTAGGCACGGGGCAGGTGGGCCCACGCCTGGATAGGGTTTTGTGGCCCTGGCCGCCTCCCGGTCTCGCCCCTTCGCCTATAAGAAGCCCCCGATGCAGAAACCCTGAGTACCCGATCGGAAATCCACGAAACTGTATGTAGCCGCCGCCACCATCGTCCCTAGATCAGGGGATCTGAAGTTCTTCCCGGCACCCTGCCGAAGGGGAGATCATCCCGAAGGCCTTCTCTCAGGTATGATTCGTGACTAGTTCCACCTTGGACTATGGGTCCATGTAGTAGCTAGATGGTTGTATCTCCTCCTTTGTGCTTTCATGTATAGATCTTGTGAGCTCCGTTTATGATCAAGATCTAATCTATTTGTAATCATGCATGTTGTGTTTGCAGGGATCCGATGGATATTGAGATTATTATGTTGGTTTGATTAATGGTTTTATCATGTCTGTGTTGTTTGTGATCTTGCATGCTCTCCGTTGCTAGTGGTTATCTTGGCCAAGTAGTTGCTAGTGACTCCAAGAGAGGGTATTTATGCTCGATAGTGGGTTCATGACTCTAGTTTCCAAGGGAAGTGACAGAAATCTCTTCGGTTGTAGATGTGCTGTTTCCAATGAAGGCCCTTTCTTCCACTATTATGTTGAGTCTCCACCTTCTATATTTTAGGCACCATTAAGAGAGCATAGTTGCCATTCTTAGTTCTATGTGCAGTGTCCCAAAACTTATTGATTGATGCATATTGTGAAATTGCTTTTCTTGTGCTACTTGTATCTAGTCACTCTTATAAAATTTGAAGGTGTCCTATGCATCCATTTGCTACTCCGTGAGGGACAAGCTGAGTGCCACTATGCCATGTTTTCTGTATGTGAAACAAACAAACGTTTTTCAATGCATGTTATTCATGATCTTTATTTGTAGCCTTTCATGTTGCATGCATAGTTACTTTGTCTTATTGTTAGAACTCCATCTTTCATGCACATGTTTAGAGTTCTTTGATCCTAGCTTTCAATGCTTGCAAATGGTTTGATCTTGGTTTTGATGGTGCATGTCACCTCAAAAATTATTCTTTTTATCACTTACCTACTCGACGACGAGCAGGAGTTAAGCTTGGGGATGCTTGATACGTTGGGAACATATCTATAATTTTTGATGCTCCATGCTAGTTTACTATCTACTTTGCTTTGCTTTGTCTACACTTTGAAGTGTTTTCATATGTTTTCTGGAACTAACCTATTAACAAGTTGCCACAGTGCCAGTTCCTTGTTTTCTTCTGTTTTTGGTTCCAGAAAGGAAGAAAATCAATATTCTCGGAATTGCACGGGACAAAAGCCAAATTCAATATTTTACCATGGGTAACACGAAGTCGGAGTACGAGACGGAAGAGTATCACCAGGGGGCCACACCCCTTGCCCGCGCGGGTGGGCCCATCCCGCGCCTAGGGGGGTGCAGCCGCCCTAGTGGCCCCCCTGCCTCGCCTCTTCGCCTATGAGAATCCCCCGATGCAAAAACCCTAGGCACCCGATTAAAACTCCACGAAACCTTATGTAGCCGTCGCCACCATCGTCCCTAGATCGGGGGGATCTGAAGTTCTTCTCGGCACCCTGCCGGAGGGGAGATCATCCCGGAGGCCTTCTTCTCCGGTATGAAGTATGAGTAGTTCCACCTTGGACTACTGGTCCATGTAGTCGCTAGATGGTTGTATATCCTCCTTTGTGCTTTCATGTATAGATCTTGTGAGCTCCGTTCATGATCAAGATCTAATCTATTTGTAATCATGCATGTTGTGTTTGTGGGGATCCGATGGATATTGAGATTACTATGTCAGATTGATTAATGGTTTTGTCTTATTGATTCTATCATGTCTGTGTTGTTTGTGATCTTGCATGCTCTCCATTGTTAGTAGCTATCTTGGCCAAGTAGTTACTAGTGACTCCAAGAGGGGGTATTTATGCTCGATAGTGGGTTCATGCCTCTAGTTTCCAAGGGAAGTGACAGAAATCTCTTCGGTTGTAGATGTGTTGTTGCCACTAGGCATAAAACAATGGTCTCTTGTTCATGGAGCAAGTGAATTGTTTACCTTACACACTTTGCTTAAAGCAGTTGTATGTTGCTTGCAACTTAATACTGGAGGGGGTTCGGATGATAACCTGAAGGTGAAATTCTAGTCATAGATGTAGTTGGATGGCAGTCTATGTATATTGTTGTATTGCCCAATCGAATCTCATAGGATCTTTTTGTCTAGTATTGCGTTGTTATGCCTGCTCAGTCCTGTCAATTGCCCTGTTGTAATTTGTTTACCCTGCATGCCATGTTTGTTTATCTAAGGAGAGCACCTCTAGTGAACTATGGACCCCGTTCCAATCTTTTCCATTGATACATCTTCCATTGTTACTGTTTTACTTGCTGCAAACCATCATCACCTTCCACACCATACAGTTAATCCTTTGTTACAGCAACCGTTGAGATTGACAACCTCACTGTTAGTTGGGGCAAAGTCTTGAGTTTGTGTTGTGCAGGTTTCCACGTTGCTTGCAACACCTTTGGGACGTTTCCTTCCTCCTACTAGTTCGATAACCTTGGTTTCTTTCTGAGGAAAAACTTGCTGCTGTACCGCATCATACCTTACTCTTGGGGTCTCCCAACGAAGTGCTCGCATCACTCCATTGCTTTCAAGATCTACACATATGGATGCTAAAAATGGCTCAATGCAAAGGCAATACACCAACAAAGAGAGAAAGAGGGTTTACCATGTCAACCGGCTGCATGACGCTTATTTTCCTCTTTGTCACCATGTCGTAGGAGCCTTGGAACTTGCTACATTCGGCGTGGATGGTGACCTACCGCTTGGAGAGGGAGATATCGTTCCAATTGCTAAAGAAGGCGTCCTTTCAGAATTTACTATGCTCATGGAAGAACATGCCCACCTTTTTCCAATAGGCAAAGCCCTTTTGCTCGGCGCCACATAGTGGATGACGAGGGGTAACCTCAGCATTGCCCATAGTTATGGACTTTGGGTTTCGTGGAAAAGATAGCACTGGTGATTTCGTCGGCTTAACAGACAAACAAGGGAGGCGATTTACCTAGGTTCAGACCCTCATAGAGGAAACCCTACTCTTGCTTGTCTGCTCGTATTATCTTTGGAGAGTACAAACTTGTTGAGTCGACTAGATGCGATCTCGCTGAGAGAGAAAGGCGTGTGTCTATTTTCTAGATCTATTGTGGGCTACCCTCCTCGCTGGTCCCTCCTAGCCTTTATATATGGGGAGGCTAGATCTCGGGTGCCAATACGAGTTGGTTACAGGTGTAGAGTTTGTATCTAGTCTAGTCTTGGACTTTCCTTGTCTTATATCATCAGGAGTCTGTGTCCTTGTAGGCTTCGTATCTACTGAATCGTCATGAGCTTCATGTATCTTAGCATATCTTCGGGTGAGCCTTCTGTTGGGTCGCACCATATATACTAACGATTGGCACCGGAAGGGTCATGCCCATGTCAGTATCTCCTGAGGCTATGTTCGGATGCTTGCTTTCGAGCATAGGCTCAAAGTCCTCTTCAATATGCCTGGAAGGTGAATCTAAAGATTTATTTGGATGCGTGAATTTCTCGATTGCCTTGTTTGGCTGTTGTAATGGATGAAGTCATTTTGTTCTTGAAGTGATGCTGGCATTTTCTTCGGCTTCTCCCGATGGGAGTAAACGTTGAGTCTACACTAGGGTAGGCTCAAGGTTATTCTTCGGTCGACGATTTTTCTATCGGGTGTGTGACCAGCGCTCCCGATGGGAGTAGCCCCCGAGGCTACATTCAAATGTTTGCAGACGAGTATAGGCTCAAAGTTCGTCTTCTTGAGTTCTTCTATCGGCTCCATAGGAGGGTTTGTTATTTTCGTCGGGTGCACGGCTAGCGCTTTCGATGGGAGTATCCCCCGAGGCTATGTTCGAGTGTTTGCATCGGAGCATATGCTCAAATTAAGGATGACAATTTTACCATGGGTATGGGTACCCGCGGGTACACCGCATGGGTAGGGTATAAGCACACTTTTATACCCATGGGTAATACTCATACCGTACCATTAAGTCACGGATAAGGGCACGGGTATAGACTTGTACCCATGGGTTTACTCATACCCTGCCTATTTAAACTTACATGTCAAACTTATCTATAGAGTTTGAACCTATGCAACCTAGAAGCCTAGGGACGAGTATGAGATTGCGACTTCTAAACTTTAATTTGATACTTTCATGTACTCATCTACTATTAGTAAGTAGAGATTATTGTATTCTTTCAAATATGCTATTGATGAAAGTAAAATTTTGAATAACTTGTATACTATTGGATATACCCGCGGGTATTCAATGGGTACTTGTACCCACTGGATATGGGTATGGTTAAAGTTTTATACCCATGGGGATGGATATGGGTAAGCTTTTGTACCCATTAGCTACACGGGTATGAGTATGTTATTGCTCTACCCTGACTATACCCTGCCCATTGTCATCGTTAGATCAAATCTTTATCATCTGAGGAGGTGCTCAACTCAGGCCTTCTATTTCTTGAATTATAAAAAATGTTGGGTGCGCGGCAAGCGCTCCCGATGGGAGTAGCCTCCGAGGCTATGTTCAGGTGCTTGCACCGGAGATAGGATCAAAGATCTTCTCCATCCGAGGAGGTACTCGACTCGGGTTTTCTTTCTTTATGTCGACTCCATAGGAGGAATTTTTCTAACGAGTCAGTGATATATAAGTTTAATAAGTTTGTCATGGGGATTTTGGTATAACGAGTCTACTGCATCCGACGAATCGGGAACCAGTTAATTGCACTTGGGAAAAACAACGTGAACCTACATCAAGCTCGAGTCCCCGGATTCAAACCCAGTATATGCTGACGTAATTCAGCTCGGGCCACAGAGGTCTTATCGAATACTGAATTACAGTGCTTATATTTCGAGTACATGATGCGTCCATCGGTACTTTTCATCTTATCGTAGATACGGATAAATATTGGCAGAGCGCATTTCTGTGTGCGATTACCAAGCCACTTCAGGATAGATCCTGGTGTCTTATCTTCATGTCATGGACATGGCATTCAGACATGTTATCACGGTGGACGCGGTCTGAGAATTAAAAGTTTTATCGACTCCCTAGGAGGATTTATTTTCATCAGATGCGCGGCTAGCGCTCGAGGAGATTCTCGAATCGGGTCTTGATTTTTATCAGGAGAGCATAGGCTTAGAAATATTCCGAGGAGATTTTCGACTCAGGTCTTAATTTTATCGAGTGGCGTTAGTTGATTCCATTAGAGGACCCGACAAAATAGCTCGATGTAGCATTGACGAGGTTTAATCTCGTCAATGCCCATTGTTATGAGCTTGGGTTTTGGAGAAGATGGGAGTCCTGGAGATCGCGAAACGGTTAATAGACAAGCAACCAGGGGACACGAGATTTACCCAGGTTCAGGCCCCCAGAGGAAAAACCCTACTCCTGCTTGTCTGCTCTTGATTATGGTGGAACTGAAGGTTACAGGGGTGCGCAGATGCAATCTGGCGTGAAGGTGTGTATGCGGTGAGGTGAGAGAGATCCTCCTCGCTGTGCCCTCCTAGCCTTTATATAGAGTTTAGGAAGGTCTCGGGCACAGATCGAGTCGGTTACAGGTTTAGGGTTTGACCCTTTGAATATTCTATCTGTTCTAGTCTTGCTCTCCAAGGATCCGAAGATGTCATGGCTTGGGCCACCCGAAAATCTCCATAGGCCGCGTACATTCTTTTGGGCCTTCCTTGGGCTGGACCAGGTATGCTGATCTCATGTATCCATAGGGTATAACCACGTCATTAGCCCCTGAGTGTTCAGTCGAATCGCAGATTCGGCTGAGGACTCTTCAATCTTTTAGGTGCATCTGTTTCTGTTCATCAGAGAAAAGAAATGATTTAATGTGTGTAGGGATTGTTGATGCGTGTTCCTGACTCTCCTGACGGATCAGGGCCAATTAACTGTCTTAGGACAAAACAACACGATCTTCTTCAGACTCAAGTCCCTAGACTCGAATTCGGAACATATGCTGGCGTAATTCGACTCAGGCTGCTGAGGTCTTACAGGAGTCGAATCCCAGTAATTTTCGGATGATGTACCCAACGCGTCCGTCGGGATTTTCATCGCGCCTGTTGGCACGGATTTTTACTAGTAGAGCGCAGTCGGGTGCGTTACCAGGCCATCAGATGATAGCTTTAGGTCTTATCTTTGCATCATAGACGCAACATCTGAAATTTTATCACCGTGGAGGTGTTTCAGGTGGCCAAGGAGGATGTTGCTCACTTAATGTTGGTTGCGGCAAAATTTCCAAAAAAAAATTGCATTTTGATCCGAAGGATCGCAGTCGAAGAATTCATAGGGTGCGCGACCAGCGCTCCTATGGGAGTAGCCCCCGAGTTTCTGTTCGAGTCGCAGACTCAAGCAAAGACTTTAATTCAACCGTTGTTGACTTCAGGTCCGTAGGACACAATTTTTTCGGATGCTTGAATCAATCATCCCTATGGGAGTAGCCCCTGAGTCTGTAGTGGAGTCGTAGACTCGACGTAGGACTTGAAGAATCAATGTTGGTGTAGTACCTTAATCATGTCTCAGGTGTGCGGCCAGCGCTCATGATAGGAGTAGCCCCCGAGTAGTTGCTCAAATCGTAGATTCGAGTGAGTACTTTTAGCTGTTAGCCGAAGATTTCTAACCGTTGCCAGTGGTGTATGATGACGTCAGTGCTGACGATTGGTGACCTCAACCGTCTGCGGCACCAGAGGTGACGTGACCGAACGGACATGGGTCCCACTTTCTGACTTGGAGTTGAATGGTCATGTGCGACGTGGTGAGAATTATGACGTCTCCTCGGTTTCCGTGTGTAGTGGACGGCGTGCGAGCGATGGTTCGCTGCTGTGTTGACACGTGGACGGTTGGATCTAATCCTGGCGTTAGGGCTTCCAGATGAACGGTCTACGTTCATCGTCTTCATCTTTATAACTATGGGGAAAACTGTAGTTTGTTTTCACCTTAGCCATTTGCTTTCTGCTGCTTCCATTTTCTTGAGCTTTTCTCATCGCGCACTGGACGTTCTCCGATCGTTCCCTTCCTCGTTCTTGCACGCACACTGCCGCTGTCGACGTGCTGCGATGGGAAAATCGAACAAGGCTTCCACCGGGGCAGGCACCAGTGCTACCGCCGGTGGCAAGAAGGGCACCGCCGCTGCTCGCGTCACCAAAGGTGGGTGGCGGCGCACGGAGATGCGAGAGGGCAACCTACGCAAGCTTCGTGAGCGAGGTTTAATCCCGCAGGACAAGGAGGCCGTCAAGATCCCCTGCGATGAGGTAATTCCCCGTCCACCCGCAGGGTTTCGGGTGATGTTCGTTTCTTTCGTTCTTCGCGGCCTCTCTTTCCCAGTCCATGAATTTCTTCGTGGGCTGTTGTTCTTCTATGGCATCCAACTCCATCATCTCTCACCCAATTCTCTTCTCCACATCGCCTGCTTCGTTGCTTTTTGCGAGTGCTGGCTCGGTATCGAGCCGCACTTTGGCCTCTTCCGGAAGCTTTATTCTGTGAAGAGGCAATCCGGCTCCGACGGAGTTTATCCGATCGGCGGCTGCGTCATTTATCTTCGATCTACTGTTCTTTTCTTCTCATTCTCCATGTCTGAGTCCGTCCAATACTGGCGGAGGAAGTGGTTTTATATCCGCGACTCCATAGTGGGCGGGCAAAGTTTCGGCCTTGCGCCTTTCGACTCCACCCAGGAGATCTTGAAGAAGAGATCCTGGAAGAATCATATCCTGGAGGGAGAGGTGGAGGAGGTAGAGAAGCTCTACCATCGGGTGGAGGCCCTCCAGGTGGTTGCGGAGAAAGAGGTGAACAGTGTGGACATCATACGCACCTTTCTTAAACGTCGGGTGTAGCCGCTCCAAGCGAGTGCGCATCCGATGTTCCTTTATTCTGGCCGCCACGACCCGACGAGAGTTTCGGTTGAGGAGCTCTCTAGGGGGGACCTCGACAGAGTTCTTCGGCCACTACTGAAGTACAAATCCGACGAGGACCTTCCGGGGAAGTCGCTGACGCCCCCGTTCAGTGCCGTGAGACCAGTTCCGCAGGTGTAGATTTGCGACGTGCGCGTGGCGCCTTATTTTCGAGTGCGTTTTCCTTGCAATTGCTTGTACTTATTGTTGATGTGTTCATTGTGCAGGAGCTCAAGATAGCTGGCATGGTGCCTCCGCTACCCGAAAGGTTTTCGATTGCGCTAGACAACAAAGTTGTGGACTTCGAGTCCGAGCTTCCACCGGCACAGTCGCCAACTAAGGAAGCCCCTGAGGCGAGCGAGGGACAGACCCGAAAGCGGGCACGGAGCTCGAGCGAATCTTCGGATGCCTCGAATCCGCCAACGCCTAGGGACCCACCGTTCCTTGTCCGCCATAGTGGAGGTGATAGTGCTTCTTCTTATCCCATCCCGGCCGTTCCTGTGCGGGCTGTAGCACTGCAGCCGCCGGCCAAGAGGAAGAAGGAAGAGAAGAAGGGGAAGAGGGCGCTGCCCGTTTTTGACTTGAACGACATGGACTCGTAAGAATCTTCGAATGCCTTTTGCTACTTTTCTTGTCTTCATGTCTTCTTGCTTATGATTGGTGCTTTCCTTGCAGCCACTCCTCCGACGGCTCTTTTAGTGAGGCCACTCAGGAAGCCATGGGGGAGTAGAAGGTGACGCCTCCTCCCTCTCAGAAAGTGGCCACCTCTGGGGGCGTTGCTCTGAACCCCTCTCCGCAGGAGGCTCGAGTGATCGTCTCCCAGAAGACTGCACCGGGACCTTCGGAGTCTCTGTTTGAGCATGTAAGTTGTTTCATATTCTTGCTGTAGTGGGAGCCCCTAGCCTTATTTTCGGATGATCTGCTGATCTTTGCTTTCTTTTTGTGTGTCTTGGGGGGAGCCCCTGAGCGTTTTTCATGAGTTTGATGTCTTGCTCGTTTCTTGGGCGTAGCCCCCGAGCCCTTTTTCTGATACTTTATTTCTTCTCGCAGCCCTTTGTGCAAGGTGCGAACCTGCTTGTGCAGCAGCACCTGGCGCTGGAAGCCAGCATGCGGCAGCTTCAAGGTACACACTAAATTGATCCTGTTCTTTTTTCGTCTGCTTGCTACCTTGCGTAACTCATGTATGCTCTTTGTTGCTTTTGCAGATGAGAATAATACTGCCCTCCATGAGCTTGATGCTCTCAAAAAGAGCCTTGGGTGAGCGGAGAAGAAAGCTGAGGATGCTGTTGGGGCGAAGGAGCGCCTCGAGCGGGAGCTAGCTGACGCAGCTGCGGCCAAGGAGCACCTGCAGCAGGAAGCTACGGATCGCGAGGAGCAACTCGCCACTGCTGCGGCTGCGCGCGAGAAGGAGGTGGCCGAGAAGCTGATGGTTGCCGCCAAGGCCATTTCGGGTGAGTGTTTTTGCTTGTTTCTTTCTTTTTCGGCTGCTTTGTCTCCCTTCTCTTATTAGATTCCTACTTTGCCTTGTGCCCCAGATGCCTCGGGCATTGAGTTCGACCGTAGTGCCTTGGAGCACGGGAGTGCTTTGGACGATGCCCCCGTGGCGGTCGAAGACCGCTGCGGTACTGCTGCTGGTTCCCTTGCCAAGGCCAAGGAGATCCTCGGGCGCTTCTACAAGGAGCTCGTTCCCAAGGGCGCTGCCCTTAAGGATGTCGATTCTTTGGCGGATGCGCTGTCTGCGGATGCGCCTGCAGCCTACAAGCGCAAGCAGAAAGGCATCAGCGCTTCCATAGGGCTGGCCATGGCCCTGGCCTCCGGGGCGGAGCTGGATCTTCATCAGGTCACCTCCGAGATGTCAACGGCTCCCGACGGTTCTGAGGTAGGCTTCACTCTCTACGCTTCTCGCTGTAAGCGCTATGGGCCGAAGCTCATTGACCTTATGGCGGAATATGCGGCGAGGCAGCAGGAGGAGGTCAAGAGAAGGCACTCTGGCTCCAAGGCCACTCAGGATGCGGCTGCTTAGGCTTAGTCGTTGTAGTTGTAGGATAGTTGTCTTCTACTTTTGTTGTAATATTCTGATGAACAATTTCCTCGTGCCATGTAGTGGCCTTTTGTTGTATATAAATGAGCCTTCGAGAAGTTGCTTAGTCATTTGTTGTTCATACTCTTGTCTGTTTTCCTTTAGGGACCTTCGGGTGAGGACCCCGTTGATACTTCGTCTGCTCCACAGCCGTGACCATCCTTGGATGTGACCGAGTCCGCAGTCTTGAGAAGGAGATACTTGCCATCCGAGGCCATGCGGATGTATGGAAATCGAAAGCGGACCGAGCTACCGCCAGAGAGGAATACATGATGGGGGAGCTTCGGCAATTGACCGAGCAGCTGTAGTGTAAGTTCCTTCGAGCTGCTGCTCGTTTTCAGATGCACCTGGTTTGCGAGTCATCCTACTTTGTTTTTACTGCAGGTGCCAACCTTGTTCCGAGGGAGGAGAAGGAGCGCGTGGTAGTTCAGATCAACTGCTTGACCCAGCAGGATATGGAAGCCAGAAGTTTTTTCTGGATGGATCGCGACCGGGCCACGGTCCTCGTGACTGTGCAGGACCGCTCTCACCAGGTGTCATGGGTGCTGAGGCAGGTGAAAACTTCTCTATCATCGATTCTATATGTCATGTTTCCCCTTGATGATGCGCCATCGACTCTCTGGGATTTGCTGGCGAAGTTTCGAGACGTGCGTCATGTCAGGGAGTTGGTGCGACACCAGTTGGTTGCGGGTTGAAGGCCGCTCTTTCCCTCGTGCGGCTGCATCGCCCTGATGTTAATCTTGCTGTTGTGGCGGCTGGGCCGCCTCCTCGGCCGGATGGCGGCCTATGGAACATGCGCCCGCACTACGCGGTTGTTAGGCAATATGCCGAAGAGATTGTAGATCTTTTTGAGCAACGTGCGCAGGTGATCCTTCAGCGTAGGTAGGTCCTGTAAAAAGATAGATGTAAAACTTGTATGTATTTCGACTGGGCATGTTGTGCCCTTTATTGTAAAGGTTAATTGTATTAGCACGTGGTGCTTGGTTGTATGCATGCCCTTTTCGTTATCCTAACGTGATCAGCTACTCAGGTGTACATGTGTTATCCTCAGTCGACGAAGTCATGAGGTGAGGGGGAGCCTCCGAGTGTGTTGTAGCATAAAGGAATGCGAGGAAAAGATAAATTTTTGGGCGAGACACTTAGCTTTATTCATATCTTAATGAGGAGGTATATTGTACGGCTGAGTAGCCTTATTAAAAGTAAATGGGGATAGCTAGGGGTAGAAGCGTCGCAATTGTCCGACGTTCCATGGGTTGGAGTATGCGACTCCAGACTCCACGTGCTTGAGGCGGTAGGCACCACCTGGGATGACTTCGCTGACGACGTAGGGTCCTTCCCAGGGTGACTCAAGATTCTTCGATCGCTCTTGCTTGAGTCATAAGACGAGGTCTCCTCCGACGAAGGACCTTGGGCGCAGCCGACGGCTGTGGTAGTTGCGGAGGCTCTGCTGATAGACCGCCAAGCGTGTCGCGGCAATGTCGCGTGCCTCATCGAGTGTGTCGACGGCGTCTTCGAGTGCGGCCGCCGATTCGGCTTCGCTGTAGACGACGACCCGTGGGGCCTTATGACGTACTTCCACAAGCAACACGGCTTTGGCTCCGTGCACCATGAAGAAAGGTGTGTAGCCCGTTGAGCTATTTGGCATTGTGCGCAAGCTCTAGAGAACGGAGGGTAGCTCTTCTGCCCAGGCTCCCGCAAGCCGTTCGAGTGGGATCAGTAGGCGTTTCTTGATGCCGCCTCCTACGAGGCCGTTGGCCTTTTCGACCTGCCCGTTGGTTTGCGGGTGCGCCACGGAGGCATATGATATGTTGATCTCTAGGCCTTCACAGAAGTCCTGGAACTCTTTGGAGATAAAGTTTTACCCGTTGTCCGTGATGATGTTGTGCAGCGCCGATCCTGTAGACTATGGATTCAAAGAACTTCACGGCCGTTTTACCCTTTTGGTTGGTAACAGGCATAGTTTCGATCCACTTGGTGAACTTGTCGACTGCGACCAGGAGGTAGACGTGGCCTCCTTTCGAGGACTTGGGCAGTTTGCCGATCATGTCGAGTCCCCATTGGGCGAAGGGCCAGGCCAGGGGTATGGGCCTGAGCTCTGGTCCTGGTGCGTGCGGTTTATCTGCGAACCTCTGGCAGCCGTTGCACCTTCGGACGATTTCCTTGGCATCGTTCATGGCCGTTGGCCAGTAGAACCTAGCTCGTAGAGCTTTGGCGACGAGGGCACGGCTGCCCGAGTGATGGCCGCAGATGCCCTCGTGGATGTCTTGGAGGATGGTTTTGCCGTCACCGATGGTGACGCACCTTTGGAGTACACCCGAAATGTTGCGCTTGTACAACTCGCCATTGATGATGGTGAAGGCCTTGGACCGGCGAGATATGCGCCGGGCATCTATCGGGTCATCAGGCAGTTCCCTGTTTATCAGGTACCAAAGTTACGGTTGCTTCCATGTTTCCTCGACTGCCATGACCTGCATCAGGTTGACCAACGCGACCTCCGTGTCAAGTTTTTCGGGTCCTTCCTGTCCTTCGGGGAGCGCAGCCCCCGAGTGCTTTGCCTCTTCGGGTGATCCCTTGGGGAACTTCCTTTTGATGGATGGCACGCAGATTTGTTCGAGCAACACACCTGGTGGCACCCGCGCGCAGGTGGAGCCGATGTTGGCGAGTCTATCGGCTTCCTCATTTCTTTCTCTGCCGATGTGTCGAAGCTCGCAGCCGTCGAAGTCCCCTTCGAGTGAGTTGTAGAGTGCGCGGTACGTGATCATGTTGGCGGCATGTGCGTCGCACTCGTTCATCGTCTGCTAGACGACGAGGTTCGAGTCACCGTACATGACGAGGCGCGTTGCGCCGCAAATCTTGGCCATCTTCATGCCATGGATGAGGGCCTCGTATTCGGCTTCGTTGTTGGAGGCTCGAAATTTCATCCGTAGAACGTACTTCATCTTGTCGCCCTGCGGGGATGTCAGTATGACCCCGGCTCCTGCTCCAGCCCCGCGTTTGGATCCATCGAAGTGCATCATCCATGATTGTGTCATATCCGGGGTGTCCGACAGCTGCAGCTCCATCCAGTGGACGAGGAAGTCCGGTAGGACCTGAGACTTGATCGCATGGCGCTTCTCATAGACGATGTCTAGAGGGGACAACTCGATACCCCACAGGGCCACGCGTCCTGTGGCTTCCGGGTTGTTCAGGATGCTGTTCAGAGGCGCTTCGTTGACGACCATCACCTGAAGCTCCTGGAAGTAGTGGCTCAGCCGACGAGCCGTTATGAACACGCCGTAGGCGAGTTTCTAGTAGTAAGGGTACCTCTGTTTTGTTGCCGTCAATACCTCACTGAGGTAGTAGATAGGGCGTTGGACCCTGTGGGTCTTGCCATCTTCGGGTCGTTCGACCACGAGTACGGTGCTAACCACCTGATGTGTGGCTGCTATGTATAGCAGTAGAGGCTCGCATTCCTTTGGCGTGACCAGGACGGACGAGGTGGAGAGAAGCCGCTTCAGATCTTTGAATGCGTCGTTGGCTTCAGGTGTCCACTCGAATTTGTCTGCTTTGTGTAGCAGCTGGTAGAAAGGCAGGGCCTTCTCACCCATGCGGCTGATGAATCTGCTCAGCGCCGCGATGTGCCCAGCTAGCTGTTGTACACCTTTGAGGTTCTTCGGTTTCTCCATGTCCAGTATGGCCCGGATTTTCTTCGGGTTCGCCTCAATTCCTCACTGGGAGATGAAGTAGCCAAGCAGCTGGCCAGATGGAACGCCGAAGGCGCACTTTTCTGGGTTCAGCTTGATCTTGTGGTGATCAAGGTTGTCGAACGTCTCGCGGAGATCGTCGATCAATGTCTTGGCCTCCCTTGTCTTGACCACTATGTCGTCGACATAGACCTGTATGTTGTGGCCGAACTGGCTCTTCAGGCATGCTTGCATGCACCGCTAGTACGTGGCACATGCGTTCTTCGGCCCGAAGGGCATTGTGTTCTAGCAGAATACTCCGAACGGCGTGATGAACGCTGTTTTTTCCTGATCTTCGACCTTCAGTCGAATCTGATTGTAGCCTAAGTAGGCGTCAAGGAAGGAGAGTTTCTCGCATACTGCAGTCGAATCGATGATCTGATCGATCTGAGGGAGAGGGAAGTGATCCTTCAGGCAGTGCTTGTTCAGCGATGTGAAGTGCACGCACATCCGCAGGATGTCCGTGTCCTTTTTAGGGACCATCACAGTGTTGGACAGCCACTCGCTTTCCTTGATTTCCCTGATGAAATTAGCGTCGAGCAGTCTGTTGACTTCGACTCCGATGGCTTCGGCCCGTGGCTTGGACAATCGTTGGATGGACTGTTTGACGGGCTTGGCATTTGGGAACACATTGAGTGTGTGCTCGGTGAATTCCCTGGGAACTCCTGGCATGTCCGCAGGACACCAAGCGAAGATTTCCCAGCGCTCACGGAGGAATTCGATGAGCGTGCTTTCCTATGCGGGGCTGAGGTCATTGTCGATCAGCGCCGCCTTGGAGGCGTTCGTCGGGTGGACCTGCACCTTCTTCGTGTTGACTGTTGAGTCGAACAACATGTCGGGTGCGTTTTGCCTTGAGACTTGGGGTGCCCCGTTGTCTGTCACCTCTTGAAGCCTTGTGAGCTCCTCATGCATACCGAATGACTAGGAGATTATGTTGAAATCCCTATCGCAGTGGTCGGACCGGGTGAAGCTCCCGTGGACCGTGATGACTCTCCTAGGTCCTGGCATCTTGAGTAGCAGGTACGCATAGTGCGGTACTGCTAGGAACCTTGCGAATGCCACGCGCCCGAGGATGGCGTGGTATTGTGATGGCCAGTCCACCACTTCGAACTCGAGTCGCTCACACCGAAAGTTGTCGGGTTTGTCGAAGATGATCGAGCCATATCTTTCCTAGGGGAAATATGCCCTTTCCTGGGACGATGCCATGGAACATTGTGTCGGATTGTTCCAGGCTGCACAGCGGGATCCGCATTGCTTCTAGGGTGCTAGCGAACATCAGATTGATGTCACTGCCGCCATCCATGAAGACGCGGCTCATCTCGAATCCTCCGATCTGCGCCTCGAGCACCAGGGCAGCATGACCTGGGCGAGGGACTTGGCGGGGGTGATCTGAACGACTGAATGTGATGCGGGACTCCGAACCGCTGAGGTACTCAGGGATGGCGGGTGGAGCGGTCACTGCCAAGCTGACCTGGCGGGTGATCTTCTTTTGCACCCTGTTTGTTGGACGCCCCTTTTGGATCATCAGTGACCCTTTCGGCGCGGGGTACCCGTTTACGCCGTTGTTCTGCATGGGTGCGACCGGGTGATTCAAAGGTCCCACGGGTGGTGGTGGAGGAGCTCCATGGGCGATATCGCCTGGTGCGGGTGTGTGTCCGAACCCAGGGTTCGGGATCTGCTGCCTCATCTGGGCCAAGCCTTCGCTGAGTTTCTGGAACTCGCGGCAGTCCTTGAGCATATGGCTGGCCTTCTTTTTGCCATCCTGCTTGTCGATGTAGAAGTGGATGGTGCATGGGCCCGACAACTTATCGTATGCTGAGGGTTCGTCTTCGCGGCCGCGCGTTGCCACGTTTGCGCTGGGCGTCCTCCATCGTGGAAGTTGTTTCCACGGTATCCGCTGCTGCTGCGGTTGCCTTCGTTGCGGTGGTCGGCGTAGCCAGCCGCAACCATGTCGGGTCCGTCGCGATCATCGTAGACGCGCGATCTCCGCTTGCTACGGCGTTCGCGTCTGCGGCCGTAATCATCTTCCTCATCCGAGTGTGCTCAATGGACGGAATCCTCGTCATCTGCCCACCTGTTGGCGATGTCCATGAGGTGGTCGAGCGTCTTGGTCTTGACTCGCGCAAGTTCTTCCTTGAAGTCCTGGCGTTTGACGCCATCTTTGAAGGCGTCGATCGTTCTCTCCTCAGAGATGTGTGTCGCAGAGTTCTTGATGTTGGACCAGCGTAGTATATACGAGCGAATGGATTTGCCCATTCATTGAGTGCAGGCTCATAGCTCTTCGATCGAGGTTGGCCTCTTGCTGGTACCCTTGAAGTTTCAGATGAAACTGTAGGCCAGTTCCTCCCAGCTTCGGATGGAACCCGAGGACAGGCTGCTAAGCCAGATTCGGGCTGCGCCTGTTAGCTGCAGTTGAAGGCACTGTAGAGCGGTGTTTTTGTTTTCGCCGTACAGCTTGACGGACGACAGGTGGTCGCTGAGCCACGCCTTGGGCTCCTGCGTGCCGTAGAACTTCGGAGTGTCCGAAGGAAGCTTGAACGTGCAGCAGGATCCATGTTCTCTATGCAAGAGCGATGCTTGTTGGCATTGTTGACGTGCGAGCTGGAGCTGCCAACGGCGGAGAGCGCAGCTCGCCGCGCGCTAGACTCCGAGGCCGCTTGCTTGCGTTTGTCGAGCACTTCTTGCATCTTTACCTGCTTTTTGTGCTCTTCGATGAGGAGCAGGCGGTATGCCATTAGTAGGTCCCGTGAGGCACCCACAAGCAGGATCTTGTTGCCCGCCACGGCTTCACGTGCCTGGTTCCATCCTTCCTCGCTGAGATGGATTACTCGATTGGCATCGGGGTCGTCCTCGTTGGGTGGGGGGATGATTGCCTCCTGTTTTCGCCGTTTCTACCCTGCGGGTTGGGTGGCGGTATGTGGGCTCCCAAACCTGGTGGTTGTTGGTCCACGTCGCTTTGGATGACCACGGCGCATTGGTAGCGTCCGCGGGTTGGATCGCTGCTGCCGCAACTTTCGGATCCGGAACCGTAGGTCCCTTCATCTGACGGGAGATCGCACAGATCTGAGTTACAGCAACTGCTGTCGTATGACTCATCTATCGATATTGACGTGCTTAGCACGTTGGGATGCGGGCCCATGAGGCGGGCCTGATCGATGGCAGTGGCACCCGCTCTGGGAGGCGGAGAGTGCCGGTCTGTCCCACCTGGAAGCAGAATCTCCAGAATAGGATCTCGAGCCCGTCGCCTACGGGCTCGAAGTCCATGGTGGCTAGAGAGTGGGCAGTGAAGTCGAAAGTGCCGAAGAGGAGATGGCTCTTTGTCGCTGAGGAGTTGTAGATCGCTTTGGTCAGGACTGTCACAATCGCACAATCAGCACCCCCGTATCCCACAGACGGCGCCAATTGACGAGGTTTAATCACGTCAATTCCTATTGTTATGAGCTTGGCTTTTGGAGAATATGGGGGTGCTATAGATCGCGGAACAGTTAACAGACAAGCAACCAGGGGACACGAGATTTACCCAGGTTCAGGCCCCCGAAGGGAAAACCCTACTCCTGCTTGTCTGCTCTTGATTATGGCGGAACCAAAGGTTACAGGGGTGCGCAGATGCAATCTGGCGTGAAGGTGTGTATGCGGTGAGGTGAGAGAGATCCTCCTCGCCGTGTCCTCCTAGCCTGTATATAGAGTTTAGGAAGGCCTCGGACACAGATCGAGTCGGTTATAGGTTTAGGTTTTGCCCCTTTGAATATTCTATCAGTTCTAGTTTTGGTCTCCAAGAATCCGAAGATGTCATGGGCTTAGGCCACCCGAAAATATCCACAGGCCGCGTACATTCTTGTGGGACTTCCTTGGACTGGACCAGGTATGCTGATGTCATGTACCCGTAGGGTATAACCATGTGAAGCATATATCCTTGCAAAGAATTAAAAGTATTATGAAGTATATGCATCTTGTATATAATATTGGATTTCGGATTGTTATAACATTTTCTTGTGCCATTGGACTGGATACTTTTACATTGTAACACAAGACCTTTTTGTTAGCCTAACGTCCTTAGTATCAGTACCTTGCTAACCTATCAGTTAGGCTGCAACTGGGTCGAAGTTTAAGGATTCGACGCTCAGGCAGAGTCAGCTACTCGGAAAGTCGTGTATGAGGTGCTCTGGTGCATGAACTCGATGGCACTTAGGTTACTCGAAGAGGGTGCATCCCCAAGTGTTTTGAGTGCGAGTTACAGAAGAATCATCTCTAGGTAGAGGGAAACTTAGCTTTATTGGTAGTTATCGTGGACGTAGTAGATGCGGCTGCGGTCGAAGTCAATGTGGTAGCGGGTCGTGTGGCGAACGAAGTCAATGCGACAGTGGGATGCCAGAGCCGAAGATTTTTAGCAGGTCACCATAACCGATGATTGTAATGGATTGCCGCACCTGAAGATTTATAGCGAATTGCCGTACCCAAAGATTTTATCAGGTCACCACAGCCAAAGATTGTAGCGGGTTGGCGCAACCGAATATTTTAGCGGGTTGCCCCAAGCCGAAGGAGCTCCCAGCATAGAGTCAAGGTCGATGGAGTCACGCGAAGGACGCGGAGTCGACGTGGCGGTGTTCGAGAGCCGATGCGGCAGTAGCAGGGCCAGCCCTGGGAGGGTCTGGATGGGCGGCCGCCCAGGGCTCAAAAATATTAAGGGCCCTCCCTAGCTATTTCTCTATATATGACCCAATATAGATTCCTCAAAAAAACTATATTTCCGCATTTTAGATCGGGCCATAATGCTAGACCAGACCACATTCCCTGGTACGTGCGAGTTTCGATCGACCATCCTGATCACAATCATATCTATTAACCTTTTGTAGTTCTTTAACTCCTCATCTCAAACCCTTGATCGGAAACATGACCGTCTGACCTCTCCTCTAGAGTCTCTACTCTCTCGATCGCAAATTCCCAAATTGCTTCTGGCTACGGGCTGCCCCTCTCGTTCAATCGTTTCTCAAGGCCAACCCAATAGAAGGTATGAAAATTGTGTCCCAAATCTCCATAGATTTGAGGAATAGTTTATGATGCCCTAATTTAGTTCTGATTAGTATTTGTTGATTTAATTCTAGGGCTAGTTAAAAGGTCTTATTTCTGAGTTAATTGTTATGAAGTTTACTTTTAGGGCAAATCAATGTCTGCTTTTTTTAGTTTGTCTGAAAGAAAGATTGCTATCCTAATATTTCTATCGCCTTATCCGATCTTATTTACTATGCACATAACTATTTCATCAACTAAAAGAATTTTTTCAAAGTTGAAATTATTGAAGAACTACAAAGATCTGTAATGTCTAAAAAGAAGTTAATGGTTCGACAATCTATGAATCGAGAAGATATTATTGAACGAGATTGATATAGATTTCATTAGTCACGTACTAACTTTGACTTTTGGATTTTACGAAGAAAATTTAAAGGTAAACTGTAAACATTATTATTTCATATGCATACTGCAATTGGGTATGCTTGAAACCTTTATTTTCTTTATTATATATATCAATAAAGTAGTAGGATTCTAAATTTTAGTTTCGCCCCGGGCCTCCGAAATCTCAGAACCGGCCCTATAAATATGCCGGAGCCGATGACGGTAGTGGGTCGCCGTAGCCGATGACGTTGGTGGGTTACCGGAGCACCGAAGCGGGTCACCAGAGCTGAACAATATAGCGGGCCTCCGGAGTCGATAGCGGTGACGGTCACGGTTACAGCAGACGAAGAGCTTAAAGACTCGATCGAGCTTAATCGAGAAATCTAGGATGTAGCCATTTTTCTTTTTTCTTTACTGACCTATATGTGAAAGTCTTTTTCCTTTTTTACTTGACTGGGTGGTCATGTGAGAATCACACCTGCACGTGCAGAATGTGAATCAGGACAGCTTATTTTCTTGCATGCGTAGGGCACCTTCGTTGGGATTTGGACGTCCGCTGCGATCTTTGCCAGTGCACCGACGACTTGCTGCTGCCTTTGACTTTGTAGTCAATTCGGTTTTATCTTTACTTTTCTTTCTGTACTCTCTTCGATCTATATTAACTGATTTTGATTTGTCAAAATTTAGATTAACCTATATAAATAATGTTTAAATTTATTTAAATCTATATAAATTTGAGTCAATTAATATGAGCCGGAGGGAGGAGTAAAACCGAAAACGCGTCGAAGACCAAGACTAACTCGATTTGATCGGCAGCCGTGAACTGCGTTGATTTTAGCACTGCATGCTTAGAACATGCCAAAAATAATAATTACGGCTATCACACGTCACCAATTATGCCAATTTCCGCTTTTCCTTGTAGCGTGATTGACGCATGAGAGCTAGCTTCCCTGGACTGATCTTGAATTCTTGATTTTGAGCGGACGTGCGTACCGGCGAGTTTTTCAATTAGGGTTAGCTAGCTGAATGGCCGTACGATTGTTATGGGTTGTCAAGTTTTTTCCGCTACACGTGTAAACATAGTAGAAAAAATACTTGTCTTTCATGATCATGCTAATTAATTGATAAATTTTTGTTCTATATGGAAAATTTGCCGGCAAATTTGTAAACAAAGACAATGCAGCAAATCGAACAACAACAGTAGGCAAGTAAAGTGAAAACATACACTGCAAGTTTTAATCAAGGTTTGGACATGTTGTGTTGGAACTATGAATCAACATGAGAAAAATTTCAATACACAATCGGCTTTTCGGAATTTTCCGGCACAGCCTGGGACAAGGATGGCCGGAGCTAGGGTAGATAGGGAGCGACTAAGAGCAAGGTGCTCTGATGTGGCGCTCTCGATGCAGAGGAAAGAAGGAGAGGCGACGGCTGACCTAGGGCTTGAATGTTGGTATTGATTAGACAACAAAGATGTCTTCAGATTAGTAAGCGGGTTTTACACCTTCAATTACTTGGTGTGCCGAGGCGACTCATAAGAGTGTGTGTCGGAGAGGTCTCAAGGAACAGATCGGTCCACCTAGGCAGCATGCTTTTTGGGGGAGATATAACATTTCGACCTAAAACATTAATCTTGCAAATACAATGAAATGTCAATCATGTTATGACAACAGTTGCAGCCTGTATATATGCTCAGGTGCCTAGAGGACTTGCGCGTCATACTTTAGCAGTTACAAAGTAATTGGACACATATACTAACACTTAACTCAGAAATAAAAGATTCAAATCAGTTAAGGCAATCACTTACCGCAAATTTCACACACGCACAAAGGCTTCTTAGCATTTACCAGAGTGAAATCTGGTTCACAAAAGGGCCTTTGGTTCCACCAAAATCGTGAGCTTTTGATTCATCCAGGTATATTACAACATTCATATGCACTTCTCTACAGTCAGAAACTCAGAATTATTAGAACAACGATAGAAAGCACGCATCCTATTTAACAGTAGAACAGTCTGAACTCCAAAGGATCATAATATACATGTTACGCTACGAAAGCAAGGAGCTTCATTAGATAAAAGTCCACAACAGATTGCCTCTGACATATCTGTTATAGCATGAGCTAACATATACAGCCAAGCTTCAAATATCTGTTTCCTCAACTAAAAATGCAAAGCAGTTTGTACTTTACCTTAAACACAGAAACAAAGAACAATATGCATCGTTATTATTGAGACAGATTGTTCAGGCTCAAAAAAGTTAGGACAAATATTAATATGAATAACTCAATGTAAACGATAATTACATTATGATCTAGATAATAATTATCAACATAGCTGAATGCCCGTACATTGCTACGGAAGAGCTAATTGATTAATGAGTCCAGTCTATATTTCTTTGTGCATTTCATTGGTCTCTCCAAAATACACTGTATATAGAGATGTATAGATAATAATGTACATAAATAAAATAGTAATAAATTATAAACTTGAAGTTTACAACAATGAACGCCAGCCGTAGCCTAGCTTCCGGCCTGCTCTGGCCCAACACTTCTCCTCTTTCGGGCCAAGGCCCACCTCGCTGACACCTCCTCCAAACCCTAGCTAGATCTCCACCTACTCCCTTGGTGTTTTTGTAGAACGCAATTGGGTCCTCCTCCTCTGTTCCATCTTGTTCTCGTCCCCCCTAGCGCTGTCGTGGCCAGCTTCTGATGTCGGTCCCCACCACCAACCACCTTTCTCTCTTTCTTTGCTTGCACGTGGAGAGAGTACCTCACTCGATCCGGGCCTCCCCTTATTTCTAGTGAACTATCGCGGCGCTGCCTTGCTCCCTCCTCTCCCTCTAGACTCAACCCGTTCCTCCCATTCAACGGCGCCAACCGGCGGCTTGGCTCGTCGCCATCCCGGACGTCCGCGTCTCCGCCATGCGACCGTGAAGCTCTAGTTGTGTGAACAACCATGCTACAAATCGGTTTTGATTGGTAGCGACACCGAAAAAAATATCTTAGGTCTGCGATGTCTATTTTGAGACGGAGGGAGTACATCCCTTTAATTTTTATTTGTCCATTTTTTAAAAGATTATGTTGTACTCCCAGAATAGTTTTATAATTGTTTGAAAAAGTCATTTTCTCTCTTTCCTTGACCAAAAAAGATAGGTTCCTCGACCAGCAGGATGAAGGCCCACCTGGACCACCCAGCCGACCGCATGAAGGTTGTCAATCTAACGGAGAGGCACACAATCTAGCTAGAGGATCTCTATACTCTGCAAACCAACCCGTGGTTGGGTGGCTAGGAGGGTGGTTCTGCCCCCAGTCCACCAGAGTTTAAATCTCAGGTTTGACACTAAGTGTTGCATAAAAGGTGAAATATTCTTTTAGTGGAAGACGATGTTCCCGTCGACAGCGAGGTGCCCGTGGTGACTTTAGCAATCTCAAGACCCGATCCGCTGGCTCGGTCTCTCGGGGGTGCTCATAGTCATAGGGATAGAGTGTGCGGGTGTATATTTATAGGGGTGGGTGCATATACGTGTTCTAAGCGTCTATGGCTGTATTGCGTTTTTCAAAAAAATCTCTATACTCTATATTAGGTCATCATGTTTGGTTTATATAAATCCACCTGATGGCATTGTAATAATAATTTTGAGTTAAGTTGAATAAAGGGTGGAGTTCTAAAAAAACCTGCACACGAGCGTCGGTCTCGCATCATTCCTTTTCCCCTGCTGGCCGCCAATTTCGGTATACTCGACCAGGCACCCACACATCGCCTCCACTACACTGTAAAAAAAGAAGACACGTCGCCTCCACTCGATTGAATCCCTTCCCTTCCGCCGTGACGCGCTGCCATGCGCCATGCGCGACCCTGCGCTGCAGATTTCCTAGGGTGCTCTTGTAGAAAAAGCACGGCGTACATACGGTCGTCTCAGAAGGCCACGCATGGCCCTATTCTGGTGCTTCCCCGCTGATAGGAACGCAGCCCCGCTCCTCCAGTAGCGCGATGCCGCCAGGCCCTCTCCCAGTTCTTTCCCGCTGCTAGGACCGCCTGCGCACCGCTTGCGCATAATAGAGGGCTACCCGCCGGAGCGGGAGGTCGAGGACAAGCTCGGACGGAGGCGGCCTGGTTCTTGACTGAAAAGGAATCCGTGATTCGCGGAGGTACTACGTCGGCAGGAGGGAGGTTGTGCCGGGATGCACGACACGAGCAAGGATGAGCCTGAGGGCGGAGGTTACAGGAGACTCACACGCGGGAGCTAGGGAAATAGAAGCAACCGTTTATTTACTCAATGGTGGCACTCCCTGTAATACTTCCAAACTCTTAGGGGCAAATCTATCCAGAAAATTTTGGATGGAAATTTGGGGTGACTAACCTACCACAAGTAAAATTATAGTATAGATAGATAGATTCTTCGTATAGCTATAAATGTGATTTATACTTTATCCTTATCAAGACAAGCAAAGCATGGAAATACACCACTGAAGTTGGGCTAAATATGGAATCATTTGGCACAAGGTCCCCACCATTGAGAGCTCTCATGACTTCGGTCGAGATAGAAGGACCACACATTAGTGCAACCTTTAATATAGAACAACGGACGGCAAGGATCAGTGGCTATAATGTATCAACAGTCCAAACAAGAACAATCTTCAAATATAGCAAAGAGGAAAACTATTGCATAACATGAACTTTCATACACAACTTACTGTCTTCTTTGTGTACATTGTAGCATATGGCCTGCATGTGGCTTTTTATGTCTTTAGAATGCAACACAGCAGCTGAAAACTCTCTGGCTTGTGAAATTGTCCAAAGATATGCTATATGCTTATGAGGCGGCAACATGTTACAAACTTTAGAACATAGTCTATCCTTATATACCAATGAGACATATTGTTCAGGCACAGAAGTATTACTGTATTATGACCAAATATTCCAAAGATATGGTATATGCTTATATACTAATGAGACAGATTTTCAGGCACAAAAGTATTAGGACCAAATATCATCATAAAAAATGTGTATAATAATTACACTATGATACTAATCTGCACAGCTCCGTCTAGGTTTCATCTATAGGCAATCTTTACTATTAAAAGCAAAACAGTGGTTTCACACGGTGTCATACTTCGACATATTTACTGGAAAATTGCCATCGTGGACTCTCTCTCTATCTCTCTCCTCACACACATACAACACCAACATCCTTTTCTCTATATCTCTTCCTTGCTTATAGGAACAACCACCACGAGTTGGAGTTATCTATGAGAGTTTAGGAGAACCCGTTCTGCGTAAGTCAAAATAACCGTGTAACAAATTGAAATCTTGTTTGGATTGAGTAGCTAAAATGGGAATAAGGAAAACTGGATTTCCACAAAACCAGGAAAACGTGTGTTGGCAAAAACTACTAATAGTCGTTTTTGTGAAAACGGGATTTCACAAACCATGATGCAACGAACTTTCTCAGCAGGGCCATGGGCACGACGACTGCACGCTGGCTGGTCTTCGGTGAGGGTAGAGACCACACAGCATCCTCGTACACCTCGTCTAGCTCCAGGTCTCCAAGCTCAACCGATCCTCGATGGACTAGCACCAGCGCGCTGTCGCACGCCCGCATTTGTCTCCTAGCCACGACCTGCACGTCGGAGGTAAGCTTAACGGCTCGTCGTTGAAGACAGTCAGGCTACTCATCTAAGGAAGCTTATGAGCTATCGGCTCCACAACTTAGTTAATCTCTAATCTCAACCTCATATCTTCCCGATTGGAGCAGTCTCGAGTCCTGGCGCCTTCCATTATTGCATCGACGTGCCACGGCTCGTTCCTGGAACCTGATCCTATTGTAAGGGGAGACCGAGCAGTCGAGCACAAATGTGCACATCTAGGTGCTTTGTTCCTACTCACACAAAAAGGTATTTAGTTCCTTGATAAAGCCGCTCTATCCGCTTATTGCCTCCTTTCAATTCCACTACTGGAATGGATCAGTATATATTTAGATTGATTGCGGGTGATTTATCGATAATTATGTAGTATTTTTTTCTGAACGATTGTTTTGTAGTAAGACAACATTGAGAGGGTATAGGCTATGCTCGTAGTTTCTAGACAGCAGATCAGTATTTGGATTTTTATATTTCATCTAGAGCATCTTAATTACTAGGCCAGGACACGAGCCAGACTTCCATCTCAGACCAAGAGTAGACAATGATTTCTAGGCATGTGTCGAGGAAACCAACCAGACAGATTTCATTATAGATTCCAATGAAAAATTATGAAATTTTGTGCACGGCAAAACTTCTAAAAACAAAAGGAATAATCTTATAATTTGTCCTTGGTTTCATACAATAACTATTCTATATCAAATCCAGGATTTTAGCTTTCACGGCTTACATCGTGCATTCGTCCTTCATATTAGCAGAGACATTTTTGCATCAAATGAAAAATATTTCTACCGAATGGTTGAATACTTATGATTTCGAGTAGAAATATACTTGATACTCCTATATCTATGTTTCAGTTTTTAATTGCAAACCATTAGATTTTCTGAAACCTAGGCTCTTTTTATTGATGTGATACATTCAGTCGATGGGCATCAGACTGGTCAAAAATGAATTATGGCTTCTTGATGTTGTTCAATTGATTGTTGCATACAAAATTACATGTTAATATACTCATCATCGACTCCATGAATTACGAAATGGCTTGGGTTTGTATCTGTGGCATCTTTTTTCCTTTTCTTGTGGACTCTCATATGACTCATGGAAACTTGCTCAATGGATTGATCTTCCGCTCCCATGAAATATTTTTATACACATTGGCCTATTTTACCTTCAAATATATTACTGGACATAGCATGGAGGAATAATACATTTTCTTATACTTTACAAGATTAAAGGCGGAGGAGAGGTAGACGAGGAAACACGTCTTAAGATAACAAAAGGGATTATTACGTTTAAGTTTGCCTCTGTGTCTAGATGTTGTTGTAGCACCTCACGAGTCAAAGAAGAAATGGTTGAATATAAGGAAGATTATGTTGGCGTTGTTCACTTAATTCCACTCTTTTAGGTTTACACATAATAGTTACTCTCCCAATAATATGTAAGAGTACCAATTGTGCACATGTTTATTCATTTACCAGTCTAGAAAATTTTGTCAATTTTTGCGTCATCGCAATCATTATGTTTCCAATGTGCCACATCATATCATCACCAAAGTACTTAAGATTAGCATATTTAATATATAATTTCTTCATTGAATTATCTATTATCTGTTTATGTTTTCCTTGGTGGCTTATTATATGTATTTTGTTGAGCTTTATATAGGTTTGATTACTAATTCGAGGCATGAATGTATAATTAATTTTTACACTAGATTATAGTAAAAAAATGAAAATGAGAAAATAGGAATGAGAGAGAGGGAGGTAGAGGGAGGGGATGGAGAGAGCACGATCAATAATTACTTACATCACGGGAACAATGCATATGCCAATTATAGATTTAAATCTAATTACATTTTAGAAAAAATAGAATCTTAATTTGTTTGTCAGATATTACTATCTCTTTCTATACCGACAACTTGAATTCTCACGTGTATTTACTTAAATTTCTGGCAGTAAAAACTTGACGAACCGTGGCAATGCACGGGCATCCAACTAGTATCTTAAAAGAACAAAGCAGTGAATCTGCAACTTGTACTAACTCTTCTTGACTCTAAGGTGGGCTTAACAATGTGCAACAGAAAGAATGTAGTAGCTGAGTAACTTACAAAGATGCCAATTCTAAGAAACCAAGTAGATTCTGAACAAAATTTGCCTACGCTGCTGCCATCTTCTAAAACGCATGGCATGGGCTATTATTCAACTTGAGCCGCTCAAACGAAACCAAAAGGTCCTCTAGAGAACATGCGTGAACTTCTCCTCCCCCTATTTGCAATTTATAGTATAGAGTATAGTATAGATTTTTGCACTCACTTTGGACAGGAAATCAGTACCAAAACGGCCTGCTACCTTGGTTCTCCACCAGATGCACAGAGAAATAAAGATCAATCTTTGAGATTAAAGACACAGAAATCAACAAAATAGAGCCCGAAACGAGCGCCGCTCGGCTGTACCTCACCGTGCGAACAGCCGCGTGTCCAAGTCTTCCAGATCGCCTCCGACGCCCTTCGTCAGGTTGTCGGCCCTCCTTCAGCAACCGCTGGCGGCCAGCTCGACCGCCTGACGGCTCTCCTTCATCCCGCGGGTCCCTGCTCGTCTTCAATAACCCATGGTCGCAGGTAACCTCCTTTCATCCAGTGAATCACCACGCGCCTCCAAGCTCATCATTCCAGGGCCAAGATCCATGGAGCCCTATCCCCGTCGCGCACACGGCACCGCCGCTCCCTGACAACTATCTACGCACAACTTGTTGTGGACCCCAAGAGCAAGGTGTGAAGCAGCAAGCAGCAAGTTTTCCCTCAGTTGAGACCGAGGTTATCGAACCAGAAGGAGGAAGGAAACGTCACACAGGTGTTGCAAGCAACGCGGAGACCTTCACAACACAAACTCAAGACTTTGCCCCAACGAACAGTGAGGTTGTCAAGCTCACCGGTTTGCTATAACAAAGGATTAAACGTATTGTGTGTAAGGTAATGGTTTGCAGCAAGTAAACAAGTAACAGTGGAAGATGTATCAATGGTAAAGATTGGACCGGGGTCCATAGTTTGCTAGAGGTGCTCTCCTTAGATAAACAAACATGGCATGCCGGGTAAACAAATTACAGCAGGGTAATTGATAGGACTGAGCAAGGCATAACAACGCAATACTAGACAAAAAGATCCTATGAGATTCAATTGGGCAATACAACAATATACATAGACCGTCATCCAACTACATGTATGACTAGAAGTCCACCTTCAGGTTATCATCCGACCCCCCTCCAGTATTAAGTTGCACGCAATATGTCAACACCCGGATTTTTCAATCCTAGATGCCTGTTATGCCATACATCGCAATCCCAAGATTACCATTTTTGCGAGACATCACAGAATTGGATACCATAGTACATCATCCATTACAAACGATACATAAGTTCTTACACCAATAGGGATCTCATGATCCAGTTCTTAATACAACATCAAGCAGCGGAATATGTAATAATAGTAACGGTAGCGTAGGCGAAGCTCCATCTTCGGGGTCACAGGCAATGCTGACGATGGGAGATGATCCTAGTTGTCGTAACCTTCCTGGGATCCATCTTCCAGGTACTCCTCTTCATAGTCTGGCCATGGGAATAGCCAGGGACAAAGCCATGAGTACTCTTTAAGTACTCGCAAACCAATACTAACAGGTAAAGGTTTTTTTTGGATAATGGGACACTAGGCTCTAGGGTTGTTTTGCAAAATCCAGATTTATCTCTACTAGGTTCCAAAGCTAGTCACAGTTTTATAATTCCTAAGTGGGATCTTGTAACTCATATCACAACTCTGTTGTGGTCAAGTCAAAGTCTTAATTCATTTCACGGGTCATTTGGAAAAGTCTGACGGGGGAACAGTATGGCCACTCCAACTGTCCATAATCATGACGCGCTATTCGAATAGTTTGACACTCTGCAGAGATTGTACACTTTCACCACAACATTCGATACATCCGTCAGAACAAATCCTGAATTCACCATACTCGTGATGCGGATAATCAATCCTAACCTTTCGATTACACGCCTAGTATAAGCACCTCTCCGTGAGTTTGGCCTCCCAACCATGACCAATCGTCATCTTGGAGTCGCATGTGGACAATCTTCACAAGGTAGCCTCAGCTCAGACCTTGGCCGTGAGGGAACTAATACTAAGGAATATAAGTTTCTAGTCAAGCCCTACCCAATCTTCGGGTATTGTGGTTGTACGATAAAATTGGAATGGTATCGCATCCAGACAACCATCAGTTTTATAAAGGGCTAAGGCTCATGCCTCATCATTTTTATCACCAAAATCCTCAAGTGTTTGGAAACACATGTCCAAAACATTTCATTAGAATGATCCATCATTCCAAGGTTTTCATAACCATTTTTCCACCAAGTATTCCCATCTAAAGTTGATCAAGTTTTATGCTTAGCACTAGCATCTACAAGTGGGGGTAGTACTAATGAGGGGTGGTAACTAGTGAAGTTTCAGCTAAGTACAACCTTATGTCTCAGGCTGATGTCAAGGTTTCTAACTTAAGCCAAATTTTATGCTCTTTATGCAACCTTCAGCACAACTGTCTAGTATTTACCAAACTCTTAGGTAGACTTTAAGTAAGCTTTGACAAAGAAATAAAGTAAGAAGCTTGCCATAAAACTAGGATTGGTTTATCAAGTGGGTATGATCATATATGCTTAAGGCATATAGTAGTCATAGCACTAGTAGGGGTTTGTTGCATCAGTAGGGTATCTTGCAAGGGTTAACTTGCATAATCCACTAATAGCATTAGGCTTGCATTACTATCAGTATAAGCTTGCTAAAGTAGAGTGTCTTGCAAGTTTTAGCTTGCCTTGTGCAGAGCAGTGGTTGAAGTTCTCCTCGGCTTCTTCTTCGCAGTATCCTCCTTCTTTCTCGTATCCTTGGTCGGTACTAGCGTCTATGAATAAATACGAGGTACACAATCACCAAACAATACTTAACTACTTGCAATCATTACACACAAGGGTCCTATAGATGATCTAGCATCATCTCTAACATTACAAGGTTAAGGCTTGATTTAAATCTTTTTATTTTTAGAAAAGTAATTTCTACTCATTGAAAAACTACTTAAGGTTTAATATCCTCCAAAATAAACATGGGATCATGTTGACACATGTCATCACCACATATTGTAGTTCATGGGAATGTGATTTAAAGTGGTGTCACAATTTAATAAGGTTTTACCCTTTTATTTTAATTAATTAAAGTGGATAGAAATGCTTATGTAGCATTCTTTTATTACTTGAACATTATTTCTGCAAGTAAACCTATATATTTTTATATATTCTGAAAGGTATGGTTAAATGTGATTTTTGAGAGTTGGAAACAGCTCAAAAGCTATTATGGTTTAAATTTGAAAAATGTTTGAATGCAGAAAAGCTTCTGCCTTGTTATTTTTACCATGGGTGATCTATAGATCCAAATGACTTGAATTCAACGGTCTTGGATTCAGCATTCACAGACCTTTCCAACAAAATTGGTTTCATTCAATTTGGTACACTGAATCGATCTGGGTTGATTTTTGAAGTTGTGTACAGAAGTGTGTTTGAATTGAAATAGAAAAAGTTTTAATTTGAATAACTGGGCTGCGCGGGAAAAGTTGCTGGGCCGGCCTGCTAAGCGCAGTGCTCCCGCGGGCTGCTTAAGTGGGTGTCCCCACTCGTCAGTGACATGGGGCTGGGCGAAGCGGTATGGGGCAACGTGGATCGTTTGATCTAGTTCTAATCTAACGGCTGGGAGTCATCGTCGACGCGAGACAACTCCGGCGTGATAAAAACCTAGAGCGGCCAGTGAGGATCGCTGGGGGATCACCGGGGTACTGGCGAGGGTCGGCGAGGCGGGCGAACGACGAAGTCGACGACGGCGAACTCTGGGCGGCTCCAATCGCTGGCTCCTTTCTTCTTCGGCAGCGGCAGGCTCCAGTGAAATTCCGGCGGGGTGGTGCTCGCCTTGCTCTGAGAATGGTGTGGCACGATCAGTGAGGAGAGGGGAGTGAGATGGTGTGAAGAAATCGTGCGGGGGGTGGCCTCTATTTATAGTCGAGCGAGGGGACCGTCGGGGCGCACGGTGAGCTCGTCGGGGGCGATGTTACAGGCGGCTAAAGGCATGGGCAAGGGTAGGGGACGATGCGGTGTCTCCTGGCGATGCTCAACGACATGGTCTCGAGGCATGCTGCGGTGGGGTTTGGTATGGAACGGGCAGTGCTCTGCGCGGCAGAGGCGGTGTTGTTGACGACAGGTGGTGGCTGGGTGGCACGGGGCGGCAAACGGGGATGTCTGGCGGTCTCCTGGGTTGGTGGCGATCGTGTGTGCACGCGGTGAGGGCGGCGCATGGTCTGTGGGTGATGGTCGAGGGTGGCGCTCTGGCGCATGCTCGGCATGGTCTGGGCGCGGCTTGTGCGCGTGGTCCAGGGCTTGGCAAAGCTCGCGGCTGGGACATGCAGTGGCGGTGGACGGTGGGCTGCCTCCTAGACAAGGTTGGCACGACTAGTTCTTCCTCTAGCCTTCTGTCCACAATGGGGTGACAAGGGGGTGCTCGGCTGTTCACCATTGATGACAATGGCAAGCTCACAGGGGTGCTAGTGCTTGGCTAATCTTCCTAGATGATCTACCGAGCTGTGTGTGAGCTAACTAGGGAACAAGTTAGGCCAAATTTACTGCACACTATAGTGTTTGATATTTTGTTTGATTTGTGTCTGCAACCTGTTTGATGAAATGGCCGCATGAACTCAAGTTTTGAATTTTGAAATGATTTTTGGTGGGTTTGCTAGATTGGTGCTGGTGAGTCTGCAGATGCTTGGGTTTTGAAAGTTGAGCTTGTTTGAGTAGTTTTTGGAAAAGTGGGATCTTCCCATATGAAGAAGATTCAATTTTGAATTGTCATTTAAACTATGCATTTGAAAGTTTCTGGATGATCACAAAGTGGGCCTTGATACCTTGTTATGAGTACATTCAAGGGGTGCAAAGATCCAGCAAAGTTTCTGTTAGGTTCTGAAAGTTTGAGACAGCCAAAGTAGGCATGGGATTTAAATTGGTCAAAATGACCATTCCCTTAATATATTTGTTTTGATTTATTTGTCTTTAGGAAAAGTGTGGGAAATGTTTTAGATGATGTTTATTTCACCTAAGAAACATTTTACAAGCAAAGAAACAAACAAACAAGGTGGTTTTAAAAGAATTCAAAATCAATGCATACATATGCATGCATTCATTAATTTATTTAGGAAAGTTTTTGTTAACCCTAAATTTGATGATTAGCATTTGATGATCTAAGATTAGTATTTTTGGGGTGTTACAAACCTTCCCCCCTTAAACAAAATCTCGTCCCGAGATTTGAAAAAGGACGAAAAGATTACCTAGGATTTGAAGAGATCGGGAAACTCCGTCCTGATGTGATCTTCGCGCTCCCAGGTAGCTTCCTCCTCGGTGTGGTTGCTCCACTGAATCTTGAGAAACTTTATGCTTCGGGTTCGGGTAGTTCGAAAAGCTTCTTCCAAAATGCGGATGGGTACTTCAGGATAGGTCAGGTCATCGTTGATCTCTATGGTCCGGTGATCAATATTCTTGAACACTTCGGTCTTCTCGGGGACTTCGAGACACTTACGAAGTAACAAGACATGGAACACATTGTGCACAGCTGACATCTCTTCAGGTTGTTCCAATTGATACGATACTTCTCCTCGACGGTTCAGAATTTTGAAAGGTCCGATATATCTGGGGGCTAACTTTCCTTTGAGTTGGAAACGTTGCATTCCCTTCAATGGCGACACTTTCAGATAAACAAAATCTCCTATATTGAAGGCGAGGTCTCGACGTCTCTTGTCGGCATAACTCTTCTGTCGGGATTGGGCGGTCTTGAGGTGCTCACGAATCTTGTGAACCTTCTCTTCTGCTTCTCGTAGGATGTCGGGTCCGAAAATCTGACTCTCTCCTACTTCCGACCAGTTCAAAGGGGTGCGACACTTTCTTCCGTACATAAATTCAAAGGGGGCCATTTGCAAACTGGCTTGGTAACTATTGTTGTAGGAAAATTCTGCAAACGGTAGACAGTCTTCCCACATGGATCCATATTCTAGCACACATGCTCTAAGCATATCTTCGAGTATTTGATTTACTCGCTCATTCATCCATCGATGCGAGGGTGATACGCGGTACTGAAATCTAGGCGGGTTCCTAAACCTTCTTGAACTTTCTTCCAGAATCTCGAGGTAAACTGAGTTCCTCGATCCGATACTATGTTCTTAGGGACTCTGTGCAAACTGATGATTCTAGCGATGTACAACTCCGCTAGCTTCGAACTCTGATATGTGGTTTTGACGGGCAAGAAATGGGCGACTTTGGACAATCTGTCCACTATGACCCAAATAGAGTCATTTCCCCTACTAGAAGTAGGTAGTCCAGTGATAAAATCCATTCCTACAGAATCCCATTTCCATTCCGGAATTTGCAAAGGTTGCAACAATCCAGCGGGTCTTTGATGTCCGGCCTTGACTCGCTGACATATATCACACTTGGCGATATAGCTTCCGATTTCTCTCTTCATCTTATGCCACCAAAATTGCTCTTTCAAATCTTGATACATCTTAGTTCCTCCTGGATGGATAGAATAAAGAGTATCATGAGCCTCCTTCAAAATAAATTCTTTCAATTCCGAATCTGCTGGTACACAAAGGCGTCCTTTGTACCACAAAACTCCTTCTTCGTCTTCTGTGAATCCGGGTACTTTGCCTGTACCGATACGACGCTTGATTCCGTCGATACTGGCATTTCCCTTCTGCGCTTCTTTAATCTGACTGATCAAAGTGGGCTGAAGTTCTATGCTAGCCAAGAATCCTTCACTTACTAATTCCATTCGAAAATCTTCCATCTCCTTGTGCAAACTTGGTTGCTCCTTCAAAATCATGGAGTTCAAGCGGCACGGCAATCTGCTAAGGGCATCGGCTACCACGTTGGCTTTACCAGGGTGATAGTGAATGTCCAGGTCATAATCCTTGATTAGCTCAATCCATCTTCTCTGCCTCATATTCAGCTCCTTCTGAGTGAATATATACTTTAGGCTCTTGTGATCCGAATAAATCTCACAACGATTTCCCATCAGGTAATGTCTCCATGTCTTTAGGGCTAGAACTACGGCTGCGAGTTCGAGGTCATGGGTTGGGTAGTTTTGCTCATGTTGCTTCAACTGTCGAGATAGATAAGATATAACTTTGCTTCTTGCATTAGCACACATCCGAGACCAATCTTGGATGCGTCACAATACACATCGAAGGGCTTCGTGATATCCGACATGATCAAGATTGGGGCTGATATCAATCTCCTCTTGAGTTCTTGAAAACTCGCTTCACACTTGTCTGTCCATTCAAACTTCTTGTCCTTTTTCAGCAATTGGGTCATGGGTCAGGCGATACTCGAGAATCCTTCTACGAATTTGCGGTAATATCCCGCCAATCCGAGAAATGCACGAACTTGGGTTTGAGTGGTTGGGGCTTGCCAATCTTCTACATCTTTCACTTTGGCAGGGTCAACGGCAATTCCTCCGGCTGATACTATGTGACCGAGGAATCCTACCTCCTGTAACCAGAATTCACATTTGCTAAACTTTGCATACAGCTGATGCTCTCTAAGGGTTCCAAGAATGGTCCTTATATAGGTGTAGCTCATGTTCTTCTTCTGATTTGGAATAAATCAGAATGTCATCGATGAAAACAACGACAAACTTATCCAGGAAGTCCATAAAAATCTTATTCATGAGATTCATGAAATAAGCGGGGGCATTGGTTAATCCAAAATACATGACTGTATACTCGTATAATCCGTATCTGGTGGTAAAGGCAGTCTTTGGAATATCCTCTACACGAATCTTGAGTTGATGATAACCAGTTCTAAGATCAATCTTAGAAAACACCTAGGCACCGGTCAACTGATCAAACAAATCTTCTATCTTGGGCAAGGGGTACTTGTTCTTGATGGTGACATCATTCAACTTCCGATAATCCATACACAAACGGTTACCTCCATCTTTCTTGTCCACAAACAAGACGGGTGATCTCCATGGTGATGCACTTGGTTGAATCAATCCGATTTACAACATGGAATCCAGTTGCTTCTTCAGTTCTTCTAACTCTGATGGGTTCATACTATAGGGTCTCTGGGCTATGGGTCCTGTTCCGGGGATTAGTTCAATGATAAACTCGATATCCCGATCTGGGGGCATACCGGGCAAAACATCTGGAAATACATCGGGGTATTCACAGACTATCCGGACTTGGTCAATGGTAGGTTGGGCTAGACTCTTGTTGCATTTGAATTGGCGAGGTAAGGTTTCAGATATATGCTCGACGGATATTCCGGCGGTACTGGTCATGGTTATGGCTTTCTTAGCAGAGTCAATCAATCCCTGATGTTTGGACATCCAATCCATTCCTAGTACTACTTCCAAACCTTTAGTTCCGAGTACTATTAGATTAGCATAAAAATCTATGCCATGGATTCGGATAGGGACGGCTTTGCAAATTTGCCTAGCCTTGGTGGTTGATCCGGGAATTTGCACAATCATCACATGCTTCAGTTTGGTTGGTTGAATTTTACTAGTGCAGGCAAATTCTTCGGTGACAAATGAATGCGATGCACCAGAGTCAAACAACACTCTTGCAAGTACTGAATTAACAGAAAACATACCCATCACGATGTCTGGCGCTTCCTGAGCTTCTTCAGCATGCATGAGAAAAAGACGGCCATTGCGGTTGAGTGAATTCCCTGGGGCAAATCTTCTTCCTGGCTGGACACGACGCTGCTGCCAAGCTAGGGCATTGGCATTAGGGGCGGTAGCATTCTTCTTGTTGGGGCACTCGTTGGAATAGTGGCCTTTATTTCCATAGTCATAACAGGTCACTTGTGACTTGTCCTTGGCTGCGACAGGCACCGCATTGCTTCCAGTCCTCGGGGCAGTGTTGGTGTTGGCGGTAGCATTGTTGGTGTTGAACTTGGGTGGGGCACGGGTGAAATTGCTAGAGTTGCCGGGGTTGTTGTGATTTCCTCCGGGTCTAGGGTTTCCACGGTTGGGGTAGGTCGGACGGTTCATCGGGGGTCTGTTGGTTCTTGGGGCAAATCCTGGAGATGGGTTGGGGCAATACTTTGGGGTCTGATGGGTTCCTAGTTGATGCATCATGCGACGCTTGCGGTTCTCATTGGCTTGGTTGATCTTTCCTTCCATCTGGATAGCAGAGTCGACAAGGGCTTCAATATCCGCAAAGGGGATATTGACTAACATTGTCTGCATCTCTTCATGCAGACCATTTAGGAATCTTTCTTTCTTCTTGGCTTCGGTGTCGATCTCATCCGGGGTATACCTAGCTAATGACAAAAATTTGTCACGGTATTCCACTACCATCATCCTTCCTTGCTTTAGCTCTCTGAACTCGTCTCTCATTCTCTTGATCAAACCTGGTGGCACATGGGTTCTGCTAAACTTGACCTTGAATTCTTCCCAGGTCATCATCTGGCCTCCGGTCATTGCACGAACACTGTTCCACCATGCCCTGGCATCTCCGGCTAGATAGTGGTGGCGAACAGGACTTTCTCGTTGGCTTCCACTCCGGCGACTTCTAGGTTGTTTTCCATGGTTTGCAGCCAATCGTCAGCGTCTAGGGGTTCTTCTGACTTGGTGAAAACGGGTGGGTTGGTATTCTGGAAATTCTTGAGCTTAGATCCATGGTTGTCCTGATTTCCGTGGCCTTGGTTATTGTGGGCTAGCTGCTGCAGTGGCTAGGTTGGCTTGAAGTTCGCTCTTTCAACTTCATGTCGAAGTCAACATTTGCAGAATCTGCAACATCGGGTCCGGGCTGAACCACTTCCTCCACGTGGCATCTGAAGATTGATATAGATCATGAGAAAAGAGGGAAATATCTAAGGTTTTGGGGTCTTTGAAAAGTTTTTAAAAGTTTGACTCCGATTTTTCTAGCAACTTGCTTTTCCATTCATTCATTCACTCGATACAACGCACACCACCACAACAAAGAAAAACAGATGGTTTTAAGAACCATTCTGGAAACTACGATACAGTGGGACCGACTACTACTCACTACGCTAGTGCTCAGTGCTACTACTCCTCGGAGTCTGTGGCTTCATCATCTTCTTCATCATCGATGAAGGCGAAATCATCCTCATCGGTGAAGAAGTCCATGGCTTGATCCTCCAGAAAATCATCGTCATCGCTGAGGTAGGAGTAAGGGTCTCCACGAAGATCCTCTCCTGCATTTTCCCTTTCCTCTAACTTCATGTCTCTCTCGTGGATGGTCTCCTCCAAAGATGAGATGCGGTGGCGAAGACGGGCAATAATGCGCTCTTTCTTGTCGAGCTGACGGCGACGAGACTTGCGATCCTTTGCTAGCATGGCGATGGTCTGATCCTTCGTCTTGATGATGGCAGACTTGTGGTTGCAATAGTCACGGCATTTGTCCAACTCCTGCTGACGATCATACATCATGAAGCTAAGGTGGTCCAATTGAGTCTTCAGCTCGGGGTGGTATGGGGCTTCCAGTGGTTGTCCATTTGCATCATGCCTTGGGAAAAACTCAAAGCGGGTTCCCTTGATCTGATTGATGCTCTGCCCACATAGACGGGAAAGAGCTTCGTGCATTTCTCTGGCAAGTTCATCGAGCCATTTGTTTTCCCTCAAGGTAAACTGAATTCCCTCCGCAGTGGGAGGTTCAATCTTTCCTCGGAGACTTGCAACAATTAGCCACTGCAGATCTTCTCCTCCTTGATCATTGAGCTGAGCTCCGAAGAACTCTTAAAAGTGCGGGCGAAGTTCCGAAAGATGATCCAGATCCCTCTCAAAGATAAGGTCTCCTCCATTCCCAAGTTGGTAAAACTTGTTGTACTTCACGTCCATCTATAAAAATAGAGGATGAGTAGATTAGCAGAGTGATCAAGTGTGTCAAAATTTTATGTATTTTGTAAGAGTTTTTGAGGAACATGAATTTTTATGAAAGAATCAAAGAGATAAGAATGAGAATAAGTTTTTGTAAATATTTTTTTTCTTTGGTTTTGAAACTAAGTTTTTGATTCAAACGTCCAGCTAACTAGGGTCTCCTATGGTCAGGATAGCTCTGATACCAACTTGTCAACACCCGGATTTTTCAATCATAGATGCCTGTTATGCCATACATCGCAATCCCAGGATTACCATTTTTGCGAGACATAACAGAATTGGATACCATAGTACATCATCCATTACAAACGATACATAAGTTCTTACACCAATAGGGATCTCATGATCCAGTTCTTAATACAACATCAAGCAGCGGAATACGTAATAATAGTAACGGTAGCGTAGGCGAAGCTCCATCTTCGGGGTTACAAGCAATGCTGACGATGGGAGATGATCCTAGTTGTCGTAACCTTCCTGGGATCCATCTTCCAGGTACTCCTCTTCATAGTCTGGCCATGGGAATAGCCAGGGACAAAGCCATGAGTACTCTTTAAGTACTCGCAAACCAATACTAACAGGTAAAGGTTTTTTTTGGATAATGGGACACTAGGCTCTAGGGTTGTTTTGCAAAATCCAGATTTATCTCTACTAGGTTCCAAAGCTAGTCACAGTTTTATAATTCCTAAGTGGGATCTTGTAACTCATATCACAACTCTGTTGTGGTCAAGTCAAAGTCTTAATTCATTTCACGGGTCATTTGGAAAAGTCTGACGGGGGAACAGTATGGCCACTCAATCGTCCATAATCATGACGCGCTATTCGAATAGTTTGACACTCTGCAGAGATTGTACACTTTCACCACAACATTCGATACATGCGTCAGAACAAATCCTGAATTCACCATACTCGAGATGCGGATAATCAATCCTAACCTTTCGATTACGCCTAGTATAAGCACCTCTCCTGTGAGTTTGGCCTCCCAACCATGACCAACTGTCATCTTGGGTACTGCGCATTGGACAATCTTCACAAGGTAGCCTCAGCTCAGACCTTGGCCGTGAGGGAACTAATACTAAGGAATATAAGTTTCCAGTCAAGCCCTACCCAATCTTCGGGTATTGTGGTTGTACGATAAAATTGGAATGGTATCGCATCCAGACAACCATCAGTTTTATAAAGGGCTAAGGCTCATGCCTCATCATTTTTATCACCAAAATCCTCAAGTGTTTGGAAACACATGTCCAAAACATTTCATTAGAATGATCCATCATTCCAAGGTTTTCATAACCATTTTTCCACCAAGTATTCCCATCTAAAGTTGATCAAGTTTTATGCTTAGCACTAGCATCTACAAGTGGGGGTAGTACTAATGAGGGGTGGTAACTAGTGAAGTTTCAGCTAAGTACACCCTTATGTCTCAGGCTGATGTCAAGGTTTCTAACTTAGGCCAAATTTTATGCTCTTTATGCAACCTTCAGCACAGCTGTCTAGTATTTACCAAACTCTTAGGTAGACTCTAAGTAAGCTTTGACAAAGAAATAAAGTAATAAGCTTGCCATAAAACTAGGATTGGTTTATCAAGTGGGTATGATCATATATTCTTAAGGCATATAGTAGTCATAGCACTAGTAGGGGTTTGTTGCATCAGTAGGGTATCTTGCAAGGGTTAACTTGCATAATCCACTAATAGCATTAGGCTTGCATTACTATCAGTATAAGCTTGCTAAAGTAGAGTGTCTTGCAAGTTTTAGCTTGCCTTGTGCAGAGTAGTGGTTGAAGTTCTCCTCGGCTTCTTCTTCGCAGTATCCTCCTTCTTCCTCGTATCCTTGGTCGGTACTAGCGTCTATGAATAAATACGAGGTACACAATCACCAAACAATACTTAACTACTTGCAATCATTACACACAAGGGTCCTATAGATGATCTAGCATCATCTCTAACATTACAAGGTTAAGGCTTGATTTAAATCTTTTTATTTTTAGAAAAGTAATTTCTACTCATTGAAAAACTACTTAAGGTTTAATATCCTCCAAAATAAACATGGGATCATGTTGACACATGTCATCACCACATATTGTAGTTCATGGGAATGTGATTTAAAGTGGTGTCACAATTTAATAAGGTTTTACCCTTTTATTTTAATTAATTAAAGTGGCTAGAAATGCTTATGTAGCATTCTTTTATTACTTGAACATTATTTCTGCAAGTAAACCTATATATTTTTATATATTTGAAAGGTATGGTTAAATGTGATTTTTGAGAGTTGGAAACAGCTCAAAAGCTATTATGGTTTAAATTTGAAAAATGTTTGAATGCAGAAAAGCTTCTGCCTTGTTATTTTTACCATGGGTGATCTATAGATCCAAATGACTTGAATTCAACGGGCTTGGATTCAGCATTCACAGACCTTTCCAACAAAATTGGTTTCATTCAATTTGGTGCACTGAATCGATCTGGGTTGATTTTTGAAGTTGTGTACAGAAGTGTGTTTGAATTGAAATAGAAAAAGTTTTAATTTGAATAACTGGGCTGCGCGGGAAAAGTTGCTGGGCCGGCCTGCTAAGCGCTCGCTGGCTGCTTAAGTGGGTGTCCCCACTCGTCAGTGACATGGGGCTGGGCGAAGCGGTATGGGGCAACGTGGATCGTTCGATCTAGTTCTAATCTAACGGCTGGGAGTCACCGTCGACGCGAGACAACTCCGGCGTGATAAAAACCTAGAGCGGCCAGTGAGGATCGCTGGGGGCTCACCGGGGTACTGGCGAGGGTCGGCGAGGCGGGAGAACGACGAAGTCGACGACGGCGAACTCAGGGGTGGTCGCGGCAGCTCCTGGGCGGCTCAATCGGTGGCTCCTTTCTTCTCCGTGGCGGGCTCGATTAAATTCAGTGGGGTGGTGCTCGCCTTGCTCTAAGAATGGTGTGGCATCGGTGAGGAGAGGGAGTGAGATGGTGTGAAGAAATCGTGCGGTGACCTCTATTTATAGTCGGCGAGGGACCGTCAGGGGCCTGGTGAGCTCGTCGGGGGCGATGTTACAGGCGGCTAAAGGCATGGGCAAGGGTAGGGGACGGTGCGGTGTCTCCTGGCGATGCTCAACGACATGGTCTCGAGGCATGGGGCGGTAGGGTTTGGTCTGGAACGGGCGGTGCTCTGCGCGGCAGAGGCGGCGTTGTCGACGGCAGGCGGTGGCTGGGTGGCACGGGGCGGCAAACGGGGATGTCTGGCGGTCTCCTGGGTTGGTGGCGATCGTGTGTGCACGCGGTGAGGGCGACGCGCGGTCTGTGGGTGATGGTCGAGGGTGGCGCTCTGGCGCATGCTCGGCATGGTCTGGGCGCGGCTTGTGCGTGTGGTCCAGGGCTTGGCAACGCTCGCGGCTAGGACATGCAGTGGCGGTGGACGGTGGGCTGCCTCCTAGACAAGGTTGGCACGGCTAGTTCTTCCTCTAGCCTTCTATCCACAATGGGGTGACAAGGGGGTGCTCGGCTGTTCACCATTGATGACAATGGCAAGCTCACAGGGGTGCTAGTGCTTGGCTAATCTTCCTAGATGATCTACTGAGCTGTGTGTGAGCTAACTAGGGAACAAGTTAGGCCAAATTTACTGCACACTATAGTGTTTGATGTTTTGTTTGATTTGTGTCTGCAACCTGTTTGATGAAATGGCCGCATGAACTCAAGTTTTGAATTTTGAAATGATTTTTGTGGGTTTGCTAGATTGGTGCTGGTGAGTCTGCAGATGCTTGGGTTTTGAAAGTTGAGCTTGTTTGAGTAGTTTTTGGAAAAGTGGGATCTTCCCATATGAAGAAGATTCAATTTTGAATTGTCATTTAAACTATGCATTTGAAAGTTTCTGGATGATCACAAAGTGGGCCTTGATACCTTGTTATGAGTACATTCAAGGGGTGCAAAGATCCAGCAAAGTTTCTGTTAGGTTCTGAAAGTTTGGGACAGCCAAAGTAGGCATGGGAGTTAAATTGGCCAAAATGACCATTCCCTTAATATATTTGTTTTGATTTATTTGTCTTTAGGAAAAGTGTGGGAAATGTTTTAGATGATGTTTATTTCACCTAAGAAACATTTTACAAGCAAAGAAACAAACAAACAAGGTGGTTTTAAAAGAATTCAAAATCAATGCATACACATATGCATGCATTCATTAATTTATTTAGGAAAGTTTTTGTTAACCCTAAATTTGATGATTAGCATTTGATGATCTAAGCTTAGTATTTTTGGGGTGTTACACAATAGACAACTGCTTTAAGCAAAGTGTGTAAGGTAAACAATCCACTTTCTCCATGAACAAGAGACCGTTGTTTTCTCCCTAGTGGCAACAACACATCTACAACCGAAGAGATTTCTGTCACTTCCCTTGGAAACTAGAGGCATGAACCCACTATCGAGCATAAATACCCCCTCTTGGAGTCACTAGCAACTATTTGGCCAAGATAGCTACTAACAACGAAGAGCATGCAAGATCACAAACAACACATACATGATAGAATCAATAAGACAAAACCATTAATCAATATGATATAGTAATCTCAATATCCATCGAATCCCCGCAAACACAACATGCATGCTTACAAATAGATTAGATCTTGATCATGAACGGAGCTCACAAGATCTATACATGAAAGAAAAAAGGAGGATATACAACCATCTAGGTACTACATGGACCAGTAGTCCAAGGTGGAACTACTCACGCTTCATACCGGAGAGAAGGCCTCCGGGATGATATCCCCTCTGGCAGGGTGCCAGGAAGAACTTTAGATCCCCCCGATCTAGGGACGATGGTGGCGGCGAATACAGACGATTTCGTGGATTTCTGATCGGGTACTCAGGGTTTCTGCATCGGGGGTTTCTTATAGGCGAAGGGGGAGACCGAGGGGCCGGCCAGGGGCACCAAACCCTAGCCAGGTGCGGGCCCACCTATGGCCGTGCCTGGGGGAGGGGGGTTGGCCCCTCTGGCTCGCCTCCTTGGCTCTCCCCTGGACTTCTTGTTCCCCACGGAAAGTAATTGACTTTGTCCTTTGTCCCGTCCAATTCCGAGAATATTTCTTTACTAACTTTTCTGAAACCAAAAACAGCAGAAAACAGGCATCTGGCACTGTTGCAACTTGTTAGTAGGTTAGTACCAGAAAACATGTAAAAAGCACCTCAAAGTGTGGACAAAGCAAAGTAGATACTAAACAAGCATGGAGCATAAAAAATTATAGATACATTTCCAACGTATCAACATCCTCAAGCTTAACTCCTGCTCGTCCTCGAGTAGGTAAGTGATAAACAAAATAATTTTTGAGGTGACATGCACCCTCACAATAAAGATCCAACCATTTGCAAGCATTGAAAGCTGGGATCAAAGAAATCTAAACATGTACATGAAAGATGAAGTTCTAACAGTAGGACATAGCAAATATTCATGCAACATGACAAGCTACAAACAGAGATCATGAATAACATTCATTGAAAAACGTTTGTTTGTTTCCCATACAGAAAACATAGCATAGTAGCAATCAGCTTGTCCCTCATAGAGTAGCAATTAGATGCATAGGACACCTGCAAAGTTCACAAGGGTGACTAGAAACAAGTAGCACAAGAACAAGTAATAACACAATATGCATCAATTAATAAGATTTGGAACACTGCACATAGAATGGCAACTATGATCTCTTAATGGTGCCTAAAGGTAGAAGGTGGAGACTCAACAGAGGTGGAAGAAAGGCCTTTTTTGTAAAGGAAGCAGGGATTACAAGTTTCAAAAATAGCTTCCAAAAATTATGGTACTTGTTAGCTTTCAGCCCTCATTGCCCCTATCATAAGCATCTTGAAGTGATTAAGGTTAAAGTGGCAAAGCTGGAGTATATGCTTGACGAAGTATAAGTTGGCAATCTCAAGTCCCTTGAATACGAGGGCCACACCTCATGCATACTCAACTTTGGGTCCAGGTAAGTTCTTGTCACTGTAAGTATTTGCATATCATTGAGAACCGCTAATGGGGTACCCCTTACACATGGTACAGGAGCTCTCCCATAACCAAAATGACAAGGCAAGTAGACAATGAGCATCTCAGCAATCTTTTTATTTACCATATGCATAGCTTTTTATTGAGTATGCTTCATAGATAGCTCATTATGGTGATGCTGCAAGTTTCCACCATGATTAGGCATGGCTTAGGCTAGCGGCCCAGGCGTTTCTCTAACACAAGATACAAACTCCATGGACTTACAAGTCCCCTATTTATTTCACATCGATGACATCCATAGACAAAAGAACATGATATCAACTGAGTACAACAAGGTACAAGTGCAATGTTGAAAACGTTCCCCGTGACAGCACGATTCTGCTAATTCCAACTTATATGTGCAAGTATATACAACAAAGTTGTCATAATGGTTCAAGTTTATTAGGGGCAAAGAATAAAGCGTGCCATCAAGTTCGTGAGGGATTTAATCACTAAGTTTTCACATAACAAAATAGTTTTTAATTGGAAGATAGTTGAAAACAAGAATATACTTGGAATGGTGTAACACACCATGCATAGGAATTTATAGTGGACACTTTGGAATAACTTGGTTTCTTGGGATTTGGAGGCATGAGTAGAACTTACTCATACAAGTGGAGGCTAGCAAAAGACTGGGAGCAACCAACTAAGAGAGCAATAATGACCAAAATCATGCAGTACAACAAAGCATACTAATCAAAGCAAACAGTGGTACTACAAGTCAAGGACTAAATGATCATAGAGGCTAATGGTGACTTGTGAGAGTCATAACATGGTGTAAGCATGTGCCAAGTCAACCCAAGCAAAACATCAAAGGAGAATACCACAATAATGTTTTGCATGCTAAAATACCGCTTAATTTCTTCAAGGCACACTAAGCAATCCCAATTTTTTGGAACAAGACATGCTACAGCAATAATCACTAAGCATAATGCCAAAACAGCACCTAGCATGTCATGCTAAAGTCTAAGTCACAGTCAATGCAAGCTCCTCTTGCACTTCAAGCAAGAACTTACTACTCCTTTCCAACACCAACCAAACTTATTTGCAAAACAACACAGCGAGAATGGGGGTCCAAACTACTTAATAAAAATAAACAAACTAAGCAAAGCAAACAAAAACTAAGACGCTCCAAGAACAACACAACTATGCATGAAACAATAAAAACGAAGTGTCTAGACAGACCTGGACTTTTTATTGATGAAGAAGGGGATGCACTGGGTATCCCCAAGCTTTGACGCTTGTACCTCTTGGATATTTCTTGGGGTGACACCATGGTGGCATCCCCAAGCTTGAGATTTTGTCCATTCTTCATCTCATTGCATTATTCTCTCTCTACACCTGAAATTTTTCCTTCATATAAAACTTCACACAATCTTAATTAGCAACATTAGTTTATTCAAAAGATATTAGACCACTGGCAAAGCTTTGGAACAGCAAGGATTTTCACTAAAAACACAAGCTACTGTAATAACTCCTTCAAAAATCTCAATTTACCTGAAGAGAACTCAAAAAGGAATCAATAAGAAGCAAATGCAAATAATGGCAGAAATCTGTCAAAACAGACCAGCAGGTAGAAACCTATTTTTTCGAACATCTTCTATTGCTCAAATCAAAAAGTGTTGAACTAACAAAAGTTAGCTAAGATACTGGGGGATTCAGTCATAAATTTTGAGCTCAATCCGAGTTACAGAGCCTCCTCACGAATTTTGTTGGTGGAGGACAGAAATCTGTTTCGGGACAGCAACTCCCTAAATCTTACTTCCCTCTCATTAGAGGTCATTCTTGGCACAAAAAGCAAACAAAAAGGATAAGGAGAGGTCATTACTGAAATAATAACTTCCAAGACTCAAGTAAACTCTTGGGTTATCTCCCAACAAGTACTTTTTTAATGCCTTTAAGTTAGGCACAAGAAGCAAGAAGAATCAAGTATTTTCAAATGAAGAATTGCCCCTCTTGTTCCTTCCTTTCTTACCTTTCTTATTTTCCTTAGGGAAGATATGATTGCTTACCGGAGGAGCAAAATGCATGATACCTTCTCCCACATCTATCACTGCCCCAAGGTGTTTAAGTAGAGACCTTCCAAGTGTGATATGTCCCTTGCCTACACATTCAATAACAAGATAATCAGTAGTCACCATTTTTTCTAAGATTTTTGTAAACACACCTTCAGCTATTCCAATGGGTGATATAGTGGTATTGTTGGTAAGAGAGATTTCCTCTCCTCCTTCAATAAGACCCCAAAGACTCAAGTAATCAAAAATATCTTTAGGCATGAGACAAAATTCAGACATGATATCATAGCGAGCATCAAAAAGTGTAGTGTTTATTGAAACTTTGATTGTGGGAAGCCACTTTGAAGGCTCAGAATTTATGGGAACATAATCATGGTAGGCCCTAAGAGTGTGATAGCAACTATTCATAGCATCAATACCGGTCTCAAGAGTGTTCAATCTAGCAAAAATATTTATGAAAGCAGAACCAGACTTGCCAGGTGTACCATAGATGATGATTAATTTTCTTATGGCATCAAAAGCTTCATCCTCAGTACATAGAAAAAAATCATTCTTAGCCACAACATCCAAAGCATATCTATAACAAAGAGCACTACCGTGGTAGAAACTATCAATAACCAAGCTGAGGCTCACCTCAGACTCAGTTTCCCTTTGGAAAGTAGAGATTCTAGACCAAGCCTCCTTAAAACTTTCTTCACTTTTTTGCTTAAAAGTGGAGATTTCTACCATAGGGGAAATAGAGGTTGATCCAAAACCAGACATGGCAGCAACTAGAGCAGAAACTAATTTTTTTATGTTTTTGAATAAAGCAAGCAAACCAAACTAGACTAATTTTTTGGGGTTTTTTTGGAAAGAGGAAAACAAAACCAAGAAAAAGAAACAAAGCAAACTAAAAACAAAGTAAAGATAAAGGAAGTGAAGGACTCCCTTTGTGAAGACGTCCTTGGCCTCCCCGGCAATGGCGCCAGAAAAGCTTGACGACTGTCTACGCACAGCCTGTTGGGAACCCCAAGACCAAGGTGTGAAGCAGCAAGCAACAAGTTTTCTCTTAGTTGAGACCGAGGTTATCGAACCATAAGAAGGAAGGAAACGTCACACAGGTGTTGCAAGCAATGCGGAGACTTGCACAACACAAACTCAAGACTTTGCCCCAAACAATAGTGAGGTTGTCAAGCTCACCGGTTTGTTGTAACAAAGGATTAAATGTATTGTATGGAAGGTAATGGTTTGCAGCAAGTAAACAAGTAACAATGGAAGATGTATCAATGGTAAATATTGGACCGGGGTCCATAGTTCACTAGAGGTGCTCTCCTTAGATAAACAACATGGCATGAAGGGTAAACAAATTACAACAGGGCAATTGACAGGAACTGAGCAAGGCATAATAATGCAATTACTACTCAGAAAGATCCTATGAGGTTGATTGGACAATACAACAAGACACATAGACCGCCATCCAACTGCATCTATGACTAGAAGTCCACCTTTAGGTTATCATCCGAACCCCCTCCAGTATTAAGTTGCAAGCAACAGACAACTGCTTTAAGCAAAGTGTGTAAGGTAAACAGTCAACATGTTCCATGAACAAGAGACCGTTGTTTTCTCCCTAGCAGTAACATCACATCTACAACCGAAGAGATTATTGTCACTTCCCTTGGAAACTAGAGGCATGAACCCACTATCGAGCATAAATACCCCCTCTTGGAGTCACTAGCAACTACTTGGCCAAGATAGCTACTAACAACGGAGAGCATGCAAGATCACAAACAACACAGACATGATAGAATCATAAAGACAAAACCATTAACCAAACCAACATAATAATCTCAATATCCATCGGATCCCCGCAAACACAACATGCATGATTACAAATAGATTAGATCTTGATCATGAACGGAGCTCACAAGATCTATACATGAAAGCACAAAGGAGGAGATACAACCATCTAGCTACTACATGGACCCATAGTCCAAGGTGGAACTACTCACGCATCATACCGGAGAGAAGGCCTCTAGGATGATCTCCCCTTCGGCGGGGTGCTAGGAAGAACTTCAGATCCCCCCAATCTAGGGACGATGGTGGCGGCGGCTACAGACGGTTTCGTGGATTTCTGATTGGGTACTCAGGGTTTCTACATCGGGGGCTTCTTATAGGCGAAGGGGGAGACCGAGGGGCCTTCCAGGGGCACCAAACCCTATCCAGGCATGGTCCCACCTATGGCCGCGCTTGGGAGCAAGGAGCAAGGCCTATAGGGCAAGGATAAAAGCATTTACAGCAGTCATGGGTGATCAAAAGAAACAGTACACAAGGTTGAGGGACTACCTACAAGCAATCCTAGAAACTAATCCAGGAAGTAGATGCATTTTTACAACTAAGGATCTTGTGGAGCATCCTAGTCCCAATCCCATATTTCATGGTTTGTTCATCTGATTGAATGCTTCCAAGGAAGGTTTTTTAAATGGGTGTAGGCCATTTATAGGTAATTATTGGTCCATTGTACTGCATTTTTCATATTGTGTTGCATTGCACCAATTATTAGTGATTATTCATGTCATTTTCATTAGGTTTGGATGTTTTTTTTGTCAAATTGACCACTGGCCAACAAATCCTAGCTGCAACTGGGAGAGATGGCAACAATAATATTTTCCCAATTGCTTATGATGTTGTGGAAGTTGGATGTGGTTTCTCACCCAGCTGAGATATTGCATAGGAGAGACTGGGAAATTTGGCATATATACTTTCATCTCTGATAGGCAGAAGGTTAGGGAAATTATGTTCCATTTTCCTTTTCTATGAATACATATATTGTTAGTGTATCTGACTTACACACTCTTTTATATGCTAGGGTTTGCTCATAGCAATTTCTAAGGTGTTCACAAATTCTCCACAGAGATTCTGTTTGAGGCATATCTATGCAAACATTAAATCAGCTGGGTTCAAAGGAGAAGAGCTCAAAAACTCATATTTGATGCAAGATATGCATATACCAAGTCTGGGTATGATAAAGCAATGGAAGGGCTCAAGCAAGAATGTGAGGAAGCTTACAGTAAGAAAGCACTGCAATGTATATGTTTGTGCCATGCTAACTTTACTTTTGTGCTACTGAACAGTAAGAAAGCACTGCAATTACTGAACTTTTGTGCTAATCACTTCTAATACCAGTTTGTGCCATGATAACCTTACTTACACAGTATCAGATGGAGTCAAGCTTGTAGATTAGGTAGAACTTACATTGCCAATCTGACACATGTAGAACCTACGTCCTGTGTTCGTCCCTTCGAAAGCAACACATTTCTGTGGCACCAAACCATGGCCGCGACACACCTCCTGGCACCCCTCCACAATCCCTTGAAACTCGGGGTCCACGCACGTATCAGGGGCGTAGTCAATTGGGGCAAACTCCTAATCCAATGATAAATGCAAAAGAAATCGGCTTCAATCTAGGTAAATCGAGGTGAATACCAAATTTTGAACCAAACCCTAACCCTAGGATTTGGGGAACTTACATCTAGCACACAATGGCCGGAAGATTCGCTATCGTTCAAGCTCGGCATGGCGACGGTTGCTGTCGGAGTGCACTGGTGGCCCGGCGGCAATGGCGGTGTGGCGGCGTCGGTGCTATGACGGCTCCTGCGACGGCGGATGCCGAGCTCAACGGCGCGGTCGGGTGTGGTTCTGAGCTAACTGAACCCTAGACATTTTGTCCGACCGAGCCAGGTAGGTCCCACTTCCCTCCGTTAATGGCAACAGATGGGCGTGTCCGAACACCGTCTGCTGGGTGGGCCCAACCTGTCGGATCTGGTGTCAATTCGTCTCCAATCGCTTTTTAGCGCACGTTGCAACAAATCGGATGAAAAATGATGGTTTTTTACGATTCAAACGAATAGTGGTGGTTTTTCGAAATTTAACGCGAAAAGTGGTAGTTTTATACTAAACACTCGATTTCACCGGATGAAGCTAAAACGGATCTAATCGATCCCGATCGTTGAGTTGTTTTTTAGGAAAAGCCATCACAGCAACTTTATTGATAATCAAACAATTATTACATCGTTCACGAGAGGATTCAAAAGAAATCTAGGTGGTTCATCAGTCCAATTACAAGAACTTCTCAAACTAAAACAAAACTTAGCTATCTCATGAGCGATTTTGTTGGCATCCCTTGGACAGTGCGAGAAATCCACAACATCTATTCTTCTAACCAGGTTAAAACAGTTTGCAAATATCGCTGTTGTGGCTCCCCATAGTCTTTCATGACCAGCGCATGCATTTATAACCTTAATAGAATCTGATTCCACATGGACGTTGTTGTGGCCTCGTTGATCCACCTATTCCAGACCATGTTGCATCGCCAACGCCTCGGCCATGTCTGAGTCTGTCACATGCGATATAAACCTGCAGCTACCTGCAATAAAGTTGCCAAAACAATCTCTGATAACATCCCCTGTAGGTCCCTCCTTTGAATCTACATGGAATGATGCGTCTACATTGAGCTTCATGCTTCCTGATAGTGTACGAATCGGAGTTCAAGCGTGGTATCGGTCTACCAATAGTGGCCTTTGAGTTGTTTACAACCATAGCTCTGATTGAAATTGCAGTCCTGGCTACGGATGGAACATATTTACCATGCGTAACATGCCTCCTTAACCACCATACATACCAACATGTTGTTGTAATTGTTTCCTGAAAACTCACATTCTTACAGTTTGGCCATGTGCTAGTTGGTAGGCATAATAGCTGCTCCAAAATGACAGAATCTGATAATTCATTGGCATATGAATCATTCATGACAGATTCAATACCAAGAGCGAACCATACTTGTTTCACACTCTCGCAAGAGAGCAAAAGATGGCGCACATCTTCGGCACCCAGATGACAAATTGAACATTCTCCTGACATACCAATATGGCGATTAACCAAAATTGATTTTAGTGGAATAATACCATGTAATGCCCTCCAACAAAAAATCTTAATTTTTCCTGGAACCTTTAGCTTCCATAGCATTTTCCAAACGGGGTTTCTGATTGATGTGCCTTGGATAGTTTGGATACCTAACGGATCACCAAACAGATAATTCCATTCAAGATGATATGTTGAACGTACCAAAAAAACCTGAGCGTGTATAGTTCCATGAGACAAAATCCTCAAAAGAAGCACTAGCTAATGGGATCTGTAGAATCCGCCCAGCATCCACCGGGAGGAAAATAGTGTTAATAATAACCTCATCCCACATACCCATGTGCGGATCAATGAGTTGGCTAGCCTTGGTAAGAATAACAGTACCCTTCCGTGTGATCACCATCTGACTTGGACTAGATGGTGTTGGAGATATGCCCTAGAGGCAATAATAAAAGTGGTTATTATTATATCTTTGTATTTATGGTAAATGTTTACATTTATGCTATAATAGTATTAAACAGAAACATTAATACTTGTGTGATTTGTAAACTAAATTAGAGTCCCTAGTAAAGCCTCTTTGTAATACTAGCTTGTTGGTTGATAGATGATCATGGTTTCCCGATCATGAACATTGAGATATTATTGACAACAAGATCATATCATTAGGAGAATGGTGTGATGGACATACTCCTATAGATAAGCGTAGCAAAAAGATCAAGTCATTTCAATAGTTCGTTTGCTATAAGATTTCTGATGCATAGTAACCTAATTCCTTCGACCCTGAGATCATGCTAATCACCATCACCGGAAGGATGCTTTGATGACATCAAACACCACACCGTAACTGGGTGGCTATAAAGGTGGCATTGAGTGTTCGGAAAGTATGTGTTGAGGCACATGGATCAAGAGTGGGATTTGTCCATCCATATGACAGATAGATATACTCTGGGCCCTCTCGGTGGAATGTCATCTAATTAGCTTGCAAGCATGTGACTGACTCACAAGGGATCACATATCACGGGAACGAGAAAAGAGTACTTATCGGTAACGAGGTTGAACTAGGTATGCAGAGATACCGACGATCAAACCTCGGATAAGTAAACTATCGCGAGACAAAGGGAAATTGGTATCGTATGTAAATGGTTCATTCGATCACAAAGTAATCATAGAAATATGTGGGAGCCATATGAATTTCCAGATTCCTCTATTGGTTATTGATCGGAAAAGTGTCTCGGTCATGTCCGCATAATTCACGAACCGTAGGGAGACACACTTAAGGATTCGATGTTGTTTGGTAGATATGGAATGTAAGTAGGGATACCGAATGTTGTTCGGAGTCTCGGATGAGATCCGGGATATCACGAGGAGATCCGGAATGGTCCGGAGAATAAGATTCATATAAGGAAAGTCCAATTCCGAAGTTTGGGAATGATTTCGATGTTTTCATCGGAGAGGTTCTAGAAGGGTCTAGAAGGTTCACCGGACCGGAAGGGGAATGGTCCATGAATGTGTAATGGGTAAGTGGAATGATTGGATCGTGTCCTAGGTCACTTGGTTGGGCATTAGCGAGAGAGAAATAAAGCTTTAAATTGAAAGTCAAAGGGAAGGTTTGAAAAGTCAAACTGAAACAATAGTTTCCTAGTGGAAGAAAGAAAGAGTCCTTCCTTCTATCCAACTTGGGTTTGGGTATGGATTCAAACTCCCCTCTTCCAAGGCTGCCCCTTCTCATAACTTGAGGGGGAGGGCTGCCCCAAGACCACAAGCCCTAGCCCTCCCCACCGTGCGCCACCACCGCCGCCAAGCCGCCACCGCCGGTCTGTCGCCGTTGCCCTAGCCGCCGCCGACACCTCGTCCTCCTCTCCGGCCTTCTAAACCTAGATCGCCGGAAAACCCTAGATCCACCATAACTCGCACCGGCTTAGGCGAAGCCCTGCGGGATCTTCCCTCTACTTCCGACACCACGCCGTCGTGCTGCCGGAATCGCGAGGGGAGAACTACAACCTCCGCTGCCTGCTGGAACAAGGGAGAGGAAGGTCTTCCTCGAGTACCAAACGTGTGACCGACTGCGGAAGCGCTGCCGGAACGCAACCCCGGAAGGATCATTTACGAGATATTGAGATCGGCAAGTGTACGACTACATCACCCACGAGAATCTGCTCTCGTTAACCGCTTTGAATCTTCAAGGGTGAGTACTCTAATCGACTCGTTTCTTCAATCTAGTAGATAGATCTTGGCTTGTTTGTATGCATGCGGTAGAATTTTTTTGTTTTCCATGCTACGAACCCCTACAGTGGTATCAGAGTCGTGTCTATATGTAGATCTGTTGCACGAGTAGAACACAATGGTCATTGTGGGCGTTGATGCTTTTGTTGTCGATTGCTTCTTGTGTACTTTGCATCTTGCGGATGGTGGGATGAAGCGGCCCGGGCTAAGCTTACATGACATCGTTCATGAGACTTGCTCCACGCTTGACATGCAACTTGTATTGCATAAGTGGCTTTGCGGGTGCCTGTTTTTCCCAACGTAGTTAAGTTTCAATTTACAACGGGTGATTGACAATACTAGTATCAATGTTGTGGTTCTTGTTCATAAGTTAGAACGACACTTATTGAAAGCCCCAAACCACGTAAAACATGCAAAGAAAATTAGAGGCGTCTAACTTTGTTTTGCAGGGGTGTGTTGTGATGTGATATGGCCATGATTGTGATTATATGTGATGTATGCAATGTTCCTTATTGTAAGTAGGCAAACGACAGGAACCATATGGTTGTCTTTAATTTCATTTAAGACTTGCGTGTCTATTATTCAAAGTAGTTGTAATAGTTGATGCTGGTGGACGACAACCATGGAGCGGCGCCATTGACCTTGACGCAATGCCGGTGATGATGGAGATCATGTTCGTGCTTGAAGATGGAGATCGGAAGCACAAGAAGAAAGGCCATATCATATCACATATTATCAATTGCATGTGATGTTAATCCTTTTATGCATCTTGTATTGCTTAGTTCACGACGGTAGCATTATAAGATGATCCCTCTCACAAAATTTCAAGTTATAAGGTGTTCATCCTTAGTAAGCACCGTTGCTAAAGCTTGTTGTTTCGAAGCACCACGTGATGATCGGGTGTGTTAGATTCTGCGAGTGTATACAATGGGAGCAAGCCAGATTTGCTCATGTGGAAGATAAGGTTTGATCTTGACGAGCCTAGCATGTACATACATGGTCTCGGAACATGGATCACCGAAAGGTAAAGCATGAGTCATATAGTAGATATGATGAACATGTTGATTGTTCGCCATTGAAGCTACATCAACTCTCGTGATGATCGGTTTTTATGTGGTGGATTTGGTTCGTGTGATCACTAAAACAATGTGAGGGATATTGTTTTGAGTGGGAGTTCACCTAGATTAATTTAACTATTAATTAGAACTCAATTTGTCATAAACTTAGTCTAAACTATTGCAAATATGTTATAGATCAATGGCGGCCCCTACCATCAATTTTAATGTGTTCCTAGAGAAATAAAAGTTGAAAAACAATGGAAGCAACTTCGTGGATTGGTTCCACGATTTGAGGATTGTCCTCAATGTTAGTAATTTGACCTATGTGCTGGATGCACCGCTGGGTGACCCACCTGCAGCTGATGCTACCGATGAGGTAAAGAATGTTTTCCTCGCTCGGAAGAATCAGTACTCCACAATTCAGTGTGCTATCTTGTATGGTTTGGAATCGGAGCTTCAGAAAAGGTTTGAGAACCATGACCCACATGATATTGTTCGTGAACTCAAAATGATATTTGAGGCTCACGCGGCAGTTGAGAGTTATAAGGCTTCTGAAAAGTTCTTTAACTGCAAGATGGAAGAGGGCAGCTCCGTCAGTGAGAACATGCTTAAGATGTCTGGGCACGCAAGCAAGCTTCAAAGCTTGGGTATAGTGATTCCTAATGCTTTGGGGATTCACCGTGTCCTCCAATCACTACCACCAATTTATAAGAACTTTGTGATGAACTACAATATGCAAAACATGGACAAGTCGTTGCCCGAACTCTTCTCCATGTTAAAGTCTGCGGAAGTGGAGATCAAGAAAGAGCACCAAGTGTTGATGGTCAATAAGACCACCAAATTCAAGAAGAGAGGCAATTCTAAGAAAAAGGGAAACTTCAAGAAGGGCGGTAAGAAAGTTACCGCGTCGGCGAAGAAGACCAAGGCTGGGCCTAAGCCTGATACTGAGTGCTTTTACTGCAAGGGAGAAGGTCACTGGAAGCGGAATTGCCCTAAGTACTTGGCAGATTTGAAGAACGGCAATATCAAGAAGAAAGGTATATGCGATATACATGTTATTGATGTGTATCTCACTAGTACTCATAGTAGTGCCTGGGTATTTGATACTAGTTCGGTTGCTCATATTTGTAACTCGAAACAGGTGCTGCAGAATAGACAGAAACTAGCGAAGAACAAGGTGACGATGCGCGTTGGAAATGGATCAAAGGTTGATGTGATCGTGGTCGGCACGCTACCTCTTCATCTACCATCGGGATTAGTTATTCTTAAATAATTGTTATTTGGTGCCTGCGTTGAGCATGAATATTATATCCGGATCATGTTTATTGCGAGACGGTTACTTGTTTAAGTCTGAGAATAATGGTTGTTCGATTTATATGAGTAATATGTTTTATGCACATGGACCTTTGATAGATGGTCTATTCTTGTTGAATCTCGATTGTAGTAATACACATATCAATAACATTAAAGCTAAACGTTTGAAATTGAGTAATAACTTGACCTATATGTGGCACTGTCGTCTTTGTCACATTGGAGTGAAACATATGAAGAAACTCCATTCCGATGGACTTCTTGAATCACTTGATTTCGATTCACTTGAAAGATGCGAAGCATGTATGATGGGTAAAATGACTAAGACTCCATTTTCTGGTATGATGGAGCGAGCTACGGACTTATTGGAAATCATACATACCGATGTATGTGGCCCAATGAGTGTAGCATCGCGCGGTGGTTATCGTTATGTTCTTACCCTCACGGATGACTTGAGTAGATATGGGTATATCTATTTCATGAAACATAAGTCCGAGACTTTCCAGAAGTTTAAGGAATTTCAAAGTGAGGTAGAAAATCAACGTAACAAGAAGATTAAAATTCTACGATCTGATCGTGGAGGTGAATATCTAAGTTACGAGTTTGGCAAGCATTTGAAGAAATGCGGAATACTTTCACAATTGACACCGCCGGGAACACCACAACGTAATGGTGTGTCCGAACGTCGTAATCGAACTCTCTTAGATATGGTTCGTTCTATGATGTCACTTATAGATTTACGGCTATCATTTTGGGGTTATGCATTAGAAACAGCTGCATTCACTTTAAATAGGGCACCATCTAAATCCGTTGAAACAACACCGTATGAATTATGGTTTGGGAAAAAACCTAAATTGTCGTTCCTTAAAGTTTGGGGTTGCGAAGCTTATGTAAAGAAGTTATAGCCCGACAAGCTTGAACCCAAAGCGGAAAAATGCGTCTTCATAGGATACCTGAAGGAAACTATTGGGTATACCTTCTATCATAGATCCGAGGGCAAAATCTTCGTTGCCAAGAATGGATCCTTTCTGGAGAAGGAGTTTCTCTCGAAAGAAGTGACTGGAAGGAAAGTAGAACTCGGCGAGGTTGTCGAAACTTCTCTCGGACTTAAGAGTAGCGCAACACCGGAAGTGGTTCCTGTGGCGCCTACACCAATAAGAGAGGAAGCTAATGATGTTGATCATGAAACTTCGGTTGAAGTAACTACGGAACCTCGCAGGTCAACAAGAATTCGTACCACTCCTGATTGGTATGATCCCGCTATGAGTGTCATGTTGGTGGACAACACCGATGATCCTGCGACATATGAGGAAGCGATGATGAGCCTAGATTCCAATAAATGGCAAGAAGCTATGAAATCCGAGATTGAATCCATGTACGAAAACCAAGTATGGACTTTGGTGGACTTACCGGATGGTCGGAAGGCTGTCGAGAACAAATGGATTTTCAAGAAGAAAACGGATGCTGATGGTAATGTTACTGTCTATAAAGCTCGACTTGTCGCAAAAGGGTTTCGACAAATTCAAGGAGTTGACTACGATGAGACTTTATCACCAGTAGCGAAGCTAAAGTCCGTGAGGATTTTGTTAGCAATCGCTGAATATTATGATTATGAGATATGGCAAATGGATGTCAAAACGACGTTCCTCAATGGAGACATTGATGAAGAGTTGTATATGGTACAACCCAAAGGTTTTGTCGATCCTAAAGATGCTAACAAGGTATGCAAACTTCAATGGTCCATTTATGGATTGAGCAAGCATCCCGGAGTTGGAATCAACGTTTTGATAAGGTAATCAAAAGCTTTGGTTTTATACAAACTTATGGAGAAGCTTGTATTTACAAGAAAGTGAGTGGGAGCTTTGTAGCATTCCTAATACTATATGTAGATGACATATTGTTGATTGGGAATGATGTAGACCTTCTTAATAGTGTCAAGAATTATTTGAATAATAGTTTTTCAATGAAAGATCTTGGCGAAGCAGCTTACATATTAGGCATAAAGATTTATAGAGATAGATCGAGACGCCTAATATCATTGTCACACAGTACATATTTGGACAAAGTTCTAAAGATGTTTGGAATGGAAGATAGCAAGAAAGGGTTCTTGCCCATGTTGCCCAATACGACCTTGAGTAAAACTCAAAGTCCTGCAACGACAGAAGATAGAGAAATGATGATTAAGACTCCCTATGCCTCAGCCATAGGATCTCTTATGTATGTCATGCTATGTACTAGACCCGACATTGCATATACTGTTAGTTTGACTAGAAGATATCAAAGTGATCCAGGAGTGGATCATTGGACAGCGGTCAAAAACATCCTTAAGTACTTGAGAAGAACTAAGGATATGGTTCTTTCTTATGGAGGTGATGAACAACTCTTTGTTAATGGTTACACCGATGCTAGTTGGAACACCGATCCGGATGATTCTAAATCTCAATCTGGATACGTATTTACTTTAAATGGTGCAGGAGTTAGCTGGAGGAGTGCAAAGCAAAGCGTTGTGGCGAGATCTTCAACTGAATCGGAATACATAGGTACTTCGGAGGCTTCACAAGAGGCGATAGGAATGAAGGAGTTCATTACAGAGCTTGGTGTGGTTCCAAGTACGCTGGATCCAATGTCTATCTATTGTGATACCAATCTTCATAGAAACCCAATTTAAGCATCATATTGCACAAGAAAACCCACTCAACTCTATCATAAACCTTATGCATATCCAACTTGACTGCACAAATACCAGTTTTTCTGTTGCGCTTGTTCTTAATTTTATGCACACAATCATAGGCCACAAGAACATTATCCATGATCAACCTTCCTGGAACAAATACACTCTAGGCTTCCGAGATAATTTCTGGCAGAATTAACTTCAATCTACTAGCCAACATCTTAGATATGATTTTGTAAATAACATTACACGGACTAATAGGCCTATACTGAGTAATACCTTCGGGACATTCAGTTTTTGGAATGAGAACCACCATGGTTGCATTCCATCCATCCGGGATAACTCTGTTATTTATTGCATTAAGAACCTCATGAGTAACATCATCTCCAATAAGGTGCCAAAACTTCTTATAAAAAATAGCTAAATGCCCGTGCGTTGCTACGGCCTCTTAAAAATTTGAAAAATGTTATATTTAGTTACATGCTGCCAACATCTTCACACGAGTTTTGGATGGCATGTGCCTCACGCTCCGAATGCAGCACCTTCCGCCGATAAAAATTCGCTCCTGCATGACTGAATAAACCCCTGCTTCCAAGGCATTGAATCTCCACTCGAAAGCATGCTTCCGCTCACTCGCCGCACTGCCACCCCTGGAACTCACCGCTGCCTCCATATGCTAGAGGTCGCTCTGATGCCGCTCGCCGGCTTCCGCCCAATCACAACACTGCCATGGAGAGCTCCGCCCTGCACGGACATCCACACGCCGGGGAAAGGAAGGCCCACCGCTGCCAAAACTGCGCGGGCTTCGTTTGGCGGCGACGATGGGAAGGGGGAAGCTAGTGTTGGATTCGCTGCTTCAGTTGTCAGCAGGAGCAATGCGGAGACGGTCAAAGCGAAGCCACCACTACAGGACTGTATAAATACCCACTCGTGAGGCACCAAATCTTCAACCGAAGCCATGCTTCCACTCGCTCGCTGCCTGCTCCGCGGCTTTTCGCCGCGGGCACCAATGGGCTCCTCCCTCCATACACAAACCCGCCAACAGACATGTATGTCCAGATGTGTCGCTTACCTTGTCATAGTCCACTTTTGCTGGTGCACGTAGAGTATCACAGGCATCCGTCTCATAGAGGTCTGCTGCCATAGCTAATGATTCTAATGGTTCCATGCATCCCCACCTTGAGAGTTGTCTCGGGCTGGAGACCTAATCCTTTCTCTACATGCGATGAGAAGATGACGAGGGACAGTAGAAGGCCCCGACCTGGCTAGCTAGTCTGTTTTGGCACTGGATAACATGTGTGGGCGAGGTGCAAGATCCAGTCGAACGTGGTATTGGTCTCAGCGGGCTGCCGGCACCTCTGCCACCACTGGATGTTTGTTCGTGATGTGTCCATTATCGCATCCCTAGAGCTATCTCGGTCTGGAGACGACAAACTGCATGAAAGACAAAATTTACCTTGGCATAATCATCTAGCATCTCGTGAATATCCAGCTTGAAAGGAGCAAGATCCATACTACGGTCAAGGCCAAACATTAATCTGAATCCAGAAAATCAGTTCACTTCAATAATAAAGAGCAGAATATTTAATACTTACTGAAACATGTATTAATAACAGAAAGTACAGGGATACAAAGATAATACCAAATCAACTATTTCGTTTATCTCAGCCTCCAAGGAACAAATCAAAAATAACAGATGTACCTACACCTTGAAGGAATCAAGAATGCAGATAAGTTTACTTCATCCTTTTATTTCCATGCAAACATGTAAATGATAAGAGAATGTACCGATTCTAGGCTTCAAACTATACGCGCTATTGACGATTCCTCCAATACATCCAAATCAACAGAAACTGACCACCATCGATGATTCCTTCTAAACTGGTTGATCAGGAAAACTTGGATGGAATTCACTGAACCGGAAGGCGTAGCTAGGTCCTTGTCTGCTCCCAAGATCAAAGAGAATCAAAGCATTTACCCTTCCAAATTGGACGGTGTTCTGAGCAACATACCATCGATTCGATTCCTTAGATTCGGAGATACATGACAGGCTAATGAGAGGATGGGATGTATTCGCGCCTCTGTGGCCGCTACAACACGTGTTGGCCACCTCCCTGCACCACTGCCCTGTTCCGACCCGGCGCCTCCACAACCTCGTCGACATGTTCCCCAACCTAGAGCTCATCCCCGTCCCGTGCGCACTCGGCCTCGCCTGCCCTGCGCCGTCTAGCGCGCCGGCCGCCGCCCCCGCGCGACCTCCGCCCCATCTTGGTCGTCGACAGCTGCCGCGGGAGTGCCCTGCTCTGGGTGGAGCTCGTGCCCATCCCAGCGCCTCTCTGCCGTGTTCGTTGAGCCGGAAAGGTGAGGTTGGAGCTCGCGGGAGGATCAGGAGGAAGGGAGGGCGGCGGCGCCCGCGTTGGAGAAGGGGATTTCCCGACGGGTGGTCTGTTCCGGCTCGTGCAGAAGGAACCCGTCTATTGACTTTGCGGTGGCAAACCATGTAAATTCTCCAAACATGTAGGGGTAAAACCGTCCAATAAAAAGCGAACGGAATTTTTTGCTATGAACGAACCTGCCTGTAGGAAAATTAGTAGATAGATAGATAGATAGATAGATTGCGTGGAGCCCATCCAGGTCCAGGTGTTTTAATGTCTCCAATGCTAAAAATAGCCTTCTTAAAATCCTCAGCTGTAAATGGAGCGGTGAGTTGGTTATTCATCTCCGTATTCACTCGCGGAATAACCTTTTCCAGAAGTCTCGGATTTGTAACATCAGCCTCCCAAGCAAAAAGAACATTAAAATAACCAAAGATCATTGGATTCAACATATCCGTGCCTTCCAACCAATTACCTTGGTCATCTTTAAGTTTTTTAATGAAATTCCTCTTTCGTCTGCTAGACGCATAACTATGAAAATACCCAGTATTTCTATCGCCATTTTTTAGCCAATTTGCTCTTGAGCGCTGTTTCCACCGCATCTCCTCTTGCTCTGTTTCCACCGCATCTCCTCTTGCTCCAACATGCGCTCAATCGCCTCAGCTATCTCCTTCCTTTTTTAGCTCTGTATCATCTGACATCGGCGCACGCATCAGCCGTTCAAGTTCACGTTGAGCCTGCTTCAGTCTTTTCTTTGGTTTTTTAAGCACCCGATCATCCCAACTATGGAGGTCCCGGTGTAGACTTGTTAGCTTTTCAAGCACTGCAGCATTCGGGTTCAAAGCCGTTGTATTTTCCCAAGCAGTTTGTACCACATCAGCGAAAGCACCTTCGCTGAGCCAACTCGCCTCAAATCTTTTCGGTCTGTCTCTTCCGCTGCTAGAAGCTCGAGAATAATATTCTGTATCCATCAGAATCGGTCTGTGGTCTGACTTATTGAACCCCATATGGACCAAAGCATAATTTGGGAACAGGTCATTCCAACGGCTATTACAGACCGACCGGTCAAGACGTGCTCTCATTTGCCCTCTTCTCCATGTAAACATATCTCCAACAAAACCCACATCATCCAGGTGACAGTTAGCAAGAGTATCTCGGAAGACCTGCATGTATTGTGGAGGACGAGGATTACCCCCTTCCTTCCCATGTTGCTGATTAAGATGACAAAAACGCTCCCAGGTTTTGTATTTCTCCTCCCATCGAAACTCCCCATACATGCCTGTAAAACGCCAAGGATTATTATTTTCATCCATGACCTGAACATCGATATAATTAGGCGTCGCAAATAGCCGTTGTATCTTGATTTCCTTCTTCCATAGCAACAGGATACCACCACTTCTACTACTACTAGTTGGCTGAACAATTTTATAGTCCATCTTAAGTCTTCTCCTAAGACACTCAGGATGGATATGAATCAAGGTGAGTCTCAGAAAGGAAAATCACATCAGGGTTGCATTGCTTCAGAGAATTCAGAAGCGCCCGAATTGCCGTGTCATTCCCCAAACCTCGGCAATTCTGGGAATATATTTTCATTGCGGCGAGAACACGGAACGAGCACACGGAGTAGCAGCCAAACGCAACGAGCAGCCAACTAATCCACAAGCAGAGTTGTTGCTTGCATTGATGAACAGAGTCCGAGAATAATAAAACTGGGAGCATGACAGACGTCCGGCCGGGTCATACTTGAAATACGAGTACACACAGCCTTTCAATAATCTCTTTCACCACGTTAATGCATCCAGGCGCAGCTTTTTTCTTCTTCTTCTTCTTGCTGATCCCTGCGAGAGCCACACTTGTATGTATCTCCTCGGGATTTCACCCGTAATGGGTTTTTCTTATCCCGATTGCCTCGAATCATGACTTCAGGAAAACACATCCGACTTGAAGTCTGCCGGCCTCCGTCTCTTTCGTGACAGATTCTTTTGCTCCTCCTCGCCTGCGGTCTGCGGCCATGGTGGAAAATTTGATCTGTCCGACATCGCGAGCCCGAGAAAAAATGTGCGTAATCATGCATCGTGTTCTGATCTATTTCCTCTAACCCATATTAGTTGGCTTAAATTTGTCTAGATTTAGATAAATCTAAACACTATTTAGTATATAGGTTTATCCAAATTTTAACAAATCTAAGTTAACTAATATGGATCGGAGAGAGTAGTAATTTTGGATGGCCGGAAGCTTGCGAAACTAGAACTGATCTGACCGCTCCCGGTCGCCGAGTTCACGAAATAGTCCACGGCACACTCAAAACAGTCTACTTGATTTCGAAGTTCGATGCTTGCGAAAAGATGTTGACAAAGCTGAAATGGATTTGGCCATCCCTCATCGTCGGGTTATTACTTGGTAAAGAGGAAGTCGCCGAATTCATGGCTCCAGCGTTTAGATTTTTTACAGACGGCGCCAATTGATGAGGGGTAACCTCGGCAATGCCTATAGTCATGGACTTAGGGTTTCATGAAAAAAAGAGCGCTGGTAATTTCGTGAGCTTAACAGACAAACAAGGGAGACGATTTACCCAGGTTCAGGCCCTCGTAGAGAAAAACCTACTCCTGCTTGTCTGCTCGTATTATCTTTGAAGAGTACAAACTCGCTGAGTCGACTAGATGCAATTTCGCTGAGAGAGAAAGGTGTGTGTCTATTTTCTAGATCTATTATGAGCTGCCCTTCTCGCTGGTCGCTCCTAGCCTTTATATATGGGGAGGCTAGGTCTCGGGTGCCAATACGAGTTGGTTACAAGTGTAGAGTTTATATCTAGTCTAGTCTTGGACTTTCCTTGTCTTGTATCGTCAGGAGTCTGTGTCCTTATAGGCTTCGTATCTGTTGAATCGTCGTGAGCTTCATGTATCTTAGCATATCTTCGGGTAAGCCTTCCGTTGGGCTGCACCATATATACTAACGATCGGCACCCAAAGGTCACGGCCATGTCACTGGATCTTGTGAAATCTCCATACATGTCTTGCATAGGAGCTTGTCCTCAGCGGGGGTGTATGTAACACCCTTAGATCGGCTCTATGGAAGTCTTACCGATTCCTGCCAAAACTGTATAGAAACGATTCAAAGGTGCCCACCAGACACTTACATACGGGTGGAAAAATGAAGTAATATCATTATTGTAGGGTTCGCAGCATAGAAAATAAAAAATTCCTACAATGGGAACAACTATATATCAAGATCTATCTACTAGATACAAGCAACGGGTGAATATACATCCATAGAGAACATACCCTTGTAGATTGACAAAGTTTAACAAGGTTGTACTCGTGGATGATGTAGACGAACGCTTGCCGATCTCAAGATCGAGAAGAAGTCCAGCACCGCAAATCAGTGATGAGCTCAGATCACTGTAGATCTTCATTGGGAAACCCCAAGAGGAAGGTGTGATGAGCACAGCAGTAAGTTTTCCCTCGGTTATGAAACCAAGGTTATCGAACCAGTAGGAGGAAGGAAACAACTCCAAGGTGTTGCTAACAACTTGGAATCCTGCATAATATAAACTCAAGACTTTGCCCCAACTTACAGTGAGGTTGTCAATCTCACTGGTTTGCTGAAAACAAAGGATTAAACATATAGTATGGAAAGTAACGGTTGCTTGCAGAAAGTAAACGATAACAGTAGATGATGTAACAATGATAAAGATTGGAACGGGGTCCACAGTTCACTAAAGGTGTTCTCCTTAAGATAAATAACATAACATGTTGGGTAAACAATAGCGGGGCAATTGACAGAAACTAAGCAATGCATAACAATGCAAATACTAGACACTCAAGATTCCTATGAGATATGATTGGCATTACAACAATATACATAGACCGCCATCCAACTGCATCTATGACTAATAATCCACCTTCAGGTTATCGTCCGAACCCCCTCCAGTATTAAGTTGCAAGCAACGGATAATTGCATTAAGCAATGTGTGTAAAGTAAACAATACAATTGTTCCATGAATAAAAGATTGTTGTTTCCTCCCTAGTAGCAACAACACATCTACAACCTTAGAGATTTATGTCACTTCCCCAGATTCAATATAGGCACGAACCCACTATCGAGCATAAATACTCCCACTTGGATTCGCTAGCATCTACTTGTCCAAGATAGCTACTAGAAATGGAGACCATGCAAGATCACAAACAACACAGGCATGGTAGAATCAATAATCAATAATACATGATAGAATCAATAATCAATCTGACATAGTATCTCAATATCCATCGGATCCCCGCAAACACAACATGCATGATTACAAATAGATGATCTTGATCATGAACGGAGCTCACAAGATCTAAACATGATAGCACAAAGGAGGAGAAACAACCATCTAGATACTGTATGGACCCATAGTCCAAGGGTGAACTACTCACGCATCATACCGGAGGCTGGCATGGTGATGAAGAAGGCCTCTGGGATGATCTCTCCCCTATGGCAGGGTGCTGGGAAGAGCTTCAGATCCTCCCCGATCAAGGGATGATGGTGGCAGCGGCTACAGACTGTTTCATGGAGATCTGATCGGGTGTTTAGGGTTTTGGCATCAGGGGCTTATATAGGCGAGGTAGGGGGCACCCGAGGCGCCCACACCAGGTGGTTGAGCGCCCTAGGGGGGTCGCGCTGTTGGGCCATGCAGAGATAAAACAAAACTTTTTCCCTTTAACGTGGTGATCCCAAGATCTAGCCAAGGTAGAAGGCCACGAGGTTTACCACTAGACGCCAAGCTATGGATTATCGATGAAGCACGCCGCTTGATGCAAAGGCAGCCTTTGTGATCCGATCGTCCTGGTGCTGATCGTACAGCACCTCTGCTAGTATCCACACGTACAAGGAGGAGCACCGGCGGTGAACTGCTAGGTTCGATATGACGGCAGGACTGCTGTGGAGCTAGGGTTTAATGACCTAACCGATCAACGATTAACCTTTCTGGGTTATGGTGCTCCACTATATATAGGGAGTGAACATGGGCTCTGCTCGCGCGGCCCATTCACTAAAGCCCATATAATATTAGTCCCTGTGAGTCTGACTCACTAACTCAGTCCAAATCAGGCTCGGGTCCAACCCAACCAGATTTCCAGTTCAGATCCAATCCGAACTTGCTCCCGCTCTTAAGTGTGTGACCCTGCAGGCTCATGGCTACTTGGACACGATTAGAGTCCAACTCTTAATCGATCAGTCGGTAGCGGCTCCTAGCAGAACGTGCCGAGTCTCAAGTACCAAAGAGTCATGACGACTTGCCTTTCCAATGTGACTTGCGTCCGAGTCCTTTTGCCTCACGATATACCTTTTCAGACTATAGGCGAATAATTGTCATCTCTTAAATAGTCCAACTCTCTTCTCGATCCGAGATAAGTGATTCACCTGACTAACTCTTAGTCGATCGCCTCGGTTAACACTTAACCGAATCGTGCATGGCCATGCTTTCCGAATCATATCATCCGAGAGGGCCCAGAGAATATCTCTCCGAGTGGAGGGGCAAAATCCCATCTTGGTTATTCACATCACGCAGCTTGATTCTCACGACCAACTCGCCTTTATAATCGCCCCGCCACGGATCAACGCGTTGATGTAACCTAAGTCGGTGATCCTCAACTCGGACTATGCAATAACCTCAGGTCTAAGGATTACATTGATTGAGATATGCAAATGACAACTTGTTTGTTGTACCTCAATATGGGTCAATCTGAATCGCTAAACTCTTTAGCCGAATCTGTGTAAGTCGGAATTGCATCTCCATGCCCATGAAAAATGGAACTGAGTCATCAAGCCGACTTTCACATTGGTCTAAGTTGTGTGTCAAGCACAACCTCAATGACCAAGGATATTTAGTACAAACAACATGAATGTATAGTTCCACAACCGAATCACATATTCAATGATACACATCAGATGTTTATACAAGGACAACTTAATATCTTTATGAATACAATGGGAAATCTCATCATATATAATTGCCTCTAGGGCATATTCCCAACAGTCTCCCACTTGCACTAGAGTCAATCTTCCGACATCACATGTCTAGGCATCTAATGCCCATGGCTCTCAGGTGCGCCTCATGCTTCGGTTGTGGTAACGGCTTTGTCACCGGATCCGCAATATTTGCATCCGTGTGTACCTTGCATAACTTGATATCACCCTGATCCACGAACTGGCGAATCAGGTGGTACCGCATGAGTATGTGCTTGTTCTTCTGGTGTTGTCTAGGTTCCTTGGCTTGTGCAATAGCACAATTGTTATCACAATACACGTCTAGTGGATTGGACGAGCCCTGAACCACACAAAGATCCATGAGGAAATTCCTCATCCAAACAGCTTCCTTTGCTGCCTCCGAGGCGGCAATATACTTAGCCTCTGTTGTAGATGCAGACACAGTCTCTTGCTTGGAACTCTTCCAGCTCACAGCACCTCCGTTTATAATAAACACGTATCCGGATTGCGAATGAGAATCATCAAAATCGGTAAGATAACTCGCATCCGTGTAACCCTTTACACTGAGTTCATCTTCACCACCATAAACCAAGAACATATCCTTAGTCCTTCTCAAGTAATTTAGGATTTTTAGCCGTTGTCCAGTGGATTTCTCCAGGATCAGCCTGGTATCTGCTCACAACACTTAGAGCATACGAAACATCCGGCCTAGTACAAAGCATGGCATACACGATGGATTCGACTGCAGAAGCATACGGAATCGCACTCATCCGACTTCGCTCATCAGTTGTCGAAGGACACTGAGTCTTGCTAAGTTTTACACCATGGGACATCGGTAAGAACCCCTTCTTAGATGATTCCATGTTGAACTTCTTCAACACTTTGTCCAAATAAGTACTCTGACTCAATCCAATGAGCCTCCTTGATCTATCTCTATAGATCCGGATTCCGAGAATATATGTTGCCTCACCCAAGTCTTTCATCGAGAAACTCCTTTCCAATGATTCCTTGGTTTCTTGCAACATCTGGACATCATTTCCAATCAATAATATGTCATCCACATATAATATTAGAAAGTTTAATTTGTGCCCACTAAACTTCTTGTACAAACAAGAATCATGATCACTCTTGATGAAGCCAAACAGTTTGACTACCTCATCAAAGCGAATATTCCAACTCCGAGATGCTTGCTTTAACCCATAAATGGATTTCTGAAGTTTACATACCTTGTCAGCATTATCCGGATCGACAAAACCCTCGGGCTGTATCATATACACGTCCTCGATTAAATTTCCGTTAAGGAAAGCCGTTTTGGCATCCATCTGCCATATCTCATAGTCGAAATAGGCCGCTATTGCTAACATAATCCGAACTGATATAAGCATCGCTACGGGCGAGAAAGTCTTGTCATAATCAACTCCTTGAACTTGTCGGAACCCCATCACGACAAGACGTGCTTTATAGACAGAAACATTTCCATCCATATCAGTTTTCTTTTTAAAGACCCATTTGCACTCGACGGGTCTTGCACCATCTGGCAGGTCAACCAAGTTTCAAACTTGATTTTCATCCATGGACTTTAACTCGGATCTCATGGCTCCAAGCCATGACTCGGAATCAGATCCCACCATCGCTTCCGAATAATTTGCCGGCTCATCACTGTCTAACAGTAACACATCACGAACACTTCGTAATCTCGCCGATCTTCGTAGTACAGGTGCTTCTGTCGGCTCAGCTACCATGACCGGCTCAACCTCCAAGGTTTTTGCTGACTCGCTACTAGCCGGTCCCTCTCGAATTTCTTCGAGTTGCACCATGCTCCCACTTACTCCCTGACTGAGAAACTCTTTCTCAAGGAAGACACCGTTCCGAGCGACAAACACTTTGCCCTCTTCTCGGTTGTAGAAGCAGTAACCCAAGGTTTCCCTCGGATACCCCACGAAAATACACTTATCTGACTTGGCTGTAAGCTTGTCCGACTGAAGTCGCTTGACAAATGCTTCACAACCCCAAATCTTAAGAAAAGACAAACTCGGCTTTTTGCCTGTCCACATCTCATGCAGTGTCTTCTTGTCAACACCCGGATTTTTCAATCCTAGATGCCTGTTATGCCGTACATCGCAATCCCAGGATTACCATTTTTGCGAGACATAACAGAATTGGATACCATAGTACATCATCCATTACAAACGATACATAAGTTCTTACACAAATAGGGATCTCATGATCCAGTTCTTAATACAACTTCAAGCAGCGGAATACGTAATAATAACGATAGCATAGGCGAAGCTCCATCTTCGAGGTCACAGGCAATGCTGACGATGGGAGATGATCCTAGTTGTCGTAACCTTCCGGGGGTCCATCTTCCAGGTACTCCTCTTCATAGTCTGGCCATGGGAATAGCCAGGGACAAAGCCATGAGTACTCTTTAAGTACCCGCAAACTAATACTAACAAGTAAAGGGGTTTTTGGATAATAAGAAACTAGGCTCTAGGGTGGTTTTGCAAAAGCCAGATTTATCTCTACTAAGTCTCAAAGCCAGTCACAATTTTATAACTCCTAAGTGGGATCTTGTAACTCATATCACAACTCTGTTGTGGTCAAGTCAAAGTCTCAATTCAGTTCACAAGTCATTTTGAAAAGTCTGACGGGGGAAGAGTATGGCCACTCCAACTGTCCATAACCACGGACGCGGCTATTCGAATAGTTTGACACTCTGCAGAGATTGTACACTTTCACCACAACATTCGATACATGCGTCAGGAACAAATCCTGAATTCACCATACTCAGTATGCGGATAATCAATCCTAACCTTTCAATTACACTCCCTAGTATAAGCACCTCTCCTATGAGTTTGGCCTCCCAACCATGACCAACTGTCATCTTGGGTACTGCATAGGTGGACAATCTTCACAAGGTAGCCTCAGCTCAGACCTTGGCCGTGAGGGAACTAATACTAAGGGATATAAGTTTCCAGTCAAGCCCTACCCAATCTTCGGGTATTGTGGTTGTACGATAAAATTGGAATGGTATCGCATCTAGACAACCATCAGTTTTATACAAGGGCTAAGGCTCATGCCTTAACATTTTCATCACCAAAATCATCAAGTGTTCGGAAACACATGTCCAAAACATTTCAATAGAATGATCCATCATTCCAAGGTTTTCATAACCATTTTTCCACCAAGTAAACCTATCTAAAGTTGATCAAGTTTTATGCTTAGCACTAGCATCTATAAGTGGGGGTAGGCACTAAGGAGGGGTGGTAACTAGTGGAGTTTCAACTAAGTACAACCTTATATCTTAGGATGATATCAAGGTTTCTAGATTAGGCCAAATTTTATGCTCTTTATGCAACCTTCACATAACTTTCTAATATCTACCAAACTCTTAAGTACTCTCTAAGTAAGCTTTGATAAAGAAATAAAGTAAGAAGCTTGCAAATGAAACTCGGATTGGGTATCATCAAATATGTCTAACCAAGCATGCTTAGTGCATTGCATAGGTTATCTAACTTTCATAATTGCAAGTGTTAGCTTGCAAGTATTGGCTTGCCTTGTGCAGAGCAGTGGTTGAAGTTCTCCTTGGCTTCTTCTTCGTAGAATCCTCCTTCCTCCTCGTATCCTTGGTCGGTACTAGCGTCTATGAATAAATACGAGGTACACAATCACCAAACAATAATTAACTACTTGCAATCAGCACACACAAGGGTCCTATAGATGATCTAGCATCATCTCTAACATTACAAGGTTAAGGCTTGGTTTAATTCCTTTTATTTTTAGAAAAGTAATTTCTACTCATTGAAAAACTACTTAAAATTTAATATTCTCCAAACCAAACATGGGATCATGTTGACACATGTCATCACCACATATTGTAGTCCATGGGAATGTGATTTAAAGTGGTGTCACAATTTAATAAGGTTTTACCCTTTTATTTTAATTAATTAAAGTGGCTAGAAATGCCTATGTAGCATTCTTTTATTACTTGAACATTATTTCTGCAAGTAAACCTATATATTTTTATATATTCTGAAAGGTATGGTTAAATGTGATTTTTGAGAGTTAGAATCAACTCAAAAGCTATTATGGTTTAAATTTGAAAAATGTTTGAATGCAGAAAAGCTTCTGCCTTGTTATTTTTACCATGGGTGATCTACAGATCCAAATGACTTGAATCCAACGGGCTTGGATTCAACATTCACAGCCTTTCCAACAAAATTGGTTTCATTCAATTTGGTGTACTGAATCGATCTGGGTTGATTTTTGAAGTTGGGTACAGAAGTGTGTTTGAATTGAAATAGAAAAAGTTTAATTTGAATAACTGGGCTTGCGCGGGAAAAGTTAACGGGCCGGCCTGCTCAGCACAGTGCTCCGGCGGGCTGCTTAAGTGGGTGTCCCTACTCGTCAGTGACACGGGGCTGGGCGAAGCGGTATGGGGCAACGTGGATCGTGTGATCTAGTTCTAATCCAACGGCTGGGAGTCATCATCGACGCGAGACAACGCCGGCGAGAACGAAACCTAGCGCGGCCAGTGAGGGGTGCTGGGGGCTCACCGGGGTGCTGGCGAGGTCGGCGAGGCGGGAGAACGACGAAGTCGACGTTGGCGAATCTCCTGGTACCGGTGGCTTCTTCTGGGGCGACTCCAATCGCTGGCTCCCTTCTTCTGCAGAGGCGGCGGGCTCCGGTGAAATTCCGGCGATGCGCTGCTCGCCTTGCTCCGGGACTGAGGTGGGGTGGTTCTAGGTGAGAGAGGAGTGGAATGGTGTGAAGAAGTCGAGCAGGGGAGTCCTCCTTTTATAGGCTCGACGGCGTGACCGAACGGGATGGGCAGGCGACGGTGGCGACATGGATACGGGCTGCTAGAGGCATGGCCGACGGTGGCGATCGCTTGGTAGTCTCCTGGCGATGCTCTACGGCTTTAATGCGCGAGTAGGGGCGGTGAGGTTTGGTCTGGAACGGGCGATGCTCTGCACGGCAGAGGCGGCGTCTTCGGCGGCGGGCGGTGGCTGTGCGGCACGGGGCGGCATACGGGGATGTCTGGCGGTCTCCTGGGTCGGTGGGGATTGTGTATGCACGCGGCGAGGCAGGCGCGCGGTCTTTGGGCTTCGGTGGAGGGTGGTGCTCTGGCACACGCTCGGCATGGTCGACAGCGGCACGGGCGCGGCGTTCCTGGCGGTTCTGGGCATTTTCTGCGAGGCAGGGCTGGTCGAGATGGGGCGGTGAGGCATGGGTGATCTCCCAGACAAGGTTGGCATGGCTATTTCTTCCTCTAGCCTGCTGTCCACACTGTGGTGACAAGGGGGTGCTCGGCTGTTCACCATTGATGGAAATGGCAAGCTCACAATGGTGCTAGTTCTTAGTTAATCTTCTTAGATGATCTACTGAGCTGGGTGTGAGCTAACTAGGGAACAAGTTAGGCAAGAATTACTGCTCACAATAGTGTTTGATGTTTGTTTGATTTGTGTCTGCAACCTATTTGATGAAATGGCCGCATGAAATCAAGTTCTGAAGTTTGAAATGATTTTTGGTGGGTTTGCTAGATTGGTGCTGGTGAGTCTGCAGATGCTTGGGTTTTGAAAGTTGAGCTTGTTTGAGTGGTTTTTGAAAAAGTGGGATCTTCCCATATGATAAAGATTCAATTTTGAATTGTCATTTAAACTATGCATTTGAAAGTTTCTGGATGGTCACAAAGTGGGCCTTGATACTTTGTTATGAGTACATTCAAGGGATGCAAAGATCCAGAAAAGTTTCTGTTAGGTTTTGAAAGTTTGAGACAGCCAAAGTAGGCATGGGAGTTAAATTGGTCAAAGTGACCATTCATTTAATATATGTGTTTTGATTTACTTGTCTTTAGGAAAAGTTTGGGAAATGTTTTAGATGATGTTTATTTCACCTAAGAACATTTTACAAGCAATGAAGCAATCAAACAAGGTGGTTTAAAAGAATTTAAATTCAATGCATACACATATGCATGCATTCATAATTTTATTTAGAAAAGTTTTTGTTAACCCTAATTTTGATGATTAGAAATTGATGATACAAGTTTAGTATTTATGGGATGTTACAAACCTTCCCCCCTTAAACAAAACCTCGTCCCGAGATTTGAAAAAGGACGAAAAGATTACCTAGGATTTGAAGAGATCTAGAAACTCCGTCCTGATGTGATCTTCGCATTCCCAGGTAGCTTCCTCTTCTGTGTGGTTGCTCCACTGAATCTTGAGAAACTTGATGCTTAGGGTTCGGGTAGTTAGAAAAGCTTCTTCCAAAATGCGGATGGGTACTTCAGGATAGGTCAGGTCATCGTTGATCTCTATGGTCTGATGGTCAATATTCTTGAACACTTCGGTCTTCTCGGGGACTTCGAGACACTTGCGAAGTAACGAGATATGGAACACATTGTGCACGGCTGACATCTCTTCTGGTAGCTCCAATTGATACGATACTTCTCCTCGACGGCTCAGAATTTTGAAAGGTCCGATATATCTGGGGGCTAACTTTCCTTTGAGTTGGAAACGCTGCATTCCCTTCAATGGCGATACTTTCAGATAAACAAAATCTCCTATGTTGAAGGCGAGGTCTCGACGTCTCTTGTCGGCGTAACTCTTCTGTCGGGATTGGGCGGTCTTGAGGTGCTCACGAATCTTGTGAACCTTCTCTTCTGCTTCTCGTAGGATGTTGGGTCCGAAAATCTGACTCTCTCCTACTTCCGACCAGTTCAAAGGGGTGCGACACTTCCTTCCGTACATAAATTCAAATGGGGCCATTTGCAAGCTGGCTTGGTAACTGTTGTTGTATGAAAATTCTGCAAACGGCAGACAGTCTTCCCATTTGGATCCATATTCTAACACACATGCTCTCAGCATATCTTCGAGTATTTGATTTACTCGCTCTGTTTGTCCATCGGTCTGAGGGTGATACGCGGTACTGAAATCTAGGCGGGTTCCTAAACCTTCTTGAAATTTCTTCCAGAATCTCAAGGGAAATTGAGTTCCTCGATCCGATACTATGTTCTTAGGGACTCCGTGCAAACTGACGATTCTAGCGATGTACAACTCCGCTAGTTTCGAACTCTGATAGGTGGTTTTGACGGGAAAGAAATGGGCGACTTTGGAAAATCTGTCCACTATGACCCAGATAGAGTCATTTCCCCTACTAGAAGTAGGTAGTCCAGTGATAAAGTCCATTCCTACAGAATCCCATTTCCATTCCGGAATCTGCAAAGGTTGCAACAATCCAGCGGGTCTTTGATGTCCTGCCTTGAATCGCTGACAGATATCACACTTGGCAATATAGCTTCCGATTTCTCTCTTCATCTTATGCCACCAAAATTGCTCCTTTAAATCTTGATACATCTTAGTTCCTCCAGGATGGATAGAATAAAGAGTATCATGAGCCTCCTTCAAGATAACTTCTTTCAACTCAGAATCTGGTGGTACACAAAGGCGTCCTTTGTACCACAAAACTCCTTCTTCGTCCTCGGTGAATCCGGGTACTTTGCCTGTACCGATACGACGCTTGATTCCGTCGATACTGGCATTTCCCTTCTGTGCCTCTTTAATCTTACTAATCAAAGTGGGCTGAAGTTCTATGCTAGCCAAAAATCCTTCGCTCACTAATTCCATCCGAAAATCTTCCATCTCTTTGTGCAAACTTGGTTGCTCCTTCAAAGTCATGGAGTTCAAGCGGCACGGCAATCTGCTAAGGGCATCGGCGACCACGTTGGCTTTACCAAGGTGATAGTGAATGTCCAGGTCGTAATCCTTGATTAGCTCAATCCATCTTCTCTGTCTCATATTCAGCTCCTTCTGAGTGAATATATACTTTAGGCTCTTGTGATCCGAATAAATCTCACAACGGTTTCCCATCAGGTAATGTCTCCATGTTTTCAGGGCTAGAACTACGGCTGCGAGTTCGAGGTCATGGGTTGGGTAATTTTGCTCATGTTGCTTCAATTGTCGAGATAGATAAGATATAACTTTGCCTTCTTGCATTAGGACACATCCGAGACCAATCTTGGATGCGTCACAATACACATTGAAGGGCTTCGTGATATCCAACATGATCAAGATTGGGGCTGAAATCAATCTCCTTTTGAGTTCTTGAAAACTCGCTTCACATTTGTCGGTCCATTCAAACTTCTTGTCCTTCTTCAGCAATTGGGTCATGGGTCTGGCGATACTCGAGAATCCTTCTACGAATTTGCGGTAATATGCCGCCAATCCGAGAAAAGCACAAACTTGGGTTTGAGTGGCTGGGGCTTGCCAATCTTCTACATCTTTTACTTTGGCAGGGTCAACGGCAATTCCTCCTGCTGATACAATGTGACCGAGGAATCCTACCTCCTGTAACCAGAATTCACATTTGCTGAACTTGGCATACAACTGATGCTCTATAAGGGTTCCAAGAATGGTCCTTAGGTGTATCTCATGTTCTTCTTCTGATTTGGAATAAATTAGAATGTCATCGATGAAAACAACGACAAACTTATCCAGGAAGTCCATAAAAATCTTATTCATGAGGTTCATGAAATAAGCGGGGGCATTGGTTAATCCAAAAGACATGACTGTATACTCGTACAATCCATATCTAGTGGTAAATGCAGTCTTTGGAATATCCTCTGCACGAATCTTGAGTTGATGATAACCAGTTCTAAGATCAATCTTAGAAAACACCTGGGCACCGGTCAACTGATCAAACAAATCTTCTATCTTGGGCAAGGGGTACTTGTTCTTGATGGTGACATCATTCAACTTCCGATAATCCGTACACAAACGGTTACCTCCATCCTTCTTGTCCACAAATAAGACAGGTGATCTCCATGGTGACGCACTTGGTTGAATCAATCCGATTTCCAACATGGAATCCAGTTGCTTCTTTAGTTCTGCGAGCTCTGACAGGTTCATACTATAGGGTCTCTGGGCTATGGGTCCTGTTCCGGGGACTAGCTCGATGATGAACTCGATATCCCGATCTGAGGGCATACCGGGCAAAACATCTGGGAATACGTCGGGGTATTCGCAGACTATCCAGACTTGGTCAATGGTAGGTTGGGCTATACTCTTGTTGCATTTAAATTGGCGAGGTAAGGTTTCAGATATATGTTCGATATTCCTATTGTCTTGGTCATGGTGATGGCTTTCTTAGCACAGTTAATCAATCCCTTGTGTCTGGACATCCAATCCATTCCTAGTACTACTTCCAAACCTTTAGTTCCGAGTACTATTAGATTAGCATAAAAATCTATGCCATGGATTCTGATAGGGACGGCTTTGCAAATTTGCCTAGCCTTGGTGGTTGATCCGGGAATTTGAACAATCATAACATGCTTCAGTTTGGTTGGTTGAATTTTACTAGTGCAGGCAAATTCTTCGGTGACAAATGAATGCGATGCACCAGAGTCAAACAACACTCTTGCAAGTACTGAATTAACAGAAAACATACCCAGCATGACGTCTGGCGCTTCCTGAGCTTCTTCAGCATGCATGAGAAAAAGACGGCCATTGCGGTTGAGTAAATTCCCTGGGGCAAATCTTCTCCCTGGCTGGACACGACGCTGCTGCTGAGCTGGGACATTGGCATTGGTGGTTGTAGCATTCTTCTTGTTGGGGCACTCGTTGGAATAGTGGCCTTTATTCCCACAGTCATAACAGGTCACTTGCGACTTGTCCTTGGCTGCGACAGTACAAACATTGCTTCCGATCCTCGGGGTGTTGGGGTTGGCGGTAGCATTGTTGGTGTTGAACTTGGGTGGGGCACGGGTGAAATTGCTAGAGTTGCCGGGGTTGTTGTGATTTCCTCCGGGTCTAGGGTTTCCACAGTTGGGATAGGTCGGACGGGTCATAGGGGGTCTGTTGGTTCTTGGGCAAATCCTGGAGATGGGTTGGGGCGATACTTTGGGGTCTGATGGGTTCCTGGTTGGTTCATCATACGATGCTTGCGGTTCTCATTGGCTTGGTTGATCTTTCATTCCATCTGGATAGCAGAGTCGACAAGGGCTTCAATATCAACAAAGGGGATATTGACTAACACTGTCTGCATCTCGTCATGCAGACCATTCAGGAATCTTTCTTTCTTCTTGGCCTCCGTGTCGATCTCATCTGGGGCATACCTAGCTAATGACAAAAATTTGTCACGGTATTCCACTATGGTCATCCTTCCTTGCTTCAGCTCTCTGAACTCGTCTCTCATTCTCTTGATCAAACCCGGTGGCACATGGGTTCTGCTAAACTTGACCTTGAATTCCTCCCAGGTCATCATCTGGCCTCCGGTCATTCCGCGAACACTGTTGCACCATGCGCTGGCATCTCCGGCTAGATAATGGGTGGCGAACAGGACTTTCTCGTTGGCTTCCACTCCGGCGACTTCTAGGTTATTTTCCATGGTTTGCAGCCAATCATCGGCATCTAGGGGTTCTTCTGACTTAGTGAAAACGGGTGGGTTGGTATTCTGGAAATTCTTGAGCTTAGATCCATGGATGTCCTGATTTTTGTGGCCTTGGTTGTTGTGGGCTAGCTGGGCTATCTGTTGCAGAGTGGCTAGGTTGGCTTGACGTTCCGCTCTTTCAGCTTCGTGGTCAGAAGTCAACATTTGCAGAATCTGCAACATCGGGTCCGGGGCTGAACCACTTCCTCCACGTGGCATCTGAAGATTGAGATAGATCATGAGAAAAGAGGGAATTTCTAGGGTTCTGGGACTTTGAAAAGTTTTAAAGGTTTGACTCAGATTTTTCTAGCAACTTGCTTTTCATTCATTCATTCATAGCACTCAGTACAACACACACCACAACAAAGAAAAACAGATGGTTTTAAGAACCATTTGGGAAACTACGATACAGTGGGACCGAATACTACTCACTACGCTAGTGCTCAAGTGCTACTACTCCTCGGAGTCTGTGGCTTCATCATCATCGATGAAGGTGAAATCTTCCTCATCGGTGAAGAAGTCCATGGCCTGATCCTCCAAAAAATCATCGTCATCGCTGAGATAGGAGTAGGGGTCTCCACGAAGATCCTCTCCGGCATTCTCCCTTTCCTCCAACTGCATGTCTCTCTCGTGGATGGTCTCCTCCAAAGATGAGATGCGGTGGCGAAGACGGGCAATAATGCGCTCCTTCTTTTCAAGCTGACGGCAGCGAGACTTGCGATCCTTTGCTAGCATGGCGATGGTATGATCCTTCGTCTTGATGATGGCAGACTTGTGGTTGGAGTAGTCACGGCAGTTGTCTAACTCCTGCTGACGATCATACATCATGAAGCTAAGGTGGTTCAATTGAGTCTTCAGCTCGGGGTGGTATGGGGCTTCCAGTGGTTGTCCATTTGCATCACGCCTTGGGCAAAACTCAAAGCGAGTACCCTTGATCTGATTGATGCTCTGCCCACACAGACGGGAAAGAGCTTCCTGCATTGCTCTGGCAAGTCCATCGAGCCAGTTGTTTTCCCTCAAGGTAAACTGAATTCCCTCCGCAGTGGGAGGTTCAATCTTTCCTCGGAGACCTGCAACAATTAGCCACTGCAGATCTTCTCCTCCTTGATCATTGAGCTGAGCTCTGAAGAACTCGGGGTGCAGACGCTCTTAGAAGTTCAAAAAGCTGGTCCAAATCCCTCTCAAAGATAAGGTCTCCACCATTCCCCAGTTGGTAAAACTTGCTGTACTTCACGTCCATCTATAAAAATAGAGGATGAGTAGATTAGCAGAGTGATCAAGTGTGTCAAAATTTTATGTATTTTGCAAGAGTTTTTTTGAGGAACATGAATTTTTATGAAAGAATCAAAGGGATAAGAATGAGAATAAGTTTTTGTAAATATTTGTTTTCTTTGGTTTTGAAACTAAGTTTTTGGTTCAAATGTCCAGTCTAACTAGGGTCTCCTATGGTCAGGATGGCTCATATACCAACTTGTCAACACCCGGATTTTTCAATCCTAGATGCCTGTTATGCCGTACATCGCAATCCCAGGATTACCATTTTTGCGAGACATAACAGAATAGGATACCATAGTACATCATCCATTACAAACGATACATAAGTTCTTACACAAATAGGGATCTCATGATCCAGTTCTTAATACAACTTCAAGCAGCGGAAGACGTAATAATAACGGTAGCGTAGGCGAAGCTCCATCTTCGAGGTCACAGGCAATGCTGACAATGGGAGATGATCCTAGTTGTCATAACCTTCCTGGGGTCCATCTTCCAGGTACCCCTCTTCATAGTCTGGCCATGGGAATAGCCAGGGACAAAGCCATGAGCACTCTTTAAGTACCCGCAAACTAATACTAACAAGTAAAGGGTTTTTTGGATAATAGGACACTAGGCTCTAGGGTTGTTTTGCAAAAGCCAGATTTATATCTACTAAGTCTCAAAGCTAGTCAAAATTTTATAACTCCTAGGTGGGATCTTGTAACTCATATCACAACTCTTTTGTGGTCAAGTCAAAGTCTCAATTCAGTTCACAAGTCATTTTGAAAAGTCGGCGGGAACAGATGGCCCTCAATCGTCCATAATCATGACGCGCTATTCGAATAGTTTGACACTCTGCAGAGATTGTACACTTTCACCATAACATTCGATACATCCGTCAGGAACAAATCCTGAATTCACCATACTCAGTATGCGGATAATCAATCCTAACCTTTCAATTACACGCCCTAGTATAAGCACCTCTCCTGTGAGTTTGGCCTCCCAACCATGACCAACTGTCATCTTGGGTACTGCACATGTGGACAATCTTCACAAGGTCGCCTCAGCTCAGACCCTGGGCCGTGAGGGAACTAATACTAAGGGATATAAGTTTCCAGTCAAGCCCTACCCAATCTTCGGGTATTGTGGTTGTACGATAAAATTGGAATGGTATCGCATCCAGACAAACATCAGTTTTATACAAGGGCTAAGGCTCATGCCTTAACATTTTCATCACCAAAATCATCAAGTGTTCGGAAACACATGTCCAAAACATTTCAATAGAATGATCCATCATTCCAAGGTTTTCATAACCATTTTTCCACCAAGTAAACCTATCTAAAGTTGATCAAGTTTTATGCTTAGCACTAGCATCTATAAGTGGGGGTAGGCACTAAGGAGGGGTGGTAACTAGTGGAGTTTCAACTAAGTACAACCTTATATCTTAGGATGATATCAAGGTTTCTAGATTAGGCCAAATTTTATGCTCTTTATGCAACCTTCACATAACTTTCTAATATCTACCAAACTCTTAAGTACTCTCTAAGTAAGCTTTGATAAAGAAATAAAGTAAGAAGCTTGCAAATAAAACTAGGATTGGGTATCATCAAATATGTCTAACCAAGCATTCTTAGTGCATTGCATAGGTTATCTAACTTTCATAATTGCAAGTGTTAGCTTGCAAGTATTGGCTTGCCTTGTGCAGAGCAGTGGTTGAAGTTCTCCTCGGCTTCTTCTTCGTAGAATCCTCCTTCCTCCTCGTATCCTTGGTCGGTACTAGCATCTATGAATAAATACGAGGTACACAATCACCAAACAATAATTAACTACTTTCAATCATCACACACAAGGGTCCTATAGATGATCTAGCATCATCTCTAACATTACAAGGTTAAGGCTTGGTTTAATTCCTTTTATTTTTAGAAAAGTAATTTCTACTCATTGAAAAACTACTTAAGATTTAATATTCTCCAAACCAAACATGGGATCATGTTGACACATGTCATCACCACATATTGTAGTCCAAGGGAATGTGATTTAAAGTGGTGTCACAATTTAATAAGGTTTTACCCTTTTATTTTAATTAATTAAAGTGGCTAGAAATGCCTATGTAGCATTCTTTTATTACGTGAACATTATTTCTGCAAGTAAACCTATATATTTTTATATGTTCTGAAAGGTATGGTTAAATGTGATTTTTGAGAGTTGGAATCAACTCAAAAGCTATTATGGTTTAAATTTGAAAAATGTTTGAATGCAGAAAAGCTTCTGCCTTGTTATTTTTACCGTGGGTGATCTACATATCCAAATGACTTGAATCCAACGGGCTTGGATTCAGCATTCACAGACTTTTCCAACAAAATTGGTTTCATTCAATTTGGTGTACTGAATCGATCTGGGTTGATTTTTGAAGTTGGGTACAGATGTGTGTTTGAATTGAAATAGAAAAAGTTTAATTTGAATAACTGGGCTTGCGCGGGAAAAGTTAACGGGCCGGCCTTCTAAGCGCAGTGCTCCCGTGGGCTGCTTAAGTGGGTGTCACTACTCGTCAGTGACACGGGGCTGGGCGAAGCGGTATGGGGCAACGTGGATCGTGCGATCTAGTTCTAATCCAACGGCTGGGAGTCATCGTCGACGCGAGACAACGCCGGCGAGAACGAAACCTAGCACGGCCAGTGAGGGGTGCTGGGGGCTCACCGGGGTGCTGGCGAGGGTCGGCTAGGCGGGCGAACGACGAAGTCGACGACGGCAAATCTCCTGGTACCGGTGGCTTCTTCTGGGGCGGCTCCAATCGCTGGCTCCCTTCTTCTGCAGAGGCGGCGGGCTCTGGTGAAATTCCGGCGATGCGCTGCTTGCCTTGCTCCGGGACTGAGGTGGGGTGGTTCTGGGTGAGAGAGGAGTGGAATGGTGTGAAGAAATCGAGCGGGGGAGTCCTCCTTTTATAGGCTCGACGACGAGACCGAACGGGATGGGCAGGCGACGGTGGCGACATGCTGCTGCTAGAGGCATGGCGGCGGTGGCGATCGGTGGTCTCTGGCGATGCTCTCGGCTTTAATGCGGTAGAGGCGGTGAGGTTTGGTGCAGAGCAGGCGATGCTCTGCTTGCGAAGGTGGCGTCTTCGGGGCGGTGGCTATCTTGACGCGGCGGCAAGCGGGATGTCTGGTGGTCTCTGGGTGGTGGGGATTGTGTATGCCTTGGCCGAAAAGCAGCGGTCTTTGGGCCGGTGGAGGTGGTGCTCTGGCGCCGCCTTCGGCATGGTCGGCAATGACACGCAGGCAGCGTTCTGGCGGTTCTAGGCATTGTCTGCAAAGGCGAGGCTGGTCGAGAAGCGGTGAGGCATGGGTGATCTCCGGACAAGGTTGTACGGCTATTTCTTCCTCTAACTTTGTTGTCCCACTTTGGGGTGACAAGGGGGTGCTCGGTTGTTCACCATTGATGGCAATGGCAAGCTCACAGTGGTGCTAGTTCTTAGTTAATCTTCCTAGATGATCTACTGAGCTGGGTGTGAGCTAACTAGGGAACAAGTTAGGCAAGAATTAATGCTCACAATAGTGTTTGATGTTTGTTTGATTTGTGTCTGTAACATGTTTGATGAAATGGCTGCATTAAATCAAGTTTTGAATTTTGAAATGATTATTGGTGGGTTCGCTAGATTGGTGCTGGTGAGTCTGCAGATGCTTGGGTTTTGAAAGTTGAGCTTGTTTGAGTGGTTTTTGAAAAAGTGGGATCTTCCCATATGATAAAGATTCAATTTTGAATTGTCATTTAAACTATGCATTTGAAAGTTTATGGATGATCACAAAGTGGGCCTTGATACTTTGTTATGAGTACATTCAAGGGGTGCAAAGATCCAGAGAAGTTTCTGTTAGGTTTTGAAAGTTTGAGACAACCAAAGTAGGCATGGGAGTTAAATTGGTCAAAGTGACCATTCATTTAATATATGTGTTTTGATTTACTTGTCTTTAGGAAAAGTGTGGGAAATGTTTTAGATGATGTTTATTTCACCTAAGAACATTTTATAAACAATGAAGCAATCAAACAAGGTGGTTTAAAAGAATTTAAATTCAATGCATCTAGAAAACCCACCACAAATCTTTCAAAATTCAAAACTTAATTTCATGCGGCCATTTCATCAAACCAAAAATTAGGTTAACACAAATCAAGCAAACATCAAACACTATTGTGAGCAGGATTCTGCCTAATTCCCATTTAGCTCACAACCAGCTCATGATCATCTAGCAAGATTAACCAAGCACTAGCACCACTGGCTTGCATTGCCATCAATGGTGAACAGCCGAGCACACCTGCCACCCATAGTCGACGACAAGCTAGGAGCAGCAGCAAGACTAGCCGGCATATGCAGGAGGCAGCCACCGTCCACCGCCACTCATTGTCCACCGCCGAGCCTTGCCAAGCCACGGACCACGCGCACGAACCGCGCCTGCACGACCAGAGACCATGCCGGCGTGTGCGAGCACCACCCTCGGCCAAAGCCCACAGACCTAGCCGCCCTTGCGCCGCCCCATACAAAACCCACCGAGACTTAGAGGCGGCAGCTCTGTCGCGCCTGACCACCACGCAACCACCGTCGCGCCGCGAAGTGCAGCCCTGAGAGCATCATGGATTCAGGAACTCAGAACCGAAGCTACGCCTCTAATCCATGTTGTTGAGCATCACCAGAGACACCGCACCGTCCCTACCTTCGCCCATGCCAATACCGCCATGCCCATCGACAAGCTCACCGTGCGCCCCGATAGTCCCCTCGCTCGACTATAAATAGAGGCCACCCCCACTCGATTTCTTCATACCATCTCACTCCCCTCTCCTCACAGATCGTGCCACACCGTTCTCAGAGCAAGGCGAGCACCACCTCGCCGGAATTTCACCAGAGCCCGCCGCCTCTGGAGAAGAAGGGAGCCAGCGATTGGAGCCGCCCCAGGAGAAGCCACCGGTACCAGGAGATTCGCCATCGTCGACTTCGTCGTTCGCCCGCCTCGTCGACCCTCGCCAGCACCCCGGTGAGCCCCTAGCACCCCTCACTGGTCGCGCTAGGTTTCGTTCTCGCCGGTGTTGTCTCGCGTCGACGATGACTCCCAGCCGTTGGATTAGAATCAGATCAAATGACCCACGTTGCTGCATCGCTTGCCCAGCCCGTGTCACCGACGAGTGGGGACACCCACTTAAGCGACAGGGAGCAACTGCTTAGCAAGCCGCCCAAGAACTTTTCCCGCGCAGCCCAGTTATTGGAATTAGATCTTTTTCTTTTTAATTCAAACACACTTCTGTAATGTTAGAAATTACTTTCAATGAGTAGAAATTAATTTTTTAAAAATAAAAGGAATTAAACCAAGCCTTAACCTTGTAATGTTAGAGATGATGCTAGATCATCTATAGGACCCTTGGGTGTGATGATTGCAAGTAGTTAAGTATTGTTTGGTGATTGTGTACCTCGTATTTATTCATAGACGCTAGTACCGACCAAGGATACGAGGAGGAAGGAGGATACTACGAAGAAGAAGCCGAAGAGAACTTCAACCACTGCTATGCACAAGGCAAGCTTATATTGACACTAATCCAAGCCTTAGTAATCAAGTTGACCTATGCAAGCTAACACTTGCAATTTAGCAAGCTGAGACTATACCTATGCAAGCCAATACTTGTTACTATGCCTACCATATGCCTTAAGCATATGTGATCATACCCACTTGATAAACCAATCCTAGTTTTATTTGCAAGCTTCTTACTTTATTTCTTTATCAAAGCTTACTTAGAGTTTATTTAAGAGTTTGGTAGATACTAGAAAGATATTCTGAAGGTTGCATAAAGAGCATAAAATTTGGCCTAAGTTAGAAACCTTGATATCATCCTAAGATATAAGGCTGTACTTAGTTGAAACTTCACTAGTTTACCACCCCTCATTAGTACTACCCCCACCTGTAGATGCTAGTGCTAAGCATAAAACTTGATCAACTTTAGATGGGAATACTTGGTGGAAAGATGGTTATGAAAACCTTGGAATGATGGATCATTCTATTGAAATGTTTTGGACATGTGTTTCCAAACACCTGATGCTTTTGGTGATGAAAATGTTGAGGCATGAGCCTTAACCCTTTATAAAACTGATGGTTATCTGGATGCGATACCATTCCAATTTTATCGTACAACCACAATACCCGAAGATTGGGTAGGGCTTGACTGGAAACTTATATACCTTAGTATTAGTTCCCTCACGGCTAAGGTCTGAGCCGAAGCTACCTTGTGAAGATTGTCCACCTGTGCAGTACCCAAGATGATAGTTGGTCATGGTTGGGAGGCCAAACTCACAGGAGAGGTGCTTATACTAGGGCGTGTAATTGAAAGGTTAGGATTGATTATCTGCATACTGAGTATGGTGAATTCAAGATTTGTTCTTGACGGATGTATCGAATGTTGTGGTGAAAGTGTACAATCTTTGCAGAGTGTCAAACTATTGAATAGCGTCATGATTATGGACAGTTGGAGTGGCCATACTGTTCCCCCGTCAGAATTTTCAAAATGACTTGTGAAATGAATTGAGACTTTGACTTGACCACAACAGAGTTGTGACATGAGTTACAAGATCCCACCTAGGAATTATAAAATTATGACTAGCTTCGGAACTTAGTAGAGATAAATCTGGCTTTTGCAATATAACCCTAGAGCCTAGTGTCCTATTATCCAAAAACCCCTTTACCTGTTAGTATTAGTTTGCGAGTACTTAAAGAGTACTCATGGCTTTGTCCCTGGATATTCCCATGGCCAGACTATGAAGAGGAGTACCTGGAGGATGGACCCCAGGAAGGTTACGACAACTAGGATCATCTCCCATCGTCAGCATTGCCTGTGACCCCGAAGGTGGAGCTTCGTCTACGCTACCGTTATTATTACGTATTCCGCTGCTTGAAGTTGTAGTAAGAACTGGATCATGAGATACCTATTTGTGTAAGAACTTATGTATCGTTTGTAATGGATGATGTACTATGGTATCCAATTCTATTATGTCTCGCAAAAATGGTAATCTTGGGATTGCGATGTATGGCATAACAGGCATCTGGGATTAAAAACCCGGGTGTTGACAAGTTGGTATCAGAGCCATCCTGACCATAGGAGACCCTAGTTAGACTGGACGTTTGAATCAAAAACTTAGTTTCAAAACCAAAGAAAACAAATATTTACAAAAACTTATTCTCATTCTTATCCCTTTGATTCTTTCATAAAAAATCATGTTCCTCAAAAACTCTTGCAAAATACATAAAATTTTGACACACTTGATCACCCTGCTAATCTACTCATCCTCTATTCTTATAGATGGACGTGAAGTACAACAAGTTTTACCAACTGGGGAATGGAGGAGACCTTATCTTTGAGAGGGATTTGGACCAGCTTTCGGAACTTTTGGAGCGTCCACTTTGAAGTTCTTCGGAGTCAGCTCAATGATCAAGGAGGAGAAGATCTGGTGGCTAATTGTTGCAAGTCTCCAAGGAAAAATTGAACCTCCGCTACGGAGGAATTCAGTTTACCATGAGGAAAACAACTGCTCGATGGACTTGCTGTAACAATGCAGAGCTCTTTCCGTCGTGTGGGCGGAGCATCAATCAGATCAAGGGTACTCGCTTTGAGTTTTGCCCAAGGAGTGATGCAAATGGACAACCACTGGAAGCCCCATACCACCCCGAGCTGAAGACTCAATTGGACCACCTTAGCTTCATGATGTACGATCGTCAGCAGGAGTTGGACAACTGCCGTGACTACTCCAACCACAACTCTGCCATCATCAAGACAAAGGATCAGACCATCGCCATGCTAGCAAAGGATCGCAAGTCTAAATGCCGTCACCGACAAGAAGGAGCGCATTATTGCCCGTCTTCGCCACCGCATCTCATCTTTGGAAGAGACCATCCACGAGAGAGACATGCAGTTGGAGGAAAGGGAGAATGCCGAAGATGATCTTCGTGGAGACCCTTACTCCTATCTCAGCGATGACGATGATTTTCTGGAGGATCAGGCCATGGACTTCTTCACCGATGAGGATGATTTCGCCTTCATCGATGATGATGAAGATGATGAAGCCACAGACTCCAAGGAGTAGTAGCACTTGAGCACTAGCATAGTGAGTAGTGTTCGGTCCCACTGTATCGTAGTTTCCAGAATGGTTCTTAAAACCATCTGTTTTTCTTTGTTGTGGTGTGTGTTGTACTGTGTGCTATGAATGAATGAATGAAAAAGCAAGTTGCTAGAAAAATCTGAGTCAAACCTTTAAAACTTTTCAAAGTCCCCGAAACCTTAGAAATTTCCCTCTTTTCTCATGATCTATCTAAATCTTCAGATGCCACGTGGAGGAAGTGGTTCAGCCCCGGACCCGATGTTGCAGATCCTGCAAATGTTGACTTCTGACCGCGAAGCTAAAAGAGCGGAACGTCAAGCCAACCTAGCCACTCTGCAACAGATAGCCCAGCTAGCCCACAACAACCAAGGCCACGGAAATCAGGACAACCATGGATCTAAGCTCAAAAATTTCCAGAATACCAACCCACCTATTTTCACCAAGTCAGAAGAACCCCTAGACGCCGATGATTGGCTGCAAACCATGGAAAATAACCTAGAAGTCGCTGGAGTGGAAGCCAACGAGAAAGTTCTGTTTGCCACCCATTATCTAACCGGAGATGCCAGGGCATGGTGGAACAGTGTTCGTGCAATGACCGGAGGCCAGATGATGACCTAGGAGGAATTCAAGGTCAAGTTCAGCAGAACCCATGTGCCACCGGGTTTGATCAAGAGAATGAGAGACGAGTTCAGAGAGTTGAAGCAAGGAAGGATGACTGTAGTGGAATACCGTGACAAATTTTTGTCATTAGCTAGGTATACACGAGATGAACACAGCCAAGAAGAAGGAGAGGTTCCTGAATGGTCTGCATGATGAGATGCAGACGGTGTTAGTCAATATCCCCTTTGCGGATATTGAAGCCCTTGTCGACTCTGCTATCCAGATGGAAGGAAAGATCAACCAAGCCAATTAGAACCATGGCGTGCATGATGCATCAGCCAGAACCCATCGGACCCCAAAGTATCGCTGACCCATCTCCGTGGATTTGCCCAAGAACCAACAGACCCCCGATGACCCGCCCCACCTATCCCAACCGTGGAAACCCTAGACCCGGAGGAAATCACAACAACCCCAGCAACTCTAGCAATTTCACCCGTGCCCCACCCAAGTTCAACACCAACAATGCTACCTCCAACACCAACACTGCCCCGAGGACTGGAAGCAATGTTGTGCCTGTCGCAGCCAAGGACAAGTCGCAAGTGACCTGTTATGACTGTGGAAATAAAGGCCAGTATTCCAACGAGTGCCCCAACAAGAAGAATGCTACAGCCCCCAATGCCAATGCCCCAGATCAACAACATCGTCGTGTTCAGCCAGGGAGAAGATTTGCCCCAGGGAATTCACTCAACCGCAATGGCCGTCTTTTTCTCATGCATGCTGAAGAAGCTCAGGAAGTGCCAGACGTCGTGCTGGGTATGTTTTCTGTTAATTCAGTACTTGCAAGAGTGTTGTTTGATTCTGGTGCATTGCACTCATTTGTCACCGAAGAATTTGCCTGCACTAGTAAAATTCAACCAACCAAACTGAAGCATGTTATGATTGTTCAAATTCCCGGATCAACCACCAAGGCTAGGCAAATTTGCAAAGCCGTCCCAATCCGAATCCATGGCATAGATTTTTATGCTAATCTGATAGTACTCGGAACTAAAGGTTTGGAAGTAGTACTAGGAATGGATTGGATGTCCAAACATAAAGGATTGATTGACTGTGCTAAGGAAGCCATCACCATGACCAGTACAGCCGGAATATCAGTCAAACATATATCTGAAACCTTACCTCGCCAATTCAAATGCAACAAGACTATAGCCCAACCTACCATTGACCAAGTCCGGATAGTCTGTGAATACCCCGATGTATTTCCAGATGTTTTGCCCGGTATGCCCCCAGATCGGGATATCGAGTTTATCATTGAACTAATCCTCGGAACAGGACCCATAGCCCAGAGACCCTATAGTATGAACCCGTCAGAGCTCGCAGAACTGAAGAAGCAACTGGATTCCATGTTGGAAATCGGATTGATTCAACCAAGTGCGTCACCATGGAGATCACCTGTCTTGTTTGTGGACAAGAACGATGGAGGTAACCGTTTGTTTACAGATTATCGGAAGTTGAATGATGTCACCATCAAGAACAAGTACCCCTTGCCCAAGATAGAAGATTTGTTTGATCAGTTGACCGGTGCCAAAGTTTTTTCTAAGATTGATCTTAGAACTGGTTATCATCAACTCAAGATTCGTGCAGAGGATATTCCAAAGACTGCATTTACCACCAGATATGGATTGTATGAGTATACAGTCATGTCTTTTGGATTATCCAATGCCTCCGCTTATTTCATGAAGCTCATGAATAAGATTTTTATGGACTTCCTGGATAAGTTTGTCATTGTTTTCATCGTTGACATTCTGATTTATTCCAAATCAGAAGAAGAACATGAGCTACACCTAAGGACCATTCTTGGAACCCTTAGAGAGCATCAGTTGTATGCCAAGTTTAGCAAATGTGAATTCTGGTTACAGGAGGTAGGATTCCTCGGTCACATTGTATCGTAGGAGGAATTTCCGTTGACCCTGCCAAAGTGAAAGATGTAGAAGATTGGCAAGCCCCAACCACTCAAACCCAAGTTCGTGCTTTTCTCGGATTGGCGGGATATTACCGCAAATTCGTAGAAGGATTCTCGAGTATCGCCAGACCCATGACCCAATTGCTGAAGAAGGACAAGAAGTTTGACTAGACCGACAAATGTGAAGCGAGTTTTCAAGAACTCAAAAAGAGATTGATTTCAGCCCCAATCTTGATCATGCCGGATATCACGAAGCCCTTCGATGTGTATTGTGACGCATCCAAGATTGGTCTCAGATGTGTGCTAATGCAAGAAGGCAAAGTTATATCTTATCTATCTCGACAATTGAAGCAACATGAGCAAAACTACCCAACCCATGACCTCGAACTCGCAGCCGTAGTTCTAGCCCTGAAGACATGGAGACATTACCTGATGGGAAACCGTTGTGAGATTTATTCGGATCACAAGAGCCTAAAGTATATATTCACTCAAAAGGAGCTGAATATGAGGCAGAGAAGATGGATTGAGCTAATCAAGGATTATGATCTGGACATTCACTATCACCCTGGTAAAGCCAACGTGGTAGCCGATGCCCTTAGCAGATTGCCGTGCCTCTTGAACTCCATGATTTTGAAGGAGCAACCAAGTTTGCATAAGGAGATGGAAGAATTTCGGATGGAATTAGTAAGTGAAGGATTTTTGGCTAGCATAGAACTCCAGCCCACTTTGATCAGTCAGATTAAAGAGGCGGAAGGAAATGCCGATGTCGACGGAATCAAGCGTCGTATCGGTACAGGCAAAGTACCCAGATTCACAGAAGACGAAGAAGGAGTTTTGTGGTACAAATGACGCCTTTGTGTACCAGCAGATTCTGAGTTGAAAGAAGTTATCTTGAAGGAGGCTCATGATACTCTTTATTCTATCCATCCCGGAGGAACTAAGATGTATCAAGATTTAAAGGAGCAATTATGGTGGCATAAGATGAAAAGAGAAATCGGAAGCTATATCGCCAAGTGTGATATATGTCAGCGAGTCAAGGCAGGACATCAAAGACCCGCTGGATTGTTGCGACCTTTGCAGATTCCGGAATGGAAATGGGATTCTGTAGGAATGGACTTTATCATTGGACTACCTACTCCTAGTAGGGGAAATGACTCTATCTGGGTGATAGTGGACAGATTGTCCAAAGTCGCCCATTTCTTGCCCGTCAAAACCACATATCAGAGTTCGAAACTAGCGGAGATGTACAACGCTATAATCATCAGTTTGCACGGAGTCCCTAAGAACATAGTATCGGATCGAGGAACTCAGTTTACCTCGAGATTCTGGACGAAAGTTCAAGAAGGTTTAGGAACCCGCCTAGATTTCAGTACCGCGTATCACCCTCAGACCGATGGACAAACGGAGCGAGTAAATCAAATACTCGAAGATATGCTGAGAGCCTATGTGTTAGAATATGGATCCAAGTGGGAAGACTGTCTGCCGTTTGCAGAATTTTCCTACAACAACAGTTACCAAGCCAGTTTGCAAATGGCCCCATTTGAATTCATGTATGGAAGAAAGTGTCGCACCCCTTTGAACTGGTCGGAAGTAGGAGAGAGTCAGATTTTTGGACCCGACATCCTACGAGAAGCAGAAGAGAAGGTTCACAAGATTCGTGAGCACCTCAAGACCGCCCAATCCCGACAGAAGAGTTACGCCGACAAGAGACGTCGAGACCTCGCCTTCAACATAGGAGATTTTGTTTATCTGAAAGTGTCGCCATTGAAGGGAATGCAGCGTTTCCAACTCAAAGGAAAGTTAGCCCCCAGATATATCGGACCTTTCAAGATTCTGAACCATCGAGGAGAAGTATCGTACCAATTGGAGCTACCCTAAGAGATGTCAGCCGTGCACAATGTGTTCCATATTTCATTACTTCGCAAGTGTCTCGAAGTCCCCGAGAAGACCGAAGTGTTCAAGAATATCGACCACCAGACTATAGAGATCAACGATGACCTGACCTATCCCGAAGTACCCATCCGTATTTTGGAAGAAGCTTTTCGAACTACCCGAACCCGAAGCATCAAGTTTCTCAAGATTTAGTGGAGCAACCACACAGAAGAGGAAGCTACCTGGGAACGCGAAGATCACATCAGGACGGAGTTTCCCGATCTCTTCATATCCTAGGTAATCTTTTCATCCTTTTTCAAATCTCGGGACGAGATTTTGTTTAAGGGGGGAAGGTTTGTAACATCCCAAAAATACTAAGCTTGGATCATCAAACTCTAATCATCAAAATTAGGGTTAACAAAAACTTTTCTAAATAAAATTATGAAAGCATGCATATGTGTATGCATTGATTTTGAAATTCTTTTAAACCACCTTGTTTGATTGTTTCATTGCTTGTAAAATGTTTCTTAGGTGAAATAAACATCATCTAAAACATTTCCCACACTTTTCCTAAAGACAAGTAAATCAAAACAAATATATAAAAGGAATGGTCATTTTGACCAATTTAACTCCCATGCCTACTTTGGCTGACTCAAACTTTCAAAACCTAACAGAAACTTTTCTAGATCTTTGCAACCCTTGAATGTACTCCTAACAAAGTATCAAGGCCCACTTTGTGATCATCCAGAAACTTTCAAATGCATAGTTTAAATGACAATTCAAAATTGAATCTTTATCATATGGGAAGATCCCACTTTTTCAAAAACCACTCAAACAAGCTCAACTTTCAAAACCCAAGCATCTGCAGACTCACCAGCACCAATCTAGCAAACCCACAACAAATCTTTTCAAAATTCAAAACTTAATTTCATGCGGCCATTTCATCAAACTGGTTGCAGACACAAATCAAACAAACATCAAACACTATTATGAGCAGTGATTCTTGCCTAATTGGTTCCCCATTTAGCTCACAACCAGCTCAGTAGATCATCTAGCAAGATTAACCAAGCACTAGCACCATTGTGAGCTTGCCATTGCCATCAATGGTGAACAGCCGAGCACACCCTTGCCACCCCATAGTCGACAGCAAGCTAGGAGCAACAGCAAGCCTAGCCAGCATGTCTGGGAGGCAGCCCACCATCCACGGCCACTCATTGTCCACCGCTCGAGCCTTGCCAAGCCCTGGGCCACGCGCACGAACCGCGCCCGCATCGCCAGACCATGCGGCGTGCGCGCGAGCACCACCTCGACCAAGCCAGACCGGGCCGCCCTTGCCGCGTGCATACACAATCCCCACCGACCCAGGAGACCGCCAGACATCCCCGTTCGCCGCCCCGTGACGCACAGCCACCACTCGCCCTCGAAGACGCCGCCTCTGCCGCGCAGAGCATCTCCCATTCCAGACCAAGCCGCACCGCCCCACGCCTCTAATCCATGTCGTTGAGCATCGCCAGGAGACACCGCACCGTCCCCTACCTTCGCCCATGCCAATAGCCGCCTGTACCATCGCCCCCGACGAGCTCACCGTGCTCCCCGACGGTCCCCTCGCTCGACTATAAATAGAGGCCACCCCCGCTCGATTTCTTCACACCATCTCACTCCCCTCTCCTCACTGATCGTGCCACACCGTTCTCAGAGCAAGGCGAGCACCACGTCGCCGGAATTTCACAGGAGCCCGCCGCCTCTGGAGAAGAAGGAAGCCAGCGATTGGAGCCGCCCCAGGAGAAGCCACCGGTACCAGGAGATTCGCCGTTGTCGACTTTGTCGTTCGCCCGCCTCGCCGACCCTCGCCAGCACCCCGGTGAGCCCCCAGCACCCCTCACTGGCCGTGCTAGGTTTCGTTCTCGCCGGCGTTGTCTCACGTCGACGATGAATCCCAGCCATTGGATTAGAATCAGATCAAACGACCCACGTTACCCCGTACCGCTTCGCCCAGCCCCGTGTCACTGACGAGTGGGGACACCCACTTAAGCAGCCCGCGGGAGCACTGCGCTTAGCAGGCCGGCCCAATAACTTTTCCCGCGCAGCCCAGTGATTTGAATTAGATCTTTTTCTTTTTAATTCAAACACACTTCTATACCCATTTTCAAAAATCAATCCAGATCGATTCATTGCACCATTTTAAATGAAACCAATTTTGTTGAAAAGGTCTGTGAATACGGAATCCAAGCCTGTTGGATTCAAGTCATTTGGATATGTAGATCATCCTTAGTAGAAATAACAAGGCAGAAGCTTTTCTGCATTCAAACATTTTTCAAATTTAAACCATAATAGCTTTTAGGTTGATTCCAACTCTCAAAAATCACATTTAACCATACCTTTCAGAATATATAAAAATATATAGGTTTACTTGCAGAAATAATGTTCAAGTAATAAAAGAATACTACATAGGCATTTCTAGCCACTTTAATTAATTTGAATAAAAGGGTAAAACCTTATTAAATTGTGACACCACTTTAAATCACATTCCCTTGGACTACAATATGTGATGATGACATGTGTCAACATGATCCCATGTTTTGTTTGGAGAATATTAAATCTTAAGTAGTTTTTCAATGAGTAGAAATTACTTTTCTAAAAATAAAATGAATTGAACCAAGCCTTAACCTTGTAATGTTAGAGATGATGCTAGATCATCTATAGGACCCTTGGGTGTGATGATTGCAAGTAGTTAAGTATTGTTTGGTGATTGTGTACCTCGTATTTATTCATAGACGCTAGTACCGACCAAGGATACGAGGAGGAAGGAGGATACTACGAAGAAGAAGCCAAAGAGAACTTCAACCACTGCTCTGGACAAGGCATGCTTATATTGATACTAATGCAAGCCTTACTAATCAAGTTGACCTATGCAAGCTAACACTTGCAATTTAGCAAGCTGAGACTATACCTATGCAAGCCAATACGTGTTACTATGCCTACCCTATGCCTTAAGCATATGTGATCATACCCACTTGATAAACCAATCCTAGTTTTATTTGCAAGCTTCTTACTTTATTTCTTTATCAAAGCTTACTTAGAGTTTATTTAAGAGTTTGGTAGATACTAGAAAGATATTCTGAAGGTTGCATAAAGAGCATAAAATCTGGCCTAAGTTAGAAACCTTGATATCATCCTAAGATATTAGGCTGTACTTAGTTGAAACTTCACTAGTTTACCACCCCTCATTAGTACTACCCCCACATGTAGATGCTAGTGCTAAGCATAAAACTTGATCAACTTTAGATGGGAATACTTGGTGGAAAGATGGTTATGAAAACCTTGGAATGATGGATCATTCTATTGAAATGTTTTGGACATGTGTTTCCAAACACCTGATGATTTTGGTGATGAAAATGTTGAGGCATGAGCCTTAACCCTTTATAAAACTGATGGTTGTCTGGATGCGATACCATTCCAATTTTATCGTACAACCACAATACCCGAAGATTGGGTAGGGCTTGACTAGAAACTTATATACCTTAGTATTAGTTCCCTCACGGCCAAGGTCTGAGCTGAGGCTACATTGTTAAGATTGTCCACCTGTGCAGTACCCAAGATGACAGTTGGTCATGGTTGGGAGGCCAAACTCACAGGAGAGGTGCTTATACTAGGGCGTGTAATTGAAAGGTTAGGATTGATTATCCGCATACTGAGAATGGTGAATTCAGGATTTGTTCCTGACGGATGTATTGAATGTTGTGGTGAAAGTGTACAATCTCTGCAGAGTGTCAAACTATTCGAATAGCCACATCCGCGGTTATGGGCAGTTGGAGTGACCATACTGTTCCCCCGTCAGACTTTTCAAAATGACTTGTGAAATGAATTGAGACTTTGACTTGACCACAACAGAGTTGTTACATGAGTTACAAGATCCCACCTAGGAGTTATAAAATTATGACTAGCTTCGGAACTTAGTAGAGATAAATCTGGCTTTTGCAAAATAACCCTAGAGCCTAGTTTCCTATTATCCAAAAACCCCTTTACCTGTTAGTATTTGCGAGTATTTAAAGAGTACTCATGGCTTTGTCCCTGGCTATTCCCATGGCCAGACTATGAAGAGGAGTACCTGGAGGATGGACCCCAGGAAGGTTACGACAACTAGGATCATCTCCCATCGTCAGCATTGCCTGTGACCCCGAAGATGGAGCTTCGCCTACGCTACCGTTATTATTACGTATTCCGCTGCTTGAAGTTGTAGTAAGAACTGGGTCATGAGATCCCTATTTGTGTAAGAACTTATGTATCGTTTGTAATGGATGATGTACTATGGTATCCAATTCTGTTATGTCTCGCAAAAATGGTAATCCTAGGATTGTGATGTATGGCATAACAGGCATCTGGGATTAAAAACCCGGGTGTTGACAGACCATTGTTTCGATTCGATCGAACTTTTTGATCTTCGATCACCGCATCTGGATTTACGTGTTACAGTCTACCCCGATGGAGGAAGCCGACCGTGGGGGTATGTCGTTCCACGACCTCAGCAGTATGATCACGGAAATCAGATCTACCATTTCCCGAGTACAGTTGATCCAATCAACCTCGTACAAAACCGATCTATCTCATAGATCGACCACCAAAACAGCATATAGATCTCATCTACATCCTACCGCATATCACATATGCGAGATCTCGAGCCTAAAACCAGAAGCTACCGCTCGATACCCGCTGGGGCCACGCAGAGATAAACAAAACTTTTCCTCTAACGTGGTGGTCCCAAGATCTAGCCAAGGTAGAAGGCCACGAGGTTTACCACTAGACGCGATTGCGAATTCATCGATGAAGCGCCGCTTGATGCAAATGTAGTCCTTGCGATCTGATGCGTCTGTTGGTATCCACACGCAAGGAGGAGCACCGGGCGGCGCTAGGTTCGACATACACGGTAGGATCGCCAGGAGCTAGGGTTTCCAACACATGGAATGACCTAACCGATCAAAGATTAACCTTTCTGGGTTACGGTGCTCCACTATATATAGGGATTGAACGTGGGATCTGCTCGCGCGGCCCATTCACTAAAGCCCATATAATATTAGTCCCTATGAGTCCGACTCACTGACTCAGTCCAAATCAGGCTCGGGTCCAACCCAACCAGATTTCTAGTTCAAATCCAATCCGAACTTGCTCCCGCTCTTAAGTGTGTGACCCCGCAGGCTCATGGCTACTTGGGCACGATTAGAGTCCGACTCTTAATCGATCAGTCGGTGGCCCCTCCTAGCGTCTTGCCTGCAGTCCCAAGTACCAAAGAGTCATGATGACTTGCCTTTCCAATGTGACTTGTGTCCGAGACCCTTTTGCCTCACGATATACCTTGTCAGACTATAGGCGAATAATTGTCATCCCTTAAATAGTCCAACTCTCTTCTTGATCCAAGATAAGTGATTCACCCGACTAACTCTTAGTCGATCGCCTCGGTTAACACTTAACCGAGTTGTGCATGGCCATGCTTTCTGAATCATATCATCCGAGAGGGCCTAGAGAATATCTCTCCGAGTGGAGGGGCAAAATCCCATCTTGGTTATTCACATCACGCAGCTTGATTCTCAGTCGACCCGAACTCTGCCTTTATAACTGCCCAGTTACGGATCAGTGTTTGACAGAACCTAAGTCGATGATCCTCAACTCGGACTATGCAATAACCTCAGGTCTAAGGATTACATTGATTGAGATATGCAAATGACAACTTGTTCGTTGTACCTCAATATGGGTTAGTCTGAATCGCTAAACTCTTTAGCCGAATCTGTGTAAGTTGGAATAGCATCTCCATGCCCATGACAAATGGAACCAAGTCATCAAGACGACTTTCACATTGGTCTAACTTGTGTGTCCAGCACAACCTCAATGACCAAGGATATTTAGTACAAACAACATGAATGTATAGTTCCACAACCGAATCACATATTCAATGATACACATCAGATGTTTATACAAGGACAACTTAATATCTTTATGAATACAATGGGAAATCTCATCATACATGATTGCCTCTAGGGCATATTCCCAACACGCGCCACCCTAGGGTGTGGCGGCCTCGTGGCCCTCCTTCGGTCGCCCTTCGGTGTTTGTGTTGTCCTCGGTGAAATATTGACTTTGGCTTTGTCCCGTCCAATTCCGAGAATATTTCCTTACTAGCTTTTCTGAAACCAAAAACAGTAGAAAACAGGCAACTGGCACTGCGGCATCTTGTTAATAGGTTAGTCCTATAAAATGTATAAAAATAGCTCAAAGTGTAGACAAGGCATAGCAAAGTTGATACTAAGCAAGCATGGAACATCAAAAATTATAGATATGTTTACGACGTATCAAGCATCCCCAAGCTTAACTCCTGCTCGTCCTCGAGTAGGTAAGTGATAAGAGGAAGAATTTTTTAGGTGACATGCACCATCACAATCTAGATCAAACTATTTGGAAGCATTGAAAGTTGGGATCAAAGTACTCTAAACATGAGCATGAAAGATGAAGTTCTAACAATAAGGCAAAGCAACTATGTTGCAACATGAAAGGATACAAGCAAAGGTTCATGAATAACAATGCATTAAGAGACATTTGTTTCACATATAAAAAACATAGCATAGTGGCATTCAGCTTGTCCCTCATGGAGTAGCAAAACATAAATGCATAGGACACCTTCAAAGTTCATAAGGGTTACTAGATACAAATAGTTCAAGAACAAGCAATATCAACATTATAAATCAATCAATAAGTTTTGGGACAATGCACATAGAACTAAGAATGGCAACTATGCTCTCTTAATTGGTGCATAAATATAGAAGGTGGAGAATCAATATAAAAGTGGAAGAAAGGCCCTTCAAAGGGAAGCAAGGATTTCAAGTTTCATAAAGAGCTTCCAAAAATTAAGGTACTTGTTAGCTTTCAGATCTCATTGCCCCTATCATAAGCATCTTGAAGTGATTAAGGTTAAAGTGAACAAAGTATGGAGTATATGCTTGACAAATTATAAGTTGGCAATCTCATGTCCCTTGAGTACGAGGGCAGTTCCTCATGCTACTCAACTTTAGTTACCGGTAAGTTCTTGTCATTGTAAGTATATGTGTATTATAGAGAATCGCCAACGGGGTACCCCTTTCCCCATGATACAGGAGCTATCTCATATCAAAATGACAAGGCAACAGACAATGAGCATCTCAGCAATCTTCTTATTTAGCATGGAAAATGGTGCTTTTTTCTCTTCTTTCCTCTTTTTTTCTTTTTCTCTTCTCTTTTTTCTATCTCCCATTTTTATAAGAAGAATGCTTCATAGATTGCTCACTATGGCGATGCTACAAGTTTCCACCATGGTTAGGCATGGCTTAGGCTAGCGGCCCAGGCGTTTCTCTAACACATATACATAACTCCATGGACTTACAAGCTCCCCTTTTATTTCACACCGCCGACATCCATAAACAAAAGAACATGATATCAACTGGGTAGATATTACAGGTGTTGAAAGTGTTCCTCGTGACAGCACGGTTCTGCTAATTCCCAACTTATAAGTGTAATCATATACAACATAGATGACACAATGGTTCAATTTTATTAGGGGCAAGAAAAACAAAGTGTGCCATCAAGTTTGTGAGAGCTTTAATCACTAATTTTCACATAACAGGTTTAATTTGGAAGATAGATAAAACAAGAATATACTTCGAATGGTGTAACACACCATGCATAGGAATTTATAGTGGACTCTTTGGAATAACTTGGTTTCTTGGGAGTTGGATGCATCAGTAGAGCTTACTCAATACAAGTGGAGGCTAGCAAAAGACTGGGAGCAACCAACTAAGAGAGCAATAATGTACATAATCATGCAGAGCGACAAAACATTATCAATCAAAGCATAAAGTGGTACCACAAGTAAAAAACTAAATGATCATACAGGCTAAGTTGACTAGTTCATAGTCATAACATGGTGTAAGCATGTGCCAAGTCAACCCAAATAAAGTATCAAACGATAATACCACAATATTATGCTTTTGTATGCTAAAATAACGCATGATTCTTTCAAGGCACATGAAGCAATATCAATTGTTTGGAACAGGTCATGCTACAGCAATAATCACTAAGAATAAGGTCAAAAAAACATCTAGCATGACATGATAAAGTCTAAGCCACAGTCAAAACAAGCTCCCTTTTGTACCACTAAAGCATGAAGCTTTCTACTCTTTTCCAACACCAATCAACTTATTTGAAACAACACAGCGAAAGCGGGGGTCCAAGTATTTTATTCAAGCAAATAGGCAAAAGAAAAACCAAAAACGAAAACTAATACGCTCCAAGAACAACACAATAGTGCATGAAACAATAAAAACGAAGTGTCTAGAAAGAGACCTGAGATTTTTATTGATGAAGAAGGGGATGCCTTGGGAATCCCCAAGATTTGACGCTTGTACCTCTTGAATATTTCTTGGGGTTACACGGGGTTGCATCCCCAAGCTTGAGCTTTTGTCCATTCTTCATCTCATCTCATCATTCTTCCCCTACACTTGAAAATTTTCCTTCATATGAAACTTCACACAATCTTCATTAGCAACATTAGTGCATTCAAGATAATAAACCTTTGGGTTTAGTTTCAACACAGCAAAACCTTCATTAAAAAAACAATATACTGTAGCAATTCCTTTAAAAGGATCAAGTGATCAAGAAGAACTAAAAAATAAACCGATAAAGAGTCAAATGCAAATAATGGCAGAAATCTGTCAAAACAGACCAGTAGGAAAAAAACGATTTTTTCGAAGACCTTCTCTTGCTCAAATCAAAAAGTGTTGACCTAAATAAAGTTAGATAACAACCTGGGGCATTTAGTCAGAAAATTACAGCTCAATCCGACATACAGAGATTTTTCACGAATTTTCACAGTGAAGCACAAAAATCTTTTTTGGGACAGCAAGTTCCCCAAATCTCACTTCTCTCTCATTAGAGGTTATTCTTGTCGCAAAAATAAAAAAAAAGGATCAAGAGAGGTTATTACAGAAGTAATAACTTCCAAGACTAAATAAACTATTGGTTTATCTACCAAGAAGTATTTTTCTTTAACGCCTTTAAGTTAGGTTTGATAGTTTGAGAAGATGCTCACATAAGAACATGAATTGAAGTAAAAGAGAGCATCAAGAAGCAAATTCAAAACACATTTAAGTCTAACCCACTTTCTATGCATAGGAATATTGTAAAAAAATAAATCAAAGAAGCACATAGTAACAAGAATGGGTAGATAAAACAAGAGCAACTTCAAAACTTTTAGCACATAGAGAGGTGTTTCGGTACCATGAAAACTTCTACAACCATATTTTTCTCTCTCATAATAATTTCCAGTAGACTCATGAATAAACTTAACAATATAACTATCACATAAAGTATGACTACAAACTCATAATTTTTATCAAGCTCAAAAATAGTGGGATTAAAACCTTCAAACCCACTTTTAATAATTTTATAACAAGATGACTGATCATTCTCAAGAGGTATGAAGTTCCAAGATAAAGTCAAGACCCCTCCAATCTAATTTTAAATAGTAGTACTATTAATATTATCAACCAATATAGGACCATCATCTAGAGCTTTATCATAAACATTTTCTAAGCAAAACTCTTTAGTACCATGCATAACAGGATCATAATTATTATCACAAGTTTTACCCATAGTAGATATTTCAAAAGAATCCACAGGAACATAATATTCATCCTCCTTTGCTAAGCATGGGGGACAATCAAATAATGTAAGGGATAAAGAGTTACTCTCATTAGAAGGTAGGCATGGGTAGCTAATCCATTCTTCCTCCTTTTGTTCATCACTCTCCTCCTCTTTTTCATCTAATGAGCTTCCCATTTCAGCAATTTCTTCTTACATAAGCTCCTGTAAGGCATTAGTCTCTTCCATTTGTGGAAATCATCTATTAATATATTCAAGAATATAGCCATTTTCTTCCTTGTAATTATCAAAGCAAAATTTAAGTATATCATAAACCTCATATTTATAAGGTGAATCGTCAGTATTTTCAAGCAAACTAGCAAGTTCAAATGCACCCTTCCAAGCAATAAATTCTTCAATTTGTTCCACATCATAAAAGTCATAATTTCCTTTAACATAAGAAGATATGGTAACATTATCATTATGCTCACATTGAAAAGGGAGGTGTTTATACCTCCTATAACAACAAGATTTATCAAAGCAATAAGTAACATTATAAGTAGAGCACACGTTTCTGGCAATGGTATTCAATTTATCAATTTGTTCCCATAAGTGTTTCCCTTTTTGTGAGAAGCAATGTTTCTTATAATAGTATTTTTGTTCTTCCGTGAACCCACCTTGCCAATAAGAACTAGTTTCAAAGAAACCAACCATTGATAGAAAGCATGACAAAGTAGGGCAATAACAGACCAACAACTATAGTAGGAACTAATTTTTTTGTGTTTTGATAAGAAAAACGCAAAAGAAACTAAACTAATTTTTTTTGTAATTTTTGATAAAAAGAAGCAAGCAAAACAAAGAAAAAGGAACTAAGCAAAACAAAAACAAAGTAAAGAGAGTGGTTGTGAAAGACTCCCCTTGTGAAGCTGTCCTTAACTCCCCGGCAACGGGCCAGAAAAAGTCTTGATGAGCTCAAATCACTGTAGAGCTTCGTTGGGAAACCCCAAGAGGAAGGAGTGATGAGCACATCAGTAAGTTTTCCCTCAGTTATGAAACCAAGGTTATCAAACCAGTAGGAGGAAGGAAATAACTCCAAGGTGTTGCTAACATCTTGGAATCCTGCACAACACAAACTCAAGACTTTCCCCCAACTTACAGTGACCTTGTCAATCTCACTGGTTTGTTGAAAACAAAAGATTAAACGTATAGTGTGGAAGGTAATGGTTGCTTATAGAAAGTAAACGGTAATAGTAGATGATGTAACAATGGTAAAGATTGGACCTGGGTCCACAGTTCACTAGAGGTGTTCTCCTTAAGACAAATAACATAACATGCTAGGTAAACAAATTACAGCGGGGCAATTGACAGGAACTGAGCAAGGCATAACAATGCAAATACTAGACACTCAAGATTCCTATGAGATTTGATTGGGCATTACAACAATATACATAGATCGTCATCCAACTGCATCAATGACTAATAATCCACCTTCAGGTTATCGTCCGAACCCCCTCCAGTATTAAGTTGCAAGCAACGGATAATTGCATTAAGCAATGTGTGTAAAGTAAACAATACAATTGTTCCATGAACAAAAGATTGTTCTTTTCTCCTTAGTAGCAACAGCACATCTACAACCTTAGAGATTTTTGTCACTTCCCTAGATTCAATAGAGGCATGAACCCACTATCGAGCATAAATACTCTCTCTTGGAGTCACTAGCATGTACTTGGACAAGATAGCTACTAGAAACGGAGAGCATGCAAGATCACAAACAACACGAACATGATAGAATCAATAATCAATAAGACATGATAGAATCAATAATCAATCTGACATAGTATCTCAAGATCCATCGGATCCCTACAAACACAACATGCATGATTACAAATAGATGATCTTGATCATGAACGGAGCTCACAAGTTCTAAACATGATAGCACAAAGGAGGATAAACAACCATCTAGCCACTGTATGGACTCATAGTCCAAGGGTGAACTACTCATGCATCATAGGCGATGAAGAAGGCCTCCGGGATGATCTCTCCCCTCTGGCAAGGTGCCGGGAAGAGCTTCAGATCCCCCCGATCTAGGGACGATGGTGGTGGCGGCTACAGACTGTTTCGTGGAGATTTGGTCGGGTGTTTATGGTTTTGGCATCGGGGGCTTATATAGGCGAAGAGGCGAGGCAGGGTCACCCGAGGTGCCCACACCAGGTGGCGACGCGCCCTAGGGGGGTCGCGCCACCCTAGGGTGTGGCGGCCTCGTGGCCCTCCTTCGGTCGCCCTTTGGTCTATGTGTTCTCCTCAGTGAAATATTGACTTTGGCTTTTGTCCCGTCCAATTCCGAGAATATTTCCTTACTAGATTTTCTTAAACCAAAAACAGCATAAAACAGGCAACTAGCACTGTGGCATCTTGTTAATAGGTTAGTCCCAGAAAATGTATAAAAATACCTCAAAGTGTATACAAATCATAGCAAAGCTGATACTAAACAAGCATGGAACATAAAAAATTATAGATACATTTACGACGTATCAATCAGTAGCGCATTCATACGTCGAAAACGTATCTATAATTTTTGATGTTCCATGCTTGTTTAGTATCTACTTTGCTTTGCTTTGTCTACACTTTGAGGTGTTTTTATATGTTTTCTGGTACTAACCTATTATCAAGATGCCACAGTGCCAGTTGTCTGTTTTCTTCTGTTTTTGGTTCTAGAAAGGCAAAAAATCAATATTCTCGGAATTGGATGGGACAAAATCCAAAGTCAATATTTTACCGTGGGGAACATGGAGCCAGAGTACGAGACGGAGGGGAGGCACTGGGGCCACACACCACAGGCTGAGGCTAGGCTAGCTCTGGGGTGTAACCACCAGCCACCGCCTCGCATCTTCGCCTATAAATACCCCCCGACGCCAAAACCCTAAGTACCCGATCAATATTCCTAAAACCGTTTGTAGCGATGCCGCCATCGTCCCTAGATCAGGGGGATCTGAAGTTCTTCTCGGCACCCTGTCGGAGGGGAGATCATCCCGGAGGCCTTCTTCTACATCATGCCAGCCTCCGGTATGAAGTGTGAGTAGTTCCACCTTGGACTACGGGTCCATGTAGTATCTAGATGGTTGTATCTCCTCCTTTGTGATACCATGTTTAGATCTTGTAAGCTCCGTTCATGATCAAGATCATTTATTTGTAATCATGCATGTTGTGTTTGCGGGGATCCGATGGATATTGAGATTACTATGTCAGATTGATTAATGGTTTTGTCTTATTGATTCTATCATGTTTGTGTTGTTTGTGATCTTGCATGCTCTCCATTTCTAGTAGCTATCTTGGACAAGTAGATGCTAGTGACTCCAAGAGGGGGTATTTATGCTCGATAGTGGGTTCATGCCTCTATTTAATCTAAGAGAAGTGACAGAAATCTCTAATGCTGTAGATGTGTTGTTGCCATTACGGAGAAAACAACGGTCTCTTTTTCATGGAACAAGTGGATTGTTTACCTTACACACTTTGCTTAAAGAAGTTATCAGTTGCTTGCAACTTAATACTGTAGGGGGTTCGGATGATAACCTAAAGGTGGATTTATAGTCATATATGCAGTTGGATGGCGGTCTATGTATCTTGTTGTATTGCCCAATCGAATCTCATAGGATCATGAATGTCTAGTATTGCATTGTTATGCCTTGCTCAGTCCTATCAATTGCCCTGCTGTAATTTGTTTACCCAGCATGCCATGTTTGTTTATATTAAGGAGAACACCTCTAGTTAACTATGGACCCCCGGTCCGATCTTTACCATTGATACATCTTCCACTGTTATTGTTTACTTTCTGCAAACCACTATTACCTTCCACACCATACAGTTAATCCTTCGTTACAGCAACCGGTGAGATTGACAACCTCACTGTTCATTGGGGAAAAGTCTTGAGTTTGTGTTGTGCAGGTCTCCAAGTTGCTAGAAACACCTTTGAGTCGTTTCCTTCCTCCTACTGGTTCGATAACCTCGGTTTCTTACTGAGGGAAGACTTGATGTTGTGCTTATCAGACCTTGCTCTTGGGGTCTCCCAACAAAGCGCTACCACGCGCCATCACGCACCCGTGCTCGCATACACGTCCAAGCCACCAAGCAACCTCCTCCTCCTCGCTCCAGCGATGCAACGGAAGCAACAACTCTTTCCAAACGAAAAGCCACCGAAAACATGTATCTCGCTAGTCTGAGACCATGGGGGGTATACTAGAGGGGGAGAGAGATACTTCACGATGAGGTGTGAGTGAGAGAGAGGGAGGGGAGGCCTTATATAGGAGGAGGGGGAACCCCAAGGGGGTGGCTGGCGCATGGGGGCTGGCCCTTCCCCTCCCTCCATTGATTTGCCACCTTTGGAAGATTGTTATTTGGATGTCCCACTTAATGATAATGCTAAAAATAAACTCACGGGGAGTGTTAATGATGTTATTATTATGGTTAACAATGCTTATGTCCCTGTTGATATCTATGTTTTGGATGTTGAATACAATGCTTCTTGTCCTATTACTTTGGGTAGACCTTTTCTTAGAACTGTTGGTGCCATTATTGATATGAAAGAAGGCACCATTAAATATCAATTTCCATTCAAGAAAGGTATTGAACACTTACCAATGAGGAGAGATAAGTTGCTTTTTGCTCCTCCTTTGAAATCAAGGTTTGATGTTAATGCTTCTTCATTTGAAAATACTTGATTCTTGCTTCTTGTGCCTAACTTAAAGGCGTTAAAGAAAAGTACTTATTGCGAGATAACCCAAATGTTTTCTTGAGTCTTGGAAGTTATTACTTCAGTAATGACCTCTCCTTATCCTTTTTATTTTCTTTTTGTGCCAAGAATAACCTCTAATGAGAGGGAAGTAAGATTTGGGGATTTGTTATCCCGAAACAGATTTTTGTGTTCCACCGTAAAAATTCCTGAGGGGTCTATGTAAGTAGGATTGAGCTTATATTGTCCAAATAAATCCCCTATTATGTTAGATAACTTTCATAGTTCAACACTTTTTGATTTGAGTAACAGAAGGTCTTCGAAAAAATCGGTTTCTACCTACTGGTCTGTTTTGACAGATTTCTGCCATTATTTGCATTTGCTTCTTATTGATTCCTTTTTGGGTTATTTTTGGGAAATTGAGCTTTTTGAGGGAATTGCTACAGTATCTTGTGTTTTTAGTGAAAGTTTTTCTGTTCTAAAGCTAAACCCAAAGGTCTATTATCTTTTGAATACACTAATGTTGCTAATGAAGATTGTGTGAAGTTTTGTATGAAGGGAAAAATTGAGGTATAGAGAAAGAATGATGTAATGAGATAAATAATGGACAAAAGATCAAGCTTGGGGATGCCACCCCGTGTCACCCCAAGAAATATTCAAGAGGTACAAGCGTCAAAGCTTGGGGATTCCCAAGGCATCCCCTTCTTCATCAATAAAAAGCTCAGGTCTTTCTAGACACTTCGTTTTTATGGTTTCATGCACTATTTTGTTGTTCTTGGAGCGTCTTAGTTTTTGTTTGGTTTTCTTAGTTTGCTTGAATAAAGTACTTTGGACCCCCGTTCTCGCTATGTTGTTTCAAATAAGTTGATTGGTGTTACAGAGGAGTAGAAAGTTCTTGCTTGAGTAGTACAAGAGGAGCTTGCTTTGACTGTAACTTAGAATTTATCATGCCATGCTAGGTGTTGTTTTGACCTTATGCTTAGTGATTATTGATGTAGCATGACTTGTTCCAAACAATTGGGATTGCTTAGTGTGCCTTGAAGGAATCATGCGTTGTTTTAGCATACAAAAGCATAGTATTTTGGTTTTCTCCTTGGATTTTTTGTTTGGGTTGACTTGACACATGCTCACACCATGTTATGACTATGAACAAGTCACCATAGCCACTATGATCATGTAGTTCTTGACTTGTAGTACCACTCTATTCTTTCATTAGTAATGTTTTGTCGGTTTGCATGATTATGGCCATTATTGCTCTCTTAGTTGGTCGCTCCCTGTCTTTTGCTAGCCTCCACTTGTATGAGTAAGCTCTACTCATGCATCCAACTTCCAAGAAACCAACTTATTCCAAAGTGTCCACTATAAATTCCTATGCATGGTGTGTTACACCATTCCAAGTATACTCTTGTTTTCATCTATCTTCCAATTAAAAAAGTATTTTGTTATGTGAAAACTTAGTGATTAAAGCTCTCACGAACTTGATGGCACACTTTATATTTCTTGCCCCTAATAAACTTGAACCATTGTGTCATCTATGTTGTATATGCTTGCACTTATACGTTGGAATTAGCAGAATTGTGCTGTCACGGGGAACGCTTTCAACATTGCACTTGTACTTTGTACACAGTTGATATCATGCTCTTTTGTCTATGGATGTCATCGGTGTGAAATGAAAGGGGAGCTTGTAAGTCCATGGAGTTATGTATGTGTGTTAGAGAAACGCCTGGGCCGCTAGCCTAAGCCATGCCTAATCATGGTGGAACTTGCAGCATCACCATAGTGACATCTATGAAGCATTCTTCTTATAAAAAAACAGACTGAGGAAAAGAGATTGAGAAAAAGAAAAAAATATGAGAAAAGAGGAAAGAGAGAAAAAAGCACCATATTCCCATGGTAAATAAGAAGAATATTGAGATGCTCATTGTCTGCTTGCCTTGTCATTTTGGTTATGGGATAGCTCATGTACCATGTGCAAGGGGTACCCCGTTGGCGGTTCTCTATGATACACATGTACTTACTATGACAAGAACTTCCAAGTAACTAAACTTGAGTAGCATGAGGAGCGGCCCTCATATTCAAGGGACATGAGATTGCCAACTTATACTTTGTCAAGCATATACTCCATAGTTTGTTCACTTTAACCTTAATCATTTCAAAATGCTTATGATAGGGGCAATGAGGGCTGAAAGCTAACAAGTACCATAATTTTTGGAAGCTCTTTATGAAACTTGAAATCCCTGCTTCCCTTATGAAGGGCCTTTCTTCCACCATTATATTGAGTCTCCACCTTATATCCTTTAGGAACCAATTAAGAGAGCATAATTGCCATTCTTAGTTCTATGTGCATTGTCCCAAAACTTGTTGATTGATGCATATTGTTGATATTACTTGTTCTTGTGCTATTTGTATCTAGTCACTCTTATGAACTTTGAAGGTGTCATATGCATCTATTTGCTACTCCATGAGGGACAAGCTGAATGCCACTATGCTATGCTTTCTGTATGTGAAACAAACAAATGTTTTTAAATGCATGTTATTCATGATCTTTGTTTGTAGCCTTTCATGTTGCATGCATAGTTACTTTGTCTTATTGTTAGAACTCCATCTTTCATGCTCATGTTTAGAGTTCTTTGATCCCAGCTTTCAATGCTTGCAAATGGTTTGATCTTGATTTTGATGGTGCATGTCACCTCAAAAATTATTCTTTTTATCACTTACCTACTCGAGGACGAGCAGGAGTTAAGCTTGGGGATGCTTGATACGTCGGAAACGTATCTATAATTTTTGATGTTCCATGCTTATTTAGTATCTACTTTTCTTTACTTTGTCTACACTTTGAGGTGTTTTTATATGTTTTTTGGTACTAACCTATTAACAAGATGCCATAGTGCCAGTTGCCTATTTTCTTCTGTTTTTTGGTTCCAGAATGGCAGAAAATCAATATTCTCGGAATTGGACGGGACAAAAGCCAAAGTCAATACTTTACTATGGGGAACACGAAGCCTGAATACGAGACGGGGGAGAGCCACCAGGGGCCACACCCCTGGCCATGCGGCCAAGGTGGGCCCGCTCCTGGGGGGTGCGGTCGCCCTGGCGACCCCCCTACCTCGCCTCTTCGCCTATAAAGACCCCTCGATTCCTAAACCCTAAGTACCCGATTAATATTCCACGAAACCATCTGTAGCCGCCGCCACCATTGTCCCTAGATCGGGGGGATCCGAAGCTCTTCCCGGCACCCTGTCGGAGGGGAGATTATCTCAGAGGCCTTCTTCTTCATCATGCCAACCTTCGGTATGAAGCGTGGGTAGTTCCACCTTGGACTACGGGTCCATGTAGTAGCTAGATGGTTGTATCTCCTCCTTTGTGCTATCATGTTTAGATCTTGTGAGCTCCGTTCATGATCAAGATCTCATCTATTTGTAACCATGCATGTTGTGTGTCCAACTACTTTATTCAAGCAAACTAAGCAAACAAAAACCAAAAATGAAAACAAAGACTCTCCAAGAACAACACAACAGTGCATGAAACAATAAAAACGAAGTGTCTAGAAAGAGACCTGAGATTTTTATTGATGAAGAAGGGGATGCCTTGGGCATCCCCAAGCTTTGACGCCTGTACCTCTTGAATATTTCTTTGGATGACATGGGGTGGCATATCCAAGCTTGAGCTTTTGTCCATTCTTCATATCATCATATCATTCTTCCCCTACACTTGAAAATTTCCGTCATACAAAACTTCACACAATCTTCATTAGCAACATTAGTGCATTCAAGATCATAAACCTTTAGGGTTTAGTTTCAAAACAGAAAAACTTTCATTAAAAACACAAGCTATTGTATCAATTCCTTCAAAAATCTCAATTCACCAAAAAGAACTCAAAAAGAAATCGATAAGAGGCAACTGCAAATAATGGCAGAAATCTGTCAAAACAGACCAGCACGTAAAAACCTATTTTTTAGAAGACCTTCTGTTGCTCAAATAAAAAAGTGTCGAACTAACAAAATTTAGCTAACAAGCTGGGGAATTTATTCAGAAAAACACATCTCAATCCGACATACCAATATTTTTCATGAATTTTTACAGTGAAGCATAAAAATCTGTTTCAGGACAACAACTTCCCCAAATCTTACTTCCCTCTCATTAGAGGTTATTCTTGGCACACAAATCAAATAAAAAGGGTAAGGAGAGTTTATTACAAAATTAGTAACTTCCAAGACTCAAGAAAACTATTGGGTTATCTCCCAAGAAGTACTTTTCTTTAATTCCTTTAAGTTAGGCACAAGAAACAAGAATCAACTATTTTCAAATGAAGAAGCATTAAGATCAATACTCAAAATTTCTTCAACTAGGAAAGGTATCTCATTCGAATGAGTTGTAGAGGATCCTCTCTCAACACTCTTGGGTTCACTGATTTCATCAAACGGGTTTTCAGGAATAATCCAATCAAAATTCTTTTCTAAGGCTTCATGCTTTCCTACAAGTTAAAAGGTATGGGTATTTTAATTTCCTCTCCACTGGGTTTGGTTTTATCCAACTTTTCTAATGTACCCATAACATCTACACATGAGCCTAGCATATTAAAACGATCAAATACCTTTTTAGCTTCTTTAGCAACTTCATTGAAGTCGTTTAGCAAAGTTTCCAGAATAAAATCTCTCTTTTCACTATCCTCAACTTCTTTAAGTTTAAGAAACATTATTTTTATCATGGGGTTAAGGTTAACAAACCTAGCCTCCAACATGTGAACTAAAGAGGCTGTGGCAATTTCATAATTAGGAGCAAGTTCTTCTAAGGATATATCCTCAATATCCTCATGTTTGCTAATATGATTAAATAATTCCCAATGTTTTATTTCCCAATGTCACTACCTATTGAAAGGTCTTCAGGGTGAACTTAGGGACCAACATGGTGAGCTAGAGCAAGGTGACAAATATAGGAAGAACTAATTTTTTGTGTTTTATAAGAAAAGGCAAACCAAACAAAACTAATTTTTTTGTAATTTTTAATAAAAAGAAGCAAGCAAAACAAAGAAAAAGAAACTAAGCAAAACAAAAACAAAGTAAAGAGAATGGTTGTGAAGGACTCCCCTTGTGAAGCTCTCCTTAACTCCCCGGCAACAGCGCCAGAAAAATCCTTGACGTTATCGTTGGGAGACCCCAAGAGGAAGGTATGATGAGCACGGCAGCAAGTTTTCCCTCAGTTATGAAACCAAGGTTATCGAACCAGTAGGAGCAAGGAAACAACTCTAAGGTGTTGCTAACAACTTGGAATCCTGCACAACACAAACTTAAGACTTTGCCCCAACTTACAGTGAGGTTGTCAATCTCACTGGTTTGCTAAAAACAAAGGATTAAACGTATAGTGTGGAAGGTAATGGTTGCTTGTAGAAAGTAAAAGGTAACAGTAGATGATGTAACAATGGTAAAGATTGGACCGGGATCCACAGTTCACTAGAGGTGTTCTCCTTAAGATAAATAACATAACATGCTGGATGAACAAATTACAGCGGGGCAATTGACATGACTGAGCAAGGCATGACAATGCAAATACTAGACATTCATGATTCCTATGAGATTTGATTGGGCATTACAACAATATATATAGATCGCCATCCAAATGCATCTATGACTAGTAATCCACCTTCAAGTTATCATCCGAACCCCCTCTAGTATTAAGTTGCAAGCAACAGATAACTACATTAAGCAATGTGTGTAAAGTAAGCAATACAATTGTTCCATGAACAAGAGATTATTGTTTTCTCCCTAGTGGAAACAACACATCTATAACCTTAGAGATTTCTGTCACTTCCCCAGATTCAATAGAGGCATGAACCCACTATCGAGCATAAATACTCGCTCTTGGAGTCACAAGCATCTACTTGGCTAAGATAGCTACTAGAAACGAAGAGCATGCAAGATCACAAACAACACAGACATGATAGAATTAATAATCATAAGACATGATAGAATCAATAATCAATCTGACATAGTATCTCAATATCCATCGGATCCTCGCAAACACAACATGCATGATTACAAATAGATGATCTTGATCATGAACAGAGCTCACAAGATCTAAACATGATAGCAAAAAGGAGGAGAAACAACCATCTAGCTACTGTATGGACCCATAGTCCAAGGGTGAACTACTCACGCATCATACCGGATGCTGGCATGGTGATGAAGAAGGCCTTCGGGATGATCTCTCCCCTCTGTAAGGGTGCCGGGAAGAGCTTCAGATCCCCCTCCCGATCTAGGGACAATGGTGGCGGCGGCTACAGACTGTTTCGTGGAGATTCGATCAGGTACTTAGGGTTTTAGCATCTGGGGGATGTTATAGGCGAAGAGGCGAGGTAGGAGGGCAGCCAGTGCGCCCACTCCATAGGGCAACAAGGCTGGGTGGCCATGGCTTTAGGGTGGGCCCATGCCCCTAGGGTGTGGCACTCTACAGCCCCCTTCTACGCCCTTCTCGTGTTTGTTCCGGTAAAATATTGACTTTGGCTTTTGTCCCGTCCAATTCTAAGAATATTTCCTTACTAGCTTTTCTAAAACCAAAAACAACAGAAAACAGGCAACTGGCACTGCGGCATCTTGTTAATAGGTTAGTCCTAGCAAATGTATAAAAATACCTCAACATGTAGACAAAGCATAGCAAAGTTGATACTAAACAAGCATGGAATATCAAAAATTATAGATACGTTTACGACGTATCACTAGATGCTCTGATACCACTGTTAAATCCCTTAGGATCAACTAGCTCAAGATTTAGACAAACAAGAGAAGATCAGAGGTGTGTACCTTGATCTGGAGGTCCATCCATTGCCTCCTATTGATCCTTCTTCCCTTGATGTTCTTGATCTTCAGTAGTGAGTAGTTCTTCCTGGTGCTTTCAGTTCTAGCTTGATCAGTGAGCAGGGGAGAAAGTGAAAGAGATCAAAACTATATGTGTAAGCTTCTCAAACCCTAGGGCCCCTTTATATAGGACCTGCACTAGGGGAACTACACACTATGGATGGACGGTAAGGATGCCCCTGATTAGGGCATCCAATGGCTATTAATTAAACAGCCCCTTAGAGACATTATATAGTCTAATTTGATCATAGATTCTGTAGATCACTTATACATCCAACAATGGTCAGCCACCTGATCAGTCGGCATTTCACATTTTGAACTCTTGCAGCATTTCAACAAAGCTCCTTGATGACCCCTCGTGTTGATGACAATTAGATATGTGCTCAGAATGAATCTCTGAGGTATGTTGGGAGTTACAATTCTATAATACTACTTCAGCGGCTGAGGTGTCAGGTAGGGTTGAAAGAACATGTTGGGTCCCCATGTGTGGTTTTGGTAATTAATGACAATCTTTATGGACTAATGTGTGTATTAAGTTATACTTGTAGGATTTGTCCATTGGCATCGCTTGGAGCATGTGATTGGCTTCAAGGTTGATGAAATGCAAAGAAGATTTGTTGGGCAAGCTCAATATGCAAGGTCGATGATGAGGAATTAAGAAAGGCGTTCCATCTTGAGAAGGGCAAGACCGTCTACATCGAGCTCAAGTGGAATGCTCAAAGCAAAGGTATAATCGTGATAGGTTTTCTCTTTTGCCGGTCTCTTGTTGTGTGTAGAAGACCGGGTTTAGGATAGATAACCGTACTATCAAGAGGGGCTCTCGAATGAGTAACTCGATCACATCGTTCGGAGAGAGCTCAAACCTTTGCATACTTGCATCATCATATTTGGTTGTTAGTTGGTCTTATTCATGTGATTATATAGAGCTTGTGGTAATCTCCATAACAAGCTCTTGTTTATCTAAATCGGATCTCCCATTTATATCTTGTTGCGATTTTGATTTATGCGGCTTTTCGGTTTCCCACCAAGTGGGGTATATCACTTTATTCTACTTGATACTTTCTCACTTGGTGATAATCAATATTTCCACTTTTTATTGGGAAGCCCTTGTTGCCCTCTATCCAACGCAATTTGAATCGGGTCAATCGGAGCTTCAAATCAAAAGTTATCGCGGTTTGAATATTTGCCGTTTTAAATGAAAAAAAAAACTGGACCGAGCGGTACTACCGTGGCCCAATACCGCTCGGGCCTGGCGCGCGCAGCCCATTCTCAATTTGGCCCGGCACCCACTTCCGGTTCTACCGGACCGGCCCGATAATACCGCCCGGATGGGCCGGTACTACCGGCCGGCCCAGAAAAATGCCCAGTTATTTTCTCAGATCCAGATCTACCTCGCTCCAGTCCCAGATCCCGCGTTCCTGCCTTGGTTTCCGCTCGTGCGCGCCTTGCGTTGACTCGCTGTCGCCCGCTGCCGCCCTCTCGCTCACGCGCGCGCGCACCCGCCCGCTCGCTGCCGCGTGGGACCGCTGCCGCGCGCCTGCCTCCTCTGCGCGCATGCGGCCGCGTCTGCTGCCGTCTTGCTCGCGCGCGCGTGGCCCTGGCGTCGCTGCGCTGCTGCATACGTGGGCCTGTGCTCTGCTAGCCTAGCGCGCGCGCCTGCCTGGCCTACTGCATGCGACCTGCTGCTGCTCTGCTTTACTACTTGCGCGTGCTGCTGCTGCTGTTGCTTGCCAGCTGCATGCGCGCTGCCTGCTGCTGCTCTGCATAGCTGTTGCATGCTCTGCCTCTTGCTAGCCCTTCTCGATTTTCTGCCTTAATTTCTTTGCTCGGCCTGGCACTCGTGCGGTACTACCGGTAAAATCCGGTAGTACCGGACCGGTCCAAAAAATAGCCTCAATGGCCAGATTTTTGGGGCTTCTATTTAAGGCTTTGTCCGTTTTGAGTTTAGTTAGCTCCTCTATTATTTATTAGGCTAAACTTTGTTCACACTGCTCTAGATTTTGAAGCTTGCCTAATCTTTTCCCTCCGATGATTTTTGCCCATATTTGAGTGGAAAAGAGAGGAGATCTAACCCCACGTTTTGACCTAACCGATTCATCTCTTTGTGAGTGCATCTTTGGGGATCTAGATTTTGAGAGATTTTGTGTCTCTCTTTGATTCCTCCTCTCTTGTTCCCCCAATAGCTTTAGTAGCTTTGTTGGAACTTGAGAGTGAGGGATTTGAGCATCTTTATGGTGTTCTTGCCATTGCATTTGTTGCATCGGTTTGAGTTCTCTTTGGAGGATTTGGTTTGAATTGCTCTTTGGAGCTTGTCCCTCTTGGGTTCTTGGAACCCTAGACGGTTTTGTGGCCTTGGTGGCATTGTGGCCTTTTGTGGCATTTGTTGGGAGCCTCCAATTAAGTTGTGGAGTTGTGTCCCAACCTTGTGAGAGGTTCCGGTTGCCACCGACAAGTGCACCGATAGTGGAAGCGTGGATCGATCCCATTGGGGTGAGATTCACCGGAGAATAAGGGAGGCCTTTTGTGGCGTTGGTGGTTTGATACCACCCCCTCTCCAAACAAGACGTACTTCATGTTGGGAGGAACTCGGTAAAATATCGGTGTCCTCGCGTGCCTCGGTTATCTCTATACCCGAGCTCTTTACTTATGCACTTTACATTGTGATAGCCTTCGTGCTTGATGTAATATATATCTTGTTATCACTTTGTTGCTTGTATTGCTTAGCATAAGTTGTTGGTGCACATAGGTAAACCTTAGTTGTTTCTAGGTTGTGCTTTACAAAGTAAACACTAGTTTTATTTCGCCTTTGTTGAACCACTCTAGGAAAAGTTTTAATCGCCTATTCACCCCTCCCCCTCTAGGCGACATCCGTATCCTTTCAAGGGTGATCTTGTTTCTCAACAAGTTTCTCCTATGTCATTCCTTCATCGGCATGTTTTTTTGTGGTGGTGGTGAAGTCATTCTTGTTCACCGATCGAGAAGCAGAGTTTTGGATCTTCATAATTTGTTAGGCTCATGATACACACAATTTCACTGGCGGTTTAGCCAGCAAGTCTGACGGCCTAGGGCGTTATCGGCTCCTCTTCCTTTTCAACAAAATCTAGCCCCTTCATCTTGGAGCATCCCATCGTCTGGATAGTGTGCATCAACAACACCACCAACAGTACCTACAGTATTGTCATTCATCCAGAAGTCCATCCTCTTGCGTCGCAAAATCCTTTTCGAACAAGGACACTCTTATCATGGTCTCCATATTCTCTCTCCCTGAAATGCTTCCTCCCTCTCGGATCCTTCATCGCACATGTCCCCCTCACATGACTATACCCACCTTCATGAGCATCCCCAAGGAAGGTGACTGTGTCCGTCCTGTGATGGATAGGAGGGTCGCCGCTTGAGTTGCCTGCCCCCGCCGCGTCACCGATGGCATTCTGCTGAGAGCAGAGCGCATGATGCAACATGTGCACATTGCATTTAGAGTGATCAAGAGCAGCAGAGTGAGGCAGGACGTGCGCGTGGAGGTGCCATGGAAGGCGGCACGAAGTCGGTGGTGAGGTGGTACCAGGTAGGAGGGACGCCCCTTCGTCGATCTTACCTCATTTCACAATGCAGCGATGTGTCATCAGCCAGAACAAAGGCCATGGGAAGCTGCTGGGCTGTGTGGGTTGAACACTTTCCACACCAACTCAAACATGTGCAAATCACATCTCTCTAGCTAAAATTTGCTTACAGCATACCACTCCGTAGGAGGAGGAGGAGTACATTATTAAAGTCAAAGATCATCTTGTTTTAGAAAATCACTCCTATATGTTGTAAAAGTCATCAACAAATACTACTGCCTTGCTTCTCAAAGATGGACTATATACCCTTTGCAGATTGATTTTCTTTTTTAAGATGGATTTCCATATTGATTTTTATACCGAATTGAGAACCATCCCCAGTCACTAGGACTAAGTTCAATTCCAGAAACCGCCATTGCCTTCCTAACAAGGCATGGCCTGCTAGTATACATACATAACACAGGAATCTACCTACACACAAAAAAAATACTCAGACACCACAACAAAGATCATAACAAATACTCTACATATTCTCAAGATACCATATTTGCACAGAAAAACCACCAAATTCAGTGCACAATAGCAAGGCTTGGAAGCTCTCCAGAGTCCAAACTATCTGATTGCATTTAGATGGATGCAAAGATTCACAGAGAACACATATGCAGCAGACCATCAAATGCATTTCGGAGTAGGTAATTGTAACCTGCATGACAAGCCATCAGTAAGTACCAAGTAGACCGACATTGTCACGATCAAGCTAAACACAATATACAGTCAAAACAGGAGCAACACAAATAACCCGAAAAAAACACCACGAGGATCCATTCCTTCATTTAATCCAATTCGAATTCCAATAGCATTGTTCGTCTTGGTTCATTTTACCACATCGCTACTACAGGATTCTTCGTACAAAACGAGATAAGCCTAACACAGCAGATAACATGGTCTGGATCCAGCCAACACCACTCTCCCTCACTTGGTGGCCTCCTTGTGCTTGGCGTTCGAGTGGGCTTGCAGAGCATTCTCACTGTCTTCTTGGCCGGGTGCGGAGTGGCCACGTGCACAGCTCTCCCTTCTTGTCACCTGCAGCAATAAAGGGCATAATAAGTAAATCATCAATAAGGACACATTGGTTACAATGGACACATTGCCTGCGAGCTTAGCATTTCTCACCTGACCTCTGGCTAGACGGTGTTGCGACCTTTGCCTTCTTATCAGAACCAGGCGTCTTCAACACACTTTTAGCTGCCTTCATCATCATCATTGTCTTCATCCTTCTTACTCTTTCCCAAAAACTTTGCATCAGCCTTTGGTTTCACAGTGGCAGACCCAATCTTGACTTTTTTGGGCTCCTTGTCCTTTGCTTCGGCATCTTTTACAATACCTTTTACTACTCCTAAAATGTGACTAGTATAATCCTATCTAATGACTGAGAAAGATTTGTCCCAACAAGCCCATTTAATATTTTTAGGAAGAAAAAAATAGATCGAACATGAAAACAACACATCGGATATACGACCTAATCTATCGTGACTTCTTCATCCTGAACGGGAGGCTACTCGTTGTCGTTGTGCCCGCCCGCCACCCGCCCTCCGCTCTAGCTGACCTGACGAGAGTCACCGCTCCCCCCCCCCTCGATCCCCAGGTTCACGTCACCACCCCTTTCCACTCTATGCACCCCGCCGCCGCTCTCCCTCGGACGCGCCCGCCACTCTCCCCCCTCGATCCCCAGCTACTACTTCATCTTGGTTTTTTTCCCGTTTTTTTTTTTGAAACAAGGGGAAGGACCCAGAAGGGTCCAGCGCTGCAAATTCATTAAGTGGTGGGTAAAATTACATCCAAGGCTACAAATGAGACATACATTACAGATAAGCCCTGGTCTTTTGCTAAAAGGACCTTAGATAAAACATGAAAACAGCAATCAAGTCCTTCTCCACCGGGGACGATGACGCATTCGACGCCGCGGCCGGCCACTCCACCGCCGAGGACGAAACCACTTGGCAGGGAAGGGTGGGACGATGGGCGCATTAACGCCACGCCAGGGGTCACCCACCGACCAAAACCACTTCAGAGGGGGAAGTGAGAAGCGCGATGACCGCGAAGATGAGAGGTTTCATAACCGGACGATGATTTATCTGGCGCTGCCCGTCATACCACTCCACCGAGAGGAAGAAACCTAAGGTGTGAGGAGGGAAGGACGTGAATGATGTGACGAGAGGCTTCCACTCGCCAGCCAGGAGGTTGAATTAGAGGCGGTTCATCCAGAACCGCATCGCGGAGAGGCTGCCATGACCGAAGATAGCGGCGGCGCAAATTCGCCGTCGCTTGGGAGCTCCGCCGGGAGAAGCAGCAATTCCCCACCGAGGAGGGAAAAAGCAGAGCAAATCCCAACCAACATTGTGACCATCTCCTTGATGGCTGCAAATGGCGGCAAGGAAATAGCAACTGACCTTATCCTCATCGGCATAGCAAGCTCTTGACCACTGCTTGAGGCGCCGGTCGCAAGCCTCCAGACTGCTGCCACAAGCCGGAGATTGCAACCGAAGAAAAGGGCCAAGGAAAGCTCGCCGTACACGGACCTTATTTTGCAGGGGAGTGGTGGTCTTCCTCTGGGCAAGCTCTCGCCATGAGAGCACGAGCATGAGAGGGAGAGGGACCACTTCCAACTGGCTGGGATCCGGCGCGACCAGCTCGAAGCACCTGGGGCGGCCAACCTTATTTAGAGGGATGCGAGGCTTGATGTGCTCCGCAGCCACCACCGCCTGCCACCAGCGAGGCACAGCAGAGCAGATCGGAGCCAGGGCGTGGAGGATCTGGTGGCCAGAGTTCTCCAACCTACCCTCAATCAGCACTAAGGCACAAGACACTAGAACTACAAATCCTACAGCTAGAGACAGAGGAGGCCAACCACCAGCTCCATCTCCACGCCGGCTGCCATGGCTACCGGAGAGGAGGGAGGAGAGGGGCGGCGGAGGCGGTCAGAGGTCGACTCTCAAGGGAGGGTTCGAGGAGGTTCGTGCCTGACGAAAAGAAATTATACAGGCTGAGTAGTACAACTACAACTCGGTTTTTTTCCCGTGAAGACAAATAAATCACTTTGATTATTGGTAGTATCACAGTTTATTTTTATTTCTTAACATACATGGTTTGTGTTTCTTGTTTACTGTATTCAATATTTTTCTACATTATTCTGGAATTAGGACCAAATCAAATCGTAGTTGTTCCCATACATTCTCCTGGTATAGTTCTGCTCTCCCATTTGTTTGTCAGTTGGTTAGTTTTATTTCGGTAGGTGGATTAGGAGTACAGATCATGAAATCTTAGAGTATTTCTAGAAGTTTACCGATTGTATATGTCAACAAAGGCAAACAAATTTGGTCTCGGATCGTTTAGAAATGCAGGGAGGTTCTTTTTTCAATGACAACAAGTCGTGAGAACAGAAATGTTTTCTCAACGCCAAGGGAGGTTCTTTTTTCAATGACAACAAGTCGTGAGAACAGAAATGTTTTCTCAACGCCAACATGGTGCTTTTTGGCCAAAGTAGCTAGCTGATATGTGTGCATCGGGTTACTACTAGAGCACGTTAAAAAGTATTATAATGAAATTGATTAGTGTTACTTGTTATGCGTCCATGTCATGGTCCCATAGTCTGTCTATCTCAGTCTTCATTTTAGGAAGATTGCATCATAATAAACACGGTATTTGATCAGCATATGTTGACAGCAAGTACTAGTCTTTTGTGTTCATCAATTTATTTCTACATAACCTACAATTAAATCCATTTCATAAAAGGCTGAAAGAACGATGCAAAATAATCAATAAAATATTCTGGCAAGTTCTGGATTAGGAAAACAGTTTTATACAGAGTAGTAGTGTTTTATAATATTTTATAGTGTCAAAGGAGTAGGAAAATAGTACTCCCTCCATTCCGGATTATAGGGCAAATAGGTTTTACAATCCGGAATGGAGGGAGTACAAACTATTTACATATGTTTTATACGGAGTAGTAGTGTTTAAATATTCTGACTAAAATATTCAGCGACAAGTTAATGATGCTGAATTAACTAATGTAAGATGGGTTTTTGTGCAGGAAGTTTGAAGCACAAGCAGCATGTGGCATAAATTATGGTTGACAATGGCTAGTGTTTCGTAGATCTATACTATGAGTGCCATTGGCTGGTGTTTTGTAAATCTGTACTATTTCCGAAGAATTACTTGTACTCCTCTGCTTGTTGCTCCTTTGTGTTCTGGAAATGTTAATGAATTACAAATATGCCCATTCCTCCTCTATATCCTGGAAATGCTAGAATCCGAACATCTTGGTGTACCGGTGTTAATGTTGTCATCTTTTTCTCTACTGCTCCTTGGGCATTCTATGCAAGTCATGAGGCTACAAAATCTTTCTGGGGCGCGCACCTACTGAATATATAACTTTTATTATTGCAAAGAAAGATAGTACTGAATATAATTGCTGACATGGGAGAAAGAGAGAGATAAAATTCATGTGGCAATGAATATACTCACGGACTTGCACTACATGTCTAGATTAATTAACTGAATACGTGACTGTTGTTTGGCGCAATAAGATACTGAATGTAACTGCAGTCTTCAGGAGTGGACATGGAGGAAGAGAGATAAAATTCATGTGGCAATGAATATAAAACTGCTGAAAACATCAGCAGCTGGCAATTTGAAATTGTCCTACAAAATAGAAGTTCAGAGTGAAGGCACGTTGATAAAATGCCTTCTTGGAAGATATTAATGTACACTGTAAAGTACCAGCAAACAAACCTGTGCAACTGACGTTGATTCCCTAATGTGCAACAAGCTACTCCATCAGCCTATTCTCCCAGGGCCTCGCCGCCATCCACCTCTCCAGCCAGCTCTAGCTGCCATTGTTCTTGTTGCAATGCTGGTGCTTGAGCAGGAGACAAGACTGGTTCGACCAGCCATTGTTGTTCTTCAGTTGCTGCAGGACAGAAACAAATGTTAACTCGATTCGACACTCAAGCACTACTATTCTACTAGAATTCTGCAGAGGAGTTGATTCGTACATTGCATTTCGCCAGTGCCTGCATGCAGTGGAGCGTCACCGCCGCCTGCTTCCGCACCTGCCGGCCGCGCACGATCGCCTGAAGCCGCACCAAGCCCTTGAGCGCCCGCAACTCCCTCATCGACTACATACAGACACAAGCACACATAGTTCAGTCCACCGTGCAAATACAACCCGAGAAAGGAAGGACCATTGATAAGGCCTGACGCAGCAGTGGCGTCGGAACTGACCATCGGCGGTGGAGGCGGCCGTGTCGATGGAGGAGGGCGGCGCTGTGGGATTTCAGATCGGGGAGGAGGAGGATGATGGAGGTTCGTGGGTGGCGTAGAATTAATACACTCAGGCCTTGTTTACTTCTCTAGTTTTTGCTGGGTTTGGCGAGTTTTTTTCCGGTCCATCACGCAATCCCGAAAGTTCCTGGATAGCCCGTTTACCTCTCCTGTATTTCTGAGTTTAATCCTGGCCTATCCCGGAAATTCCACCCGCAGACAGCTTCCAGGTCGTGTATTCTCACACACGAGCCCTACCTCGTGTATTGTCGGGGAACGAAGTCGAGGGCGTGTCGAGGGCGGAGGCGGCAGGGACCAAGGTGACGGCACCGACGCCGACCTGCGGACGCTGCCAACCCACGCCTCCCCTAGCTACGCCGTGGACCTCTCCGGTGAGTTACCCTGCCATCTCCCTTCCCTCCCCTCCCTAGGTTTTCTCCTTCAATCCCGTCGATCTTCTTAGTACTCGATCTAGTTCTTTGGATGCTGGGTAGAGCAATAGAGAGAGAGGAGAGAGGTACTAGAGACAAACGACAGGGTGGAGGTGGATCAGAGGGACCTGGGCTGGCCAAGATCCTGGCGCTGGAGCAACACAAGATCCGTGCAAAATCTTGCTAGCCAAGATCGACCTCCGCGTGCGGAGCAACGACGTCGAATGGTTTTGGATGGTGGTTTCTTGCTCTTTGACTTTCCTCCTCTATTCTTGGTCCGTTCGTATGATCCAGTGTCTTGAACTTGATGTCTCGGCAGGTTCCTTCGGCCTTGTCACTGCCTGCTTGGCCCTCAACTGCCTGGACCAGTTCCTCTTGCTCTAACACCTTCCTGTAATATTTTCTGGGCAAATAAAAAGTAGTATCTTCTGGACAGATAGTAGTACCTGAAATCACTGTGATGAACTGTCAATTATCTTACGCTTTTACAGTGATTATTATTTATTCATATAAAGACTACTTGATATAGTACAAACTGGTATGATTGTATTTGACTGGTTCAAGTTCAGCAATAGTATACCTTATATTTCTATATACTGTTGGTTAATATTTGAACTAACAAGACTGCCGTCATTTTGCACAACCATCTAATCATGGATGATAACTGGTATATCCCGTGTCACATGACGAATGTGCCCAGTTAGTCAGGGCACTACAAAAGGAAGTGTAGTTCTTTGATATTTGTGTATATAATATGGCTCATTTGAAAGCAGTTACCTACATGCATCACTAGTGCAGGGCCCCCCTTTAACTCCGGTTGGGAGGGCCCTCTAACAGCGGTTCCCCAACCGCTGTTGAGGATTCGGTGTTAGAGGGGGCCCCTTTAATACCGGTTCCCCAACCACTGCTGCAGGGACCTTTAACACCGGTTCGTGGCAGGGGGGCTCCTTTTTTACCGCAGGGGCCACGCTGGTACGCCCCCCCTTTAACACCGGTTCGTAGTAGAACCGGTGTTAAAGCCTTTTTTCGGGATCAACAAAAGACCTCGTTTCCACTAGTGATGCTTGCCTTTGACTAATACGGATATGCGGTTGAATGCTGTTCTAAGGTGTGCTGTTATATCATTGCATGTTGTTTCTGGTTTTCTAATCTGAAAGCTTATGCTTATAAAGATATTATAAATTCACTTGATTCTCCTTTATATCTACACAACTTACTGTATGAGTTAGCATCAGCACAAGAACTATTTTATCCTCAACTTTCTCTTCTCAAGTCAATTAATTTTGTTGTCTACCATACGTCTCTGATCTGTTCATGTCATACTTGTGTCGGCCCGGCTTGACTTGGTTTTCCATTGTTATGTTGATATGAATATGTGGGGAAACGGAAGTGTGCTGATTGAAAAATAAAGTTCAATCCATGAAACATGTGGTACAATCGAGTTCTGTCAATGCTCCTAAGGGTTTGTACTCTTGGAGATTGATACGTCCTTCTTCCTGGTATCCTACTAGCACTCAAATGGATACACTCCTCTAGAAAAGAAAAAGGAATGTTCAACACAATGGTAACATGTCGAAATATCCATCCATTTCTAGTTCATTGCACCAAAGCCGTGCATCACAACCTGCATCATCTCAAGCTCCAAATACATAATTTCTCTGATCATCCTGACATGCACAGCTTTTCCAGATTTGACATAGAAAAGCTCGCACCTCGCTGGCCTTCAAAAATATTTTTAGGTTTAGCTTTTCTGCCTCATCCAATTGGTAGAGTACTGAGACAAAAAACAGGAGCTTTAAATACACAACACTTTCCTGGAAATGTATATATTGGTAGCACCTCTCGCTCATCCGAAGCTTGTTATAAGGATAAAACATGTGTCACGAAAAGTATAATACATAATACCTGATATTTAAGCTTGAACGGAATTGGAATTCATAGGCTCGGTTGTCTTACCAGTGGCTCGGCATGTGTTGTAATATTCTTGATTCACTAGTACACAACTTCTGCATCTAAAAAAGGCATCACCCTTCTGATTTGTTCCCTTGTCTGAATCTTGATCAAGAAATATATTGTCTATATTACAATCTAGAAACTGACTGTGGTTTTGTATTAAATATTAATATCAACGCACTTTTTTTGTTAGTATGTATCCTAGATCAGCAAGCTACCTACCTACTGAGCTATTGTGCATAGTTAATTAGTTATTGGAAGTTTTCTCAATTACGTGCAATCAGAATTTACATGCACTCTATTTGAACCTTCCTATCGAATATATCCTCGATTGTTCTATCTTATTTTGACAATTTTGAAACATACTGGTGCATAGGCAAAGCTTTAATTGTATATGCACTTGCTTTGGTGGACCTTCTTTCTATCTTGATGTTGTTTCTTTCGGTATACTATATCCGAGGATGGTGGTTTCAGTTTCCCGTTCTATTTCAGGATGATGCTTTGCAAGATAAAATCCAAGGACGAGGCAGTGAATGTTCATGGGTGCTATTGTCTCGTTGTCAAGGCAACAAGTGTTTGAGTGTTTTATCAAGATTTTGAAGCTACGGATGTGCCCATGATTGGGTTGTAATAATGTTTTATAAATGCATCTTGATGTCTTGCTTGCTGGGTATATTTAAACTCCAGGGAAGTAGATGTTTAAGCTCCGTACAAATTTATTTAGTGCTAAGATTAGATAGATATTCATATATTTGGTGCAAAGATTGTATTTTTATTTGAGATACTATGTCCATGTAGAGGTAAAGTTTTAGTTTTTATTATCAAGCTTAATACTTCACAATCCCATCCCATCCCAGAAAACTAAAGTAAACAAACAGGATTGGGAAATATAGGGAAATGAAGGGAAGTGTGGGGATTGGGTGAAAGGGAGGGATTCACCAAATCCCCTCCAATCCCCAAACAACTAGGGGGTGGGAATACCCTAGAGGTAAACAAGGCCTCAGGCGGGAGGCCCAACGCAGCGGTGAGGCGGCTGTGGCGATGGAGGGTTAGATCGGTACTCCCTCCCATCCATATTACTCCCTCCGTACAAGAATAGATGTCTTAGGTTTTTAAATTTTGAATAAATCTATATACAAAATAGTGTCTAGATTTACAATTTTTGACAAATTTGAGACATCTATTTTAGGACGGAGAGAGTACTTATTATTAAGATGGATGTATCTAGACATGTTTTAGTGTTAAATATATCCATTTCAACAACAAGTAATATGGATCGGAGGAGGAAGTATCAGTATCACCCAACCACTTGGGCTAATTTTGTCATCTGGATACCACTAGTATAAATTCGAAAATCAAACTCTACAAATATGAGGATGTTACGGGCATATTTAGGACGTCCAATCCAAGTTTGAGATTCGTGCAAACAGTTAGCCATATTACAATAACGACCCTACTTTACCTCTATTTTTAGTCGGCCGTTCCTTTCAGCAGAACAACTGAAAGAATATGTTGGGCCCCCATGTGTGGTTTTGATAATTAATGACAATTTTTATGGACTAATATGTGTATTAAGTTATACTTGTAGGATTTATCCATTGGCATCGCTTGGAGCATGTGTTGGCTTCAAGGTCGATGAATTGCAAAGAAGATATGTTGTGCAAGCTCAATATGCGAGGTCGATGACGAGGAATTAAAAAAGGCGTTCTATCTTGAGAAGGGAAAGACCGTCTACATCGAGCTCAAGTGGAATGCTCAAGGCAAAGGTATAATCTTGATAGGTTTTTCCTTTTGCCGGTCTCTTGTTGTGTGTAGGAGACCGGGTTTAGGATAGATAACCGTAATATCAAGAGGGGCTCTCGTATGAGTAATTCGGTCACATCGTTCGGAGAGAGCTCAAACCTTTGCATACTTGCATCATCGCATTTGGTTGTTATTTGGTCTTATCCATGTGAGGATATAGAGCTTGTGGTAATCTCCATAACAAGCTCTTGTTCATCAAAATCGGATCTCCTATATGTATCTTGTTGCGATTTTGATTTATGCGGCTTTTCGGTTTCTCACCAAGTGAGGTATCTCACATTATTCTACTTGATACTTTCTCACTTGGTGATAATTAATATTTCCACTTTTTATTGGGAAGCCTTTGTCGTCCTCTATCCAACGCAATTGGAATCGGGTCAATCGGAGTCACCAATCAAAAGTTATTGACGTTTGAATATTTGCTATTATTCGGTTTGAAAAAGAAAAAGGAAAAGATATTTTCTGGACCGTCCGGTACTACCGGGCCCAGTACCGGACGTGCCTGTTTCAGCCCACTCGCCTTCAGTCTGGCCCGGTACCTTTTTCCGGTCCTACCGGACCGGCCCGGTAGTACCGCCCGGGTGGGCCGGTACTACCGGCCGGCCCAGTTTATTTGTCCAGATTTTGTTCCAGATCCAGTTCTGCTGCCTGGCCCAGCTCGCCGCGTTGACTTGCCGCCGCGCCCGCCTCGCTGCGCGCGCTCGCCCCCCTGGCCCACTCCCTCGCGCGCCGCTCACCGACCGCGCGCCCCGCTGCGCTCGTTTTCTCGCTCGCGCGCGCCTGCCCGCGCGCCTGCAGCCTCGCTGCGCGCTGGGCCCGCCACGTCGCTCGCGCGCCTCGCTCGCTATTCGGCCCGTGCACGCGCTTGCTGCTTGCTGCCACCGCTGCGCTGCGCTGCTGCCTGCCTGCATGCGCGCAGCTGCTGCGGCTGTGGCCCGTGCTGGCTTGCGCTGCTGTTTGGCCCCACCGCCTGCTGCTGCGCGCTGGCTGCTGCTTCTCTCTCATCGCGTGTGTTGACTTTCCCCTTGCGCTGGTATTCGGGCGGTAGTACCGGTCAAAACCGTTACTACTGGTTCTGACCGAAAAACACCCCAAACGGCTAGTTTTCTAGGCTCCTATTTAAGGTTTTGTGTTTTTTCAGTTTAGATGACTTCTCTCTTATTTATTAGGCTAAACTTTATCCACACTTGCTCTAGATCTTGAAGCTTGCCTAATCTTTTCCCTCCGATGATTCTTGCCCATATTTGAGTGGAAGAGAGAGGAGATCTAGCCCCACGTTTTGACCTAACCGATTCATCTCTTTGTGAGTGCATCTTTGGGGATCTAGATTTTGGGGGATTTTGTGTCTCTCTTTGATTCCTCCTCTCTTGTTCCCCCAATAGCTTTAGTAGCTTTGTTGGAACTTGAGAGTGAGGGATTTGAGCATCTTTGTGGTGTTCTTGTCATTTGCATTTGGTGCATCGGTTTGAGTTCTCCTCGGAGGATTTGGTTTGAGTTGCTCATTGGAGCTTGTCCCTCTTGGGTTCTTGGAACCCTAGACGGTTTTGTGGCCTTGGTGGCATTGTGGCCTTGGTGGAATTTATTGAGGCCTTTTGTGGCGTTTGTTGGGAGCCTCCAATTAAGTTGTGGAGAAGTTCCCCAACCTTGTGAGAGGTTCCGGTTGCCACCGACAAGTGCACCGATAGTGGAAGCGTGGATCGATCCCATTGGGGTGAGATTCACCGGAGAATAAGAGAGGCCTTTTGTGGCGTTGGTGGTTTGATATCACCCCCTCTCCAAACGAGACGTACTCCATGTTGGGAGGAACTCGGTAAAATATCGGTGTCCCCGCGTGCCTCGGTTATCTCTATACCCGAGCTCTTTACTTATGCACTTTACATTGTGATAGCCTTCGTGCTTGAAGTAATATATATCTTGCTATCACTTTGTTGCTTGTATTGCTTAGCATACGTTGTTGGTGCACATAGGTGAACCTTAGTTGTTCTAGGTTGTGCTTAACAAAGTAAACACTAGTTTTATTCCGCCTTTGTTGAGCCACTCTAGGAAAAGTTTTAATCGCCTATTCACCCCCCCTCTAGGAGACATCCGTATCCTTTCAAAAACGCTATGGTACGATGGGCATGAAATGAACTAACAGAAAATTGTTGTGAGTGACTTCAATCCATGTCATTACCAAGCACGAACCAACAAAAAATTTCGGATCAAAATTTCTTTAGATACAAAAATCCAAATATCCAATTTGCATCCAAGTATCCAACAGAAGTGAACAAACTTCCTCAGATCCAATTTGCATGTACATGATTTTCCTCAAGAAAAAAAAACAAAAAATGAATCTCCATAAAGAAATACAGGAGTCTTCTTCCAAGAAAAAGGGGAACCACCGCATCTAGGGGTGGCCATGGATCCAGGCCCTACAAGCCCAGATCCCTGCCCTCCAAGCCCAGATCGGAGGAGGGAAGGATCCTTCGAGTGGTCGTCGTAGCCTAAAGAGAAAGCCTCCACTCCGGCCGTCCCTCGCAGATCCATGGCATCGCCAGTCGCATCACCGGGCAGAGGAGGCCACGAGCCGCATCGACGGGCAGAGAAGGACGTCGGCCCATCGTCGGGCAGGGGAGGGGATCCTGGCCGCCACGCCTCGACCGGTGACATGGTTATACCCCGCGGGTACACGATCTCAGCATACCTAGTCCAGCCCAAGGAAGTCCCACGGCAAATACACGCCGGCCCATGAAGACTTTCGGGTGGCCAAGGCCCATGACGCCTTCGGATCCTTGGAGAGCAAGACTAGAGTAGATAGGAAATTCAAAGGGGAAAACCCTAAAACCTGTAACCAACTCGATGCGTATGCGACCCAGGCCTCTATATAAAGGCTAGGAGGCACGCACAGGAGGCTCTCTCATAACCTCTCGTATACATACACACCTCCAGATTGCATCTGGGCACCCTTGTAACCTTCGTTCCACCATAATCGAAAGCGGAAAGCAGGAGTAGGGTTTTCCCTCCGGGGGCCTGAACCTGGGTAAACCTCGTGTCCCCGTGTTGCTTGTTTGCTAACCGTTGCGCGATCTCCAGCATCCCCACCTTCTCCAAAACCCAAGTCCATAACAATGGGCATTGCCGAGATCGAACCTCGTCAATTGGCGCCGTCTGTGGGAATTGGGGGCGCTGATTGTGCGATCGTGACGGTCCCAACCAAAGCGATCTACAATTCTGTAGCAACGGAGAGTCATCTCCTCTTCGGCGCCTTCGACTTCACCGCCCACTCACCGGCCACCCGAAAGGACTTCGAGCCCGTTGGCGACGGACTCGAGATCCTGTTCGGGAGTTTCTGCTTCCAGGTGGGGCAGATCGGAACTCTCCGCCTCCCAGAGCGGGTGCCCCTACCGTCGATCAGGCCTGCTTCATGGGCTCCACACCCCGTTCTACGCACATCATCATCAACAGATGAGTCTTATGATGCGGTACAACTCGATCTGTGTGATCCACCGTTGGATGAAGGACCTACGGTTCCGGATCCGAAAGATTGCGGCAGCGATCCGATCTACAAGCGCTACCAAGATCAGAACACAATCCGCCACCCAACCCACAGGGTAGAAAGCGGCGAGAAACAGAAGAAGCGGTCCCCCACCCAACGGAAAACAACAACCGAGTCATCCACCTCGGCAAGGAGGATGGGCTCAAAGCCAAGCCGTAACAGGCAACAAGATCCTGCCAGCAGATGCCTCACGGGACCTGCTGATGGCATACCACATGCTCCTCGTCGAGGAGCACAAGAAGCAACTGAGGATGCAAGAGGTGCTCGACAAGCGCAAGCAAGCAGCCTCGGAATCCAGTGCATGGAGAGCTGCGCTCTCCGCCATGGGCATCGGCTCCATCTCGCATGGAAACCATGGCAACAAGCACCGTTCTCGCATAGAGAACATGGATCCCAAAGCACATCGCGAGGTGACTAGAGCCCTCAATGCGTCCTTCATGGAGATGGATGCTGACGGCAACGTCATCCCGAAGACGCCGCAAGCTGTGATCATGGCAGCCACCGCGTACCTCGCGTCCCATCCTCCTCCGAAGGGGGACCCAAAAAGGGCCATGCACAAGTCCGTGCTCACCGGACTCGGACTCGTTGGAGCCACGCTCCACGGAGAAGCTCCTACGGAGCCAAAGAAGAAGGCCGCGGTCAGGTTCAACCGCAGCCCCACACCCTCATCTGAGGACGAAGAGCGCGACCTTTCTCGAAGGCATAAGAGCTCGCGCCGTCGCAGCCGTGACTACGACGCTCGAAACAAGCTAACGCAGCGCAAGATCGACAAAGCGCGCGCCAAGCGCGTATGCTCGTCTGAATCCAAAGAAGATGACGACGAAGGATAACTCTGCGGAGCCCGATGCTTCAGCAGATCTGTCCGACGGACGCAGATGTCGTGAAACTTCAAGCTTCCTTCGGACACTCCGAAGTTCGACGGCACACAAGACCCCAGGGCGTGGCTCAGCGACCACCTGTCGTTCGTCAAGCTACATGGCGGAAACAAGGAAACCGCCATGCAATGCCTTCAGCTGCAGTTGACGGGCATAGCCCAAATCTGGCTCAGCAGCCTCTCCTCGGGATCCATCTGAAGCTGGGAGAAGCTGGCGTACAGTTTCGTCCGAAACTTCAAAGGCACCAGCAAGAGGCCCGCCTCGATCGAAGAGCTGTGGGCCTGCACCCAACGAATGGGCGAATCCATTCGCTCGTACATACTACACTGGTCCAACACCAAGAACTCCGTGGCGCATATCTCCGAGGAGAGAGCTATCGACGCCTTCAGGGACGGCGTCAAACGCCAGGACTTCAAGGAAGAGCTCGGGCGCGTCAAGCCCAAGACACTCGACCATCTCATGGACATTGCCAACAGGTGGGCCGACGGCGAGGACTCCATCCACCGGCGCTTTTCGGAGGAAGATGACTACTGACGGCGGCGATGTAGAAAGAGAAGATCGCGTGTCTACAACGATCGCGACGGAGCCGGCATGGTCGCGGCTGGCTACGCTGACCACCGCAACAACGGCAACCACAACAGCGGCGGATACCGCGGAAACAATTTCCGCGATGGAGGACGCCCGGCACAGTCGTGGTAGCGCCGCGATCGCGACGACAGACCCTCAACATACGAAAAACGTCGGGTCCATGCACCATCCACTTCTACATCGACAAACAGGATGGCAAGAAGAAAGCAAGCCACATGCTCAAGGACTGTCGCGAGTTCCAGAAACTCAGTGAGAGCATGGCTCAGATGAGGAAGCAAGCCCCAAACCCTGGATTCGGGAACGCACCTGCACCAGGTGAGATCGCGCATGGAGCTCCTCCACCGCCACCTGCAGGAGGCCCGAATCGCCCAATCGCACCCGCATAGAATAACGGCGGGCACGGGTATCCCCGCCCGAAAAGGAGCGATGATCCAAAAAGGCGTAGCGAATAGGGTGCAGAAGAAAATCACCCGTCAGATCAACCTGGCTGTGATAGCTCCACCCGCCATCCCTGAGTACCTCAGCGGATCGGAGTCCTGCATCACGTTCAGCCGTTCGGATCACCCTTGCCAGGTCCCTCGCCCAGTCATGCTTTGCCAGGCGGTCGGAGGTTTCGAGATGAGCCACATCTTCATGGACGGTGGCAGCGGCATCAACCTGATGTTCGCAAGCACACTAGCAGCAATGTGGATCCCGCTGTGCAGCCTGGAACAGTCAGACACAATGTTCCATGGCATCGTCCCAGGAAAGGGCATATTCCCCCTGGGGAAGATATGGCTCGACGTCATCTTCGACAAACCGGATAACTTCCGATGCGAGCGGCTCGAGTTCGAAGTGGTAGACTGGCCATCACAATACCACGCCATCCTCGGGCGAGTAGCATTCGCAAGGTTCTTGGCAGTACCACACTACGCGTACCTGCTACTCAAGATGCCAGACCAGGCGTCATCACGGTCCACGGAGCTTCACCCGATCGGACCAACTGCGCGAGGACTTCAGAATCTCCGGTCATTCGGCATGCAAGAGGAGCTCGTAAGACTCCGCGAGGTGACGGACAATGGGGTACCCCCAGTCGCAGGACAAAACGCAACTGATATGTCTTTCGACTCCACCGTCAACACAAAGAAGGTGCAGGTCCACCCAACGGATGCCTCCAAGACGGCGCTGATCGCCAACGATCTCAGCCCCGCATAGGAAAGCGCGCTCGTCGAATTCCTTCGTGAGCGCTGGGAAATCTTCGCCTGGTGTCATGCGGACATGCCAGGATTTCCCAGAGAATTCGCCGAGCACGCACTCAACGGCTTTCCAGACGCCAAGCCTGTCAAGCAGTCCATCCGGAAGGCGTCAAGCCGGGCGAAGCCATAGGGATTGAAGTCAACAGACTACTCGCTGCAAACTTCATCAGGGAGATTAAGGAAAGCGAGTGGCTTGCCAATATAGTGATTGTCCCCAAAAAGGACACGGACATCCTGCGGATGTGCGTGGACTTCACGTCGCTGAACAAGCACTGCCCGAAGGACCACTTCCCTCTCCCTCAGATCGATCAGATCATCGATTCGACTGCAGGATGTGAGAAACTCTCCTTCCTTGACGCCTACTCAGGCTACAACCAGATTCGACTCAAAGTCGAAGATCAGGAGAAAACGGCGTTCATCACGCCGTTTGGAGTGTTCTGCTACAACACAATGCCCTTCGGGCTAAAGAACGCAGGTGCTACGTACCAGCGGTGCATGCAGGCATGCCTAAAGGACCAGATCAGTCGCAATGTCCAAGTCTATGTCGATGACATAGTCATCAAAACCAGGGAGGCGAGAACGCTCATCGACGATCTCCGCGAGACGTTCGATAATCTCGACCGCTACAGGATCAAGCTTAACCCTAGAAAGTGCGCCTTCGGCATCCCATCGGGTCAGCTGCTTGGTTACTTCATCTCCCAGCGAGGGATCGAGGCGAACCCGAAGAAAATACGGGCCATCATGGCCATGGAGAAGCCGAAAAACCTCAAGGGCGTCCGGCTTGCGGGCGAATAAGCGGCATTAAGCGGGTTCATCGGCCGCGCATGGCGAAAGCAACGCCATTCTACCGGCTTTGCGCAAGCGCACAAATTCGAGTGGACGCCCGAGGTGGATGACGCATTTGAAGATCTAAAGTGGCTACTCTCTACCTCGCCCGTCTTGGTCACGCCAAAGGAGCGCGAGCCCCTACTGCTGTACATAGCAGCTACACACCAGGTGGTGAGCACCGTACTGGTGGTTGAGCGACCCGAAGAGGGCAAGACCCATGGGGTCCAATGCCCAATCTACTACCTCAGCAAGGTATTGACGCCAACAAAGCAGAGGTACCCTCACTACCAGAAACTCGCCTACGACATGTTCATGACGGCTCGTCGGCTAAGCTATTACTTCCAGGAGCACCAGGTGATGGTCGTCAATGAGGCACCCCTGAACAGCATCCTGAATAATCCGGAGGCCACAGGACGCGTAGCCCTGTGCGGCATCGAGCTGTCACCCCTAGACATCGTCTACGAGAAGCGACTCGCAATCAAGTCTCAGGTCCTCCCGGACTTCCTCGTCCACTGGATGGAGCTACAGCTGCCAGACACACCAGACATGACACAGTCATGGACGATGCACTTCAACGGATCCAAGCGCGAGGCCGGAGCAGGAGCCGGGGTCATACTGACCTCCCCGCAGGGCGACAAGATGAAGTACGTCCTTCGGATGAAATTCCGAGCTTCCAACAATGAGGCCGAATACGAAGCCCTCATCCACGGCATGAGGATGGCAAATATCTGCGGCGCAACGCGCCAGGTCATCTACGGAGACTCGAACCTCGTCGTCCAGCAGACGATGAACGAGTGCGACGCACACGCTGAAAACATGATCGCGTATCGCGCACTCTACAACTCACTCGAGGGAGAATTTGACGGCTGCGAGCTTCGGCACGTCGGGAGAGAAAGCAACGAGGAGGCAGACAGACTTGCCAACATCAGCTCCACCTGCGCATGAGTACCACCAGGCGTGTTCCTCGAACAGATCTGCGTGCCATCCATCAAGAGAAAGTTCCCCAAGGGATCACCCGAAGAGGCAGGGCACTCGGGGGCTGCGCTACCCGAAGGACAGGAAGGACCCGAAAATCTCGACACACAGGTCGTTGTGGTCAACCTTATGTAGGTAATGGCAGTCGAAGAAACTTGGACGCAACCATACCTCAGGTACCTGATAGACGGCGAATTGCCTGATAGCCCGACAGATGCCCAGCGCATATCTCACCGGTCCAAGGCCTTCACCATCATCAATGGAGAGCTGTATAAGCGCAGCATTTTGGGTGTACTCCAAAGGTGCGTCACCATCGGTGACGGCAAAACCATCCTCCAAGACATCCACGAGGGCATCTGCGGACATCACGCGGGCAGCCGCGCCCTTGTCGCAAAAGCTCTACGAGCTGGATTCTACTGGCCAACGGCCATGAATGATGCCAAGGACATCGACCGAAGATGCAACGGGTGCCAAAGGTTTGCAGATAAACCGCACGCACCCGGATCCGAGCTCAGGCCCATACCCTTGGCCTGGCCCTTCGCCCAATGGGGCCTCGACATGATCGACAAACTGCCACGATCCTCGAAAGGAGGCCACGTCTACCTCCTAGTCGCAGTCGACAAATTCACCAAGTGGATTGAAGCCATGCCTATGACTAACCAAAAGGGCAAAACCACCATCAAGTTCTTTGAATCCATTGTCTACAGGTTCGGCGTGCCACACAACATCATCACCGACAATGGGTCGAACTTCATCTCTAAAGAATTCCAGGACTCCTGCGAAGACCTCGGAATCAACATCACATACGCCTTCGTGGCGCACCCGCAAACAAACGGGAAGGTCGAAAAGGCCAACGGCCTCGTCGGTGCTGGCATCAAGAAGCGCTTAATGAGCCCACTCGAGCGACTCGCGGGTGCCTGGACACAAGAGCTACCTTCGGTCCTGTGGAGCCTGCGTACAACGCCAAACAACTCAACCGGCTACACGCCTTTCTTCATGGTGCACGGAGCCGAAGCCGTGCTGCCAGCAGAGGTACGCCACAAGGCCCCACGGGTCGTCGCCTACAGCGAAGCCGAATCCACGGCTGCACTCGAAGACGCCGTCGACACACTCGACGAAGCACGAGACATAGCAGCAGCTCGATCAGCGGTGTACCAACAGAGTCTCCGCAATTACCACAGCCGACGGCTGTGCCCAAGGTCCTTCGTCGAAGGAGACCTAGTCTTGCGACTCAAGAAAGAGCGACCGAAGAAATTCGAGTCACCATGGGAAGGACCCTACATCGTCACTGAAGTCATCCCAGGTGGCGCCTATCGCCTCAAGCACGTGGAATCTGGAGTCGCATACTCCAACCCATGGAACGTCGCACAACTGCGACGGTTCTACCCCTAGCTACCTTCCTCTTTTACTTTCAATAAGGCTATTCAGCCAAGGCTACTCAGCCGAACAATTTACCTCCTCCATTACGATATGAATAAAGCTAAGTGTCTCGCCCTAAAATTTTGTTTACTATTCGCACTTTACTCCATGATACAAACGCACTCGGGGGCTCCCCCACCTCACGACTTCGTCGACTGAGGATAACACATGTACACCTGAGTAGCTGACCACGTCAGGCTAACGAAAAGGACACGTATACAAGAAAAGCACTACGTGCTAAAACAACAACCAAACCTTTATAACAAAGGGCAAAACACGCCCAGTCAAATGTATACAAATTTTACATCTATCTTTTTTATAGGTACTACCTATTCTGAAGAATAACCTGAGCACGCTGCTCAAACAGATCTACGATCATTACATCTTGCCTTCTGACCGCATAATGCGGACACATATCCCACTCGCACCATCTGGCCGAAGAGGTGGCCCAGCCGCTACAGCGGACAGATCTACATCAGGACGATGCAACCGCACAAGGGAGAGTGCAGCCTTCACCCCCGCAACAAGCTGATGCCGCACTAGTTCCCTGACATGATGCACATTCCAAAACTTCGACAACAGACAAGAGAGAGTCGACGGCGCATCATCCAGCGGAAACATTACATGAAGAACCGACGCGAGCGAAGTCTTCACCTAACGAAGCACCCGCGATACCTGATGAACGCGATCCTACACCGTCGCAAGGACCATGGCACGATCACGGTCCATCCAGAAGAACCCGCCGGCCTCCATGTCCTGCTGAGTCAAGCAGTTGATTCGAACAGCAACACGCCCCTTCTCCTCCCTTGGAGCAAGGTTAGCACCTGCAATACTTGCAAAAGAGTAAGATGAAAGGCCAGCAGACGCATCCGAAGTAACGAGCAACAGCTCGTAAACTCACAGTAAAGCTGTTCAGACAAGCGAAGCAACTCCGCCATCAAGTACTCCTCTCTGGCAGCACCTCGATCCGCCTTGGATTTCTAAACGTCAGCATGGCCACGCACCCCAAGCAACTCTTTCTCGAGGCTACGGATACAGTCTCGAAGAAACGCAAGCTGTGACGCATCATCCAGGGATGGCCGCAGCTGCGCTACAGACGAAGTGTCAACGGGATCATCACTCAAAGGACCCTAGATTAACAGAAAGACAAAGACATGAACAAGCAGTTGAAGGAGCACGAAACTCAGCACATTCATTAAGTGTAGCAAAAGCCACTACGTGACACAAGGATTGTTCATCAAAATATTTACAACAAAAGAAGCTACAATTATCCTATAACTACAGTGCCTACAAAGCTACACCCTGAGTAGCCTCGGAGCCGGATTGCCTCGCCTTGGCTTCCCCCTGCTGCTTAGCGCGTACTTGGCCAGCAGATCAATCAGCTTCGGCCCGTAACGCTTACAGCGAGTGGCATAGGTGGCGAAGGATACCTCGGATCCATCAGCAGTCGTCGGCATCCGGGAAGTGACCTGGGGAAGGTCCAGCTCCGCTCCAGCCGCCAAGGCCATTGCCAGCCCGACGGATGCGCCGATGCCCTTCTGCTTGCGCTTGTATGCCGCAGGTGCTTAGGCTGACAGCGCCTCCACCAGGGCATCAACATCTTCGAGGGCCACGCCCTTGGGGATAAGCTCCTTGTAGAAGCGCACAAGGACCTCTTTGGCCTTGGCAAGCGAGTTGACAACGGTACTGCAGCGGTCTTCGACCGCCGCAGTAGCATCATCCAGAGCGCTCCCATGCTCCAGAGCATCGCGGTCAAATTCGACGCCCGCGGCATCTAAGACAACAAAGGAAGCAGAATGAATAAAAGCACTACAAAAGAAAGACCAGGAAATCAATAAGAAGAAGGCAGAGATACTCACCCGAAACAGCCTTGGCAGCCGCCATAAGCTTGCCGGCCACCTCTCTCGCGCGCGAAGCCGTGGCAGTGGCGAGCTGCTCCTCGCGGTCCGTAGCCTCCTGCTGCAGGCGCTCCTTTGCCTCGGCCGCGTTGGACAACTCCAGCTCGAGGCGCTCCCTTGCACCAATGGCGACCTCGGCCTTTTTCTCCGCTTGACCAAGGCTCTTTTTGAGAGCATCAATCTCATGAAGAGAGGCGTTTTGATCCTCTGCAGCAAGCAATACAAATGTCGGATCGAAGGACAAAAATGCAAGAAGAAACAAAAGGCCAAGGCATAAAAATACCTTGAAGTTGTTTGAGGTTGGCCTCCAACGCCGGGTGCTGCTGCACCAGTTGGTTGGCACCTTGCACAAAAGGCTGCAAAAAAGAACTACCAGTCAAAAGAATGGCTCGGGGGCTACGCCCAAAAGAACGAGCAGAAGCAAGTCACATATACGAAAAATGCTCGGGGGCTCCCCCCGAGACTCGAAGGAATAACGAACAACAAAACACCCAACAGACGCTCGGGGGATCCCCTCGAGGCACGAAGAACCAATGATCAACAGATCATCCGAAAATGCTCGGGGGCTCCCCCTGTGGCAGAAAAAGGATATTACTTACATGAATGGACAGCGACTCCGAAGGTTCGCCTGCAGTCTTCTGAGGGAACACCACCAAAGCCTCCTGCGGAGAAGACCTCAGACCTCGGCGGGCGCCCGTCTGAGGAGGAGGAGAAGGAATCTTCGACTCCCCCATCATCTCCCGAGCACCATCACTGGAGGAGTCATTGGAGGAGTGGCTACACAAGAACAAATTAGCTAAGCGCAAGGTAAACAGACAAGAAAAAGCAACGCACGGCTAAGGAAACTTACGAATCAAGCTTGCTCAAGTCGAAGACGGGAGGGGTCTTCCGGACCTTCTTCTCCTCTTTCTTCTCTTCCTTCTTTTCTTCCATCTTCCGCTTCGTCGGCGGGTGCGGTGCCACAGCCTGCACGGGAACGGCAGGAATTGTAGGGGAAGAGCCCCCATGCCCATCACTGTGACGTTCAAGGCACAGCGGGTTCCTGGGGGTCGGTGGAGTTGAAGCATCCGACGACTCGTTGGAGCTCCTCGTGCGCTTGCGAGTGTGATCCTCGCTCGAATCGTTGGCTTCTTCAGTCGGAGATCTCGCCGATGGCAGCTCGGACATGGAGTCCACCACCTCATTATCCGGAGCATCCGAGAATACTTCAGGAAATGGAGGCGACATACCCGGCACCTTGAACTCCTACACAAAAGAAGCAAATATGTTAGGAGGAACATAACTGCAAGTACAACACAGACAAAAATAGCGTCACGCGCACGTCCCAGATCTACACCTGCGGAACCGGACGAGAAGTGGAGAACGGAGAAGTCAGCGACTTCCCGGGGATATCCTCTCCAGCCTTGAACTTCAACAGCGGACGAAGGACCCCGTCGAGATCTCCCTTGGAGAATTCTTAAGCCGAAACCCTAGTCGGATCACGACGACCAGCGTAAAGGAACATCGGGTGCGCCCTATCCTGGAGCGGCTGCACCCAACGTTTGAGAAACGTTCAGATGATATCCACACCATTCACCTCCTTCTCCGGAGTCAACTGGAGATCCTCCACCCGACGATAGATCCCCTCTATCTCCGATACCTTGCCATCCAAGATCTGGTTTTTCCAAGACCTTTTCGGCTCGATTTTCTGGGAGGGGTCGAAAGGAGCAAGACCAAAATCCTGCCCGACCACTGTGGAGTCGCGGATGTAAAACCATCGCCTTCGCCGGTACTGGATAGATTCGCACATGGAAAAGGAGAAGACAAGAAGATTGGATCGAAGGGAGATGATGCAACCCCCAATGGGATAAACACCATCAGAACCAGATTGCCTCTTCACAGAATAGAGTTTCTGGAAGAGGCCAAAGTGCGGCTCGATACCGAGCCAACACTCGCAGAAAGTAACGAAACAAGCAATGTGAAGAAGAGAGTTAGGGGAAAGATGATGCAGCTGGATGCCGTAAAGAAAAAGCAGTCCACGAAGGAAATTGTGGACTGGGAAGGAAAAGCCCCGAAGGACAAATGCGAGGAACATAACCCGAAACCCAGCGGGGGGACGGGGAATTACCTCGTTGCCAGGGAGTTTGACGGCCTCCCTATCCTGCGGGATCAAGCCCCGCTCACGAAGCTTGCGGAGATCAATCTCCCGCGTCTTCGATCGTCGCCAGCCACCGTCGGTGACACGGGCAGCGGCAGCACTTTTCTTGCCCCCAGCAGCGCTGGTGCCAATTGCAGAAGAGGACTTCTTAGGCTTCCCCATCGCGATGCGGCGGTGCCAGTGACGAGACCGTAGAATCAAAGAAGGAAATGTCCGAGGATATTCCAGCGCGCAGCAAGAAATCTCAGAGAAGATTGGAGCAGTGAAGCAAGAATGGCTGCGGTGAAAACAGACTAATTTTTTCCCAATGATTATAAGGACGAAGACGATGCACGACAATCGTCCATCGAGAAGACCTAACGCCAATGGCAAGATCTGACCATACACGTGTCAGCATAACAGCGAACCGTCGCTCACACGCCGTCCACTACGCGGGGAAATCGAGGCGACGCCGTAATTATCTCCACGCCGCGCGTGACCGGTCAATTCAAGGTCAGAAGGTGGGACCCATGTTCGTCCAGTCACGTCATCTCTGGCGCAGCAGGCGCTTGAGGTCACCGATCGTCAGCACTGACGTCATCAAAAGCTATACTAGCAAAAGCCACAATTCTTCGGCTACAAAGCTAAAAGTACTCACTCGAATCTACGATTTGACTAACTACTCGGGGGCTACTCCTATCAGGAGCGCTGGCCGCGTAACCGAAAATGAACAAAAACTACAGCACTAACCTATTTTTCTTCGAGTCCTACGTCGAGTCTGCGACTCCACTACGGACTCGGGGGCTACTCCCATAGGGAGCATGGATTCAAGCATCCGAAAAATTTGTGTCCTACGGACCTGAAGCTGAACAACGTCTGAACTAAAGTCTCTACTCGAGTCTACGACTCGAACAGACACTCGGGGGCTACTCCCATAGGGAGCGCTGGTCGCGCACCCTATGAATTCTTCGACTGCGATCCTTCGGATCAGCATGCAAAACTTTTTCGGCAACTCTGCCCTAATTACACACTAAATGAGCAACGTCCTCCTTGGCCACCCGAAGCACCTCCGCGGTGATAAACATTCGGATGTTGTGTCAGCGACACAAAGATAAGACCTATAAATATCATCTGATGGCCTGGTAACGCACATGACTGCGCTCTGCTAGTAAGAATCCGTGCCAACAGGCGCGATGAAAAATCCCGACGGACGCATTGGGTATATCATTTAAATTCACCGGAATTCCACTCCTGTAAGTCCTCTGTGGCCTGAGTCGAATTACGCCAGCATATGTTCCAGGTTCAAGTCGAGGGACTCGAACCTGAAGAAGATCGTGTTGTTTTGTCCTAAGATAGTTAACTGACACTGATCCGTCGGGAGAGTCAGGCACATGCATGAACAATCCCTACACATTCTCTTAAAAGACAGAGTTGCACCCGAAGGATTGAAGAGTCCTCAGCCGAATCTGCGATTCGACCGAACACTCGGGGCTACTGACATGGTTATACCCCGCGGGTACACGATCTCAGCATACCTAGTCCAGCCCAAGGAAGGCCCATGACAAATACACGCTGGCCCATGAAGACTTTCGGGTGGCCAAGGACCATGACGCCTTCGTATCCTTGGAGAGCAAGACTAGAGTAGATAGGAAATTCAAAGGGGTAAACCCTAAAACCTGTAACCGACTCGATCTGTGTCTGGGACCTGCCTGCCTCTATATAAAGGCCAGGAGGGCATGACGAGGAGGCTCTCTCATAACCTCTCGCATACACACCTCCACGCCAGATTGCATCTGCGCACCCCTGTAACCTTCGGTTCCACCATAATCAGAGCAGACAAGAAGGAGTAGGGTTTTCCCTCCGGGGGCCTGAACCTGGGTAAACCTCGTGTCCCCGTGTTGCTTGTTTGCTAACCGTTCCGTGATCTCCAGCATCCCCACCTTCTCCAAAACCCAAGTCCATAACAATGGGCATTGACGAGATCGAACCTCGTCAACCGGGATTCAGGAGCAGGCCTCGACGGAGTGGGGTATGGTGGGTGCGGAAGCCAGGAGGTGGAGGAAGAGGGAGACGAGACGACGAGGGTGGAGCGGTGGTGGGTGCGTGACAAAAACGTGGTGTACATGTCCAGTTTCGGCTCTATAGGGGTGGATTTTGTACTACGTTCAGGTTGTTGTTGCAAAATTGACTAGCACGAATCATGAAGTACTGTTGGCCGTTGGATAAGCCCAGGACACCCACGACCAGGTAGAATCGCTGCGTTCGTATAAATTGTACTACTCTTCTTTTTGACACTAGTATAAAACGTTGTAAGCCTTTGGATGAACGAAAATAAATGACTATTATTCATTTGAGGGTACTACAAAACATCTCTTTGCTTCAGCTTTGCCTTCATATGCATTGGCAAGGATTACCAGGGCAAGTTTCAAGAGAATATGTGCAAAATAAATGCCAACGAATGAAAATAGAAACAAAGGAGAAGTCTGGATACCATTTTCCTTGGTGGCTGGAACGATCTTTTCCTCCTCATCTTCATCTGAAATTAAAACGGACCACCGGTTAAGTCCTCACACACAGGGTACATTGAACACCAAGAGCACTACAACAAAGTACATCGATAAATTTAATGTACTCCCTCCGTCCAATAATAGATGTCTTAGAGTTTTTAAATTTGAATGAATCTATATACTAAATAGTGTTTAGATTCATTCAAATTTTGACAAAGTTGAGACATCTATTTTGAGACGGAGGGAGTACTATATACCTTCGGATTCTTCTGAGTCAAACATCTCATCTCCGCCAGCCAGCCGGCTGGAAAACCTTATACCCAGAGAAGAAGGCGCTGGAGGACTTGGAGGTGTGAGAGAGCTCAAAGTCCTTCTCAAATACCAGGTCAAACTTGACCTAGGGGAACTTATCTATGGACAAGGTCCCAATGGACAGCTTCTGGTCGTCCACCTTCACGAACATGGTCACCTTCTCATCTTTCTTGGCCTCCCCAAGGGCACCCTACCAAGAGAAACAAAATACTCCCTCTGTTTTAAAATATAAGATATTTTAGGTTTATAAAGAAAATAAATCTAGACTTCTTTTAGTATGTAGATTCATCCCAAAGTTGAGTGAAACTACATACTAAAACAAGTCTAGATTCATTTTCTTCATAAAGCTAAAACATCTTATATTTTAAAACGGAGGGAGTAGATAGGAACATCTCAATGACCAGATAACATAAGTCACAATTAAAATACTACATGAACACAGCTTGTCAAAAGAAGAGTTGCAAAAAGAAACTACAGATGGGCATCTCAGTTACACAATAAACTGCATGCTCGTCACAAGTGGGGTTGCAAGAAGAAATGAGGGATGGGCATTAAGTTAAGCAAACCTGAAAGAGATGCATTAAGTGATCATCTTCAGGTGAGACCTTGACCAACTGTCCAGGCTTAACCTCGAGGCCTATGCACAAGTTATTAGGTGAGAGGCTCAATTAACATGTACATATTTCAGCTTTTGTATCAAAGTAAAAAATTGCAGAAATGGAACATAGTCAGGTCTCAGGTGATGATTATGTTTGACCAGAGAGGAATTCATGGAAAATATAGGAGAGAACGACATGTATACGAAGAAAATTGATTGAAAATAAAAGTCCTCGGTATATATGTTTCTGCTTGTTGGGGCAGCAATATATTGATTACAGAGATTAGCACAGAAACTAGATGACTATGATCATTAAGATAAAAATGGAACAACGGCTACGACGAGTTGAATCTAACCAGGTTAGATGCAGAACAGTTGAATGGCATGCAATTTTATCATCATACGAAACAGCAGCAGCTACACGGAACCTAGGATTTGACGATTCCTCCGTCTTCCCCTAGACTTTGACGGGGGAGGAAGGAGCGTCGCGCAGGTAGCAGCTAGGGTTTAAACTGTACGGAGTGGACGAGGAATGGGGTGGGGGTTTGGGGCGGTGCTCGGCTTTTCACTTTATAGTTGTTATTGTATTACGGTTTCCATAGGGCTTGTTCGATCCTTTCGTAGGAAAAATTTCCCCCAAACGACCGATGTAGAAAATTTGAATGAATTTGTAAGGATTGTAATCCTTTAAATCAAACAACTGTTATAGAAATATTTTCTAAGGATCTAAATCGTATAAAAGTTCTACACAATTTTTTAAATCAAACGAGCCCGTTGTCTGTACCGATGGATTTTGTTGCATATGGATGGATGTTGTTTTACGACAATCAGTACGATATATTTATAATGCTCCCTCCATCTCAAAATAGATATCAAAAAATTATCAAAATTTTGATATATCATGATAGTACGTGGTAAAGATATATGGGATGTCTTCAGCAATTCCAAAATAAGGCCTAGAATAAACTAGCAAATTATCGAGGTCTTCGAACTCTTTCTTCTTCTATGACATAATTTTTTACTCTTTCGAAAGCAGCCAACAAAAAAGACTTATATGTCAAACCACAAGCCTGTATATATCAACGAGGGTTCTTTCATAATTTTAATTTAAGCCATAATGCCAAGGCTATGTGCACACGTGCAATCATTAAAGTAATCAACCAACATCATATTCTAGGGAAGACAAACCAAACAACCTGATCGACGTTGCTGAAGAGATGAGAGTACAAATCGCCAGTTTTTAGGACGGAGCAGTTGGGACAGATATTATAATGACAAACATACTTGGGACAAACATCAGAAACCATCCAAAATTGATCCGGCGAAGTAAGATCTGAAAAACCATATCTAGGAAAATTCGATCTTCTAACACCAACCATATGTAGGAACTCTCATTGTCGAACAAAGGGCCGCAAAATACTTGTAACATTCTAATTTCAGCAACTCTGATTTGATGTTCAAAGCATAAAAATCAGGGGGAACAAAAACTTTTTCTTATTGCATGTTGAAATGTTTGCTTACTTTTTTGTTTGTGTTCATGCAACTGATTGTGTATTAGGTGATGTACTCCTTAACTCAACACTAGTTTACAAAAGCTATTTTACAAAAGAGATGTCTTGGCTCATCTTTCATATTCTCAACTGTTCTGGCATTTCAAAACCTGAGCTAAGATGACTTTGACACAACAAAATATTTTACTAGTTTCTATTAACAAAACTACGAAGACCTATATATAACCTTCTTATGTTTTCAAGACAGAACTCCCAGCTACTCTTATCCCTAGGTTTTTCCAAAACCCTTATTAAAACCTTTCATTCCAATCTTGGTAAAGATACCAAGATGGTCCTTATCTTACTTCAAAGCACAACCCATTTCAAAATACCCATCCTTACCCAAGCTAGGCTTGATGGTAACCCTAGTAGTAGTTGGATAAGTTTGATAAGATGAATTGCCTTGATCTATTGTCTAATGAATTGTCTTGATCTGCTGATTGCCTTGTTTGCTTAGGTACCAGAGTGAGCTAATCTAGTATCATCCCTTAGGACCCAATCTATGTTCGTGATCATCAATCTCAGACCAAACATCCAAATCTGGATCTATCCTAAGTCACCAAAGTGGCCATCTCATCTCCTAATCAGATCAACCCAGGGATAATCCCTTTTGATAGTTTCCTACTCAGTAAAGACCCAATCCAAGCATGGATCCCCTCTATTCAATCTATACCTCAAAATCAACCACTTGATGGGAAGTATGAACCTTGCCACTCTCTCAAATTGTCTCCCACTTATAATCTAGTCTAAAACTCTAAATCTGCCAAAATGGCCAAGTCTGGATTTTTTATCTAGATTCAAATTTTGGAGCTCTGCCTTTTTCAACCTATGTGCATTCTTGAGAATGTACCTGAACCATCTTGTAGTACATCTTTAGTACTAACAAATCCCACTCTTTCCCTTGGCTAGTCCACTCTGGTCCCCACCCTTCCATGATGGTTTTGTAGTCAAGATAATAATCTTTTCTGCAAACCTTATTATCTTGCCTACTTTGGCAGAAGCTCACATCCATATGCTACCTCCCCTTGACAAACTCTTTGCATGGTTATGATCTAATAATCATGACCTATAAATCCCCAATTCACTTGTTTCAATTGGAGCTTTGTGCTTCTTAAATACACCAGGTTTACGAGGCACCTTGATGTATCTGTTATGGCGGCCTTTTTTCATCAAAGTTTGCCATCACTCCTACACCACCTCAAATCCAACCAATCCCAACTCTTGCTTCCTTGATCATATATATAACTTGGTATAGCTATCCATATATCCCTTGTACCAAGGTGAGATATGAGCTCACAAATCCAACCATGTTTTGGTGGCATGAAAATAGCAAAGCCCTAGATTCCCAAAAATCTAGATTCCCTCCTTTTTCACCATAACTCTTCAAAAACCAAGATGGCATTGAGGTATAAATCAATTCTACAACATCTGCCTTGAATATAACCATACCCAAATAATTCCCATAATTATTTGGATTATCAAACAAATTAAATTCATTATCTTGCAAAATTCTCAAAATCTTTGTCTATAAAAGCAAGTTTGTTTTCCTCCAAACCACTTTGCCAACTCAATGAATATTTGAGTTCTCCACATCATACCCTACCTTCCCACTTAAAAAATAAATATTTTTGAGTTTCCCTATTATTTCATTTTGCCCTTTTTCTTAAATGGCAGAAACAAGAAATAATTCATTTAATATACTTTCCCGCCTCAATAAATTCCAATAAAATTCCCCAATATGTAATATGGTATTCAGGACCATTCCACATAAAAAACGAGCCTTGTCCAATGTAAAAATATCAAATAAGATTCTAGAAACTACTTCTGGACTATTTGAATATTTAAGTGGAAATGCACCTTTAATCATTAGAAAAATCTCAAATAATTCCTAGGGTTATGCAATGACCCTATACACACACCAGTACCTTTTTCTAACCTTGCCTAATGCATGTTTTTCAACTTCCTTCACAACATTGTTTGGGGTCAATTTTGCCTATCAAGCTTTTTCTCAAATCAAAACCCAATCAAACCACCATCAGTGACCATTTTTGATCATAATCATCATCATCATACAACCCCTCTGGTCGAAATCACTGTAGCAAACCTCAACTCCTTGTCCTTTAGCTCTTGAAGCTTGTGAGAGAGAGGAACATATCTTGCATATCTTTGAAATAAAAGGGGCAGCAACCACACCACCCCTCCCTCCACTATCTGGTCGTATGCAGGCCCCACACCACCACCCAGCACCACCCCTGCTGCCCAATACCTGGCCAGCACCTCTCCCAACCTCCACCTACACTAAGTCCACCATGGACCTCTCCCTTTGGTTTATAAGGCCAGGAGCCCTGGCACCCCTTCTCCCCTCCCTCATTTGCCCCCAACAACCCCCACTCACACCCTAGAGCTCCCTCTCCCTCCCCCTTGCTCTGCCTTGCCCATGAGAAGAAGGGCAAGAAGCTTCGGCCTCCCTCACAAAATTAAGCAAGGCCTCTCCCCCTCGCACTCTCCCTCCCTGCATGTCACCCTCTCGAGCTCCCCTCCTCCCACTGATGCTGTGGATTCCCTTCTTGTTGACATGCAGTGACCATCGAAGCAACTCTGGCGAGCCCCATGGATCTCCTCTTCGGCCACTGACGCCCGAGCCCCCTCCAGGCGCCAAACCCTACCACGTCGACCCTCGTTCTGACCGTCGTCGAGCGCCATGTCGCCTCCGCCACCTCCCAGCCTTCCCCGAGCCCCCGGTGAGCTCCCCCACTCCTCCCCAAACCCTCCTAGGGTTTCCCTACCGCTGGCGGTATCCATTGAAGATGAAGACTGTGGACCGTCGGATCTCCCTAGATCCAACGACCAGCCACCCTCGATACCCCTTCGCCCCCTCGCTGCCACTGGCTGGCGGGCCCCGCCCCACCGTTTCAAAGTGGCAGCTCCCGCGCGCAGCACTCCCCGGGGTGGGCCAGATGTCCCTGGCGCGGCCCAGTAGCCAGCAGACCTCAGGCCGTTTCTCCCTTCCTTTTTCCTATTTTATTTCCAGATCTGCTCAAATGCATTTTAGTTTAAATCAAAATAAAAATGAAAAATGGCTCAAATGGGATAGATCCAAATTCCTATAGTAACCACATGTTTTTTCAAACATGTTGTACCATTGCCTGCCCAAAATATTGTATGAGTGGATCTTAGAAATTAAAATGGCCACATGTGTTCCTTTCACAAATAAAATCTTCCAGGGAGTTTGGTAGCTCAAAATGGAGTAAATCCAATTGGTACTTAAAGGTACTGACCATACCTTGCATTTCCCAATGGCCCCACCTACTTGGCTTCCTAGTTCATCCCTAGTAAAAAAATAACAAAATCAGGCATTTTCTGACTTTAGAAAATTCTCTAGGTCAAAACAAATGAGGTTTTGACCTAATTCCAACTCCTTGTACACCTATATACCAACATATTTCAAAACCCAGTAGATCATAATTTTATGAACCCCTGTTGAATTCTGGTGAATTAAACTTTTCTATGTATTGTTTATTCACCAATAAATTCATAACTGTAGCTCTGCAACTCCAAAAATGGTGATTCCAATTTCTAGAGAAAGTCTGTCCACATACCTAACATGTTTCCTTGGAATCACATGAAAAGCTTCTATATATTAAATAAGATGAAAAATACAAATCCCAGCTAGTACTGTCTTTGGGAATTTCTCAAGGGCATTTTGGTAATTTTTTTGAGGTGATTCGAACACCTCTTGATTCACTCCAATAAATAATACCTAAACACCCAAGGAAATAATTTTTGGAGCTCCATAAATTGTCTCGTGAATTATTTCCTAAAACTAGAGCCTTATCCACTATAAAAATCATTATAAATCAATGGAAATTGATAAAACAGTGAAACCACTTTTGTTGGATTCATTTTATCAATACATATCTGATGGTATCATTTTTATACAATGGTATCATAAATATCAAGCCCTTGGTCAAAAACTCCTCTCTTAGGTAGTTCCTAGACTTTAAATCCAAAAGGATCCTTCCCCCATTTCCTCCAAATCTTCTCCCAATCCAATCAAATCAAACCTCCAACACCCTACTAATGTTTATACTATGTTTATATGTTGCTTGATGTATGTATTGATTCTTGTATGCATTGTATTGATGGTGGTGTTGTTTGTTTGCATGTATGCTCGATAACGGCGATAGTTGCGTTTGTGTGACGCCGAGAAGAAGGAAGCATCGGGTTTCTCTTATTATTATTGTATTGGTATTCTGGTATTATAAGGAAGTCAAGGAACATCTCGCTGGTCTCAGGAAAGCCACCATTCCTAAACTCCTATATTAACCTACTCCTTTGTATCAATTGTTTTATATCTCGTTTATGAATCTCATGATTAAATGCATGGTTTGTTTCAAATAAAAGGCGTGAGTAACTTGGCTCCTCCAAGTTATGATGGAGTGTCCATTAGGACACCTACCCTCGTTGACACCCACTTTTACCCTTTAGGTCGAGGCTAAGATGCTTAGCATCTTCCCTCTTGGAAACTACGGATTTTCTAGGATAAAATTATTTTGGGTTTTACCCTACTGCAAAGTTTTAAAAATAAAACCCTTGGAAAGAGGCATCATTTCTGAGTGGAGGTTTTACTAAAGAAGATATGAGGAGGATAAAGAGAAAGTCAAGCAAGATAAAGAGAAGGGATGTTCTACTCCGATACCAGAACAATCTATCCGTGCAACCACACTACCCCAGTCGCTGGGCTTAGCTCGTAGTTTGTTGCCTTTAGCTGGGGCTGCTTGTACTTGCTTAACGGGAGAAATCCTTGGAAACCCGAGTGGAATCTACCACAGATCTACGGATCTGGGGCCCATCGCCTGCTATGGAAGGAGTGTCGGTGCAAGAATTGGGTCTCCCACGGACGGTATGCTTTAGGAGTGGAGAAGGAAGTGGAGTCACTGAGGTTATTGTATATTGCCAAGCTGCGGGTTTGGGTATACGAAAGTGCAGAAGGGAGGACTATAGCGCTGGGCCACATACTCGTTGCCGGGGAGAACAAACCCAAAAGGAAAAGCCACTGTTGCTACGGATGACAAATGAAAGGTTAGGTTTGATTATCCGAATCCCCGTTTACCATGTGTAGCGGGTCGTGGTTGTATCCCGGTGGATGTATTGATTCTTGTGGGTAAAGTGCACAAACTCTGCAGAGTCTAATCTATTCGAATAGCCGTGTCCATGGTCATGGACGGTTGGAAAGGTAAGTGCTAGGAGTACCCTTGGGATATGTTTGAGATGAATGAAAAGGATGTGACTTGGTCACGAGAAAATATAAGAACGAGTTTGGTTTTGACCAGAGATGGTTGAAGATGTTTTAAAAAGGGGGTTACTATAAAACTGTTTCCAAAGTTTTTAGCAAGGATATGGGGATATTCGAACTTTCTAAAAGGAGGCATATTTTTCAAAAACTCTTTTTCAACAAAGTTATAGAGATACCAATGTTAGGCTTTTCAGAAATAGCTATAGTGTAGAGCTATCTCGCCACAGTCCAATATACATTCTCTTGTTACCTTACCTTGGTGGTTTGCGAGTACATTCAAAGTACTCATCGGCATTGTCCCTGCCTATTTACTTGGCCAGATTTCAGATGTTAAGAAGTGATGAAGGTGCTGATGTCTATGCAAGCTAGGCCGTCTTCCCAGTCAGTTGCCGGTAGGTTAAGGCATGACATGTGCTCTGCGCGTGAAGACTTCCGCTATATGTGTTGTAATTGCCATAATGTCTACTTTGTAAGTTTTTTGTAATCGTTACTTTCTGGATGATGTAATGATACTGGTCGGTTATGCTCATGGCTCACTGATCATGGGAACGTGAATTGTATGCATAACAAGTATCCTCGGACCATATATCTAGGGTGCCACAGACCTGGTATCAGAGCCATCCTGATTGTAGGAGACCTTAGCTAGCATGGACGTTAGACAGGACAACCCCTATTTTGGAAAAACACCGGTTTCGAAAACTATTTTCTCAAAAGCCTTTTTGAAAGATTTCTTACCTCACCTTCCCCGACTTAAACGGTTTGAAAACAGATTACTCTACATCTCGTCTACTTCAAATGTTTCGTTTTCAAAAACAAAGTCCAAATTGGAGACTATGAAGATGGAGATCTCGAAATGAAGAGACCCCAAGACAAGCAAACCAAAGGAGCTACCAAGGAAGAAAGACACTACAAGATCTCCCTACCAACGGAGTCCTTCATCGCCCCCAAATCTATCAAGTATGGCACTGGCGACAAAAGATGGCAGGACAGAAGTTAAGACCCCCGTAATGTCCGTACTTAGGATTAGCATCCCTAAAATAGGATTCCCCTTATGGCGTGTAGTCACCCCTCAGTACATATGGAATGCCTTGTTCACTTGTTATGTGCGTGTATGATTCTTGGAATGTGTTGCTTCTCTGCCTGGAATCATCCGATACTAATGCTTCAACCACCTTTATTGGTGTATCCCAACGCTGACCCTCATAAACCCATAGCCGGAAACCTCTCCTCAGCAGGATGGCCACCTAAGAAAACCTCGTCAAACTCAAGTAAAGCTCCAAGGTGGAAAGAACGCGTCTTTCCACTCAACTCCCTCATGACCCACAAGTATAAGGGTTGTATCGCAGTACTTTCGATAAATAGGAGTGTCGATCCCAACGAGGAGCAGAAGGTGCTGAACAGTGGTATGGAGCAGGAAATCCCTGTGAATACTTAGCAAACGGATTTTTAGTGGTTTTCTGACAAGGCAACAAAACAAGGAGCAAGTAACAAGAGTAATGTGAGCAATGAGCAAGTGGCCCAATCCTTTCTTAGCAAAGGACAAGCCGGTGGAAATACTTATAAGGACCAAACGTTCTCGAGGACACATGGGAATTCTGTCAAGTGCTTTCGCTTCAAATAGCTGAGTATTCTTCTTTGGTGTTTGTAAGTGTTGTGTGGGTGAACCTGTGCTAACATACCGCCCTTCCTAGGACTAATACATACTTGTGATTAAACCCCCTACAAACATCCGTAACTACAGGAAAGTAATTAAGATATAAATCTAACCACAGTCTTAAACTCTGAGATTTTACACTCCCTTGTGCAAAGGTGTCCCAACGGGGGTCCAGGTTTCTGACACTCCGGTAACCCCATGATTAGTAGCCAAATACACAATGCATTCCCCTAGTGAAAGAACATTTCATAATCCCTAGTGTTTTCTGTGTTAGATAACAATATCAAGGATTATTTAATGTGTGTTGAAGTGTTGCAGCTCTCTCTAAGGAAAAAGGGAAAAGTATCTGCCTTTGGGGGCGGATAATCCGCCCCTCCCTCTTCCCAAATCGGCGCAAGCCCTATAAGGGGGGCGGAGTTTTGGCCGGATTTTCCGGCCTCGCCGGATAATCCGCCCCTCAGGAGGGCGGATAGTCCGCCCCCCTTGCTCACTGCCAAGGCGCAATCCCCAAAGAGGGGGCGGAGTTTTGGCCGGACTTTCCGGCTAGGCCGGATAATCCGCCCCAGGAGGGGTCCGGATTATCCCCCCCCCCAAGATCTTCACCAAGTTTTCACAGGCGCCAGCCCCAGAGAGGGGGCGGATTTTCTCCTGAAATATCCGCCCTTGGGGTGGAGTTTTCCCAGGGGGCGGATAATCCGCCCCAAGTGGGGGGTGGATTATCCGCCCCCAAAGTTGCTCAACGGCCAGATCTAGGGAAGGGGTATTTAAGCTAGCCTTCCCCCTCCTGCCAGATCGCTTGATTCATTCGAAAAAGACAAGATCTGATCTGCAACCTTCATCCTAGAGAGCTCCACCTAGATCCACCCAAAGGCCCCGTCCCTTGGGGAATCGAAGGAGGAGAACTCGATCTTCATCATCAGCAATCAAGCGCTTCATCTTCTCTCCATTCATTTGGAGAACCATAGATCTAGTATTTCTTGCAAATACCTAGATCCTTGTTTTGTTTATATTGATAAACCTTGTTCTTGTGACAGCTTGTTGTCATCTCGGGAGCCCCCAATTCAGTTGTGGGTGTGTGCCCCGGTAGCGTTGTAAAAGGCATTGGTTCCCGCCTCGAAGGGATCCAATAGTGGAGAAGGTGGATCAGGCCTCTCGTGGCGAGATCCATCGAAGAATAGGGTGAGGCCTATTGTGGCGTGGTGGTCTTAGAACCGCCCACCCCTCCAACGCAGATGTACTTCCCTTAACAAGGAAGGAACTACGGTAAAACAAATCCCAGTGTCTCCACGTGCTCCACTACGGTTCCTTCGCTCCTCTCTTTACGTGCTTAGTAGCTAGGGTTGCATATAGGGAAATTCTCGTAGTTACATATCTAGAGAATTTACTTTGTGTCAAGCCTAAAATTGAAAACGTATTAAAAATTGGTTAGCACCTATTCACCCCCCCTCTAGGTTCCCATACGATCCATTTCAATTGGTATCAGATCCCCGGCTCTTATTTCAGGCTTAACCGCCTAAGAGAAGTATGGGTTCCAAGGTAGATGGGAGTGATGCTCCGGATGTAGTCACCATGAATGATATCAAGACATTGGAAACAACCTTGGTGAGTTCAATGGAGGCTAAGATGGAAGATATATGTCAATTGATAATGCGTCTCTCCACATCCACAACATCACCTCCATCTAACTTTGAGGCTACCACTCCGCAATCCAAGGAAACGGGTAAAACCGATTCCAAAGAGAATGAAGTGGTTGGTGATGACACTAGCAAGAGCTACTCCTCGAAAAAGGATAGTGGTAAGGATGGATACAATGAGGTTTCTCATGTGTATTCTTCTGATCCACCTATCCCTCAACCACATATAAATAATAGGGGTGATCCACCCAAACTTTCTACATCTACTTTTACTCAATGGAAATTTTTGATGAAGTCTCATGTGTGCAGTTCCTCCAGTGAGTTGTGGAAAATCATATAAAATGGTCTTCATGTTGGAAACCCCAACAATCTCAAAAGAAGAGAAGTTGTCGATAGCCAACTCAACGCTACAGCTCTACACATGATACAACTTGGTGTGGGTGACAAAGACATGCCACACATTTAGCATCTTAGCACAGCTAAGGAAGCCTGGGATGCCCTCACCGAGCTCTTCATCGGAAATGAAAGTATGAGAAGGAATATATATGAAGCTTTGAGATACGAAGCTGAAGGATTCTATATGTTGGATGGAGAAGACCACGAGGACATGTATAGGAGGCTCAAGGAAATAGCCACAACTTTCAGAAACCACGGTGCAGCTCATGTTGATGATGCATGGATCAAGTGCAAGTATGTCAGTGCTCTTATGCCATTTGAGCCCATAGATTTGAAAAGTCTCCAAGGTAGGCATAATTATCACCTCATGACATCCAATGAGGTAATGCAAGAAATGGCCGCTTTCAAAGTGTCCCAAGAATGTCGAAGATGCTCGTGCTTGAGCTATGGGGATGCAAAAGGGGGTCAACATGGCCTTGAAGACTAGTGTGATTGATCATGATGAATATGCCATAGAAGGTCTGGACTGTCCCGAGGATATAAAAAGGATCCATGGACAATACTTGGCTCTTTATGCTAGAAACTTTTGGAAAGATCCAGCCAAGGCTAAAGCTGAACTAGAACTCAAGAGTGGAGCCTATGGAAGGAAATAAAATGGTCCCAAGCTGAGAACATGTTTCAACTGTGGTGACCGGCTGCACTTTGTAGTTGAGTGTCCATATCAAAGTAGGGAAGATAAGGGAGGAAGACTTATTTTCAAGGACAAGTCAAAGGCTCCACGCAAGAAACAGTTTGTAAAGAAGAATGCTCCCTTCAAGAAGCAACCAAAGATTGTTCTAGTGGCTCAAGAAGAATATTCATCGGGAAGTGAAGACGAGGACGAGGACGATAGCTCTCAAGAGGTGGCTGCTATAGCCACCACATCTACATCAACATCTCTCTTTGACTCTCCGAGCGAAAACATAATCAACAAGAATGCTACTTGTCTCATGGCAAGAAGCTCCGAGGTAACGACTTCTAACTCTTCTTTTCCTAAGGCTATGATTGACATGGATGATCCTACTAGTCTTAAGGTTAAAGAAGAGATTATTGATTTGGATTACTTCTAGTCCCGATATCGTGTTAAGTGTAGGAGTGTGTGCAAGGTACCAAGCCGCTCCTAAAGAAAGCCACTTAGTGGCGGTCAAACGAATCTTCAGATATTTGGTTCATTCCCCGAATTTTGGGTTATGGTATCCCAAGGGTTCAAGTTTCTCTCTCTATGTCGTTACACTGATTCAGATTGGGCTGGTGACAAAGATGATAGAAAATCAACTTTTGGTGCTTGTCAATTCTTGGGCAGGTCTCTAGTATGTTGGTCTTCAAAGAAACATAATTGTATTTCACTCTCAACCGCCGAAGCTGAATATGTTGCCGCTGCTAGTGCTTGTACCCATTTATTATGGATGAGGCAAACTTTAAAGGAATACGGTGTCAATTGTGACAAAGTGCCTCTATTATGTGACAATGAAAGTGCTACCAAAATTGCTTACAATCCCGTGCAGCATACAAGAACAAAACATATTGAGATTCGCAACCATTTCATTCGGGATCATGTTGCTCGTGGCGATATTGCCCTATCCTTTGTGAGAACGAAGAACCAACTTGCTGATATTTTCACGAAGCCCCTTGATGAATCAAGATTCTGTTATTTGAGGAATGAGCTAAATATCATAGATTCAAGGAGCTTGGCTTGACTACCCTTGCACACTCACTTGCTCTTATTCATGTATTTGGTTTAGATGCGGGCATAGACATAGGGGGAGTGTGGTCCTAATTGATTGGGCTAACCCTCCCCCCATAATTTCGAAAGCAATAAAAATCATTTCCCTTAATATCAATTTGTGATATATGGGTCATCGATGAGCATTGGTTTTAAACTCAAGATACATCTTCGCGGTGTCATGCCATGCGCTCCAACATGGTGGCTTTGGCCACCGCCCTCTTCCTTGAGAAGAGTTGGTTTCTAATGGCTCTCTTTGGATTTTCTTGCATATTTATTGTTCTTATGGAAAACACACTCAACTTTGGTTTTTGTTTGATTTGATTCTTGCAAATTTGGGTGTGTAGTACCATCTCAGTTTTTTGCTCTAAACCCAAGCCTTCCTTCCCTCCTTGGCGTTTCGACGAGGATGAGGAGGAGTGATCTTCAGGGGCGTTAGCATCGCTCTTCTTCCTTTTTGGCGTTTCGATGCCAAAGGGGGAGAAGTAGTTCTATTAGGTCTCGTGGATTTGCAAGGGTCGGGCGCAAGCACTTGTCTTTCAGTCGTTTTATTCGCTTGCTTTTGCCTTTTTAGCGTGAACTTATTTGCTATTTGTGCTTGGGTATGTAAGACTATGTCGTGCTTTACTCTGCGTGTTTGGTATTCTGGAATTCTGGATTTATATTGTGGATCTCATGGAATTCTGGATTTATCTGTGGAGCCTATTTGATTGCATATGGAATCATGGGATTATCTAATATATGCATCAATATTGTTGGGATGTGCTTGGAGGCTATCAATCTCATTATTTACTTTGGCTATAGTCACATCCCGGTGGTATGACCTTGTTTCCCTACCCACCTTGTTTCAATTATCTTTGCTTTGAAAGTTGTATTCTCTCTAGTGTGTGTATTTGTATTCAAATGCAAATTGTAAGTATGCACAGATCTAGGGGGAGCGTCTTTCATTTTTAAAGGTGGCGTTAGCCGGTTTCATTGCAAATCCTAGTATTGTCATCTAACACCAAAAAGGGGGAGATTGAAAGAACATTTCATAATCCCTAGTGTTTTGTGTGTTAGATAACAATATCAAGGATTATTTAATGTGTGTTGAAGTGTTGCAGCTCTCTCTAAGGAAAAAGGGAAAAGTATCTGCCTTTGGGGGGTGGATAATCCGCCGCCACCAGGGGCGGATAATCCGCCCCTCCCTCTTCCCAAATCGGCGCAAGCCCCAGAAGGGGGGCGGAGTTTTGGCCGGATTTTCCGGCCTCGCCGGATAATCCGCCCCTTAGGGGGGCCGGATAGTCCGCCCCCCTTTATCACCGCCAAGGCGCAAACCCCAGAGAGGGGGCGGAGTTTTGGCTGGAATTTCCGGCTAGGCCAGTTAATACGCCCTAGGAGGGGGCCGGATTATCCGCCCCCCCAAGATCTTCACCAAGTTTTCGCAGGCGCCAGCCCCAGAGAGGGGGCGGATTTTCTCCTGGAATATCCGCCCTTGGGGCGGAGTTTTCCTAGGGGGCGGATAATCCGCCCCCAAAGTTGCTCAACGGCCAGATCATGATAATATTACAGTATCCTATGGTGATAAGTCTAAATCTCAGGTATTGGGTCTTGGCAAGATTGTGGTTGCCCACGATATCTCTCTCGTGGACGTCATGCTTGTTGAGACCCTCGGTTACAACCTTCTTTCTGTTCGTGCCCTTGGCAAGATGGGTTTTGCTGTTTTTATTGATGATGATTTGGTGGTACTCTTGTGGAGCGAGTCTCTAAAGGTCGCTTTCGTTGGATACGTCGAAAATGACCTGTATGTGGTGGACTTTTCGGGGAAAACCACTTCGGATCCGATGTGTCTATTCGGAAAGGCCGACGTGGGCTGGATTTGGCATCGGTGTTTAGCCCATGTCAACATGGGAACTTTGCAAAGTCTTCACAAGGGTGGCCACATCCTTGGACTAAAAGGCAATGTCTCCTTTGCCAAAGATCGTGTTTTCAGGGCTTGTGTTGAAGGCAAAATGCACGACTCTCCCCACAAGAGGAAGACTATTGTGTCTTCAAAGAGGATCTTGGAATTACTTCATGTGGATTGATTTGGTCCTCCTTCTCATGCAAGTCTTGGTGGGAAGAAATATTGTTTGGTCATTGTCGATGATTACTCAAGATATACATGGGTCTATTTCTTCAAGCTAAATAGTGAGACTCAACAAACTGTTATTGACTTTGCCAATGAAGTTCAATGTCAACGCAATGTTCCTATCTTGGCAATAAGAAGTGACAACGGCTCCGAATTCAAAAACTACACCTTGCATGAGTTTCTAAGCGAAGAGGGGATTAGACATAAATATTCCGCTGCGTACACCCCTCAACAAAATGGTGTAGCTGAGAGGAAGAACCGGACTTTGATGGATATGGGCTGAATTCAAGTCTCCTTACAATTTTTGGGCTGAAGCCATATCCACTGCTTGTCACTCATCAAACCGACTCTACCTCCGAAAGATTTTGGACAAGACTCCATATGAAATACTTACCGGTAATAAGGCCAACATATCATACTTCAGGGTATTCGGGTGTAAGTGTTTCTTTCTTATTAAAGGTGTCCGCTTGTCTAAATTTGAGTCCAAGGCTTTAGAAGGTATTTTTGTTGGTTACGGTGCCGAATCCCACACTTATAGAGTCTACAACAAGCTCACTGGGATTGTTGTAGAATCTTGTAGTGTGGAGTTCGATGAAAATAACGGCTCCTTTGTAGGGCAAGTTGATGTTTGTGATGCAGACGTTGAAATACCCCAAGATGCCATAAGAAGAATGGGCGTGGGATTTTTCCGCCCCATTGAGGAACCCCTTGTGGCGGATCGGGAAGGACAATGCTCCACTCAAGTGGAGCCCTCATCTTCACAAGATCAACAAGCTCCTACTGTTGGAGAAAAATCTGCACCGACACCGCAACTTGCTGAAGATCATCTGTCTCCTGGACGAGATGGTAGTCCCAAGCCGGACTATCCGCCCCCTCCAATGGGCGGACAATCCCCAGCACTCCAACTTGTTCCAGGGGATCCGAAGAAGAAGACAGCAGACAAGAAGTTCCCAGGCCGGATTCTCCGGCCCCCGAGGGCGGATTATTCGTCTCTGGTTCTCCCAGTTCTGCCAGGCATGCTCAGGAAGAAGGCACTGGTGCATCATGTCCCAGGCCGGATAGTCCAGACCCTCCAAGGGGCGGATTATCCGGCCCTGAAGAACAAATTCTGCAGCAACCTCCTGTTGTTAACTCCGATCAAGATCAAGGGCAAGGCAGTGGTCAAGACAAGGATACAAATATTGAATCAACTCCTTCTAGAAACAATAAGTACATTGAGGCTCGTCACAAGGCTCGTGCTGATCGGAACCTTGAACTAAGGGGTCACACTCTTGACAAGGTTGTTGGTGATCTACGAAGAAGGGTGTCTACTAGAAGAGAACTTGCAAGCTTCTGTGATCATCAAGCTCACATTTCCATGGTTGAACCGAAGAAGGTCGTTGATGCTCTTGAAGATCCCGTTTGGGTTGTTGCAATGCATGAAGAATTAAATTACTTCGAATGCAACAAAGTTCGGAAGCTCGTAGAGAAACCCAAGGATTGCCGCAATGTTATTGGCACCAAGTGGATCTTCAAGAACAAACAAGATGAAAATGGCATTGTTGTGAGGAATAAAGCAAGACTCGTGGCTCAAGGATTCTCTCAAGTGTAAGGAATAGATTTTGGCGAGACTTATGCTCATGTGGCTCGTCTTGAGTCCATCTGTATCCTTCTTTCATATGCAGCTCATCATAATTTTAAATTAAAGCAAATGGATGTTAAGAGTGTGTTTATTAATGGTCCTCTACATGAGTTAGTATACGTCAAGCAGCCTCCGGGTTTTGAGGACCCCAAATTTCCGAACTATGTCTACAAACTCGATAAGGCGCTCTATGGCCTTAAACAAGCCCCGCGTGCGTGGTATGAGCACCTTAAAGAGCTTTTGTTAGACCGTGGATTCGAAGTTGGGCAAATCGATCCCACTCTTTTTACTAAGAAGGTTAATGGGGAACTTTTTGTATGCCAACTTTATGTAGATGACATTATTTTTGGCTCTACTAACCAAGCTTTTAACGATGAATTTTCAAAGCTTATGACTGACAGGTTTGAGATGTCAATGATTGGGTGAGTTTAGGTTCTTTCTTGGATTCGAGATCAAACAACTTAGGGAGGGAACCTTTATTAATCAAGCTAAGTACATCCAAAACATGCTCAAAAGGTTCAAGATGACGGATCTCAATGGCGTTGCTACTCCAATGCAAACAAAGTGTCATCTTGAGCTCAATCCCAAGGGTAAAGACGTGGATCAAAAGGTATACTGATCCATGATCGTCTCTCTCCTTTACCTTTGCGCATCTAGGCCCGATATCATGTTAAGTGTAGGAGTGTGTGCAAGGTACCAAGCCACTCCTAAAGAAATCCACTTAGTGGCGGTCAAACGAATCTTCAGATATTTGGTTCATTCCCCGAATTTTGGGTTATGGTATCCCAAGGGTTCAAGTTTCTCTCTATGTGGTTACACTGATTCAGATTGGGCTGGTGACAAAGATGATAGAAAATCAACTTTTGGTGCTTGTCAATTCTTGGGCAGGTCTCTAGTATGTTGGTCTTCAAAGAAACAGAATTGTATTTCACTCTCAACCGCCGAAGCTGAATATGTTGCTGCTGCTAATGCTTATACCCATTTATTATGGATGAGGCAAACTTTAAAGGAATACGGTGTCAATTGTGACAAAGTGCGTCTATTATGTGATAATGAAAGTGCTATCAAAATTGCTTACAATCCCGTGCAACATACAAGAACAAAACATATTGAGATTCGCAACCATTTCATTCGGGATCATGTTGCTCGTGGCGATATTGCCCTATCCTTTGTGAGAACGAAGAACCAACTTGCTGATATTTTCACGAAGCCCCTTGATGAATCAAGATTCTGTTATTTGAGGAATGAGCTAAATATCATAGATTCAAGGAGCTTGGCTTGACTACCCTTGCACACTCACTTGCTCTTATTCATGTATTTGGTTTAGATGCGGGCATAGACATAGGGGGAGTGTGGTCCTAATTGATTGGGCTAACCTTCCCCCCATAAAGTCGAAAGCAATAAAAATCATTTCCCTTAATATCAATTTGTGATATATGGGTCATCGATGAGCATTGGTTTTAAACTCAAGATACATCTTCGCGGTGTCATGCCATGCGCTCCAACATGGTGGCTTCGGCCACCGCCCTCTTCCTTGAGAAGAGTTGGTTTCTAATGGCTCTCTTTGGATTTTCTTGCATATTTATTGTTCTTATGGAAAACACACTCAACTTTGGTTTTTGTTTGATTTGATTCTTACAAATTTGGGTGTGTAGTACCATCTCAGTTTTTTGCTCTAAACCCAAGCCTTCCTTACCTCCTTGGCGTTTCGACGAGGATGAGGAGGAGTGATCTTCAGGGGCATTAGCATCGCTCTTCTTCCTTTTTGGCGTTTCGATGCCAAAGGGGGAGAAGTAGTGCTATTAGGTCTCGTGGATTTGCAAGGGTCGGGCGCAAGCACTTGTCTTTTAGTCGTTTTATTCGCTTGCTTTTGCCTTTTTAGCGTGAACTTATTTGCTATTTGTGCTTGGGTATGTAAGACTATGTCGTGCTTTACTCTGCGTGTTTGGTATTCTGGAATTCTGGATTTATATTGTGGATCTCATGGAATTCTGGATTTATCTGTGGAGCCTATTTGATGGCATATGGAATCATGGGATTATCTAATGTATGCATCAATATTGTTGGGATGTTCTTGGAGGCTATCAATCTCATTATTTACTTTGGCTATAGTCACATCCCGGTGGTATGACCTTGTTTCCCTACCCACCTTGTTTCAATTATCTTTGCTTTGAAAGTTGTATTCTCTCTAGTGTGTGTATTTGTATTCAAATGCAAATTGTAAGTATGCACAGATCTAGGGGGAGCGTCTTTCATTTTTAAAGGTGGCGTTAGCCGGTTTCATTGCAAATCCTAGTATTGTCATCTAACACCAAAAAGGGGGAGATTGAAAGAACATTTCATAATCCCTAGTGTTTTGTGTGTTAGATAACAATATCAAGGATTATTTAATGTGTGTTGAAGTGTTGCAGCTCTCTCTAAGGAAAAAGGGAAAAGTATCTGCCTTTGGGGGCGGATAATCCGCCCCTCCCTCTTCCCAAATCGGTGCAAGCCCCCGAAGGGGGGCGGAGTTTTGGCCGGATTTTCCGGCATCACCGAATAATCCGCCCCTTATGGGGGCCGGATAGTCCGCCCCCCTTGCTCACCGCCAAGGCTCAAGCCCCAGAGAGGGGGGCAGAGTATTGGCCGGACTTTCCGGCTAGGCCGGATAATCCGCCCTAGGAGGGGGCCGGATTATCCGCCCCCCCAAGATCTTCACCAAGTTTTCGCAGGCGCCAACCCTAGAGAGGGGGCGGATTTTCTCCCGGAATATCCGCCCTTGGGGCGGAGTTTTCCCAGGGGGCGGATAATCCACCCCAAGTAGGGGGCGGATAATCCGCCCCCAAAGTTGCTCAACAGCCAGATCTGGGGAGGGGGTATTTAAGCGAGCCTTCCCCCTCATGCCAGATTGCTTGATTCATTCGAAAAAGACAAGATCTGATCTGCAACCTTCATCCAAGAGAGCTCCACCTAGATCCACCCAAAGGCCCCGTCCCTTGGGGAATCGAAGGAGGAGAACTCGATCTTCATCATCAGCAATCAAGCTCTTCATCTACTCTCCATTCATTTGGAGAATCACCGATCTAGTATTTCTTGCAAATACCTAGATCCTTGTTTTGTTTATATTGATAAACCTTGTTCTTGTGACAGCTTGTTGTGATCTCGGGAGCCCCCAATTCAAATGTGGGTGTGTGCCCTGGTAGCGTTGTAAAAGGCACCGGTTCCCACCTCGAAGGGATCCAATAGTGGAGAAGGTGGATTAGGCCTCTCGTGTCGAGATCCATCGGAGAATAGGGCGAGGCCTATTGTGGCGTGGTGGTCTTAGAACCGCCCACCCCTCCAACGCAGATGTACTTCCCTTAACAAGGTAGGAACTGCGGTAAAACAAATCCCTGTGTCTCCGCGTGCTCCACTATGGTTCCTTTGCTCCTCTCTTTACATGCTTAGTAGCTAGGGTTGCATATAGGGAAATTCTCGTAGTTACATATCTAGAGAATTTACTTTGTGTCAAGCCTAAAATTAAAAAAGTATTAAAAATTGGTTAGCACCTATTCACCCCCCCTCTTGGTGCCCATACGATCCATTTCACCTAGTCCCATAAATGGTGAAGTGTCATGTAGTCGACGTTCACATGACACCACTAGAAGAATAGCACCACAACTTAAATACTGAACCATTGAATAATAAGTCATCACAGATCCACTAATAACAACATGACTTCTCCCATGTCCTCAAGAACTAAACGAACTACTCACAAGACATCATACAGATCAAGATCAAAGATGATATGATAATAGATAAAAATCTGAACATAAACAATAATCCAATGGTTCCACTCACAAGCATCAACTAGAATCAACACCGGGAAAGTTTCCCCTAAGAACTAAAGCAATATCCAACACAATTGTTACAGCGGGACGGAGTGGTAATGATGGTGCTGGTGGAGATGATGGTGTGGATGATGATCCCGATGAAGCCTAGCTTGATGACGGTGTTGATGGCGATGGTCTCCCCTCTTCGGGAAGGAATTCCCCCGGCAGAAATCTGTCTGCCGGAGAGATCTTTCCCTCTCGGTGTTTTCTTCCCCCCAGAGGCGGCGGAAATCTATATGTGGTCGTTCCCCTGGTATTAGGGTTCTGAAGGGAAGATATAGGCGAAGGGGCGGAGTCGGAGGCCGGGCAGGTGGGCCACACCTGCGCTAGGCGCGGGGTCAGGTGGGCCCGCGCCTAGGCGGTGTGGGCCCCCTGAGGCCCATCTCCGTCCCTCCTTCTGGCTTCCTTCGTCTTCTGGTAAAATAATATGTATCCATATTTTTCTGGTATTTTTCTGATCTTCGCGAAATTGCACCGAAACGCCTTCTTTTCCATGAGAATCCAGACTCCGGCAGTCCATCCTCCAGGAATCATCCAACATGTATAAACAGATGAAAAGCCATAAGTAAAACCTCATAATAAGACAAATATCAATGACTAGAGATAGAAAGGTGATGCAAATTGGGCGTATCAACTCCCCCAAGCTTAGACTTCACTTGTCCCCAAGTGAATACTGAGCTCAGTAAACATGTCCACAGGTTTATGGAGTGAAGTGTCAATAAAAGAATACGAACAAGAAGCATCACACTTACCATTGCACAACTCATATAAGAAAGCAACTCACCATTATATAACTTAGCTTGTAACTAAGTACAACAGTCACAATAGAGATGCATAAAGATAAATCATAATTGGAATTGGGAAACTTGTTCTTGGTCAGAGAACACCTGGTAAATAGTTTCACAAAAGCTTTTTGTAGAAGTTTCAAAACAGGAGCACTCTTTGCTCAAAAAGGTTTTTTCACAAGTGAAGTCTTTCAAAGTAATACTCAATAGATAAGTGTTTTGTGCAAATAAGGAAGATAAAGAACATGATTGAATAAATCACCATATGAAAGCTTGAAACACAACAACTCAAAAGCTTGCTGGAGATAGAGAGGAAGTAGGTTTACTAACTCAACTGGTAACTAGGAGAAAGGTCCCTTTTTAGAGGGTAGCAGGGATTACAAGTCATAAAGATCTTCCAAAAGATTATGGTACTTACTAGCTTTGAGCCCTCATTGCCCCTATCATAAGCATCTTGAGATGATTAAGGTTAAAGTGAACAAAGATGGAGTATATGCTTAACGAAATATAAGTTGGCAATCTCATGTCCCTTGAATATGAGGGCCACTCCTCATGCATACTCAACTTTGGGTCCAGGTAAGTTCTTGTCATTGTAAGTATTTGCATATCATTGAGAACCGCCAACGGGGTACCCCTCGCACATGGTACAGGAGCTTTCCCATAACCAAAATGACAAGGCAAGCAGACAATGAGAATCCTAGCAATCTTTTTATTTACCATATGCATAGATTTTTATTGAGGATGCTTCATAGATGACTCACTATGGTGATGCTACATGTTTCCACCATGACTAAGCATGGCTTAGGCTAGCGGCCCAGGCGTTTCTCTAACACAGAATACAAACTCCATGGACTTACAAGTTCCCTCTTTATTTCACAACGTTGACATCCATAGACAAAAGAGCACGATATCAACTATGTACAGAGTACAAGTGAAATGTTGAAAATGTTCCCCGTGACAGCACGGTTCTGCTAATTCCAACATATAGATTCAAGCATGTCACGACCCGGGATCAGGACTAGACAAATATTAGATCCTTATCTGATATAAGCCTAACCTAAATTCCGAAGCGCGCAGGGAAAGATCGGTAACATAACAGAACATACAAACCATACATTAATAATGTAAACTATTAAGAGAGTTTCAAACCAGTCATACAAGCCAGGGGTCACAAACCCATCATTACAACAAACAACGGAAGCAAACAAGTTGTTCTAAACAACAAACTTAGTAAAGGGCCTAAGAGGCCATAAACAGAAGTAGCGACCCTTCCATAGATCCTAGGCTGCTGCCCGGGAACCCCGACTACTCGTCGATTTCAACGTAGAAACTACCTTCAGTTGGAGTAGCTTCATCTGTAGAAAACATCAACGAAGCAAGACTGAGTACAGGGTGTACTCCGCAAGACTTATGGCTAGTGGAGTTATTTTGCATAAAGCCATCTTTTGTTTACAAAACAAGAGGGAGAAGAAACTCATCGAGTTAGATCATTTTCAAAAGGGGATAAGAAGACTTCAACTCCAGCTCTTAGAATCATCTCTGATATCCACCAAGAACCATCATCAACTGGATCTCTCTTCCTGGACTACCCTCTCAAACAACCCCGAGGAAGTAATCCGGATCTCACTTTAGTTGGCAAGTTTTATCATTCAGTTATAGTTCTCTATGATCTTCATGTCCGTTCCCAAGTCGTCCATAACCGTGGACACGGCTTTTCGAAAAGATTAATAACCCTGCAGGGGTGCACAAGTTTACCCACACGTACCAACCGATTCTTAATGCCAAATTATTAGCCCTCTTCCTTGGAAGGCCGGCAGAGAGTGGTTGACCACGACCTTTACCTTGCTTTCGCCGAGACCATGAGTCACGCACTAAGGAGATGCTGCCGTAATGGGTCGAGTCCCGAAGTCGGTCCCTAGCAATGTGAACAGGGTTTGAGCTTACAGATGCCGGGCATCTCCCATTCCCTGCCACGCTTACCTACCTATATGAATGCACCTCCTTCACCTCCATTCAAGAAAAATCAAGATGCTTATGTCGAATGGAAAGCCCGAACTATGTGACTCATGGAATCTACTAGGCAAGTTAGTGAGTCGTGGGAGTTTCCAGGCCCCCGTGTGGTTGTACGCTCGTCTTGGTTCAAGAGGCAAGAACATCGGGTCCTAGGGGTGGCAAGTATGGGACTACAAAAACCACAACCCACGTGGCCTCCCATACAAGCCTTAGCATGTTTAGTATTCATCTCTGATCACATCACCACATCCTACCATACTAGATTCATTCGCATCTCCGGTGCATCACCTGAATGATCAGCATCGGACCACTAAGCATGGCTAAGCTTGACTGGACTGTGGCACTAGCGATGCTCATAAGCCAAACCCTAGTTATGAGCAGTGGATCAGGTATTTAGCTCACAAGGGGAAACATGCATCAGATAGGATTACTCCATCTACTGATAAAAGACTGTTGAACCGAATGCATATGATGCGAATGAAATACTTTGTAAACATAGGATTCATATGTATGAGTGGGGCTTCGCTTGCCTTGTCCGTTGTTGGACGACATCGCTCTTCCGGTGGCGTTGACTTGACTTAGTTCGGTTCCTATTCGCAAGAACCAATCATCGGAAAAGAGAAAGCAACACTCAACACATGGCATGTGCAATGCTCATATAATATAGATGATATGATAGGTGAAATAATGTTGAAATGAACCCTAGAACATGCTTTCTCATTTTAAACGGGGTCCGAGATGTCCAAACCCTAAAACAGGGGGATCATCGGAATCACCTGTGGGGTTCAATTGGTTCTTCTAATTAAACTTGCCATCAAAGTTGATTAACAATGTATGATTATGGCTTAGTGAGATAGTTTTCATTTTTCTGATCATTTTGGCATATTATTTGTATTTTCCTGATTTAAAATGAATTAGTTATGAATTTCCCAAATTTTAATTCATTTTAAAGCATTTTTGGAATATTTGAAATAATCTCCAAACTTGGGCCCACATGTCAGACTTTTATTAATTTCAGAAAAGAGTTACAGAAAATGTTAAAACCCTGACAGGCAGGGCCCATCTGTCATACATTTTCCATTTACAGAAATGATTTAAAAAATAATTAAAATAAAAAGGAATGAATTACTACATCATGCTGACGCCAGCATGACGTCAGCAATGGCCAAGCTCTCAGATCGAGAGCGAGGCCAGCGCTAGGGAGCTCGCGGGGCTGTGCGGAGGGACGCGTTCGACGCAGCGCATCGCGCTGAGCATGCTAGTGGCGGTGCCGCTCGTTATTGGTCACCGGAGCGTCGCCTCCGACGAGCTCCAGCGGCGACAGCGTCGGGCACATGCGGGGAGAGCGACACAGGGGGATAGGGAGGAAACGGAGGACACCGCGAGGACGAGGAGATCACCGTGAGCACGAAAGGCTTGACGGCGAAGCGAGGCGAGCTCGGGATCAGTGGTGATCGACAAAGACCTATGGTGACCGGAGCTTCCGATTCGCCCGATTGAGGTCGCGCGCGAGGGGGAAAAGTATCTAGGGGGAAGGAGTCGAGCACGGCGGTTCCAGCGGTGGCGTCTCCTAAGGCTGGGGTGGTCGGAGACGGCGACAGCGAGAGGTTGCAGATGAGATAGGGTTCGTCCATGGTGAGAGAGAATGGAGACGAGAGGGGAGCTGGGCTAGGCCAGCGAGGGTTACTTGACGGCGGCTTTCGAAGCGGCACGAATCGAACAATGGCCGACGTGGCCAGGAGCTGAGGTGGGCGGCGAAGGTGGAAGGTAATTTATGATGGCTAGGTAAAGGCAAAATGGCCTAAAATGTGTTTTTGGGCTGGCTGGGCCTGGGTGGAGAGATAGAGAGCAGCTTGGCGAGAGAGAGTTAGTGAAGAGATTTGTTAGCTTTTTTTTTTTTTTAGATTTTTTCTGTTAAAACTTTTTCTTTTCTGTTTTCTAATTTCTGTTTGTATTTTGAATTCAAATCTGTTTTAAATAATTTCAAATTACGGAAACTTTTATATAATATCTGAAAACACTAAGGGGCCCTCAACACCATTTGGGCTCCATTTGTTTTGAGAATTTTCAAAATATAGAAACCATTTGAATTGATTCAAAGAGAGAGGGGAAGCTATTAGGGTTTTATTTGGTGTTTGTTTGTTTAAACCAAAATGCGAGTATAATGCATGCATGCTATGCTCAAACATGTTTTTATTAATATTACACAAAAGGTGGTATGTTACAGCTCTACCCCACTTACAAGAATCTCAACCCTAGATTCCTAGGTTTTAGAAAAGAAGGCAGGGTACTCAGATCGAAGACTATCTTCGCGTTCCCAGGTTGCTTCTGACTCAGAGTGATGAGAATATTGAACTTTCAGGAACTTGATGGTTTGGTGACGAGTCTTGCGCTCGGTTTCATCAAGAATACGAACAGGGTATTCTCGGTAGGTTAGATCATCTTGGAGATCCAAAGTTTCATGGTCCATACCATGAATGGGATCTTTGAAGCAACGCTTGAGTTGAGACACATGAAAGACATCATGAACCTCTGGAAAAGATGAAGGTAGATCCAATTGGTAGGCAAGCTCACCTCGCTTGGAGAGAATGCGAAAGGGACCAACGCAGCGAGGAGCCAATTTTCCTTTGATACCGAATCGATGGACACCCTTCAGAGGAGTGACCCGGAGATAAACTTGATCACCAACTTCATAATGAACATCAAGATGATGACGATCGTAGTTGGTCTTCTAACGAGATTGAGCAGCCTTTAAACGCTCTCTAATTATGCGAACTTGATCTTCTGCTTCTTGGATCATGTCCGGACCAAAGAATTGTCTTTCACCGGTTTCTGTCCAGTTCAGCGGTGTTCGACATGTTCTCCCGTACAGGAATTGAAAAGGTGCCATGCCCAAACTGTATTGAAAACTGTTGTTGTAAGAGAACTCCGCAAAAGGAAGACATTTCTCCTAGTTCTTTCCAAAGGATATGATACACGGTCTGAGCATGTCTTAGAGAATTTGATTCACTCTTTCAGTTTTACCACCGTTTTAGGGTGATAGGTTGTGCTGAAGGAGACATGAGTTCCCATTGCTTCTTGCAAACTTTGCCAGAATTTGGAAGTAAACAAACTTCCACGATCAGAGATGATCTTCTTGGGAACACCATGAAGAACAACGATCCGAGAGATGTATAGGTCAGCTATTTGACTAGCACGGATAGTTTCACGAACCGGAAGGAAATGAGCAACTTTGGATAACCGATCAAATATTACCCATATGGCATCATTTCCTGCTTGTGTCCTTGGGAGTCCAGTAATGAAATCCATACCAATTTCATCCCATTTCCACTCAGGAATTTTCAATGGCTGCAGAAGTCCAGCAGTCCTTTGGTGTTCAGCCTTTACACGACGGCAAACGTCGCACTCCGCAACAAAACAAGCGATTTCTGGTTTCATTCCACTCCACCAGAATCTTTGCCAGAGATCTCAGTACATCTTGGTACCACCAGGATGGATAGATAGAGGGGATTCATGAGCTTCTAGTAGGATTAGATCTTTGGTTTTCCGACTGTTTGGAACCACTAGTCGGTTACTGAAGTATAGGATACCTTGATCATTGACGGAGAAACATTTAGCTTCACCGATTGCAACACGTTCTTTGATCTTGGTAACTTCATCATCTTGCTTTTGAGATTCCTTGATTTGGTCCTCGAGAGAAGATTTTATTTCAAGCTTAGCAAGGAATCCACAAGGAACTACTTCAAGGTTAAGACGCTTGATTTCCTCGTAGAGAGCAGGTTGGGCTTGTGAAATCATCAGATTATTGCAATAAGACTTCCGACTTAGCGCATCAGCAACGACATTGGCTTTGCTGGGTTGATAGTTGAGACCCAAATAATAATCTTTGATGAGTTCCAACCATCATCTTTGCCTGAGATTCAGATCTGGCTGGGTAAATAGGTACTCCAGGCTTTGATGATCGGAGTAAAGTTCGCAACGGTTGCCGATGAGGTAATGTCGCCATTGCTTGAGAGCATGAACAACAACAGCGAGCTCGAGATCATGGGTTGGATAATTGTTCTCATGTGGTTTCAACTACCGAGAAGCATAGGACACTACATGACCATCTTGCATCAGCACACAACCGAGCCCTTGGAGAGAAGCGTCACAGTAGATGACGAAGTCCTTGCTTGTATCCGGAAGGACAAGCACATGAGAAGTGGTTAGTTTAGTTTTCAAAGTTTGGAAGCTTTCTTCTGCCTTTTCTAACCATTCAAACTTCTTATCTTTCTTAAGAAGATCAGTCAGGCTTGGCTATCTTGGAGAAGTTCTCGATGAACCAGCGGTTATATCCAGCCATTCCAAGAAAACTTCGGACTTCCTTGACTGAAGTAGGTGACTTCCATTCCAGAATGGTCTGAACCTTATCCGGTATGACAGCAACACCACTTGCAGACACAACATGGCCAAGGAAGATGAGCTCTTGTAACCAGAACTCACATTTGGAAAACTTGGCATAGAGGCGATGTTCAGGAAGTTTAGTCAACACCAAACGTAGATGTTCAGCGTGCTCTTCTTCGGTCTTGGAGTAGATTAAGATGTCATCAATGTATACCACGACGAACTTGTCGAGATATTCCATGAAGACGGAGTTCATGAGCCTCATAAATGTGGCAGGGGCATTGGTTAACCCGAAGGACATCACTGTATACTCGTAAAGACCATAACGAGTTGTGAATGCTATCTTTGGGATATCCTCCTTTCTGATCTTGATTTGATGATACCTTGATCTTAAGTCCATTTTGGATAAGACAGTGGCACCACTTAATTGATCAAAGAGGTCATTTATCCGAGGAAGTGGGTACTTATTCTTGATTGTCACCGTGTTGAGTGGACGGTAATCAACCACCAATCTTCGAATATTTGTATCCCGCTTCTTGACAAAGATGGTAGGGCAACACCAAGAGGATGCGCTAGGTTGGATGTATCCTAGACCCTCTAACTCTTCAAGTTGCTTGTTCAACTCAACCAACTCATGAGGAGGCATGCGGTAAGGTCTTTTGGAGATAGGAGCAGTTCCAGGAACTAGCTCTATGACAAACTCCACAATTCGATCAGGTGGCATGCCAGGCAAATCTTCAGGGAAGATGTCCAAGAAATCACAGACTACAAGGACATCTTGGACCTCGAGAGTGGGTAGGACATCCATGGCATACAACTCCGAGAAAGGTTTAAGAACTACTGATGGAGACTTTGAACCATCAGTCCAGTACTTGACAGTTATGCCAGCAGGAGAGGTCATAACAACTGTTCTAAGTGCACAGTCAATGACGGCTTGATACTTGGTTAACCAGTCCATGCCCAGAATGGCATCTATGTTAGTTGACTTGAGTGCGATGAAAGAAGTGGGAAACTTCTGGTAGGCTATGTCAATCTCATTTCCGTGACTAACCATAGTGGTGAACCAGCTAGAACCCGGGGAATGGATGGTCAAAGGGGTGGACATGGGTTCAAAATTTACCCCATGCTCTTGAGAAAACAAATTTGACATGAATGTATGTGATGCTCCAGAATCAAACAGAACTGTTGCAAGAATTGAATTGACACGGAGTGTACCCAGAATGACGCGTTGATCTTCCTGAGATTCCTCAACAGTGACATGGGTCAGACGACCATGTCCAGCACCTTGAACTTTATCATTCTTCTTTGCCTGCTGATCATTGCGTCCGACAGCCCTTTGAGAACACTCCCTTGAGTAGTGACCAGGCTGACCACAGGAGTAGTAGGTGACTCTGGTGTGAGAACCATCGAGAGCGAATTTGCTCCACCGATGTTGGTATGGTGGCGAGAACCATTGCCAGAGGACTTGGGTGCATAAGGAGCACGAGGCACAGCACTGTATGGAACAAAGACACGGCGCTTCTTGTTACCAGAGGAAGAAGCACAAGAATTTCCTTCTTCACGCTTCTGAGAGACTTCCATGTCCTTCCTTCCATGCTCCAGAGTAAGAGCCTGATTGTGTAAGTCCTGGAAAGACTGGAACTTGAAGGGCAACAACTCATAATGAAGTGCAGGGTTAAGTCTCTTACGGAACAGCTCTTGCTTATCTTCATTGTTGGTCACATCCCTGGTTGCATAATGAGCCAGGCGAGTAAACTCACGCCCATATGCTTCAATATCCATGCGCCCCTGAGTTAGATCCAGAAACTCCCTCCTTTTGAGATCATGACGGGCTTAGGGATATAAGCGGCACAGAATGCTGCAACAAACTCTTCCCAAGTAACAACATGTCCCTAAGCTTGCAGATTCAGAAAACCTTCCCACCAAACACCAGCCTCACCTTCCAGTTGATAGGTCACAAAGTTAACGCGGTCAGCGGGACGGACACAAAGACCACTGAACTTGCGCTCTATGGTGCGGAGCTAATCATCAGCTTCAAGGGGCTCCTTGGAGTGGGTGAAGATTGGAGGAAAAGAGCGGATGAAATCTCCAAGTGTGACACAGTCGTCAGGACGACGTTCAGTGTTCTGTGCCACACGCTCCAGAAGGCGTTCATTCCTCAGACGTTTGGTCTCAATGTTGTTGAGAACCTCAGCCATTGTGGGAGGTGGCGGAAGTTCCTATTCAGCATGGTTGTTTCCTTGACGGTCAACAGAACCACGAGTACCAGATGACATCCTAAAGAGAAAACAGAAACCGTGAGAATGGATTCACCAAAAAGGTACATCAAAGGATGACATAAACCATATCAAAAGATCATGGTAGAGGTGAACATGTGGGTGAGAATTATGTCAATGCATTAAGTATGGCAGTACAGCAAGCATACGAAACGTATACTCTACCAACTTAGATACAAACCATAACAATGGAATGCAAGCATGATATTGTACCAACAAGTCATGAAAGAATATAGAGCAGAACGATAGGCATCCTTAGCAAAGTTGAAAAACAATGCTCAGGTGCACAGATATATTTTGGAAACTCTGAGCCTTTCAACCAAGTACGGAGTACTAAGGGAAAACAACCCAAACCCGTATATCCTAAAAGGGTTGAAATGATAGACGAGAAGTGAAAACCTTTGCAAAGCAAACGAGGTAAGATAACTCAGCAATAGAACAACCTTGGATAAGGAGTAAAAAGAGTCCTATTCAGAGTTTTGCAAATAGTTTTTAGATTTCAAATAGTTTTCTCAAACTCTAGACTCAACATCGACCAGCTAGAAGGGTTTCCTACAGGCAGTCCTGCTCTGATACCAAAATCTGTCATGACCCGGGATCAGGGCTAGACAAATATCAGATCCTTATCTGATATAAGCCTAACCTAAATTCCGAAGCGCGCAGGGAAAGATCGGTAACATTATAGAACATACAAACCATACATTAATAAGGTAAACTCTTAAGAGAGTTTCAAACCAGTCATACAATCCAGGGGTCACAGACCCATCATTACAACAAACAACGGAAGCAAACAAGTTGTTCTAAACAACAAACTTAGTAAAGGGCCTAAGAGGCCATAAACAGAAGTAGCGATCCTTCCATAGATCCTAGCCTGCTTCCCGGGAACCCCGACTACTCGTCGACTTCGACGTAGAAACCACCTTCAGTTGGAGTAGCTTCATCTGTAGAAAACATCAATGAAGCAAGACTGATTACAGGGTGTACTACGCAAGACTTATGGCTAGTGGATTTATTTTGCATAAAGCCATCTTTTGTTTTCAAAACAAGAGGGAGAAGAAACTCGTCTAGTCAGATCATTTTCAAAAGGGGATAATAAGACTTCAACTCTAGCTCTTAGAATCATCTCTGATATCCACCAAGAACCATCATCAACTGGATCTCTCTTCCTGGACTACCCCCTCAAACAACCCCGAGGAAGTAATCCGGATCTCACTTTAGTTGGCAAGTTTTATCATTCGATTGTATTTCTCTATGATATTCACGTTCGTTCCCAAGTCGTCCATAACTGTGGACACGGCTTTTCGAAAAGATTAATAACCCTGCAGGGGTCCACAACTTTACCCACACGTACCAACCGATTCTTAATGCCAAATTATTAGCCCTCTTCCTTGGAAGCCGGCAGAGAGTGGTTGACCACGACCTTTACCTTGCTTTCGCCGAGACCATGAGTCAGGCACTAAGGAGATGCCGCTGTAACGGGTCGAGTCCCGAAGTCGTTCCCTAGCGATGTGAACAGGGTTTGAGATTACGGATGCTGGGAATCTCCCATTCCCTGCCACGCTTACCTACCTGTATGAATGCACCTCCTTCACCTCCATTCAAGAACAACCAAGATGCGTATGTCGAATGGAAAGCCTGAACTATGTGACTCATGGAATCTACTAGGCAAGTTAGTCAGTCGAGGGAGTTTCCAGGCCCCCATGTGGTTGTACGCTCGTCTTGGTTCAAGAGGCAAGAACATCGGGTCCTAGGGGTGGCAAGTATGGGACTACAAAAACCACAACCCACGTGGCCTCCCATACAAGCCTTAGCATGTTTAGTATTCATCTCTGATCACATCACCACATCCTACCATAATAGATTCATTCGCATCTCCGGTGCATCACCTGAATGATCAGCTGAAAGAACATTTCATAATCCCTAGTGTTTTGTGTGTTAGATAACAATATCAAGGATTATTTAATGTGTGTTGAAGTGTTGCAGTTCTCTCTAAGGAAAAAGTATCTGCCTTTGGGGGCGGATAATCCGCCCCTCCCTCTTCCCAAATTGGCGCAAGCCCCAGTAGGGGGGCGGAGTTTTGGCCGGATTTTCCGGCCTCGCCAGATAATCCGCCCCTCAGGGGGGCCGGATAGTCTGCCCCCCTTGCTCACCGCCAAGGCGCAAGCTCCAGAGAGGGGGGCGGAGTTTTGGCCGGACTTCCCGGCTAGGCCGGATAATCCGCCCCAGGAGGGGTCCGGATTATCCCCCCCTCCCCCCAAGATCTTCACCAAGTTTTCGCAGGCGCCAGCCCTAGAGAGGGAGGCGGATTTTCTCCCGGAATATCCGCCCTTGGGGCGGAATTTTCCTAGGGGCAGGATAATCCGCCCCAAGTGGTGGGCGGATAATCCGCCCCAAAGTTGCTCAACGGCCAGATCTAGAGAGAGGGTATTTAAGCCAGCCTTCCCCCTCCTGCCAGATTGCTTGATTTATTTGAAAAAGACAAGATCTGATCTGCAACCTTCATCCAAGAGAGCTCCACCTAGATCCACCCAAAGGCCCCGTCCCTTGGGGACTCGAAGGAGGAGAACTCGATCTTCATCATCAGCAATCAAGTGCTTCATCTCCTCTCCATTCATTTGGAGAATCACCGATCTAGTATTTCTTGCAAATACCTAGATACTTGTTTTGTTTATATTGATAAACCTTGTTCTTGTGACAGCTTGTTATCATCTCCGGAGCCCCCAATTCAATTGTAGGTGTGTGCCCCGGTAGCGTTGTAAAAGGCACCGGTTCCCGCCTCGAAGGGATCCAATAGTGGAGAAGGTGGATCAGGCCTCTCGTGGCGAGATCCATCGGCGAATAGGGTGAGGCCTATTGTGGCGTGGTGGTTTTAGAGACGCCCACCCCTCCAACGCAGATGTACTTCCCTTAACAAGGAAGGAACTACGGTAAAACAAATCCCTGTGTCTCCGTGTGCTCCACTACGGTTCCTTCGCTCCTCTCTTTACGTGCTTAGTAGCTAGGGTTGCATATAGGGAAATTCTCGTAGTTACATATCTAGAGAATTTACTTTGTGTCAAGCCTAAAATTGAAAAAGTATTAAAAATTGGTTAGCACCTATTCACCCCCCCTCTAGGTGCCCATACGATCCATTTCAATTGGTATCAGAGCCCCGGCTCTTATTTCGGGCTTAACCGCCTAAGAGAAGTATGGGTTCCAAGGTAGATGGGAGTGATGCTCCGGATGTAGTCACCATGAACTATCTCAAGACATTGGAAACAACCTTGGTGAGTTCAATGGAGGCTAAGATGGAAGAGATACGTCAATTGATAATGCGTCTCTCCACATCCACAGCATCACCTCCATCTAACTCTGAGGCTACCACTCCGCAATCCAAGGAAACGGGTAAAACCGATTCCTAAGAGAACGGAGTGGTTGGTGATGATACTTGCAAGAGCTCCTCCTCGAAAAAGGATAGTTGTAAGGATGGATACAATGAGGTTTCTCATGTGTATTCTCCTGATCCACCTATCCCTCACCCACATATACATAATAGGGGTGATCCACCCAAACTTTCTGCATCTACTTTTACTCAATGGCAATTTTTGATGAAGTCTCATGTGTGCAGTTCCTCCATTGAGTTGTTGAAAATCATAGAAAATGGTCTTCATGTTGGAAACCCCAACAATCTCACAAGAAGAGAAGTTGTCGATAGCCAACTCAACGCTACAGCTCTACACATGTTACAACTTGGTGTGGGTGACAAAGACATGCCACACATTCAACATCTTAGCACAGCTAAGGAAGCTTGGGATGCCCTCACCGAGCTCTTCTTTGGAAATGAAAGTATGAGAAGGAATAGATATGATGCTTTGAGAAACGAAGCTGAAGGATTCTATATGTTGGATGGAGAAGACCACGAGGATATGTATAGGAGGCTCAAGGCAATAGCCACAACGTTCAGAAATCACGGTGCAGCTCATGTTGATGATGCATGGATCAAGCGCAAGTACGCCAGTGCTCTTATGCCATTTGAGCCCACAGATTTGAAAAGTCTCCAAGGTAGGCATAACTATCACCTCATGACATCCAATGAGGTAATGCAAGAAATGGCTTCTTTCAAAGTGGCTGCCAAGAATGCCGAAGATGCTCGTGCTCGAGCTATGGGGATGCAAAAGGGGGTCAACATGGCCTTGAAGACTAGTGTGATTGATCATGATGAATATGCCATAGAAGGTCTGGACTATCCCGAGGATATAAAAAGGATCCACGGACAATACTTGGATCTTTATGCTAGAAACTTTTGGAAAGATCCAGCCAAGGCTAAATCTGAACCAGAATGCAAGAGTGGAGCCTATGGAAGAAAATAAAATGGTCCCAAGCTGAGAACATGTTTCAACTGTGGTGACCGGCTGCACTTTGTAACTGAGTGTCCATATCAAAGTAGGGAAGATAATGGAGGAAGACTTATTTTCAAGGTCAAGTCAAAGGCTCCACGCAAGAAACAATTTGTAAAGAAGAATGCTCCCTTCAAGAAGCAACCAAAGATTGTTCTAGTGACTCAAGAAGAATAATCATCGGGAAGTGAAGATGAGGACGAGGACGATAGCTCTCAAGAGGTGGCTCATATAGCCACCACATCTACATCAACATCTCTCTTCGACTCTCCGAACGAAAACATCATCAACAAGAATGCTACTTGTCTCATGGCAAGAAGCTCCGAGGTAACGACTTCTAACTCTTCTTTTCCTAAGGCTATGATTGACATGGATGATCCTACTAGTCTTAAGGTTAAAGAAGATATTATTGCTTTGGATTACTTCTACACTAACTTGCAAGGTGAGCACAAAGTTCGTTTTGAAGCTCTTATGGATCAGCTGGTCCAAAACGAAGCTCTCCTCGAAGAAAAGGGCAGAATTGAAAGGGAGGATGCAATGGAAATTGCATCTTTGAAAAATGCTCTTGAGGAAGAAGAAGAAGCTCGGGTCTCTCTTGAAGAGAGGCTTGAGTCCATTGAAGAGTCACATGAAGAAATTGTGGCTAAACTTGGTAAGGAATGTGACAATGCAGTCACCAAAGCAAAGAAGTTAAAGAAGGAAAAGATTGACTTTGGGGCTGCTCATGATAGACTCTCCAAGGAATTGGAGAAACTTGACAATGCTCACAAGGCGTTGAAAAACGATTTCTCCATCCTCAATGAGTCACATGATCAGCTTCAAAGTCGATTGGCCAAATATGATTTTCCTAGCTTATCCATCTCAACATATAGTCACAAAGAAAATGCTAGTGTGGAAAAAGAAGTTGTCAAGGACATCACTCCCAATAAGGGTGTGCTTGATGAAGTTCTTGGCAAGCAAAGGTCAAATCATGGTAAAGAGGGACTTGGGTATGTCACCAAGTCCAAGAATAAGAAAAACAAGAAGAATAAGACCAAGAATGTGCAATCAAATACAAGCACCGCTGAGAAGAATGTCACAAAAGACAAGACTAACTATATTGGTTTTGCAGGGTCTCACAATCCAAATTATGAACTCTTTTGTGATGATTATGGCGATGTTTATGCTTATTATGTCGGTTCCTTTGATGAATATATTGCTTGGTCTATTTGGGTCCCAAAGACCCTTGTTACTAACATGAAAGGACCCATTGAAAAATGGGTACCTAAAACCAAGAAGTAATTCTCTTGCAGGGCTATGCTTCCGGTGGGTCGAAATGGGTGCTGGATAGTAGATGCACTAGTCATATGACCGGAAGCAAGGAGATCATCACGGAGATGCGTCCAAATCATGATAATATTACAGTATCCTATGGTGATAAGTCTAAATCTCAGGTATTGGGTCTTGGCAAGATTGTGGTTGCCCACAATATCTCTCTCATGGACGTCATGCTTGTTGAGACCCTCGGTTACAACCTTCTTTCTGTTCGTGCCCTTGGCAAGATGGGTTTTGCTATTTTTATTGATGATGATTTGGTGGTACTCTTGTGGAGCGAGTCTCTAAAGGTCGCTTTCGTTGGATACGTCGAAAATGACCTGTATGTGGTGGACTTTTCGGGGAAAACCACTTCGGATCCGATGTGTCTATTCGGAAAGGCCGACGTGGGCTGAATTTGGCATCGCTGTTTAGCCCATGTCAACATGAGAACTTTGCAAAGTCTTCACAAGGGTGGCCACATCCTTGGACTAAAAGGCAATGTCTCCTTTGCCAAAGATCGTGTTTGCAGGGCTTGTGTTGAAGGCAAAATGCACGACTCTCCCCACAAGAGGAAGACTATTGTGTCTTCAAAGAGGATCTTGGAATTACTTCATGTGGATTGATTTGGTCCTCCTTCTCATGCAAGTCTTGGTGGGAAGAAATATTGTTTGGTCATTGTCGATGATTACTCAAGATATACATGGGTCTATTTCTTCAAGCTAAAGAGTGAGACTCAACAAACTGTTATTGACTTTGCCAATGAAGTTCAACGTCAACACAATGTTCCTATCTTGGCAATAAGAAGTGACAACGGCTCCGAATTCAAAAACTACACCTTGCATGAGTTTCTAAGCGAAGAGGGGATTAGACATAAATATTCCGCTGCGTACACCCCTCAACAAAATGGTGTAGCTGAGAGGAAGAACCGGACTTTGATGGATATGGGCTGAATTCAAGTCTCCTTACAATTTTTGGGCTGAAGCCATATCCACTGCTTGTCACTCATCAAACCGACTCTACCTACGAAAGATTTTGGACAAGACTCCTTATGAAATACTTACCGGTAACAAGGCCAACATATCATACTTCAGGGTATTCGGGTGTAAGTGTTTCTTTCTTATTAAAGGTGTCCGCTTGTCTAAATTTGAGTCCAAGGCTTTAGAAGGTATTTTTGTTGGTTACGGTGCCGAATCCCACACTTATAGAGTCTACAACAAGCTCACTGGGATTGTTGTAGAATCTTGTAGTGTGGAGTTCAATGAAAATAACGGCTCCTTTGTAGGGCAAGTTGATGTTTGTGATGCAGATGTTGAAATACCCTAAGATGCCATAAGAAGAATGGGCGTGGGATTTTTCCGCCCCATTGAGGAACCCCTTGTGGCGGATCGGGAAGGACAATGCTCCACTCAAGTGGATCCCTCATCTTCACAAGATCAACAAGCTCCTACTGTTGGAGAAAAATCTGCACCGACACCGCAACTTGCTGAAGATCATCTGTCTCCTGGACGAGATGGTAGTCCCAAGCCGGACTATCCGCCCCCTCCAATGGGCGGACAATCCGCCCCTGGCACTCCAACTTGTTCCAGGGGATCCGAAGAAGAAGACAGCAGACAAGAAGTTCCCAGGCCGGATTCTCCGGCCCCCGAGGGCGGATTATTCGTCTCTGGTTCTCCCAGTTCTGCCAGGCATGCTCAGGAATAAGGCACTGGTGCATCATGTCCCAGGCCGGATAGTCCAGACCCTCCAAGGGGCGGATTATCTGGCCCTAAAGAACAAATTCTACAGCAACCTCCTGTTGTTAACTCCGATCAAGATCAAGGGCAAGGCAGTGGTCAAGACAAGGATACAAATACTGAATCAACTCCTTCTAGAAACAATAAGTACATTGAGGCTCGTCACAAGGCTCGTGCTAATCGGAACCTTGAACTAAGGGGTCACACTCTTGACAAGGTTGTTGGTGATCTACGAAGAAGGGTGTCTACTAGAAGAGAACTTGCAAGCTTATGTGATCATCAAGATCACATTTCCATGGTTGAACCGAAGAAGGTCTTTGATGCTCTTGAAGATCCCGTTTGGGTTGTTGCAATGCATGAAGAATTAAATTACTTCGAATGCAACAAAGTTTGGAAGCTCGTAGAGAAACCCAAGGATTCCACAATGTTATCGGCACCAATTGGATCTTCAAGAACAAACAAGATGAAAATGGCATTGTTGTGAGAAATAAAGCAAGACTCGTGGCTCAAGGATTCTCTCAAGTGGAAGGAATTGATTTTGGCGAGAGTTATGCTCATGTGGCTCGTCTTGAGTCCATATGTATCCTTCTTGCATATGCAGCCCATCATAATTTTAAATTATAGCAAATGGATGTTAAGAGTGTGTTTCTTAATGGTCCTCTACATGAGTTAGTATACGTCAAGCAGCCTCCGGGTTTTGAGGACCCCAAATTTCCGAACTATGTCTACAAACTCAATAAGGCGCTCTATGGCCTTAAACAAGCCACGCGTGCGTGGTATGAGCACCTTAAAGAGATTTTGTTAGACCGTGGATTCGAAGTTGGGCAAATCGATCCCACTCTTTTTACTAAGAAGGTTAATGGGGAACTTTTTGTATGCCAACTTTATGTAGATGACATTATTTTTGGCTCTACTAACCAAGCTTTTAACGATGAATTTTCAAAGCTTATGACTGACAGGTTTGAGATGTCAATGATGGGTGAGTTGAGGTTCTTTCTTGTATTCGAGATCAAACAACTTAGAGAGGGAACCTTTATTAATCAAGCTAAGTACATCCAAAACATGCTCAAAAGGTTCAAGATGACGGATCTCAATGGCGTTGCTACTCCAATGCAAACAAAGTGTCATCTTGAGCTCAATCCCAAGGGTAAAGACGTGGATCAAAAGGTATACCGATCCATGATCGGCTCTCTCCTTTACCTTTGCGCATCTAGGCCCGATATCGTGTTAAGTGTAGGAGTGTGTGCAAGGTACCAAGCTGCTCCTAAAGAAATCCACTTAGTGGCGGTCAAACGAATCTTCAGATATTTGGTTCATTCCCCGAATTTTGGGTTATGGTATCCCAAGGGTTCAAGTTTCTCTCTATGTGGTTACACTGATTCAGATTGGGTTGGTGACAAAGATGATAGAAAATCAACTTTTGGTGCTTGTCAATTCTTGGGCAGGTCTCTAGTATGTTGGTCTTCAAAGAAACAGAATTGTATTTCACTCTCAACCGCCGAAGCTGAATATGTTGCTGCTGCTAGTGCTTGTACCCATTTATTATGGATGAGGAAAACTTTAAAGGAATACGGTGTCAATTGTGACAAAGTGCCTCTATTATGTGACAATGAAAGTGCTATCAAAATTGCTTACAATCCCGTGCAACATACAAGAACAAAACATATTGAGATTCGCAACCATTTCATTCGGGATCATGTTGCTCGTGGCGATATTGCCCAATACTTTGTGAGAACGAAGAACCAACTTGCTGATATTTTCACGAAGCCCCTTGATGAAGCAAGATTCTGTTATTTGAGGAATGAGCTAAATATCATAGATTCAAGGAGCTTGGCTTGACTACCCTTGCACACTCACTTGCTCTTATTCATGTATTTGGTTTAGATGCGGGCATAGACATAGGGGGAGTGTGGTCCTAATTGATTGGGCTAACCCTCCCCCCATAAAGTCGAAAGCAATAAAAATCATTTCCCTTAATATCAATTTGTGATATATGGGTCATCGATGAGCATTGGTTTTAAACTCAAGATACATCTTCGCGGTGTCATGCCATGCGCTCCAACATGGTGGCTTCGGCCACCGCCCTCTTCCTTGAGAAGAGTTGGTTTCTAATGGCTCTCTTTGGATTTTCTTGCATATTTATTGTTCTTATGGAAAACACACTCAACTTTGGTTTTTGTTTGATTTGATTCTTGCAAATTTGGGTGTGTAGTACCATCTCAGTTTGTTGCTCTAAACCCAAGCCTTCCTTCCCTCCTTGGCGTTTCGACGAGGATGAGGAGGAGTTATCTTCAGGGGCGTTAGCATCGCTCTTCTTCCTTTTTGGCGTTTCGATGCCAAAGGGGGAGAAGTAGTTCTATTAGGTCTCGTGGATTTGCAAGGGTCGGGCGCAAGCACTTGTCTTTCAGTCGTTTTATTCGCTTGCTTTTGCCTTTTTAGCATGAACTTATTTGCTATTTGTGCTTGGGTATGTAAGACTATGTCGTGCTTTACTCTGCGTGTTTGGTATTCTGGAATTCTGGATTTATATTGTGGATCTCATGGAATTCTGGATTTATCTGTGGAGCCTATTTGATGGCATATGGAATCATGGGATTATCTAATATATGCATCAATATTGTTGGGATGTGCTTGGAGGCTATCAATCTCATTATTTACTTTGGCTATAGTCACATCCCGGTGGTATGACCTTGTTTCCCTACCCACCTTGTTTCAATTATCTTTGCTTTGAAAGTTGTATTCTCTCTAGTGTGTGTATTTGTATTCAAATGCAAATTGTAAGTATGCACAGATCTAGGGGGAGCGTCTTTCATTTTTAAAGGTGGCGTTAGCCGGTTTCATTGCAAATCCTAGTATTGTCATCTAACACCAAAAAGGGGGAGATTGAAAGAACATTTCATAATCCCTAGTGTTTTGTGTGTTAGATAACAATATCAAGGATTATTTAATGTGTGTTGAAGTGTTGCAGCTCTCTCTAAGGAAAAAGGGAAAAGTATCTGCCTTTGGGGGGTGGATAATCTGCCGCCACCAGGGGAGGATAATCCGCCCCTCCCTCTTCCCAAATCGGCGCAAGCCCCAGAAGGGGGGCGGAGTTTTGGCCGGATTTTCCGGCCTTGCCGGATAATCCGCCCCTTAGGGGGGCCGGATAGCCGCCCCCCTTTATCACCGCCAAGGCGCAAACCCCAGAGAGGGGGCGGAGTTTTGGCCGGAATTTCCGGCTAGGCCAGATAATCCGCCCCAGGAGGGGGCCGGATTATCTGCCCCCCCCCCCAAGATCTTCACCAAGTTTTCGCAGGCGCCAGCCCCAGAGAGAGGGCGGATTTTCTCCCGGAATATCCGCCCTTGGGGCGGAGTTTTCCCAGGGGGCAGATAATCCGCCCCCAAAGTTGCTCAACGGCCAGATCTGGGGAGGGGGTATTTAAGCCAGCATTCCCCCTCCTTCCAGATTGCTTGATTCATTCGAAAAAGACAAGATCTGATCTGCAACCTTCATCCAAGAGAGCTCCACCTAGATCCACCCAAAGGCCTCGTCCCTTGGGGAATCGAAGGAGGAGAACTCGATCTTCATCATCAGCAATCAAGTGCTTCATATCCTCTCCATTCATTTGGAGATTCACCGAACACTTATTTCTTGCAAATACCTAGATCCTTGTTTTGTTTATATTGATAAACCTTGTTCTTGTGACAGCTTGTTGTCATCTCGGGAGCCCCCAATTCAGTTGTGGGTGTGTGCCCCGGTAGCGTTGTAAAAGGCACCGGTTCCCGCCTCGAAGGGATCCAATAGTGGAGAAGGTGGATCAGGCCTCTCGTGGCGAGATCCATCGGAGAATAGGGTGAGGCCTATTGTGGCGTGGTGGTCTTAGAACCGCCCACCCCTCCAACGCAGATGTACTTCCCTTAACAAGGAAGGGACTGCGGTAAAACAAATCCCTGTGTCTCCGCGTGCTCCACTACGGTTCCTTCGCTCCTCTCTTTACGTGCTTAGTAGCTAGGGTTGCATATAGGGAAATTCTCGTAGTTACATATCTAGAGAATTTACTTTGTGTCAAGCCTAAAATTGAAAAAGTATTAAAAATTGGTTAGCACCTATTCACCCCCCCCCCTCTAGGTGCCCATACGATCCATTTCATCAGCATCGGACCACTAAGCATGGCTAAGCTTGACTGAACTGTGGCACTAGCGATGCTCATAAGCCAAACCCTAATTATGCTAGGAGCAGTGGATCAGGTATTTAGTTCACAAGGGGAAACATGCATCAGATAGGATTACTCCATCTACTAATAAAAGACTGGAATGCATATGACGAGAATGAAATAATTTGTAAACATAGGATTCATATGTATGAGTGGGGCTTCGCTTGCCTTGTCCGTTGTTGGACTGATACTGCTCTTTGGTGGCGTTGACTTCAGCTTCAGGTTCGGTTCCTATTCGCAAGAACCAATCACCGGAAAAGAGAAAGTAACACTCAACACATGGCATGTGCAATGCTCATACAATATGGATGATATGACAGGTTAAACAATGTTGAAATAAACCCTAGAACATGCTTGCTCATTTTAAACAGGGTCCGAGATGTCCAAACCCTAAAACAGGGGGATCATCGGAATCACCTGTGGGGTTCAATTGGTTCTTCTAATTAAACTTGCCATAAAAGTTGATTAACAATGTATGATTATATCTTAGTGAGAAAGGTTTCATTTTTTTGATCATTTTGGTATATTATTTGTATTTTTCTGATCTAAAATGAATTAGTTATGAATTTCCCAAATTTTAATTCATTTTAAATCATTTTTGGAATATTTGAAATAATTTCCAAACTTGGGCCCACATGTCAGACTTTTATTAATTTCAGAAAACAATTACAGAAAATGTTAAAACCCTGACAGGCAGGGCCCACCTGTCATACATTTTCCATTTACAAAAATGATTTACAAAACAATTAAAATAAAAAGAAAAGAATTACTGCATCATGCTGACGCCAGCATGACGTCAGCAATGGACAAGCTCTCAGATCGAGAGTGAGGCCAGCGCTAGGGAGCTCGTGGGGCTGCGCGTTCGACGCAGCGCATCGTGATGAGCACGCTAGTGGCGGCGCCTCTCATTATTGGTCATCGGAGCGTCGCCTCCGATGAGCTCCAGCGGAGGCGGTGTCGGGTACATGCGGGGAGAGCGACATAGGGGGAGAGGGAGGAAACAGAGAACACCGCGAGGACGAGGAGCTCACCGTGATCATGATAGGCTTGACGACGAAGCAAGGTGAGCTCGGGATCGGCGGGGATCGACGTAGACCGAAAGCGACCGGAGCTTCCGATTCGCCCGATTGAGGTCGCGTGCGAGGGGGAAAAGTAGCTAGGGGAAGGAGTCAAGCACGGCGGTTCCAGCGGTGGTGTCGGCTAAGGCTGGGGTGGTCGGAGACGGCAACGGCGAGAGGTTGCAGACGAGATAGGGTTCGGCCATGGCGAGAGAGAATGGAGAGGAGAGGGGAACTGGTGGGCTAGGGTTTGTCGACAGCGACCAGGGTTACTTGTAGACGCTCGGGGGCGACGGCACGTATCGCAGCGCACGGCGGCCGGTGGCGAGGCGACAGCGAGCTGCTTCGGGCGCGGCGAGAGGTGGACGACGATGATAGTGGTGACGAAACGGTATGTGCCAGAGGTGGGCTGGCTGCTGGCTGCGCTGGGCAGCAGAGAGAGGGGAGAGATGGGCTCAGCCCAGTAGCTAGGTTAGGTTTAGATTTTTTCTGTTAAACCTTTTTTCTTTTCTGTTTTCTAATTTCTGTTTGTATTTTGAATTTAAATCTGTTTTAAATAATTTCAAATTATAGAAACTTTTATATAATATCTGAAAACACTAAGGGGCCCTCAACACCATTTGGTCTCCATTTGTTTTGAGAATTTTCAAAATATAGAAACCATTTGAATTTATTCAAAGAGAGAGGGGAAGCTATTAGGGTTTTATTTGGTGTTTGTTTGTTTAAACCAAAATGCGAGTATAATGCATGCATGCTATGCTCAAACATGTTTTTATTAATATTACACAAAAGGTGGTATGTTACAAAGCATATACAGCTTCGATATTTACAATGGTTCAAGTCTATTAGGGGCAAAGAAATAAAGTGTGCCATTAAGTTTGTGAGAGCTTTACTAACTAGTTTTCACATAACAAAATATTTTTTAATTCGAAAGTTAGATGAAGCTTGATAATTTGCTTGGAATAGCAACAACTACTAGGTAGATATGGAAACTTGAGAAGTATGCCTTCTCAAAACAGGTTTTTGGCTAGCAAGGCTGGGTAGCAAGCAAGAGAGTTGAAAGAAACAAGCAAACATACAAGTAATAAAGCCAAACATGCAATCTTCCTTTAAGACAGAAAAGGATCTTAAATAAAGAATACTAAGCTTATGAGCCAACAAGAAAGAAAACAAATGATACAAAATACCTGTAAGCTTTTTCTTTCTTTTTCTCTTTCATAGTAATGCTACTGACAGAACTCGGTTTGCCAAAACCAGTTTAGATCCACTTGATGATCCCAGAGTGGTGCCAATACTGATCAACAAGATCCATCACATAATAGAGATTGCAAACTAAAAATAAGAAGTGCAAAAAGTAAAAGATGAGACTTCTCATTAATATTCAATAAATTCACTCACACCAAGGGATACATAGATAATCAACTAAAGGAGAGATACTTCCACATGCAAACCAAACTATAAGATAACCTCTCTACCAAAGATATGAATCCACTAAAAAGGTAAAAGATAAAAGATAATGGAGGTGATACCGCGGCACTCCCCCAAGCATGGAACAAGCCAAGGGGATGCCAAACCTGATGATGAATTACTCCCTTGGTGGTGGTGGTGTTCTCTTGATAAGCTCCTCAATCAACTTCCTTAGTTCCTCGAACTCAAAAGTAAGAGTACGGATTAGCTCCAAGTTTTGCTCTATACGGTTCATGATCATGTCAGTCCGAGAATCCCAGTTCTTGTTATTTTTCCCCACTCTTCATACTTAGCATGATCCTTCTCTGCATTGTTAGAACGAGGCAAATCCCAAGCCGAGGGCAAATTCCCTTTGGGGACATGTTGATATTGATATTCATGTATAAGTGCATGGAAGGGTCTCTTCTTACGTATAGGAGATGACCGTGGATTGTAGAAGAGACGAGGAGGTTTCCCTCCTATGGACATCTGTGCTATCCTCTTAGGCTTGATAGTGGTTGCCACCACTCCAATGCTTGCGACGGTAGCACGAGTGTCCGGTTTCTTGTCGTCCTCCATGTCACCTTCATACCCTTCCAGAATCTCCTCCTCCTTGGGAACTTGAGGTTCTTCTTCCTCGGGCTTCTTGCCTTTGTCGTTGGTTGATATGTTGGAAACGTATCTATAATTTTTTATGCTACATGCTTGTTTAGTATCTACTTTTCTTTACTTGTCTACACTTTGAGGTGCCTTTTACATGTTTTCTGGTACTAACCTATTAAAAAGTTGCAACAGTGCTAGATGCCTGTTTTATGCTATTTTTGGTTTCAAAAAAGTTAGTAAAGAAATATTCTTGGAATTAGACGAGACGAAGGACAAAGTCAATTACTTTCCGTGGGGAACAAGAAGTCTAGAGGAGAGCCGGAGGGGCCGGCCAGGGGGGCCAGACCCACCCCAGGTGTGGGGGCAGGTGGGCCCGTGCCAGGCTAGGGTTTGGCGGCCCTGGTCGCCTCCCGGTCTCGCTCCTTCGCCTATAAGAAGCCCCCGATGCAAAAACCCTGAGTACCCGATCAGAAATCCATGAAACCGTCTCTAGCCGCCGCCACCATCGTCCCTAGATCGGGGGGATCTGAAGTTCTTCCCGGCACTCTGCCGGAGGGGAGATCATCCTGGAGGCCTTCTCTCCGGTATGATTCGTGAGTAGTTCCACCTTGGACTATGAGTCCATGTAGTAGCTAGATGGTTGTATCTCCTCCTTTGTGCTTCCATGTATAGATCTTGTGAGCTCCGTTCATGATCAAGATCTAATCTATTTGTAATCATGCATGTTGTGTTTGTGGGGATCCGATAGATATTGAGATTATTATGTTGGTTTGATTAGTGGTTTTATCTTTATGATTCTACCATGTATGTGTTGTTTGTGATCTTGCATGCTCTCCGTTGCTAGTGGTTATCTTGGCCAAGTAGTTACTAGTGACTCTAAGAGGGAGTATTTATGCTCGATAGTGGGTTCATGCCTCTAGTTTCCAAGGGAAGTGTCAATAATATCTTTGGTTGTAGATGTGTTGTTGCTACTAGGGAGAAAACAACGGTCTCTTGTTCATGGAACATGTGGACTATTTACCTTACACACTTTGCTTAAAGCAGTTGTCTGTTGCTTGCAACTTAATACTGGAGGGGGTTCGGATGATAACCTGAAGGTGGATTTCTAGTCATAGATGCAGTTGGATGGCGGTCTATGTATATTGTTGCATTGCCCAATCAATCTCATAGGATCTTTCTGGCTAGTAATTGCATTGTTATGCCTTGCTCAGTTCCTGTCAATTGCCCCGCTGTAATTTGTTTACCCTTCATGCCATGTTGTTTATCTAAGGAAAGCACCTCTAGTGAACTATGGACCCCGGTCCAATCTTTACCATTTATACATCTTCCACTGTTACTTGTTTACTTGCTGCAAACCATTACCTCCACACCATACGTTTAATCCTTTGTTACAACAAACCGGTGAGCTTCACAACCTCACTAATTCGTTGGGGCAAAGTCTTGAGTTTGTGTTGTGCAGGTCTCCATGTTGCCAGCAACACCTTTGAGACGTTTCCTTCCTCCTTTAGATTCGATAACCTCCGTCTCTACTGAGGGAAACTTGCTGCTATACTCATCACACCTTGCTCTTGGGGTTCCAACGAAGTGTCCGACGTCAACACTGGGTGCACGCATCAAGATTTCTGGCGCCGTTGCTGGGGAATCTTGTAACATCCCTAAAATCATGTTTCAAAACACATGCATATCATCCATGCATCCATGAATCATTTAGGGTTTCATTTCAAAATCATTTCAAAAATAGGAGCATTGTTGCTCATTATTTTATGTATGAATACTCTGGCCTTTGTGCTACTTGCTAATGAGAAGGGTGCTTTTATTCTTTTAGTAATGTTTTGAGTTCAAACTTAAATGTTTCCAAAAGCTTGAGCAAAGTTTCAAAACAAAATATGAAATAAAACCAAATCTATGCCTATTATCATATCTCAAAGGCTTGGTTTTATTTTTATTTTCAAATAACCCAAGTGTGTTTTATGTAAACAGAAGTGTTTGACACATATTTGAGTACAAGATTCACTGTAAAAAAATCTTGAGAAGGTTTGAATTCAAACTAAATTGAAATGGAGTTTGAAATCCAATTCTAGAAATTCAAACAGAAAAAGAAAAGGAGTAAAGAGGAAAAAATAAGCAAACGGCCAATCTGGCCCAAACCAGCCCAACTCGACCCAGCTAGCCCAATAGCCCCTCCCCGCTAAGCATTTTCTTTCACTCACATCCGCACCCACTGAGTCTCTGACCGTCTGGACCCATCCTCACTCCTTTACTCTCGCTGACAACCACAGCCCAGACGACTATCGTCGTCTCCACCCAGCGACCAGTTCATCCCCAAAATTACGCCGGGCGTTTCCTGTTTAAATTCGCGGCGTCAATTCCCATTCAACGCCTGAGTAAATCTCGCTCACGTCCTTGCTACTTAAACCCCCTCTCCATTTTCCCCCAAACCCCAAACACAGAGCGCCCCCAGGCTGCGAGAATTCCTCGCTGCTCCGACGAGTTCGTCGTCAAATTCCGGTGAGCACCGCACGCCCCTCTGTCTATGGTTCATGCTGGATTGTTCTACATCTCCGTGCGCACCTACTGATGCTTTCCGTTTGCTCGCGCATGGTCTGTAGCCTCGGCAACGTCAACGACTGAGCTCCGCCGCCCTCTGCTCGAACTCCGGCGACCTTTTCACGTAAGTCCCAGCCTCCCCTCTCCCTCTGTTTGATGCGCGTAAGAGCTCCAGTGTCCTGCGCATCTAACGACACCTTTCTCTCGTCTTAGCGCGGCCCAGAGTGTCGCCAACATCGACGAACAGAAGCCACCGTCGCCAAGGACTACTCCGACGAGCAATCCACGACAACTCCGAGCGCCCCTTCGCCAACCGAGCACACGTCGAGCTTCTCCTCATCACGGCGATTCTGGTGAGCATCCTCCCACCTCCCCGCGCGACCTAGTTTGCTGGCTCCGCCACTGACTGAGCGCGCCACCTCCTGTCGCCGCCGCTAGCGCCGCCACTTGTTGGTCAAACGCTGAGAGTCGTTAGATTTAGATCTAGTAGACACGATAGATCATAAGCGAAGCGGTATGTTTTAATCAGAGCCGCGCATTATAGTTAGATCCAACGGTTCGCAGACGCGATCCAGCGCGAAGCGGTACCAGCCAATTAGGAGGCGCCGCGTGGCACGAGTTTGGTTTTAAAATTTGGAATTAGATCTATTAGATGTTTGATTTTGTTTAAATCATAACTTTTGAATGCCACGTCCAAATTTGAAAAAAATTATATCGATGGAATCAGGAGAGAAAATCCTTTCCATCTATGCAGTGTGTTTAATGTTTTGCCTCTGTTAAAAAGGTTGTTTTTACAGAAACTTGTGTAGGCTTATTTTGTATATATTAATTATTTGGGAAATGATTTAATGTTCAAATAAAGTTTGTTTGGAAAGTTTTGAACTTGTTTATGAATCAGTACTGTGCACTTGTCTTGTTTACTGTAGAAAATCATCCCATGGCATTATGCATGCATCCATATATTTTTGCTTGTATTTATTTTGTATGTGATTTTGGTGCTATGATTTTATGTGTAGATTTTGGTGCAAATAGTGATTGTGATTGTGAGGATTGTAGCTACTCTCCAAACTACCAAGGCAAGTGGTGCTTCATGATTTATTCCTATGTTTTCAAATATGCATTAGAAATATTTTGCTAGTCTTGCATGGATATTTTTAATCTATATGCTATGCTTGGGAAATCCTAGTAGTTGTAGAATTGCTAGAAATATTTCTAAGTCTTATCAATGCCATGCTTAGCCTAGATAGTAGCAACCAAGGATGGTTATATATTCATGCTATGATCAAATATTTCTAAGTATTTGGACTATGTTTTGGCTTAATAAAACAACTAAGTGAATGAAACACCTGGGTGGAATGGAAAGATTGGTTTGTGTTGAGTGGTTACACAAGGCCCATTTCTATGGTTTACCTTGTGTATCTCACTTGTGGAAAGCCACCTAGGAATAAAGGGATTTGAGATGCCATATGTTAAGAAGCTTCTAGTGCAGCCACTTGGCAATATGGGCTCTGCCTGGATCATATAGGTTGCAATAACTTAGCCATTTGGACAGTTGGTGGTAGTGGGATTGATAGGTTGGAGAGCGTCCATTTGGTCTAAGGGAAGGCTTCTGAAAGGTCCTGTCTTGGTGAAAATCAAGTCTGGTGGGGAAAGTGCACAACCTCTACAGATGGAAGAATCTAAGTACTTAGCCATGTCCCTGGTAAAGGACAAATTTGAGCATCAAGACATGGAATCTATCAAGAATCTCCTCATCCCAATTTCTAAGTAAAAACTTGTGGTTGAACAAGGGTGAAGGTTCACCAATGTCTATTGGTGGTTCCTTGGGAAAGTTTTTGTCAAAGAAAAACTTAGTGTTTTCAACTAATAGGCAAAACCTATTTTGAGCAAAGCAAGCCTAAGCTACACTTAGCCAAAATGCATATAGTACTTAGTCCACCAATATTCTACTAAAGTATCACTTGCCAATACTATTCCAATGTATTGACCCACTGTGGCTGTAACTTGTGATGTTGCAGGTTATTCTCATGATGATTAGGAGTCATGAGTCTACACTCAACATGCTTGCCTGTGGCACATGAAGATGAAGACTTATTTATCTTATTACTTATTTAAACTCTTGTACTAGGCCTATGGCCATGGAGTTGTAAAAGACTATGCTTGTCTCTGGAATGGCTGTAATAATGACCTTTGTTTCTGTGTACTTCATCTTAAATTGTGGATGCTAGCATTGATCCAGGGACTAGCATTGCAATCACAGGGATCCTTTTCCTTTATAAAGGAGGGATCTTACAGATGGTATCAGAGCACTGTGTTGCCTATAGGATTATGACCCTAGGATTGGAAATCACTAAGGAAAATTTTTAACAACTTCCACACTTGTCTTTTCTTCTCGTAAACTTTTCTAATCTTCTTTCTCATCTCTAATTTTAGATGAACTCCATCAATGAAGCCGTAAGGAAGGGACCACTCATGACTATGACTTTGGAATGTGAGACAGAATTTCCCAAGGCTCTCAAGGACCTCATGGTTGCAATGGGAATACATGGTGCAGCTGTGTAAAAAGGTTTTCCTATAATGGATGAAGGAGTTGAGTACTGGTGGGTGCAACTTCACTTGTATAAAAACAAGGAAGACAACCACAAAGAATCAGGATTCTGCATGGTCACCAATTCAGTGGTGCACACTACATTCTTTGATTCAGCAAGGGATGCAGCTTGGAAGGCCATCAAAGACCTTGGTGATAGAATCAAGTGCAGAATGCTCAACACTCAGAATGACCTAAAGGAAGAAAAGAAACATACCCAAGAGTTAGAGGCTACCAACCAAACCTTAAGGGAAGACATTATAGACTTAGTAATGGAGTCATGTGCTCTAGATAGACAGATTGCTTCTTGAGATGCCCTGTTAACCAACTTGGCAAGTGAGATGGGATTGTAACTTACTTTGTTAGTTGGACCACCACTTATCATTCTATTTTCCAAATGTTGCTTGAAATAAGTTGAACCTTGGATGTTGTAATGGTTTCATGTATGCCATGACTTGTGTGAATTGATTTCCAAAGTATGCATGTGATGCTTTGTTTTGTGATTCATCTCTATGTATGTTGATTCTAACTTTTTCTATCTTATAAATAGATGCCTAATGTTATTATCAACACGGTTGAAGAGTTCAAGGGAACTCGCTTTGGCACTCATCTCATTGAGCTTACTAGTTTGCTCAATCTCCCACTTCCTTCCATCATGATGCTTCCCCTCACCAAGTTTGAGAGGAAAGACCTTTGGGGCTTCAAGGTTATTCAGCCAGGACGCCAGGCTGAGCCAGCCATGGAGGCCATCACCTTCAAGCTCATGCATGATGACAAGGAGAGAGGCCTAGAGGTAGTCATGCAGGATTTGCTTGGACGCTTAGTAGGGAGACACTCTCGTGAGGTTAGAGGTACTCACTTCCACGCCTTCGGCAGACGTGATGAGGATGGTGAGGCCATTGACTTCGAGGATACTGCTAGAGAGATAGCAGAGCCTGTTCGTCTGTACCTCCAGGACTTAGAGGTTCTTCTTAGGCACCTAGACACTGATAGGACCAACATCATGCTTAGCAATGACGAACTCCAGGTGCAGCTTCGTGAGAAGGACAAGCTCTTCGCGGAGCAAGATGAGATAGTCAAGGAGATGGAGACCAAGTTTGAGAGTCAAGATAAAAAGTTCAAGAGTCAAGAGAAGCGAGTCCAAGATAGGAACAAGAGGATTCGAGACATGACTGTAGAACTAGAGACCAAGGATTTAGAGCTCGAGCATCGGCAGGGTGTGATTGAGAGACTTCGTGCACAGAAGAGGGCTCTCAAAGACAAAGTAGAGGCCTTGACCACCAATGTCGAGGAATACAAGACCGCAATGGAGAATGCCGGTCATACACTTGTTGATGAGGAGGTTGATGCAGAGGAGTAGTGATGACTACTCATTTATCATTTAGTTATCATGCTATTGATTATTGAGTCGCCATGATCATCCAACATGTGGATGGCTTGCTATTGGTGTGTTTACTTTTCCAAAACTTGTTGTCTGTGTTGTTGAACTTTTACTACTATGATGCATGATTATTGTGGTTTGTTATGTGATGTATTATGCATGTTAGCATCTATGGGTATCTCATTCTTATCCTTATTGAAAACCACAGATGCCTCCCCGACGTGCCAATCCCAACCCCAACAACAACAACATCACTCCTGAGATGCGGCAAATGATGACAGCTCAGACTCAGCTGATGCAAATGATGACTACTTTCATCCAGAATCAAACAAAAACAATAACAACAACAACAACAACGACAACGACAACAACGACAACAACAACAACGACAACGACAACGACAACGACGACAACAACAACAACAACAACAACAACAACAACAACAACAACAACAACAACAACAACAACAACAACAACAACAACAACAACAACAACAACAACAACAACAACAACAACAACAACAACAACAACAACAACAACAACAACAACAACAACAACAACAACAACAACAACAACAACAACAACAACAACAACAACAACAACAACAACAACAACAACAACAACAACAACAACAACAACAACAACAACAACAACAATAACAACAAGAAGAAGAAGAAGAATAAAGAAAGAAGCAACAGCAACAACAACAACAACAACAACAACAACAACAACAACAACAACAACAACAACAACAACAACAACAACAACAACAACAACAACAACAACAACAACAACAACAACAACAACAACAACAACAACAACAACAACAGCAATAGCAACAGCAACAGCAACAGCAACAGCAACAACAACAACAACAACAACAACAACAACAACAACAACAACAACAACAACAACAACAACAACAACAACAACAACAACAACAACAACAACAACAACAACAACAACAACAATCAGAACAACCCACCGGGTTTTGACATGCTTACTGTGTTCTTAAGATCGAGGCCAAGAAAGTTCTCGTGAACTCGATCCTATGGTGGCCAATGATTGGCTACGCTCTATGAACAAGGACTTGGTAACTGTTGGCTGTACTGATGAGGAGAAAGTCAGATTTGCAGCACACTTGTTGGAAGGACCAGTAGCTACTTGGTGGGATAACTTCCAGATCACCACTCCCATTGCGGATGTGACATGGGCTATATTCGAAGATGGTTTCCGTACTGCTCACATCTCATTCGGAGTGATGAGTCTGAAGAAGAAAGAGTTTCATAATCTGAAGCAGCGACACCGCAGCGTGGTAGAGTATATTGAGGAGTTCAACAATCTGGCGCGTTATGCACCGGATGAAGTTGACACTGATGCAAAAACAAGAGAGAAGTTTCTCGAAGGCCTGAATGATGAACTGAACCTGCAGCTATCAGTGGCCTATGATCCCACTTATCAGTCTCTTTGTGACAAGGCTGCTATTTTGGAGAGCAAGATGAAACAAGTTGAAAGCAGGAAGAGAAAGCACTCTGACAAGCCCAGCTCGGGATCGTCTCACAAGCGTTTCCATTTTGATGATAGTGGAAGTTCAGGATCCCACAAGCATGGGAAATTCAACAAGCATCACAACCACAACCGTCATCATGACAACAAGCATCACCGTAGTCATGATAATGACAAGTACAAGAATCACAAGGGTGGATATAAGAGCCACCACAATGGAAGTGACAGTGGAAGCCAGCCTGTCAAGAAGGATCTTAGTCAGGTTGATGTTTCAAATGCAAGAAGATGGGGCATTATGCCAATGAATGTCCGGAAAAGAAATTTGAAGGACCCAACAAGCCCAACCCTTTTCAGAAGGGACAAGTGAACCACATCAATGTGGAAGAAATCTATGAGGAGTCCGATGCTGTGGCTGGTAAGTTCAAACTCAATTCTATTCCAGCACTTGTTCTTTTTGATACTGGTGCATCACATTCATTCATATCAAAAGCACTTGTTGATAGAAATGGGTTTCCAACTGAAAACATTGGGTGTCCAATAAAAGTAAGTTCTCCTGGTGGAGACATGATAGTAAGTCTTGGATGTCGGGATCTAGTGATAGAATTTGGAAAGCATAAGTTTCCGGTGAGTCTGATAATCCTAGATTACCAAGGACTGGATGTAATTTTGGGAATGGATTGGATGACAAAGTATGAAGGAGTACTAGATTGTGCCAATCGTACTGTTGCACTCACAACCCTGGAAAAGAAACGGATTAGATTCAAGTCTAACTTTGAATCAAAAGGGAGTAAGATAAATTCTCTTAAGGGGGTTAGCATGGATAGTGTGCCCATTGTGAGTGAATATCCAGATGTGTTTCCGGAAGAATTGCCAGGAATGCCACCAGATAGAGATGTGGAATTTCTTATTGATTTGCTACCAGGATCTGGACCGATAGCAAACAGACCGTACAAGATGTCAGTTGATGAACTGAAAGAACTCAAGAAACAACTTGGAGAACAGTTGCAGAAAGGATTTATCCAACCAAGTTCCTCATCTTGGGGAGCACCAGTTTTGTTTATGGAAAAGAAAGATAGAAGTCAAAGGCTATGCATAGATTACCGTTCACTCAATGAGGTGACTATAAAGAACAAGTACCCTTTGCCTAGAATCAATGACTTGTTTGATCAGTTAGAAGGATCTTGTGTGTTCTCAAAGATTGATCTCTGGTCAGGTTATTTCCAGCTCAAGATAAGGGAACAAGACATACCTAAAACAGCTTTCACCACAAGGTATGGATTGTACGAGTATACCGTGATGCCATTTGGTTTAACCAATGCTCCAGCATACTTCATGAATATGATGAACAAGGTGTTCATGGAGTTCCTTGATAAGTTTGTTGTCGTTTTCATCGATGACATTTTGATCTACTCCAAGAGCAAAGAAGAGCATGAAGGACATCTACGTTTGATACTTGAGAAGCTTAGAGATCATAAACTGTATGCCAAATTCAGCAAGTGTGAGTTTTGGTTGAATGAAGTTGGTTTTCTTGGACACGTTGTGTCAGGAGATGGTGTAGCAGTTGATCCTGCTAAAGTTTCAGCTGTAACTGAATGGGAATCTCCTAAGTCAGTGAAAGAGGTTCGTAGTTTCCTTGGCTTAGCAGGATACTACAGAAGGTTTATTGAGAATTTCTCCAAGGTAGCTAAGCCTATGACAGAATTGCTAAAGAAAGACAAGAAATTTGCTTGGTCTGAAGGCTGTGAACTTAGTTTCCAAGAATTAAAGAAGAGACTAGTGACAGCACCAGTCTTATGTTTGCCAGATTTGGAGAAAGATTTCCAAGTGTATTGTGATGCATCTCATCATGGATTAGGTGCCGTACTTATGCAAGAAGGGAAAGTTGTGGCTTATGCCTCGAGACAACTCAAAACTCATGAAGTAAACTACCCTACTCATGATTTAGAGTTAGCCTCTGTTATCCATGCACTCAAAACATGGAGACATTATCTTTTGGGAAAGCGTTGTGAAGTGTTCACAGATCACAAGAGTTTGAAGTATATCTTCACCTAGAAAGAAATAAACATGAGACAAAGAAGATGGTTAGAACTCATCAAGGATTATGACTTATGTTTGCAATACCATCCCGGTAAAGCAAATGTTGTAGCGGATGCTCTAAGCCGTAAAGTTTTTGTGAATGGCCTTACTAAGAGAGAATTGCCAGATGATATATGTACCCAATTTAGAAATCTCAGATTGGAGATTGTGCCTGAGGGACATCTCATGTCTTTGGATGTTCAACCCACCTTGTTAGACAAGATTAAAGAAGCCCAAAAGACAGACAAGGAAATTGAAGAGATTAAGGAAAAAATTGGCAAAGGAAAAGCCAAAGGATTTCATGAAAATGAATAGGGTACTTTATGGTATGGAAAACGTATCTGTGTTCCACAAGATCCGGAACTTCGAAAACTGATATTACAAGAAGCACACAACTCACCATATTCCATACATCCGGGTAACACCAAAATGTACATGGATATGAAGGAAAGATTTTGGTGGAATAATCTCAAGAAGGACATCGCCGAACATATTGCTTTGTGTGATGTATGTAGTAGAGTGAAGGCGGAACACCAGAAACCAGCAGAATTACTTCAACCACTACCTATTCCTGATTGGAAGTGGGACAAGATTGGTATGGATTTCATTAACGGATTGCCAAGGACCCGGTCAGGATATGATTCTATTTGGGTAGTAGTGGATCGCCTAACTAAAGTGGCTCATTTCATACCCGTGAAGACAACCTATACAAGTGCTAAGTTAGCCAAGATTTATATGAGTAGAATTGTGTGTCTACATGGAGTACCTAAGAGTATTGTGTCTGATAGGGGAACACAATTCACTTCTCATTTTTGGAGACAACTACATGAGTCATTGGGAACGAGACTGGAATTCAGCACCGCTTTTCATCCTCAGACTGATGGACAGACGGAAAGGACTAATCAGATTCTTGAAGATATGTTGAGGGCATGTGCCCTAGAATATGGAGCCAGTTGGGATGAAAGTCCGCCTTACGCAGAATTCTCTTATAATAACAGTTATCAAGCCAGTATTGAGATGGCACCATTTGAGTTTCTCTATGGGAGAAAGTGTACCACCCCATTGCTATGGAAGTGTGTGGGAGAAAGAAGTTTGTTCCGACCAGAACTAATCAAAGAGGCTAAAGAGAAAGTCAAGCTGGTTAAGGACAGATTGAAGATAGCACAGTCCCAACAGAAGAGCTACGCAGATCCTAAGCGTAGAGAAGTCACCTATGAAGTTGGTGATAGAGCTTATCTTAGAGTGTCACCACTTCGTGGAGTGAAGAGGTTTGGTGTCAAAGGTAAATTGGCCCCAAGATATGTTGGACCATTCAAGATTCTGAGTCGTAAAGGAGAAGTCGCTTATGAGATTAAATTGCCAGAATCCTTGTCAGTTGTTCATAATGTGTTTCATGTGAGTCAGCTTAAGAAATGCCATCCAGAAATGGAAGAGACCTCTCTGAAGGATACAATACCTTTGGAAGAGGTCTAATTGGAAAGTGATCTCACCTATGAAGAGAAACCTATCAAGATTCTTGAGACTGTGGAAAGAGTTACTCGGACTAAGACTATCAATTTATGCAAAGTTCAATGGAACCATCATTCCGAAGAGGAAGCAACATGGGAAAGAGAAGATGATCTTAGGAAAGACCACCCTCACCTATTTGCTATCCAACCCGAATCTTGAGGGAGAGATTCACCTTAAGGGGGTTAGATTTGTAACATCCCTAAAATCATGTTTCAAAACACATGCATATCATCCATGCATCCATGAATCATTTAGGGTTTCATTTCAAAATCATTTCAAAAACAGGAGCATTGTTGCTCATTATTTTATGTATGAATACTCTGGCCTTTGTGCTACTTGCTAATGAGAAGGGTGCTTTTATTATTTCAGTAATGTTTTGAGTTCAAACTTAAATGTTTCCAAAAGCTTGAGCAAAGTTTCAAAACAAAATATGAAATAAAACCAAATCTATGCCTATTATCATATCTCAAAGGCTAGGTTTTATTTTTATTTTCAAATAACCCAAGTGTGTTTTGTGTAAACAGAAGTGTTTGACACATATTTGAGTACAAGATTCACTGTACAAAAATATTTACAAGTTTTGAATTCAAACTGAATTGAAATGGAGTTTGAAATCCAATTCTAGAAATTCAAACAGAAAAAGAAAAGGAGTAAAGAGGAAAAAATAAGCAAACGGCCAATCTGGCCCAAACCAGCCCAACTCGACCCAGCTAGCCCAACAGCCCCTCCCCGCGAAGCGTTTTCTTTCACTCACAGCCGCACCCACTGAGTCTCTGACCGCCTGGACCCATCCTCACTCCTTTACTCTCGCTGACAACCATGGCCCACACGATTATCGTCGTCTCCACCCAGCGACCAGTTCATCCCCAAAATTACGCCGGGCATTTCCTGTTTAAATTCGCAGCGTCAATTCCCGTTCAATGCCTGAGTAAATATCGCTCGCGTCCTTGCTACTTAAACCCCCTCTGCCCCCTCTCCATTTTCCCCCAAACCCCAAACACAGAGCGCCCTAGGCTGCGAGAATTCCTCGCTGCTCCGACGAGTTCGTCATCGAATTCCGGTGAGCACCGCACGCCCCTCTATCTATGGTTCATGCTGGCCTGTTCTACATCTCCGTGCGCACCTACTGATGCTTTCCATTTGCTCGCGCATAGTCTGTAGCCTCGGCAACGTCAAGGACTGAGCTCCGCCGCCCTCTGCTCGAACTCCGGCGACCTTTTCCCGTAAGTCCCAGCCTCCCCTCTCCCTCTGTTTGATGCGCGTAAGATCTCTAGTGCCCTGCGCATCTAACGACACCTTTCTCTCGTCTTAGCGCGGCCCAGAGCATCGCCAACGTCGACGAACAGAAGCCACCGTCGCTAGGGACTACTCCGACGAGCAATCCGCGACAACTTTGAGCGCCTCTTCGCCAACCGAGCACACGTCGAGCTTCTCCTCGTCACGGTGATTCTGGTGAGCATCCTCCCACCTCCCCGCGCGACCTAGTTCGCCGGCTCCACCACTGACTGAGCACGCCGCCGCCTGTCGCTGCCGCTAGCGCCGCCACTTGTTGGTCAAACGCTGAGAGCCGTTAGATTTAGATCTAGTGGACACGATAGATCAAAAGAGAAGTGGTATGTTTTAATCAGAGCCGCGCGTTTTAGTTAGATCCAACGGTTCGCAGACGCGATCTAGCGCGAAGCGGTACCAGCCAGTTAGGAGGCGCCGCGTGGCACGAGTTTGGTTTTAAAATTTGGAATTAGATCTATTAGATGTTTGATTTTGTTTAAATCATAACTTTTGAATGCCACATCCAAATTTGAAAAAAATTATATTGATGGAATCAGGAGAGAAAATCCTTTCCATCTATGCAATGTGTTTAATGTTTTGCCTCTGTTAAAAAGGTTGTTTTTACAGAAACTTGTGTAGGCTTATTTTGTATATATTAATTATTTGGGAAATGATTTAATGTTCAAATAAAGTTTGTTTGGAAAGTTTTGAACTTGTTTATGAATCAGTATTGTGCACTTGTCTTGTTTACTGTAGAAAATCATCCCATGGCATTATGCATGCATCCATATATTTTTGCTTGTATTTATTTTGTATGTGATTTTGGTGCTATGATTTTATGTGTAGATTTTGGTGCAAATAGTGATTGTGATTGTGAGGATTGTAGCTACTCTCCAAACTACCAAGGCAAGTGGTGCTTCATGATTTATTCCTATGTTTTCAAATATGCATTAGAAATATTTTGCTAGTCTTGCATGGATATTTTTAATCTATATGCTATGCTTGGGAAATCCTAGTAGTTGTAGAATTGCTAGAAATATTTCTAAGTCTTATCAATGCCATGCTTAGCCTAGATAGTAGCAACCAAGGATGGTTATATATTCATGCTATGATCAAATATTTCTAAGTATTTGGACTATGTTTTGGCTTAATAAAACAACTAAGTGAATGAAACACCTGGGTGGAATGGAAAGATTGGTTTGTGTTGAGTGGTTACACAAGGCCCATTTCTATGGTTTACCTTGTGTATCTCACTTGTGGAAAGCCACCCAGGAATAAAGGGATTTGAGATGCCATATGTTAAGAAGCTTCTAGTGCAGCCACTTGGCAATATGGGCTCTGCCTGGATCATATAGGTTGCAATAACTTAGCCATTTGGACAGTTGGTGGTAGTGGGATTGATAGGTTGGAGAGCGTCCATTTGGTCTAAGGGAAGGCTTCTGAAAGGTTCTGTCTTGGTGAAAATCAAGTCTGGTGGGGAAAGTGCACAACCTCTACAGATGGAAGAATCTAAGTACTTAGCCATGTCCCTGGTAAAGGACAAATTTGAGCATCAAGACATGGAAGCTATCAAGAATCTCCTCATCCCAATTTCTAAGTAAAAACTTGTGGTTGAACAAGGGTGAAGGTTCACCAATGTCTATTGATGGTTCCTTGGGAAAGTTTTTGTCAAAGAAAAACTTAGTGTTTTCAACTAATAGGCAAAACCTATTTTGAGCAAAGCAAGCCTAAGCTACACTTAGCCAAAATGCATATAGTACTTAGTCCACCAATATTCTACTAAAGTATCACTTGCCAATACTATTCCAATGTATTGACCCACTGTGGCCGTAACTTGTGATGTTGCAGGTTATTCTCATGATGATTAGGAGTCATGAGTCTACACTCAACATGCTTGCCTGTGGCACATGAATATGAAGACTTATTTATCTTATTACTTATTTAAACTATTGTACTAGGCATGTGGCCATGGAATTGTAAAAGACTATGTTTGTCTCTGGAATGGCTCTAATAATGACCTTTGTTTCTGTGTACTTCATCTTAAACTGTGGATGCTAGCATTGATCCAGGGACTAGCATTGCAATCACAGGGATCCTTTTCCTTTATAAAGGAGGGATCTTACAAATCTATAGGCTTCAACCTCTTCCTTCCCGTCAGGCACCAGCGCAACCATAAAGATTTCTGGCGCCGTTGCCGGGGAGGCCAAGGACATCTTCACAAGGGGAGTCCTTCACTTCCTTTCTCTTTACTTTGTTTTTAGTTTGCTTTGTTTCTTTTTCTTGGTTTTGTTTACCTCTTTCCAAAAAAACAAAAAAAAATAGTCTAGTTTGGTTTGCTTGCTTTATTCAAAAACACAAAAAAATTAGTCCCTACTCTAGTTGCTGGTCTGTTCTTGCCTTGCTTGGTAATGCTTTCTATTAATGGATGGTTTTTTTGAAACTAGTTCTTATTGGCAAGGTGGGTTCACGGAGGAACAAAAGTATTATTATAAGGAACACCGTTTGTCACAAAAAGGGAAACACCTATGGGAACAAATTTATAAGTTGAATACTATTGCTAGAGACGTGTGCTATATTTATAATGTTACTTATTGCTTTGATAAAGCTTGCTACTACAGGAGGTATAAACACATACCCTTTCAATGTGAGTATAATGATAATGTTACCATATCTTCTTATGTTAAAGGAAATTATGACTTTTATGATGTGGAGCAAATTGAAGAGTTTATTGCCTTCAAGGGTGCATTTGAACTTGCCAGCTTGCTTGAAAATACTGATGATGCACCTTATGAACATGAGGTTTATGAGATACTTAAATTTTGCTTTGACAATTACAAGGAAGCAAATGGCTATGTTCTTGAATATTTTAATAGGTGCTTTCCACAACTCGAAGAGACTAATGCCTTGCAGGAGCCTATGGAAGAAGAAATTATTGAAACTGGAAGCTCATTAGATGAAAAAGAGGAGGAGAGTGATGAACAAAAGGAGAAAGAATGGATCTACCCATGTCTACCTTATAATGAGAGTAACTCTTTACCCCTTATATTATTTGATTGTTCCCCATGCTTACCAAAGGAGGAGGAATGTTATGTTCCTGTGGATCCTTTTGAAATATCTACTTTGGGTAGAACCTGTGAAGGTTTTAATCCCACTATTTTTGAGCTTGATAGAAATTATGTGTTTGTAGATCATGAAAATCATTTTTTATGTGGTAGCTATATTGTTGAGTTTATTCATGATGCTACTGAAAATTATTATGAGAGAGGAAAGAATGGTTGTAGAATTTTTCATGGTACTGAAACACCTCTCTATGTGCTGAAAGTTTTGAAGTTACTCTTGTTTTATCTTCCTATGCTTGTCACTTGGTTCTTTGTGAATTTATTTGTGTACAAGATTCCGACGCATAGGAAGAGGGTTAGACTTAAATGTGTTTTGAATTTGCTTCTTGATGCTCTCTTTGACTTCAATTCATATTTTTTATGTGAGCATCTTCTCAAGCTATCATGCCTAACTTAAAGGCGTTAAAGAAAAGTACTTGTTGGAAGATAACCCAAGAGTTTCCTAGAGTCTTAGAAGTTATTACTTCTGTAATAACCTATCCTTATCCTTTTTGTTCGCTTTTTGTGCCAAGAATGACCTCTAATGAGAGGGAAGTAAGATTTGGGGAGTTGTTGTCCCGAAACAGATTTCTGTCCTCCACCAAAAAAAATCGTGAGGAGGCTATATAACTCGGATTGAGATCAACGTTTACGAATAAATCCCCCAGTATGTTGGCTAACTTTTGTTAGTTCAACACTTTTTGATTTGAGCAACGGAAGATGTTTGAAAAAATTCGTTTCTACCTGCTGGTCTGTTTTGACAGATTTCTGAACCTATTTGCATTTTCTTCTTATTGATTCCTTTTTGAGCTCTCTTAAGGTAAATTGAGTTTCTTTGAAGGATTTACTACAGTAGCTTGTGTTTCTAGTGAAAAGCCTTGCTCTTCCAAAGCTTTGCTAGTGGTCTAATATCTTTTGAATAAGCTAATGTTGCTAATGAAGATTGTGTGAAGTTTTGTATGAAGGAAAAAAATTCAGGTGTAGAGAGAGAATGATGCAATAAGATGAAGAATGGACAAAAGCTTAAGCTTGGGGATGACACCATTGTGTCACCCCAAGAAATATCCAAGAGGTACAAGCGTCAAAGCTTGGGGATTCCCAAGGCATCCCCTTCTTCATCAATAAAAAGCTCAGGTCTGTCTAGACACTTCGTTTTCATTGTTTCATGCACAGTTGGGTTGTTCTTGGAGCGTCTTAGTTTTCATTTGCTTTGCTTAGTTTGTTTAGTTTGCTTTAGTAGTTTGGACCCCCGCTCTCGCTGTGTTTTTTTGCAAATAAGTTTTCTTGGTGTTTGGAAAGGAGTAGTAAGTTCTTGCTTGAAGTGCAAGAGGAGCTTGCATTGATTGTGACTTAGACTTTAGCATGACATGCTAGGTGTTGTTTTGACCTTATGCTTAGTTATTATTGCTGTAGCATGTCTTGTTCCAAACAATTGGGATTGCTTAGTGTGCCTTGAAGAAATTATGCGTTGCTTTAGCATGCAAAAGCATAGTATTGTGGTATTCTCCTTTGATGCTTTGCTTGGGTTGACTTGGCACATGCGCACACCATGTTATGACTATGACAAGTCACCATTAGCCTCTATGATCATGTAGTCCTTGACTTGTAGTACCACTTTTGCTTTGATTAGTTTGCTTTATTCAATTGCATAATTATGGCCATTATTGCTCTCTTATTTGGTTGCTCCCAGTCTTTTGCTAGCCTCCACTTGTATGAGTAAGTTCTACTTATGCCCCCAACTCCCAAGAAACCAAGTTATTCCAAAGTGTCCACTATAAACACCTATGCATGGTGTGTTATACCATTCCAAGTATATTCTTGTTTTCATCTATCTTCCAATTAAAAACTATTTTGTTATGTGAAAACTTAGTGATTAAATCCCTCACGACCTTGATGGCACACTTTATTATTTGCCCCTAATAAACTTGAACCATCATGACAACTTTGTTGTATATGCTTGCACTTATAAGTTGGAATTAGCAGAACCGTGCTGTCACGGGGAACGTTTTCAACATTGCACTTGTACCTTGTTGTACTCAGTTGATATCATGTTCTTTTGTCTATGGATGTCACCGGTGTGAAATAAAGAGGGAACTTGTCAGTCCATGGAGTTTGTATCATGTGTTAGAGAAACGCTTGGGCCGCTAGCCTAAGCCATGCCTAATCATGGTGGAAACTTGCAGCATCACCATAGTGGCATCTATGAAGCATTCTTCTTATAAAAAAAGAGACATATTGAGAAAAGTGGAAAGAGAGAAAAAAGCACCATATTCCCATGGTACATAAGAAGAATTGCTGAGATGCTCATTGTCTGCTTGCCTTGTCATTTTGGTTATGGGAAAGCTCTTGTACCATGTGCAAGGGGTACCCCGTTTGCGGTTCTCGATGATATACAAATACTTACAGTGACAAGAAATTACCTGGACCCAAAGTTGAGTATGCATGAGGTGTGGCCCTCGTATTCAAGGGGCATGAGATTACCAACTTATACTTCGTCAAGCATATACTCCAGCTTTGCCACTTTAACCTTAACCACTTCAAGATGCTTATGATAGGGGCAATGAGGGCTAAAAGCTAACTAGTACCATAATTTTTGGAAGCTATTTTTGAAACTTGTAATCCCTGCTTCCTTTACAAAAAAGGCATTTCTTCCACCATTATTGAGTCTCCACCTTCTACCTTTAGGCACCATTAAGAGAGCATAGTTGTCATTCTGTGTGCAGTGTTCCAAAGCTTATTAATTGATGCATATTGTGTTATTACTTGTTCTTGTGATATTGTTTCTAGTCACCCTTGTAAACTTTGCAGGTGTCCTATGCATTATATTGCTATACCATGAGGGACAAGCTGATTGCCACTATGCTATGTTTTCTGCATGTGAAACAAACAAACGTTTTTCAATTGTTAGAACTCCATGATCTTTGTTTGTATGTTGCCATGTTGCATGCATAGTTACTATGTCCTATTGTTAGAACTCCATCTTTCATGCACATGTTTAGAGTTCTTTGATCCCAGCTTTCAATGCTTGCAAATGGTTGGATCTTTATTGTGAGGGTGCATGTCACCTCAAAAATTATTCTTTTATCACTTACCTACTCGAGGACGAGCAGGAGTTAAGCTTGGGGATGCTGATACGTTGGAAACGTATCTATAATTTTTGATGCTCCATGCTTGTTTAGTATCTACTTTGCTTTAATTGTCTACACTTTGAGGTGCTTTTTACATGTTTTCTGGTACTAACCTATTAACAAGTTGCAACAGTGCCAGATGCCTGTTTTCTGCTATTTTTGGTTTTAGAAAAGTTAGTAAAGAAATATTCTCGGAATTGGACGGGACGAAGGACAAAGTCAACTACTTTCCTTAGGGAACAAGAAGTCCAGAGAACAGCCGGAGGGGCCGGCCAGGGGGGCCAGACCCACCCCAGGCGCAGGGGCAGGTGGGCCCGCGCCTGGCTAGGGTTTGGCGGCCCTGGTAGCCTCCCGGTCTCGCCCCTTCGCCTATAAGAAGCCCCTGATGCAGAAACCCTGAGTACCCAATCAGAAATCCACGAAACCGTCTGTAGCCGCCGCCACCATCGTCCCTAGATCGGGGGGATCTGAAGTTCTTCCTGGCACCCTGCCGGAGGGGAGATCATCCCGGAGGCCTTATCTCCGGTATGATTCATGAGTAGTTCCACCTTGGACTATGGGTCCATGTAGTAGCTAGATGGTTGTATCTCCTCCTTTGTGCTTCCATGTATAGATCTTGTGAGCTCCGTTCATGATCAAGATCTAATCTATTTGTAATCATGCATGTTGTGTTTGCGGGGATCCGATGGATATTGAGATTATTATGTTGGTTTGATTAATGGTTTTATCTTTATGATTCTATCATGTCTATGTTGTTTGTGATCTTACATGCTCTTTGTTGCTAGGGGTTATCTTGGCCAAGTAGTTGCTAGTGACTCCAAGAGGGAGTATTTATGCTCGATGGTGGGTTCATGCCTCTAGTTTCCAAGGGAAGTGACAATAATCTCTTTGGTTGTAGATGTGTTGTTGCTACTAGGGATAAAACAACGGTCTCTTGTTCATGGAACATGTGGACTGTTTACCTTACACACTTTGCTTAAAGTAGTTGTCTGTTGCTTGCAACTTAATACTGGAGGGGGTTCGGATGATAACCTGAAGGTGGATTTCTAGTCATAGATACAGTTGGATGGCGGTCTATGTATATTGTTGTATTGCCCAATCAACCTCATAGGATCTTTCTGGCTAGTAATTGCATTGTTATGCCTTGCTCAGTTCCTGTCAATTTCCCCGCTGTAATTTGTTTACCCTTCATGCCAAGTTGTTTATCTAAGGAGAGCACCTCTAGTGAACTATGGACCCCGGTCCAATCTTTACCATTGATACATCTTCCACTGTTACTTGTTTACTTACTGCAAACCATTACCTTCCACACCATACGTTTAATCCTTTGTTACAGCAAACCGGTGAGCTTGACAACCTCACTGATTCGTTGAGGCAAAGTATTGAGTTTGTGTTGTGCAGGTCTCCATGTTGCCAGCAACACATTTGATACGTTTCCTTCCTCCTTCAGGTTCGATAACCTCGGTCTCTACTCAGGGAAACTTGCTACTGTACTCATCACACATTGATCTTGGGGATCCAATGAAGTGTCCCACGTCAACACTGGGTGTACGCATCATTGGCGGAAGCCATGGTGCTCTAAACTTGAGAAGATTTCCTTCTATTTTCACCACTTTTACCTATTCAAAGACGAACTCTGCAGATTCCTTTTCTCTTTCTCCTGAAAATTTCCTTCTTACAAAACCTTTGCAAAAACTCAATGACAACATTATTTGTGAGCAAAAACAATAAACCTTTGGTACACACTTCAACTGAAAACCCATCAAAACAAAAGCTTCTGTAAGAGGCAAATGCAAATGATGGCAGAAATCTGTCAAAATAGACCAGAAGGTAAAGATTGATTTTTTCAAAGACCTTCTGTTGCTCAAATAAAAACGTGTAGAACTAATTAAAGTTGGGTAACAACTTGGAGAACAAGCTCAAAAAATTACAGCTCCATCCGATGTACTGAGCTTCCTCACGAATTTTTACGGTACAGCACAAAAATATGTCCCAGGACAGCCACTTTTCACAACTCCTCTACTTCACAAAAGTAGTTGAACTTGACACAAAAACCAAAACAAAAGGGATAAGGAGCGGTTATTACAGAGGTAATAACTTCCAAGACTCGACAAAATTCTTGGGTTATCTCCCAACAAGTACTTTTCTTTAATGCCTTTAAGTTAGGCTTGAAACTTCCAAAGATGCTCACATAGGATAAATATATCTGGAGTGAAAAGGAGCATCAAGAAGCAAATAACCAACACACTTGAGTTTAACCCTCTTCCTATGCATGGGGGTATATGGGAAAACGAATTGTTGAAACAAAAATCCACAAGCATAGGAAGACAAAATAGATGCAACTTCAAAGCTTTCAACATAAAACGGGGAAACTTAACATCATTGAGATGCATAAAACCATGTTTCCCTCTCTCAAAATAACTTTCAGTAGCACTTTGAATAAAGTTGACAATATATTTATCACTGGAAACAACTTTATCATTATAATAAGCATACTTACTGTCATTAAAAAGAGGTCCAAGGTCATAAACCAGATCAATAAAAGCAAGTTGTTCCATCCTGAAATCTTTATTAGGCAAGCTATTTTCACAAGGAGCTTTAGCAAATTTGGAAAAGTTCAACTCATAAGAATCTCCATCAAACTTAGTTAAAACTTTTTCCTTCTTACAATCAATAATAGATCCACAAGTGTTTAAGAAAGGTCTACCAAAAATGATAGGACAAGATTTGCTAGCTGCTGAATTAAGCACTAGAAAATCAGCAGGATACTTAATCTTACCACAAAGAACCTCCACATCTCTTATAATGCCAGTGTGGCAAATGGTTTCACTATTATCAAGGTGGATAACCACATCAATGTCCTCAAGTTCACAAGGACCAATCTCATGCATAATTTCCCTATAAAGCTCATAAGGAATAGCACTAGAACTAGCACCAATATCACATAAACCCTAATAGCAATGATCACCAATTTTAACCGAAAGCACAGGAACACTAGCTTTTCTAGCTTTACTAGGATGAGAGATAATATTAGAAGCATCTTCACAGAAGATAATGTGCTCATCCTCTATATTTCTAGCGTCAAGATCTTTCACAACAGCTACCACAGGTTCAACATCGAATTGCCCATCAGGCTCCACAGTTTTCATTGCACCTTTATTATTTGCACTAATAATCATAGAATACTCCTTTAACTTAGCTAGGAAAGGCATTTTCTCAACATGAGGTTCAGGCACACTGTGATTAGTAGTACAAACTTGAGTACTTCTAACTGGAACATGACTAACAACATCTTTATACGGAGCATGGTGCTTATTCCACTTCTTCTTGGGGATTTCTATGTAAGAGGCAAAGGCCTTAAAACATTTGGCAATACTTTGGGAATCAAGACCAAACTCATTGCAAATATCACGGAAGTTATCAGTACCCATAAAAGATTTAATGCATTCATAATCATAGTTTATACCTGACTTTCTTCCTTTTTCATTCTCCCAAGACTCAGTGTTATCTTGAATACGGTCTAAGAGATCCCATTTAGCTTCTTCCTTCATACATGTGAATGATCTAGCACAAGAAGCATCTAGTAAATCTTTATCATGAAGAGAAAGCCTAGCGTAAAAGTTACTGAGAATAATATTGTTAGGGAGTTCATGAATAGGACATTTAAGCATTAGTAACTTCAATCTCCCCCAATCTTGAGTTGTACTCTCTCCATCAAGAGGCCAAAAGTTATATATAAGATTTCTATCCTTATGGATTTCACTAGGAGGATAAAATTTAGAGTAAAAGAGAGATGCCATCTCCTCCCATTCCATGGATTGTCCATTCTTCAGCAGCTTATACCATGCTCCAGCTCTCCCTTTGAAGGATATGGAGAGTAACTACTTCTTCACATGTTCAGTTGTGATACCTAAACACTTAAACAACCCGCATAATTCATGGATAAAAAGCAAGTGATCACCAGGATGGACAGTTCCATCCCCAAAATAATAATTATCCATAACACGATTAACAATACTTATAGGTATCTTAAAAGGATCTATCTCAACAGGAGGTGGTTCATCTACTACCATAGCAGTGGTAGTAGTTTTCCCAAACAGAAAACCAAGTGGGTTATCCATATTGGAAACAAAGTAACAAGCAGTAACAAAAGCAATACTCACAGAAAAAGTTTCCCTTACCAGTTCCACTCTTCAATAGCGCTTCACTCCCCGGCAATGGCGCCAAAAAATAGTCTTGATGACCCACAAGTATAGGGGGTGTATCGTAGTACTTTTGATAAATAGGAGTGTCGATCCCAACGAGGAGCAGAAGGTGCTAAACAGTGGTATGGAGCAGGAAATCCCTGTGAATACTTAGCAAACAGATTTTTAGTGGTTTTCTGACAAGGCAACAAAACAAGGAGCAAGTAACAAGAGTAACGAACAAACGGATCAAGTGGCCCAATCCTTTCTTAGCAAAGGACAAGCCGGTGGAAATACTTATAAGGACCAAACGTTCTCTAGGACACATGGGAATTCTGTCAAGTGCTTTCTCTTCAAATAGCTGAGTATTCTTCTTTGGTGTTTGTAAGTGTTGTGTGGGTGAACCTGTGCTAACATTCCGCCCTTCCTAGGACTAATACATACTTGTGATTAACCCCCCTGCAAACATCTATAACTACAGGAAAGTAATTAAGATATAAATCTAACCACAGCCTTAAACTCTGAGATCCTACACTCCCTTGTGCAAAGGTGTCCTAACGGGGGTTCAGGTTTCTGTCACTCCGGCAACCCCATGATTAGTAGCCAAATACACAATGCATTACCCTAGGCCCATAAATGGTGAAGTGTCATGTAGTCGACGTTCACATGACACCACTAGAAGAATAGCACCACGACTTAAATACTAAACCATTGAATAATAACTCATCACAGATCCACTAATAACGACATGACTTCTCCCATGTCCTCAAGAACTAAACGAACTACTCATAAGACATCATATGGATCAAGATCAAAGATGATATGATAATGGATAACAATCTGAACATAAACAATAATCCAATGGTTCCACTCACAAGCATCAACTACAATAGTAACCAACACCGGGAAAGTTTCCCCTAAGAAATAAAACAATATCCAACACAATTGTTACAGCGGGACGGAGTGGTGATGATGGTGCTGGTGGAGATGATGGTGTGTATGATGATGATGATGATCCCGATGAAGCCTAGCTTGATGACGGTGTTGATGGAGACGGTCTCCCCTCTCCGGGAAGGAATTCCCCCGGCAGAAATCTGTCTGCCGGAGAGATCTTTCTCTCTTGGTGTTTTCCGCCCCCCAGAGGCGATGGAAATCTATATGTGGTGGCTCCCCTGGTATTAGTTCCGAAGGGAATATATAGGTGAAGGGGTGGAGTCGGAGGCCGGGCAGGTGGGCCACACCTGCCCTAGGCACGGGGTTAGGTGGGCCCGTGCCTAGGGGGATGTGGGCCCCCTGAGGCCCATCTCTGTCCCTCCTTCTGGCTTCCTTCGTCTTTTGGTAAAATAATATGTTTCCATATTTTTCTGGTATTTTTCTGATCTTCGCGAAATTGCACCGAAACGCCTTCTTTTCCATCAGAATCCATACTCCGGCAGTCCATCCTCCAGGAATCATCCAACATGCATAAACAGATGAAAAGCCATAAGTAAAACCTCATAATAAGACAAATATCAATGAATAGAGGTAAATTATGATATAGAAAGGTGATGCAAATTGGGCGTATCACTCCCATCAACAGCCCCACCTTCCATCACGAGAGTCGTCAGAGGGAATCGAAACCCTACCCACGCCTACTACTACATGTATATCTTGATGAGTCTGCATCTATATACCTACCTCCATGTCTAAAACCCAAAACTCTATAGATGGATCCTTCCCGCTCAGAAAGCATCATCGTCGGAGAAAGCTTTTGGCCCTTTGAAGAGAAATTGCATGATATACTGAAGATCATCTGTCGTCCCCCGCCTAAGATTGAAGGGACAGAGCTTCCTCGCAGCAATTCAAGCATAGCTCAGTGGGTCATCAAGGCCACCATTCCCGCTCGTGATATCGACCCCGAGCCCATCATCTTCACCTTCATTGACCACAACTGGGTAGATGGAGTCGTGCGAGCGATACAACATATCATGGAACGCCTCTGCAATATCCAAGAGGAGTTGAAAGATACCCCTTACCACCTGTTTGGGAAGTGCGACAAGGATGGACTTCCCACCGAATCCTTCCTCACCTGCTGCATTGGAAATCAGCTAGAGAATATGGAATACCTACTGCAATGCCATCAAGAAGATCTTGACAAGACCCGTTGTCAGAACATCCTCATGTGTATGGATCTTGCCATACTCCGTACCTGGGAGAAGAGTCTACAAGCTGCCAACGCTCATCTGGAAAGGATAGTGGCTGCTCTAGCCTCCTCAACTTCTGAACTTATTAACTCCGAGACTGAAAATGAAGAGCTGTCCTTCTATGAGTATCAACCTATCTTCCCGTCAACCCCACCAGAATACCCACCTGTCGAAGCAACCCTCGAAGAAGGCATGACCATCACCCTCACTGCCAAGGAGTTGAATATTCCCCACACCCCCGAGGAATTGCAGTAACCGAAGTTAGTGCAACAACTCAAGAATGGCAACTAGAGTCAAGTGGTACCCATGGCATAATTTTCTTCCCTCGACTCACCCTTATGGCATAGTGTATTACCTATGTATCGTCCCAGAACCTGTTTTGTAAAATTCTAAGTGCTATGTCGCCCTACGGCACAGACCTATTTTGTAACACCTTAAGTACCTCCGCCACCGATCGGCACGAACCTGCTAAATTTCTGGGTGATATGCAAGAGTGATATTCTTCTTTGCATGTTTTACCCACGATGTTGCATCAGACTAAACCCGGAATGACCCCATTCCAAAAGACCTCGTTTCCTAGACCGCCAAACTCTAATGGCACCCTCCAACCCATCGGAACTCTAACTAGCTCAGAACTAACTACCCAGAAGCTAGTATACGCCCTTCCCTATAGACCCTCTAACTCAGGAAGCGGTTCCTACATTGTTGATAGGAGATAAACACCCCGGATTAAAGGTGCAGCGGCATTCCCCCAGCACCAGCATAATACTCCAATCAAGAAAGTTGGCGACTCCACCAAAAATCCCTAGTGTCGCTCTAAGGGGGAAAGACTGCGTCTTTCCTGCCCAAAACCCGATAGACCCCTACAACCGGACACTAGTTAGCGTCAAGTGATGACCACCACTCCAAACCAGAGTCATAGACCCTGCCAGAAGGACGACAATCAGCACTTCTCCAGAATCAGAAGGTACTTCAGGAAAGTCCTCCACCCCAAGGTCGACCGTCCAGCCAACACCCGGGTGTATCAAGACCTTGAAGTAATAAAGAACGCTCAACTAGGCGTCTCGCCGCAAGAAGAAAGGACCCTATCAACGCTAAACCTACCTGGACTCGTCCTAAGGGGAAAAGAATGCGTAATTTCCACTTGTTCTTATAAAACCCTCCCCTCCGAAGCCGCTCAGCTCCGACCCGTAGCAAACCACGCTTAATAGTGGAAAACCTAATAGCATCTAATAACCCTACCACTAAAATTGCTAAGCGGATGTTATCACCATCCCTACTCCTCCCTAATCTCGGGACGATATTATTTTAAGGGGGAAAGTTCTGTAACATCCCAATTTCAGCAACCCTTATTTGGTGTCCAAAGGGCAAAAATCAGGGGGAACAAAAAAATTCTTGTTGCATGTTGAACTATTTTCTTACTTGTTTGTTTGTGTTCATGCAACTGATTGTGTATTAGGTGATGTACTCCTTAACTCAACACTAGTTTACAAAAGCTATTTTACAAAAGAGATGTCTTGGCTCATCTTTCATATTCTCAACTGTTCAGGCATTTCAAAACCTGAGCCAAGATGACTTTGACACAACAAAATACTTTACTAGTTTCTATTAACAAAACTATGGAGACCTATATATAATCTTCTTATGTTTTCAAGACAGAACTCCCAACTACTCTTATCCCTAGGTTTTTCCAAAACCCTTATTAAAATCTTTCACTCCAATCTTGGTAAAGATACCAAGATGGTCCTTATCTTACTTCAAAGCACAACCCATTTCAAAATACCCATCCTTACCCAAGCTAGGCTTGATGGTAACCCTAGTATTAGTTGGATAAGTTTGATAAGATGAATTGCCTTGATTTGCTATCTGATGAATTGCCTTGATCTGCTGATTGTCTCGTTTGCTTAGGTACTAGAGTGATCTAATCTAGTAGCTCATCCCTTAAGACCCAATCTATGTTCATGATTATCAATCTCAGACCAAACATCCAAATCTGGATCTATCCTAAGCCACCAAAGTGGCCATCTCATCTCCTAATCAGATCAACCTAGGGATAATCCCTTTTGATAGTTTCCTACTCAGTGAAGACCCAATCCAAGCATGGATCCCCTATATTAAATCTATACCTCAACATCAACCACTTGATGGGAAGGATAAACGTTGCCACTCTCTCAAATTGTCTCCCACTTATAATCTAGTCTAAAACTCTAAATCTGTTAAAATGGCTAAGTCTGGATTTCCTATCTAGATTCAAACTTTGGAGCTCTGCCTTTTTTAACCTATGTGCATTATTGAGAATGTACCTGAAACATCTTGTAGTAAATCTTTAGTACTACCAAATCCCACTCTTGCCCTTGGCTAAGCCACTCTGGTTCCCACCCTTCCATGATGGTTTTGTAGTCAAGATAATAATCTTTTCTGCAAACCTTATTATCTTGCCTACTTTGGCAGAAGCTCACATCCATATGCTACCTCCCTTGACCAACTATTTGCATGGTTATGATCTACTAATCATGACCTATCAATCCCCACTTCACTTGTTTCCATTGGAGCTTTGTGCTTCTTAAATCCACCAGGTTTATGAGGCACCTTGATGTATCTGTTATGGCGGCCTTTTTTCATCAAAGTTTGCCATCACTCCTACACCACCTCAAATCCAACCAAGCCCAAATATTGCTTCCTTGTTCATCTATATAACTTGGTATAGCTGTACATCTATCCCTTGTACCAAGGTGAGATATGAGCTCACCAATCCAACCATGTTTTGGTGGCATGAAAATAACAAAGCCCTAGATTCCCAAAAATCTAGATTCCATCCTTTTTCACCACAACTCTTCAAAAAACAAGATGTCATTGAGGTATAAATCAATTCTACAACATCTACCTTGAATATAACCATCCCTAAATAATTCCCATAATTATTTGGATTATCAAACAAATTAAATTCATTATCTTGCAAAATTCTCAAAATCTTTGTCTATAAAAGCAAGTTTGTTTTTCTCCAAACCACTTTGCCAACTCAATGCATATTTGAGTTCTCAAAACCACCCCGCCCCGCCGTTTCAAAGTGGCAGCTCCCGCACGCAGCACTCCCCGGGGTGGGCTGGATGTCCCTGGCGCGGCCCAGTAGCCAGCATACCCCAGCCCGTTGCCCCTTCCTTTTCCCTATTTTATTTCCAGATCTGCTCAAATGTAGTTTAGTTTAAATCAAAATGAAAATGAAAAACGGCTCAAATGGGAAAGATCCAAATTTCCTGTAGTAACCACAGGTTTTGTCAAACATGTTGTACCCTTGCCTACCCAAAATATTGTATGAGTGGATCTTAGAAATTAAAATGGCCACATGTGTTCCTTTCACAAATAAAATCTTCCAGGGAGTTTGGTAGCTCCAAATGGAGTAAATCCAATCGGTACTGAAAGGTACCGACCATACCTTGCATGTCCCACTGGCCCCACCTACTTGGCTTCCTAGTTCACCCCTAGTAAAAAATAACAAAATCTGGCATTTTATGCCTTTAGAAAATTCTCTAGGTCAAACCAAATGAGTTTTTGACCTAATTCCAACTCCCTGTACACCTATATACCAACATATTTCAAAAACCATTAGCTCATAATTTTATGAACCTCTGTTAAATTATGGTGAATTAAACTGTTCTGTGTATTGTTTATTCACCAATAAATTAATAACAGTAGCTCTGTAACTCCAATAATGGTGATTATAATTTATACAGAAATTCTGTCCACATAACTAACATGTGTCCTTGGAATCACATGAAAATCTTCTGTAGATTAAATATGATGAAAAAGATAAATCCCAGCCAGTACTGTCTCTAGAAATTTCTCAAGGGCATTCTGTTAATTTTTTTGAGGTGATTCTAACACCTCTTGATTCATTCCACTAAATACTACCTAATCACCCAATTAAATAATTTTTGGAGCTCAAGAAATTGCCTGGTGAATTATTTCCTAAAACTAGAGCCTTATCCACTATAAAAATCATTATAAATCAATGGAAATTGATAAAATAGTGAAACCACTTTTGTTGGATTCATTTTATCAATACCTATCTGATGGTATCATTTTTATACAATGGTATCATAAATATCAAGCCCTTGGTCAAAAACTCCTCTCTTAGGTAGTTCCTAGAATTTAAATCCAAAAGGATCCTCCCCCCATTTCCTCGAAATCTTCTCCCAATCCAATCAAATCAAACCTCCAACACCCTACTGATGTTTATCCTGTGTTTATATGTTGCTTGTTGTATGTATTGATGCTTGTATGCATTGTATTGATGGTGGTCTTGTTTGTTTGCATGTATGGTCGATAACGTGGATAGTTGCGTTTGTGTGACGCCGAGAAGAAGGAAGCATCGGGTTTCTCTTATTATTATTGTATTGGTATTCTGGTATTATAAGGAAGTCAAGGGACATCTCGTTGGTCTCAGGCAATCCACCATTCCTGAACTCCTATATTAACCTACTCCTTTTTATCAATTGTTTTATATCTCATTTATGAATCTCATGATTAAATGCATGGTTTGTTTCAAATAAAAGGCGTGAGTAACTTGGCTCCTCCAAGTTATGTTGGAGTGTCCATTAGGACGCCTACCCTCGTTGACACCCACTTTTACCCTTTAGGTCGAGGCTAAGATGCTTAGCATCTTCCCTCTCGGAAACTACGGATTTTCAAGGATAAAACTATTTTGGATTTTACCCTACTGCAAAGTTTTCAAAAAAAAAACCTTGGAAAGAGGCATCATTTCCGAGTGGAGGTTTTACTAAAGAAGATATGAGGAGGATAAAGAGAAAGTCAAGCAAGATAAAGAGAAGGGATGTTCTATGCCGATACCGGAACAATCTATCCGTGCAACCACACTACCCTAGTCGCTGGGGCTTAGCTCGTAGTTTGTTGTCTTTAGCCGGGGCTGCTTGTACTTGCTTAACGGGAGAAATCCCTGGAAGCCCGAGTGGACTCTACCACAGATCTACGGATCTAGGGCCCATCGCCTGCTATGGCAGGAGTGTCAGTGCAACAATTGGTTCTCCCGCGAACAGTATGCTTTAGGAGTGGAGAAGGAAGTGGAGTCACTAAGGTTATTGTATATTGCCAAGATGCGGGTTTGGGTATACGAAAGTGCAGAAGGGAGGACTATGGCGCTGGGCCACATACTCGTTGTCGGGGAGAACAAGCCCAAAAGGAAAAGCCGTTGTTGCTAGGGATGACAAATGAAAGGTTAGGTTTGATTATCCGAACCCCCGTTTACCGTGTGTAGCGGGCTGTGGTTGTATCCCGGCGGATGTATTGATTCTTGTGGGTAAAGTGCACAAACTTTGCAGAGTCTAATCTATTCGAATAGCCGTGTCCATGTTCATGGACGGTTGGAAAGGTAAGTGCTACGAGTACCCTTGGGATATGTTTGAGATGAATAAAAAGGATGTGACTTGGTCACGAGGAAAGATAAGAACGAGTTTGGTTTTGACCAGATATGGTCGAAGATGTTTTAAAAAGGGTTTTACTATAAAACTGTTTCCAAAGTTTTTAGCAAGGATATGGGGATATCCGAACTTTCTAAAAGGAGGCATATTTTTCAAAAACTCTTTTTCAACAAATTTATAGAGATGCCAATGTTAGGCTTTTCAGAAACAGCTATAGTGTAGAGCTATCTCGCCACAGTCCAATATGCATTCTCTTGTTACATTACCTTGGTGGTTTGCGAGTACATTCAAAGTACTCACCAGCATTATCCCTGGCTATTTACTTGGCCAGATTGCAGATGTTAAGAAGTGACGAAGGTGCTGACGTCTATGCGAGCTAGGCCGTCTTCCTAGTCAGTTGTTGGTAGGTTAAGGCATGACATGGGCTCTGCGCATGAAGACTTCCGCTATGTGTGTTGTAATTGCCATAATGGCCACTTTGTAAGTTTTTTGTAATCGTTACTTTCCGGGTGATGTAATGATACTGGTCGGTGATGCTCACGGCTCACTGAAAGAACATGTGGGACCCCATGTGTGGTTTTGGTAATTAATGACAATCTCTATGGAATAATACTTGTATCAAGTTGTACTTGTAGGAATTATCCATAGGCAATGTTTGAACCATATGTTGGCTTCAAGGTTTGGAGAAGAAGAAAGTGAAGAGGATCAAGTGGTGACCAAGGTGTTCAAAGAGTGATCCACAGATTGGTCATGTGAGAGTTGAGCCTTTTGCAAGGGTGTCTTAAAGAAGAAGATAGCATTCATCATATGTATCTTCAAGACATAATCCAAATGGTGTTAGAAGGAATGTTGTGCAATCTAAAGATGTGCCATATCTAGAAGATATCATGCTTGAAGCTTTCCATCCTCGGTGATCATGGATCGATGAAGACAAGGTCAAAGTAAAGGTTTCCCCATGATGTTTGGGGGAGCAACTTGCAAGTCTTCATCAAGCAAGTGCGTGCAAGAGCAATCAAGAAAGGTGTTCCATCTTGAGAAGGAAAAGATCGTATACATCAAGATCAAGTGGAATATGCGTAAGACAAAGGTATGATATTGATAGGGTTTTCTTCGTACCAGTCTCGTGGTGTTAGTTGGGGAGACCGGTTTATAGGATAGATAACCGTACTACCAAGAGGGGCTCTCAAGTGAGTAACTCGATCATATCGTTCAGAGAGAGCTCAAACCTTTGCATACTTTGCATCATACTTTCTTGGTTGTTATTTGGATCTTATCCATGTGAGGTTCTAGAGCTTGTGGTAATATTCATAACAAGCTCTAGTTCATCAAAAACGGATTTCCCTTTTATATCATATTGTGTTTTTGATCTTTGAGGTTTTACGGTTTCTCACCAAGAGAGGTATCTCACTTTATAATACATGAAATGTTCTCTCTTGGTGGTATCCAATATTTTGTTGGGTAGCTCTTGTTTTCCTCTTTCCAACAAAATTGGTTTCGGGTCAATCGGAGTTTCCAAACTCTAGATATCGCCATTTGAAGTTTGCCTCTTATTTGGTCTAGACCGGAGTCTCCGGTCTGCGTGGACCGGAGTCTCCGGTGTGGACCGGAGTTTCCGCTGGTGTCCCCGGTGGAGGCATCAGTAACCTGGCTGGGACATTCTGTATGGGGGTGCGGAGCAAGGTCCGAAGGCTCCTCCGGAGTCTCCGGTGTGGGTCTTGGACCGGAGTCTCCGGTGCTGCTGGACCAGAGTCTCCGGCCCACCTGGCTCACAGAAGGGTTGGGTCATACTGCATACTGGTCCGGAGGCTGGTCCGGAGATGAAATGGAATCTCCGATGTAGACCGGAGTCTCCGGTCCTCACACCAGAGTCTCCGGTCTAACTTTTCCCTAACGGGCAGAAAACGGTCAGAAATCTGTGGGCCTATAAAAAGGGGCCCTTCTTCCCCAATGACATAGCTCGAGTTTCACAGGCTTTCTTCTCCATTCTTGAGCCTCTTGAGCTTGCTCCCCCTTCAATCCCTCCCTTGATTCTTGCATATACTTTAGGGATTTGAAAGAGGAGATCTAGATCTACAATCCAACCAATCCATCTCTCCTCTAAGTGAGGGGAACATCTTGGGATCTAGATCTTGGAGTCTTTTGTGGATTTCCTCCATTGTTCTTCCTCTCTTATTCCCCCACAAGCTTTTGTAGATTTGGTGTAATTTTGGAGAGAAGGATTTGAGAACTTCTTGTGTTCTTGCCATTGCATTTGGTGCATAGGTTTGAGTTCTCGGTGAGAATTCGATTGAGTGAAAGGTGAGAAGCTTTTTACTCTTGGGTTCTTGGAACCCTAGATGGTTTGGTGGTTTTGCAGGTACTTGGATTACTTGGGGCCTCCAATTAGGCTGTGGAGCTTTCCCCAAGCTTGGGTTGTTGGGAGCCTCCAATTGAGTCGTGGAGAAGTGCCCCAACCTTGTGAGAGGTTCCGGATTGCCACCGACAAGTGCATCGATAGTGGAAGCGTGGATCGATCCCGTTGGGGTGAGATTCACAGGAGAATAAGGGAGGCCTTTTGTGGCGTTGGTGGTTTGATACCACCCCCTCTCCAAACGAGACGTACTCCATGTTGGGAGGAACTCGGTAAAATATCGTCGTCTCCGCGTGTCTCGGTTATCTCTATACTCGAGCTCTTTACTTATGCACTTTACATTGTGATAGCCTTCGTGCTTGAAGTAATCTATATCTTGCTATCACATTGTTGCTTGTATAGCTTAGCATAAGTTGTTGGTGAACATAGGTGAACCCTAGTTGTTCTAGGTTGTGCTTGACAAAGTAAACGCTAGTTTATTTCTGCCTTTGTCGAGCCACTCTCGTAAAAGTTTTAATTGCCTATTCACCCCACCCCCCACCCCTCTCTAGGCGACATCTGTATCCTTTCACTCACTGATCATGAAAACGTGAATTGTATGCATAACGGGTATTCTCGGACCGTAAATTCGGGGTGCCACAATACTTATTGAATAGGTTGTCGTCTCCATGACACAAAGGCCAAGAAGAAGATGACCATCAAAACGGAAAGCAAAATGCCGAAAGAACAAAATCTATTGAAAACTCCACCTATAGATCAAGTTCCCTGCCCCTCCTAACGCCGACTAGGCCTGTCGGAGGAGGGGGCGATGGATGGAGGAGACGGAATTGCTGCGGCTAGGGTTCTGGAGGTAGGCGACGGCCGTTTCTCTCAACCGCATTCCATCACTCCCCTTTTTGCTATGGATGGATGAATTTGGTGTTGCTGGATAGTTGGTTTTTGGTCTCCTTTGCTTTTGTTTATGCTGAAATGTTTTCTTCGTCAATTGTGTTTCTATGAAATATGATTCTTGTTTTCAGCCCTCGTGAGCTAGCTTTAGATCACTGCTTTGTTGATTGTTATCTTCTCACTTTTATGATGCTTGTTTTCAGTCCTCATGAACTTTAGATCAGTACTTCGTTGATTGTTATCTTTTCATTTTTACAATGCTTGTTTTCAGTCCTCATGAGCTTTAGATCATTACTTTGTTGATTGTTATCTTCCATTTTTCGAAACAGTTGTTGAATTTTATCTAAAATATGATGAACCTTGTTGAATTTTATCTAAAATATGATGAACCTTGCTTGTCCCAATCTGAAATGTGCAATCACCAATCTGAAGCTAGTGTAGACTGCAACTACGATTGCTAATCTTTATAATCATCTGCCTCATAAGTGTTAAAACTGTCTACACTTGACAGATTCAGTTCAAATGTTATGTCAGCAGCGTCATGCTTTCGAACTGATTATGTTCAAAAATCATACACTGCTGTTCTTGCAGACAGTGAAGCATGCGATATGCAGTGCAGTCACAACTAGTTGCAAACAGTAGTTTTCCTCAATTTTGATACCTTAGCTCACACCTAGAAAACTCGCTGGAGGCTCTTTTCTCTATATAATCAACTGTCAGGCATGTTCACAACAGAAAATGAGTAAAAGCAAAAAAAAAAACTATATGTTACAAGCAAGACTATCTTGGTAGACAAAATTTTGCTTTGCAATAATTTGTACCGACATTGCAAAGTACTGGCACTATCCCTACCAACACATGCAGCCAAATCAAATGCTGGATCACACACACATTATAATTAACATCCCCTCGGATAGGTTAATTTCTGTGACCAACCCCAAAGTGAAAGCGTCTTGCTTGTTTATCATTGAAAGCATATTCAAGTCTCAAAGGTCCCAATGGGGAGTCTACACGGATGCCAACACCGTACCCATAACCACTTCCAGGCTTTCCACGGGCTCCAGCTGGGTCACCTAAAGAAAGAAACCACCAGAGATTGTAAAGATGAGATCAGGGCTTACCAAAAAATGTGAGCACAACCACATGACTTACCAGGAACCTTTGGACCAGAGCCAAGATCACTACCATAATCACCAAAGACAACGCCTTCCAACGGACCAAACTGTGAGCAATCAAATAAATGGTTTAGAAGGTTAATTTTTTCTTCTAATGCGTGATTCATACAGCAAGTACGATGTGCACTAGAGTAGCACATGAACTAGTAAACTGCATTTTCAATGTCATCACAGGGCAATCAGAAATAGTGCATGATTTATCAACAATGAGAATGTGCATGACAAGTTATAAAATCATCATTCGGATCATTAACACAAGTAGTATATAAATCGCTTTAAATAGGCAATCATTGAGAAACAAACATCAGAACGTCACAAACACCAGGACAAGTAGTTAAGTGAGTCATGTACAGGTGGGATGGGGGTGGGGCGTGGTGGTTAAGGACTATACAGTATATATGCACAGGTACGAGAGTGGACACTTCAGTGGTGCAATTAATCAGTGTCTAAATATTTACGGTTTCAGCTGATCTGAACCATGTGTTTGCTCCCTCAAAAAAAACATGTGTTCGGTTGTTTCCCTTGGAAAAAGTAATTGATCACTGATGCAACTTTGACATATTTCACATTTGGCACTATATACAGCAAATATAATAACTATATTTCATAACTTGTACATTTGCTAATTTAATTCACCTTTTCAACTACTCCCTCCGTCTCAAAATAGATGTCAAAGATTTGTCTAGATTCGCATGTATCTAGACATGTTTTAGTGTATCACGTATGAATCTAGAAAAATCTCCGACATATATTTCGAGACGGAGGAAGTATATTTTTTAATGTATGGAATCCATCAAAAAGAAAACATCATCTTCAAATGCAAAAGTTTTTTTTGTTATCTGTACATGTAATCAACCAGATATATATGAGAACATAGTGTAGGTCTGTATCTGTATTTTATCTACATGTGGTTCATGTCAAGGTTCTTCAATGAAGACAAATAACTAAAGACTGCAGAAAATGGAAACAAAGCCTACCATGCAGCAAGAGACTTCTCCACTACCAACGGCATATGAACGGCCAGAACCAACAGCACCTTCTTCATATCCTCTTACACTATTTGTCCCACCAATTGCAAATGCTTCATGAGGCGAAAAGTTCCCTTCCACATGACCTCCAGAAGCACTAAATCACAGTTTAAGTGATACACAAAATGTAAGTGCCACTGCTATGCAAAACCAACAGGTAACACACATATTTTCATTCTAGGTCCATCAATTGCACAATATGAACTAAAATATACCTTAGTAGAAGTCGAGCAGGCCCAATTTCATAGCCCTGCCTCAAACGCGCTGTCACTCTGTTGAAGCTAAGCCACTCTGGAAGAATGGGCAGACCTTGCTCAACGTTGAAAACAAACTGGAAGAACAATGGTTGGGTATAAGACATCACAACCAAATTAGAAATCGGTAGAATGGAGTTAGAAATCGGTAGAATGGAGTAGGATCAATACTAACCATTGTAGAGCTACGATCTCCAGAATCTGTATAAACACTTTCAAGCTTAGCAAGTACTGTGTCATCATAAGGATTTCCACTGCATTGGCACGACATGACTATCAGGTTCTCAAAGTAACTTAATTCGACAATTCTATTCGTGGTGTACCCGGTTATGTATATACTTATGGTGCATTGTAAGGTGAATGAGGCATCAAAATTTGAGACCTAGCTGTTAATTGGCTGTTATAGGAATCTCTGATCACAGGGTTGCCTTTGTCATCACGAGCACCAGCGTGCTGCATAGAAAGTGTCAATAGGATGCAATTAGGATATGCAGGAGAGGCAAGAAAATAAAACAAGAAAACCAAATCAACTATTTGTTTCACTTAAATCCTAAACCAGTACGCTACTACACGCATTATATTTTGGACTTTTGCCAGGCAGAGTCGCTTAATCAAAAATATGAATCCTGTGTTTACCTGAAATATCAATCCAAGTGTACCACTCCATTTAGGCCTGAACGGTCGACTATATTCAATGCCAGCAGTTACTCGTCCAATTGTAATAGCCCCATGGTCAGGACGGTCCCCACTATGGATAAGTGTTCCAGGAGTCCTAGAGTTCTGGTAAAATAAATAAGAATATACATGATTCTCAATTGATGGTGCATGTTACAGTGAAGATGATATGATATTAAGGTTAAGTACCTGAACCATGACAGTTCTAGAGGTCCTCTTGTTGTCGCCATCGATCCAAGGGTCAGTGTAGTTCAAACGAAATATAGAGTCTATTTGGCCCCTCTCTAGTGAGAGATTCAACTTCTTGTTCCTCCCAAAAACATTCCGATGAGAATATGCAAAGCTGTTTTAAAAACTCCAGTTAAAAAAAATGTAGATGTAGAACTTCTATTTACCCAGGCAGGTAAGACAGTAGGTCTAAGATAAAATAATAAACTAAATTCAGCATCTAAAATTGCCTGTTCCTAGAAGCCTGCTTGGGCTTTTCACTGTCATCTTAACTTAAGCACTCCAAAGTTCAAACATGGTATGATGGTGGGGCTTGAGGTAGCTCCTATCATAAGCATGAACACCTTTGTGAGAGAAAATTTTAAGCCCATATTTAATTCCCGACAGCTTATAGCTCGGGTTGCTTCTTGAATTGTTACTTCAGGAAGCCCCAAACACCAACTGGAGCTTAACAAACACGATCTCTAAAGTATTACCATGACAATATTACACAACAAAGAACGCTACACTCCAGAGGAAATAAGATAACAATGACTGTGAAAGATCAAATAACCTACTGACCTGCCAATTAGTCCAGAAAGAGGCCCATTTGTTATCCTGCAGAAAAACAGCATGTTATTATGGCATAAATATGTATTCAAATCCAACACATATAAACCACCTCAGCACAAAATTCATTCAATTCGGTTCACTAAGCAAGTAGTGCTACTTGTCTACTTGTACTAACCCACTCGAAATGCCACCACCAGCAGAGAAGCCACCAGAAGGGCGTTCAACAAGATTCATGACCAGGTCAACTTTATTAGAATCTGCACAGGACCAAAAGTAAGGAAGCAGGTACTTGAGAAAAGAAACACCAACATTAATAAAATAGGAACAAAATAAATTCGATTCACCTCCAACTGGCTGTGGAATTATTGTTACATCCTCCATAATTCCCATAGTGAGTATTGTTTCAACATCTCTTTTCACTTGAGCTCTGTTGTAAGCCTACTTCATCATTAAAAGTTAATGCAGATAAGATGTCCATCACAGCTTCAAAGGCACAGGACAAGAGTGTCAAATTGACATCAAAGTCAACATTAAAAAACTATACAAGAATGATCCAACCACAATTGTTCACATTCACTGTAACACTAGTTCTTGTGGTTTGATTATATAGCATTTGCATAGAAACTTCGAAACTGCGCTAAATAGATGCTTCAATGCACAACATAGTATCACCAAGTGTGAAGTGAGAATGGAATCATTTCATGCAAAGCCGTGTGACTAAATCATCAATAATGCAACCAAAGGGGCCACAAAAGAAACACAAAGGGAACTTCTAAAATTGCTCTGACCTGACCCTTCTTGGTGGTAAGTTGCTGGAGTATGGTATCTGGCTGTGTCTTTCCAATAGTTGGTTCACCACTAGTGATAGAAAGAAATGGAAAGAAAAAGAAGATAAGAATGATCAGAATACTTCATGGCTATAAAGCATGAAGTAGGGAGAGGAATCCCATGGCAAGCTATGATTCTCACGTTCTTCTATCCAGGAAGCGAATATTGATATTATTAACCTCAGCTTCAGAAACTTGTAACCTCAGAATTCCTCCAGAAAGGATCTCAGCATATGAAACCTGAAGCCAAATCAAGCACCTTTATTGATTTATCATTAGCAATAAAATGTCTATTGGCCTAAAATAGTAGGCACCAAAACTTTCGGTAAACTCAACTAACAGGTGAGCAACTACCACACATTCACATTCCCTACATCATGTTCCTAGTTCTGTCATGATTAAGAAAATGTGCGATGAAAAGCATAGATTGAGAATAAAGTTCTATATACATAGCAAGAAGTAACAAATGACAAAATAGAGGAGAATATGCTGTATGTCTCCAATGTGATACCGGTGAGGTGTGAACAATGATAGTTTGGCAAGTGCATTGAAGAAATAGAAGATTAACAACTCAATTACTGTGGTAGCAGGCCTCTAGAAGTCCAAGAGAACCAAAGAAGTTCCAAATTATGTTTAATTGATCCTTAAGACATGGGTAGCAGATGGCTCATGATCAGTGATGTTCCCAATCAAGTTGCAACAATAGCAGTAAGTCTGAAATAATGGACACTGATAGAACATGAGCGGTATTAACTATTTTCCGACCTACCAGGCCAGTAAGACCGCGCTCCTGATACCACCCGTTAACAGACTTGATCACTTGATCTAGATGTCTTATGTTGATTATTTTCCCTGCATAATGCAATACAAAGCAGTAAATTAGGTCTAAAGGACGAATCTCAGAAGCTAATAACAGTACACTAAGACTACAAGAGGTAAGGGGTTGCACATTATTTCTCCATTATTTCTCTTTCTTTATAGAAACCAAAAAATGAAGTGATCAAGTTGCCATAGATGGGTCCATGTTGCCATAGATCTCTTCGGCATGGAGAAATATAGCTGGTTTTTTGGATTAAAATTAAACCAATGACAATAACAGTGTGAGACTACATAAGAGGTGTGTTCATTTGATGTATCGCCTTTGCATTGTAATTGTCTTGTAACTATGCTGCTGATTCTAATATAGTGAAATCACAATAGACCAATGCTGGCCTCATTCTAGACCTATGTTGCATTTAAATATGCCAGAATATGGATCCATGTTATGCACTCTAGTAGCTCTCTGCCCAAACAAATTTACACTTAAATTGCTTAAATCGACATGCAGTAATAGTTCATGTAACGTCATGCAAAGTAACTCTCAATTAAACATATCATCGTTCCACCTCATGTAACATAACATACTCTTAAACATGACAGCAACTAAAATGGCTACCGTGACGGTCACGAAATGAGTCATCTAGGAACTTGGAAGGCAGCATGTTGGCACCCTCACAGACCAGCCCCTGGAAGTCCTGGTTCGGCTCCACCTAAACCACAAAATACACCAAATGTTGCAACTTTCAGTTCCAGCAACAAGCCATGGAAAAGGGGATTGGGGAACAAGCAAAAAACCTAACCTCAAAGACAAGGCGGATGCCATCACGGGTGTCGACCGCCACGGGCATGCAGGAACGGAAGAGACCGCTCTCCACGACGCGGTGCACATCCTCCTGCACCTCCCGCACGGTGAGCGCCGCGTTGGGGCGGCACGCGCGCAGGGCCGCCGCAGCAGCCTCCTCCAGCTCGGGCCGCTCCAGGGGCTCCCCGTCCTTTCCGCGCACCGCCACCTCGCTGATCAGCACCCTCTCCTCGCATCCGTCCTTCACGTGCCTCCGTGGCAACGGCGCGGCCGCCGTCTCGGCCCGCGCGACTGGGACTCGGGGAAACGACGCGGCGACGTGGCGGGCCGCGGCGTCGATGGCGCGGCCGATGTGCGCCAAGGGGAGCGTGGCGGATAGCAAGGCGTGCGCCGGGGCAGGGGCAGGAGCCGGGGAAGCGCGCGGGAGCTTGATTCCGGAGGAGACGAAGCGGACGTCTCGACGGGGCCCCATGGAGGCGGACGGAAGCGGGGCTACCTCGCCGGATGTCTGAATTCGAGCGGTGGAACAGGTGGTGGGATAGGGTTTAGGGTTTTGGTGACGAGATGCGGGAGCGGACGAGGGTTTCGTCCGCCATTGGCGATGGGGAGAAGGAGGCGTGGGACGGAATGGTGGCGACGTTTTGCTCCAGTCTCTGGGTTGATTGTGTTCTTGTCTGGGAACAACATCAGCCGTTCGATGTGGCCTTGGCGTCCGTGCGTCAAACCCGGTGCGGGCATGTGAACCGTTGGATGATTACTACCACGAACCTTCCGTGTGATTAGTTAAGTGCACGTGCGTTACAACGGAAAATAAATATATTTGTTTGATTTCATGTATATTTGAATCCTTTTATATGTTCTACTAGTACCTCCGTTTTTTAATATAAGCCTGCAAATTGCATTGCCAAAAAGACTTACATTATGAAACTGAGGAAATACTATAAAAACAATAGGAGGGAATACTATAAAAATGATCATTTGAAAATTAAGAGTAAACCTAGCCTCCTGTCTTACAATATGTGTGTGCATCATGGATATCTAAAATATGAAGTTATCATGCATAAAATCACATATTAAATTACACGAAAAAAGAATAAGTCATAAAAATATGGATTGTTTTTTTAGGAAAAAGGCTCGGAGGCCTGAAAACTACATTAAAGCTATGTACAGATTACAATGAGGACCCAGAGAGAGAAAAAGATTACAACATAGTCCTCGAACTTTGCAAGCAGGACCCCGAAAATAACTCAGAAAAGCAATTGGATCCCTTACCTTCACCGCATGAACTGGACCTCTAGATTCGGGCACCAGCGCCGCCGTCATGGACGGAGCCATTTGGGGCGATGCTGGCAACGTTTCCTAGGTGGAGATCAGGAAAGATCCTTCGTGATGGCACCAAGGCCTGGAGGAAGAAGACGCACGAGCGTGTGAGCCACCCGATCTCGGAGTGGCTCCTATGGCCATGGATAGTGACGACGTGAAGCAGCCGAGGCATAGGAGCTCTGACAAGAACAACAGCTTCCGAAGCCCAAGGGACTCCATTTTCTTCCCTATAGAGCCAAAGGTCCAACGCACATCTCCGTCTATCGCCTCCACAATGAAGAGGTAGAGAGGCAGTGGGGAGACATGAAGCTCCAAGCGAACAACTTTATTGACGGAGTGGCTCTCCATCTTGCCCACCGCCGCATCCAGCTCCGACCGATGCAACACCACGACGAGAGCATGAAGGAGAAGCCCACCACACATCCTGCCGGCAGGATCTATAGCTTTCCACCCGCCATGACACAAGACAATGGCATAAAACCAAACTCTAGACCTATAGCGACCCCTACCACCTACATCTACTACGGTGTCCCTCCTTTGCCGCTCCCAGCCGGCTATTCCGGCAAGAAGGCTCGGGAGCGACCTGTCTCTCCTGGGCGACTCTCAATCTCATGGGAGACTCTCAAGGATGAGGGGAGGGGCCTTGATCTTTTGGTATTGTCCTTCCAACAGCCTTTTTTCCAACAACAAAAAGAATGGGTCACGGGGGGTATTTCCCAGAAAAGCCAACACGGGAGGTCTATTGCACTATAACTACCCGTTAGTACTACGCATGCTAAACTGATTTTGCAAAGGGAAATGATACTCTCCTAAATTTCACTACGACTACAAAAAAAAAATAGAAAACGCCATCACGACACCTTTATTGATATTCTAACAATTATTACATCGTTCACTACGAACACAAGTTAATACCACGCACACTAAACCTATTTTGTAAAGGGAAATGATACAACTCTCCCTAGAATATAATTTAATTTCGTATTGTATCATTTCCCCATGTCAACACGCGCCTAGTACATCCCTTTTGCCAAAAAGAGTGAATTTTGTTGTTGAATATTGTTTGCTCTCTACGGATGTTGTGCATGATAAAAGAAAATTAGTCTTAAAATTTTAGCTCTCAACTCCCGATCAATATCGTGCGGCCTGCGATGATGACCGTTTGATCCGGTCCTTAAGTTTTCTTCTTTCCGGGGACGATGACGCTGGTCCATATCCCTGTAGGGTCTTTCATCAGCATTTTTGCATGTGTCAGTGTGGCAAAATTCCGACTTTCAAGCCAGCTTCCCACCGAATGATGCGGCTATCTTCTTTAGTTGCAATCCTTTGTCAAGCAATGCTACTGTAACACCCCAAAAATATTAATGAGGATCAAGTTCTAATTAACCAAGTTCAGGGTTAATAAAAGCTTTTATAAATTAAATTCAAATCTTATGCTTGTGTGTATGAATGCTTGCAATGCCATGTTTGATTGTTGTAAATGATGATAAATGGTTTAAAGATCAAAACCATATCATCTAGGTCATTTCTAAACCAGATCAAAACAAAATCAAATCTAAATATAAAGCATATGACCTAATGGTCATTTCTGCCAAAGTTAACCACTAGCTCACTTTGAGCATCTCTAGCAACTAATCTCAAACAAAAACTTTTCCATTTCTTTTCTCCCCTTGCTAGACCTAGTGACACTAAACACAATGGAGCTTTCCAACCTTGCAAAAACATTCTCAAACCCATTTGAGAGGCAATTCAAATTTGAATCTATCTTATGTATCAAGATAGCCATTTTTGGAAACCCACTCAAACTTTCACCACTTAGCAAACCATTGCGCCCAGAGACTACCAAGATTAGTACCAGAACACCCACCAAAAATCACTGAAAAATGTGATGGTTTAGTTCTTGCGGCCATTAGATCGAACACTTGATGATCACTGTACAACCTTAACCACTATACACTGTTTTGATCAATCTTTTGCTCACCATTGTGATCTCACCGATCTCACACGTCACGCCCTTAACTCCCTCAGTACCAGCCCGTGCGAAAGAGACCCTCTCACTCGATCAAATGACCAGTGCAAATCGTACCCAAGCTCACCTTGCCACCCTGACACGGACACGCCGCCACAGACCGCGTCGCCCTCGCCCACGATGTCTAGGAGGTATGTCAACACCCGGATTTTTAATCCCAGATGCCTGTTATGCCATACATCGCAATCCCAGGATTACCATTTTTGCGAGACATAACAGAATTGAATACCACAGTACATCATCCATTATAAACCATACATAAGGTCTTACACAAATAAGGATCTCATGATCCAGTTCTTAATACAACTCAGGCAGCGGAAATACGTAATAATAACGGTAGCGTAGGCGAAGCTCCATCTTCAGGGTCATAGGCAATGCTGACGATGGGAGATGATCCTAGTTGTCGTAACCTTCCTGGGGTCCATCATCCTGGTACTCCTCTTCATAGTCTGGCCACGGGAATAGCCAGGGACAAAGCCATGAGTACTCTTTAAGTACTCGCAAACTAATACTAACAAGTGAAGGGGGTTTTTGTAGTAGGACACTAAGCTCTAGGGTTGTTTTGCAAAAAGCCAGATTTACCTCTACTAAGTTCAGAAGCAAGAAAGCTAGTTGAAAGTTTTATAACACCTAAGTGGGAACTTGAATTTCATATCACAACTCTGTTGTGGTCAAGTCAAAATCTCAATTCATTTCATAAGTCGTTTTGAAAACATCTGACGGGGGAACAGTATGGCCACTCCAACTGTCCATAATCACAAGACTTGGCTATTTGAATAGTTTGACACTCTGCGGAGATTGTACACTTTCACCACAACATTCGATACATCCATCGTGAACAAATCCTGAATTCACCATACTCGATGTGGATAATCAATCATAACCTTTCAATTACACGCCCTAGTATAAGCACCTCTCCTGTGAGTTTGGCCTCCCAACCATGACCAACTATCATCTTGGTACCGCAGTGGACAATCTTCACAAGGCAGCCTCAGCTCAGACCTTGGCCGTGAGGGAACCAATACTAAGGTATATAAGTTTCCAGTCAAGCCCTACCCAATTTTCGGGTATTGTGATTGTATGGTAAAATTGGAATGGTATCGCATCCAGACAACCATCAATTTTATAAAGGGCTAAGGTTCATGCCTCAACATTTTCATCACCAAAATCATCTGGTGTTTGGAAACACATGTCAAAACATCTCAGTAGAATGATCCATCATTCCAAGGTTTTCATAACCATTTTTCCACCAAGTATTCCCATCTAAAGTTGATCAAATTTTATGCTTAGCACTAGCATCTACAAGTGAGGTGAGTACTAATGAGGAGTGGTAAACAAGTGAAGTTTTCACTAAGTTCAATCTCATGCCTTAGGATGACATCAAGATTATCTAGCTTAGGCCAAATTTTATGCTCTTTATGCAACCTTCAATTATCTTCCTAGAATCTACAAGTCACTTAAATAAACTCTAAAGAATAGCTTTGATAAAGAAATAAAGTAGAAAGCTTGCAAGTAAAACTAGGATTGGGTATCCAGTGGGTATGATCACATATGCTTAAGGCATATAGTTGGCATAGTAACAAGCAAGTATTAGCTTGCATAGGTCAACTTGATTAGTAAGGCTTGCTAAAGTAGAGTATTTTGCAAGTGTTAGCTTGCTCAATCAACTAGTAGTATTAGGCTTGCCTTGTGCAGAGCAGTGGTTGAAGTTCTCCTCGGCTTCTTCTTCGTAGTATCCTCCTTCCTCCTCGTATCCTTGGTCGGTACTAGCGTCTATGAATAAATACGAGGTACACAATCACCAAACAATTCTTAACTACTTTCAATCGTCACACAAATGGGTTCTATAGATGATCTAGGATCATCACTAACATTACAAGATTAAAGCATTTGTCTAATTGATTTTAATTTGAGAAAAGTAATTTCTACTCATTGAAAAACTATTTAAGATTTAATATTCTCCAAATAAAACATGGGATCATGTTGACACATGTCATCACCACATATTTCAGTACATGGGAATATGATTTAAAGTGGTGTCACAATTTAATAAGGTTTAACCTTTTATTTTACTTAAATAAAGTGACTAGAAATGCCTATTTGGCATTCTTTTATTACTTGGACATTATTTCTGTAAGTAAACCCATATATTTTTTATATATTCTGAAAGGTATGGTAATGTGATTGAGAGTTGGAATCAACTCCAAAGCTATTGTGGTTGAAATTTGAGAAATGTTTGAATGCAGAAAAGCTTCTGCCTTATTATTTTTACCAAGGTTGATCTATAGATCCAAATGATTTGAATCCAACGGGCTTAGATTAAGCATTTCAATACCTTTCTAACAAAATTGGCTTCATTCAATTTGGTTCACTAAATCGAGCTGGGTTGATTTTTGAAACTAGGTACAGAACTAAGTTTGAATGAAAATAGAAAAAGCTAAATTCAAACGAGTGGGATGCGCGGGAAGGGTTATTGGGTCGGCCCAGTGTCACTCCGCGGCGCGGGGATTAGCTAACAGGGGGTTCCACCAGTCAGTGGCTCATAACACGCGAAGTGGTACGTGGCGATCTCGGTCACACGATCTAAGTCTAATCGAACGGCTATGGCTCATCGTCCACGTCAGGCAGCGCCGGTGAGACAGAACCCTAACGCGGCAGGTGGGGGTCGTGGGAGGATCACCGGGGCTTAGGCGAGGGTCGGCAATGGGGGCAAACGACGAAGTCGACGACAGCGAACCTCCTGGCACCGACAGCTTCTCTTGGGGCGGCTCCAATCGATGGCTTCCTTCTTCTCCAGCAGCGGCGGGCTTCGGCCAAATTCCTGCGATGCGCTGCTCGCCTTGCTCCGGGAATGAGGTGGGGTGGTTCTAGGTGAGAGAGGAGTAGAATGGTGTGAAGAATTCGAGCGGGGGATGCCTCTATTTATAGTGGCGAGAGGGGACCGACGGGCGCGGGCTGAGCTCGTCGTGGTCGACGACACAGAGGGCTATCGGCGTGGGCGATGGTAGGGGGCGGTGATGTGCTCCCTGGTGAAGCTCATCGGCGTGGTGGAGAGGCGTGGGGCGGTGCTGGTTGGTCGGAACGCTGCGACGCTCTGCGCTGGTCCGACGGAAGTTTGATGGCGCATAGCGCGCGTGGTCCGCGCGGCGGCGAACGGGCATGTCTGCGGGGTTGGTGGGACGGTGGTGATCAGGCGTGCACGCGGCAAGGGCGGCGCGCGGTCTGTGGGTGATGGTCGAGCGTGGCGCACAGGGCACGCTCTCGGCATGGTTGCAGAGAAGGTTGGCATGGCCTGGGCGTGTGGTCCAGTGGCTGGCATTGCTCGTGGCTGGGACAGGGAGTGGCGGTAGGGTGCTAGCTTGCTCCCAGACAAGGTTGGCAAGGCTAGTGTTGCTCGTAGCTTGCTGTCGACTATGGGGTGGCAATGGTGCTCTCGGCCTGCTCACCATTGATGGCAATGGCCAGCTTACAGTGGTGCTAGTGATTAGTTAAGGTTGTTAGATGATCTACTAAGGCTAGTGGTGTCCAGAGAGGGAACAAGTTAGGCCCAAAACACTGCTCAACATAGTGTTTTGATTTTGTTTGATTTGCACCTGCAGCCTGTTTGATGAAATGGCCGCATGAACTCAAGTTTTGAATTTGAAAATATTTTTGGTGGGTGTGCTAGGCATGTGTTGAGGATTCTGTGGATGCTTGGGTTTTGAAAATTGAGCTTGTTTGAGTGGTTTTTGAAATAGTGAGATCTTCCCATATGAAACAGATTCAATTTTCAACTGTCCTTTAAACTATGCATTCAAATGTTTTTGGATGATCACAAGGTGGGACTTGGTACCTTGTTATGAGTACTATCAAGGGGTGCAAGGATTCAAACAAGTTTCTGTTAAGTTTTGAAAGTTAGAGATAGCCAAAGTAGGCATGGGAGTTAATTTGGCCAAAGTGACCATTCATTTAATTTATTTGTTTTGACTTGTTTGTCTTTGGGAAAAGTGTGGGGATTGTTTAGATGATGTTTATTTCACCTAAGAATCATTGTACAAGCAAAGAAACACACAATCATGGCAATTCAAAAGAATCCAATTTGTAATGCATACACATATGAATGCTTTCATATTTTTAATTGAAAGTTTTTGTTAACCCTAATTTTGATGATTAGAGTTTGATGATCCAAGTTTAATATTTTTGGGATGTTACAAGGTAGCCCTGACCTCACCGCCTCTTCTTGTGCACGCCCCGACCAAAGACCGCTCGAGGATTCGCCAGCAAAGCCGTGCCCATTTAACGCCAGACCATGCCTCTCCCTCACCTTGCGCCATTACGTTCGCCATGAATCCAACAAGCTCCTAGACATGATCGTTTGACCGTGCGATTGCTGTGACCACCGTACGCCGTGACAAATGTCGTCGGTACAGCCATAGAGCACGGATGTTCTAGAACAATTTAGACCACGCCTCGCCGTGCCACTGTGCGTATGATGATCGCCCTAAAGCACCGCGTCGACCTATGCCCTTGGCCATGCCTATAGCTCACTGTAACTGCATCGCCAGCGAGCCCGAGCCATGCCGCCGTGCCCCCTTCGCCGCAGTATATATAGAGCCCTCCCCCGACCCCAAACGCACACCATTCCACTCCTCTCTCTCCCAGGAACCTCTCTGGCCCAACCCTGGAGCAAGGTGAGCACCACCTCGCCGTAATTTCACCGGAGTTCACCGCTGTAAAGGAAGGAAGGAGCCGAAGCTAGGAGCCCCCCCAGGAGCTGCCGCGACCACCAGTCAAACCGCCGTCATCGACTCATTTGTTCGCCCCCATCGCCGCACCTAGCTGGAGCCCTGGTAAGCCCCTGATGACCACTGCCATAGCGCTAGGGTTCTGTCTCGCGCGTGCTTGAGACGGAGACGACGACGCTTAGCCGTTGATCGCGCTCTAATCGTGAGGCCCAGAATAGCTGATACCGCTTCGCGTGTTGTTAGTCGCTGATAGGTAGGACCAGCCCCAGAGCAGCCCGCTGCGCGCGCGTTGCGTAGTTGGGCCAACCCATTTGTGTTCCCGCGCGCAGCCCGTCAATTCAAATTTAGATTTGTCTTTTATTTGAAAAAACCCCTACTGTAGGTAACTTCAAAACTCCACTCAAGATGATTCACTGCACCAAATTGAATGAATCTAATTTTGTTTGAAAGTATATTAAAATCTCTAATCATTCCCGTTGAATTCAAACGGTTTAAAACTATGGATCACCCTTAGTAAAAATAACAAGACATTAGCTTTTAGCACTTTAAACATTTTTCTAAAATCAACCATAAGTGATTTTGAGTTGATTTCAACTCTAAAAATCACATTGGACAGGACCTTTCTGAATATGTAAAAATATACATACTTACATACATACAGTAGCCCTGGACCAAAATTAAAGAATAGCTTTATAGTCATTTCTAGTCCCTAAAATATTACTAAATAATAGTGTTAAGCTTTATAAATTGGGCCAACCACTTTAAATCACATTCTCAAGAATTAGAATATGTGGTGATGACATGTGTCAATATGATCTCATATTTGAAGTGGAGAATATTAAATCTTAAGAAACTTTTCAATGAGTAGAAATTACTTTTCTCAAAATAAGTTAAATAGAATCTTATTACCCTTTTCTTGTAATGATAGAGATGATGCTAGATCATCTAGTGTGACCCTTGTGTGTTAAATGTAAGTAGTTAAGTGTTGTTTGGTTATTGTGTACCTCATATTTATTTATAGACGCTAGTATCAATCCGGGCTACGAGGAGGAAGAATTCTACGAAGACGAGGAAGAGAACTTCGACCACCTTACCAACCAAGGCAAGCTAAGCTAAACCATGCAAGCCTCACTTGCAAGCCTTTGTGATACCACTTTGATTATTGCCTATCCCAGTTTTACTTGCAAGATTTACCTTTTACCCATTTTTACAAAGTTGTTCCAGTAGTTAATTAAATTCATGACTAGTGGAAATTTAGGAAAGTGTCATCAAGAGCTTAGAGCTTGACGTAGTTTGAAACACTAGTTTGATACCCCTCAAATAGTGACACCCCCATTTGATAGATGCTACTGCTAAAACTAAACTTGATCACTATAGATGGGAACAAATGATTATGAAAACCTAGGAATGATGAGTCATTCTATTGAAATGTTTTGACATGTGTTATGGACACAATGACTTGAAGATGATGGTGAAGGAAGTATGTGACTTGACTTTGATAAAAACTGATGGTTGGGTTCGGATGCGATACCATTTCAATTTTTCTGTATAACCACAATACCCGAAATTGGGTAGGGCTTGAATGTAAGTTTATGTGTCTTAGTATGGGTTTCCTCGCGGAACGAGGTGAGCTGAGGCTACCTTGTGAATGTGACTATCCACATGTGCAGTTCCCAAGATGACAGATGGTCATGGTTGGGAGGCCAAACTCATAGGGGGGTGCCTATACTAGGGTGTGTAATTGAAAAGTTAGGATTGATTATCCACATACCAAGTATGATGATCCAGGATTGTTCCTGACGGATGTATCGAATGTTGTGGTGAAAGTGTACCACCTCTGCAGAGTGTCAAACTATTCCATTGTCAGATGTTTTCCAAAATGACCCGTGACTTGAATGATGACTTTGACTGGACCCCACAGGTTGTGGAAATGAAAGTAGGTTCCCACCTGAGTAACTTAGACAACTAAAGCTAGACTTTTATTACTGGATACTGGTTGAAATAAAATTGGCTTGTGGCAAACAAACCTAGATCTTAGGATTCCTATTAGAGTGGTCTTACTGCTTTAGTGAAAGTTTGCGAGTACTTCAAAGTACTCATGGCTTTGTCCCTGGCTATTCCCATGGTCAGACTATGAAGGAGACTACAAGGAGGATGGACAGCATGACGCTTATGATAACTAGGATCATCTCCCATCGTCAGCATTGTCTGTGACCTTGAAGATGGAGCCCCGACCACACTACTATGCTATTATTATTCCACTGCTTTGATTGTAATCAGACTTGATCATGAGATCAACTATTTGTAAGAATATTATGATTTGTAATGGATGATGAACTATGATACCAATCGTTTATGTCTCGCAAAAATGGTAATACTGGGATTGCAATGTACAACATAACATGCATCTGAGATTAAAAATTCGGGTGTTGACAAGTTGGTACCAGAGCCATCCTAACCATAGGAGACCCTAGTTAGAATGGACATTTGAAAAACTTAGTTTCCAAAAACAAAGAAAGTGAGTATCTATGAAAACCTATTCTCACTCTTATCCTTGAAAATTCTTTCCAAAAGAGAGTCATATGTTCCTTCAATTTTTTGCAACCTTACATAAAATTTGGCACACTTGATCACTTCTCTAACTTACTCCTCTCAAATTGCTTATAGATGGACTACACCTACGGCAAGTTTTATCAGTTGGGCAACGGAGGAAACCTCATCTTTGAGAGTGACCTGAGTCAGCTTGCGGAATTTCTGGAGTGCCCGCTTCCGGAGTTCTATGGAGCTCAACTCCATGATCACCCCGAAGGGGAGCTGTAGTGGCTAATAGTTGCAGATCTGCGTGGAAAAATGGAGCCACCTACATCCGAGAAGATCCATTTCAGCACTAGAGAGAACAACTAGATAGATGGATTGGCCAGAGCAATGCAGGAATCACTTGCCCGACTATGTGGGCAGAATATCAACAAGATCATCGGCACCCGCTTCGCTCATTATGCTAGAAGTGACTCCAATGGACAACCCTTGGACCTGCCAGGCCACCCTGAGTTAAGGCACCATGTGGACCATCTTGCCTTCATGCTTCATGAGAGTCAGAAGGAGCTGGACAACGCTCGTGCTGACGCCAACGAGAAGCAAATTGCTGCCACCAAGAAGGACCAGACCTTCGCCATCCTCGTGAAGAAGCACAAGACACTCTACCGTCTGCGTGACAAGAAGGATCGCATCATTGCCCGCCTTCATCACAAGGTGTCATCCTTGGAAGATACCATCCATGATCGGGACATGCAGCTTGAGGAGAGGGAGACCGAAGGAGAAGATATCCGTGGAGACCCCTACTCGTACCTAAGTGATGATGACTACTTGGAGGACATGGACCAGGAGTTCCACACTAATGATGAGGACCGCGACTTCATTGATGACAAAGAAGCCACCAGTTCTGATGAGTAGTAGCACCAGAGCACTGTCGTAGGTGTGAGTTGTATCTGATCCTACGATATCGTAGCTTGTCAGAATGGTTCCTAAAACCATATGTTTCTTGTTGTGCTGTGTTGGAATGGTTTGTATTGTGTGCTTGGAATGAATGAGAATGAGTTGTTGGCTTTCAAACCTTAGCCTTACTCAAAGTTTAAAAGCTTTTAAACCAAAATCATAAAGCTTAGAAAAATTTCCCTCTTGTCTCATGATCTATCTCAATTTTCAGATGCCTCGCGGAGGAAGCAGCTCATCTCACGACCCGATGGTCCAAATCCTGCAAATGTTAGTAGCCGACCGAGAAGCCGATAGAACCGAGCATCAAGCCAATCTAGCCACTCTTCAACAGATCACACAACTAGCACACGACAACCAAGGCCATGGAAATCAAGATCATCATGGATCCAAACTTAAGAACTTCCAGAACACCAATCCCCCTATCTTTAGCAAGTCAGAAGAGCCCTTAGATGCCGAGGATTGTCTAAAGACTATGGAGAACAACTTGGAAGTTGCTGATGGCGCCCAGCACTGTCGTGGTACGCTTCGTTGGAAACCCCAAGAGCAAGGTGTGATGAGCACAGCAGCAAGTTTTCCCTCAGTAAGAAACCGATGTTATCGAACTAGTAGGAGGAAGGAAAAGTCTCAAAGTTGTTGCAAGCAACGTGGAAACCTGCACAACACAAACTCAAGACTTTGCCCCAACAAATTAGTGAGGTTGTTAAGCTCACCGATTTGCTGTAACAAAGGATTAAACGTATGGTGTGGAAGTTGATGGTTTGCAGCAAGTAAACAGGTAACAATGGAAGATGTATCAATGGTAAAGATTGGACCGGGCTCCATAGTTCACTAGAGGTGCTATCCTAACATAAACAACATGGCATGAAGGGTAAACAAAGTACATCAGGGCAATTGACAGGAACTGAGCATGGCATAACAATGCAATGCTAAACAAAAAGATCCTATGAGATTCGATTGGGCAATACAACAATATACATAGACCGCCATCCAACTGCATCTATGACTAGAAGTCCACCTTCAGGTTATCATCCGAACCCCCTCCAGTATTAAGTTGCAAGCAACATACAACTGCTTTAAGCAAAGTGTGTAAGGTAAAAATCCACTTGTTCCATGAACAAGAGACCGTTGTTTTCTCCCTAGTGGCAACAACACATCTATAACCGAAGAGATTTCTGACACTTACCTTGGAAACTAGAGGCATGAACCCACTATCGAGCATAAATACCCCCTCTTGGAGTCACTAGCAACTACTTGGCCAAGATAGTGTCAACACCCGGATTTTTAATCCCAAATGCCTGTTATGCCATACATCGCAATCCCAGGATTACCATTTTTGCGAGACATAATAGAATTGGATACCACAGTACATCATCCATTACAAACCATACATAAGGTCTTACACAAATAGGGATCTCATGATCCAGTTCTTAATACAACTTCAAGCAGCGGAATACGTAATAATAACGGTAGCGTAGGCGAAGCTCCATCTTCGTGGTCACAGCAATCTCGACGGGGAGATGATCCTAGTTGTCGTAACCTTCCTGGGGTCCATCATCCTGGTACTCCTCTTCATAGTCTGGCCATGGGAATATCCAGGGACAAAGCCATGAGTACTCTTTAAGTACTCGCAAACTAATACTAACAAGTGAAGGGGTTTTTTGTAATAGGACACTAAGCTCTAGGGTTATTTTGCAAAAGCAAGATTTATCTCTACTAGTTCATAAGCAAGAGAAGCTAGGCACAATTTTATAACTCCTAAGTGGGATCTTGTAACTCATGTCACAACTCTGTTGTGGTCAAGTCAAAGTCTCAATTCATTTCACAAGTCATTTTGAAAACATCTGACGGGGGAACAGTATGGCCACTCCAACTGTCCATAACCGCGGACGTGGCTATTTGAATAGTTTGACACTCTGCAGAGATTGTACACTTTCACCACAACATTCGATACATCCGTCAGGAACAAATCCTGAATTCACCATACTCAGTATGCGCATAATCAATCCTAACCTTGCAATTACATGCCCTAGTATAAGCACCTCTCCTGTGAGTTTGGCGTCCCAACCATGACCAACTGTCATCTTGGGTACTGCACAGGTGGACAATCTTCGCAAGGTAACCTCAGCTCATACCTTGGCCATGAGGGAACTAATACTAAGGTATATAAGTTTCCAGTCAAGCCCTACCCAATCTTCGGGTATTGTGGTTGTACGATAAAATTGGAATGGTATCGCATCCAGACAACCATCAGTTTTATAAAGGGCTAAGGCTCATGCCTCGACATTTTCATCACCAAAGTCATCTGGTGTTCGGAAACACATGTCAAAACATCTTAGTAGAATGATCCATCATTCTAAGGTTTTCATAACCATTTTCACCAAGTAGTCCCATCTGAAGTTGATCAAGTTTTATGCTTAGCACTAGCATCTACAAGTGGGGATGAGTACTAGTGAGGGGTGGTAAACTAGTGGAGTTTCAACTAAGTTCAATCTTATGCCTTAGGATGACATCAAGATTTTCTAGCTTAGGCCAAATTTTATGCTCTTTATGCAACCTTCAAATATATATTTCTAGAATCTAAAAGTCACTTAAGTCAACTCTAAGTTAAAGCTTTGATAAAGAAATAAAGTAGAAAGCTTGCAAATAAAACTAGGATTGGGTTATCAAGCGGGTAGGATCACATTAAGGCATATAGTTGGCATGGTAATAAGCAAGTATTAGCTTGCACAATTGCAAGTATAAGCTTGCATCAGTATCAATATAAGCTTGCTAAGTTATTAGCTTGCAAGTATTGGCTTGCCTTGTGCAGAGCAGTGGTTGAAGTTCTCCTCGGCTTCTTCTTCATAGAATCCTCCTTCCTCCTCGTATCCTTGGTTGGTACTAGCGTCTATAAACAAATACGATGTACACAATCACCAAACAATACTTAACTACTTGCAATCATCACACAAAAGGGTCCTATAGATGATCTAGCATCATCACTAACATTACAAGATTAAAGCTTGGTTTAGTTCCTTTTATTTTTAGAAAAGTAATTCCTACTCATTGAAAAACTACTTAAGATTTACCTATTCTCCAAACCAAACATGGGATCATATTGACACATGTCATCACCACATATTTTAGTCCATGGGAATGTGATTTAAAGTGGTGTCACAATTTAGTAAGGTTTTACCCTTTTATTTTAATTAATTAAAGTGGCTAGAAATGCCTATGTGGCATTCTTTTATTACTTGGTCATCATTTCTGTAAGTAAACCTATATATTTTTATATATTCTGAAAGGTATGGTTAAATGTGATTTTTGAGAGTTGGAATCAACTCAAAAGCTATTATGGTTTTAATTTGAAAAATGTTTGAATACAGAAAAGCTTCTGCCTTGTTATTTTTACCAAAGATGATCTATAGATCCAAATGACTTGAATCCAACGGGCTTGGATTCGGTATTCCCAGACCTTTCTAACAAAATTGGTTTCATTCAATTTGGTTCACTGAATCGACCTAGGTTGATTTTTAAAACTGGGTACAGAAGTGTGTTTGAAATAAAATGAAAAAGGTTAAATTCAAATAACTGGGCTGCGAGGGAAGCGATACTGGGCCGGCCTGCTAAGCATAGCGCTTCCGCGGGCTGTTTTAAGTGGTTGTCCCCACGCGTCAGTGAGACAGGGGGGTGCGAAATGGTATGGGGCGATGTGGTGCGTTCGATCTGGTTCTAATCCAACGACTGAGGGTCATCGTCGACGTTGGGCAACGCCGGTGAGACAGAAACCTAGCGCGGCCAGTGGGGGTCGTTGGGGGCTCACCGGGGTTCAGGCGAGGGTCGGTGAGGCGGACGACGATGTCGACGACGAGGAACCTCCTGGTACCGGCAGCTTCTCCTGGGGCGGCTCCAATCGCTGGCTCCCTTCTTCTTCAAAGCGGAGCTCGGTGAAATTCAGCGTCTTTGCTCGCCTTGCTCCGGGAACGGGGTGGAATGCTCAGTGAGGAGAGGGGAGTGAGATGGTATGCTCAATTCGGCTGGGGGTGGCCTCTATTTATAGTGGCGAGGGGGGACCGACAGGGCGCAAGGTGAGCTCGTCGTGGTCGACGGCATAAAGGGCTATCGGCATGGGTGACGGTAAGGGGCGGTGCGGTTCTCCCTGGCGATGCTCAATGACATGGTGGCGAGACGTGGGGCGGTGCGGTTTGGTCGGAACGCGACGGTGCTCTGCGCGTGCGGAGAGTTTAATGGCACACAACGCGCGTGGTCCACGCGGCGGCGAACGAGCATGTCTGCGGGGTTGCTGGGACGATGGTGATCACGTATGCATGCGGCGAGGGCGGCGCGCGGTCTGTGGGCGTCGGTCGAGCGTGGCGCACGGGGCGTTCTCTCGGCATGGTTGCTGGCGAGCTGGGCGCGGTCCGTGCGTGTGGTCTAGTGGCTGGAAACGTTCGAGCGCTGGATAGCGAGTGGCGGTGGGGTGCTCGCTTGCTCCCAGACATGCTGGCTAGGCTTGTTTCTTCTCCTAGCTCACTGTCGACATGTGGGTGACATAGTGAGCTTCGGCTGTTCACCATTGATGGTAATGCCAAGCTTACAGTGATGCTAGAGGTTTGCAATTGAGCTAGATGATCTACTAAAACCTAGTTGTAACCAGAGAGGGAACAAGTTAGGCTTCAATCACTGCTCACAATAGTGTTTGGATTTTGTTTGATTTGTGTCTGCCAAGTGTTTGATGAAATGGCCGCAAGAACTCAAGTTTTGAATTTTGAAAAGATTTTTGGTGGGTGGGCTAGGTTGGTGCTGGTGAGTCTGCAGATGCTTGGGTTTTGAAAGTTGAGCTTGTTTGAGTGGTTTTTGAAAAAGTAGGATCTTCCCATATGATAAAGATTCAATTTTGAATTGTCATTTAAACTATGCATTTGAAAGTTTCTGGATGATCACAAGGTGGGCCTTGATACTTTGTTATGAGTACAATCAAGGGGTGCAAAGATCTAGAAACGTTTTTGTTGGGTTCTGCAAGTTTGAGACAGCTAAAGTAGGCATGAGAGTTAAATTGGTCAAAATGACCATTCCCTTATTTTTTTTGATTTACTTGTCTTTGGGAAAAGTGTGGGGATTGTTTAGATGATGTTTATTTCACCTAAGAATCCTTTTACAAGCAAAGAAACACACAAGCAAGGTGATTCAAAAGAATCCAAATTGGAATGCATACACACATGCATGCTTTCATAATTTTATTTAGAAAAGTTTTTGTTAACCCTAATTTTGATGATTAGAGTTTGATGATTCAAGTTTCATATTTTTGGGATGTTACAAACTTTACCCCCTTAAACAAAATCTCGTCCCGAGATTTGAAAAAGGATGAAAAAGATTACCTTGGATTTGAAGAGATCGGGAAACTCCGTCCTGATGTGGTCTTCGCGCTCCCAGGTAGCTTCCTCTTCTGTGTGGTTGCTCCACTGGATCTTGAGAAACTTGATGCTTCGGTTTCGGGTAGTTCTGAAAGCTTCTTCCAAAATACGGATGGGTACTTCGGGATAGGTCAGATCATCGTTGATCTATATGGTCCGGTGATCGATATTCTTGAACACTTCGGTCTTCTCTAGAACTTCGAGGCACTTGCGAATTAATGAGATATGAAACACATTGTGCACTGCCGACATCTCTTCGGGTAGTTCCAATTGATACGATACTTCTCCGCGACGATTCAGAATCTTGAAAGTCCGATATATCTGGGGGCTAATTTTCCTATGTTGAACGCGAGGTCTCGACGTCTCTTGTCGGTGTAACTCTTCTGTCTGGACTGGGCGGTCTTGAGGTGCTCATGAATCTTGTGAACCTTCTCTTCTGCTTCTCGTAGGATGTCGGGTCCAAAAATCTGACTCTCTCCTACTTCCGACCAGTTCAAAGGGGTGCGACACTTCCTTCCGTACATGAATTCAAATGGGGCCATTTGCAAACTAGCTTGATAACTGTTGTTGTATGAAAATTCTGCAAATGGCAGACAATCTTCCCACTTAGATCCATATTCTAACACACACGCTCTCAGCATATCTTCGAGTATTTGATTTACTCGCTCCGTTTGTCCATCGGTCTGGGGGTGATATGCGGTGCTGAAATCTAGGCGGGTTCCTAAACCTTTTTGGACTTTCTTCCAGAATCTTGAGGTAAACTGAGTTCCTCGATCCGATACGATGTTCTTGGGGACTCCATGCAAACTAACTATTCTAGCGATGTATAACTCCGCTAGCTTCGAACTCTGATATGTGGTCTTGACGGGCAAGAAATGGGCGACTTTGGACAATCGGTTCACTATGACCCAGATAGAGTCATTTCCCCTACTAGAAGTAGGCAGTCCGGTGATAAAGTCCATTCCAACGGAATCCCATTTCCATTCCGGAATCTGCAATGGTTGCAACAATCCAGCGGGTCTTTGATGTCCTGCCTTGACTCGCTGACATATATCACACTTGGTGATAAAGCTTCCGATCTCTCTTCATCTTATGCCACCAAAATTGCTCTTTCAAATCTTGATACATCTTAGTTCCTCCGGGGTGGACAGAATAAAGAGTATCATGAGCTTTTTTCAAAATAACTTCTTTCAACTCAGAATCTACTGGTACACAAAGGCGTCATTTGTACCACAGAACTCCTTCTTCGTCTTCGGTGAATCCGGGTACTTTGCATGTACCAATACGACGCTTGATTCCGTCGATACTAGCATTTCCTTTCTGCGCCTCTTTGATCTGGCTGATCAAAGTGGGCTGGAGTTCTATGCTAGCCAAAAATCCTTCACTTACTAATTCCATTCGAAAATCTTCCATCTCTTTGTGCAAACTTGGTTGCTCCTTCAAAATCATGGAGTTCAAGCGGCACGGCAATCTGCTAAGGGCATCTGCTACCACATTGGCTTTACCAGGGTGATAGTGAATGTCCAGATCGTAATCCTTGATTAGCTCAATCCATCTTCTCTGTCTCATATTCAGCTCCTTCTGAGTGAATATATACTTCAGGCTCTTGTGATCTGAATAAATCTCACAACGGTTTCCCATGAGGTAATGCCTCCATGTCTTCAGGGCTAGAACTACGGCTGCGAGTTCGAGGTCATGGGTTGGGTAATTTTGCTCATATTGCTTCAATTGTCAAGATAGATAAGATATAACTTTTCCTTCTTGCATTAGCACACATCTGAGACCGATCTTGGATGCGTCACAATACACATCAAAGGGCTTCGTGATATCCGGCATGATCAAGATTGGGGCTGAAATCAATCTCCTCTTGAGTTCTTGAAAACTCACCTCACATTTGTCAGTCCATTCAAGCTTCTTGTCCTTCTTCAGCAATTGGGTCATAGGTCTGGCGATACTCGAGAATCCTTCTACGAATTTGCGGTAGTATCCCGCCAATCCGAGAAATGCACGAACTTGGGTTTGAGTGGTTGTGGCTTGCCAATCTTCTACATCTTTCACTTTGGCAGGGTCAACGGCTATTCCTCCGGCGGATACAATGTGACCGAGGAATCCTACCTCCTGTAACCAGAATTCACATTTGCTAAACTTGGCATACAACTGATGCTCTCTAAGGGTTCCAATAATGGTCCTTAGGTGTAGCTCATGTTCTTCTTCTGATTTGGAATAAATCAGAATGTCATCGATGAAAACAACGACGAACTTATCCAGGAAGTCCATAAAAATCTTATTCATGAGATTCATGAAATAAGCGGGGGCATTGGTTCATCCAAAATACATGATTGTATACTCGTATAATCCATATCTGGTGGTAAAGGCAGTCTTTGGAATATCCTCTGCACGAATTTTGAGTTGATGATAACCAGTTCTAAGATCAATCTTAGAGAACACTTTGGCACCGGTCAACTGATCAAACAAATCTTCTATCTTGGGCAAGGGGTATTTGTTCTTGATAGTGACATCATTCAACTTCCGGTAATCCATACACAAACGGTTACCTCCATCTTTCTTGTCCACAAACAAGACAGGTGATGTCCATGGTGATGCACTTGGTTGAATCAATCCAATTTACAGCATGGCATCCAGTTGCTTCTTCAATTCTGCTAGCTCCGACGGGTTCATACTATAGGGTCTCTAGGCTATGGGTCCTGTTCCGGGGATTAGTTCGATGATAAACTCGATATCCCGATCTGGGGGCATACCGGGCAAAACATCTAGAAATACATCGGGGTATTCATAGACTATCCGGACTTGGTCAATGGTAGGTTGGGCTATACTCTTGTTGCATTTGAATTGGCGAGGTAAGGTTTTAGATATATGCTCGACTGATATTCCGGCTGTACTGGTCATGGTTATGGATTTCTTGGCACAGTCAATCAATCCTTTATGTTGGGACATCCAATCCATTCCTAGTACTACTTCCAAACCTTTAGTTCCGAGTACTATCAGATTAGCATAAAAATCTATGCCATGGATTCGGATAGGGACGACTTTGCAAATTTGCCTAGCCTTGGTGGTTGATCCGGGAATTTGAACAATCATCACATGCTTCAATTTGGTTGGTTGAATTTTACTAGTGCATGCAAATTCTTCGGTGACAAATGAATGCGATGCACCAGAATCAAACAACACTCTTGCAAATACTGAATTAACAGAAAACATACCCAGCACGACGTCTGGCGCTTCCTGAGCTTCTTCAGCATGCATGAGAAAAAGACGGCCGTTGCGGTTAAGCGAATTCCCTGGGGAAAATCTTCTTCCTAGTTGAATACGATGCTGCTGCTGAGCTGGGGCGTCGGTATTAAGGGCTGCAGCATTCTTATTGTTGGGGCACTCATTGGAGTAGTGACCCTTATTTCCACAGTCATAACAAGTCACTTGCGACTTGTCCTTTGCTGCTACAGGCACAACATTGCTTCCAGTCCTTGGGGCAGTGTTGGTGTTGGTGCCAGCATTGTTGTTTTTGAACTTGGGTGGGGCACGGTTGAAATTGCTAGAGTTGCCTGGGTTGTTGTGATTTCCTCCGGGCCTAGGGTTTCCACGGTTGGGATAAGTCGGACGGTTCATCGGGGGTCTATTGGTTCTTGGGGCAAATCCTGGAGATGGGTTAGGGCGTTACTTTGGGGTATGATGGGTTCCTGGCTGGTGCATCATGCGACGCTTGCGGTTCTCATTGGCTTGGTTGATCTTTCCTTCCATCTGGATAGTAGAGTCGACAAGGGCTTCAATATCAGCAAATGGGATATTGACTAACATTGTCTGCATCTCATCATGCAGACCATTCAGGAATCTTTCTTTCTTCTTGGCTTCGGTGTCAATCTCATCCGGGGTATACCTAGCTAATGACAAAAATTTGTCACGGTATTCCACTACAGTCATACTTCCTTGCTTCAGCTCTCTGAACTCGTCTCTCATCCTCTTGATCAAACCCGGTGGCACATGGGTTCTGCTGAACTTGACCTTGAATTCCTCCCAGGTCATCATCCGCCTCTGGTCATTGCGCGAACACTGTTCCACCATGCCCTGGCATCTCCGGCTAGATAGTGGGTGGCGAACAAAACTTTCTCGTTGGCTTCCACTCCGGCGACTTCTAGGTTATTTTCCATGGTTTGCAACCAATCGTCGGCATCTAGGGGCTCTTCTGACTTAGTGAAAACAAGTGGGTTGGTATTGTGGAAGTTCTTGAGCTTAGATCCATGGTTGTCCTGATTTCCGTGGCATTGGTTGTTGTAGGCTAGCTGAGCTATCTGTTGTAGGGTGGCTAGGTTGGCTTGACGTTCCGCTCTTTCAGCTTCACGGTCAGAAGTCAACATTTGCAGGATCTGCAACATCGGGTCCGGGGATGAACCACTTCCTCCGCGTGGCATGTGAAGATTGAGATAGATCATGAGAAAAGAGGGAAATTTCTAAGGTTCTGGGATTTTGAAAAGTTTTTTAAAGTTTGACTCAGATTTTTCTAGCAACTTGCTTTTCATTCATTCATTCACACGATACAACACACACCACAACAAAGAAAAACAGATGGTTTTAAGAACCATTCTGAAAACTACGATACAGTGGGACCGACTACTACTCACTACGCTAGTGCTCAAGTGCTACTACTCCTTGGAATCGGTGGCTTCGTCATCTTCATCATCATCGATGAAGTCGAAATCATCCTCATCGGTGAAGAAGTCCATAGCCTGATCCTCCAGAAAATCATCATCATCACTGAGATAGGAGTAAGGGTCTCCACGAAGATCCTCTCCGGCATTCTCCTTTTCTTCCAACTGCATGTCTCTCTCGTGGATGGTCTCCTCCAAATATGAGATATGGTGGTGAAGACGGGCAATGATGCGCTCCTTTTTGTCGAGCTGACGGCAGCGAGACTTGCGATCCTTTGCTAGCATGGCGATAGTTTGATACTTTGTCTTGATGATGGCAGACGTGTGGTTGGAGTAGTCACGGCAGTTATCCAATTCCTACTGACGATCGTACATCATGAAGCTAAGGTGGTCCAATTGAGTCTTCAGATCGGGATGGTATGGGGCTTCCAGTGGTTCTCCATTTGCATCACGCCTTGGGCAAAACACAAAGTGGGTTCCCTTGATCTGATTGATGCTCTGCCCACACAGACGGGAAAGAGCTTCCTGCATGGCCTTGGCAAGTCCATCGAGCCAGTTGTTCTCTCTCAAGGTAAACTGAATTCCCTCAGCAGTGGGAGGTTCAATCTTTCCTCGGAGACTTGCAACAATTAGCCACTGCAGATCTTCTCCTCCTTGATCATTGAGCTGAGCTCCGAAGAACTCGGGGTGCGGACGCTCCAGAAGTTCCGAAAGCTGGTCCAAATCCCTCTCAAAGATAAGGTCTCCTCCATTCCCCAATTGGTAAAACTTGCTGTACTTCACGTCCATCTATAAGAATATAGGATAAGTAAGTTAATAGAGTGATCAAGTGTGTCAAAATTTTATGTATTTTTGCAAGAGTTTTTGAGGAACATGAATTTTCATGAAAGAATCAAAGGGATAAGAATGAGAATAAGTTTTTGTAAATATTTGCTTCCTTTGGTTTTGAAACTAAGTTTTTGATTCAAACGTCCAGTCTAACTAGGGTCTCCTATGGTCAGGATGGCTCTGATACCAACTTGTCAACACCCGGATTTTTAATCCCAGATGCCTGTTATCCCATACATCGCAATCCCAGGATTACCATTTTTGCGAGACATAACAGAATTAGATACCACAGTACATCATCCATTACAAACCATACATAAGGTCTTACACAAATAGGGATCCCATGATCCAGTTCTTAATACAACTTCAAGCAGCGAAATACGTAATAATAATGGTAGCGTAGGCGAAGCTCCATCTTCGGGGTCACAGGGAATGTTGACGATGGTAGATGATCCTAGTTGTCGTAACCTTCCTGGGTTCCATCATCCTGGTACTCCTCTTCATAGTCTGGCCACGGGAATAGCCAGGGACAAAGCCATGAGTACTCTTTAAGTACTCACAAACTAATACTAACAAGTGAAGGGGGTTTTTGTAATAGGACACTAAGCTCTAGGGTTGTTTTGCAAAAGCCAGATTTATCTCTTCTAGTTTAGAAGCAAGTGAAGCTAGGCACAATTTTATAACTCCTAAGTGGGATCTTGTAACTCATGTCACAACTCTGTTGTGGTCAATTCAAAGTCTCAATTCATTTTACAAGTCATTTTGAAAACATCTGACGGGGGAACAGTATGGCCACTCCAACTGTCCATAACCGCGGACACGGCTATTTGAATAGTTTGACACTTTGCAGAGATTGTACACTTTCACCACAACATTCGATACATCCGTCAGGAACAAATCCTGAATTCATCATACTCAGTATGCGGATAATCAATCCTAAACTTGCAATTACACGCCCTAGTATAAGCACCTCTCCTGTGAGTTTGGCGTCCCAACCATGACCAACTGTCATCTTGGGTACTGCACATGTGGACAATCTTCACAAGGTAGCCTCAGCTCATACCTTGGCCGTGAGGGAACTAATACTAAGGTATATAAGTTTCTAGTCAAGCCCTACCCAATCTTCGGGTATTGTGGTTGTACGATAAAATTGGAATGGTATCGCATCCAGACAACCATCAGTTTTATAAAGGGCTAAGGCTCATGCCTCGACATTTTCATCACCAAAATCATCTGGTGTTCGGAAACACATGTCAAAACATCTCAGTAGAATGATCCATCATTCTAAGGTTTTCATAACCATTTTCACCAAGTAGTCCCATCTAAAGTTGATCAAGTTTTATGCTTAGCACTAGCATCTACAAGTGGGGATGAGTACTAGTGAGGGGTGGTAAACTAGTAGAGTTTCAACTAAGTTCAATCTTATGCCTTAGGATGACATCAAGATTTTCTAGCTTAGGCCAAATTTTATGCTCTTTATGCAACCTTCAAATATATCTTTCTAGAATCTAAAAGTCACTTAAGTCAACTCTAAGTTAAAGCTTTGATAAAGAAATAAAGTAGAAAGCTTGCAAATAAAACTAGGATTGGGTTATCAAGCGGGTAGGATCACATATGCTTAAGGCATATAGTTGGCATGGTAATAAGCAAGTATTAGCTTGCACAATTGCAAGCATAAGCTTGCATCAGTATCAATATAAGCTTGCTAAGTTATTAGCTTGCAAGTATTGGCTTGCCTTGTGCAGAGCAGTGGTTGAAGTTCTCCTCGGCTTCTTCTTCGTAGAATCCTCCTTCCTCCTCGTATCCTTGGTCGGTACTAGTGTCTATAAATAAATACAATGTACACAATCACCAAACAATACTTAACTACTTGCAATCATCACACAAAAGGGTCCTATAGATGATCTAGCATCATCACTAACAATACAAGATTAAAGCTTGGTTTAATTCCTTTTATTTTTAGAAAAGTAATTCCTACTCATTGAAAAACTACTTAAGATTTACTATTCTCCAAACCAAACATGGGATCATGTTGACACATGTCATCACCACATATTTTAGTCCATGGGAATGTGATTTAAAGTGGTGTCACAATTTAATAAGGTTTTACCCTTTTATTTTAATTAATTAAAGTGGCTAGAAATGCCTATGTGGCATTCTTTTATTACTTGGTCATTATTTCTGTAAGTAAACCTATATATTTTTATATATTCTGAAAGGTATGATTAAATGTGATTTTTGAGAGTTGGAATCAACTCAAAAGCTATTATGGTTTTAATTTGAAAAATGTTTGAATACAGAAAAGCTTATGCCTTGTTATTTTTACCAAAGATGATCTACAGATCCAAATGACTTGAATCCAACGGGCTTGGATTCAGCATTCCCAGACCTTTCTAACAAAATTGGTTTCATTCAATTTGGTTCATTGAATCGACCTGGGTTGATTTTTTAAACTGGGTACAGAAGTGTGTTTGAAATAAAATGGAAAAGGTTAAATTCAAATAACTGGGCTGCGCGGGAAGCGACATCGGGCCGCCTAAGCTATAAGCGCTGCTGGCTGTTTTAAGTGGCTGTCCCCACGTGTCAGTGAGACAGGGGGGTGCGAAACGGTATGGGGCGATGTGGTGCGTTCGATCTGGTTCTAATCCAACGGCTGAGGGTCATCGTCGATGTTGGGCAACGCCGGCGAGACAGAAACCTAGCGCGGCCAGTGGGGGTCGTTGGGGGCTCACCGGGGTTCAGGCGAGGGTCGGCGAGGTGGGCGAACGACTATGTCGACGATGGCGAACCTCCTGGTACCGGCAACTTCTCCTGGGGCGGCTCCAATCGCTAGCTCCCTTCTTCTCCAGCAAGGCGTTCGGTGAAATTCGGCGCTGCCGCTGCCTTGCTCCTGGAACGGGGTGGAATGCTCAGTGAGGAGAGGGGAGTGAGATGGTGTGCTCAATTCAGCTGGGGGTGGCCTCTATTTATAGTGGCGAGGGGGGACCGACGGGGTGCAAGGTGAGATCGTCGTGGTCGACGACACAGAGGGCTATTGGCATGAGTGACGGTAGGGGGCGGTGCGGTGCTCCCTGACGATGCTCAACGACACGGTGGCGAGACGTGGGGAGGTGCGGTTTGGTAGGAACGCGACGTTGCTCTGCGCGTGCCCAACGGAGAGTTTAATGGCGCAGCGCGTGGCTGCAGCGTGGTCTGTGGCGTCGACGGCGTGGCGCCGCAGGCGTGCTCTCGGCATGGTTGCTGGCGAGCTGGGCGTGGTCCGTGCGTGTGGTCCAGTGGCTGGCAACGTTCAAGTGTTGGACAGGGAGTGGCGGTGGGGTGCTGGATTGCTCCCAGACATGCTGGCTAGGCTTGTTTCTTCTCCTATCTTGCTGTCGACATGTGGGTGACATAGTGAGCTTCGGCTGTTCACCATTGATGGTAATGCCAAGCTTATAGTGATGCTAGAGGTTTGCAATTGAGCTAGATGATCTACTAAAACCTAGTTGTAACCAGAGAGGGAACAAGTTAGGCTTCAATCACTGCTCACAATAGTGTTTGGATTTTGTTTGATTTGTGTCTGCCAAGTGTTTGATGAAATGGCCGCAAGAACTCAAGTTTTGAATTTTGAAAAGATTTTTGGTGGGTGTGCTAGGTTGGTGCTGGTGAGTCTGCAGATGCTTGGGTTTTGAAAGTTGAGCTTGTTTGAGTGGTTTTTGAAAAAGTGGGATCTTCCCATATGATAAAGATTCAATTTTGAATTGTCATTTAAACTATGAATTTGAAAGTTTCTGGATGATCACAAGGTGGGCCTTGATACTTTGTTATGAGTACAATCAAGGGGTGCAAAGATCCAGAAAAGTTTCTGTTGGGTTCTGCAAGTTTGAGACAGCCAAAGTAGGCATGGGAGTTAAATTGGTCAAAATGACCATTCCCTTATTTTTTTTGATTTACTTGTCTTTGGGAAAGTGTGTGGATTGTTTAGATGATGTTTATTTCACCCAAGAATCCTTTTACAAGCAAAGAAACACACAAGCAAGGTGATTCAAAAGAATCCAAATTGGAATGCATACACACATGCATGCTTTCATAATTTTATTTAGAAAAGTTTTTGTTAACCCTAATTTTGATGATTAGAGTTTGAGGATTCAAGTTTCATATTTTTGGGATGTTACAGATAGCTACTAACAATGGAGAGCATGCAACATCACAAACAACACAGACATGATAGAATCAAATAGACAAAACCATTAATCAAACCAACATAATAATCTCAATATCCATCGGATCCCCGCAGACACAACATGCATGATTACAAATAGATTAGATCTTGATCATGAACGAAGCTCACAAGATCTATACATGAAAGCACAAGGAAGAGATACAACCATCTAGCTACTACATGGACCCGTAGTCCAAGGTGGAACTACTCACGCTTCATATCGGATAATAAGGCCTCCGGGATGATCTCCCCTCCAGCAGGGTGCCGGGAAGAACTTCAGACCCCCCCGATCTAGGGACGATGGCGGAGGCGGCTACAGAAGGTTTCGTGGAGTTTTGATCGGGTTGCCTAAGGTTTCGTGGAGTTTTGATCGGGTTGCCTAAGGCTTCGTGTCGCCCACGGTAAAATATTGACTTTGGCTTTTGTCCCGTCCAATTCCGAGAATATTGATTTTCTGCCTTTCTGGAACCAAAAACAGAAGAAAACAGGCAACTGGCACTGTGGCAACTTGTTAATAGGTTAGTTCTAGAAAAGATATAAAAGCACCTCAAAGTGTAGACAAAACAAAGCACTAAACAAGCATGGAGCAACAAAAATTAAGATACGTTTCCGATGTATCAAGCATCCCCAAGCTTAACTCCTGCTCATCCTCGAGTAGGTATGTGATAAAACAATAATTTTTGAGGTGACATGCACCGTAAAAACCAAGAACAAACCATTTGCAAGCATTAAAAGCTGGGATCAAAGAACTCTAAACACGTGCATGAAAGATGGAGTTCTAACAATAGGACATAGTAACTATGCATGCAACATGAAAGGCTACAAACAAAGATCATGAATAACATGCATTGAAAAACGATTGTTTGTTTCACATACAGAAAACATGGCATAGTGGTATTTAGCTTGTCCCTCGTAGGGTAGAAAATAGATGCATAGGAAACCTTCAAAGTTTATAAGAGTGACTAGATACAAAAAGCACAAGAACATGTGATATCACAATATGCATCAATCAAAAGTTTTGGGACACTGCACAAAATGGCAACTATGCTCTCTTAATGGTGCCTAAAGGTAGAAGGTGGAGACTCAAAAAATGGTGGAAGAAAGGCCCTTCATAAAGGGAAGCAGGGATTTCAAGTTTCAAAAAGAGCTTCCAAAAATTATGGTACTTGTTAGATTTCAGCCCTCATTGCCCCTATCATAATCATCTTGAAGTGATTAAGGTTAAAGTGAACAAACTATGGAGTATATGCTTGACAAAGTATAAGTTGGCAATCTCAAGTCTCTTGAATACGAGGGCCACACCTCATGCTACTCAACTTCAGTCACCTGTAAGTTCTTGTCATAGTAAGTACATGCGTATCATAGAGAACCGCCAATGGGGTACCCCTTGCACATGGTACATGAGCTATCCCATAACAAAAATGACAAGGCAAGCAGACAATAAGAATATCAGTGATCTTTTTATTTACTATGTGCATAGCTTTTTATTGAGGATGCTTCACAAAATGCTCATTATGGTGATGCTGCAAGTTTCCACCATTATTAGGCATGGCTTAGGCTAGCGGCCCAGGTGTTTCTCTAACACGAAATACATAACTCCATGGACTTACAAGCTCCCTCTTTATTTCACACCAGTGACATCCATAGACAAAAGAGCATGATATCAACTGTGTACAAAGTACAAGTGCAATGTTGAAAACGTTCCCCGTGATAGCACGGTTCCGCTAATTCCAACATATAAGTGCAAGCATATACAACTTAGATGACACAATGGTTCAAGTTTATTAGAGGCAAAGAATATAAAGTGTGCCATCAAATTTGTGAGGGATTTAATCACTAAGTTTTCACATAACAAAATACTTTTTAATTGGAAGATAGCTGAAAACAAGAATATACTTGGAATGGTGTAACACACCATGCATAGGAATTTATAGTGGAAACTTTGGAGTAACTTGGTTTCTTGGGAGTTGGCAGCATGAGTAGAGCTTACTCATACAAGTGGAGGCTAGCAAAAGACTGGGAGCAACCAACTAAGAGAGCAATAATGGCCATAATCACGCAGAGCAACAAAACATTACTAATCAAAGCATAGAGTGGTACTACAAGTCAAGGACTAGATGATCATAGAGGCTATGGTGACTTGTTCATAGTCATAACATGGTGTGAGCATGTGCCAAGTCAACCCAAACAAAACAGCAAAGGAGAATACCACAATACTATGCTTTTGTATCCTAAAACAATGCATAATTCTTTCAAGGCACACTAAGCAATCCCAATTGTTTGGAACAAGACATGCTATAGCAATAATCACTAATCATAAGGTTAAAACAACACCTAGAATGTCATGCTAAAGTCTAAGTCACAGTCAATGCAAGCTCCTCTTGCACTTATCAAGCAAGAACTTTCTACTCCTTTCCAACACCAAGCAACTTATTTGAAACAACACAGCGAGAATGGGGGTCCAAACTACTTTATTCAAGCAAACTAAAAAAACTAAGCAAAGCAAACAAAAACTAAGATGCTCCAAGAATAACACAAAAGTTCATGAAACAATAAAAACAAAGTGTCTAGACATACCTAAGCTTTTTATTGATGAAGAAGGGGATGCCTTGGGCATCCCCAAGCTTTGACGCTTGTACCTCTTGGATATTTCTTGGGGTGACACCGGGGTGGCATCCCCAAGCTTGAGATTTTGTCCATTCTTCATCTCATTACATCATTCTCTCTCTACACCTGAAATTTATCCTTCGTACAAAACTTCACACAATCTTCATTAGCAACATTAGTGTATTCAAAAGATAATAGACCTTTGGGTTTAGCTTTGGAACAACAAAACTTTTCACTAAAAACACATTCTACTGTAGCAACTCCTTCAAAAATCTTAATTCCCTAAAAGAGAACTCAAAAAGAATCAATAAGAAGCAAATGCAAATAATGGCAGAAATCTGTCAAAACAGACCAGCAGGTAAAAGCCGATTTTTTAGAAGACCTTATGTTGCTCAAATCAAAAAGTGTTGAACTAACGAAAGGTATATAACATACTGGGGGATTTATTCGTAAATTTTCAGCTCAATCCGACTTACAGAGACTCCTCACGAATGTTTATGGTGGAGGACAAAAATCTGTTTCGGGACAGCAACTCCCCAAATCTTACTTCCCTCTCATTAGAGGTCATTCTTGGCACAAAAAGCGAACAAAAAGGATAAGAAGAGGTCATTACTTAAGTAATAACTTCCAAGACTCAAGGAAACTCTTGAGTTATCTCCCAACAAGTTCTTTTTTTTAACTCCTTTAAGTTAGGCACAAGAAGCAAAAAATCAAGTATTTTCAAATGAGGAAGCATTAACATCAAACCTTGCTTTCAAAGGAGGAGCAAAAAGCAACTTCTCTATCATCATGGGGAAGTGTTCAATACCTTTCTTGATTGGAAATTGATATTTAATGGTGCCTTATTTCATATCAATTATGGCACCAACAGTTCTAAGAAATGGTCTTCCCAAAGTAATATGACAAGAAGCATTGTATTCAACATCCAAAACATAGAAATCAATAGGGACATAAGCATTGTTAACCATAATGAGAACATCATTAATACTCTCCATTAGTTTCTTCTTAGCATTATCATCAAGTGGAACATCCAAATAACAATCTTCCAAAGGTGGCAAATCAAGCATTTCATAAATCTTCCTAGGCATAATAGAGATACTAGAACCAAGATCACATGAAGATTTGAGATCAAAGTCATTCACTTGCATATTAATAATGGGTTCCCAACTATCTTCTATTTTCCTAGGAATAGAAGCTTTGTGTTTTAACTTCTCTTCCTTAATCTTAACAAGAGCATCTGTAATGTGTTTGGTGAAAGCAACATGCATATCACTAGCATCAGGACTTCTAGCAAGTTTTTGCAAGAACAGAATCACTTCAGAAATATTGGAACCATCTATATCAAAATCAAACTTAGCATCACTAGTAGTAGATTCATTAGACTTAGGCATTGTAGGAGGAGGAATAGGGACTTCTTGTGGTTTAGTGGTATCCATTCTAGTGATGGTGCACACACTATTGTTTCTATCCATTTCAGCTTCCCTTTCCCACTTAGCATGAAGTTGGGCTAACAGTCTAACATTTTCATCAATAGTAACTTGTATGGCATGAGTAGCAGCAAAGGCACTTTCCATGGTTTCAGGTTTAGCAGCCATTTTATTAATCAAGGAGGACTGTGCTTCAGACAAAGAGGAAATATTCTTCTCAACAGTTAAAAGTTTTTCCTCCATAGTCTTGTTGAAAGCAGTTTGTTTACTAATAAAGTCTTTTAGCATGACTTCAAGTTCATATGGGGCACTTCTAGCATTGTTGTAGGAGTTTCCATAAGTATTGCCATTATTAGGAGGATAAGGCCTATAATTGTTGTTACCACCAAAATTATTTCTATAAGCATTGTTGTTGAAATTGTTGTTTCTAATGAAGTTCACATCAAATTGCTCTTCTTGAGCAACCAAAGAGGCTAAGGGAACATTGTTTGGATCTAAAGGAGCTTTCCCATTAACAAGCATAGCCATAATAACATCAATCTTATCACTCAAAGAGGAGGTTTCTTCCACGGAATTTACCTTCTTACCATGTGGAGCTCTCTCAGTGTGCCATTCAGAGTAATTAACCATCATATTATCAAGGAGTTTTGTTGCAACACCCAAAGTGATGCCCATAAAGGTACCTCCAGCAGCTGAATCCAACAGGTTTCTTGAAGAGAAGTTCAAACCTGCATAAAAATTCTGGATAATTATCCAAGCAGTGAGTCCATGAGTGGGACAATTCTTAACCAAAGATTTCATTATTTCCCAAGCTTGAGCAACATGTTCATTATCAAGTTGTTTAAATTTCATAATATCACTTCTCATAGATATAATCTTAGTAGGAGGATAGTACTTTCCAATAAAAGCATCTTTACACTTAGTCCAAGAATCAATACTATTTCTAGGCAAGGATAGCAACCATTCTTTAGCTTTCCCTCTCAGGAAGAAAGGAAACAGCTTGAGCTTAATAATATCTCCATCTACATCCTTATACTTCTGCATCTCAAAAAATTCAACAAGGTTATTGAGATGGGCAGCAGCATCATCAGAATTAGCACCAGAAAATTGCTCTCTCATCACAAGATTCAACAAAGTAGGCTTAATTTCATAAAAAGGTAGCATCAGGAGCAGGTGGAGCAATAGGAATGCTAAGGAAATCATTGTTGTTTGTGCTAGTGAAGTCACACAACTTAGTGTTCTCAGTAGAGTTCATTTTGGCAAAAGTGGGGCAAGCCAAAAACAGCAGTAGCAGCTGAGCAGGAACTAATTTTTTTTGTGTTTTTGAAAAGATAAAGAAAACCAAACTAAACTATTTTTTTTTTGAGTTTTTGATAAAAAAGAGGCAAACAAAACCAAGCAAAATAAACTAAGAAAACTAAAAACAAAGTAAAGAGAAAGGTTGAGGAGGAGTCCCCTTGTGAAGACATCCTTATCCTCCCCGGCAACGGCGCTAGAAAGAGCTTGATGGCGCCCAACACTGTCGTGGTACGCTTTGTTCGAAACCCCAAGAGCAAGGTTTGATGAGCACATCAGCAAGTTTTCACTCAGTAAGAAACCGAGGTTATCGAACCAGTAGGAGGAAGGAAACGTCTCAAAGGTGTTGGAAGCAACGTGGAAACCCGCACAACACAAACTCAAGACTTTGCCCCAACGAATCAGTGAGGTTGTCAAGCTCACCGATTTGCTGTAACAAAGGATTAAACGTATGGTGTGGAAGTTGATGGTTTGCAGCAAGTAAACAGGTAACAGTGGAAGATGTATCACTGGTAAAGATGGACCGGGGTCCATAGTTCACTAGAGGTGCTCTCCTTAGATAAACAACATGTCATGAAGGGTAAACAAATTACAGTAGGGCAATTGACAGGAACTGAGCATGGCATAACAATGCAATACTAGACAAAAAGATCCTATGAGATTCGATTGGGCAATACAACAATATACATAGACCGCCATCCAACTGCATCTATGACTAGAAGTCCACCTTCAGGTTATCATCCGAACCCCTCCAAAGATTAAGTTGCAAGCAATGCATAACCGCTTTAAGCAAAGTGTGTAAGGTAAACAATCCACTTGTTCCATGAACAAGAGACCGTTGTTTTCTCCCTAGTGGCAACAACACATCTACAACCGAAGAGATTTCTATCACTTCCCTTGGAAACTAGAGGCATGAACCCACTATCGAGCATAAATACCCCCTCTTGGAGTCACTAGCAACTACTTGGCCAAGATAGCTACTAACAATGGAGAGCATGCAAGATCACAAACAACACAAACATGATAGAATCAAATAGACAAAACCATTAATCAATCTGACATAGTAATCTCAATATCCATCAGATCCCCGCAAACACAACATGCATGATTACGAATAGATTAGATCTTGATCATGAACGGAGCTCACAAGATCTATACATGAAAGCACAAGGAGGAGATACAACCATCTAGTTACTACATGGACCCGTAGTCCAAGGTGGAACTACTCACGCTTCATACCGGAGAAGAAGGCCTCCGGGATGATCTCCCCTCTGGCAGGGTGCCGGGAAGAACTTCAAATCCCCCGGATCTAGGGACGATGGTGGCGGCGGCTACAGAAGGTTTCGTGGAGTTTTGATCGGGTTGCCTAGGGTTTCTGCATTGGGGGCTTCTTATAGGCGAAGGGGCGAGCCAGGAGGGCCACCAGGGGGGCCACACCTACCTGTGTGTAGGTGGGCGCCCGTGTCGCCTCTTCCGCTTCGTGTCGCCCACAGTAAAATATTGACTTTGGCTTTTGTCCCGTCCAATTCCGAGAATATTGATTTTCTGCCTTTCTGGAACCAAAAACAGAAGAAAACAGGCAACTGGCACTACGACAACTTGTTAATAGGTTAGTTCCAGAAAAGATATAAAAACACCTCAAAGTGTAGACAAAACAAAGCAAATTAGATACTAAACAAGCATGGGGCATCAAAAATTATAGATACATTTCCGACGTATGAGTTGCCGAAGTAGATGAGGCATAGAAAGTACTGTTTGCCACCCACTATCTAGCTGGTTCTGCAAGAGCATGGTGGACTAGCACTCATACCATGAATGGCGGACAAATGATGACTTGGGATGAATTCAAACTCAAGTTCAGCTGAACCCATGTGCCACCAGGTTTGATTATGTGAATGAGGGATGAATTCAAGGAGATGAAACAGGGAGGATGACTATGGTAGAGTACCGTGACAGATTTCTGTCTCTGTCTAGGTATGCCCTTGATGAGATTGGTACTGAAGCCAAGTATCACCCTAGTTCTTCTGCTGGGTTTGCACCAAGGAACACTAGGCCACCTATGTCATGCCCGAACTTTCCCAACCGCAGCGGAGGAAACCCAAGACCGGGAGGCAACAACCATTACCACAATGGCAACCCCAATAACTTCAACCGTGCACTGCCAAGGCCCACCAACACCACTAACAAGACTGCCCCAAGGACTGGAAGTAATGTCGTACCTATTGCAGGGAAGGACAAGTCAACAATCACCTGCTTTGAGTGTGGAGTGATGGGTCACTACTCCAATGAGTGCCCCAAGAAGATTGCTGCAGCACTAATGTTATCGCACGCCTAGCAAAGAGCGTCGTGTCCAACCTGGAAAGAGATTCGCCCCAGGCAACCCGAACAACCGTGCTGGCCGTCTGTTCGACATGAATGCTAAAGAAGCCCAGGAAGCGCCAGATGTCGTACTAGGTATGTTTTATATTAATTCAGTACTTGCAAGAGTGTTGTTTGATTCTGGAGCATCGCACTCGTTTGTTACCGAAGAATTTGCATGCACTAGTAAGATTCAACCAACCAATTTGAAGCATGTTATGATAGTTCAAATACCTGGGTCAACTACCAAAGCTAGAAAAATTTGCAAGGCCGTACCTATCAGAATTCATGGAATAGATTTTTATGCCAATCTAATAGTACTCGGAACAAAAGGTTTGAAAGTAGTACTAGGAATGGATTAGATGTCGAAACATCAAGGACTTATAGAATGTGCCAAGAAAGCCATAACCATGACTAGTAGCATCGGAGTATTAGTTGAGCATGTGTTTGAGACACTGCCCTGTCAATTCAAGTGCAACAAGAGTTTAGCCCAACCGACCCTAGACCAAGTCAGAGTAGTCTGTGAATACCCCGATGTGTTCCCAGATGAATTACCCGGTATGCCCCTAGATCGGTATATAGAGTTTATCATTGAACTAATCCCTAGAACTGAACCCATAGCTCAGAGACCCTATAGTATGAACCCATCAGAGTTAGTGGAGCTCAAGAAGCAACTTGATGACATGATTAGCAAGGATCTGATTCAACCAAGTGCATCTCCATGGAGATCACCTATTCTGTTTGTGGATAAGAAAGATGATGCCACCCGCTTATGTACGGATTACCAGAAGTTGAATGACGTCACCATCAAGAACAAGTACCCATTGCCGAAGATATAAGATTTATTTGAACAGTTGACCGATGCTAGAGTGTTCTCTAAGATTGATCTTAGAACTGGTTATCATCAACTAAAAATTCGTGCAACGGATATTCCAAAGACTGCCTTCACTACCCGATATGGATTGTATGAGTACAAGGTCATGTCTTTTGGATTAACCAATGCCCCCGCTTATTTCATGAATCCCATGAATACGATTTTCATGAACTTCTTGGATAAGTTTATCGTTGTTTTCATCGATGACATTCTAATCTACTCCAAATCGGAGGAAGAACATGAACATCACCTAAGAACCATCCTTGGAACCTTGATGGAGCATCAGTTGTATGCCAAGTTCAGCGGATGTGAATTTTGGTTAAAGGAAGTAGGATTCCTAGGTCATTTTATGTCAGCCGGAGGATTTGCTGTTGACCCCGCCAAGATTAAGGATGTTGAAGAATGGAGAGCCCCAACCACTCAAACTGAAGTTCGTGCATTTCTTGGATTAGCGGGATACTGCCGCAAGTTTATTGAAGGATTTTCAAGCATCTCCAGGGCGATGACTTAGCTATTGAAGAAAGACAAGAAGTTTGAATGGACGGACAAATGTGAAGCGAGTTTTCAAGAGCTCAAGAAGATATTGATTTCAGCCCCAATCCTGATCATGCCGGATATCACGAAGCCCTTTGACTTGTATTGTGATGCATCCAAGATTGGTCTCGGATGTGTGTTGATGCAAGAAGGAAAAGTGATATCATATCTGTCCCGACAACTGAAGCAGCATGAACAGAATTACCCCACCCATGACTTAGAGTTAGCCGATGTTGTTTTAGCCTTGAAGACATGGCGTCATTACCTCATGGGTAATCGCTATGAGATTTATTCAGATCACAAGAGTTTGAAGTATATTTTTACTCAAAAGGAGTTGAATATGAGGCAAAGGAGATGGATAGAGTTAATCAAGGATTATGACCTTGACATTCACTACCACCACGGCAAGGCCAATGTTATAGCGGATGCTCTTAGTACACTGCCGTGTAGATTAAACACCATGATTCTGAAATAACAACCAAGTTTGCATAGGGAGTTGGAGGATGTCAGAATGGAGCTAGTTAGCGAAGGATTCCTAGCTAGTATCGAACTTCAACCTGATAACCCACAAGTATAGGGGATCGCAACAGTCTTCGAGGGTAGTATTAACCAATTTATTGATGCGACACAAGGGGATCCAAAGAATACTTGCAAGCCTTAACAACTTAGTTGTCAATTCAACTGCACCTGGAAATAGTTCTTGCTCACAGAAGTTTATCAGTAGCAACAGTTTGGTAGTAGCAACAACAAAGTAACAGCAGCAGTAAAACAGGAGCAATAGTAACAGTAGTAGCAAACAGTATGGTATGAGTGCGATAGGCATAGGGATGGATGGACGGGCTTTGCATGGACGAGTCTAAACATGTAACTTCAAGATCTAGGGCAATTGCAGATAAATAAGAATAAGCATCCAAGTACTAAACAATCATAGGCATGTGCTCCATATATAGTCATGCGTGCTTGCAATGAGAACTTGCACAACATCTTTTGTCCTGCCAACCCGTGGCAGCGGGGCCTCAAGGGAACTACTGGCAATTAAGGTGCTCCTTTTAATAGAGCACCGGAGCAAAGCATTAACACTCCATGAACACATGTGATCCTCACATCACAGCCATCCCCTCCGGTTGTCCCAATTTCTGTCACTTCGGGGCCTTTGGATCCGGACAATGATATGTATACACAACTTGCAGATAAGATCAAAAACAATACTATCATAAAGATTCAATAATAAGTTCAGATCTGAGATCATGGCAATCGGGCCCTAGTGACAAGCATTAAGCAGAACAAGTTGCAACAAAGTCAAATAGCACTAATATAGATACTAGGCACCATGCCCTAACAATCTTATTCGATTACATGATAGAACTCATCCAATCCCTACCATCCCCATAGCCTACATAGGGGGGTTACTCACTCATGGATGAAGGAAACATTGATGGTTGATGGAGAGGCATTGGTGATGACAATGGCGATGATCCTCCCCAAATTCCCTGTCTCGGCAGGGTGCCATAATGGAGTTTCTGGATCCGAATCGCGGTTTCTGGTGGTGGCGATGCAGCGGAACTCTTTCTGGAAAAATGTCGGAACCCCCGAGTTTTTAGGTCAGAAGGCATCTTATAGGTGAAGAGAGAGGCCGAGGGGGTGCCTGGGATGGCCACACCCCTCCCAGATGTGGGCTAGGCCCACCTATGCGGCAGGGGTGTGTGGGCCACTCAGGGCTCCCCTCCGTCTCATACTCTGGCTCCGTGGATCTTCTGGTGAAATAGGATTTTTGGAATATTTTCCGGTATTTTTCCTAATAGTTGATTTTCTGCACAAAAACTAGACACCAAGGTAATTCTGCTGAAAACAGCGTCAGTCCGTGTTAGTTGTATCCAAATCACACAAGTTTAGAGGAGAAACAATAGCAAAAGTGTTTGGGAAAGTAGATACGTTTTGGACGTATCAACTCCCCTAAGCTTAGATTATTGCTTGTCCTCAAGCAATTCAGTTGAAAACTGAGTGCGATAAATGAAATTTCATGAACACATTTGCTTCATATGATGTATATATTCTCAGCAAAGGAGTAGATACTTAAACCATTCATAATAAGAAGTATGCAACTAAGTATACTCAATAGTCATTCTAAGCTATGAAGAGAAACCAACTCAATAATAATAAGTAGCATGAAACATAAACATAAGCAACATTGAAATGCTCATAATAAGGTATGATAGAGTGGTATCTCGCTTGCCTTTGTTTGTAGAGCACAAAATAAATGCCAAGGCACCTATGAAGTTCAAGTGAAGACTAGAAGTAAAGATATCAGAGATACAAGCATCAAAGTCATGACATAATTAACCAAGTTTTGAGACAAACACAAGAATGACAACTATGCTCTCAAGAAGGTGCTCATAGGATAAGTGGTGACTCAACAAGGAAGTGAAAAGGTTTTGAAAAGTTTGAAAGGCTTCCAAATGCTGAAAGTGTGGAACTCATTAGCTTTGAGCTCTCATTTCCCCTATCATAGGCATCTTTATGTGGTTAATGGTGAAAGTGAGGTCCAATATGAGTTATATGCTTGACAGACCATAAACCGGAAATCCCATGTCCCTTGAGTATAAGGGCCGCTCCTCATGCTACTCAACTTTAGTTACCTATAAGTTCTTGTCATCGTAAATACATGCATATCATAGAGAACCGCCAACGGGGTACCCCTTGCACATGATACAAGATCTATCCCGTGATCAAAATGACAAGGCAAGTAGACAATGAGCATCTCAGTGATCTTTTTATTTGCTATTTGCATAGGTTTTTATTGAGGATGCTTCACAGATTGCTCATTATGGTAATGCTGCAAGTATCCACCATGATTAGGCACTTAGGCTAGTGGCCCAGGCGTTTCTCTAACACATATATATAACTCCATGAACTCACAAGATCCCTTTTATTTCACACCAACGACATCCACAAACAAAAGAGCATGGTATCAACTGGATATGTATCCATGAGTGTTGAAAGCGTTCCTCGTGACAGCACGGTTCTACTAACTCCCAGCCTATAATTTGCAAGCATATAACTTTCATGGACAGTCACAATGGTTCAGGTTTATTAAGTGCAAGGAATAAAGTGTGCCATCAAGTTCATGAGAGCTTTACTAACTAACTTTCTCAAAACAGTAAAACATTTTATTTGGAAGAAAACAAGGCATAATGAATATGCACTGAAATAGCAAATGATGCTAATAGGTAGGTATGGTGGACACTGTTGGCAATATTGGTTTTGGAGAGTTGGATGCACAAGTAGAGCTCATACTCAGTGCAAGTGAAGGCTAGCAATAGAGAGGGAGCGACAAACGAGAGAGCAATAACTGTCATAATCATGCTTGCAACAAAACATGACTAATTATGGCATAAAAGTGATACAAGAACTCTGAGGCAAAATAAATCATCGAGGCTTACTGACTATTGTTTAGTCATATGCATGTGTGAGCATGTGCCAAGTCGATTCACATGAAACATTCAGAGGAGGATACCACAATGTCATACCAAGTTATGAATAAAACAATGCAAGCAAATATTCATATGACATGCTACAAACTATTAGCAAGCTAGAGCTAATCATAAGAGAGAAAGAACTACTAAGCATCCATCAATAACATACACCTTACATGAACAGACTAAGCATGCTCACAATGATGAGTATATGTACAAAAACGAAAACAAATAGAGTTTGTTACCAGCCTCTTACCACACCTCAAGTTGTCTTAATCTTCATTATTGCCCTTCACTTGTGTGACTTGAATAATAACATGAAACCAAACTCCACTGAGGACGACTGAACCCTGCAAAGAACTCACAAAACCAAAGAAGAACAACGAAAATAAAAAACAAAGCAAAAACAAACCAAACCAAGCAAAAATCCTAAACCAAAACTTAGGGTTTCCGATTTTTTAAAGCAAGCAAAACAAAGCAAAAACAAACCAAGCAAAATCTTTTTGGATTTTCCTTTAACGCAAACCAAAGCTAAAAAGCAAAGAAACAAACCAAGAGAAACAACAAAAATATTTTTGGTATTTTTGTGTTTTGAGAAAGCAGAAACAAAAACCAAAAATAAAGCGAAACATGGATATACAAAGGACCGAAGAACATGATATATAGATGAGTGTGATGTCGGTATACCTCCCCACAAGCTTAGGATTTTGGCCTAAGTGGGGCTCAACTCCATGGTGACCAAGAAGGTGCACCTTCGTAGTATGACGAGGAGGCCCCTTCGTCCTGGTATGAGCTCGAGGACTCCCCTGTGTAGTGTACAGAGGGGTCGTATGATGGCGCGTCCCCCTGATAGTTGCCATGGAAGCCAAGAATGCGTAGCTTCTCGTCCATCTCCTCCTTGGAGCGTGACAAAGGTCCCTGGGAGATACTGAACAAAGTGGTTTGGGGGAGAGGGATCTCTCTCTCTCTCTTCCCCATCAGTAAACAACATTCTATAAACCAGGCTCTCAAGAGTAGAGCCAGCAGTGACAAAGTGATGTGCTTTCATGACAGCAAGATCAAGCCTCCGAGGAGCCAAAACTGTATCATTTGGATCAACAACAATGTCTAAAGCAGTAACAACATGTGCATCAATAATTTCCCCATAAATGGGTCCCTTAGCAGCTAAGCGACGAGCAATAAGAGAACCAAGATTGTACCTGGTTTCATTGTTGAGTGCAGTAGCTAGGAAGGCCAAATGATAGTTGGAAATATTGCTAGTGTTCACCCTACCAAGAACACTAGTGTCAAGATAATAAGCAAAGTACCTGATAACTGGAAGTTGAATATTTCTTATCTTTCCCCGCTGGGCTCTACGGTTATCATCATTAGTTATCCCACGATAGAGCTCCAAAAATCAGTGGGTTGAGCTGGAATCTTCTTCACCATCCCAGTTGTACCAATACCCATGATCTCACAAAATTTCTTCAATGTCATAGTGTAAGGCCTGCCATAAATTTTGAAAGACACATCTGGCTTGAACAAGCTATTAGAAAAAGAAAAGCTCTCCACAAAGTTTTTAGTGAGAGTAGCATACTGCACGCTCTCATCCTGTATATAACTCGTTAATCCAACCCTCTGAACCAAGGTTAGGAAATCATTGAGAATCCCAGCAGCCCGCAAAAAGGTTGGACAAGAAAAGGTGGAAGGGTGCGCATCCCCCTCATCTCCCTTGTGGCCAAATCATGGTGTAATCAGATCCTCATTGTATGAGGGTCTAGCTTGGTAGGATGATCTTGAAGGCCTTTCCCTCCTACGTGCATCACTCTCAAATATTTCACCAAAGGTGTGGTTGTCCATGACCTCTTTTTTCTGAAATTTTTAGACAAACATCAAACCAAGTGATTTCCATTTTGATAATTGATGAGAAACTACTATAGGAACTTGCTAGAGGGCTACACATGCATCAAAATGCAATCTCTAAGCATAGAACAAGCATGCAAGCTCACACAACTTGACACATATAGCAGCAAAATACTCAAGATACAATCTACCAATCACAAATCTAATTGGACAAGTGGAGGAGGCACATACCAAGGAGCAATCCCTCCAAAAATTAGCAGCAAAGATGGGCTGAGCAAGGAGATCGAATATTAGTTGCAAGAACAGCAGGAACTCGAGCTTGAGAAAGTTTCCGATGTTTTTCGGGAGAGAGAAAGAAGATGGCTGGGAGGAGGCATCTTGGAGGGCCACAGGTGGACCACACCCTGGCCAGGCGCCACCTGGGGGCTGGTGATATGTCCAAAATGTATCTACTTTCCCGAACACTTTTGCTTTTGTTTCTCCTCTAAACTTATGTGATTTGGATATAACTAACACGAACTGCGCTATTTTCAGCAGAATTACCTTGGTGTCTTGTTTTTGTGCAAAAAATCAAATATCAGGAAAAATCCCGGAAAATATGCCAAAAATTATATTTCACCAGAAGACCCACGAAGCCAGAAGACGAGACGGAGAAGGGGCCTGGGGGACCCACACCCCTGCCAGGCGTGGGCCCACCTCTGGCCGCGCCTAGGGGGGTGCAGCCACCCCAGGCACCCCCTCGGCCTCCCTCTGCGCCTATAAGTTGCCTCTCGACCTAAAAACCGAGGGGGTTCGATAGTTTTCCAAAAAAGTTCCGCTCCGCCACCACCAAAAACCAAGATTGGGATCCAGAAACTCCATTCTGGCACCCTGCCGGGATGGGGAATTTGGAGAGGATCATCGCCATCATCATCACCAACGCATGTCCATCAACCATCGACGTTTCCCTCATCCATGAGTGAGTAATCCCCCACTGTAGGCTTGGGTATGGTAGGGATTGGATGAGTTCTATCATGTAATCGAATAAGATCTGTTAGGGCATAGTGCCTAGTATCTCTATTAGTGCTATTTGATTTTGTTGCAACTTGTTGTGCTTAATGCTCACTAGGGCCCGAGTGCCATGATCTGAGATCTGAACTTATTATTGAATCATTATGATAGTATTGTTTGTGATCTTATCTGCAAGTTGTGTACACATATCATTGTCCGGATCCAAAGGCCCCAAAGTGACAATAATTGGGACAACCGAAGGGAATGGCTTTGGTGTGAGGATCACGTGTGTTCATGGAGTGTTAATGCTTTGCTCCGGTGCTCTATTAAAAGGAGCACCTTAATTGCCAGTAGTTCCCTAGAGTCCCCGCTGCCACGAGCTGGCTAGATAGAAGATGTTGTGCAAGTTCTCATTGCGAGCACATATGACTATATATGGAGCACATGCCTAGGATTGTTTAGTACTTGGATGGTTGTTATTATTTATGTGCAATGCCCTATATCTTGAAGTTACATGTTTAGACTCGTCCATGCAACGCCCGTCCATCCATCCCTATGCCTACCGCACTCGAATCCCATTGTTACCGTTACTGTTACTATTGCTCCTGTTTCACTGTTGCTGTTGCCACTACAAACTGTTACTACTAATAAACTTCTGTGAGCAAGAACTATTTCTAGGTGCAGCTGAATTGACAACTCAGTTGTTAAGGCTTGCAAGTATTCTTTGGCCCCCCTTGTGTCGAATCAATAAATTGGGTAATACTACCCGCGAAGACTGTTGCGATCCCCTATACTTGTGGGCCATCAAGACTATTTTCTAGCACCGTTTCCGGGGAGCATAGATTTATTTGTAACTTCACTTGGATCTATTATTGTTCACTGCTACTTGTTTCATCATGGGGAAGTCTCGTGATGGAAAGTTCCCTATTTTACCATCCACTACAAGAAGAGACAGTCCTAAACACCTCTGTTGCTCTTGATTCACCGTCTGTTATAAGTAAGCTTGTCACACCACCACCACATACTCATGCTACACACACTGCTACTACTGCTGAATCTGAAACTGCTTTTGATGCTCATGATGTTACTTCTACTATGCTTGATGCGAGTGGTTCATTAGGTCCTTTTCTAGATGCTACTATGGACAGTCTAGGAAATACCAAAACTCCTAGTGAAGACACGGTTACACCTCTTAGTTCACCTGAGTCTGGAGAAAGTTATGATATTAATGATGGTTACATTGAGTTCAATGATGAATTTGTTGAAGAGTGCCGAAACACACATGGTACTAGTGCTATTAAGAGTCTCCTTGCTAGACGCACCATTATGCCTAAACTGTCCTCTGATCCTAAGTTTTCCACCTCTCCCATAGATATTAAAGATAAAGATTATGATTTCTCTCTTGATTTATCTTATTTAGATATTTTTGAGAAAGAACCTTTTTGTGGGACTGAAAATGAGAGTGTTGTGGCTCATATGAATGAGCTTTATACTATGAGTGCTTTATTCTCTGATGATTTTAAGATGCGCAAGTACTTTGTTACTAAGATCTTCCCTTTTTCACTAAAAGGAGAAGCTAGGGCTTGGTTTAATAGATTACCTCCTGGTTCCATAGATAGCCCCGATTGCTTGATTGCTTATTTCTTCCAGAAATATTTTCCTCCTAGTGCTAGACATGCTGCTTTGCAGAGACTTTTTGATTTTAAACAGGGGGAAGAAGAGAAATTGCCTAAGTCATGGACAAGGTTCTGTGCCTTGATTCATGCACATCCTGGATGTCCATTACCTAAGAATGAGCTTCTTGATATTTATTATAATGGACTAACTGATGATTCTAGGACATACCTGGATAGCTTTGCTGATTGTGTTTTCAGGAAAAGAACTCCTACAGATGCTGAAGAATTAATGGCTAAGATAAGCAAGAACTATGATGATTGGACTTCAACTGAGCTAAATATACCTGAGCCTATTACTCCTGAACCAGTTGTGCCTGAACCAGTTCCAACACCAACACCAAAGAAGAGGGGAATTATTGCATTAAATGATGAAGTGATGAAGGAAGCTCAGAAGTGTCTAAAGGAGAAAGGTATTAGAGCTGAAGATGTGAAGAATTTACCTCCTATAGAAGAATTATGTAAGCCAATTCCCCACTCATCTACTATTGAGGTACACTCTCTCCAACTTAATGAAGGTGATATTCCTTATGGTAAGCCTCCTGATCAATGCTTAGAGGAACTTGACACATTTATTGTTAAACAAGGTAATTTTAATAAACAAGTTCAGAATCATTTATTGGAAAACTCTAGAGCTATCTATGAGTTGAAAGATATTATGGAAAGAACTTCTAATGATATTAAAATGCTTTGTAAACACTTTCAAATGGTTCAAACCTAACTTGATCAACTTGCTAAGGTACAAAAGGATATGCTAGTTAATGCCTCAGGAAATAAACATGCTTATGGAATTAGAACTAGGAGTGGTATAACTACTCAAGATCCTTATATCTTGAAGGACACCCTAAAAGAATTGAGCAGGACTCTCAGCAAGGTGAGAGTAGTGGTAGTCCTCGTAAGAGAAAGAAAAAGAAACATAAAATAGTTGAGGAACCACTTGAACCTATTGTAGATCCTAATAGTATGTCTGTCTCTGATGCTGAAACTAAGAGTGGTAATAATAATGATGCTCCTGATAAGGAGGAAGTTGAGGAAGAACCTGAGAAGCACACTAAGAACACTAGGTACACAAAGGAAGATTTTATTGCTAATAAACATGGTAAAGAGAGAGAACCTTGGGTGCAGAAACCTATGCCTTTTCCAGGTAAGAAACACAAGTCAAAGGAGGAAGAACACTACAACAAGTTTTGTGAGTGGATGAAACCTTTATTTTTGCAAATTCCTTTGACTGGTGCTATTAAATTGCCTCCTTATTCAATGTATATGAAGGATATTGTCTCTAATAAAAGGAAGATTCCTAATGAGGAGATTTCTACTTTGCTTGCTAATTACTCCTTCAATGGTAAGGTTCCAAAGAAACTTGGTGATCCAGGTATACCAACTATTCCGTGATCTATTAAGAATAATTATGTTAGAACTGCTTTATGTGATTTGGGAGCTAGAGTTAGTGTTATGCCTTTTTCTCTCTACAAGAGACTCCAGCTAGAAAAGTTGATACCAACTGATATATCTTTGCAAATGGCTGATAAGACAACTACTATTCCTGTTGGTATATGTGAGGATGTTCCTGTTCAAGTGGCTCATAATTGCTTGGTTTTGGATTTTGTTGTGCTTGAAATGCCTGAAGATGATAATATGTCCATTATTCTTGGGAGACCTTTTCTTAATACTGCAGGTGCTGTCATTAATTGTAATCAAGGAAAAGTAACATTCAATATTAATGACAAAGAGCATACTATTTATTTCCCCAAGAAGGTTGTTAGAAGCTACTGCCTGAATTCCATTGAAAATGTGGAGAGCATCAAGGTTGGAGAAATATATTGTCCCATTCCACAGGAAAATTTTGAAACTATTATGATTGGGACCATTGCTATAAAGTATGAGGTAACATAATCACCTTATGGATTACAAAGTTTTGTTTCATATAAGATTGTTTTGGTAACAAGACTTGATCAACCTTGTTAACAAAAGGATTTTTATGAACAAAATAATGTTTTCACTGTGGTTATACTTGCTTTCTTTTACTTTTCTCCTTCCTAGTCTTTGCCTTTCTTTTGCTAGCTTTGGTTTTGCTAGTTGTTTGCTTGTTAGTTTGTCTTAGAGCTTCTGTAGTTTGGCTTTTGGTTTGCTTTTGCTTCTTCTGAAAAAACTGTTTCTGCGAGAAAATCAATTTTCATACCCTAAAAGTTGGCCAAAAATAAAGTTTCCCGAAAAATCCCAGAAATTCAAAATAAATTTTTCCTCGAAAAAAGGGGCAGAGGGATACCTGGATTGACCCAGGGAGCCACCCCAGGCCACCACACCCATGGTAAGCGCGACCTACCTGTGGGTGGCTCCTAGGGGGGGTCTGGCCCACCTAGGCCCCTTCAAGGTGCCCCCTCACAACCATCTTCTTTCTCTCTCCCAAAAACACCGGAAAACTTGCTCAAGCTCGAGTTCTTGCTGTTCTTGCTCGTGATTTTCGATCTCCTTGCTTAGCCCATCTTTGCTGCTGATATTAGGAGGGATTGCTCCTTGGTATGTGCCTCCTCCACTTGTCCAATTAGATTTGTGATTGGTAGATTATATCTTGAGTATTTTGCTGCTATAGGTGACAGGTTGTTTGAGCTTGCATGCTTGTTCTATGCTTAGAAACTTTATTTTGATGCATGTGTAGCCCTCTAGCAAGTTCCTGTAATAGTTGCTCATCATTTATCAACTTGGAAATCACTTGGTTTGATGTTTGTCTAAAAATTTCAGAATAGAGTGGTCATGGATAACCACACATTTGGAGAGATATTTGAGGGTGATGCACCTAGAAGGGTAAGGCTTCCAAGATCATCCACCAGTGTCAGGCCCTCATACAATGAGGATCTCATCACTCCGCGATTTGGTGATGAGGGAGATGAGGGGGATGCGCATCCCTCTGCCTTTCCTTGCCAAACCTTCTTGCGGGCTGCTGGGATTCTTGATGATTTTATGACCTTGGTTCGGAGGGCTGGTCTAACAAGTCTTATGCAGGATGAGAGCGTGCAATATGCTACGCTCACTAAAACATTTGTGGAGAGCTTCTCCTTCACTAACATATTGTTCCATCCAGATGTTTCTTTCAAAGTTTATGGCAGGTCTTACCATATGACTTTGAAGAAATTTTGTGAAGCTCTAGGACTTGGTACAGCTGGGTCAGCAAAGAAGATTCCAGCTCAACCCGCTGATTTGTTGGAGCTCTATCGCGGAATAACCAACAATGATAACCGTAGAGCTCAACGGGGAAAGATAAGAAACATTCAGCTTCCAACCATTAGGTACTTCACTTACTATCTTGCCACTAGTGTTCTTGGTAGGGAGAACACTAGTAATATTTCCAGTTATCATTTGGCTTTCTTAGCTGCTGCACTAAACAATGAGACCAAGTATAATCTTGGTTCTCTCATTGCTCGTCACTTAACAGTTAAGGGACCCATTTATGGTGGAGTTATTGCTATGCGTGTTGCTGCTTCCTTGGACATTGCTGTTGATCCAAATGATACAATTTTGGTTCCTCAGAGGATTGATCTTGCTTCCATGAAGGCGCACCATTTTGTCACTAATGGATCTACCCTTGAGAACTTGGTCTATAAAATGCTGTTTATTGACGGGGAAGAGAGAGAGATCCGTCTCCCCCAAACCACTTTGTTCAGTATTTCTCAGGGACCTTTGTCACACTCCAAGGAGAAGATGGATGAGATGCTTTGCTCCCTTGCCTTCCATGGGCACTATCAGGAGGAAGCGCCCTCTTACGATCCCGCGGTACACTACACAGGGGAGTCCTCGAGCTCGTACCAGGACGAGGGAGCCTCCTCGTCATACTATGGAGGTGCACCTACTTGGGCAACATGATATTGAGCCCCACTTAGGCCAAAAGCCTAAGCTTGGGGGAAGGTATACCGACATCACACTCATCTATATATCATGTTCGGCCGGTTCTTTGTATATCCATTGTTTCGCTTTCTTTTTGGTTCTTATTGCTTCTTTCTCAAAAAACACAAAAATACCAAAAATATTTTCGTTGTTTCTCTTGGTTTGTTTCTTTGCTTTGGTTTGCCTTAAAAGAAAAATCCAAAAAGATTTTGCTTTGCTTAGTTTTTTTTGCTTTGCTTGTTTTTGCTTTGTTGGCTTCTTTAAAAAATCGAAAACACCAAAAATATTTGTTGTTCTTCTTTTTTTTGAGTTCTGAAGGGTTCAGCCGTCCTCAATGGATTTTGGTTTTCATGTTATTATTCAAGTCACACAAGTGAAGGGCAATAATGAAGATTAAGACAACTTGAGGAGTGGTAAGAGGCTGGTAACGAACTCTATTTGTTTCATTTTTGTACATATACTCATCATTGTGAGCATGCTTAGTCTGTTCATGGTAAGGAGCGTGTTACTGATGGATGCTTAGTAGTTCTTGCTTGTCTATGATTAGCTCCAACTTGCTAATAGTTTGTAGCATGTCATATGAATGTTTGCTTGCATTGTTTTATTCATATTTTGGTATGAAATTGTGGTATCCTCCTCTAGAAGTTTCATTTGAATCGACTTGGCACATTGTCACATCCCAAAATTTTCCAAATTTTGAAATGTGAAAAATAAATAAACAAATAAACAATTGTTGATATTTAGGGTGAGAAAAAACTTTTTGATTCCAATTGGAAACATCAAAACCTATTTTGATCCAATAAAAATCCTAAAGGGATTTAAAAAGATAAACAAATAATAAATAAAGTTATGATAGTTGGAATCTCTATTTTTGGATCTTTAAATAAAAAGATATGGTTTTCAAAAGCAAAGGTAGAAATATAAATAAGGATTATTTTAGAGAACCAAATTTAACCTTGGCCAAGCTTTTGAAACAAAGTATTTTGTTTGTTAAAAATAGTAAAGGTTTATTTAAATAAAATAATAAGGATTTATTAATATCCAATTTTATTTAAGTAAAGGCTTTTTCATTTTAAATAAACACTAAAACTTATTAAAGTATTTTAAATAAGAGTTTTCCAAGTGTTTTGTTTTTCAATAAAACCTACTGAAAAGGTTTGGTTATTATTTGGATTTCAAATAGAGTTTTAAAAATAAATTAAATCCTATTTGAATTAAAGACTAAGGTCTATTTATTTAATTATTAATGGATCCTAAAAGAATAAAAAATATTTTGTTTTGGACTTTGGATTATGTTGTTAAACAGAATTAAAATCTATACAAAGTTTGGTGGTGATTTGAATTGGTTTGTTGTTTGAATTGTTTGTTTGAAAATCAAATCAGAATATTCAAACAGAAAAAGGAAAAACATTTGGTATAAAAAAAATGAAAGAAACAGACCCAACCCAATAGGCCCAGCAAGCCCACTCGCAGCCCAACTTCCCCCCTCAGCGAAACGTTTTTTCACCCACGCGCGCACCCGCTGAGTCACTGACTGCTGGCCCCATCTTTCCCTCCCTCACTCTCGCTGACAAACGGACCCCACTGCCATGTAGTCATCTTCAACCTCACGACCGTTCCTCCCGAATGTTTCTGTGATGAATTTGCGGTGTTAAATTCGCGTTGAATGCTCAGTTAATCCCGCCCGTGATCACGCTCGATTAATAGCCTGCTTCCACTCTCCATTTCCCCCCAACCAACGCCACTAGAGAGCCACAGGGCTGCCCCGATTTCCTCTTGCACCGCCGCAGACTCCGACGAGCTCGCGAGCGATTCCGGCCACACCTCGCCGCGCCTCGCCTCCCACTGCACTCAGCCTTGCTCCCCACCTCCTGGCGCATCTTCCCGTGCCACTCGTTCGCCCGCGCTTGCCCTAGAGCGTTGGCAAGGACAACCTCAACACGCCGCCGTCATCTGTCTTTGCTCCGGCGAACTCCCCGGTAAGCTCCGACCACCTCGAGCCTTTCCGTTGATGCTCCTATCATCTACGCGCTCGCCCGCATCTAACCGTATGCTCCGCTTACCTTAGGGCGACCTACAGCCTCGCCCCCGTCGTCAAACAGAGCCACCCAACGCCGACGCCGTCTCTGACGAGCAATTCCCTCCGTTCCTGAGCGCCCCTCGCCAAGCCGACCACGCGTTGAGCTTCAGCATCTCCCTGCGAGCACGGTGAGCTTCTTCCCTTCTTCCCTAGCTTCCTGTAATCGCCGCGACGCCACCGCCCGAGCGTGCGCCGCCGCCAGCCGCCGCTAGCGCCACCAGGCAATGGTCAGAGGCATAGTGCCCGTTAGATCTTGATCTTACGGCTAGGATTAGATCCAACCGAAGGGGTATGAGTTGATCAGTGCCGCTCGATCTTAGTTAAATCCTGCGGTCTAGAGAGGCTGATGCGCACGAAGCGGTACCGGCCAATAAGATCGAGCCACGTGGACAAGGTTTTGTTAAAAACAGAAAATAGAATCTATTTGATATGCAAACTTGTAAAATTCATAACTTTAATTCTACACGTCCAAATTTTGCAAATTTTATATCAATGGATTCAGCAGAACAAGTACTTTGTAACCATGCATTTTGTTTAATGTTTTGCTTCTGGAAAATTGGTTGAATTTGCAGAAACTTGTGTAAGCTTATTTTGAATATGAAAATTGTTCTAGATATATTTTTGAGATGAAATCTTTGCAAAATGGTTTGTTTTGAACCTAGTGACCATAGGAACCAACTTATGTATTTAAAAATGTATTTTGTGAAGTTAAGGAATAAATAATTGAATTGGCTCATTTCTAGTCAAATAAAAATATTGATTATGATTTAGAAATGATCTTTGAGTGAAACCTTTGGGAAATGATTTGATTCAAACCTTCTGACTCTAAACACCAAGTTTTGTGAATTAACAACTTATTTGATGAACAATATAAAATCATTACTTTGTTAAAAGATATTTTCAACTACATAAAATATCACCTCATCATATTATTTGGTTTATGAGATGAAACCTTTTACAAATGGTTTTACCACTTTAGTAAATGACCACTTTGAACTTTATAATGTTTAGAGCCTAGTAGAAACCACTTTTCTAAATAAAACTATCTTTTGCATGCTTGCATGCATGACCTTGTTTTTGTTATTTTATGTGGTGAAATTGTTTGAATGCTAGTTGAATTTGTGTTAGCTTGATTGAATTGTAGTGAAGTTAGAAGAGTGTGATATTTGCAAGATCAAGAAGTGAACCAACATTCTCTACTAAAAAGTCAAGTGACACTATCATCCATGTCCTACTATTTTCATTACACTTAGTGGATTTTTGTAACATGCATGATAAGGACTACTATATTTTATGCTATGCTAAATCCTAATAGGATACACTTATATATTCCTTAGTGGAAACATTGTAGTTGTAGCAAGCTTAGCCCTGCTATATATTTGGGATGGGATACATGTTATGACTATATGAAGTGTTGGAAAGATTTTGTTTTATATAATAAAACAAGTACTCAATGAACCACCTGGGTGGAAAAGGATAATCAAGGTTGGACAAGGTGGCAACAAAAGGAACCATGTTTATATGGCTATCTTTTTGTGTGTGCACTAGAAGAAAACCACCCAGGGACTTAGAGATTGAACATGTTTCCCGTACAGTGGCTTCCGTGTAGAGCCACATCCTAAATGGGCTCTGGCTTAGTCAACTACATAGTGGAAGACCCATGCATTGGCATCTTCAGGTTAACCAGAATTGTGTAAGGGAAATATATCCCTACATTGGTGCCTGGTAGACAAGCTAGCATTGTGTATTTGGGAGGACTCCTATGGAAAGACTTTGTCACATTCTCGATCTGCCAGTACTCCATTTTGGTGAGTACTTATCCAGCGGCCACTGGTGGCATCAAGACGAGATTGTGTCATCTGGGTAAAGTGTACAACTTCTGTAGAAGATCAAAAATTCTAAGTACTTAGCCGTGTCCCCGGTTATGGACAACTCTGAGCAACTAAGGCCTGAAGCTATGGAAGATCTCGACATTCCAATTTCTCAAAGTAAAACTTGATGGTGACAACAAGGGATTTGAAGCACTTGGAGTTTTCCAAGGAGTTCAGAAAGATTTTCAAAAGAGCAAAACTATTTTGAAAAGATAGGACAAAACTACATTGTTTTTTTTGCAAATGAGCCTAAACCCTACTTAGCCAAATATGCATGTAATGATATGATCCACTTATTTCTACATAGTAGTGAAACTTGCCAATACAATTCAAATGTATTGACCCTTGTGGCTGCAACTTATCATGTTGCAGGTTTGTTTGATGTTAGTGAAGTGTGTTGAATAAGATTACAAGTCTACAACCAACATGACTGCCTGTGGCACTTTGAAGATGAAGGACTCCATGCTATATAGATATTCTGCTGCATTGTAATGTGATAGCCAAATGAGCTATGTAAGATGTAATGAATTATTTTATTCCTGGTTATAAAGATGTATTATGACCTTTGTTTCTTGATATTACATCTTAACTGTGGATGCTAGCTAATGATCCAGGGACTAGTATTGTAAACACAGGGATCTCTACCTTATTAAAGGTTGGGAACCTTATACACATGCTCATGCATGCATATGACTAAACAATAGTCAGTAAGCCTCGATGATTTATTTTGCCTCAGAGTTCTTTTATCACTTTCATGCCATAATTAGTCATGTTTTGTTGCAAGCATGATTATGACAATTATTGCTCTCTCGTTTGTCCCTGTCTCTCTTTTGCTAGCCTTCACTTGCACTGAGTATGAACTCTACCTGTGTTTCCAACTCCCCAAAACCAATATTGCCAGCTGTGTCCACCATACCTACCTATTAGCATAGTTTGCTATTTCAGTGCATATTCAATATGCCTTGTTTTCTTCAAAATAAAATGTTTGTCTGTTTTGAGAAAGTTAGTTAGTAAAGCTCTCACGAACTTGATGACACACTTTATTCCTTGCGCTTAATAATCCTAAACCATTGTGTCTTGTCTATGAAAGTTATATGCTTGCAAATTATATGCTGGGAGTTAGCAGAACCGTGCTGTCACGAGGAACGCTTTCAACACTTTTTGGATATCCTATCTAGTTGATACTTTGCTCTTTTGTTTACAGATGTCGACGATGTGAAATAAAAGGGGAGCTTGTGAGTTCATGGAGTCTATACATTATGTTAGAGAAATGCCTGGGCCGCTAGCCTAAGCCATGCCTAATCATGGTGGAAACTTGCAGCAGCACCATAATGAGCATTCTATGAAGCATCCCCAATAAAAAGCTATGCACATAGTAAATAAAAATATCGCTGAGATGCTCATTGTCTGCTTGCCTTGTCATTTTGATCACGGGATAGCTCCTATATCATGTGCGAGGGGTACCCCGTTGGTGGTTCTCTATGATATGCGTATATTTACAATGACAAGAACTTACAGGTAACCAAAGTTGAGTAGCATGCGGAGCGACCCTCGTACTTAAGGGACTTGGGATTTTTAGTCTATGGTCTGTCAAGCATATGATTCAGAGTGGACATCACTTTCACCTTAACCACATGAAGTTGCCTATGATAGGGGAAATGAGAGCTCAAAGCTAATGAGTACCTTCCTTTCAACATTAGGAAGCCTTTCAAACTTTCCAAAAACCGTTTTCACAACCTTGTTGAGTCACCACTTATTCTATGAGCACCTTCTTGAGAGCATAGTTGTCATTCTTGTGTTTGTCTCAAAACTTGGTTAATTATGTCATGACTTTGATGCTTGTATCTCTGATATTTTTACCTCTAGTCTTCACTTGAACTTCAAAGGTGCCTTGGCATTTATATTGTGCTCTACAAACAAAGGCAAGCGAGATACCACTCTATCATACCTTACTTTGAGCATTGTAATGTTGCTTATGTTTATGTTCCATGCTACTTATTATTATTGAGTTGGTTTATCTTCATAGCCTGCAATGACTATTGAGTAGACTTAGTTGCATACTTCTTATTATGAATGGTTTAAGAATCTACTCCTGTGCTCAGAATATATACATCATATGAAGCAAATGTGTTCATGAAAGTTCTTTTATCGCACTCAGTTTTCATCGAATTGCTTGAGGACAAGCAAAAAGCTAAGCTTGGGGGGAGTTGATACGTCCAAAACGTATCTACTTTCCCGAACACTTTTGCTATTGTTTCTCCTCTAAACTCGTGTGATTTGGATACAACTAACACGGTATTTGTTTTCAGCAGAATTACCTTGGTGTCTTGTTTTTGTGCAGAAAATCAACTATCAGGAAAAATCCCGGAAAATATGCCAAAAATTATATTTCACCAGAAGACCCACGGAGCCAGAAGACGAGACAGATAAGGGGCCTGGGGTGCCCACACCCCTGCCAGGCGCGGGACCACCTCTGGTCGCGCCTAGGGGGGTGCAGCCACTCTAGGCACCCCCTCGGCCTCCCTAGGATGTCAGTATACCTCCCCACAAGCTTAGGCTTTTGGCCTAAGTGGGGATCAACTCCATGGTGACCAAGAAGGTGCACCTCCGTAGTACGACGAGGAGGCCCCTTCGTCCTGGTACGAGTTCGAGGACTCCCCTATGCAGTGTACAGAGGGGACGTATGATGGCGCATCCCCCTGATAGTTGCCATGGAAGCCAAGAATGCGCAGCTTCTCGTCCATCTCCTCCTTGGAGCGTGACAAAGGTCCCTGGGTGATACTGAACAAAGTGGTTTGGGGGAGAGGGATCTCTCTCTCTCTCTTCCCCATCAGTAAACAACATTCTATAAACCAGGCTCTCAAGAGTAGAGCCAGCAGTGACAAAGTGATGCGCTTTCATGACAGCAAGATCAAGCCTCCGAGGAGCCAAAACTGTATCATTTGGACCAACAGCAATGTCTAAAGCAGCAACAACACATGCATCAATAATTCCCCCATAAATGGGTCCCTTAGCAGCTAAGCGACGAGCAATAAGAGAACCAAGATTGTACCTGGTTTCATTGTTGAGTGCAGCAGCTATGAAGGCCAAATGATAGTTGGAAATATTTCTAGTGTTCTCCCTACCAAGAACACTAGTGTCAAGATAATAAGAAAAGTACCTGATAACTGGAAGTTGAATATTTCTTATCTTTCCCCGCTGGGCTCTACGGTTATCATCATTAGTTATCCCGCAGTAGAGCTCCAACAAATCAGTGGGTTGAGCTGGAATCTTCTTCACCGTCCCAGTTGTACCAATACCCAGGATCTCACAAAATTTCTTCAATGTCATAGTGTAAGGCCTGCCATAAATTTTGAAAGAAACATCTGGCTTGAACAAGATGTTAGAAAAAGAAAAGCTCTCCACAATGTTTTTAGTGAGCATAGCATACTGCACGCTCTCATCCTGCATATAACTCGTTAATCCAACCCTCTGAACCAAGGTTAGGAAATCATTGAGAATCCCAGCAGCCCGCAAAAAGGTTGGACAAGAAAAGGTGGAAGGGTGCGCATCCCCCTCATCTCCCTTGTGGCCAAATCATGGTGTAATGAGATCCTCATTGTATGAGGGCCTAGCTTGGGAGGATGATCTTGAAGGCCTTTTCCTCCTACGTGCATCACTCTCAGATATTTCACCAACGATGTGGTTGTCCATGACCTCTTTTTTCTGAAATTTTTAGACAAACATCAAACCAAGTGATTTCCATGCTGATAATTGATGAGAAACTACTATAGGAACTTGCTAGAGGGCTACACATGCATGAAAATGCAATCTCTAAGCATAGAACAAGCATGCAATCTCACACAACTTGACACCTATAGCAGCAAAATACTCAAGATAAATCTACCAATCACAAATCTAATTGGACAAGTGGAGGAGGCACATACCAAGGAGCCATCCCTCCAAAAATCAGCAGCAAAGATGGGCTGAGCAAGGAGATCGAAAATCAGGAGCAAGAACAGCAGGAACTCGAGATTCAGAAAGTTTTCTGATTTTTTTGGGAGAGAGAACAAAGATGGCTGGGAGGAGGCATCTTGGAGGGCCACAGGTGGGCCACACCCTGGCTAGGCGCCACCTGGGGGCTGCTGATACGTCCAAAATGTATCTACTTTCCCAAACACTTTTGCTATTGTTTCCCCTCTAAACTTGTGTGATTTGGATACAACTAATACAGACTGACGATGTTTTCAACAGAATTATCTTGATGTCTTGTTTTTGTGCAGAAAATCAACTATCAGGAAAAATCCTGGAAAATATGCCAAAAATTATATTTCACCAGAAGACCCACGGAGCCAGAAGACGAGACGGAGAAGGGGCCTGGGGGCCCACACCCCTGCCAGGCGCGGGCCCACCTCTGGCCGCGCCTAGGGGGGTGCAGCCACCCCAGGCACCCCCTCGGCCTCCCTCTGCGCCTATAAGTTGCCTCTCGACCTAAAAACCGAGGGGGGGGGGTTCGATAGTTTTACAAAAAGAGTTCCGCTCCGCCGCTGTAGGCTTAGGGATGGTAGGGATTGGATGAGTTCTATCATGTAATCGAATAAGATTTGTTAGGGCATAGTGCCTAGTATCTCTATTAGTGCTATTTGACTTTGTTGCAACTTGTTGTGCTTAATGCTTGTCACTAGGGCCCGAGTGCCATGATCTCAGATCTGAACTTATTATTGAATCATTATGATAGTATTGTTTGTGATCTTATCTGCAAGTTGTGTACACATCATTGTCCGGATCCAAAGTCCCCAAAGTGACAATAATTGGGACAACCGGAGAGAATGGCTGTGGTGTGAGGATCACGTGTGTTCACGGAGTTTTAATGCTTTGCTCCGGTGCTCTATTAAAAGGAGCACCTTAATTACCAGTAGTTTCCTATAGGCCTCGCTGCCACGGGCTGGCTGGACAGAAGACGTTGTGCAAGTTCTCACTACGAGCACGTATGACTATATATGGATCACATGCCTAGGATTGTTTAGTACTTGGATGGTTGTTATTATTTATGTGCAATGCCCTAGATCTTGAAGTTACATGTTTAGACTCGTCCATGCAACGCCCGTCCATCTATCCCTATGCCTACCGCACTCGAATCCCATTGTTACCGCTATTGTTACTATTGCTCCTGTTTCACTGTTGATGTTGCTACTACAAACTGTTGCTACTGATAAACTTATGTGAGCAAGAACTATTTCCAGGTGCAGCTGAATTAGCAACTCAACTGTTAAGGCTTGCAAGTATTCTTTGGCTCCCCTTGTATCGAATCAATAAATTGGGTAATACTACCCGCGAAGACTGTCGTGATCCCTTACACTTGTGGGTCATCAGCTAGCCGCGCCACCCAGGGGTGTGCTGGCCTGGGGGGGGGGGGGCTTGACCACTCCAGGTGTCCCTCTGCTCCTTTTTTCGAGGAAAAATTTATTTTGAATTTTCTGGAATTTTTCGGGAAACTTTATTTTTGGCCAATTTTCAGGGTATGAAAATTGATTTTCTTGCAGAAAAGATTTTTTTAGAAGAAGCAAAAGCAAACCAAAAGTACAGAAGTTCTAAGACACTCTGACAAGAAAAAAACTAGCAAAACTAAAGCTAATAAGAGAAAGAGCAAATACCAGGCATGAGAAAAGTAAAAAGAAAGCAAGAATAACCACAGTGAAAACATTGTTTTGTTCATTAAAATCTTTTTGTTAACAAGGTTGATCAAGTCTTTTTACCAAAACAATCTTATATGGAACAAAACTTTGCATCCCACAAGGTGATTATGTTACCTCAAACTTGATAGCAATGGTCCCAATCATAATAGTTTCAAAATTTTCTTGTGGAATGGGACAATATATGTTGGGGATATGCTATATGGGTATCATCATAGCATATCTCTTATCCGGATAACCCGGGTGGCCCATAGTCAGTAGCATGGCCCATGGCCTGATGGGCGGCCCAGTTAGATGGATCCAGAAGGGAGGCCCATGCCGGATAAAGGAAGGCTACGATGGAGTCACCAGCGTACCCGGAGCCTTGGAGTACAAGACACGCTAGACTAATAATAGACAGTGTAGGACTCTGTAACCTGTCCGGCTAGGACTTTTCCCTGTAACACTAGGACCTGGCGACTATATAAGTCAGGCCTATGGGAGCCTTTAGGGCACAAGTTAGATCGATTCATACAACCTCGCACAACGGACCCATCTCTGTAACTCGGTGTATTGCCATTATAGTGATTTATAGCAGGAGTAGGATTCCGCCACCGTTGTGGGATCTGAACCTGGGTAAGCCGTGTTAACTCGTACCCGTCAACCGTCCGCCTTCCCCCACGTATCTAAACACGCACTGTGAGGACCCCTCCATGGCATACTCGTCGGCAATACCACGACAGTTGGCGCCCACCGTGGGGCAAGAGGCGCTTTAGGCTCTCCAGCGGGCAAGGACAAGGATCTTCACGGGAATCGGCAAAACCGTAGCCATTGGTCGCATTCTCTTCTCCGGCAACGTTCTGATCGTCCCACCCGACGAGTTCTGGATCCCGGCGAAGACGAACCCTACGCGGTGTTCGATTGTTCCTATCGGAGACATCCACCTCTTCATTGGCGAAACTAACTCGGGCACTAGTTCCCTGGGAGTCGGAGGAGCATAAATACCCGCACGGACCGCCTACGGGCAGGATATGTTCGCAGAAGGATCGATGTCGGATCTCTCTTCGAAGTTTGCCGGCAAAGATCGGAAAAATTCAAGGCCCACCCAAACCGCCCCTGTGCAGGATATAAAGGTGGAAGATCATTGCAAGTCCGCCGGATTCGCCCGTGCGTCTGGACAGCAGAGATCCAAGTTCATTGGCGTGGTTACCATCTCCGATCTGGCGCGTTGCGTTTAGAGAGAGGGCGAAAACCCTCGCGATTACCTTGCCAGGTGGCTCCGTATACGAGCCGATCTGGCCCACTACCCCGATGATGATGCTATGTATCACTTTGTGGAAGGACTGGGCCATGGCACGCTTCTCCGACATTCTCTAAGACGGCAGCAGGCGTCAGGGTGTCTCACTTTCGAAAGTATGGTGAACACCGTCAACATCTACGCGGAGGCCGACGGGGCAACTCAGGAGGATCTTGTGCTCATTGGTGAAGCGCCGCCGCCTCAGCAACCGCCCCCACCGCCTCCGGCCGCCATCGCCACAGCTGCGTCACCACCTCCAGTCATCGTCGCCATTGCACCTCCACCCCCGTCATGGAGGAAGTCCTGGCACCCTCCGACTCCGTGATTGACGCGCTATACGCCGACTTTAGTGTAGATTCGGAGGATATAGACTTCAGTCCAGAAGAGCTAGACTCCGCCATGTAGGAGATGAAAGAGGAGTACACGCGCGACGAGCAAGCCAACAAGGCCGTCACGTCTCGAGAGGCGTTCGTCACCATTGGGACAACAATGGATGAAGATCAACCCGGACGAGCTCTGCCCACAACACTAGACAAGGGGAAGGGACCACTTATTGCTGTTGACGATGATCACGCAAAGGTCATGCCCCCTCCGCCTAACCCTGTGCAACAGCCGTAGGAACTCGGCACCGGCCCGAGCAACAACAACACCGCAAACTTGCCGCCTCCGGCATCTACGTCTGCTGCTGCCCAAGTCAGTCCAGCTGATAGAGTGATGTACGACAACCTTCTTGTTGAGCCACTGACCGTAGCTCTTATCCGGAATGTGACCCAGCTTGACGAGAAGCGCCAACAGCTGCTAGAGGAATCGCAGGCCATCGCGGAGCAGGGCGGTAAACTAGATCGAGATCTAGTCAACGCGCAGAAATCCATAGAGAAAGCTAGAGCAATGGAGGCCGGGTACAAAACTCTACTACAGCAACAGAAGGCCAAGAAAGCTCCGGCTCGCGTCATCAACGATCCTGGTGTACGGCGAAACTTAGTATGGGCTCCCTCGAAGCCGGCACAGGCCAAGCGATACATTGACAGTGAAGGCAGGCAGGTGATGCCCACTCCTCTCCTCAACCTCGCCGTCGCCAAGACCCTTCTGGAGCAGGATCGATCGCCTGAGGCGGTGGAACATGTCTATGACCTAGTGGCCAAGGCGGTGAAACAGCAGGAAAAGGCCACCTCTCAGAGGCTTGAGTCTGACCCAGCGTTTTGCCGATCTAGCCAACACAAGCCGCCAGATCTCCTCTTGATGTCGGGTCTCAGACGGGTTCGTCAGAACAAAGACGGAGGGATGCGTGCAACAGGAAGGATGCTATCCCCATATCCTCCGACAATGGAGTCAGAGCCCAACCTCATCGCCCATCGCCACCGCCCCACTCTGCCCGACACCGCGAAGACCCCAAGGCTCACCATCGTATGGATATGCCCCCGCCAAGGCAGAGCGGCATCGTCATCCGCGACAACACGGAGCAGACCCGTCACGACGGATAACGCAACTAGGGACACAAGAGTAGGTCGCGCCATGACCCTCCGCGTCCGACAAGCAATCGCGACAGGCGTGAGGCGTCACAGGAGGGTAACAGCAAGAAGGCTAACCCACCGCCACCTCCACCTCCATCGCCACCTAGCAGTCACCATGGCAGAGGGGGCCCGCGTAGTTCATGCAGCCCATCCCCTGTTGACAAGAAGAAGAGATACCCGGAGCCATACGATGCATGTTCGCGGATTGATAAAATCCACGAGGTCCGGGAAGGACCATACCTAGGACCACGTTGCTTTGGACCGACGATACGGTCCGCAACTTACCCCAAATGTTTCTGGATTGACAAGACCATCAAGCCCTATGACGGCACCGCTAAGCCAGCTACATGGTTGCAGGACTACGGCAACGCGGTAGAGATTGCCGGGGGTAACCCCAATGTTACCGTCAAGTACCTCCCATTGATGTTGGCGGGTACAGCCCGTCAATGGATCGATGACTTGCCGGAGAAATCCATCTGCAATTGGTTGGACATGCAAGAAGCGTTCACCAAGAACTTTGAGGGTATGTATAAGCGTCCCTACACTGTGGGCGATCTACAGCGGTGCGTGCAAGAGAAAGACGAGACAACTCGCGCCTACCTCTCCCGCAGGCTGGATATGAAAAATTCCTGTGCAGGAGTGCACACTCAGACCGACATGGCCGCCTTCATTGATGGGTTGGAAAGGGGCACGTTGCTCTGACATAAGCTGAAGCGCTTGCAGGACAATCACCAGCTTGACTTGAACCAGATGATTCAGTTAGCTAGTGAGTTTGCAGCTGCTGACGATGATGCTCGCGGCTCCTAACCGGCAACGGCCGTTCCAACTCAAGCTCGGAGGAACAGCAGCACAAAGCGAAAAACCGCTCTAGAAGAAAAGCAAACTCCCGACATGGTCGCTATGACCTTTGCAGGACAAGGTGATGGCAGACAACGTGGCCGAGGACGGGGAGCTGGTCGTGGGCAGCAACGAGGAAGTGAAACCACCTCGGCAGCGCTCCGTGTTCCCCAAACCTACGAGGAGTACCACGATATGCCGTTCCTCGTACACCTCGATGTCAATGGCAAAGCCACTCACACCAATCGACACTGCAAGTTCGTCAATGACCTCAAGGAGGACCCGGAGTCCGGCTACAAGCTAAGTCGGAAGAACAGACCGTGAGGCAAGGGCAAGGGGAAGAAGAAGGAGGAGGAGTTCAAGGATTCAAGTGACATGGATGAAGATGTTGACCCTAAGCATGCCGCCAAGAGAGACGACAAAGGCAATAACCCCTTCGTGAAGAAGGCGCCAGTTTACCACACTTTCCTTGGCACCCCCTCCGCCCAACAACAGAAGACCTCTATGAGGATCCTGATGGCTACTCTACCCCCAGTTTTCCAGTACCTACGCTGGTCGGAGGTTCCAATTACTTGGGACAGGAAGGATCACCCAGACCTCATCCCTACGGAGAACCAATACGCCATGGTCATCAACCCCCTGATTGACGGCAATGAGTTCACCAAGTGTATGGTGGATAGTGGAAGCAGCATCAACATCATGTACCTGGATACACTGCAGAAGATGAACTTTATGGAGGCAAACCTAAGGCGGACCAACACCATCTTCCATGGTGTAGTTCCTGGTCGGGAGGCTCGGTCCCTTGGGTGCATCACACTTCAGGTAGCCTTTGGCGATGTTAATAATTACCGCCAAGAGCGCATGACCTTTGAGGTGGTCCCCTTCAAGAGTGTGTACCACGTCATATTCAGCCGCGACTTATTCCACACCTTCATGGCCAAGACATGCTTCGTCTACAACAAACTCAAGATACCCGGACCAGATGGTGTCATCACCGTATCCAGAAGCTTTACCAAATCTAGGGACTGCGAGATTAATGAAGCAGCCTACACGGAAGCTGTCCTCTACAGCGAAGAATTCAAGGAGATCCAGAGCAAGGTCGATGACTCAGAGATGCCCGTGTCGAAGAAACACATTTCCGACTCCGCTCCAGAATTCAAGGCCGCCATCGAGACCAAGCCGGTGGAACTTGTGGTAGGCGATGCCTCCAAGACCACCGCCATTGGGACGAACCTGGATCCCAAATAGGAAAGCGAGCTCGTCGAGTTCCTCCGTGAGAATAGGGACATCTTTGCCTGGCAACCTGCCGACATGAAAGGTGTACCTAGGGAACTTGCCGAGCACAGCTTAAACATTGATCCAAAATGCAAACCAGTGAAGCAACCTCTACGGCGCTTTGGAGATGAGAAGAGACGCGCCATTGGCAAAGAGATAGCTAGGTTCCTTAAGGCTAGTTTTATCCGAGAAGTCCTTCACACCCAATGGGTGGGCAATCCTGTACTTGTCCCCAAAAAGGGAACCAATGAATTAATAATGTGCGTTGATTACACCAGCTTGAACAAAGCATGTCCCAAAGATCCGTTTGCTTTGCCTCGCATTGACCAAGTCATTGACTCGACGGCTGGCTCGGAACTTTTGTGTTTTCTCGATGCATACTCAGGATACCACCAGATCAAGATGAGGAAGTCGGACCAATTGGCCACTCTGTTCACTACTCCATACGTCACGTTTTGCTATGTCACGATGCCCTTTGGGCTTAAAAACGTAGGTGCTTCGTACCAGCGGACAATGCAACGTTGCCTGCATGATCAAATTGGTCGGAATGTTCATGCCTACGTGGACGATATAGCGGTGATGTCTAAAAAGTCAAATGACTTAATATCCGACTTAAAAGAAACCTTTGATAATCTCCGGAAATACAACATGATGCTTAACCCTAAGAAGTGCGTCTTCGGGGTCCCAGCCGGCAAATTGTTGGGCTTCATCGTTTCCCAACATGGAATCGAGGTCAACCCAGAGAAAATCAAGGCCATCTTAAACATAAACCGTCCGACATGCCTAAAGGACATTCAACGACTAACAAGTTGTGTTGCAGCAGTTAGTAAGTTCGTCAGCCGACTTGGAGAGAAGGCTCTGCCGCTGTACAAGTTGCTGAAGAAGGCGGACAAATTCATGTGGACGGACGAGGCAGATGCAACATTGAAGCAGCTCAAGGAGATTCTTTCCTCAGCGCCCATCCTTGTAGCGCCCGAGCCTGGGGAGCCCATGTTACTTTACATGGCGGCAACCAACCGGGTAATCAGCATCGTCGTCGTGGTAGAGCGGAAGGAACCAGGCTATGAGCACGGAGTTCAACGACCAGTTTACTATGTAAGAGAGGTCTTGATGGAGTCCAAGCAGCGTTACTGTCGGGGATATAACCCCAGGTACCCCAGAGTTGGTCTATAAATGAACTAATAAGAGACATGCACAAAGAAAAGAATATTTGATAAGAGGGTATTAAGTCAAATAGGAAAGAGAAAAGACAAAGAAAGAGCAACTGGGCCGAGTAAGAGCAATCTCGGCCCAGTCCATACTCTTCCTGGCCGAACTGAATCAAGGGAAATAACCCCGGGTGGGCCGACCTAAGCCTAAGTCGGCACACCACGGGCCTCCTGCATCGACCCACTCCTAGCGCCAAACCGTCTTCTCGCGCTCCCGCCAACACCTCGCTCCCGCGCCAACGACTCCCCGGCTCCCGCGCCTCGTCTCCACTGCCTCATGACAAGCCAACGAGGAATCCCGGGTGGGCCGGCTGAGGACCAATCCGGCCCACCGCAAGCAGCATCGCCACTACGCCCCGCCAAGTCTCCTGGCCGGGCCGACCTTGGATGGTTCGGCCCACTGCGGGCTGGCACCTTCGGATCAACTAGCCTAGGCCACGAAGGAAAGCTCGCCTAGGCCAAATGAAGTATCTGACCCGGCCTGCTCGTCCCCGTTAGCTCGACAGAAGGCCAAAGTAACTCGGCTGGGCCTCTTTTGGCCCAGGCCGAGTTAATTAGGAAGGAGGCCGGATCTTCACTTTGTACAGGGCATCTGGGCCGAGGTATATCACCCCAAATCACTCTTTATTCATCCGAGGAAGCTACATGCAAGTCAACAATGATATAGGATCAATCTGAGGCAAGACCAACAAGTATCATGTCAGTCTTGGGACGCCCATGGCTCAGACTGGCACATGGGCATATGGAATATGCCCTTGGCACCAAGAAGATGCTAGAGAATATGCCCTTGGCATCAAGAATATGCTGAGAATATGCCATGGCATCTCCAAAGATGCCAAGGCATATGCTGAGCATCTAAGAAGATGCCAGGAATATGCTACGCAGATGCCAAGCGTGTGGAGCAAGGTTTGTCCCCTGGGCTCTCCTTTATAAAGAGAACCAGGGGGATCATTCTCAGGGAGGCCCCCCGAAGGGCTCCTCCCCTCTCTGCTCACTAGGAGCTCTCCTTCTTCCTCTTCCTCTACTCTCACAGAGAGATCTAGATAGAAGCATAGGAGATACAGCTCAAGGAGCATGGTTGTAGCCACAAGTATGGCAAGATTATAAGAGATTAGATGTATAGAATGAGGTGTTATCTCCACTTGAGAGCTTCAATCCAATATACATTGTATTTCTCTTTGTTCATACGAGTGCGGTCTTCACTGCATCATCCCTCCCCGGATTCCTCCACGTCCATCGGCCCCAACTTTAGCCTACCCATGGCATATGCCGTGATACCACCACGACATTTGGCGCCCACCGTGGGGCCTTCTAGTGGCATTGGTTGGGTTTCCATCCGGACGGGAACACCTTCATCAATTTTATTCCTCATAGGGCTCATTCAGCTTCACCAAGCCAACATAGAACAAAGAGGTAAGCGCAGAGGCTCTCCAAGTCTAACTCATCAAAGCAGGTAAGACTCAGCAAGAAGGACTCAAGCACTACTCCAAGCTTACTGTAAGTACCAAGTAACTCAGCAGGGTAGGTATGACCTAGCAAAACTCACCCAAACACTTCTCCAAGTATACTGTAAGTGCCAGGTAACTCAGCCACCTACACTCAATCCTTCATCCCAGGGATAAAATAACTCAACCCGGGGACTAGTCAACATATCCGTAGAGTCACCTTTAGATTAAGAGAGCATTATGTTGATTTAGATCTGTGCTCCAGCCAGCTTGTTTATAACTCGTCCATAAGTTGAATCAACTTATTTGTGATTCATATAGATTTTGAGTCAGTTAGTTTATGCTTTGGGTTATCCTGTGACTCAACTCACAGGCCAGCTTATTTATAACTCGGCCATAAGTTGAACCTGCTTATTTGTGACTCAGATAGATTCTGAGTCAGTTTACTTATGCTTTGGATTACCCAGTAACTCGGCTCCCCAGCCAGCTTATTTATAACTTGGACAGAAGTTGAATCAGCTTATTTATGATCCAGATAGAATTTGAGTCAGCTTACTTTTGAGTCGGATAGAATTTGAGTCAGTTTATTTATGCTTTGGATTGTCCTTTAACTCAACTTACCAGCCATCTTATTGTTGATTCGGATATAATTTGAAGTCAATTTGTTTATGCTTTGAATTAACCTTTAACTCAGCTCAGTAGATTGTCTCTGATTCGAACTAACATTTGATTCAGCTTGCCAGGGTATATTATAATTCGGATTGGTATTCAGACTCGGCGTACTAATCATATCTCTGATTCAGGCCGAAGCTTTATTCAGTTCGCCAGATTGCCAGGTTATGTTATGACTCGGATTGATATTTCACCATCTTGCCAGGTTATCCCATATCTCGTATGACTATTGGCCAGCTTATCATATCTCGAATCTATATCTCATATCTACATCTCAAATCAGATCTCTCAGCGGTTAGCCCTATTATCATATCCCAAAGCTTAATCTTGGATCTATATCTCGAATCCATATCAAAGGCAAATTATCATCATCACGCCAAATCAAGTTATATCGTGGAAAATAGATGATTCGGATTTGGGATGAGTTAACTCGGATTTGAGTCATATAACTCGAACTTGAGTCAGGTGACTCAGACTTAAGACATAAAGTCAATTTTGAGTAAAGTAACTCGGATTTGGGATGAGTTAACTCGGATTTGAGTCATATAACTCGGATTTGAGTCAGGTGACTCAGACTTAAGACATAAAGTCAATTTTGAGTAAAGTAACTCGGATTGGAGTCATATAACTCGGATTTGAGTCATATATCTCGGATTTGAGTCAGGTGTCTCACACTTAAGACATAAAGTCAATTTTGAGTAAAGTAACTCGGATTTGGGATGATTTAACTCGGATTTGAGTCATATAACTCGGATTTGAGTCAGGTGACTCAGACTTAAGACATAAAGTCAATTTTGAGTAAAGTAACTCGGATTTGGGATGAGTTAACTCGGATTTGAGTCAGGTGACTCAGACTTAAGACATAAAGTCAATTTTGAGTAAAGTAACTCGGATTTGGGATGAGTTAACTCGGATTTGAGTCATATAACTCGCATTTGAGTCAGATGACTCAGACTTAAGACATAGAGTCAATTTTGAGTAAAGTAACTCGGATTTGGGATGAGTTAACTCAGAATTGAGTCATGTAACTCAGATTTGAGTCAGATGACTCAGACTTAAGACATAAAGTCAGTTTTGAGTAAAGTAACTTAGATTTGGAATCAGTTGACTCGGATAATAACTTGCCCAATGGGGTTAAAAGAGAAATGCCCAAAAAGGCAAGAACTCATAACTTACCCAATGGGGTTAAAAGAGCAATACCCAAGAAGGCAAGAACTCATAACTTACCCAATGGGGTTAAAAGAGCAATGCCCAAGAAGGCAGGAACTCATAACTTACCCAATGGGGTTAAAAGAGCAATGCCCAAGAAGGCAAGAACTCATAACTTACCCAATGGGGTTAAAAGAGCAATGCCCAAGAAGGCAGGAACTCATAACTTACCCAATGGGGTTAAAAGAGCAATGCCCAAGAAGGCAGGAACTCATAACTTACCCAATGGGGTTAAAAGAGCAATGCCCAAGAAGGCAGGAACTCATAACTTACCCAATGGGGTTAAAAGAGCAATGCCCAAGAAGGCAGGAACTCATAACTTACCCAATGGGGTTAAAAGAGCAATGCCCAAGAAGGCAGGAACTCGTAACTTACCCAATGGAGTTAAAAGAGCAATGCCCAAGAAGGCAGGAACTCATAACTTACCCAATGGGGTTAAAAGAGCAATGCCCAAGAAGGCATGAACTCATAATTTACCCAAAGAGGTTAAAAGAGCAATGCCCAAGAAGGCAGGAACTCAAAACTTACCCAAAGGGGTTATGACCTGAGCCCACGAAGGCCAGAAGTCAAGAAACTTACCCAAAGGGGTTATGACCTGAGCCCATGAAGGCTAGAAGTCCAGAAACTTACCCAAAGGGGTTATGACCTGAGCCCATGAAGGCCAGAAGTCCAAAAACTTACCCAAAGGGGTTATGACCTGAGCCCACGAAGGCCAGAAGTCAAGAAACTTACCCGAAGAGGTTATGACCAGTGCCAGAGAAGGCCGGAAGTCAAAACTGCCCCAAAAGGGTTATGACCCAGAGGGCCAGTAGTTGATAACACATGACAAGAACTTTAGGCCGAATAAGCAACTCTAGAGATATTTTATAAAGTCTATGCGCGACTCTGCGAGTCCCACATAGACTCGGGGACTAATGTCGGGGATATAACCCCAGGTACCCCAGAGTTGGTCTATAAATGAACTAATAAGAGACATGGATAAAGAAAAGAATATTTGATAAGAGGGTATTAAGTCAAATAGGAAAGAGAAAAGACAAAGAAAGAGCAACTGGGCCGAGTAAGAGCAATCTCGGCCTAGTCCATACTCTTCCTGGACGAACTGAGTCAAGGGAAATAACCCCGGGTGGGCCGACCTAAGCCTAAGTCGGCCCACCACGGACCTCCTGCATCGACCCACTCCTAGCGCCGAACCGTCTTCCCGCGCTCCCGCCAACACCTCGCTCTCGCGCCAGCGACTCCCCCGGCTCCTGCGCCTCGTCTCCACTGCCTCATGACAAGCCAACGAGGAATCCCGGGTGGGCCGGCTGAGGACCAATCCGTCCCACCGCAAGCAGCATTGCCACTACGCCCCGCCAAGTCTCCCGGCCGGGCCGACCTTGGATGGTTCGGCCCACTGCGGGCTGGCACCTTCGGATCAACTGGCCTGGGCCACGAAGGGAAGCTCGCCTGGGCCAAATGAAGTATCTGACCCAGCCTGCTCGTCCCCGTTAGCTCGGCAGAAGGCCAAAGTAACTCGGCTGGGCCTCTTTTGGCCCAGGCCGAGTTAATTAGGAAGGAGGCCGGATCTTCACTTTGTACAGGGCATCTGGGCCGAGGTATATCACCCCAGATCACTCTTTATTCATCCGAGGAAGCTACATGCAAGTCAACATTGATATAGGATCAATCTGAGGCAAGACCAACAAGCATCGTGTCAGTCTTGGGACGCCCATGGCTCAGACTGGCACATGGGCATATGGAATATGCCCTTGGCACCAAGAAGATGCTAGAGAATATGCCCTTGGCATCAAGAATATGCTGAGAATATGCCATGGCATCTCCAAAGATGCCAAGGCATATGCTGAGCATCTAAGAAGATGCCAGGAATATGCTACGCAGATGCCAAGCGTGTGGAGCAAGGTTTGTCCCCTGGGCTCTCCTTTATAAAGAGCACCAGGGGGATCATTCTTAGGGAGCCCCCCCGAAGGGCTCCTCCCCTCTCTGCTCACTAGGAGCTCTCCTTCTTCCTCTTCCTCTACTCTCACAGAGAGATCTAGATAGAAGCATAGGAGATACAACTCAAGGAGCATGGTTGTAGCCACAAGTATGGCAAGATTATAAGAGATTAGATGTATAGAATGAGGTGTTATCTCCACTTGAGAGCTTCAATCCAATATACATTGTATTTCTCTTTGTTCATACGAGTGCGGTCTTCACTGCATCATCCCTCCCCGGATTCCTCCACGTCCATCGGCCCCAACTTTAGCCTACCCATGGCATATGCCGTGATACCACCACGACAGTTACCCGCACTACCAGAAGATAGCTTATGGAGTATTCCTTGCTTCTCGGAAGCTGAGGCATTACTTTCAGGAGCACCCAATCACAGTGGTGAGCAAGACTCCATTGTCCGACATTGTCAACAACAACGATGCTACGGGAAGGGTCGCGAAGTGGGGCATTGAACTTGCCGCCTTCGAGATCACCTACAAGAGACGCGATGCTATCAAGTCACAAGCCTTGGCGGATTTCATCGCATATTGGACGGAGATGCTAGATGTTACTCCGTTGCTAGAACCAGAGTACCGTGTGATGCACTTTGACGGATCAAAGCTGCTCAACGGCTCGGGGGCTGGTGTACTGCTACAATCACCAACTGGCGACAAGCTACACTATGTTCTGCAGATCCACTTCGAGGCTACAAACAACATGGCGGAGTATGAAGCACTCATTCACGGACTATGCGTAGCCAAGGATATTGGCATCAAGCGCATAGTTTGCTGTGGAGATTTCGACTTGGTTGCCCAGCAGGTGGCTGGCACCTGGAATGCGCGGAACCCTATGATGGCGGCATATCTTGACAAAGTGGACGAGATAGCCAAGTGCTTCTTGGGCTACGAGGTCAAATATGTACCTAGGAAGCAAAACGAGGCGGCTGATCTACTGTCCAAACTTGGATCAGGGCGCAAGCGAATTCCACCAGGAGTTTTCCTAGAGCATCTATGGACACCATCCGTGAAGGGAGCAGACATCAACAACGCGGATAGAGTTGACTCTTTCGTCCACATGGTGGCAAAGATTCCTCCGGCTTGAACAAAACCGTTCATGGAATATCTCGAACACGAAACTTTGCCCGATGATGAGGTCGAAAGACGACAAATAGTATGACGAGCAAAGGGTTATACCATAATCAATGGACAGCTCTACAAAAGGAGCACTACTGGTGTATACCTTAGAAGTGTTTCCCAGCTGGAAGGTATTGAAATCCTGCATGAAATCCATCTCGGAGATTGAGGGCATCATGCCGCTCCTCGATCGTTGGTTGCGAAAGCCTTCCGGCAAGGATTCTACTGGCTGACCGCGAAGGCGGATGCCAACAAGCTGGTTGATACATGCATGGGATGCCAGTATTATGCCCGACAACCACATGTTACTGCCGAAGAATTGCGAACAATACCAATAACTTGGCCGTTTGCAGTCTGGGGGCTAGACATGGTGGGGCCGTTAAAGACGGCACCGTGTGGGTTTACGCATCTGCTATTAGCAGTTGATAAATTCACTAAATGGATAGAAGCTAAACCCATTAGAAAGCTTGATGGGGCAACTGCCCTCAGGTTTGTCCGAGATCTAGTGGTGAGATTTGGTCTCCCACATAGCATTATCACCGACAACGGCAGCAAACTTATCACTCGCAGAAGTGGAGGATTATTGTTGGGAGAAGGGCATCTGACTTGACCTTGCATCTGTGGCACACCCACAATCCAATAGTCAGGTTGAGCGAGCCAATGGATTAATTCTGCAGGGAATAAAGCCACGTCTTGAGGCACCGCTACATAGAGCAGCTGGAGCCTGGGCGGAAGAATTACCATCTGTGCTGTGGAGTTTATGAACTACACCCAACAGATCCACCGGCTACACCCCTTATTTCATGGTATATGGAGCATAAGCCATCCTACCTTCCGACATACTTCACGATGCACCAAGAGTTGCCGCCTACGATGAAGATGACGCTGAAGAATCCAGACGCCTAGATGTGGACCTTCTCGAGGAGGAGCGCGTTTTGACATGACAAAGATCCACCATCTACCAACAGAAGTTAAGCAGCTACCATAGTCGCCACGTTCGGCATCGCTCGTTTAAAGAGGGGGATTTGGTGCTCCGACTTAAGCAGAAGAAGTCACACAAATTATCCCCGCCATGGGAAGGACCGTTCATCATAAGCAAGACGCTGCTTAATGGGTCTTACTACCACGTTGACAATCGTGAAATGAAGGATATACCCAACAAGGGTTATAAGCGTAAGTGTCGTGACCCGGATGATGACTACCCGGAGCTTGATCGGCCATGGAACATAGCACAGCTACGTCCTTTCTACACTTAGCATTTTTTATCTATTGTGTACCTCTTATATGATCAATGAAATAAAGCTCTCTGGTTCACTCATATTCTGAGTCTTTTACCTCCTTTAGTGTTCATTTTTGGATCATATAAAACCTTTATGCACAAGCTTTGCGATTGCACTTGTGAAAATTCCGCCTATGGGCGTTAGCTTAAGTTTTCTGGCCTACACGTTCTTTGTTGTTTCTATGTGGATTCTGGAGTAGTGACTTTTGGCACTTATTGTCGGCGATTTTGTGCTTATGTTATTGACGATGCCATTGGGCATCATCACCTAAGCGCATGGTTCCGACAACGAGTCTTCCGACTCACAAAAAGTCAAGCATAAAAACCAAAGTAATGGATAAGCCAGCACTTGCTTAAAAAATATATACATGCTGGAAATAATTCTTGAGTAGCAGGACATACACCATTGTTGTCCGCCTTAAGTTAATACATTGTTTTTTCCGCATAAGCACATTCAGAGGAAACAAATATTACAAGTTGTTTTTTATTCCTTTGGCGCATGCGACTTGGAAGCGGCATCACCATCAGCAGGAGAGTCACCCTCGAAGTCGGCAGTGTTGAGGGACTCGGAGGAGCTTGGGTCGCCGCCATCAATGGTGTTCATTGGCATGAAGACGTTGACGTCGACCAACTCGGCAACTCTGGTGTCATAACCCGCGAGTGACGACAAAATAGATTCATGGTATATCTTTTTACCTTCGTCATCTACGTCGGGGATACCAGAGGTTACCGTGTCGATGTCAGCATCCTCATAATGTGCCTTGACCATGGATAGCGCCATCCTCGCATCGGCCCATGCACATGAAGCTTTCCAGCTTGTAATATGCTCGGGGGCTCGGTGCAGGATCTCCGAGAACTTCGTCACTGAGTCTGATGCCTTAATGTTAATCTAGAGGGGCTTGGCATTCTCTTTGGCCTGTGCGATGGCGGTGTTGATGAAGTTGCCGGCAAGGACCATGCATTATTTAGTTGGAGGAGGCGACTGGGTTAAACCCATAGGAGCTATGAATTCCCGACAAAAGAGCACATGAGTTCAAAAATTCAGAGTATTCAGACTACAGAACTCCAAGATGGAGAAAACTTACTGAAGATGCTGGCCTCAGCTTGCCAGAGGGTATCCGCCATGGAGTCCCAATCTTGTTGGAGGAGCTTGTACGCTTCATGATGGCGGTGATTTTGCTCATCAGCAGCTCTTTTCTGCTCTTTCAAGATAGCGATTTCCTCCTTCAAGCGGTTCATCTCCTCGGTGGCGGAGTCCTGCAAGGCTTTCATTGATTCCTCATGCAGTTTCAGCATGTCCTTCCTCTCCTGCTTAAGGATCTTGTTCTCGCTATCCAGTTGCTGAATATGCTTGGACTGCTCGACAATATCCTTAGCCTTGGCAATGGTTTCTGCAAGTCGGAGAAATAACAGTACATAGTGAGTACTCGGAGAATGTGGGCACAAAACCAAGTCGGAATGCGAAAAAGAAAACAGACGCTTGCTCTTGGTGATCTGTTCCTTCAATAAGGCAGTTTTACCCTTTTTGGCTTGCAAATCTGCGCGCATCTTCTGGTACTTGTTGTTGGCCATGCCCCTCCGAGCATTCTCATTCTGTGGAAAGAAGAAAATTAATCGTTGTTTGGTTTACTTGGAGTATCTAGCCGGAAAATTTCCACCTAGACGCTCGGGGGCTACAACGAGAGTTTTTAACTTAGCAATATGCTTAGTTTGTCTTTAAGCATCTAGTCGGAACTAATTCAGTTACAACTAGAAGCTTGGGGGCTACAGTATCGAAATCTATAAACACTACGTATGCTACTCTTAAAGCATCTAGTCGGAATAATTCATTCAAACTACATGCTTGGGGGCTACAATGAGAAGTTTTCTAGCTTGGTCACTCTTAGAGCATTCAGACGCAAAGACCTATGGTTTTCCGTCTAAATCCCCGGGGGCTATAGTGGGATACTCATATGAAATGCAAAAGGCAAATAAAACTTACAAGTGCAATAATCTTGAGATTGGTAGCGCTCTCGGCCAGCAGCTTGCCAAAGGATACACTGTTTCCTTGCAGGATCTCTGCTTGTCGGAGGAGCTCCTCAAGACCGCACATCGGAGATGTCGGCGCCGCACCAGGAACCAGAGAAGTGCTACCCGGCATAAGTGCCGGATAGACTATCTTCGGGAACTCTATGGCTTTCTGGGGGGCGAGGACGCCGCCTTCGACAGAGGTACCACCTCCCATCACCGCCTTACCACTACCGATGGCATCCTTAGCCGGAGCTTCAGCCATTTGGTGTGCGGCACTCTCCTGCGTCGCCTGCTCGCCGACAGCAGCAAGCTCGGTAGAAGCACCCAAGTCCACTTCCATGGCGGAAGGGCCAGCTGCTTCCTTGGCTTGAGAGCTTGTCGGAGAAGATGAAGGCTTGACGATGGGAGTGACAGGGGAGATGGTGGGAGATGCGTCGCGATGCAGCATATCCTTGATGGTTCCAGAAGCCCCCGAAGTTTTGGAGGTCTTCTTCAAGCTGGTCGTGGCTTTCTTCCTGAAACATGCAAAATGCATAAGTACGGGAATAAGATAGACAAATGGACAATGTCGGAGAGAAAGAAGCTTACACAAGTGGGGGTGCTTTGGAAAAAGGGATCCCAGTAACCTTTTTTTTCTCCGCCTCTAGGGCGGTAATAGTCTTCTTGGAGGCTCCACCCTCCGTCTTCTTTTTCTTGCCTCCGTCGGCAGCGTCAGAGGTGGAGCTCTTCCGCTTTCGTGCCAACGGAGCATCGTCGTCGGACACGACAGTGACTTCCTTCATCTTTGGATCATAGATTTGAGGAGCCATGTTGTCCTCATCTATGTCGCTAAGCTATTAAGTGAAGAACCACCGTGTTAGATGATATGGCAATGGCTAGACGGAAGAACTGGAGTATATGTCATACACGGAAAATAAGCAGTTACCTTTGGGCACCTGCTCTCTACGAACATGTCATAGGTGATGGTGAAGCCATGTTGCTTGTCCTTCACCTTGACGATGTCCTTGAGGCAAAGCTTGACGGAGTCGCTCGAGAAGTTGTCCATGGATATGCGGAGGCTATCCCTTCTATTGTTGGAATACTCGTGCATCAGCTTCGAGAGGTGCTGCAGAGGCTGGATCCGCCTGATGAACCAACACATGGCTAGGTCCAATCCGGTCAAACCCGTATCTACGAAACACTCTATCCGCCTTATAGCGCGGGAAGCGTCGATGTCGGAGGGAAGGGAGGCCTGGGATCTCCATGTCGGGGCTTCGACAACGGCTCCATCGATGAAGTCTGGGTACGTTACTTCTCGGTTAGCCAGAGGGATATCTGGGCCGTAGAAGTAAGTACGCTGCCAGTTCTTGCAGGACTTGTGGTCGACGATGTCGGGGAAGCGCCGGCCAGGCCGGATCTTGAAGCTAATGGTGCCACAATTTCTAAGTTCATCTTTGCTGGCCCCGGCTTCGCGCTTGACAGTGAAGAAATAGACAAAGAGATCTAGCCTAGGCCTAATCCCTAAGTAACCCTCGCAAAGCGCCACGTAATTGCTAAGTGCTAGGATACTATTATGAGAGAGGTTTTGGGGCTGTACTCGGTAATGATTAAGGACAGCGAGGAAGAAATTAGAGATGGGCAGGGAGACGCCGCGTACCAACTATGCTTTGAGGTACACCTTTTCTCCGGCTTGGGGAGAAGGTGTGACCTCGCCGGCCGGCGCCGCCCGCCAGGCGAGCCCCTCCGTCACAGGGAGGTAACCTTCGACGATCAACTCCTTAATGTCTCGGTCCGTGATGTCCCTACTGATCGCCTTTTGTGGAGTCGCTCTCCTCCAAAGAGCTCGGTGGCCGCTGATTATGGTCGCCGCCGGTGGTTTCGACCACCGCGGACATCGGGATGACTAGGCCCTCTGGGGGCACGACGACGGAGCTCGCCGGCTTCGCCGCGGCTTCGCCCGACGCCGCCATCGAAGGGGTGGAGCTGCTGCTGGCCATTGAGTGCGTCTGGAGGTGACTGGCAAGATTGGGAGTTAGGGTTTTTTGTGCGAGGCGCGGAGAGCTCGAGGGGGCGCTCGTTGGAGCAAGAAGATGATGCGAGGAGAGAATGAGGTGAAAAGTAAATTTTCCACCGCAGTTACTATTTATGATCTCCAGCATCGGGATTCGTGCAGCTTGATCGGACGGTTGCCGTGTAGACGACGTGTGCGCGGAAATTTCTCCACGTCCCAACCATCACCGCCAACGGTTCGTATCGCTCGCGTGGGAAAATCGGACATGATTGTGTTCTCTGCATGTGTGAGTTACGAGGCGTCGCTGACCTATGTCTGCGTCACCCTAGTTGTCATAGGCAGACGAACCATCACATCAGAATATTCCGACATGGACGGATCCAGTCCGGCTATGGAAGAGTACGATGGAAGATTCAGCATTTCTCCGACTTACAAATTGAAGACGGAGAAAATCTTGCAGGGTTCTTTGGGAGGACTACAAGATATTGCTTGACGATTTGCCGACATCCATATAGACGGAGCATTCAACGAGAAGAGGCAATACAGCGTAAGATCTCGGAGTTCTCCGGGGGCTACTGTTGGGGATATGCCATATGGGTATCCTCATAGCATGTCTCTTATCCGGATAACCCGGGTGGCCCATAGTCGGTAGCATGGCCCATGGCCTGCTGGGCGGCCCAGTTAGATGGATCCAGAAGGGAGGCCCATGCCGGATAAAGGAAGGCTACGGTGGAGTCACCAACGTACCCGGAGCCTTGGAGTACAAGACACGCTAGACTAATAATGGACAGTGTAGGACTCTGTAACCTGTCCGGCTAGGACTTTTCCCTATAACCCTAGGACCTGGCGACTATATAAGTCGGGCCTATGGGAGCCTTTAGGGCACAAGTCAGATTGATTCATACAACCTCGCACAGCGAACCTATCTCTGTAACTCGGCGTATTGCCATTATAGTGATTTATAGCAGGAGTAGGATTCCGCCACCGTTGTGGGATCTGAACCTGGGTAAGTTGTGTTACCTTGTACCCGTCAACCGTCCGCCTCCCCCCACGTCTCTAAACACGCACTGTGAGGACCCCTCCATGGCGTACTCGTCGGCAATACCACGACAATATATTTCTCCCAACCTTGATGCTCTCAATATTTTCAATGGAATTCACGCAATAGCTCTTAGCTACCTTCTTGGGGAAATAGACAGTATGCTCTTTGTCATTAATATTAAAAGTTACTTTTCCTTGATTACAATTGATGACAGCACCTGCAGTATTAAGAAAAGGTCTCCCAAGAATAATAGACATATTATCATCTTCAGGCATTTCAAGCACAACAAAATCAATCAAATCCAAGCAATTATGAGCCACCTGAACAAGAAAATCCTCACATATACCAACAGGAATAGTAGTTGACTTATTAGCCATTTCCAAAGATATATCAGTTGGTATCAACTTTTCTAATTGGAGTATCTTGTAGAGAGAAAAAGGCATAACACTAACTCCAGCTCCCAAATCGCATAAAGCAGTTCTAACATAATTGTTCTTAATAGAGCAAGGAATAGTTGGTATACCTGGATCACCAAGTTTCTATGGAACCTTACCATTGAAGGAATAATTTGCAAGTAGAGTAGAAATTTCCTCATTAGGAATCTTCCTATATTAGAGATAATATCCTTCATATACTTCAAATAAGGAGGCAACTTAATAGCATCAGTCAAAGGAATTTGCAAAATAAAGGTTTCATCCACTCACAAAACTTGTTGTAGTGTTCTTCCTCCTTTGACTTGTGTTTCTTATTTGGAAAAGGCATAGGTTTATGTACCCAAGGTTCTCTCTCACTACCATGTTTTTTAGCAATAAAATCTGCCTTAGTGTACCTAGTGTTCTTAGTGTGCTTTTTAGGTTCTTCCTCAACTTCCTCCTTATCAGGAGCATCATTTTTATCATTACTGCTCTCAGTTTCAGCATCAGAGATAGATATACTATTAGGATCTACAGCAGGTTCAAGTGGTTCCTCAACTATTTTATGTTTCCTTTTCTTTCTCTTACGAGGACTACCACTACTTTCACCTTGTTGAGAATCCTGCTCAATTATTTTAGGGTGTCCTTCAGGATATACATGATCTTGAGTAGCTATACCACTCCTAGTTCTAATTCCATAAGCATCTTTATCTCCTGAGGCATTAACTAGCATCTATTTTTGTACCTTAGCAAGTTGATCAATTTGAGTTTGAACCATTTGAAAGTGTTTACAAAGCATTTTAATATCATTTGCAGTTCTTTCCACAATATCTTTCAACTCATTAATAGATCTACAGTTTTCCAAGAAATGATTCTGAACTTGTTTATTAAAATTACCTTGTTTAACAATAAATGTGTCAAGTTCCTCTAAGCATTGATCAGGAGGCCTACCATAAGGAATATCACCTTCATCAAAGTGGAGAGAGTGTACCTCAATAGTAGATGAGTGGGGAATTAACTTACATAATTCTTCTATAGGAGGTAGATTCTTCACATCTTCAGCTCTAATACCTTTCTCCTTTAGACATTTCTTAGCTTCCTTCATCACTTCATCATTTAATGCAATTACTCCTCTCTTCTTTGGTGTTGGTATTGGAACTGGTTCAGGCACAAATGGTTCAGGAGTAATAGACTCAGGTGTATTTAGCTCAGTTGAAGTCCAATCATCATAATTCTTGCTTATTTTCGCCATTAATTCTTCAGCATATGTAGGAGTTCTTTTCCTGAAAACACAATCAGCAAAGCCATCTATGTATGTCTTAGAATCATCAGTTAGTCCATTATAATAAATATCAAGAAGCTCATTTTTAGGCAATGGACATCTAGGATGTGCATGAATCAAGGCACATAACCTTGTCCATGACTCAGGCAATTTCTCTTCTTCTCCCTGTTTAAAATCAAAAAGTTTCTGCAAAGAAGCATGTCTAGCATCGGGAGGAAAATATTTCTGGAAGAAAGAAGCAATCAAGCAATCAGGGCTATCAATGGAACCAGGAGGTAATCTATTAAACAAAGCCTTAGCTTCTCCTTTTAGTGAAAAATGGAAGATCTTAGTAACAAAGTACTTGCGCATCTTAAAATCATCAGAGAATAAAGCAATCATAGTAGAAAGCTCATTCATATTTGCTAAAACACTCCTATTTTCAGTCCCACAAAATGGTTCTTTCTCAACAATGTGTAAATAGGATAAATCAAGAGAGAAATTATAATATTTATCTTTAATATCTATGGGAGAGGTGGCAAACTTAGGATCAGAGGACAATTTAGGAATAATGGTACGTCTCTCAAGGAGACTCTTAATAGCACTATCACCATGTGTGTTTCAGCAATCTTCTATAAATTCATCAGTAAACTCAATGTAACCATCATTGATATCATATCTCTCTCTAGACTCAGGTGAGCTAACAGGTGTAACAGTGTCTTCACTAGGAGTTTCAGTATTTCCTAGACTAGCCATAGTAGCATCTAGGAAAGGACCTAATGAACCACTCGCATCAAGCACACTAGAAGTAACATCATGAGTATCAAAAGCAGTTTTAGATTCAGCAGTAGTAGCAGTGTGTGTAGCATGAGTATGTGGTGGTGGTGTAACAAGCTTACTTATAATAGACGGTGAATCAAGAGCAGAAGAGGTGTTTAGGACTGTACCTCTTCTTGTAGTGGATGGTAAAATAGGAAACTTTGCATCACGAGACTTACCCATGATGAACGGAGTAGCAGTGAACAATAGTAGATCCAAGTGAACTTACAAATAAAGCTATGCTCCCCGACAATGGCGCTAGTAAATAGTCAATTTATTGATTCGACACAAGGGGAGACAAAGAATACTTGCAGGCCTTAACAACTGACTTTTCAATTCAGCTGCACCTGGAAATAGTTCTTGCTCACAGAAGTTTATCAGTAGCAACAGTTTGGTAGTAGCAACATCAAAGTAACAGCAGCAGTAAGATAGGAGCAATAGTAACAGTAGTAGCAAACAATATGGTATGAGTGCGGTAGGCATAGGGATGGATGGACGGGCGTTGCATGAACAAGTCTAAACATGTAACTTCAATACCTAGGGCAATTGCAGATAAATAAGAATAAGCATTCAAGTACCAAACAATCATAGGCATGTGCTCCATATATAGTCATGCGTGCTCGCAATGAGAACTTGCACAATATCTTTTGTCCTGCCAGCCCGTGGCAGCGGGGCCTCAAGGGAACTACTGGCAATTATGGTGCTCCTTTTAATAGAGCACCAGAGCAAAGCATTAACACTCCGTGAACACATGTGATCCTCACATCACATCCATCCCCTTCGGTTGTCCCAATTTCTGTCACTTCGAGGCCTTTGGATCCGGACAATGATATGTGTACACAACTTGCAGATAAGATCACAAATAATACTATCATAAAGATTCAATAATAAGTTCAGATCTGAGATCATGGCACTCGGGCCCTATTGACAAGCATTAAGCACAACAAGTTGCAACAAAGTCAAATAGCACTAATAGAGATACTAGGCACCAAGCCCTAACAATATTATTTGATTACATGATAGAAATCATCCAATCCCTACCATCCCCATAGCCTACAGCGGGGGATTACTCACTCATGGATGAGGGAAACATTGATGGTTGATGGAGAGGCATTGGTGATGATGATCCTCCCGAAATTCCCCGTCTCGACAGGGTGCCAGAACGGAGTTTCTGGATCCGAATCGTGGTTTCTTGTGGTGGCGGTGCAGCGGAACTCTTTTTGGAAAAACGTCGACCCCCTCCCCCCGCGAGTTTTTATGTCAGAAGGCATCTTATAGGCAAAGAGAGAGGCCGTGGGGGTGCCTGGGCTGGCCACACCCCTCCTAGGCGTGGGCTGGGCCCACCCGCGCGGCAGGGGTTATGGGCCACCCAGGGCTCCCCTTCGTCTCATACTCTGGCTCCGTGGATCTTTTGGTGAAATAGGATTTTTGGCATATTTTCCGGGATTTTTCCTGATAGTTGATTTTCTGCACAAAAACTAGACACCAAGGTAATTCTGCTAAAAACAGCGTCAGTCCGTGTTAGTTGTATCCAAATCACACAAGTTTAGAGGAGAAACAATAGAAAAAGTGTTCGGGAAAGTAGATACGTTTTGGACGTATCATAACCCACCTTGATAGATCAGATAAAGGGAGCTGAGAAGGGAAATGCCAGTATCGATGGAATTAAGCATCATATCAGTACAGGGAAAGTACCCGGATTCACGGAAGATGAAGACGGAGTTCTGTGGTATAAAGGAAAAATCTGTGTGCCAGCAGATTCAGTGTTGAAACAAGATATTTTGCAAGAAGCCCATGATACTCTTTATTCTATTCATCCATGAGGAACCAAGATGTATCTGGATTTGAAGGAGCAATTTTGGTGGCATAAAATGAAGAGAGAAGTCGGAAGCTACATAGCCAAGTGTGATATCTGTCAGAGAGTCAAAACAAAACACCAGCGACTCGCGGTTTGCAACCTTTGCAGATCCCAGAATGGAAATGGGATTCAGTTGGAATGGATTTCATCATCGGTTTGCCTACATCTAGTAGAGGAAATGATTCTATTTGGTTCATAGTGGATAGACTTTCCAAAGTAGCTAATTTCTTACCTGTCAAGACCACTTATCAGAGATTGAAGCTAGCAGAGTTGTATATAGCGAGAATCGTCAGTTTGCATGGAATCCTCAAGAACATTGTGTCAGATTGAGGAACCCAGTTTACCTCAAGATTTTGGAAGAAAGTCCAAGAAGGTTTAGGAACCAAACTGAACTTCAGCACAACCTATCACCCCTAGACCGATGGACAAACGAAAAGAGTAAACCAAATACTCGAAGATATGTTGAGTGACGAGGTTTAATCTCGTCAATGCCCATTGTTATGAGCTTGGGTTTTGGAGAAGATGGGGGTGCTGGAGATTGTGGAATGGTTAACAGACAAGCAACCAGGGGACACGAGATTTACCCAGGTTCAGGCCCCCGGAGGGAAAACCCTACTCCTGCTTGTCTTCTCTTGATTATGGCGGAACCGAAAGTTACAAGGGTGCACAGATGCAATCTGGCGTGGATGTGTGTATGTGGTGGTATGAGAGAGAGAGCCTCCTCGTCGTGCCCTCCTAGCCTTTATATAGATATAGGCAGGTCCCAGGCATAGATCGAGTCGGTTTACAGGTTTAGGGTTTGCCCCTTTGAATATTCTATCTGCTCTAGTCTTGCTCTCCAAGGATCCGAAGACGTCATGGGCTTGGGCCACCCGAAAATCTTCACGGGCCACGTATATTCTTCATGGGCCTTCCTTGGGCTGGACCAGGTATGCTAATGTCGTGTACCCGTAGGGTATAACCATGTCAGTAGCCCCCGAGTGTTCAGTCGAATCATAGATTCGGCTGGGGACTCTTCAATCTTTCGGGTACAGCTGTTTCTGTTTATCAGGAATAGAATGATTTTAGTGTGTAGGGATTGTTGATGCGTGTTCCTGACTCTCCTGACGGATCAGGGTCAGTTAACTGTCTTAGGACAAAACAACACGATCTTCTTCAGATTCGAGTCCCTCGACTCGAACCCGGAACAAATGCCGGCGTAATTCAACTCAGGCCGTTGAGTTCTTACAGGAGTAGAATCCCAGTAGTTCCGAATGATGTACCCAACGCGTCCGTCGGGATTTTCATCGCGCCTGTTGGCATGGATTTTCACTAGAAGAGCGTAGTCGTGTGCGTTACCAGGCTATCAGATGGTATCTGTAGGTCTTATCTTTGCGTCACAGACACAACATCCGAAATTTTATCATCGCGGAGGTGTTTCGGGTGGCCAAGGAGGATGTTACTCACTCAGTGTTTGTTGGGGCAAAGTTGCCGAAAACTTTTTTGCATTTTGATCCGAAGGATCGCAGTCAAAAAATTCATAGGATGCGGTACCAGCGCTCCCTATGGGAGTAGCCCCCGAGTGTCTGTTCGAGTCGTAGACTCGAGCAAAGACTTTAATTCAGCCATTATTTGCTCTAGGTCCGTAGGACACGATTTTTTCGGATGCTTGAATCAATCCTCCCTATGGGAGTAGCCCCCGAGTCCATAGTGTAGTCGTAGAATCGACGTAGGACTCGAAGATTAGATGATTGGCATAGTACCTTATTCATGCTTCGGGTGCGCCGCCAGCGCTCCTGATAGGAGTAGCCCCCGAGTAGTTGCTCGAATCGTAGATTCGAGTGAGTACTTTAGCTGTTAGCCGAAGAATTGTAACCGTTGCTAGTGTGGTTTTGATGACGTCAGTGCTGACGATCGGTGACCTCAATCGTCTGTGGTGCCAGAGGTGACGTGACTGGATGAACATGGGTCCCACTTTCTTATTTTAAGTTGACTGGTCATGCGCAACGTGGGGAGAATTACGGCGTCCCCTCGATTTTCGTGCATAGTGGACGGCGTGCGAGTGACGGTTCGCTGCTTTGCTGACACATGGACGGTTGGATTTGATGCTAGTGCTAGGGCTTCCAGATGAACGGTCCCTGTTCATCGTATTCGTCCTTATAACTGTGGGGAAAATCTGTGGTTTGTTTTCACCGCAGCTACTTGCTTTCTACTGCTTCCACTTTCTTGAGCTTTCCCGTCGCGCGCTAGACATTCTCCAATCATTTCCTTCCTCTTTTCTATGCTAGCACCGCCGCCATCGTCGCGCTACAATGGGGAAATCGAAACAAATCCTCCACCAGAGCGGGCACCAGCGTTGCTGCCGGCGGCAAAAAAGGCACCGCCGCCACTCGTGTCACCGATGGTGAGTGGCGGTGCACGGAGGCACGCGAGGGTGACCCGCGCAAACTTCACGAAGCGGGCTTAATCCCGCAGGACAAGGAGGCCGTCAAGATCCCTGGCGACGAGGTAATTCCCCATCCACCCGAAGGGTTTCGGGTCATGTTTGTTGCCTTTGTCCTTTGGGGTCTTTCTCTCCCATTACACGATTTTCTCCGTGGGCTGTTGTTCTTTTATGGTATCCAACTCCACCATCTCTCGCCCAATTCTCTTCTCCACATCGCCTGCTTCATCACTTTTTGTGAGTGCTGGCTCGGTATCGAGCCACACTTTGGCCTCTTCCGGAAGCTCTATTCCGTGAAGAGGCAGTCCGGCTCTGACGGAGTTTATCCGATCGGCGGCTGCATCATTTCTCTCCGATCCACCTTTCTTTTCTTTTCTTTTTATATGTCAGAGTCCGTCCAATACTGGCGGAGGAAGTGGTTTTACATCCGCGACTCCACAGTGGACGGGCAAAACTTCGGCCTTGCTTCTTTCGACTCCACCCAGAAAATCTTGCCGAAGAGATCCAGGAAGAACCATATCCTGGAGGGCGAGGTGGAGGAGATAGAGGAGCTCTATCGTCGGGTGGAGGACCTCCAGGTGATTCCGGGGAAAGAAGTGAACGGTGTGGATATCATCCACACCTTCCTCAAACGTCGGGTGCAGCCTCTCCAAGCTAGGGCGCATCCGATGTTCCTTTATTCTGGCCGCCATGACCCGACGAGGGTTACGACTGAGGAGGTCTCCAAGGGTGACCTCGATAGAGTTCTTCGGCCGTTGATTAAGTTCAAGACCGACGAGGACATTCTGGGGAAATCGCGGACCCCCCATTCAGTGCTTCTTGGCTGGTCCTGCAGGTGTAGATCTGCGACGTGCGCGTAGCGCTTTTTCGAGTGCGTTCCTTTGTAATTTTCTGTTCTGAAAGTTTGTTTGCATTGTGCAGGAGTTCAAGGTGCCTGGCATGGTGCCTCCGCTGCCCGAACAGTTTTTGGATGCGCCGGACAATGAAATCGTTGAATCCGAGTCCGAGCTTCCGCCGGCGCAATCGCCCACTAAGGAGGCTCTCGAGGCGAGCGAGGGGCAGACCCAAAAGCGGGCACGGAGCTCGAGCGAATATTCGGATGCCTCGACTACACCAATGCCTAGGGACCCGCCGTGCCTTGTCCGCCACAGTGGAGGTGACGGTGCCTCTTCCTCTCCCATCCCATCCGTTTCTGTGCGGGCTGTAGCTCTGCAGCCACCGGCGAAGAGGAAGAAGGAAGAGAAGAAAGGCAAGAGGGCCCTTCTCGTTTTTAACTTGAGTGACATGGACTCGTAAGTGTCTTCGAATGCCTTTTGCTTCTTTTCTTGTATTCTTATCTTCTTTTCTTTGACTGGTGCTTTCCTTTGCAGCCACTCCTCTGAGGTCTCTTTTAGCGATGCCACTCAGGAGGTAGTGGGGGAGTCGAAAATGACACCTCCTCCCTCTCAGACGGTGGCCACCTCTGGGGGCACTGCTCCGAACCCCTCTCTGCAGGAGGCTCGAGTGATCGTCTTCCAGAAGACTGCACCGGGACCTTCGGAGTATCCATCTAAGAATGTAAGTGTTTTATCTCTAGCTGTTGGGGGAGCCCCCGAGCCGTATGATCTGCTGATCTTTGCTTTCTTTGCTTTCTTCGGGGGGAGCCCCCGAGCATTTTTATGTGTTTGGTGTCCTGCTCGTGTCTTGGGCGTAGCCCCCGAGCCCTTTTCCTGATCATTTGTTCTGTCTTGCAGCCCTTTGTGCAAGGTGAAAACTAGCTGGTGAAGCAGCACCTGGCGTTGGAGGCCAGCCTACAACAGCTTCAAGGTACATGCCTAACTGATCCTCGACTTTTTCGTCTGCTTGCTAGCTTGTGAAGCTCATACATGTTCTTGTTGCTTTTTGCAGATGAGAATAACACTGCCCTCCGCGAGCTTGATGCTCTCAAAAAGAGCCTTGGGAGAGCAAAGAAGAAGACCGAGGATGCCGTTGGGGCGAAGGAGCGCCTCAAACAGGAGTTGGATGATGCCACGGCGGCCAAGGAGCGCCTGCAGCGGGAAGCCACGGATCGCGAGGAGCAGCTTGCCACTGCTGCGGCTGCGCGTGAGAAGGAGGTGGCCGAAAAACTAATGGCTGCTGCCAAGGCTGTCTCTGGTGAGTGCTTTGCCTTTCTTTGCATTTTCTTTTCGGATTTTGCGTCTCCATGTATTTATTCAATTTTTACTGTACTTTTTACTTTTGCTTCAGATGCCGCGGGCATTGAGTTTGATCGCGGTGTCCTGTAGCACGGCAGTGCTCTAGATGATGCCACTGCGGCGGTCGAAGACCGCTGCAGTGCTACGGTTGGCTCCCTTGCCAAGGCCAAGGAGATCCTCAGGCGCTTCTACAAGGAGCTCGTTCCCAAGGGAGTTACACTTGAGGATGTCGACTCTTTGGCGGATGCGTTGTCCGCCGATGCACCTGCGGCCTACAAGCGCAAGCAGAAGGGCATTGGTGCTTCCATGGGCCTAGACATGGCCATGGCGTCCGGGGCGGAGCTGGATCTCCACCAGGTCACCTCCCAGATGCCAACGGCTCCCGATGGTTCCGAGGTAGCCTTCGCTCTCTACGCTGCTCGCTGTAAACGCTATGGTTCGAAGCTTATTTACCTTCTAGCGGAGTATCGACAAAGCAACAGGAGGAGGTCAAGAGCAGGCAATCTGGCTCCAAGGCTACTCAGGATGCAGCCGCTTAGGCTTTGTTGTTGTAGTTGTAGGATAGTTGTCTTCTACCTCCGTTGTAATATCTTGATGAACAATTTCTTGTGCCACGCAGTGGCTTTTGTTGTATATAATGAGCCTTCGATCTGCTCTTCCATCGTGTGTTGTTCATATCCTTGTCTGTTTTTGTTTTAAGGACCTTCGAGTGATGACCCCGTTGATACTTCATTTGCTCCGCAGCCGCGACCATCCTTGGATGATGCGTCGCAGCTTGTTTTTCTTTGTGACCGAATCCACAGTCTTGAGAAGGAGTTGCTTGGCATCCGAGGTCATGCAGATGTTTGGAAGTCGAAGGCGGAGCAGGGTACCGCCAGAGAGGAATATCTGATGGGGGAGCTGCAACAGTTGGCCGAGCAGCTACAGTGTAAGTTACTTCGAGCTGCTGCTCATATTCGGATGCGCCTGTTTTGCGGGTCATCTTACTTTGTAATTGTTGCAGGTGCCAACCTTGTTCCGAGGGAGGAGAAGGAGCGCGTTGCAGTTCGGATCAACTGCTTGACCCAGTAGGATATGGAAGCCGGTGGCTTTTTCTGGATGGATCACGACCTTGCCATGGTCCTTGCGACTGTGCAGGATCATGTTCATCAGGTGTCACGAGTGCTGCGGCAGGCGAAGAATTCCCTCGCGTCGATTCTGCATGTTATGTTTCCCCTTGATGAAGCGTCGTTGACCCTCTGGGGCTTGCTGGCGAAATTTCGGAACGTACGTCACATCAGGGAGTTGGTGTGGCACCAATTGGTTGCGAGGGCAAATGCCACCCTTTCCCTCGTGCGGCTGCATCGCCCTGATGTGAATCTTGTGGCTGTGGCGGCTCGACCACTTGCTCGGCCAGATAGTGGCCTATGGGACATGCGGCCGCACTATGCAGCTGTTAGGCAGTATGCCGAAGAAGTTGTAGATCTCTTTGAGCATCGCGCGTAGGTGATCCTTCAGGATAGATAGTTCCTGTAAAAAAAGATTAATGTAAAACTTGTATATATTTTGACTGGGCGTGTTGTGCCCTTTGTTGTAAAGATTAATTGTATTAGCACGTGGTGCTTGGTTGTATGCATGCCCTTTTCGTTAGCTTGACGTGATCAACTACTCAGGTGCACATGCGTTATCTTCAGTCGACGAAGTCGTGAGGTGAGGGGGAGCCCCCGAATGTGTTGTAGCATAAAGGAAATGTGAGAAAAAGGTAAATTTTTGGGCAAGACACTTAGCTTTATTCATATCGTAATGAGGAGGTACATTGTTCGGCTGAGTAGCCTTGGCTGAATAGCCTTATTGAAAGTAAAGGGGGGATGGCTAGGGGTAGAAGCGTCATAGCTGTGCGACGTTCCATGGGTTGGAGTATGCGACTCCAGAATCCACGTGCTTGAGGCGGTAGGCGCCACCTGGGATGACTTCGGTGACGATGTAGGGTCCTTCCCAAGGTGACTCGAGCTTCTTCGGGCACTCTTGCTTGAGTCGTAGGACTAGGTCTCCTTCGACGAAGGACCATGGGCACAGCCGACGACTGTGATAGTTGCGGAGGCTCTGCTGGTAAACCATCGAGCGAGATGTGGCAATATCGCGTGCCTCGTCGAGTGTGTCGATGGCATCTTTGAGTGCGGACGTCGATTTGGCTTTGCTGTAAGCGATAACCCATGGGGCCTTATGGCACACCTCCGCAGGTAACACAGCTTCGGCTCCGTGCACCATGAAGAAGGGCCTGTAGCCAGTTGAGCTGTTTGGCGTTGTGCGCAAACTCCAGAGGATGGAGGGTAACTCTTCTGCCCATGCTCCCGCTAGCCGCTCGAGTGGGCTCAGTAGGCGCTTCTTGATGCCGCCGCCGACGAGGCTATTGGCCTTTTCGACCTGCCCGTTGGTTTGCGGGTGCACCACAGAGGCATACGATATGTTGATTCCGAGGCCTTCGCAGAAGTCCTAGAATTCTTTGGAGATGAAGTTCGACCCATTGTCCGTGATGATGCTGTGCGGCATGCCGAACCTGTAAACAATGGATTCGAAGAACTTCACGGCCTTTTTACCCTTTTGGTTGGTAACGGGCATGGTTTCGATCCACTTGGTGAACTTGTTGACTGCGACCAGGAGGTAGACGTGGCCTCCTTTCGAGGACTTGGGCAGTTTGCCGATCATGTCGAGGCCCCATTAGGCGAAGGGCCAGGCCAGGGGTATGGGCCTGAGCTCTGATCCTGGTGCGTGCGGTTTGTCTGCGAACCTCTAGCACCCGTTGCACCTTCGGACGATGTCCTTGGCGTCGTTCATGGCCGTTGGCCAGTAGAACCCAGCTCGTAGAGCTTTGGCAACAAGGGCGCGGCTGCCCACGTGATGGCCGTAGATGCCCTCGTGGATGTCTTGGAGGATGGTTTTGCCGTCACCGATGGTGACGCAGCTTTGGAGTACACCCGAAATGCTGCACTTGTACAACTCGCCATTAATGATGGTGAAGGCCTTGGACCGGCGAGATATGCGCCGGGCATCTGTCGTGTCATTAGGCAGTTCCCTGTTTATCAGGTATCGCAGGTACGGTTGCGTCCATGTTTATTCGATTGCCATGACCTGCATCAGGTTGACCATTGCGACCTCTGTGTCGAGATTTTTGGGTCCTTCCTGTCCTTCGGGTAGTGCAGCCCCCAAGTGCTCTGCTTCTTCGGGTGATCCCTTGGGGAATTTCCTTTTGAAGGATGGCACGCAGATTTGTTTGAGGAACACACCAGGTCTCACCCGTGCGCAGGTGGAGCCGATATTGGCGAGTCTATCGGCTTATTCATTGCTTTCTCTTCCGACGTGCCGAAGCTCCCAGCTGTCGAAGTCTCCTTCGAGTGCGTTGTAGAGCGTGCAGTACGCGATCATGTTGGCGGTGTGTGCGTCGCACTCGTTCATTGTCTGCTGGACAACGAGGTTCGAGTCACCGTAGATGACCAGGCGCGTGGCGCCGCAGATCTTGGCCATCCTCATGTCATGGATGAGGGCCTCATATTTGACTTCGTTGTTGGAAGCTCAAAATTTCATCCGTACGACGTATTTCATCTTGTCGCCCTGCGGGGATGTCAGTATGACTCTGGCTCCAGCCTCGCGCTTGGAGCCGTCAAAGTGCATCGTCCATGACTGTGTCATATCCGGGGTGTCCGGTAGCTGTAGCTCCATCCAGTAGACGAGGAAGTCCGGTAGGACCTGAGACTTGATCGTATGGCGCTTCTCATAGACTATATCTAGAGGGGACAGCTCGATGCCCCACAGGGCCACGCGTCCTATGGCTTCCGGGTTGTTCAGGATGCTGTTCAGAGGTGCCTCGTTGACGACCATCACCTGATGCTCGTGGAAGTAGTGGTTCAGCCGACGAGCCGTCATGAACACGCCGTAGGCGAGTTTCTGGTAGTGAGGGTACCTCTGTTTTGTTGGCGTCAATACCTCACTTAGGTAGTAGATTGGGCATTGGACCCCATGAGTCTTGCCATCTTTGGGTCGTTCGACCACGAGCACAGTGCTTACCACCTGATGTGTGGCTGATATGTATAGCAGGAGAGGCTCGCGCTCCTTTGGTTTGACCAGGACGGGCGAGGTGGAGAGCATCCGCTTCAGATCTTCGAATGCGTCGTCGGCTTCAAGTATCCACTCAAATTTGTCTGCTTTGCGTAGAAGCTGGTAGAAAGGCAGGGCCTTTTCACCCATGCGGCTGATGAATCTGCTCAGCGCCGTGATGCATACAACTAGCTGCTGGACACCTTTGAGGTTCTTTGGTTTTTCCATGGCCAGTATGGCCCGGATTTTCTTCGGGTTCGCCTCAATTCCTCGTTGGGAGATGAAGTAGCTGATCAGTTGGCCAGATGAGACGCCGAAGGCGCACTTTTATGGGTTTAGCTTGATCTTGTAGCGATCAAGGTTGTCGAACGTCTCGCGGAGGTCGTCGATCAGTGTCTTGGCCTCCCTTGTTTTGACTACTATGTCATCGACATAGACCTGTATGTTGCGGCCGATCTGGCTCTTCAGGCATGCCTGCATGCACCGCTGGTACGTGGCACCTGCGTTCTTTAGCCCGAAGGGCATTGTGTTGTAGTAGAACACTCTGAACAGCGTGATGAACGCCATTTTCTCCTGATCTTCGACCTTCAGTCGAATCTGATTGTAGCCTGAGTAGGCGTTGAGGAAGAAGAGTTTCTCGCATCCTACTGTCGAATCGATGATCTGATCGATCCGAGGGAGAGGGAAGTGATCCTTCGGGCAGTGCTTGTTCAGGGATGTGAAGTCCACACACATCCGCAGGATGTCCGTGTCCTTTTTAGGGACCATCACGGTGTTGGCCAGCCATTCGCTTTCCTTGATCTCTCTGATGAAATCAGCGTTGAGCAGTCTGTTGACTTCGACTCCGATGGCTTCGTCCCGTGGACCGGACAATCGTCAGATGGACTGTTTGACGGGCTTGGCATCTGGGAACACGTTGAGTGCGTGCTCGGCGAATTCCCTGGGAACTCCTGGCATGTCCGCAGGACACGAGGCGAAGATTTCCCAGCGCTCACGGAGAAATTCGACGAGCGTGCTTTCCTATGCGGGGCTGAGGTCGTTGGCGATCAACACCGTCTTGGAGGCGTCCGTCGGGTGGACCTGCACCTTTTTCGTGTTGATTGCTGAGTCGAACGACATATCAGGTGCGTTTTGCCTCGAGATTGGGGGTGCCCCGTTATCCATCACTTCTCGGAGCCTTGTGAGCTCCTCCTGCATGCCAAATGACCGGGAGATTCTGTTGAAGTACCTATCGTAGTGGTCCGACCGGGTGAAGCTCCCGTGGACCGTGATGACGCCCCTAGGTCCTGGCATCTTGAGTAGCAGGTACACATAGTGCGGTACTGCCAGAAACCATGCGAATGCCACGCGCCCGAGGATGGCGTGGTATTGTGATGGCCAGTCCACCACTTCAAACTCGAGTCATTCGCACCGAAAGTTGTCGGGCTGGCCAAAGATGAAGTCGAGCCATATCTTTCCCAGGGGAAAAATGCCCTTCCCTGGGACGATGCCGTGGAACGTTGTGTCGGATTGTTCCAGGCTGCACAGCAGGATCCGCATTGCTGCTAAGGTGCTCGCGAACATCAGATTGATGCCGCTGCTGCTGTCCATGAAGACGCGGCTCATCTCAAATCCTCCGATCTGCGCCTCGAGCACCAGGGTAGCATGACCTGGGCAAGGGATCTGACGGGGGTGATCCGAACGACTGAAGGTGATGTAGGACTCCAAACCGCTGAGGTACTCAGGGATGGCGGGTGGAGCCGTCACGACCAAGCTGACCTGGCGGGTGACCTTATTTTGCACCCTGTTGGTTGGGCGCCCCTTGTAGATCATTAGGGAACCTTTCGCCGGCGGGTACCCTCTTGTGCTGTTGTTCTGTATGGGTGCGACCGGGTGATCCGAAGGTCCCACGGGTGGTGGCGGAGGAGCTCCGTGGGCGATGTCGCCTGGTGCGGGCGCATTTCCGAACCCATTGTTCGGGACCTGCTGTCTCATATGGTACAGGCTCTCGCTGAGTTTCTGGAAATCGCGACCGTCCTTAAGCATATGGCTGGCCTTCTTTTTGCCATCCTGCTTGTCAATGTAGAAGTGGATGGTGCATGGGCCCGACAACTTGTCGTATGCCGAGGGCTCGTCGTCGCGGCCGTGGCATTGCCACGATTGCGTTGGGCGTCCTCCCTTGTGGAAGTTGTTTCCACGGTATCCGCCACTGCTGCGGTTGCTTTCGTTGCGGCGGTCGGCGTAGCCACCCGTGACCATGTTGGGTCCGTCGCGATCATCGTAGACGCGCGATCTTCACTTGCTACGGCGCTCGCGTCGGCGGTCATAGTCATCTTCCTCCTCCAAATGTGCTCGGTGGACGGAGTCTTCGCCATCTACCCACCTGTTGGCGATGTCCATGAGGTGGTCGAGTGTCTTGGGCGTGACGCGCCCGAGTTCTTCCTTGAAGTCCTTCCATTTTACGCCATCCTTGAAGGCGTCGATTGTTCGCTCCTCGGAGATGTGTGCCGTGGAGTTCTTGATGTTGGACCAGCGTAGTATGTACGAGCGAATGGATTCGCCCGTTCGTTGGGTGCAGGCGCGCAGCTCCTTGATCAAGGCTGGCCTCTTGCTGGTGCCCTTGAAGTTTCGAATGAAACTATACGCCAGTTCCTCCCAGCTTCGGATGGATACCGAGGATAGGCTGCTGAGCCAGATCCGGGGGCATTGCTGGGCGGTGTTTTTGTTTCCGCCGTACATCTTGACGGACGACAGGTGGTCGCTGAGCCACGCCTTAGGGTCCTGCATGCCGTCAAACTTTGGAGTGTCCGAAGGAAGCTTGAAGTTCCTCGGCATTCGTGTCTGCCGAACAGATCTGCTGAAGCATCCGGCTCCGCAGAGTTCTCCTTCGTCGTCATCCTCTTCGGATTCGGATGAGCACATGCGCTTGGCGCGTGCCTTGTCGATCTTGCGCTGAGTGAGTTTGCTTCGAGCGTCGTAGTCGCGGCTGCGACATCGTGAGCTCTTGTGTCGCCGAGGTAGATCATGTTCCTCCTCATCGGATGAGGGTGTGGGGCTGCGGTTGAATCTAACCGCAGCCTTCCTTTTCGGCTCCGCAGGAGCTTCCTCGTGGAGCGCAGCTCCGGCGAGTCCGAGTCCGGCTAGTGCGGAATTGTGCATGGCCCTCTTCGGGTCCCCCACCGGAGGTGGATGGGATGCAAGGTATGTGGTGGCTGCCATGATCGCAACTTGCAGCGTCTTCAGGATGACGTTGCCGTTGACGTCCATCTCCATGAAGGACATGTTGAGGGTTCGGGTCACCTCGCGACGTGCAGCGGGGTCCATGTTCTCTACGCGAGAATGATGCTTGTTGGCATTGTTGCCGTGCGAGCTGGAGCCGCCAACGACGAAGAGCGCAGCTCACCGCACGCTAGACTCCGAGGCCGCTTGCTTGCGTTTGTCGAGTACCTCTTGCATCTTCACCTGCTTTTTGTGCTCTTCGATGAGGAGCAGATGGTATGCCATCAGTAGGTCTTGTGAGGCACCCAAAGGCAGGATCTTGTTGCCTGCCACGGCTTCGCGTGCCTGGTTCCATCCTTCCTCGCTGAGGTGGATTATTCGATGGGCGTCGGGGTTGTCCTTGTTGGGCGGGGGGTCGGCTGTCTCCTGTTTTCGCCGTTTCTACCCTGCGGGTTGGGTGGCGGCACGTGGGCACCCGAACCTGGAGGTTTTTGGTCCACGTCGCTTTGGACGACCATGGTGCATTGGTTGCATCCGTAGGTTGGATCACTGCTGCCGCAACTTTCGGATCCGGAATCGTAGGTTCCTTCATCCGATGGGGGATCGCATAGATCTGAGTTGCAGCTATTGCTGTCGTATGACTCATCTGTCGATGTTGTCGTGCGTAGTAAAGGGAGTGTGAGTAATGACTGATCTGCAGGATGGGAACCCCAGTGACATAAGGGGTAGTACAGCTGTATGTGAGGGATTTACTTGGGATTAACGGTGACATCACTATGCATATCAGTAGTTCTCTTTCTTTTATGGATGAGACTAGTAGGTTATTGCTATAAGCGGTTGCGGAGACGATAACAATTATGGATGCACTGCCCATATATAATTATCTTGCTCTAACGATTACATGCATACTTTATTATTATCTACTATTCACATCATATGTTTTTGCATAGCTACTGGTGAAAACCGAAGACCCTAGGCCCTCTCTCTCTCCATCGTCAACAACAACAAAAAGATCGCAAACTCTTGGTCCGATGAAAACACAATAGAAATTCTAAAACTCTCGAAGGTCCGTTTAAGTAATCTCACTTTGCTTTCTGCTTCCCGAGGATTCGATAAACCTAGGTCTACTAGGGAAAAAGAGCTATACTACATCCGTAATCCAGATCGAAGGTATCATATCCATATATGGTCGGCTGGCTTCTAGATCCCCGATGCCAACCTTTCTGTAAAAATATGTTGGATTATTTGTTACGTGCGATTGTTGGGTACTTAACTTATATTTTCAAAACACGTCCCTTAAACTTGATCTTGTATGATACGGTTGAGGGGCGCTAGCTATAGGCAGGTGGGTCAGATATGTCAGCCTCACACTACATAAATATTTCTACAAAAAATGGCAATCTATAATACATCATATATAGATATATACAAGGCTAGGATTCGAACTCGAGACTTCAGCGAAGTTCCAACTACGTGCCTTTCCACTATATTAGTAATAATTCATGCTTTTAAAAGTTAAATAGTACATATTGTTATAACTTACAAATGTGTCTCCTTAAAAAGACTTTATTTGTTCATGTTTATATCCCTTCAAATAAGAAGGCAACACTCCGACAGCTCAATTAAAAATGCTAAAAAACGTAGGCAGGCAAAGATTTTTTGTGGTGGGAGAAGGGGGTAATGCTCATTAAGGCCAAATTAAAAATATTTTGTGCCAACTGAGGGCTGATGGGCTATATTAAATGGGTTATGGTCGGCTGTCACCTAACCATGGGGATACCGAATTAGAAGGTTTTAGACAATACTTGGCCCTGGTAGGTTAATTTCATTGGCTCAGTAATAATAATTCTAACTTGCTGGGCTTGGCCAGAATAAAAATAAAGACCGCAACAAGGAAGAAATAAACTAGGGAAAAAATTAGCAGAAATTTCATGTGAAAATTGTTGACAACCAGGGGGACATATACCCCGTGCGCGCCAAACTTCCCACGGAGCACCCAAACTTTTCTAATCATGCCTTAATAATCCCCAAGTTTAGGGAACCACTTTAGTACAGTTTGATAAGTATTTGTGTAGGACCCACGAGGAGATGAAGGTAAAATTGTCGGAGATTAGTCCCGTGAAGGAACTAGGGTCAAACAATCCCCTGGTTCAAGAGGGGGCTGAACACACGTTCCCAAGGTACCTCTGCGACGGTGGCAACGGCGGATTAAGTCCCATGAGAGAGAGATGACACGTTTTTTTACCCAGGTTCAGGACCCTCGTGAGGAGGTAAAGCCCCTACTCCTTCTTTGTTGTATTGCTTGCTTGGCTTCGCGAGGTTATAGTGAAGGTAGTATGTCTAGGGTTTAGATCGCTGAGGATCGATCCATCCTAAGGTAGGAGGAGGGGTCCCTTATATAGGGTGGCATCGGGCCTCTTCACTTGTCCTTGGGCGGGAAGGGTGTCCACAGTGCCACTCCTCGAGATCCCGGTCTAGGAGGCTTCTTTAGCTGGACCGAGTCTACACCGTCTTGAGGACTCCTTTCCAGCTCCTGCTTCGGTCATCCCTAGAGCCCTAGCGTACCTCAATTTTGCCTCAGCGTGCCAAAGCGGGGGAAGGGCCGTCCTCAAGGTTGGACTCTACCTGCCATGCCTTTGACCCTGCCCCCTCCTCGGGACTACTCTGGGGTGGCATCCTATGCCACCGTTGGCCTTGGCGTACTCTCCCGCGGGGCAGCCTGAGGCCCTCGGGAGGTACCCTAGCTCCTGGCCCAGTAGAGGGGTGTTCCTGTAGTGGTGGCCTCGTGAGGGTGGCCTTCCGCCCCCTCATGAGGTTTGTCCGACCGTCGGCCACGAGCCATTCGTGGATTAATCGGGGTACCCCCTATACCATGGTTCCGACGCTAGCACCCGGCCGCTGGACCATCGCGTCTCGTCCTCGATGACGAAGGGTCGAACGGTCACAATGATGACTAGCGCTGCGCAAGATGCGTGTCACTTCAGATCCCGAGGCTTCATCGTGGAAGGGACGCGTGCCCTGGTGGGCCAAATCTCGGTCTATAAGGAGTGGCCTCCCTTCACCCGACAAGATCCGTCCCCTTTTCGCATCACGTCAGTTGACCACTCTTGCAAGTTTCTTACTGTTGGAGATATGCCCAAGAGGCAATAATTATGTGGTTATTATTATATCTTTGTGTTTATGATAAATGTTTCTATCCCATGCTATAATTGTATTAACAGGAAACATTAATACTTGTGTGTTTTTTAAACATAATAGAGTCCCTAGTAAGCCTCTTGTTAAGCTAGCTTGTTGAATAATAGATGATCATGGTTTCTCGGTCATGGACATTGGATATTATTAATAACAATGATGTGATGAAAAAACACACAAAGTAAGCATAGCATAAGATCAAGTCATTAAGTTCGTTTGGCTACAAGCTTTCAAATACATAGCAACCTAATCCTTCGACCATGAGATCATGTTAATCACCATCACCGGATGAGTGCTTTGATGACATTAAACGCCACTTCATAACTGGGTGGTTATAAAGGTGGAATTAGGTATTCTGAAAGTATGTGTTGAAGCGCATGGATCAAGAGTGGGATTTGTCTATCCTAATGACAGATAGATATACTCTAGGCCCTCTCGTTGGAATGTAATCCAATTGGCTTGCAAGCATGTGACTAGGTCACAAGGGATGTCATATCACGGAACGAGTAAAGAGTACTAATCGGTAAAGAGGTTGAACTATGTATAGAGATACCGATGATCAAACCTCGGATAAGTAAAGTATCATGTGACAAAGGGAATTGGTTTCGTATGTTAATGGTTCATTCGATCACGAAGTCATCGTTGAATATGTGGGAGCCATTATGGATCTCTAGGTCCCTCTATTGGTCATTGATCGGAGAGGTGTCTCGATCATGTCTTCGTAGTTCACGAACCATAGGATGGCACACTTAAAGTTCAATGTTGTTTAAGTAGATATGGCATATGAGTTGGAGACCAAATTTTGTTCGAAGTCTCGGACTGGATCTAGGACATCACAAGGAGATTCAGAATGTTCTAGAGAATAAGATTCATATAATGAAAGTCATTTTCCGGGGTTCAGAAAAAGTTGTCGGTATTTGATCGGAGGTTCTATAATATTCTAGAAGGGTCCACTAGTGGGCCCACCACCCCGAGAGGGGGAAAATGGGCCAAGGGTATGCTGCTAGGGCCTTGGGCCAGCCGCACCAAAACCTAAGGGGCCCAACCGGACAACCCCTATGGAAAGGGGCAAAACCCTAAAATAGGAAAGAGGGAAACTTGGGGGAGGGGGGGGGGTAAGTTTCCCCTTCCCCCACTTGGGCCGCCTATGCCTGGCCCTCTCTCCCAACCCTAGCCGCCCCTCTCCTCCCTCCTCCATCTTCCTGGTTCGACTTAGGAGAAGCCCTATAGGAACTCTCCTCCATCACCACCACATCGTCATGCTGCTGGGATTCCAATGGGATCTACTACCTCCGCTGCCCGATGGAACAGGAAGAGGAAGGTCTTCATCGACTTTGTACGTGTGACTGAGTGCGGAAGCGCTGCCAGACACTACGTCGGAAGGATCATCATCGCGATCTTGAGATCGGCAAGTGATCGACTACATAAACCACGAGATCTGATCTTGTTAAACGCTTTGGATCTACGTCGGTTAGTTATCTTCTATCTCGTTGCACCTATCTCGTAGATTAGATCTTGGCTTTGCCATAGATTGGATCTTGGTTTTATGTGTTCTTGCGATATAATTTTTTTGTTTTCCATGCAACGAACCCTATAGTGGTATCAGAGCCGAATCTATGCGTAGATCTGTTGCACAAGTAGAACACAATGGTTTTGTGGGCATTGATGCTCTTGTTGTCACTTGCTTTTTGTGTACTTTGCATCTTGGGGGATGGTTGGATGAAGCGGCCCAGGCTAACCTTACATGTCAGCATACATGAGACTTGCTCCACGCTCAACGTGCAACTTGCATTGCACAAGTGTCTTTGCGGGTGTCTATCTGTCCCACCATGGTTAATATTCAATTTACAGCGAGCACTTGACAACACTTGTATCAACATTCTGGTTCATGTTCGTAGGTAAGAACGGTTCTTATTCGAAAGCCCCAAGCCACGTAAAACGTGCAAAGAAAATTAAAGGCGTCTAACTTATTTTGCAAGGGCATGTGATGTGATATGGCCATGATGCGATTGTGATTATATTTTATGGTTGTCTTTACATTCGTTAAGAACTGCATGTCTATTCATCATGTAATAGCTTTATTCCAAGTAGCTGTAATAGTTGCTATTGGTGATGGAAAACCATGAGGCGGCGCCACTGACCTTGATGCCACGCTGGTGATGATGGAGATCATGTCCGTTCTTTCGAGATGGATATCAAAGGCACAAGGAGAAAGACCATATCATATCACATATTATGAATTGCATGTGATGTTAATCCTTTTTATGCATCTTGTATTGCTTAGATCACGACGGTAGCACTATAATATGATCCCTCTCACTAAATATCAAGTAATAAAGTGTTCGTCCTTAGTAGGCACCATTGCCAAGACTCGTCATTTCGAAGCATCACGTGTTGATCGAGTGTTATAGATTCTACGTGTGCATACAACAGGTGCAAGCCAAATTTGCACATGCGGATACTAAGGTTAATCTTGACGAGACTAGCATATACAGACATGGCCTCGGAACATGGAATACCGAAAAGTAAAGCATGAGTCATATGGATGATATGATGACATGTTGATTGTTCGCCTTTGAAACTACATCTTCTCTCGTGAAGATCGGACTTGGTGTAGTGTATTTTGTTCGTGTAATCATAAAAACGACTTGAGGGCTGTTGTTTTGGGTGGGAGTTCAAAAGTAATATGACTAAAGTTGAACACAATTTATCATAAATAAAATCAAAATGAATTTGCATAATTTTTGTAGTCATTGGCATCCATTCACCACCTTACGCTTAGTTTTAATTGAGATAATGGAACTATAGAATTCATGATAGTTTTACAAACTGGTATCATATTGTTTTGAGTGTCAATCTAAAGTTTTAAAAGTCCTATTGCAAACTTTCAGCAAATTCCATTTACTCCGTGAAGTTTAATAATTAGTATTAAATCAAGAGTAATAATTCCAGTGTTAGTATCTAAGTATCATGTTTGCCTCCATGATTCTTGATATTCAAAAGATTGTTTTAAATGTCAAAGGTATCTAGGAGCAAAAAAAATGTTTCAGAAACCATCATGTGTGGAAGATATTGCGATATCTGCAAACATGTTTTGGTTGCAATATGATAGAGTATGATTTAGCAAAATTTATGTTCTCATATTTGATGAGAATTTGCGAAGGTTGGAGAAGCTAGTCGTCCTAATCCTCCAAAAGGATTTTGGAAAGCAGCATTATACTCGCAATTCATCTTTATAATCTATAGTAGCTTGATCATGAAAGTTTTCATGATAAGGATGAATAGAAGATGTAGTTAAAATGTTTACTACTCTAAAAGATTACTAAAGAATGGATTTTGAAAGAACGCTAAACATTTGATGATGGTGATCTACTTCAAAGTGCAAGTCCAAAGGTATTAGTATTTGACTATAAACGTTTTGGACTATGTGTCATGTGTATGGCGCCACTATTGATGTTGATAGATTCTTTTAAAAGGGAAAGGAAATGCTGAAAGAGAGTCTCAGAAATATTTGGCAGGAAAAGAAAGACTGGAATTGTCCAGCTTAGGTATATAGATGATATATATGTCATGGTTGTATTGTTTGCTTGTTAAATAATGTGGTTCTTGGGTATTGGATACAAAATTGGTTGGTGTGAAATGTCATACAGGACAACACAATTCATGAACTGCAATGGCCCAAGTAACCAACAAGAGAATATGTGATGATGTTCATCGAAAACAAATGAAGTGTTGTTGTGTTTCTTGTTGACATCAAAGCTTTCCTTCAAGATTTGTTTCAATAATTGTTGTTTTGATTAGGTATTATAAGAACATTAGGTTGTTCAAATAATTACCGTATTCCATATAAGATGGATGATTTAAGAATCTGGTTGGAGAAATCATGTCCATAAAACTAAATGCTAAAAATGTCGTAAGACAAATGATTGAAAGATCACTTATGAAGTGACATCACCGTTTAAATTATATTGGAAAGAAAACATGTAGAAACTCCATGTTGATGGAATTTTGGAGTCTTTTGATTTTGATCAAATGACACTTGTGAGACTTTCCTAGAGATATTTAGAACTTTGTTCAAAGTCCAAAGAAGAACGAATAACTAACTTATTGTAATTTGTACATATTGATGCATGTAGTCCATTATGTGTAGTCATGAGCGATGGATTTCAACTTCATATGCTTTCTCCGGAATTTTGAGTGAATACATGTGTATTTTTACTTAATGAGGAAGAAGTGTGAAATATTTGAAAATGTTCAAAGACTTTCAAGATGAAGTGGAAAATCAGTGTAACAAGAAAATAAAGAATTTATGATTTGATCATAAAGGAAGATATTTGAGTTACAAGTTTCGCATAACACCTAAGATTTGAAGAACCGTTCCACGGATTTGCATTTCCTGAAACACCATAGTAGTATGGAGTGTTTGAGATATGTAATGAAACCTTGTTTGACATGGTGAGATCAAAGGTGACAGTTATAAAATTGCATTGTATTTTAAAGATTAAAGTTGTAGTGACTACCACTTTTACACTGAAAAGAGCACCATCATGATCTGTTGAAATGACACCATATAAGTTATGGTCTGGGATAAAACCCAAGTTGTCCTTCCATAAATTTTGGTATGCCAGGCATAAGTAAAATGTTTACAACCCAAATCGGATGAGCATGTCTTTGTATGTTATTTTGAATATCCGTTGGGTATTCCTCCATAACCGCTTAGAATGTCAAGTTTCTTTAGAAAGAATTTTTTCATGAAAAGTTAAGTGGGAGGACAATAGAACTTTGATAAGTTATTGAACCTTAGCTATATGTGCTGAGTAGCACAGTGCCGAAAAGTGTCCCAGAGGTAGCAAGAATGCTCATGGCTCACGTGCCTCAAAGGTTGTGGTCAAGGAGGTCTAAGTTCCTATTGAACCAAGTAGGTCGGGTAAACAATCAAATACTAAGATTTGAGAGTAAATCATTATTGTTTGATAATGATGAACCAACTATATGCAAAATCCATAATAGTTCCATACACGAGAAATAAAGTTTTGAACTTGGAAGACCCTCTGGAAAGGTGTAAAACCTTTCAGATGTATTTGGATCTATAAACATGGATGTTTCACATCTATGAAATAGTCGACATATCAGGAAAAAGTTTATGACAATGTTCAAGGAGTTGACTATGAAAAGATTTGATCTTTCATAGCGATATTTAGTATGGATGGATTAATATAGCAAACACTACAGATAATTTTGGTATATGGTAGTTGAACAAAAAAAACAAAGTTCTTCTAATAGAATAGTTACCTAGGACGTGTACATGACACGATCCAAAGGGTTTTGTTAATTCAAAGGATGGTAAAAGCGCATGCAAACTTCAATGGTTGAAATAAGCATCACGGAGTTGGAATCTTCACCGTGATGAAACTGTTAAAAGAATTTAATTTCATCATAGACAATGAAAATGCTTGCATTTGCAAGAAATTAAGTGGGAGTGCTAAGACATATTTCTAATATATTATGTGGAGGAAATCTTGTTGATTGGAAATGATGTATCTTTTATTGACACAAGGTTAAGGATTTTTTTAAAAGTTTGTTTTTGATGAAAGACTTAGGCATAACCCAAATATTAGGCATCAATGTATATGTGGATATACTGAGGCGCTAATATGGTTGTGCCATAAGTACATATATGAGATATTGAATGAGTTCAATATGGAAACGACAAGAAAGGTACTTGTCGCACGGAAAGGATGGAATCAAGATTCAAGTGTATTGACACTTGGTAAGTGAGATGATATCCAAGTTTTTTTGACACTTGGTGAATGAAATCACAAAGAGTATTTTGATCAATCATACTGTGATATGTACACATCCAGACATGTCCTATGCTCAAAATTTTATGAGCATATACCAGAATGACTCATAAGATGATCATTGGACGATAGTAAGGATATTCTTATGATCTTGGAAGAACTAAGAATATGTTATTTATGTAGAGGTGAAAAATAGATAGATAGTTTATTGTAAAGTGTTACATTGATACTAGTTTCATCACAAGATACAAATTAAGTTTATCTCCATTTAACTATGTGTGGCACAATGTAATGGAAAGGAAGTTCCATAACGGATTTGGATAAGTTCCAAAGTTAAGACATTGTGACAGATACTACAACAAAAGGCTAAGTATATGATTGCTATTGTAGCAACAAAAGAGGGCATTTGTGTCAAGAAGTTTGTTATCAAACTAGGTGTGGTTCACAACAGGCTAGTACTATGAAGATATATTGTACGACAATTGTATCAACATGGTTTAACCCCAAGGAACTAAAGGTCTCACTAAAGGACCAAATTTATACAATGCCATCTGATTGGAGAATGAGTGATGCGTAGAGATACAAATACATGCAAATACACACAGACCTAGAAGTGTCAGATCTGAAGATTATGTTTACCACTAGCAATCGTGTATATACAACACCATAAATACATAGGTGTTGAATGCACAAGTTTTTCCAAACTAGATTATTGACTCTAGTGCAAGTGGGAGACTATTGGAGATATGCCCAAGAGGCAATAATAAAGTGGTTATTATTATATCTTTGTGTTTATGATAATTTTTTTGTCAACACCTGGATTTTTCAATCCTAGATGCCTATTATGCCATACATCGTAATCCCAGGATTACCATTTTTGCGAGACATAACAGAATTGGATACCATAGTACATCATCCATTACAAACGATACATAAGTTCTTACAAAAATAGGGATCTCATGATCTAGTTCTTAATACAACTTCAAGCAGCGGAATACGTAATAATAACGGTAGCGTAGGCGAAGCTCCATCTTCGGGGTCACAGGCAATGCTGACGATGGGAGATGATCCTAGTTGTCGTAACCTTCCTGGGGTCCATCTTCCAGGTACTCCTCTTCATAGTCTGGCCATGGGAATAGCCAGGGACAAAGCCATGAGTACTCTTTAAGTACTCGCAAACTAATACTAACAGGTAAGGGTTTTTTGGATAATAGGACACTAGGCTCTAAGTTTTTTTTGCAAAAGCCAGGTTTATCTCTACTAAGTTCCAAAGCTAGTCACAATTTTATAACTCTTAAGTGGGATCTTGTAACTCATGTCACAACTCTGTTGTGGTCAAGTCAAAGTCTCAATTCATTTCACAAGTCATTTTGAAAAGTCTGACGGGGAACAGTATGGCCACTCCAACTGTCCATAATCATGACGCGGCTATTCGAATAGTTTGACACTCTGCAGAGATTGTACACTTTCACCACAACATTCGATACATCTGTCAGGAACAAATCCTGAATTCACCATACTCAGTATGCGGATAATCAATCCTAACCTTTCGATTACATGCCCTAGTATAAGCACCTCTCCTATGAGTTTGGCCTCCCAACCATGACCAACTGTCATCTTGGAGTGCTTTGCAGTGGACAATCTTCACAAGGTAGCCTCAGCTCAGACCTTGGCCGTGAGGGAACTAATACTAAGGGATATAAGTTTCCAGTCAAGCCCTACCCAATATTCGGGTATTGTGGTTGTACGATAAAATTGGAATGGTATCGCATCCAGACAACCATCAGTTTTATAAAGGGCTAAGGCTCATGCCTCAACATTTGTATCACCAAAATCTTCAAGTGTTTGGAAACACATGTCCAAAACATTTCAATAGAATGATCCATCATTCTAAGGTGTTCATAACCATTTTTCCATCAAGTATTCCCATCTAAAAGTTGATCAAGTTTTATGCTTAGCACTAGCATCTAGAGGTGGGGGTAGTACTAATGAGGGGTGGTAACTAGTGGAGTTTCTACAACCTTATGTCTTAGGCCAAATTTTATGCTCTTTATGCAACCTTTAGCATCTTTCCAAATCTACCAGTCACTTCAGTAAACTCTAAGTAAGCTTTGATAAAGAAATAAAGTAAGAAGCTTGCGAGTAAAACTAGGATTGGTTTATCAAGTGGGTATGATCACATATGCTTAAGGCATATAGTAGTCATAGAACAAGTATGGGTTTGTTGCATCAGTAGGGTATCTTGCAAGGGTTAGCTTGCAAAGGTATAGTATCAGCTTGTATCAATATCAGTATAAGCTTGCTAAATTTCAAGTGTTAGCTTGCAAGGTTAATAGCTTGCCTTGAGCAGAGCAGTGATTGAAGTTCTCCTCGGCTTCTTCTTCGTAGTATCCTCCTTCCTCCTCGTATCCTTGGTCGGTACTAGCGTCTATGAATAAATACGAGGTACACAATCACCAAACAATACTTAACTACTTGCAATCACACACAAGGGTCCTATAGATGATCTAGCATCATCTCTAACATTACAAGGTTAAGGCTTGATTTAATTCCTTTTATTTTTAGATAAGTAATTTCTACTAATTGAAAAACTACTTAAGATTTAATATTCTCCAAACCAAGTATGGGATCATGTTGACACATGTCATCACCACATATTGTAGTCCATGGGAATGTGATTTAAAGTGGCGTCACAATTTAATAAGGTTTTACCCTTTTATTTTAATTAATTAAAGTGGCTAGAAATGCTTATGTAGCATTCTTTTATTACTTGAACATTATTTCTACAAGTACACCTATATATTTTTATATATTCTGAAAGGTATGGTTGAATGTGATTTTTGAGAGTTGGAATCAACTCAAAAGCTATTATGGTTTAAATTTGAAAAATGTTTGAATGCAGAAAAGCTTCTGCCTTGTTATTTTTACCATGGGTGATCTATAGATCCAAATGACTTGAATCCAACGGGCTTGGATTCAGCATTCACAGACCTTTCCAACAAAATTGGTTTCATTCAATTTGGTGCACTGAATCGATCTGGGTTGATTTTTGAAGTTGGGTACACAAGTGTGTTTGAATTGAAATAGAAATAGGTTTAATTTGAACAACTGGGCTGCGCGGGAAAAGTTACTGGGCCGGCCTGCTAAGCACAGTGCTCCCACGGGCTGCTTAAGTGGGTGTCCCCACTCGTCAGTGACACGGGGCTGGGCAAAGCGGTATGGGGCAACGTGGGTCGTTCGATCTAGTTCTAATCTAACGGCTGGGAGTCATCGTCGACGCGAGACAACTCCGGCGAGAACGAAACCTAGCGCGGCCAGTGAGGGTTGCTAGGGGCTCACCGGGGTGCTGGCGAGGGTCGGCGAGGCGGGAGAACGACGAAGTCGACGACGGCGAACTCAGGGGTGGTCGCGACAGCTCCTGGGGTGGCTCCAATCGCTGGCTCCCTTCTTCTCCGGCAGCGGCAGGCTCCAGTGAAATTCTAGCGAGATGGTGCTCGCCTTGCTCTGAGAATGGTGTGGCACGATCAGTGAGGAGAGGGGAGTGAGATGGTGTGAAGAAATCGTGCGGGGGTGGCCTCTATTTATAGTCGAGCGAGGGGACCGTCGGGGCGCACGATGAGCTCGTCGGGGGCGAGGTTACAGACGGCTAATGGCATGGGAAAGGGTAGGGGACGATGCGGTGTCTCCTGGCGATGCTCAACGACATGGTCTCGAGGCATGGGGCGGTGTGGTTTGGTGCAGAGCAGGCGATGCTCTGTGGCGGCGGCGTCTTCGACGGCGGCGGTGGCTGTCTTGACGGGCGGCAAGCGGGGATGTCTGGCGGTCTCTGGGTTGATGGAGATCGTGTGTGCATCTGGTGAGGGTGATGGTCGTGGGTGATGGTCGAGGTGGCGCTCTGGCGCATGCTCGGCATGGTTGCTGCGGCGGCTTGTGCGCATGGTCCAGGCTTAGCGCCGTGGCTGGGACAGGGAGTGGCGGTGGACGGTGGGCTGCCTCCCAGACATGCTGGCTAGGCTTGCTGCTGCTCCTAGCTTGCTGTCGACTATGGGGTGGCAAGAGGGTGCTCGGCTATTCCCCATTGATGGCAATGGCAAGCTCACAGGGGTGCTGTTGGGCTAATCTTTCTAGATGATCTACTGAGCTGTGTGTGAGCTAACTAGGGAACAAGTTAGGCAAGAATCACTGCTCACAATAGTGTTTGATGTTTGTTTGATTTGTGTCTGCAACCTGTTTGATGAAATGGCCGCATGAAATCAAGTTTTGAATTTTGAAAAGATTTTTGGTGGGTTTGCTAGATTGGTGCTGGTGAGTCTGCAGATGCTTGGGTTTTGAAAGTAGAGCTTGTTTGAGTGGTTTTGGAAAAAGTGGGATCTTCCCATATGAAGAAGATTCAATTTTGAATTGTCATTTAAACTATGCGTTTGAAAGTTTCTGGATGATCACAAAGTGGGCCTTGGTACCTTGTTATGAGTACATTCAAGGGTTGCAAAGATCCAGAAAAGTTTCGGTTAGGTTCTGAAAGTTTGAGACAGCCAAAGTAGGCATGGGAGTTAAATTGGCCAAAATGACCATTCATTTCATATATTTGTTTTGATTTACTTGTCTTTAGGAAAAGTGTGGGAAATGTTTTAGATGATGTTTATTTCACCTAAGAAACATTTTACAAACAATGGCTCACACAAACAAGGTGGTTTAAAAGAATTTCAAAATCAATGCATACACATATGCATGCATTCATGAGTTTATTTAGAAAAGTTTTTGTTAACCCTAATTTTGATGATTAGAATTTGATGATCCAAGCTTAGTATTTTTGGGATGTTACATTTTTACATCCCATGCTATAATTGTATTAATAGGAAACATTAATACTTGTGTGTGTTGTAAACATAAAATAGTCCCTAGTAAGCCTCTTGTTAAGCTAGCTTGTTGTAGATAATCATGGTTTCCTGGTCATGGACATTGGATGTTATTAATAACAAGATCATATCATTAGGAGAATGATGTGATGGAAACAGACCCAAAGTAAGCATAGCATAAAATCGAGCCATTAAGTTTTTTTGATACAAGCTTTCAAATACATAGTAACCTAATCCTTCGACTATGATATCATGTTAATAACCATCACCGGATGAGTGTTTTGATGACATCAAAATCCACTTAATAACTAGGTGGTTATAAAGGTGGCATTAGGTATTCTGAAAATATGTGTTGAAGCGCATGGATCAAGAGTCTGATTTGTCCATCCAAACGACAAATAGATATACTCTGGACCCTCTAGGTGGAATGTCATCCAATTAGCTTGCAAGCATGTGACTAGGTCACAAGGGATGTCATATCATGGAACGAGTAAAGAGTACTAATCAATAAAGAGGTTAAACTAGGTATGGAGATACTGACGATCTAGCCTCGGATATGTAAAGTATCACGCGACCAAGGGAATTGGTTGCATATGTTAATGGGTCATTCGATCATGAATTCATTGAATATGTTGGAGCCATTATGGGTCTCTAGGTCTCGCTATTGGTTATTGATTGGAGATGTGTCTCGATCATGTCAACGTAGTTCGCGAACCGTAGGGTGACACACTTAAGGTTTGATGTTGTTTAAGTAGATATGGAATATGAGTTTGAGACCAAATGTTGTCCAGAGTCTCAGATTGGATCCAGGACATTACGAGGAGATATGTAATGGTCCGGATAATAAGATTCATATAATGAAAGTCATTTTCCGCGGTTCAGAAAAAGTTTCTTGTATTTGACCGGAGCTTCTAGAATGTTCTAGAAGGGGTCAATCGTGGGCCCACCACCCCAGGAGGGGGAAAATGGGCCAAGGATATGCTGCGGGGGCCTTGGGCCATCCGCACCAAAACCCAAGGGGCCCAACCGACCAACCCCTCTGGAAAGGGGCAAAACCCTAAAATAGGAAAGAGGGAAACTTGGGGGGTAAATATCCCCCTCCCCCCTCTTGGGTCGCCGAGTTGGAGGCAGACATGGCTAGGGATGGGAACCCTGGCTGCATCCCCCATCTGTATAAGGAGGGGTGGGGTGGGTGCCTAGGCCCGGCCCTTTCTCCCAACCCTAGCTGCCCCTCTCCTCCCTCCTCCGTCTTCCTGCTCCGGCTTAGGCGAAGCCCTGTAGGAACTCTCCTCCACCACCACCACCACGCCGTCATGCTTCTGGGATTCCGGGGGGATCTACTACCTCCGCTACCCACTGGAACAGGGAGAGGAAGGCCTTCATCGACTCCGTACGTGTGATCGAGTGTGGAAGTCCTACCAGGACGCGGAACCAGAAGGATCGTCATCACGATCTTGAGATCGAGAAGTGATCGACTACGTCAACCACGAGATCTAATCTCGTTAAACGCTTTGGATCTATGAGGGTTAGTTCTCTTCTATCTCATTGCACATATCTCATAGATTAGATCTTAGCTTTGCCATAGATTGGATCTTGGTTTTATGTGTTCTTGCGATAGAATTTTTTTGTTTTCCATGCAACGAATCCTACACTTCCTCCTCGCATCTTCCCCTTCCCACCACACACGATGTCTTGCCGGGGTCTTGACCTTCATGAAGGGGAAGCAGCCTCCCGCTGGCTCCTCTCAGGTTGATGATGAGGAAGAAGAGCTGGGGGAGGTGCTGATGCCTTCCACCATCAAAATTGACGCCGGGCATGATCGGTGTCGCTCGCAGCTTGCCTCGAGCTGGAATGAGTGGGGAGAGACCCAAGTGTGGCCAAGATCAGTAGATTCGTCCGGCCTTCCTGGGTCCATGCGCCCATTTTTCTACCACACTGTTATAGCAGGACTAGTCCCGTCGTTCTTCCCCTTCTTCACGGTGATGCTGGAGCACCACCAGACCTATGCCCTTCACCTATATCCCCACTCCGTCACCACCCTCGCCATCTTCGTGTGCTGGTGCGAGATGTTCATTGGGGTGAAGCCGTCAGTGGCGTTGTTGTGGCATATGTACGCCATGCGCCTGACCTCTACTTCTTGGGTAGCCGGTTGTGCCTCCTTTGTAAAGGAGGGGTCATTTATCCTCCCAATGGGATGGTCGAAGCATGTGGAAGATTTCTGGAAGCGCTGGCTTCTCATGGATGCACGGGATGACAACCCCCATCTCCTTCCCCCAACCACTCCGGTTTTGAAGGGTAGCGGCCGTTGGTCTGCAGCGAGCCTAGAGAGAGACAAGGTCGACACCCTGATCTAGCGCATCGAGGAGCTCAACACTGCTAGCTTGACGGGCCCTTTGGTGGACATGGAGTACCTTCGCCTCAGGATTGCTCTGCTGTAGAAGCATGGCAAGGACCTGTGGGACTTTGCTACTCCAGATAACCTGACCCTAGGGGACAATATTACCGATGACCCAGAGGTCACCGATTTCATCCACGAGCTGTTTCACACCTCCACCTCCGCCAAACTCGCCGAGGGGGTTCGACCCCTTTACCTTGATCCTCGCAAGGCAGATATCCTTGCCTCACTTACCTAGTTCGACAAGTGGGGCATCATTCCCCCGGGGCACTCGGGGCCGCGCTCGAATCCTTTGGGCGCGGAGCCTCCGACCACTTTGTTGCCCGCCGGCCTCACGAGGGTTGCGCGGTCGAGAAGCTCTTCTGGTAAGGCAGGCCTTCCCGAGACATCCTGAGAGAAACACGCTCGAGAGGAGGACTCCCCTTTGGAGGGTGCAATAGTGGTAGGTGGAGGGTCCCGCGGTGTTAGGTCCTTTGTTCCCCTGGTGCGCGGCGGTGCGACTGGGGCGTAAAGGTACGGTCTGGAGGTGCTTCCAAGCAAGTCGTTGCCCGACTCCTTTCTTCCCCTCGTCTTTGGCCCTGGCTAACTTGGTGTACCCTGGAAACAAGTAGTGTCTGAGGAAGCAGCGACGGATGAAGTGAACGTCGGTTGGAAGGCCCATCCTGTGATTCGCCCTTGGGCCAGCTTGAGGAGGTCTTGACTTCCCCGACCATGCCTGAGGCTAGGGGAGGGGGTTTCTCGACACCTGCGGTCATCGCTCCCCGTCCTCCTATTATGCCGGGTGATGGGGAGACTGCGGAGAGTGACACCATGCTCCTAGGAGATCCTCAAGAGGTTACCCCCGAGGAGGCCACCCTTTTGGTCGGGGGAAAGATCGAGGTGGTCGCGATGGTGAGTTCGCCCATAGCCCCCTGGACTTCGGAGGGCGCGGTAGCTGCCACCCTAGGTGGATATGCCGGCCTTCATTTGGGTGGCCTGGAGGTGGCCGCAACCTTGATCCCGCGGGTCACGAGTCCTCGGAGTCGGCTCCCTTGTTTCTCGAGCCAGCCGATAGGCCCTGGAGGAGCTATCGAGGCACGAGAGCTAGTAGAGCTAGAGCCGGGATATACCTCCCGGGTAACGCTCCTGGGCCAGCTCACCACAGATTTTCGCGCCAGGCTGGATCGCTTCCTAGAAGCTGCCGTTGATGAAGACCGCCGGCTGGCCGAGAAGGCTCGCCTTTGCACGGAGGGAGAGGTCTGTCACACCTCCATGCGCAGGGCGAATATTATCGCCAAGGAAGAGGCCCAGGCCTCAAGACTTTAGGAGGCGCTGACCGATCGTGAGGGTGAAGTCTCCGCTCGAGAGGCGGCCTTAACCTAGCGCCAAGCTGAACTCGAGGCCCAGGCCCGGGAGTACCGTGCCAAGCTGTCAGAGGCCCTGGGGTCCCTCGCCAAGGAACAAGAGGAGAGCCAGAGGCTTTGCAAGGCTCTGCGGTCAATGGAGCAGGCTCAGGAGGACTCTATCCAGGAGGTCAAGGACCTCCGAGATGAGGTCAAGGCTCTTTAGGAGGATGTCCACTCAATAGATCGTGCTCACGTGGAGGAAGGGAGCCTAGCCCATGAAACTCTGGAGGCCTACTGTAAGTCTTTCTCCGCGCTTGCCAAACAGGGTGCCTCTAACCTCTCGCTACTGGGGGTGAAGGACTTCGTCGCGCCGGGACTGCGAGCCAGGTTGAGTCGTTTGTGGAGCTTACGTGTAGGGTCCTGAATTCTATGAGCGCGGCCGCTCGGGGCTTGGATGAGTTCATCTCCTTGGAGTGCAAGGACATGCTGACTGCCGTCGGGCGGTATCTCTTCACCAAACTCCTGCATCTTTCCCGAGAGCTCGACTACTCCCTAGCCATATGGCAGTCGAAGGCCGTGCTAGCCCTCGAAGCACGCTTCACACCGCTTGTCAACCTACTGGTTGAGACCTTTCCGCACATGGTTCCTGGCGAGGAGGAAACCGTAGGTTTTGCATGCCCTTTGAGGGGTAGTCTCAAGGGTCGCCATACTAGCTTCTCAGGGAGAACATCGCTTAGGATTATACCTATCCTATAAGTCCCTCGGGTAGGTGACCATAGGCTCTGTATGTTCAATTCTGTCCCGGAAGCCCCTCGAGGAGGTGACTGCAGGACGCATACTTTCCCTATATAGTCCCTAGGATAGGCGACCATAGGTTCCACACGGTGTCAACTCTTCCCTCGTGTGCCGTGTGAGGATCATCAAGCACCGGGAACCGTGGGTGAGGTGAATTATCACTGGAGCTACTCCACAAGTTCAGCGCTCGACACCTTAGACCTCGATGTTGACCGAGGGTGACCCCAATGATAGAAACTATGCCTAGCCCCCGCTCATGCGGTACACAAGGAGAAAGAGCACCATAGAAAAAACCAAAGATGCAAACAAGGAAATCATAAGTAAAGGATAGAAAAACAAGTAAATTGTTCTTGAGTTCTTCACAATGTCCAAGCGGAGGAGTTGTTTGTTACCTCTGCCGCCATGAGCGAGCTCACATATAGAACTTGCGAAGGTGCTGGATGTTCCAGGTGTTGGGGATCGGGAATCCTTCTTCCGTCTCCAACCAGACTACTCCTGACCTTGCAACATGCACCACTCAAAAGGGGCCATACCACATTGGGGAAAGCTTGTGGAGACCCTCGCGAGAGAGTACACGGCGAAGGAAGAGGTCCACGACCTCTAGGGTACGCGCCCGTATCTTGAGACAGTGGTACCGACATAGCGCCTGCTGGTACCTGGCTGCCCACACATTGACCTTGTGCCTGGTTTCTTCCATGAAGAGTACGTCTTCATAGCGCAGCTCCTCTTGTGCTTCTTCGTTGAAGGCGAGCACCCGTGGGGAGCCGTATTTGAGCTCCGCAGGGATGACAGCCTTGACACCATAGACGAGGAAGAATGGAGTCTCCCTGGTGGGCTTGGTTTCCATGGTGCGGATCGAACACAACACACTGGGTAGGGCCTCGATACAACTATGCCAGCACTCCTTGAGCTTGTGGCAGAAACTGTTGGTCTTGATTCCCCTTAGGACCTTCGCATTCGCGTGCTTAGCCTGTCCTTTGCTGCGAGGGTGGGAAACCGATGCATAGCAGATCTTGGTGTCGATGCCCTCGCAGTAGGTCTTGAATGCGTCGCTAGTGAATTGGCTGCCATTGTCGATGATGATGCAATTGGGAACACCGAAGTGACACAACAAGCCTTGGATGAACTTTACCGCCGACTGAACCAGGATGGATCTGACCGGTTCCACCTCTACCCATTTGGTGAACTTATCGATTGTGATGTAGAGGTAACGGTAGCCCTCGGGCGCCTACGGGAAAGGCCTCAAGATGTCCAGCCCCCAGACCACAAAGGGCCATGAAAGCGGGATGGTCTGGAGTTGCTGCGCCAGTTGGTGTATCTGCTTGGCATGGAATTGGCAAGCCTCACATGACTTTACCATCTCCATGGACTCCGTGAGTGCCATGAGCCAGTAGAAGCCACTGCGGAAAGCTTTCCCAGCGAGGGTACGTGTCTAGGCGTGATGGCCGCACTCCTCGGCATGGATGTCGGCCAGCAGCTCGCACCCTTCATCGCCGGAGATACACCCCAAGGCCACACCATCAGGGAAACTATAGTATAGGTCTCCGTCTACCATGCAATATTTATTTGCACGACGAATAAGGCTCTCTGCCATGCTGGAGGTAGGTCTTGAGTTTGTTGATCCAATCCGACTCCTGAGAGGTGGCCGCCAGGACCAACCGTTTACCGGAGGGTAGACCGCAACCTGGGGCACGTGACAAGGGTGGGGGAGGAAGATCCTCGAGTCGGTCCTTTTCCTTTGGTGCTAGTGCGGCCAAAGGCTCGAACAACCTTTCCTCAAAGACCCCTGGCTGCTGCGGCTCTTGGCGTGACGCATTCTTGGCGATCTTGTCCGCCTCGTAATTGTCCCTCGAGGGATGTGGAGCAAGTCCATCCCCAGGAAGTACTTCTCAAGCCTCCGTACCCCCTCGAGGTACGTTTCCATGTGCTCGTCCTTGGTGTTGTAGTTCTTGTTGGAGAAGTGGACCACGAGCAAGGAGTATCCCTAGACCGTGATGTGCTTGATGCCGAGGGCGATGGCTGCCCCGAGGCTAGCGATCAGCCCCTCGTACTCGGCGATGTTGTTGGAGTGCTTGACTTCATCTCTGAAGCATAGCTGAACTGCATAGTAGATCCTGTCGCCGGTTGGGGAGGTGAGCACAGTAGCTGCTCCCGCACTGTCACCATTGAACGCCCCGCTGAAGCTCACGCTCCAGCGGCCCGGGGCCAGCTTCCCTGGGAGCTGGTTGTTTCCTCCCGAGGTTTGTTCGCTCTTGGGTTGGTCCATTCCGTCGTGAACTCTGCCAATGCCCTCCTGCGAGCGATGGGTGTGGTGTCGAAAGTTATCTCAAAAGGGTGTTCAATTGACCACTCAGCCATGCGGCCCATGGTGTTGGGGTTGCGGAGGATCGTCTTTAGGGGGAACTTGGTGACCACCTTGACCGGGTGCCCCTAGAAGTAGTTGCACAGCTTGTGTGATGCCACAAGGAGTTCATAAAGAAACTTATGTTGCACAAATTACCTTTCCCAAGCGTCCCGGAGGACCGTGCTGATGAAGTAGACTGGCCGCTGCACGAGCTCCGTGGCCTTGGTCAGGGCCGTAGTCGCTGCCCCATAGTCGGCCTCGCCCGCATGGCGCTCGATTTCTACCACAACCCCCAAGCCTCCCGAGGGGCTCAGTGCCTTGGGCCTCTTTCTTTTTGGACCACCTCTTCACGCTTTGCCACCAAGACGATGCTCACCAGGTACAACAGTAGCGGCTCATAGGATTTTGGCGCCACCATGACCGGGGGCTGGTGAGGTACCTCTTGAGGGCCTCAAATGCCTCGTCAGCCTTCGGCGTCCACTTGAACCTCTAGGTGCGGTTCATGATCTTAAAGAAGGGAAATGCTTTCTCGCCCATCTTGGAGATGAACCTCCCTAGCACCACCATGCACCCCGCCAGGAGCTGCATCTCCTTGAGCCGCGTGGGTGGGCGCATTTCCTTGATGGACCGGACCTTGTCGGGGTTGGCCTCGATTCCCTGGTGCGAAAATAGGATGCCGAGAAGCTTGCCCGAAGGGAACCCAAACACGCACTTGGCGGGGTTAAGCTTGATGTTTGCCTAGCGAAAGTTGGCGAAGGTCTCCGACAGGTCAACCACCAAGGTGTCGTTCCGTGTCTTGACCATGATGTCGTCGACGTAGGCCTCCACGTTCCTTAACATCTGCTCGCCCAGCACGATGCACATGAGCCTCTGGAAGGCGGCGTCGGCATTCTTGAGGCGAAACGGCATGTACGTGTAGAATTACACGCCACACGGGGTGATGAAAGCCGTCTCCTCTTTGTCCTCCTTGGTCATCTTGATCTGGTGGTATCGCGAGAAGGTATCTAAGAAGCACGAAAGGTCACAGCCGCTGTAGAGTCCATGATCTGGTCTATCCGCGGGAGCGGGAAGCGGTCTTTCGGGCAGTCCTTGATAAGGTCGGTGAAGTCGATGCAGAGTCACCCTCCGCCGATGGCCTTTGGGACCACAACTGTGTTCGCCGACCACTCGGTGTTTAAGACCACCTTGATGAGTTTTGCCTTGACCAACTTCTCCATCTCAGGCACAATGAACTGTTGTTTCTCCACAGACATCTTCCTGGCCTTTTGCTTCACCGGGCTTGCCGTAGGGCACACCGCCAGGTGGTTCTCGATCACCTCTCGAGGCACTCCCGTCATATCAGATGGGATCGAAGCGAACATGTCGGCGTTGGCCCGAAGGAAGGTGACAAGTGCATCCTCTCTCTTGGGAGAAAGGTGGGCTACGATGGTGATGGTAGCCCCCGGGTCCGCCGAATCAAGGGGATCTTGTTGGTTTTCACCCATTTTTGGGAGAAAGAGGGTTTCTTCCTGCGACGCCAGAGGTGCTGATGACGCACCTGAGAAAAGGCACAGCCGGCTCCTAGCCGCCAGCCCCCGGGGCCTCGCTAGCGTGTGGACGAATGCTGATGGAGGGTGCATCCCTAGCCTGCTGGGACGTGGTCACCGCCTCCTTGAAGGCCTGTTCGAGGGAGAGCATGGCTTCGACCTCATCGCCATGCACCATAATAGGAGTTCTGACGCTCCCTGGCATCTTGACCAAGTTGTAGGCGTTGTGGGTGAAGTCCATAAACTTGGCCAACGGTGGGTAGCCTAGGATGACATTGTAGGGCAAGCCAATCGAGGCGATGTCGAAGTTGATGAGCTCCGTGCGACATTTTTCGCTCATCCTGAAGGTGACGGGGAGATGAACCTGCCCTAGGAGGACAGTGGCGCCCACTGTATCCCCAATGAACGGGGAGCGAGAAGGAGGCGTTCCTAAGGCACTCTTAGCTGCATAAACGCCTTTTCTGAAAGCACATTTAGGCCGGCCCCGCCATTGACAAGGGTCTTAGGCACATAAATCCCTCCTATGGTGGGGTGAAGACCATGGACATGGCTCCCACAAGGCGAGTAGAGCTCGGGTGGTCCGCGACCATCCAAGCAGGTGGGCAGTAGCGCTAGGCCTTGCTGCCGCTAGCCCGTGGGAGAACTTCTTGACATGTCGTCCGGATGCAGGGGCCTGGTAGCCACCCAAGATGAAGACGACTGATACATCCAATTTGCATCACCATTCAGTATCATAATTTGCTTCTATTCATTGATATGTTTCATATTAAGAGGTGTTACTTATGTCTTTTCATCTGTTTTTGCATGTTGGATGATTCTTGGAGGATGAACTGCCGGAGTCAGGATTCTGATGGAAAAAGAGGTGTTTTGATGCAATTTCGCGAAGATTGGAAAAATACCAGAAAAACTACGGAAAATCATATTTTCCCAGAAGATGAAGAAAGCCAGAAGGGGAGGAGGAGATGGGCCACAGGGGGCCCACACCCCCCAGGCGCGGGCCACCCCTAGACCGCGCCTACAGGGGGTGTGGCCCACCTGGCCCACCTATGGCTCCGCCCTCTCGCCTATATATTCTCCTCGAAACCCTAAAACACGGGGAGCAACCATAGAAAGATTCCGCCGCCTCTGCGGGGTGGAAAACACCGAGAGAGAAAGAGATCTTCGGCAGATAGATTTCTGCCGAGGAAATTCCTTCCCAGAGAGGGGAGATCATCGCCATCAACGCCATCATCAAGATAGACTTTATCGGAATCATCATCATCATCATCGACACCATCATCTCCACCAGCACCATCATCACCACTCCATCCCGCAGTAACAATTGTGTTGAATACTTGCATATCTCTTAGGGGAAACTTTCCCGGTGTTGATTACTATTGTAGTTGATGCTTGTGAGTGGAACAATTGGATTATTGTTTATGTTCAGATTGTTATCCATCACCATATCATCTTTGATCTTGATCCATATGATGTCTTGTGAGTAGTTCGTTTAGTTCTTGAGGACATGGGAGAAGTCATATTGTTAGTAGTGGATTTGTGTTGAGATATTATTCAATGGTTTAGTATTTAAGTTGTGGTGCTATTCTTCTAGTGGTGTCATGTGAACGTAGACTACATGATACTTCACCATTTATGGTCCTGGGGGAATGCATTGTGTATTTGGCTACTAATTGTGGGGTTGTCGGAGTGACAGAAACCTGAACCCCAGTTAGGACACCATTGCACAAGGGAGCATAGGATCTCAGAGTTTAAGGCTGTGGTTAGGTTTATATCTTAATTGTTATCCTGTAGTTGCGGATGCTTGCAGGGGGTTTAATCACAAGTATTTATTAGTCCAAGTAAGGTCGGTACATTAGCACAGGTTCACCCACACAACACTTACAACACGAAAGAAGACTACTCAGATATTTGAAGCGAAAGCACTTGACGAAATTCCCATGTGTCCTCGAGAACGTTTGGTCCTTATAAGAATTTCCACAGGCTTTTCCTTTGCTAAGAAAGGATTGGGCCACTTGTTGCAATTTTTTGTTGTCTTTATTACTTGCACCTTATTTCTTTGCTTTATCAGAAAACCCCTAAAAAATCGTTTGCGAAGTATTCACAGAGATTTCCTGCTCCTTACCACTAGTCAATACCTTATGCTCCTCGTTGGGATCGACACTCCTATTTATCGAAAATACTACGATACACCCCTATACTTGTGGGTCATCAAGACTATTTTCTGGCGCCGTTTCCGGGGAGTGAAGCGCTATTGAAGAGTGGAACTGGTAAAGGAAACTTCTACTATGAGTATTGCTTTTTATTTCTGCTTGTTACTTTGTTTCCAATATGGATAACCCACTTGCTTTTTTGTTTGGGAAAACTACTACCACTATTAGGGTAGTAGATGAACCACCACCTGTTGAGATAGATCCTTTTAAGATACCTACAAGTATTGTTGATCGTGTTATGGATAATTATTATTTAGGGGATGGAACTGTCCACCCTGGTGATCATTTGCTTTTTATCCATGAATTATGCGGGTTGTTTAAGTGTGCAAGTATCACAACTGAACAGGTGAAGAAGAAGTTACTCTCTATATCCTTGAAAGGGAGAGCTGAAGAATGGTATAAGCTGCTAAAGAATGGGCAATCCATGGAATGGGAGGAGATAGTACCTCTCTTTTATTATAAATTTTATCCTCCCAGTGAAATTCATAAGGATAAGAATCTAATATTTAACTTTTGGCCTCGTGATGTAGAGAGAACAGCTCAAGCTTGGGGGAGATTGAAGTTACTAATGCTTAAATATCCTATTCATGAACTCCCTAATAATATTATTATCAATAAATTTTATGCTAGGATTTCTCTTCATGATAAAGATTTACTAGATGCTTCTTGTGCTGGATCATTCACACGTATGAAGGAAGAACCTCAATGGGATCTCCTAGACCGTATTCAAGAGAACATTGAAGCTTGGGAGAATGACAAAGGAAGAAAGTCAGGTATAAATTATGATTAGGAATGCATAAAATCTTTTATGGGAACTGATGACTTCCATGATAGTAGTAATGAGTATGATCTTGACTCTCAAGTTCTTGCAAAATGTTTTAAGGCTTTTGCCTCTTATATTGAAATTCCCAAAAAGGAGTGGGACAAGCACCATGCTCCCTATAAAGACATTGTTACCCATGTTCCTGCTAGCATTGAAGTTTGTATTGTTGATCCTATTTTGCCTGAACCTTATGTTGAGAAAATCCCTTTTCCTGCTAAGGTAAGGGAACATTCTATCATAGCTAATGTGGTTAACAAAAGTGCAAAGAAAACTGTGGAACCAGATGAGAAAATAAATATTGAGCCTGTGGTAGCTATTGTGAAAGATCTTGTCACTAAAAATATAGAGGATGAGCACATTGTCTTGTGTGAAGACGCGTCTAATATTGTCTCCCATCCTAGAAAAGCTAGTGTCCATGTGCTTTCTGTTAGAATTGGTGATCATTGCTATTATGGTTTATGTGATATTGGTGCTAGTTCTAGTGTTATTCCTTATGAGCTTTACAGGGAAATTATGCAAGAAATTGGTCCTTATGAGCTGGAGGATATTGATGTGGTTATTCACCTTGCTAATAGAGAGATAGTCTGTTCCATTGGCATTGTAAGAGATGTGGAGGTTCTTTGTGGTAAGATTAAATATCCTGCTGATTTTCTAGTACTTGGTTCTGAAGCTAGTAAAACCTATCCTATTATCTTTGGTAGACCCTTCTTGAATACTTGTGGGGCTATCATAGATTGTAGGAAGGAAAAAGTTTTGACTAAGTTTGATGGAGAGTCTTATGAGTTTAAATTTTCCAAATTTGCTAAAACTCCCTATGAAAATGAACTTCCTAATGAGGATTTCAGGGTTGAACAACTTTCTGCTATTTCTCTTGCTCCTAACAATGCCTTGCAGCAGTTTATGGAAGATCATGAAAGCGAGGTCTTCATGAAGGAAAGAAATGAGATTGACGAGGTTTTCCTTCATCAGCCTGAGTTACTTAAGCATAATCTACATGTGGAAGATTTGGGTACCACACTACCACCTAAAGGGGACCCTGTTTTCGAATTAAAACCTTTACCTGATGATCTTAAATATGCTTATCTTGATGATAAGAAAGTATATCATGTTATTATTAGTTCTAAACTTTCAGGAAAGGAAGAAGAGAGGTTATTGGAAATACTGAAGAAACACCGAGGAGCTATGGGCTATACTATTGATGATTTAAAAGGGATTTCTCCTACTATATGTCAGCATGCTATTAACATAGAACCTGATGCAAAACCAGTTGTTGAACACCAACGTCGTCTAAATCCTAAGATGAAGGATGTGGTAAGAAATGAGGTATTAAAACTCCTTGATGCTGGTATTATTTACCCTATTGCTGATAGTCAATGGGTTAGCCCTATTCATTGTGTCCCAAAGAAAGGGGGAATCACTGTTGTGCCAAATGAAAATAATGAGCTTATACCCCAAAGAGTAGTGGTTGGGTATAGGATGTGCATTGATTTTAGAAAGGTTAATAAAGTTACTAAGAAATATCATTATCCTTTGCCCTTTATTGATCAAATGCTTGAGAGGCTGTCTAAAAAGACCCACTTTTGTTTTCTTGATGGTTATTCTGGGTTTTCTCTAATTTCTATGAAAGCACAATACCAAGAGAAAACCATTTTCACTTGTCCTTATGGCACTTATGCTTATAGGCATATGCATTTTGGTTTATGTAATGCTCCTGCTACCTTTCAGAGATGTATGTATGCATGCTATCTTTTATGGTTTTGTGAAGAAATTGTGGAGGTTTTCATGGACGATTTCTCCGTCTATGGAACTTCTTTTGATAACTGTTTGCACAACCTTGATAAAGTTTTGCAGAGATGTGAGGAAACCAACCTTGTTCTTAATTGGGAGAAATGCCATTTCATGGTTAATGAAGGGATTGTTCTTAGACACAAAATTTCTGAAAGAGGCATTGAAGTTGATAGAGCCAAAATTGAAGCAATTGAGAAGATGCCTTGACCTAGTAATATAAAAGATATTCGTAGTATCCTTGGCCATGCTGGTTTCTATAGGAGGTTTATTAAAGATTTCTCCAAAATTTCAAAACCCCTTACTAATTTTCTTCAAAAATATGTACCTTTTAATTTTGATGATGATTGTAAGGAAGATTTTGAAACTCTGAAGAAAGCTTTGACTATAGCTCCTATTGTTCAACCACCTGATTGGAGTTTACCTTTTGAAATTATGTGTGATGCTAGTGATTTTACTGTGGGTGCTGTCCTTGGGAAACATGTTGACAAGAAGTTGAATGTTATTCATTATGCTAGCAAGACTCTAGATGCTGCTCAAAAGAATTATGCTACTACCGAGAAGGAGTTCTTAGCTGTAATCTTTGCTTGTGATAAGTTTAGACCCTATATTATTGATTCAATAGTTACTATTCATACTGATCATGCTTCTATTAAGTACCTTATGACAAAGAAAGGCGCTAAGCCTAGGCTTATTAGATGGGTGTTGCTTTTACAAGAGTTTGATCTGCATATTGTAGATAGGAAAGGTGCTGAAAATCCTGTTGCTGATAATTTATCTCGTTTGGAAAACATTTCTTTTGACCCTATGACTGTTAATGATAGTTTTCCAAATGAACAGTTGGCTGCAATATGGGTAAGCCTGCATGAGAGTCCTTGGTATGCTTATTATGCTAACTTTATTGTTTCCAAGTATTTGCCTCCAACCTTTACAGCCCAGCAAAGAAGAAAATTATTTTATGATCTAAGGCATTACTTTTGGGATGACCCACATTTATATAAAGAAGGAGTAGATGGTATTATGCGAAGATGTGTTCCAGAATTTGAATAACAAGAGATATTGTGAAAATTCCATGGCAGTGCTTATGGAGGAATTCATGCTGGTGATAGGACTGCATAAAAGGTTTTACAACCTAGATTTTAGTGGCCTACCCTTTTCAAAGATGCAAGGAAGTTTGTTTTATCATGTGATGAATGTCAAAGAGTTGGTAACAGTTCTAGACGCAATGAAATGCCTATGAATTATACTCTTGTTATTGAGCCTTTTGATAGTTGGGGATTTGACTTTATGGGTCATTTTCCTCCTTCAAAAGGGTATACTCATATTCTTGTTGTTGTTGACTATTTACAAAGTGGGTAGAGGCCATACCTACAAATAGTGCTGATGGTAAGACCTCTTTAAAAATGCTTAAAGATGTTATTTTTCCTAGGTTTGGTGTGCCTAGATATCTCATGACTGATGGAGGCTCTCATTTTATTCATGGTGGTTTTAGGAAAACTCTTGCTAAATATGATGTTAACCATAGAATTTCTTCAGCTTATCACCCCCAAACCAGTGGGCAAGTGGAACTTTCCAATAGGGAAATTAAATCTATCTTGTAGAAGACTGTTAATATATCTAGGAAAAATTGGGCTAAAAAGTTGAATGACGCTTTATGGGCTTATAGAACCGCTTATAAAAATCCTATGGGAATGTCTCCTTAGAAAATGGTTTATGGGAAAGGTTGTCACTTTCCCCTAGAATTAGAACACAAAGCTTATTGGGCAGTGAAAGAGTTGAATAGAGATTTTAAACTTGCTGGTGAAAAAATATTACTTGAATTGAGTACCTTAGATGAGTGGAGAAGTGAAGCTTATGAAAATGCTAGACTCTTTAAGGAAAAAGTAAAAAGATGGCATGATAGGAGAATTCTCAAAAGGGAGTTCCATGTTGGTGAGAAAGTTCTTTTGTATAGGTCTCGTCTCAGATTTTTTGCATGGAAACTACTCTCAAAATGGGAAGGACCTTTTGTTATTGAGGAAGTGTATAGTTCAGGGGCTATCAAAATATCTTCTTTGAAGGAAAATACTACACATGTGATGAATGGTCAAAGGCTCAAACATTATATTTCTGGAGATTCTTATAATGAAGATGTTGATATTGTTCAAATGGTGACTACAGAAGAATTTATTAGAAACCAAACGCCAGAGTCTGTAGAGTTCGCCTTTGAATAGGTAAAAGTGGTGAAAACAGAAGGTTCGTGAAAGCCTAAACTTTTTTTATATTTTTGATGTTTTAATACATACGGAAGGTTACGAGACGAAGCAGAGGAGGAAACGGAGACTACGGTGGCCACACCCACCCTAGGCGTGGGCCCCTAGCTAGCCACGCCTGGAGGGGGTGTGAGCCCCCTGAGCCCCGTCTTCGCATTGGTTTCGCACTTGTAACTTCCTTATGCATTGAAACTTCGTAATATATAACCCCCGGGTCCCCCGAGGTTCGTGTATCATGTTCTCGTCGTGTTTCTGTTTCGATCTATTTCTGTTAGGCAGATTCTCAATTTTGGAGTCACAATGTCTTCCTCTAGATCACCCATGGAGGATTTCTCCGCGGATGTCATCAACCCGTACATGTATGAGTTGAGGATTCATCCCAAGGAGTTGATTCTCAAGGATGGGAAGGTGCAGATGAAAGAAGTTCAAGGCCCTAAAGGAGAAGGCAATCTGGAAGACATGATGGAAGCATTGGAGCAGGAAGTTTTCAGGTACAAGAAGATGGCGGAACGCGAAGTGGATGTCATTCATAAGATAAGTTCAGAACTCATCTCCAAGCACGAGGAGGAGGTTGCTGAGCTCCGAGACGAAATCTTTTCGCTCCGTCAGACCACCAACCAATTACAAGAACAGCTCTACGACATACAAAATCAAAACTGTGAGTACGAGGCTAGATTTAATCGCATAAGCTCTGTTGCTAGTTTAAGGATTGTGGAAACAAGGACGTACTTTTTGGATGGGGAACCTTTGCCTTGGAAGTTTGATGATGACAAGAGAACACCACCACCACCACCACCGAAGGAGTAATTCGTCATCAGGTTTGGCATCCCCTTGGCTTGTTCCAAGCTTGGGGGAGTGTCGCGGTATCACATCATTATCTTTTACCTTTTTAGTAGATTCATATTTTTGATAGAGAAGTTATCTTATAGGTTGGTTTGCATTGTGGAAGTATCTCTCCTTTAGTTTCTATGTATCCCTTGGTGTGAGTGCCTTTATGGAATATTAATGAGAAGTTTCATCTTTTACTTTTTGCACTTCTTATTTTAGTTTGCAATCTCTATTATATGATTGATCTTGTTGATCAGTATTGGTATCACTTTGGGAGCATCAAGTAGATCTAAATTTGTTTTTGAAAACCGAGCACTGGTCAGTAGCAACACTTTTTGAGGTTTGAAAGGAAAAGACAAAAAGCTTACAGGTACTTTATATCATTTTTTTCCTTATTGTCTCATAAGCTTAGTATTCTTTATTTAAGATCTTTTGTGTCTTCAAGGAAGATTGCATGTTTGCCTTTATCACTTGTAGGTTTGCTTGTTTCCTTCAACTCTTTGCTTGCTACCCAGCCTTGCTAGCCAAAAACCTATTTTGAGAAGGCATACTTCTCATGCATCCAATCCATTTGAACCAAAACCTGTGCCATTTGTGTCCACCATATCTACCTATTAGCATTATTTCTATTCCAAGCAAATTCTCAAGCTTCATCTATCTTTCGAATTAAATTTTTTTATGTGAAAACTAGTTAGTGAAGCTCTCACGAACTTGATGGCACACCTTATTTCTTGCCCCTAATAAACTTGAACCATTGTGTCATCGAAGTTGTATATGCTTGCATCTATACGTTGGTATTAGCAGAACCGTGTTATCACGGGGAACGCTTTCAACACTTACGGATACATATCCAGTTGATATCATGCTATTTTGTTTGTGGATGTCGTTGGTGTGAAATAAAAGGGGAGCTTGTAAGTCCATGGAGTTATCTATGTGTGTTAGAGAAATGCTTGGGCCGCTAGCCTAAGCCATACCTAATCATGGTGGAAACTTGCAGCATAACCATAGTGAGCAATCTGTGAAGCATCCTCAATAAAAACCTATGCAAATAGCAAATAAAAAGATCGCTGAGATGCTCACTGTCTGCTTGCCTTGTCATTTTGATTATGGGATAGCTCCTGTATCATGTGCAAGGGGTATCCCGTTGGTGGTTCTTTATGATACACATGTACTTACAATGACAAGAACTTACCGGTAACTAAAGTTGAGTAGCATGAGGAGCGGCCCTCGTACTCAAGGGACATGAGATTGCCAACTTATATTTCGTCAAGCATATACTCCATCTTTGTTCACTTTAACCTTAATCACCTCAAGATGCTTATGAAAGGGGAAATGAGGGATCAAATCAAGTAAGTACCATAATCTTTTGGAAGCTCTTTATGAACTTGAAATCCCTGTTTCCCTCTATGAAGGGCCTTTCTTCTATTTCTAGGTTGAGTCAGTAAACCTATTTCCTCTCTATATCCAGCAAGCATTTGAGTTGTTGTGTTTCAAGCATTCATATGATGATTTATTCAATCAAGTTATTTATCTTCCTTGTTTGCACAAAACTCTCATCTATTGAGTATTACTTTGAAATCCATCATTGTGAAAAATCTTTTATGTTTGAGCAAAGAATACTCTTGTTGTGAAGACTTCTACAAAAGTTTTTTGTGAAATTGTTTGCCAGGTGTTCTTTGACCAAGAACAAAGTTTGTCAATTCCAATTATGATTTATCTTTATGCATCTCTATTGTGACTCCTATAATTGTTGCAAGTTACGTTACATAATGGTGAGTTTTTTTCTTCTATGAGTTGTGTAATGGTAAGTGTGATGCTTCTTGTCCGTATTATTTTATTGACACTTCATTCCATAAACCTGTGGGCATGTTTACTGAGCTCAGTTTTCGCTTGGGGACAAGCGAAGGTCTAAGCTTGGGGGAGTTGATACGTCCAATTTGCATCACCATTCTATAACATAATTTGCTTCTATTCATTGATATATTTCATATTAAGAGGTGTTACTTATGTATTTTCATCTGTTTTTGCATGTTGGATGATTCTTGGAGGATGAACTGCCGGAGTCAGGATTCTGATGGAAAAAGAGGTGTTTTGATGCAATTTCGCAAAGATTAGAAAAATACCAGAAAAACTACGGAAAATCATATTTTCCCAGAAGACGAAGAAATCCAGAAGTGGAGGCGGAGATGGGCCACAGGGGACCCACACCCCCCAGGCGTGGGCCCCCCTAGGCCGCGCCTATAGGGGGTGTGGCCCACCTGGCCCACCTATATCTTCTCCTCGAAACCCTAAAACACGGGGAGAGACCATAGAAAGATTTTCGCCGCCTCTGCGGGGCGGAAAACACCGAGAGAGAAAGAGCTCTTCGGCAGACAGATTTCTGCTAGGGAAATTCTTTCCCGGAGAGGGGAGATCGTCGCCATCAACACCATCATCAAGCTAGACTTCATCGGGATCATCATCATCCACACCATCATCTCCACCATCACCATCATCACCACTCCATCCCGCCGTAACAATTGTGTTGAATACTTGCATAGTTCTTAGGGAAAACTTTCCCGGTGGTGATTACTATTGCAGTTGATGCTTATGAGTGGAACCATTGGATTATTGTTTATGTTCAGATTGTTATCCATCACCATATCATATTTAATCTTGATCCATATGAAGTCATGTTGTTAGTAGTGGATTTGTGTTGAGATATTATTCAATGGTTTAGTATATAAGTTGTGGTGCTATTCTTCTAGTGGTGTCATGTGAACGTCAACTACATGATAGTTAACCATTTATGGGTCTAGGGGAATGCATCGTGTATTTGGATACTAATTGTGGGGTTGCTGGAGTGACAGAAACCTGAACCCCCATTAGGACACTATTGCACAAGGAGCATAGGATCTCAGAGTTTAAGGCTATGGTTAGGTTTATATCTTAATTGCTTTCCTGTAGTTGGGGATGCTTGCAGGGGGTTTACTCACAAGTATGTATTAGTCCAAGTAAGGTCGGTACATTAGCATAGGTTCACGCACACAACACTTACAATAGCAAAGAAGACTACTCAGCTATTTGAAGCGAAAGCACTTGACGGAATTCCCATGTGTCCTCGAGAACGTTTGGTCCTTATAAGTATTTCCACCGGCTTGTCCTTTGCTAAGAAAGGATTGGGCCACTTGCTGCAATTGTTTGTTCACTAATAGGAAACTAGCTATAGATAGACAGACCTTCTGTGGCGCATGGTTCTGACCATGCGCCACAAAAGTTGTCCAGTGGCGCATTTCATCAAATGCGCCACAGAAGTCTTCACACTTCTGTGGCGTATATAGGAAAAATGCGCCACAGAAGTTGGAACTTTTGTGGCGCATGCGCGTATAGACATATGCACCACAGAAAGCTTGGGTGGACCCTACCAAAGAATCTCATTGACTGTACTCTGACCAACATTCTGTGGCGCATATGACCATATGCGCCATAGAAGTTGGAGTAGGAAAACAGATTCTACCCCCCAGTGGATCTCCTTTTTAGCCTTGCAAAAAATAATAGAAAATGAAAAACAGTTCAAAAAATAAAATCCTTGCACATAGTGATGGGTAATATGGTCTAGTTTGTAGGAAAATTAACAAACATGCATTTTGACTTTTTATGCAAAAAAAAGTTTATTCCACGGTAAAACGGTCGTAACTTTTGCATACGATGTCGGAAAAATACATATAATATACCAAAATGACGAGAACGAGATTCCGCATCCGCTCGCAACCACCTACGGTCGTTTAGCGATTATTTAGATTTTAAAAATTCTAAAAGAGTAAAAAGTTATGGCCAAAAGATTATTTTTTCCTGCAAAAAAATAAAAAAGGAGGACAAACTTCTGTGGCGCATTTCTTCCATATGCGCCACAGAAGTCTTGACCAAAATTCGAAATTTGAATCCCGCCCCTTCTCCCTCTCTTATACTCTTCCACTCCTCCACCCTTCCACTCCTCACCTTCTTCTCTCATTCTCCTCACCTTCTCCTCCTCCTCCTCCTCCACCCCGGTGAGATCGTCCTCCTCCTCCTCCTCCTCCACCACCTCGGTGAGCTTCTCCTCCTCCTCCTCCTCCTCCACCACCCCGGTGAGCTTCTCCTCCTCCTCCTCCACCCCGGTGAGCTTCTCCTCCTCCTCCTCCACCACCCCGGTGAGCTTCTCATCCTCCTCCTCCACCACCACCACCACCCCGGTGAGCTCCTCCCTCCTCCACTCCGGTGAGATCTTCCCTCCTCCACCCCGGTGAGCTCCTCCTCCTCCCACCTCCCTCCTCCTCCACCCCGGTGAGCTCCTCCTCATGCGACCTTCTCCTCCTCCTCCAGTGACCTTCTCCTCCTCCGGTGGCCTCCTCCTCTCCTCCAACGGCGACCTCCTCCACCAACGACCTCCTTCTCTCCTCCATCGGCGACCCCCACCTCCGGCGAGCACCACCTCTGGCCAGATCTGGCCGGTTTTTTTTTTGAAATTTGAAAAAAACTTCTGTGGCGCATATTGGTCAAATGCGCCACAGAAGTTTGAGATCTGGTTCGGGACTTCTGTGGCGCATTTTGGCAATATGCGCCACAGAAGTTTTTCAGACTTCTGTGGCGCATTTCAATATGCGCCACAGAACTTCACTTTAGTGGCGAGATAACAGTTCCGTATCCCATATGCGCCACAGAAGTCCCACAATGGTGCGCCACTGATGGGCCTTTTTCTAGTAGTGGTTGTCTTTATTACTTGCACCTTATTTCTTTGCTTTATCAGAAAACCCCTAAAAATCCATTTGCCAAGTATTTATAGAGATTTCCCGCTCCTTACCACTAGTCAACACCTTCTGCTCCTCGTTGGGATCGACAATCCTATTTATCAAAAGTACTACGATACACCCCCTATACTTGTGGGTCATCAACGACCATCCCAGAACTACTCTGGCGCGGTCCGCCAACTAGTCTAGCCGGCGGAGGGTCTCAGAAGCGCGCCTCAGCCCCCTACCTGGCGTGCCAAATGTCAAAGATTTGTCACGTGAAGGAACTAGGGTCGAACGATCCCCTGGTCCGAGAGGTGGCTAAACACGTGTTCCCAAGGTACCTCAGAGATGGTGACGACGACGGAGCAAGTCCCACGACAAAGAGATGACATGGGTTTTTTTACCCAAGTTCGGGACCCTCGTGAGGAGGTAAAGCCCCTACTCCTACTTTGTTGTATATCTCGCTTGGCTTCGTGAGGGTACAACCGAGGTAGAATGTCTAGGGTTTAGATCACTAAGATTGATCCATCCTAAGGTAGGAAGAGGGGTCCCTTATATAGGGCGGCGTCGGGCCTCTTCCCCTGTCCCTTGGCGGGAAGGGCATCCATAGTGCTGCTCCTCGAGATCCCGGTCTAGGAGGCTACTTTAGATGGACCGAGTCTACGCCGTCTTGAGGACTCCTTTCCAGCTCCTGTTTCAGTCATCTCTAGCGCTCTGGCGTACCTCCCTTTGTCTCGGCGTTCCAAAGAGTGAGGAAGGTCCGTCCTCTTGGTTTGACTCTACCTGGCACGCCTTTGACCCTTCCCCCTCCTCGAGACTGCTCTGGGGCGGCATCCTATGCCACCGTTGGCCTTGTCGTACTCTCCCGCCGGCAGCCTGAGGCCCTCGGGAGGTACCCTAGATCTTGGACCTCTAGAGGGACATTCCTGGAGTGGCGGCCCTCGTGAGGGTGGCCTTATGCCCCCCTCATGAGGTTTGTCTGACTGTTGGTCGCGATCCAGTCATGGCGGATCGAGGTACCCCCTGTACCAAGTATCCGACAAAACTATCTATTCTCTAAAGCCCTATAACCCACTTATATGGTCTTCTATGCAAAGCAATGAATAGAGTGTGTAGGTTACTTTTTACTTATAACTAGAAAATTGTAAAGTGCTGAGAGTGAAGACAAGAAGTAAACTAGTGCAAGTTAAGTGGAAGAAAGTAAAGTAACAACAAGTAAAAGTAATAGCAGGTAACTCGAGGGAGCAAAAGTTTAGCCAAGTTGGTATTTCATTCATTGGGTTGTCACAATTAGTCAAGCACATGTTTTATTGTTTCTTCTAGAGAGGATTCATAAATAGGTGCAACCAAGTTACTGTGCAAATAGACCACTAGTGATTGATCCCAAGGACGGTTAAGAGCAAGCAAAGGAGTTATCAAGACATAAATCCCAACCATCGCTATAAGTTTCAAGGTCCTCATAACTGTTCCCCCTATTTGTTAACCATGAATTAATATAGATGCATATTTAAGACTTGGCACACAGTTTTTGTCAATCTCCTGTCCGTCCCTCCTCCTATCAACACGCGAGGGTGACAACCTTATGTATCCCCAACATATGTGTGCACTCATATATTAGTGCATACAATTATCATAGAACATAACATATACTTGTATGCAACCAACAATAAACTATTTCACAATTGCCATAAACAGATCACTACTCAAACATAGTCATAGACATACAATAGATCTTTGGAAAACGATAGATTGCATCACACATCATGTTTGCCAAGAGATTACAGTAAAGGGATGGAGAATATATCGTTGTAGATGTTGATGATGACCATGCTAGAGTGGGGTGGAGGCAACCATAGGCGATTCTGGCAGCGGTTCATGTCTGGGTTGGTGTCTTAGTAAGCAGATTCAACTCCCCTCTCCTCATAGTGAGTAAGTATCTGGGCGTCCTTTTGATATCATTCATTCAGATGTTTAGGGTCTGTTGGGGAGGTAACCCCGGATAGGTTAAAGACGGGGAAAGACGAGGGTATGATCCCCGTCTGGTTTCCGAGTTACAGTCTAAGTCGGCCGAATCTTGTAGGAGTCGGCCGACATATGAAGGAGACAGACCCGTATATTTATGTTAAGACATTACCCGGCCGAGATGTGGCGTAAGTCGGCCGGGTTAGCCTGAGTGATCTTGATGCAGGTGAGGGACGATCCGAGTTATGCAAGGAGAGACCGAATGATATGAAGCTTGCAGGAGAAGGAGAAGCCTGAAGTCAAACCCTAGCAGCAAGCTAGGGGGAATCTGAACAGAGCCAAGCGCTAGGGACAAAGGCGCAGAGCGATAGAGAGGCAGGAGGAGGTCACGGAGGTGACAGTCCAGATGCCCGAGGCGCACAGGAGGGGCCCTCTAGAACCTTGCCGTCATTAGAGGGGCGACAGGGAAAGGGGAGCACCGAACTACTATATTGGGATAAGCATATTCCTCGAATATGCTTGCCACGTCAGCCCTAGAGGAACCCAGGGCTCTCCTTTATAAGGAGAGGGCTGGACTCAGAAGGGGGCCTCGACTCATTCTTGGGACCGTTAGGCTGGTAAAATTCTCTCTTTCTTTGTATACAGCTCAAGGAGCACTTGTAGCCCAAGGAAGGAGGAATAAAGATCTTTGCGTTAGCTTTCTGTGTGTAGAATCAACTACATCTTCCCTCCCCAGATCCCACTAGCATCCATTGGCCCCAAACTTTAGCCTACCCATGGCATCTGCCGTGCCACCACCACGACAGGGTCCATCTACCTTCACTTTGAAAGGGGGCCATCGCTACTATATTGTCTTTATAGATGATTTTTCTCGACATACTTGTATTTATTTCATGTATTCTCGTAGTCAGGTCTTATTTGTATATAATTTTTTTTCCTCAATGGTTTCTACCTAGTTCTCCACTCCTACTCATGTTTTTCATGCAGATTCTGCTAGCGAGTATATCTCTCGTTCGCTATGAGCATTTCTTGCTAAACAAGGTACTCTTGCTCAGTTATCTTGTCCTGGTGCTCATGCTTAGAATAGCGTGGCTAAGTGAAAGCATCGTCACCTTATTGATAGAACTCGTGCATTGATTATGACTGCTTCTCTTCCGCCTCACTTTTGGGTTGAGGCTATTTACACTTCCACCTATCTCATCACCATTCAGCCATCTGCTGCTCTATAGGGTGGTATCCCTATCGAGCGTATTTCTGGTTGTTCCCCTGATTATTCGAAGCTTTGTTTATTTAGTTGTGTTTTCTATGTTCTCCTGGCCCCCCATGATGGACGAAATTGACCACTCAGTCTATTGAGTGTGCTTTTCTAGGATACAATGATGATCTCAAGGGCTGCTAGTGTTGGCATCCTGTTAGTCACCAGATGCGTATTTCTTGGGATGCGACTTCTGATGAGTCTCGTCCCTTCTAACCACATCCATCATCCTTACCTTTTCAATAGAGGATATTTCTTTTCTCATATTTCCCGATACACCTCCCTCGATGCCTCGCATACCTACTCCTCCTCCTTGTCCCACTATTGCCAATCCGACATCGTCTTCTCCTACGATTTATTATCATTCCCTATAACATGACTCTCCACCTTCATCACCAGTGTCTTCCCCATCACCGCCACCTCCGATGATTCCATCTCGTCCTACTTTTCCTTTTCACTATACTCGTCGCCCACATGTGGTTGATGACTCTACTAATATGCCATCTACTTATGGTGTGCCATCTCGGTCAACTTATGGTCTTCTTCCTCAGCCTTGCCCCCACCTGACCGTTATTCCTCTGATCACTCTAGTCTTTTTGCTATCCTTGAGCCGACCTATTATCGAGATATTGTTGTTCATCCTAAATGGCAGCTTGCGATGGCAAAGGAGATTGCTACGCTTGAGTGCACCAACACATGGAATTTGGTTCCTCTTCCTCGTGTTCATCCCATCACATGTAAGTGGATATATAATATTAAGACTCACTATGATGATACTATTAAGCATTACAAAGCTTGTCCTGTGACTCGTGGCTTTCAACAGGAGCATGGTCGTGATTATGATGAGACTTTTTCTCATATGGCCCATATGACAATTGTTCATACACTTATTATCGTGGCATTTGTTTGCCACTGGTTTGTTTCTCAGCTGGGTGATCTTGATGCAGGTGAGGGACGATCCGAGTTATGCGAGGAGAGACCGAATGATATGAAGCTTGCAGGAGAAGGAGAAGCCTGAAGTCAAACCCTAGCAGCAAGCTAGGGGGAATCTGAACAGAGCCAAGCGCTAGGGACAAAGGCGCAGAGCGACAGAGAGGCAGGAGGAGGTCACGGAGGTGACGATCAGCCTTGAGGCGCATGTGAGGGCCCTCTGGAACCTTGCTGTCATTAGAGGGGCGACAGGGAAAGGGGAGCACCGAACTACTATATTGGGATAAGCATATTCCTCGAATATGCTTGCCACGTCAGCCTTAGAGGAACCCAGGGCTCTCCTTTATAAGGAGAGGGCGGGACTCAGAAGGGGGCATCGACTCATTCTTGGGACCGTTAGGCTGGTAAAATTCTCTCTTTCTTTGTATACAGCTCAAGGAGCACTTGTAGCCCAAGGAAGGAGGAATAAAGATCTTTGCGTTAGCTTTCTGTGTGTAGAATCAACTACATCTTCCCTCCCCAGATCCCATTAGCATCCATTGGCCCCAAACTTTAGCCTACCCATGGCATCTGCCGTGCCACCACCACGACAGTTGGCGCCCACCGTGGGGCCAGCAGCGGTGCTAGCTGGAGTTATGATCCGGACGGGAAACTTCATCAAGACGGGCGAGCGCGTGGTTTCTGGCTTGGTCCAGAGATTTGGTCTCTGTGACTACGTCAGCGACAATGCAGGGAGCTTCAGGGGGAAAACTCCCCCGCGTAATGGCGTCTTCGTCAGCTTGGGCAAGCATGAGGTTTACGTCGGCGTCGACATCTCCAGTGTTTATCCTCACAAAGTTGTTGTTGCAGGAGAGCCGCCTCTTAACGCTGCGAGCCGTCCGCCCAGAGCACATCCTGCGGGCAGCGTCGAGGTAATGGTCGCAGCCGGAGTGCAGACTGGAGCAGCAGCTGCCGGGTCAAGCAGAGAACCCGCTACCGGTGTACAGGGCGCACCCAGGCAGACCGCACCACTACCCACCGAGGTAATCCCGCCTGCGACCAACCCGACAGAGGTGCAGGACACCACCCCAAAGGCACCAAGGGTAAGAGGACCACCTCTGGAAAGGCCAGAGAACATTCTTCAGGCGACCATAGAAAACTTGACTACCAGAAGCGCGAGCATTGATCCGCAAATGCTCAGGCAGAGTTGGAAGAAACCAGGCAAAAGGTGCTGGTAGAGGCCAAAAAGGTGTCGGCCTTGCGGGAGTCCTTAAACAGGACCCTGCGAGAATATGCCAAAGCTAATAAGCTTGACGTCGCACCCGAACGGGTAGACGAGTTAAGGTTGAGAGGGAAGAACCTCATGGATGATATCAACAAAGAGCATGATGCTCATAAAGCAGAATCAGAGGATTTGGGTTTGCCGAGGTACAGTACCCCGGCCAAGAACCTAAGAGCGGCAAATGCCGCAGCATTAGAGTTAAAAGGGTTGACCGGCGAAGCCCGGCAGAAACAGCAAGAAAGAGTGAACGAGCTGGTGCGCATCGCGAACCAGCAAAACAAAGAAATGCTCAGAGCAAACCCGGCGAGACCGGGGGCCTCGCGAATGGTTCATTCGGCAGGAGCAGCGCCTGCCTTGTCCGTGGCAGCAACATCTTCACCCGGAAATAATGCTCGAAGAGACAAGGCAGTAACCTCGGGAAAGAGGAACAAGCAGATTGTCCCATATGATCCGGCAATGGCCGGAAAGGCAAATGAGAACAGAGGCAATGCAAGCCGAGGTAACAGTGGGGAGAGGAACCACGGCCGTGTGGAGAAAGATGGCGGAAGCCGAGGCAACGGAGATCTCGGCAGAAGAGAACCCGCGAGAGGCAATCATGATAACAATACCTCGGTCGAGGTAAGGAGAGAACTGCCACTCAACTCGCAACCGAGGCATGAACCCCGGCAGGAAAGAGAAACTAGGCCAGCTCGCCACAATCAAATTAATGAGAGATACAATGATGGTTATTCCGAAATGGAATATGCGAACCATGGCGGAAACAACCATTATGGAATACAAGACAGAGTTCTGTACAGAGATTTGCCGTCAAATGATGCAAGAGTGAAGCTAGACCGGCTATACAGGTCCGAGTTATTGGAAGAACAGGGTCCACCAGGGCCGACATGCTTTGGACCACGTATCATGGGCGAGCCACCTGTGCCGAACTTTCAGCTAGCGAGGGGCACGAAAACATATAATGGGAGTACCAAACCACAAGACTGGTTGATTGACTATGCCACTGCTGTAAAAATAGCGGGTGGGAACTTACGATGGGCAGTACGGTATGTACCACAAATGCTGGAAGGACCAGCTAGGGTGTGGCTGAATAATCTACCGGCGAGATCAACTGTTGGATGGATTTTGAGGAAATGTTTGTCAGCAACTTTACTAGCACATACAAGAGGCCAAACAGGCCACAACAGTTAGCCATGTGCAAGCAGAGGCCGAATGAAACAGATAGAGAGTTTTTAACTCGGTGGTGCAACCTGAGAAACTCCTGTGAAGGAGTCATAGAATCGCATGAAATAGCTTGGTTCGCACAAGGATGCCGTTATGGCAGCGTATTGTGGCAACGTCTGCAAAGAGATATGCCGACCACACTGGCAGAAACGATCAGAATAGCGGACTCCTACGCATTAGGAGACCCAACGCAGCCAGAATTAATGTCGGCGGATCATCGCGAGCAGCATGACCATTATGCAAGGGATTTGGCCGGGTCATCTAGGTGCGGTGATTTCAGAGGAAGAAGAAGAGAGGAAAGGCCGGATTATAGATATAATTTGGCCCAAGTGGCGGCAGTAGCGCAAGACCCGCCGAATCACGGAGCAACTCAACGGCAGAAGAATGGTCCTCAGTAGTGGACACCAAGAAATGAAGGAAAAAGGCAGTGGACCCCAGAACAAAAGAAACAGTGGCAGGAGAGGCCGAAGTACACGTTCGAATCCATGTTAGATCAGCCGTGCAAATTTCACACGTCAAACCCATCCAGGCCAGCCAACCATACCACCCGCCAATGTGCATGGATGAAAATGCAATGGGAACCCCAGGGTTCAGGCACCCCATCAAGTACATCAGCAACATCAGCCACAGTTGACTGGAGCAAATGCACAGCAACTGATGTTACCGCCCCCTCCCCCGAGATACGATAATTCGGATCGGAGAGACGCGGTGCATCAAGTGATGAACCAAGTCCAGGATGGAAGGACAAATCCGACGAATACCGGACGCAATGATTACAGAGAACATCATCAATCCTATTGCGTGTTCACAACGGAACAGCAAGACAAGCAAAGCGTGCAGCGCCGGCATATGGAGGTGAATGCAGTTATGCCGGCAGTACCAAGATATATGCCTTGGTCGGATCAGGAGATAACTTGGAGCATAAAGGATCATCCTAAGATAATGCCGAGTCCCGGATCATATGCACTCGTGTTGGATCCGACATTTGTTGGACCGAGCATCAATATGAAATTCTCAAAAGTACTCATTGACAATGGAAGCAGTATCAACATCATGTACAAAGATACCATGCATAAACTTGGAATATCGCAGAACATGTTGCAATCCACGAAGACCACTTTCCATGGGATAGTGTCAGGGCTTTCATGTGAACCCGTTGGTAAGGTCCGAGTGGATGTGTTATTCAGCACAAGAGATAACTGCAGAGCAGAAAACTTAGAGTTTGAAGTGGTGGATCTAGAGAGCTGTTATCATGCTCTACTCGGACGACCAGCATTGGCCAAATTCATGGGCAGTTGTCATATAAGTTATCTGAAAACGAAGCTACCCGGACCACAAGGAGTGATAACTATAGCAGGGAATTACAAGAAATCAATGGAATGTGCATCAGCCGGGTCAAATTTGGCCGAATCATTGGTTATAGCAAGAGAAAAAAGAAGGATTCAGGAGGTAGCAGCCCTCGCTCAGTCGGCACAGCTGAACATGCCGGCACTAGCCAACCCGCATGGCAGTGTCTCTTTTCAGCCGACTAGAGAAACGAAAAAGTTTCAGATAGATGAGCAATTCCCGGAGCGTACTGTTACTATTGGTGCAGGCCTGCACGCTAAATAGGAAAGCGAGCTCACCAACTTCCTCCGTGAGAATCGGGACATATTTGCATGGTCGACTCAGGATCTGCAAGGTGTTCCGAGGGAGTTGGCTGAGCACTCTTTGAATGTAAGGCCAGGAGCAAGGCCGGTGAAGCAACCTCTCCGCCGCTTCGCCGAAGACAGGAGAAAAATAATAGGAGATGAAATAGCTCGGCTCCTCGCAGCCGGGTTCATCATGGAGGTGCTGTACCCGGATTGGTTGTCGAATCCGGTGCTAGTAGAAAAGAAGAAAGATGATCCCAATGTAGCCATTGTATGGCGAATGTGTATCGATTACACGAACCTGAACAAGGCGTGTCCAAAAGATCCTTTTCCATTGCCTAGAATAGACCAAGTCATTGATTCGACCGCTGGTTGTGAGTTATTATCATTTGTAGACGCATATTCTGGTTTCCACCAGATACCGTTAAATCCGGCCGATCAAATAAAGACTGCATTTATTACCCCGTACGGGGCTTATTGCTATCGCACAATGCCATTCGGCCTGCGAAATGCAGGAGCAACATATCAGAGATGCATGCAAAAATGTCTACACGATCAAATAGGAAAAAATGTACAAGTATATGTAGATGACGTGGTCATTAAAACCAAGGAAAGCAAAACGTTACTGGAGGATATACGGCAGACTTTCGCGAACTTGAGAAGGTTCCGAATGAAGCTTAATCCGGACAAGTGCATGTTTGGCGTGCCTGCAGGAAAATTACTCGGTTTTCTTGTATCTAGCCGAGGTATAGAGGCCAACCCAACCAAGATAAAAGCGGTAGAAAGAATGGAGTTGCCGAGGTGTCTAAATGACGTATAAAGGTTCACAGGTTGTTTAGCCTCGCTCAGCCGATTTGTATGTCGGCTGGGAGAGAAGGCATTACCACTCTATCAACTGATGAAGAAATCAGATAAGTTCATTTGGACTCCACAAGCATACAGTGCATTTCATGAATTGAAAAAGATGTTGGTCACAGCGCCTGTCTTAGCTTCTCCATTGTCAAAAGAGCCTATGCTACTCTACATAGCAGCCACTAACAGAGTAGTGAGTGTTGTAGTCGTAGTGGAACGACTCGAAGATGGTAAGTCGGTACAAAGGCCAGTGTATTATTTAAGTGAGGTGTTATCCACTTCAAAGCAGAATTACCCACATTATCAGAAGATGGCTTATGGAGTATATATGTCAGCGAAAAAGCTTAAACATTACTTCGAAGAGCATCCCATCAGAGTGATTTGTGAGGCGCCCATAGCCGACATATTGAGCAACAAAGACGCAAGTGGCCGAATAGCAAAATGGGCAATCGAGTTGTCACCATACGCTCCACAATTTGATAGGAGAGACGCAATCAAATCTCAAGCGATGCCGACTTCTTCGTGATCGGGCGAAGTGCGATATGAGCCACCATTACCAGATCCAAATTATTGGACGATGCATTTCGATGGTTCCAAACTAAGACATGGTTTGGGGGCAGGAATAGTGTTAACCTCGCCTAAAAAAGATCAGCTGAAATATGTGCTACAAATACATTTTGCCGCGTCTAATAACGTAGCCGAGTATGAAGCACTAGTCCATGGACTGAAGGTAGCAAAAGAGATCGGCATACACCGAATCTTATGCTATGGGGACTCGGACCTAGTAGTTCAGCAAGTCTCAGGCAATTGGGATGCATTAGATGCTAATATGGCTTTATACAGATTTCATGTGCAAAAGATCAGTGGATACTTTGAAGGATGTGAATTCCACCACATACCTCGGGCAAAAAATGATGCCCCAGACACGTTGTCAAAGCTCGGATCAACCCGGCAGTCAATTCCACCGGGTATTGCCCTGGAACACCTCAGAAAACCATCAATAATCCCTTCACCAGAATCTGAATCTATCTTTATTCCGGCTAATTCGACAGCAGACAATGTGCCGATGGAAGTAGACCAGCAATATAACTCAGAATCCCCCAAGAAGAAAACAGCAGAAGTAAGCACAATCATAGACAAAGCCGAGATGGATATGTCGGCAGAAAACATGGAAATAGACAATGAGAGTACACCAGAAAAAGTCACACCGCCATGGGCGCAACCCATATTCTCTTACCTTAAAGACTCGATATTGCCGGATAATGAAGTATTAGCTAGACAAACTGTAAGGAGAGCAAAAGCTTATACAATCATAAACAATGAGCTATATAAAAGAAGCGTCATGCATTGCGTAGAAATGTGTGAGTTCGGCAGAAGGTCAGGAGATCCTCCTAGATATACATCAAGGAGAATGTGGACACCATGCTTCATCTCGTGCCTTAGTAGCCAAAGCGTTCAGGCATGGATTTTATTGGCCAACGGCGTTAAAAGAAGCCAAAGAGGTGGTTGAGAAATGCAATGGTTGTCAGAGATATGCAACCAAAATACATATGCCATCGGTCGAGTTAAAAACAATACCCATCACTTGGCCATTTTCTGTGTGGGGCTTAGATATGGTGGGACCATTTAAGCCGGCCCGAGGGGGAATGACCCACATATTGGTTATGGTGGACAAGTTCACAAAATGGATTGAAGTGAAACCAATAAAAAATGCGATGGGCCCACAGCAGTGAAATTTCTCAAAGATATTATTTTAAGATATGGGTATCCGCACAGTATTATTACAGATAATGGCACAAATTTTGCAGAAGGAGCCTTCGCCAGATTTTGCAGAGAGAAACACATAAGACTAGATGTTGCCTCTGTGGCTCACCCAGCATCTAATGGGCAAGTGGAAAGGTCTAACGGACTAGTATTGTCAGGAATAAAACCACGACTTGTTGAGCCACTGCAAAGGTCGGCAGGATGTTGGATTGAGGAACTCCCAGCCGTATTATGGAGCCTCAGGACTACTTCCAATAGATCAACAGGCTATACACCATTCTTTCTGGTATATGGGGCAGAGGCAGTGCTTCCAGCCGACATAATACATGACTCGCCAAGAGTTACTCAGTATACAACCTCAGAGGTAAACGAAATAGCTCGGCAAGATACTGTAGACCTGCTAGAAGAAGCCAGAGAACTGGCACTATCACGATCAGCTATTTATCAGCAGAACTTGCGACGATATCACAGCAAGAAGGTGAATCCAAGGGTATTCAAAGAAGGAGATTTAGTCCTCCGACTGGTGCAACGCACGGCCGGCATGCACAAACTGTCACCTCCATGGGAGGGACCATTCATCGTGAGCAAAGCATTACATAACGATGCCTATTATCTAATCGACGCCAATCCCGAAAGGAACAAGGCGCATAAAGCGGAGGAAACAAAGAGGCCATGGAATGTAGCTTTACTTCGTCCATTTTATTCTTAGTGGTCATTTGGTCACACATTGCAAAGTAGTATCTTGCAATCAAGCACCAACTATGTATTAAAAACTTCGGCATCTAGAGCAGTGACTCGGGGACTGCAATATGTTATTTCAATTTCATCTTATGTACTGAACCTCGGCATCCAGAGCAGTGACTCGGGGACTGCTATATGTTATTTCAATTTCATCTTATATACTAAACTTCGGCATCCAGAGCAGTGACTCGGGGACTGCCATATGTCATTTCAATTTCATCTTATGTATTAAACGTCGGCATCCAGAGCAGTGACTCGGGGACTGCTATATGTTATTTCAATTTCATCTTATGTACTAAACTTCGGCATCCAGAGCAGTGACTCGGGGACTGCCATATGTCATTTCAATTTCATCTTATGTATTAAACCTCGGCGTCCAGAGCAGTGACTCGGGGACTGCTATATGTTATTGAAATTTCGTTTTATGTACTAAATCTCAGCATTCAAAGCAGCGACTAGAGAACTAACATATACCGCAGCAGTGTTATGTTGAGCACCAAAACTTGACACCCTGAGCAGCGCCTCGGCGGTGGTCTTATATTATTACTGAAATTTAGTTTACACACTAGACTTCAGCGGAACAGGCAGTCACTCGGGGACTGCCATATATTGCTCCAAAGTAGCAGTCAACCTTTGATACAAAAAAGGGTATCACACTTCAGCACTCAGAATAAGAACAGATCAACCCCGTATGATGTTTGAAGCTCACACCCAGATTACCCAACTAAAACACGAGAAGACAAAGACAGAGATACATCCTAACAACAAAAAAATTGCAGGCTATCAAAGCAAGAATTCGGAGGGAAACCTACTTAAACAAAGTTATACTAACTGCAAACTTATGTCGCAGCAATGTGCGGCAAAAGGAGATTCAGGTCATACAGGAAATAAACAAGTGTTCCACGGACATCGTACGCCCGGCATACCAGGGACAAGTAATAACTTAAAGATTTTCCGTTGGAGAGGCAATAGTTGTGTTAGGAGCCGGATGCGCCGAGTTAGGCAGAACCTCGGCCGAGGTTGCCACGCTTTCCACAGACCCAGGCACGACTTCGGCTGAAGCTGGAGGCTGCTGAGGGGCATCAGTTTGCGCAGTTGAATGCCCAGTACCTTTGGAGGAGGATCGCGCGTCACCGTTGCCGTCCGAGCTCGAACTGGAGTCACCAGAGGAAGCCGAATCATCTGCACCTTCACCCTGTTCAGCCGAGTTATCGTCTGATGTACCCTCTACCACAACCTCATCGTCCGAGTTCGGGAGAAAGCTCGGACCTTCATTCCAAGTATGCACGTCGGCATACTCAACAAGATGGAAGGTGCGAGCTTGCCGAAGAGCAACAAAGGTGGGGTCCTCAACCCAACGGGAACCTGTGCGCAAATTCCTCAGGATATCAAGAGAAATGTCTTCGTACCATGACATGATAACGGGGAGGGCCATATCAGCGCCCAAATTCTTTATGATTCCCTCCAGAGACTTAGTTGTTTTTCAGAGGCCATTAATCTTTTCACCAGCAATTCGACCTCGCTGATATTAGGAGTCCCAGAGGTATTCGGCCAGAGAACATGGTAGGCTCGGATAGCTGCCTGCACCAAGTCCCTGCCCATAATTTTCATCGGACCAACAGTAGTGCCGACAGCGACAAGGAAATCTTCCATCGAGTACTCCGAATCAATGTCAATAGGGACACCTCGGCGTGCACGAGCTTCAAGAACCGCTTTCGAGCTCACAGGCTTAGCTTCTGGGAAATGACCTGCGCAAAACACCAATGCGTCAGGAGACAGCAAAGACAGAGAAAAACATAATCCGGCTGTGATAAGAAGCTTACAATGAATATAACTCAACATTTTATGGAGGTCTTTAGCCCAGATGATCTTGCTCTTCTCAAAATAAGCGATTTCCTCGCTCATTCCACAAATTTTTAGTTCGGCAGCCTCGAGGAGTTCTTTATTCTTCTGCAGCTCCAGAGCTAGCCGATTCTTCTCCTCAGAGAATTCCTGATCGACCTTTTCTAATTCAGACCTCTAAGAGAGCTTAAGGGCCTCCACCTCGGCCCGCAGGCGAGCTATTTCATCATCTTTTTCTTTTAGCTGCGCCGAATGAGTAGCGCTTTGTTCTAAAAAATGCAGCATCACGTCAGGCATAGGCGTGCAATCTTGGTGAGATGCTGCGAAGGTTTGCAACTCGGCTTTGCCACAGCCAAACAAAATAAAAAAGTTTAGCGCGTATTCTAAAGGGCGAAAAGGTGTAGGGTAAGAGGGAAACTAACCTTCCAAGCTTTTGACTTTCTTCTCAAGACGAATGTTGAGATTATTGATATTACCTGTTTACCAAAAAAGTGAGCCGACACTTCGCGGACAGAAGAATAAGAATGTCGAAAATGATGAAAAGGAACTATCAACTTACCAGCCTTTTTTACCACAGGAAGGACTTTCTCGTATTTCTCTTCCAGTTTGCGGTGCGAAAATAGCAACCTTTGAAATTCGGCAGTCCGCCTGTCATGTGCAACCTGAACAATGGAGCAGAACGATGAATAAACATCCGAAGCTAAACCAGATCCGAGTCAAGCAAAACTTAACCCGAACCTAGGTGGCTGGATATTCGAAGATAAACCAGATCCAAGTCAAGCAAAACTTGACTCGGATCTAGGTGGGTGGATATTCGAAGCTAAACCAGATCCGAGTTAAGCGAAAACTTAACCCGGACCTAGGTGGCTGGATATTCAAAGCTAAACCAGATCCGAGTTAAGCGAAAACTTAACCCGGACCTAGGTGGCTGGATATTCAAAGCCAAAACAGATCCGAGTTAAGCGAAAACTTAACCTAGATCTAGGTGGCTGGATATTCGAAGATAAACCAGATCCAAGTCAAGCAAAACTTGACTCGGATCTAGGTGGGTGGATATTCGAAGCTAAACCAGATCCGAGTAAAGCGAAAACTTAACCCGGACCTAGGTGGCTGGATATTCAAAGCCAAAACAGATCTGAGTTAAGCGAAAACTTAACCCAGATCTAGGTGGCTGGATATTCAAAGCCAAAACAGATCCGAGTTAAGCGAAAACTTAACCCAGATCTAGGTGGCTGGATATTCAAAGCCAAAACAGATCCGAGTTAAGCGAAAACTTAACCCAGATCTAGGTGGCTGGATATTCAAAGCTAAAAGTAGATTCGAGTCAGGCGAAAGCTTAACCCGGACCTATGTGGCTAGACATTCAAAGAACAGCTGATAAAATTTAAGCAAAGTTTAAGATAGATCTACTCGGATATAGGCTCAAACCCTAAATTAAGTCGAGTTAAGTATAGCACTATAAAAACTTCCAAGCGAATAACAAATTACTCGTTTGCAAGTTTCGGGGACTAATGTATATATAATAGCATATGGAGAATCAGTCTAAACCCCGAGAAGCAGCAATTACCTCGTTCATCTTGTTGCTATCCAGAATGATCTTGGCAGCTTGATCCAAATAGTTGCTGATGTCGGAAAGTTGAAACGGCTGATTGTTTGGATTGCCCTCAAGCTGATCAGCAGCATTCTAGTTATGAGCATATTCCACCAGCGAGCCGAGGCTGTTCCCGCTGGCCGTCCGAGTAAGGACTTTACCCCGGACGTGTTGTGTAATTACCGAGGCAGCAGGGCTCTTATGAAGAGCAAGCTGGGTACCGGCGGCCGGAGTAACGGAGGCTTTGGCGGGAGCAATCCCTTTACGCAGCACGTCGGCAATACTCGGCTGAGAAGAGCCGACAAGACCTTTTTGGGAAGTTGAAGCCTTGGTGGCAACAATTTTCCTTACTGTAGAGGAGGCACCAACAGAAGCCGATACCTCGGCAATGGGAACAGTGCCTTTAGGAGCAGGAGGGATCACAGGCGCAGAATACGCCGGGGTATTAACGACCATGGCTGGGGCTGGGGTTACGGTAGGAGCTACCGAGATAGAAAGAGGCTCGGTGGATATGCTCGGATTCAATGGAGGGGCAACGGGTTCGGTAGAAATCTCGGAGACACGAGTATTAGGCGCATCGTGACGAGGGGGTGACAGATGCGGAGCTGGAGGAGACGCAGCATGAGCAGGACTGGGAAGCCTAGTATCTTCAACGGGCGGAGGAGACGGCTGCCGAATCGGGCGGCTAGTCATGCTAGGACCGCCAGGCTTAACGGAAAGCGGAGCACTACGAAAATAAGAAAGAAAAAAGGGTGTCAGGATGGAAAACAGAGAGGGAAACAAGAAATACGAGCAAAATGAACTTACCCTGCGACCCCAGGCATGGTCTTGCGCCTGGGAGGATTCGGAGCAGACCTCTTCATTCGTTTCTTGGGGGCCGCCTCTGAGGCACTAGCAGGAGCCTCGCGTTTCCCCGAGGTAACAGGGGGTCGAGAAGCAATAGGCTCGGCGTCGTGAACCTGACCGGCCGGATTAGCTGGGAAAGTAGAAGCCGGAAATGCATAAGAAATAGACATTGCGGCAACTACCTCAAGAGCTTGGACCTCGTCCGAATCACCTTCAACCTCGTGGGCCGAGGTCTTGCCACGAGCTCGAGCCAGGGCAGGATCCAACTTAGGGACGAACTCTTCCGAGTCCGGCTCACCAGTATCGGGGTGCTCCGGTCCGCAGGCCACGGAAGTAGCAAAACCTCGGCATCCTCATTCTTCTGTTCTGCGAACCTCTGCAAGAAAAGAAAAAAGAAAATCAGCAAAAACCGTTGCGAAAGCAATTGAATGGCAGAGCGTTATTAGTTAAACTTACTTTGGGAGGCGGACGATCGCGGGTGAAAGGTTTCAATCCCCAAGTCCAATCCTCGGGCATCTCCGTCTTGAAGATAGCTTGGACACACTTATGGATAAGATAGTTATCCAGTTCCACGGTCGAGACTCGGTTAGGGTCAAGAGGACCGCTCATGTAGCACAGTTTGTGAGTCCGCTTCTGGAATGGGAAGATTCGGCTACTGATAAAGGTAGCCATCAGATCTTCGCCGCATAAGCCGGCACGGATCATCTCTTTGAGCCGAATCTCAAAGGCCTCGGCCAAGGCATGACTCTTCCTCGGATTATAAGTCCAATTCACCTTAGAAGGCGGACCAATGGAGAAGGCAGGGAGCCGGATCTTGTCCTTTGTCCCTCTGTTCTTGACGTAAAATAAGGATTTGTGCCACTTCTTGCACGACTCTAACCCGATGACACGAGGAAACACTGACTTCCTCCGGGGTGTAATGGACGCAACTCCACATTGAGTAAGCAGTTTCTCGGAAGGGTGCAGAGACTTGTCAGGGATTACGTTAGAGCGAATCTGGAAGAACTTCGACCAGACGTGCACAGACGACCATAGGCCGAAGTATCCCTCCGAGGCGGAGATGAATGCAGAAAGAGAAGCGATGGCATTCGCAGGAAGATGATGCGGCTGAAGGCCGAAGTAGTCGAGAAACTCTCTTGCAAAATCGCTAAGAGGGAGACCAAAGCCGCGCGAGAAATGTGACATAAAAACTACATACTCGCCCTCCCTAACTTCCGGAGATAACTCGTTGCCGGGTAAACGACAAGAGACCTCGGCGGGAATCCTCCGGGTTCGGATGAGCCACTCGATCTCCCGCCGGGTAAGTGAGGAGCCCTGCCACGAGCCTCGCTCGGGCCCAGAGCCAGCATCATCATCCTCTACCAGGGCACCGCTAAAGGAACTAGACATGGTTTCGCCGGAAAGATCGCCGGAGGAAGAACTCGCGGCGGAGGAAAACTTAGAGCTACGAGGCCCCGTCGCAATTCTACGCAAAAACGGCGGCGAAACGACGACAGAACCGCGGCGCAAGAACAAAGAGGAAACGAAGAGATCTAGAGGAAAACCTAGGCAACGCGGCCGGAAAGAACTCACCGCGGGACGACACGGCGGGGTCCACGCCGTCGGAAGTTCTGAGGAGCGCGCGGTGGCGGAGCTGCGAGAGGGCGCGGATGCGAGAGGAAGAAGAAGGGCGCAGACGAGCGAAAAGGGGAGAAGTGAATCCCCAGACGCCGCGCCCCTCTTTATAGTCAAGCCACAAGCGAGGTAGTGGGATCGTGGGTGCGCCGGTTAACCGTGTAGATCATGGGTGCGGCACCAACGCACGTCATTAAGTGGAGCCGCACCAAGGGACACACAACAGCGAAGAAGACCGCGATCCCCAAGGAAAACGGCACACGAGGCGTCACAGCGCCGGCGCGACAGGCACAGTGTTAACTGTAGCTTGTCAGCAAATACTGTAGAGGAACAAAAAACTAGAAGAACAATGATGGGGTTGACATGTAGGACGAGACGTACGAGAGAAGGAACGTGGGTACCTCGAACGAGAAAGAGATAACTCGGAAACAATACAGAAAAAATATGCTGAAACTGATACGGCCCAGCCAAGGTTATCGGCAGGGCCACACCAGCTTCGGGGACTAATGTTGGGGAGGTAACCCCGGATAGGGTAAAGACGGGGAAAGACGAGGGTACGATCCCCGTCTGGTTCCGAGTTACAGTTTAAGTCGGCCGAATCTTGTAGGAGTCGGCCGACATATGAAGGAGAGAGACCCGTATATTTATGTTAAGACATTACCCGGCCGAGATGTGGCGTAAGTCGGCCGGGTTAGCCTGAGTGATCTTGATGCAGGTGAGGGACGATCCGAGTTATGCAAGGAGAGACCGAATGATATGAAGCTTGCAGGAGAAGGAGAAGCCTGAAGTCAAACCCTAGCAGCAAGCTAGGGGGAATCTGAACAGAGCCAAGTGCTAGGGACAAAGGCGCAGAGCGACAGAGAGGCAGGAGGAGGTCACGGAGGTGACAGTCCAGATGCCCGAGGCGCACAGGAGGGGCCCTCTAGAACCTTGCCGTCATTAGAGGGGCGACAGGGAAAGGGGAGCACCGAACTACTATATTGGGATAAGCATATTCCTCGAATATGCTTGCCACGTCAGCCCTAGAGGAACCCAGGGCTCTCCTTTATAAGGAGAGGGCTGGACTCAGAAGGGGGCCTCGACTCATTCTTGGGACCGTTAGGCTGGTAAAATTCTCTCTTTCTTTGTATACATCTCAAGGAGCACTTGTAGCCCAAGGAAGGAGGAATAAAGATCTTTGCGTTAGCTTTCTGTGTGTAGAATCAACTACATCTTCCCTCCCCAGATCCCACTAGCATCCATTGTCCCCAAACTTTAGCCTACCCATGGCATCTGCCGTGCCACCACCACGACAGGGTCCATCTACCTTCACTTTGAAAGGGGGCCATCGCTACTATATTGTCTTTATAGATGATTTTTCTCGACATACTTGTATTTATTTCATGTATTCTCGTAGTCAGGTCTTATTTGTATATAATTTTTTTTCCTCAATGGTTTCTACCTAGTTCTCCACTCCTACTCATGTTTTTCATGCAGATTCTGCTAGCGAGTATATCTCTCGTTCGCTATGAGCATTTCTTGCTAAACAAGGTACTCTTGCTCAGTTATCTTGTCCTGGTGCTCATGCTTAGAATAGCGTGGCTAAGTGAAAGCATCGTCACCTTATTGATAGAACTCGCGCATTGATTATCACTGCTTCTCTTCCGCCTCACTTTTGGGTTGAGGCTATTTCCACTTCCACCTATCTCATCACCATTCAGCCATCTGCTGCTCTATAGGGTGGTATCCCTATCGAGCGTATTTCTGGTTGTTCCCCTGATTATTCGAAGCTTTGTTTGTTTGGTTGTGTTTTCTATGTTCTCCTGGCCCCCCATGATGGACGAAATTGACCACTCAGTCTATTGAGTGTGCTTTTCTAGGATACAATGATGATCTCAAGGGCTGCTAGTGTTGGGATCCTGTTAGTCACCAGATGCGTATTTCTTGGGATGCGACTTCTGATGAGTCTCGTCCCTTCTAACCACATCCATCATCCTTACCTTTTCAATAGAGGATATTTCTTTTCTCATGTTTCCCGATACACCTCCCTCGATGCCTCGCATACCTACTCCTCCTCCTTGTCCCACTATTGCCAATCCGACATCGTCTTCTCCTACGATTTATTATCATTCCCTATAACATGACTCTCCACCTTCATCACCAGTGTCTTCCCCATCACCGCCACCTCAGATGATTCCATCTCGTCCCACTTTTCCTTTTCACTATACTCGTCGCCCACATGTGGTTGATGACTCTACTAATATGCCATCTACTTATGGTGTGCCATCTCGGTCAACTTATGGTCTTCTTCCTCAGCCTTGCCCCCACCTGACCGTTATTCCTCTGATCACTCTAGTCTTTTTGCTATCCTTGAGCCGACCTATTATCGAGATATTGTTGTTCATCCTAAATGGCAGCTTGCGATGGCAAAGGAGATTGCTACGCTTGAGTGCACCAACACATGGAATTTGGTTCCTCTTCCTCGTGTTCATCCCATCACATGTAAGTGGATATATAATATTAAGACTCACTATGACGATACTATTGAGCATTACAAAGCTTGTCCTGTGACTCGTGGCTTTCAACAGGAGCATGGTCGTGATTATGATGAGACTTTTTCTCATATGGCCCATATGACAATTGTTCATACACTTATTATCGTGGCATTTGTTTGCCACTGGTTTGTTTCTCAGCTTGATTTTAAGAATATCAACTATTGGTAAGCTCGTGGTGATTAGTGCCACCCCTTATGATGAACTGTTAACCCGAACTCCTTATTCTATCAACTATACTGAGTGATATGTGCTAGATAACCTCACCACTCAAGAAACCACTCAATGAGGTTACCATATAAGTGGTTTGAGTTACAACCAAAGAGAGTTTCTTCGATGGAACGTTATAATGCGGTCAACTAAACATTGGTGATACTGTTCCTGAACTTGTGTAAGAAAATGTTTTATGGATAACAAAACAAAGTCCACAATGTGGCCCATAGGCCTTTTTCCCTAACCATAGCCCAGAGACAAACTAAAAGGGCATTTTACATCTTTTAATGTTTTGATGTTTGTTGACAACACTAGGAAGGTTTAATTGTGTGCTAAGTTTTTCAGGGCATTATAATCTTATCAGCATACTTATTATGTGTTTCTCCCTAAAAGGGAAAAGGGGGGTTCTAATTGAGATATTGGAAGAAGATCCCAGGATTTTAAAGTGTGCTAAAAGTTCTTTTCCAGAATGTCCGGCTGGTGCAAGCCAGACTGTCTGCTGCTGAGATTTCCTCGAGTTTTCACCGCGAGTGGTTTCACCTCAGTATACCAATTCGGATTCTACCTCGACTCTAGCCGGAATCTCCCAAGCTTCCGGGAAGGACCGAAATGTCCGATATGGATCGGCCGGAGTGTCCGCCCAGGCTGGAATGCCTGATGCGTTTCGGCCGGACACTACGGGTTTAGTGGAAGCAATAACTAGTTTTTAAGGGCCCCTATACAAAGGGCCCTTCTTCTACCTTGGCAAGCTTCTCATCCACAACCTCAAGAACCCTAGAAGCCGAGTCACCAAATCTTCAAGATCTCCTCCCTCAACCACCCAAAGCTCTTGATATTGAGAATCTAAGGAGAAGACACCGACCTACATCTTCACCGTAGTGATTTACATTTTCCCCTAATTCCCTTGAGGGACCCCTTGTTCTAGTGTTTCTTAGGGAACCCTAGATAGTGTTGTCAGTTTTAACTTGCTTGTTGTAATTGTGGCAGCTAGCCTTGTACTTGGAAACCTCTGTTCCATTGTGGAAGTTTGCTCCAAGCTTGTTGTAAAGGCGTTGGTTCCCTCCTCGAAGGGTACCGATAGTGGAAAAGTGGACTAGGTCATTTGTGGTAGAAGTTCACTGGAGAATAGGGTGAGGCCTTTGTGGCGTGGTGGTATTAGAACCACCCACCCCTTCAACGCAGACATACTTCCCTAAAAGGAAGGAACTATGGTGAATCAAATCTCATGTCCCCGCGTGCTTCAATCTCGGTTACCTCTATCCTCTTACTGATCCTTTTCTTTTGTGGTCCTAGTAGATAGGTTGTCATACAAGTAAATTCACCATAGTTGCATATCTAGAGAATTTACCTTTATGTCAAGCCTAAATAGAAAAATAAGTAAAATTTGGAGTAGCACATATTCACCCCCTAGGTTCCCACACTATCCATTTCAATTGGTATCAAAGTCTCTGCTATTAATTCGGGCTTTACCGCCTAAGAGTGTATGGGTAGCAAGATGGTGAGGCTAGTTACATAGTCACCATGAATGAATTCAAATATTTGGAATCATCCATGTCTAGACAAATAAGTGAGTTGCATGAAATGATGGCACAATTCATGAAAGAAAAATTGACCGTGCCCACTACCTCACCTTAGGATCCGAATTCTTCTTATAATGATGAGGTTCTGCCTTGTCCTGATGATAAGAATTTGGGGGATGATAAAAATGAAACCTTAAGTACCTCTTCCAAAAAGGAAAAAGAGAAAGAAGGGTTCCATTCGGTCCCTTGGTACTCTCCCGACCCTCCTATCCCTCACCCTCATATAAATAATAGAGGTGACCCACTTAAGCTTGCTGCACATTCTTTTTCTCAATAGTAAACTTTGATGAAATCTCATGTTTGTATCTCTTGGATTGAGTTGTGGATAATTATTGAGGAAGGAATCTTTATTAGTGACCCAACCAACTTGAAGAGAAGAGAAGTGGTTGATAGTTAACTCAATGCCACCACTTTTCACATGATTCAACTTGGTGTGGGGCCAAAGGATTTCTCTCACATTATTGAACATCTCAACACCACCAAGGAAGCTTGGGATGCTCTCACCGATTTGTTTATTTGGAATGAAAGAATGAGGAGAAATCAATATGATGCTTTGAGCAATCATGCCGAAGGTTTCTTCATGATGGAAGGGGAAAATAATGAGGACATGTATCAAAGACTCAAGTCTATTGCCACCGCATTTAGGGATCTTGGTGCCTCTCATGTGGAGACCACCGACTTGAAGAGTCTCCAAGGAAGACACAACTACCATCTCATGACCTCTAATGAAGTTGTGCAAGAAATGCAAGCCTTCAAGGTTGTCACCAAGAATGCCGAAGATGCTCGTGCTCGGGCCCTTGGAATGCAAAAGTGTGTGAACCTTCCTTTGAAGGCACTTGTCATGGAATAGGAGGATGAAGGGAGAAGCGAGGAAATCAATGCAATGAGTTCTCCCGAGGAAGTCAAAAGTGCTCATGGCTAGTATATGGCTTTCTATGCAAGAAACTTTTGGAATAATCATGTAGCATCCCAATTGTCTAAAAATTGTAATGCTACTTGCCTATTATATATTTCTACTTCCTACATGTCATTTATTGCATCATCATTATGTCATGCTCATGTCACCATGCCACCTTGCATTTGAGCATCATATAAAACCCTTCTAATTTGGTCCTTATCCCATATGCATTATATTATATTACTTGTATTTGCCTCTTGATATATTGTATTTTCTTCGTGATATTATGCTTGATGCCCAAGTTGAGTTGGGGGCATATCTCTTGCAACTCCAACACCCTTGTTTCCACTTTTCTTTGGGATCCACCTAATTCCACCATCCCAAATAATATGAGCAATTACATTTCTCTTTGGCATTTAAATCTAGCTCATATGAGATGGGGTGGATCCAATACTTTTTATACACGCTTCCATACATGATACCATGTTGTTATCACAATATTGGTTATGGAAGTCGCATGGCCATCTTTGCAAGCCATGTGAGTGGAGATATCAACTAGTATTCCTTCCATAAGGATACATTTGAATTTATGATCATATTTGAATTCATGGAGGCCATATAAAAATAATAGTGGCACATACACACCAACATTAGCCCCTTTTAATTCATGCATGGCCATGATCCAAAGACACCATATCATTTGGAAATCCCCCATAATTATATTTATTTGGAGCTTAATTCAATCTTGGGGACTAGTGTGGAAAACATGGCTTTCACCATTTATAGTTGTTTTCACAAACGATCATGCATGTATTAAATACATGCATGGGCCATGCAAACAACCACCCACCTTCTCCTTCTTTTCTTTTGAGTTCTTACTTGAATAATTACATGGGTCTTTGAATTCAAACAAGTTGTTCAAGTTTAAAAATGAACCTCATGGTGAACTGCTTGTCCTCTTTATTTTCTTTTGGTTTATTTGGTTTTAAGGTTCTAGTTGGAGTCTATTCAAAATCTTGTTGGAACAAACCTAATTCTTTGTAAGATAAAGAAAGAGGGAAAGAACCTATCTAGAACAAAAACCTATCTCTAGCTTAAAACCCTAAATTCTAAACCTTGCTCTCTAATCTTTTCTAGCTATACCTAGCTACCTAACCTTCCTATTTCTTAACCCTAGACCTAAAACACTCTCATCTCTCTCCTATCTAACCACCATCCTCACTTGATGTAGCTACCACATGGCCATGTGCCACCTCCCTCCTACCCCTCTCCCTGTTTTCCTTGCCTTGCAATAAGAAGCTAGCCCCACCCCAACATGCCACCTCCCCTGCCTATGATCCTCTCCCCTCTCTCGGTGCTACAGGACAAGAGCAAGAAAAGGGAAAGAAGAGATAAACCGCCAAGACTCCACCTTTTTGCAAGGTTCCAACCACTTCCATGTGATCTTCTCCGATCCTTTTCCCCTTCTTTCCAACCACCATATCATCCTAGATCCGGTCAAGACCAGGACCCATCCTCCTTTCTTCTTCCACCAGCTTGCCATGGCTACATGGGAACCCTAAACCTACACCTTCGACCACGTCTTCCTCCTGGCGCTCTAGAGCATGCAAAGTCGAGCCACAAGAAACCAAGACTTCCCCTACTTCCTATTTGGCGCCTGGACCGGAGCTCGAGCCTGGAAACAGCCAGGAGCCCCCTTGCCAGTACCATGACCATGAGAAGCCGATCAACCGGAGCTCCAGCTTCCTGCAAGATCGCCAACGCCTCGGCCAGTGGGACTATGTCGACGATGTCTCGGTGAGCCCCTCTACCTCGTGGACATACTCATGCATCCTCATAATCCCTCTCGTCGTTGTTTATTTTGTCACACACATGCCGCGCTTCGCCGCTCGTCGCCATCCTCTCCAAATGTTCATGGTACCATCGCTCTCGTCCCTGCTTACCATGTCTATGGGATGCGCCTCTGCTTGCTGTAGCTTCTCGTTGTCTCCCTATTTTGCTTTCATCACTGGAGCTTCACCTCCAACGAGTTCCTTCGCTGCCAGACGTGCACTACGCCATCGTGTTTGTGTCGATGGTCTGTTCTTGATCTCTTTGCTCTCTAAATATTACGACAGTCTTTGTTGAAGCTTAGGGGTATCCTGATGTCCCAACTCTCCGTAGAACCCAGCCGCGACCCAAACGATGCCCAGACGCAGTCCGAACCATCCTCGCAATTCCGGCCAATATCTCTATAAACGCTGTTGAAAATTCAGTCATCGGCGCAACACCTTCAGTTTAGAGTACAGTAGCCATATTTTCACATAGGCTCCTTGCAGAAAACCTCCTCAACCCGCAGTCCCTAGAAAACCCACCGTCCTGCTGTTTTGTAAAAAAGCACCTGCTCTTTTTGCAGTTCAACCCGCGGTCCCTCCGGCTTGCACACGTGTCATTCACCCCTCCATCCAACGCGCGCGTGGACTCGCAGGAGCCTCGGTCCCACCTTTCTGTGTTTGGGTGTAACCTCACCCTGAGTAACAAAAGACTGTCCTAGAATTGAAATTCAAATTCAAAACCATATTTTATTTTCTGTTTAAATTTAAACTGTTAATAACTTTTGAATAAATTCGAATTTGACTAAAACTTTAATATGGAAGTGTTTATTGTTTAAATATGAAACCAACTACAAATTCAAATGTTTTCCAAACTAATTCAATCTAGTCAAACCATTGAATTTGACCCCTTTTTAATATAATTGACTTAAATTCATAATTCCAAACATTTTGAATAATATATGTTTTTGAATTAGACAAACATGAGGAATTTTATTATGCTATTTAAAATATCATTTGTGCAAGTTAAAATTTCGAAATAATTTAATTGCTAATAAATGTCATTTCTTAATAATTGCATAACTTTAATTCCGTAACTCCAATTTCGACAAATAATATGTCTAAATCGATCAGCACAACGATCATGTTGTAACTATGCATTCCATGATATGAATTGAAGCATGCATCATATAATTATTAAAGGGGCAGCAAGGTTTATGCAAGCAAAACATGACTAGACAAGTAATAAAATGCTTTATTCTTGCACCCCACACCCCACCCATGGCATGCTATGTGATACATGTAATTGTGCATCATTCCATCATGGAATACCATGTTTTCTTGTCTCATATGCTTTATATGTTTGTGCAATGTATTTATTTTAGCCTGTTGTGTGTTTGGTTATTATCTGAATAGACGCCGAGCAAGGAGAATATCATGAGCCACAAGAGTATTACCCGGATCTTTCCTATTCTGCAACTGAGCTTCCAGGCAAGAAATTCCCATGCTTGCACTACTTATAGTAACTATTGCATCTGTCTTATTCTTGCATCATGAATCGCGTCACGAATAAAATTGAATCCCATGTATTTCATAGCCTTTACTTTTAAACCCCACCGAAGCTTGTTCCCTTAATACTATGAGCCTTTACTACATGAGTTGTTTGAGCCATGTGAGTCATAGAATTGCATGTATAGCTTTTGTGAGTGTCTTTGAATAATGAGGTACCTAAACAACTGAATTGAGTAGTATTGTGATACTAAATAAAGAGGCACTAGTGGGCAATATCTGCTATTTGGTTCTTTATGATCACTTGTGTCGCGTAGGACCCCGAGTACTTGATACCTGTTCCTTGACTACTGCACTATCCATATGTGGGACCATGAATCCCCTAGTCTTAGATTGAGTCGCCTTTAATTTCTTGGGGCCACAAGTAGCTTGGGGCATTATTACATCCTATACTTATGCCATGCTTTACTGCTTTATTTACTATTGTTGCTCGAGTAGCATTTACTATTGTCTGGTTTTGGAACAAATGTGAAATATTTACATGGTATCGACAAGCCTAGTCACACTTTTAGGTTCCTAGTTGTTTATATCCATTGTCGCAAACCCCTCAATCCATCATAGAGCCAGCCAACTTCGTAGTGGGTAGCTTAGTGGGGTGGTCCCCTGAAATCATCTATGAATATTGCGAATGCTTTGTCGTGATGCCTCGTTGGGTTTTTATTTTATTTTTTCGAGGTTGATCGTGCTTGTGTGTAAGGTTCCCAACCTTGAATAAGGTAGAGATCCCTGTGTTTACAATGCTAGTCCCTGGATCAATAGCTAGCATCCACAATTAAGATGTAATATCAAGAAACAAAGGTCATAATACAACTTTATAACCAGGAATAAGATAATTCATTACATCTTACATAGCTCATTTGGCTAACAAATTACATTGCAGCAGAATATCTATAAAGCATGGGGTCCTTCATCTTCAAAGTGCCACAGACAGTCATGTTGGTTGTAGACTTGTAATCCTATTCAACACACTTAACATCAAACAAACCTGCAACATAATAAGTTGCAGCCACAAGGGTTAATACATTTGAATTGTATTGGCAAGTTTCACTACTATGTAGATATAAGTGGATCCTATCATTACATGCATATTTGGCTAAGTAGGGTTTAGGCTCATTTGCAGAAAGCAATATAGTTTTATCCTATCTTTTCAAAATAGTTTTTGATCTTTGTCAAATCTTTTTGAACTTCTTGGAAAACTCCAAGTGCTTCAAATCCCTTGTTGTCACCCTCAAGTTTTAACTTTGAGAAATTGGAATGTCGAGATCTTCCATAGCTTCAGGCCTTAGTTGCTCAGAATTGTCCATAACCAGGGACACGGCTAAGTACTGAATTTTGATCTTTTGCAGAAGTTGTACACTTTACCCACATGACACAATCTTATCTTGATGCCACCAGTGGCCGCTGGATAAGTACTCACCAAGGTGGAGTACTGGCAGATTGAGAATGTGACAAAGTCTTTCCATAGGAGTCCTCCCAATACACAATGCTAGCTTGTCATCCAGGCAACAATGTAGGGTTTCAAGTTCCCTAGCACAAATCTAGTTAACCTGAAGATGCCAATGCATGGGTCTTCCACTATGTAGTTGACTAAGCCAGAGCCCATTTAGCATGTGGCTGTACACGGAAGCCACTGTACGAGAAACATGTTCAATCTCTAAGTCCCTAGGTGGTTTTCTTCTAGTGCACATACAAAAAGAGATAGCCATATAAACATGGTTCCTTTTGTTGCCACCTTGTCCAATCTTGAGTCTCCTTGTCCACCCAGGTGGTTCATTGAGTACTTGTTTTATTATATAAAACATATGTCTTTTCAACTCTTCATATAATCATCATGTATCCCATCCCAATATATAGTAGGGCTAAGCATACTACAACTACAATGTTTCCACTAAGGGAGATATTTGGGTATCCTATTAGGATTTAGCATAGCATAAAATATAGAAATCCTTTTCATGCATGTTACAAAAATCCACTAAGTGTAATGAAAATAGTAGGACTTGGATGATAGTGTCACTTGCCTTTTTAGTAGAGAATGTTGATTCACTTCTTGATCTTGCTAATATCACACTCTTCTAACTTCACTACAATTCAATCAAGCAAACACATATTCAACACAACATTCAACCAAATTGTCACACATGAAATAACATAAACAAGGCCATGCATGCAAGCATGCAAAAGGTAGTTTTATTTGCAAATGTTGTTTCTACTAGGCTCTAAACATTATAAAGTTCAAAGTGGTCATTTACTAAAGTGGTAAAACCATTTGCAAAAGGTTTTATCTACAAACCATTTCTAAGTCAAATCCATATTTTATGTGGTTGAAAATGCTTTTATCAAAGCAATAATTTTATATTGTTCATCAAATAAGTTGTTAATTTCACAAAACTTGGTGTTTAGGGTCAGAAGGTTTGAATCAAAACATTTCCCAAAGGTTTTACTCAAAAATCATTTCCATATCAAAATCAATATTTTTATTTGACTAGAAATGAGCTAATTCAAGAATTTATTCCTAAACTTCACAAAATACATTTCTAAATCCATAGGTTGGTTCCTAGGGTCAGTAAGTTCACAACAATCCATGTTGCAAAGATTTCACATTAAAATTATATCTAAAACAATTTTTATATTCAAATTAAGCTTACACATGTTTCTGCAAATTCAACCAATTTTCCAGAAGCAAATCATTAAACAAAGTGCATGGTTGCAAAGTACATGTTCTGCTGATTCCATTGATATAAAATTTGCAAAATTTGGATGTGTAGAACTAAAGTTATGAATTTTACAAGTTTGCATAACAACCAGATTCAAATTCTGCTTTTAAACAAAAATCTGTACACGTGGCGCAACCTAATTGGCCGGTACCGCTTCGGGTGGATCGGCCTCTGCGAGCCGTAGGATTTAAGTTAGATCTAGTGGCTCAGATGGGCTCATACCCCTTCGTCTAAGTTCTAATCTTAGCCGCAAGATTTACATCTAACGGTCACAGACGCTGGGCCAAAGATTGGCGGCGCTGCGCGGCAGCGAGCGGTGGAGCACGCTCTGGCGGTGGCGTCGCGGTGATTCCAGGAAGCAAAGAAGACAGGGAAGTGGCTCACCGTGTTCGCGTGATCGAGGTGAAGCTCAAGGTGGTCTCGAGGAGGCAAGGGGCGCACGGGAACGGCGGCAATTCCTCGCCGGAGTAGCTCCTGGCGACTGGCGGCTCTGGAGGTCGTGGGGGATGGGGTTGAAGGTCATGCCGAGGCAAGGCAGGGGCACAGTTAGACGCGGGCTGAACTGAGGATGATGTGAGCATCAACAGGAGGTGCTGGGGCGGTCGAGACTTACCAGGGGAGGTCGCGAAAGGATGACGACGCGGTGCTCGATTGATGATGACGAAGCCGAGCTTCTAGGGTGCGCGGGAGCAAACTGGTGCTATGGGCAGGTGCGCCTGGCGATGGGGAATGTGCTAGCGTGCAGAGGGAGGCGAGGGGTGGCCGTGGTCCGCCGGAATTGGCCGGGGAAGCTGTCGGTGACAGAAGGTTTCGAGCTCTCAATTGGGGCAGCCCTGGGGCAGAGAGGAGGCGCTGTTTGGGGGAAAGAGAGAGGGGAGAGGGGCGAGTAAGTACGCGTGATCACAACGAGGAATTATTCGGCCATTTACGCGTATTGATGCCGGCAGTAACTTGGCGGCAACGGCAGGGCGACGAGGTCGCGAGATTGAAGACGACCGCGCGGCAGTGGGGTCCATCTGGCAGCGAGGGAGAGAGAGAGGGAGATGGGTCCACTTGTCTGCGTCTGTGTGGGTGAATTGTTCAGTGAAAAACGATTCACAGCGTGGGGAGTTTAGTTGGGATGGACTGGTGGGCTTGCTGGGCCTGCTTAGTTGGTCTGTTTTGTTTCATTTTTTTTATTCTGTAAGCTTTTTCTTTTTCTATTTGATTTTGTGTTTTGATTTTCAAACAAACAATTCAAACTCCAAATGAATTCAAACCTTTGCCAAAGTTTGTGTTGTTTTTTTAATTCTGTTTAGCAACATAATCCAAAGTCAAAATAAAATAATACTTTTATTCTTTTAGGATCTATTTAATAATTAAATAAAATAGTCCTTAGTTATTAATTCAAATAGGATTTGTTTTATTTAAAAACTCCATTTGAAATCTAAATAATACCAAAGTCATTTCAGTAGGTTTTATTTGAAAATGTAAAACACTTGGAAATCTTGTTTAAAATAAATTAACAAGTTTTTAGTGTTTAATTAAAATGGAAAAGCCTTTACTTTAATAAAATTGGATATTAATAAATCCTCATTATTTTATTAAATAAACCTTTACTCTTTTTATCAAATAGAAATATTTTATTTCAAAAGCTTGGTCAAGATTTAATTTGGCTTTATAAAATAATCTTTATTTATAATTCTACCTTTGCTTTTGAAAAACAAACCTTTTTATTAAAAGATCCAGAAATAGTAGTTCCAACTATTTTAACTTTATTGTTTATTTATCTTTTTAAATCCTTTTAGGATTTTATTTGATAAAAAATAGGTTTTGATGTTTCCAAATGGAATCAAAAAGTTTCTTCTCACCCTAAATTTCAAAAAAGTTTTATTTTGTTTATTTATTTTTCACATTTCAAAATTTGGAAAATTTTCGGATGTGACATTGTGTTGCTATTTGTGCACCCCTGCAGGGTAAATCTTTCTGAAAGCCATGTCCGTGGTTATGGACAACTTGGAGCATACTTTTTCTATCATAGACAAGTATAATTAAAGTAACGCTTTTAATATGACTAAAACTTGACTAGTAATAGTGAAATATTCATGGAATGATCAATAAAACTGCCAATAGATGGGATGTTATTCGGCCTTCTCGTTTGGGAAACGGGGAGGTGGGCGAGCGATGTTTATTTATGTTATATATATCTGCTGGGTAATTAACTGTTGATTATTTAATGAGCATCCGTCTATCATTGGTTAGGCGGATGTTGTAGCATGTATCTATAGAACTGCTAGACTTTAATTTCACTGCAATTGCGTCACCCTCAGGTTGTTCCCTTTAGATGCATAAAGTCTTGCTGAGCCCCCTAGGGTCTCACATGATAAATATTGTTTAGATGGACATGTGTACTCACAAGAAGGTTACTAGGTCGAGGAGACCGATGAAGGTGGCAATGATCATCAGGTGTAGAGATTCTGGCACAAGGAGATCCGTGAGATCTATGGGCGGGATTTTCTTATTTTCAGGGCATCTTATGCTGATTTGCTTCTTATCTGTACTTGGATCTTGATTTTCTCTTCCGCTTGATATTCTGATGTGTGATGTATGAGGATGTATCCTAAAATATTATCTCTATCTATGATATTTGGATCATGCCATATGGTGTTGAATATTTCTCTTTCATTTAGATTGTTTGGCTCTGATGTACTCTTGTATGTCGTTGACATACATACTCATTTTTGTATGCTTGACTCGCAGTCTAGTCGGCTATGTCTCTCGCACATGAAGTTATAACCACGAGAAGTGGATAGGGTGGTTGGCCAGTATCGTGCCCTGTTCCTCTCAGACGAGACCTACACATGGGTGGCCCTTGGGCCTCCTCGGTAGGACACCTTATGCACTTTTGGGTTATACCTGCTTGTGATTTAGAGTGTAGGGTTCAGGGGATTACAAATCCGGCCAAGGCAAGGCTGGGAGATGGGAAGGTGGTCCAAAAGCTAAATCATGCTACAATTGTGGTGACCACTTTCACTTTGTTGCCAAGTGCCCGTATTAGAAGAGAGAAGATCATGGTGGAAGACTTATTCTCAAGGACAAGTCAAAGGCTCCTCCTCACAAGAAGCCTTTCTACAAAAAGAATTACACCTACAAGAAGTGTTAAAAGATTGTCTTGGTAAATCACGAGGAGTATTCATCTGGGAGTGAGGAAGAAGAAGAAGAAGAAGAGTCACCAAGTGAAGTGGCGCCCATTGCCACCACCTCTACACCCACCTACTCCCTATTTGACTCCCCAAATGAGAATATCCCCCACAATAATGTCAAATGCCTTATGGCTAAGGCATCCGAGGTATCATCTATCTCTTCCCCTTATATGATATTGACTGATGATATGGATGACCTTTCTAATCTAAAGGTTAAGGAATAAATGGTTTCGTTGGATCATTATGTGAATAACTTGCAAGGTGAAGACAAGAAGCACTTTGAGGCCCTCATGGGTGAACTAGTTCATATGGAAGGGCTTCTTGAGGAGAAAGGTAAAATTGAAAGAGAACGCTATTGAATTAGCATCCTTGAAAAATGCTCTTGAGGAAGAGAAAGGGCTCCGAGCTTCTCTTGAAGAGAGGCTTGACGACATTGATGAGTCACATAGTTTAGCTACCTCTAAACTCATTAAAGAGTGTGACCATGCTCTTGCTAAATCCAAGGTACTTAATAAAGAAAAGGTTGAGTTTGGTGGTGTTCAAGCTAGACTAACCGGTGAGCTAGAAAAACTTGAAAAGGCTCACAAGGCCTTGGATAGTGAACACTCTATCCTCATCAAGTCTTTTGAACAACTTCAAACTCGACAAGCTATATATGATGTTCCTAGCACCTATACTCCTACATGTGACCATACAAATATCATTGAAGAAAATGCTAGGTTGAAGGATGAGCTTGCCAAGTCCTCCCCACCCAAAGGTAATGATGTTCTACATGAAATTTTGAGTAATCCAAGGCCAAACAATGGGAATGAGGGTCTTGTCTATGTCACCAAGGAAAACAAGAAGAACAACAACAACAAAAATAAGAAGGCCAAGCCTGCTCAAGCAAAGAAGAGCATCATTGTGGGTAGTTATGACAAAGGAAAAAGTAATCATGATGATTTTACAAGAATTGTGTAACACCCTCGCCTGATAAGGCTGAGTTCATGTGTATAGTGCCAATCCCTAGATCGGTTCACTGGCATACACAGTACAAAATGATACCAAATATAACTGTGCATCATAAATACAACGAATATGATCTAGAATTTACATTATTCATTCAAGTACACAGCGGAAAACGAATACAAGGTACATCTCCATCCTTCAAATGTGCCACAGGCGAACAAATGTTGAGTGGAGTCTCGCGACCTATGAGCGATCACTCAGATACGATATAACCTGCAACATGAAACGTTGCAGCCACGAATGGTCAATACATTGAATGTATGGCAAGTAGGCTAAAGTGGTTAACAACAGATCTATCAACTACATGCTTATTTGGCCAAGTGGAGTTCAGGCTCATTTGCATAAAGCAACAGTTTTATCCTAACATTTATAACAAAGTAGTTTTCCAATACGATAAATAGGACACTCTGGTTCACTCCCAGGTGCTCCTACCCAATTATGTTCACCCAACAAGTTTTAAGTAATTAAGAAATAAGGATGAGCGAGAAATATCATAGCATCAGTATCAGGTCGCTCAAATTGTCCATAACCGGGGACACGGCTAATCGATTAGTTTATACACCCTGCAGAGGTTAGTACACTTTACCCATGTGACTTGGCCATCCCAGCTCATACCATCACTCTCATTTTGGGTGATGATAGGGAGAAGTCCAAGATGAGACTGTTCGGGAAGTAGCTCCCCAATCCCGACGCGCACCGGTCCAACCTACCAAAATTCTACATCTCTGGATACGCGGGTTCGGGTCACCACAACCTACTAAGTCCAACCAACCGCCCATTCCATTATTGGCACATGGTTCTACACGTAAGCTACACAATAAAGAAGCCAATCATTCTCTCTTGATACCTGGGTGCCTTTCCGCAATGAAACCACCAAAAATTATCAATACCATCACACCCAGGAGATTCATTGATTAAGTTGTTTTAGTTTTCACAAACCAATACTTTTAGAAACAAGATTCAGTGATGTAACCCAGCCCTCGTTCATCATAGCATGGCTAAGCACATCTACCAACGGTGGTTCATCTACAAGGATAGCCCTACCACATAATAGGACATAGCAAAGCGATAGTTTTATCCTACACATGCATCTACAAAAATACACGACAATGCATTAAAAATAGTAGGACGATATCATGAACAAAGTAGCATCTACTTGCCTTTGTTGTAGATGTAGTCGATTAGATAATCCTCACAATTATAATGGCCTCTTTCATAATAACCACAATACTTGCAATCATAGTAGTTGCAATCACAGTAGTTGCACTCCTCGCAATCTAACGTTTGAAGCAAACACAACAAACACCATTCAAAACATTGCAAACATACAACAGTGCAACATTACAAGAAAACAATGATGAACAAATGCATGCATGACAATTTAATGAGTCACAATGGTTGCATTTAGTGTTCTGAACATAATTAGATTACATGATGCATGTGGAAAGTCGTTTAATGCACTAAAGCTTTTATTACTAAAGTTGTATCGATTTAATATGGCGTATACCACTTTAATTGAACTAAAGATGTTTATCTCGTATTAAATTGTGAACTAGATGCTACTGGATAGATAATGCAATTTACAGACAGTGGCAATTTCAATCACCTAAAAAGGAGTTATAGATATTTTCCTATGTTTAAAACACTATTTCAATGGGTTTAAATATTTCTGTATAAATTTCTGTTTTAACGGTACCAAATAATTTGTCATGCAATTTCTCTGTATAGATATTGTCAATACAAAACCTTAGCACTTGGATTCACCCTAATCGGAGTTATAGATCTTTTTGTATGATTTAAATAGTTTTTAATGGTTTTAAATGATTCATATAGTTTCTGTTGTCTAAAAATCAAACTAAAATTATATCTATAATCTCCACGGAATTGTGATTTCAGGGACATATTATTTGTAATTTTCTGAACAGTATTTATTTTCTTATAAATTTATTACTCTAAATAGGCCATTAAAACTAATTAAATTGCTACGGGTTAAATATTCGGCAAAGGCTAGATCCAACCAGATATTATTAAAGTAGATTACAGTAGCTTCAATTTGATATATTGTTCATATTTTTCGGAGTTACAGATAATATCTTATGAATTTATTAACCTAAAAGACCATTAAAACTAATTAAATTACTGCAGTAACCACGTACAGTAAAAGTTGGATCTATTCTGATAAGATGATTCTACGTAAAATTATCTTCAATTTGATATATTATACGCAATTTTTGGACATGGTATAAATTTCTAATGAATTTTACAAGTTAGATCTATAATATGTAATTTTAAATTCGAACGGAATATTCCAGGGAATATTCCGCTGACTGGACAGGTTGACTTTGCATGCTGACTGGGACTAGATGTTGACCTTATGTTGACGTGGCATTGATGAGGAAGATGACCGGGATAACGACATGGCACGCACCGGTTTGATTGGATCTCGACCGTCTCGATAGGATCCGGTGGCTAGAAGAAGAGATTTACCCGATTTTGGCTCAGAATAGACAAGAAATAGATCTGTGTTAGAGAGACAAATCCATAGGTCAAATTGAAAAACTCAGAACATGAAAGTTGTGGGGAATCATTATTCCTACCTTCTCACCAAAGGAATTTGGATTTGAAGAAACGAGCGCGAGTAGATCTTGGATTTACACCGTAAGATCTGAAATATTGCGATACGAAATTCTCCGGCTGTGGTGGATGAAAAGAGGTGAGATTTGTCGGGATTGAAAGATTTCGACGATCTCTACAACTTTCGTTTTTTGACCGAAGGCAAACGACGAAGTCTAGATGGGTTAAAAAGCGAAATAAGATTTGGGCATATGTAGATTCGGGATTTCGAGAAGAAAAACTCCTACAGCTATGGCTCCACGAGTTTATACGAAGATTTGAGATGGTGTAGAGATAGGCCTTGGAGTAGGGAACAAGTAGAAACAAACGGAAGTCAATTCAGAATTGTAGATAAAAAGTTATAAGAGTTTGAATAGAGATAGGTTAGAAAACTGATTGCACGCTTTTAAAGCAATTCCATGGTTCGATCATGTCACGTGGGTGGCTGGTTCGGCCCTTTAGCTAGCTTGACTTTTTTTTTTTCTATTTACTTGTTTCCTTCATATCTTTTGCATACGAACTCCAAATGACATGATTCTTGTTTCAAAAACTTTCTAAAATCGAATAGATCATTATAGGATCAAATTTGTAATCTTTTTACTAGTTTGGAAGTAGTGGATTTATAAATCCTTGTATATTCCATTTTATTTATATCTTTATTTGTTTGTATTTATCCCATAACTTTTTCATAGTAGCTCCAAATGAGCTCAATTTTGTTTCTAAAATTTTGTAGTATTAATTGGATCTCTTTAGGCTATAATTATCAATAATTTATGCCTTAGCATCAGTGGGTTTTAATAAGTCAATTTAATTCCTTTAGGAACATTTGGGCGAATCAACTATAGGATTTAGATACCAGGATTTGGATTTAGTTTGTGAGAACTTTGCATGGATGTAATGAAATGCTTATGAATGCTTCATGATTTTCATTTTAAATTCTTGCACACCAATTCTACAATCCATAATCAATCCATGCCCTTTTGCCTATATGGCTACTTAGGTCATAACAAAAGAATATAGGATTTTGAATTCAAGGTTGAGAGGATTTTCTATTCAAAAAGTTTCTTCTCTTTGAGAATTTTCAAAAAAGTCAAACAATCAATCAATCTTATTTATTTATTTCACATTCCAAAATTAGGAGAATGTTGGGATGTGACAGACTACCACCCTTAAAAGAAATCTCGTCCCGAGATTTGGGAAGGCTAGAAAGAAAGAAAGATTCAGGATCCATTAGGATGCTACCACCCTTAAAATAAAATTTACTAGGTCACTTCTCGAGGATTCACTTAGCTCAGATTGGTTCTCCTTTAGACTTTTAGGCACAATGTCTCTAGCACATTCCAAACATCATGATTGATAGTTTTTGAGAAAGCACTTCTTAAACTAGCAAAACTCTCATGGTGGGCAAATAGGGAACGTTTACTTCACGGTGCCCCTAATTCATGGTTGGGATTCATCCTTACCGTACATTCCTATGCTTAGCAATGGATGCTTTTAGAAGGGTGTAACAATATACCATTCTAAGGTCTAGGCTTAATGTCGGCTCTTTGCTAAGGTTGAAAGGCACTCAAGATTCGCAAAGCCAATAGTACAAGAGCGAATAATAAGAGTAGTAGGAATGGTGATCAATCCATCCTGCACCCAAATCATTACCCTGTATGAGGATAGGTGAATCACGTTTTTCTATCACTCGGGCATTCTCACTTGCCTTGAAGAGTGTTTCCATGGGCACGAACTAATGCTCTATGTATACTCCCATGTATTCAATCAACAAAGCTACTACTAAAACTAAGCTATCGATACTTCAACTTTCAGGTTGCGTAATCTACTACCTAACATCATGTGCAACACTTCATACTTCCACATCCTTTTTATATTAGGTGAAGCATTCTCTTTCATAACTACATTGTGTTTTCAAACCTTCTGCTTAACACATCATTATATCTCCCAGGGTTCAAGATAGGGAAGAATAGATTCTATAGGAAAGAAACGACTAAGAAAATAATCCTACCCATAACTATATGAAGCATTCAATGTCACAAACAAGCAAACAATCATAAGGAATCAACACACAAGCAAACACTTGTATAATAACATTACAGGTGTATAAACTTAGTAATATATAACCACAAAATAGTTTAAAAGCATTGGGAACAATACTAGAGTAAAATAGAGTAACATATAAGCAATAAACAAAATCTGTCAAAGCGGTACAACAGACTTCACGATTTTTTCTGACCTACGTAAAATCGTCAGGAATTTTAGCCAATTTTTGTGCATGTACTACAGGTAATTACGATCCAGATCCTATTTTTTTTAGATTTCTCTGAGGTACCAATAAAATATGAAAAATCGCGTGGCACAACAGGTCAGGCAGAAAACTGCAGCAGTAATCTCACGAATTTCAATCAAATTACACCATTAAAATAATTTTAAAACCACACGAAAACTCCAGCAACTTTAGAGTTTGAAAACAACAGATCCTAAACAAGGCATCACACGATATGGTTTAGTACACACGAGTAATCAACCTATATTGTCATACCACATAAGTTGGTAAGAACAATATGCTAACACGATAGCGATGATCTTCTAAAGAGATAAAATATGGTGGTCCAGACCTACCCAAACTTGGTGAGATGTTCATTTATGTCATTTTATTTGTTCTTTACTTGTAGGCCAACTCTCATATAGTGATTTGCTTTATAGAAAACTACTAATAATATTTTCCAATTCTTGTAGTTTTTATGGTAGATCACTTCTTCTACTAATCAAATGAATGGACATCTACAAGTTTGAACAAGGAGAGGTGTTGGAAAATGATAGACAAGGAATATAAGAACTCTAATAAGTATAAAATATGATAGTTCTCCTAATAGAGGTCTTTTATTGCTAATCCATTTCTAAGGTCACGATCCTACAGCCAACACACAGCTCTGATACCATCTTGTAACACCCTCGCCTGATAAGGCTGAGTTCATGTGTATAGTGCCAATCCCTGGATCGGTTCACTGGCATACACAGTACAAAATGATACCAAATATAACTGTGCATCATAAATACAACGAATATGATCCAGAATTTACATTATTCATTCAAGTACACAGCGGAAAACGAATACAAGGTAGATCTCCATCCTTCAAATGTGCCACAGGCGAACAAATGTTGAGTGGAGTCTCGCGACCTATGAGCGATTACTCAGATACGATATAACCTGCAACATGAAACGTTGCAGCCACGAATGGTCAATACATTGAATGTATGGCAAGTAGGCTAAAGTGGTTAACAACAGATCTATCAACTATGCTTATTTGGCCAAGTGGAGTTCAGGCTCATTTGCATAAAGCAACAGTTTTATCCTAACATTTATAACAAAGTAGTTTTCCAATACGGTAAATAGGACACTCTGGTTCACTCCCAGGTGCTCCTACCCAATTATGTTCACCCAACAAGTTTTAAGTAATTAAGAAATAAGGATGAGAGAGAAATATCATAGCATCAGTATCAGGTCGCTCAAATTGTCCATAACCGGGGACACGGCTAATCGATTAGTTTATACACCCTGCAGAGGTTAGTACACTTTACCCATGTGACTTGGCCAACCCAGCTCGTATCATCACTCTCATTTTGGGTGATGATAGGGAGAAGTCCAAGATGAGACTGTTCGGGAAGTAGCTCCCCAATCCCGACGCGCACCCAACCTACCAAAATTCTACATCTCTGGATACGCGGGTTCGGGTCACCACAACCTACTAAGTCCAACCAACCGCCCATTCCATTATTGGCACATGGTTGTACACGTAAGCTACACAATAAATAAGCCAATCATTCTCTCTTGATACCTGGGTGCCTTTCCGCAATGAAACCACCCTTAAAATTATCAATACCATCACACCCAGGAGATTCATTGATTAAGTTGTTTTAGTTTTCACAAACCAATACTTTTAGAAACAAGCTTCAGTGATGTAACCCAGCCCTCGTTCATCATAGCATGGCTAAGCACATCTACCAACGGTGGTTCATCTACAAGGATAGCCCTACCACATAATAGGACATAGCAAAGCGATAGTTTTATCCTACACATGCATCTACAAAAATACACGACAATGCATTGAAAATAGTAGGACGATATCATGAACAAAGTAGCATCTACTTGCCTTTGTTGTAGATGTAGTCGATTAGATAATCCTCACAATTATAATGGCCTCTTTCATAATAACCACAATACTTGCAATCATAGTAGTTGCAATCACAGTAGTTGCACTCCTCGCAATCTAACGTTTGAAGCAAACACAACAAACACCATTCAAAACATTGCAAACATACAACAGTGCAACATTACAAGAAAACAATGATGAACAAATGCATGCATGACAATTTAATGAGTCACAATGGTTGCATTTAGTGTTCTGAACATAATTAGATTACATGATGCATGTGGAAAGTCATTTAATGCACTAAAGCTTTTATTACTAAAGTTGTATCGATTTAATATGGCGTATACCACTTTAATTGAACTAAAGATGTTTATGTCGTATTAAATTGTGAACTAGATGCTAATGGATAGATAATGCAATTTACAGAGAGTGGCAATTTGAATCACCTAAAAAGGAGTTATAGATATTTTCCTATGTTTAAAACACTATTTCAATGGGTTTAAATATTTCTGTATAAATTTCTCTTTTGACAGTACCAAATAATTTGTCATGCAATTTCTCTGTATAGATATTGTCAATACAAAACCTTAGCACTTGGATTCACCCTAATCGGAGTTATAGATCTTTTTGTATGATTTAAATAGTTTTTAATGGTTTTAAAAGATTCATATAGTTTCTGTTGTCTAAAAATCAAACAAAAATTATATCTGTAATCTCCACGGAATTGTGATTTCAGGGACATATTATTTGTAATTTTCTGAACAGTATTTATTTTCTTATAAATTTATTACTCTAAATAGGCCATTAAAACTAATTAAATTGCTACGGGTTAAATATTCGGCAAAGGCTAGATCCAACCAGATATTATTAAAGTAGATTACAGTAGCTTCAATTTGATATATTGTTCATATTTTTCGGAGTTACAGATAATATCTTATGAATTTATTAACCTAAAAGACCATTAAAACTAATTAAATTACTGCAGTAACCACGTACAGTAAAAGTTGGATCTATTCTGATAAGATGATTTTACGTAAAATTATCTTCAATTTGATATATTATACGCAATTTTTGGACATGGTATAAATTTCTAATGAATTTTACAAGTTAGATCTATAATATGTAATTTTAAATTCGAACGGAATATTCCAGGGAATATTCCGCTGACTGGACAGATTGACTTTGCATGCTGACTGGGACTAGATGTTGACCTTACGTTGACGTGGCATTGATGAGGAAGATGACCGGGATAACGACATGGCACGCACCGGTTTGATTGGATCTCGACCGTCTCGATAGGATCCGGTGGCTAGAAGAAGAGATTTACCCGATTTTGGCTCAGAATAGACAAGAAATAGATCTGTGTTAGAGAGACAAATCCATAGGTCAAATTGAAAAACTCAGAACATGAAAGTTGTGGGGAATCATTATTCCTACCTTCTCACCAAAGGAATTTGGATTTGAAGAAACGAGCGCGAGTAGATCTTGGATTTACACCGTAAGATCTGAAATATTGCGATACGAAATTCTCCGGCTGTGGTGGATGAAAAGAGGTGAGATTTGTCGGGATTGAAAGATTTCGATGATCTCTACAACTTTCGTTTTTTGACCGAAGGCAAACGACGAAGTCTAGATGGGTTAAAAAGCGAAATAAGATTTGGGCATATGTAGATTCGGGATTTCGAGAAGAAAAACTCCTACAGCTATGGCTCCACGAGTTTATACGAAGGTTTGAGATGGTGTAGAGATAGGCCTTGGAGTAGGGAACAAGTAGAAACAAACGGAAGTCAATTCAGAATTGTAGATAAAAAGTTATAAGAGTTTGAATAGAGATAGGTTAGAGAAAAACTGATTGCACGCTTTTTAAAGCAATTCCATGGTTCGATCATGTCACGTAGGTGGCTGGTTCGGCCCTTGCTAGCTGGGCCGCCGGCCCGTTAGTTTTTTTTTCTATTTACTTGTTTCCTTCATATCTTTTGCATACGAACTCCAAATGACATGATTCTTGTTTCAAAAAATTTCTAAAATCGAATAGATCATTATAGGATCAAATTTGTAATCTTTTTACTAGTTTGGAAGTAGTGGATTTATAAATCCTTGTATATTCCATTTTATTTATATCTTTATTTGTTTGTATTTATCCCATAACTTTTTCATAGTAGCTCCAAATGAGCTCAATTTTGTTTCTAAAATTTTGTAGTATTAATTGGATCTCTTTAGGCTATAATTATCAATAATTTATGCCTTAGCATCAGTGGGTTTTAATAAGTCAATTTAATTCCTTTAGGAACATTTGGGCGAATCAACTATAGGATTTAGATACCAGGATTTGGATTTAGTTTGTGAGAACTTTGCATGGATGTAATGAAATGCTTATGAATGCTTCATGATTTTCATTTTAAATTCTTGCACACCAATTCTACAATCCATAATCAATCCATGCCCTTTTGCCTATATGGCTACTTAGGTCATAACAAAAGAATATAGGATTTTGAATTCAAGGTTGAGAGGATTTTCTATTCAAAAAGTTTCTTCTCTTTGAGAATTTTCAAAAAAGTCAAACAATCAATCAATCTTATTTATTTATTTCACATTCCAAAATTAGGAGAATTTTTGGATGTGACAAATTGCTAACCCTCACTATGTTCTATTTCGTGATTATTATGGTGACGTTTATGAAAAATATGTCGGGCCTTATGATGGTTATGTTGCTTGGTCCATTTGGGTTCCAAAGACCCTTGTTACTAACAAAATAGAACCCATTGAAAAATGGGTACCTAAAACCAAGTCTTGATTCTTTGTAGGGCTATGCTTCCGGTGGGTCAAAATGGGTGCTTCATAGTGGATGCACAAGTCATATGACTAGGAGAAAATCGATCATGTCGGAGATGAGTCCAAATGTTAACCACATAACTGTCTCCTATGGTGATAAATCTAAACCTAAGGTATTGGGTTTTGTCAAGGTGGTAGTCGCACCGGATATTTTCCTTGTGAATGTCATGCTTGTTGAGATCCTTGGTTACAATTTACTTTCCATTCCTGCACTTGGTAAGATGGGCTTTGCCATATTTATTGATGATGATATTGTGGTACTCTTGTGGAGCAAGAATCTAAAGTTCGCTTTCTTTGGGTACGTTCAGAATGACTTGTATGTGGTGGACTTTTCGGGGAAAACCACTACAACTCAATGTGCCTATTCGAAAATGCCAATGTGGGTTGGTTATGTCATCTCCGACTAGACTATGCCAATATGATAACTATGAAAAGTATTCACAAGGGTTGCCATATTATTGGACTAAAAGAAAATGTTTGTTTTGCCAAAGATCGTGTTTGCAGGGCGTGTGTTGAAGGAAAGATGCATGATTCTCCCCATCGAAAGACTACCAATATCAAGTCCAAGAGGATCCTAGAGCTCCTTCATGTGGATCTCTTTGGTCCTCCATGTCATCCAAGTCTTGGTGGGAAGAAATATTTCTTGGTGATTGTTGATGACTATTCAAGATATACATGGGTTTATTTCTTCAAGTTGAGGAGTGAAACTTAAAAGACCATCATTGAATTCGTCAACATAATGTTCCCATATTGGTATAAGAAGTGACAACGGCTCCAAGTTCAAGAACTACACCTTGAATTAGTTTCTTAGCAAAGAGGGAATTCAACATCAATATTCCGCCGCATACACCCCTCAACAAAATGGTGTTGCCGAGAGGAAGAACCGGATCTTGATGGATATGGCAAGGTCCATGTTGGTGGAGTTTAAATCTCCATACAAATTTTGGGCCGAAGCCATCTCCACCGCTTGTCACTCATCTAACCGGCTCTACCTCCGCAAGTTGTTGAACAAGACTCCGTATGAAATATTTAGCAGTAACAAGCCCAACATCTCCTACTTACGGTGTTAGGATGTAAGTGTTTCTATCTCATAAAAGGAGTTTGTTTGTATAAATTTGAGTCCAAATAAATTGAGGGTATATTTGTTGGTTATGGCGCCGAGTCCCATAATTATAGAATCTATAACAAAACCACTCGATGCATTATAGAATCTAGTAGTGTGGTATTCAAAGAAAATGATGGCTCCCAAGTGGGCAGGTTGATGTTTGCGATGTAGATCATGAAATACCTCAAGACTCCATAAGAACATTGGGTGTGGGATTCTTCCACCCCATTGAGGAATCCCTTGTGGCAGCTTGGGAAGAACTATTCTCTACTCAAGTGGAGCCCTCATCTTCACAAGATCAACAAGATCCAACACTTGAAGCAAATGATGCACCTAGCCAATAACAAGATGAAGATCCTCCTCGTGGTGATCAAGCTAAAAATTTGGTTCAAGAACTATCAAGACTGATCAGCCTTGATCATGACCAAGATCATCAAGAGCCTCATATTGGAGAAGATACATCTGGTGGTGATAAAGGTCAAGTTGAAGGTCAAGATGGGGACCAAAATGATCATGATGATCAAGATCCTCCTCCAAGAAAAAATAAGGATATCGAGGCCCATCGTGAAGCTAGAGTAGAAAGAAATCTGAAATTAAGGGAGCACACTCTAGACAAGGTTATTAGTGATCTAAAAAGGAGAGTGTCCACTAGAAGAGAGTTGGCAAGTTTTAATGAGCATCAAGCACACATCTCTTTAGTTGAACCTCAAAAAGTATTTGAAGCCCTCGTGGATCCAGATTGGTTGGAAGCCATGCATGAAGAACTCAACAACTTCAAGCGCAACAAGGTTTGGAAGATAGTAGAGAAGCCCAAAGAGTGCCGCAATGTTATATGCACTAAATGGATATTCAAGAACAAGCAAGATGAGAATGGCATTGTTGTGAGGAACAAGACAAGATTGGTATCCCAAGGTTTCTCTCAAATTGAATGCATTGACTTTGGTGAAACCTATGCTCCCGTGGCTCGTCTTGAGTCCATCCATATCCTTCTTGCATATGCATCACATCAGAATTTCTAGTTACAACAAATCAATGTGAAAAGTACTTTTCTTAATGGTCCTTTGCATGAGTTAGTTTATGTTAAGCAAACCCCGGATTTTGAGGACCCCGATTTCCCTAACCATATCTATAAACTCAATAAGGCGCTCTATGGACTTAAACAAGCACCTTGTGCATGGTATGAGAACCTTAGAGAGTTATTGTTAGACCGTGGATTTGAAGTTGGGCAAATTGATCACACTATTTTTACTAAGAAGGTCAATGGGGAGCTTTTCGTTTGCCAACTTTATGTGGATGACATTATCTTTGGGTCTACTAACAAAGATTTTAATGATGAATTTTCAAAGCTTATGACCGATAGGTTTGAGATGTCTATGATGGGAGAGATGAGGTTATTTCTTGGTTTTGAGATTAAGCAATTAATTGGAGGAACTTTCATAAATCAAGCTAAATATATCCAATACATGCTCAAAAGGTTCAAGATGAAGGATCCTAATGGGGTATCTACACCTATGCAAACCAAATGTCATCTTGAGCTAAATCCCAATGGTAAAGATGTGGATCAAAAGGTATACTACTCCATGATTGGTTCGTTGATTTACCTTTGTGCATCTAGACCTGATATTTTGTTGAGTGTAGGAGTGTGTGCAAGGTATCAAGTGGCTCCTAAATAAAATCATTAATTGGTGGTCAAGAGAATCTTTTGATATAACTCATACCCCAAACAATGGTTTGTGGTATCCAAAAGGCTCAAGTTTCTCTCTTTGTGGGTACACGGATTCGAATTGGGCTGGTGATAAGGATGATAGGAAATTGTCAACATAATGGGATCGGGGGTCCCTCGCATTGCACCGTAGCGCGTGGGATAGGACCCACCAGTCAGCAGCTCGGCGATTTCAATGCCTAGCCGCCGGGAGCGTCATAAGGATGCGAGCGCCGTGTGCTCCAAGCAGGTATGGATTTGGCATGATGAACCTATGGAGACTAAGTATCAGCTATAATGTAGGTGCCTATGGATTAGACGAATGTTATGAGACGAGACATGGTTCGCCAGCCAGGCGCGGACAAGGAGGAAAGGACAACAACACGCATAAGGCGGTCCGGCCCCTACTTCCGGGGGATGCCCCGGAAGGAGGGTAAGGGCATAGTTAGGGACATCGAAGACGAGGAGCAGCCTCAGCTGATCCCCGGAAGGACCGAAAGATCACCTCTCCTGGGCCAGGTGCGACCCGGGAACCGAACTCAATTGAGCCTGACTAGAGGCATCAGCCCCGGCCTTGGGACTGGCAATGCGCCAGCACCACAGGACATCATAATGGCGCTACAGTCTGCTATAGCGCACCACCGACAGGAGTAACAACTCGGATCTTGAGCTATCATGCAGCTATCAAGTGCGCCTAAGCATCGCATGTGGCCATTCATTGGCCACAAGCACTGCCCATCTGCCTGAATCCCGCATGGCACACCGCGATTGAGCCCGGGAATGCCCTTGGAGGTGCTCCAGGCCGACCCTGGTAGTGACCCCTTGGAGTACAAAAGGAGGCACTTGGCAATTGAGAGAGGGGGTGGAAAGGTGAAGGAGGTTCAGGATAAAAGGGTTAGAGGGTTCGAGAGTTGAAAAAGGAATTTTTTTAGAGGAGAGCTTTGGATGAACAGATAAAGAGAGAGATAGAGTTAATATCCTTCTCCACACCGGAGAGGAGGAAGAGAGGAAAAAGTGAGATAAGTGGGGAAGAGGAAGCCCGAGAAGTGTAGAAGCTAGAGAGAGAAAGTCCACGACACTGTTGAGATCATCATCTTGTACCTCGATCCACCTCAGATAATTCACCAAAGCAGGACGTAGGGTTCTCAGCCAAAGGGAGACCCAAACCTGGGTACAAAATGACTGTGTGTGCTTTGTGTGTGCTGTGTGCATATATCAGCAGGTCTTTATGAAGACACTGAGGCCAGAACGCCTTCGTTCCCACTACCAAACAAATAGGGGGTACCCAACATCCATGATGTCTGCGTTGGCGAGACGTGACATATGGCACGCCAGGTAGGGGGGCGCTCGTGTTTTTGGGTTCAGCAATCAGCTTCAGCATCAAGAGCTTCATGATCATCATCATCGTCATCGACATCCGTCTTGTCTTCGTGTTCAACATTGACATCGACCGCGCCATTGCCAACCATGGCGCCGAGGAGAGGTGCTTGCACTGGGACTAGCCTTGCCACGCTAGACTCGCCCACTGCACGGACTCGCTCCCACACCCTTCCCACGACTAGGGGCTTGGATGCCGATCCTCATGAGCAGCCTTACGATTACCGACGACATGCGTCAGAGGCGCTTACCGCCAAGCAACCGCACCCCGCGGTTGAGGGAGGCGAGCATGCTGGCGGAGGTGTAGCTGCGCAAGAGGCACCATCGCTAGGCAACGCAGGAGGCATCGCACTCGAAGACCATTCCCCGGTGACGCAGGAGGCGCCGCCGGTGGAGGGGCTCCTCCCAGTGGCATAGGATACGCCGCTGGAGGGGGCCATTTGCTAGGAGGATCCACACTGTCCTGGGCCAGAGGAGCCGACCCCGAGACGGAGCGTCAAGCGTCGACCTAGCACGCGGCGACCCCAGCTCGCGCCATGACTCGCCTAACCGTGCCAAGTACAGGTCATTAACCCCAATCCCACTGCTCTGGGAATCAAAACTTGGTGGAAGTAGTCGCTCCTTCCCGCGCCATAGCTCGGCACCCACCAGCTCCTGGGATGGCAGAGTAGGCGGCATGGAGGGACGTCCTCGACATGTAGTTAGAGTTCATCAGGCTGCATCAGGAGTCTGACCACGCTCGTTCCCAATCCAACTCGGGGCCGAGATGTGGGGCAGAGCGCGCTTCCACCACCGCTGTAGGGCCCGTGCAAAACCCTACCCCGAGGTCGTATTCCTAGAACATTGCCCCCGGGCCGAGGGCTGCTGGACCCCACGGCGGTGGAAGGAGAACTGACAACCATGCCACATGCCATTTGGGGGATGGAGACCTGACACCTGCGAAGCAAGATCACATTTCTATGGGGTCATCTGCTGACCCCATGCACATGTGCACTGAAGGGTGCCGAGGCGATTCCGCCACGGTGAACGAGGTGCTAGTTCGAGATTACCTGCTATAGCTGCGTCAATAGGGTGCGGGCATGACCATCCCTAACCCGCAGGGCACGGCTGAGGCGGGGAGTATGGCTTTGGGATATGGAAGCGGCTGGCCTGCATTCTCCCCTTCCCTACGGCAGGTGGCGTGGCCGCAAAATTTCCATCCCATTGTCCCTATCAAGTTTGAAGGCAATACCAACCAAAAGGAGTTTCTAGCCATCTAGTCCACCACAATGGTGGCTGCGGGTGCTGATGATAAGGTCATGTCCAATTGGTTCCCAATGGCCCTAAAGGGCACGACCTTGTCCTGGCTCATGCATCTACCTAAGGAGTCCATTTTCTCCTGGGCCGAGTTGTGTACTAGCTTTGTGAGAGTGTTCCAGGGAGCCTTCAAGCGCACATGAACACTCATTCAGCTCAACACAGTGGTCCAGGGGAACAGTGAGCGGCTGCGAAACTTCATGTTGCGATTCTCGCAGATCGCACACACCATCTCGGAGTCGGAGGATGCCGCCATTATTGGCGCGTTCACCATGAATGTGTGCGATAGCAAGATGCATGAAGAGCTTTACATGCATCCCATCAAGGACACCCATGAGCTGTGGGAGTTGACTGACCTCTGCTCCTTGGCGGAGGAAGGCACCTTGCACCCGAGGACGCTGCCTGGGAAGCCGCGGGAGTGACCCGTCCAGGAAGGACCTTTACGACGAAGAGCATATCGTGTAAGCGAGGCCCTTGACAGGCTTTGGCTGCAGAGCCTAGTGCTCCCACCGGAGCTAAAAAGAAGACCAAACCAGAGTAAGAAGTGGCGGTTGCCAAGCCCTCCACGGGGAAATGGTGCCCTGTTGATGAATCCGAAGAGCATGACACTCGGAATTGCTACGACATCCTCGGCTACGCTGAGGGACGGAAGAGGAGCATCACTGATCAGGGGACTAACGGTACCTTCGGGAACTATTACCGCTGCCGCAAAATAGGCCATCATGTGAAGGACTACCCGGTCTATCCTGGCCTAGGCGCCCCCGCCGGAGGTCCTAGGGGCAACGTGGGTGCTACACGAGGAGGACATGGAGGCAGTGGATATGGAGCAAGAGCAGGGCACGGAGGGGGTCCGCGGCAATACAACCCCTCAGTTGTGTGGCAACGGCCCTAACATCAATCAGGATGTCGACAACGACGGGTGCAGATAGTACCCAGAAGTACATACTGCGTGTGCGCACACGAAGGAACGCCATGACTTCACATGGGGAGTTTAAGCGTTTCTCCCGTCAACTGTGCGGCGTACAGCCTAGCCTGGAGGCGTAGCAGCCACTTCGGTGGTCTCACGTGCCGATTACTTTTGATGCAGGAGATCACACGGACCACATTGCCGGGGTCGGCATGCTACCCCTGGTGGTCTCCCCCATCATAAAGAATGTCAAGGTCACCAAGATGTTGGTGGATGGAGGGGCTGACCTCAACATCCTCTCAGCAAAGCTACTGGATAAGCTCAAAATCACGGAGGATCAATTAGCTCCTACTGGGTCTTTCCTGGGCATAAACCCGGGGGCTACCTAGCTATAACATCCCCGGATTAACAGCTAGAAATAGACATAACACATATGTGTGAAGTGCATTCATGCATAAAAAATTTGGGGAATTTTTGCGCAAAACTAAAGAAGCAATAGAGGGATCGAGATCTATCTTATTTTGATGGAAACGTCAGGACAGGTGCGATGGATTTTGACATGACCTCTATTGTACTTTGAGTTTTAGAGAAGGCAATTCAAATTTGAAATTTAATTGAAAGATTTGAATACTAAAAGAATTTGAAACAGAATAATAATTAGAAATTAAATTTAAATAAGAAATAAGAGGTGAACTCTTATTCTTGAAAAGATACAATAACTACAAGTCTCAAATAATAAAAGAAAATTGAAAGAAAAGAATTACAACAATAAATAAGAATTGAATTAGTAATTATAAACAAGATATAAATATTTATAAGTTCCAATGTACAATAATGGAGAAGGCATTTACTTTATTATTATATAAATAATATTATAGTGTCTTTACAATTTCAAGGAATAATCACAAAAGAATAACTTTAAAACAATAATACAAAATTACTGTTTTTACAAATGCTGACAAGGAAAAAGGAAATTACAAGTTTATGAATAAAAATTACATAAGAATAAAAAAATCCTATACTAATCTTTAAGGCGATTTTTTCATCTTCCTGATCTTTTCTTCTTTATTGGACCCCTACAAATGTGTATAACAAACAAAGAAAATAAGAGGAAGGGGTTAATTTAAATGGTTTTGCTCTTAGAAGTGAACAGTGAGATGCACTTTTAAGTTTCATCATTGAGCTAATCTTAAAGGGGCAAGTTTCACAAATATACAGTAAACGGCAAAGAGATAAAAAAATCCAAGGAATATGATGATTTACTTGATCTTATCCACACACCCGAGGTAAGCAGACAAGTAGCTTACACACCAAAATGCATGTTATGTGCTGTCGATAGGGCAGCAGCAGCACCAGCAGTCAAAAGGAAAAAAAACTCAACCATAGCACAACCACTAGGCATTCCACTCTATTTCCCACAGTCTCAAGCACACAACCAACAACAGTTTGAGCCTGCCAAAATCCCAATAATCCACCAGCTAAGATACACCACAAATCATTCAATCATCCTAAGGATGGTGACATAAGGAGGGGTGGTGTAGGTGAATAGCAAGGCCAAGTACAAGATCATCGGAGCTAGGAGGAGCAGGAGCAGCACCAGGAGGTGCAGAGCAATATAAAGCCAGCAAGACCAAGCTAGCAAGATCAAATATCACACAACATCATCACCAACAAGCAAGTTGTGTGGTGAGTCCACATAAAACCATCACATGATAACCTTATTTAGATTACCAAAGCATGTGTTGTTTTATATAAGATCTTCTCATAAAACACCCAAGTGGGGTGAATCCATCATGGAAGAAATTAAACAGAACCAATCATTAATCTTTGCAAACATTACCAAGATCTTAGCTTATGCATCATTGATCTTGGACAAGAATCCTTATTTTCCAATCAAATATACAAACAGTCTTAACTGCATAACTTTGGGCACATCTTTTGGAAAAGTAGCACCTCATAAGCTATTTCCTCATAAGAATGCATCTTAAACAGTAAGGATCCATTATATGGTTATACCAGGGACCAACACATTAATTCGCAAGCACTAAAGTGATTATACTTGGTGATGATCCATCATAAATTACTAAATAATCGAGGGAGCAAATAAAAACAAGTGTTTTTACTTAGCTATGCCTCATACCAGCATCACATGCTAAAGGAAAATCATAGGAATCATGGGCTAATATATCAGTTGGGATTTTCAACTTTTAATAACACCAAGCCACTCTAGAACACAAATAGGAAAAGCCCAGTACCATATACACTCTTGTGTACCATTCCAAGGAAGGTTTTACAAAGATTTATTTTAAACAAGCAAATCCTACACAGATATTTCACCAGCAAACTCTTGCAGAAAAATATTCAATAATATTCCTAACCAGGAATCATCTAAATTGTTGCTATCATATAGACAGAGTACTCATACTGGCCATCCATTTATACTTACAAATATTACCCAAATAATATTTATCATTTTCCTAGTAGTAATTTTTGGAATCATGTCAATATATTTCCCATGATCATATAATAGCAGAAGCCACTAGTTACTTGCATCCAACATCGATTTCAAACAAATATGATTTTCAAATAATTTTCCTAACCAACACAATTAGGAATCAGTTTCAATAAATCTTAACTATCAATATGAACTAGTAAATGTTCAGTCCAGCAAGTATTCCAATCAGATACAATCCAGACCAATGGTTTGAATTTTTATATCTTTAGTAATTCATCGAAATCAAACTAAACCTCATATAAGAATAAATCCATCAGCTTGTAGTCATAATCCAATACCATCCACTACCCAATTCAAATAGGTAAATTTTCAAGCCAAACTCACTAAGCAAGATTAGTAGAAAAGCTATTGTAATATACACATGAAACAAAGAGAGAATCCTGAATTAGGGTTCAACCCGAGAGAGTGAGATAGAGAAGGGGACTTACCGGTGGTCCTTGCTCAAAATTAGAAGAGGAAGCAGAATGACCGACGAGCGCACACGACGGCACGAGGAGCACCCGAGGGCACTGCAACCCGCACCAAGCTATGGAACTGTGGCCACTGCCACACAAGCATCCTACCAGCACCATAGAGACACCAGAACTACATCACAGCAGCACCAGGTGCAGCGGAGCACAAATCACCGATGAGCAGCAAACCCTAGGGTTCGGGATAGAGACAACTTGGCTAGGAGAGAGATCTAAAGACGAATCGAGAAGGACCAATTGATGGAGTAGCATCGATTACCTCATCCTGTAGCACAGTGTCAGCCGGGGAGATCGGAGACAACCAGAATCAAGCGGCGGCGGCGAGGAGCTCTTTGTCGCCAGAGAGAGGAACAAATGAGTGAGGAAGAGCAAGTTCAAAAGAGAGAGAGTGCACTGGGACAAACCCACTGGGTTCAGTCGGACCAACCCAAAGAACCAGGCCCAATGTCCAACTGAATAAAAAGAAAGAATTAGAAATTACTAAAATGACCCTATAAATATTTTACCCTCTACAAAAATTTAGAAAAATCCTAAAAATACAAATAATATATCTATATGTTCATAAAAATCTAACTACTCACAAAAAATAGTAAATTGCATTTTAGGATGATAAAAATTAACTTAATTATTTAAGTGACATAAATTCCCTATGGGAATTTCTAAAAATAAAGATGATATCTAAAAATAAATAAAATTCACTTTTATGATCCTAAATAAATATTGTATTTAAAAAATACTAGTTTGTATTTTAATCTAATAAAACTAAATGTTTTATATTAAAACACTTATTAATTTATAAAATTTAATAAAAATAAAGAACAATCGTAAAAATCAATAAAAATCAATTTTGTGTACAAAAATAAATCTACTATTTTATAAAAATACTAACTTATTTTTTTGAAATAAGTATTCAATGACATCTAAACTTTTAGAGAATTTTATAAATATAAGAATAATATTTAAAAACAAATAATAATCATTTTAAGATACTGAATAAATATGTTCCACTAGAAAAATATTAAATATATATTTAAAAAGGATTTTAATACTTTAAAGTAATAAACCTTCATCTTTTATTTATTTTGTTAAAATAAAACAACCATTTCATTAATTCTTTAAAATTATTCCCTAAGTAGGAGAAAATCAGATTTCTTTATAAAACATAAATACTATAAGTTAAATACTAATTATAAATCCGTAATTATCCTAAAACTTAATTGTAAACCATTAAGTTATAATATTATTTCTTTAAAACCTTAAACCCTTTATATTTAAATACCAATACCAAAACCATAACTTGAATTAATAATCAGGCTTAAGTAGAATCATGAGCTTTATAATATTTTAAAACTTAAGATAAAAATTAAATTCAATTACTTTTAAATAGATATCACTCACATATAATATAATGAATATCAATTATCTCTTAATCAATAATAACATGACCTTAAAACCTAACAAAGTATTAAGAACACCTATTATACTCTCATTAACAATTACATATTAGTTTTCTAATAACACATCCAATCCTAAACTTATCATTCATTTAAACTAAAAATGAATGATTCTACGTTAACTAATATATTAATTCAAAACCAAAAAACTTAATTATATATTTTATAGTTTACTTTGGTCTATTTCCAATTAAGACCTAAAGCATCCCAAAACCAAATTAATCGAGCAAATGCAAAGAGACATCGACCACATTCTATAAACCCTTAAAGGTTGCTTAAACCTTATCAAAGAAACCTGTTCTTTGAAGGTTATTCTTTTTTCCACTTCAAATAACAACTCTATAATAGTTCCTTCAACCCTTAGCAACTCAAACCAAGGACTTTTATCATAGTAACCAAATGGAAATTAATCATAATAACATTACTTTATACCTTATATAATTTGGGTTTTTAACACATAAGTCCCTTATCAATGTCATTACTTATATAGTAAAGTTTCAAGACGAACCAAATCTTAAAAGAATCACATAAATTCACTTCACTCAAAGTATTGTGGATTCACTTCGGGAGTTTTACAAAATGCATAACATTAATTATGCATAACTATATATTACTTCTTTAAACATTAGTCCTTACCAGACCAATGATGTTGATTTCGGATATTGGATCTTATATCGACTCGAAGACTATGATTGCATCAACTTGCAATCACAAAGGAAAGTTCACACTTGCTCATGTCCTTTGATTATTTTCTGTAAAGTATTTTGCAAATCTAGTGTTGTCATCACCTGCATTTCAAAAAGGTCAGAAAACACTATTTTCATAATAACATGATTATAGGTTATTTACCAAGAGGTAATAACCTACTATGAAAGTTCCAGTGGTAAAGGAACATATTATCTAGGACTTAACAACCAATGTTGCCAGCGATTCTTGTGCCGTATATCACGTATTAACCATGAGATTTGGAACCAGACAAAGAAGTCAGTTGTATCTTCTTCCTCTTGCATGTAGACGGATGCGCGGGTCGTGGCTGTTATCCTTGTAGCGTGCATTAATTCGTAATTCATAGAGGATATGCAGCATATGGGTGGGAACCCTCAACATCCCACGATAGTTCTGGCATCTGAACGGTATGTACTAACCATTGCTGTAATTAAATACGTGGGCATGGTATACACCAAGGAGACATGCGCGGTTGCGAAGAGGGCAGTGATTGGCTTGGATCATCTACTGGTCCCCACATCACGGAATTGTGGACGGGAATAAGCTACCTAGTTGTGCAACAAAGATTTGATCTCTCATGGGTAAAGCAACACACCTCTGCAGAGTGTAAGAACTTTAACTTGTTACTCCCTGTTCCGGGAAGGAGCTATGAACGCGACAACAAAGGAACTCCATGAAAGTTATGGTAAACATGTGAAGGCTGACGGACATAGCTTTTCAGAATAAAAGCAACCTTTGAAGAAATGTTTATGAAAACCTGCATGGCCTACGACCTGTGGTCTATGGCTATAGATATAGTGCATCAAACACTCCTTTTTAGTGAACTTGCTGAGTATGCTCATACTCAGCGTAACTTCTTAACCCTTGCTAGATTCTTAAGCCAATACAGACGATGTCTACATCAACTTCTACTCAAGGGAATCGTCATCAACAACTCAAGTTCTTCGACAAAGTCAATGAAGTCAACAAATATATCAATTAAAGTGAAGATGAAGTTGTTGATTAGATAGGAATATAATCTCTAGCCATAGAACCTATTTCTGTAGAGTATTGCAATAGCAGCAATGCCAGCCCAATAGTTTAAATACTAGTCTATTAGTATGATGGCAATGCGTTGATTATTTCTGATTCTTCTTTGTAAGAAGTTTCTTTCTCTCTCTTTATCCTAGAGTGTTCTATGGATATTTTGTGAAAAGTCGAGTTGTAACCTATATTCATTGTCTTGGACCTGCTGTGCTTCTGCTATACCACTCTGAGGGATGTAATACTAGTGAACAGTGTTTCATTGGTGTTATGTCAACGACTACAGTATACTACATCATGAAGTGGTATGCTGGGTCACCGCACCAGCTGTGGGGTAAGATCGAACCGCCAGTTACATTCGGCACTCAAGACAACTACCGCACTAAGAACATCATCTTTGATGTTGCAGACATTGACATACCGTATAACGGCATCATAGGGCGCCCTACCTTAGCAAAGTTCATGGTGGTCTCCCACCATGCCCACAACTCTCTCAAGCTTGCCTCCTTGTGGGGGACCTTGACTGTCAAAGGTGATATAAGGGATGCCATGTTCTACTCTGAACTACTGTTCAAACTGGCAGCCATCGCTTTTCCCGTGAGTCACACTAACCCTTTGTCCGATTCAGACCAAGCTTTCGCCCTAATTCCTGGCTCGCCCGGGAAGAGGCTGCGACCATTTCTGGAACCTAGTTCTGATGAAAACTCATGTACTGGTGGCTCTCTGAGTAAGCTAAAAACTTCTTGCATCCACCCTACCAACTAAAAAGCCCGAGAGCGTGCGTGATGCTCCCGGCAACTAAAAATCCCAGGTGTGAGTGGAGGTTCCTTCGGCAACTGAAAGCCCAGGAGCATGTGTGGTGCTCCCGACACCTAAAAAGCCCGAGTGTGAGTGGAGGTTCCCTCGGCAACTGAAAGTTCAAGAGCGTGCGTGGTGCTCTCGTCAACTAAAAATCTCGGGTGTGAGTGGAGTTCCCCTGGCAACTAAAATCCCGGGAGCGTGCATGGTGCTCCCGGCAACTACGATGAATACTAGCGTATCTGTCCTGGCTTGCCTATGTGTAAACCGCTTTGTAATCAGGGGGCTGCCCCTGTCTTGGGATGAGAATACCGTTGCTCTCGTTTTTTCGCATGTTTTCATTTGCCAATCCTTTGGATATTTCTCGGGACCGGGCATGGGTAACGAGACTGTCAGGCCAGGAACATCATACTCTCATGATCCGCTCTAAGGTATGAGCATTGTGCTCTAGGCATTTCCGACTAGCACTAAATCATGATGACACACCTCCCACGTTAGGCCCCCGAGTTGGCAACGTCATGCACCCTGATCAAGAGCACGAGACCCTATTTTAAACTCGAGGCATGGGTAAGATGACATAAGGTGTGTTCATCGTGTTTCAGGATGTGCAACAGATGGATGATCAAGGAGAAGCCAAGGCAAGGTCCCGGCATGGGCAAGGGTGTAAAGATCACTGCCAGGCTAGCAATGACTGCACGATTCCTGGGGGCGGCTAGCCCCACAAGCAAGGCCTGAGTCGACGGCAAGGCTGGAACCAGGGAATCGGAGCAAGGAGTTCGAGAAGACGAACAACGCACCAACATGCCCCCATGGTGGCTGCGGGAGAAGTGTAGAATGAGCCACCGCACCACGCCTTCCATCCCTTTTATAACAACAAGGAAGGGGAACGATTGGTTCCCACCTCGCCGACTCGAGGGAGCGAAAAAATCGCAACCCACAAAAAAAATACTTTGTAGGTACCGAAGCGGGTGCAGTCAACGCCGGCTGCCATGGAAGCCAAAGCATGGCCCGGCAATCCCGCGGCCACTTGAGTGTGCAAGCACACGCACTCCAGCTTTGCAGGATAGGAAGGCATGCCATCCAGTCATGTCGCGCCCCCATGTCGTGGACTGGGCCCGCGTGCTATTGAAGGGCGAAGCCCGGCAATGGCCTCCTCGTTGAGCCATGACAAGTGTTACTCAGATGCATCATCGACAAGTTGCCGGACCTTGCCCTTGGGCTACTGTCGGTGTAATGGGATCGGGGGTCCCTCATATTGCTCCATAGCGCGTGGGCTAGGAGCCACCGGTCAGCAGCTCGACGATTGCAAGGCCTATCCACTAGGAGCATCGCAAGGATGCGAGCGCCATGTGCTCCAAGAAGATATGGATTTGGCATGATGAACCTATGGAGACTAAGTATCAGCTATGATGTAGGTGGATATGGATGAGACGAACGCTATGATATGAGACATGGTCCGCTAGCCAGGCGCGGACAAGGAGGAAAGGACAACGACACGCACAAGGCGGTCTGGCCCCTCCTTCTAGGGATGCCCTGGAAGGAGGGTAAGGGCATAGTTAGGGACAGAAGCCGAGGAGCAGCCTTAACTGATCCATGGAAGGACCAGAAGATCAACTCTCCTAGGCTAGGTGCAACCTAAGAACTAGAGTGAACTGAGCCTGACAAGACATGTCATGACCGAGCTTGGGAACTAGCGACGCGCCAGCGCCACTAGACATCATCATGGTGTTGCAGTCCGCTGCAGCACGCCACCGACAGGAGTGATAGCTCAGAGCATGAACTGTCACGCAGCCATCAAGTGTGTATGTGCACCGCTCGTCGCCATCCATTGGCCATAGGCACCGTCCATCTGCCCGAAGACCGCATGGAAGATCATGATTGAGCCTGGGAATGCCCTTGGAGGTGCTCCACACCGGACCTTATAGTGACCCTCTGGAGTATGAAAGGGGGCATTTGGCCATTGAGAGAGGGGTGGAATGGTGAAGGAGGTTCGGGAGAAAAGGGTAGGAGGGTTCAAGAGTTGAGAAAGGAGATTTCTGAGAGGAGAGCTTTGGATGAATAGATAAAGAGAGATAGAGTTGATATCCTTCTCCACACCGGAGAGGAGGAAGAGAGGAAAAAGTGAGAGAAGTGAGGAAGAGGAAGCCCGGGAAGTGTAGAAGCTCCCCGACACTGTTGAGATCATCATCTTGTACCTCGATCCACCATAGATAATCCACCAAAGCAGGACGTAGGGTTGTTAGCCGAAGGGCAGCTCAAAACTTGGTAAAAAATGACTGCGTGCTTTATGTGTGCTGTGTGCCCATATCAGTAGGGTTCTATGACGATGCTAATGCCATAACGCCTTCGTGCCCACTACCGAACAAATAGGGGGTGCCCAACATCCCCGATGTACGAGTTGGCGAGACGCGACAGAAATCATCCTCTCGGATATGCCAATTCCTTGGTAGCTATCGTCGGATTGATGACAAGTATGCCATAGGGGGTCCTGAGGGCGTTGAGAATATGGGGTGTGAGCCATACGGTGTTCCAGGAGAGGTGAGCACAAGTTTACCCAAGTCGATATCCGACCGTGGTGATCGGATCCTACTCCTGCTAGCAACCCTGTAATATATCAACAAGAGCCAGATGTTACAGCGGACTACAAGAGAGGTTTTCATGTGCGAGTTGGTTGTGGTTTATCTATTATCTAGTGCCCTAAAGTCTCCCTTAGGTCCGGCTTATATAGATGCCAAGGCCTAGGGTTACATAAGATACCTATCCGGCTACGTTATAGAGTTGGTAACTAAGTACATCTTGTACTACAAGTAATATACATGCCTAATTTGGTAAGTCTTCTGGGCCTTGTCGTAGCCAGAATTGACTCCGTCCTCTTTCCCTAACTGGGCCGCCCGTCAAGCAAAAATCTAACATGTTGGTGGGCCACCCTGGTCAGCGATCATATGGATATACCCAAAAAGTATATCCCCAACAGTAGCCCCCGGAAGTCTCCAAGATCCAAAATCAGAATAATCGTCTAGCTTGATGGTATCTTTGGCTTGCAGAATCTTGAAGGGTTCCCAAAAACTTAACTCAACGGTGTCGGATTCCGAGTCTCATCTGATTCGGATATGTTATCTCCAAGCTCGATTTCAATCTTGATCCGGATTTAAATGGTGACATTTTCCTGACAACTTTTTAGGCTTTGTCTTGTCACTGACAAATATCCTGCCAGCATGACCGTTGGTGGGTCCGCATTGCACGGAACCAAGGTACCGTTTCAATTCCTGCACGGAGATCGAGGGGGTGGAGGCTTCGCGAGGAAGCCACCCCTCTCTATCTCCCTCTCTCCTATACACGTGGTGTTAATCGGGCGCACTTAGCACGAATCTCGGCGTGGAGTTTAATATATTGAGATTTTCTTTTCCCTAGATTCATTCCTCGTCGTTTTGCTTCGTCTCCTCATACTCCTCGCGTTCCCATCTTCCACCTTACCCAAACACCTCTAGCACCACCACTTATTGACCCTCTCTGACGAGATGGGGGAGGCAACATCAGGCTCAGGCGTGGTAGCGCCTTTGACGGTGGCAGACGATAGGAGTCATCGAGGGATTTGGGTCGCCAGTGTGCTGCACGACGAAAATCTCAAGTCCATGGAGGATGAGGGATACCTCACCGCTGGCGCCTGGCGGAACAGCCTCGGCGATTGCATCTCGGCGCCCCGTGACAGCGAGCATGTTCTATTTGTGATGCACGTCGACCGTGGTCTCAGTCTCCCGCCGTCAGAGTTCCTCATAGAGGTACTCCAACACTACGGTGTACAATTACATAATCTCCCTCCTAATTCTTTGCTAGAGCTTAGCACTCATGCAGCTCTTAGTGAGAGATTTCTTGGCATTAGGACGAATCTCACCCTCTTCCGGTACTACTATGGTACTCGGAAGAATTCTATCAGTGCTGGTGAAATTACAAGGCTGTCGCCTAGAGGGGGCAAATAGGCGGTTTAAAACATTTTACGAGAGGGGCTCAACAAAGGCAGAATTAAACTAGCATTTACTTTGTCAAGCACAAAACCTAGAACAACTAGGGTTCACCTATGATCACCAACAACTTATGCTAAGCAAGACAAGAAACTATGTGATAGCAAGACATAGACGTCAAGCACGAAGGCTATCACAATGTAAGATGCATAAGTAAGAGGTCAGGTATAGAGATAACTGAGGCACGCGGAGCCAACAATGTTTTACCGAGTTCCTGCCAACAATGGAGTACGTCTCGTTTGGAGAGGGGGTGATTTAAAACCACAAATGCCACAAAATGCCTCCCTTGTTCTCCTGTGAATCTCACCCCGACGGGATCGATCCACACTTCCACTATCGGTGCACTTGTCGGTGGCAATCCAGAACCTCTCACAAGATTGGGGCACTTCTCCACAACTCAATTGGAGGCTCCCAACGAACAAGCTTGGGGAAAGCTCCAAAAACTTAATTGGAGGCCCCAAGTAATCCACAAACCTGCAAAACAACTAAACCATCTAAGGTTCCAAGAACCCAAGAGTAAAAAGCTTCTCAACTTTTCACCCAATTGAATCCTCACCGAGGACTCAAACTGATGCACCAAATGCAGTGGGAAGACCACAAAAAGTGTGCAATTCCTTCTCCCCCAAATTCCACCAAAGCTACAAAAGCTTATGGGGGAATAATAGAGGAAGAACAAAGGAGGAAATCCACAAAAGACTCCAAGATCTAGATCCCTAGATGTTGCCCTCACTTCGAGGAGAGATTGATTAGTGGGTTTGTTGATCTAGATCTCCTCTTTCAAATCCGTCAATAATATGCAAGAATCATAGGAGGGATTGAGGGATAGAAAGCTCAAGAAGATCAACACTGGAGGGGAAAACTTGCCAGCTTCGGTGCAGTGTTTTTCCATTGGGGAAGAAGAGTCTGCCTGTTGGGGAAAAACCACACCAGAGACCTGGAGACTGGAGATTCTGGTGTAGAGATCGGAGATTCCAGTCTGCAAGCAACTCGCATCGGAGATTCCGGTCCATCTCCGGACAATCTCCGGACCCCTATACACACTGGCATGGACTTGGTTTCATTACAACACCAGATACTTGTGCCGAAACTCCGCTTCTGGGAACCGGAAACTCTGGTCTTTTCACATCGAAGATTCTGGCCTAAGACTTTACACTGGAGATTCCGAAAAAATACAGGCTGAGGCAAAACTTCAAACAACGCTATCTAGAGTTTGGAAACTCTAATTGACCCAAAACCAATTTTGTTGGAAAGAGGACGACAAGAGCTACCCAAAAAAAGTGAGATACCTCCCTTGGTGATAAACTAGAAAACCTCCAAGATAAAAAAAACTCAATAATATATAAAAGTTAAATCTGTTTTTGATGAACTAGAGGTTCTTATGAATATTTCCACAAGCTCTAGAACCTCACATGGATAAGATCCAAATAACAACCAAGAAATATGATGCTAACTATGGAAACGTTTGAGCTCTCACCAAGGGATATGATCAAGTTACTCACTCGAGAGACCCTCTTGATAGTACGATTATCTATCCTATAAACCGGTCTCCCCAACTAACACCACGAGTCTAGTAAGAAAGCAACCCTATCAAGATCATACCTTTGCCTTGTGCATATTCCACTTGATCTTAATGATGACGATCTATTATACCTCAAGATGGAGCACCTTTCTTGATTGCGCTATCTTGGTGAGGACTTGGAATTTGCTCCCCCATACTCCACTATGGAAGAGCCTCTCTTTTAGGAATATCCTCATATACCCATGATCACCATAAGGATGGAAAGATTCAAGCATATGATCTCTTCGAGATGGCACATCTTGAAATTGCACTTCATTTCTTTTTTCTTTATTATGTTGGTGTCTTGAAGGTACACATGAGATATCACACCATCTTCTTATTCAAGACACACTTGCCATAGGCTCAAATTCTACTTGACTAATCTCCGGATCATTCCTTGAAATCCTTGATCAATACTTGATCTTCCTCACTTTCTTCTTATTCCAACCTTGAAGCCATCATATGGTTCAAACATTTCCTATGGACAAATCCTACAGGTAATTCTCAATGCAAACATAAGTCCATAAACATTGTCATTAATTACCAAAACCACACATGGGGGGCACACATGTTCTTTTAGCTGGAAATCTGTATATTACCAACACTCTCATCTTAGTTCTTAGGACAAACCGAGTCTACCCTAGGATCTTTGCTAGTGAGTCGATTAGAAAATGTCCGCCATGTTTTTCTACAATGAAGATATGCCGGCTCCCGGAAAGACAGAAGGTCTTCCAGTTTTTGTCGACGGTGCTGACCCGCACAATGATGCATGGGACATAGAGGCGCCGAAACTTTCCAAAGATTTGGTCATCTCCAAGAGGCGAATCGATTTTTTGATGAAGCACTATGTTCTCCGTGGCTCTGACTTGATTCAGCCACTATAACACCATAGGGACCGGTTGATGAATATGGTCACTTGAGACCGGAAAGACAATATGAAGGTTTATCTGACGTAGATAGCTGGGAAGGACTATAAATCCCGTATGTAGTTGTTGATCAAGGATATGGTGAACAAGAAAGTTTCCGAGCTCTCCATGCCCATGTTTATAGCTGACAGACCTCTGATTTTGATAAACCTTTCGACTTGTATTTAATTTTAGCTCATCGCCTCATTATCCGACTTTTGCATGTGTTGATGTTTTACATCTTTCAGCTTAAGGATCATCCTGAGTCGGAGTTAGACCCTCTTAAGGTTTATCCTCCAGAAGACTTGGGAAGCGACTAAGGACGATGAGGTGAAGGAAGTTTCTGGCCCCATTTCCAAGAAACATAATGCCAAGGAAGTTGTTATCACTGCTGGCGCACAAGTTCCACCAGTGGTTAAAAAGTAATACATTGTATCTTTCAGTACTCGTGTTGTAGTTTCCAAGTCACATATAACATTTTTTCTTCATGTGATCTAGAGTTAAAACTATTTTGAAGTGCAAGTCAAAGACGGAGAGTAAACCGGTCAAGTTGTTGCGCTAGAAGAAACTTGCTATGTCACTAGTTGTACCCCTCCAACTCCAACCACTACCCAAACTTCTGCATCGGAGGTTCATTCCTCTCCACGTGTTGGCTCTGCCATCCCTGACACTCCTGCTGCCTCACAAGAATTGGTTACCACTAGTAGCCCAACTACTAACAAGGGTGACCTGCTAAGGATAATGATCCCATGGATGTGTCACCAGGGAAGGCAGATAAGTTCGCCGACTCTTCTGCTCTCGACCAGAAGAGGAAGAAGAAGGAAGAGATTCTCAAGCTGGCCCAAACATGTCTTGAGAAGCAAAGCCTAAATTCGGAAGCAGCAAGCCATGAGATGGAGGACGTGAAGCTGGAAGTCCTACTGGAACAAATCCGGGTCAGAGATTAGAAGATCGAAGATGGAGAAGTTCCAGTGAAATATGCCACTCCTATCTCCCTTGCTGAGAAGGTCTCCACAACACGAAGAGCTGCACTTAGAGCACATTGTAAGTTTTTCGAATCTCGTTTGTAGTATTTATTATCATATCCTCTAGCCCCAAGCATGAAGTCACATAAAGATCATACCATAAGATCTAAGTTAATGCTTATAGGATACAAAGGAACGATGTAGTGTAGCCCACAAGGCTCATGCTAGAATTTAACTTAGTTAAAGTTGTAGCCCAAGTCTTTGTAGTCGTCTGACAGTATCTTACAACCAGAAACTTCTCAAGAATATAGGCAACAAGCGCAAAGATATCAAGTCTTTGCATCTTGAAATTTCCAAGTTGCAGACTAAAAAGGATGAAGTAAAAGGTAAACTTTTTCAACATTCAACCAAGCTTTTTCTGTGTTCTTAGTTGAAATTTTGTTGATTGTACCCTTTGTAGAACTATTGAGCTAGTCAAGCAAGATGGTGGAGGAGGCCGAGAACTTCAAGGTCCTCTAGATGGAAAATGAAGAGCTTTGCCAGGAGCTAAATAAGATAAAGGATGAGCACAAGAAATCCGTGGACAACCTCCTGGAGTTTAATAACATGGAGACCGAGAGTCTAGAGATAAGAATTATAATGATCTAAAGTGAGATTTTAACAGTCAGCGGGATCTTTCCCAAGCCACCGAAGTAGAGTTAAACTCTGTTCAAGAAGAGTGTGCTTAGTGCAACCACTTTGTTCTTGGTAATTTTCCCGACATTATTTTCCCTTTCTATTTATGACTTTAGTTAGCCAGATTTTTTGACTTTGTTCTTTTCCAGATCCTCTAAAACTGCCAGACTCTACTTCCTCTAACCCTCGTTCTGAGCGCATTAAGTTCATCGGAGATATTGTCTACGACTTCCGCCAAGTTCTTGAAGAAGCTGGCGAGTCGGTAGAAATTTTTGATTTGGACAAATTGCCAGTACTCGAAATGAGTGATAGAGCACAGGAGATTTAGAAACTTATCGAGGATTGGAATATGCTATACGCCCGGACGACAGCGCAAACTGCCCTCACTATGGTGATGAGTCACCATAGCGAGATGCATATTTGTCACGTCACCAAGGGCATCACCGTTGAAGACGATGAGGGTAAGCTGCAAGATATCAAGGAAATCCAAGAGTCTTCTGGAGGCTATGCTTGTCACGTGGTGGAGATGTTGAACTACACGACGCCATTCTTCCAACATGTCGCTCTGCCTCCTACGCCAAAAGATTTGGAAGAAAGGCTCATATAAGATGAGGAAGCTTCCGAGTCTCCTGAGCAGGAGAACAATGTTGACTCCAGCGCTCCAAGGTCTCCACCACCAGAATCTGCAGCAAAAACTTTGATTCATTATCCTGAAACATTCATATGGTCTATAATGATGGTACTATATTTTGTGATTCTATGTGTTGGTAGGTAAGAACTAATGATTTACTACTTAGCACTTTTGTATGTGCTCAAAAATTTCTTAAGCACTTTGTGTTTACACTTGTCGTTTTATCTGGCCTTCTGCCTCGTCCCTTTCATGAACTGGCCAACCTTTAGCACAAAAACTTTGCCGAACAATGGAGTGCAATCACTACAAGAAAAATGTCCTGCTACAACGGACGATTTTTGTGGTTGAAGGCCCATTTTTTTATGGATGGAGATTCTTCTATGACAGATGGCCTTCGTGGTAAAAGCATTGTCACAAATGAATCTACCATGATTTTTTCTGACCATGGAAGATCACACCCTTCAGCCACGAAAAGTTGTTCCGTCTTAGATATGTTCGCTAGCCCTGTTGACTGCTAACATCATGCAAACTGCTACGTGGGAAACACTGCTAACGACTGGTTACCGATGTTAACTGTCATGGAAACCATGGTAGAAAGCAAGTCCCAGTCAAGGCCTACCAATTATTAAGTGGGCCGACCCATTATGAAAGCCCAATAGTAAGTCAGCTAGTTACTATTTTGCGTAACATTGGTTGAAATGGGCCCACAAGTTGGGTCGTTATATATTTAGGCCATGTACTATTTCAGCCCACTTTTATTTCGGCCTTCCACTGTTCTGGCCTGATCTGCATATGGCCTTTTACTGATCCGGCCTGCTACGCATCCGGCCTTCTACCGTTTTGGCCTGCGGTGAATCTGGCCTTTTACTATTACCGGCCTGCTGTATATCTGGCCATTTACTGTTCTAGCCTACTGACAATCTAGCCATCTACTGTTCCGGCCTACTATGAATCTGGTCTTTTACTATTCTGGCCTACTATGAATTTAACCATTTACTGTTCTAGACTGCTGACAATCTAGCCATTTACTGTTCCGGCCTGCTGACAATCCAGCCATTTATTGTTCTAGCCCGCTGACAATCTAGCCTTTTACTGTTCCGGCCTGCTGATAATCTAGCCTTTCACTGTTCTGGCTTGCTGTGTATCTGGCCTATTATTTTCCAGGCCTGCTATAAATTTGGCCATTTACTATTCCGACCTACTCTAAATCTGGCCATTTACTATTCCGTCCTACTAGAAATCTGGCCTTTTACTGTTCTAGTCAGCTGCGATTCTGGCCTTTTACTGTTCTGGCCTGCTGACAATCTAGCCTTTTACTGTTTGGTACTATTAGTATTTAGGCATGTTACTGTTGCATCCCATTTGGTATTTTGTCCCATACTGATTAGGCCAGTCACTATTTCGGCCTTTAACTGTTACTGCCATTACTGTTCATTTTCATGTCCATGCGTCATTTCATTGATCGTTCTGTTCCAGCCTGTTACTGTTTTGGCCTTTTTTGGAACTGCCAACTTATTTTTTTAGAACACCACACAAATTCCAAGACGCCAATTAATACACATGCAAAAATTTAAACTACTTATTATAACAACAAAAGTTTAGTACATCACATCATTAATCAAGATCTGCATTCTAATAATTACAGAGTGTTGGTATCCTCAATAAGAGATCGGTACATGGCAATTTGCTTCAATGTATCATTTGTCTTCTTTTTCAACATTTCAGCTACATATCTAAGAGCAGCTACACCCTTTCTTTTTGCAAGCAACACAACCTTCATATATATATCATCTGCAGGAGATGTACTAGGTGGACTGGTAAGTAAGTTTTTTGCTTTAGAAATAAAATGGGAGGATAAATGAGAAGAGGGATAAGAACTTTCAGTCCTGCCTTCCGAGGACTCCTGCTTCGTTTTAACTGCATCTTGTACAATAAGGTGAAAGGGGTTAAAACAAAGAACAAGGGTAAAAGGTAGTATTATATAAATTAGAGATCATTTAAGAGAAAGCATACTAGATGTGGCTAAAAAATTTACTAGGCTCGTGTGTAAGAAAATAAAATCTGCTCCACCGTTTACACCAGATAGGGGACTCACTCATCCGAGTAGAAAGAAACAATAAAGGCATGGGTCTTGTACTAGACCCAGAGTCCACAAAAACTTGCTAGACTCACCCTCACAAGTTAAAAAAGACTCTCTAGACACCACAAATCTCCAACGATGCACATGCTGGACATCCACTATGTATGAATAAACCACACTATAGGAAAAAACTGAAACTTAAGAGCTACTATCTATATACATAGTTGACCTTGTCCACAAGCCAAAAATCTTAAGGGTGACGCATAAACATTAAGTAAGTATGAGATTATAGTAGCTCGTTCAGGCTGATAGTTGCTCCTTCTCAAGCGGGTTCGACTCCTGGTCAATTTGCCAGTAGTATCTGAGTCGAGAAGCTGGAACTATGGTACTTGTACTCCATTGTCCTTTCTCTGCATTAAGTCATAACATTTAAAAACAAGTTAGATGGTTTGGAAGGATGAAAGAACTTGGAAAACACAAAAAGATAGCATTAAAAATGACCAGATGTATGGTTCAAACTAGCTAGCTAGTTTGTAAGGATGGAAGCAGTTGAAAACACCAAAAACATAGCATTAAAACTGACAAGATGGAAATTTTCTGAATTAAGAATTCACATATAGAAACACAACAAGACATGAATGGAAATTTCATGGCAGGTTTTCAGGTAGAATGACTTATTAACATAATATGCATACAAGCAATATAACTTATTAACATGACAAGAAACTAGCCTAAGTAATAGGCATAAACCTCTCTCTTCGTCCTTGCTTGGCGTCATATTGTCAGTGTTAGATCCTTTATGAGTTGTTCCCATGACCCATTCGAGTGCTCGAAAAGAATAGCATCTATGAGTTAGTGTTGCAGGAATAGACAGATAGTGTGAGAATGTAAGAAAGGAAATAATAGTGACAAGCTTATGATGTGTATAGGAACTGCCATATGTGGGTGCAAATGAAATGGCAATAGCATCCAGGATATTGAGCAACATTCTAACGCTTTTGTGGCTTACGAGTACCAAAAAATAGCAAACGGGCAAGAAAAATTATTGTCGTGCGGCGAGGGAGGGTGGGACACGCATGATGGCGGCGAGGGCGTCGGCTGGGCATTTCGAGGTGGATCCGGTGCGCTGGGCGGTGAAGATATTCCCTAGTGGAAGATAGCACCGGTGGGGAAGGAGCTCCGGTGTGGAAGAGAGTGTCGGCGGTGAAGTTGCTCCCGTGTAGAAGAGAGCACCAACGGTGAAGGAGCTCCAGTGTGGAAGAGAGTGCTGGCGGTGAAGCAGCTGGAGGAAGGTGGAGGTCAGAGGGGGGTGGACTACGAAGAGGCGATGGGGGGATGTAGGTGGGATGACGCAAATTTACCACCTATACCCCTCTATTATTGCAGTGCTCCTCTAGTCCTTGTTTCTAGGCCAGATATAGAAGAGGAATTTTGCATCGCAAAAAAGGGGCGGGATTTTTGAATAGATGCGCGGGATGTTTCGTTGCTATGCAGAAACTTTGAGGTTGAATCTTCCAATGTATGGTACTCAAGCATGGCCCGCTCCTCACGTCTTGTACATGACTACATGCTTACCAGCATTTAAATGAGTTTCCACACATTTTTCGAAATTGATAAGCATTATATTTTGAAAGCTTTCAAACAAGATGGCCAAGGTCATGGCCATATCTCTTCCATAGTTTATGATAACATGTCTATAATTGCATGATACCTACTTGGTCAGTGTTAAGGGGTTGAGGGTTTACGGTTCTAGGGTTTATGGGTTTAGGCTTTAGGTTTTTGGGGCATTTTCAATGATGTTTAAGCTTTAGGCTTATATTTGTGGAATAGAATGGTGTTATCATAATTTAATGAAAGTATATCTCAAATGTTGATCTACAAGTGGATGATACTCGTTCCTGGTCAGGGTCGTTTAGGGGTTTAGGGTTTAAGGGTTTAGGGAATTTTCAATACTATTCAAGCTTTATGCTTATAATGATACCCTACTTGGTCATGATTGTTTAGTGTTTCGGGTTTTAGGGTTTAGGTTTTAGGTATTTAAGGGTTTAGGGTTTAGGGTTTATGGCTTCGGGAATTTCTAATACAGTTCAAGCTTTATGCATATATTCATGGAATAGAATGACTTAGCAACAATTTAATAATGAATGTATCTAAATTTTTTGATATATAAGTGCATGATACATGGTTGGTTAGGGTTTATGGGTTGAGTGTTTAGGTTTTTAGTATTGCGGGTTTAGGGTTCTCATTTTTTAGGGGTTGTTTAGCGTTCATGGTTATGTCCGAGCTTAGGGTTGGGGGTTAGGGTTTAGGGTTTTTAGGGGTATAGGGCTTAGGGTTTAGGCTTTAGGGGGTTAGGATTTAGGGAATTTTCAATAATGTTCGACCTGTCGTGAATTAGAACGGTGTTAGCGCAATTTGATGAAGCTACCTCAAATTTTGATCTTAAAGCACATGATACCTGCTTGGTCAGGGTTTAGGGTTAATAGGTTTTAAAGTTTAGGTTTTAGGGCATTTTCAATAATAATGTTCAAGCTTTATGCTTAGATTCATGGAATGGACTGGTGTTAGATTAATATAATGAAAGTATATCTCAAATGTTGATATATAAGTTGATGATAAACCTACTTAATTCGTTAGGGTCGTTTAATTAGGGGTTTAGGGAATTTTGAATAATGTCCAAGATTTATGCTTATATTTGTGGAACATAATGTTTTACCACAATTTAATTGAAAGTATCTCAAATTTGTATCTATAAGTGCATGATACCTACTTTGTTAGGGTTTAATTAATGGTTGAGTGGTTTAGGGTTTTAGTATTTAGGGGTCGAGGGTTTAGGTTGGGGGCTGTTTGGGGTTTAGAGAATTTAGGGGTTGAGGGTATAGGTTTTCGGTGTTGTTTTATGGTTTCAGGAATGTTCAATCAAGTTTTAGCTTTATGCTTATATTCGTGGAATAGAATGACTTAGCGAAAATTTAATAATGAAAGTATCTCAAATTTTATCTATAACACTAGTAGAAAAAGGGCATATAGTCCCGGTTTGTAAGAGCCTTTAGTCCCGATTTTGCACCCGGGACTGCGAAATCGGGACTAAAGGCCCCTATCTCTAGTCCCGGTTTGTTACAACCCGGGACTAGAGGTCACCGCATGGTTGTTTTTATAGTTGGGGATGAAGGACCTTTAGTCCCGGGTCGTAATACGGCCCTGGACTAAAGATATTTTTTCAATTTTTTTTTTATTTTATTAATTTTTTTTCGAATTTTTTCTTGAACTTTTGAATTGTTTGACTCGTAATCCTCTCACTTGGAACATTTTTAGTACTAAGTATATCTAATCTTATGTCAAATTACACTTATGGTAAACTTCCCAATCGATCACCCATCCTAGCACTACTCCACCCTCAACACGCTTAACTTTTCTGTTCCATCATGATGTCCTCGCGCGAAGCCCATTTGTACCTTGTTGTCAACACTACCATATCTATCCTATTAGCCCATATCAATATGTCATACATCTTTATTTTTTGAAATTACAAACAACTATTTTAGTAAACAACAATAAATAAGTAATAATAATATTTTAATCCAATGAAAGTAAAAAAACCAAATAAAATAATATTTTGTTTTTTTGCCATTTATTCATTTAATATGGCATAAATAATATCTTTAAATCTGTAAATCGAAGTTCGACAAATAATATATCCATAATTATTAGAAAAATGTGAGGAATCCAAATATGGAATAAATAAAATTGCAAAAAACATATTTTTTAAATAACTTTATTTTTCTTTTCGAATTTTAAAAATCTAAAGTAATCCAAAACGTCCTAAGGCGGTTGAAATCGAACTCACAATTTTTTTCCACACATTTTGATAGGTTGTATATTTTTTTTCGATATCGTACGCAAAAGTTATAGCCAATTTAAGTTTTCCTGCTGGGGCCCGCACCCCTTTAGTCCCGGGTCGTATCACGACCTGGGACTAAAGGTCCGAAACAACCCGGGACTAGAGTTTCCTCGGGCTCCTAGCCACCGAAAACGGTACGAACCGGGACTAGTGCTTATACTAGTCCCGGCCTGTAACAAATTGGGACTAGTGTTAGACTCTAGATCGAACCGAAGACCCTTTTTCTACTAGTGTAAGTGCATGATACCTGCTTAGTCAGGGTTAGGGGTTGAGGGTTTAGGGTTTTTAGTGTTTAGGGGTATATGTCTTAGTGTTTGGGTTTTAGGGGGGTAGGGTTTAGTGAATTTTCGGTAATGTTCGAGCTATATGCCGATATTCGTGAAATAGAAAGGTGTTAGCACAATTTAGTGAAAATATCTCAAATTTTGATCTATAAATGCATGACACCTAGCTTTCTTTGTCAGGGTTTAGGGTTAGAGGGTTTAGAGGTTTAAGGTTTAGGTTTTATGTAATTTTCAATAATCTTTAGGCTTTATGTTTATATTTGTGGAAATGAATGGCTTTAGCATAATTTAATAAAGTATATAACAAATGTTGATCTGTAAGTGGATGATATATATACCGGCTTGGTCAGGGTCGTTTAGGGATTTTGGGTTTAGGGTTATAGGTTTTGGTTTTAGGGAATTTTCAATAATAATGTTCAAGCTTTATACTTAGATTCATGGAATGGCGTTAGCATAATTTAATGAAAGCATATCTCAAATGTTGATACATAAGTGGATGATATACCTGCTTAATTAGTCAGGGTCGTTTAATTAGGGGTTTAGGGGGTTATGGTTTAGTGAATTTTGAATAATGTTCAAGCTTTATGCTTATATTTGTGGAACATAATGGTTTTACCGCAATTTAATGAAAGTATCTTGAATTTGGATCTATAAGTGAATGATCCCTACTTGGTTAGGGTTTAATTATTGGTTGAGGGGTTTATGGTTTTAATATTTGGGGGTCGAGGGTTTAGGTTGGTGGGTTATTTGGGCTTTAGGTAATTTAGGGGTTGAGGGTTTAGGTTTTCGGAGTTGTTTAGGGTTTTAGGAATTTTCAATGATGTTTGAGCTTTATGCTTATATTCGTGGAATAGAATGACTTAGCAACAATTTAATAATGAAAGTATCTCAAATTTTATCTATAATTGCATGATACCTGCTTAGTCAGGGTTAGGGGTTGAGGGTTTTGGGTTTTTAGTGTTTAGGGTTATAGGGCTTAGTGTTTAGGTTTTAGGGGGGTAGGGTTTAGTGAATTTTCAATAATGTTCTAGCTATATGTCGATACTCGTGAAATAGAAAGGCGTTCGCGCAATTTAATGAAAGTATCTCAAATTTTGATTTATAAATGCATGATACCTAGCCTGCTTTGTCAGGGTTTATGGTTAAAGGTTTTAGGGGTTTAAGGTTTAGGTTTTATGGCATTTTCAATAATGTTTATCTAGGCTTTATGCCTAGATTCATGGAAATGAATGGCTTTAGCATAATTTAATAAAAGTATATCTCAAATGTTGATCTATAAGTGGATGATATATACCTGCTTGGTCAGGGTCATTTAGGGGTTTAAGGTTATAGGGTTTTAGGGAATTTTCAATAATAATATTCAAGCTTTATACTTAGATTCGTGGAATGGAATGGCGTTAGCGTAATTTAATGAAAGTATATCTCAAATGTTGATCTATAAGTGCATGATATACCTGCTTGGTCAATGTCGTTTAGGGGTTTATGGAATTTTCAACAATGTTCAATATTTATGCTTATATTTGTGGAACAGAATGGCGTTACCACAATTTAATGCAAGTATCTCAAATTTTGATCTATAAGTGCATGATACCTACTTGGTTAGGGTTTAATTATGGCTTGAGGGGTTTATGGTTTAGGGTTTTAGTATCTAGGGGTTGAGGGTTTAGGTTTTAAGGGTTATTTAGGGTTTAGGGAATTTTCAATAAAGCTCAAGCTTTATGCATATATTCATCGAATAGAATGGTGTTGCCCAATTCAATGGAAGTATCTCAAATTTGATCTATAAGTGCATGATACCTGCTTGGTCAGGGTTTAGGGGTTTATGAATGTTTAGGGTTATAAGGTTTAGGGGTTTAGTGTTTCAGGAATTTTCAATAATGTACAAAGTTTATGGTTATATTCGTGGAATACAATGGCGTAACTAAGTTTATCACCGCACCGATTTTATGGTTCAAAGACTATATATGGTTTGAAGTCTCACCGCACCAATTTTATCAGAAAATATGAACTATTTGACGAATAATGCCAAGTTTCTTAAAATTTTCCAAGTTCCCAAGAAAGTTTCGCCGAGTTTAACGAGTTTATCTCGGTTTAGCAAGAAATGTTCGAATTTTGAACTGCAAACGATGGGAATCTCTACTTCCCATAATTCTAGGTCACTGACATGCGGGTCACTTGAATTGTGGGTCCACAAAGTCAATGTATGGACGGAGGGGGTGGGCAGGTAAATACACTTATGGAAGAAGGGTAGGGAACCACGTCGATGGGGTGATGCACGTGGGAGAAAGAAAAATTACCACCTATATCCCTCTATTATTGCATTGCTCCTCGGGTTCTTGTTTCCAGAGCAGGGATAGAAGAGGAATTTTGCATTCTAAAAAATGTGAAGTATGTTTGGGGCTGGATGTTTGAATGAATGGGCGGGGTGTTTGAATGGATGGACGGGATATTTTGGCGCTCTCTCGAAATTTTGGAGCTCAAGCCTCCAAGGTACGGTACTCCCACTCCCACTTAGGGGATGCTGTCCCCGTAAGATAGACTTGGACGCCTATACTCTTTGAGCATTTAATGAGTTGATAGACATCTTCCGTCTTTCAAACAATATGACCAAGGTCGTAACCATATTTGCTTTTTTTACCTACATCCATGTTTTGCACTCCGTACATTGGATGCATCTTGGCCAATCAAGCTTTGCTTACAACGGGAAATCCAAATTTTATTTTTTTCTATTATTTTTCCGAGTGACAACATTGTTTTAGTTTCTGAAGCAACTTCAAAGATTATGGCAGAATATGACATCGGTCCAATTTTCACACAAAATAACATGTTTAATGGATAAACCCTATCAATCTTACTGGCTAAATTCTTACAATAAATTGGAAATATGGCAGTTAACTAAAAACATGTCAATTTTGGAACATGGTCTAGAGTTGATGGAGAAGTCTCTATAACAATGGAGAAGTGTGTTTTGAGGTTTGTGCATAGTGTTTATTGTGCTAAAGACTATCAATAGTATCTTCTAGCATTAGATGCTAATAGAATGGAAAAGAAGATCCGATGGCTAGCAATGTTGGGATTCGCGAGTCTTGATCCAACGGTCAATATTCAAAGTAGTAAGATAAGATAAGTTATGGCTCAAAATGTCACCTTCCATAATTTCCATCAAATTAATACATATATTTAATGCATGAGTTTCATGAAATTTCAAGTTTCCATGCTGATTTCGCCACTTTAACTAGTTCACCTTGGTTTAGCCAAAATTTGTCAATTTTGATCTATGGTCACTGACAGCGGGGCGACGTATATGGTGGTTCCCAAAGCAGGGTAGGTTGGAATTTTCAAAGTTATCCCTCCCCACCCCTTCGCACCATGTCAACATCCACCCTCTGCCGCCTAGACCCTCGCCCCCTTGGAAGCCCACAAAACAGACGCGCTCACCGCCGCTACTCATCTCACCACCATGCGCCCGAAGAAGCTTTCCCTACCTGTCGGTGTTCTTGATATGCACCAGTAGTCACGTGGATCCCACGGTAGTCCTTCTATCTCTAGATCGATCTGGTTGGCAATTTATTTCCATTTCACTCGATCTGCCTCCTCAAATACGTAGTTTAAATTTGCCTTTGGTCTACATGGTCATAGTTTATTCTAGGCTTGATCTATGTTCTCCAGTACCTTCCCTGATTATTGATGTCAATATGTTTGCTGAAATGCATGGGCATATATATTTTATGTACTCCATCTATTGTTTTCCTGCTTTTCTTTTACTAATTAAGAACCAATCTTGTATGTTATAATTAAACAGATGGAGATATTTGGGATGTAGGTTGCTCAATTAGGCAGCCCTAAATATATCTTTGGTGTTGTACGATTTATTGAGTTTGTTAGAGCTCATTGTGAAAACTCAGAAGTACATTGCCCCTGTCGCGTGTGTGTGAATCAGAGGGTGCTGCCTTTCAGTATAGTGGAAGACCATATTTATATGTTTGGGATGCTACGCACATATGTTAGATGGATATTTCTTGGTCAATCATATGAACCGGGGTAAGAACATCTTTATCATCCAGATCAAGTAGGCGAAGCAGATGTTGATCATCTAGATAAACTAACATAGGCAACTCTTGAGTATCTAGATCAACTTGTAGAAGGGGGAGGAGAGAAAAAGCACAAGATGGATGAAATGGGTTTCATTTCAGGTACTTACGCTATGCCAGATGACAAGGTACTATATCTATAGAACAGAAAATTTGCAGGTTGTGTGTCTTTGATGTTTCTCTTTAAATGTATCTATTAATCTACTATCGCAGAACCAGACAACCGAAGAGGACATTGATGGTAATGACGATGACCTATTCTTCTTCTATATGGAGTCGATGCAGGGCTGCTGATCACAAGAGGTGTACTTTTGGTGCCGTATGTGCAATCTCATAACCACTAGCCTAGCTGCAAATCTCTTGGGGTGCACCTAAGGTCGCTCTAAATATATGTAGAGCTATCCCATGATTGGTCTGCTGCTATCGTAGTAGTGTAATATGGAGCTACCTTATGATTGTTAGGCCTTTGTTAGCAGATCTATATTTGGAAACTATTCCATACATTAGCAGAGTAGCATATATGTGTTTCTGTGTGTGTTTCCTTCTTTTGAGGCTTCATAAGCGGCTTTCGAGGGTGCCCTATGCTGAAACAAACGCCGTCTTTTCCTCTGCCAGCCCTTCCCCTCCCTGAAATGCAGATCTTCAGAGTATATGTTGTCTGAGCTATAATGTACTTTGTTTCTGATATTAATATATTAGCTCTTCCGTTGAATTTTTTTCCCCGTGAGCCAAATTAGTTTGATTTGATACTGGGCGATTTTCTCGGTCCTGGGAGAGGAACACTGGGACACCAAGGGTAAAAAGGAGGAGATTGGATATGGGTACCGCATAATTTATTATCCCACACCACGACGTGTTGAAAATTTTGCAAAAAACCCGGGAATCTCTTCCCACCGCTCCTTTGACACTGTAGAAAAAGTGTACTAGTACTACTGCCCCTACTACTACTAGTAGTAGTAGTACTACTACTACGGCTGCCCATCCTTTTCTCTTCCGACCAGAAACCTCCAATCGCTAGCTCCCATCATTAGAAAGGAAGCAAGTGTCACCTAATCGGGATCTTTTCTCCTAATCAGGGTATTTTCCCTCCTCTGCTCTGATCGATTGGGCCATGGGGGTGGGGGGAAGTGACTGATTTCCTTTGGATTCGGGATCGGGGCATGTTCACCGCTGTTCTGATTAGGGCATTTGGTCGGGTTCCAAGTCGGTGTTCTTCACTTTGCAACCTTTAATTTCTACTAACGTGCAATGGATTTTGCGTTAGATTATGTATAGAGAACTATGGGTCAGTGGCGCGCACGGCCACTAGCTTCTGGTAGTGCGGGTAACGCAGCTTGGACTCCGTCAAGACCTCACTTACATAGTAAACTGGTCATTGAACTCCGTACTCATGCCCTGGTTCTTTCCGCTCTACCACCACGACGATGCCGATTACCCGGTTGGTGGCCGCCATGTAAATCAACATAGGCTCCATAGGCTCGGGTGCTACAAGTATAGGTGCCGAGGAGAGTATCTCCTTTATCTTCTTTAGTGCTGCATCTGCCTCGTCTGTCCATGTAAATTTTTCTGCCTTCTTCAGTAACTTCAACAGCGGCAGAGCCTTCTCTCCAAGTCGGCTGACGAACTGGCTTACTGCTACAACGCAGCCTGTTAGCCGTTGTATGTCCTTCAGGCATGTCGGACGGTTTAAGTTTAGGATGGCCTTGATCTTCTCCGGGTTAACCTCGATTCCACGCTGGGAAACGATGAAACCCAACAATTTGTCGGCTGGAACACCGAAGACACACTTCTTAGGGTTAAGCATCATGTTGTATTTCCGGAGATTATCAAAGGTTTCTTTTAAGTCAGAGATTAAGTCGTTTGACTTTTTAGACATCACCGCTATATCGTCCACATAGGCGTGAACATTCTGACCAATTTGATCGTGTAGGCAACGTTGCATAGTGCGCTGGTACATAGCACCTATGTTTTTCATCCCAAAGGGCATCATGACATAGCAAAACATGCCGTAAGGTGTGGTGAACGAAGTGGACAATTGGTCCGACTTCCTCATCTTTATCTGGTGGTATCCTAAGTATGCATCGAGAAAACACAAAAGTTTCGAGCCATCCGTCGAGTCAATGACTTGGTTAATGCGAGGCAAAGCAAACGGATCTTTGGGACACGCTTTGTTCAAGCCGGTGTAATCAACGCACATTCTTAATTCTTTGGTTCCCTTTTTGGGGACAAGTACAGGATTGGCCACCGATCGGGTGTGAAGGACTTCTCGGATAAAACCAGCCTTAAGTAACCTAGCTATCTATTTGCCTATGGCGCGTCTCTTCTCATCTCTGAAGCATCGTAGAGTTTGTTTCACGGGTTTGCATTTTGGATCAATATTTAAGCTATGCTCGGCAAGTTCCCTAGGTAAACCTTTCATGTCGGCAGGTTGCCAGGCAAATATGTCCCTATTCTCACGGAGGAACTCGACGAGCGTGCTTTCCTATTTAGGGTCCAGGTCTGTCCCAATGGCGGTGGTCTTGCAGGCATCGCCTACCACAAGTTCCACCGGCTTGGATTCGATGGCGGCCTTTGAAGGGAATATGCCCTGAGAGGCAATAATAAAGTGGTTATTATTTTATATTCCAATTATATGATAGATGTTTATTTTGCATGCTATAATTGTATTAATACAGAAACGTTAATACATGTGTGTTTAATAAACAAACAGAAAGTTCCTAGTTATGCCTCTCTCATAAACTAGCTCGTTGATTAACAAGGTGATCAAGGTTTCCTGATCATGGACATTGGATGTTGTTAATAACGAGGTCACAACATTATTGGAATGGTGTGATGAACATTCATCTGAAGTATAGCATTATGATCAAAGTCATTGAGTTTATATTTCTATAACAACATACGAAGTGATCCTAATCCTTAGACCATGAGATCATGTCAATCACTAACACTAGAAGAGTATCTTGATAACATCAAACGTCACACTGTAATAGTTTGATTATAAAGATGGGTTCGGTACTACTAAAGTGTTATGTTGAGGCCCATGGATCGAGAGTGGAATTTGTTCATCCCGATGACAGATAGATATGCTCTAGGCCCTCTCGGTGATATCACATTGATTAGCTTGCAAGCAAGTGATTTGACCACTAGAATGTTATATCACGGGAATGAGAAAAGATTACATGTCAGTAATGAAGGGAATATGCCCTGAGAGGCAATAATAAAGTGTTTATTATGTGTATTCCAAGTATATGATAGATGTTTATTTTGCATGCTATAATTGTATTAATATGGAAACGTTAATACATGTGTGTTTAATAAAAAAACAGAAAGTTCCTAGTTATGCCTCTCTCGTAAACTAGCTCGTTGATTAACAAGATGATCAAGGTTTCCCGATCATAGATATTGAATGTTGTTAATAACGGGATCACAACATTAGTGTAATGGTGTGATGAACATTCATCCAAAGTATAGCATTACGATCAAAGTCATTGACTTTATATTGCTATAACAACTTACGAAGTGATCCTAATCCTTAGACCATGAGATCATGTCAATCACTAACACCGGAAGAGTTTCTTGATAACATCAAACGTCACACCGTAATAGGGTGATTATAAAGATGGGTTCAGAACTAATAAAGTGTTATGTTGAGGACCATGGATCTATAGTGGAATTTGGTCATCCCGATGACGGATAGATATACTCTGGGCCCTCTCGGTGCTATTACATTGGTTAGCTTGCAAGCAAGTGATTTGATCACTAGAATGTTATATCACGGGAACGAGAAAAGAGTGCATGTCAGTAACGAGATCAAACTAGGTATGGAGAAACTGATGATCGAATCTTGGACATGTAATATATCGCGAAACAAAGGGATTAAGATACTAGCATAAAAGGTTCCGACGATTACAAGAAAGTCATCGTTGAATGTGTGGGAGTCAGTATGGGTCTCCAGATCCCGCTTCTAATTATTGATACGAGAGGGGTCTCGATCATGTCTGCATTATTCACGAACCGTAGGGTGACACACTTAAGAGACACCGACATCCAATTGGAGCAAAAGTTTCATGCCGGAAAGAATACCAAGCACAGGAATTTATTTCACTAGAAACCGAAACAGGTTTTCGGGTGAAATTGCAGAAAGTGCTTTTGCATGTGAAATAGAATTCTAGCAAGGGGTTATATGTGAATGTTTGTCATTAAAGTAATTGACAAAATTCTGAATAAATAAAAAGAGTTTTATTTAATGAGAGTTTGCATTAAATTTGGTGGAAATTTAATGGGAAGTTTGAGTGGGATTTTGAGTGGAGGGAATTTAAAGGAATTTTGTGAGTGGAGTGTCCACCCACATGAAAAGGGGAGGGCAAGGGGCAGCCCCCATGCACCGGCCACCCCCTTGGGGTGCCCCCTCTCCTATAAAAGGTACCCCCTCTCCTATAAAAGGCAAGAAAGGGTTGTGCTTCCGCTGCATCGCTGGAGTGAGGAGGCGGAGGTTGCTCGGTGCCTCGGACGTGTATGCGATCACGGATGCGCTACTGATTTGCGGCGCTAGGACTTCCTCTCGATCTTGAGATCGGCAAGAGATCGCCTACATCAACCACGAGTTTAACTCGTTAAGCTTTGTAGGTCTTCAAGGGTATGTTCTCTACGGATATATATCCGCCCATTGTTTGTATCTAGTAGATATATCTTGGTACATAGTTGTTCCCATCGTAGGAAATTTTTTGTTTTCTATGCTGCGAACCCTACAGTGGTATCAGAGCCGGATCTATGTGTAGATGCTTTACACGGGTAGTACATATATGAGTGTGTGGGTGATGATGATCATGTTGTTGCTCCTTAGTTGTATTTTTGGATATTGGTGGCATAGTGGGATGAAGGGGTCCGGACAAACTCTACATGTCCTCGCACATGAGACCTGTTCCACACTTGACATGCAACTAGTTTGCATAAGTGGCTAGCGGAAGTGCATTTGATACAATGGGTGAGTTGAAAATGATTTTCAACACACATGCTGCTATAGAGAGCTACAATGCTTCAGAAAAGTTGTTTAGCTGCATGATGGAAGAGCACAGCTCCGTAAGTGACCATGTACTCAAGATGTCGGGTTACGCCGATAAGCTTGTGTCCTTGGGAATATCGATTGCCATTGACTTAGGCATCCATCGTGTTCTGCAGTCTCTGCCACCTAGCTATAAGAGCTTTGTGATGAACTATAATATGCAAGGAATGAAGAAGTCTCTCCCCAAGCTTCTGTCAATGCTTAAAACTGCATAAGTGGAGATCAAGAAAGAACATCAAGTGTTGATGATCAATAAGAACACTGGTTTCAAGAAAGACAAGAAGGGAAAACGGAAGGGAAATAAGGGCGGCAAGCCGGTTGCCGTGCCTGAAAAGAAAACCCGAGTTGGACCTAAGTCTAACACCGAGTGCTACTATTGTAAGGGGACTGGCCACTGGAAGCGCAACTGCCCCAAGTATTTGGCAGACAAGAAGGCCGGCAAGGAAAAAAAAGGTATATATGATATAAATGTTATTGATGTGTACTTTACTAGTGCTCGCAGTAGCACCAGGGTATTTGATACCGGTTCAGTTGCTAATATTTGTAACTCGAATCAGGGGCTGCGGAACAAGCGACCGCTAGCAAGGGGTGAGGTCAAGATGCGTGTCGACAATGGATCAAGGGTTGATGTGATCGCTGTCGGAACGCTACCTCTCCTCTTGCCGTCGGGATTAGTAATAAACTTGAATAATCATTATCTGGTGCTAGCATTGAGCATGAAAATTGTATCTGGATCGTGTTTGATGCGAAGTGGTTATTCATTTAAATCCGAGAACAATAGTTGTTCTATTTATATGAATGAAATCTTTTATGGTCATGCACCGATGATGAATGGTTTATTTCTATTAGATCTCGATAATAATGTTACACATATTCATAATGTTGATGCTAAAAGGATTAAAGTTAATGATGATATATCCGCATATATGTGGCACTGCCGTCTAGGTCATATTGGTGTTAAACGCATGAAGAAGCTCCATTCATATGGACTTTTGGAATCACTTGATTTTGAATCATTTGATAAATGTGAGCCATGCCTTATGGGCATGATGCCTAGAACGCCGTTTTTCGGTTCAATGGAACGAGCGACAGATTTATTGGAAATCATACATTCTGATGTATGTGGTCCAATGAGTGTGTCGGCGCGAGGTGGATATCGTTATTTTGTAACTTTCACGGATGATTTGAGTAGATACGGTTATATCTACTTGATGAAACACAAGTCTGAAACCTTTTAAAAGTTCAAGGAATTTCAGAATGAAGTGGAAAATCATCATAATAGAAAGATCAAATTTCTACGGTTCGACCGTGGAGGTGAGTATCTAAGTTACGAGTTTAGCACTCACATGAAAGAGCGTGGAATTGTTTCACAACTCACACCTGCCGGAACACCACAGAGAAATGGTGTGTCAGAACGTCGTAATCATACTTTATTGGATATGGTTCGATCTATGATGTCTCTGATGGACTTGCCGTTGTCATTTTGGGGTTATGCACTAGAAACTGCTGCATTCACTTTAAATCGGGCACCATCTAAACCCGTTGAAAAGACACCGTATGAATTGTGGTTTGGAAACAAACCTAAGCTATCATTTCTTAATGTTTGGGGGTGTGATGTTTATGTGAAGAAGCTTCAACCGAATAAACTCGAACCCAAAGCGGAAAAATGCATCTTCATAGGATACCCTAAGGAAACAATTGGGTATTCCTTCTATCACAGATCCAAGGGCAAGGTTTTTATTGCCAAGAATGGATCCTTTCTAGAGAAAGAGTTTCTCGTGAAAGGTGTGAGTAGTCGAAAGGTAGAACTCGAAGAGGTTATTGAACCTTCTCTTCAAAGTATTGCGAGTAGTGCAGCACCGGAAGTCGTTCCGGAGTTGGCTTCACCAGTTCAAGAGGGAACTAATGATAATGATCATGAAACTCCGAAAGAGAGTACTACCAAACCTCGCAGGTCTAGCAAGACGCATGCAGCTCCCGAGCTGTACGGAAACCCTGTTATGAATTTCATGGTTGATGAAATTGATGACCCTGCGACGTATGAAGAAGCGATGATGATCCCGGATTCCAACAAATGGTTAGAAGCCATGAAATCCTAGATGGAATCCATGTATGTGTAAGGTTCCCAACCTTTAATAAGGTAGAGATCCCTGTGTTTACAATGCTAGTCCCTGGATCAATAGCTAGCATCCACAGTTAAGATGTAATATCAAGAAACAAAGGTCATAATACAACTTTATAACCAGGAATAACATAATTTATTACATCTTACATAGCTCATTTGGCTAACTCATTTCAATGCAGCAGAATATAACAATAGCATGGGGTCCTTCATCTTCAAAGTGCCACAGGCAGACATGTTGGTTGTAGACTTGTAATCCTAATCAATAAACTTCACTCACATCAAACAAACCTGCAACATAATAAGTTACAGCCACGAGGGTCAATACATTTGAATTGTATTGGCAAGTGATACTATGGTAGTATAGTGGAGTCTATCATCTATATGCTTTTGGCTAAGTGTGCGTGGTCACCGGTGGAGTTAACGCCGGCAATTAAGCGTATTGATGCCGGCAATAACGCGGCAGCAACGGCAGGGCGAGTTCATCGCAGGGAGGAAGAAGGTGACGTGGGCGTGGGGTCGTCTGGCAGCGAGAGAGAGAAGAGTGCGGTGGGGTCCTGCTGTATGTGACTCTGCGGGTTGGTTTTTCAGTGGAAAACGATTCGCAGAGAGGGGGGAAAGTTGGGCTGCGAATTGAAATGGGTCTGTTTCTATTTTTTTATTCTGTAAGCTTTTCTTTTTCTATTTAATTTTCCTGTTTTTGAATTTCAAACAACAATTCAAACACCCAAATAAACTCAAACTTCCACCAAACTTTGTACTGAGTTTAGTTCTGTTTAATAACATAATTCCAAGTCCAAAATAAAATAATATTTTTATTCTTTTTAGGATCCATTAATAATTAAATAAATAGACCTTAGTCATTTATTCAATTAGGATTTGTTTTATTTAAAAACTCCATTTGAAATCTAAATAATATCAAAACCATTTCAGTAGGTTTTATTTGAAAATACAAAACACTTGGAAAACTTGTTTAAAATAAAATATCAAGTTTTAGTGTTTATTTAAAATGGAAAAGCCTTTACTTTAAAATTAGGTATTAATAAACCCTCATTATTTTATTTAAATAAACCTTTTCTCTTTTAATCCAAACAAAGTATTTTATTTCAAAAGCTTGGCGTGGTTTAATTTGGCTCTATAAAATAATCCTTAATTATATTCCTACCTTTGCCTTTGAAAACCAAATCTTTTTATTAAAAGGTCCAAAAATAGTGATTCCAATTATTAAAACTTTCTTTATGAATTGTTTATCTTTTTAAATCCCTTTAGGATTTATTTGATCAAAATAGGTTTGAAGGTTTCCAATTGGAATCAAAAAGTTTCTTCTCACCCTAAAAATCAACAATTGTTTAATTTGTTTATTTATTTTTCACATAACAAGATTTGGAAAATCTTGGGATGTGACAGGCTACCACCCTTAAAATAAATCTCGTCCCGAGATTTGGGGAGGCTAGGGGCTACAAGTTGGCTCAAAACAACTAGGGTACTACCACCCTTAAAATTTTTTTCCAACTAAATTACATCTTGGCTTGCTTGGGATCTTGTTGAAATCTTTCTGGGCAAACATCTGCATAGTGTCCTTTGTTTCCACACTTGAAACATGTGACAAGGCTGAGATCCTTCATAGGCTTTATATTAGGTTTCATCCCTTCTGGACAATTGCTTGCATAATGTCCTTGTTCTTTGTATTTGAAACACATCACTTGGCTGATATCTTTCTTTTCTTTTGGTATTATTGCCTTTTGTTTGTTTCCTTGATCCTTCTTCTTTTCTGGGCATTCATTGGCATAGTGTCCCATCTCTTTGCAAGTGTAACATTGCACATGGCTTTTGTCCTTCTTTTTCTTGGGTTTCTCCAAAGCTAGGAGTGCTTCTAGTTCATGTTCTTCATATGTTATCTCATAGGTAGGAATGTTTACTGATCTCCTTGACCTTTTATTATTCCTTGGATAATACATATGTCTCCTCTTTGGTCCTTTAAATTGAGTCATGTTGCTGGGAGGTACAAGCTGAGATTTTCCTTTGTCTTCATCCTTCTTGATAGACTTGGCTCTCTCATGGTAATCTGCAATCAGTTGTTGCACTCCACCTTGTTTCCTTTGTTCAACTATGGAATAGATGGGGCATTGGATAGGGACATGATTATTTCCTTCATATAGGTAACAAGTAGCTTGGGATGTGGGGCATTGGTTAGCTGGATGTTTCTCTTCACAGTTGGGGCATTGATCTTCATGCTCCTTGGAAGTGTGATCCTTGTCTCCACAAATATTGCAAGCTTGGGTTCCTCCTAGAATAACATCTTTGTCATCCTTGTTGTCACAAGCTCCTTGGGAAGAGTTTTCTCCCATGTTGATCATTTGAGTAGCCATCCCTTGCAACAATTGGGATTGAGTTTCCAAAACTTTTTGCATGGTTGGGTCTAACTCATTGTTGTTGGCTATAAATTGAGTTGTCACTTGGTTCAACTGGGTTTGTCTTGCAAGCAGTTGGTCTCTCATGTTGACCTCTTGGTTGTTGTTGTTGTTGTTGTCATTCTTGATGTTGGAGTCTCTTGAAGAAGTCATCTGTTTGGGTTGGATTGGGATTAGAATAGGCAAAATATTTCTAAGGGAATAATTCTAATCACACACATCACAATTCACACAAGCAATGTGCAAGCAATCACAATCAAACACTCCTTTCAAACAACAAATTTTCAAGCATATTTTTAGACAACCAAAAATATTTTTTTGTTACACCACATAAGTTGGTGGGTTTGACTTAAACTAAATATGGTGGTCCATCTATATGGTTCACTTGAGATCTTTCCTTCCTTCTTGGTTGATTCTTCTTGAAAGAGATCATGGTTTCCTTGGGAAAATTCTTGGGTCTTGGTAACAAAACTTCAAAGGTGATGATGATTCCCATGTTGTGTTTCCTTAATCTTCAAGTCTTGAGCAACATTTCTTGTCTCACTTGTAGTTCTTAGTGATATCCAAGATTGAAGTCCTTGGTGAAAATGATGAAGATGTTGAAGTCATTAGAGTTGAAGATGTTGAATTCATTAGAGTTGATGAAGTCCTTTGCACATGGTGAAGTATTTGGCCATGGGTTAGGCTTTGTCCATCAAGTTTGAAATAAAAGAGATGTAGAATCAAAACCAAAATGGTTGAGGAAAGAGTTTACAAGATTGTTTGTAAATAAGTTTTGGAACAAATACTACTCCTATTTTTCTAAGGGGTTTTGTCCAATCCTAGGGTTACAAATCCTACAGGCAACACAATGCTCTGATACCATCTATAAGGTTCCCAACCTTTAATAAGGTAGAGATCCCTGTGTTTACAATGCTAGTCCCTGGATCAATAGCTAGCATCCACAGTTAAGATGTAATATCAAGAAACAAAGGTCATAATACAACTTTATAACCAGGAATAACATAATTTATTACATCTTACATAGCTCATTTGGTTAACTCATTTCAATGCAGCATAATATAACAATAACATGGGGTCCTTCATCTTCAAAGTGCCACATGCAGACATGTTGGTTGTAGACTTGTAATCCTAATCAATAAACTTCACTAACATCAAACAAACCTGCAACATAATAAGTTACAGCCACGAGGGTCAATACATTTGAATTGTATTGGCAAGTGATACTATGGTAGTATAGTGGAGTCTATCATCTATATGCTTTTGTCTAAGTGGAGCTTTAGGCTTGCATTGCTCAAAATAGATTTTCCTTATCATTTGAAAACACTAAGTTTTTGCTTGACAAAATATCACCCAAGGAACCAACAATAGAAATTGGTGAACCTTAATCCCTTGTTCAACCACAAGTTTTTAACTTAGAAATTTGGATGATGAGATTCTTGATAGCTTCCATGTCTTGATTCTCAAATTGTCCTTTACCAGGGACATGGCTAAGTACTTAGATTTTACACTCTGTAGAGGTGGTGCACTTTCCCCACAAGACATGGTTTCACCAAGACAAGATCTTTCAGAAGCCTTCCCTTAGACCAGAATGGACGTGTTCCAACCTATCAAACCCCTACCACCAACTGTCCATTTGGCTAAGTTATTGCAACCTATATGATCCAGGCAGAGCCCATAATGCCAAGTGGCTGCACTTGAAGCTTCTCAACATTTGACATCTCAAATCTCTTTGTTCCTGGGTGGCCATCCACAAGTGAGATACACAAGGTAAACCATAGAAATGGGCCTTGTGAACCACTCAACACAAACCATTCCTTCCATTCCACCTAGGTGATTCCTTCACTTAGTTGTTTTATTAAACAAAACATAAGTCCACAGACTTCGAAATATTTCACAGTATGAATATATATTCCACCCTTGTTTTCTATTAGCTAAGCTAAGCATGATAGTAGTAGGAATCTTAACTTAGGAAATTTCTACTAAGGTTTCATCTACTAGGATTTCCCATGGCATAGTTTATACTTATCAAAATTCCATGCAAGTCCTACTTAGAAAATATCACTAATGCATAGTGAAAATAATGGGACAAAAGTATGAAGCATCACTTGCCTTTTTGGTAGAGAGTATAAGTTCACTCCTTGATCTTTGCAATGTTCACTCACCTCAATTCACTACAATTCAATCAAGCAAACAATATTTCAATCTACCATTCAAGCAATTCATCACATAAAATGATAGAATCAAAGTAATGCATGCAAGCATGCAAAAGGTTGTTTTATTTGTAAAAGTGGTTTCTAATAGGTTATAAACATTTGGGAACACCTATTGGTCATTTTATAAAGTGGCAAAGTCATTTGCAAAAGGTTTCACTCCATAAACCATTTTTAAACCAAGTCATTATTTTATGTGGTGAAGAAATGCTTTTAATAAGGCAAAATTCTATAGGTTTCACAAAAATATGTTTTCAAACCATATAACCTTGTGTTTAGGGTCAGAGAGTTTATTTCCAAAACATTTCTCAAAGGTTTCCTTCAAAAACCATTTTTAATAATTAAACTATATTCTTATTTGACTAGGAATGGTTTAAATCAAAGATTCATTCTTTTGTTTCACCAAATACGTTTTTGAAACCACAATTTGTTTCCTATGGTCAGTAGGTTCAAAACACATCATTTGCCAAAGATTTTATCCTCAAAATCATTTTGGAATAAATTTTATATCCTAAACAAGCATACATAAGTTTCTGCAAAAACAAACATTTTACCAGAAGCTTTTTACTAAACAAAGTGCATGGTTGGCTAGGTCTTGGTTTTATGAATCCATTGATATAAAGTTTGCAAAAATTGGGCGTGTACATCAAAAGTTATAGATTTTACAAGTTTGCATACTAATCAGATCCAAAATTCTGTTTTAAACCAAACTAGTGCCACGCGGCGCGTTTCTACTCGTCGGTACCGTTTCGGCCGGATCGCGCTACGGGAGGCGTCAGATCTAAATAGATCGTGCGGCACAGATTGATCAAAAACGGTTTGTTAAGTCATCTATCGTATCCCTACGATTTGCATCCAACGGCTAGCGACGATCTGACCAAACACTGGCGGCTGGCACATTGGCGACGGCCGCTGGCGGAGCTGGCGATAGAGGAAGCAAGGAAGGTAAAGGGGATGCTCACCGTGCTCGCAAGGGGTTGGTGATTCTCAACGTGTGGTCATCTTGGCGAGGGGCGCTCAGACGCGACTGGGATTCCTCGCCGGAGTGGGTGGTGGCGTCAGGCGGCTCTAGAGGTCGTCAAGGGCGATGATGCGGTTCACCCCAAGGCAAAACAAGGAAACGGTTAGATGCGGGCAAGTGTGGCGAGTGCAGGAGTATCATCGAGAAGGAGATGGAAGGACGGAGTTCACCTAGGAAGCTCGACGGAGCAATGGCAGACGGCGGTGGCGCTCAGATGAAGACGAAGTCGATGTTTCGGAGCGCACGCGAGCGAATGAGTGGCACGGGGAGATGCGCCAGGAGCTGAGGAGCGAGCTCATGTTCAGTGGGAGGCGAGAGGCGGCGAGGTGTGGACGGAATCGACGGAGAACCTCGTCGGAGACAGAGCTGCTCGAGCTCGAAATTTACCCAGCCTGGGGGCAGAGAGGGAGAGGCGAGTAAGGGGAAAGGTAGAGGAGAGGCGTGCGCTTAAGTGTGCGTGGTCACCGGAGGAGTTAACGCAGGCAATTAAGCGTATTGACGCCAGCAATAACGCAACAGCAACGGCAGGGCGAGTTCATCACGGGGAGGAAGAAGGTGACGTGGGCGTGGGGTCGTCTAGCAGCGAGAGAGAGAAGGGTGCGGTGGGGTCCTGCTGTCTGTGACTCTGTGGGTTGGTTTTTCAGTGGAAAACGATTCGCAGAGAGGGGGGAAAGTTGGGCTGCGACTGGGCTGTTGGGCTGGGTCTGTTTCTATTTTTTTATTCTGTAAGCTTTTCTTTTTCTATTTGATTTTCCTGTTTTTGAATTTCAAACAACAATTCAAACACCCAAATCAACTCAAACTTCCACCAAACTTTGTACTGAGTTTAGTTCCGTTTAATAACATAATTCCAAGTCCAAAATAAAATAATATTTTTATTCTTTTTAGGATCCATTAATAATTAAATAAATAGACCTTAGTCATTTATTCAATTAGGATTTGTTTTATTTAAAAACTCCATTTGAAATCTAAATAATATCAAAACCATTTCGGTAGGTTTTATTTGAAAATACAAAACACTTGGAAAACTTGTTTAAAATAAAATATCAAGTTTTAGTGTTTATTTAAAATGGAAAAGCCTTCCCTTTAAAATTGGGTATTAATAAACCGTCATTATTTTATTTAAATAAAACTTTTCTCTTTTAATCAAAATAAAGTATTTTATTTCAAAAGCTTGGCCAAGGTTTAATTTGGCTCTATAAAATACTCCTTAATTATATTCCTACCTTTGTTATTGAAAACCAAATCTTTTTATTAAAAGGTCAAAAAATAGTGATTCCAATTATTAAAACTTTCTTTATGAATTGTTTATCTTTTTAAATCCCTTTAGGATTTATTTGATCAAAATAGGTTTGAAGGTTTCCAATTGGAATCAAAAAGTTTCTTCTCACCCTAAAAATCAACAATTGTTTAATTTGTTTATTTATTTTTCACATAACAAGATTTGGAAAATCTTGGGATGTGACAGTATGAAAATCAAGTTTGGAACTTGGTGGAATTACCTCACGACCGAAAGGCCATGGAGAACAAATGGATTTTCAAAAGGAAAACTGATGCTGATGGTAATGTGACCGTCTATAAAGCTCGACTTGTCACAAAGGGGTTTCGACAAATTCAAGGAGTTGACTAGGATGAGACATTCTCTCCCATAGCGATGATAAAGTCAGTTAGGATTATGTTAGCAATTGCTGCGTATTTCGATTATGAGATATGGCGGATGGATGTCAAAACCGCGTTTCTCAATGGTAATATTGAAGAAGAGTTGTATATGATACAACCAAAGGGTTTTGTCGATCCTAAGGATGCTAACAAGGTGTTCAAACTTCAGCGATCCATCTATGGATTGAAGCAAGCATCACGAAGTTGGAATCTCCGCTTTGATGAGGTGATCAAAGAGTTTGGATTTGTCTAAACTTATGGAGAGTCTTGTATTTACAAGAAAGTGAGTGGGAGCAATGTGGCATTTCTGATATTATATGTGGATGACATATTATTGATCGGAGATGATATAGATATTTTAAACAGTGTTAAAAGTTATCTAAACAACAAATTTTCAATGAAGGACCTAGGTGAAGCATCATACATATTAGGCATAAAGATCTATAGAGATAGATCTAGGCGCCTAATAGGGCTATCACAAAGTACATACCTTGATAAGATTTTAAAGAAGTTTAAAATGGACGGAAGTAAGAAGGGGTTCTTACCTATGTTGCAAGGCAAGACATTGAGTAAGACTCAAAGTCCGGCTACGACGGAAGAAAGAGAGATAATGTACAAAGTCCCCTATGCTTCATCCATAGGCTCTATAATGTACGCCATGATATGTACAAGACCGGATGTGGCACATGCTATTAGTTTGACTAGTAGGTACCAATCGTATCTAGGTTCGGAACACTGGATAGCGGTCAATAATATCCTTAAGTACTTACGAAGAACTAAGGATATGTTTCTTGTGTACGGAGGTGAAGAAGAGCTCGTCGCTAAGTGTTATGTCGACGCAAGCTTTGACACCGACCTAGATGACTCTAAGTCTCAATCCGGATACGTATTTCTCATGAATGGCGGAGCGGTTAGTTGGAGGAGTTCCAAACAACCTGTGGTGGCGGGATCAACAACGGAGGCCGAATATGTTGCTACTTCGGAAGCGGCTCAGGAAGCGGTTTGGATGAAGGAGTTCATATATGAACTAGGTGTGGTTGCAAGCAAGTTGGACCCAATGGTGATCTATTGTGACAACAATGGTGCCATTGCCAATGCCAAAGAACCAAGGTATCACAAGAATTCCAAGCATATTAAGCGCCGGTTTCACTCCATCCGCGAGCATGTCAAGGATGGAGATATAAAGATTTGCAAAGTACACACGGATCTCAATGTAGCAAATCCGTTGACTAAAACTCTCCCTAGAGGAAAACATGATTAGGGATGGAATTATAACTCGAAACTCGTGAGCTAAATGAGTAACTCGTGATACAGCTCGACTCGGCTCGAACTTGGTGTCTAACGAGTCGAGCCAAGTTTTTGATTTGAGCTTGTTTTTTCACCCAAGCTAAATGAGTTACTCGCGAGCTACTCATTTAGCTCGTTAAACTCTTTCAAATATAGAGTTTGAAAATTTCCATAGATAAGTGACATACTATGAATGTTCCTTGAACCTGTAATGGTGTAGAGCTACTATATTTTTCATTGATCTTCCTTCGTGTTATTATGGAAGTAGTATTGTTGTTCTAGTTTCAAATTAGTAGTATAATTACTAATTTTTCTTATATGTGCTCATATTCATAACTTATAACAATATAAACGAGCTGCTCGCGAGCTACTCGTGAGTTTACTGAGTCGAGCCGAGTTTCAAATATGAGCTCGTTCTGTAAACGAGTCGAGTCGAGCTAACTCGTTAGTTGAATGAGCTTTAGCGAGTCGAGCCGAGTTGGCTCGGCTCGGCTCGAATTCCAGCCCTAAACATGATCAACACCATAACTCCATGGGTGTTAGATTCATCACTATGTAAATAGATTATTGTCTCTAGTGCAAGTGGGATACTAAAGGGAATATGCCCTGAGAGGCAATAATAAAGTTTTTATTATGTGTATTCCAAGTATATGATAGATGTTTATTTTGCATGCTATAATTGTATTAATATGGAAACGTTAATACATGTGTGTTTAATAAACAAACAGAAAGTTCCTAGTTATGCCTCTCTCGTAAACTAGCTCGTTGATTAACAAGATGATCAAGGTTTCCTGATAATAGACATTGGATGTTGTTAATAATGGGATCATAACATTAGTGTAATGGTGTGATGAACATTCATCCGAAGTATAGCATTATGATCAAAGTCATTGAGTTTATATTGCTATAACAACTTACTAAGTGATCCTAATGCTTAGACCATGAGATCATGTCAATCACTAACACCGGAAGAGTTTCTTGATAACATCAAACGTCACACCGTAACAGGGTGATTATAAAGATGGGTTCAGAACTAATAAAGTGTTATGTTGAGGCTCATGGATCGAGAGTGGAATTTGTTCATCCCGATGACGGATAGATATACTCTGGGCCCTCTCGGTGATATCACATTGGTGAGCTTGCAAGCAAGTGATTTGATCACTAGAATGTTATATCACGGGAACGAGAAAAGAGTGCATGTCAGTAACGAGATCAAACTAGGTATGGAGATACCGATGATCGAATCTTGGATATGTAATATATCGCGAAACAAAGGGATTAAGATACTAGCGTAAAAGGTTCCAACGATCACAAGAAAGTCACCGTTGAATGTGTGGGAGTTAGTATGGGTCTCCAGATCCCTCTTCTGATTATTGATACGAGAGGGGTCTCGATCATGTCCGCATTATTCACGAACCGTAGGGTGACAAACTTAAGAGACACCGACATCCAATTGGAGCAAAAGTTTCATGCCGGAAAGAATAACAAGCGCAGGAATTTATTTCACTAGATACCGAAACAGGATTTCGGGTGATATTGCAGAAAGTGTTTTTGCATGTGAAATAGAATTCTAGCAAGGGGTTATACGTGAATGTTTGTCATTAAAGTAATTGACAAAATTCTTAATAAATAAAAAGAGTTTTATTTAATGAGAGTTTGCATTAAATTTGGTGGAAATTTAATGGCAAGTTTGAGTGGAGGGAATTTAAAGGAATTTTGTGAGTGGAGTGTCCACCCACATGAAGAGGGGAGGGCAAGGGGGAAGCCCCCATGTGCCGGCCACCCCCTTGGGGTTCCCCCCTTCTCCTATAAAAGGAACCCCCCTCCTCACTTCTCACTCACACCTCCTCGTGAAGGATCTCTCTCCCCCTCTAGAATTTATCCCCCATGGTCTCGGACTAGCGAGATACATGTTCCCGGTGGCTATTCGGCAAGAAAGAGTTGTGCTTCCGCTGCATCGCTGGAGCGAGGAGGCGGAGGTTGCTCGGTGCCTCGGACGTGTGTGCGAGCACGAATGCACTGCTGATTTGCAGCGCTAGGACTTCCTCTCGATCTTGAGATCGGCAAGAGATCGTCTACATCAACCACGAGTTTAACTCGTTAAGCTTTGTCGGTCTTCAAGGGTATTTTATCTACGGATATACATCCGCCCATTGTTTGTATCTAGTAGATAGATCTTGGTACATAGTTGTTCCCATCGTAGGAAATTTTTTCTTTTCTATGCTGCGAACCCTACAAGTAATGAGATCAAACTAGGTATGGAGATACCGATGATCGAATCTCGGAAATGTAATATATCGTGAAACAAAAGGATTAAGATACTAGCGTAAAAGGTTCTCGTGATCACAAGAAGTCATCGTTGAATGTATGGGAGTCAGTATGGATCTCCAGGTCCCGCTTCTGATTATTGATCTGAGAGGGGTCTCGGTCATGTCCTTATTATTCGCAAACCATAGGGTGACACACTCAAGAGACACTGTGTCACATCCCAAAATTTTCCAAATTTTGAAATGTGAAAAATAAATAAATAAAATAAAAAATTTGTGGAAATTTAGGGTGAAAAGAAACTTTTTGTTTCTAAGTGGAAACTTAAAAACCCATCTTGAACAAACTTCAAATAAAATTTGAAACCAACTAAATTCAAATCAAGTGGAATGCATTCTTCATAAATGCATCTAGAAATTTAAACTCTTGGAAAATAAACCAAAACTCTAAAACCATAATGGAAGAAAAACATTTCCAAGTTATCTCTAAGACCATGGATTTGATCCATATAAAATTTGTCAACAAACATTTATAAATGATCAAGAATGACAAATGGAAATATTATAAACCATAGAAATTTATTTCATTCAATTTGGAGCCATACATAAAATCTTATGAATTTAAAAAGATAAGGAAATTGAATTCCCAAGGCTAATAAAGCACCTATCTAAAATCCATACCAATTTGTGATCAAATTAATCCTAAATAGATTTAAAAGGATAAATTAACATTAAATAAGATTTTAAAAATTGGAATCACCAACTTTGGATCTATAAATAAAAAGATATGGATTTTATAAGATAAAGAAAGAAATATTAAATGAGGAATATTTATAAACCAAAGTAAAACTAGGATAAGTCCATAAGCAAATGGAATGAATATATTCCAAATCCAAATAAAATAATGGGTAAAGAATATTCAAATAAAATAATGTGGCATTTTGAAGATGAAGGACTCCATGGTATAGTTATTTCTGCGGCATTGTAATGTGATAGCCAAATGAGCTATGTAAGATGTAATGAATTATTTTATTCCTGGTTATAAAGTTGTACTATGACCTTTGTTTCTTGATATTACATCTTAACTATGGATGCTAGCTATTGATCCAGGGACTAGCATTGTAAACACAGGGATCTCTACCTTATTAAAGGTTGGGACCTCTACAGATGGTATCAGAGCACTGTGTTGCCTGTAGGATTTGTAACCCTAGGATTGGACAAAACCCCTTAGAAAAATAGGAGTTGTATTTTTTCCAAAACCTATTTACAAACAATCTTGTAAACTCTTTCCTCAACCATTTTGGTTTTAATTCTACATCTTTTCTATTTCAACTTGATGGACAAAGCCTCAACAAGAACAAGACCTCACCATGAGCAAAGGACTTCAACTTGGATATCACTAAGGACTACAAGTGAGACAATAAATATTACTCAAGACTTGAAGACTAAGGAAACACAACTTAGAAGGAATCATCATCACCTTTGAAGTTTTGTGACCAAGATGCAAGAACTTCTCCAAGGATACAATGATCTTGTTCATGAAGAATCAACTAAGAAGGATGGAATGATCTCTAGTGAACCATATAGTTGGACCACCATATTTAAATTAGATCAAACCCACCAACTTATGTGGTGTAACAAAAATATGTTGTTGCTTAAAAATGTGCTTGAATTTGTTGTTTGAGTGGAATGTTTGTTTGTGATTGCTTGCACATTGCTTGTGTGAATTGTGATGTGTATGATTAGAATTATCCCTTGGAAATCTTTTGCCTATTCTAATCCCAATCCAACCCAAACAGATGACTACCCCAAGAGACTCCAACATCAAGGATGGTGACAACAACAACCAAGAGATCAACATGAGAGAACTCATAGTAACCCAAACCCAGTTGAGCCAAGTGACAACTCAGTTTTTAGCCAACAACAACGAGTTAGACCCAACCATGCAAAGGTTTATGGAAACCCAAACCCAATTGATGCAAAAGGTGACAAATCAAATGATCAACATGGGAGACAACCCTTCCCAAGGAGTTTGTGACAACAATGATGTCAAGGATGATATTATATAAGGAACTCAAGCTTGCAATATTTGTGGAGACATGGATCACACTTCCAAAGAGCATGAAGATCAATGCCCAAATTGTGAAGAGAAACATCCTACTAATCAATGCCCCACATCTCAAGCTACATGCTTCCTATGTGAAGGAAATAATCATGTCCCTATCCAATGCCCCATCTATTCTATAGTTCAACAAAGGAAACATGGTGGAGTGCATCAACAGTTTGTGAACCCCCATGAGGAAACAACTTCTATCAAGAAGGATGAAGACAAAGGAAAATCTCAGCTTGCACCTCCGTGCAATATGACTCAACTTGATGGACAAAAGAGGAAACATATGTATTATCCAAGGAAACGATTAAGAAAACCACGAGACTTTCCCACCTTTGAGGTGAGATATGAAGATCATGAACTAGAAGAACTCCTATCTTTGGAGAAACCCAAGAAGAAGGACAAAATCCAAGTGCAATGTTGCCATTGCAAAGAGATGGTACACTATGCCAATGAATGTCCAGAGAAGAAGAAGAAGTATAAGGAAATTAGCCAAGTGTGGTGCAACAACTACAAAGAGCTAGGCCATTATGTATCAACTTGTCCACAGAAGATACGTGAAGAACTCAATCTTGTCACATGTTACAATTGTGGTAACCAAGGACATTATGCAAGCAATTGTCCAGAAAAGATGAAGCACAAGACAAACAAGCCTATGAAGGATCTTAGCCTTGTCACATGTTTCAAGTGTGAAAACAAAGGACACTATGCAGATGTTTGCCCAGAGAAGTTTCATCAAGATCCCAAGCAAGCCAAGAAGTAATCGAGCGGAAAACTTTTAAGGGTGGTAGTACCCTAGTTGCCTTGAGCCAACTTGTAACCTCTAGCCTTCCCAAATCTCGGGACGAGATTTCTTTTAAGGGTGGTAGCCTGTCACATTCCAAAATTTTCCAAATTTTGAAATGTGAAAAATAAATAAATAAAATAAAACATTGTTGAAATTTAGGGTGAAAAGAAACTTTTTGTTTCTAAGTGGAAACTTAAAAACCCATCTTGAACAAACTTCCAATAAAATTTGAAACCAACTAAATTCAAATCAAGTGGAATGCATTCTTCATAAATGCATCTAGAAATTTAAACACTTGGAAAATAAACCAAAACTCTAAAACCCTAATGGAAGAAAAACATTTCCAAGTTATCTCTAAGACCATGGATTTGATCCATATAAAATTTGTCAACAAACATTTATAAATGATCAAGAATTACAAATGGAAACATTATAAAACCATAGAAATTGATTTCTTTCAATTTGGAGCCATAGATAAAATATTATGGATTTAAAAAGATAAGGAAATTGAATTCCCAAGGCTAATAAAGCACCTATGTAAAATCCATACCAGTTTGTGATCAAATTAATCATAAAGAGATTTAAAAGGATAAATAAACATTAAATAAGATTTTACAAATTGGAATCACCAACTTTGGATCTATAAATAAAAAGATATGAATTTTATAAGATAAAGAAAGAAATATTAAATGAGGAATATTTATAAACCAAAGTAAAACTTGGCCAAGTCCATAAGCAAATGGAATGAATATAATCCAAATCTAAATAAAATAATGGATAAATAATATTCAAATAAAATAATGTGGCATTTTGAAGATGAAGGACTCCATGGTATAGTTTTTTCTGCTGCATTGTAATGTGATAGCCAAATGAGCTATGTAAGATGTAATGAATTATTTTATTCCTGGTTATAAAGTTATACTATGACCTTTGTTTCTTGACATTACATCTTAACTATGGATGCTAGCTATTGATCCAGGAACTAGCATTGTAAACACAGGGATCTCTACCTTATTAAAGGTTAGGACCTCTACATGCACTGACACCATTTGGAGCAAAAGTTTCATGCTGAAAAGAATAACAAGCATAGGAATTTATTTCACTAGATACCGAAACTGGTTTTCGAGTGAAATTGCAGAAAGTGTTTTTGCATGTGAAATGAAATACTAGCAAGGGGTTATATGTGAATGTTTGTCATTAATGTAATGGACAAAATTCCGAATAAATAAAAGGAGTTTTATTTAATGAGAGTTTGCATTAAATTTGGTGGAAATTTAATGGGAATTTGAGTGGGTTTTTGAGTGGAGAAAATTGAAGGGCATTTTGTGAGTGGAGTGTCCACCCACATGAATGGAGGGAGGGCAAGTGGGCAGCCCCCATGCGCCGGCCACCCTCTTGGGGTTCCCCCTCCTCCTATAAAAGGAGCCCCCTCCCTCTCTCTCACTCACACCTCCTCGTGAAGGATCTTTCTCCCCCTCCAGTATTTATCCCCCATGGTAGCAGACTAGCGAGATACATGTTTCCGGTGGCTATTCGACAAGAAGAGTTGTGATTCCGCTGCATCGCTGAAGCGAGGAGGCGGAGGTTGTTCGGTGCCTCGGACGTGTGTGCGAGCACGAATGCGCCGCTGATTTGCGGCGCTAGGACTTCCTCTCGATCTTCAGATCGGCAAGAGATCGTCTACATCAACCATGAGTTCAACCTCGGTAAGCTTTGTAGGTCTTCAAGGGTATGTTCTCTACGGATGTATATCCGCCCGTTGCTTGTATCTAGTAGATAGATCTTGGTACATAGTTGTTCCCATCGTAGGAATTTCTTTGTTTTCTATGCTGCGAACCCTACAGTGGTATCAGAGCCGGATCTATGCGTAGATGCTTTGCACGGGTAGTACACATATGAGTATGTGGGCGATGATGATCATGTTATTGCTTCTTTGTTGTACTTTGGATATTGGTGGCATAGTGAGATGAAGCGGCCCAGACAAACTTTACATGTCCTCGCACATGAGACATGTTCCACGCTTGGCATGCAACTAGTTTTGCATAAGTGGCTAGCGGGTGTCTGTCTCTCCTACTATAGTCAATATCTAATTTGCAATGAGGTGTCAACAATTTGTTTATCCTTGTTGTGGTTCATGTTCGTAGGTAAGAATGGTTATATCTTTGAAAGACCTAATCCACGTAAAACTTGCAATGGATAAATTAGAGGCGTCTAGTTTAGATTGTTGCTGGGCTAGTGTCGTGATATGATAATGTTGTAAGTAGAAGTATAAGTCGATACTCTTACAACACACATAACGTGTAAGTTCCATAGACCTTGGCCTTACACATAGAGGTATGATAGTGATCATACCACGATGCACATGATGGAGATCGAGTCCATGAACCATATCATTTCACTTATAAACATGTGATGTTTGTTGCATCATATATTGCTTGTTTGGCGTTTTATTATCATAATAAGATGATCCCTCAGTTAGATATCAATATAAAATGTGTTCTCCCTTAAGTATGCACGGATTATGTTTCGTCGCTCCAAGACATCACGTGATGATAGGGTGTTCTTGGATCCACGATCATATTTCGGGTGTAAGATGGTTACACACGCGAATACTAAGGTTATTACTTGGCGAGCCTAGCATGTACAGACATGGGCTCGAAACACAGACCGAAAGGTTAAGCATGAGTCATATGGAAGATATGATTCCCATTTGATGCTCTCCTTTGAAGCTACACCGACTCACGTGATGATCGGACTTAGTGTAGTGGATTTGGTTCATGTAATCACCAAAAAGGCATGTGGGATGTCATTTTTGAGTGGGAGTTGATTCTTAGTTTGGATTAGTTGAACACAATCTATCATAAACTTAGTCTAAACTTTACAAATTCTGTTATAGATGGCACCACCTGTTTTTAATTTCAATGTGTTCAAGGAGAAAGAGAAACTTGCAATGAACGGTAGCAACTTTACCGACTGGGCCATGAATTTGAGGATTCTCCTCACTTCTACACAAAAGAAATATGTGCTAGAAGCGCCGCTAGGCCCCCCACCACTTGATGATGCCCCTGACGAGGAAAAGAACATCTTTCGGGCTCATTAGGAGGACCACAACTTAGTTTATTGCGGCATATTGTATGGGCTAGAGCCAGAACTTCAAAAGCTTTTCGAAAACGGCAATGCATTTGGTAAAATGGGTGAGTTGAAAATGATTTTCGAAACCCATGCTGCTATAGAGAGTTACAATGCTTCAGAAAATTTCTTTAGCTGCATGATGGAAGAGAATAGCTCCGTAAGTGAGCATGTACTCAAGATGTCGGGTTACGCCGATAAGCTTGTGTCCTTGGGACTAATGATTCTCATTGACTTAGGCATCCATCGCATTCTCCAGTCTCTACCACCTAGCTATAAGAGCTTTGTGATGAACTATAATATGCAAGGCACGAAGAAGTCTATCCCCGAGCTTCTGTCAATGCTTAAAACTGCATAAGTGGAGATCAAGAAAGAACATCAAGTGTTGATGATCAATAAGACCACTGGTTTCAAGAAATATAAGAAGGGTAAACAAAAGGGAAAGAAGGGCGGAAAGCCGGTTGCCGTGCCTGAAAAGAAACCCTGAGTTGGCCCTAAGTCTGATACCGAGTGCTATTCTTGCAAGGGGACTAGCCACTAGAAGCGCAACTGCCCCAAGTATTTGGTAGACAAGAAGGCCGGCAAGGAAAATAAAGCTATATATGATATACATGTTATTGATGTGTACTTGACTAGTACTCGCAGTAGCACCTAGGTATTTGATACCGGTTCAGTTGCTAATATTTGTAACTCAAATCAGGGGTTGCAGAACAAGCGACCGCTAGCAAGGGGTGAGGTCAAGATGCGTGTCGGCAATGGATCAAGCGTTGATGTGATCACCGTCGGAATGCTACCTCTCCACTTACCATCGGGATTAGTTATAAACTTGAATAATTTTATCTGGTGCCAACACTGAGCATGAACATTGTATTTAGATCATGTTTGGTGCGCAGTCGTTATTCATTTAAATCCGAGAAGAATGGTTGTTCTATTTATATGAATGAAATCTTTTATGGTCATGCACCAATGATGAATGGTTTATTTCTGTTGGATCTCGATAATAATGTTACACATAGTCATAATGTTGATGCTAAAAGGATTAAACTTAATGATGATATATCCGCATATATGTGGCACTTACGTCTAGGTCATATTGGCGTTAAACGCATGAAGAAGCTCCATTCAGATGGACTTTTGGAATCACTTGATTTTGAATCATTTGATACATGTGAGCCATGCCTTATGGGCAAGATGACTAGAACGTCGTTTTCCAGTTCAATGGAATGAGCGACAAATTTATTGGAAATCATACATTCTGATGTATGTGGTCCAATGAGTGTGTCGACGCGAGGTGGATATCGTTATTTTGTAACTTTCACGGATGATTTGAGTAGATAAGGTTATATCCACTTGATGAAACACAAGTCTGAAACCTTTGAGAAATTCAAGGAGTTTTAGAGTGAAGTGGAAAATCATCGTAATAGAAAGATCAAATTTCTAAGGTCTGACCATGGAGGTGAGTATCTAAGTTACGAGTTTAGCACTTATATGAAAGAGTGTGGAATAGTTTCACAACTCACACCTGCCGGAACACCACAACAAAATGATGTGTCGGAACGTCGTAATCATACTTTATTAGATATGGTTCGATCTATGATGTCTCTGACGGACTTGCCACTGTCATTTTGGGGTTATGCACTAGAAACTGCTGCATTCACTTTAATTCGGGGACCATCTAAATCCGTTGAAAAGACACCGTATGAATTGTGGTTTGGAAACAAACCTAAGCTGTCATTTCTTAAAGTTTGGGGATGCGATGTTTATGTGAAGAAACTTCAACCGGATAAACTCGAACCCAAAACGGAAAAATGCGTCTTCATAGGATACCCTAAGGAAACTATTGGGTATTCCTTCTATCACATATCCGAGGGCAAGGTTTTTGTTGCCAAGAATGGATCCTTTCTAGACAAAGAGTTTCTCGCGAAAGGCGTGAGTAGTCGGAAGGTTGAACTCGAAGAGGTTGTAGAACCTTCTCTTCATAGTATGGCGAGTAGCGCAGCGCCGGAAGTTGTTCTGGAGTTGGCTTCACCAATTGAAGAGGGAACTAATGATAACAATCATGAAGCTCCAAAAGAGAATACTACTGAACCTTACAGTTCTAGGAGGACGCGTGCAGGTCCCGAACTGTACGGAAATCCTGTTATGAATTTCATGGTTGATGAAATTGATGACCCTGCGACGTATGAAGAAGCGATGATGAGCCTGGATTCCAACAAATGGTTAGAATCCATGAAATCCGAGATGGAATCCATGTACGAAAACTAGGTTTGGAACTTGGTGGACTTACCTCACGACCGAAAGGCCGTGGAGAATAAATGGATTTTCAAAAGGAAAACTGATGCTGATGGTAATGTGACCGTCTATAAAGCTCGAGTTGTCGCAAAGGGGTTTTGACAAATTCAAGGAGTTGACTATGATGAGACATTCTCTCCCATAGCAATGCTAAAGTCAGTTAGGATTATGTTAGCAATTGCTGCATATTTTGATTATGAGATATGGCAGATGGATGTCAAAACCGCGTTCCTCAATGGAAATATTGAAGAAGATTTGTATATGATACAACCAAAGAGTTTTGTCGGTCCTAAGGATGCTGACAAGGTATGCAAGCTTCAGCGATCCATCTATGGACTGAAGCAAGCATCCCGGAGTTGGAATCTCCGCTTTGATGAGGTGATCAAAGAGTTTGGATTTGTCCAAACTTATGGAGAGGCTTGTATTTACAAGAAAGTGAGTGGGAGCAATGTGGAAATTATGATATTATATGTGGATGACATATTATTGATCGGAAATGATATAGATCTTTTAAACAGTGTTAAAAGTTATCTAAATAGAAAATTTTCAATGAAGGACCTAGGTGAAGCGTCATAGATATTAGGCATAAAGATCTATAGAGATAGATCTAGGAGCCTAATAGGGCTATCGCAAAGTACATACCTTGATAAGATTTTAAAGAAGTTTAAAATGGATAGAAGTAAGAAGGGGTTCTTACCTATGTTGCAAGGAAAGACATTGAGTAAGACTCAAAGTCCGGCTATGGCGGAAGAAAGAGAGATAATGGACAAAGTCCCCTATGCTTCAGCCATAGGCTCTATAATGTACGCCATGTTATGTACAAGACCGGATGTGGCACAGGCTATTAGTTTGACTAGTAGGTACCAATCTGATCCAGGATCGGAGCACTGGATAGCGGTCAAGAATATCCTTAAGTACTTGCGAAGAACTAAGGATATGTTTCTTGTGTACAGAGGTGAAGAAGAGCTCGTCGCTAAGTGTTATGTCGACGCTAGCTTTGAAACTGATCCGGATGACTCTAAGTCTTATTCCGGATACGTATTTCTCATGAATGGTGGAGTGGTTGTTAGGGATATGCTATATGGGTATCCTCATAGCATGTCTCCTATCCGGATAACCCGGGTGGCCCACAGTTGGTAGCATGGCCCATGGCCTGCTGGGCGGCCCAGTTATATGGATCCAGAAGGAAGGCCCATACCGGATAAACGAAGGCTACGGTGGAGTCACAGACGTACCCAGAGCCTTGGAGTGCAAGACACGCTAGACTAGTTGTAAGCAGTGTAGGACTCTGTAACCTGTCTGGCTAGGACTTTTCCCTGTAACCCTAGGACCTACCGACTATATAAGTAGGGCCTATGGGAGCCTTTAAAGCACAATCTCAGATAACCTAGTGTCAATTACGACGCACCTCGCACAACGAACCAATCCCTGTAACTCGGCGTATTGCCATTATAGTGATTTATAGCAAGAGTAGGATTCCGCCACCGTCGTGGGATCTGAACCTAGGTAAGCTATGTTACCTCGTACCCGTCAACCATCTGCCTGCCCCCACGTCTCTAAACACGCACTGTGAGGACCCCTCCATGGCGTACTCATCGGCAATACCACGACAGTTGGCGCCCACCGTGGGGCAAGAGGCGCTTCAGGCTCTTCAGCGGGCGAGGACCAAGATCTTCACGGGAATCAGCAAAACCGTAGCCATCAGTCGTGTTCTCTTCTCCGGCAACATTCCGATCGTCCCTCCCGACGAGTTCTGGATCCCGGCGAAGACGAATCCTACGCGGTGCTAGATCGTCCCCATCGGAGATATCCACCTCTTCATCGGTGAAACCGACTCGGGCACTAGTTCCCTGGGAGTTGGAGGAACATCAAGACCCGCACGGACCGCCTACGGGCAGGATACGTTCGCGGAAGGATCGATGTCAGATCTCTCCTTGGAGTTTGCCGGCAAAGATCGAAAAAATTCAAAGCCCACCCAAACCGCCCCTGTGCAGGATATAACGGTGGAAGATCACTGCAATTCCGCCGGCTTTGTCCGCGCGTCTGGACATCAGAGATCCAAGTTCGTCGACGTGGTTACCATCTTCGATCTGGCGCATTGCGTTCAGAGAGAGGACAAAAACCCCCGCGATTACCTTGCCATGTGTCTCCGTATTCGGGTCGATCTGGCGCATTACCCCAATGATGATGCTATGTATCACTTTGTGGAAGGACTGGATCAAGGTACGCTTCTCCGGAATTCTCTAAGGCGGCAGCAGGCTTCAGGACGCCTCACCTTCGAAAGCATGGTGAACACCGTTAACAACTACGCGGAGGCTGAGGAGGCAGCTCAGACAGCTCTTGCGCTCATTGACGGAGCGCCACCGCTTCAGACACCACCACCACCACCTCCCGCCGCCATCGCCGCAGCTGCGCCACCGCCTCCAGTCATCGTCACTGCTATTGCACCCCCACCCCCCGTCATCGAGGAAGCCCTGGCGCCCTCCGACTCTATGATTGACGTGCTCTATCCCGACTTTAGCGCAGATTCGGAGGAGATAGACTTCAGTCCGGAGGAGCTAGACTCTGCCATGCAGGAGATGGAGGAGGATTACAAGCGCAACGAGCAAGCCAACAACACCGTCACGTCCCGAGAGGTGTTCGTCACCATTGGGACGGTGATGGATGAAGATCAACCCGGAAGAGCTCCGCCTACAGCGCTGGACAAGGGGAAGGGACCACCTGTTGCTGCCAACAATGATCGCGCAAAGGACATGCCCCCTCCGCCTAACCCAGTGCAACAGCCACAGGAACTCGGCATCAGCCCGAGCAATCACAACAATGCAAACCCGCCGCCTCCGGCATCTACGTCCGTTGCTGCCCAAGTCACTCTAGATGATAGAGTGATGTACGACAATCTCCTCGTCGAGCCTATGACCGTAGCTCTTATTCGCAATGTAGTACCGATTGACGAGAAGCACCAGCCGCTGTTGGAGGAAGCGCAGGCCATCGCAGAGCAAGGCGCAAAGCTAGATCGAGATCTAGCCAACGCGCAGAAATTAATAGAGAAAGCTAGAGCAATGGAGGTCGAGTACAAGACTCTGCTGCAGCAGCAGAAGGACAAGAAAGCTCTAGCTCGCTTCATCAACGATCCTGGTATACGGCGAAACCTAGGATGGGCTCCCTCGAAGCCGGCACAGGCCAAGCTATACATTTATAGTGAAGGCAGGTAGGTGATTCCCACTCCTCTCGTCAACCTCGCCATCGCCAAGACCCTTCTGGAGAAGGATAGATCACCCGAAGCGGTGAACCAGGTGTATGACCTGGTGGCCAAGGCGGTGAAATAGCAGGAAAAGGCCACCTCTCAGAGGCTTGAGTCTGACCCAGCATTTTGCCAGTCTAGCCAACATAAGCTGCCAAGGGACAAATGTCCTCTTGATGTCGGGTCTCAGACGGGTTCATCAGAATGAAGACGGAGGGATGTGCGCAACAGGAAGGATGCTATCCCCATATCCTCCGACCATGGAGGTAAGGCCCAACCTCGTTGCCCATCGCCACCGCCCCGCTGCCCCCGACATCGCGAAGACACAAAGGCTCACCGTCATACGGATATGCCTCCGCCAAGGCAGAGCGGCATGGTCATCCGCGACAACACGGAGCAGACCCGACATGACGGAGAGCGCAACCACGGACATAAGAGCAGGTCGCGCCAGGATCCTCCGCGTCCGACAAGCAATCGCGACAAGCGTGAGGCGTCGCAGGAGGGTAACAGCAAGAAGGCTAACCCACTGCCACCTCCGCCTCCGTCGCCACCCAGCAGCCTCCATGGCGGAGGAGCTCCACGTCGTTCACGCAGCCCATCCCCTGATGGCAAGGAGAAGAAAAGAAGCCCGGAGCCATATGATGCACGTTCGCGTCTGGACAAGATCCACGAGGCCCGGGAAGGACCATACCCGGGACCACGTTGCTTTGGACCTGTAATACGGTCCGCAACTTACCCCAAAGGTTTCCGGATCGAAAACACCATCAAGCCCTATGACGGCACAGCCAAGCCGGCTACATGGTTGCAGGACTACGGCAACACGGTGGAAATCGCCGGGGTAATCCCAATATCGCCGTCAGGTACCTCCCATTGATGTTGGCGGGCACGGCCCATCAATGGATTGATGACTTGCCGGAAAGATCCATCTGCAATTGGTTGGACATGCAAGAAGCGTTCACCAAGAACTTCGAGGGTACGTACAAACGTCCCTACACTGTTGGCGATCTACAGCGGTGCGTGCAAGAGAAAGACGAGACATCTCGCGTCTACCTCTCCCGCTGGCTGGATATGAAGAATTCCTGCAAGGAGTGCACACCCAGACCGCCATGGCCACCTTCATCGATGGGTTGGAAAGGGGCACGCTGCTCCGACATAAGCTGAAGCGCTTTCAGGACAATCACCAGCTAGACTTGAACCAAATGATTCAGTTGGCCAGTAAGTTCGCGGTTGCCGATGACGATGCTCGCGGCTCTCTGCCGGCAACGGCCGTTCCAACTCAAGCTCGGAGGAACAGTAGCACCAAGCAGAAAACCGCACCAGAAGAAAAGGAAACCCCCCGACATGGTCGCTATGACTTTTGCAGGACGAGGTGATGGCAGACAACATGGCAGAGGACAAGGGGCAGGTCGTGGGGAGCAGCGAGGAAGCGAAACTACCTTGACAGCGCTCCACGTTCCCCAAACCTACAAGGAGTACTGCGATATGCCATGCCTCGTACACCTTGACGCCAACGACAAAGCCACCCACACCAATATCCACTACAAGTTCGTCAACGACCTCAAGGAGGACCCGGAGTCTGGCTACAAGCAAAGTCGGAAGAAGAGGCCATGAGGCAAGGGCAAGCGGAAGAAGAAGGAAGAGTATTCCAAGGATTCAAGTGACATGGACGGGGACGTTGATCCCAAGCATGCCGCCAAGAGCGACGGCAAATGCAAGAACCCCTTCGAGAAGAAGGCGGCAGTTTTCCAAACTTTCCTTGGCACCCCCACCGTCCGACAACAGAAGACCTCCATAAAGATACTGATGGCCACTCTACCTCGAGTTCGCCTGTTCCTGCGCTGGTCAGAAATTCCAATTACTTGGGACATGAAGGATCAACTAGACCTCATCCCTACGGAGAACCAATACGCCATGGTCATCAACCCCCTGATTGACGGCAATGAGTTCACCAAATGTATGGTAGATAGTGGAAGCAGCATCAACATCATGTACCTGGATACATTGGAGAAGATGAACTTGACGGAGGCAAATCTAAGGCGGACCAACACCATCTTCCACGGCGTAGTTCCTGGTCGGGAGGCTCGGTCCCTTAGGTGCATCAGACTCCAGGTCGCTTTTGGTGATGTTAATAATTATCGCCAAGAACGCATGGCCTTTGAGGTGGTCCCCTGTAGCACCCCGAGTAAAACCACTACTAGAAAATCACATATCTTTATATATGCATCATCATGCATATTTTCCTTACATTTTTCTAAGGTAAAAAGTTTTTTTTATTAAACACCGTATTTTATTTATACGGTTCAATATATATAAGCCTCGTCCTTTCTGTTATTTTAATAAATTATATAATATATTTCCGGATCGTGACGTGACCATAGAAGGTTTTGTTATTTGTTTTAAACAAGAAAAAGAAAAAGAAAAAGAAAAAGAAAAAAGGTCTGTCTAAAGTTTGGCCAAAACAAGCCCATCTAGTCTACTTTGAACTATATAAATATTCCATTCCCCTTCTTTCTCCGCAAACCCTAACCCTACATCTGGCCAAAAATTCCCCACCCCTTCTATCAAAATTTCCTCTTTTCTCTCTTGAAACATTTTGCTCCCATTTATATCTAGCTTCGTGACGCCTTGTTCCTTGTCGACTTCACCAGGCGCACGACACTGCAGATCCCATCACCACCATATCCTTTTCTTGATTTATTTGGACACAACATAGCACCCACCCTGTTCCTTTTGATCCGCGTGCGTGGTCTTCTTGTTTTAATCCTTGAGCTAGCAACCTGATCCACCATCAGCTCGTACATGTCAATCTCCACACGCTGTAGTCGAGCAGATGATGCTTGGCCGCGCATGCATCTGCCCTTCTCAATTTGTGGCCAGCTCCACACAGATCGCCACCTACCACCGGTCCAGAGATTTGTGTCCGCCTGGTCGCATGCTTCGGCCTCCCTTGTCCCTTCAAGTGCGTGAGGCGCCGCCCAGCTCCACATCACCTACCGTGCCGCCACCTGATCTCGTCACGTCATCGTTTTCTTCCGCGTGCCTAGCTTCATAGGGAGCACAGGTGCTGCCTAGGCTCGTTTCGCTCTTGGAAAGCCAGACCGCTGTTGTCTTGTGTGGAAAAATCCCTCGCCGCTATCTTGCACTGCATCGATCTGGTATGGTGCCTGCCGTCCGTCCAAGAATATTCAACTTGCATGCCATTTATAAGCCTCGGGCAACGGCTTCTCCGTGTCTCCGACCATAGTATGTTGATTTTTGTGCCTCTCGATATTGCTTGTTAGTTGTTCGACGAAATGCTTACAAGTAATCAACTATTGGTTTCTCTTGCAAAGAAGCTGGCAGTTTGGCACAGCTTCAACACATCATTTATTGTCGTCCACTCCACAAACAGGATCCTGTTCCCAGTGTGCGCCGGTTTGGCAAATTCAACCACTTCCCCTACAATCTGAAGTCTGTCTCTTCGCCTCTCTCTGAACCAAACCGTGAGACCTGACTCTTTCTCTATTTTCTTTCTCTATTTTCTTTATATGCATTAAATTATTTATGTTTGCATACCACCTCGTGGGTTTGGTTTAAATAGTAACTCACACATGCATAATAAACATGGAGGCGATATGCGGGCGGATCTAGTCTAATATTGCCCCATTTAAATTTGTGTAGCGAACCGATGTCATGTTTTGCCTTGTTAAGCCAACATTTAAATTATGGGTACCTAGACAACATAAATCACCTAAATAATTGTCGGGACCCAGGTTCTGCTTAATATTTCCTAGTTGCATCGTACCTTTGCCATGTCATGCATCATGCTCGATTTTCTGTCGTAGTATTAAATAGTGCATCCGGTGTTTCTTTTAGTGCATTGCTTCTTCACGGATTAGGCCGATGAGTTGATGCAAGTGACGCCAGTTCTTCAGAAGAATCTTCGGCAATGTTTTCAGGCGAGCATTCTCCCTCTTTCTACCTATTTTATATTTCTAGTCTTTATTTCCTCATGTTGATATATTTCTATCTGTGTTGCGATTCTATAGATTCCGTACCCCTTTATACTTCCCTGCAGCCTCTATATTGCCATGGACACCTCCTATTACCTGTTGTTTGGTAGGTAGTCGGCCTTGCGAGTCGTAGTCGCTTGCTCAGGTTCTGCTTCGCGTCGTCGATGTTTCACCGTTGTTAGGTGGTTGGCACATGCTTAATAGTGGAGATGATCATGAATTTAATTACCGTTTAATAACTAAAATTGAAAGTAGTTAAATAATGCAGAGACACCGGTGGGTAATAGACAATATTTGGGTTTTAACCGCCCATTTGTGTCCAACTAGGACCCGAGTTCTTGACTCATGTTCCGAGATCGAGCGCGCTAACCACAGGTGGGGTGTGTGGGCACCCCCATCGATTTAGTACCTGATTTCAAAGTACTATATTGGGGGTCACAACCTAGTTTGGGGCTTTATTACTATCCTGTACTTATGCCATGTTTTACTGCTTTATTTACTATTGCGCGTGGAGCGCCTGTACTGTTTAGGAACCCCGTGCCACGTTTTCGCTATATCGACAAACCCAGACACACTTTAGGGTTCCCAGTCGTTTACAGCCGTTGCCACACACCCTGGGTCCGTATCGGAGACGGCCGACTTTGTTGCGGGTATCTTAGTGGGGTGGCCCCCATGTGCATGCTTTGGGTCTGGGAAACGTCGTGTCTGAAACCACGTCGACATATCGTTGGTTGTATGTTTTGTGATCTTGTACCTACCTGATCTGACAACAAGGGTGTAGGTGCGTGTGGAAACTTTGGTGCACCCCTGCAGGGTTAAATCTTTTCGAGAAGCCATGTCCACGGTTATGGACGACTTGGATCACATATCTCGATCATAGACAACTATAACTAAAGTAGTGTTATAAATTTGACTTTGTGATAGCTAGTAATCAGTTTCACTACAACAGAATGAGTAAATAAAAGTGCCAATAACTACTGGGTTTTGGGGATGTCTCATGCTATTTGTATCTGACTAGTAAGTATCGCAACTACAACGGAATGGCTAACTAAAAGTGCCCACTGCTTATTATATCAGGATGACTCATGTTATCAATATCTGACTAGTAATTGCTTCAACTATAATGGAATGAATAAAACTGCCAACTGTGTGAGTTCCTCGGTTGACTTCCTCGATTGGTTTCGAGGGGAAATACCAGGATGGGTATGATTGGTGGTAGTATCAGGTTGGTTCCGAATAGGTCTTTCACATCTGTTTCTAATAGCTGACAGTTGTATCGAGTCTCTATAGGTTGTTTAGCGCATGCTTCGCTGCCGCTTCAGTCCATCATACCTATGTAGGCGAGGACCGCTGAATTCTAGTCTCGCCGTGTACTGGCCTCAGTACTGATCGCTCTCTTTTTCTTTTGCCCTTTATCAGCGCCCCTTTTGTTTGAGCAGGTTTTTGAGATTGACGTCGTTAGTAGGGTTACCCTTCCGGCTTGGCTTGTGCAGGGTTATGGACGCCATTGGTTATTCTCTAGGGTTCTTAGTCCCATTTGCATCTTGCCCGTAGTCGGATGTTGTATCGTTTTCAAGGTGATTTGGATCTTTGAACTGTATATCTATATTCCTAACTCTTTGAGTCGTTTTTGTATATATATATATGTTCTGTGGGTTCCATCGTGGACTATTGTGTAATGATATTCCTTCGTTTTCCTCCCGCACGCAAGTGCCTGGTGGGCACCTTTGAATCGTTTCTATGTGGGTTTGGCGGGGATCGCTAAAACTTGCATAGGGCCGATCCGAGGGTGTTACATCCCTTCAAGAGCATGTACCACGTCATATTCGGCCGCGACATATTCCACACTTTCATGGCCAAGCCATGCTTCGTCTACAACAAGATCAAGATACCCGGACCAAACGGTGTCATCACTGTATCCAGAAGCTTTACCAAAGCAAGGGACTGCAGATTGGAGAAGCAGCCTATGCAGAAGCTGTCCTCTACAGCGAAGAATTCAAGGAGATCCAGAGCAAGTTCGATGCCTCGGAGATGCCCGCATCGAAGAAACAGATTTCTGACTCCCGCCAGCATTCAAGGCCGCCATCGAGAGCAAGGATGCCTCCAATACCACCGCCATTGGGACGAACCTGGACCCTAAATAGGAAAGCGCGCTCGTCGAGTTCCTCCGTGAGAATAGGGACATCTTTGCCTGGCAACTTGCCGACATGAATGGTGTACCTAGGGAACTTGCCGAGCACAGCTTGAACATTGATCCAAAATGTGAACCAATGAAACAACCTCTACGACGCTTTGGAGATGAGAAGAGACGCGCCATAGGCAAAAATATAGCTAGGTTACTTAAGGCTAGTTTTATCTAAGAAGTCCTTCACACCCAATGTACTTGTCCCCAAAACGGGAACCAAAGAATTAAGAATATGCGTTGATTACACCGGCTTGAACAAAGCATGTCCCAAAGATCCATTTGCTTTGCCTAGCATTGACCAAGTCATTGACTCGACGACTGGCTCGGAGCTTTTGTGTTTTCTTGATGCATACTCAGGATACCACCAGATCAAGATGAGGAAGTCGGACCAATTGGCCACTTCATTCACTACACCCTACTACACGTTTTGCTATGTCACGATGCCCTTTGGGCTGAAAAACACAGGTGCTATGTACCAGCGGACAATGCAATTTTGCCTAGACGATCATATTGGTCGGAACGTTCACGCCTATGTGGACGATATAGCGGTCATGTCTAAAAAATCAAATGATTTAATCTTCGACTTAAAAGAAACCTTTGATAATCTCTAGAAATACAAAATGATGCTTAACCCTAAGAAGTGCATCTTCGGGGTCCTAGCCAGAAAATTGTTGGGCTTCATAGTTTCCCAGCGTGGAATCGAGGTCAACCTGGAGAAATCAAGGCCATCGTAAACATAAACCGTCCGACATGCCTAAAGGACATACAACAACTAACAGGTTGTATTGCAGCAGTTAGTCAGTTCGTCGGCTGACTTGGAGAGAAGGCTCTGCCGCTCTACAAGTTGCTAAAGAAGGCAGAGAAATTCACGTGGACGGACGAGGCAGATGCAGCATTGAAGCAGCTCAAGGAGATACTTTCCTCATCGCCTATCCTTGCAGCACCCAAGACTGGGGAGCCCATGTTCATTTACATGGCCTCCACCAACCGGGTAATTAGCATCATCGCCGTGGTAGAGCGGAAGGAACCGGGCTATGAGAACGAAGTTCAACGACCAGTTTACTATGTAAGCGAGGCCTTGACAGAGTCCAAGCAGCGTTACCCGCACTACCAAAAGATAGCTTATGGAGTATTCCTTGCTTCTCGGAAGCCGAGGCACTATTTCCAGGAGCACCCTATCACAGTTGTGAGCAAGACTCCACTGTCCGACATCATCAACAACAGCGACGCTACAGGAAGGGTCGCAAAGTGGGGCATTGAGCTTGCCGCCTTTGAGATCACCTACAAGAGAAGCGACACTATCAAGTCACAAGCCTTGGCGGATTCTATCGTAGATTGGACGGCGCTGCCAGATGCTACCCCAATGCCGGAGCCAGAATACTGGGTGATGCACTTTGACGGATCAAAGCTACTCAACGGCTCGGGGGATGGTGTACTGCTACAGTCACCAACTAGGGACAAGCTACACTATGTTCTGCAGATCCACTTGGAGGCTAACAACATGGTGGAGTATGAGGCACTCATTCACAGACTACGCGTAGCCAAGGATATTGGCATCAAGAGCATAGTTTGCTGTGGAGATTCCGACTTGGTTGCCTAGAAGGTGGCTGGCACCTGGAACGCGCTGAACCCTATGATGACGGCATATCGAGACGAAGTGGACGAGATAGCCAAGAGCTTCTTGGGCTACGAGGTCAAGTATGTACCTAGGGAGCAAAACGAGGCGGCTGATCTGTGGTCTAAGCTTGGATCAGGGTGCAAACGAATTCCGCCTGGCATTTTCCTGGAGCATCTACGGACACCATCCGTGAAGGGAGCGGACGTCGAAAACCCAGACAGAGTGGACACTTTCGTCCACATGATGGCAAAGGTCCCTCCGGCTTGGACAAAACCGTTCATGGAATATCTCGAACACGGAACTTTGCCCGACGACGAGGTCGAAAGACAGCAAATAGTACGTCGAGCAAAGGGCTATACCATAATCAATGGACAACTCTACAAAAGAAGCACTACTGGTGTATACCTTAAGTGTGTTTCCCAGTAGGAAGGTATTGAAATCCTACACGAAATCCATCTCGGAGATTGCAGGCATCACGCCGCTCCTCGACCATTGGTCGCTAAAGCCTTCCGGCAAGGATTCTACTGGCTCACCACGAAGGCGGACGCCGATAAGCTGGTTGAGACATGCATGGGATGCCAGTACTATGCCCGACAACCACATGTTCCTGCTAAAGAATTGCAAACAATACCAATAACTTGGCCGTTTGAGTCTGGGGGCTGGACATGGTTGGTCCGTTACAGATGGCACCATGTGGGTTTACGCATCCGCTAGTAGAAGTTAACAAATTCACCAAATGGATAGAAGCTAAACCCATTAGAAAGCTCGATGGGGCAACTGCCCTTAGGTTTGTCCGGGATCTAGTGGTGAGATTTGGTCTCCCACATAGCATAATCACCGACAACGGAAGCAACTTGTCACTCGGAGAAGTGGAGGCTTATTGTTGGGACAAGGGCATCCGACTTGACCTTGCATCTGTGGCACATCCACAGTCTAATGGTTAGGTTGAGCGAGCCAATGGATTAATTCTGCAGGGAATCAAGCCACGTATTGAGGCACCGCTACATAGAGTAGCTGGAGCCTAGACGGAAGAATTGCCATATGTGCTGTGGAGTTACGAACTACACCGAACAGATCCACCGGCTACACCCCTTACTTCATGGTATATGGAGCAGAAGCCATCCTGCCTTCCGACATTCTTCATGATGCACCAAGAGTTGCTGCCTACGACGAAGATAGCGCTGAAGAATCTAGATGCCTAGATGTGGACCTTCTCGAGGAAGAGTGCGTATTGGCATGCCAAAGATCCGCCATCTACCAGCAGAAGCTACGCAACTACCATATTCGTTGTGTTCGGCATCACTCGTTTAAAGAGGGGGATCTGGTGCTCTGACTTAAGCAGAAGAAGTCACATAAATTATCCCCGCCATGGGAAGGACCGTTCATCATAAGCAAAGCGCTGATCAATGGGTCTTACTAACTCGTTGACAATCATGAACTGAAGGATAGACCCAGCAAGGATCATAAGCATAAGCAACGTGACCCGGATGATGACTACGTGGAGCTTGATCGTGATGAGGACATCCCTACGGTTGATACAACTGTTGCACCTAAAGCCACACCTCCTCATGTTCCACAATTCCAAGGACCTCTCACAAGAGCTCGTGCATGCCAACTAAATTATCAGGTACTTTCGTTTCTAGGAACTATTCCTAATATTCATGAGAATATGATGCTGCCTAAATCAGATGTGTTTATGTTACTTAGGAATGATGGACCTAGCATGGACGAGAGGGACAAGCGTTGGAGCATGATCAAGCATGGAGATGATGGCAACAATCGTGTGAGGATTCAGGATGACGCTGGAAGTGATGATTTTAGAGCGTTGAAGCCGCCGTAATGAAAAAGATGAAGACATGGACGAACAAGAGAGCTACACACTTCAAATTTTTGTCCATGTGATTAGATGGTGATGCGTCACCTTTAAATATGGGCCAGGACCATGTAATTTTCTTCCAAATAAAGGGGCTGAATTTTTAGAGTCCGTATAGTGGAGGAAACCGGCTTAGAATTGGATTTTGACCTCCTTCCCAAGGCTGGCCGAAATTCCCTTCTATTCCTCCATATATACCCCCGTTAGGTCATTGTTTAGACGCGGATTTTGTTTAGTAAAAGACTTAGCCACGAGCTACTCTTCGCCATAGGGACAAGTGTCAAACCGACCTTTTGTACTACGCACTTACAGAATCCCACCTCTTCAATAAAGCTTTCATCTATATTTGTAATATCTTGATTGCATCTATAATTCTTGCTGGTTCTTCGATTTCTTGAAGGGATTGATCCTCATGCTCAGGTTGATCTAGCTCCGGCGTGATCAATAGCTTCGGAAGTTGGTGTATTGATTGCTAAGGCGCAACGTCTCGTGCGGTTGTAGTCGGATCGTCAACGTCGACCTCCACCATAATCGAAAGTTATCATCTCATCGAAAGATCGGGCACCTTTACCCTATCAAGTGGTATCAGATTTCGGGTTTCTCAGTGAGATCTTACAGTTTTCGTAGTTTAGATTACATCTGTTCTTCTTCTTCCTATAAACCAAAAAAGGCAACAAATTAGGGTTAGATCCGTATCCTAGAAACACTTTCGGGCCTTTTGCATCATTTCTTTTCAGTATTTGCTTTGTTAAGTTCTAGTCTGCATCGTCGTGTCTAGTGCTGGTCTTAGATCTAGATCGTTAGAATTTCGAGTTCTGGTCACAATCATCACCACCGCCACCACCGATTCCGCTATAACCACCGCGATACAATTGCTACAAGCCTACGCTCACATACCGCCTCCGCCACCACATATACTCGTTCCAGTCCAGTTAGGTTTGTTTTTGTTTTTCCTACTCTTGCTTGCCCACACTATAGATCCGATCCGAGTTGCAACTTGATCCGAGTCCCAGAAAGTTTTGGCCAGAAGGAAAGCGGGGAGGAGAGAAAAAAAAGTCTGGAAACTCCTCCGAATTTTTTTGGCCTATACTGTTTTTAGACTTCTGGGATCGTTTTGAGCTATACGCCATTATATTAAAAAAAATTGGCGTCTACACGCTTTCCAGAGCAGTTTCATGCAGTTTTCGGAAATTTCAAAAAAAAATCCTGAGCCTATCCTGATATTCTACCTGGCTGATCGGTTTGAGACACTTTCCATCCCAGTGATTTTCGCCTCATTCGCGCGCTGTTCTGAGCACTGGTGCCTGTTGTGTTTCGGTGTCGCGGTGTGACTCGTAGTGTTCTAGGCTCGCGTCTCTAGCGTGGGATAGTCTAGGACCAGCACAGTACCGTCGTTGAGCTGCTATTCAACCTTGCATTGTTGTTTTGAAATTGTGTCTACAGATATTGCAGCCACCCAGAACTCCACATATTCCTACACCGTACGTTGACACCACCTAACAATCGCTATATTCAATCTTTCTGAAGCTTGATCACGACGGTTGCTACTCACCACCTGCTGCAGGGTAAGAATGGGTAAGAGTGTTGGTTTGCTTGACAGATTAAGCGTTTTCCACCCCTGTTCCCGTTGTACCTCCATTATATTCATGTGTTTGTTTTGTGTACTAATCATGCCACCAGACAACACCAAGACACAACCACTGGAGGGTGAAGCCTTGCAGGCTCACGTCACCACACTTTTGGCTGACCATATGCAGGATGTGGACAAGCGTTTTACTGACACGATGGAGCACCTCGAGGGACTCGAGACCGCCAAACTCGACGCTAAATTCTAGGAGGTGCTAGCACGCTTACCACTACCATCGACGGCTCATGCGCCTCCTCCACGGCCGACGCACGGGGATCCTACACCAAACTTGTTGGGACATGCACAACTCATTCTCAAACATCCAGCACAAACTTCGGCTGTGGGTGATGCGAGTGCTGCTGCTGCGGGGACTGTTGCTGTTGCGGGCGTTGCAGGAGCTCCAGGTGTCAAACAGGCCCGTGATGCACAGTTGGATGATTATTACGGGGAAGATGAGTACGATGGCGAGTACGCGGACGACTTCACAGTTGATCAGCCAGCTGGTCATCCTAAGCAATACAATCCCCACATTCGCGCCCACCTCCTTTGCCGCTGGTACGTGATGATGACCATGTTGCTAAACTGAAATTACATGTTCCTACGTTTGATGGTCGCTATAATCCTGATGCATACCTTTCTTGGGAATTATAATTAGACCAGCATTTTGCATGCTTAAATTATCCCGAGGATAGACATGTTAGTGCTGCTACTTGTGAGTTCACTAGTTTTGCTTCCATATGGTGGTCTGAATATTGTCGTGCTAATCATGCTAATCCAATCACTACGTGGGATGCTTTAAAACATGCTATGCGTATTCGTTTTGTTCCACCATATTATCAGCGTTCCATGCTCACCAAATTAGCACGTCTAGATCAAGGCAAATTTTTTGTAGAGGATTACTATCAGGAGTTGCAAACTGGCATGTTGTGTTGTGGTATAGAGGAGGATAATGAAGCATTAATGGCACAATTCGTAGGCGGGTTAAATAAGGACATTCAGACCATTCTTCAATATAAATCTTATCACACTATTACCCGTTTGTTCCATCTTGCTTGCAATGCTGAATGTGAAGTGCAGGATCGACGCGAGGCGATACAGACTAATTATTCTGCAGGGCGTTCTACTTGGCGATCACCGAATTCGGCGTCACGGGCTGCTGCACCTACATCTCCAGCGACCACATACACGCGATCTGTAGCCTCTACACCACCTCCGTTTGCTGCACGGAAGACAACTACGGGACCATCCCCGAGTGCTGCGTCCTCCATGGCATCTACGGGAAAGTCCAGCAACATTCAGTGCCACAAATGTGGTGGACTTGGTCACTTTGCACGTGATTTTGCCTCCTCCCGTGTGATGATTTCTCTTGAGGATGGTGGATACGATTCCGCCAGTGATTATGATGAAGATACTTTGACTCTTATTGCATATGATGAGCAATGTGCTGCAGCACCCACAGAGCAAGATTCTGAATATATGGATGCGGAACATGCAGAGAAATACCCGAGTTTAGTTACACAGCGAGTCTTGAGTGCACAAATTACCAAAGCCGAGCCTGACCAGCGCCATAATCTGTTCTATACCAAGGGCGTGGTTAAAGATCGATGTATTCGTATTATTATTGATGGAGGGAGCTGCAACAACTTGGCGAGCATGGAGATGGTTGAAAAGCTTTCTCTTACGACACGACCACATCCTCGTCCATATCACATTCAATGGTTTAATAACAGCGACAAGGTTAAGGTAACACGTACAGTTCGTGTGCACTTTACTATCGCTGAATATGCTGATTATGCTGAGTGTGATGTTGTTCCTATGCAAGCATGTGCTCTTTTACTTGGTATACCATGGCAATTTGATACAAATTCTATACACTATGGTAGCACAAATCAGTATTCTCTTGTTCATAATGATAAGAAAATTGTGTTACTTCCCATGTCTCCTGAAAGTATTTTAAAATATGATCTTGCTAGAGCTAGTACAGCACATAATGAGGGGAAAAAGCTGAGCGAAAATCAGATTGTTGCTAAAGAACTTATGCTTTCTACAAGTACTTCTAAATGTGATCCAAAACATGCTAAAGAAATTCGTTTGAAAAGTACTTGTTTGTTAGCTAGCAAATCTGATGTTTCTGAAATTGATGTGAGTACCACTGCATGTTATGCTATCATTTGCAAAGACGTGTTGTTTTCGGCTGAGGAGCTGCCTCTTTCTTTGCCACCTGCTATTACTAACATTTTGCAGGAGTATGAGGACATTTTCCCACAATATTTACCTCCATGACTGCCACCTATTCGTGGAATTGAGCACCAAATTGATTTAATTCCTGGAGCATCTTTGCCCAACCGTGTGCCATATCGTACCAATCCGGAAGATACGAAAGAAATTCAGCGACAAATTCAAGAGCTTCTTGACAAGGATCATATTCGTGAGTCTCTTAGTCCATGTGTTGTTCCTATTATTTTGGTACCAAAGAAAGATGGTTCTTCGTGCATGTGTACTGATTGTAGAGCAATCAATAATATTACCATTAGATATCGTCATCCTATTCCTTGTTTAGATGACATGCTTGATGAATTGAGTGGCTCTACCATATTCTCTAAGGTTGATTTGCGTAGTGGTTACCACCAGATTCATATGAAGTTAGGAGATGAATGGAAAATTGCATTTAAAACTAAATTTGGCCTATATGAGTGGTTAGTGATGCCCTTTGGTTTAACTAATGCTCCAAGAACTTTCATGAGATTAATGAATGAAGTTTTACGTGATTTTATTGGACATTTTGTGGTGGTATATTTTGATGATATATTGATATATAGCAAATCTGTAGAAGAACATTTGGAGCATTTACGTGCTGTTTTTGATGCTTTACGTGCTGCATGTTTGTTTGGTAACATTGCGAAGTGCACCTTTTGCATGGATAGAGTTGCTTTTCTTGGTTATGTTGTTACAGCACAGGGTATTGAAGTTGATCCCGCCAAGATTGAAGCAATTTCGAGTTTTCCACAACCCAAAACAATTACACAAGTGAGGAGCTTCCTTGGCCTCGCTGGATTTTATAGGCGCTTTGTCCAAGATTTTGGGTCCATTGCAGCGCCGCTGAACGAGCTTACTAAGAAAGATGTGCCCTTTGTTTGGGGCGATGCACAACAAGAATCCTTCATGCTACTCAAAGATAATCTTACACATGCCCCTTTACTCCAACTGCCTGATTTTAATAAGACCTTTGAGTTGGAATGTGATCCTAGTGGCATTGGTTTGGGAGGAGTGTTGTTACAAGAGGAAAAACCTGTTGCATATTTCAGTGAGAAATTGAGTGGATCTAGTTTGAATTATTCTACTTATGATAAGGAATTATATGCTCTTGTTCAGACATTAGAAACTTGGCAACATTATTTATGGCCTAAAGAATTTTTTATACATTCTGATCATGAATCTTTGAAGCATATTCGTAGTCAAGCTAAGTTGAATAAACGTCATGCAAAGTGGGTTGAATTTATTGAATCTTTTCCTTATGTTATTAAACACAAAAGGGTAAAGATAATATTATTGCTGATGCTTTGTCACGTCGTTATACCATGTTATCTCAACTTGACTTCAAAATCTTTGGATTAGAAACTATTAAAGAACAATATGTGAAAGATGGCAATTTTAAAAATGTTTTGCAGCATTGTCTAGAGGGTAGAACTTGGAACCAATTCGTTCTCAATGATGGGTTTGTGTTCTGTGCTAACAAACTATGCATTCTATAAGTTTCCGTTCATCTTTTGTTGTTATAGGAGGCGCATGGAGGAGGATTGATGGGTCACTTTGGAGTAAAAAAGACAGAAGACGTACTTGCTACACACTTCTTTTGGCCACGCATGTGAAGGGATGTTGAGAGGTTTATTGCTCGCTGCACAACATGTCAAAAAGCTAAGTCACGCCTTAATCCACATGGTTTATATATGCCTCTTCCTGTTCCTAGTGTACCTTGGGAGGATATTTCTATGGACTTTGTGTTAGGCTTACCTATAACACAGAAGGGGAGGGATAATATTTTTGTGGTTGTGGATAGATTTTCTAAGATGGCACACTTTATTCCTTGTCATAAGAGTGATGATGCGGCTCATGTTGCTGAATTATTCTTTCGCGATGTTGTTCGCTTGCATGGTGTGCCTAATACTATTTTTTCAAATCATGATACTAAATTTCTTAGCCATTTTTGGAAATGTTTATGTGCTAAGTTGGGTACTAAGTTGTTGTTTAGTACTACATGTCATCCCCAAACTGATGGACATACTGAAGTAGTTAGTAGAACTTTGTCTACCATGTTACGGGTTGTTTTAAAGACGAACTTAGAAATGTGGGAAGATTGTTTACCTCATATTGAATTTGCTTAGAATCGTTCCGTGCATTCTACAACTAAGTAATGCCCTTTTGAGGTTGTGTATGGTTTTGTTCCTCGTGCACCTATTGATTTATTACCTCTTCCATCTTCGGTGCAACATAATTTTGATGCTACACAACGTGCTGAACAGATTCTTACGTTGCATAGGATTACTAAGGAAAATATAGAATGTATGAATGTTAAATATAAACTTGCTGGTGATAAAGGACGCAAGCATATTGTGTTTGATGTGGGAGATTTAGTTTGGTTGCATTTGCGCAAAAATCGTTTTCCTGATTTGCGCAAATCTAAGTTAATGCCACGTGCCGCTGGTCCTTTTAATGTGTTATAGAAAATGAATGATAATGCATATAAACTTGAGCTTCCTGCAGAGATGGGCACGGTAAGTCCCTCATTTAACATTGCAGATTTGAAACCATACTTTGGAGAAGAATATGAGATTGCGTCGAGGACGACTTCAATTCAAGAAGGGGAGGATGATGAGGACATCCCTACGGTTGATACAACCGTTGCACCTACAGCCACACCTCCTCATATTCCACAATTCCAAGGACCTCTCACAAGAGCTTGTGCACGCCAACTAAATTATCAGGTACTTTCGTTTCTAGGAACTATTCCTAATATTCATGAGAATATGATGCTGCCTAAATCAGATGTGTTTATGTTACTTAGGAGTGATGGACCTAGCATGGACGAGAGGGACAAGCGTTGGAGCATGATTAAGCATGGAGATGATGGCAACAATCATGTGAGGATTTAGGATGACGCTGGAAGTGATGATTTTAGAGCGTTGAAGCCACCGTAATGAAAAAGATGAATACATGGACGAACTAGAGAGCTACACACTTTAAATTTTCATCCATGTGATTAGATGGTGCTGCGTCACCTTTAAATATGGGCCAGGCCCATGTAATTTTCGTCCAAATAAAGGGGCTGAATTTTTATAGTCCGTATAGTGGAGGAAACCGGCTTAGAATTGGATTTTGACCTCCTTCCCAAGGCTGGCCGAAATTCCCTTTTATTCCTCCATATATACCCCCGTTAGGTCATCGTTTAGACGCGGATTTTGTTTAGTAAAAGACTTAGCCACGAGTTACTCTTCGCCATAGGCACAAGTGTCAAACCGACCTTTTGTACTACACACTTACATAATCCCACCTCTTCAATAAAGCTTTCATCTATATTCGCAATATCTTGATTGCATCTATAATTCTTGCTGGTTCTTCGATTGCTTGCAGGGATTGATCCTCGTGATGAGGTTGATCTAGCTCCGGTGTGATCAATAGCTTCGGAAGTTGGTGTATCGATTGCTAAGGCGCAACGTCTCGTACGGTTGTAGTCGGATCGTCAACGTCGACCTCCACCATAATCGAAAGTTATCGTCTCATCGAAAGATCGGGCACCTTTACCCTATCAGATCAGCCATGGAACATAGTACAACTACGTCCTTTATACACTTAGAATTTTTATCTATTGTGTACCTCTTATATGATCAATGAAATAAAGCTCTCTGGTTCACTCATATTTCTGAGTCTTTTACCTCCTTTAGTGTTAATTTTTGGATCGTATAAAATATTTATGCGCAAGCTTTGAAATTACACTTGTAAAAATTCCGCCAACGGGCGTTAGCTTAAGTTTTCTGGTCTACACATTCTTTTTCGTTTTTATGTGGATTCTGGAGTAGTGGCACTTATTGTCGGCGATTTTGTGCTTAGGTTATTGACGGTGCCATTGGGCATCATCCCCTGAGCGCATAGTTCTGACAACGAGTCTTCTGACTCACGAAAAGTCAAGCATAAAAACCAAAGTAATGGATAAGCCAGCACTTGATTAAAAAATATATACATGCTCGAACCAGTTCTTGAGTAACAAGAGATAACAACCTTTGTTTTCCGCCTTAAGTTAACAAGTAATTTTTCCGCATAAAACTTCCAGAGGAAACAAATATTACATATTGTTTTTTCATTCCTCTAGCGCAGGCGACTTGGATGAAGCATCATTAGCAGCAGGACAGTCATCCTCCTCGAAGTCGGTAGTGTTGAGGGGCTCGGAGGAGCTTTGGCTGCCGCCGTCAATGGTTTTCATGGTCACGAAGACGTTAGGATCGACCAACTCGGCGACTCTGGTGTCAAAACCCGCGAGCGACGCCAAGATAGCTTCGTGATCTATCTTTTGGCCTTCGTGTCCATGTCGGGGATACCGGAGGTCACCGTGTCGATGTCGGCATTTTTGTAATGCGCGTTTACCATTGACAGCGCCATCCTCGTGCCGGCCCGAGTACATGAAGCTTTCCAGCTTGCGATATGCTCGGGGGCTCGGCGCAGGATCTCCGAGAACTTCGCCATGGAATCCACCGCTTTGATGTTAATCTGGAGAGGCTTGGCTATCTCCTTGGTATGCTTGATGGCGGTATTAATAAAGTTGCCGGCAAGGAACATAAATTCCTTTGGCGGAGGAGGCGACTAGGTTAACCCAATAGGAGATGCAAATTTCCGACAAGGGAACTCATGAGTTCAATAACACAAAAAGTTCGGAGTATCTAGCTTACAGAAGTACAAGACAGAGAATCACTTACTGAAGATGCTAATCTCGGCCTATTGGAGAGTTTCCGCTAGAGAATCCCGTTCTTGTCGGAGGATCTTGTATGCATCAAGATTGCGCTGATTCTGCTCATCGACAGCTTTCTTCTACTCTTTCAGCATTGCGATCTCCTCCTTCAAGCGGTTCATCTCTTCGTTGGCGGACTCTTGCAGGACTTTCATGGAGTCCTCATGTATCTTCAGCATATCCTTCCTCTCCTGCGTAAGAATCTTGTTTTCACTATCCAGCTGTTGAATATGCTTGGATTGTTCAACAATATCCTTAGCCTTGGAAATGGCTTCTGCAAGCCAGAGAAAGAACAGTGAACAGTGAGTACTCAGAGAATGTTGGCACAAGACCAAGTTGGAATACGAAAAATAAAGTAAAAACAAACGCTTTCTCTTGGTGATTTGTTCCTTCAAGAAGGCAGTTTTACCCTTTTTGGCTTCCAAGTCCGCACGCATCTTCTAGTACTTCTCGTTGGCCACGCCTCTCCGAGCATTCTCATTCTGTGGAAAGAAAATTAAGCGCTGCTTAGTCTACTTGGAGCATCTAGCCGGATAACTATCCACCTAGAGGCTTGGGGGCTGAGTGAGAGTTTTTAACTTAGCAATGTGATTGGTCTTTCTTTAAGCATCTAGTCAGAACTAATTTAGTTTTCAACTAGAAGCTTGGGGGCTATAGTATAAAGTTTTTCAACTCAGTCATATGCTTAGTTTTTCTTTAAGCATCTAGTCGGAACTAAATCAGTTACAACTAGAAGCTTGGGGGCTACCGTATCGAAATTTACAAACACTGTGTATGCTACTCTTAAAGCATCTAGTCGGAATAATTCATTCAAACTATATGCTTGGGGGCTACAGTGAGAAGTTTTCTAGCTTAGTCACTCTTAGAGCATTTAGATGCAAAGACCTATGGGTTTCCATCTAAATCCTCGGGGGCTACAGTGGGATACTCATGTGAAATGCGAAAGGCAAATAAAACTTACAAGTGCAATGATCTTGAGGTTGGTAGCACTCTTAGCAAGCAACTTGCCAAAAGAAAGGATGTTTCCTTGCAAGATTTCTACTTGCCGGAGGAGCTCCTCAAGACCACATGTTGGAGATGTTGGCGCTGCACCAGGAACCAAAGCGGAGCTACTCGGCGTAAGTGTCGGGTAGACTATCTTCGGGAATTCTACGGTTTTCCTGGGTGCGGAGGCGCCGCCTTCGGCAGATGTACCACTCTCCATCACCGCCTTACCGCTACCGATGGCATCCTTAGCCAGAGCTTTAGCCATTTGGGTTGCGGTACTTTCTTGCGTTGCCTGTTTGTCGACAATGGCAAGCTCCGCGGAGGGACCTGAGTCCACTTCCATGGCGGAAGGGCCAGATGCATCTTTGTCCCGTGAGCTTATCGGAGCAGGCGTAGGCTGGACGCTGGGGGTAACAGGGGCGATGGCGGGAGATGCATGGGGAGACACGTGGGGAAACATATCCTTGATGTTTCTGGAAGCCCCCAAAGTTTTGGAGGTCTTCTTCAAACCAGTAGTGGCCTTCTTCCTGAAACGTGCAAAGAGTATAAGTACAGGAATAAGACAAGAAACGGACAATGTCAGAGAGAAAGAGGCTTACACAACAGGGGTGCTTTGGCAAAGGGGATCTCGGTAACCTTTCTTTTCTCCGCCTCCAGGGAGGCGGTAGTCTTCTTGGAGGCTCTACCCTCCGTCCTCTTCTTCTTGCCTCCGCCGGCAGCGTTAGAGGTGGAGCTCTTCCACTTTCGCGCCAGCGGGACATCGTCGTTGGACACGACGGTGACTTCCTTCATCTTTGGGTCATAGATTTGTATAGCCATGCTATCCTCCTCTAGACTGCTAAGCTGTTAAGTGAAATCCCACAAGTGTTAGATGAGATGGTAATGGCTAGACGGGATAACTGGAGTATATGTCATACACGGAAAATAAAACAGGTACCTTTGGGCACTTTCCCTCTTCAAACATGTCGTAGATGATGGTGAAGCCATGCTTCCTATCCTTCACCTTGACAATGTCCTTGAGGCGGAGCATGAAGGAGTTGCTGTAAAAGTTGTCCTCGGAGATGCGAAGGCTATCTTTCCTCTCTTGGTATACTCATGCATCAACTTTGAGCGGTGCTGCAAAGGCTGGATCCGCCTGACAAACTAGCACATGACCAGGTCCAATCCGGTCAGACCCGTCTCTACGAACCCCTCTATCCGCCTTATAGTGCGGGAAGAGTCGATGTCAGAGGGAAGGGAGGCCTGGGATCTCCATGTCGAGGCTTCGGCGGCAGCTCCATTGACGAAGTCCGTATACGTTGCTTCTCGGTCGGCCAGAGGGATATCTGGGCCGTAGAAGTGCGTCCGTTGCCAGTTCTTACAAGACTCATGGCCGACGATATCGGGGAACCGCCGGCCAGGCCGGATCTTAAAACTAATCGTGCCACAGTTCCTGAGCTCGTCCTTGCCGGCTCCGGCTTCGCGCTTGACGTTGAAAAAGTAAATAAAGAGATCTAGCCTAGGCCTAATCCCTAAGTAACCCTCACAAAGCGCCGCATAGTTCCTAAGCGCGAGGATGCTATTGGGGGAGAGGTTCTGAGGCTGTACTCGGTAATGGTTGAGGACAGCTAGGAAGAAATTGGAGATGGGTGGGGAAACGCCGCATACTAGTTGGGATTTGAGGTACACCTTCTCTCCGGCTTAGGGAGAAGGGGTGACCTTGCCAGCCGACACCGCCCGCCAGGCGAGCCCCTCTGTCGCAGGGAGGTAGCCCTCTACGAGCAGCTCCTTGATGTCGCGGTCCGTGATGACTGAACCGTGCCAGTCCCCCTTATGGGAGTCATTTTCCTCCTCTAGCAGCTGCAGCGCCGCTGGATTGTGGTCTCCGCCGGTGGATTCGTCCATCGCGGACTTGGGGATCACCAGGCCCTCTGGGGCACGAGGATAGTGCTCGCCGGCTTCGCCGCGGCATCACCTGACGCCGCCATAGAAGGGGCAGAGCTGCTTCTAGCCATTGGGGTGATTGAGGTGGAGATTGCGAAGGTTGTAGGGCTAGGGTTTTTCGTAGAACAAGCGGAGAGCTCGAGGAGGCGCTCGCTGGAGGAAGAAGACGACACAGGAGGAGAATGAGGTGAAAAGTAAAAAGTCCACCGCTGTTACAATTTATAACCTCTAGCGTCAAGATTCATGCAAAACGATCGAATGGTTGACGCGTGGATGACATAGGTCGCCACGTTACCAACCGTCGCCGCCAACGGTTCGTATTGCTCGCGCTGGAAAAATGGACATGGTTGTGTTTTCTGCATGTGTGAGTTACGAGGCGTTGCTGACCTATGTCTACGTCGCCCTAGCTGTCACTAGGAGATGAACCATCACATTGGAATATTCCGGCATGGACGGATCCAGTCCGGCTACGGAATAGTACGATAGAAGATTCAGCAATTCTCCGACTTACAAATTCAAGACAGAGAAAACCTTGCAGGGTTCTTTGGGAGGACTACAAGATATTGCTTGACCATTTGCCGACATCCATCTAGACGAAGCATTCACCTTGAAGAGGCAAGACGGCGCAAGATCTCGGAGTTCTCTGGGGGCTACTGTTGGGGATATGCTATATGGGTATCCTCATAGCATGTCTCCTATCTGGATAACCCGGGTGGCCCACAGTTGGTAGCATGGCCCATGGCCTGCTGAGCAGCCCAGTTAGATGGATCTAGAAGGAAGGCCCATGCCGGATAAAGGAAGGCTACGGTGGAGTCACAGACGTACCCGGAGCCTTGGAGTGCAAGACACGCTAGACTATTTGTAAGAAGTGTAGGACTCTATAACCTGTCCGGCTAGGACTTTTCCCTGTAACCCTAGGACCTGGCGACTATATAATTCGGGCCTATGGGAGCCTTTAGGGCACAATCTCAGATAACCTAGTGTCAATTACGACGCACCTCGCACAGAGAACCAATCCCTGTAACTCGGCGCATTGCCATTATAGTGATTTATAGCAGGAGTAGGATTCCTCCACCGTCGTGGGATATGAACCTAGGTAAGATGTGCTACCTCGTACTCGTCAACCGTCCGCCTTCCCCCACGTCTCTAAACACGCACTATGAGGACCCCTCCATGGCTTACTCGTCGGCAATACCACGACAGTGGTTAGTTGGAGGAGTTCCAAACAACCCGTGGTGGCAGGATCAACAATGGAGGCCGAATATGTTGCTGCTTCGGAAGCGGTTCAAGAAGCAGTTTGGATGAAGGAGTTCATTACCGAACTGGGTGTGGTTGCAAGCGCGTTGGACCCAATGGTGATCTATTGTGACAAGAATGGTGCCATAGCCAATGCCAAAGAACCAAGGTCTCACAAGAATTCCAAGCATATTAAGCGTCAGTTTCACTCCATCCGCGAGCATGTCAAGGATGGAGATATAAAGATTTGTAAAGTACGCACAGATCTCAATGTAGCAGATTCGTTGACTAAAACTCTCCCTAGAGCAAAACATGATCAAGACTAGAACTCCATGGGTGTTAGATTTATCACCATGTAACTAGATTATTGTCCCTAGTGCAAGTGGGAGACTGAAGGGAATATGCCCTAAGAGGCAATAATAAAGTGGTTATTATGTATATTCCAAGTATATGATAGATTTTTATTTTGCCTACTATAATTTTATTAATACAGAAACGTTAATACATGTGTGTTTAATAAACAAACAGAAAGTTCCTAGATATGCCTCTCTCATAAACTAGCTCGTTGATTAACAAGATGATCAAGGTTTCCTGATCATGGACATTGGATGTTGTTAATAACGAGGTCACAACATTATTGGAATGGTGTGATGAACATTCATCCGAAGTATAGCATTACGATCAAAGTCATTGAGTTTATATTGCTATAACAACATACGAAGTGATCCTAATCCTTAGACCATGAGATCATGTCAATCACTAACACTAGAAGAGTATCTTGATAACATCAAACGTCACACCTTAACAGGGTGATTATAAAGATGGGTTCAGTACTACTAAAGTGTTATGTTGAGGCCCAGGGATCGAGAGTGGAATTTTTTCATCCCGATGTCGTATAGATATGCTCTGGGCCCTCTCGGTGATATCACATTGATTAGCTTGCAAGCAAGTGATTTGATCACTAGAATGTTATATCACGGTAACAAGAAAAGAGTACATGTCAGTAAGAAGATCAAACTAGGTATGGATAAACCGATTATCAAATCTCGGACATGTAATATATCATGAAACAAAAGGATTAAGATACTAGCGTAAAAGGTTCTCGCAATCACAAGAAAGTCATCGTTGAATGTGTGGGAGTCAGTATGGATCTCCAGGTCCCGCTTCTGATTATTGATCTGAGAGGGGTCTAGATCATGTCCGCATTATTCCCGAACCGTAGGGTGACACACTTAAGAGACACCAACAACATTTGGAGCAAAATTTTCATGCGGAAAAAATTAACAAGCGCAAGAATTTATTTCACTAGATACTGAAACTGGTTTTCAGGTGAAATTGCAGAAAGTGTTTTATCATGTGAAATGAAATACTAGCAAGGGGTTATATGTGAATGTTTGTCATTAAAGTAATTGACAAAATTCTGAATAAATAAAAGGAGTTTTATTTAATGAGAGTTTGCATTAAATTTGGTGGAAACTTAATGGGAATTTGAATGTGTTTTTTAGTGGATAAAATTGAATGGTATTTTGTGAGTGGAGTGTCCACCCACATGAAAGGAGGGAGGGCAAGGGGGCAGCCCCCATTCGCCGGCCACCCCCTTGGGGTTCCCCACTCCTCCTATAAAAGGAGCCCCCTCCCTCTCTCTCACTCACACCTCCTCGTGAAGGATCTCTCTCCCCCTCTAGTATTTATCCCCCATGGTCTCGGACTAGCGAGATACATGTTCCTGGTGGCTATTCGGCAAGAAAGAGTTGTACTTCCGCTGCATTGCTGGAGCGAGGAAGCGGAGGTTGCTCGGTGCCTCAGACGTGTGTGTGAGCACGGATGCGCCGCTGATTTGCGGCTCTAGGACTTCCTCTCGATCTTGAGATCGGCAAGATATCTTATACATCAACCACGAGTTCAACCTCGTTAAGCTTTGTCTGTCTTCAAGGGTATGTTCTCTATGGATGTATATCCGCCCGTTGCTTGTATCTAGTAGATAGATCTTGGTACGTAGTTGTTCCCATCGTAGGAATTTTTTTGTTTTCTATGATGTGAACCCTACAGCCTTGAAGGTGGTGGCGGAGTCAGAAATCTGCTTCTTCGACGCCAGGATCTCCGTGGCATCGACCTTGCTCTGGATATCCTTGAATTCTTCACTATAGAGGATAGCTTCTGCAAAGGCCGCTTCTCCAATATCGTAGTCCCTTGCCTTGGTAAATCTTCTGGATATGGTGATGATCCTTTTGGTCAGGGTATCTTGAGCTTGTTGTAGACGAAGCATGGCTTGGCCATGAAGGCGTGGAAGATCTCGCATCTGAAGATGACGTGGTACAGGCTCTTGAAGGGGACCACCTCAAAGGTCATACTGTTAGGAATATGCCCTAGAGGCAATCATGTATGATGATGTTTCCCATTGTATTCATAAAGTTATTAAGATATCCTTGTATGAGCATCTGATGTATATCATTGAATATGTGATTTGGTTGTGGAACTATACATTCATGTTGTTTGTACTAAATGTCCTTGGTCATTGAGGTTGTGCTGGACACACAACTTAGACTAATGTGAAAGTCATCTGGATGACTCAGTTCCACTTGCCATGGGCATGGAGATGCTATTCCAACTTACACAGATTCGACTAAAGAGTTTAGCGAGTCGGATTGACCCATATTGAGGTACAATGAACAAGTTGTCATTTGTATATCTCAATCAATGTAATCCTTAGACCTGAGGTTATTACATAGTCCAATTTGACAATCACCGACTTAGGTTCTATCAAACGCTGATCCGTAACTGGGCAGTTATAAAGGCAGAGTTCGGGTCGACTGAGAATCAAGCTGCGTGATGTGAATAACCAAGATGGGATTTTGCCCCTCCACTTGAGAGATATTCTCTAGGCCCTCTCGGATGATATGATTCAGAAAGAATGGCCATGCATGACTCAGTTAAGTGTTAACCGAGGCGATTGACTAAGATTTAGTCGAGTGAATCACTTATCTCAGATCGAGAAGAGAGTCAGACTATTTAAGGGATGACAATTATTTGCCTATTGTCTGACAAGGTATATCGTGAGGCAAAAGGGACTCGGATGCAAGTCGCATTGGAAAGGCAAGTCGTCATGACTCTTTGGTACTTGGGAGTCGGCACGTTCTGCTAGGATCCGCTACCGACTGATCGATTGAGAGTCGGACTCCAATCGTGTCCAAGTAGCCAAGAGCCTGCGGGGTCACACACTTAAGAGCGGGGGCAAGTTCGGATAGGATCTGAACCGAATATCTGGTTGGGTTGGACCCGAGACGGATTTGGACTATGTCAATGAGTAGGACTCATGGTGACTAGTGTTATATGGGCTTTAGTGAATGGGCCAGAAAAATGGAGCCCACGTTCACTCCCTATATATAGTGGAGCACAGTAACCCAGCAGGGTTAATTGTTGATCGGTTAGGTCATTCCATGTGTTGGAAACCCTATCTCCACAGCAGTCCCGCCGACGTACCAAACCTAGCAGTTCGCCGCCGGTGCTCCTCCTTGTACGTGTGGATACCAGCAGAGGTGATGTACGATCAGCACCAGGACGATCGGATCGTGAGGACTGCACTGCATCAACTGGCGCGCTACATCAGTAATCCACAACTGCGCGTATAGTGGTTAACCTTGTGGCCTTCTACCTCATCTAGATCTTGGGATCACCATATTAGAGGAAAAAGTTTTGTTTTATCTCTACGTGGCCCAACAGTGGTATCAGAGCGATAGCTTCTGGTTTTAGGCTCGAGATCTCGCATATGTGATATGCGGTGGGCTGTAGATGAGATCTATGTGTTGTTTTAGTGGTCGATCTATGAGATAGATCGGTTTTGTACGAGGTTGATTGGATCAACTGTACTCGGGGAATGGTAGACCTGATTTCCGTGATCATACTGCTAAGGTTGTGGAACGACATACCCCTACCGGTCGGCTTCCGCCATCGGGGTATACTGTGACACGTAAATCCAGAAGCGGTGATCGAAGATCAAAGAGTTTGATCGAATCGGAATAATGGTCAAAATCCATGTCCGGATCATAGATGAGATCTACATTTTCGGAATAATGGTCAGAATCCATGTCCAGAACGTAGATGAGATCTACGTTTTCGGAATAATGGTCAGAATCCATGTCCGGATCCAGATGCGGGACCGCCGGCTTCACTCGTCAGAAGGCCTTAGATGTCGCTATGAAGTTTCAACGCCGATAGATATTGTATCTATGCATAACTTGTTTTTGTAGGAAGTTGTGAATGGTATGGTTCATGTGCATGTGATGTATGTGTGTAATCCATATGTGATCTGCGAATCACGGTTTTTGTCAGCCGGCTGGAGCCTAGGTGCTGTAATTTTATTGTATAATGACCTGCGTGTCGGATTCTCTATGTAATTTATTTTACTAAGCTAGTGTAGCTGTATGGAGAACCCGGATGGCATGCAAGGCTATGTATATGTCGGCGACATGGAGTAAGACGGCAAGTGACAAGAGTTGGCATGAGCCGGACTACAGGCTTTGTGGAGATGGAGATCGCCATGAAGAGAGCCATACCATTTCACATTATGATTATTTTATTATGTGTTATTGTTATGTCTCTGTTTCACCTCTATTAGATAGTCGGTAAAATTTAATCCCTCAAAGAAGGTCTAGTCGGTTTTCCCGCCAGTGTTCGCACCATCACAAGTCGGACATTTTTGGTAGTGGGCTCATAAAATTGAGGTGCTGCCAATTCTTTCTGACTAGGTGGGTTTGTGTCGGACTCTTACTGCGGAAACACTCAGTAAGCTAGACAGGTCTATCAAAACGGTTATGGGGCTCGGGGAAAAGTCGGATGGGAGCCAGGGCATGTGATGCCACCCGACCAACAGGAGTCGTCTGAGATACGATTGACAAGGAGTTGTCTACCTAGATCACTTGGCGGCTAGCGGTGATGCTAAAGCTCACTAGACGACTTGCTTATTTAGGATCCTAAATAAATAAGTAACCATCGGAGGGGTGTTGGTTCTAGTGGGAGCATAAAATATTAAAGTGTTTAATATGCTTGCTCTTTTATGAATACATGTCTTAAGTGTTTTGCATATTTCTATTGTAGATCATGGCACCAAGTAGCAGTCACTCTCAGATATCCGGTTTTGCGTTGAGAACCATTATTGAGAAAGATAAACTAAACGACACTAATTTTACCAACTGGTATCGAAACCTGAGAACTGTTCTCAAACAAGAAAAGAAGGACCATGTCCTAGACAACCCATTTCCAGATGAGCCAAATGAGAATGCGACTGTCGCTGCCACCAATGCCTACCGTCGGGCTAAGGATGAGTCCACAGATATTAGCCCTCTTATGATTGCTCACATGGAACCGGACTTGCAAAAGCAGTTCGAGAATGTTGAGGCCTACGATATGATCGAAAGCCTCAAAAGTATGTTCCAGGCTCAGGCGAAGACTAAGAGGTATCAAGTCTCTCAGGCTTTGCTGAGTTGCAAGCTTAAGGATGGTGATCCACTGAGTCCGCATGTGATCAAAATGGTTGGCTATGTGCAGTCTCTGGAGAGGCTTGGCTACCCCATTAGAGAAGAGTTAGCTACGAATATAATTCTGAACTCTCTTCCTAGTGCATATGGGCAGTTCATTTCGAACTACCACATGCATGGTATGGATAAGAAGCTCACTGGATTACATGTGATGCTCAAGCAGGAAGAGGCGGATCTCAAGAAGGGCGCCAGTCAAGTGTTGATGGTGCAGAATAAGGCTAAGTTCAAGAAGAGTTCTTGGACTAAGAAGAAGGCTAAGTCGGGAGGAAAGCAGGCTTAGGACCCGGTCCCAAGCGCTTCCTTAGGTACTAAGCCATCTCGTTTAGCCGGATCCACTTGCTTCTACTGCAAGGCGGATGACCACTAGAAGAGGAACTGCAACAAGTACTTGGCCGACAAAGCCAAGAGTGGAGGTATGCCTTCCGACTCAGGTACAATTGTTTGCAATGTTGTAGACATATATCTTGCTAATGCACCTAATAGTTCTTGGGTATATGATACTGGATCAGTTATTCACATCTGCAACTGGTTGTAGGAACTGGTAAGAACTAGGAGCGTAGCAAGAGGCGAGGTTGATATTCGAGTCAGCAACAAAGCAAGAGTTGCTGCGTTGGAAGTCGGCACAATGCAACTTCATTTACCTTCCGGATTCATTATGGAACTGAATAATTGTTATTATGTTCCAGTGCTCAGTCGAAACATTATTTCCGCTTCATGTTTCATGAGGCAAGGCTATGAGTCGAATATCAAGAATAATGGTTGTTCTTTGTATTTGAATGATATGTTTCATGGCTTTGCACCCGTCCAGGACGGGTTATTTATTTTGAATCTTGATGGTGAGTCGGTTTATAACATAAATGTTAAAAGGTTGAAACCAAATGATCTGAACATGACTTACTTTTGGCATTGTCGGCTTGGTCATATAAGTTGGAAACGCATGAAGAAGCTCCATGATGATGGACTCCTAACTTCGTTTGACTTGGAGTCGTTCTAGACATGCGAATCTTGCCTACTCAGCAAAATGACCAAGACACCTTTTACAAAGAGTTGTGAAAGGGCGTCCGACTTGTTGGGACTAGTACATAGTGATGTATGTGGACCAATGAGCACGGCAGCCAGGGGTGGTTATGAGTACTTCATTACCTTTACTGATGATTTGAGTCGGTATGGATATATCTACTTGATGAAACATAAGTCGGAAGCCTTTGAAAAGTTCAAAGAATTCCAGAATGAAGCACATAATCAACTCGGCAAGAAAATAAAGTTTCTTCAGTCGGACCGAGGAGGCGAGTACATGAGCCATGAGTTTGATGACCATCTGAAAAGTTATGGAATAGTTCCTCAACTTACTCCGCCAGGAACGCTGCAAAGGAACGGTGTTTCGGAAAAGCGAAATCGGACCTTGTTGGACATGGTACGATCAATGATGAGTCGGAAAGATCTGCCTTTATCATTTTGGGGTTATTGTCTAGAAACAGCGGCGTTCACACTAAACAAAGTACCATCAAAGTCGGTAGAGAAGACACCGCATGAGATGTGGACAGGCAAAAAGCCGAGTTTGTCTTTTCTTAAGATTTGGGGTTGTGAAGCATTTGTCAAGCGACTTTAGTCGGACAAGCTTACAGCCAAGTCGTATAAGTGTATTTTCATGGGGTATCCGAGGGAAACCATGGGTTAATACTTCTACAACCGAGAAGAGGGCAAAGTGTTTGTCACTCGGAATGGTGTCTTCCTTGAGAAAGAGTTTCTCAGTCGGGGAGTCAGTGGGAGCATGGTGTAGCTAGAAGAAATTCGAGAGGAACCGGGTAGTAGCGAGTCGGCAAAAACCTTGGAGGTTGAGCCGGTCATGGTGGCTGAGCCGGCAACAACACCTGTACTATGAAGATCGTCAAGATTACGAAGAGTTCGTGATGTATTACTGTTAGACAGTGATGAGCCAGAAAATTATTCGGAAGCGATGGTGGGATCTGATTCCGAGTCATGGCTTAGAGCCATGAGATCCGAATTAAAGTCCATGGATGAAAATCAAGTTTGGAACTTGGTTGATCTGCCAGACGGTGCAAGTCCAGTCAAATGCAAATGGATCTTTAAGAAGAAAACTGACATAGATGGAAATGTTTCCGTCTATAAAGCACGCCTTATCGCGAAGGGGTTCCGACAAGTTCAAGGAGTTGATTACGACGAGACTTTCTTGCCCGTAGCGATGCTTAAATCAGTCCGGATCATGTTAGCGATAGCAGCCTATTTCTACTATGAGATTTGGCAGATGGATGTCAAAACAGCTTTCCTTAATAGAAATTTAACCGAGGACATGTATATGATACAGCCCGAGGGTTTTGTCGATCCGGCTAATGCTGGCAAAGTATGTAAACTTCAGAAATCCATTTATGGGTTGAAGCAAGCATCTCGGAGTTGGAATATTCGCTTTCATGAGGTAGTCAAATCGTTTGGCTTCATCAAGAGTGATCATGATTCTTGTTTATACAAGAAGTTTAGTGGGAGCAAAGTAAACTTTCTAATCTTATATGTGGATGATATATTACTGATTGGAAATGATGTCCAGATGTTGCAAGAAACCAAGGAATCATTGGAAAAGAGTTTCTCAATGAAAGACTTGGGTGAGGCAACATACATTCTCAGAATCCAGATCTATAGAGATAGATCAAGGAGGCTCATTGGATTGAGTCAGAGTACTTATTTGGACAAAGTGTTGAAGAAGTTCAACATGTAATCGTCTAAGAAGGGGTTCTTACTGATGTCTCATGGCGTAAAACTTAGCAAGACTCAGTGTCCTTCGACAAATGATGAGCAAAGTCGGATGAGTGCGATTCCATATGCTTATATAGTCGGATCCATCATGTATGTCATGATTTGTATTAGGCCGGATGTTTCATATGATCTCAGTTTTGTGAGAAGATACAAGGCTGATCCTAGTGAAATCCACTAGACAGCGGCTAAAAATATCCTAAAGTACTTGAGAAGGACTAAGGATATGTTTTTGGTTTATGGTGGTGAAGATGAACTTAGTGTAAAGGGTTACACAGATGCGAGTTATCTTACCGACTCTGATGATTCTCGTTCGCAATCCGGATACGTGTTTATTATAAACGGAGGTGCTGTGAGCTGGAAGAGTTCCAAGCAAGAGATTGTGTCTGCATCTACAACAGAGGCTGAGTATATTGCCGCCTCGGAGGCAGCAAAGGAAGCTATTTGGATGAGTAATTTCCTCATGGATCTTGGTGTGGTTCAGGGCTCGTCCAATCCGTTGGACGTGTATTGTGACAACAATGGTGCTATTGCACAATCCAAGGAACCTAGACAACACCAGAAGAACAAGCACATACTCATGCGGTACCACCTGATTCGCTAGTTCGTGGATCAGGGTGATATCAAGTTATCCAAGGTACACACGGATGCAAAACATTTTGGATCCGTTGACAAAGCTGTTACCACAACCAAAGCAGGCGCACCTGAGAGCCATGGGCATTAGATGCCTAGACATGTGATGTCGGAAGATTAAATCTAGTGCAAGTGGGAGACTGTTGGGAATATGCCCTAGAGGTAATCCTGTATGATGATATTTCCCATTGTATTCATAAAGTTATTAAGCTATCCTTGTATGAGCATCTGATGTATATCATTGAATATGTGAGTTGGTTGTGGAACTATACATTCATGTTGTTTGTACTAATGTCCTTGGTCATTGAGGTTGTGCTGGACACACAACTTAGACTAATGTGAAAGTCGGCTTGATGACTCGGTTCCACTTGTCATGGGCATGGAGATGCTATTCCAACTTGCACAGATTCGGCTAAAGAGTTTAGCGAGTTGGATTGACCCATATTGAGGTACAACGAACAAGTTGTCATTTGTATATCTCAATCAATGTAATCCTTAGACCTGAGGTTATTGCATAGTCCGAGTTGAGGATCACCGACTTAGGTTCTGTCAAACGCTGATCCAGAATCGGGCGCTATAAAGGCAGAGTTCGGGTCGACTGAGAATCAAGCTGCGTAATGTGAATAACCAAGATGGGATTTTGCCCCTCCACTTGGAGAGATATTCTCTGGGCCTTCTCGGATGATATGATTCGGAAAGCATGTCCATGCATGACTCGGTTAAGTGTTAACCGAGGCGATCGACTAAGAGTTAGTCAAGTGAATCACTTATCTCGGATCGAGAAGAGAGTCGGACTATTTAAGGGATGACAATTATCCGCCAATAGTCTGACAAGGTATATCATGAGGCAAAAGGGACTCGGACGCAAGTCGCATTGGAAAGGCAAGTCGTCATGACTCTTTGGTACTTGGGAGTCAGCACGTTCTGCTAGGAGCCACTACCGACTGATTGATTGAGAGTCGAACTCCAATCGTGTCCAAGTAGGAAAGAGCCTGCGGGGTCACACACTTAAGAGCGGGGGAAAGTTCGGATAGGATCTGAACCGGATATCTGGTTGGGTGGGACCCGAGCCAGATTTGGACTGAGTTAGTGAGTCGGACTCGCGGTGACTAGTGTTATATGGACTTTAGTGAATGGGCCACGAAAATGGATCCCACGTTCACTCCCTATATATAGTGGAGCACAGTAACCCAGCAGGGTTAATTGTTGATCGGTTAGGTCATTCCATGTGTTGGAAACTCTAGCTCCACCGCAGTCCTGCCGACATACCGAACCTAGCAGTTCGTCGCCGGTACTCCTCCTTGTACATGTGGATACCAGCAGAGGTGCTGTACGATCAGCACCAGGACGATCGGATCGTGAGGACTGCACTGCATCAACTGGCGTGCTACATCAGTAATCCGCAACTACGCGTCTAGTGGTAAACCTTGTGGCCTTCTACCTCAGCTAGATCTTGGGATCACTATGTTAGAGGAAAAAGTTTTGTTTTATCTCTATGTGGCCCAACACATACGCTCTTGGCGGTAATTCTTAGCATCGCTAAAGGAGACCTAAAGCATGATGCACCCAAGGGACCGAGCCTCCCGGCTAGGAACTACGCCATGGAACACGGTGATGGTCCGCCTTAGGTTGGCCTCCTTCAAGTTCATCTTGTGCAGCTTAAGCAGGTACATGATGTTGATGCTGCTTCCACTGTCCACCATGCATTTGGTGAACTCGTTACCGTCAATCAGGGGGTTGATGACCATCGCCTACTGGTTCTCCATAGGGATGAGGTCTGGGTGATCCTTCCTGTCCCAAGTGATTGGAATCTCGGACCAGCGTAGGTACTGGGGGACTGGGGGTAGGGTGGCCATCAGTATCCTCATGGAGGTTTTCTGTTGCCGGATAGTAGGGGTGCCAAGGAAAGTGCAGTAGACGATAGCCTTCTTCTCGAAGGGGTTCTTGCCCTTTCCATCGCTCTTGTCGGCGTGCTTGGGGTCAACATCCTCGTCCATGTCACTTGAATCCTTGGACTCCTCTTTCTTCTTCTTCCCCTTGCCCTTGCCTCGCGGTTTGTTCTTCTGACTTCGCTTGTAACCGGACTCTGGGTCCTCCTTGAGGTCATTGACGAACTTGCAATGGCGATTGGTGTGAGTGGCTTTTCCGTTGGCGTCGAGGTGTGCAAGGCATGGCATATCACGATACTCCTCATACATTTGGGGAACGCGCAGCACTGTCGGGGCAGTTTCACTACCTCGCTGCTGCCCACGACCAGCCCCCGTCCTCGGCCATGCTGTCTGCCATCACCTCGTCCTGCAAATGTCATGGCGACCATGTCGGAGGTTTGCTTTTCTTCTGGCGGGTTCTTCCGCTTGGTACTGTTGTTCCTCTTAGCTTGAGTTGGAACGGTCGTTGCCGGTAAGGGGCCGTGAGCATCGTCATCGGCAGCCGCGAACTCACTAGCCAGCTGGATCATCTGGTTGAGATCAAGCCTATGATTGTCCTGCAGGCGCTTCAACTTATGTCAGAGCAATGTACCTTTCTCCAAACTGTTGATGAAGGCGGCCATGGCGGTCTAAGCATGCACTCCTGCGTAGGAATTCTTCATATCCAGCCAGCAAGAGAGGTAGGCGCGAGATGACTCGTCTTTCTCTTGCACGCACCGCTGTAGATCGCCAACAGTGTAGGGACACTTGTATGTACCCTCGATGTTGTTGGTGAATTCTTCTTGCATGTCCAACCAGTTGCAGATGGACTTCTCCGGCAAGTCATCAATCCATTGGCGTGCCATGCCCATCAACATCAGTGGGAGATACTTGACGGAAACGTTGGGGTTACCCCCTGCGATCTCCACCGGGTTGCCGTAATCCTGCAACCACGTAGCTGGTTTGGCGGTGCCGTCATAGGGCTTGATGGTCTTGTCAATCCGGAAACCCTTGGGGTAAGTTGCGGTCCGTATCACAGGTCCAAAGCAACATGGTCCAGGTATTGTCCTTCCGGGCCTCGTGAATCTTGTCCAGGCATGAACGTGCGTCGTATGGCTCCGGGGTTGTTCTTTTCTTCTTGCCGCTATGGAATGGTCTACATGAACGACGTGGGCCTCCTCCGACATGGTGGCTGCTAGGGGACAATGGAGGTGGAGGTGGCGGTGGGTTAGCCTTGTTGTTGTTACCCTCCTGTGATGCCTCACACTTGTCGTGGTTGCTTGTCGAACGCGGAGGGTCATGACGCGACTTGCTCTTTTGTCCTTGATTGCGCTCTCCATCGTGACAGGGTTGCTCCGTGTTGTCGCGAGTAACAATGCCGCTTTGCCTTGGCGGAGGCATATCTGTATGATGGTGAGCCTTGGGGTCTTCGCGATGTCGAGGAGGTCAGGGCGGTGGAGATGGGCGACATGGATGATCCTTGCATCTATGGTTGGAGGATATGGGGATAGCGTCCTTCCTGTTGCATGCCTCCCTCCGTCTTCATTCTGATGAACCCGTCTGAGACCCGACATCCTAAGGAGATCGGTCCCTTGGCGGCTTAGGATTACTATACCGGCAATACGTTGGGTCAGACTCAATCCTCTGAGAGTTAGCCTTTTCCTGCTGTTTCACCGCCTTTGCCACAAGGTCATAGACCTATTCCATAGTTGCGGGTGATCTATCCTGCTCCAGAAGGGTCTTGGCGACAACTAAGTTGAGAATAGGAGTGGGCATGACTTGCCTGCCTTCGCTATCAATGTATGGCTTGGATTGTGGTGGCTTCGGGGGAGCCCATCCTTTGTTTCGCTGTACACCAGGATCTTTGATGACGCGAGCCGGAGCTTTCTTAGCCATCTGCTGCTTGAGCAGAGTCTTGTACTCGTCCTCCATTTCTCTAGATTTCTCTATTGACTTCTGCGCCTTGGCCAGATCTTGATCCATCTTTGCGCCTTGCTCCATGATGACATGCGCTTCCTCCAGCAGCTGTTGGCGCTTCTTGTCAAGATGGACTACGCTCCGTATATGAGCCACAGTCATGGGCTCGATGAGCAAGTTGTCGTACATCACTCTATCAACTGGAGTGATCTAGGCAGCCACGGACGTAGATGCTGGAGGTGGCAGGTTTGCGGTGTTGTTGTTACTCGGACCGACGTTGAGTTCCTGCGGCTGCTGCACTAGGTTGGGCGGAGGGGGCATGGTCTTTCTCGGTCATTGTCGACAGCAACATGTGGTCCCTTCCCCTTGTCCAGTGCTTTAGGAGGAGCTTGTCCGGGTTGATCTTCCTCCATCACAGTCCCAATGGAAACGAACACCTCTCGGGATGTGATGGCATTGTCGGCCTGCTCATCGTGTCTGATATCCTCTTCCATCTCCTACATAGAAGAGTCGAGTTCTTTCGGGCTGAAGTCTATCTCCTCCGAGTCAACGCTGATGTTGGCGTAGAGCGTGTCCAGGACGGAGTCGGAGGGTGCCGGGGACTGCTCGATGATAGGTCGTGGTGGTGCCATAGCAGCGACGATGACCGGAGGCGGCAGCAGCGATGACGAATGGAGGCGGTGGTGGTGGTGGATGAGGCGGCAGGGCATCGGGTATGGCAGCGAGCACTGCCTGAGCCTCTGCTTCAGCTGCCGCGTAGTTGTTGTCGGTGTGAACCATGCCCTCGAAAGTGAGGAGACTAGCAGCCTAATGTCGTCTTAGCGTGTACCGGAGAAGTGTACCGCGATCCAGTCCTTCCACAAAGTGATAGATGGCATCATCATTGGGGTAATGCTCTAGGTCGGCCCTTATATGGAGCCACCTGGCTAGGTAATCGCGTGGGTTTTCACCCTCTCTCTAAACACAACACGCCAGATCGAAGATAGTCACCACGCCGACGAACATGCATCTTTGCTGTCCAGACACACGGTGGACTTGTAGCGATCTTCCACCATTATATCCTGCACAAGGGCGGTTTGGGTGGGCCTTGAATTTTTCTAATCTATGCCGGCAAACTCCGAAGAGGGATCCGACTTCGATCCTTCCGTGAGCATATCCTGCCCATAGGCGGTTCATTCGCTCCTAGGCCGAGTTATGTACTCGCGTTGTGAGCGCATTCCAGGGAGCCTTCAAGCGCCCATGAACACTCATTTAGCTCCATACAATGGTCCAGGGGGACGGCAAGCGGCTGTGAGACTTCATGCCGCAATTCTCACAGATCGCACACACCATCCCAAAGGCGGAGGACGCCGTCATTGTTGGTGCGTTCACCATGAATGTGCATGATATCAAGATGTGTGAATATCTTAACATGCATCCCATCAAGAACAACCATGAGCTGTGGGCTTTGGCTGACCTCTGCTCCTTGGCAGAGGAAGGACGCCTTGCACCGAGGATGCTTCCAGGGAAGACACGGGAGCGGCCGATCCGGGAAGCACCGTTGCTAAGAAGAGCGTCTCGCATAAGCAGGGCCGTCAACATGCTTTGGTTGCAGATCCTAGTGCTCCAACCAGGGCTGAAAAGAAGACCAAAAAAGAGGAAGAAGTGGAGGTTGCCAAGACCGCCACGAGGAAATGGTTCCCTATGCATGAATCTGATGAGCATGTGCTCAGAATTGCCGCTACATCCTTGGCTACACCGAGGGATGGAAGAGGTGCATCACTGAGCAGGGGACTAACGGTACCTTCGGGAACTATTACCGCTCCAACAAAACTGCTATCATGTGATGGACTGCCTAGTCCAGCCTGGCCCAGGCGCCCTGACCGTAGGTCGTGGGGGCAACATGGGTGTTGCACGAGGAGGATATAGAGGCGGTGGATATGGAGCAAGAGCGGGGCGCGGAGGGGGCCGTAGCAACACAACCCCTCAACTCTGTGGCAACGACCCTAGCATCAATCAGGACGGCGATAACGATGGGCGGAGATAGTACTCACAAGTACAGTATTGCGTGTGCGCACAAGGAGGAGATTACGCCATGACGTCCCACAGGGAGTTTAAGCGTTTCTCCCATGAACTTTGTGCCGTACAGCCCAGCCCGAAGGCGCAACGGCCACTTTAGTGGTCTCACGTGTCGATTACTTTTGATGCAGGAGATCACCTGGACCGCATCGCCGGGGTCGGCATACTACCCCTTGTGGTATCCCCCATCATAAAAAACATCAAGGTCACCAAGATGTTGGTGAATGGAGGGGCTAGCCTCAACATCCTCTCATCAAAGCTGTTGGATAAGCTCCTAATTAGGGAGGATAAATTAGCCCCTACTAGGTCCTTCCTAGGCATAAACCTGGGAGCTACCTAGCCATGGGGTAAGATCGAACTGCCTATCACATTCGACACTCAAGAAAACTACCGAACTAAGAACATCATCTTTGATGTTGCGGACATTGCCCTATAGTATAACAGCATCATAGGGCGTCCTGCCTTGGCAAAGTTCATGGTTGTATCCCACCATGCCCACAACTCGCTCAAGCTTCCCTCCTTGTGGGGGACCTTAACCATCAAAGGTGATATAATGGACGCCATGTTCTGCTCTGAACAACTGTTCAAACTGGTAGCCATCACTTTTTGCGTGACTCACACTGACCCTTTGTCCGATTTGGACCAAACTTTCGCCCTGATTCCTGGCTCGCCAGTAAGAGGCTGTGATCATATCCGGAACCTAGTTCCGATGATAACTCTAGTACTGGTGGATCTCTGAGTAAGCTAAAAACTTCTTGCATCCACCCTACCAACTAAAAATCCTGGGAGCATGCGTGATGCTCCCGACAACTAAAAATCCGGGTGTGAGCGGAGGTTCCCTCGGCAACTAAAATCCAAGGAGCATGTGTGGTGCTCCCGACAAATAAAAAGCCTGAGTGTGAGTGGAGGTTCCCTCGGCAAATGAAAGCCCGGGAGCGTGCGTGGTACTCCTAAAAACTAAAAAGCTCGGGTGTGAGTGGAGATTCCCCCGGCAACTGAAAGCCCAGGAGCGTCCGTGGTGCTCCCGGTAACTGCGATGAATACTAGCGTATCTGGCCTGGCCTGCCTATGTGTAACCCGCTTGTAATTTGGGGGCTGCCCCCGTCTTGGGATGAGAATACCGTTGCTCTCGTTTTTCTGCATGTTTTCATTTGCCGATCGTTTTTCAGGATTTTGCATTCCTTTTGATATTTCTTGGGACCGGGCATGGGTAACGAGACTGTCAGGCCAGTAAACATCGTACACTCATGATCCTCTCTAAGGTATGAGCGTTGTGCTCTAGGCATTGCAGACGAGCACTAAATCACGAAGACACACCTCCCACGTTAGGCCCCCGAGTTGGCAATGTCGTGTGCCCTGATCAAGTGGACAACACCCTGTTTTAAACCTAAGGCATGGGTAAGATGCCATCAGGTGTGTTCATCGTGTTTTAGGATGTGCAGAGGATGGATGAGAAAAGAGAGGACAAGGCAAGGTCTCGGCAAGGTCAAGGGTGTAAAGCTCATCGCCAGTTGGGAGTAGCAAATACTACGCGATTCCCAGGGGCGGCTAGCCCCACAAGCAAGGCCTGAGTTGATCGCAAGGCTGGAACCAGGGAATCAGAGAAAGGCGTCCGAGAAGACGAGCGACGCCCCTATGGGACGCATGGTGGCGCGAGGTAATTAAAGGACAGAGGAATAAAGGGTAGCCATGAGCACGATAAGGCAAAAAAAGGAAATGACGCAAAGGAAAAGGTAAATACATTAATAACGGCCAATCGGCATTACATTTGAGAAATATACAATGCAACGACTGGCTCGGGGGCAACCCTAGGTGTATAGGAGAGGAAGGAAAGTCAACAGTGCAAGGGAGGAGCCCATAGCCCTCCTCCACCTCGCACGCGACTACGTCACCCACTCAGTGCGGCTCCCCGCCGCCTTCAGGTATCGCTGAGATCAGAGTCGTAGACAAGAAGCTGGTAATAGCTTCGGCGGAAGAGGGTGTTGTCAAATATATTTACTAACAAGTGGCCCCCGCAATGGTAGCGAAACTTCAGGGCATCACCGACCTTCAGCTCATAATAGGTCGCGAAGTCCTACCACCCATCGCACAAATATAGGTTGCCGACACCGTCCACCCACCTCTGCAAGTCCTGGATGGGCTGGTCGCCTCTAGCCTCGCACAAACAGAGCTCGCACGAGGGGTGCTCTCTGAGCTTCTCAGCGAACAAGTGCGGCAGGCGCATCCACAACTTGAAGTTCACTAGAAGGAAGACGAGAAACTCGAAGCCAATAAGTCCCACCATTTCATCATCGCTTTCCCTGCTACGAAGTGGCGGGGAAGGCGAGTACCTGTCGGCCTCCTGCCAGCTATAGCTACCCTGGCGAGGGGGCTACGTTCGCGCCTTGGAGAAGGAGAATGGCGACCAGGAGGACCTTCCCTCCCTGTCGTCTCCCCGGCAGCTGCGGCTGGGCGGGTGTTCAGCATTCGGCTGCGGGAGATCTGTAACAGCAGCAGAGGCGCCGCGGTATCCTTGGCACCGGCGCCTGCGCCTGTACCCTGGACCCTCCGATGAAGCCAGAGCCACCTCCCCCCCGAGAGAAGGAGGGTCATCATCATGGCAGCGACTATCGAAGCTTCCCGACACCATTGTCTTCCATGTCGAGTAGGAAGTTGGAACGGAAAGGATGCGGGATAAGTGTAGAATGAGCCACAGCCCCACGCCTTCCCTCCCTTTTATAAAAACAAGGAAGGGGAACGATTTCTTCCCACATCGCCGGCTCGCAGGAGGGCAAAAATCGCACCATAGAAAAAAAATACTTTGCAGGTACTAAAGCGGGCGCAGTCAATGTTGGCTACCGCGAAAGCCAAGGCGGGCTCGATAGTCCCGCAACCACTTGAGTGTGCAAGCACGCACACGCCAGCTCTGCAGGATAGGAAGGCGTATCATCCAGTCACATCGTTCCCCCTGTGACGCGGACTGGGCCCACACGCTATTGAATGGCGAAGCCCGGCAACAGCCTCCTCGTCGAGCCACGACAAGTGTTACTCAGATGCATCATCGACAAGTTGTCAGCCCTTGCCCGGGGGATTCTGTCGGTGTAATGGGATCGGGGTTCCCTCGCATTGTGCCGTAGCGCATGGGCCAGGATCCACCGATCAATAGCTTGATGATTGCAATGCCTAGCCGCTAGGAGCATCGCAAGGATGCGAGCACTGTGTGCAACAAGCAGGTATGGATTTGGCATGATGAACCTATGGAGACTAAGTATCATCTATGATGTATGTGCATATGGATGAGACGAACACTACAAGATGAGCGATGGTCCGCTAGCCAAGTGCGGACAAGGAGGAAAGGACAACGACACCCACAAGGCGGTCCAACCCCTCCTTTCGAGGGATGCCCCGGAAGGAGGGTAAGGGCACAATTAGGGACAACGAAGCCAAGGAGAAGCCTCGACTGAGCCCCGGAAGGACCATAAGATCACCTCTCCTAGGCTAGGCGTGACCCGGGAACCAGAGTCAACTAATCCTGACAAGACGGGTCAGATCGCGAACGGCAACGCCAAAGACCATCGACATCATCATGGCATCAGTCCATTGCAGTAGCCACCGATAGGAGTGATAGCTCGGAGCTTGAGCTGTCACGCAACCATCAAGTACGCCTACGCACCGCCGTGGCCATCCATTAGCCATAGGCCCTGCCCATCTTCCCGAAGACCGTGTGGCACACCGCAATTGAGCCTAGGAACGCCCTTAGCGGTGCTCCACACCGGCCCTTGTAGTGATCCCTTGGATTATAAAAGGAGGCACTTGGCCATTGAGAGAGGGGGTGGAATGGTGAAGGAGGTTCGAGAGAAAAGGGTAGGAGGTTTTGAGAGTTTAAAAAGGAGAGTTCTGAGAGGAGAGCTTTGGATGAATTGATAGATATAGATATAGAGTTGATATCCCTCTCCACACCGGAGAGGAGGAAGAGAGGAAAAAGTGAGGTAAGTGAGGAAGAGGAAACCCGGGAAGTGTAGAAGCTAGAGAGAAAGAGGCTCCTCGACACCATTGAGATCATCATCTTGTACCTCGATCCACCCCAGATAATCCACCAAAGTAGGACATAGGGTTGTTAGCCGAAGGGCGACACGAACCTAGGTAAAAAATGGTTGCGTCCTTTGTGTGTGCTGTGTGCCCGTATTAGCAGGTTTCTATGGTGACTCTAAGGCTCGAAATCCTTTGTTCCCACTACCGAACAAATAGGGGGTGCCCAACATCCCCGATGTCCATGTTGGTGAGACGCGATAGAAATCAATCTCTAGGGCATGGGAATTCCTTGTTAGCTATTGTCGGATTGATGACAAGTATGCCATAGGTGGTCCTAGAGGCATTGAGAAGATCGGGTGTGATCCGTACAGTATTCCGGGAGTGGTGAGCACAAGTTTACCCAGGTTCAGATCCGACTAAGTTGATCATATCGTACTCATGCTAGCAACCCTGTAATATATCGGCGATAGCCGGATGTTACAGCGGACTATAAGAGAGGTTTTTCTGTGCGAGTTGGTTGTGGTTGATCTATGATCTGGTGCCCTAAAGTCTCCCTCAGGTCAGGCTTATATAGATGCCAAGACCTAGGGTTACAGGAGAGACCTATCCGGCTACATTACAGATTCGGTACCTAAGTACATCTTGGACTACCAGTAATATATAGGCCTAAGTCGGTAAGTCTTCTGGTCCTTGTCATAGCCGGAATTGACTCCGTCCTCTTTCCCTAAATGGGGCGATCATGAAGCAAAGATATAATCCATTGGTGAGCCACCCTGGTCAGCGACCCTATGGGTATACCCGGAAAGTATATCCCCAACAATATCCCCAGAAGTCTCGAAGATCCGAAGTCAGAATAATCATCTAGCTTGATGGTTTCTTCGGCTTGCAGAATCTTGAAGGGTTCCCAAAAACTTCATTTAATTGTGTAGGATTCCGAGTATCATCTGAGTCGGATATGTCTTCTAGAGTTGAGTTATCTCCATGCTCGATTTCAAACTTGATATGGATTTAAATGGCGACATTTGCCTGGCAACTTTTTTGGCTTTGTCTTGTCACTAACAAATATCCTGCTAGCACAACAGTTGGTGGGTCCGCATTGCACGAAATCGAGGTACCGTTTCAATGTCTACACGGAGATCAAGGGGGCGGAGGCTTCGCGAGAAAGCCACCTCTCTCTCTCTCTCTCTCTCTCTCTCCCTCTCTCTCCTATACACGTGGTGTTAATCGAGCGCACTTCACTAGAAGAAATGTTTCCTTCCGCAATGACTAGGCCCGTCGGTCATCATAGAAGGCGCATCTTCCGTGACGAAATTCTTGGCTCAACCATGACCGATGCAAAACTTTTTTTTTTGGTTTCACGCCCCTCTACTACGATGAAACCGCAAAAACATGGACGAAGCTTGACGGGCGCGTGGCAGAAATAAGATTTCCGCTTCCTCGCCAAAGTTTTTTTTGTGTGTGTGGGTCCTAGACGTCAGTGACTCTAGCGGACCAAACTTTTTGGTTGCGCCTAGATGACCCACAAGTGTAGGGGATCGCAACAGTCTTCGTGGGTAGTATTACCCAATTTATTGATTCGACACAAGGGGAGACAAAGAATACTTGTAAGCCTTAACAATCGAAGTCGTCAGCTGCACACTGAAATATTTCTTGCTCACGTAAGTTTATCAAGAGCAACAGTTTGTAGTAGCAACAGAATAAGAATAACATCAATGTGAAACAAGAGCAATAGTAACAAGAACGGTAATGAGAGGATTCGAAAAGTAGGCATAGGGATGGATGGACGGGCGTTGCATGGACGAGTCTAAACATGTAACTTCAAAGAACTAGGGCATTGCAAATAAATAATAACAAGCATCCAAGTACTAAACAATCCTAGGCATGTGCTCCATATATAGTCATACGTGCTCGCAATGAGAACTTGAACAACATCTTCTGTCGAGCCGAAAGGCAGCCCGGGGCCTCTAGGGAACTACTGGCAATTAAGGTGCTCCTTTTAATAGAGCACCAGAGCAAAGCATTAACACTCCATGAACACATGTGATCCTCACACCACAGTCATCCCCTCCGGCTGTCCCAATTATTGTCACTTTGGGGCCTTTGGATCCGGACAATGATATGTGTACACAATTTGCATATAAGACCATAAACAATACTATCATAATGATTCAATAATAAGTTTAGATCTGAGATCATGGCACTCGGGCCCTAGTGACAAGCATTAAGCACAACAAGTTGCAACAAAGTCAAATAGCACTAATAGAGATACTAGGCATTATGCCCCTCACAGATCTTATTCGAATACAGGATAGAACTCATCCAATCCCTACCATCCCCAAGATTACAGTGGGGGATTACTCACTCATGGATGAGGGAAACTTCGGTGGTTGATGGAGATGCGTTGGTGATGACGATGGCGATGATCCTCTCCAAATTCCCGGTTCCGGCAGGGTGCCAGAACAGAGTTTCTGGATCCGAATCTTGGTTTCTGGTGGCAATGGCGGAGAGGAACTCTTTCTGGAAAACTATCAACCCTCCATGTTTTTAGGTCGGAAGGCAACTTATAGACGCAAAGGGAGGCCAAGAAGCTGCCTGGGGTGGCCGAACCTCCCCCAGGCGCGGGGTCAGTGGGCCCATGCCTGGGGTGGGTCTGGGCCCCTAGGCCTCCCCTCTATATCCCCTTCTGGCTCCGTGGATCTTCTGGTGAAATATAATTTTTGGCATATTTTTCGGGATTTTTCCTGATAGTTCATTTTTTGCACAAAAACAAGACACCAAGGTAATTTTGCTGAAAATAGCGTGAGTCTGTGTTAGTTGTACCCAAATCACACAAGTTTAGAGGGAAAACAATAGCAAAGTGTTTGATAAAGTAGATACTTTTTGTACGTATCAACTCCCCCGAAGCTTAGCTTACTGCTTGTCCTCAAGCAATTCAGTTGAAAACTGAGTGCGATAAAAGAACTTTCACAAACACTTTGCTTCATATGATGTATATATTCTCAGCACATGATTAGATGCTTAGACAATTCATAATAAGGAGTATGCAACTAGGTCTACTCAATAGTCATTGAAATCTATGAAGAGAAACCAACTCAATAATAATAAGTAGCATGAAACATAAACGTAAGCAACATTGCAATGCTCATAATAAGGTATGATAGAGTGGTATCTCGCTTGCCTTTGTTTGAAGAGCACAATATAAATGCTGAGGCACCTCTAAAGTTTACATGAAGACTAGAGATAAATATATCAGAGATATAAGCATCAAAGGCATGACATAATTAACCAAGTTTTGGAACAAACACAAGAATGACAACTATGCTCTCAAGAAAGTGCTCATAGAATAAGTGGTGACTCAACAAAGTTGTGAAAATGGTTTTGTGAAGGTTTGAAAGGCTTCCTAATGCTTAAAAGGAAGGTACTCATTAGCTTTGATCTCTCATTGCCCCTATCATACTCATCTTCATGTGGTTAAGGTGAAATTGAGGTCCACTCTGAATCATATGCTTGAAATACCATATACTGGAAATCCCAAGTCCCTTGAGTACGAGGGCCGCTCCGCATGCTACTAAACTTTGGTCACCTGAAAGTTCTTGTCATTGTAAATACATGCATATCATCGACAACCGTCAACGGGGTACCCCTTGCACATGGTATAGGAGCTTTCCCATAACAAACATGACAAGGCAAGCAGACAATGAGCATCTCAGCAATCTTTTTATTTACCATATGTATAGCTTTTTATTGAGGACGCTTCATAGATGCTCATTATAGTGATGCTGCAAGTTTCCACCATGATTAAGCATGGCTTAGGCTAGCGGCCTAGGCGTTTCTCTAACACAATGTATAAACTCCATGAACTCACAACTTCCCCTTTTATTTCACGTTGTCGACATCCGTAAACAAAAGAGCAAACTATCAACTGGATAGAATTATCCAAAAAGTGTTGAAAGCGTTCCCCGTGACAGCATGGTTCTGCTGACTCCCAGTATATATAATAAGCAAGAATATAACTTTCATGGACTAGTCACAATGGTTCAGAATTATTAAGCGCAAGGAATAAAGCGTGCCATCAAGTTCGTGAGAGCTTTACTAACTAACCTTCTCAAAACAGACAAACATTTTATTTTGGAAAGAAAACTCGACATATATAAAATATGCACTGAAGTAGCAAATGATGCTAATATGTAGGTATGGTGGACACAGCTGGCAATACTGGTTTTTGGGGAGTTGGAAGCACAGGTAGAGCACATACTCAGTGCAAGTGAAGGCTAGCAATAGAGAGGGAGCGAAAAACGAGAGAGCAATAGCTGTCATAATCATGCTTGCAACAAAACAGGACTAATTATGGCATGAAAGTGATACAAGAACTCTGAGGCAAAATAAATCATCGAGGCTTACTAACTATTGATTAGTCATATGCATGGGTGAGCATGTGCCAAGTCGATTCACATGAACAGTTAGAGGAGGATACCACAATATCATACCAAAGTATGAATAAAACAATGCAAGCAAACATTCAGATGACATGCTACAAAATATTAGCAAGCTGGAGCTAATCATAGACAAGCAAGAACTACTAAGCATCCATAATGGCATACACCTTACACAAACAGGCTAAGCATGCTCACAATGATGAGTATATGTACAAAAATGAAACAAATAGAGTTCATTACCAGCCTCTTACCACACCTCGAGTTGTCTTAATCTTCATTATTGCCCTTCACTTGTGTGAATTGAATAGTTAACATGAAACCAAAACCCACTGAGGACGGCTGAACCCTGCAAAGAACTCACAAAACCAAAGAAGAACAACAAATATGTTTGGTGTTTTCTATTGTTTTAGAAGGCAATCAACGCAAAACCAAACGAAGCAAAAGAAAACCAAAAACTAAAACTAAGACGCTCCAAGAACAACACAACTGTGCATGAAACAATAAAAACGAAGTGTCTAGAAAGACCTGAGATTTTTATTGATGAAGAAGGGGATGCCTTGGGCACCCCCAAGCTTTGACGCTTGTACCTCTTAAATATTTCTTGGGATGACACGGGGTGGTCCCCCCAAGCTTGATCTTTTATCCATTCTTCATCTCATTACATCATCCTCTCTCTACACCTAAATTTTTTCTTTCATACAAAACTTCACACAATCTTCATTAGCAACATTAGTTTATTCAAAAGATATTAGACCTCTGGCAAAGCTTTGGAACAGCAAGAATTTTCATTAAAAACATAAGCTACTGTAGAAACTCCTTCAAAAAGCTCAATTCACCTAAAGAGAACTCAAAAAGGAATCAATAATAAGCAAATGCAAATAATGGCAGAAATCTGTCAAAACAGACTAGCACTACAAGAAATGTGCCAACTTATGACGTTTTGATAGTGACTTTGGACAAAATCGTCATAGAGTTATGACGATTTCACACTAGATCGTCTTAAGCCATTTGGGAGGGCTAAAACCTTATTAAAACTATGACAATATCACTCAAAACATCGTAATTTCTATGGACGAAATAGTCATAATCGTTAGGCAGATTGAGATATAAGAGAAGAACAATATCGACCATTGGATGTGAACAAAATGAACGGATGAGATGATAGTTTGTGGAAACTTGTTGTGGATCGATGACCTGGCACCAGTTGAGTGCACACCTGGAACACTTCTCTAACCCTAAACCTTATCTATCCCCCACCGCCACACCGCGCCCATCTCCGCTTGCCCCCTTCTCTGCCACGACATGCTTCCTTCTTGTTCTCCAGATCTCATTGCCCCAAGCGATGGCGGCGATGCTCCTTCTCACCCGGATTCATCTTCTCTAGATCTCGGCGTCTAGATCAAGAGGCGCTCCCTCTCACCGAACGAATCAACGTATCTCCCTCTCTTCTACAAGAACTTCAGCACCTGCAGTCCTGTGGCAGTAACTAGATCGTAATACTAGATCCCCTCTAGTTGGGTCTTCTTCAACGAAGCCGGCGAGTGCACTGGCCTGACTTCTACGGAATCGGCGACGCAGCGCCAGGTGCATCGTGCGGATGCTGGAGGGCCACAGTGCTGCAACATGTGGTCGTGGTAGGCGGATCTTGTAAATATCGAGATGGACAAGACGGCTCCCACGGTGATCTTCCGGAGTCAGCTCTACAACCCCGTGTGCACCACGGCTAGAGGTGTGTCATCCACTCCCGTCTCGTGTCAGTGATTTTAATTTGTGATACGTGTGTGCGTTGCTCCGTCAACGCGTCCTTTATCTAGGGTTTCACCCATGTTGATTATTTGCCTCATGAATTTCAGGATCACTCATCATATTTCTGTCTCATGGTTTTTATTAAAATCGTGAAGGGGTGTGCAGTGCGGGAGTTCCTGGAGCAGGGAGTGCAGCCAGGGGATCTCTCCATCATCTCCAAGAAGTTTGTATGCTCCCTCCCTTCCCCTCTTTGTTGTAGTTAATTCTATGTGGTGTTACCCTTTGTGATTCTAGCTAGATGTTCCTGCTGACCGGCTTAGAAGGTCCAGAACATTGTAAATTCTAAATTTCTAGCTACTGACTTTTAGGCATCGGATGAAATGATACTGGTTGCTGGTAGTCATATGTAAATCAGATCTGTAACCAATTTTAACTATGATCTAGCTAAATTAAATGGCAGTAGTTAAATTCTAAATTAACTATGATACTGGTTGCTTGTGCATGGGCAGGATATAAAGATATCTGATACTGGTTGATTTTGATCATGAAAACCTATTGTCTCCAAAAAAATGCATTCTTATTATGTTGTCACATAGCTTATAGTCCAATAGGTTGTTACTAGAGGTCATGTTGAGTGATTAACATACTGTCATGGTGATGTTTCATACATTTGTAATCTGGTAGTCTCATTCTATTGCTGAATCATCTGAATCATGTGGTTGTTATATGCCATTGCTTCTAAGCTCTGACTTGGTATTGCCTTGTTCATAGTTTTAGTTGATCATATCTTTGAATTTGTATGCCTGAAATTTTTAGTTGATCATCTCTTCGAACTTGTTCTCGTTGTTGTATGTGCATTATAGGAATGAGATTTATTTTTCTAGTGGCATGGTTTGTATTCTTTTATTTCTTCCTAGAAATTCCTCTCCTTTTTCCATAGATAATGGAAGATTAAACTCTCGGTCTCTACATCACAATATGTGCATAGCCTTTGTTCTGATTCGAATCTCTGATGTTATTTGCAACTGCATGTATTGATGTTGGGCTATTTGTTTCACCTATGTTGCATGGTTTGGGGAGAGAGGACTATTTGCTGCTGGTAAGGCATACGCAAACATCCAATCACTGGGAAACGCGTGTAAATTTCTGTTGTCCAAGACAAGGTATTTTATCTTCTTCTGCATGTTTTCATTGTCTAAGACTAATTAACAAGGTTCTTCTACTGATAGTCACATGTTTTTGTGGTTATGCTTTTCTTCTTAAGTACATTTCTGATAACTATTGATCGTCAGTTTGGTCATAAGTGATTGGAATAGAGCATATCAGGATAGTACACTGAGTTCTTAAGTACAGGTCATCTGGTCTTAAGTGAGTAGAATATAGCACATCAGGCTAGTACACTTGAGATCTTAAGTACATTTACTAGATCTGGGATAAGCATTTATTCGGCTTAATAGGAGAGTAGTGGAATTGTTGATTCATCATCACTTTAGAAGTTGCTGCTGTTTTGACTTGAATTAGATTTTTCTGTTACTAAATAGTAGTAGTACAAATGCCTCATTAACAATATATATATTTTCATGGTCAGCTTCTTATCTCTAATGGTAGTTGCCTCACCTATCTTATTAGTGTGACTCATGTATTGATTGTTCTGTTTTCCTGCACTATTGGCAAGTACAGGTTGCAGGACTCGTGGAGCACCATCCACCCCATCCACACTTTCTCCACTATCGAGGACTTCTCGAGGTAGCCATTTCCCCCTCTTTTCCTACCTACTGATGATACCGCCTGATTCCTTTCTTGAATCTTATTGGAGATTGGCTTTGCTGTGATGTCTATGGTTTTATTTTTGTCGATACCTAATGGTCTTATTGGACTGTGGCTTCCCCGACGTCACTGCAGATTCCCTGACGTCCAATTAGTATACATGTTATGTGACCATGCTTTTACTAGCAGTGCATATGCCAGAACATTAGTTATTCCTTGGCTTGTACATGTTAGGATTATGTTATCATTATTCATTTGCATTAAGAAACTAGTTATGCCTTTCTATCAAGTCACATATTGCACACATTTAACAATATAGCTGTGCAGCAAACCTTTTCTGTCCATTTCTTGAATTATGATTTTTGCTAAGTATGAAAAGGATAGCTAATGTTCTTCTGAAACTTCCTAGGACTATGCTTGTTTACGGATGAGTTAACATGTAATATCCTAGTTGGTTTTATTTGTACTACTAATTTTCCTTGAGTTGAAACCATATTGGCGTAACATTATATTGGTTTTCATACCCTCAAATCAGGATATGCTTCTCAGAAAATGTCGGTAGCATAAGATAATGAAGCCACCCATTATCATTAATGTCGCATCCCCCACCCTCACCGTCTCCATCGCCGTGGTTTGGTTCAGATAAGTATTCGGTCTCTCCCACTCCCTTATAGTCCTTGTTAATTCACCCAAGTGAGTTGCTAGCTCAAAGTTATAGTTTGATAATCAATTGATGATGATTGGTAGCTCCTGTTTTCGATATGATCTGATCTGACCTAGGCTGGGTACATGACCATGCAAGTTTGTGTGTTTGATATAGTATTCCCTTCTTTTTCTAATAGAAGGCAATAGATTACTATGCAGCATATTTTCCTCTAGTAGCAGTAGTGCTACTGGTTTATTTATAGGGTTAGGCCATGTATAATAATTTCCATTTCGATGATCAATTTGGTATCCCAAATCCTCAATTTCTTCTATATCATGACAGTACTGCAGTATGTTCTATAGCATGATAGAATGCCTTGCTACTAAAATATAATCTTGTGTATCATGACAGTACTGCTCTATGTTGTCTCATTTACCTTGTCCACACCAAAAAAGATATGCATGGCCCTCTTCTATATCATGACAGTACTACAATATCCTTAGTTTTGTGTGTTTTGCGTCTATGCAGGGAAACTAACGGAGAAGCACACCCAACAACAAGACGATCCCGTGGTAAGTGCCTCTCTTAATACAGATCTACGGAAGAATCCACTGGACTTTGATTAGTCATTCTGTCCTTGACCTGTTTGTTTTGGATCTTTGTTGTGGCAGGACTCTAGAATCATCAGTGATGTCGTACACTGGTCGTTGCCACTTTCCAAGGATGACTTTGGCTCCTCCAGGACCTACCCGCAGCAGGCCTTATGCACCTACATGTTCTCCTTGTACTATATGGAAATCATCTTCTTCAGGTGGGGTAAAATTCAAGTCTGGTAGCACCATACTGATCTGATTTCTGTTGCTCCTCTTTGTTCGGGTATGTGGTTGCTGCTGCTGTGATTTCTAGGAAGTTTCATTCCTGGATTCAGGATGCTTCTGTACTGAGAAACCAAGAGCATTGTTAGTGCAATATGTCCAAAATAGAGAACCATCTATACTATGTTGATTTTAATTGATGGTACTGCCAAACTTAATATGCTTGAGTTGTGCCATACTTATAGTGGGTTCATGCTGGATGTACCTAACTTGAGTTGGATGTCCTAATAATTATAAAATTAGGAACCACCATTTGTTTTCTAGCTCTGTATCCTGATAATTATAAATATTGTTTATCTGTGCACCATGCCCTCAATTTATGGTCCATCGAGTGATTGTGATGTCTAAGTATATGCATGGTATTGCCTTTTGCTCTTGGACAGTGTGAACATTTAGGCTAAAAGAACTTCACTTTACTATAGAAATTGGGTTCGTCCATGCTGACAGTAGAGTTTCATTCATTATAGTTTCATTCATTACTGATGACTGTGTTCAAGAGACAACACATAACTTGCATAATTTGTGCAGATGCTTGGTGAGAGCTTGTAACCACTTTTTGATCAGCTGGAGAATGATCGTGCTACTAAGGTTTTACTCGAATTCTTCTTGATATGGACTAGACAGGTTCTTCATCTTATCGAGTCGCTTGATGCTCCGAAGGCCAAGGTGATAGAAGCTATGTAGCTCTTCTCAGTTGTGCCTAGCAGCAGGCTAATACCCCAACTCATCAGCTAGCCGCTATCTCACTGAGTGATCCATTTGTACCTTCTTAGTCGGAGCGTGTCCTCTCTGCTATCTGTATATGCTTGGTGTTTGAAATGCATCTTATACGTGTTGATTATCGACAAATGAGACTTATATTTGATTAAATGTTGTGATTGTAATTTGAATTTGTTTTGGATTATTTGTTTTGCTTGTCCGATGTACTAGTGAACTAGATCATATTTGGGCTCTAAACAGGCCTTGACCATAAATATTCTAATTAACAAAGGTACAATTTCAGAAAATAAAGGCTAAAAAAGGAAAAAGAAATGGACCATGTACAGGACGAAGCCCAAATCTTAAAAGGACCGAAAATGGCCAAACCCAATAATTAAATGGATTATAAAAGGCCTAGGCCTAAAAGAAAAAGAGCATCGAAAAGGCTAAGGCCCAGTTAATAAAAGGCTAAAATTATTGGGCTTGGCCCATATAGACCTTCAAAATGGACCGGGCTGATTCTTTGCCACGTCGGATCGGCCACGTAGGATCTGACCTGGCGAGGCCAATTTTCCCGTGACGATATTGGATCGTCATAACGGTTATGGCGATCCAATATCATCATAGACAGTTATGACGATTTCATCAAAATCGTCGTTATAGTTCATTTGCGATGCCCAGCTTTTGACGATCTCAAAATCGTCATAGAATCGTCATAAACAGACTACTATGACGATTATGTGACGAAAATGGAGGGTCATATATAGCCAGATTCCTTGTAGTGTAGAAGGTAGAAACCAATTTTTTAGAAAGTTAGCTAACATACTAGGGGATTTATTCGTAAATTTTCAGCTCAATTCGACTTACAAAGACTCCTCACGAATTTTTATGGTGGAGGATAGAAATCTGTTTCGGGACAGCAACTCCCCAAATCTTACTTCCCTCTCATTAGAGGTCATTCTTGGCACAAAAGGAAAACAAAAAGGATAAGGAGAGGTCATTACTGAAGTAATAACTTCCAATACTCAAGGAAACTCTTGGGTTATCTCCCAACAAGTACTTTTCTTTAATGCCTTTAAGTTAGGCACGACGAAGAGCAAGGATTGGAAAGGAGAAAAATAAAAGTGAGCAAGTATAACCACTGTGAAAACATTGTTTTTTTCATTAAAATACTTTTGTTAATAAGGTTGATCAAGTATTGTTACCAAAACAATCTTGTATAAAACAAAACTTTGTATTCCACTAAGTGATTATGTTACCTCATACTTGAAAGCAATGGTCCCAATCATAATAGTTTCAAAATTTTCTTGTGGAATGGGACAATATATTTATCCAACCTTGATGCTCTCTATATTTTCAATGGAATTCAGGCAATAACTTCTAACAACCTTCTTGGGGAAATAGACAGTGTGGTCTTTGTCATTAATATTAAATGTTACTTTTGTTTGATTGCAATTGATGATAGCACCTGCAGTATTAAGAAAAGTTCCCCCAAGAATAATGGACATATTATCATCTTCAGGCATTTCAAGCACAAAAAAATCAGTTAAAACCATTAAATTATGAGCAACTTGAACGGGAACATCCTCAAATATACCAACAGTAATAATAGTTGACTTATCAGCCATTTGCAGAGAAATATCAGTTGGTATGAACTTTTCTAGCTAGAGCCTCTTATAGAGAGAAAAAGGCATAACACTAACTCTAGCTCCCAAATCACATAAAGCAGTTCTAACATAATTGTTCTTAATGGTGCAAGGAATAGTTGGTATACCTGGATCAGTCAAAGGAATTTGCAACCTTACCATTAGTTGGTATACCTGAATAGTTGGTATAGCTGAATCACCAAGTTTCTTTGGAACCTTACCATTGAAGGAGTAATTAGCAAGCAAAGTAGAAATCTCCTCATTAGGAATCTTCCTTTTATTAGAGACAATATCCTTCATATCCTTTGAATAAGGAGGCAACTTAATAGCATCAGTCAAAGGAATTTGCAAGAATAAAGGTTTCATCCACTCACAAAACTTGTTGTAGTGTTCTTCCTCCTTTGACATATGTTTCTTACCTAGGAAAGGCATAAGTTTATGCAACCAAGGTTCTCTCTCTTTACCATGTTTATTAGCAATAAAATCCTCCTTTGTGTACCTAGTGTTCTTAGTGTGTTTCTCAAGTTCTTCCTCAACTTCCTCCTTATCAGGAGACTCATCAATATTACCACTCTCAGTTTCAGCATCAGAGGCAGATATACTATTAGGATCTATAGCAGGTTCAAGTGGTTCCTCAACTATCTTATGTTTCTTTTTCTTCCTCTTATGAGGACTACCACTATCCTCACCTTGTTGGGAATCCTGCTCTATTCTTTTAGGGTGTCCTTCAGGATATAAAGGATCTTGAGTAGCTGCACCACTCCTAGTTCTAATTCCATAAGCATGTTTATTTCCTGAAGCATTAACTAGCATATCCTTTTGCACTTTAGCAAATTGATCAAGTTGGGTTTGAACCATTTGAAAGTGTTTACAAAGCATTTTAATATCATTAGAAGTTCTTTCCACAATATCTTTCAACTCATGGATAGCTCTAGAGTTTTCTAATAAATGATTCTGAACTTGTTTATTAAAATTACCTTGTTTAACAATAAAAATGTCAAGTTCCTCTAAGCATTGATCAGGAGGCTTACCATAAGGAATATCACCTTAATTAAAGTGTTGGAGAGAGTGTACCTCAATAGTAGGTGAGTGGGGAATTGGCTTACATAATTCTTCTATAGGAGGTAGATTCTTCACATCTTCAGCTCTAATACCTTTCTCCTTTAGACACTTTTTTAGCTTCCTTCATCACTTCATCATTCAATGCAATAACTCCCCTCTTCTTTGTTGTTGGTGTTGGAATTGGTTCAGGAACAACTGGTTCAGGAGTAATAGGCTCAGGTGTATTCAGCTCAATTGAGGTCCAATCATCATAATTCTTGCTTATCTTGTTCATTAATTCTTCAACATCTGTAGGAGTCATTTTTCTGAAAACACAATCAGCAAAGCTATCTAGGTAGGTCCTAGAATCATCAGTTAGTCCATTATAATAAATATCAAGAAGCTCATTCTGAGGTAATGGACATCCAGGATATGCATTTATCAAGGAACAGAATCTTTTCCATGACTCAAGCAATTTCTCTTCTTCTTCCTGTTTAAAATCAAAAAAGTCTCTACAAAGCAGCATGTCTAGCACTGGTAGGAAAATATTTATGGAAAAAAGAAGCAATCAAGCAATCAGGGCTATCAATGGAACCAGGAGGTAATCTGTTAAACCAAGCCCTAGCTTCTCCTTTTAGTGAAAAGGGGAAGATCTTAGCAACAAAGTACTTGCGCATTTTAAAATCATCAAAGAAGAAAGCACTCATAGTAGAAAGCTCATTCATATGAGCCACAACACTCTCATTTTTAGTACCACAAAAAGGTTCTTTCTCAACAATATCCAAATAAGCTAAATCAAGAGAGAAATCATAATCTTTATCTTTAATATCTATGGGAGAGGTGGCAAACTTAGGATCGTAGGACTTCTTAGGTATAATAGTATGTCTAGCAAGGAGACTCTTAATAGCACTAGCACCATGTGTATTTCGGCACTCTTCAAAAAATTCATCAGTGAGCTCTATGTAACCATCATTAATATCAAAACTCTCACTAGACTCAGGTGAGCTAATAGGTGTAACAGTGTCTTCACTAGGAGTTTAAGTATTTCCTAGACTCGCCATAGTAGCATCTAGAAAAGGACCTAATGAACCACTCACATCAAGCACAGTAGAAGTAACATCATGAGTATCAAAATAAGTTTCAGATTCAGCAGTAGTAGCAGTGTGTGTAGCATGAGCATGTGGTGGTGGTGTGACAAGCTTACTTATAACAGACGGTGAATCAAGAGCAACAGAGGTGTTTAGGACTGTACCTCTTCTTGTAGTGGATGGAAAAAATAGGGAACCTTCCATCACGAGACTTCCCCATGATGAAATGAGTAGCAGTGAACAATAATAAACCCAAGTGAACTTACAAATAAAGCTATGCTCCCCGGAAACGGCACCAGAAAATTGTCTTGATGACCCACAAGTGTAGGGGATCGCAAAAGTCTTCGCGGGTAGTATTACCCAATTTATTGATTCGACACAAGGGAGACAAAGAATACTTGCAAGCCTTAACAACTGAGTTATCAGTTCAACTGCACCTAGAAATAGTTCTTGCTCAGAGAAGTTTATCAGTAGCAACAGTTTATAGTAGCAACAACAAAGAAACAATAACAACAATAGTGAAATAGTAGCAATAGTAACAGTAACAGTAGGATTTGAGTACGGTAGACATAGGTATGGATGGACGGGCGTTGCATGGACGAGTCTAAACATGTAACTTCAAAGAACTAGGGCATTGCAGATAAATAATAACAAGCATCCAAGTACTAAACAATCCTAGGCATGTGATCCATATATAGCCATACGTGCTCGCAATGAGAACTTGCACAACATCTTCTGTCCAGCCAGCCCGTGGCAGCGGGGCCTCTAGGGAACTACTGGCAATTAAGGTGCTCCTTTTAATAGAGCACTGGAGCAAAGCATTAACACTCCGTGAACACATGTCATCCTCACACCACAGCCATCCCCTCCGGCTATCCCAATTATTGTCACTTTGGGGCCTTTGGATCCGGACAATGATATGTGTACACAACTTGCAGATAAGACCATAAACAATACTATCATAATGATTCAATAATATTTCAGATCTGAGATCATGGCACTCGGGCCCTAGTGACAAGCATTAAGCACAACAAGTTGCAACAAAGTCAAATAACACTAATAGAGATACTAGGCACTATGCCCCTAACAGATCTTATTCGATTACATGATAGAACTCATCCGATACCTACCATCCCCAAGCCTACAGCGGGGGATTACTCACTCATGGATGAGGGAAACATCGGTGGTTGATGGAGATGCGTTGGTGATGATGATGGCGATGATCCTCTCCAAATTCCCTGTCCCGGCAGGGTGCCAGAACGGAGTTTCTGGTTCCGAATCTTGGTTTCTGGTGGCGACGGCGAAGCGGAAATCTTTCTAGAAAAATATCGAACACCCCTGTTATTAGGTCGGAAGGCAACTTATAGACGCGGAGGGAGGCCGAGAAGCTTCTGGTGGCTAAACCTCCCAGTGAGGTCGGTGGGCTGCCTCGGGTGGGTCTAGGCCCCCCAGGCCTCCCCTCTGTCTCCCCTTCTGGCTCCGTGGATCTTCTGGTGAAATATATTTTTTGGCATATTTTCCGGGATTTTTCCTGATAGTTCATTTTCTGCACAAAAACAAGACACCAAGGTAATTCTGCTGAAAACAGCGTTAGTCCGTGTTAGTTGTATCCAAATCACACAAGTTTAGATGAAAAACAATAGCAAAGTGTTCGAGAAAGTAGATACGTTTTGGACGTATCATGCCTCCCTGATTGAACTCGATAATATTGTTTGATGCCTCTTCTGGTTTGTCAGGCTACTAGGTCTCGCATGTCTGCCTCACATTAGAGGAATCGTGTGTATGATGGAATTTTTTCTTCCCTGTTCTGAACTTGATAGCGTCGCTCAATGCATATGCCGTTTAATTAGGTGGCTGGGTGCCACGTGTCATCCTCACACTAGAAGAAACGTCTGCATGGTGGATTTTTTTCCTTGGCTCGGGCCTCCCTAATATGAACTCGATAACGTTGCTCGATCTATCTGCCCTTAATCACGATGCTGGGTCCCACATGCCAGCATCTCATTAAAAGAATATTGTGTATGATGGATTTTTTCCTTCGCTCCCGCTACCCTGTTCCGAACTTGATAGCGCTGCTATATGCATCTACAATTTAATCACGCAGATGGGCCCCACATGTCATCCTTACATTAGAAGAAACGTGTGTATGATGAATTTTTTTCCTTGGCTCATGCCTCCCTGATTTGAACTAGATAACATTGCTCGATCTATCTGCCGTTAATTAGGATGCTGGGTCCCACATGGCATCCTCTCATTAGAAGAATCGTGTGTATGATGGAATTTTATTCCTTCGCTCTCTCTACCTTGTTCTGAACTTGATTGTGCTGCCGTTTAATCATGCATCTGGGCCCACGTGTCATCCACTCATTATAAGAAACGTGTGTATCATGGATTTTTTCCCTCGGTCGTGCTACCCTGTTCCAAACTTGATAGCGCTGCCAGATGTATAATCATGCAGCTCGGCCCCACATGTCATACTCTTATTAGAATAAATGTTTGTATGATAGAATTTTTTCCCTCAGTCGTGCCTCCGTGTTAACTTGATAGCGGTTGCTCCCTGCATCAGCCATTTATTCAGGCCGGTGGGTCCCATATGTCATTATCTCATTAGAAGAATGTGTACATGTTGGACTTTTTTCTCGCCCGCGCCTCCTTGTTTCAAACTTGGTAGAATTGCTCGATGCATCAGCCATTTATACAGGCTCCTGGGTCCCATATGTCAGTATCTCATTAGAAGAAGCGTGTGCATGTAGGACTTTTTTCTCCCACGCGCCTCCGTGTTTCGAACTTGGCAATGTTGCTTGATGCATCAGCCATTTATACAGGCTGGTGGGTGCCATATGTCAGCCTCACATTAGAAGAATAGTGTGTATATGATGGAATTTTTTTCTTCTCTAGCGGTACCCTGTTCCGAACTAGATAGTGTTGCTCGAAGAATCTGCCATTTGGTCACGCTGCTGGGTCTCAAATGTCAGCATCTCATTAGAAGAACATGTGCATGTTGGACTTTTTTCTCGCTCGCTCCTACCTTATTTGAACTTGGCAATGTTGCTCGATGCAATACCTATATAAGGTCTCTCTGGTGGGTCCCACATGTCAGCCTCTCCGTAAATAAAATGTGCTATGATGGACTTTTTTTCGGCCACCTCGATTTTTCTGACTTTGGTCCATCACTGGGTCACAGATGTCAGGAACCTCTATGCAGGAAACGTGTCTACGCGGGGTCCCATATGTCAGCCTCTATTTGAAAGAAATGTGTGTATGTTGGACTATTTTTTTCGGTTGAGTCCGCCATTATGATCTTGGCAACATTGGTAGATCTTTTTGCGGAAAAACATGTCTATGATGCAGCAGTAATTTATCTGGGTCCCACATGTCAGCCTTATAGAGTACAAAAAATGTTAATATATACTCCGTTGCTATGTTCCACATGTCAGCCTTCTATGTACAAGAATCGTGTCTATACTGGGTCCCACATGTCAGCCTTCTCTGTGTAGGAAACGTGTCTATACTGGGTCCCACATGTCAGCCTCTATTTGAATTAAACGTGTCTATGATGGGTCCCACATGTCAACCTATATTTGAATTAAACGTGTGTATACATGTTGGACTGTTTTTTGGGTTGAGTCTTCCGTCCATTGCTAGATGCAACGGCAGTTTATTTGGGTCCTAGATGTTAGCCTGAGAGTACAAAAAAGATGCATAGGATTCGAACATGTCAACCTATATTTGAATTAAACGTGTCTATGCTGGGTCCCACATGTCAACCTCTATTTGAATAAAATGTGTGTATATATGTTGAACTGTTTTTTCGGGTTGAGTCCACCGTCCTGACCTTGGCAACATTGCTAGATGCAGCAGCAGTTTATCTGGGTCCTAGATGTCAACCTGAGAGTACAAAAAAGATTCCTAGGATTCGAACTCAAGACCTCACCAGCGGTCAACTGGGTGCTTTGCCACTATGAAAGAAACAGCTAATACATTAGAGTCGTTAAGCTTTGCTATTAAAACTTCAGGATTTGTCTCCTTAAAAAGACTTTTTTGAACATTTTATCTCCCATCAAACAATAAGACGCTGCTCTTGGTAGCTAAACTAAAAACTGTAGGCGCTCTGAAAAAACTACAGGCAGAGTTTAAAAAAAAATATTGAGAGGTGGGGGGCAATGCCCAAAAGCCTGAATTAAAAAGGGTTTGGCTATTCTACATGGGCTGCTCTACATGGGCTATACTCCATAGGCTATTCTTCATGGGATCCTTTATCAAATTTTCCTAGGCTCTGGTCAGCAGTCTCTTTACCCCTAAAAGGCCGAATTAAAATGTTTTGGGCTAAAGAGGGGACAAATGAGCTAGATTTCTTCTCTTAGTATATAAAAATTGCATTTTGTTGTGGCTCGGCCGGATTCGAAACAAAGACCTCAAAGAGGGAGGGAAAGAAATCGATTATTCTTTTTGGAAGGTACAGAATAAGATAGAAAAATTATCGACAGATTCGTAGTTCACATTCAGCACACTTGACCAATTCAGCATCATTTCAAAGTGAGCTATTCAGCAATACATACACTGAAATACAATAGTAGTATAGAGAGAACCAGTTCTTGTTTCATCTCTTAAAACCTTGTCGCCTGATCAGTTTGCCATTGGATCATGCAAAACTGATGATCAAGTCTCCTTCGTGTACCTTCTTCTAACATCAATGCCTGTGCGACCCTCGTATGCAACCAAAAATGGTCAAGTCTCATATAGATTGTGACAAGGCCATGTTTCAAACGAAAAGCAAGACTATCTACTCCCCTTGATTTAAACAAGTACCAGTACATCAGTATTAGTCCCACAAAATGCTTTAGTAATAGCAAGGACAGAACAATTGAGAGATTTAGTAGCTTTCCTGCTTGAAATTCAATAGCAGTATAGAGAGAATTGGTTCTTGTTCCAGCTCAAAAAACCTTGGCGCTCGATCAGTTTGCCCTGTTCTCCGAACAGACTCGATCATTGGAGCAAGCAAAACTGACGATCAAGTATGCTTCTATGTGAATACCTCCTCCTTATGTCAATGCCTATGTAACCCCTATATGCAACCCAAAATGCCCAAGACGCATCTAGATAATTGTGACAATGCTAAGTTTCAAAAGAAAAGCAAGACAATCTGTTGCACTTGATCTAAACAAGTACTCCAATTACATCACAGTTAGTTGTACAAAATATTGTACTAATAGTAACGACTGAACATTTGATAGATTCAACGGTACAGAATAAGTTCGAAAAAATATCGATAGATTCTGAGTTCATATTCAACAGCACTTGACAGATTCAGCAGCATCACAAACTAACCGATTAGCAGTATATAGACAATGACCAAAAGAATTGACAGATTTAGAAATGCACGGATTGAAATTCGATAGATGTAGCAAGGCCTGATTCAAAAGGAAAGTGAGACCATATTATGCACTCGATAGGTCGATCTGAATAAGTACTAGTATATGGTTATTACTGCAAAATAGATTAGCAGAGGATGACCTCTATACAAAATACTTAGAACTACCTTAAGGTAGGAAGCACATCTCCCAAAATGATAAGTACCAGTACATATAGTACACTAGGTATTACTACAAAATACATTAGCACTAGGTGCACTCCATAAAAATACTCCTACGTATAACTACTAAGAACATGTAGTAAGTCTTTCTAGAAGTGCAAATACTTAAACAAACATTAAGATGTTTTTATCTCACTCATGAATCTTGTCAAAGCAAAGACGATATTCTAGGGTGAACACCGATGGTCGATGACCAAACAGGTGCGGCATCGGCACTGGAAGGAGCCACTGCAGCTCATCGAACGGGACGCCGTCCGGCGATGCGGTGCTCTCTGGCATGCATAGCCTAGAATTTTTGAACCTTCTACCCTCAATCACGGTCGACGACCAAAACTTCACCAGGTACTGCAGCAACAAGAACACTGCCGACCTGACGCATATGACGGATACAACATATAGCGATTGGCGCGTGTCAAATTTCACCGTGAATACCATACCATCATCCCTTGATCTGATGATATCTACTATCTGCGGGCCTGTTGCTAGTAGAGTCTTAGAGGTGTACCTTCCTGTTTTGCCGTAGCGGAAACTGTGCACCCTGACCGAGTGAGCTTTAGATAGGTGGGCGAGGAGCGCTATCGACAAGGTGGCAAACACATATCCATCCTCCATGCAGTTGCACGGGCCGTGTGGGCACGCGATCTTGTGGTTGTGGACCTAACGGCAGGCGACCAATGTCCCGCAATAGTCTTTGGTGCATCGTCTACCTTTTCCGCTCGTGACTCGAAGGTTCAACTCCTTGGAGCATGCGTCCAGCCGGACGGTGCTGGTAGTGTCCATACACGTAGTGATCTCGTCGAAGACATCAGCGCCGACCTTGCTCCATCTGTCATGCCGCCTGTTGGGCCCTGAACCCGCCATCGTGTACCGATGGATTGGGGGAGATGGATAGTCAATCTATGACTGTTGGAAGGACCGATGTTGCGAGCGAGATGGCGAGGAAAATGTGTGAAGAGCCTGCTGGAGATGATACCAAATGTTGTCGGAGATGGGGAAGATGGAATGGCTCTTTGCACAAGGAGTTTTTGGCGTGTTCCTTTTTTATCGGTCTTCTACTGTAGGGTGCAACTACATCGAGGAGAATTTAATTAGCTAGTATAGCATACCAATATATATAGTGTACTCCTCAATACTAGTATTGAATTGCACGTTCCTTGAAACTCCATGTCGAGGAAACTTCTGCACGGACACAACATGCTGATACGTTGAACTCCACGTAGACATGCACACACTGGACACTTCTCGACCCTAGCAGAGGGCGCATTTTGTGATTTGTTATGTGACTACACTCCCAGTACGTAGATATTTTATGATGCAGTACAATTATTACGTGAATAAACTACGAGTATGCTCCTCGCATCGGCACCCAACTCTACGTACCCACCATCATGTATTCCAAACAAATTCCTCACACAAGATGGAACCACGTCGTGGAAGTGGCAGATCCTTACCGGTGGCTAACCGTCCCGCGTCACCTGCTCATGACGGCATCATTCGTGCCCGACGGCAGCCATCTGAGGCACCACGATGTGTCCAACCGCCCCTGGATCCATCGACATCGGCACTCGAGGACACCACGATGTCGAAGCTTGTCGTACCCGCCACGCTAGAGAAGCTTGTTGCACCGGCAGAGACGGAGGAGGGCCAAGAAGTAGCCAAGAAGGAGGAGCACCGGAGGAAGGCCTATGAGACCACCATGAAGAAGGCCAGGAGGAACAAAGGAGCTAGTGACGAGGATGACTCCAACTCGGTCAAAGAGGAGGCGTTCATGGAGTAGTTGGAGGCAGAAGTGGAGGAGAGTGACGTCGACCTGTGGGACTACGAGGAGGAGGAGGACTCCGTCGAGGAGAGGGTGCGTATCTACGAGGAGAGAGTTAGTGACGAGTCATTGGAGGACACGGATGACTATTATGGAGAGGACCATGACGACGACGAGTAGAGTAATGTTCTTTTTAAGTATTGTTATATAACTTCCACGTCCTACATTGTAATTTTTGTAACTAGTATGTCTTGCTAAAATATTGTGTTCTTGGTATTGTAACTATTTTGTCGAAATTTTAGCGTGCACTCGGCACCATGCTTCTATCAATAGAATCTCCTAGATGCTAGAATGGGAAAGAATATTTGATGGTTAGCAATGTTGGGATTTGCTAGTATTGATACAACCCTTAATGTTGAAAGTTATCCGTACACTATATAATAGTAAGATAAGATAAATCTGTAACAAAATATGGTCTTGTCACATTAGCTTAACCAAACAGTAGTGCATGAGCCTAGAATCGTTAAAGGCAAGGTTGTTTACATAGAGTATGACCCTTATTACACAAACATTGAGGTGATTGTTTCTTAAAGTTTATATGGCATGTGGTTTGTAATATCCTGTTGATGCTAAAATTTCCATAATTTACAAAGAAAATATAGTCAAGTAGATACGAGTAACCAAATTGATTACAAGCTGATGACTTCAGACAAACAAACAAAATAAACAGTTCAACATGGCCGAGAATATTTATCTAATTATAGTACCAAGTATTACATACGGATTGTATCAGTATGTACTGTCGCAACAGGTCTTGTTTCTTAGTTAAACATGAGGCCTGATCCAATCGAGGGTGTTCATGAAGGTTGGGACGAACCAAAGTGGATGCTTCACCTTTCCTTCCTAGAAGCGAGGGTTACTAATTCCCTCCAAGAAATTGACTTTAGAAGTAACATTGTGGTCTTTACTACTCAGTTTGGAGCGGCATAATTCAGGCTGCCACTCCTTGGAAAGCCATGCTGCAGTTGGTAAGATGTAGATACAGTTGCTTCTCGTCAGATAACCCGATGCATGATCTGCACCGCCTACAGGCATGATAATCGGATAGTTCACTCCATGGAAAAAAGAATATGATCCAAGGTCAACAATCATTTCCCATGAATTAGCTTGATCAACCTGACTAGTGTTCATTGAGAACAACAAGCAGCCAAACCCAGAAGTATAAGTGGAGACAGTGCGACCGCAGTGTACAACATGAGGATGAGCAGCACCAGTACGATGGCGACAATGACAAGTAAGGAAACTGGGGACATAAGAAGCGGCAAGCGTATATATATGAAGAATCCTGGAACCATCTGTAGATCTTGATAACCACAAAAAACCAAAAAAGTAGTCATGCTCATCTCCATTAGTATTAAGAAATGCATCCACCAAGTCATCTGCGGCAGCAGGTCATGCCAAGACTAGTACAGGACCTTGAAAAAGGTAGAACATGTTAATTTAAGATTCCGGCAGCATGATATAGTGAATCCTACTGAAAAATTTCCTTCCAATTGAACTACATGCAAAGTAGCTCGAACATAGGAAAAAAACTACTGGCTACAATCCTAGAAAGCAAACAAAGCATTATATAATAGGCAAATACCCAAAAGAACAGACTTATCTTTTTTTGAATCAAGACAGGCAATTTTGCCTCGTTTTGTTTAAAAAGGAAAAGAGAATTGACCGGTTCAATTGTAAGGGAACTTGCCAAAACTCGTGCAAATGCAAAAAACCATTGAACGGATTCTTTTCAGGAGCTTCAAGTAGATCTTAAATTCCTATCAAATGAATTAAAAGACATCCAAAAAAATCTACATAATTCAATCGGATGAATCAAATGACTGCTATAAGAATAAATCCTACGTACATCCTATGATTCATACAATTCATAGAGTCTAAAATAACTACTCGTATTTTCATTTAAACGAAACATTCCCTAAGTCAATTCAATAAAATAGCTTGGGCACATGAAGCCAATACACTACATATGAAGGAATAATTACCAGAATGCAGAGGATCCCAAACATAAACGTTGCCATATAGAGCTGTGGCGAACACCATTGTAAATGTAATGGATCAAGCTGTTGTTAAGAGGAAGTGGAAGAACTGTCCATCCATCATCACCGCCATGAAGGGCAACAATTTTGATATCGTAAACTACAACAAGCGAGAAATCCTTATATCTCCCAGCAGTTGTGGGAACTTGGCAAATAGCAATCTTCTGCATTACAGCTGCATGATTATTATCCAACAAGAACATGGTTGGCTAGTCAGTTGCTGGTAGAGGAATATTGTGATGAGTGTACACGTTGTGAAGCTCCAACTTGCCTCTGAACCCAGCTGTTGTAATACAATCTCCATTGGCGCCTATCCATAGCCCAAAACTATAGCCTAGTACCATAGCATTGGACAAGAACCTGTCCAGCAGCGACAGCTTGCACAAGACACTATCAATTTTGAAGTAATGGAAGAAATATGGCGGTCCCTTTTTCGGGGGGAATGAAGGACACATGGGAGGCCAAATGGCAGTGAAGCATTCAATGTTGCACTAGCTTTCGCAGATTCATGAAAAAGTTTGGATGAACCGATTAGGCTGGCGGCGGTGATGACGTCGCATCTGGTTATGAGTTATTCAAAGGGTCCTTCAGTAAACACATCACGAAACATCTCAGAATCATGCTCACTATTCTTGCTCGATGACGCCATCGCAAGGCAGCGTCTGTATTTTATTTGTTGGGGTTTTAGAAGGGAGGGGGAATCAACAACAGGAACTCCCTGATCGAGACGCGGAAGAGAATCCGAAAGCAACATATGGAGGAAGCGGCGGCACGTGGTGTGGAAGGGAAAAACACCGGGAAGAGGGGGGTGGGGAATAGGCAAGGGGGAAAAGGCTGGATTAATAAACACTAGCGTGCACTCCTCTCAGTTGAATTTTGAGGAGACGGTGACCCGCCGACAACCTACTCCCTACTAATAGTAGTAGACGTCTAGACGGTCAGAGTAGTTAATTTGGACATGGGTTCCACTCTTCGGAGGAGACTGGCCTGACTCCCTAATACTCCCTCTGTTTGGAAATATAAAGATGTTTTAGATTAGTGAACTAATATATCTAGAAAAAAAAATAGTGTGTAGGTTCAAATTAATTAACATACTAAAAGGTGTCTAGATACATTTACTTCACAAACCTAAAACATCTTATATTTCCAAACAGAGGGAGTAGTACAAGATGCCTAGGGTACGCGTAGTAATTCAGAAATCCAAGCTCTTTATTTTCTTTTCACTCCAACGAAACCTCATGTTTTAATTCCTTTGCTTTCTTATGATTCAAACACATACTTGATCCAAATTCCTATAGGATTCAAGAGGTCATGCAACTCCAATCCTACGGATTTCCTATTCCTGTGTTTTGAGATTACTGCAAATCAAACGAGCCCTTAATGCTAGAAAATTTGGGGAACATGCTCTAGAGAAATGAGAGAAGATTCTAGAATGACGGAGAAGTGTGTTTGAGGTCTGTGCATAAAGTTCATTGTGCTAAAGACTATCAATAGAATCTTCCAGATCCTAGAATGGAAAAAATATCCAACGGCTAGCAATGTTGGGATTTGCCAATCTTTGATCCAACGGTCAGTGTTCAAAGTTCTACGTACACTATATAGTTGTAAGATGTAAGATAAGATAAGATAAGAAAAGTGAGGCCAGGGTAATTTTTTGCCCACACAAACATCGTTATTTACAGAAAATCCCATGTGCTCGAGCTAAATCTTGGGAATTTGACATGATATGCGAATATCATATGTACATGTGATGATCCAATGTAGGAGTACTTCGCAATGCTCAAGTTGAAATGTGACACATAAAAAACCTTTTGATGCAGAGGGATTATGTAGTGTATAAGAAAAGAATAAAATTTTCATAGATTTTAGCTAACTGAAACTGACAATGCAATATTGAGTGAAATGCATATGTGCAGTTTCAGTTAACTTAAGCATTGCAAAGGACATTGTTCAGCCAACCTAAAAAACATCAATCTACACAATAACTCTACATGAACTTTCAAAAGTTATGGAAGTTGTGGAAGGACACAAGTTATAGGCCGATACTATTTTTACAGTCTCAATCGCAGAAGCACACATTCATGATAGCTAAAAGTGTACGAATTTGGTAAAATAGGCTCAAATTTGTTTTAAATGGACTAATTTGCACCTGGATGCATGTTTTTGGACTGATTTTGTCCACTTTGTAAGATATGGGACTAATTTGCACCCCGGGTGTAAGAAGTTTGACTAAAAGTGTATTTACCTCGATATTTGGCAAGAAAAACAAGTGATGTAGCTTGTCTCACTTGCAGAAGTAGCTCATGTTCAAACTTTACAAATTTTCAGTTTGATGAAATGTTGGATGCACTAAGCATTACAAAAGGAGTGCAAGGAGGAGCAAGTTATGAGTACCAAGAACCAATACATCGCTGCATCTCTTCTCGAGCAACCAGAGCCATCGTCAGCGCGAACTTGAGCCAAGAAGACGAGGCACAAACCACATGGATGCATGATGGCTAAACTTGTCGGCCCCTCCGATTAAAGGTTCTGGTGCAGACCAGTTAGAAACAGGTATACGAATCCAGTCCACCGGCATATATTCCAAAACCTAGGCGATCAGAAGCAATGTACACGGAGCCTAGCCTCCCGAACGACAAGTGCTTGGTGTGAGGTCCATGCATCACATCATTATTCACTGACCCAATAAGGGTATGATTCAGACCGAGGAAGAGGTAAACATGTCGGAGATGTCTTTGAACACACTTTGGCTGAGGAAGGTCGGTGTGGCAGCTGCAGCAGCGTTGGGCTGCTACTCTTTGGAAGATATGGAACTGAAGCAATGGATACAATTTGAATGTCCTACCTTGGTGACTAATTGTCTCGTTCGAAGGAGTTCGTTTGCCCCAGATGTGTATCCACAGTAGTGTTGGCCTAAAATCAGCCAGGAACTAGCACATGTGAGAATCTATGCGTCCACAATCTAGGCCGTCGAAATTGTCGTCGTGCTCATCCTCGTCTATTATTGGGGCATGCACCATCATAGGATCTGCATCAACACCTATCCAATCCACACAATAGACAACAAATATGTATTGTAGTAATTACCTGTTGCTAACACATTAACAAAAGCAAGTCGAAAAAAGAGAGTAGTAACTACATTTTGGTACTGAACTCACCGTATTCAAAGGGCTGCCATGTAAAAACAGAGACATTATCATCTAATACAACAAATATAATGTCATCCGCCCACACAGCATCCACATAGCTTCTCCGGGCAAGATTGTTGTGCCTAAGTACACTCCATGTATCGTCCCCTAAAAACTGCTCCATGTCTAGGATGGCAATGAACTTATCGAACACCGCGATGAGCTTGTACAACCACTTGTTGTAGTGGGTGGACATCTGAGCTTCACTACCAATATGTATCTTAAGTAGCCTGGTATGGGCCTTACGATGCAAAAAGAAACCTACATGTTGTAACATCCCTAAAATCATGTTTCAAACTCATGCATATCATCCATGCATCCATGATCATATATCGTTCATCTCAAACAAAACAATTCAAAAAAAGGAGCATATGAGCTCATTATTTTATGTGATCAGCATTTGAAACAAATGCTACTCTTCTATGAGAGATTGTTGTTCATGAAACCAAACTTTGTGCCTTATTGCTTTCAGAATGTGTGCTTGATTGCTAAGGTTTTAAACCAAGATTTCAAAGCAAATACAATTTGAAAACCAATTTCAAAACCAATAGAAAACAAGTGCTATGTCACTGTTTATTATATTTTATTCCAAATGACCAAGCCAATTCAAAGTGACCACTTGGTTTTATGCCCAGGTTTATAACTATTGCACACTGCAAAAATCCTGAAAAGATTTGAATTCAAATAGAGTTTGAAATTATTTGAAAATCATTCCAGAAAATCAAATCAGAAATAGAAAAGGAATAAAGAAAAGGAAAAGGGCCAGCGCCAGGGTTTGAGCCCATCAACAAAACCAGCCCATCTAGCCCACCCGGGTTCCCTCTCTCTCTCTCACTCGCAGACGCACCCAACAAGTGACTGACGCCTGGACCCCACCCCCACTCGGTTTCTCTCGCAGACAACTGGGCCCTCTCCACGTCGACTCCTTCTTCCCCAAATCTCGCGCGCGGACGTCGTCGCCGCCCGTTTCTTCCCCGCCTCTGTCTCGATTTTAATCCTCTTAATAGGCGATGAATGCGTGCGTAATCTCCGCCCCTGCTCCGGCTATAAGATCCCCTCCCCACTCTGCTCCATTCCCCTCACTCACCAACCGCAGAGCGCCGCTAGGCTGTCCACAATCGAACTTGCGCCGCCGTAGTACTGAGCATCTCCGGCAGCAAATTACGGTGAGTCCTGACCGCCCCTGTGCCTCTGATTCAAATGAGTGTGTCCAGCATGACCTCGTGCACCTTCTGATACCATTCGCTTGCCTGCTTGTGACCCAGGACGCCGTCCTTGTTCGTCTCTGCAAACGACTGAGCCGCCACTCAACTCCGGCGATCGATTACGGTAAGCACTGCGCGCCCCTTGATCTCTCTCGCATACGACTAGGTTCGCCTCGACCTTGTGCAGCTACTGATGCCTCTGGTTGGTACTAGGAAGGCCCAGAGCGTCGGCAACAACCTCGTCTGCAACCACCTGACGCCGTGCACGACTCCGACGAGCCCAGCGACCACCTCTGCGCGCCCCTTCGCGAACGAAGCACACCTTGAGCATCAGCATCGCACGGCGAGCTCGGTAAGCCCCTTCCCCCTCTCCCGCGCGACCTAGAACGCCAGCTCCGCCACTGACAGAGGCGCCGCCGCTAGCGCCGCTCATCTCTGGTCAAGGCATTCAGGAGCGTTGGATCTTGATCCAGAGGCTAGAATTAGATTAGAGGGCGAAGCGTTACGTTTTGATCTGAACCGTGCATCACCACTTAGATCCTGCGGCTCGTAAGCGTGATCCAACACGAACCGGTACGCGCTAGTAAGATTAAGACGCGTGGCAGTGAGTTGGATTTAAAACAGAATTTGAATCTGATTATTGTTTGAATTTGATTTGGCTATAACTTTTGATTCCCACGTTAGAATTTGACAAATTTTATACCATTGGAATCAGGAGAACAATCCCTTCCTAATTATACAATGTGTTTAATGTTTTGCCTCTGTTAAAATGGTTTTATTTGCAGAAACATGTGTAGGGCTTATTTGAGTATATGAAATGTTTAGGAATGGTTTTTAGTGTTAAATAAATTTGGTTTGGCAAGTTTTTTACTTGTTTAGGATTCAGTACTATGCACTTGCTTGGTTGAGTTTTAAAAATCATCACTTAGCATTTTGCATGCATGCATATATTTTTGATTGTATATGTTTTGTATGTGATTGTGGCTATAATTCTATGTGTAGATTTTGGTGCTAGTGATTGTGATTGTGAAGAGTGCTACTCTCCAAACTACCATGGCAAGTGGTACTTCATGAATATTTCTATCCCTATGTTTTATCCTAAGCATTAGAAATATTTTGCTAAGTCTTGCATGTTATTATTTTGCTTATATGCCATGTTGGGAAATCCTAAGTAGTTGTAGAATTGCTAGGAGATTTCTAAGTTAAGTTACTATCTATGCCATGCTTAGCCTAGCTAGTAGCAAACAAGGGTTGGTGAAATTATACATGCTATGATGAAAATATTTCTAAGTCTTTGGACTTTTGTTTTGCTTAATAAAACAACTAAGTAAACGAATCACCTGGGTGGAAAGGGACTTGATTGGTGGTTTTGGTTGAGTGGTTGGCCCATGGCTATGGTTTACCTTGTGTATCTCACTTGTGGAAAGCCACCCAGGAACAAAGAGATTTTAGAGGCCAAGTGTTGAGAAGCTTTTAGTGCAACCACTTGGCAATATGGGCTCTGCCAGGATCATAGGTTGCTAGAACTTAGCCATTTGGACAGTTGGTGGTAGTGGGATGATAGGTTGGAGCGCGTCCATTTGGTCTAAGGGAAGGCTTCTGAAAGGTCCTGTCTTGGTGAAAATCAAGGCTTGTGGGGAAAGTGCACCACCTCTGCAGATGGAAAAATCTAAGTACTTAGCCAAGTCCATGGTAATGGACAACTTGAGCATCAAGACATGGAAGCTATCAAGAATCTCCTCATCCCAATTTCTAAAGTAAAAACTTGTTGGTGAACAAGGGTGAAGGACCTCAATGTCTATTGGTGGTTCAGTTTTGACAAAGAAAAACTTAGTGATTTCAACTAATAGGCAAAACCTATTTTGAGCAAAGCAAGCCAAGCTACACTTAGCCAAATTTTCATATAGTATTTAGTCCATCTAAATTATACTAAGGTATCACTTGCCAATACTATTCCAAAGTATTGACCCACTATGGCTGTAACTTGTGATGTTGCAGGTTATTCTGATGAGGATTAGGTGTCGTGAGTCTACACTCAACATGTTTGCCTGTGGCACATGAAGATGAAGACTTTTATTTATTTACTTATTCAAACTCTTGTATTAGGCCTGTGGTCTTGGAGTTGTAAAGACTATGTTTATCTCTGGAATGGATGTAATAAAGACCTTTGTATCTGTGTACTTCATCTTAAACTGTGGATGCTAGCATTGATCCAGGGACTAGCATTGCAATCACAAGGATCCTTTTCCTTTATAAAGGAGGGATCTTACAGATGGTATCAGAGCACTGTGTTGCCTGTAGGATTATGACCCTAGGATTGGAAACCACTAAGGAAAAAATTTCAACAACTTCTACACTTGTCTATTCTTCTCGTAAACTTTTCTAATCTTCTTTCTCATCTCTATTTGTAGATGAACTCCATCAACGAAGCCGTAAGGAAAGGACCACTCATGACAATGACTTTGGAGTGTGAGACAGAGTTTCCCAAAGCTCTCAAGGACCTCATGGTGGCAATGGAAATACATGGTGCAGCTATGTACAAAGGCTTTCCTGTGATGGATGAAGGAGTTGAATCTTGGGTGCAACTTCACTTGTACAAAAACAAGGAAGACAACCACAAGGAAACAGGATTCTGCATGTACACCAACACTGTGGTGCACACCACATTCTTTGAGTCAGCAAGGGATGCAGCTTGGAGGACTATCAAAGAACTTAGTGCTAGAATCAAATGCAGAATGCTCAACCTCCAAAATGACTTAAAGAAAGAGAAGAATCATACCCAAGAGTTGGAGGCTACCAACCGAACCTTAAGAGGACACATTATAGACTTAGTGATGGAGTCATGTGAACAACATAGGCTAATTGCTTCTAGAAATATTGTGTTAGCCAACAGATCCAGTGAGATAGGATTGTAAACGTACTTCGTTAGTTGGACCACCACTTATCACCTTATTTTCCAAATGTTGCTTTAAAAATAAGATTGAACCATGATTGATGTAATGGATCCATGTAAACCTTGACTTGTGTGTTTTGATATGCATGTGATGCTTTTCCTTGTGTTTCATTTTAGATTGTGTTGTTCTAACTTTTTCTATCTTATAAATAGATGCCTAATGTTACCATCAACACTGTTGAGGAGTTCCAGGGAACTCGCTTTGGTCCTCGTATTGTTGAGCTTACCACTTTGCTCAATCTCCCTCTTCCTACCATCATGGTGCTTCCCCTCACCAAGTTTGAGAGGAAAGACCTTTGGGGCTTCAAGGTCAATCAGCCCGGACGTCAGACAGAGCCTACCACGGAGGCCATCATCTTCAAGCTCATGCACGATGACAAGGAGAGAGGCCTTGAGGTAGTCATGCAGGATCTGATAGGACGTCTGTTAGGGAGACACTCTCGACAGGTTAGAGGTACTCACTTCCACATCTTCGGTAGACGTGATGAGGATGGAGAGTCCATTGACTTCGAGGACGATTTGAGGGACACAGCAGAGCCAATTCGTCTATACCTCCAGGACTTAGAGTCTCTCATTAGGCACGTGGACACTGATAGGACCAACGTCATGCTTAGCAATGATGAACTCCAGGTGCAGCTTCGCGAGAAGGACAAGCTCTTCGCAGAGCAAGATGAGATATTCAAGGAGATGGAGACGAAGTTCGAGAGCCAGGACAGAAAGTTCAAGAGTCAGGAGAAGCGAGTCCAGGATAGGAACAAGAAGATCCGGGACATGACTGAAGAACTGCAGGCCAAGGACTTCGAGCTCGAGCATCAGCAGACGGTGATTGAGAGGCTTCGTTCCCAGAAGAGGGCTCTCAAAGCCAAGATAGAGAACTTGACCACCAATGTCTAGGAATACAAGACCGCAATGGAGAATGCAGGTCTTACCTTTGTCGAGGAGGAGGTTGATGCCGAGGAGTAGATTTGACTACTCGTTTATCTTATATTATCGTAATTATTGTTTGAGAACTTGTTATTGACCATCCGACATGTGGATGGCTTGTTATTTGTGTGTTTTACCTTACGAACTTGTTATCTTGTTGTTGAACTTTTATCCTTTTGTTGCATGCTTTGTGTTTGTTTATGAGATGTAATGTGCATGAAAACATCTATGGGTATCTCATTCTTATCTCTATTGGACAAACCACAGATGCCTCCCCGTCGTGCAAACCCCAACCCCAACAACAACAACATCACTCCAGAAATGCAACAAATGATGACCGCTCAAACTCAGCTGATGCAGATGATGACGACGTTCATCCAGAACCAAAACAACAACAACAACAATAACAACAACAACAACAACAACAACCCACCGGGCTTTGACATGCTTACCAGGTTCTTGAGATTGAGGCCAGCAAAGTTCTCAGGAACAACTGATCCCATGGTGGCCAATGATTGGCTATACTCAGTGAACAAGGACTTGGTAACTGTGGGTTGTACTGATGCTGAAAAGGTCAGATTTGCAGCACATTTGCTGGAAGGACCAGCCGCCACTTGGTGGGATAACTTCCAGATCACCACTCCCATAGAAGATGTGACATGGGCAATCTTTGAGGATGGCTTTCGTACTGCTCACATCTCATCCGGAGTGATGAGTCTGAAAAAGAAGGAGTTCCATAACTTGAAGCAACGCCACCGCAGCGTGGCAGAGTATATTGAGGAGTTCAACAATCTGGCGCGTTATGCACCGGATGAAGTTGACACCGATGCTAAGAGAAGGGAGAAATTCCTTGAAGGCCTAAATGATGAACTGAATCTGCAACTATCAGTGGCCTATGTTTCCACTTATCAGTCCCTTTGTGATAATGCTGCTATTTTGGAGAACAAAATGAAGCAAGTTGAGAGTAGAAAGAGAAAGCACTCCGACAAGCACAACTCGGGATCGTCTCACAAACGATCTCATTATGATGACAGCGGAAGCTCAGGATCCCACAAGCATGGGAAATTCAACAAGCACCACAACCACAACCGTCATGACAACAAGCATCACCGTAGTCATGATAACGACAAGTACAAGAACCACAAGAGTGGACATAAGAGCCACCATAGTGGTAATGGAAGTGGAAGTGGAAGCCAGCCTGTTAAGAGAGACATTAGTCAGGTTGAATGCTTCAAGTGCAAGAAGATGGGGCATTATGCAAATGACTGCCCAGAAAAGAAAGTTGAAGGACCCAACAAGCCCAACCCTTTTCAGAAGGGACAAGTAAACCACATCAATGTGGAGGAAGTCTATGAGGAACCCGATGCTGTTGCTGGTAAGTTCAGACTCAATTCTATTCCAGCATTTGTTATTTTTGATACTGGAGCATCGCATTCATTCATATCAAAAGCATTTGTTGATAGAAATGGGTTTCCAACAGAAAACATTGGGTGTCCAATAAAAGTTAGTTCTCCGGGTGGAGATATGATAGTAAGTCTTGGATGCCGGGATCTAGTAATAGAGTTTGGAAAACATAAGTTCCCAGTGAGTCTGATAATGCTAGATTCCCAAGGACTGGACGTAATATTGGGAATGGATTGGATGGCTAAGTATGAAGGAGTACTAGATTGTGCTAATCGTACTGTTGTACTCACAACCCCGGAAAGAAAACGGATTAAATTCAGATCCAACATTGAACCAAAAGGGAGTAAGCTAAATTCTCTTAAGGGGGTTAGCATAGACAGTGTGCCAATTGTCAGTGAGTATCCGGATGTGTTTCCGGAAGAATTGCCGGGAATGCCACCAGATAGAGATGTGGAGTTTCTTATAGATTTGGTACCAGGGTCTGGACCAATAGCCAAGAGACCATATAAGATGTCAGTTGATGAACTGAAGGAGCTCAAGAAACAACTAGGAGAACAGTTGCAGAAAGGATTTATTCAACCAAGTTCTTCATCTTGGGGAGCCCCAGTCTTGTTTGTGGAGAAGAAAGATAGAAGTCAAAGGTTATGCATAGATTACCGTTCACTCAACGAGGTGACTATCAAGAACAAATACCCTTTGCCTAGAATCAATGACTTGTTTGATCAGCTTGAAGGAGCTTGTGTGTTCTCAAAGATTGATCTAAGGTCAGGCTATTTTCAACTCAAGATAAGAGAACAAGACATACCTAAGACAACCTTCACTACTAGGTATGGATTGTATGAGTATACCGTGATGCCATTTGGTTTGACCAATGCTCCAGCATACTTCATGAATATGATGAACAAAGTGTTCATGGAATTCCTTGACAAGTTTGTTGTCGTTTTCATCGATGACATTTTAGTCTACTCCAAGAGAAAAGAAGAGCATGAAGGACATTTGCGTTTGATACTTGAGAAGTTAAGAGAGCATAAACTTTATGCAAAATTCAACAAGTGTGAATTCTGGTTGGATGAAGTTGGTTTTCTTGGACATGTTATGACAAAGGATGGTGTAGCAGTTGATCCTGCTAAGGTTTCAGCCGTAACTGAATGGGAATCTCCCAAGTCAGTGAAAGAGGTTCGTAGTTTCCTTGGCTTAGCAGGTTACTATAGAAGGTTCATTGAGAATTTCTCCAAGGTAGCTAAACCTATGACTGAATTGTTAAAGAAAGACAAGAAGTTTGCTTGGTCTGAAGGTTGTGAACTCAGCTTTCAGGAATTGAAGAAGGGACTTGTGTGACACCGGTCTTGTATACGCAGATTTGGAAAAAGATTTCCAAGTATATTGTGATGCATCTCATCAGGGTTTGGTTGCAGTACGTATGCAAGACGGTAAAGTTGTGGCTTATGCCTCGAGACAACTCAAACTCATGAAGTGAACTACCCTACTCATGATTTAGAGTTATCCTCTGTTGTCCATGCACTAAAAACATGGAGACACTATCTTTTGGGAAAACGTTGTGAAGTGTTCACCGATCACAAGAGTTTAAAATATATCTTCACCCAGAAGGAGATTAATATGAGGCAAAGAAGATGACTAGAACTCATCAAGGACTATGACTTAAGTTTGCAATACCACCCCGGTAAAGCGAATGTTGTAGCAGATGCTCTAAGTCGTAAGGTTTTTGTGAATGGCCTTACCAAAGGAGAATTGCCAGATGATTTGTGTGCCCAATTCAGAAAACTCAGGTTGGAGATTGTGCCTGAAGGACATCTCATGTCTTTGGATGTTCAACCCACTTTGCTGGACAAGATCAAAGAAGCCCAGAAAATTGATAAGGAAATTGATGAAATTAAAGAAAAGATTGGCAAGGGAAAAGCCAAAGGATTCCATGAAGACGAACGGGGTACTTTATGGCATGGAAAACGTATCTATGTTCCACAAGATCCGAAGCTTCGGAAAATGATTTTGCAAGAAGCACACAACTCACCGTATTCCATTCATCCGGGTAACACCAAAATGTACATGGACTTGAAGGAAAGATTTTGGTGGAATAATCTCAAGAAGGACATCGCCGAACATATTGCTTTGTGTGATGTATGTAGTAGAGTGAAGGCGGAACATCAGAAACCACCAGGTTTACTTCAACCACTACCTATTCCTGATTGGAAGTGGGACAAGATTGGTATGGATTTCATCACCGGATTACCAAGTACCAGGTCAGGATACGATTCCATTTGGGTAGTAGTGGATCGCCTAACTAAAGTGGCTCATTTCATACCCGTGAAGACAACCTCTACAAGTGCTAAGTTGGCCAAGATCTATATGAGTAGAATTGTATGTCTACATGGAGTACCTAAGAGTATTGTGTCTGATAGGGGAACTCAATTAACTTCCCATTTTTGGAGACAGCTACATGAATCATTGGGAACGAGGTTGGAATTCAGCACTGCTTTTCATCCTCAAACTGATGGACAGACAGAAAGAACTAACCAGATTCTTGAAGACATGTTGAGGGCATGTGCCTTAGACTATGGAGCCAGTTGGGATGAAAGTCTGCCTTACGCAGAGTTTTCTTATAACAATAGCTATCAAGCCAGCATTGAGATGTCACCATTTGAGTTTCTCTACGGAAGAAAGTGTACCACCCCATTATTATGGAATGGTGTGGGAGAAAGAAGTTTATTCGGACCAGATCTTATCAAAGAAGCCGAAGAGAAGGTCAAGTTGGTTAAGGACAGGTTGAAGATAGCACAGTCCCAACAGAAAAGCTACGCAGGTCCCAAGCGTAGAGAAGTCACCTACGAAGTTGGTGATAGAGCTTATCTTAGAGTATCACCACTTCATGGAGTGAAGAGGTTCGGAGTCAAAGGAAAATTGGCACCAAGGTATGTTGGGACATTCAAGATTCTGAGTCGTAAAGGAGAAGTTGCCTATGAAATTGAATTGCCAGAGTCTTTGTCAGCAGTTCATAGTGTATTTCATGTGAGTCAACTTAAGAAATGTCATCCAGAAATGGAGGAAACCTCTTTAAAGCATACTATACCTTTGGAGGAGGTTCAATTGGAAAGTGATCTTACTTACGAGGAGAAGCCTATCAAGATTCTTGAGACTGCAGAAAGAGTCACATGGACTAAGACTATCAAATTCTGCAAAGTTCAGTGGAACCATCATTCTGAAGAGGAAGCAACATGGGAAAGAGAAGATGATATTCGGAAAGACCACCCTCACCTATTTTCTAGCCAATCCGAATCTCGAGGGCGAGATTCACCTTAAGGGGGTTAGATTTGTAACATCCCTAAAATCATGTTTCAAACTCATGCATATCATCCATGCATCCATGATCATATAGAGTTCATCTCAAACAAAACAATTCAAAAACAGGAGCATATGAGCTCATTATTTTATGTGATCAGCATTTGAAACAAATGCTACTCTTCTATGAGAGATTGTTGTTCATGAAACCAAACTTTGTGCCTTATTGCTTTCAGAATGTGTTGCTTGATTGCTAAGGTTTTAAACCAAGATTTCAAAGCAAATACAATTTGAAAACCAATTTCAAAACCAATATAAAACAAGTGCTATGTCACTGTTTATTATATTTTATTCCAAATGACCAAGCCAATTCAAAGTGACCACTTGGTTTTATGCCTAGATTTGTAACTATTGCGCACTGCAAAAATCCTGAAAAGATTTGAATTCAAATAGAGTTTGAAATCATTTGAAAATCATTCAAGAAAATCAAATCAGAAATAGAAAAGGAATAAAGAAAAGGAAAAGGGCCAGCGCCAGGGTTTGAGCCCATCAACAGAACCAGCCCATCTAGCCCACCCGGGTTCCCTCTCTCTCTCTCACTCGTAGACGCACCCAGCAAGTGACTGACGCCTGGACCCCACCCCCACTCGGTTTCTCTCGTAGACAACTGGGCCCTCTCCACGTCGACTCCTTCTTCCCCAAATCTCGCGCGCGGACGTCGTCGCCGCCCGTTTCTTCCCCGCCTCTGTCGTGATTTTAATCCTCTTAATAGGCGATGAATGCGTGCGTAATCTCCGCCCCTGCTCCGGCTATAAGATCCCCTCCCCACTCCGCTCCATTCCCCTCACTCACCAACCGCAGAGCGCCGCTAGGCTGTCCACAATCGAACTTGTGCCGCCGCAGTACTGAGCATCTCCGGCAGCAAATTCCGGTGAGTCCTGACTGCCCCTGTGCCTCTGATTCAAACGAGTGTGTCCAGCATGACCTCGTGCACCTTCTGATACCATTCGCATGCCTGCTTGTGACCCAAGACGCTGTCCTCGTTCGTCTCTGCAAACGACTGAGCCGCCACTCAACTCCGGCGATCGATTACGGTAAGCACTGCGCGCCCCTTGATCTCTCTCGCATACGACTAGGTTCGCCTCGACCTTGCGCAGCTACTGATGCCTCTGGTTGGTACTAGGAAGGCCTAGAGCGTCGGCAACAACCTCGTCTGCAACCACCTGACGCCGTGCACGACTCCGACGAGCCCCAGCGACCACCTCTGCGCGCCCCTTCGCCAACGAAGCACACCTTGAGCATAAGCATCGCATGGCGAGCTCGGTAAGCCCCTTCCCACTCTCCCGCGCGACCAAGAATGCCAGATCCGCCATTGACAGAGGCGCCACCACCAGTCGCCACCGCTAGCGCCGCTCATCTCTGGTCAAGGCATTCAGGAGCGTTGGATCTAGATCCAGAGGCTAGAATTAGATTAGAGGGCGAATCGTTATGTTTTGATCTGAACCGTGCATCGCCACTTAGATCCTGCGGCTCGTAAGCGTGATCCAACGCGAATCGGCGCCACGAAAGATTAGAGCGTGGCGCGCGGGGAGTTGGATTTAAAACAGAATTTGAATCTGATTATTGTTTGAATTTGATTTGGCTATAACTTTTGATTCCCACGTTAGAATTTGACAAATTTTATACCGTTGGAATCAGGAGAACAAGCCCTTCCTAATTATGAAATGTGTTTAATGTTTTGCCTTTGTTAAAATGGTTTTATTTGCAGAAACATGTGTAGGGCTTATTTGAGTATATGAAATGTTTAGGAATGGTTTTTAGTGTTAAATAAATTTGGTTTGGCAAGTTTTTTACTTGTTTAGGATTCAGTACTATGCACTTGCTTGGTTGAGTTTTAAAAATCATCACTTAGCATTTTGCATGCATGCATATATTTTTGATTGTATATGTTTTATATGTGATTGTGGCTATAATTCTATGTGTAGATTTTGGTGCTAGTGATTGTGATTGTGAAGAGTGCTACTCTCCAAACTACCAAGGCAAGTGGTACTTCATGAATATTTCTATCCCTATGTTTTATCCTAAGCATTAGAAATATTTTTCTAAGTCTTGCATGTTATTATTTTGCTTATATGCCATGTTGGGAAATCCTAAGTAGTTGTAGAATTGCTAGGAGATTTGTAAGTTAAGTTACTATCTATGCCATGCTTAGCCTAGCTAGTAGCAAACAAGGGTTGGTGAAATTATACATGTTATGATGAAAATATTTCTAAGTCTTTGGACTTTTGTTTTGCTTAATAAAACAATTAAGTCAATGAATCACCTGGGTGGAAAGGGACTTGATTGGTGGTTTTGGTTGAGTGGTTACACAAGGCCCATGGCTATGGTTTACCTTGTGTATCTCACTTGTGGAAAGCCACCCAGGAACAAAGAGATTTTAGAGGCCAAGTGTTGAGAAGCTTTTAGTGCAACCACTTGGCAATATGGGCTCTGCCAGGATCATAGGTTGCTAGAACTTAGCCATTTGGACAGTTGGTGGTAGTGGGATGATAGGTTGGAGCGCATCCATTTGGTCTAAGGGAAGGCTTCTGAAAGGTCCTGTCTTGGTGAAAATCAAGGCTTGTGGGGAAAGTGCACCACCTCTGCAGATGGAAAAATCTAAGTACTTAGCCAAGTCCATGGTAATGGACAACTTGAGCATCAAGACATGGAAGCTATCAAGAATCTCCTCATCCCAATTTCTAAAGTAAAAACTTGTGGGTGAACAAGGGTGAAGGACCTCAATGTCTATTGGTGGTTCCTTGGGAAAAGTTTTGACAAAGAAAAACTTAGTGATTTCAACTAATAGGAAAAACCTATTTTGAGCAAAGCAAGCCAAGCTACACTTAGCCAAATTTGCATATAGTATTTAGTCTACCTAAATTATACTAAGGTATCACTTGCCAATACTATTCCAAAGTATTGACCCACTGTGGCTGTAACTTGTGATGTTGCAGGTTATTCTGATGAGGATTAGGTGTCGTGAGTCTACACTCAACATGTTTGCCTATGGCACATGAAGATGAAGACTTTTGTTTATTTACTTATTCAAACTCTTGTATTAGGCCTGTGGCCTTGGAGTTGTAAAGACTATGTTTATCTCTGGAATGGATGTAATAAAGACCTTTCTATCTGTGTACTTCATCTTAAACTGTGGATGCTAGCATTGATCCAGGAACTAGCATTGCAATCACAGGGATCCTTTTCCTTTATAAAGGAGGGATCTTACACATGTGTACCATAAAACCCGATAGTTTTGAGTGAAGGGACCTGAATGATGGTACCAGTATACAAATTCACCAGACTTACTAATGATTTTTCGGGACCAGGACGACTAGCGAGATCAATCATGGCTACCTAGTTGCAGTTGTTACCATCCCAATAATCGCAGCCAGGTTTTGGGATGATGATGGTGCTGGCATAGCAGGGTCGTCTAGTGGTATCATGTTGTCAACAATCACTCCCTTTTCAGTACTAGTGGGAGATGGGGAAGGAGGTGGACAGTAGTTCAGAAGGAAATGATAATCATAGGGGAAGAAGAGTGGCTTCTGAAGCACAACTGGTTCAAGGGAAAAGTGTAGATTTGGGATGGCCTCAGAGAAAAGGGACATGCTAAGAGGATCGGATCGACTAGAGATTACATAGAGAGCATCATCATCTAACTTCGACCAGTTGCGGACAGGGTTGCCTGGATCGGCTCTAGCCATGGTGGGTTCACTTTCGCGCTGGTGATGGTTTTGGGGGGAGGGGGTGCTTTGAAGGCGTGACGAGGCTAACCTGGTCGCCGGTGAGGGTCGCAAGGGGGGACTCTATCTTCGCAAAATTTGGCTAATTCTCCCATGTAAATGTTGCTCCCATTGTCAGTAATGATACTGTGTGGATATCCGAATCGGATGATTATGTCCTCAACGAACTTTTTGGCTGTGGATCCATCACAATTTGTTACCGGTTTAGCCTTAATCCATTTGGTAAATTTATCCACCATCACTAGGAGATGGGTAAATCCACATTTTGCCGTCCTAAACAGCCCTGCCATATCCAACCCCAAACCACAAATTGCCATGTAATAGGGATTGTTCTTAGCTAATCAGTCGGAACATGTGCATGATGGGCGCACTTTTGATAGCATTTGCACGATTTGACCAGTTTCTCGGCATCTGCCTTACCTGTGAGCCAAAAGAATCCGTGTTGAAAAGATTTTTCCACTAAAGATTTGGCTGCAGCATGATGACCGCATTCGCCTTTGTGGATTTCTCGTAACATTTCCACTCCTTCTTCCAGAGAAATACAATGCTGGAAAACCCTGAAACACTCCTCTTATAGAGCTAGCCATTGATAATTGTATAGGATTTTGCTCGTCGGATGATCTGTCAGCCCAGAACTTCATCTTCGAGAAATTTTACGTCTATCGAGAAATCCAGATAGGGTTATGTCTAGTTGGGAATTATAGCCAAAGATGCTACTAAAGGTGAGTCGGATTTCGTCAAATAGTCCTCATCAACTCCTACAATGGAGGGGACTTTTAAGTGCTCTAAAAAAGCACCATCCAGAACTTGTTTCCGTGCAGAGCCTATTCTTGATGGAGCATCTGCTTCCTCATTTTCTGCTCAAGGGATGTGTTGAACCTCAAAACCCTCGAAAAATTTGGATGATTCATCCACAACAGCTTTGTAGCTACCATGTGTTTATTTGCATTGTAGTTATCATATACTTGTTGTCCAACTATATCCTGATCACAATAACACATGAGTTGGATAACGCCAATGTCTTTGGCCATGCGTATTCCATGTAAGAGTACTTCATATTTGACAATATTATTGGTTGTCGTGAAGTGAATCTGTAACACATAGAACAACTTATCTCCTTGGGGTGATTTGAGAACAAAGCCAGTCCCCGAGCCTCCTCGTGCTTTTAATCCATCAAAGTGAAGGGTCTGAAATTCCGGGTCTTCGGGACTTGCAGTTTATGCTATCTCTCGCCAATTAGCGACAAACTCAGCAAGTATTTGGGACTTGATTGTTGTACATGGCTTTCACTCAATGTGAAAAGTTGCAAGCTCTATTTCCCACTTTGCGACATGTCCTGTGGCGTCACGATTGTTGATTATATATCCTAGTGGAGCAGTGCTCACCACTGTGATTTTGTGCTCTTGAAAATAATGTCATAGCTTTCTAGCAGCAAAGAGTACTCCATAGGCTAGCTTTTGGTAATGTGGATACCTTTGCTTCGACTCGATTAGTACCTCGCTTCGATAATAAGTTGGGTGCTGCACTTTATGTTCGTGATTTTTGACCACGTTCTCCACTAATGTTACAACACTTATGACTTTGTTTGTCGCTGTGATGTAGAGTAACATAGGCTCCCGTGGATCTGGTCTGGCAAGGGTTGGTGGGTTTGAGAGTAGATCTTTCAAACTTTGGAGGGCAGCGTCGACTTCCTTGGTCTAGAAAAATTTGTCGGTTTTCTTCAAGAGCTTGTATAAAGGTGCGGCTCTTTCTCAGAGCCGGCTGACAAACCGAGTCACTGCTGTGATGCAACCAGTGATTCGTTGCACGTCCTTCAGGCGAGTTGGCCTGGTAATGTTTAGTATAGCCTTGATTTTGTCCTTGTTCACCTCTATGCCTCTTTAAGACATGATGAAACCTAACAATTTTTCGCCTGGGATTCCAAAGAAGCACTTCTTCGGGTTAAGCATCATATTGAATTTTAGTAGGCTAGCAAATGTTTCCTTCAACTCGAAAATCAGTGTTTACTTATTTTTGGACATAACTTCTATCACTACAGGAAAAATGTCCTTTTACAACTGGCAATTTTCGTGGTTGAAGGTCCGTTTTTCATAGTTGACGGATGGCCATCATGGTAGAATCCCCGTCACAAATGATTCTACCACGGTTTTTTTCGACCGTGGCGGATCGCACCCTTTAGCCACGAAAATTCGTTCAGTCGTAGATCTGTTCGCCAGCCGCTTTGACTATTGACGTCTTGCAAACTGTCACATGGCAAATGCCGTTAACAGCCAGTTAACACTGTTAACTATCAATGAAACCGTGATAGAAGCCAGGCCCAGCCAAGGCCTGGTAATTATTAAATGGGCTAGCCCATTAAGAGAGCCCAATAGGATCATGGCCCGTTATTGTTTTGTCTTGCACTGTTACAAATGGACCCACCGATCCTGCCATAGGCGGCCCGTAAAGTTTCTGGCCCGTTACTGTTTCCACATGCACTGTTTGAAATTGGCCCATTTGCATGGCCCATAAATTTCTGGCCCATTAGTTATCTGGCCTGCACTGTTTGAAATGAGCCTGTTTGGCCAGCCCGCTTTGGCCCGTAACCTTTCTGGCTCGTTACTATATAGCTACGCATTGTTCAAAACATGCGCATATACTTTCGACCCCTTACTGTTTAGGCTCGTAAATGCCCGGCACATGTTCTGACCAGTTACTGTTCTAACCTAGTAAGTTCCTCGGCCTGTTACTGTTCCGGCCTGGTGAAAATTTGGCCTATTACTTTTCTGGCCTGGCCTGCTACTATTCTGGCCCGTTGCTGTTTTGGCCATTTAAGGTTCTGGCTATTACTTTTCTGGTCCCTTACTATTTCGAGTGTTACTGTCTCGGCCTGTTACTATTCTGGCTTGTACTGTTTAGAGATATTCTTATTTGGGTTGTTCTTGTTTTGGCCTGTTTCGCTTTGACCTGCCTCACGTTACGGACCGTTACTATTACTAATCTCGCCTGTGAGTCGGCCCCTTTACTTTTACGATCTTTTACAGTTTCTGCATTTCTAGAGCCCATTTCGATACCATAAAAGGTGTACAACTTGTGAGCATTTTTACTGTTGATCACCGGCCTAATACAAGACAGGCAAATACAGAGCATGATACTATACCATAATTTAGCTGGCTAGCATAGGTACGGTATCGTCTACCGCTATGTGTGGACGACATCAACTAAATGCCTACACGACCTATGCAATTAGTCTAGATATTACTCCCTCCTTTTCAAAATATAAGATGTTTTTAGCCTTGTGAAGCAAATATATCTAGACTACTTTTAGTATGTAAGTTCACTCCAGTTTAAAGTGAATCTACACACTAAACAAGTCTAGATACATTTTCTTCACAAATCTAAAACATCTTATATTTTGAAACGGAGGGAGTACATCAAATGCAAACTACTTAAAATTATTACATATTATCAACTCAAGGGAAAGAAAAATCAGCATTTCAGTTGACAGTCGAGTTCATAGCAGTCCTCAATTTGCTTTCTCCATCACCTGCATCTCCCTTTTGTGTGTGACATTTACATTGGAAAACAAACTTGAGACATAATCTTCCAGCCCCTCTTTGGTGGCGATAGCAATAATTGCAGTCTGAAACTAAGTAATAACAAGTTAATACATCAAACCAGGCAAACTAATCATTTAACTGATACAAGAGGAGCTATGAACTAGAGAGTTTACTACTAGTCAATGGTTCAAATATATTGACCATCATGTCAAACAAACAAGACAATCAAGCATTAAACAATTATGCCTACCGTGAAACGAGAAATATAACAATGTGTGTGGCTTATAATTTTAGCAAATATAAATTAGCCAGGTCATTTCAACAAATATATATAGAAGAATAAACCAGAAAATGGCATGTAGTTATTGTCATAGCTAAGAATGAACAAGACAAAAATTATAACGGCATCATGCGAGAACTTGTAGAGCATGAATGCAAACCATAAATGAACTATATAGTAGAGGATAGTTAGGTCGTTGCTTTGGACGAACCAGAACCAGATGGGCAATATAATGGCATCGCTTGTGAACCTCTAGAACGGGATAGGCAAGCATTAGACAAGTGTGTCTACAATGAAATGAGCAGTAAAACAAAGTGTTTCTTACAATTTTGGCAAATATAAACTAGACAGGTTATTTCAACAAATATATATGGAAGCAGTTGTATATCCTGGAAAGCAAGAGACATTGGTTGACTTAGAATTTGTGGTGAGCTACACAATGGCATGCAGTTATTGTTGTACCTAAGAATGAACCAGATAGAAATTATAATGGCATCATACCTTAACATGCAGAGTAGGAACACAAACCACGAATGAACTACACAGTAGAGGATAGTTATGACGTTGCTTAAGAATGAACCAGCACCAGATTAGAAATATAATGGCTTCTCTAGTGAACCCGTAGAAGAGGATAAGGAAGCATTAGAAAATTGTTCCTACAATGAAATGAGCAATCAATCATAGTGTTTCTTATAATTTTAGCAAATATAAACTAGCCAGGTCATTTCAACAAATATATATGGAAGTAGTCGTTTATACTGGAATGCAAGAGACGTTGGGTGACCTAGAATTTGCAATGAGCTACACAATGGGCATGCAGTTGCTATCGTAGCTAGGAACCAAACAGAAATTATAATTTCATCATAAGAGAACTTGTAGAGCAAGAATGCAAACCACGAATGGACTATATATAGTGGATAGCTGGACAGACCATACCATATGAAATATAATGGCATTGCTTGTGAACCTATAGAACAGGATAATCAAGCATTACACGAGTGTGCCTACAAATGAATTGAGCAATCGTACAGAGTGTTTCCTAGAATTTTAGCAAATATAAGCTAGCCAGGTTATTTCAACAAATATATGTGGAAGCAGTAGTATCTCATGGAATGCAAGAGACATTGAGTGACTCAGAATTTGCGGTGAGCTACACAATGGGCATGCAGTTAATTTTGTAGATAAGAATGAATGAGGTAGAAATTATAATGGCATCATGCGAGAATTTGCAGAGCAGGGACGCACACCACGAATGAACTACACAGCAGGGATAGTTATGTCGTTGCTTAGGATGAACCAACACCAGATTAGAAATATAATGGCATTAGAAAAGTGTTCCTACAATGGATCTATAGAAGAGGACAAGCAAGCATTAGAAAAGTGTTCCTACAATGAAATAAGCAATCAATCAAAGTGTTTCTTATAATTTCAGCAAATATAAACTGGCCAGGTCATTACAAAAAATATATATGGAAGCGGTTGTTTATCCTGGAATGCAAGAGACGTTGGGTTTCTGAGAATTTGCGGTGAGCTATACAATGGGCATACAGTTACTATCATAGCTAGGAACCACATAGAAATTATAAAGATATCGTAAGAGAACTTGTAGAGCAAGAATGCAAACTATGAATGAGCTATATATACAGTAGAGGATAGCTATGTTGCTTCTTAGGAGGAACCATTAGATATGAAATATAATGGCATAGCTTGTGAAACTATAGAACATGACAAGCAAGAATTACACAAGAGTGCCTACAAATGAGTTGAGCAATCAAACAGAGTGTTTCCTAGAATTTCAGCAAATATAAACTAGCCAGGTCATTTCAACAAATATATGGAAGCAGTAGTATATCCTGGAATGCAAGAGACGTTGGGTGACTCGAAATTTGCGGTGAGCTACACAATGGGCATGCAGTTACTTTCATAGCTAAGAATGAACGAGACATAAATTATAATGTCATCATGCGAGAACTTGTGAAGCAGGAACACAAACCACAAATGAACTACACAGTAGAGGATAGTTATGTCGTTGCTTAGGTTGAACCAGCACCAGATTAGAAATATAATGGCATCTCTTGCGAACCTGTAGAAGAGGACATGCAAGCATTAGACAAGTGTGCATACAATGAAATGAGCAACCAATCAAAGTGTTTCTTAGAATTTCAGCAAATATAAACTGGCCAGGTCATTTCAGCAAATATATATGGAAGAAGTCGTTTATCCTGGAATGCAAGGGACGTTGTGTGACCCAGAATTCATGGTGAGCTACACAATGGGCATGTTGTTATTGTCATACCTAAGAACCAAATAGAAATTATAAAGGCATCATAAGAGAACTTGTAGAGCAAGAATGCAAATTATGAATCAACGATATATACATTAGAGGACAGCTATGTCGCTGATTAGGACGAACCATTAGACATGAAATATAATGGCATTGCTTGTGAACCTGTAGAATAGGACAAGCAAGAATTACACAAGTGTGCCTACAGATGAATTGAGCAATCGAACAGAGTGTTTCCTATAATTTCAGCAAATATAAACTAGTCAGGTCATTTCAACAAATATATATGGAACCAGTAGTATATCCTGGAATGCAAAAGACGTTGGGTGACTCAGAATTTTTGGTGAGCTACACAATGGGCATGCAGTTACTTTCGTAGGAGTAGCTAAGAATGAACGAGACATAAATTATAATGACATCATGCCAGAACTTCTAGAATAGGAACACAAACCACGAATGAACTACACTGTAGAGGATAGTTATGTCATTGCTTAGGATGAACCAACACTAGATAAGGAAACAACAACATCGCGCTTGTGAACCTGTTGAAGAGGCTATGCAAACCAACATGTTCAGTGCTCCCTTTTGAGATCTATGCAAAGAAAAACAAATATTCAGTGTTGCATCTTTTAAAGATCCAGATAGAAACAAAAAAACGAACTAGTATGATGAGTTTAAACAGATACTATAGGATAGCATAATGATGCCAGGGAGGAAATAATAGCAGGAACTTAGCTCAGGACGAACCAGGTAGATTCAGTAACTGTGGAGCAGGGAATCAACACTAATATTTTTCACTGACTTTACATTTTGCAAGAACTACACAATAGGAGGCAATTGTTGTTGTAGGGAGTAGCTAAGAACATGTGCATGACAAAATAACAAACATGTGCATGACTTGAGATTTCTAGAGTAGCGAATGCAAACCAACTTGTCTAGTGACCTTGTATGTAGCACAAAGAATAGGCATGCGCAGTGACTTGTGTGTACTAGCACGATTACAAAAATGTAGTTCACTGCGACAGGCTTTAACCTGCTATACTACCGAGAAAACAAAAAGGGGTTGGAGATTTGGTTACCTTGGTTGGATAGGCGTCTAAGCATCATCGGTACTGTGCGGGTGATGTCCAGGTAACTGAGGGTGTTACGATGGTGGGGAAGAAGATCTTGGGCGGTCGATGCCGGCTTGAGCGCGGTGGACGGGAGTGATACATTGGAAATGTATCTATAATTTTAGATGTTCCATGCTTGTTTAGTATGTAGTTTGCTTTTCTTTGTCTACACTTTGAGGTGTTTTTATATGTTTTCTGGTACTAACCTATTAACAAGATACCACAGTGCTAGTTGTCTGTTTTCTTCTGTTTTTGGTTCTAGAAAGGAAGAAAATCAATATTCTCGGAATTGGACGGGACAAAAGACAATGTCAATATTTTACCGAGGGGAACACAAAGACTGAATACGAGACGGAGGAGAGCCACCAGGGGTCCACACCCCCTGGCCGTGCAGCCAAGGTGGGCCCGCGCCTGGGGGTGAGGCCGCCTTGGTGACCCCCCTTCCTTGCCTCTTCGCCTATAAATACCCCCCGATGACTAAAACCTAAGGACCCGATCAATATTCCACGAAACCGTCTCTAGCCGCCGCCACCATCGTCCCTAGATCGGGGGAATCTGAAGCTCTTCCCGGCACCCTGCCGAAGGGGAGATCATCCAGGAGGCCTTCTTATTCATCATGCCAGCCTCTGGTATGAAGCGTGAGTAGTTCCACCTTGGACTACGGGTCCATGTAGTAGCTAGATGGTTGTGTCTCCTCCTTTGTGCTATCATGTTTAAATCTTGTGAGCTCCGTTCATGATCTAGATCTCATCTATTTGTAATCATGCATGTTGTGTTCATGGGGATTCGATGGATATTGAGATTACTATGTTAGATTGATTAATGGTTTTGTCTTATTGATTCTATCATGTCTGTGTTTTTTGAGATCTTGCATGCTCTCCGTTTCTAGTAGCTATCTTGGCCAACTAGATGCTAGTGACTCCAAGAGGGGTATTTATGCTCGATAGTGGGTTCATGCCTCTATTTAATCTAAGGGAAGTGACAAAAATCTCTAAGGTTGTAGATGTGTTGTTGCCACTAGGTAGAAAACAACGGTCTCTTGTTCATGGAACAAGTGGATTGTTTACCTTACACACTTTGCTTAAAGAAGTTGTCTGTTGCTTGCAACTTAATACTGTAGGGGGTACGGATGATAACCCGAAGGTCGATTTCTAGTCATAGATGCAGTTTGATGGTGGTCTATGTATCTTTTTTTATTGCCCAATTGAATCTCATAGGATCATGAATGTCTAGTATTGGCATTGTTATGCCTTGCTCAGTCCTGTCAATTTCCCTGCTGTAATTTGTTTACCCAACATGCCATGTTTGTTTATCTAAGGAGAACACCTCTAGTGAACTATGGACCCCGGTCCAATCTTTACCATTGATACATCTTCCACTATTACTGTTTACTTGTTGCAAACCACTATTACCTTTCACACCATACAGTTAATCCTTTGTTACAGCAAACCGGTGAGATTGAGAACCTGACTGTTCGTTGGGGCAAAGTCTTGAGTTTGTGTTGTGCAGGTCTCCAAGTTGCTAGAAACACCTTTGAGTCGTTTCCTTCCTCCTACTGGTTCTATAACCTCGGTTTCTTACTGAGGTAAAACTTGTTGTTGTGCACATCACACCTTGCTCTTGGGGTCTCCCAACGAGGCATTGACAACATGCCCACCATCAAGCTTTTCTGGCGCCGTTGCTGGGGAGGCTAAGGACCTCTTCAAAATGGGAGTCCTTCTCAACCTTTCTCTTTACTTTTTTTTGTTTTGCTTAGTTTCCTTTTCTTGGTTTTGTTTGCCTCTTTTTATCAAAAACTCCCAAAAAATTTAGTTTAGTTTGGTTTGCTTTCTCTTATAAAAACACACAAAAAATTAGTTCCTACTCTAGTTGCTAGTCTGTTATTGCCTTGCTTTGTCATGCTTACTATCAATGGATGGTTTCTTTAAACTAGTTCTTATTGGCAAGGTGGGTTCACGGAAAAACAAAAGAATTATTATAAGGAACACCGTTTGTCACAAAAAGGGAAACACTTATGGGAAAAAATTGATAAATTGAATACTATTGCTAGAGAGGTGTTCTCTACTTATAATGTTACTTATTGCTTTGATAAATCTTGTTGCTGTAGGAGGTATAAACACCTACCTTTTCATTGTGAGTATAATGATAATGTTACCATATCTTCTTATGTTAAAGGAAATTATGACTTTTATGATATGGAACAAATTGAAGAATTTATTGCCTTCAAGGGTGCAATTGAACTTGCTAGTTTGCTTGAAAATACTGATGATGCACCTTATGAATATGAGGTTTATGATATACTTAAATTTTTCTTTGATAATTACAAGGAAGAAAATGGCTATATTCTTGAATATTTTAATAGGTTATTTCCAAAAATGGAAGAGACTAATGCCTTGCAATAGCCTTTGGAAGATGAAATTGCTGAACCTGAAAGCTCATTAGATGAAAAAGAGGAGGAGAGCGATGAACTAAAGGAGGAAGAATGGATTAGCTACCCATGCCTACCTTCTAATGAGAGTAACTCTTTATCCCTTTCAATATTTGATTGTCCCCCATTCTTACCAAAGGAGGATGAATGTTATGTTCATGTGGATTCTTTTGCTACTATGGGTAAAACTTGTGATAATAATTATGCTCTAGTTATCTATGATAATCCTTTATTTGTGACTAACTTTGAAATGCATGGTACTAAAGAGTTTTTCTTATAAAATGTTTATGATAAAGCTCTATATGATGGTCCTATATTGAATGATGAGTCATCTGATTATAAAATTGTTAAAAGTGGGTTTGAAGGTTTTAATCCCACTATTTTTGATCTTGACAAAAATTATGTGTTTGTAGGTCATGAAAGGCATGCTTTATGTGATATTTATATTGTTGAGTTTATTCATGAGGCTACTGAAAATTATTATGAGAGAGGAAAATATGGTTGTATAAGTTTTCATGGTACTGAAACACCTCTCTATGTGCTAAAAGTTTTGAAGTTGCTCTTGTTTTATCTACACATTCTTGTTACTATGTGCTTCTTTGATTTATTTTCTTACAAGGTTCCTATGCATAGGAAGTGGGTTAGACTTAAATGTGTTTTGAATTGCTTCTTGATGCTCTCTTTTACTTCAATTCATATTTCTTATGTGAGCATCTTTCTATACTAACTTAAAGGCGTTAAAGAAAAGTACTTGTTGGGAGATAACCCAAAAGTTTTATTGAGTCTTGGAAGTTATTAATTCAGTAATGACCTCTTCTTATACTTTTTTTTTTGCTTTTTGTGCCAAGCATGACCTCTAATGAGAGGGAAGTAAGATTTGGGGAGTTGCTGCCCCAAAACAGATTTTTGTGCTCCACCGTAGAAATTCGTGAGGAATATCTATAAGTCAGATTGATCTGATATTTTGTGAATAAATCCCCCAGTATGTTAGCTAACTTTAGTTAGTTCAACAATTTTTGATTTGAGAAATAGAAGGTCTTCGAAAAAATTGGTTTCTACCTGCTGGTCTGTTTTGACAGATTTCTGCCATTATTTGCATTTGCTTCTTATTGATTCCTTTTTGGGTTCTTTTTGGGAAATTGATATTTTTTAGGGAATTGCTAAAATAGCTTGTGTTTTTAGTGAAAGTTTTTTTGTTCCAAAGCTAAGCCTAAAGGTCTATTATCTTTTGAATACACTAATGCTGCTAATGAAGATTGTGTGAAGTTTTGTATGAAGGAAAATTTTCAGGTGTAGAGAGAGAATGATGTAATGAGATGAAGAATGGACAAAAGCTCAATCTTGGGGATGCCACCCCGTGTCACCCCAAGAAACAGTCAATAGTTACAAGCGTCAAAGCTTGGGGATGCCCAAGGCATCCCCTTCTTCATCAATAAAAAGATCAGGTCTCTCTAGACACTTTGTTTTTATTGTTTCATGCATAGTTGTGTTGTTGTTGGAGCGTCTTAGTTTTCGTTTAGTTTGCTTAATTTTCTTATTTTGCTTGAATAAAGTAGTTTGGACCCCCGTTCTCGCTGTGTTATTTCAAATAAGTTGCTTGGTGATGGAAATGAGTAGGAAGCTCTTGCTTGAAAGTGCAAGAGGAGCTTGCATTGACGTTGACTTAGACTTTAGCATGACATGCTAGGTGTTGTTTTGACATTATGCTTAGTGATTATTGCTTTAACATGTCTTGTTCCAAAAAATTGGGATTGCTTAGTGTGCCTTGAAGAAATTATGCGTTGTTTTAGCATGCAAAATCATAGTATTGTGGTATTCTCCTTTGATGCTATGTTTGGGTTGACTTGGCACATGCTCACACCATGTTATGACTATGAACAAGTCACCATAGCCTCTATGATCATTTAGTCCTTGACTTTTAGTACCACTTTATGCTTTGATTGGTAATGTTTTGTCGCTCTGCATGATTATGGCCATTATTGCTCTCTTAGTTGGTTGCTCCCAGTCTTTTGCTAGCCTCCACTTGTATGAGTAAGCTCTACTCATTCATACAACTCCCAAGAAACCAAGTTATTCCAAAGTGTCCACTATAAATTCCTATGCATGGTGTGTTACACCATTCCAAGTATATTCTTGTTTTCATCTATCTTCCAATTAAAAAGTATTTTGTTATGTGAAAACTTAGTGATTAAAGCTCTCACAAACTTGATGGAACACTTTATTTTTCTTGCCCCTAATAAACTTGAACAATTGTGTCATTTATGTTGTATATTCTTGCACTTATACATTGGAATTAGCTGAACTGCGTTGTCTCGGGGAACACTTTCAACATTGCACTTGTACTTTGTACACAGTTGATATCATGCTATTTTGTCTATGGATGTCACCGGTGTGAAATAAAAGGGGAGCTTGTAATTCCATGGAGTTATGTATGTGTGTTAGAGAAACGTCTGGGCCGCTAGCCTAATAATGGTGGAAACTTGCAGCATCACCATAATGACATCTATTTAGATTTCTTCTTATAAAAAAGTGACATATTCAAAAGAGGAAAGTGAGAAAAAAGCACCATATTCCCATGGTAAATAAGAAGATTGCTGAGATGCTCATTGTCTGCTTGCCTTGTCATTTTGATTATGGGATAGCTCCTGTATCATGTGCAAGGGGTACCCCGTTGGCGGTTCTCTATGATACACATGTACTTACTATGGCAAGAACTTATAGGTGACTAAAGTTGAGTAGCATGAGGAGCGGCCCTCGTATTCAAGGGACATCAGATTGCCAACTTATACTTTGTCAAGCATATACTCTATAGTTTGTTCACATTAAACTTAATCACTTCAAGATGATTATGATAGGGGCAATGAGAGCTGAAAGATAACAAGTACCATAATTTTTGGAAGCTCTTTTTGATACTTGAAATCCCTGCTTCCCTTTATGAAGGGCCTTTCTTCCACCATTTATTGAGTCTCCACCTCTATCCTTAGGCACTAGTTAAGAGAGCATAGTTGCCATTCTTAGTTCTATCTGCATTGTCCCAAAAGTTATTGATTGATGCATATATGCATATTGTTGATATTACTTGTTCTTGTGCTATTTGTATCTAGTCACTCTTATGAACTTTGAAGGTGTCCTATGCATCTATTTGCTAATCCATTAGGGACAACCTGAAAGCCACTATGTCATGTTTTCTATATGTGAAACAAACAAACGTTTTTCAATGCATGTTAGATCTTTGTTTCTAGCCTTTCATTTTGCATGCTTAGTTACTTTGTCTTACTCTTAGAACTCCATCTTTAATGCTCATGTTTAGAGTTCTTTGATCCCAGCTTTCAATGCTTGCAAATGGTTTGATCTTGATTTTGATGGTGCATGTCACCTCAAAAATTATTCTTTTTATCACTTACCTACTCGAGGACGAGCAGAAGTTAAGCTTGGGGATGCTTGATACGTCAGAAACGTATCTATAATTTTTTACGTTCCATGCTTGTTTAGTATCTACTTTACTTTGTCTACACTTTGAGGTGTTTTTATATGTTTTCTAGTACTAACCTATTAACAAGATACCACAGTGCCAGTTGCCTATTTTCTTCTGTTTTTTGTTCCAGAAAGGCGGAAAACCAATATTCTCGTAATTGCACGGGACAAATGCCAAAGTCAAAATTTTATCGTGGGGAACACGAAGCCTGAATACGAGACGAAGGAGAGCCACCAGGGGGCCACACCCCCTGGCCGCGCGGCCAAGGTGGGCACACGCCTGGGGGGTGGGGCCTCCCTGGCGACCCCCCTGCCTCGCCTATTCGCCTATAAAGACCCCCTGATACCTAAACCCTAAGGACCCGATCAATATTCCACCAAACCGTCTGTAGCCGCCGCCACCATCGTCCCTAGATCTGGGGGATCTGAAGCTCTTCCCGGCACCCTGCCGGAGGGGAGATCATCCTGGAGGCCTTCTTCTTCATCATGCCAGCGTCCGATATGAAGCGTGAGTAGTTCCACCTTGGACTACGGGTCCATGTAGTAGCTAGATGGCTGTATCTCCTCCTTTGTGCTATCATGTTTAGATCTTGTCAGCTCCGTTGATGATCAAGATCTCATCTATTTGTAATCATGCATGTTTTTTTCACGGGGATCCGATGGATATTGAGATTACTATGTCAGATTGATTAATGGTTTTGTCTTATTTATTCTATCATGTCTATGTTGTTTGAGATCTAGAACGCTCTCCGTTTCTAGTAACTATCTTGGCCAAGTAGATGCTAGTGACTCCAAGAGGGGGTATTTATGCTCGATCGTGGGTTCATGCCTCTATTTAATCTAAGGGGAGTGACAGAAATCTCTAAGGTTGGAGATGTGCTGTTGCCACTAGGGAGAAAACAACGGTCTCTTTTTCATGGAACAAGTGGATTGTTTACCTTACACACTTTGGTTAAAACAGTTGTCTGTTGCTTGCAACTTAATACCGGAGGGGGTTCAGATGATAACCCGAAGGTGGATTTCTAGTCATAGATGTAGTTGGATGGCGGTCTATGTATCTTGTTGTCTTGCCCAATCGAATCTCATAGGATCATGAATGTCTAGTATTGCATTGTTATGCCTTTCTCAGTCCTGTCAATTGCCCTGCTGTAATTTGTTTACCCAGCATGCCATGTTTGTTTATCTAATGAGAACACCTCTAGTGAACTATGGACCCCAGTCCAATCTTTACCATTGATACATCTTCCACTTTTACTGTTTACTTGGTGCAAACCAGTATTACCTTCCACACCATACAGTTAATGCTTTGTTATAGCAAACCGGTGAGATTGACAACCTCACTGTTCGTTGGGCAAAGTCTTGAGTTTGTGTTGTGCAAGTCTCCAAGTTGCTAGCAACACCTTTGAGTCGTTTCCTTCCTCCTACTGGCTTGATAACCTCAGTTTCTTACTGAGGGAAAACTTGCTGCTGTGCACATCACACCCATCTCTTGGGGTCTCCCAATGAGGCGTTGACAACATGCCCATCATCAGGGAGCATCGCTGAGGCAGATGCGGTGCAGAAAATAGCGACGCCCATGTAGATAGTCTGGAGCGATGGACAGAGAACTCGTTGAACTAGATCCCGTCTAGTGGACACCGGTGAAGTGGATCTGGTACGGTTTGGTAGCTTTCGGCAGCGGGGATGTAGAGCTTGAGAGGTCGACGATGCCATTTGCGTGGTTGGCCAGACCGCAGCTTCGGTGCAGTGGCAGAGAGACCCGGTGAACTAGATCCGCTGGGGTGGGCTTCGGTGAAGCGGCTCCGCGACAGTGCACGAGACCGAAGCTCAAGGGGCTCAGGCCACCGTGGAATTGCCGTCGGCCGGTGTGCGCCGTGGCTGAAGCCTGGGATTTTTGGGAGGGCCAGCGGGAAAGGCTGCGCTAATTAGGGAAAATGGAGGTGAAAAGAAAAATAATTACAATCGTGCCCCAAGCTACGCACTATAGCTAGCCGATATGGCATCTGCACAATGGGTAGAATGGTAATTTTGAAACCAAAAGTTTTTGAAACGGAGGGGCGTGAAATACTTCAAGGTCGATGTGTTATTTTGCCGCTCGATTGAGATTTTGAATTTGGATAGCGTCCATCTACTAATAGAAATAATGTAGTAGACCGTATGCTATCTGTCCAGGAATTCAAGGCAGAGAGTCACATCAACTGATCATCCATATCCATATTTTTGCACAAAAACTTGGATACCTTCGATTCGCATGGCGTAGGCAGTAAATTTTATCGATGGTTGAAATTTTGAATTTGGCTAGCGTCCAAGTATAAATATAAAAATGGTACTACCTAGATGGGAGACTTTTCCTACAAATGTTTGAAACCGATAGGTGCGAAATGTTTTGGGATCGATGGGTTATTTTCCCGCTCTATTACGATTTTGAATTTGGTTGCCGCCCAAGGTTTAATATAAAAAAGGTTGTATAGACCGTACGCCATCTGGTCAGGAATTTAAGGCGCAAGTCACATCCACTGATGCCTCCGATTCAAACGGGATAAGCAGTAGGTTTTGGCGGCCGACTGTCATTTTGAATTTGCAAATTGTCAAAATAATTATTAAAAAAGGTCGGTCTCTCTCTATTTCAGGAATCCAAGTCGGGGCAACAAATAAATTTCTGAAGTAGCTTTGCTTCAAGAATAAAAAGACAAGGTCTAGTAGAGAGAGTCTTTGCCGACACCTAAAGCTACTTCAGACATTTATTTGGTTGCACATGAATGACTGCACTAACCGGGTGTCATTAAGTAGGGATGTAAAGTACACCAGCGTTTACGAGATCTGAACTTCTTACACTTCATGCTACTGAGAACTAATTCGAATCCTCCCTCCTTCGCCCATATAACCACCATTTCTCTATCCTCAAATGCGCAGAGTAACCTTACTAAATCTTTCCCATCAAATGCCCATGATTTCTCAAGGACAAGGAGAGTATCCAACTCAACCTTTATATGAGGAACCCAAGCTTCCTATTTCCTTGTTTATGATCTTGCACTGGACCAAGTGCATAGAGTGAAATATCTTATAACCATAAGGGCAACATCTCTATTATGCCCCTTAGCAATGACAAAATTGCGTCTGGAAATATCATGTGTCTCATGTGGGCACTCAATATAATATAGTTTTGTTGTCACATTGTTGAAGGAAATTATATATCTGGACTTCATTATTGGCTAGTACAAAATGCCCCTATGAGAGTTGTCGGCCTGTGATCAGTCTTAGCCAGCATCTCAGCACGTTCAATCCAATCCTCCCATTTTGCAAACTCTGATGAGTACCTCTGGACCAGTGCTTGGTTACTATCAAAACAACCCAGAAGTTGCTGCAACAGTGTGAAGAAAATTGCCCATGGTTTCTTGAACAGAGAATTATCCTGCTATCATACTCACATTTCCGCCAAATTGGTGGTTTTGGTATCACTGTTTCACTTCCACTGATTGGCTCCTAGGCCATTATCATGTTAGACCCTTGCGGACAACGAAGTAGCACCCTACCATTGCGACATCCGAGTACATATGGTTTGAAGGCTTTATGGCCCAGTTCTTTTGTGGCTTCTAAACAGCTTAGAGGTGAAAAAAGCTTAAGCCGAAAAGAACTCAATTTTAAGCCGTTTCTCCCCACAGCTGCTTTTCACGATTCGCTCACAGTGGGAAGAAGCTGGGTACCCCCAGCTTCCCGGTATTGACTGAAACGGTACAAGTTGATACCCCTACGTTTTACATTATTTACATAGAAATGCCACCGCGCAGCCTTAGTCAATCGAGCGAAACGTTTTTTTCTCCGAGCGAGCCAATGATCCAGCGATATCTTCCTTCTCTTCACTCGGGTTTCAGAGCTCCATTGCACGCAAGCCTGTCGCCGCCACCGTCCCAGACAACTCCGTCCACCTCACCCCGCCGCAAGAAGCTTTCCATGCCCACCCCGGTCCCGTTCCACGGAAAAGGGGTAGCCCGCTTCCACCCCCACACCTCGTCGGCATGGATTTGAGGCAAACTCGATCTCCCTGTAGGTGTGCATGCTTGCTATTCTGACTCCTCAAGTATGCACATGGTCTAGCGGTCAGCAATTGACCTTTTGTGAGAACAGATCGAGAAGAAAAATGAGCGTTGCAATTGTTCTCTTGCACTAGGATCAAGGAAGGTGATTAGCAAGAACGCTGACACCACAGATCAAGGAAGGGTCAAGCAACTTGCGAGCTTAGGTTGTAATTAAGAAATTGGATAAAGTCAGCTTAGGTTAGGTTGTACAGATTTTGTTGCTGACACTAGATAAATTTAGAAAGACGGTTGTTAATGTTCAGGGGTATTATAGAACTTTTATCAGACAACTGAGATAACAAGCTGAGATGGTGGAAGCCAAAAAGAACTGGACTATAGTTTCTCGTGAGCTTAATTTCACTACAGTTTCTCCGGACAGCTCAAGCCAGATTGGCTTATTCACAAGCCTGAGCCGAAAAGAACTGGGCCTATGTACTTTCACTAGGTTGATTAGCTTCTACAAGATGGCTTGGTCAAGATTATGATATGTTATGAATCAAGCGTCCTCAGAGCTGTTGGTGAAAAATCCAAGTAACGACATTCCTCTATTGTGTGATAGGGTTAGCTTTTTGAAATCGTTGCTTCCCATGAAGTCCATCCAATGTTTTTGTGCGACTAATGCCCTCAGTATACAGGATGGGTGCGGAGGAAGCCTGACAAGAATCTGACCGACTACATCGCTTGGAAAGTCGTTGATTGTTGCATATGTTATTCCACTAAAGTTGGTAGGATGATGCAAATAGAACCGTTGCACCATGAGCAATATGAATAAGGTGGAAACTGCAGATAACAAATCCAAAATTAAACCAAATTCACATTTCAAAAAAAATAATCCAAATTCAGCTGCACACATCGCGCAAACTCCACAGTGGTGCATCAAAATGGCAAAGAACCAATGAGGCATATTGCCCAAACATGGGAAACAGAACCGACATGAGTAGAGCCGTACTTCAGGGTTTGCCTTCTTAGCTGGCACTGTCATTGGATTGTCGACAAGTATGCCATAGGGGGTCCTAGTGGCGTTGGAAAGATGGGGTGTGAAACATCGGGTGTTCCAGGAGAAGTGAGCACAAATTTACCCAGGTTCAGATCCAACTGCGGTGATCAGATCCTACTCCTGCTAGCAACCCAGTAATATATCAGCGTAAGCCGGATGTTACAATGGATTACAAGAGAGGTTCGCCTGTGCGAGTTGTGATTGTGGTAGTAAGATTGGTTGTGCCCTAAAGGCTCCCATAGGGCCAGTTTATATTGTCACCGGGACCTAGGGTTATAGGAGAGACCTATCCGACTATGTTATAGAGTCTGTAACTAGATACAAATTGGACTACAAGTAATACTACAGGCCTAAGTTGGTAATTATTCTAGGCCTTGTCGTAGCCGGAACTGGATCCTCCTCTTTCTCTGACTGGGCTGTCCGTGAAGAAAATCTCTAACCCATTGGTGGTTCACCCTGGTCAGCAAGTCCTATGGGTATACCCGGAAAGTATATCCCCAATAGTAGCCCCCGGAAGTATCCAAGATCCAAAGTCGGATAAATCGTCTAGCTTGATGGTTTCTTCGTATTGAGAATCTTGAAGGGTTCCCAAAAACTTCATTCAGTAGTGTAGGATTTCGAGTCAGTTGAGTCGGATATGTTGTGTTCTGACTTTAGTCTTTTCCTTGCTCAGTTTGAAACATGAGCCAGATTTTACAATGGCGTGCGGGCTGACAACTTTTCAGACCAGGTCCTATCATTGACAGGAGTCCCATCAACACGACTGTTGGTGGGTCCGTTCTTTACAGAACAGAGCACCGTTTCAATGCCCACACGAGAATCGAGGGGGAAGAAGAGTCGCGAGGAAGTTGCCTCCCTTTCTCCTATACGCGTGGCGCTAATCGCACGATTGATGCACGAATCTTGGCGTAGAGGTAAATAAAAGAGAGGAGAAAACCCTTCTCTCAGATTTATCTCTCCACCGCTTCATTCATTGTCTCCTCGTACTCCTCGAGCACTCCACAACCATTCCCATATACACGCCGCGAGAAAACTCCTTCCCCCCACCAATTCTCAATCTTCCCCAGAGCAATGGCATCTGCATCTGGTTCAGGAGCGGCGGTGGGTTCCTCTGTGACAGACAAGAAGATGCGGGGCCTCTGGGTCCCCAGCGTCATGGACGACGCTGAACTCCAGGTCATGGAGGACGAAGGCTTCATCGTCGCCGGTGCATGGCGGAGCGCCTCTAGACACGCCGTTCCCGCCTCGCACGACGGCAAGCGGGTGCTGTTCGGCACGCATATCGACCGTGGACTCATCCTGCTACCGTCGGACTTCAACATCGAGGTCCTCAACTACTACGGTGTGCAACTCCATAACCCCCCTCCCAACTCTCTTCTCGAGCTTAGCACTCGCGCAGCTCTGTGCGGGGGGTTTCTTAGCATTAGGCCAAGTCTCACCCTTTTCCGGTACTACTATGGTACCTGGAAGAACTCCATTAGCGCCGGTGTGCCTTACACCACTGGCACCCTTAGCCTACTCCTTTGGAGAAATCGAGTTTATCCTAGGATTAATGCTAGCGATTCTGTCAAACGCTGGGCCAGAACCTTCTTTTATCATAAGGATATTCCGGCTCCAGGAAAGGCGGAAGGTCTTCCGGCCTTCGTTGATGGTGCCGCCCCCACCAGAAGTCATGGGACGCGGAAGCGCTGGAATTGTTGGATATCTTGATCCTCGCCAAGAGGCAGATTGAGTTTCTGATGAAGCACAAGGGCCTCTACAGATCCGGCTTGAGCCACTGCTAGCTGGATCGCTGGATCCATCCTCTGCAGCATCATGGAGATCGCCTCATGCACACCTTCACCAGTGTAATAGCCCAAGTTTGTAATATATGTAACTAGTACTTAAGCATTGCATGCATGTGTTAATCTCAATAAAATATTTGCATGTGATCAAGTGTGTGAATTAAAATACAAGTACAAAACCCTAAACCCTAGTCCTTCCCTCTCTCTTTGAAATACATTCAAATGGTTTCAAAAGTTTTGAAAAGTGCCAAAATGTGGAGACCAATTGGTTATGAGGGACCCATAGTATTTTAAAACCCTGTGGTATTTTTGAAATGTCCAAAACATTTTTTTATTTGAAATTACAAAGAGAAAACAAACTGCAAAAAAAGAAAAAGGTTTTCTATAATAAAAACGAGTCCAGCAACCAGACAAACCACAGCCTAGCAGCCCATCTTTCCTCCTTCCCATCCCTGCTGCCCATGCGCGTCCTTAGCCGGCCCACCTAGGCCCATCCCGGGCCCAGCACTACTTTGGACCCCTGTTCTTCGTCGTCTTCGACCACGACGCTAAGCAGTTGGGTGGCAGCGCCACCGTCGTCGATATCCGTAGCGCCCTGCAATGCTCGCCACCACGCCGCCTCCCCCGGAGCGAAGGATAAGAATGCTGCAGCTCGGCTCTCTCTCCCCATACCCTTATCCTCTTCCCTCTCGCCCTCTCTCTGCAGAGACTCTCCCCACCAAACCCTAGCCGCCATGGCGACGAGCTAGAGCTTGTTTCCATTCACCCCGAGCCCGGCCGAGTAGCCTAGGATCTCCGTCGTGAACCCCTCCGTCTCCTAGATAGAGGAATCAAGCCGCGCATCCCCAGATGGCCCTGACGAGCTCGTCTCCCCGAGGTTCGGCTGCCACCGTCGTCGTTAAATCGCTATCGTTCCGAAGCTCCTCCGGCCTCACCGTCGCCATCGTCGCGCTCAGGGTGCGCATGCGGTGCTCCAGCACCACCTCGCGCTTCCCCTCTCCCTCTGGTTCGCCTCGGCGCCGAGCGCTGCCATGGGACACCGCGGTTAATTGTCATGGAGGTTGCACCGGTTACCATTTTTGGGCGGCACCACCGTAGTTAGGTAGCCCGAGACGAGCTGAGTCGAACGTGTGCGTCCTCTCTAGCCAGTTTTCCCCCTAGCGCCGCCCCGTTGCCGTCTAGGAGGGTCACCGCCGGTGTGATGTCGTGCTGACGTCATCGTGACGCCAGCGCGCGGTCATACTGGTCAAACCGGCCCCCCTGTCCCACTTTGCCTGTGTGGCTGCCAATGTGGCTTTGGCCCCACACGTCAGTCACTGCGGCTAGGTTCTGCATCGGTGTAAATAGGTGTCTAGTGCTTGTGCTAATGTCATATAACGCAATAAACCCTTTTAAATGATTTAATAAATCCAAAAAATGGTTTAAATCTTATAAATTCAATAACTTATTATTTATAAGTCAGAAAATATGTATAATATATCAAAATGTTCAGAAAAATGATATCTATCTATTTACACTATAATCATGCATTGCTAATCAACTTTCATGATAAGTTTAATTAGAACAACATATCAACCCCTCATAAGTGTTTCCGGAGTTTCCCTGAGTTAGGGTTTTCACCCCTCGGAAACCCGTTTAAACTGTCAAGCATGCCTGATTGTTTCATTTCAATACAATTTAACTTGTCATATCATCATTCATGCTTGAGCGTTGCATCGATGCCATGTTTTGATTGTCGCCTTTCTTTTCGGTATTGGTTCTTCGCGATAGGATCCGAGACCGAGGCTGAAGTCAACGACACCGAAGATCCATACATGTCTACTAACATACAAGGCAAGCGTAGCCTCTCATTCTGAACCTACTTTTACAAAGTATATTACTTTCTCGCTATGTTGCACGCGATTCCAATGTGGTCTTTTATCAGTAGCTAGGGTTACCTATCTACTGCACAGTTTCCCTTTGTAGCCTTGTACTCACGATCCACTGCTCCTAGCATACCTAGGTCTGGCATTTGAGCGTTGCTAGAGATTTTGTGATCGACATCTTAGCAATGCATAGTAACAACATCTGATTTATCCGAATGATGAATCAGAGATGCCGAAGAATCTAGAAAGGTAGGAAATGGTGACATCATCGAAGGAGTTAATTAAACATGCTAAGGCTTGTATGGGAGGCCACGTTGGGTGTGGTTTTTGTAGTCCCATGCTCGCCACCACTACGAACTGAGTTCTTGCCTTTGGAATCGAGACGAGCGTACAACCACATGGGGCTTGGGAACCCCTCGACTAACTAACTTGCCTAGTAGATTCCATGAGTCACATAGTTCGGGCTTTCCATTTGGCATACACATTGAAAACGTTTTCGAAAGAGGAGGTGATGGAGGTGCATCATAACAGGTAGGGAAGCGTGGACCAGGTTGCTTGGGGTAGATAGTGCCCCTGGTAAACCAACCTCGCCTCACATCTTTAAGCACCGGCTTCGGGATTTGACCCGTTATGGCGGAACCATACTTATTGTGTGACTCATGGTCTCGACAAAAGCAAGGTAAAGGTCGTGGTCAACCAAACCCTCTGCCAGCACACCAAGGAAGTGTGTCAAGTGGCACTAAGAGTCGGTTGGTACATGTGGGTAAAGTTGTACACCCCTGCAGGGTTAAATCTTTTCGAAAAGCCGTGTTCACGGTTATGAACGCTTGGTGACCAGATTCTAAAATCATAGATAACTTTAACCACTATAAAACTTGATGATCCACGTGTGCTTAAGGATGCTTCTTCTAGGTCGAGGGTGTGATCTTAGATAGGAGGTTCTGATGAAGCTGGTGGTTATCAAGATATGATGAACAAGATGAAGAAGTGGTTATCTTATCCCTTTTAAAAGATTTTGAGTAGACGATCCTCTTCTCTCTCTTGTTTACAAATAAAGATGGATTTACACAAAATTAAATCCAGAGAAAGCCTTTCTAGCTAGAGCATGTAGATACTAGGTTATCTAAGTCTTGTGGAGTACATTCTCGTACTCAGCCTTGCACCATTGTTGTTTTTCTACAGATGAACTAGTTGCGACTGAAGGTGGCTTCTACATTGACATCGACGAGTAGTTGGGGGTCCCAGGTAGCAGCCTGAGGACTATGGGATGGACGTCGCTTATGTTTATGGCCTCTTAGGCCCTTCGCTAAGTTGTTCTGTAGAACAACATAATTTGCCTTCGCTGTGTGATGTAATGTTGGGTCTATGACCTCTGGTTTGTAATAACTCTAATATCGTATTCTGTTAAGAGTTTAAACTTATGATGTTGAATCCCTGAGTTCTGTAATGTTACTGAATCATACTGTGATCTTCTGTGATTGGAGTTGAGCTTATCTTAGATGTGATCTGAGGTTAGTTTAACCCTAATCCCGGGGGTGCTACAGGTTTTGGTATCAGAGAAGGACTGCCTGTAGGAAACCCTTTTACTAGGTGATGTTGAGTCTAGAAGTTGACAAAACTATTTGAAAGTTAAAAATTATTTGTAGAAACTCTGACTAGGCTTATTTTTACTCCTTTTCTGGTGTGTTTCTGATGCTGGAGTTTTTGTTACCCTATTTGGTTTGAAAAGGTTTCATTCTTTATCTCATATCTCAAAACTTTTAGGATCGTGATTCTGGGTTTTTTTTCTAAAATTAATCTGTACTTGGTTGCTATTCTCAGAGTTTCAAGATATCTCAATTTTGCTTGGTGTGTAACATCTTAGCATTCCATTGTCATGGTTTGTAAGTCAGCTGGTTAGTGTATACATTAGTATGCTTTGATACTACCATGCTTGATAATATGATACGGTTATATCAAGTACTCTTTGTTCATCTTTCCTTCTCGTTCCTTTGAATTCCTCGTCTAACCCTTTTTGTTCTTTCAGGATGGGTGACACCTCTCGTGCCCGTACCCGTGCTCATGCCCGTGGTGCTGCAAATGAGGGTGAATCTTCCAACTCATGGCCATGTACGAAACCAACCATGCTGACAACATGAGGATCCTTGAAAGGATTGAGCGCAACACTGCTCAACGCCAGAACAATCAAGTTGGTATCAAGGATTTCACACATCTCACTCCGCCAGTTTTCAGCTATTCCACTGAGCCACTTGATGCGGACTACTGGCTTTGCACCATGGAGCGCAAACTTCAGGTTGGTCATGTTGCTCAAGCTGATTGGGTGACTTTTTCTGCCTATCATCTGGATGGAGGAGCTAACTCTTGGTGGGAAAATTTCTTGGTTATGCAAGAAGCTCAACATGTGGTTACATGGCAAGAGTTCACTGAAGCCTTCCAAGCTTATCATATTCCGGAGGGTTTGATGGATCAGAAGAGGGAGGAGTTCCTCAAGCTCAAGCAGGGTGCTGGTTCGATGTGTGAATACCAGTGCAACTTCAATCGTCTTGCCTACTATGCTACTGAAGAGGTCTCCACTGATGTTAAGAACCAAGCTCTGTTCCGCAAGGGACTAGATCCTCAAGTTCGTCGTGATATCCATCTCATGGACTTTGTAACTTCCAAGGTCTTGTGAACAAGGCTATGAAGGTCGAGAGTGGAAAGGTGGAGTATGAAGAAACCTGTAAGCGTCCTCAGGAGGGGTATAACAAGGCTGGTTCTTGCAATAAGAAGCGATGTGTCTTCATGCCTTACAGTGTTGTGCCACATGATCCTTACACCCCAAGGTCTTCTAGATATGCCCATCGTCTAAATACTAATCCAAACAATGCTGGTGGATCAAATTATCCTACTGCTGGTACTAGATCAGGCCTTATCGGTTTCAACTGTCATCAGCTTGGCCACTATGCAAGAGATTGTCCTCAAAAGAGTGCTGCTGAGAAGGCACAACTAACAAAGAAGAATGATAAGTACCAAGGTGCTGGAAGAGGTCGCCTGAATCATATCTCAGCTAAGGAGGTTCATGAAGATCCAAGTGTCATTATGGGTACGCTTCGTATCAATCAAATTCCAGCTAAAGTTTTGTTTGATTCTAGAGCATCGCATTCATTCCTATCACAAGATTTTGCTCAAATGCATGGGATAAGTTTTGAGGGGTTATCTGTTCCTCTGCTAGTTCAGTCTCCTGGTTCTAGATGGTGTTCCACCATGGTTAGTCATGGGAATCTAATCGAAGTTGCATTTCAACGTTTCCCCACTTCTCTAATTGCCCTCAAATCAAGTAACATTGACATCATTCTAGGTATGGATTGGCTAACGCGCTAACAAGGTATTATTGATTGTACAACCAAGTCTGTGACTCTGACTAGTCTTGCTGGCATAACAGTCAAGTACTGGACCATAGGGTCACTATCTCCTTCAGCTGTTTCTATCCCTGAAGCAGAGTTGTATGCTCTTGAAGTTCTACCTCCTTTAGAGATTCAAGATGTTTCCGTGGTCTGTGAATTCCCGGATGTCTTTCCTGAGGAGTTGCCTGGCATGCCACCTGATCGAAGTGTGGAGTTTGTCATAGAGTTAGTTCCTGGAACTGCTCCTATTTCTAAAATACCCTATCGTATGCCTCCTCATGAGCTTGTGGAGTTGAAGAAGCAATTAGAGGAGTTAGAAGGAAAAGTATACATTCAGCCCAGCACATCTTCTTGGGGATGTCCTACCATCTTTGTTAAGAAGTGGGATACCAATATACCGCGTCTGGTTGTGGACTATCGCCCACTCAATGCTGTGACTATCAAGAACAAGTATCCTCTCCCTAGGATCAACGATCTCTTTGATCAGTTAAGTGGTCCCACTGTCTTTTCGAAAATGGATTTAAGGTCAGGGTATCACCAGATAAATATCCGTAAGGAAGATATTCCAAAGACTGGTTTCACCACTTGTTATGGTCTTTACGAGTATACAGTCATGTCTTTTGGTCTTACCAATGCTCCAGCCACTTTCATGCGGCTCATGAACTCTGTATTCATGGAGTATCTTGACAAGTTCGTTGTGGTTTACATCGACGATATTCTGGTCTATTCCAAGACTGAAGAAGAGCACGCTGAACATCTTCGTTTGGTGTTGACAAAACTCCGAGAACATCGTCTCTATGCCAAGTTTTCCAAATGTGAGTTCTGGTTACAAGAGCTCGTATTCCTTGGTCATGTTGTTTCCGCCCAAGGGGTTGCTGTTATCCCAGATAAGGTCCAAACTATCCTCGACTGGGAGTCTCCTAAATCCGTCAAGGATGTCCGAAGTTTTCTCGGGATGGCTGGTTATTACCGTCGGTTCATCGAGAACTTCTCTAGGATTGCAAAGCCGATGACTGATCTTCTTAAGAAGGATAAGAAGTTTGAATGGTCTGATAAGGCTAAAGAAAGCTTCCAGATGTTGAAAACCAAGTTAACCACTGCTCTGGTGTTGGTTCTCCCAGACACTAGCAAGGACTTCGTCGTCTTCTATGATGCTTCTCATCAAGGACTCGGGCGTGTGTTAATGCAAGATGGGCATGTGTTGGATTATGCTTCCCGTCAGTTGAAACCACATGAGAACAAGTACCCAACTCATGATATTGAGCTTGCAGCTGTTGTTCATGCTCTTAAGCAATGGCGACATTACCTTCTCGGTAGTCGTTGCGAGTTATACTCGGATCATCAGAGTCTGAAGTATCTTTTCACACAACCTGATCTAAATCTTAGGCAAAGAAGATGGTTGGAACTCACCAAGGACCATGATTTGGGTCTCAACTATCAACCTGGCAAAGCCAATGTTGTTGCTGATGCGTTGAGCCGTAAATCTTATTACAACACCCTCATGATCAAACAAGCTCAACCTTCTCTTCATGAGGAATTTGCTCGATTGAATCTTTAAGTAGTTCCTCGTGGATTCCTTTCTACTCTTGAAGTGAAGTCTTCTCTAGAGGATCAGATCAAAGCTGCTCAAAGGCAAGATCCTAAGATGGACTCAATTAAAGAGAACATTGCTAGCCGAGCTGCTAAATGTTTATCTGTTAACGAGGAAGGTGTACTATATTTCGGTGCACGTCTAGTAGTACCAAATGGAAAGGACTTAAAGAAGATAATTCTTACCGAAGCTCATGAATCACTTATTTCTATCCACCCCGGAGGTACCAAGATGTATCGGGATCTTCGCCAAAGATTCTGGTGGTCTGGTATGAAGAAAGATATCAGTCGTTTTGTTGCTAAATCTGACGTTTGTCATCGCGTCAAAGCTGAGCACCAAAGACCCGCTGGTCTCCTGCAACCACATAGAATCCCTGAATGGAAATGGGATGAAGTTGGTATGGATTTCATTACTGGTCTTCCTAAGACTCGGAAAGGAAATGATGCCATCTGGGTAATCGTTGACTATCTTTCCAAGGTTGCTCACTTCCTACATGTTCATGAGAGCATTAATGCTAATCAGTTGGCTGATCTGTACATCTCCCGAATAGTTGTCCTTCATGGGTATCAAAGAAAATCGTCTCAGATCGAGGGAGTTTCTTCACCTCAAGGTTCTGGACAAGTTTCCAACAAGCTATGGGAACCCGTCTTTCCTTCAGTACAGCTTATCATCCTAGTACCGGTGGCTAGACTGAAAGAGTGAATCAAATCCTTGAAGACATGCTAAGAGCGTGTGTCATATCTTTTGGTAAGGACTGGGAGAAATGCCTTCCTTTCAATTCTCCTACAACAACAGTTATCAGTCCAGTATAGAAATGGCACCTTTCAATTCTTAAATGGAAGAACCTGTCGTACTCCTTTGAACTGGTCAGAAACCGGCGAAAGAAATTTCTTTGGTCCGGATATGATCCAGGAAGCAGAAGATCAAGTTCGTATCATTCGAGATCATTTGAAAACTGCTCAGTCCCTTCAGAAAAGCTATCATGATCGTCACCATCAACATGTTGAATATGAAGTTGGTGATCAAGCTTATCTTCGGGTCACTCCTTTAAAGGGTGTCCATCGTTTCGGTATCAAAGGCAAACTATCTCCTCGCTATGTTGGTCATTTTCGCGTTCTTTCCAAGCAAGGTAAACTTGCATATCAATTGGAGTTGCATGCAAACTTCCCTGAGGTGCATGATGTATTTCATGTGTCTCAACTCAAGCGTTGCTTCAAAGATCCTGTCCGTGGTGTTGATCACCAAACTCTTTATCTTCAGAAGGATCTGACTTACTGTGAGTATCATATCCGTATCCTCGATGAAACCGAGCGCAAGACTCATCGTCAAAACATCAAGTTCTTGAAAGTTCAGTGGTCTCATCACTGTAAGGATGGAGCAACCTGGGAACGAGAAGATCGTCTACGATCTGAGTACCCTACCTTCTTTTCTAAAACTTAGGAATCTCGGGTCGATATTCTTGTAAGGGGGGTAGAGCTGTAACAGCCCAAGTTTGTAATATATGTAACTAGTACTTAAGCATTGCATGCATGTGTTAAACTCAATAAAATATTTGCATGTGATCAAGTGTGTGAATTAAAATACAAGTACAAAACCCTAAACCCTAGTCCTTCCCTCTCTCTTTGAAATACATTCAAATGGTTTCAAAAGTTTTGAAAAGTGCCAAAATGTCGAGACCAATTGGTTATGAGGGACCCATAGTATTTTAAAACCCTGTGGTATTTTTTAAATGTCCAAAACATTTTTGTATTTGAAATTACAAAGAGAAAAAAACTGCAGAAAAATAAAAAGGTTTTTCAGAATAAAAAAAGTCCAAGAACTGCATGAGCCGCCCACCTAGGCTCATCCCGGTCCCAGTACCTCTTCGGACCCCTGTTCTTCGTCGTCTTCGACCATGACGCGAAGTAGCTAGGTGGCAGCACCGCCGTCGTTGATATCCGTAGCACCCTGCGATGCTCGCCACTGCTCCGCCACCCCCGGATCCAAGGATAAGAATGCCGCTTCTTGGCTCTCTCTCCCCATACCCTTATCCCCTTCCATCTCGCCCTATCTCTATAGAGCCCCTCCCCACCGAACCCTAGCCACCATGGCGACGAGCTAGAGATCGTTTCCATTCACCCCGAGCCCGGCCGAGTAGCCTAGGAGCTCCGCCATGAACCCCTCTGTATCCTAGCCACAGGAATCGAGCCACGCATCCCCAGCTGGCCCTAACGAGATCGTCTCCCCGAGGTTTGGCCGCCACCGTCGTTATCAAATCGCCGTCGTTCCGAAGCTCCTCCGGCCTCACTATCGGCATCGTCGCGCTCAGGGTGAGCATGCGGTGCTCCAGCACCACCTCGCGCTTCCCCTCTCCCTCTGGTTCGCCTCGCCACCGAGCGCCGCCGTGGGACGCCGCGGTTACTCGTCATGGAGGTTGCTCCGGTTACCATTTCTGGGTGGGGCCACTGTAGTTAGGTAGCCCGAGACGAGCTGAGTCAAACGCGCATGTCCTCGCTAGCCAGTTTGACCCCTAGCGCCACCCCCGATGCCGTCTGGGAGGGTCACCGCCGGTGTGACATCGTGCTAACGTCATCGTGACGCCAGCGCGTGGTCATACTGGTCAAACCGCCCCCTGTCCCACTTTGCCTGCGTGGCTGCCGATGTGGCTTTGGCCCCACACGTCAGTCACTGCGGCTAGGTTCTGTATCGGTGTAAATAGGTGTCTGGTGCTTGTGCTGATGTCATATAACACAATAAACCCTTTTAAATGATTTAATAAATCCAGAAAATGGTTTAAATCTTATAAATTCAATAACTTATTATTTATAAGTCATAAAAATATGTATAATATATCAAAATGTTCAGAAAAATTAACAACATATCAACCCCTCACAGGTGTTTCCGGAGTTTCCCTGAGTTAGGGTTTTCACCCCTCGGAACTCCGTTTAAACTGTCAAGCATGCCTTAGGGTTTCATTTTAATGCAATTTAACTTGTCATATCATCATCCATGCTTTAGCATTGCATCAATGCCATGTTTTGATTGTCGCCTTTATTTCCGGTATTGGTTCTTCGGGATAGGATCCGAGCCCGAGGCTGAAGTCAACGACACCGAAGATCCATACTTGTCTACTAACGGACAAGGCAAGCGTAGCCTCTCATTCTGAACCTACTTTTACAAAGTATATTACTTTCTCGCTATGTTGCACACGATTCCAATGTGGTCTTTTATCAGTAGCTAGGGTTAACTATCTGCTGCACAGTTTCCCTTTGTAGCCTTATAGTCCTGATCCACTGCTCCTAGCATACCTAGGTCTGGCATTTGAGCGTTGCTAGAGATTTTGTGATCGACAGCTTAGCCATACATAGTAACAACATCTGATCTATCCGAATGATGAATCAGAGATGATGGAGAATCTAGAAAGGTAGGAAATGGTGACATCATCGAAGGAGTTAATTAAACATGCTAAGGCTTGTATGGAGGCCACGTTGGGTGTGGTTTTTGTAGTCCCATGCTCGCCACCACTACGAACTGAGTTCTTGCCTTTGGAACCGAGACGAGCGTACAACCACATGGGGATTGGGAACCCCTCGACTGACTAACTTGCCTAGTAGATTCCATGAGTCACATAGTTCGGGCTTTCCATTTGGCATACGCATTGAAAACGTTTTCGAAAGAGGAGGTGATGGAGGTGCATCATAACAGGTAGGGAAGGATGGACCGGGTTGCTTGGGGTAGATAGCGCCCCTGGTAAACCAACCTCGTCTCACATCTTTAAGTACCGGCATCGCGATTTGACCCGTTACGGTGGAACCATACTTATTGCGTGACTCATGGTCTCGACGAAAGCAAGGTAAAGGTCGTGGTCAACCACACCCTCTGCCAGCACACCAAGGAAGTGTGTCAAGTGGCACTAAGAGTCGGTTGGTACGTGTGGGTAAAGTTGTACACCCCTGCAGGGTTAAATCTTTTCGAAAAGCCGTGTTCACGGTTATGAACGCTTGGTGACGAGATTCTAAGATCATAGATAACTTTAACTACTATAAAACTTGATGATCCACGTGTGCTTAAGGATGCTTCCTCTGGGTCGAGGGGGTGATCTTAGATAGGAGGTTCTGATGAAGATGGTGGTTATCAAGATATGATGAACAAGATGAAGAAGTGGTTATATTATCCCTTTAAAAGATTCTGAGTAGACGAGCCTCTTCTCTCTCTTGTGTACAAATAAAGATGGATTTACGCAAAATTAAATCCACAAAAAGCCTTTCTACCTAGAGCAAGTAGATACTAGGTTATCTAAGTATTGTGGAGTACATTCTCCTACTCAGCCTTGCGCCATTGTTGTTTTTCTACAGATGAACTAGTTGCGACTGAAGGTGGCTTCTATGTTGACATCGACGAGTAGTTGGGGGCCCCAGGTAGCAGCCCGAGGACTATGGGATGGACGTCGGTTCTGTTTATGGCCTCGTAGGCCCTTCGCTAAGTTGTTGTGTAGAACAACATAATTTGCTTTCGCTGTGTGATGTAATGTTGGGTCGATGACCTCTGGTTTGTAATAACTCTAATACCGTACTATGTTAAGAGTTTAAACTTATGTTGTTGAATCCCAGAGTTCTGTAATGTTACCGAATCATACTGTGATCTCTGTGATTGGAGTTGAGCTTATCTTAGATGTGATCTGAGGTTAGTTTAAACCTAATCCCGGGGGAGCTACAACTAGTGACAAGAAGGACAGCCTGCGGGTGAGCCCACACCGGATTCTGGCAAAGGATTATAAGAACCTCATGTAGTATTTGATCAAGGAGAGAGTGGAATGAAAAGTTCTGGATGTCTCCATGAAGATGTTCACGTCCAACCGTCCTCTGACTCTGGTAAATATTTCGACTCTGCTTTTGCATTTCGTCGTTCTTTTCTGTTCTTTCTCCGACTCTATTTTCATCGATAACTTTGTCAGCTCGAGAAACTCCCCGAGTCTGAGCTAGCTCCACTAGAAGGCTATCTCTCAGACGATCCGGAGGTGACGGAGGATGATGAGGTGCAAGAAGTTGCCGCCTCCGCCTCCAAGAAGCGCAAGGCGAAGGAAGTTGTTATCACTGCTGGTAGCCAAGTGCTGCCAGTAGTTAAAAAGTAAGCACCCTGTCTTTTTTAGTATCTTGTACCTTTCTTTTCTTTTCAAAGCACACCTAATATTTGGATTTTCGTGCTTCAGAGCTATAGCAGTTTTGAAGAGTAATACCAAGCTGGATGAAGTCGCAAGCAACTACGCTGCCAGGTTAGTCATCTCCCCGCCATGCCGCCACCGACTACTCCAAGATTGCCAAGACTTCAGGCTTCCTCCTCCTGCCGCAACGTCTCGAAAGCCTTGGTCACCGAACCCGTCAAGGGTAATGATCCCATGGTAATATCTACAGGAACTTTGGATAAAGTGGCTGGCTCGCTGTCTCTGGCCTGAAGAGGAAGAAGAAGGAAGAGGTCCTTAGGCTGGCTCAGTCTAGCCTTGAGAAGCAAACCCTTACCGCAGAGGCAGCAAGCCAAGAGCTGGAGGACATTAAACTGGTTAGCCACCTGGACCAAATTTTGGTCCGGGATGCTAAGATAGAGTCTGGCAAATTCCCAGCGATGGATGTTCCCTCCCTCTCCCTTGGTGAGGAAGTGTTTCACAACACTAAACTCGGATTTGAGAAGTTGCGCTTGGAACACATTGTAAGTTTTCGATTCTTATTTGCAGTAATTTTATTATCATATCCTCTAGCCCCCAAGCATAAAGCCGGATAAACATCGTTGAATCCGAGTTGATGCTTATAGGATGAAAAAGAACAATGCAGTGTAGCCCCCAAGGTTCGTGCTATATTTTTACTTAGTTAAATTTGCAACCCGAGTCTTAGTAGCCATCTGACGATATTCCGTCTTCTAGACTTACAGAAAATTGCATCTTCCAACCAGGAATTGCTCAAGAACATATGTAATAAACGCAAGGAAATCAAAGCTCCGCGTCTTGAGAATTCAAAGTTGCAAGTTGAAAAGGATGAAGCAGAAGGTAAACTTTTCCGGCTTCCTCTTTGTCAATTAGCTATGATCTTAGTCAAACTTGTTCTGTCTGACTGATATGTTTCCTTTGCAGAACTATGGTGCGAGTCTAGCAAGATGGTCGAGAAATCCGAGAACTTCAAGGTCTTGGAATTAGAGAATGTTGAGCTCCAGGAAAAGCTTGAAAAGCTTACTATTGAGTCGGAGAAATCCGTTGCTGCTGTCCTAGAGTCAAGCAACCATGAGACCGTGAGGCTCGAGAAGCTGCTGGCCCTCCCATACAAACAATTGGATGATATTTAGAAGGATTTTGATAGTCCGAGGGATCTAGCCCAGGCCACAGAGAACGAGCTAAACAACCTCCGCGAGGAGCATGCCCAGTGGAATCATTCTATGCTAGGTAAGATTTCTTGAAGAGGCTTGAAGAGGCTAGCGAGTCGTTCAAACTTTTGAAGAGGCTAGCGAGTCGGTCAAACTTTCCGACTTGCACACGATGTTAGTGCAAGATGTGAGGGACAAGGCCAAGGAGGTTCCGAAGCTTATCCAGGACTAGAAGATCTCCTACGCTCGGACAGCTGCGCAGACTGCTCTTACCATGGTGATGATCCACCACAGCAAGATGGAAATCTGGCATGTCACCAAGGGTATTGTCGAGGAGGATGATGAGGGTAACCCACAGGACATCAAGGCTATCCAAGATTCCTGTGCAGGTTATGCTTGCTGTGTGGCGGAGATGACCAACTACACGATGCCATTCTTCGGATCTGTTGATGTGCCTCCCTCGCCTCAAGAGCCAGAAGACAGCCTCGGTGAGGCAGCTTCTGAGTCTGAGGTTCAGGGCGACAATGATATCGACTCCAGCGCTCCACACTCTTCACCACCACCACCTTAGTCTACATCATAAACAGTTTATATGCATTATTCTGAACTTTGGGCAATGTAATGATGGAAACAATTATTTTGGCTGTGCTGGTCTGTAAAAACTGATGCTTTTACTATCATAGCACTTTTTATATATATATATATTTTATGTGCGTGCTTGAAAATTTCTGAAGCACTAGTTTATATGCTTATACTTGTCATTTTATCTGGCTCTCTGCCTCGTCCCTTTCATGAGCCGACCAACCTTTAGCACGGAAACTTTGCTGAGCAATGGAGCTCAATTGCTAAACCAGTTTAAACTCGTAAATAAAGCCAGCTTCCAGTACCAACAACTCATTACTCGGAAGATACCTGCGTCTAAGCAATTATATATAAACCAAAGTATAAACAATAAATTGATTTTTTTACACTAAGGTTACATTTTTTAGATATTCAAAAATCATAACCAGAACAAACATGAGCATAAAGTACTTTCAAGCATTCTGGGGATTTTGAAAATGACATGCTCTTTTGGAAATAAGATGGCAAAAAACTTCTCAAAAATAACATATGAGGGAACCAAGACTTTATTTCACTTTGAACATGTAAATATATGATTACAAGGAAATATAACTAAGAATAGAAGGGACGTAGTTGTAGAATATTCCATGGACGGTCTATCTCATCCGGGTCTGTACTGCCGCCAGCTCTTTTTCTCTTCCAAGTATCTGGTCTTTCCTTGACTGGTCTCATATCGGTTAAATAATACGACCCATTATGCAGAACTCTGCTAATCATAAAAGGTCCTTCCCAAATCAGGGAAATTTTGTGCTTTCTTTTTTGCACAAGTCGGAGAACCAAATCACCTTTCCTAAAAGAACTGTTTTGAACTCTCTGACTATGATACTTGCGTAACTTCTGCTTATAGGATATAGATCTCTGCTCAGCAATGACGTATACTTCTTTGATTATATTGATATCATCTTGTCGAGAAACTTCTGCATCTTCTTCGATATACGCTTTGACTCATGGATACTAATGAATTAGATGACTTTGAAGAACTGCTTCCGCACTATAGACCAAGAAGAAAGGAGTGTATGCAGTTGATCTGTTAGGAGTCGTACATAAATTCCATATCACAGACGGTAATTCTTCTGCCTAAGCCCCTGCGGCATGACGAAGTGGTTCTTCGAGACGAGGTCGGAGTCCTTGCAAAATAAGACTGTTAGTTCTTTCGACTTGTCCATTAGCTTGTGGATTTGCGACTGATGCAATATCAAGTCGGATCCCTTGTTCTTCGCAAAAATCAGCAAGTTCTCCCATGGAAAATTGCTCCCATTGTCAGTAATTATACTGTGCGGATATTCGGATCGGATGAGCACATCCTCAACGAACTTTTTAGCTATGGCTCCACCACAACTTGTTATGGGTTTTGCCTCCACTTTGTAAATTTATCCACCATCACTAGTAGGTGAGTAAATCCACATTTTGCCGTGCGAAACGGCCCTACCATATCAAGCCCCCAGACCGCAAATGGCATGTAACAGGGATTGTTCGCAGTTGTTCAGCCGGAATGTGTGCTTGATAGGCATACTTTTGGCAGCCTTTGCACGTTTTGACCAGTTTATCGGCATCCTCCTTAGCTGTAAGCTAAAAGAATCCGTGTCTATAAGACCCCACCTTTATAAAGATAAATATCCCTGTGTTTGCAATGCTAGTCCCTGGATCAATTGCTAGCATCCATAGTTTAAGATGAAGTACATAGAAACAAAGTTCATTATTACATCGTCATTCCAGAGATAACATAGTGTTTTACAACTCCATAGCCATAGGATAGTACAAGAGTTTATCATGACAATATAAATAAAAGTCTTCATCTTCATGTGCCACATGCAAGCATGTTGAGTGTAGACTCATAACCCTAATCCTCATCAGAGTAACCTGCAACATCACAAGTTACAGCCACAGTGGGTCAATTCATTGGAATAGTATTGGCAAGTGATACCTTAGAAGAATAATAGTATCTAGCTTCTACATGAATTTGGCTAAGTGTAGTTTAGGCTTGATTTGCTCAAAATAGGTTTTACCTATCAGTTGAAAACACTAAGTTTTTGTTTGGCAAAAAGTCCCAAGGAACCACCAATAGACATTGGTGAACCTTCACCCTTGTTCAACCACAAGTTTTAACTTAGAAATTGGGATGAGGAGATTCTTGATAGCTTCCATGTCTTGATGCTCAAATTGTCCTTTTCCGGGGACACGGCTAAGTACTTAGATTGTTCCTTCTGCAGAGGTGGTGCACTTTCCCCATCAGACTTGATTTTCACCAAGACAAGACCTTTCAGAAGCCTTCCCTTAGACCAAATGGACGCGTTCCAAACCTATCACCCACTACTGTAGAGGTCATAACCTTTAATAAGGTAGAGATCCCTGTGTTTATAATGCTAGTCCCTGGATCAATAGCTAGCATCCACAGTTAAGATCTAATATCAAGAAACAAAGGTCATAGTACAACTTTATAACAAGGAATAAAATAATTCATTACATCTTACATAGATCATTTGGCTATCTCATTACAATGCAGCAAAAATAACTATAGCATTGAGTCCTTCAACTTCAAAGTGCCACAGGCAAACATGTTGTTTGTATACTTGTAATCCTAATCAACACATTTCTCTAACATCAAACAAACCTGCAACATAATAAGTTACATCCACAAGGTTCAATACATTTGAATTGTATTGGCAAGTGATACTATGGTAGTATGGTGGTAACTATCATCTATATGCATTTGGCTAGGTGGAGCTTAGGTTTTCTTTTCTCAAAATATATTTTCCTTATCATTTGAAAACACTAAGTATTCGTTTGGCAAAAACTCCCAAGGAACCACCAATAGAAATTAGTGAACCTTCACCCTTGTTCAACCACAAGTTTTATCTTAGAAAAATAGGGATGAGGAGATTCATGATTGCTTCCATGCCTTGATGCTCAAATTGTCCATTGCCAGGGACATGGCTAAGTACTTAGATTTTACACTCTGCAGAGGTGGTGCACTTTCCCCACAAGACTTGATTTTCACCAAGACAAGATCTTTCAGAAGCCTTCCCTTAGACCAGAATGGACGCGCTCCAAACCTATCAAACCCCTACCACCAACTGTCCATTTGGCTAAGTTATTGCAACCTATATGATCCAGGTAGAGCCCATAATGCCCAGTGGCTGCACTTGAAGCTTCTCAACATTTTACATCTCAAATCTCTTTGTTCCTGGGTGGAAATCCGCAAGTGAGATACACAAGGTAAACCATATAAATGGGCCTTGTGTAACCACTCAACCAAAAACCACCAAGCAATTACCAATCCACCCAGGTGTTTCATTCACTTAGTTGTTTTATTAAGCAAAAACATAAGTCAAAGACTTAGCAATATTTTTCCATAGCATGTATATATTCCACCATTGGTTGCTACTAGATAGGCTAAGCATGGCAATAGCAAGTATCTTAACTTAGAGAAAATTCTACCAATTCTACAACTACTAGGATTTCGCAAGCATAACATATACTCCCTCCATTTCAAAATATAAGATGTTTTAGGTTTGTGAAGAAAATGAATCTAGACTTATTTTGGTGTGTAGATTCATCCCAAATTTGAATGAACCTACGTACTAAAATAAGTCTAGATTCATTTTCTTTACAAACCTAAAACATCTTATATTTTGAAACGGAGGGAGTAGATACTTAGCAAAATATTCATGCAAGCCCTATACAAAATATTTCTAATACATAGTCAAAATATTGGGATAGAAAAATATGAAGCACCACTTGCCTTTTTTGTAGAGAATATAAGTTCACTCCTTGATCTTGCAATAGACACACTCTTCAAATTTCACTACAATTCAATCAAGGCACAAATTCAATCTACCATTCAAGCAATTCATCACATAGAATAATAAAAACAAAGCAATGGATGCAAGCATGCCAAATATTGTTTCATTTGGAAAAGTGGTTTCTAATAGGTTATAAACATTTTAAAACACATATTGGTCATTTATAAAAGTGGCAAAACCATTTGATATTAAGTTAGTGAAAATGGCCATTTGAATCATTTTTGTTTTGCTAGAAATGGTTCAAATCAAAGTAATATTTCCTAGTATTTGACAAATACATTTTTAAACACAAATGTTAGTGTTTTATGGTCAAGTGTTTAATATTAAAACCATTTGCAAAAGGTTTTACCTATAAACCATTTTTATACAAAAGTAATATTTTATGTTGTTGGAAATGCCTTTTAGCAAATTAATAATTTTATAGGGTTTACCAAATATATTTTTGAATCCTAAAACTTGGTGTTTTGGGTTAGAGAGTTTAATTCAAATCATTTTCCAAAGGTTTTCCCCAAAGAGCATTTTAAAACTATAATCAATATTTTTATTTAACTAGAAATGCTTTAATTCAAAGATTCATTATTTAACTTCATAAAATACATTTTTAAATCCATAAGTTGGTTTCTATGGTCAGTAGGTTCCAAAAAATCCATTTGCTCAGGAAGCGACTGACCAGGAACAGGAACAGGAACAGGCGGCGCTGGCGGTGGTGGTTGGTGGCGGCACGGTCAGACGGTTCAGGAAGCAAGAGAGGGAGATAGGTATGTCACCGAGGTCGCCTCGAAGTGATGATGCTCAAGTTGGTCTCCATCGTCGAAGGGGCGCTCGGGTGTGGCTGCAATTTCTCGCCAGAGAAGCTTCTGGCGGCGGTGTGCTCGGGCTGTCGTTGTTGGCGATGTTTCGGACCGCGCTAAGACAAGACAAGGGTTGCATTAGCTGCGCACGAGGTCGGCGATCATGCATGCATCAACGAGAGGAAGAGGGGCGGTCAGTACTCACCAGGGAAACTCGTCGGAGTCGAGGCAGGAGGCGGTGGTGCTCTGATGTTGATGTTGCCGAGCCTCTGGTGAATGTGCGGGCTAGTGGTTGGTGCTGGGAGGTGCGCAGGAGTCTGGGGATCAGCCTCGTGTGGTTGAGGGGGAAAGGGGAGGCGGGGAGCAGCCTGAATCATCGTCGGAGTTTGTCGGAGTCTGAGAGCTTTCGAGACGAATTCAGGACGGCCTAGGGCGGAGGGAAGATGGTGTCTATGGAAAATGTAGAGGGGGTGTGGGCGTTTAAAGGAGCATGGTCACAGGGAGTAAAGGCTGCATCATTTTCGCGTATTGAATCGAGTTTTAAATGATAGAAACGGCCGGCGAGGGTGTGGTCACCACGGGGGGGGGTGAGGAAGACGACTGACGAGTGGGGCTTGCTAGTCAGCGAGAGAGGGAAAGGAAAGGTGGGGTCTGGGTGTCAACGACTTTGCGGGTTTTCTGTTGAGTGAAAATAAAACGGTTCGGGGGGGGGGGGTTAGTTGGGCTAGATGGGCCTGGCTTTCTGGGCTGGGTCCTTTCCATTTTTTTTGTTCTGATTCATTTTTCTTTTTCTATTTTCTTTTTCCTGTTTTGATTTTGTTTAAACCATTCAAACAACCATTCGAATTCAAAACCTTGCCAAACTTTCTCTAAGTTTTTAAGCTGTCTAAACATGTATTTTTAAATACCATTTTAGGAATAATTCTCTTATTTATTTATGGTTTATATTTTATTTAAAAAGGGCACTTTCCTTTATTAAATAAGTTTTAATTAAATTCTCAAACCCTTATTTGAAATCAAAATTTCATCAAACCTTTATTCAGTAGGTTTTATTTATTTAATAGGTATTAAATAATTCACTTTTAATTATTTAAAGTATTTTAATAGGATTATTAATCATTTAATTTAGGTAATTGTCTTTATTCAATTAGAGATGGAATTTGGTTAATGCCACATTATTTTATTTGAATATTCTTTATCCATTATTTTATTTGGATTTGGATTATATTCATTCCATTTGCTTATGGATTTGGCCAAGATTTAATTTGGCTTTTTTAAATACTCCTTATTTATTATTTCTTTCTTTATCTTAAAATCCATATCTTTTTATTTAAAGATCCAAACTTGGTGATTCCAATTTGTAAAATCTTAATTAATATTTGTTTATCCTTTTATATATCTTTAGGATTATTTACTCACAATTTGGTATGGATTTTAGAAAGGATCTTTATTAGCTTTGGAAATTATTTCCTTTCATCTTATTAAATTCATATTTTTTTATTCATGGCTCCAAATTGAATGAAATCAATTCTTATGGTCTTATAATATTTTTTTAACATTTTTTATCATTAACAAATGTTTGTTGACCAATTTTTATATGGATCAAATCCATAGTCTTAGAGAGATCTTGGAAATGTTTTTCTTCCATTATGGTTTTAGAGTTTTGGTTTATTTTCCAAGTGTTTAAATTTCAAGATGCATTTATGAAGAATGCATTTCACTTGATTTGAATTTAGTTGGATTCAAACTTTATTCAAAGTTTGTTCAAGGTGGGTTTTTAGGTTTCCATTTAGAAACAAAATTTTATTTTTACCCTAAATTTCAACAATTATTTATTTTGTTTATTTATTTTTCACATTACAAAATTTGGAAAATTTTGGGATGTGACAGTCTACCACCCTTAAAAGAAATATCGTCTCGATATTTGGGAAGGCTACGGGTTACAAGTTGGCTCAAGGCAACTAGGGTACTACCATCCTTAAAAGTTTCCAACTAGATTACATCTTGGCTTGCTTGGGATCTTGATGAATCTTCTCTGGGCAGACATCTGCATAGTGTCCTTTGTTTCCACACTTGAAACATGTGACAAGGATGAGATCCCTCATAGGCTTATTTGTCTTGTACTTCATCTTTTCTGGACAATTGCTTGCATAATGTCCTTGATTACCACAATTGTAACATGTGACAAGGTTGAGTTCTTCACTATCTTCTATGGACAAGTTGATACATAATGGCCTAGCTCTTTGCAGTTGTTGCACCACACTTGGCTAATTTCCTTATACTTCTTCTTCTTCTTCTCTGGGCATTCATTGGCATAGTGTCCCATCTCTTTGCAATGGCAACACTGCACTTGGCTTTTGTCCTTATTCTTCTTGGGTTTCTCCACAGCTAGGAGTTCTTCTAGTTCATGCTCTTCATATCTCAGCTCAAAGGTGGGAAAGTCTCCTTGTCTCCTTAATCGTTTCCTTGGATAATACATATGTTTCCTATTTTGTCCATCAATGTGAGTCATAGTGCATGGAGGTGCAAGCTGAGATTTGCCTTTGTCTTCATCCTTCTTGATAGGAGTTGATTCCTCATGGGGGTTTAAAAACTCTTGATGCACTCCACCTTGTTTACTTTGTTGAACTATGGAATAGATGGGGCATTGGATAGGGACATGATTATTTCCTTCACATAGGAAACAAGTAGCTTGGGATGTGGGGCATTGTTTAGTTGGATGTTTCTCTTCACAATTAGGGCATTGATCTTCATGCTCTTTGGAAGTGTGATCCATGTCTCCACAAATATTGCAAGCTTGAGTTCCTTCTATAATACCATCCTTGACATCATTGTTGTCACAAACTCCTTGGGAAGGGTTATCTCCCATGTTGATCATTTGATTTGTCACCTTTTGCATCAATTGGGTTTGAGTTTCCAAAAACCTTTGCATGGTTGGGTCTAACTCATTGTTGTTGGCTAAAAACTGAGTTGTCACTTGGTTCAACTGGGTTTGGGTTACTATGAGTTCTCTCATGTGCATCTCTTGGTTGTTGTTGTCACCATTCTTGATGTTGGAGTTTCTTGGGGAAGTCATCTGTTTGGGTTGGATTGGGATTAGAATAGGCAAAATATTTCTAAGGAAATAATTCTAATCAGTAATCACACACATCACAATTCACACAAGCAATGAGAAACCAATCACAAACAAGCATTCCACTCAAACAACAAGTTCAAGCACATTTTTAGGCAACAAAATATTTTTGCTACACCACAATATTTGGTGTGTTTGATTTAAACTAAATATGGTGGTCCAACTATATGGTTCACTTTAGATCATTCCATTCTTCTTTGTTGTTTCTTCTTGAATGAGATCATGGTTTCCTTGGAAAAATTCTTGTGTCTTGGTCACGAAACTTCAAAGGTGATGATGATTCCTTCTAAGTTGTGTTTCCTTAGTCTTCAAGTCTTGAATAATATTTCTTGTCTCACTTGTAGTCCTTAGTGATATCCAAGTTGAATTCCTTGTTGAAACTAAAGTTGAAGTCCTTGATGATGTTGAAGTTGAAGTCATTTGAGTTGGCGAAGTCCTTTTCTCATGGTGAGGTCTTGTCCATAAAGTTTGAAAAGGAAGAGATGTAGAATCAAAACCAAAAAGGTTGAGGAAAGAGTTTACAAGATTGTTTGTAAATATGTCTTGGAACAAATACAACTCCTATTTCCTAAGGGTTTTTGTCCAATCCTAGGGTTACAATACTACAGGTAACACATTGCTCTGATACCATATGTAGAGGTCCCAACCTTTAATAAGGTAGAGATCCCTGTGTTTACAATGCTAGTCCCTGGATCAATAGCTAGCATCCACAGTTAAGATGTAATATCAAGAAACAAAGGTCATAGTACAACTTTATAACAAGGAATAAAATAATTCATTACATCTTACATAGCTCATTTGGCTATCTCATTACAATGCAACAGAAATAACTATAGCATGGAGTCCTTCAACTTTAAAGTGCCACAGGAAAACATGTTGGTTGTAGACTTGTAATCCTAATCAACACATTTCTCTAACATCAAACAAACCTACAACATAATAAGTTACAGCCACACGGGTCAATACATTTGAATTGTATTGGCAAGTGATACTATGGTAGTATAGTCCTAACTATCATCTATATGCATTTGGCTAGGTGGAGCTTAGGTTTGCTTTGCTCAAAATAGATTTTCCTTATCATTTGAAAACACTAAGTATTTGTTTGGCAAAAACTCCCAAAGAACCACCAATAGAAATTGGTGAACCTTCACCCTTGTTAAACCACAAGTTTTAACTTAGAACAATTGGGATGAGGAGATTCTTGATAGCTTCCATGCATTGATGCTCAAATTTTCCATTGCTAGGGACATGGGTAAGTACTTAGATTTTACACTCTGCAGAGGTGGTGCACTTTCCCCACAAGACTTGATTTTCACCAAGATAAGATCTTTCAGAAGCCTTCCCTTAGACCAAAATGGACGCGCTCCAAACCTATCAAACCCCTACCAACAACTGTCCATTTGGCTAAGTTATTGCAACCTATATGATCCAGGCAGAGCCCATAATGCCCAGTGGCTGCCCTTCAAGCTTCTCAACATTTGACATCTCAAATCTCTTTGTTCTTGGGTGGTAATCCACAAGTGAGATACACAAGGTAAACCATAGAAATGGGCCTTGTGTAACCACTCAACCAAAAACCACCAATCAATTACCAATCCACCCAGGTGTTTCATTCACTTAGTTGTTTTATTAAGAAAAACATAAGTCAAAGACTTAGCAATATTTTTGCATAACATGTATATATTCCACCCTTGGTTGCTACTAGCTAGGCTAAGCATGGCAATAGCAAGTATCTTAACTTAGAGAAAATTCTACCAATTCTACAACTACTAGGATTTCGCAAGCATAGCATATAGATACTTAGCAAAATATTCATGCAAGCCCTATACAAAATATTTCTAATGCATAGTCAAAATATTGGGACAGAAAAATATGAAGCACCACTTGCATTTTTGGTAGAGAATATAAGTTCACTCCTTGATCTTGCAATAGACACACTCTTCAAATTTCACTACAATTCAATCAAGGCACAAATTCAATCTACCATTCAAGCAATTCATCACATAGAATAATAAAAACAAAGCAATGCATGCAAGCATGCCAAATATTGTTTTATTTGGAAAAGTTGTTTCTAATAGGTTATAAACATTTTAAAACACATATTGGTCATTTATAAAAGTGGCAAAACCATTTGATATTAAGTTAGTGAAAATGGCCATTTGAATCATTTTTGTTTTGCTAGAAATGGTTCAAATCAAAGTAATATTTCCTAGTGTTTGACAAATACATTTTTAAACACAAATGTTAGTGTTTTATGGTCAAGGGTTTAATATTAAAACCATTTACAAAAGGTTTTACATATAAACCATTTACCAAAGTAATATTTTATGTTGTTCGAAATGCCTTTTAGCAAATTAATAATTTTATAGGGTTTACCAAATATATTTTTGAATCCTAAAACTTGGTGTTTTGGGTCAGAGAGTTTAATTCAAATCATTTTCCAAAGGTTTTACCCAAAGAGCATTTTAAAACTATAATCAATATTTTTATTTAATTAGAAATGCTTTAATTCAAAGATTCACTCTTTAACTTCACAAAATACATTTTTAAATCCATAAGTTTGTTTCTATTGTCCGTAGGTTCCAAAAAATCCATTTGCCAAGGATTTTACTATAAAAATATTTCTAGAATAATTTTTATATTCAAATTATGCCTACACAAGTTTCTGAAAAAACAACTAAGTTTCCAGAAGCAATTCATTAAACAAAGTGCATGGTTGGATGGAGTTTGTTTTGCTGATTCCATTGATATAAAATTTGCAAAATTTGGACGTGTGGATCAAAAGTTATGAATTTTACAAAATCTAATCACTAATAGATCAAATTGTACCGGTTCGTGTGGATCGTGCAACGTGGGGCGTTGGATTTTAAACAGATCGAGCGGCACAGGATCACTCGTACCCCTTCGGGTTATGTTCTATCGTAGCCACGCGATCAAAATCCTACGGCCTAAATCGATTGACCAGGAACGGGCGGCGCTGGCGGTGGTGGTTGGTGGCGGCGCGGTCAGACGGTGGTGTTCCCGGCGATTCGGGAAGCAAGAGAGGGAGAGAGGTATCTCACCGAGGTCGCCGTGAAGTGCTGATGCTCAAGGTGGTCTCCACCGTTGAAGGGGCGCTCGGGTGTGGCTGTAATTTCTCGTCGGAGAAGCTTCTGGCGGCGGTGTGCTTGGGCTGTCGTCGTTGGCGACGTTTCGGACCGTGCTAAGACAAGACAAGGGTTGCATTAGCTGCACACGAGGTCGGAGATCATGCATGCATCAACGATAGGAAGAGGGGCGGTCAGTACTCACCGGGGAAACTCATCGGAGTCGAGGCAAGAGGCGGTGGTGCTCTGATGTTGATGTTGCCGAGCCTCTAGTGAACACGCGGGCTAGTGGTTAGTGCTGGGAGGTGCACAGGAGTATGGGGATCATCCTCGTGTGGTCGAGGGGGCAAGGGGAGGCGGGGAGCGGCCGGAATCATCATCGGAGTTCGTCGGAGTCTGAGAGATTTCGAGACGAATTCAGGACGGCCTGGGGGCGGAGGGAAGATGGTGTCTGGGAAAGGTTAGAGGGGGTGTGGGCGTTTAAAGGAGCGTGGTCGCAGAGAGTAAAGGTTGCGTCATTGTCGTGTATTGAATCGAGTTTTAAAGGGCAGAAACGGCCGGCGAGGGCGTGGTCACCGCGGGGGGTAAGGAAGACGACTGACGAGTGGGGCTGGCTAGTCAGCGAGAGAGGGAAAGGAAAGGTGGGGTCTGGGTGTCAGCGACTTTGCGGGTTTGCTGTTGAGTGAAAAGAAAACGGTTCGGGTGGGTTTAGTTGGGCTAGATGGGCCTGGCTTTCTGGGTTGGGTCCTTTCCTTTTTTTTTGTTCTGATTCATTTTTCTTTTTCTATTTTCTTTTTCCTGTTTTTATTTTGTTTAAACCATTCAAACAACCATTTGAATTCAAAACCTTGCCAAACTTTCTCTAAGTTTTTAATCTATCTAAACATGTATTTTTAAATACCATTTTAGGAATAACTCTCTTATTTATTTATGGTTTATATTTTATTTAAAAAGGGCACTTTCCTTTATTAAATAAGTTTTATTTAAATTCTCAAACCCTTATTTGAAATCAAAATTTCATCAAACCTTTATTCAGTAGGTTTTATTTATTTCATAGGGTATTAAATAATTCACTTTGAATTATTTAAAGTATTTTAATAGGATTATTAATCATTTAATTTGGGCAATTGTCTTTATTCAGTTATAGATGGAATTTGGTTAATGCCACATTATTTTATTTGAATATTATTTATCCATTATTTTATTTGGATTTGGATTATATTCATTCCATTTGCTTATGGATTTGGCCAAGATTTAATTTGGCTTTTTTTAAATACTCCTTATTTATTATTTCTTTCTTTATCTTATAAAATCCATATCTTTTTATTTAAAGATCCAAACTTGGTGATTCCAATTTGTAAAATCTTAATTAATATTTGTTTATGCTTTTATATCTCTTTAGGATTATTTACTCACAATTTGGTATGGATTTTAGATAGGAGCTTTATTAGCTTTGGAAATTATTTCCTTTCATCTTATTAAATTCATAAGTTTTTATTCATGGCTCCAAATTGAATGAAATCAATTCTTATGGTCTTATAATATTTTTTTTAACATTTTTGATCATTTACAAATGTTTGTTGACCAATTTTTATATGGATCAAATCCATAGTCTTAGAGAGATCTTTGAAATGTTCTTCTTCCATTATGGTTTTAGGGTTTTGGTTTATTTTCCAAGTGTTTAAATTTCAAGATGCATTTATGAAGAATGCATTTCACTTGATTTGAATTTAGTTGGATTCAAACTTTATTCAAAGTTTGTTCAAGGTGGGTTTTTAAGTTTCCATTTAGAAACAAAAAGTTTCTTTTTACCCTAAATTTCAACAATTATTTATTTTTCACATTACAAAATTTGGAAAATTTTGGGATGTGACAATTATCACCAACTGTCCATTTGGCTAAGTTATTGCAACCTGTATGATTCAGGCAGAGCCCATAATGCCATGTGGCTGCACTAGAAGCTTCTTAACATATGTCATCTCAAATCCCTTTGTTCCTGGGTGGCATTCCACAACAAGAGATACACAGGGTGGACCATTGGAAAATGGTCCCTGGTAACCACTCAACCAAAATCCACCAAGCAATTACCATTCCACCTAGGTGTTTCATTCACTTAGTTGTTTTATTAAGCAAAAACATAAGTCAATGACTTAGCAATATTTTCCATAGCATGTGTATATAAAAACCCTTGGTTACTACTAGCTAGTCTAAGCATGTCAAAAGTAAGTATCTTAACTTAGAGAAAATTCTAACAATTCTACAACTACTAGGATTTCCCAAGCATAGCATATAGATACTTAGCAAAAATTATCATGCAAGCCCTATACAAAATATTTCTAATGCATAATCAAAATATTGGGACAAAAGTATGAAGCACCACTTTCCTTGGTAGTTGGGGGAGTAACAAAAATCCTCACAGTCACAATCACCTCTGGCACCAAAATCTACACATAAATAGCACCAAATTCACATTTCAAATAAACAAGCAAAAATATATGAATGCATGCAAATGCCATGTGATGATTTTTCTAAACCAACCAAGACAAGTAAAACAGTACTGAACAATAAACAAGACAATTATACACCAAATAAACTAAATTTGGCCTTAAAAACATTTTCCAAATAATTTTTATACACAAAATATGCTTGCAAATGTCTCTGCATAAAATTACATTTTAACAGAAACAAAATACAAAACTAAGCCCATAGATGTGTAGGATTTCTTTTTGTGATTCCAATGGTATATTATTTGTATTTTTTTGATCAACAGAACAAAAGTTATTGAATTTACAAATTTGAATATCTAATAAATGAAATTCCAGATTTTAAATCTAAACCTAGCCACGCGGTGCTTCCTGATTGGACGGTACCGCTTCGCGTGGATCATCCTATCTGGATCGTCAGATTTAAAGTTGTCGGGGGTTTAACCTCGGGTAGGTCAGAGACGGGGAAAGACAGAGGTACTGTCCCCGTCTGGTTTCCGAGCTACGGCCTAGGTCGGCCGAATCATGGATATGTCGGCCGATGAACGGAGGCAAGAAGCCCATGTATAGGTATCAGGTAGTTACCCGGCCGAGTTAATGAGAAAATCGGCCGGGTTACCCAAATGATCTTCATACAGGTAAGGAACGAGCCGAGTAACACAAGGTAAGGCCGAGTGATACGAAGCTTGCAGGAGAAGGAGAAGCCCAGGGTCAAAGTATAGCTGCAGGCTAGAAGGAATCGTGAGACAGGCCAAGCACAAGAGACAAGGATGCACGGCCGAGGGGCGTAAGGAGGTCACGAAGGTGACAGCCTGAAGCCCGAGGCACGCAGGGGGGGGCCACTAGAGCCTTGCTGCCATTAGAAGGGCGACAGGGAAAGGAGGCCGCCGAACTACTATTTTGGGACAAGCATATTCCACGAATATGCTTGCCTCGTCAGCCCTAAGGGCACCCAAGGCACCCCTTTATAAGGGGAGGTTTGGACCCTGAGGGAGAAGGGAGAAGGAGAGAGCACCGTTAGGCTGGGGAGATTCACATTGTCCCCCCCTAAGCAGCTCAAGGAGCACTTGTAACCCATCAAGAGAGAAATAAAGTTCATCACTTTGGCAGCTTGAGTGTAAAGACAGTTGCATCTTCCTCCCTGATCCCACTAGCGTCCATTGGCCCCATACTTTAGCCTACCCATGGCATCTGCCGTGCCACCACCACGACAGTTGGCGCCCACCGTGGGGCCAGAAGCGATGCTAGCTGGAGTCGTGATCCGGACGGGAAACTTCATCAATGCCGGCGAAGCGTTGTTTCAGCTTGGTCCAGATTTGGTCTCGCGACTATGTCAGAGACAATGCAGGGAGCTTTAGGGGGAAAACCCCCCCGCGCAACGGGATCTTCATCGGCCTGGGCGAGCACAGGGTCTACGTCGGCGTCGACATCACCGACATTTATCCTCACCAAGTTGTTGTTGCAGGGGAACCACCTCGAAGAGCGGCGAGCAGTCCATCAGGGGAGCATCGGGCGGGCAGCGTCGAGGTGATGGTCGCAGCAGGGACTCAAGCGGAGCAGATTAGCCGGGTCAAGCAGAGAACCTGGCCAGAAGCGACAGGTCCGCCTAAGCAGATCACACTGCAAACCGCCGAGGTAATTCCGCCAGTGACAAACCCGGCAGAGCTGCATGACACCACCCCAAAGGCACCAAGAGTGAGAGGACCACCTCTGGAGAGACCAGAGAACATTCTTCAGGCAACTATAGAGAACTTAACCACACCAGTAGCGCCGATACTTGATCCGGCAAATGCGCAGGCAGAGTTAGAGGAAACCAGGCAAAAGGTGCTGGTAGAGGCCAAAAAAGTATCAGCCCTGCGGGAATCCTTGAACAGGACCCTGAGGGAATATGCAAAAGCTAATAAGCTTGATATCGCACCCGAGCGGGTGGATGAACTAAGATTAGGAGGTAAGAACCTCATGAATGATATTAACAAAGAGCATGAAGCTCACAGAGCCGAATCAGGCGATTTGGGTTTGCCGAGGTACAGCACCCCGGCGAAAAACCTGAGAGCGGCAAATGCCGCAGCTTTGGAATTAGAGGGATTGACGGGGGAAGCTCGGCAGAAACAACAAGAAAGAGTGAATGAGCTGGTGCGCATCGCGAACCAGCAAAATGAGGAAATGCTCAGAGCCAACCCGGCAAGACCAGGGGCTTCACGGATGGTTCATTCGGCAGGGGTAGCACCTGCTTTATCTGCGGCAGCGGCGTCTTCACCTGGAAACAACGCTAGAAAAGAAAAAGCAGTAACTTCAGGGAAGAGGAACAAACAAATTGTTCCATATGACCCGGCAATAGCTGGAAAGGCAAATGAGAACAGAGGCAATGCAAGCCGAGGTAATAGTGGGGAGAGAAACCACGACCGCATGGAAAAGGACGACGGCGGCCGAGGTAATGGGGAGCACGGCAGGAAAGAACCTGCAAGAGACAATCATGAAAACCAAACCCCGGCCGAGGTAAGAAGAGAAGTGCCGCTCAACCCGCAACCAAGACATGAGCCTCGGCAGGAAAGAGAAGTGAGGCCAGCTCGCCACAATCAGATGAATGAAAGGTATAATGATGGATATTCCGAGGTAGAATCGCAAACCGTGGTGGAAACAATCACTATGGGATGCGAGGATAGAATCTGTCTAGATTTGCCAGCAAATGATGCAAGAGTAAAGTTGGATCGGCTATACCGGTCCGAGCTATTGGAAGAGCAAGGTCCACCAGGTCCGGCATGTTTTGGACCAAGGATCATGGGCGAACCACCAGTGCCGAATTTTCAGTTGGCAAGAGGCACAAAACGCATAATGGAAGTACCAAACCACAAGATCGGTTGATTGATTATGCCACCGCCGTGAAGATAGTGTGGCAATCTGAGATGGGTCGCGGTATGTCCCACAGATGTTGGAAGGACCAGCCGGTATGGTTGAATAATCAACCAGCCGGGCAAGATCAACCGCTGGTTGGATTTTGAAGAGATGTTCGTTAGCAACTTTACCAGACATACAAGAGACCGAATAGACCAGAACTAGCCATGTGCAAGCGAGGCCGAATGAAACAGATAGAGAGTTTTTAACTCGATGGTGTAACCTGAGAAACTCATGTGAGGGAGTTATCGAATCGCAAGCGATCGCTTGGTTCGCGCAAGGCTGCCGTTATGGCAGCGTACTGTGGCAACGCCTGCAGAGATGTGCCAACCACACCGCGTAAACTATCGTAATAGCGGACTCCTATGCATTGGGTGACCCGACCCAACCGGAGTTAATGTCCGCAGATCATCGTGAGCAACAAGACCAGTACACGAGAGAATTGGCCGGGTCATCTATGCGTGATTTCAGAGGAAGAAGAAGAGAAGAGAGGCCGGGTTATAGATATAATTCAGCCCAGGTGGCGGCTGTAGCACAAGATCAGCCGAGTCACGAGCAACTCAACGACGAAAATGGACCTCAACGGTGGACATCAAGGAATGAGGGAAAGAGGCAATGGACCCCAGAGCAAAAGAAGCAATGGCAAGAGAGGCCAAGTATATTGAATCCATGTTAGATCAGCCGCAAATTTCACATCAAACCCATCTAGACCGCCAATCATACAACCCGGCAATGCGCTGGATGAAAATGCGATGGGGAACCCGCAGGAGTTCAGGTTTCCATCAGTGCAACAACAACAGCATCAGCCGCAACTAATCGGAGCAAATACACAGAATCGATGCTACCGCCTTTCCCCGAGGTATAACTCGGATCGAGGGGATGCAGTGCATCAAGTAATGAACCAGGGGCAGGACGGAAGGATAAATCCGGCGAATGCTGGACGTAATGATTACAGGGAACATCACCAGTCTTATTGTGTGTTCACGACGGAACAGCAGGACAAGCAGAGTGTGCAGCACAGGCATATGGAAGTGAATGCAGTTGTACCGGCAGTGCCGAGATACCAGCCATGGTCTGATCAGGAGATGACCTGGAGCATGAAAGACCACCGTAATAATGCCAAGTCCAGGATCATATGCACTCGTGTTGGATCCAACGTTTGGGACCAAGCATCAATGTGAAATTCTCAAAAGTACTCATCGATAATGGAAGCAGTATCAACATCATGTACAAAGATACCATGCACAAGCTCGGAATATCACAGAATATGCTGCAGTCCACGAGGACAACTTTCCATGGGATAGTGCCAGGGCTTTCATGTGAGCCCATCGGTAAAGTCCGAGTGGACGTGTTATTCGCATAAGAGATAATCGCAGAGCAGAAAATTTAGAATTTGAGGTGGTCGATCTGGAAAGTTGTTATCATGTTTCACTCGGACGGCCCAAGACCGGCCAAATTCATGAGCAGCTGTCATATAGGTTATCTAAAGATGAAGTTACCGGACCACAAGGGGTGATAATAACAGGGGATTACAAGAAGTCAATGGAGTGTGCTTCGCCGGTCAAGTTTGGCGAGTCATTGGTTATAGCAAGAGAAAAGAAAAGGATTCAGGAGGTAGCAGCCTCGCTCAACAAGACAGTTAAGCATGCCGGCACTGGCCAACCCTCATGGCAGTGTTTCTTTTCAGCCGACCAAAGAGACGAAGAAATTTCAGATTGATGAGCAGTTCCCAGAGCGCACTGTTACTATTGGTGCAGGCCTTGACGCTAAGTAGGAAGGCGAGCTCACCAACTTCCTCCGTGAGAATCGGGACATATTTGCATGGTCAACTCAAGATCTGCAAGGTGTGCCGAGGGAGTTGGCTGAGCACTCTTTAAACGTCAGGCCAGGAGCAAGGCCGGTGAAGCAACCTCTCCGCCGCTTCGCCGAAGACAGGAGAAAAGTAATAGGGGATGAAATAGCTCGGCTTCTCGCAGCCGGGTTCATCATGGAGGTGCTGTATCCGGATTGGTTATCAAATCCAGTACTAGTAGAAAAGAAAAAAGATGACCCCAATGTAGTCATTGTGTGGCGAATGTGTATCGACTACACTAACCTGAACAAGGCATGTCGAAAAGATCCTTTTCCTTTGACTAGAATAGACCAAGTCATTGACTCGACCGCTGGCTGTGAGCTGTTATCATTTTTAGACACGTATTCTGGTTTCCACCAGATACCGTTAAATCCGGCCGATCAAATAAATACTGCATTTATTACCCCGTACGGGGCTTATTGTTATCGCACAATGCCATTCGGCCTGCGAAATGCAGGAGCAACGTATCAAAGGTGCATGCAAAAGTTCCTACATGATCAGATAGGAAAAAATGTACAAGTATATGTGGATGACGTAGTCATCAAAACTAAGGAGAGCAAAACCTTGCTAGAAGATATACGGCAAACTTTCGCGAACCTGAGAAGGTTCCGAATGAAACTTAATCTAGAGAAGTGCACATTTGGCGTAAGCAGAAAATTACTCGGTTTCCTTGTGTCCAGCCGAGGTATTGAGGCTAATCCAACGAAGATAAGAGCAATAGAAAGAATGGAATTGCCGAGATGCTTGAACGATGTACAAAAATTCACGGGCTGCCTGGCCTCGCTTAGCCGATTTGTATGTCGGCCAGGAGAAAAGGCACTGCCACTTTATCAGCTGATGAGAAAGTCGGACAAATTCAGCTGGACTCCCCAGGCGGACCTTGCATTTCATGAGTTGAAAAAGATGCTAGTTACGGCACCCATTTTAGCTTCTCCATTATCGAAAGAACCTATGCTACTCTATGTAGCGGCTACCAATCGAGTAGTTAGTACTGTGGTTGTAGTGGAAAGACTTGAAGAGGGTAAGACAGTTCAGAGGCCAGTATATTATCTAAGTGAAGTATTATCCACTTCAAAGCAGAATTATCCGCACTATCAGAAGATGGCTTATGGAGTATATATGTCGGCAAAAAAGCTTAAGCATTACTTTGAAGAGCACCCCATCAAAGTAATCAGGAGGCACCCATAGACATTTTGAACAACAAAGATGCAAGTGGCCGAATAGCAAAATGGGCAATCGAGTTATCACCGTATGCCCCACAATTTGATAGGAGAAATGCGATCAAATCTCAGGCTGTCGCCGACTTTCTCGTAGACTGGGCCGAGGTGCAATATGAGCCACCACTGCCAGATCCAAATTACTGGACAATGCATTTTGATGGTTCCAAACTAAGGAACGGTTTGGGAGCAGGAATAGTGCTAACCTCGCCTAAAAAGATCGGTTGAAATATGTATCGCAAATACATTTTGCCGCATCCAACAATGTAGCTGAATATGAAGCACTAGTTCATGGATTGGAAATGGCGAAAGAAATTGGTATACGTAATCCTATGCTACGGTGACTCGGAAATAGTAGTAAAGCAAGTATCAGGCAGTTGGGACGCATTAGATGCTAATATTGCTTTATACATATTCCATGTGCAAAAGATAAGTGGATATTTTGAAGGATGTGAATTCCACCACATACCACGAGCGAAAATGACGCTCGACACATTGTCAAAATTAGGATCAACCCGCAATCAATTCCGCCAGGTATTGCCCTGGAGCACCTCAGGAAACCATCAATAAACCCATCACCAGAGTCCGAATCAATTTTTATCCCAGCAAGTTCTGCAGAGAATCATACGCCAATGGAGGTAGATCCGCAGAAAGATTCGGAATGCCTAAAGAGAGGGACAGCCGAGGTAATAGCAATCATGGAGAGAGCCGAGGTATATACGTCGGCAAAAAACATGGAGATAGACAAGAGATCAACGCAGAAAAGAGTAACGCCGATATGGGCGCAACCCATATTTTCGTACCTAAAAGACGGTATTGCCGAGTAATGAAATATTAGCCGACAAACCATCGAAGAGCAAAAGCCTATACAATCATAAACAATGAGTTATATAAGAGAAGCGTAACAAACATATTGCGAAGTGCGTGAGTTCCATGAAGGTCGTGAAATCCTTCTAGACATACACCAAGGAGAATGTGGGCACCATGCCTCATCTCGCTTTAGTAGCCAAGGCTTTCACGCATGGATTTAACTGGCCAACGGAGATAAAAGAGGCAGAAGAATTAGTTAAGAAGTGCAATGGGTGTCAGAGATATGCAACCAGAATACATATGCCGTCGGCCGAGTTAAAAACAATACCCATCACTTGGCCATTTTCTGTATGGGGTTTAGACATGGTGGGACCATTAAAGACCGCGAGAGGAGGAATGACCCACATAATTGTTATGGTAGACAAGTTCACAAAGTGGATTGAAGTAAAACCAATCAAAAGTGTGATGGGCACACAAAGTGAAATTTCTCAAGGATATCATCTTGAGATACGGATACCCACATAGCATTATTACGGATAATGGCACGAACTTTGCGTATGAGCCTTCGCCAGATTTTGCCAAGAGAAGCACATAAGACTAAATGTTGCCTCGGTGGCCCACCCAAGATCCAATGGGCAGGTTGAAAGATCTAATGGACTGGTGTTATCGAATAATAAAACCACGACTTGTTGAACCTTTGCAACGGTCAGGATGTTGGATCGAAGAAATCCCAGCCGTGTTATGGAGCCTCCGGACTACTCCGAATAGATCAACAGGTTACACTCCATTCTTTCTGGTATACGGGGCAGAGGCCGTACTCCCAACCGACATAATCTATGACTCGCCAAGGGTTGCTCAGTACACAACCTCAGAAACAAATGAAATAGCTCGGCAAGATGCCGTAGACCTGTTGGAAGAAGCCAGGGAGTTGACATTATCACGATCGGCCATTTATCAACAGAACTTACGGCGATATCACAGCAAGAAAGTGAATCCAAGAGTATTCAAAGAAGGAGATTTAGTCCTCCGGCAGTGCAAGACGCCGGCATGCACAAATTATCACCCCATGGGAAGGACCATTTATCGTGAGCAAAGCATTGCACAACGATGCATATTATCTGATCGATGCTCAATCCCCTGGAGAGAACAAGGCAGACAAAGCTGGTGAAGAAACGAAGTGCCCCTGGAATGTGGCTTTACTTCGGCCATTTTACTCGTAGCGTTCTATCTCAAGGTCAAAATCCAATAATGTATTTGCATCTCGGCACCCAGAGCAGTGACTCGGGGACTGCCATAGGATATATTTATGTCATATCATGTATTTCAAACCTCGGCACCCAGAGCAGTTACTCGGGGACTACAATATGTTATGTTATTTCATGTTAGATGTTTAAACCTCGGTACCCAGGCGATTACTGGGGACTGCCATATGTAATGATTATTTCAGATTATATGTTTGAACCTCGATACGCAGAGCAATGACTGGACTGCCATATGGTATATTTATTTCTTCGTTACATACTTGAACATTGGCGATCGAGCGGTGACTCGGGACTGCCGTATGTGTTCCTTTCATGTTACGAATATGTACCTCGGTGCCAAAAGCATTGACTCAGGGACTATCATATGGTATGTCAAATGCGTATTGACACTTAAACCTCGGCATCTAAAGCAACGATTCGGGGACTACCGTATGATACCTCAAACCTATGCTAAACGCAATCATATCGGTTTTATACCACCTCCGAAACATGATTTATATAAGGAAGTTCCGGACGATGGCAACGATCCAGCGATTGTTGCTTGCTCCCACAACGGAGTAGTTAACTTATATTCAAAACAGGTCAATAGTGTAGATATTCAGCGCTAATGCCTGGATAAGATCATCAAAATAACGGCAAAGTTGAGCCCTAAAAGATGAAGAAATTACGAGCCAGCAAGGCAAGAATTCGGACGAGCATCCACTTAACAAAGAGTCTCAACAACACATAGCAAAAGAAGTTCGAATCATACGAGTTGACAAATTTTTCGTCTACATTATACGCCCGGCATACCAGGGATCGCAAATAACCTAGGCGTTGTTCGTTGGAGGGGCAGCTCCTTGCTCAGGTGCGGGGCACTCCGAAGTAGGAGGAACTTCGACTGAGGTCGCCTCGCCCTCCACCAGATGCAACTTCGGCGGTATCACGGGGTTGTTCAGGAGCGTCAGTACGTGCGGTAGAATGCCCGGTGCCTTTGGAGGAGGACCGCGCATCACCGTTGCTATCCGAGCTTGAGCTGGAGCTATCGGATGTGGCCGAATCATCTTCACCTTCCCCGTGCTCAGCTGAATCATCACCCGAAGCACTTTCAGCCGCGACCTCCTGATCCGGATCGAGGAGAAAACTCGGCCCTTCATTCCAAGTGTGCACGTCGGCGTACTCGACGAGCTGGAAAGCCCGAGCTTGCCGAAGAGCAACAAAGGTGGGATCTTCAACCCAGCGGGAGCCAGTGCGCAGATTCCTCAGAATGTCAAGAGAGATGTCTTCATACCATGACATGATTACAGTAAGGGCCATGTCGGCACCAGCACGCGCAGCAGATTCTCTCCAAAGACTCAACGCTCTCAGATGCCATCAGCCTTGTCACCAATAACTTGACTTCATTGATATCAGGAGTCCCTGAGGTATTCGGCCAGAGTACATGATAAGCTCGGATAGCGGCCTGCACCAAGTCCCGACCCATAATTTTCATCGGACCAACTGCAGCACCAACAGCAACCAAGAAATCCTCCATCGAATATTCAAAGTCAACAGCAACAGGTTCACCTCGACGAGCGCGAGCTGCAAGAACAGCTTTAGAACTCACGGGTTTGGCCTCGGGGAAGTGATCTGCGCAAAACATGGACGTGTCAAAGGATAGCAGCGACGACAAAGCAAAAATATAGTTCGGCCAGGCCAACTAACTTACGATGAATGTAGCTCATCATTATCTGAAGGTCTTTGGCCCAAGCAGCTTTACTCTTCTCGAAACGAGCAATTTCCTCGCTCAAACCGAGAGTTTTAAGTTCGGCAGCTTCGAGGAGTTCTTTGTTCTTCTGTAAATCCAGAGTCAGCCGATTCTTTTCCTCGGCAAATTCTTGGTCGACCTTTTCTAGCTCGGACTTCTGAGAGAGCTTGAGTGCATTCACCTCGGATCTCAAAGTAGCTATCTCATCATCTTTTTTCTTGTAGTTGCGCCCGAATGAACTGCGCTTTGTTCTAAAAATGAAGCATCACGTCGTGCATGGGCACGCAATCTTGTTGCGACACTGCAAAGTCTTGCAACTCGGCTTTACCACAGCCCAACGCAATAAGGAAACTTAGCATAGATACTAAAAGGAGAAGGAGTAAAGTAGAAAGGAAACTAACCTTCCAAGGTCTTGATCTTCTTTTCAAGGCGGATATTGAGGTTATTGATATTACCTATTCAACAAGAAGTAAGACGGCATTCCGCACGAGTATATGAGAAAGGTGGAAATAAGGAAAAGCGAACTATCGACTTACCGCCTTCTTTGCCACGGGCAGAACTTTCTCGTACTTCTCTTCCAGCTTGCGGTGAAAAAAGCAACCTCGGAACTCGCGGTCCGTCGGTCATGTGCAACCTGAGCAATGGAGCAAAATGATAAAACAAGTAGAAGCTAAATTAGATCCGAATCGAGCAAAGCTTAATTCGGCTCTAGGTGGCTGGATATTCAAAGCTATACCAGATTCAAATCAAGCAAAGCTTAATTCGGCTCTAGGTGGCTGGATATTAAAAGCTAAACTAGATCCGAATCAAGCAAAGCTCACTTCGGCTCTAGGTGGCTGGATATTCAAAGCTATACCAGATCCAAATCAAGCAAAGCTTAATTCGGCTCTAGGTGGCTGGATATTAAAAGCTAAACTAGATCCGAATCAAGCAAAGCTCACTTGCTCTAGGTGGCTGGATATTCAAAGCTATACTAGATCCGAGTCAAGAAGGACTAGACTCAGATCTAGGTGGCTAGATCTTCAAAGTTAAACTAGATCCGAATCAAGCAAAGCTTAATTCGGCTCTAGGTGGATGGATATTCAAAGCTACACCAAGTCCGAATAAACTATGAACTAGATGGCCGGACTAACAAACCTTAGAAATAAAATTAAGTCAAACTTCCAAGCATACAACAAGTTATTTCCTTGCAAGTTTCGGGGACTAGAGAATATGGTAACATCTGGAGAATAATTTAAAACTCAGAGATAAAATAATTACCGCATTCATCTTGTTGGTATCAATGATAAACTGGGCAGCATGGTCAAACGGCTGATGTCGAAGCTGGAAAGGTTGGTTGGCCGGATTACCCTCAAATTGATCAGCAGCATTCCAGTTATTGGCATACTCAACTAGCGCTCCAAGGCTGTTCCCGCTAGCTGTCCGAGTTAAAACTTTACCCCGGGCAGGCGGTCGACCACAGCGATGCGAGGCTCTTATGAAGAGCGAGCTGGCTGCCGGTGGCCGAGGTAACAGTGACTTTGGCAGATGCAGCTCCCTTACGCAGCGCGTCTGCAATACTCGGCTGAGAAGAGCCGGCAAGACCTTTCTGAGAAGAAGTCTTGACGGCAATAACACGTTTCTCCTTAGAAGGCGTCAGCAGGAAGTTGCGCCTCGAAGTGGGGCGGAGTCCTTAGGACCAGCGGAGGATAAGCTCGCAGAGGGCGCGAGCAACGACCTTTTCGCCAAGGTCGGGCGACCAGAAACTGCCGGAGTAGATGGAGGCTCAATGGTAACGCTGGGGCCCATAGAGGGGACAGCTGGCTCAACGAAAACATTGGAGGGCCGGATCGGATCCAGATCAATGGAAGAGGCCTCGGGGGCATCACGACAGCAGCGACGTATTTGGAGCGGGGAGAAGCAGACGAATAGGACTAGGAATTGGTGTCATCGGCGGGAGGAGGAGATGGCGGCGAATCGGACGACTAGTCATACTAGGACCGCCGGGTTTAATGACAAAGGCGCTGCAAAAATAAGAAAGAAGATTCGTCGGTATGGGAGATGTAAAGAGAGAAACAAGAAATATAGGCAAAAGAACTTACCCAAGAACCCCGGCATAGTCTTGCGCCTGGGAGGATTCGGAGCGGATTTCTTTATTCGCTTCTTAGGAACCGCCTCCGAGGCACTAGCAGGAGCCCCGCGCTTCCCCGAGGTAACGGGAGGCCGGGAAGCAATAGGTTCGGCGTCGTGAACCTGACCGGCCGGATTAGCTGGGAAAGTAGAAGCCGGAAATGCATAAGAAATAGGCATGGCGGCAACTACCTCAAGAATTTGGACCTCGTCCGAATCACCTTCCTCCTCTTGCGCTGAAGTTTTGCCGCGAGCTCGAGCCGGAGCAGGATCCGACTTAGGGACGAACTCCTCGGAGTCCGGCTCGCCAGTATCCGGGGTACTCCTGTCTGCGGGCCAAGGAGCTGCAGAACTTGGCGTCCTCATTCTTACCTTTCTGCGAACCTCTGCAGGACAAGGAGAAAGGAAATCATGTGAACCAGTCTCTAGGAACTGAGGAAAGATAGAGTAATGGAGATTAGGCATACCTCGGGAGGCGGATGGTCGCGGGTGAATGGTTTTAACCCCCAAGACCAATCCTCAGGCATCTCAGTCTTGAAGATAGCTCGGACGCGCTTATGAATAAGGTAATTGTCCAACTCCACGGTCGAGACTCGGTTAGGGTCAAGAGGACCACTCATGTAGCATAGCTTGTGGGTCCGCTGCTGGAAGGGGCAGATCCGGCTACTAATAAAAGTTGCCATCAGGTCTTCGCCGCACAACCCGGCCCGGATTAACTCTTTTAGCCGAATCTCGAAGGCCTCGGCCAGGGCATGAGTTTTCCTCGGATTATAGAGCCAGTTCACTTTGGAAGGTGGGCCAATTGAGAATGGAGGGAGCCGAATCTTGTCTTCCGCCCCTCTGTTCTTGACATAGAAGAATGATTTGTGCCATTTCTTGCATGACTCCAACCCAGTGACACGGGGGAACACGGATTTCCTCCGAGGTGTAATAGACGCCGCCCCACATTGGGTGAGCAACTTCTCGGAAGGATGCAGAGATTTGTCGGGAACGACGTTGGAGCGGATCTGGAAGAACTTGACCGGACATGCACCGACGCCACAGTCAAGTAACCCTCCGGCGGAGATGAAAGCGAAAGAGAAGCTATGGCGTTCGCAGAAGGTGGTGCGGTTGAAGGCGAAGTAATCAAGGAATTCTAAGCGAAATCGCTGAGAGGGAGACGAAGCGGGCGAAGTGAGACATGAAGACCACATACCGCCCTCTCTGATAACTGGAGAGGATTCGCTGCCGGGTAGACGGCAGGAAACCTCGGCAGGAATCCGTCGAGTTCGGATGAGCCATTCAATCTCACGGCGCGTGACTGAAGAGCCCTGCCACGATCCACGCTCGGGCCCAGAGCCAGCGTCATCGTCCTCAACAAGAGCACCGCTAAACGAACTAGACATGGGTGCGCCGGAGAGATCGCCGGAGGAAAAACTGGCGGCGGAGGGGAGCTTAGAGCTACAAGGCCCGTCGGAACTTAGCACGAAAACAATGGCGAAGAGGAGGAACCGCCATTGAGCACGAAAAGGCGGATCGATCTAGGGCAAGATCAGGGCAACATGGTCGAAGGACTCACCGCGGCGGAGCCACAGCCGTAGAGCGCGGCGAACGACGCGGAATCCTCACCGGCGGAGGCTCTGGCGGATGAACGGCGGAGCGGCAAGAGAACACGCAGCGAAGAAGAAGGAGAAGCGGACGCGGCGATAAGGGAAAGATGAACCCTGCGGCGCGTTTCCCCTCAGATAGTCAAGCCACGAGCAGGAGTGGGATCGTGGGTGTGGCGTTGCCGTGTAGATCGTGGGAACAGCACGAACGCACGACGGTAAGTGGAGCCACACCAACGCCACAGAACAAAGAAAAGTGGTTACGATCGAGGGGAGCGGCGCGACGAGGTATCGCGGCGGCGCAGCAGAACAGGGTTCCGTAGCTTGTCGATAAGCACGTAGAAGGACCAAAACTAGAAGAGCAATGATGGGGTGATGCGTGGGACGTAGCGTCGATGGAAGGAAAGAGGAAACCTCGGACAAGGCCATAGCTCGAAACAAGACTTAAGAAAGTAATGAAGCTGATATAACCCGCCAAAGCTATTGACAGGCCACACCAGCTTGGGACTAATGCCGGGGTTAACCTCGGGTAGGTCGAGACGGGAAAGACAGAGGTCTGTCCCCGTCGGTTTCGAAGCTCTGCCTAGGTCGGCGAATCATGGATATGTCGGCCGATGAACGGAGGCAAGAAGCCCATGTATAGGTATCGTAGTTACCCGGCCGAGTTAATGAGAAAATCGGCGGGTTACCCAAATGATCTTCATACAGTAAGGAACGAGCGAGTAACACAAGGTAAGGCCGAGTGATACGAAGCTTGCAGGAGAAGGAGAAGCCCAGGGTCAAAGTATAGCTGCAGGCTAGAAGGAATCAGGACAGGGCCAAGCACAAGAGACAAGGATGCACGGCGTCAGAGGGGCAGAAGGAGGTCACGAAGGTGACAGTCCTGAAGCCCGAGGCACGCAGGAGGGGGGCCACTAGAGCCTTGCCGTCATTAGAAGGGCGACAGGGAAAGGAGGCCGCCGAACTACTATTTTGGGACAAGCATATTCCACGAATATGCTTGCCAAATCCTAAGGGCACCCAAGGCACCCCTTTATAAGGGGAGGTTTGGACCCCGAGGAGGGAGAAAGGAGAGCACCGTTAGGCTGGGGAGATTCACATTGTCCCCCCCTAAGCAGCTCAAGGAGCACTTGTAACCCATCAAGAGAGAAATAAAGTTCATCACTTTGGCAGCTTGAGTGTAAAGACAGTTGCATCTTCCCTCCCCAGATCCCACTAGCGTCCATTGGCCCCATACTTTAGCCTACCCATGGCATCTGCCGTGCCACCACCACGACAAAAGTGCATCGCACAGCTCAGATGGATTCGTACCCCTTCAATTAAGTCATCTATCCTATGTGTTAGATCCAGATCTAACGGTTCAAATCGAACAGACCAAAAACGAGCGGCGCTACGACGGCGGTGCGGCGGCAGCGCTACTGGTGACGGTGGAACGGCGAATCTAGAAAGGTCTATGGGTGGTGATGATGCTTACCATACTCGCACGTGCACGAGGGAGCTCAACGTGGTCGCGGTTGGGGCGGGGGCGTGTTGTAGCGGGGGCTAGAGCTCGTTGGAGTCGCAGGCGGCGTCGGGTCCTTGCAGACGGAGTTGTTGCCGACACTCTGGATTGTCCTAGCACAAACCATTGGTATCAGGAGGTGCGCAAGGTTACGGCGAACACGACAGTGTCAAGGAGAAGGCAAGGGGCGGTCAGACTTTACCTAGATCGCTCACCGTAGTCGAGTGGTGGCTCTGTCGTTTGCGGGCATGAACGGGGACAGGGTCCTGGGTCATGCGCAGGCAAACCAGAAGTGTCAGCAGATGCACAAGATCACAAGGACCATGCTCATATGAACCAGAAGGACAGGGGCGGTCGGACTCACCGGAATTTCGTTGTCGGAGTAGCTCGGCACTGCGGCGGTGCAAGTGAGATTGCGGTTAGCCTAGTGGCAGAGAAGGGGTGCTGAGTGAGGGGAAAGGAGCGGGCTGTGGAGGTGTTTATGTAGCCAGAGTGGGGGCGAGAATCACGCGCTGCATCAATGGGAATTAAGCGATGAATAAACGCGGCGTCACTGCGAGGAGGTAACGGCGGAGCGAGTCGTCGCGCGGTGATTTGGGGACGATGATGAAGGGGCAGGTGGGGCCGAGGCGTCAGCGAGAGGGGTGTGCTCGCGTGGGTGAGAAACAAAGGGAGAGGGGAAAACCCGGGTGGGCTGCTTCTGTTACTGGGCCGAATAAGTGGCACCGGCCCTTTCTATTTTCTTTTATTCTTTTCGATTTCTATTTTGATTTTCTGAAATCATTTTCAAATGCTTTTCATATGGGTTTGAATTCAAACTTGTTATGAATTTTTGTAAGCTGGACCATACACATATTTGACTACAAAACAATGTTGTCCACTCAAAAATACATTGGCCCATTGAATTTTAAAAATAAACCATGCTTTAATTATTTATTTATAATAGGCATATGAATGGTTTTGAATTCATATTTTTGTTTTGAAATTTTTGACCAAGCTTTGGAAATAACATTCAATCCTATGTTCAACCCTTTTCTGGTTAAAACAAGTATTCTCATATTAGAGAGTAGCAATAAGGCCATTGCTTTGCTTACATAAAATAATACTCCCTCCGTTCCTTGATATAAGGTGTATAGTTTTCTATAAAAAAATTACAGAATATAAGGTATATGGTGGGATCGTGGGATTTTTTTTACATAATTTAGGAGTCAAACTGATTTAGAGAGATGAGATACCGAGATTTCCCTATTTTCCTCTATTTTCACATCGGTCACCTACATGTACTAACATCTAGAAGTATCAAGTTTTTTTGTTTTAGCCTATGCGTTAATATTCGTGCAAGAAAACTATACACCTTATATCAAGGAACGGAGGGAGTAGACAACAATTGCTTCTGTTTTTTGAAATCTTATTTGAAAATGATCCTAAAATGCTTATGAATGCATGAATGATATGCAAACTTTATAATCATGATTTTTGGGATGTTACAAATCTAACCCCCTTAAGGTGAATCTCGCCCTCGAGATTCGGATTGGCTAGCAAATAGGTGAGGGTGGTCTTTCCGAAGATCATCTTCTCTTTCCCAAGTTGCTTCTTCCTCGGAATGATGGTTCCACTGAACTTTGCAGAATTTGATAGTCTTTGTCCGAGTAACTCTTTCTGCAGTCTCAAGAATCTTGATATGTTTTTCATCATAGGTGAGATCACTTTCCAATTGGACCTCTTCCAAAGGTATAGTGTCCTTCAAAGAAGTCTCTTCCATCTTCGGATGGCATTTCTTTAGCTGACTCACATGAAACACATTGTGAACGGCAGACAATGACTCAGGCAATTCAATATCATATGCTACTTCTACTTTATGGCTCAGAATCTTGAATGGTCCAACATATCTTGGGGCCAATTTTCCTTTGACTCCAAACCTCTTCACTCCACGAAGTGGTGATACTCTAAGGTAATCTCTATCACCCACCTCATAGGTGACTTCTCTATGCTTTGGGTCTGCGTAGCTCTTCTTTCGGTACTGTGCTATCTTCAATCTGTCCTTTACCAACTTGACTTTCTCTTCCGCTTCCTTGATTAGTTCTGGCCTGAACAAGTTCCTTTCTCCAACACCATTCCATAGCAATGGTGTAGTACACTTTCTCCCATAGATAAATTCAAACGGTGCCATTTCAATACTGGCTTGATAGCTGTTGTTGTAAGAGAATTCTGCGTAGGGCATACTTTCATCCCAACTAGCACCATAATCTAGGGCACATGCCCTCAACATATCCTCTAGAATCTGGTTGGTCCTTTCTGTCTGTCCATCAGCCTGGGGATGAAAATCAGTATTGAATTCCAATCTCGTTCCCAATGACTCATGCAGTTGCCTCGAAAAATGGGAAGTGAATTGAGTTCCTCTATCAGACGCAATACTTTTGGGTACTCCATGCAGACACACAATCCTATTCATATATATCTTGGCTAACTTAGCACTTGTATAGGTTGTCTTCATGGGTATGAAATGAGCCACCTTAGTTAGACGATCTACTACGACCCAAATAGAATCATATCCTGATCTAGTCCTTGGCAGTCCAGTGATGAAATCTATGCCAATATTGTCCCATTTCCAATCCAGAATAGGTAGTGGTTGTAACAATCCTGCTGGTTTCTGATGTTCCGCTTTCACTCTACTACATACATCACACAAAGCAATATGTTCGGCGATGTCCTTCTTGATATTATTCCACCAAAATCTTTCCTTCACATCCATGTACATTTTGGTGTTACCCGAATGAATGGAATATGGTGAATTGTGTGCTTCCTGTAAAATCAGTTTCTGAAGCTCCAGATCATGCGGAATGCAAATACATTTTCCAAACCATAAAGTACCATGTTCGTCTTCATGGAATCCTTTGGCTTTTCCCTTACCAATCTTTTCATTAATCTCTTTAATTTCCTTGTCCGTCTTTTGGGCTTCCTTGATTTTGTCCAACAAGGTGGGTTGAACATCCAATGACATGAGATGTCCCTCAGGAACTATCTCCAATCTGAGATCCTTGAATTGGGCACACAGATCATCCAACAATTCTACCTTAGTAAGGCCATTCACATAAACCTTACGGCTTAACGCATCAGCTACAACATTTGCTTTACAGGGGTGGTATTGCAGACTCAAGTCATAGTCTTTGATGAGTTCCAACCATCTTCTTTGCCTCGTGTTGATTTATTTCTGGGTGAAGATATACTTCAAAATTTTGTGATCTGTGAACACTTCACATCGTTTTCCCAAAAGATAATGTCTCCATGTTTTGAGTGCATGGACAACAGAGGCTAACTCCAAATCATGAGTAGAATAGTTCACTTCATGAGTTTTGAGTTGTATCGAGGCATAAGCCACAACTTTCCCTTCTTGCATTAGAACTACACCCAATCCTTGGTGAGATGCATCACAATAAACTTGGAAATCCTTCTCCAAATCTGGCAGACACAAGACTGGTGTTGTCACTAGTCTCTTCTTCAACTCTTGGAAACTGAGTTCACATCCTTCAGTCCAATCAAATTTCTTGTCTTTCTTTAGTAACTCCATCATTGGCTTAGCTACCTTTGAGAAATTCTCAATGAATCTTCTATAGTATCCTGCCAAGCCAAGGAAACTACGAACTTCTTTCACTGACTTAGGAGATTCCCACTCAGTTACAGCTGACACTTTTGTGGGATCAACTGCTACACCATCTCCTGACACAATGTGTCCAAGAAAATCAAACCTCATTCAGCCAGAATTCACACTTGCTAAATTTGGCATACAGTTTATGTTCTCTAAGCTTCTCAAGTATCAAACGCAAATGTCCTTCATGCTCTTCATTGCTCTTGGAGTAGATCAAAATGTCATCGATGAAAACGACAACAAACTTGTCAAGAAACTCCATGGACACCTTGTTCATCATATTCATGAAGTAGGCTGGTGCATTGGTCAAACCAAATGGCATCACGGTGTATTCATACAATCCATCCCTAGTGGTGAAAGCAGTATTAGGTATGTCTTGTTCCCTTATCTTAAGCTGAAAATAGCCTGACCGGAGATCAATCTTTGAGAACACACGGGCTCCTTCTAACTGATCAAAAAAGTCATTGATTTTGGGCAAAGGACATTTGTTCTTGATAGTAACCTCATTGAGTGAACGATAATCTATGCATAACCTTTGACTTCTATCTTTCTTTTCAACAAACAAGACTAGTGCTCCCAAAGATGAAGAACTTGGTTGAATAAATCCTTTCTACAACTGTTCTCCAAGTTGTTTCTTGAGTTCTTTCAACTCATCAACTGACATCTTGTAAGGTCTCTTTGCTATTGGTCCTGATCCTGGCAGCAAGTCAATCAGAAACTCCACATCTGTATCTGGTGGCATTCCCGGCAATTCCTCCGGAAACACATTTGGATATTCTCTCACAATTAGCACACTGTCTATGCTAACCCCCTTAAGAGAATTTAGCTTACTCCCTTTTGATTCAAAGTTAGTCTTGAATCTAATCCTTTTATTATCCGGGGTTGTGAGTGTGACAGTATGATTGGCACAATCTAGCACTCCCTTGTACTTAGTCATCCAATCCATTCCCAAAATGACATTTAATCCTTGGGAATTTAGGATTATCAAATTAATGGGAAACTTATACTTCCCAAATTCTATCACTAGGTCATGACATCCTGAGTTCACTATCATTTCTCCACCAGGAGAACTTACTTTTATAGGACACCCAATAGTTTCAACTAGAAGTCCATTTCTATCAACAAATGCTCTTGATATGAATGAATGCGATGCGCCAGTATCAAAAAGAACAAGTGCTGGAACAAAATTGAGTTTGAACTTACCAGCCACAGCATCAGGTTCCTCATATATTTCTTCCACATTGATGTGGTTCACTTGTCCCTTTTGGAAGGGATTGGGCTTGTTGGCACCTTCAACTTTCTTTTCTCGGCACTCATTAGCATAGTTCCCCATCTTCTTACACTTGAAGCATTCAACCTGACTGATATCTCTCTTAGCAGGCTGACTTCCACTTCCACTCCCACCTCCACTGTGGTGACTCTTGTGTCCACTCTTGTGGTTCTTGTACTTGTCATTATCATGACTGCGGTGATGCTTGTTGTCATGATGGCAGTTGTGGCCGTGGTGCTTGTTGTACTTTCCATGTTTGTGGGATCCAGAACTCCCACTATCATCATGATGGGAACGCTTGTGAGACGATCCCAAGATGTGCTTATCAAAGTTGTGCTTCCTCTTCCTACTCTCAACCTGTTTCATCTTGTTTTCCAAGATGGTAGCCTTGTCACAAAGTGATTGGTAGGTTGGGACATAGGAAACAGACAGCTGCAGATTCAGTTCATCATTCGGTCCTTTGAGGAATTTCTCCTTCCTCTTGGCATCTGTATCAACTTTATCCGGTGCATAACGCGCCAGATTGTTGAATTCTTCAATGTACTCAGCCACGCTGCAGTGACGCTGTTTCAGGTTGTGGAACTCCTTATTCTTCAAATTCATCACTCCGGATGAGATGTGAGCTATACGGAATCCATTCTCAAAGATAGCCCAAGTCACATCCTCAATGGGAGTGGTGATCTGAAAGTTGTACCACCAGGTTGCTGCTGGCCCTTCCAGCAGATGTGCTGCAAACCTGACCTTCTCTTCGTTGGTGCATCCGATAGTCACTAAGTCCTTGTTCACTGAACGTAACCAGTCATTGGCTACCATTGGATCAGTGGTTCCCGAGAACTTTGCAGGCCTCAGTCTTAGAAATCCGGTGAGCATGTCAAATCCTGGCGCATTATTCTGGTTGTTGTTGTTGTTATTATTGTTATTGTTGTTGTTGTTATTCTGATTCTGGTTCTGCATGAAAGTGGTCATCATCTGCATTAGTTGTGCCTGTGCTATCATCAACTGCTACATCTCGGGAGTGACATTGTTGTTGTTTGGGTTGGGGTTGGCACGTCGAGGAGGCATCTGTGGTTTTAATAAGGATAATAATGAGATACCCATAGATGCTTAACATGCACAATACATCACATAGTCAATCACAATAACCAAGTATCAAAATAACATAGAGTTTAAACGACATAAACAACAAGTTTTGGAAAAAGCAAACACACCATAGCAAGCCATCCACATGTTGGATGGTCATTGCGACTCAATAATCAAAGTACGGTAGATGAAAGATAAACGAGTATTCTACACTACTCCTTCGCATAAATCTCCACATCAACAAGGGTAAGACCTGCATTCTCCATAGCGGTCTTGTACTCATCAACACTAGTGCTCAAGGCCTCTATCTTAGCCCTAAGAGCCCTCTTCTGTGAGCGAAGCCTCTCGATCACTCCCTGCTGATGATCAAGCTCGAAGTCCTTGGCCTCTAGATCTTACTTCATCTCCCGGATCTTCTTGTTCCTATCTTGGACTCTTTTCTCCTGGCTCTTGAACTTCATGTCCTGGCTTTCAAACTTGGCCTCCATTTCCTTGACTATCTCGTCTTGCTCCGTGAAGAGCTTATCCTTCTCACGAAGCTGAACCTGGAGCTCGTCATTGCTAAGCATGATGTTGGTCCTATCAGTATCTAGGTGTCTAATAAGACCCTCTAGGTCCTGGAGGCATGCATTTAATCGGCTCCATCTCTAGCAAAGATCCTCGTACTCTATGGCCTCACCCTCTTTGTTGCGTCTCCCGAAGGGGTGAAAGTAAAGACCTCTAAGCTCGGTGGAGTGTCTCCCTACCAGACGCCCAAATAACTCCTGCATGACTACATCTAAGCCTTTCTCCTTGTCGTCATGCATCAGCTTGAAGGTGATAGCCTCCATGAGTGGCTCTGTCTGGCGTCCCGGCTGTGTGACTCTGAAGCCCCATAGGTCCTTCCTCTCAAACTTGGTGAGCTCAAGTGTCATGATGCTAGGAAGTGGTAGGTTGAGCACACTAGTGAGATCAATGAGACGAGTACCAAAACGAGTTCTCTTGAAGTTCTCAGCCGTGTTGATAACAACATTAGGCATCTATTTTTATAAGATAGAGAGAAGTTAGAATCAACATCAATAGAGAAAAATCACAAGACAAAATATCACAAGCACATCTTTTTGCAAAAATCACACAAGTCATGGCATACACAAATCCATTACAAACATCAAAGGTTCAACATAACTTAAACAAAAAAAATTGGAAGTAAAAACGATAAGTGTGGTGGTCCAACTAATGAAGTACGTTACAACTCTCACTCACTAAACAAAATAGCTATCATGGCATCCTTAGTAGCCATCTGTCTATCTTGTTCACAAGACTCCCAAATTAAGTCTATGATGTCTCCCCGTAGTTGTTGGTTGGTAGTCTCCAACTCTTGGGTATGCTTCTTTTCTTCTCTAAGGTCATTTTGGGTGTTGAGCATTCTGCACTTGAGTCTATCACCAAGCTCCTTGATAGCATTCCAAGCTGCATTTCTTGTAGAGTCAAAGAATGTTGTGTGCATTTCTGAGTTGGTGACCATGCAGAATCCTGACTCCTTGTGGTTATCTTCCTTGTTTTTGTATAAGTGAAGTTGCACCCACCAATACTCTTCTCCATCATCAATCACAGGGAATCCTTTGTACACAGCTACACCATGTATCCCCATGGTAACCATAAGGTTCTTGAGGGCCTTGGGAAATTCAGTCTCACACTCCAAAGTCATGGTCATGAGTGGTCCCTTTCTCACGGCTTCGTTGATGGAGTTCATCTACAAATAGAGATGAGAAAGAAGATTAGAAAAGTTTACGAGAAGAAAAAGACAAGTATAGAAATTTTTCAAAGTGTTGAAATTTTTTCCTTAGTGGTTTCTAATCCAATCCTAGGGTCATAATCCTATAGGCAACACAGTGCTCTGATACCATCTGAAAGACCCCACCTTTATAAAGGTAAAGGTCCCTGTGTTTACAATGCTAGTCCCTGGATCAATTGCTAGCATCCACAGTTTAAGATGAAGTACACAGAAACAAAGGTCATTATTACATTGTCATTCCAGAGATAACATAGTCTTTTACAACTCCATATCCATAGGCTAGTACAAGAGTTTATCATAACAATATAAATAAAAGTCTTCACCTTCATGTGCCACAGGTAACCATGTTGAGTGTAGACTCATAACCCTAATCCTCATCAGAGTAAGATGCAACATCACAAGTTACAGCCACAGTGGGTCAATACATTGGAATAGTATTGGCAAGTGATACCTTAGAAGAAGAATAGTATCTAGCTTCTACATGAATTTGGCTAAGTGTAGTTTAGGCTTGCTTTGCTCAAAATAGGTTTTACCTATCAGTTGAAAACACTAAGTTTTTGTTTGGCAAAAAGTCCCAAGGAACCACCAATAGACATTGGTGAACCTTCACCCTTGTTCAACCACAAGTTTTAACTTAGAAATTTGGATTAGGAGATTCTTGATAGCTTCCATGTCTTGATGCTCAAATTGTCCTTTTCCGGGGACACATCTAAGTACTTAGATTCTTCCTTCTGTAGAGGTGGTGCACTTTCCCCACAAGACTTGATTTTCACCAAGACATGACCTTTCAAAACCCTTCCCTTAGACCAAATGGACGCGTTCCAAACCTATCACCCACTACCACCAACTGTCCATTTGGCTAAGTTATTGCAACCTATATGATCCAGGCAGAGCCCATAATGCCATGTGGCTACACTAGAAGCTTCTTAACATATGGCATCTCAAATCCCTTTGTTCCTGGGTGGCATTCCACAAGTGAGATACATAGGGTAGACCATTGGAAAATGGGCCCTGGTAACCACTCAACCAAAATCCACCAAGCAATTACCATTCCACCCAGGTGTTTCATTCACTTAGTTGTTTTATTAAGCAAAAACATAAGTCAAAGACTTAGCAATATTTTCCATAGCATGTGTATATAACCACCCTTGGTTGCTACTAGCTAGGCTAATCATGGAAATAGTAAGTATCTTAACTTAGAGAAAATTCTAACAATTCTACAACTACTAGGATTTCCCAAGCATAGCATATAGATACTTAGCAAAAATTATCATGCAAGCCCTATACAAAATATTTCTAATGCATAATCAAAATATTGGGACAAAATTATGAAGCTCAACTTTCCTTGGTAGTTGGGGGAGTAACAACAATCCTCACAGTCACAATCACCACTAGCACCAAAATCTACACATAAAATGATAGCACCAAATTCACATTTCAGATAAACAAGCAAAAATATATGAATGCATGCAATTGCCATGTGGTGATTTTTCTAAACCAACCAAGACAAATAAAACAGTACTGAACAATAAACAAGACAATTATACAGCAAATAAACTAAATTTGGCCTTAAAAACATTTTCCAAATAATTTTTATACACAAAATATGCTTGTAAATGTCTCTGCATAAAAATCCATTTTAACATAAACAAAATACAAAACTAAGCCCAAATATGTGTAGGATTTCTTTTTGTGATTCCAATGGTATATTATTTGTATTTTTCGGATAAACAGAACAAAAGTTATTGAATTTACAAATTTGACTATCTAATAAATGAAATTCCAGATTTTAAATCTAAACCTAGCCACGCGGCGCTTCCTGATTGGACGGTACCGCTTCACGCGGATCAGGCTCTCTGGATCATCAGATTTAAAGTGCATCGCACGACTCAGATGGATTCGTACCCCTTCACTTAAGTCATCTATCCTATGCGTTAGATCCAGATCTAACGGCCCAAATCAAACATACCAAAAACGAGCGGCACTGCGACGGCGGTGCAGCGGCGGCGCTACTGGCGACGGTGGAACAGCGAATCTAGCAAGGCCTAGGGGTGGTGATGATGCTTACCAGACTCGCACGTGCACGAGGGAGCTCAACGTGGTCGCGGTTGGGGCGGGGGCGCGCTGTAGCGGGGGCTAGAGCTCGTCGGAGTCGCAGGCGGCGTCGGGTCCTTGCAGACAGAGTTGTTGCCGACGCTCTGGATCGTCCTAGCAAAAACCAGCGGTATTAGGAGGTGCGCAAGGTTATGGCAAACACGACAGTGTCAAGGAGAAGGCAAGGGGCAGTCAGACTTTACCTAAATCGCTTGCCGGAGTCGAGTGGTAGCTCTGTCGTTTGCGGGCGTGAATGGGGACGGCGTCCTGGGTCATGCGCAGGCAAACCAGAAGTGTCAGCAGATGCACAAGATCACAAGGACCACGCTCGTATGAACCAGAGGGACAGGGGCGGTCGGACTCACCGGAATTTCGTTGTCGGAGTAGCTCGGCACTGCGGCGGTGCAAGTGAGATTGCGGGCAGCCTGGTGGCAGAGAAGGGGTGCTGAGTGAGGGGAAAAGAGCGGGGTGTTGAGGTGGTTATTTAGCCAGAGCGGGGGCAAGAATCACGTGCTGCATCAATGGGAATTAAGCGACAAATAAACGCGGCGTCACTGCGAGGAGGTAACGCCGGAGCGAGTCATCGCGCGGTGATTTGGGGACGATGATGACGGGGTAGGTAGGTCCGAGGAGTCAGCGAGAGGGGTGTGCTCGCGTGGGTGAGAAACAGAGGGAGAGGGTAAAACCCGGGTGGGCTGCTTCTGTTACTGGGCCGAATAAGTAGCACCGGCCCTTTCTGTTTTCTTTTATTCTTTTCTATTTCTATTTTGATTTTCTGAAATCTTTTTCAAATTCTATTCATATGGGTTTGAATTCAAACTTGTTCTGAATTTTTGTAAGGTGGACCATACACATATTTAACTACAAACAATGTTGTCCACTCAAAAATACATTGGCCCATTGAATTTGAAAAATAAACCATGCTTTAATTATTTATTTATAATAGGCATATGAATGGTTTTGAATTCGTATTTTTGTTTTGAAATTTGTGACCAAGCTTTGGAAATAACATTCAATCCTATGTTCAACCCTTTTCTGGTTAAAACAAGTATTCTTATATTAGAGAGTAGCAATAAGGCCATTGCTTTGCTTACATAAAATAATAGACAACGATTGCTTCTGTTTTTTGAAATCTTATTTGAAAATGATCCTAAAATGCTTATGAATGCATGAATGATATGCAAACTTTATAATCATGATTTTCGGGATGTTACAGTGTCTAAAAGCTTTTGCCCCTAAGGATCTAGCTGCAGCGTGGAGACCACACTCGCCTTCGTGGATTTCTCATAAGATTTCCACTCCTTCCGGAGAAATAAATTGCTGAAAGACCCCAGAAACACTCCTCTTATAGAGCTCACCATTTATTATTGTGTAGGCTTTTGCTCGTTGGACGATCTGCCATCTCAGGACTTCATCTTCGGGTAATTTTAAATCTATCAAGAAATCAAGATAGGTTTTTGTCCAGCTGGGAATTACAGCCAGAACTTCTATTAAAGGTGAGTCGGATTTCATCGGATAGTCCTCATCAACTCCAGTTATGGAGGGGACCCTTAATTCTCTAAAAAAAAGTGCCATCCGGTACTTGTTTCCGCGCAGAGCCTGTCCTTGATAGAGCGTCCGCTTCCTCATTTTCTACTCAAGGGATGTGCTGAACCTCAAAACCCTCGAATGATTTAGATAATTCATCCACAATAGCTTTGTAGGCTGCCATGTGCTTGTTTTTTTGCAGATATCAGATACTTGCTGAGCAACTAAATCCGAGTCTCCGTAACACATGAGTCTTGTTACGCCAATGTTTTTGGCCATGCGTATTCCATGTAACAATGCTTCATACTCAGCAATATTATTGGTCGCCGTGAAGTGTATTTGTAACACATAGAATAACTTATCTCCTTGGGGTGATTTGAGCACCACGCCAGCCCCGAAGCCTCCTCGTGCTTTTGATCCATCAAAATGAAGGGTCCAAATTTCCGAGTCTAGAGGACTTGTGTTTTCTGCCGTCTCTGTCCAATCAACAACAAAGTCGGCAAGTATTTGGGACTTGATTGTTGTACGCGGCTTGTACTCAATGTCAAAAGTTGTAAGCTATATTATGCACTTTGAGACACGTCCTGTGGCGTCGCGATTATTGATTATATCTCGCAGGGGAGCGATGCTCACCACTGTGATCTTATGATCTTGAAAATAATGGTGTAGCTCTCTGGATGCAAAGAATAATCCATAGTCTAGCTTTTGATGGTGTGGATACCTTTGTTTAGAATCTGTCAGGACCTCACTCAGGTAATAAGTTGGACGCTACACCTTATGCTCGTGGCCTTCTCTCTCGCTCTCCACTACTGTTACCACACTTATGACCTTGTTGGTCACTGCAATGTAAAGTAACATAGGCTCCTGAGGCTCTGGCGCTGCAATGACTGGTGGGTTTGAAAGTAGGTCTTTCAAACTTTGTACGGCAGTCTCAGCTTCCTGGGTCCAGACAAATTTGTCGGTTTTCTTCAAGAGTTTGTATAAAGGTGCGGCTCTTTCACCAAGCTGGCTGACGAACCGACTCACTACTGCAATGCAACCAGTGAGACGTTGCACGTCCTTCGGGCGAGTCGGCCTGGTAATGTTGAGTATTACCACCTCTATGCCTCGCTCTGAGACGATGAAACCTAACAATTTTCTGGCTGGAATTCCAAAGAAACACTTATTCAGATTTAGCATCATATTGAATTTTTGTAGACTAGCAAATGTTTCCTCCATGTCAGAAATTAAAGCTCCCTTCTTTTTGGACATAACTGCTATGTCATCTACGTATACATGGATGTTGCGTCTGATTTGATCGTTGAGACAATGTTTCATAGTACGTTGATATGTTGCTCCTGTGTTCTTTAAGCCAAAAGGCATAGTTTTATAGCAGAAGGTTCCGAAAGGAGTGACGAAAGACATCTTAATTTGATCCGACTTTTTCAACGGTATTTGGTGATATCTCGAATATGCGTCGAGAAAACAGAGTAGTTCCGACCCTACCGTTGAGTCAATAACTTGATCGATTCTTGGCAAAGGGAACGGGTCTTTTGGGCATGCCTTGTTCATAGCGTTATAATCAATGGTGTCCTTTTTAGGGACGAATACAAGATTTGCCACTCAGTCTGTGTGGATGACCTTTGTTATAAATCCGGCTAACTCTAGTCGGACTAATTCCTTAGCTATTGCTTTGTTCTTTTCATAACCAAACCATCGTAAGGACTGTTTGCCGGGTTTAGCGTCAGGGTACACATTAAAAGAGTGCTCGACAAGTTCCCTAGGTACTCCGGTCATGTCAGAAGGCTGCCATGCGAAGATATCACTATTAGCTTTGAGGAACTCGACGAGCGCGCTTTCCTATGTGCGGTCTAAGCCTACCCCTATGTTCGTCGTCTTGGAGGGATCATCTTCCTTCAGCAAACTTGGCTTTAGCACCTCGTTCTTCATAGCGGGCATCTCGGACGGGTTGATGGTCTTCTTGATCTCCTGATACTCTTGGGCGTGTATCACGGCTTCGGCAAAGGCAACAGATCCTTTGTTGAACTCTCGTGCCTTCCTCGGATTTCTCCGGTGTAACATCCCAAAAATGTTGAACAATGATTATAAAATTCCAATCACCAAAATTAGGGTTAACAAAATCTTTTGTTAATTCAAATCATTATGAATGCATGTGTGTATGTGATGATTGTGTGAATGCATGAATGGACTTGTGTGATTTATCTAAATAGCAAGGAATGGTTTAAATATGAATACAACATCATCTAAAACATTTCCAAGCAGAACCAAATCAAGAGAAAATCAAAAACAAATCAAATAAGGCAAATGGTAATTTTTGCCAATCTTGCTCACTAGGCCACTTTGAGTGTCTCTAGTCCAAGATTTCAAATAGAAACTTTTCCAATTCTTTTAACCCCTTGCTAGACCAAGTAAAAGTGAATCAAAGCCAACCTTTCAAACTTGCAGAAACATTTGGCAACCCCATTCAAATGGCAATTTAAAATTGAATCTATAACATATGTGAAGATCCTACATTTTCAAAACCCAACTGAACCAGTGCCCCTTGACCAATCCAACTGACCAGAGACTCCCTAGTATGTAACTAGCAAACCCACCAAGTTTGAATCCAAAATTCAAATTTGAATTTCTTGCGGCCATTTCATCAAACACCTTGTAAGCAGCAAACAAACAAACACAAAACACTACTAGTAGCAGTAATTTTGGCCAACCTTGTCCCCTTTCTAGCTCACTCTACACTCTCAGTACATGATCAAACTAATCTAACTAGATTTAGCACCACTGTGAGGAAGCATAGCCATCAATGGTGACCATGCCGAGAGCACCATTGCCACCCCCATGTCGCCAGCAAGCTAGAGGAAGCACTAGCCTCGCCAACCTTGTCTGGGACACTCTCCACCGTCCACCGCCACCCCCTATCCAAGCCCCAAGCCTTGCCAGCCACTGGACCACACGACAAGCTCGCGCCCAGCTTCTCTACGAGCGAGCCGAGAGCGCGCCACACGCGACACCATCCCACAGAACGCACGCCTCCCTCGCCGCTTGCGTGCGTGATCTCCAGTACCCCAACAACCCACCAGACAACCCCGTTCGCCGCCGCACGGACCATGGACGTTGTGCGCCATTAAAATCAACGTCGGACCTGCCCAGAGCGCCGCGACATTCCGACCGTTCCGCACCGCCCCATGCCTCGCCATCAAGCCATCGAGCTTCGCCAGGAGGCAACGCACTGCCCCCTATCGTCGCCCATGCCATTAGCCCACTGTGTCGACGACCACGATGAGATCCACCCGCGCCTGTCGGTCCCCTTCATGAACTATAAATAGAGGCCTTCCCTGCTCAAACCCTTCACCCCATCTCACTCCCCACCTCTCACTGATAACACACACTCACCCCCGGAGCAAGGCGAGCACCAGGTGGCCAGAATTTCACCGGAGTTCGCCGTTACAGAGGGGGAGAGGCGCCGTCGATTGGAGCAGCCCCAGGAGGAGCTACCGGTACTAGGAGGATCATCGTCATCGACTTCATCGTTTGCCCCCATCGCCGACCATCGCTGGAGCCCCAGTGAGCTCCCGTCGGCCCCCACTGGCCGCGCTAGGGTTCAACCTCGCCGCGTCCTATTCAGGCGTGGACGATGAACCACAGCCGTAGGATTAGAGCTAGAATCGCACGGCCAAGATCATCCCATACAGCTTCGCCACTCTCTGTCTCACTGACGAGTGGGGACATCCACTTAATCAGCCCGCACACGCGCTGTGCGTAGTGGGCCGACCCAGTTAAACCTCCCACGCGACCCAACAATTCAAATTTAGGTTTTTCCATTTAGTTCTATACCCAGATTCAAAAATCAACCCAGCTCGATTCACTGAACCAAAATGCATAAAACGAATTTTGTTAGAAAGGTACTGGAGTTCTTAATCCAAGCCCGTTTGATTCAAACCAAGTGGAGTTGTAGATCACCCATGGTAAAAATAACAAGGAAGAAGCTTATCTGCATTCAAACATTTTTCAAAATTCAACCATAAAAGCTTTTGAGTTGATTCCAACTCTCAAAAATCATAATTAACAAGACCTTTTAGAAATATAAAAATATATAGGTTTACTTGCAGAAATAATGATCAAGTAATAAAAGAATGCATCATAGGCCATTCTAGTCATTTTATTTAATTAAAATAAAAAGGTTAAACATTATTAAATTGTGATACCACTTTAAATCACCTTCCCAAGTACTGAAATATGTGGTGATGACATGTGTCAGCATGATCCCATATTTTAGTTGGAGAATATTAAATCTTAAGTAGTTTTTCAATGAGTAGAAATTACTTTTCTAAAATAAAATAAATAAGACAAGTGCTTTAATCTTTGTGATAATAGTGATGATGCTAGATCATCTAGTGTGAACCTTTGTGTGCTAAATAGAGTAGTTAAGAATTGTGTGGTGATTGTGTACCTCGTATTTATTTATAGACGCTAGTACCGACCAAGGATACGAGGAGGAAGGAGGATACTACGAGGAAGAAGCCGAGGAGAACTTCTACCACTGCTCTACACAAGGCAAACCTAATACTACTAGTTGAATTAGCAAGCTACTGACTTTTCAAGCTAACCCTTGCAACTATGAAAGTTAGGTAATCTATGCCAAGCATCAGCATGCTTGGTTAGATACATTTGATGATACCCGATCCTAGTTTTACTTCCAATCTCAGTACTTTAATTCTTTATCAAAGCTTTCTCTTAGAGTTTATTTAGTGACTTGTAGATTTTAGAAAGATTTATGAAAGTAGCATAAAAAGCATAAAACTTGGCCTAAGTTAGATAAATCTTGATGTCATCCTGAGGCATGAGATTGAACTTAGATAAGATCCCATTGCTTATCACCCCTCATTAGTATTTATCCTCCACTTGTAGATGCTAGTGCTAAGCATAAAACTTGATCAACTTTAGATGGGAATACTTGGTGAAAATGGTTATGAAAACCTTATAATGATGAGTCATTCTATTTAAATATATTGCTATGTGTTCTTGAACACGAGATGATTTGGATGATGAAAATGTTAAGTCATGAGCCTTAGCCCTTTATAAAACTGATGGTTGTCTGGATGCGATACCTTTCCAATTTTACCGTACAACCACAATACCCAAAATTTGGGTAGGGCTTGACAGGAAATTTATATACCTTAGTATGGGTTCCCTTGCGGCCAAGGTCTGAGCCGAGGCTACCTTGTGAAGATTGTCCACCTGTGTCGTCCCCAAGATGATAGTTGGTCATGGTTGGGAGGCCAAACTCACAGGAGAGGTGCCTATACTAGGGCATGTAATTGAAAGGTTAGGATTGATTATCCGCATACTGAGTATGGTGAATTCAGGATTGTTCCAGACGGATGTATCGAATGTTGTGGTGGAAGTGTACAATCTCTGCAAAGTGTCAAACTATTCGAATAGCCGCGTCCGCGGTTATGGACAGTTGGAGTGGCCATACTGTTCCGTCGTCAGATGTTTTAAAAATGACTTGTGAAATGAATTACGATTTTGACTTGACCACAACAGAGTTGTGACATGAAATTCAAGTTCCCACTTAGGTGTTCTAAAACTTTCGATTATCTTTCTTTGCTTCTGAACTTAGTTAAGGTAAACTTGGATTTTTGCAAAATAACCCTAGATCTTAGTACTTCCTATTCCAAAACCACTTCACTTGTTAGTACTAGTTTGCGAGTACTTAAAGAGTACTCATGGCTTTGTCCCTGGCTATTCCCGTGGCCAGACTATGAAGAGGACTATCAGGAGGAAGGACAGCAGGAAGGTTACGACAACTAGGATCATCTCCCATCATCAATAATTGCCTGTGACCCTGAAGATGGAGCCTCTCCTACTCTATCGTTATTATTATGTTATTCCGCTGCTTGAATTGTATTAAGACTGGATCATGAGTTCCTTATTTGTGTAATACCTTATGTATGGTTTGTAATGGATGATGTACTGTGATATCCAATCTGTTATGTCTCGCAAAAATGGTAATCCTCGGATTGCGATGTATGGCATAACAGGCATCTGTGATTAAAAATCCGGGTGTTGACACCCGGATGGTGATGACACCCTTTGGACCTAGAAGTTTAATCATGTTGTAGATGAAATAGGGACGAGCCATGCACGCCCAGTAAGCCGGACGTCCGAAGATGGCGCGGTAAGCACTTTTGAACGGTACCACCTCGAAAGAGAGTGGCTCGGTCCGGTAATTGTCTCGGGTTCCGAATGTCACGTATAGAGTAATCTCACCCAAAGAATCCGTCTGTCTCCCTGGTATAATGCCATGGAAAGTTACACTACTGTAACTCAATTGGCTCTCGTGTAGCTTCATGCGGTGGAGCGTCTCGATGTAGAGGATGTTAATGCTGCTTCCATCATCCATGAGAGTTTTAGAGAACTCATAGCCATTAATAAGAGGATTGACGACCAAAGGGTATTTTTCCCGACGATGTGTTTTCCTTGGGTTATGTGAGCGATCAAAGGTGATGGTTACATCCGACCAATCCAGAAACTGTGGAACAGCCAGAACCGTGGCATTGAGCTCATGGAGAGCCGGCTTCTTGTCTTTAGCAGGTTGGGATACAAGGAAATAGACATATGCGTCTTTCTTAGTCGGAAAATCCTTCTTTCCATCCGACTTGGGCTGTGCGGCATCCGCTTCTTCCATGCCAGAATCTTCCTTGGGCTGCTTTCCTTTCTCGGAATTTTTCTTTCCTTTTCGTCGCTTGGCTCTGTAGCTAGTGGATTCATCTTTCTTGATGTCGTCATTGAAACAACACTCGTCATTTGTGTGGGAGGATCTTCCGTTACTATCCAAGTGGTGGACACAGGGTTTGTTGGCAATGTTGGCCTAGGTGTAGGTTCTTCCGGGTTGCTGATCTCCTTTGCCCTAGATTTGGGAAGTTCCACGTCCTATACCCCGGCCGCCTCCGCGGCCTCCTCGTCCTCCAGATCCGAACATTGCGTTGACAGCTGCGTTGTCCGGAGCCGGTTTATCTTCCGAGGTGTTCTTGCGCTTCTAAGCTGGTTGTATTGGCTGTTTGGCCGCATTGGGATTGGCTAGAATATTTAGCATCCCTTCTGAGTCATCATCGGCATCATCATATTTTCTTGTCGCCTCTATCATCTCTCCCAAATCCGTGACGTGGTCACGTTTCAATCTGTAACGCAAAAGTCTGATTGGGAGTCATGCGATGAAAGCTTCTATCGCAGTTTGCTCGTTTACTCCTTCGCAGGAGTTGTTCGTGTCAATCTAGTATTCGAGGTAATCCCGGCAAGTTTCTCTAGGTCTTTGCATGCAACGCTGCAAGTCTCCGACTGTGCTAGGCCTCCTGTATGTTCCCTCGAAGTTTGAAAAGAACGCACTTTGCATATCATACCAGTTATGAATCGAGTTCTCAGGCAGTTCATTGATCCATAATCGAGTCGTCTTCCTCAGCATAAGCGGGAGATATCAGACTACAACCAGGTTGTTTCACATGGCTGAATGTGTTTGGCAATACCAAAATCAATCGGAAATTTGGTCCGACGTATGTGTGGTCCAAAGCACTTAGGTCCCATGTACACATCTTCTTCCTCGTACCGCCGCGGCTCTATGTTTGACTCAATGCGATGGCGAGCGTCGTTTGGTGAGAGAGATCTACGCCTTGGAGGCTCATGGCTTCTGCGCGACGGAGTTGAATTTCTGCTTCTCCTCTCACCATTACCGCCTCCGCCCCTACAGCTTCCATGGCTACGTTGGGATCCTTCATGGTCGCTGTGAGGAGGCGATGGTGTCCCTGGTGGATTATTTCTGGCTGGGTTACATGGTGGTGGCGATAGAGCCTCATTATGCTGACTCCAACGCTGATTTCTTTGGGATCTGTCCCTACTTGATTTAGGACGATCCAGATCATCTCTTCGTCCGGCGTGACCAGCCGGACGACTTGGTGGTGGCATCCTTAGCCGATCTTGATCTTCTCGCTGGAGGCATGCTTCCGGGTCATCTCTGTAGCAGTTTTTTTTGCCAATGATGGTCCTGATGAGGAACCATTTCCCTGATGGCGTCTTCAGATGCAGCCGGAATAAATATTGCCCAGTCACGTGCTGGCCTGCGAGAGTGGCCGTTTGAGCCGGTTCTTGAATTCTCTTCTTCTCCTCTGCGGGGACGATACCGTTGATCTGTATCCCTGCGGAGTCTTCCGCCAGCGCTTTGGTCAGCGCCAGTGTGGCAAAATTTCGACTTGGAGGCTAGCTTGCCATTGAATGACATGGCCATTTTCTGCAGCTTTAATCCTTTGTCCAGCAATGCGACGCACTGCTGAACCTATTGTGGAGACGGATTATTGGAGAGGATGGCTCGAGCTGCGGCCGCGTTTTCCAATGGCGTGTTGTAGACTCGGATCTTCTCTCCAGTTTTTCCGTCGAATAGGTCTTTGTGGATATCCGGGTTCTTATTGGCAAGAAACGGACCTCCTCTTGTTTTGTTTGCGTGTCGCTTGAAATCTGATTGATACTTGGCAGGATTACTATCTAACTGTTGCTTAAGCTCGACGATGTGCGTGGCTTCTTTGAGTAAAAACATACTGTGCTTTTCCAGGTCCTCAGCCCTTTTCTCCGGTGCCTCTGGAGTAAGATCCGAAGCCGTTGGGATTAGAATTGTGAGAGCATCTCCGTAAATTTCACGTGCACCCTTGGTGACGACGTGTCCATCCATAGGAGGGTCGATCGGCATGGTATTAATCGGATCTCCATCTTGATCTCTTCATCAACTTTTTCTTCATTGGTTTCATTGACGTCCGGCTCTGCCGGTGTCGGATTCTTGTTCTTCTTCTTTGACCGCCCAGTAGCCTTGACGTGCGTACCGGTGGCAAAGACGGCTTTTGGTCCGGTACCGGGGGATAAACTTCCGTTGGTACTTTCCATAGTGGTTGGCTTGTGGACCTCGAAGGAATCTCCGGTATCCATATCGTCCTACGAGGTGTAGCTTTCATCCATGCTATCATATGGACTAGGAGAATTTTCCGGCTCACCTTGCGTTGGCTTGGAGGCGTGTTCTTGTTGGGGATATACTTTCCGGATATACCCACAGGACTCACTAACCAGGGTGGCCCACCAATGGGTTAGGTCTTTGCTTCACAGGCGGCCTAGTCAGAGAAAGAGGAGGAGCCAGTTCCGGCTACGACAAGGCCTAGAAGAGTTACCGACTTAGGCATGTAGTATTACTTGTAGTCCAAGCTATACATAGTTACCGACTCTGTAACATAGCCAGATATGTCTCTCTCTATAACCCTAGGCCCCGGTGACTATATAAACCGGCCCTATGGGAGCCTTTAGGGAAACACAACTCAATAGACAACCACAACCAACTCGCACAGGCGAACCTCTCTTGTAATCCATTGTAACATCCGGCTTACACCGATATATTACTGGCTTGCTTGCAGGAGTAGGATCCAATCACTGTAGTCGGATCTGAACCTGGGTAAACTTGTGCTCACCGCTCCTGGAACATCCGACGTCTCACATCCCATCCTTCCAACGCCACTAGGACCCCTATGGCGTACTTGTCGACAATCCGACGACAGTTGGCACCCACCATGGGGCAAGTGACCTTTGGAGCATCGTTCTAGGTGGAATCTGCGCGTGTAGGGATCGGCGAAACAATCGCCATGGGTCGCGTGGTCTACGCCAGTGATGTCCCTCTCATCCTCCTAGATGAGACTTGGATTCCGGCATCAAGACCCGTGACGACTTACGCAATCATGTCAATAGGCGAGATCGATATTTATTTCGGTTTCGCTGAACCCGCCCAACCCACCCTAGAGGTGATGACCATGGCGGAAGAAAAATCTGGATCTACTTTGTCCACAGAGGCGGAAGAGTTCAAGATCCTGGAAAAAATCAAACCCACCCAACCCACTCCTGTAGTGGAAGAAGAGGTGGAATATGAAGTCAGATCCGATTTATCCAGCGAGATCGGATACATAGACGAGGAGTACATCCGCTATGGATCCAGCTTTGCGGACGTCGGGGCGGAAACCAAGTTATACAAATACCTCAAGAACATGAACAAGAACAAGCACTGTTTCGTATACCACATAAGCACCGGATCCGACTTTGTCGATGATGGAGCTGGTAGCAACCCGGTCCTAGATACAATCAAAGAAAACGCCGACTTACCTAGCTCCCCAACGGAATCAATCACGTCGCAGGAACTTTGAGACTTTGATAGGGAGATAGAGGAGTACGAGCAACAGCACGTCTCTAGACAAACGCCAAGTGAGCCGGAAACTCCTCCTAGTCCATATGATAGCATGGATGAAAGCTACACCTAGCAGGATGACATGGACACCGGAGATTCCTCCGAGGTCTACAAGCCAACCATGAAGAAAAGTACCGACGTAATTCTATCCCCGGGTATTGGACCAAAAGCCGTCTTTGCCACTGGTAAGCACGTTAAGGCTACTGTGCGGTCAAAGAAGAAGAAGAAGAACAAGAACAAGAATCCGACTCTGGCAGAACCGTACGTCGAGGAAACCAACAAAGAAAAAGTTGATGAAGAGATCGAGATGGAGAATCACGACAAAGATCCGATTAATCCCACCCTGATCGATCCTCCTGTGGATGGACACGTTGTCACCAAGGGTGCATGCGAAATCTACGAAGATGCTCTCACAATTCCAATCCCAATGGCTTCGGATCTTACACCGGAGGAGCTGGAGAAAAGGGCTGAGGACCTGGAAAAGCACCGCTTGTTTCTGCTTGAAGAGGCCGCGTGTCTCGTCGAGATAAGACAGCAGTTAGACAGTGATCCTGCCAGATATCAGTCAGATTTCAAGTGACATCCAAACAAAACAAGGGGAGGTCCGTTTCTTGCAAACAAGAATCCAGATATCCACAAAGATCTATTCGACGGAAAAGACGGAGAGAATATCCGAGTCTATAGCACACCGGTGGAAAACGCTGCTGCAGCTCGAGCCATCCTCGCCAACAATCCGTCTCCACAGCAGGTCCAGCAGTGCGTCGCATTGCTGGACAAAGGATTAAAGCAACAGAAGACGGACGCGTCATTCAGTGGCAAGCTGGCCTCAAAATCCAAGTTTTGCCACACTGGCGCTGACCAAAGAACTGGCGCAAGGCTCCGCAGGGATACAGCTCAGCGCTATCGTCCCCATGGAGAAGAAGAAAATTCCAAGACTTGCTCCAACAGCCACTCTCGCCGGCCAGCGCGTGACTGGGCAAGAGTTATTCTGGCTGCGTCCAAAGACGCCATCAGGGCAATGGTTCCTCATCAGGACCATCGTCGGCAAAATAATCGCTATAGAGAAGACCCAGAAACATGCTTCCAGCAAGAGGAGAAAGATCGGCTAACGATGCCACAAGCCGTCCGGCTGGCAACGCCGGACGAAGAGATGATCCGTATTGTCCTGAATCTAGTAGGGACGATGCCCAACGAAACAGGCATCAGAGTCAATAATGAGGCTCCACCACCACCACCAAGAAACCCATCCAGAAATAATCCACCACGGCCACCATCGCCTCCCAGCAGCGACCATGAAGGATCACGTCATAGCCACGGAAGCCGAAGGGGCGGAGGCGGCAATGGTGAGAGAAGAAGCATTAATCGGACTCCACCGTGCAGAAGCCGCAAGCCTCCAAGGCGCAGATCTCTCTCACCGAATGACGCTCGCCATCGCATCGAATCAAACATAGAAGTGCGGCGGTACGAGGAAGAGGATGTGTACATGGGACCCAAGTGCTTCGGTCCACGTATATGTCAGACAAAAATTCCGGTTGACTTTGGGATTGCCAAACATATTCAGCCCTATGACGGCGCAACTCGGCCAGATACTTGGCTCTAGGATTTTTCCAGGGTTGCTGCATCGCCAAAGGAGGAAACAGCCTGGTTGTAGTTCGATACCTCCCACTAATGCTGCGGAAGACGGCTCGATAATGGCTCAATGAACTACCAGAGAATTCAATCCATTACTGGTTTGATATGCAAAGTGCGTTCTTTTCAAACTTTGAGGGAACATACAAGAGGCCCTGCACAGTCGGAGACTTGCAGCATTGCACCCAAAGACCCGGAGAAACATGCCGGGATTACCTCGGACGATGGATCGATACGAAGAACTCCCACGAAGGAGTAAATGAGCAAACTGCGATAGAAGCTTTTATTGAAGGACTTCTAGTCGAACTTTTACGTCACAGGCTGAAGTGTGACCACATCACAGATTTGGGAGAAATGATAGAGACAGCAAGCAAGTATGCTGACTCCGATGATGATTCAGAAGGGCTACTAAATATTCTGGCTAATCCCAATGCAGCCAAACAACCAAAGCAAACTCAGAAGCGCAAGAACACCTCGGACGAAAAGCCGGCTCCAGACAACGCAGCTATCAACACAACGTTCGGATCTGGAGGACGAGGAGGGCATGTAGGCGGCCGTGCTAGAGGCCGAGGAACTTCCCGAATCCAGGGCAAAGGAGACCAACAACCCGGAAGAACCTATACCTGTTCCGACATTGCCAATAATCCCTTTGTCCACCACTTGGATAGTAACGGAGGATCTACCCAAAGAAATGCCGAGTGTCATTTCAATGACGACATTAAGAAAGACGAATCCGCTGGCTATAGAGCCAAGCGACAAAAAGGAAAGAAAAATTCCGAGAATGGAAAGGACCCCAAGGAAGATTCTGACATGGAAGAGGCGGAAGCTGCCGCAGAACCCAAGCCGGATGGAAAAAAGACTTTTCTGACTAAGAAAGACGCATACGTCTGCTTCCTTGGATCCCAACCAGCTAAGGACAAAAAGGCAGTTATCCGTGAGCTTATGCCACGGTTCCGGCTGTCCCCCAATTCTTGGACTGGTCAGAGGTGACCATCACCTTTGATCGTTCAGATCACCTGAGGAAAACACATCGTTGGGGAAATTACCCTCTGGTCGTCAATTCCTGGATGATGGGAGCGGTATCAATATCCTCTACATTGAGACACTCCACCGCATGAAGCTGAGCCAGTTGAGTTACAACAGTGTAACTTTCCATGTCATTGTACCAGGAAGACAGGCAAATTCTTTGGGTGCGATTACTCTAGACGTGACATTCGGAACCCAAGAAAATTACCGGACCGATCCACTCTCTTTCGAGGTGGTACCGTTCAAAAGTGCTTACCATGCCATCTTCGGACGTCTGGCCTACTGGGCGTTCATGGCATGTCCCTGTTACATCTACAACATGATTAAACTTCCAGGTCCAAAGGGCATAATCACCATACGAGGAAATCTGAGGAAGGCGCGAGAGTGCGACGAAGGATCTGCTGCCTTTGCCGAAGCCGTGATGCACGCCCAGGAGTACCAGAAGATCAACAAGACCATCAATCCGTTCGAGATGCCCGCTACGAAGAACGAGGTGCTGAAGCCAAGTTTTTAGTTCAAGGCATCGGAAGAAATGAAGAAGACGTCACTGAATAAAGATGATCCCTCCAAGACGACGAACATAGGGGTAGGCTTAGGCCACGCATAGGAAAGCGCACTCGTCGAGTTCCTCAAAGCTAATAGTGATATCTTCGCATGGTAGCCATCTGACATGACCGGAGTACCTAGGGACTTGCCGAGCACTCTCTTAATGTGTACCTAGACGCTAAACCCGTCAAACAGTCCTTATGACGGTTTGGTGATGAAAAGCGCAAAGCAATAGCCAAGGAATTAGCCCGCTTAGAGCTAGCGGATTTCAAAGCAGAGGTCATCCATACAGATTGGGTGGCAAATCATGTACTCATCCCTAAAAAGGACACCATTGATTTAAGCATGTGTGTTGATTATACCGCTTTGAACAAGGCATGCCCAAAAGATCTGTTTCCTTTTCCAAGAATCGATCAAGTTATCGACTCAACGGAAAGGTCAGAATTAGTCTGTTTTCTTGACGCATATTCCAGGTATCACCAAATACCTATGAAAAAGTCAGATCAAATTAAGACGTCTTTTGTCACTCCTTTCGGAACCTTCTGCTACAAAACTTTGTCTTTTGGCCTAAAGAATGCAGGAGCAACATATCAACATACCATGCAACATTGTCTCAACGACCAAATTGGACGCAACGTCCACGTATATGTAGACGACATAGCAGTTATGTACAAAAAGAAGGAAACTTTAATTTCCGACTTGGATGAAACATTTGCTAGTCTATGAAAATTTAACATGATGCTAAATCTGAAGAAGTGTTTCTTCGGAATTCCAGCCAGAAAATTGATAGGTTTCATCGTCTTAAACATTACCAGGCCAAATCGCCTGAAGGACGTATAGCGCCTCACTGGTTGCATTGCAGCGGTGAGTCAGTTCGTTAGCAGGCTCGATGAAAGAGTCGCACCCTTATGCAAACTCTTGAAGAAAACCGACAAATTTGTCTGGACCCTAGAATCCCAAACTGCCATGCAAAGTTTGAAAGATTTTATTTCAAATCCACCAGTTCTCGCAGCGCTAGAACCTCAAGAACGTATGTTACTCTACATTGTAGTAACCAACAAGGTCATAAGCGTGATAATAATAGTTGAGCGTGAGGAAGAAGGCCACGAGCATAAGGTGCAACGGCCAACTTATTATCTAAGTGAGGTCCTGATAGAATCAAAGCATCGGTATCCACATCATCAAAAGCTAGACTATGGAGTGTTCTTTGCATCCAGAAAGCTACGTCACTATTTTCAAGAGCACAAGATCACATTAGTGAGCACGGCTCCTCTGCGGGATATAATCAACAAACACGACACCACGGGACGTGTCGCAAAGTGGGAGTAGAGCTTGTAGCTTGCGACATTGAGTACAAACCATGTATAGCAATCAAGTCCCAAATTCTTGCCGACTTTGTCGTTGATTGGATAGAAACGGCAGAAAACTCAGTTCCTCTAGACTCAGAGTTTTGGACCCTTCACTTTGACAGATCAAAATCACGAGGAGGCTCAGGGGCTGGCGTGGTGCTCAAATCACCCCAAGGAGATAAGATGTTCTATGTGTTACAAATACACTTCACGGCAACCAATAATATTGCCGAGTACGAAGCACTGCTACATGGAATACGCATGGCCAAAAACATTAGCATATCAAGACGCATGTATTACGGAGTCTCGGATTTAGTTGTTGAGCAAGTATCCGACATCTGCAACACAAACAAGCACATGGAAGCATACAGATATGTTATGGATGAATTATCTAAATCATTCGAGTGTTTTGAGGTTCCACACATCCCTCGAGCAGAAAATGAGGAAGCAGATGCTCTATCAAGGATAGGCTCTGCACGGAAAAAAGTACCGGATGGAGCTTTTCTAGAGCTTTTAAGGGTCCCCTCCATATTTGGAGTTGATCAGGACTATCCAACGAAATCCGACTCACCTTTAATAGCAGTTCTGGCTGTAATTTGCAGCTGGACAAAACCCTATCTGGATTTCTTGATAGACGGAAAATTACCCGAAGACGAAGTCTTGAGCCGACAGATTGTCCGACGAGCAAAATCATACACTATAATAAATGGTGAGCTCTATAAGCGGAGTGTTTCTGGCGTGTTTCAGATATGTATTTCTTCGGAAGAAGGAGTGGAAATCTTATGAGAAATCCACGAAGGCGAGTGTGGTCACCATGCTGTAGGCAGATACTTAGTGGAAAAATCTTTTCGACACAGATTCTTTTGGCTTACAGCTAAGGCAGATGCCGATAAACTAGTCAAAACGTGTAAGGGCTGCCAAAAGTATGCTCATCAGGCACACGTTCCAGCTGAACAGCTGCAAACAATCCCTATTACATGGCCGTTCGCGGTCTGGGGCTTCGTATGGTAGGGCCATGTCGCACGACAAAATGTGTATTCCCTCACCTACTAGTGATGGTGGATAAATTCACAAAATGGATTGAGGCGAAACCCGCAACAAGTTGCGATAGAGCCACAGCCAGAAGATTCGTCAAGGATGTAATCATCAGATTCGGATATCCGCACAGTATAATTACTGACAGCAGGAGCAACCTTTCCATGGGGGAACTTGCTGAATTCTGCGAAGAGCAAGGGATCCAACTTGATATTGCATCAGTCGCACATCTAGAAGCCAATGGACAAGTCGAAAGAACTAATGACCTTATTCTACAAGGAATCCGACCTCGCCTCGAGGCACCGCTTTGTCGGGCTGCGGGGGCTTGGGCGGAAGAATTACCGTCTGTGATATGGAGTTTGAGTACAACTCTTAACAGGTAAACCGGCTATACTCCTTTCTTCTTGGTCTACGGTGCATAAGCAGTTCTTCAGAGTGATCTGATCCATCAGGCTCCACGAGTCAAAGTGTATATCGAAGAAGATGCAGAAGTTTCTCGGCAAGATGATATTGATATAATCGAAGAAGTACGCGTCATTGCTGAACAGAGATCTACAGTCTATCAGCAGAAGTTACGCAAGTATCATAGTCAGAGAGTGCAAAACCGTTCTTTCAGAAAAGGCGATTTGGTTCTCCAACTTGTGCAAAAGAGAGCACAAACTTTCCCCAATTTTGGAAGGACCTTTTATGGTTAGGAGAGTCCTGCATAATGGTTCATATTATTTAACCGACATGAGACCAGTCAAGGAAAGATCTGATTCTCGGAAAAGGAAGAGAGGTAGTGGCAGCACAGACCCGGATGAAATAGATCGTCCATGGAATATTGCACAGCTATGTCCCTTCTATTCTTAGTTATATTTCCTTCTATTCTTAGTGAAATAAAGTATTGGTTTCCTCATATTGTTATTTTTGAGACGTTTTTTCCATCTTATTTCCAAAAGAGCATGTAATTTTTTCAAAAATCCCAGAATACTTAAAAGTACTTTATGCTCATGTTTGTTCTGGTTATGATTTTTGAACAATCTAAAAATGTTGCCTTAGGATACAAATTTTAAATTATTGTCTATACTTTGATTCTTTATCTGATTGCTTAGACGCGGGCATTTTCCGAGTAATGAGTTGTTGGTACTGGACGCCGGCTTTGTTTCCGAGTTTAAACTGGTTTAGCAATTGCTCTTCGTTGCTTGGCAAAGTTTCCGTGCTAAAAGTTGGCCGACCCATGAAAGGGACGAGGCAGAGAGCCAGATAAACCGATAAGTATAGACATAAAAAAAGAAAGTGCTTCAGAAACTTTCAAGCACAAAGCATCAAACTATATAAACAAACATGCTAAGATAGTAAAAGCATCAGTTTTTACAGACCAGCACAAAATAAATATTATATCTATCATTACATTGCCATAAGTTTAAGATAATGCATAGAAATTGTTTATGTTGCAGGTGGTGGTGATGAAGCAGGTGGAACACTGGAATCAACAGCTGTGTCGCCCTCGATCTCAGACTCAGAAGCGTTGCTGATTTCTAGCTCTTGAGGCGAAGGAGGCGTGGCGACAGATTCGAAGAATGGCGTCATGTAGTTGGTCATCTCCGCCACCCGAAAAGCGTAACTTGCACAAGATTCTTGGATGGCCTTGATATCTGGCGGGTTACCCTAATCATCCTCCTCGGCAATGCCCTTGGTGACATGCCAGATTTCTATCTCGCTATGGTGGCTCATTACCATGGTCAGAGCTGTTTGCGCAGCAGTCTGAGTGTAGGATATCTTCCGGTCTTCAATCAACTTCGGAATCTCCTTCACTTTGTCCCTCACGTCATGCACTGACATTTTGTGCAACTCGGAAAGCTTGACGGCTTCGCCAGCCTCTTCTAGAGTTTGGCGGAAGTCGAACAATACATCTCCGACGAGCTTAATGCGCTCGAGGCGAGGTTCGGAAGTGGAAGAGTCGAAAAGATTCAGGGGGGCTGGGAAAGAACTAATAAGTCAAATTTCGGCTAAATCGAAAGTCGAAAAATGAACAACACAAAGTAAAAAGATTCGGAAATCTTACCAAGCATAGAGTGATTCCATTCAGCATGCTCCTTGCGGAGGCTATCTAGTTCACTTGCTGAGGCCTGGGTAAGATCCTTCTGGATATCAAACTCCTTCTTGAGATCAGCAAGTTCTTTATCACGGAGGGCTAGGAGCTTCTCGAGCCTCACGGTCTCGTGGTTGCTTGATTCCAAGACTGCAGCTACGGATTTCTCCGACTCCATAGTTAGGGTCTCAAGCTTTTCCCAGAGTTCAGTGTTCTCTGCCTCCAAGACCTTTAAGTTTTCGGCCTGCTCCACCATCTTACTGGATTGGCACAACAATTCTGCAAAGGCAAAAATATCAGTCGGATAAAGCACATCTGACTATGACAAAACATTTAACTGACAAAGAGGAAGACAGAAAAGTTTACCTTCTGCTTCATATTTTTCAACTTTTAACTTTAAATTTTCAAAGCGCAAAGCTTTGATTTCTTTGCGCTTGTTGGAAATATTCTTGAGCAATTCCTGGTTGGAAGATGGAATTTTCTATAAGTTCAAAGATGGAATACCGTCAGACGGCTACTAAGACTCGGGTTGCATATTTAACTAAGTAAAATTACAGCACGAGCCTTGGGGGCTACACTACATCGATCTTTTGCAACCTAAAAGCATCAACCCAGATCCAATGATGTTTATCCGACTTTATGCTTGGGGGCTAGAAGATATGATAATAAATGCAAATAAGAATCGGAAACTTACAATGTGTTCTAGATGCAACTTTTCAGATCTGAGCTTGGTGCTGTGAAACACCTTCTCGGTAAGGGTGAGGGATGGAACATTCGTTGCTGGAAATTCGCCAGATGCGACTTTAGCGTCCCAGACCAAAATCTGGTCCAGGAGGCTAATAATCTTGACGTCTTCCTCCTCTTGGCTCGCTGCCTCTGGAGTCAATGTTTGCTTCTCAAGACTAGTTTGAGCTAGTCTGAGGATCTCTTCCTTTTGTTTCCTCTTGAGGCAAGGGACAGCTGAGTCAAATACCTTATCTACAATACCTATGGTCATAACCATGGGATCATTACCCTTTACGGGTTCACCCTTATCAGTTGCCTGGTCATCAACGGTGACCAGGGCTTTTGAGACCTTGCCAGCGTTAGGGGATCTAGAAGCTCCCTGCACTGATGGAGCAGTGGATGGGGTCGACAGCGGCACAGCTGGAGAAATGACAAGCTTCTGCTGACGCATCTGCTTGCACGGCTTGCTTTCTGGCTTAATCTTGCTCTTCAACGATGATTTAACTCTAGAACACAGAAATCCTAAATATTAGGTGTGCTCTAGAAAGATAACAAAGGTACAGGAATACTAAAAATGAAAGGTGAGGTGCTTACTTTTTTATTACTAGCAGCACTTGGCTACCAGCAGCGAGAACTTCTTTTGCCTTACGCTTCTTGGAGGCGGAGGCGGCAACTTCATTCACCTCATCATCCTCCGTCGCCTCTGAAAGTTTCTCGAGCTAACAGAATTGTAAAATCATCAATGAAAATAGAGTCGGAGGAAGAACCAAAGAAAAGACGAAACGCGAAAGTAGAGTCGAAATATTTACCGGAGTCAGAGGACGGCTGGACGTATACATTTTCATGGAAACTTCCAGAACTTTTCGTTCCACTCTTTCCTTGACCAAATATTGCATGAGGGTCCTGTAGTCCTTCGGCGAAATCCGGTTTGGGCTGACCTTCATGCTGTCCTTCTTGTCACCGGTGATTTGGTGCATGAGGCGGTCTCCGTGGTGCTTGAGAGGCTGAAGCCCCTCACGCTTCATCAGAAATTCGATCCGCCTCTTGGCAAGGATCAAAATATCCGACAGCTCCGGCGCATCCGCGTCCCATGAATCTTGGTGGGAAGCGGCGCCATTGGCAAACACCGGAAGACCTTCCGCCTTACCGGGAGCCGGAATATCCTTATGATAAAATAAAGTTCCATCCCAGCGTTTGATGGACTCACTAGCATTAATCCTAAGATAGATCCGATTCCGCCTAAGTACTAAGCTAAGAGTGCCGGTGACATAAGGCACACCGGCACTGATGGAATTCTTCCGAGTACCATATAGTACCGAAAAAGGGTGAGACTTGGCCTAATGCCAAGAAACCCCTCACACAAAGTTGCGTGAGCACTAAGCTCAAGCAGGGAGTTGGGAGGAAGATTGTGAAGTTGCACACGGTAATGGTTGAGGACCTCGACGAAGAAGTCTGACGGTGGAAGACTGAGGCCACGGTCGATGTGAGTGCTAAACAGCACCCCCTCGCCATATTTCGGCGCAGGGATGGCATGTCCAGCAGCGCTCCGCCACGCGCCGGCAGCAATGAACCCCTCATCCTCCATGACTTGGAGCTCCGCAGTGTCCATGGAGCTGGGGATCCATAGACCCCGCGTCTTTTTCTCATCCGCCAGCGACAAACCCGTCGCCGCCGTTCCAGAGGACGAGGAAGACGCCATAGTTCTTGAAGGAAGATGGGCTGGTGGGGGAAGGAGAGATTTTTTCTTAACAGTGTGCAGATTGGAACTGGTGCGGAGAGCTCGAGGAGTACGAGGAAGCAATGAATGAATCGATGGAGAAGTGAATCTGAGAAGAAGGGTTTTCTATCCTCTTATTTGCCTCTGCGTCAGGATTCGTGCGGTGAGATGCACGATTATTGCCACATGTGTAGGAGAGGGGGAGTTATCTTCCTCGCGACTCTTCCGCCCCTCGATTTTTGCGCAAGCATTAAAACGACGTTCTCTTCCATGAGGAACGGACCCACCAACGGTCGTGCTGATGGAAAATCTTGTCAGTGATGGGACCTAGCCTATAAAGTTGTCAGTCAGCACGCCACCGTAAAATCCAGCTTATGTTTCAAATCAAGCAACGGAAAGATCAAGGTCAGAGCAGAATGTATCCGACTCATCTGACTCGGAATCCTACATCAATGAAAGAAGTTTTTCGGGAACCCTTCAAGATTCTCAAGACGAACAAAACATCAAGCTAGACGATTTATCCAACTTTAGATCTTGGAGACTTCCGGGGGCTACTGTTGGGGATATACTTTCCGGGTATACCCACGGGACACGCTGACCAGGATGGCCCACCAATGGGTAAGATCTTTGATTCATGGGCGGCCCAGTCAGAGAAAGAGGAGGAGCCAGTTTCGGCTACGACAAGGCCCAGAAGAGTCACCGACTTAGTCCAAGCTGTACATAGTTACCGACTTTGTAATGTAGCCGGATATGTCTCTCTCTGTAACCCTAGGCCCTGGTGACTATATAAACTGACCCTATGGGAGCCTTTAGGGCAACACAACTCAATAGACAAGCACAACCAACTCGCATAGGCAAACCTTTCTTGTAACCATTTTAACATCCGGCTTACGCCGATATATTACTGGGTTGCTAGCAGGAGTAGGATCCGATCACCACAGTCAGATCTAAACCTGGGTAAACTTGTGCTCACCGCTCCTGGAACATCCGACGACTCACACCCCATCCTTCCAACGCCACTAGGACCCCCTATGGCGTACTTGACGATAATCCGATGATAGTTCTTGTTCGTACTCCTCCATCTCCTTGTCCAAGTCTCGAAGTTCTTGTGATGTTATTGACTCCTGAGGGGAGCCAGGTAAGTCGGTGTTTTCTTTGATCGCGTCGAGGACTGAATCGCTGCCGGCTCTAGCATCGACAGAGTTGGATCCAGAGCTTATGTGGTACATGAAACATGGCTTATTCTTGTTTATGTTCTTAAGGTAGTGGTACAACTTGGTTTCTACCTCTGCCATCTCAAAGTTCTCCTTGATATCGGAGATTTCTTCGTAATCGATATAGGGGTGTCTCGTCATTGTTGTTATCTTTATCCTCAAGAGTTCTTTTTATGCTACGTCATCGGCAGGTCCAGATCCGTATCGGATGTATTCTTCGTCCGTGTACCCGATCTCGTCAGGGAGATCAGATCCAGAATCTTCCTCCACTTCTTCTTCCACTACAGGAGTGGGCTGTGTGGGTTCGATTTTCTCTGAGACCTTGAACTCTTCCGCCTTTGCGGACAAAGTAGATCCGGATTTTTCTTCCTCCATGGTCTGAACCTCAAGGGTGGGTTGGGCGGGTTCAGCGAAACCTAGAAAAATATCGATCTGGCTGATAGAAATGATCGTGTAGGTCATCACGGGTTTGCTAGCCGGAATCCAGGTCTCGTCGAGAATGAAGAGAGAGACATCACTGGCATAGACCACACGAACCATGGTGATAGTTTTGCCGATTCCTAAACACGCAGATTCCGCCTAGAACGAAGCTCCAGAGGTCACCTGCCCCACGGTGGGCACCAACTATCGTCGGATTATGGACAAGTACGCCGTAGGGGGTCCTAGTGGCATTGGAAAGATGGGGTGTGAGATGTCAGATGTTCCAGGAGTAGTGAGCACAAGTTTACCCAGGTTTAGATCTGACTACGGTGATCGGATCCTACTCATGCAAGCAACCCAGTAATATATCAGCATAAGCCGGATGTTACATCGGATTACAAGAGAGGTTCGCCTGTGCGAGTTGTGATTGTGGTAGTAAGATTGGACGTGCCCTAAAGGCTCCCATAGGGCCGGTTTATATAGTCACCGGGACCTAGGGTTACAGGAGAGACCTATCCGGCTACGTTACAGAGTCGGTAACTAGATACAGCTTGGACTACAAGTAATACTATAGGCCTAAGTCGGTAACTCTTCTGGGCCTTGTCATAGCCAGAACTGGCTCCTCCTCTTTCTCTGACTGGGCCACCCGTGAAGCAAAGCTCTAACCCGTTGGTGGGCCACCCTGGTTAGCGAGTCCTGTGGGTATACCCGGAAAGTGTATACCCAACAGGCACATCAGAAGTCCTGGCCTTAATAAGTGGCAATAGATCAGAATGACTTCATTTTTGCAAATCATGATGCAACCAAAATGATCAATATATTTAGGGGATATTTTAAGGAATACAACGCCCTTTATCAAAAAAATGTTTTCAGGGACAAAGCATAGGTTACTGAAATTATTGCAAAGCAGCTGCATACATGAAAACACTTGTCACTCGATAAACACGATTAAGGCATGTCTTCATGCAATGCCTCCTCCACGGGTGGGACATTAGCATGATGCTAAATGAAGTGAAGAAAAACCAGTAAATTTTAGGAAAGAACACATCAACTTCATAATGCAAAGAAGGATATGTGCATTAATCTAATGCCGAGGATTTGGCGTGTTCCCCTTAACCGAAATATATAATTTAAAAAACTCAGCAATGCAAGACACCAGCGAACAATAATCTGTTTATGAACGATATGTAGCAAATTACCTCTGCATTGTTCAGCATAGGAATGCTTTGTGAAATAAAGCCAAGGGCCAAGATCCCATCCTCATTTCCATTGTACATTATAACTAATTCCATCGCTACATCCATGGTGATCCCAGATTCCTAATGTGGCATATAGATCAACTATTTCAAATAGCAATCACCTAAACAACTATCCGGATGGTTGCAGACTCACCAAAGATTGCGCTGATGCGATGGAGAGGTGGACGCTGCTGGGTAAAGAAGGTGTGTGATGGGGAGGTGCAAAAATGTGCAAAAAATGTAGCGATATTCATATATAGATAGAGATAGCAGTAACCAAAAACTCTAGAAAGGTTGTAAGTAGACTATCAACTACTCCCATCTTAATTAACCTAGTGTAATTTAAAGTGGTAGTACTATGAGATGTTGAGTACTAGTAAAAAAGGGGATTACTTAATTATTAGTGGATTCTACAGCAAGCCACCAAAAGCATCATGAGCATGCTCAATATCTAGATTGCAGACCGTGCTTGGTTAAGAAGCTAATGTCCAGCTCTAATTACCCAAATCTAAGAGAATCTATCCTATTCAAAACTGAGCGTAGTGAGTTGGAGACATCCACTAACTCTGTAGCCATATCCTCAACATGCATCTGCTGGCACTCCTCTTCCAGCTTATCCTGGATCTCGAGTTGTAACCACACCGCCATCATCGCATGCTGCAGAAAAAATGAGTGCGGTAGATCGACCCAGTGGACGAACATGCAGCGCTCGTATTTGTAGTTGTAACCGAAGAACCTGCGGCCAAAGTCCGTTCCCTCGAACACCGTTAGGCAACGGGGCGCGCCAGGGTGCAAGTCGCACTAGAGTGGGAGATATGTATCAGTAATAATTCCATACCACTCGGCATCTACCATCCATGCTGACATCTGAACCCAGGAAACATCGTCGATCAAGACAGGCAAAATAGAGAAAAACCCCAAAAGCAGGAAAGACCCATAAGCTAAATTCGAGAAAATAAAGTGAGACTGTGAACTCTGGCGAACTTACCCTAACCCAACCACCTTGTGCATCAAGATCCCTCGTCGTTCACCGAACCGGCATGACTGAATCCGCCGACAATGCTCGGAAAATGTGCGCTCCTTCAAAGCTTAGCGCATAGGCTTCATGGAGAAGGAAGAGGTAGGGAACTGGTGCTCACATTCGCTCGCGATTAACTGGACCGCTGACTGGGGCCCATGGTAGAGAGCCCATGAGCCCCAAACATCAGTGACCTTATTTGATTTGCATTATTTTTTAAACAGAGTAAAACTCAATAAATTAACCAAAGGCCCCTATCTCTCTTTTAGCGAGACCCCTCTACAAAATGGATATGCTCACAAATGCATAGACAGACTCACCCCTATGAACGCATGCACACACACCCTACCCTATGAGCACCTCGGAAATATTGTGTCTTGAGACTGATCTGGGGGCTTAAGCTTGATGAAGTAACCATAGGCACCTCACTATATATCGACGGGAACGTCGCCTCCCACTGCCATCATAAGCATCCTTCAAAGGCAAGCGCTGAGGCTTTGTGGAGAAGGAAGGGATAGGGGAGTCGAAGCTCACATTTGCTGGCTGGTATAGGCTATAATTGGACCACTAAGGGCATCCACAATGTGCTATGGCCAAATCTGACACAGATCATATGGCTGTGTTGCCAAATTGCTAATTTCTCTACAACGTTCTTGCCTTCCAAATTCTAGAGATGGGACCCATTGCATGTAAGAAGTAAAGTAAAATATCTCCATTCTCTCTCTTCTCTAGTGCCTTTCACCCTTCCACATCATGCAAAGAACTACTTGCTTATTCATTTTTCTCAATTTAGCATCGGAGAAAGTTCCTGCACCGGTTCCCTCGCCTTGTTGATTTGGAACTACCCTCAAAATGGTATGAACTACTTCTAAAAGCCAAAATACAAATTTGGAACTAGATTTAGGTACACATTATGGGTGCCCTGATAACATGGCCCCATGGTAGTAAGACGATAGGCCCTAGACATCACTGACCAAGTTTGACTTGCATTACAGGTACTTTTGGAAAATCGAGCAAAACTTAATAGAAACCAAAAGGCCCCTCTTTGTATCTCTATTTATGGAAACCCACTATAAAACGCAGACGCTCACAAATGCATACACAAAATCACCCCTATGAACACAAGAATGCACACCCTACCCCTATGAGCACCACCAAAAGATTGTGTCTTTAGATTAATCTGGTGGGGCTTGAGCTTGACGAATTTACCATATATAGGCACCTCGCTATCGAAGAGAACATAACCTCCTACTACCCTTATAACCACCCTTCAAAGCCAAGCGTCGAGGCTTCATGGATAAAGAATAGTTAGGGGAGTCAAAGGTCACATTCGTCCGCTGCTATAGGATATAACTAGACCACTCATAACGGGCCCCCACGGTAGTTAGCCCATAGGCCCGATACATTAGAGCAAGCACAACATGAGCCGTTACTAGACGTGGCTAGAAATTTACTATACTAGCTTCTAAGAGAATAAAATCGCCTCCACCGTTTAGACCAGACAGGGGATTCACTCATCTCGATAGAAATTCCCAATAAACAAAACCAGCAATTTGATTCCCTTAGACATGGGTATTGTACTAGACCTAGGGTCGAGAAAATCTTTACTAGACTCACCCTCGCAAGGCATCCACTATGTTGTCCACAAGCTTTTCCATAAGGAAAAAAGTAGTGGCGGCTATCAATGAGCTAAAACCTTAAGGGTCACCACCCTTAGCTTATGGGTAGTCCATATAAGATTTAAAATAATGATATCTAGTACACATTTCAATACAAAAGAAATTATAATCACAAGACTATTAGAGGTAGCTCTTACGTGTTGGGTCCTATCTTATGGACAGGTTTGACTATATACATTGTGGGGCAATCAAGAAGCTTCTGGATAATCGAGCAAAACTCAATAGAAACTAAAGGACGAACGCACGAATGCATACCCTACAACCTCTATATATGTCCGACTCTGAAATAATGTGTCTTGATACTGATCCGACGGGACTTGAGCTTGACGAAGTATGCATACACGCATTGCTATAGACGGGAACATCGCTTCCCACTAAAGAATATTCCGCCTTGTATGAGAAACGAAAGTGCCAAACCCGTGGTTTAAAGTCTATTGAGAAAGGGGTACCACTTATCTCGTATGTAATAGCCATCCAACCATGGGTGAGCTCTCGCTCTCTCTCCCTCTCTCGTGTACACGACATGGTACACAAAAATAACTAGCGTACATGAAATTAGGTGAACACACTTTCTATGTTCATTTTTGTGACCGATCTTATCGAGTAGCTCAAGAAACTCTTTAAAAATATTGTTCAGTTTGTTAAGATTAACGGGCAAAAAATGTTGCTTACCTATGTTCGTTAAGGAAATAAACCAACCTAAAACGAGTCGACTAGACGAGCGCTCATTAGTCTCAGCGCGTAAGCTTTGCACTGCCCCATTTTTAGATAAACGTTGACAATGTTTAAGAATAATTCTAAAGATTTATGCAATCTTTTTGACTAGTTTCGACCATCGAAATGACTTTAGGTCGATTAGCGGCAAAACTAGTGAGGATTTGGAAAGATTTAATTTCTTGCTAAGAATTTGCACGTCGACCCTATTTTGAAAATATTGAAATAAAATAAAAATAAAAAATGAAGACCTTTTGCATTCGATGCAATACATCAATAAGCTCTACCAAAAGTGAGCTACGTGATGATTGCTTTTGTTAACCAAATGGTACTAGCCGAAGAGTATGGTTCAGCGTTATAGATTGTCCTAAAATTAAATGTCTTTTCATAGGTAGATGGGTGCATCTTCTTGCAGCAAACAACACCGTTGATGTGAGTTACCAACTATCGGGAAATAACATTATAAATTTTCTCAGTGATGATGAGATTTTTCCTTTTTGAAAAGAAAGTCTGAAGAATATGGATCTGAAAGCCACAAGCCAAGTTTCAGACATATATAGTGGACCGGCATGTTATACTTAAGATTCGCATGTTTTATGAGTTTTCAAACTTCGTCCTAGATAACTCTATTCACTTGAATGACTTTATGTCAATTTACCAAAATTAGGTAAAATTTCAACTACAAGTAAATTATAGATTGTGTTGAAAGTTCAACGAATCCTTTTGGAGGTAACCATCGGGAGAGGGGTTCATTTAATCCATCACAACCCACCATCGAGAATTTTGACAATAGTATCAATTTCTTGCTAAGACTTTGCATCTTGACAACTTAACGAAATTAGGTCAAACCGAGGTACCATTAAGCGCAATAGATTGCTCTTGAATTAATTTTCTTTTTGAAGGTAGAATGGGTGCATCTTCTTCTAGTAAACAATGTCATCGGTGTGAGTTTCCAACTATCAGGAAAGAACATTCTCAATTTTCCAAGTGACGACAAGATTGTTCCTTTCCGTAAAGTAGGTCTAAATAATATAATATGGATTTGAATGACACAAGACAAGATTTTTAGTCATATATATACTAGACCGACATGTTGTGTACCACTTATATGATTCCCATGTTTGAAAAAAATTCAAACTTTGGCCTAGCTAACTCTGCCCACTTGAATGGCGCTATGTCGATTTATCAAAATTAGGTCAAATTTGAACTACGAGTAAATTGTAGTTTGCCTTGATAGTTTTGCGATTTGTTTATTACATAACCATGGGGGCATTTAATATATCACAAGCCACCATCGAGAGTTTTGATAATAGGTTCAACTTCTTGCTAAGATATTGCATCTTGACAACTTAACAAAATTAGGTCAAACTTGAGCTGCAAGTAAGCGCAATAGATTCCTCTCGAATTAATTTTCTTTTCTTCAAAGGTAGATGGATGCATCATCTTTTAGTAAACAATGTCATCGGTGTGAGTTTCCAACTATCAGAAAAGAACATTCTCAATTTTCCCATGTTTTGTGAATTTTAAAACTTCGTAGCTAACTTTGCCGACCTGAATGAGACTTTGTGCCGATTTATCAAAATTAGGTCAAATTTTAACTACAAGTAAATCGTAGGTTGCTTTGAAAGTTTTACAAAAAAGCTTTTTGGTGTTTTTCGATATACTGAATTCCTGGTTGGCCTCAAAAGATTTTTTGAAAATTTTAAGAGCATACTTGTAGTAAAAATTTGATATGGTCGGTGAGAGTACAGTCTACATCAAAGACCTCAAAAAAGACAAAATTACATATAGGTCCCTAAATTTAGCACAAAGGGACCTAATTTTAAGCAAGGAAAATCGGTCGGGCCCTTCTCGAGTGAGCAGCTGAGCCATACCCTTCGTACTACTGCACTTGCTTCACACGCACACAATAAAGAACATTCTTAATTTCTCGAGTGATGATGAGATTGTTCCTTTCGGTAAAGAAAGTATGAAGACTATGAATCTGAAAGCCACAAGGAGAGCTTTCAAATATTTATAGTGGACCGACATGTTGTACTTACGGTTCCCATGTTTTATGAGTTTTTAAGCTTCAGCCTAGCTGACTCTGCCCACTTGAATGACTATATGCCCATTTATCAAAATTAGGTCAAATATGAAGTACAAGAAAAATGTAGGCTTCTTTAAAAGTTTCGTGATTTTTTTGGAGGTAACCATCAGGAGTCATTTAATATAGCACAAACTACCCCCAAGAGTTTGGACAACGGGTTCAACATCTTTCTAAGATTTTTCATCTTGATAATTTAACGAAATTAGGTCGAACCTGAGCTACCACGATAAGCTTGATAGATTTCTCTCGAATTAAATATCATTTCAGAGATAGATGAGTTCATCTTATTTTAGTAAACAATACCGTCGGTGCAAGTTCCCAACTATCGGGAAAGAACATTCTCAATTTTCCAAGTGATGGACTAGAGGATGTCTTTTTCATTTTCTGATGTCCTTGATGCAACTTGTACTTCCACCGACCGTGTTAACTAAAGCTCATTGCTCCTACGAGACCCACCCCATTTAAAATAAAATGCCAAAGCCCCAAATTTCATACAAATTGTACCTTGCTTTCTTTTCATACAAATGCCGATTTATCAAAATCAGGTCAAATTTGAACTACAGGTAATTTCTAGGTTGCTTTGAAATTTCTATGAAAAAGCTTTTCGATGGTTTTCGATATACTGAATTCCTGGTTGGATTCAAAAGTTTTTTTGAAGAAATTAATAGAAAACTTGTAGTTAAAATTCGGCATGGTCTGTGGGAATACGGTTTACATCGAAGACCTTTAAAAATAAAAATACATAGAGGTCCCTAAATTTCGCATAAAGGGCCCTAAAGTTAGGCAACAAATAGCGGTAGGGTCCTTCTCAAGTTAGCACCTGAGGCATACCCTTCGTACTTCTCATGTGCGTGCAAAAAGAAAAGGTCCTTAATACCGAATCAACGTGCTACTGGTCACAGGGTGTGAAATGGAATGAAAAGGCAGGTCGACGCATGTGCACCACCAAGAGTATGGATAAAGGGTTTAAATTATCGCTACAGTAAGATTTTGCATCTTTACAATTTAACGAAATTTGGTCAAATTTGAGCTACACAAGGGAACAAAAGGGAGGCAGCGAGCCATTAAAAAAAGAGGCGGCGCGAGAGCAGCGAAGAGGAGGAGGCGGTTCGATGTCATAGCAAAGTTATGATGGATTCCTGACACAAGGTAGTCCTCAACTAGTAGTAAGTTTCAGGACCTATGCACACAAATAATTGTGTGTTTTCTCTCTCATTCGATGCCTCTCATATCTCCCCACCCCTCTCCCCTCGTGCACCGGCCCGGCTAATCTCTCCCTCGTCCATAGCATGGCGCTGCCATGTGTGCCTTGGTACGACAGCTCTATTTCTTTGTTTTTTTAGAGGGCGGCTCTGTTTCGCTGGCATGTCCGGCAGCCGCCTTGGTGTGGAGTAGGAGGAGTACATATGAAGGAAACCACTTTGGTCCTTGGTGGAATAAAAAATCAAACTTTTCCGATTTAGAAATTTTCACTCGCTTCCCAAACATCGGGAGGGAAAGATTATTCAAAAGACCAGCCATTCACAGTAGTACTTATTATCTAATCTTTATCTTTTCTTATCCCTTATAATACCATACCACTATAGTATAGTGTACGGCTAACTTTGAACATGGACCGTTCGATCAAGACCGGCAAATACAAATATTGGTAGCCGTTGGATTTTTTCCATTCTTAGCATCCAGAAGATTCTATTGTTAGTTTGTAGCATGTACAATGAACCCTAGTATGAGCAAACCTCAAAACACACTTCACTTCTTAGTTTCAGGGACCTTGTGCAAAATGCATGTACTTGGATGTAATTTTCATTTTATGAGGTCCTTGATGTAACTCGTATTTCCACCAACTGTGTTAACAGAAGCACATCGCTCCTACAGGATCTTCCATAGTTTGAAGAAAATGACACTGCCCCAATTATCACACAAAGTGGACCATGGTTTCTTATAGTTCCATTTTCAAGCTTCCTAGCTAACTTCGCACACTTCACTCACTTCTTGCCGATTTAATGAAATTAGGTCAAACTTGAGCTACAAGTAAGCGTGATAGATTGCCCTCGAATTAAATTTCTTTTCATAGGTAGATGGGTGCATCTTCTTGCAGAAAACAACACCATCTCTATGAGTTTCCAACTATCGGGAAATAACATTCTAAATTTTCTCAGTGATGACGAGATTGTTCCTTTTCAAAAAGAAAGCCCGAAGAATATGGATCTGAATGCCACAAGGCAAGCTTTCAGGCATATATAGTGGACCGGCATGTTGTAATTAAGATTCGCATGTTTTATGAGTTTTAAAACTTCGCCCTAGCTAAATCCATTCACTTGAATGACTTTATGTCGATTTACCGAAATTAGGTTAAATTTCAACTACAAGTAAATTATATATTGTGTTGAAAGTTCTACAAATCCTTTTGGAGGTAACCATCGGGAGGGGGGTCATTTAATACATCACAACCCACCACCAATAATTTTGAGAACAGGTTCAATTTCTTGCTAATATTTTTCATCTTGACAACTTAACGAAATTAGGTCAAACCGAGGTACCAGTAAGCGTGATAGATTGCTATTGAATTAATTATATTTTTGAAGGTAGAATGGGTGCATCTTCTTCTTGTAAACAATGACGTCGGTGTGAGTTTCCAACTATCAGGAAAGAAAATTCTCAATTTTCTGAGTGACGACGAGATGTTTCTTTCCATAAAGTAGGTCTAAATAATATAATATGGATCTGAATGACACAATCCAAGATTTTCAGTCATATATATATTGGACTGACATGTTGTGTGTCACTTATATGATTCCCATGTTTGAAATGTTTTCAAACTTTGGCCTAGCTAACTCTGCCCACTTGAATGGCGTTATGTCGATTTATAAGTTTTGCGATTTGTTTCTTACGTAACCATCGGGAGTCATTTAATATATCACAAACCACCATCGAGAGTTTTGACAATAGGTTCAAATTTTTGCTAAGATTTTTCATCTTGACAACTTAACAAAATTAGGTCAAACTTGAGCTGCAAGTAAGTGCGATAGATTCCTCTCGAATTAATTTTGTTTTCTTCGAAGGTAGATGGGTGCATCATCTTTTAGTAAACGATGTCGTTCGTGTGAGTTTCCAACTATCAGGAAAGAACATTCTCAATTTTACCATGTTTTGTGAATTTTAAAACATACTAGCTAACTTTGCCGACTTGAATCAGACTTTGTGCCGATTTATTGAAATTAGGTCAAATTTGAACTATAAGTAAATCGTATGTTGCTTTGAAAGTTCTACGACAAAGATTTTCGGTGGTTATCGATATACTGAATTCCTACTTGTCTTTAAAATATTTTTTTGAAAATTTTAAGAGCATACTTGTAGTAAAACTTTGACATGGTCGGTGGGAGTATGGTCTACATCGAAGACCTAAAAAAAGAGAAAATTACATAGAGGTCCCTAAATTTAGCACAAAGGGCCCTAAAGTTAAGCAAGGAAAAGCGATGGGCCCTTCTCGAGTGAGTAGCTGACCTATACCCTTCGTACTACTGTACTTGCTTCACAAACACACACACACACAATAAATAAAAACTTCAATTTCCCGAGTGATGATGAGATTGTTCCTTTCAGTAAAGAAAGTATGAAGACTATGAATCTAAATGCCACAAGAAGAGCTTTCAAATATTTATAATGGATCGACATGTTGTACTTACGGTTCCCATGTTTTATGATTTTTCAAGCTTGGGCCTAGCTAACTCTTCCCAATTGAATGACTTTATGCCGATTTATCGAAATTAGGTCAAATATGAACTAAAAAAAATGTAGGCTGTTTTGAAAGTTTTGTGATTTTTTAGGTAACCACTGAGGGTTAATTAATATAGCACAAACTACCACCGAGAGTTTGGACAACAGGTTCAACATCTTGCTAACATTTTGCATATTGACAATTTAACGAAATTAGGTCAAACATGAGCTACCACGGTAAGCGCGATAGATTGCTCTAGAATTAAATATCATTTCAGAGGTATATGAGTTCATCTTGTTTTAGTAAACAATGTCGTCGATGCGAGTTCCCAACTATCAGGAAAGAACATTCTCAATTTTCCAAGTGATGGACTAGAGAATGTCTTTTTTATTTTCTGATGTCCTTGATGCAACTTGTACTTCCACCAACCGTGTTAACTGAATTTCATTGCTCCTACGAGGCCCACCCCAGTTAAATGAAAATACCAAAGCCCCAAATTCATACAAATTGGACCTTGCTTTCTTTTCATACAAATGTCGATTTACCGAAATCATGTCAAATTTTAACTACAAGTAAATTGTAGGTTGCTTTGAAAGTTATATGACAGAGCTTTTCGATGGTTTTTGATATACTAAATTCCTAGATGAGTTTAAAAGTTTTTTCAAAAAAATTAAGAGAAAACTTGTAGTTAAAATGCGACATGGTCGGTGGGAGTACGGTTTACATAGAGGTCCCTAAATTTCACACAAAGGTCCTAAAGTTAGGCAAGGAAAAGCGGTCGGGTCGTTTTTGAGTTAGCAGATGAGCCATACCCTTCGTACTGCTCACGCTCACGCGAAAATAAAAGCTCCTTAATTTCGAACCAGCGTGCTGCTGGTCGCAGGGTGTGAAATGGAACGATAAGGCAGCTCGACACACGTGCGCCACCGAGAGTATGGACAAAGGGTTTAAATTATCGCTACAGTAAGATTTTGCATCTTGACAATTTAACGAAATTTGGTCAAACTTGAGATACATAACGGAACAAAAGGGAGGTAGCGAGCCTTTAAAAAAGGCAGCGCGAGAGCAGCGAAGAGGAGGAGGCAGTTCGATGTCAGCAAATTTATGATGGATTCCTGACACGAGGTACTCCTCTACTAGTAGTGAATTTCAGGACCTATGCACGCAAAAAAAATTGTATGTTTTGTCTCTCCTTCGCTGACTCTCGTATCTCCCCACCCCTCTCCCCTCGCGCACCGGCCCGACTGATCTCTTCCTCGTCCACAGCGTCGCACTGCGCACGTGTGCCTTGGTACGACGGTTATGTTTCTTTATTTTTTTGAGAGGGCGGCTCTATTTCTCTGGCATGTTCGGCAGCCGCCTTAGTGTGGAGTAGGAGGAGTACATAGGAAGGAAACCACTTTGGTCCTTGGCGGCCAAAAAAATCAAACTTTTCCGGTTTAGAAATTTTCACTTGCTTCCCAAACATCGAGAGGGAAAGGTTATTCAAAATACCAGCCATTCATAGTAGTACTTCTTATCTAATCTTTATCTTGTCTTATCCCTTACAATACCATACCACTATAGTATAGTGTACGAATAAGTTTGAACATTGACCATTCGATCAAGACTGGAAAATCCAAACATTGGTAGTCGTTGGATCTTCTTTTCCATTCTTTGCTTCCAGAAGATTCTATTGTTAGTCTTTCGCATGTACAATGAACCCTATTATGCGTAAACCTCAAAACACACTTCACTTCTTAGTTTAGGGACCTTGTGAAAAATGCATGGACTTGGATTTAATTTTCATTTTTATGAGGTCCTTGATCTAACTCGTATTTCCACCAACCGTGTTAACTGAAGCACCTCGCTCCTACAGGACCTTCCATAGTTAGCAGAAAATGACACTGCCCCAATTATCACACAAAGTGGACTACGGTTTATTATAGTTCTATTTTTCTAGCTTCCTAGCTAACTTCACACACTTCACTCACTTCTTGTCGATTTAACGAAATTAGGTCAAACTTGAGCTATAAGTAAGAGCGCTATATTGCTCTCGAATTAAATTTCTTTTCATAGGTAGATGGGTGCATCTTCTTGCAGCAAACAACACCATCTCTATGAGTTTCCAACTATCGAGAAATAACATTCTAAATTTTCTCAGTGATGACGAGATTGTTCCTTTTCAAAAAGAAAGTCCGAAGAATATGGATCTGAATGCCACAAGGCAAGCTTTCAGGCATATATAGTGGACCGGCATGTTGTAATTAAGATTCGCATGTTTTATGAGTTTTCAAACTTCGCCCTAGATAACTCTATTCATTTGAATGACTTTCTATCGATTTATCGAAATTAGGTCAAATTTTCACTACAAGTAAATTATAGATTGCGTTGAAAGTTCTACGAATTATTTTTGAGGTAACCATCAGGAGGGGGGTCATTTAATACATCACAACCCACCACCGAGAATTTTGACAGCAGGTTCAATTTCTTGCTAAGATTTTGCATCTCGACAACTTAATGAAATTAGGTCAACCCGAGGTACCAGTAAGCGCTAGATTTCTCTTGAATTAATTGTCTTTTTGAAGGTTGAATGGGTGCATCTTCTTCTAGTAAACAATTCCATCGGTGTGAGTTTACAACTATAAGGAAAGAACATTCTCAATTTTCCGAGTGATGACGAGATTTTACCTTTTCGTAAAGTAGGTCTGAATAATATAATATGGATCTGAATGACACAAGCCAAGATTTATAGTCATATATATAGTGGACCGACATGTTGTGTAGCACTTATATGATTGCCATGTTTGAAATGTTTTCAAACTTCAGGCTAGCTAACTCTGCCAACTTGAATGGTGCTATGTCGATTTATCGAAATTAGGTCAAATTTGAACTATGAGTAAATTGTAGTTTGCGTTGACAGGTTTGCGATTTGTTTCTTAGGTAACCATCGGGGGTAATTTAATATATCACAAACCACCATTGAGAGTTTTGACAATAGTTTCAACTTCTTGCTATGATTTCGCATCTTGACAACTTAATGAAATTAGGTCAAACTTGAGCTACAAGTATGCATGATAGATTCCTCTCGAATTAATTGTTTTTTCTTCGAAGTAGAAGGGTGCATCATCTCTTAGTAAACGATGTTGTCGGTGTGTGTTTCCAACTATCAGAAAAGAACATTCTCAATTTTCCCATGTTTTGTGAATTTTAAAATTTCCTAGCTAAATTTGGTGACTTGAATGAGAATTTGGGCCGATTTATCGAAATTTGGTCAAACTTGAACTACAAGTAAATCGTAGGTTGCTTTGAAAGTTTTACGAAAAAGCTTTTCTATGGTTTTTGATATACTGAATTCCTGGTTGGCATCAAAAGATTTTTTGAAAATTTTAAGAGCATACTTGTAGTAAAAATTCGACATGATCTGTGGGAGTACGGTCTACATCGAAGACCTCAAAAAAGACAAAATTATATAGAGGTACCTAAATTTAGCACAAAGGGCCCTAAAGTTAAGCAAGGAAAAGCGGTCGGGCCCTTCTCGAGTGAGCAACTGATCCATACCCTTCGTACTACTATACTTGTTTCACACACACAATAAAGAACATTCTAAATTTTCCGAGTGATGATGAGATTGTTCCTTTTGTTAAAGAAAGTATGAAGACTATGAATCCGAATGCCACAAGGAGAGATTTCAAATATTTATAATGGACCGACATGTTGTACTTACGGTTCCCATGTTTTATGATTTTTCAAGCTTGGGCCTAGCTAACTCTTCACACTTGAATGACTTTATGCCGATTTATCGAAATTAGGTCAAATATGAACTACAAGAAAAATGTTTGCTACTTTGAAAGTTTCATGATTTTTTTGGAGGTAACCATCGGGGGTCATTTAATATAGCATAAAATACCACCGAGAGTTTGGACAACAGGTTCAACATCTTGCTATGATTTTTCATCTTGACAATTTAACAAAATTATGTCAAACCTCAGCTACCACAGCAAGCGTGATAGATTGATCTCGAATTAAATATCATTTCAGAGGTAGATGAGTTCATCTTCTTTTAGTAAACAATGTCGTATGTGCGACTTCCCAACTATCAGGAAAGAACATTCTCAATTTTCCAAGTGATTGACTAGAGGATGTATTTTTCATTTTCTGGGTCTTTAATGCAACTTGTACTTACACCGACCGTCTTAACTGAAGCTCATTGCTCCTACGAAACCCACCCGAGTTAAAATAAAATGCCAAAGCCCCAAATTTCATACAAATTGGACCTTGATTTCTTTTCATATAAATGCCGATTTATCGAAATCAGGTCAAATTTGAACTACAAGTAAATTGTAGGTTGCTTTGAAAGTTCTACGAAAAAGCCTTTTGATGGTTTTTGATATACTGAATTCCTGGTTGGCTTAAAAAGTTTTTTTGAAAAAATTGAGAGAAAACTTGTAGTTAAAATTCGACATGGTCGGTGGGAGTACAGTTTACATCGAAGACCTCAAAAAAGAAGAAAATACATAGAGGTCCCTAAATTTCACACAAATGGCACTAAAGTTAGGCAAGGAAAAGCAATCGGGTCCTTCTCGAGTTAGTAGCTGAGCCATACCCTTCGTACTATTGTATTTGCTTCACACATACGAATGCGTGAAAAGATTTTGCATCTTGACAATTTAACGAAACTCGGTCAAACTTGAGCTACAAGTAAGCGCAAAGACGTGGTTTAGGGCGTGTTTGTTTTAGGGAGGTTTAGGGCGTGTTTTGTTTTAGGGAGGTTTAGGGCGTGTTTGCTGGGCCACATCTGTGTTGCACCGGCGGGCATGTTTGTGTTGGAAACTTGCAACCGTGGAGAAGATTTGGGGCTCGGGATGCATAGGGAAGGAGCGCTAGAAATCCCCTCACCATAAAAATTGTCATCTTGACACAGGATTGTGTTATCATGTCGCGTGCACCATTGTATCCGCGCCGAAGTGCCATTATTAATAAAATAAATTGTACGACTAACTGTGTGATCCGACGTAGGACTGTGTCATCTTGACGCGTGCAGGCCAGACACATGCACTATTGTATCAGCGCCGAAGTGTCATTGAATTGAGCATCAAATCGGTCGCATCGTTGTAGTCCTCTGTTTATGCTCTGCCACGTGTGCGCAACACTTTTCCTATAAGGCACATCGCACGATGGATATAGCTAGAGATAGTAGGGGAGACGACCGTGGTGTGCCTAGACTTTTAACTATCTACCTCCACTCGTCACTAGGCTCCCTCCTCCCTTTCTTCTTCCTCACATGCTCATCACGCTCCTGCTCCCTCCCACTACACAACCATGCCTCCCTCACGGAAGCATTTAGCAGCAAAATTGCATGACGAGAGAAAAGAAAGAGCCTGTTGCGATGATTTATGCACTGTAGAGTCAAAAGATATGATCACGAAGGATGTGCCCGCAGGCGAGGGGTCCTCCGGGTAGGTCTTGTACTTCTTCTCCTTAATCGGGTTCTCTGGCATTCTTCTTCTCCTTTATCATCATCTTCTTCTCCTTTTTCAGAGCCGGCGGTTCACTGTAAGACCTGTTCGCCCCAGTTCCCCAGGTAAGTGAGGTAAGCACTATACACTGGAGTTTTTACGAGTAGGAATCGGGCTTTCCTGATCTTTTCCGCAAGGCCCAGTCTTGCATAAAGCTCGATGCTATAACTTTAGATATTTTTTCCCCGTTCCATGATAGGGATGAAACCACATTTTCTTTGTCCTAGGAAAATAAGACACAACTCAACACTCGGATGGATTCTTGGCTTAATGCACGGAGAAGAAGCCATAGGGAGAAAATGCAAATTAAAGAACTGGAATTAGAACGGCTCAAATCAGTTGTGAAGATCCTTACTAAGGAGCACGGCCATCTGAAAAGAGACAACGCTACGTGGAATAAACTTCATAAGAATATCCAAGACTCGACCCGACGGAATACAACCATCATCAAGGGGCTCTCGAAGGATAATGCGAGGCTAACAAATGCTAATGTCGATCTCCATGTCAACAACATGAACCTACTTCGGATGCTCAAGGAATCGCTCAATGAGAATGTCAAGATCAGGCAGGACATGCTCATACGTCGCCTAGTACTTGCAGAGAAGGAGGAGGAAAACGAGCAGCTCCTCGCTAGGCTTTCCTCGGTGCTGATCTGCTGAACTGAATTACTACGTGTTTCTATTTTTCAACTATAAATTGAACTATTCAAACTATATGAGTTGCAATGGGAGACACCTTTTATGCAGTCCGAAACCTATCTACTTTCTTGTTGTTTCTATCTATTTATTCAAAGTTATAGATGCTCAAGAAAGCTTTAGAGTTACAGCCTAAGAACTCTGCTCCGGACGACCAGATATTACTAGTGCCATCCCGCGAATTGAACATGCAGGGCATGGACTATGTGCCTCTATTACACCCCGTTTGATCCAGTTCGTCATTCCATCGCAAGAATGGTTCAAACGACGACCTAAACAAGTGCTGCATGAAAATGAACGAAACATGTGTAGGGTTTTCAGGTGCTAACTGAAACCGAACGAAATCTAGAGCTTGTCAACAATAGGCTGATGGCAATAGTAACCTGACGAAACTAAACATTAGAAGATGCTCAAACCAATTGCGGTGTATGCACTGTATAAATTAACAGTGCATTCAGGCAACTAAATCTTCAAAACAACAGGAACACACCAATAGTCTACATCTACTATCATTATATTTTAAGTAGATGAACCATCACAATATTTGGAATACATATTCATGCTAAGTTCAGGAAGTATCTACAGCAGATCAAACAAAGTAACAGACTCACCATAACAAAAGCTACATCAGCTTGCGGATGAGCATCTGCTGATGCTTAACCATGGAGTGTAGAGAAAGTGAGTGGAATATCCTACATGAGTTTTAAAGCCAACTAGGTGGGATCATGTTGGCCAAGTGTTTACTCAAACAACCAATAGTTGATGATGGTGTTTCTAGCCAACCCAGAGAGGTCTATAGCCCATGCAATGTTGGCATGGGCCCACATCTACCACAAAGTGTCTCATCATATCTTGGCATAGAAAAATTATACTTAGATCTATCAAGTAGATAGGATCATGTTGTCCAAGTGATCTTGACATCTTCCCTATGTCGCTCGGAAGGGTTAACGGCATAGGACCTGCTCATGTTCGTGATGGTGGCCACAACTTCTATGGCTCAATGGGTTGGTCGAGGGTATGATTCTGCATAATTTTAGATAAGGAATTTGGTACTGCATTTGGTACTAAATCTGCTCCAGTGTATATGTGAAATGAACAAGTCAAGCTCCGATGTGCTGACATTGTAGTGTGAGGTTCTAGTTTACAATCTGGTTGTATTATTGTGTTCAAAACTGTGAACTAAATGTGCGAATTCTTTGGCTTTTTGCATGATGACAATGCCACATGTTGGCACTAATTGCCGCATCTATTAATTTGATCATACTGAAGCATACAACTTCGAGTGATCAGTATAAGCTGGTGCTTACCCGAGCTATCTGAAGCTGGGCAAGTCAAGGCCACTGTGTCTCTATCATGTATATATTAAATGGCATTATTACATGGTTTTGAGTACATTAAATCGATTGGTTAGATTCAAAGCCACCCAAACATCTCGAAATATAACCTTTGTTGAAAACATGATCTTGCACTGTAAGACTTGATATGAAAGGATTTTATGTTAACCAGTAAAACTCCCTCTAGTACTTTCCATGTTCGAATCCTGCGCTACCAAAGTTCTTAGCTAGCTAGGTCATATAAAGTCTTACAGTATCGGTCAATTTTCTCCCTTTGCAAGTTCATTCTTTTGGATGCAACGTAGGTACAACCAGTTCAGATGGACCATCGACCTTCGGTACAATGTATTTTCACTACTGAGCCTATGGGAATGAATTTTTCAAACCCACTTCAGCCAAAAATTTCCCATAATCTTGTTTCAAAAAAAATTCCCTTAATTAGCCTTTGGTTGTGAGTAGAGCCGCCAAACACCAGTATATTTTACTAACTACATCGAATTTTCACTAAGGAGCTAACAAAAATATTGGACATTCAAACCAAGTCTGGCAGAAAACATTGCAAATTCAAGGAGGAGCTCATTAGAAAATAGTACATTCGATCCAACTCTAGCCCAAAATCTCGCGAATTTGTCCTTCTTGGATCAGGTTGGTCGTGGGCCGCCAACCCTCAACACATTGTCACTTTTTTAAGCATGAACCACACTGAATAAGTTTCACTAAGGAGCCCATGATAATAAGCCCATTTGTTCACAAGATTGGACCCAAATTATTTTTTATATCGCCCTAAATCTTCTTAATTTAGCCTTTTTCATACCATTCTGATTAAGTATAGTGCAATCTTTGCCTGCCCAAGTTTTATTTATGCTGACCATGTAGCATTTTTAATGGCAATCTTCATCACTGCCTTTTCATTTTAAGTGATATCAACATTTCTAATCCTAATATTTTATGAGTATCATAGTTGGTTCTAGCTTAGTGGAAGCGCACGCAGTTGCCATTTGTTGAAGTCTTGAGTTCAATTTGAATCCTAGGGTTATCAATATATATAATATATGCCATACTTGTACATTTGTTTCATCATAAACATATTTTTTGCACACAGAAGGCTGACATATGGGATCCAGCAACGTTACCAAGCTCAAACCGGGGGAGGCATCCGAAAAAATGTCCAACATACACACGTGTCCTCTATAGAGGAGGCTAACATGTGGGACCCACCAGAGAGACCTAATATAGAGGAGGCATCGAGTAACGTTGCCAAATTCGAAACAGGGAGGCGCGAGCGAGAAAAAAAGTCCAACATGCACATGTTTCTTCTAATGAGAGGCTGACATGAGGGACCCACTAGCCTATATAAATGGCTGGTGCACCGAGCAACGTTGTCAAGTTCGAAACAGGGAGGAGCGAGCGTGAAAAAGACCAACATGCACACATTTCTTCTAATGAGAGGCTGACAAGGGGACCCACCAGCCTGTATAAACCGCTGATGCATCGAGAAAAGAAGGCCCACACATTCTTCTAATGAAATGCTAACATACGGGACCCTGCTGCATGACCAAATGGTATATTCATCGAGCTAGGAACATGGTAGCTCTACAGAAGAAAAAAATTCAATCATATACACACGATTCTTCTAGTGTGAGGCTAGCATATGGGACCCACCAGCCTAAATAAATGGCTGATGCAGTGAGCAACGCTATCAAGTTAACACGGAGGCGTGACCGAGGGAAAAAATTCCATCATGCATGCGTTTCTTCTAATGAGGGGATGACATGTGGGCCCATCTGTGTGATTAACCGGTAAATGCATCTAGCAGCGCAATCAAGTTCAGAACAGGATAGCAGGAGTGAAGGAAAAAATTCCATCATACACACGATTCTTCTAATGAGAGGCTGACCTGTGGGACCCAGTAGCACGATTTACGGCAGATAGATCGAGCAACTTATCAAGTTAAAATCAAGGAGGCACGAGCCAAGGGAAAAAATCATCATGCACATGTTTCTTCTAATGTGAGGATGACATGTGGGGCCCAGCTGCGCAATTAAACTATAGATGCATCTAGCAGCGCTATCAAGTTTGGAACATGGTAGTGGGAGCGAAGGAAAAAATTTCCATCATACACATGATTTTTGTAATGAGAGGCTAGAATGTGGGACCCAGCATCGTGATTAACAACACATAGATCGTGAAATGTTATCGAGTTCATATCAGGGAGGCACGAGCCAAGGAAAAAATGCATCATGCACACGTTTCTTCTAGTATAAGGATGACACGTGGGACCCAACAGCCTAATTAAACGGCAGATGCATCGAGCGACGCTATCAAGTTTAGAATTGTAACATCCCTAAAATCATGATTTCAAAGATTGCATACCATTCATGCATGCATATATTTTGAGATCATTTTCCAACTCTTTTCAAGAAAACAGAAGCACATAGTGCTATTATTTCATGTGAGCAAACATAAATCAAATGACTTTCCTCAGTTGAGAGCAAAAGTGTTTTAAACCAAGTTTTGTTTGCTTCCTTGTTGATTGGATTGAATGTGGAGTTTGGACAAAAATTCACAGAACAAATATGGTTTCAAAACCATTTTCAAAACATTTCCAAATCAAGTGCTTTGTCACTGTTTAATTTATTTTATTCTAAATGACCAAGCTAATTCAAAGTGACCACTTGATTTTATGCCCAGAAGTGTGAATGTTGCACCCTACAAATCCTGAAAAAGTTTGAATTCAAAAAGCTTTTGAAACCATTTGAAAATCATTCCAGAAATTGAAAACAGAAAAAGAAAAGGATTAGAGAAAAGGAAAAGGGCAGGCGCCAGGATTCTGGCCCAACAGACAAAGCAGCCCGTTAGACAGCCCACCCGGATTTCCCCCTCTCCCTCTGTTTCTCACCCGCGCACGTGTACCCACTCGCTGACAGCTGGGCCCTCATTGCCGCGTCACCCTTCGTCCTCAATCAACGCCGATGACCAGCTCGCCGCTGTCGTTTCCCCGCACTGATGCCGCGCTTAAATTGCATTGATATGGCGAGAGATTTACGCCCCCGCTCTGGCTATAAGACCACCTCCCTTCGCCGCCCATTTGCCCTCACCTAGCCTGCACGCCTTTCAGCGCTCATGGCCAGGCCAGGCCAGCCTTCGAGTTAGGTCAAGTCAGTATGCACCGTTAGATGTAGATCTTGCGGCTAAGATTAGGACTTAAACGAAGAGGTATGAGCGCATCAGAGCCACTAGATCTAACTTAAATCTTACGGCTCGCAGAGACCGATCCGCACGAAACGGTACCGGCCAATAGGATAGCGCCGCGTGTCAGTGAATTAGATTTAAAACAGAATTTGAATCTGATTATTGTTCAAATTTGATTTGGCTATAACTTTTGATCCCCACGTTAGAATTTGACAAATTTTATACCGTTGGAATCAGGAGAGCAAGCTCTTTCTAATTATGCAATGTGTTTAATGTTTAGCTTCTGTTAAAAAGGTTTTATTTGCAGAAACTTGTGTAGGGATAATTTGAGCATATGAATTGTTTAGGAAATAATTTAGGGTTTAAATAATTGTTGTTTGGCAAGTTTTTGACTTGTTTATGAATCAGCATTGTTTACTTGCTTTGTTGAGTTTTCAAAATCATCTCATGTCATTTGCATGCATGCATATATTTGTGATTGTATATGTTTGGTATGTGATTGTGGCTATGAATTTTTGTGTAGATTTTGGTGCTAGTGATTGTGATTGTGAGGAGTGCCACTCTCCAAACTACCAAGGAAAGTGGTACCTCATGAATATTATCATTCCTATGTTTTCTACTAAGCATTAGAAATATTTTGTTAGACTTGCATGCTATATTTTGCTTATATGCCATGTTGGGAAATCCTAGTAGTTGTAGAATTGCTAGGGAATCTCTAAGTTAAGTTACTATCTATGCCATGCTTAGCCTAGCTAGTAGCAAACAAGGGTTGGTGAAATATACATGCTATGATGAAAATATTTCTAAGTCTTTGGACTTGTGTTTTACCTAATAAAACAACTAAGTTAATGAAACACCTGGGTGGAAGGGAAGGTTTGGTTTATGTTGAGTGGTTACACAAGGCCCATTTCTATGGTTTACCTTGTGTATCTCACTTGTGGTAAGCCACCCAGGAACAAAGAGATTTTAGAGGCCAAGTGTTAAGAAGCTTCTAGTGCAGCCACTTGGCAATATGGGCTCTGCCTGGATCACATAGGTTGCTAGAACTTAGCCATTTGGACAGATGGTGGTAGTGGGATGATAGGTTGGAACGCGTCCATTTGGTCTAAGGGAAGGCTTCTGAAAGGTCCTGTCTTGGTGAAACCAAGTCTGGTGGGGAAAGTGCACAACCACTGTAGATGGAAAAATCTAAGTACTTAGCCAAGTCCATGGTAATGGACAACTTGAGCATCAAGACATGGAAGCTATCAAGAATCTCCTCATCCCAATTTCTAAGTAAAAACTTGTGGGTGAACAAGGGTGAAGGACCTCAATGTCTATTGATGGTTCCTTGGGAAAGTTTTTGACAAAGAAAAACTTAGTGATTTCAACTAATAGGCAAAACTTATTTTGAGCAAAGCAAGCCAAGCTACACTTAGCCAAATTGCATATAGTACTAGTCCACCTAAATTATACTAAGGTATCACTTGCCAATACTATTCCAAAGTATTGACCCACTGTGGCTATAACTTGTGATGTTGCAGGTTACTCTGATGAGGATTAGGTGTCATGAGTCTACACTCAACATGTTTGCCTGTGGCACATGAAGATGAAGACTTTATTTATTTTCTTATTCAAACTCTTGTATCAGGCATGTGGCCTTGGAGTTGTAAAGACTATGTTTATCTCTAGAATGGCTGTAATAAATGACCTTTGTATCTGTGTACTTCATCTTAAACTGTGGATGCTAGCATTGATCCAGGGACTAGCATTGCAATCACAGGGATCCTTTTCCTTTATAAACAAGGGATCTTACAAGAATAGGGAAGGAAAATAATTCCATCATACACACGATTCCTCTAATGTGAGGCAGACATGCTAGACCCAGCAGCCTGACTAAATGGAAGAGGCCTCGAACAACATTACCGAGTTCAAATCAGGGAGGCGAGACCAAAAAGTTTGGTCCGCTAGAGTCACTGACGTCCAGGACCCACGCACAAAAAAAATACTTCAGCGAGTCAACATCTCGCGAGGAAGCAGAAATCTTACTTCTACCACACGCCCGTCGAGCTTCCTCCACATTTTATTGGTTTCGTCATAGTAGAGGGGCACGAAACCAGAAAAAAAATAGTTTTGCATCGGCCACGGTCGAGCCAAGATTTTTGTCGCGGAAGACGCGCCTTCTACGATGGCCAACAGGCCCAGTCATTGCGGAAGGAAATATTTATTAGTGTATGTCATCCACGTATACATGGATTTTGCGTCCGATTTGGTTGTTGAGACAATACTGCATAGTATGTTGATAAGTTGCTCCTGCATTCACTACAAGAATCTGAACGGTCCATGACGATATGATATCATCGTGGTTTAGTGGGAAAACAACATAGATCACCATCCACAGCGAATTTTGTAATGAAAAAAAGGTCGTGAACCTCACGTCATAATCTGATCCGCGATGTTTTTCTGTCTAAAAATGCCATGCCCGTCCGTGATGTTCCTCTAATTTCGTCACGATTAACAGGACTGGCCCATCCTATGCCCAACCGGTTGTGACTTTTTTTCATCAAGGTCCACGCCACGTGGAAGATGGCATCACGGACGCCAGTTAGCATCGTCAGCTGACGTCACGCCGGTCGTCAGTGACGCCATCGCTGTCCTGATGTTTGTTTTTTGTCACGGCTTGATTATGTTATAGCCGGTTGATGATGTCATTCATTCTGTTGCTGGCGTCATATAGTCCGTGCTTGACGTCACTTGAGCCATGACGAATTTATTTTCATCATGGCACGAAGCTGGCCTGCTTAGAGGTGGACCAATAGTATGAGGACATGTGGGACTTACCAAGAGCGACACATGGACCAATGAGATTTGGGCGTGTATCTCAAACACATGACATTTTTTGTCAGACCAGAAAATATGATGTCATGGTTTGTCCTGACGTTTATGTTTCATCAAGGTCGTTGACTATTGAAATCGAGACACGTCGTCATCTATCTGCGACGGAAATATTTTCATCAAGTAAACAACCATGACGTTTTCGTTTACGTCGGGGACGTGTGCTGGCGTCACTCCTAAATTAAGATGAAAGAAATTTCACACCACAGGCAACGGATGAAAGAAATTTCGAGACAACGTTTTAGATCACATAAAATTCACATACATCACATACATCCTGACAGTTTATTTTCCAAAAGCTTAATAAGATTTCACTCACAAGTTTTCACATATTCACCACCAGTTCACTTACCTACGCAACAGAGCTACAAATTGCTGAAGTACTGCACTTCCACTGTCTGCGAAGTTCAGAAGTTCTTTCTATGCTTCTTCCTCTGCTTCTTTCTCTTTTAGCAATGCTACAATGTGTAGGCGCAGTTGATGACCCACAAGTATAGGGGATCGAAACAGTCTTCGAGGGTAGTATAACCCAATTTATTGATCGACACAAGGGGAGCCAAAGAATACTTCTAAGCCTTAACAACTAAGTTGTCAATTCAGCTGCACCTGGAAATAATCTTGCTCATAGTAGTTTATCAGTAGCAACAGTTTTGTAGTAGCAATAGCAAAGTAACAGTAGTAGTAAAACAAAGGCAGTAGTAACAATAGTAACAAACAACAGGATTTGAGTGCGGTAGGCATAGGGATGGATGGACGGGCGTTGAATGGATAAGACTATTCATGTAAATTCAAGATCTAGGGCATTTTCAGATAAATAAGATAAAGAATCCAAGTACTAAACAATCATAGGCATGTGTTTCATATATAGTCATACGTGCTCGCAATGAGAACTTGCACAACATCTTTTGTCCTGCCAGCCCATTGCAGTGGGGCCTCAAGGGAATCTACCGGCAATTAAGGTACTCCTTTTAATAGAGTACCGGAGCAAAGCATTAACACTTAGTGAACACATGTGATCCTCATATCAAAGCCATCCCCTCTGACTGTCCCAATTTCTATCACTTCGGGCCCTTTGGTTCTGGACAATGATATATGTAAACAACTTGCAGATAAGATCACAAACAATACTATCATCATGAATCAATAACATGTTCAGATATGAGATCATGGCACTCGGTCCCCCTAGTGATAAGCATTAAGCATAACAAGTTACAACAAATTCAAATAGCATTAACAAAGATACTAGGCACCATTCCCTAACAATCTTATTCGATTACATGATAGATATCATCCAATCCCTAACATCCCATAGCCTACAGCGGGGGATTACTCACTCATGGATGGGGGAACATGGATGGTTGATGGAGAGGCGTCGGTGATGATGATGATGGTGATGATCTCCTCCAAATCCCTGTCCCGGCAGGGTGTAAGAATGGAGTTTCTGGTTCTGAATCGCCGTTTCTTGTGGTAGCGGTGCAGCGGAACTCTATTTTGAAAAACGTCGAACCCCCTCTGTTTTTAGGTCAGAAGGCTTTATGTAGGTGAAGAGGGAGACCGAGGGGGTGCCCGAGGTGGCCACACCTACCCCAGGCACGGCCTGGCCTGGCCCGCGCGGCCAGGGGGTTTGGGCCCCTCGTGGCCCTCCTCCGTCTCGTCTTCTGGCTCCATGAGTCTTCTGGCAAAATAGGAGTTTTGCCATATTTTTCGGGATTTTTCCTGAAAGTTGATTTTCTGCACAAAAACTAGACACCAAAGCAATTCTGCTGAAAACAGCGTCAGTCCGTGTTAGTTGTATCCAAATTACAGAAGTTAGAGGAGAAACAATAGCAAAAGTGTTTGGGAAAGTAGATACGTTTTGGACGTATCAACTCCCCTAAGCTTAGCTTATTGCTTGTCCTCAAGCAATTCAGTTGAAAACTGAGTGCGATAAAAGAACCTTTCACGGACACATTTGCTTCATATGATGTATATATTCTCAGCACAAGATCAGTACTTAGACAATTCATAATAAAGAGTATGCTACTAAGGCTACTCAATAGTCATTGCAAGCTATGAAAAGATTCCAACACAATAATAATAAGTAGCATGAAACATAAACATAAGCAACATTGCAATGCTCATAACAAGGTATGATAGAGTGGTATCTCGCTTGCCTTTGATTTGGAGCAAAACATAAATGCCAAGGCACCTCTGAAGTTCAAGTGAAGACTAGAAGTAAAGATATCAAAGATACAAGCATCAAAGTTATGTCATAATTAACCAAGTTTTGAGACAAGCACATGACACTAAGAATGACAACTATGCTCTCAAGAAGGTGCGCAAAGAATAAGTGGTGACTCAACAAGGAAGTGAAATGGTTTTGAAAAGTTTCAAAGGCTTCCAAATGCTGAAAGTATGGTACTCATTAGCTTTGAGCTCTCATTGCCCCTATCATAGGCATCTTTAAGTGGTTAAGCTTAAAGTCAGGTCCAATATGAGTTATATGCTTGACAGACCATAAACTGGAAACCTCATGTCCCTTGAGTACGAGGGTCGTTCCTCATGCTACTCAACTTTAGTTATCGGTAAGTTCTTGTCATTGTAAGTACATGTGTATCATAGAGAACCGCCAACGGGGTACCCCTTGCCCCATGATACAAGAGCTATCCCATATCAAAATGACAAGGAAACAGACAATTACCATCTCAGCAATCTTTTTATTTGCTATTTTCATAGGTTTTTATTGAGGATGCTTCATTGATTGCTCACTATGGTTATGCTGCAAGTTTCCACCATGATTAGGCATTGTTTAGGCTAGCGGCCCAGGCGTTTTTCTAACACATATACATAAATCCATGGACTTACAAGCTCCCCTTTTATTTCACACTGCCGACATCCATAAACAAAAGAGCATGATATCAACTGGATAAGTATTTACAGCTGTTGAAAGCGTTCCTCGTGATAGCACGTTTCTGCTAACTCCCAGCCTATACTTTGCAAGCATATAACTTTCCTGGGCAGTCACAATGGTTCAGGTTTATTAAGTGCAAGAAAATAAAGTGTGCCATCAAGTTCGTGAGAGCTTTACTAACGAACTTTCTCATAACAAGCAAACATTTTATTTGTATGAAAAAAAGGCATAATGAATATGCACGGAATAGCAAATGTTGCTAGTAGGTAGGTATGGTGGACACTTTTTACAAGTTTGGTTTTGGGGAGTTGGAATCACGAGTAGATCTCATACTTAATGCAAGTGAAGGCTAGCAATATAAAGGGAGCAACAAACGAGAGAGCAGTAACTGTCATAATCATGCTTGCAACAAAACAAAATTAATTATGGCATAAAAGTGATACAAGAACTTGGAGGCAAAATAAATCATCGAGGCTTAACTGACTTTTGTTCAGTCATAAGCATGAGTGAGCATGTTCCAAGTCGATTCAAATGGAACGTTCAGAGGAGGATACCACAATGTCATACCAAGTTATGAATAGAACAGTGCAAGCAAACTTTCACATGACATGCTACAAAATATTAGAAAGTTGGAGCTAATCATAAGAGAGCAAGAAGTACTAAGCATCCAATAAATACATACACTTTACACGAACAGACCAAGCATGCCCACAATGATGAGTATATGTACAAAAATGAAAACAAATAGAGTTCATTACCAGCCTCTTACTACACCTTGAGTTTTCATTAATCATCATTATTGCCTTTCACTTGCGTGGCTTGAATAATAACATGAAACCAAATTCCAAAGGAGTCACTGAGGACCGCTGAACCCTGCAACGAACTTCACAAAACCAAAGAAGAACAACAAATATTTTTGGGTTTTCTATTTTTTAAAGCAAGCACTCAAAACAAAAACAAAGAAAGCAAAATCTTTTGGATTTTTCTTAAAGCAAACCAAAGCTAAAAAGCAAAGAAACAAACCAAGAGAAACAACGAAAATATTTTTGGTATTTTTGTGTTTTGGAAAGCAAAAACAAAACTAAAAAGAAAGCGAAACATGGATATACAAAGTACCGACAGAACATGATATGTAGATGAGTGTGATGTAGGTGTACCTCCCCCCAAGCTTAGGCTTTTGGCCTAAGTGGCAATAACGCGAGTAGTAACTGTAACATCCCATCATTAGAGCTTAGAAATAAGCTGAACCCAGATGTGTGCATTGCATTCATGCATAGAAAATTCGAATAATTTTCGCGCTTTTAAACAAAACATGTCAAAGTGATTGAAGCTTCTCTCAACTTGATGGAATTGAAGTAGATCATCAAGTTGATTGCGATAAGTTTCAATTGACCTTGCTAAAAACTTATTTTGGTAAAGATAATTTGATCTAAGGGTAGATCAAATATAATAAAACTAAACAGCAACACATTTCTTAATGATTATTATCAGATCCTTAAGAGATCATATTATAGTATTCATTATAACAACTCATGAATACCAAATTTAGAATAAAACTCAAGTAACAAGAATTTAATAACTAAATCTTGACCTATCTTAATCTTATCTAATTCTACCATAAGCATCATGGTAATATCAACTTTAACTCTTTAGCTATATTGAGTAGGAAAGAAATCAATTCAAGACAATTCACCACATATCTTTCTTTCCATATCAATCCTTATCATCTCTACTGAATCTTATCCTAATATTTGTTGTGCATCAATGTTGAGTAATCAACTATTGATCTATCAAGTCTTAGCCTATAAATTCTGATCTATCAACTCATGTCTTTATCATAGCATATAATCTAAAGTCTTTAGAGAAAGAAGTAAGAAGAGGTAGGTGATAATGATAGTTTTTGTATATCATCTATAGAATGGGAGTGTTTGAAGAGATTCAAATCAATATTATAATTGATGGAGTTAACTCAGTCCTGAATGGATAAAAGAGTTATTTGGAAGATATAATTATATATATAAGATAGTATGATCAAGCTAATTCTAGAATAACCTTGGGACATAGAAGTAGTATATTCCTCTTAGAGAATACTAAACACTTGAAGGAAGTAGGATTGGATATATATATATCTGTTGGAGTAATATTAGTGATGGATGATAAAGGAAAAGTATGAGTGGAGTTAAAAGTAACTACTTGTTGGATTTGAGGTTATTAGTAGTAGAGTAGTTTGGTATAACCAAGTATAGATATAGAAGGTTATGAAAATCTTCAGTGACAAGCTTCTAAGATTTATAAGTGAGATTACAAAGTAATTTATGAAGTAAGAGAGTAATCATCCAAGTGGAATTGGATTCATTAAAAGCATTCTAGAGGTGAGAATTATATCTATGAGGAAACCATGTAGAGCTTTAGTGTCAAGCTCATTGGAGTTATAGATGGATTTATGAGGAGAAAGTATTAGTAAGAATATGCTTGTGAAGTAAATCTCATCTGTTTGATCAATCATATTATTTCCACAATGGTTTATAGTAATATTCTTCTATAGAAAATCACTTAAACACCTCTTTGTCATATCAAAACAATAAAAATTTGTGTGCTCATAAACAATGGTTATCCACTCTTTCACATAAGTTATTTTAGAAGGAAACTGTACTAATTTATCTTGGATGGTGATACCATTCATAAACACAAACATAAAGACAAGATGTCTTAACCACTAATCTTTATTCACATCAATAAAAGGATATATGAATATTAAATATCCTAAAACTCATGGTAAACAGTTACAATTCAAAACCCTAACTTCTATTTCAATCATAAATATCAATGTATATTTATTGTCATAACCAATATTATTAAAACATTATTCACCGCCAAATTAAGGCATTAGCTATACATAATGATTATATATAAGGCCTTTCTAATGATTTTATAGATATCATAAAACCACATTTATCCATAAATAAAAAAAGCATAGCTTAAAGAAAGTTTCTAAATAAGAACAAAAATCTTAAACCCTAAAGTTATTAATTATTTTTCTCACCTACATCTCACAAATCAGTAGTAGTATGTCCTTTAATAAGTTTATGGTATATTATATAAAATTAAATTCATAACAAAGGTTCCTATAAAATATTGAAAGGAAAAGTATATATAAAGTAATAATAACATCATAATAAAAACTCATAAAACACCCTAAATACACTTTATTATTGCTGGAAGTATTTAGCAAATAATTTCTATAAAGAAAATTGCAAACAAATGTGTAAATACAAGATTAGAAATAAAATAGAAATAGAAAAGAATAAAGAATAAGAAAAAATAGTTTTTGGCCGAGGCCCATTTCCTCTCTCTCTCTATCTATCTCCTACTCACGTGCAGCACTCAGCAGCCCAGTAACGGCCCAGCAAGGACATCTCTAAGTAAATCTCTCTAGCTAAGGAGTAGGACAGCAGAGGCGCTGCGGATTGAGTCAGAAGAAATTCCAGGGGTTTTTACGCAAAACGCCACCGTCGTCTTCCTTGTCTACTAGAAGCTGCTCGGTGGCAGTGGCCGATGTCGTTCGTCGTCGCTCGTGCCAAGATCCTCTCGGTCATCACCCGAAGGGGATAAGGAGGCCACGGCGACGTCCCTGCTCGTCCTCATCCTCATTTCTCCCTCTGAAGCTCTCTTTCCCTTCCGTAGTGGACACCAAAACCCTAGCTCCTGGTCCTCTTCTTCCTCGTCGTTCCTGAGCTTCCCTTGCTCAATCAAGCTCACCATTATAACCGACATGCTCTTCTCGTTCTTTTGCCCCAACTTGCACAAGCTGGGAGGCGCTATCCAGTCCAATTGCAGCCTCGGTCCCCGGCGCTGTTCGTCGACTTCACCGTCGCCTCCGACCTTGCCCCGCCTCACCGACCGTACCATCGTGTTCCTGGTGAGTCAACGAGTCTTCCCGTATACTCCAATGTTTGGTTTGCTTCCTAAATCGACACCGCCATGATCGACTACAAGCACCGCCGCACGGGCTCATCACCGGCCATCCTCCGTTAACCAAAAACGGGCGGCGCTAGTACCATCCGACCCGCGCTCGCATCCTCTTTCCAAAAAACACAACCACAGCCGCGCGCGCATACGACATCAATCGATTGACATTCGATCTGAGAGGATCAATCTTAGATGACATCAGCGTGACGCCATCATTGCGTCATCACGAGTCCAGTCAATGAAATTTGACTCGGTCCAATGCCCATTGGCATATGATGTGGCCACTAGCCCACCAGTCAATGTCTAGGTCTAGGTTTAGCTTCGGTATAAAAAGTTATTTCCTGTTTAGATAATAGACAAAACAATATACATTTAAATATAAATATTTTCCAGAAATTAAATAAAACGGTTAAACAATGTAAATTCATTATCTTTTGTTTTATAATTCAGAAAAATGTGTTTAATATATGAAAATTTTCAGAAAAATAAAATCTACAACTTAAAACTAATATCAAACATTATTATGTTAACTATTTAAATAAATATTATTTAATAAAGGTTTTATAAGTAATAAAACTTTGATAATTCATAATTTAAAAATGGTAAATACTAAAAATATAAATAATATACCAAAATTCTTAGAAAAACCATAATTTAAAACTATAATCATGTATTATTATTTCACATAATTAAATATTTATTATTTATTAAGTATTTATAAAGTAATAAATCTTATAAAAATCATATCTTATTATTTAAAATTCATAAAAATACATATAATATACCAAAATAATCACAAAAATAATATCTACATGTTAAAATATAACATTCCACTTTTGAAGTAAGTAAAAGTTTAATACTCTAATAAGTTGAATTTAAATATAATTTCTTAATTGATAATTCATATAAGGATAAATAAAAAATTGTTAATAATTCTAAAATAGTATATATCTAAGGCCTAATAATAGTATTTGACTTAAATATTAATAGTATGAAATTCATATAATCCAAAAACATCTTAATTACAATTTTTGAAAAATTTTCATTCATCTATAAGTAGTAAATAATATTGTTTACTTATTCACAAATCATAACCGCACATTTATAAGGAGATAAATGATTCTATTCCATTATAATATTAAGAAACCACTACTCAAATAGAAGTAATACCATTCTTAAGTAACTCTAAGGAAACATTATGAAGTGAACAAAGTACAAATATCATAAGCATTACATCTTAAGTCCATCTATGTCCTTAAAAGTTAAACTTTAGTCTATAGAACTATAAACATCATGCTAAAGGCTTTATTATGTGTTTTATAGTTTACTTTGGTCTATTTCAATTAAGACCTAGCGCATCTCAAAACCAAACTAACCAAGTAAACACCAAAAGACATCGACCACATTCTATTAACCATAAAGATTGTTTAAACCTTAGGAAAGAAACCTTTTATTCGAAGGTTATCCTTTTTGCCACTTTATACAAAAATATATATAATAATATCTCTAACTCTTAACAACTAAACCCAAGGACTTTTATCATAGTCAATCAATGACAATTAATCATAATCATATTACTTTATACTTTACTTTCATATTTAGGATGGTTGACACTTAAGTTCCTTATAAATGTCATTACTTGTAAAGTAAAATTTGAAGATAGAAAACAATTCTTATATAAGCAGTCTTTGAGTAGCATTTCACATTTGTTTATCTTATTGTTGTATGGTATTATAAATACATGTTGTTTCACACAAACAAGCCTTAATAAGAAGCACAAGTGTGAAACTTATCTAAAAGAACAACACATTCTAAAGAAACCAATTCCAGTATCCCAACCCTAGATCAACGCTTATTCCGGGGATTCGAGTTTAACAAACCGCATTACATTACTTATGCATAATAGCATCTTGCTTCTTTAAACATTAGTCCTTACTGGACCAATGATGTTGTTTTTAGATATTGGATCTTCTATATTGTCTCGAAGACCGTGAGTGCATAATCGTGCAATCACAAAAGGAAAGTTCACACTTGCTCATGTCCTTTGATTATTTTCTGTAAAGTATTTTGCAAATCTAGTGTTTTCATCACCTGCATTTCAAAAAGGTCAGAAAACACTATTTTCATAATAATATGATTATAGGTTATTTACCATGAGGTAATAACCTACTATGAAAGTTCCGGTGGTAAAGGAACATATTACCTAGGACTTAACAACCAATGTCGCCAGTGATTCTTGCACTGTATATTACGCGTCGACCATGAGATTTGGAATGGGACGGAGAAGTCAGCTGTATCTTTTCCCTCTCGCATGGAGCCAGATGTGCGGGTCATGGCTGTTATCCTCGTAGCGTGCATTTATTGGTAATTCATAGAGGATATGCAGCATATGGGTGGGAACCCTCAATGTCCCACGATAGTTCCGGCATCTGAATGATATGTACTGCCAATTGCCGTAATTTAATATGTGGGCTGGTGTATACCAAGGAGACATGCGGGGTTGCGGGGAAGGCAGTGATTGGCTTGGATCTTAGAGAATGCAACTCGGATGTGCAACAAAGATAAGATCTCTCATGGGAAAAGTAACGCACCTCTGCAGAGTGTAAGAACTGTAACTTGTTACTCCCTCTTCCGGGAAGGAGCTACGAACGCGGCAGGAAAGGAACTCCATGAAAGTTCTAGTAAACCTGTGAAGGATGACGGACATAGCCTTTTAGAATAAAAGAAACCTTTGAAGAAATGTTTACGAAAACTTGCATTGCCTACGACCTATGGTCTACGGCTATAGATATAGTGCATCAAACACTCCTTTCTAGTCAACTTGCTGTGTATGCTAGTACTCAATGTATCTTCTTAACCCTTGCTAGATTCTGAAGCCAATACAGATGACGTCTACATCAACTTATGCTCCAGGAATCATCATCAAAATCTAAAGCTCTTTAATAAAGTCAAGAAAGTCAACATATACATCAAGTCAAGTGAAGACGAAGTTGCTGATTAGATAGGAATATAATCTCTAGCCATAGAACCTACTTCTGTAGAGTATTGCAATAGCAGCAATGCAAGCCCAATAGTTTGGTTTCTAGTCTATTAGTATATTAGTTATGAGTTGATTTTTCCTGATTCTTCTTTGTAAGAAGTTTCTTTCTCTCTCTCTTTAACCTAGAGTGTTCTCTGGATCTTTTGTAAAGAGTTGAGTTGTAACCTATAGTCATATCTTAGACCTGCTGTGTTTATATTGTACCACTCTGAGGGATGTAATACTAGTGAACGGTGTTTCATTGGTGTTATGTCAACGACTATCTACATCATGCAGTGGTATGCTAGGTCACCGCAGCTGGTATCAGAGCATATGCTTTGACCTTAGGATTAAAACTCTTTTAGGAAGATCTATAAGTTGGATAGTGACTATAGAAGCCATCTTATCTAAACCCAATATTTTTATGAATTGTGATGAGTATCCACTTGAGGATAACCTTGTCACACTTAAGCTGGATGCTTAAGTCATCTTTCTTAGGAGTAGTTATATATTTTCTCTCAGTGAAGTGCTCTTTAGTGTCTTCTAAAGGAGATATAACCTACTAAGATACTTTAGGAAAGCCAATTGGTCGTAGTAAAGTTGAATCAAGTTTAGTATGTAAGTTGAAGTAATACAAATGGTGTAGCCTAACCATAGAATTTATGTAAGACAGTAAAATCTTATTGTTAATTGCTAACAATAGGCAATATAATGAAGGCCATTAAAGCATTGATGGTTGTAATGGGATAATCATGTGGGATTCACTTGAGAACCCCACGTGACAGAGTGAAATTGTGTTAAGATCAATTATAGTACTATGAGAAATAAAGTCATCATGGTGAGATTAGCTCTTAAATCATGATGTATAGTTAAAACATAATGAGATCATGGTGAGATTAGCTCAGAAACCATGATGTAGTTGTAAAAATGACAAGTAATTAGTAAATTATCGTAAGGTAGAAGTAAAAAAAATAACATGGTAGAGCTATGATAGAAGTCATAAGTGTCATAACTCCTGATAAAATTTAGTTTTAGGTGTTCAATAGAAAATTATTTGTAGTGCTGAGAGATCATGTAAGGTTAGTTTACTAAATAAAGAAAGGTTTGTTATAGTTTGTCATTCTAAAAGTGAGACAAAGGTTTAGTCAAAACCAAATTGAGACCACTTTGCTTAAAATTATCCTATTGCAATTGAGAAATTTGGGTAAATATTGATACAAAGAATAGTTTGACCCTAAGTGCTAAGTATCACAATGTAAACCTATATGAGGAGGTGTCATATACTACACAACTAAGAATGAATTCTAGAGCTACTATACTCAACTAATATATTGGGGGATTAGAATATTATGTGTTATATGTACCACATTTGGATTTCTTGGTTTTTTCTTGGATCTTATTGATTGACTAGATCTGTACATGAAGTTTGAATTGGTGTGCAAATGCATGTTGCAACCTCCAGTTACTACTTGATGTTATAGACCTAGATAGAAAAGGGAATTCGTGTAAGGGAGTGACGAGTTCCAAGGACCAAGATTAAGACTTACATGAAGAATGAAGGAAAGTATGAGGAGTATCAACACAATTTGAAGGATGGGTCAAGTTCAGATCATTACTAGCCAACAATAAGAAGGATGATTAGTGTAGAAGATATATGGAGCAACAACAAGTGATGAATTTAAATTCATTAAAAGTAGGAGATGTTGCTATGGAATTAATGAAGTAGTTATACCAAGTTCATGGAAGTATCATGAATAAGTACAAAGAATAAGCTTTGGAACCAAAATGGTATTCAAGCTCTGACAATTCAGAGAGAATGCCGGTAGTATGTCGAAAACCGTAGGGTAATACATACACCCTAGGATGGTCCGCAGATGGTGTTTGTCCGCAGCTGGTGTTTGATTAACTTAGTTAACTAGATCATCTTAGTATTCCATAAAGAGCATAAAACTTGGCCTAAGTTAAGTAAGACATAGATAAGTATAAGGTTAAAGCGACCGTTTTCCAAAACGCTTCACGAAATCATACCTACCAAATTGAGAATGTCCAAACGAGAAGTAAGACAAATAATGTTGGAAGATTCACTTCGGAGATCCACAATTGTATGGGTATACCGTAGGTTCTATCATGAGACTTTAAACAGGTAGAGTGTAAGCTGAACGGAGACAACCATTCTAATTATGAAGCCAATGGTTACTATAAGGCAGTTTAGAGACCATTAGTAAACCCTAAGGGGGAGAGTAAACAATAAATGGAAGTGTTGCTATCTGAATCTTTAAATAAAGGTTGGAGAAGAATTACTAATCTATGACAACATTAAGACATATTTTCATAGGGTAAAAGAAGTCATTATTATAAAAGTACTTTCAGAAGTATGTCCGGATGAAAGATTGAAGTTTACTTTCAGATAGTAGGCCTCAAACCTTAAGGTAATTAATAAATGGAAGTTGAAGAAGTACTTAAGGTAATGACAAAGGATTATCTAAAGCTTGATAAAGTAAAAGCTTGAAGTCAATAAAATAGAATAGTCCTTAAGAGGAACAAGAAATCCTTAAGAGGGAATAAGCACATACAATTGGACGTATGTAAAGGAACAAGAAATTCTGATGGGTATGGAATAAATGTGCTCAAAACCAATCTTTGGAAGGACTACTAGTATAAACCAGACAACGACAGACCAAAAAATAGTCTTTTGGCCACAATTATTGTCTAACAAAATTTAAAACCCTAATTTAGTGAGACTTCCTAGACCTTACATAGTATAATAAGGAAGTTCAATGATCAAGTAAAGGAGTTGGATTAGGATACCTAATTAGGTAAATGAACAAAAGAAGAGATCCCAATTTAAGGAGTTCATAATAAGGAAATATCCCTAAGGGAGTAAAGTAAAAGGAACTTTGGGATATTGGAGACAACAAGTTGGAGATTCTCAAGCATGATGAGAATTCTAGGAAAAATATCTGGATATGGGATAATACAATTATTCCCATTTGAGGTTACTATGAAGTTGAAAATTTTCACGACCAATACAAGTCAATTCCTCATTCTGAAACGCAAGAGAGTATGTGAACTTCGAGGACGAAGTTTATTTTAAGGGGGAGAGTCTGTAACATCCCAGCATTAGAGCTTAGAAATAAGCTCAAGCCAGATGTGTTCATTGCATTCATGCATAGAAAATCAGAATAATTTTCGCGCTTTTGAACAAAACTTGCCAAAGTGATTGAAGCTTCTCTCAACTTGATGGAATTGAAGTAGACCATCAAGTTGATTGTGAAAAGCTTCAATATGACCTTGATAAAAACTTATTTTGGTAAAGATAATTTGATTTAAGGGTAGATCAAATATAATAAAACTAAACCACAACACATTGCTTAATAATTATTATCAGATCCTTAAGAGATCATATTATAGTATTCGTTATAACAACTCATGAATACCAAGTTTGGAATAAAATTCAAGTAACAAGAATTTAATAACTAAATCTTGACCTATCTTAATCTTATCTAATTCTACCATAATCATCATGGTAATATCAACTTTAACTCTAACTATATTGAGTAGGAAATAAATCAATTCAAGACCATTCACCACATATGTTTCTTTCCATATCAATCCTTATCATCTCTACTGAATCTTATCCTAATATTTGTTGTGCATCAATGTTGAGTAATCAACTATTGATCTATCAAGTCTTAGCCTATAAATTATTGATCTATCAACTCATGTCTTTATCAGAGCATATACTCTAAAGTCTTTAGAGAAAGAAGTAAGAAGAGGTAGGTGATAATGCTAGTTTTAGATATCATCTATAGGATGGTAGTGTTTGAAGAGGTCAAATAAATATGATAATTGATGGAGTTAACTCACTCCTGAATGGATAGAAGAGTTATTTGGAAGATATAATTATATGGTAGCAAAGAATATTACAAGGATGAATATTAAAGATAGTTACCAAGGAGTAATCCTATTGGATCAATTAGGTATAGTCATTGAGTAATATCTCATAGTTAGGTAGAGATACTAAGAAGATAATTATAATACAACTGTAATGTTGTATTGATGAAAGTCTTGATTAGCCAACTGGAAACCTAAGTCATAAATGATCAAAGGATTACCATGATCATGCTCAAGTCACTAAGAGTGAATGATTATATCTTATATAAGTGACATTGGTGGATAGAACATGATTAAACCCTAGTGTAGATATGTTATCCTAGGTTAGTCATGACAAATTACCATGGTATAATGAGAAGTTGGTGTATGAGTTACTAAGGCAAGTAAAAGATAAGATAGTATGATCAAGCTAATTCTAGAATAACCTTGGGTCATAGAAGTAGTATATTCCTCTTTGATAATACTAAACACTTGAAGGAAGTAGGATTGGATATATATATATCTATCTATTGGAGTAATATTAGTGATGGATGATAAAGGAAAAGTATGAGTGGAGTTAAAAGTAACTACTTGTTGGATTTGAGGTTATTAGTAGTAGAGTAGTTTGGTATAACCAAGTATAGAAATAGAAGGTTATGAAAAGCTTCACTGACAAGCTTCTAAGATTTATAAGGGAGATTACAAAGTAATATATGAAGTAAGACAGTAATCATCCAAGTGTAATTGGATTCGTTAAAAGCATTCTAGAGGTGAGAATTATCTCTATGAGGAAATCATGTAGAACTTTAGTGTCAAGGTCATTGGAGTTATAGATGGATTTATGAGGAGAAAGTATTGGTAAGAATATGCTTGTGAAATAAATCTCATCTGTTTGATCAATCATCTTATTTCCTCAATGGTCTGTAGTACTATTCTTCTATAGAAAATCACTTAATCACCTCTTCGTCATCTCAAAACATTAAAAACTTGTGTGCTCATAAAAAATGGTTATCCACCTTTCTCATAAGTTGTTTTAGAAGGAAACTCTACTATTTTATCTTGGATGGTGATACCATTCATAAAGACAAACATAAAGACAAGATGTCTTAACCACTAATCTTTATTCACATCCATAAAAGGATATATGTATAATAAATATCCTAAGCCTCATGGTAAACAGTTAAAATTAAAAACCCTAACTTCTATTTCAATCATAAAAATCAATGTATATTTATTGTCATAACCAATATTATTAAAACATTATTCACCACCAAATTAAGGCATTAACTATACATAATAATTATATATCAGGCCTTTCTAATGATTTTATAGATATCATAAAACCACATTTATCCATAAATAAATAAAAGCATAGCTTAAAGAAAGTTCCTAAATAAGAAACAAAATCTTAAACCCTAAAGTTCTTAATTATTTTTCTCACCTACATCTCACAAATTAGTAGTAATATATCCTTTAATAAGTTTATGGTATATTATATCAAATTAAATTCATAACAAAGGTTCCTATAAAATATTAAAAGGAAAATTATATATAAAATAAATAAAGTAATGATAACATCATAATAAAAACTCATAAAAAGACCCTAAATACACTTTATTATTGCTGCAAGTATTTAGCAACTACTTTCTATAAAGAAAATTGCAAAGAAATGTGTAAATACAAGATTAGAAAGAAAACATAAATAGAAAAGAATAAGGAATAATATAACATACCACTTTTTGTGTAATATTAATAAGGACATGTTTGAGCATTGCATGCATGCATTATACTTGCACTTTGGTTTAATCAACAAACACAAGCAAACCCTAATTCTTGTTCCCTCTCAAAACCATTCAAATGGTTTTGATATTTTGAAAACTATCAAAACAAATGGAGCCCAAATTGTGATAAGGCCCCCTTAGTGTTTTCAGATATTTTATAAAAGTTCATGTATTTTTAAATCATTCAAAACAAAAATTGAATTCCAATACCAAAGAGAAAAATCAGAAAACAGAAAAAGAAAACATTTTTCTAGAAAAAAATAGTGAACCTAGCTCTACTGGGCCAAGCCCACCTCTCCTCCCCTCTCTCTCTGCCACAAGAAGCTGCACAGCCAGCCGCCCGCACTGCCGGCCTCCTTTCCTTCTATGTCTTCATCGACTATGACGAGCAATCAGCTCCGTGTCTCCACCGTCGTCGTCTGCCGCCGAAGGATGCATCAAGAAGAACACTGCCACCCCGAGCGTCTACAAGACCTCCTGGCCACCGCCGACGAACCCTAGGCCCCCACTTTCTCCATCTCTCTCTCTCGCTGCAGCGCCATGGCCGAACCCTAGCTCATCGGCAACCTCTCGTCGTCGCCGTCTCTGGCCACCCTAGCCGAGTTCGTCGTACTCGACTCTCTCTCCCTAGCCACTTTTCACAGTCGCGCGCGACCTCTATCGACCGGATCGAGAGCTCCGGCCACCGTCAGACTCCGTCGATCCTCGCCGTTCCTGAGCTCGCCTGGCCTCGCCACCATCTCTGCCTTGTTCCCTGTGAGCTCCTCATCGTCACGGTTCCCTCCGCTCTCTCTCTCTCTCTCTCTCTCTCCCTTCCCCTGTACCGCCCATCCCCGCTTGAGCCCGACGCCTCCGCCGTTGGAGCTCATCGGAGGTGATGCTCCGGTGACCACTAAGGAGCAGCGCCGCCACCATCGTGTTCAACACGTCAGCCCGCGTCCAACACGCCCCTCCACGCAGCCCCGCGAGATCCCTAGCGCTGGCCTCACTCTCGATCTGAGAGCTTGGCCATTGCTGACGTCATGCTGGCGTCAGCATGATGTAGTAAACCTTTTTCTTTTGTTTTATTTGTTTTCAGTAATTGTTTTCTGAAAATACTGACAGGTGGGCCCTATTTGTCAGGGTTTTAATATTTTCTATAAATGTTTTCTGAAATGATTAAACCTATAACATGTGGGCCCAAGTTGGACATTATTTTAAATATTCCAAAAATGATTTAAAATGAATTAAAATTTGAGAAATTCATAACTAATTCATTTTAAATCAGAAAAATACAAATAATATACCAAAATGGTCAGAAAAATGAGCTCTATCTAACTAAGCTATAATCATACATTGTTAACCAACTTTCATGACAAGTTTAATTAGAAGAATCAATTGAACCCCACAGGTGATTCTGAGGATCCCCCTGTTCTACGGTTTGGACCTCTCGGACCCCATTTAAAATAACCAAGCATGTTCTAGGGTTTATTTCAACACTATTTAACTTGTAATATCATCCATATTGTATGAGCATTGCACATGCCATGTGTTGAATGTTGTTTTTCCTTTTCTGGTGATTGGTTCTTGCGATTAGGAACTGAACCCGAGGCTGAAGTCAACGCCATCGAAGAGCAGTACTAGTCCAACAACGGACAAGGCAGGGGAAGCCCCACTCATACATATGAATCCTATGTTTACAAAGTATTTCATTCTCGCCATATGCATTCGGTTCAACAGTCTTTCATTAGTAGATAGAGTAATCCTATCTGATGCATGTTTCACTTTGTGAACTATATTACCTGATCCACCGCTCCTAGCATAACTAGGGTTTGGCTTATGAGCATCGCTAGTGCCACAGTTCAGTCAAGGTTAGCCATGCTTAGTGGTCCAATGCTGATCATTCAGATGATGCACTGGAGATGTGAATGAATCTAGTATGGTAGGATGTGGTGATGTGATCAGAGATGGTTGATAAACATGCTAAGGCTTGTATGGGAGGCCAAGTGGGTTGTGGTTTTTGTAGTCCCATACTTGCCACCCTTAGGACCTGATGTTCTCGCCTCTTGAACCAAGACGAGCGTATAACCACATGGGGGCCTAGAAACCCCCTCGACCAACTAACTTCCCTAGTAGATTCAATGAGTCACATAGTTCAGGCTTTCCATTTGACATACGCATCTTGGTTGTTCTTGAATGGAGGTGAAGGAGGTGCATTCATAACAGGTAGGTAAGCCGGGCCGGGAACAAGAGATGCCCGGCATCCGTAATCTTGAACCTAGCGCACATCATTAGGGACCGGATTTGGGACTTGACCCGTTACTTCGGCATCTCCCTAGTAAGTTACTCATGGTCTCGGCAAAAGCAAGTTAAAGGTCATGGTCAACCACTCTCTACCGGCCTTCCAAGGAAGAGGGCTAATAATTTGGCATTAAGAATCGGTTGGTACGTGTGGGTAAAGTTCTGCACCCCTGCAGGGTATTAATCTTTCCGAAAAGTCGTGTCCACGGTTATGGACAACTTGGGAATGGATTCTGTGATCATTGAAAACTATAACCGAATGATAAGACTTGGCCAACTAATGTGAGATCCGGAGTACTTCCTCGGGGTTGTTTGAGGGGGTAATCCGGAAGAGAGGTTCAGTTTATGATGGTACCTGGTGGATATCAAAGATGACTTCGAAGAGCTAGAGTTGTAGTCCTCTTATCCCCTTTTGAAAATGATCTGACTAGGCGAGCCTTTACTCCTCCTTGTTTTGAAAACAAAAGATGGCTTTATGAAAAATAACTCCACTAGCCATAAGTCTTGCGGAGCACACCCTGTACTCAGCCTTGCTTTGTTGTTTTTTTCTACAGATGAAGTTACTCCAACTGAAGGTGGTTTCTACATCGAAGTCGACGAGTAGTCGGGGTTCCTGGGCAGCAGCCTAGGATCTATGGAAGGGTCGCTACTTCTGTTTAAGGCCTCTTAGGCCCTTTGCTAAGTTTGTTGTTTAGAACAACTTGTTTGCTTCCGTTGTTTTTTTGTAATGATGGGTCTATGACCACTGGCTTGTATGACTGGTTTGTAACTCGCCTAAGTGTTTACCTTATTAATGTATGGTTTGTATGTTCTGTAATGTTACCGATCTTTCCCTGCGTGCTTTGGGGTTTAGGTTAGACTTATGTCAGATAAAGATATGGTATTTATCTAGCCCTGATCCTGGGTCGTGACAAATTTTGGTATCAGAGGAGGACTGCCTTTAGGAAACCCTTCTAGCTGGTCGATGTTGAGTCTAGGGTTTGAGAAAACTATTTGCAAAACTCTGAATAAGACTCTTTTTACTCCTTATCCAAGGTTGTTCTATTGCTGAGTTATCTTATCTCGTTTTCTTTGCAAGGTTTTCACTTCTCGTCTATCATTTCAACCTTTTAGGTTATCCAGGTTTGGGTTGTTTTTCCTAGTACTCCGTACTTGGTTGCAAGGCTCAGAGTTTTCAAGATATATCTGTGCACCTGAGTATTGTTTTTCAACTTTGCTAAGGATGCCTATAATCCCGCTCTCTATTCTTTTGTGGCTTGTTTGTATCATATCATGCTTGCATTCCATTGTTATGGTTTGTATCTAAGTTGGTAGCGTATACGTTCCGTATGCTTGTTCTACTGCCATACTTAATGTATTGATATAATCTTCATCCACATGTTCACCTCTACCATGATCTTTCGATATGGTTTTCGTCATTCTTTGATGTACCCTTTTTGGTGAATCCATTCTCATGGTTTCTGTTTTCTCCTTAGGATGTCGTCTGGTACTCGTGGTTGTGTTGGCCGTCAAGGAAACAGCAATGATGATCAGGAACTTCCTCCACCTCCCACAATGGCTGAGGTTGTCAACAACATTGAGACAACCGTCTGAGGAATGAATGCCTTCTAGAGCATGTGGCACAAAACACTGAACGTCGTCCTGACAACTGTGTCACACTTGGAGATTCCATCCGCTCTTTTCCTCCAATCTTCACCAATTCCAAGGAGCCCCTTGAAGCTAATGATTGGATTCACACCATAGAGCGCAAGTTCAGTGCTCTTCGTGTCTATCCCAATGACCGCGTCAACTTCGCAACCTATCAACTGAAAGGTGAGGCTGGTGTTTGGTGGGAAGGTTTTCTGAATCTGCAAGCTCAGGGACATGTTGTTACCTGGGAAGAGTTTGTTGCAGCATTCCATGCCTCTTATATCCCTAAGCCCATCATGGATCTCAAAAGGAGGGAGTTTCTGGATCTGACCCAGGGGCGCAGGGATATTGAAACATATGGGCGTGAGTTTACTCGCCTTGCTCGTTATGCAACTAGGGATGTGAACAATGATGAAGATAAGCAAGAGATGTTCCGTAAGGGACTTAACCCTGCACTTCACTATGAGTTGCTGTCCTTCAAGTTCTAGTATTTCCAGGAATTGCACAATCAGGCTCTTACTTTGGAGCATGGAAGGAAGGATATGGAGGTCTCTCAGAAGCGTGAAGAAGGAAATTCTCGTGCTTCTTCCTCTGGTAACAAGAATCGTCGTGTCTTTGTTCCATACAGTGTTGTGCCTCGTGCTCTTTATGCACCTGGCAATGCTTCTCGTCAGCCACAGTCAAACACCGGTGGAGCAAATTATCGTGCTCCTGCTGGTTCTTACACTGGAGTTACTTGCTACTCCTGCGGTCAGCCTGGTCACTACTCAAGGGAGTGTTCCCAAAGGGATGTCAGTCCCAATGAACAACCGGCAAAGAAGAATGATAAATCTCAAGGTGCTGGACGTGGTCGTCTGACCCATGTCACTATTGAGGAAGCTCAGGAAGATCCACGCGTCATTCTGGGTACGCTCTACGTCAATTCAATTCTCGCAACAGTCTTGTTTGATTCTGGAGCATCGCATACATTCATATCACAAGAGTTTGCACGGAGCATAATATACCTTTTGAATCAATGTCTTCCCCTCTAGAGATTAGTACCCCTAGGTCTCGTTGGCAGACTATCTGGGTTACTCATGGGGTTGAGATAGATATAGCATATCAGAAATTTCCCACTTCCCTCATTGCACTCAAGTCAACTGACATAGATGTCATACTAGGAATGGACACCAAGTATCAAGCCGTCATTGACTGTGCACTTAGAACAGTTACTATGACCTCTCCTGCTGGCATAACTATCAAGTATTGGACTGATGGTTCAAAGTCTCCGTCAGCAGTCCTTAAACCCTTCTCGGAGTTGTATGCCATGGATGTCCTACCTATTCTCGAGGTCCAATATGTCCATGTATTCTGTGATTTCCTGGATGTATTTCCTAAAGAGTTTCCTGGCATGCCACCTGATCAAAGTGTAGAGTTTGTCATAGAGCTAGTTCCTGGAACTGCTCCTATCTCCAAAAGACCTTACCGCATGCCTCCTCATGAGTTGGTTGAGTTAAAGAAGCAACTGGAAGAGCTAGAAGGCCTATGCTACATCCAAACTAGCACATCCTCTTGGGTTTGCCCTACCATCTTTGTCAAGAAGCAGGATACAAATATTCCAAGATTGGTGGTTGACTACCGTCCACTCAACGCAGTGACAATCAAGAATAAGTACCCACTTCCCCGGATAAATGGCCTCTTTGATCAATTAAGTGGTGCCATTGTCTTCTCCAAAATGTACTTAAGATCGGGGTATCATCAAATCAAGATCAGAAAGGAGGATATCCCAAAGACAGCATTCACAACTCGTTATGGTATTTACGAGTATACAATGATGTCCTTCAGGTTAACCAATGCCCCTGCCACATTTATGAGGCTCATGAACTCCGTATTCATGGAATATCACGACAAGTTCGTCGTGGTATACATTGATGACATTCTAATCTACTCCAAGACCGAAGAAGAGCATGCCGAACATCTACGTTTGGTGTTGACTAAACTTCGTGAACATCGTATCTACGCCAAGTTTTCCAAATGTGAGTTCTGGTTACAAGAGCTCATCTTCCTTGGCCATGTTGTGTCTGCAAGTGGTGTTGTTGTCATACCGGACAAGGTTCAGACCATTCTGGAATGGAAGTCACCTACTTCAGTCAAGGAAGTCCGAAGTTTTCTTGGAATGGTTGGACATTACCGCCGATTCATCGAGAACTTCTCCAAGATAGCCAAGCCTATGACTGATCTTCTTAAGAAAGATAAGAAGTTTTAATGGTTAGAAAAGGCAGAAGAAAGCTTCCAAGCTTTAAAAACTAAGCTAACCACCGCTCTTGTGCTTGTCCTTTCGGATACAAGCAAGGATTTTGTTATCTATTGTGATGCTTCTCTTCAAGGTCTCGGTTGTGTGTTGATGCAAGAGGGTCATGTAGTGGCCTATGCTTCTCGGCAGTTGAGGCCACATGAGGACAATTATCCAACCCATGATCTCGAACTCGCTTCTGTTGTTCATGCTCTTAAGCAATGGCGACATTACCTCATCGATAACCGTTGCGAACTTTAATCGGATCATCAAAGCCTGAAGTATCTATTTACCTAGCCAGATCTAAATCTCAGGCAAAGAAGATGGTTGCAACTCATCAAATATTATGATTTGTGTCTCAACTATCAACCTGGCAAAGCCAACGTTGTTGCTGATGCGCTAATTCAGAAGTATTATTGCAATAATCTGATGATTTCACAAGCCCAACCTGCTCTCTATGAGGAAATCAAGCGTCTTAACCTTGAAGTAGTTCCTTGTGGATTCCTTGCTAACCTTGAAATAAAATCTTCTCTCGAGGACCAAATCAAGGAAGCTCAAAAAAAGATGATGAGTTTACCAAGATTAAAGAACGTGTTGCAAGTGGTGAAGCTAAATGTTTCTCCATCAATGATCAACATTTTCTATACTTCAGTAACCAGCTAGTGGTTCCAAACAGTCGGTAAATCAAAGATCTAATCCTACTAGAAGCTCATGAATCCCCTCTATCCATCCATCCCGGTGGTACCAAGATGTACCGAGATCTCCGTCAAAGATTCTGGTGGAGTGGAATGAAACCAGAAATCGCTCGCTTCGTTGTAGAGTGCGACGTTTGCCGTCGTGTGAAGGCTGAACACCAAAGGCATGCTGGACTTCTGCATCCATTAAAAATTCCTGAGTGGAAGTGGGATGAAATTGTAATGGATTTCATTACTAGACTCCCAAGGACACAAGCAGGAAATGATGCCATATGGGTGATAGTTGACCGACTATCCAAAGTTGCTCACTTCCTTGCTGTTCGGGAAAGCATTACTGCAAGTCAGTTGGCAAAGCTATATGTATCCCGGATAGTCGTTCTTCATGGTGTTCCCAATAAGATCGTATCTGATCGTCGAAGTTTTTTCACTTCCAAATTCTGGGCTAGTATCCAATAAGCAATGGGAACTCATGTCTCTCTCAGCACAGCCTATCATCCTAAAACCGGTGGTCAGACCGAAAGAGTAAATCAAATTCTTGAAGACATGCTCAGAGCGTGTGTCATATCCTTTGGAAAGAAATGGGAGAAATGTCTTCCTTTTGCGGAGTTCTCTTACAACAACAGTTTTCAATCCAGTTTGGGCATGGCACCTTTCCAATTCCTGTATGGAAGAACATGTCGAACACCGCTGAACTGGATAGAAACCGGCAAAACACAATTCTTTGGTCCGAACATGATCCAAGAAGCAGAAGATCAAGTTCGCATAATTTGAGAGCGTCTGAAGGCCGCTCAATCTCGTCAGAAGACCAACTACGATCGTCATCATCTTGATGTTCATTATGAAGTTGGTGATCAAGTTTACCTCAGGGTCACTCCTTTGAAGGGTGTCTATCGATTCGGTATCAAAGGCAAATTTTTCTCCTTGCTACGTTGGTCCCTTTCGCATTCTCTCCAAGCGGGGTGAGCTTGCCTACCAATTGGATCTACCTTCAACTTTTCCAGAGGTTCATGATGTCTTTCATGTGTCTCAACTTAAGGGTTGCTTCAAAGATCCCATTCGTGGTGTGGACCATGAAACTTTGGATCTCCAAGATGATCTAACCTACCGAGAATACCATGTTCGTATTCTTGATGAAACCGAGCGCAAGACTCGTCGACAAACCATCAAGTTCCTGAAAGTTCAATGGTCTCATCACTCTGAGTCAGAAGCAACCTGGGAACACGAATATCATCTTCAATCTGAGTACCCTGCCTTCTTTTCTAAAACCTAGGAATCTCGAGTCGAGATTCTTGTAAGTGGGGTAGAGCTGTAACATACCACTTTTTGTGTAATATTAATAAGGACATGTTTGAGCATTGCATGCATGCATTATACTTGCACTTTGGTTTAATCAAAAAACACAAGCAAAACCCTAATTCTTGTTCCCTCTCAAAACCATTCAAATGGTTTTCATATTTTGAAAACTATCAAAACAAATGGAGCCCAAATTGTGATAAGGACCCCTTAGTGTTTTCAAATATTTTATAAAAGTTCATGTATTTTTGAATCATTCAAAACAGAAATTGAATTCAAATACAAAAGAGAAAAGACTTCTGATTCAATAGACCCCCAAAGGAACGAAAAGAAGGAGACATATTAGATCGATGGCTCTGATCAACTGATACCTCTTCGCACAGGGGGGCATGATCGGGATTCAAAAAGTTTAGACCATGTATCTACAACTAGCCAAAGCCATATGGGCCCGAAGCACGTAAGTACACGAGGTATTCTATGCATGCGACATGGAAAAATAAGTGGCCAACCCGGATAAAATACTTACACCTGTCCGCTGACATGGCAACACCGCATACATGGTTTAGGGTGAGTTCTTTGGGCCCGTCGGTGGGCTGCCCTTGCTTGCCGTCCGATAATACACACGAGGGCAATTCTACCCTTTGGAACAACTTTTTAGAGTGGGGGGTCTATGGAATTACACCTCGAAAAGAAAAATCAGAAAACAGGAAAAAGAAAACAGTTTTCTGGAAAAAAAATAGTGAACCTAGCTCTACTAGGCCGAGCCCGCCTCTCCTTCCCTCTCTCTCTCTGCCACCAGCGCAGTGCGGAGCAGCCAGCAGCCGGCCCAGCCTGGCCCAAGAGTAGCCCGCAGCCGGCCCGTACCTCTTTGGCCTCCTTTCCTTCTTCGTCTTCATCGACGACGACGAGCAAGCAGCTTTGTGTCGCCACCGTCGCCGTCCGCCGTCGGAGGATGCATCAAGATCAACGTCGCTGCCCCCGAGCGTCTACAAGACCTCCTGGCCACCGCCGACGAACCCTAGGCCCCCACTTTCCTCTCTCTCTCTCTCTCTCTCTCTCTCTCTCTCTCTCTCTCGCTGCAGCGCCATGGTCGAACCCTAGCTCGTTGGCAACCTCTCGTCATCGCAGTATCCGGCCACCCCAGCCCTAGCTAGTGCCACCGTTGAGTTTGATGTACTCGACTCTCTCTCTCTCCCTAGCCACTTTTCCCCCTCGTGCGTGACCTCTATCTACCGGATCAAGAGCTCCGGCCACCGTCAGACTCCGTCGATCCCCGCCGTTCCCGAGCTCGCCCGGCCTCGCCACCACCTCTGTCGTGTTCCCTGTGAGCTCCTCGTCGTCACCATCCCTCTGTTCTCTCTCTCTTCCCCTGTACCTCCCTACCCCTTTGAGCGCGACGCCGCTGCCGCTGGAGCTCGTCGGAGGCAAAGCTCCGGTGACCACTAAGGAGCGGCGCCGCCACCATCGTGCTCAGCGTGGCCACAAGGCCCAATGCGCCTCAAGACAAACTCAACCTCCTCCTAAGCTGGCCTCGCTCTCAATATGAGAGCTTGTCCATTGCTGACGTCATGCTGGCGTCAGCATGGTGCAGTAAACCTTTTTCTTTTGTTTTATTTGTTTTTAATAATTGTTTTTCGAAAATAAGAAAATACTGATAGGTGGGCCCTGTCTGTCAGGGTTTTAATATTTTCTATAAATGTTTTTTGAAATGATTAAATCTATGACATGTGGGCACAAGTTGGAAATTATTTTAAATATTCCAAAAATGATTTAAAATGAAATAAAATTTGAGAAATTCATAACTAATTCATTTTAAATCAGAAAAATACAAATAATATACCAAAATGATCAGAAAAATGAGTCTATCTGACTAAGCTATAATCATACATTGTTAACTAACTTTCATGACAAGTTTAATTAAAAGAATCAACTGAACCCCATAGTTGATTTCGAGGATCCCCCTGTTCTACGGTTTGGACCTCTCAGACCCTGTTTAAAATAACCAAGCATGTTCTAGGGTTCATTTTAACACTATTTAACTTGTCATATCATCCATATTGTATGAGCATTGCACATGCCATGTCTTGAATGTTGTTTTTTCCTTTTCTGGTGATTGGTTCTTGTGATTAGGAACCAAACCCGAGGCTGAAGTCAACGCCACCGAAGAGCAGTACCAGTCCAACAACGGACAAGGAAAGCGAAGCCCCACTCATTCATATGAATCCTATGTTTACAAAGTATTTCATTCTCGCCATATGCATTCGGTTCAACGGTCTTTTATCAGTTGATAGAGTAATCCTATCTGATGCATGTTTCCCTTTGTGAACTATATTACCTGATCCACCGCTCCTAGCATAACTAAGGTTTGGCTTATGAGCATCTCTAGTGCCACAGTTCAGTCAAGCTTAGCCATGCTTAGTGGTCCGATGTTGATCATTCAGATGATGCACTGGAGATGCGAATGAATCTAGTATGGTAGGATGTGGTGATGTGATCAGAGATGGTTGATAAACATGCTAAGGCTTGTATGGGAGGCCATGTGGGTTGTGGTTTTTGTAGTCCCATAGTTTCCACCCTTAGGACATGATGTTCTCGCCTCTTGAACCAAGACGAGCGTACAACCACACGGGGGCCTGGAAACCCCCTCGACCAACTAACTTTCCTAGTAGATTCCATGAGTCACATAGTTTGGGCTTTCCATTCGACATATGCATCTTGGTTGTTCTTGAATGGAGGAGAAGGAGGTGCATTCATAATAGGTAGGTAAGCCTGTCCGGGAACAAGAGATGCCTAGCATCCGTAATATTGAACCTTGCGCACATCATTAGGGATCGGCTTTTGGACTTGACCCGTTACAGCGGCATCTCCCTAGTGCGTGACTCATGGTCTCGGCGAAAGCAAGGTAAAGGTCATGGTCAACCACTCTCTGCCGGCCTTCCAAGGAAGAGGGCTAATAATTTGGCATTAAGAATTGGTTGGTACGTGTGGGTAAAGTTGTGCACCCCTGCAGGGTATTAATTTTTTCGAAAATCCGTGTCCACGGTTATGGACGACTTGGGAACGGATTCTGTGATCATAGAAAGCTATAATCGAATGATAAAACTTGGCCAACTAATGTGAGATCCGGAATACTTCCTCGGGGTTGTTTGAGGGGGTAATCCGGAAGAGAGGTTCAGTTGATGATGGTACCTGGTGGATATCAAAGATGACTTCGAAGAGCTAGAGTTGTAGTCCTCTTATCCCCTTTTGAAAATGATCTGACTAGACGAGCCTTTACTCCTCCTTGTTTTGAAAACAAAAGATGGCTTTATGCAAAATAACTCCACTAGCCATAAGTCTTGCGGAGTACACCCTGTACTCAGCCTTGCTTCGTTGATGTTTTTCTACAGATGAAGTTACTCCAATTGAAGGTGATTTCTACGTCGATGTCGACGAGTAGTCGGGGTTCCCGGGCAGCAGCCTAGGATCTATGAAAGGTTCGCTACTTCTATTTAAGGCCTCTTAGGCCCTTTGCTATGTTTGTTGTTTAGAACAACTTGTTTGCTTCTGTTGTTTGTTGTAATGATGGGTCTATGACCCCTGGCTTGTATGACTGGTTTGTAACTCGCTTAAGAGCTTATTAATGTACGGTTTGTATGTTCTGTAATGTTACCGATCTTTCCCTGTGCACTTTGGAGTTTAGGTTAGACTTATGTCAGATAAAGATCTGGTATTTGTCTAGCCATGATCCCGGGTCGTGACAAATAAGAAAAACCAGTTTCTGGCTGAGGCCCATTTCCTCTCTCTCTCTCTTTCTGCTACTCAGGCGTAGCACTCAGCAGCCCAGTAACGGCCTAGCAAGGACATGTCTAAGTAAATCTCTCTAGCTAACGAGTGGGCTATCAGAGGGACTGCGGATTTAGTCAGAAGAAATTCCAGGGGGTTTTCCGCAAAACACCATCGTCGTCTTCCTCGTCTACTAGAAGTTGCTCGGTGGTAGTGGCCGATGCCGTCCGCCATCGCTCGCGCTAAAGTCCTCGCCGCCGTCACCCGGAGGGGATAAGGAGGCCACGGCGACGTCCCTGCTTGCCTCATCCTCATTTCTCCCTCTAAAGCTCTCTTTCCCCTTCTTTCCGTAGTGGACACCAAAACCCTAGCTCCTAGTCTTCTTCTTCCTCGTTGTTCCTGAGCTTCCCTTGCTCAATCAAGCTCACCATTAGAACCGTTTTGCTCTTATCGTTCTTTTTCCCCAACTTGCACAAGCTGGGAGGCGCTATCCAGTCCAATTGCAACCTTGGTCCCTGGCGCTGTTCGTCGACTTCACCGTCACCTCCGACCTTGCCTCGCCTCACCGACCGCACCATCACATTACTGGTGAGTCACAGAGTCTTCTCCTATGCTCCAATGTTTGGTTTGGTTCCTAAATCGACACCGCCATGATCGACTGCAAGCACTGCCGCACGGGCTCGTCGCCGGCCATCCTCCGTTAACCAAAAACGGGCGACGCTAGTACCATCCGACCCGTGCTCGCATCCTCTTTCCAAAAAACACAACCACAGCCGCACGCGCATATGGGATCAATCGATCGACACTCGATCTGAGAGGATCAATCTAAGATGACGTCAGCGTGACGCCATCATTGTGTCATCACGAGTCCAGTCAACGAAATTTTACTCGGTCCACTGCCCATGTGGCATAGGATGTGGCCAATGGCCCACCAGTCAGTGTCTAGGTCTAGGTTTAGCTTCAGTATAAAAAGTTATTTCCTGTTTAGAAAATAGACAAAACAATATACATTCAAATTTAAATATTTTCCAGAAATTAAATAAAACGGTTAAACAATGTAAATTCAATATCTTTTGTTTTATAATTCACAAAATGTGTTTAATATATGGAAATTTTCAAAAAATAAAATCAACAACCTAAAACTATTATCAAACATTATTATGTTAACTATTTAAATAAATATTATTTAATAAAGGTTTTATAAGTAGTAAAACTTTGATAATTCATAATTTAATAATGGTAAATACTAAAAATATAAATAATATACCAAAATTCTTAGAAAAATAATACCTATAATTTAAAACTATAATCATGTATTATTATTTCACATAATTAAATATCTATTATTTATTAAGTATTTATAAAGTAATAAATCTTATAAAAATCATATCTTATTAATTAAAATTCATAAAAATACATATAATATACCAAAATGATCACAAAAATAATATCTACATGTTAAAAATATAACATTCAAATTTTGAAGTAAGTAAATGTTTAATACTCTAATAACTTGAATTTAAATCTAATTTCTTAATTGATAATTCATATAAGGATAAATAAAAAATTGTTAATAATTCTAAAAAAAGTATACATCTAAGGCCTAATAATAGTATTTGACTTAAATAATAATAGTATGGAATTCGTATAATCCAAAAACATCTTAATTACAATTTTTGAAAAATTGTCATTCAACTATAAGTAGTAAATAATATTGTTTACTTATTCACAAATCATAACCGCACATTTATAAGGAGATAAATGATTCTATTCCATTATAATATTAAGAAACCACTACTCAAATAAAATAATACCATTCTTAAGTAACTCTAAGGAAACATTATGAAGTGAACAAAGTACAAATATCATAAGCATTACATCTTAAGTCCATCTATGTCCTTAAAAGTTAAACTTTAGTCTACAGAACTATAAACATCATGCTAAAGGCTTTATTATGTGTTTTATAGTTTACTTTGGTCTGTTTCAATTAAGACCTAGTGCATATCAAAACCAAACTAACCAAGTAAACACCAAAAGACATCGACCACATTCTATTAACCATAAAGATTGTTTAAACCTTAGGAAAGAAATCTTTTATTCGAAGGTTATCCTTTTTGCCACTTTAAAAAAAATTATAATAATATCTCTAACTCTTAACTAGACAAAATCTCAAGCTTGGGGATGCCACCCCGTGTCACCCCAAGAAATATTCAAGAGGTACAAGCGTCAATGCTTGGGGATGCCCAAGGCATCCCCTTCTTCATCAATAAAAAGCTCAGGTCTTTCTAGACACTTCGTTTTTATTGTTTCATGCACTGTTGTGTTGTTCTTGGAGCGTCTTAGTTTTTGTTTGGTTTGCTTAGTTTGCTTGAATAAAGTAGTTTGGACCCCCGTTCTTGTTGTGTTGTTTCAAATAAGTTGATTGGTGTAGGAGAAGAGTAGAAAGTTCTTGCTTGAGTAGTAGAAGAGGAGCTTGCTTTGACTGTGATTTAGACTTTATCATGTCATGCTAGGTGTTGTTTTTACCTTATGCTTAGTGATTATTTCTATAGCATGACTTGTTCCAAACAATTGGGATTGCTTAGTGTGCCTTGAAGAAATCATGCATTGTTTTAGCATACAAAAGCATAGTATTGTGGTATTCTCCTTTGATGCTTTGTTTGGGTTGACTTGGCACATGCTCACACCATGTTATGACTATAACAAGTCACCATAGACTCTATGATCATTTAGTCCTTGACTTGTAGTACCACTTTAAGCTTTGATTAGTAATGTTTTATCGCTCTACATGATTATGGCCATTATTGCTCTCTTAGTTGGTCATTCCCAGTGTTTTGCTAGCCTCCACTTGTATGAGTAAGCTCTACTCATGCATCCAACTCCCAAGAAACCAAGTTATTCCAAAGTGTCCACTATAAATTCCTATGCATGGTGTGTTACACCATTCCAAGTATATTCTTGTTTTCATCTATCTTCCAATTAAAAAGTATTTTGTTATGTAAAAATTTATTGATTAAAGCTCTCACAAACTTGATGGCACACTTTATTTTCTTGCCCCTAATAAACTTGAACCATTGTGCCATCTATGTTGAATATGCTTGCACTTATACATTGGAATTAGCAGAACTGTGTTGTCACGGGGAACATTTTTAACATTGCACTTGTACTTTGTACACAATTGATATCATGATCTTTTGTCTATGGATGTCGCCGGTGTGAAATAAAAGGGGAGCTTGTAAGTCCATGGAGTTATGTATGTGTGTTAGATAAACGCCTGGGCCGCTATCCTAAGCCATGCCTAATCATGGTGGAAACTTGCTGTGGCACCCCGGATTTATGTTCCGATAATACCCGTTATGCATGCAATTCACGTTCCCTGATCAGTGAGCCGTGAGCATAACCGACCAGTATCATTACATCATCCATAACAGGAATGATTACAAAACTTACAAAGTGGCCATTATGGCGATTACAACACAAGTAGCCGAAGTCTTCAGTCGCAGATCCCATGTCACGCCTTAACCTACAGGCGACTGACTGGGAAGACGGTCTAGCTCGCATAGACGTCAGTAGCTCCTTTGTATCTGTCGATCATCTAAAAGTCTGGCCAAGTAGATAGCCAGGGACAATGCCGGTGAGTACTTTGAAGGTACTCGCAAACCACCTTAAGAGAACAACAAATAAGGATATGCAATATGGCTGTAGTAGGATGGCTCCATGAGAGGTTCTTTTATAAACTAGTTTCTCTTGTAGATATAGCATATCTCTATATCTTTGTTGAAAAACTTTTATAAAACAATTTGGAAACCTTTTTGAAAAGTTTTAAGAAAACACCTGGATTGGGTCACCCATTTGTTTTTCCTTCCGGTCATCTCATGACCAAACTCCTTCCTCCTTTTTCCGACCATCTCATGGTCAAATCATGTCCAAGCCATTGCTTTTCTAAAGTCCTTTTTGAAAACAAAACCATCACCCGCCGTACAGCCGCCAGCACGACCGTCCATGACCGAGGACTCGGCTATTCGAATAGATTTACACTCTGCAGAGGTTGTACACTATACCAACACCATCCGATTACCTGTCCCTAATCTACACCGATCGTTGGTCGAATAACCGGTCAAGACCTTCCGGATGCCCTCTCTGATACAAGTGCCTACCCAATGGGGTTAATCCCCTCAAAACCGGGATGCCCTATATAGTCACAAGCCAACCGGAGCGCGTTTTGCACCTCGTCGGGTGTGCGCTTTCAATGAGGGGCTCATATTATTGTCTGGCCGTCCTTAGACAGTATGTACCTTCTCCAGGTCGATGTTTCACATGGGAATTTACATGTGAAGGCCCAGCCTCCGGGGATTTGTTCTCCCCCATAGTAGTTCGAGGCACCTATAAAAGATTAGACAAACTTCCAGCCTAGCCCCGTCCCATTCCAGAGTAATGTGGTTGCACGGGTTAATTGTTCTAGCATAGTAAACTGTACAGCCCAGCGTATTTTCGTAAACATTTTTCCTCCATCATTTATCCGACCATTTTGTACAACCAAAAACCTTTCTCATTTTCCAATCCACTTGGTAGGCCAAGCCTCACCAACGTTTTCTCATAAAACATTTTTGCAAGCCTTTTTTGGGGTCATCCCATCCCATAGTTTTTGCTTCGTCTAAAACGGGGTTTCCAAAGGGGCATTATGTTGTACACCATCTACCTTACTAGGGGAAAGACTAGGTGGCATCAAATGGGTATGTACCTAATGATACTAAGGGAGTAGTAGTTTGGAGGAGCCAAACATTTCCACATATAGAAGTATAAATCAAATAAACTATGCAATTTAAGTAAACCATTTGAATAACATGCGGGTTAGAGATTTGCAGGTATACTTTCCAGGTATACCCACAGGACTCGTTGACCAGGGTGGCCCACCAATGGGTTAGAGATTTGCTTCACGGGCGGCCCAGTCAGAGAAAGAGGAGCCAGTTCTGGCTACGACAAGGCCTAGAAGAGTTACCGACTTAGGCATGCAGTATTACTTGTAGTCCAAGCTGTATCTAGTTACCGACTATGTAACGTAGCCGGATAGGTCTCTCCTGTAACCCTAGGCCCGGTGACTATATAAACCGGCCCTATGGGAGCCTTTAGGGGAACCAAGCAATCATAACACCACAATCAACTCGCATAGGCGAACCTCCCTTGTAATCCATTGTAACATCCGGCTTACGCCGATATATTACTCGGTTGCTAGCAGGAGTAGGATCCGATCCCCGCAGTCGGATCTGAACCTAGGTAAACTTGTGCTCACCGCTCATGGAACATCCGACGTCTCACATCCCATCTTTCCAACGCTACTAGGACCCCCTATGACGTACTTGTCGACAATCCGACAACAGTTGGCGCCCACCGTGGGGCAGGTGACCTTTGGAGCACCATTCCAGGCGGAATCTGCGCGTGCAGGAATCAGCAAAACTATCGCCATGGGTCATGTGGTCTACGCTAGTGGTGTCCCTCTCGTCCTTCTCGACAAGACCTAGATTCTGGCTTCGAAACCAGTAACGACCTACACAATCATGTCCATCAGCGAGATCGATATCTACCTCGTTTTTGCTGATCCCTCCCAACCCACCCTTGAGGTGATGACCATGGCGGAAGAAAAATCCAGATCTACTTTGTCCGCAGAGGCGGAAGAGTTCAATATCTCGGAGAAAATCAAACCCACCCAACCCACTCCTGTAGTGGAAAAAGAGGTGGAAGAAGAATCTAGATCTGATCTCTCTGGCGAGATCAGATACACAGATGAGGAATATATCCGCTACGGATCTGTCCTCCCGGATGTTGTAGAAGAAAAACTACCCTTGAAGCACAGGATAAAGGAGATGATGAAACGCCCCTACATCGATTACGAAGCAATCACCGACATCAAGGAGAACTTTGAGATGGAGGAGGCGGAAACCTAGCTGTTCCACTACCTTAAGAACATAAACAAGAAGAAGCACTATTTCGTGTACCACATAAGCTCTAGATCCGACTCTGTCGATGCTGGAGCCGGTAGCGGTTCGGTCCTAGACGCAATCGAAGAAAACACCGACTTACCTGGCTCCCCTCAGGAGTCAATAACGTCGTAGGAACTTCGAGACTTCGACAAAGAGATGGAGGAGTATGGACAATAACACGTCTCCAAGCAAACACAAGGTAAGCTGGAAAACTCTCCTAGTCCATATTATAGCATGGATGAAAGCTACACCTTGTAGGATGATATGGACACCAGAGATTCCTTCGAGGTCCACAAGCTAACCATGACGGAAAGTACCGACAGAAGCTTATCCCCTGGTACCGGATCAAAAGCCGTCTTTTCCACTGGTACGCATGTTAAGGCTACTGGGCGTTCAAAAAAGAAGAAGAAGAACAAAAATCCTACACCGGCAGAGCCGGACGTCGAGGAAACCAACGAAGAAAAAGTTGATGAAGAGATTGAGATGGAGAATCAGGACGGAGATCTGATTAATACCACCCCGATCGATCCTCCTGTGGATGGACACATCGTCACCAAGGGTGCATGTGAAATTTATGGAGATGCTCTCACGATTCCAATCCCAATGTCTTCGGATCTCACACTGGAGGCGCTGGAGAAAAGGGCTAAGGACCTGGAAAAGCGCCGTCTATTTCTACTCGAAGAGGCCGCATGCATCGTCGAGATGAGGAAGAAGTTAGAGAGTGATCCTGCCAAGTATCAGTCAGATTTCAAGCAACACCCAAACTAGACAAGGGGAGGTCCATTTCTTGCTAACAAGAACCCGGAATCCACAAAGATCTATTAGACGGAAAAGACGAAGAGAAGATCCGAGTCTACAGCACGCCATTGGAAAATGCTACTGCAGCTCGAGCCATCCTCGCTAACAATCCGTCTCCACACCCAGTCCAGCAGTGCGTCAGGTTGCTGGACAAAGGATTAAAGCAGCAGAAAACAGCCGCGTCATTCAGTTGCAAACTGGCCTCAAAGTCCGAGTTTTGCCACACTGGCGCTGACCAAAGCACTCATGTAAGGCTCCGCAGGTATACGAACCAACGCTATCATCCCCGTGGAAAAGAAGAAGAGAATTCAAGAACCGGATCAAACGTCCACTCTCGCCGGCCAGCGCGTGACTGGGCAAGAGTTATTCCGGTTGCAACCGAAGATACCATCAGGGCACTGGTCCCCCATCAGGACCATCGCCGGCAAAACAACCACTATAGAGAAGACCTGGAAACACGCCGCCAGTGAGAGGAGCAAGATAGGCTAAGTATTCCACCACTAAGGCGTCCGGCTGGCAATGTCGGACGAAGAGATGATCCAGATCATCCTAAATCAAGTAGGGACGATGCCCAAAGAAACAGACATCAGAGTTAGCATAATGAGGCTCCGCCGCCACCACCACGTAACCCAGCCGGGAATAATCCACCAGGGCCACCATATCCTCCTAGAAGTGACCATGAAGGATCACGACATAGCCGTGGAATCCGCAGGGGCGGAGGCGGCAATGGTGAAAGAAGAAGCAGAAAACCGACTCCGCTACGTAGAAGCCACGAGCCTCCAAGGCGCAGATCTCTCTCGCCAAACGACGCTCGCCATCGCATTGAATCAACCATAGAGGCGTGGCGGTACGAGGAACAAGACATGTATGTGGGACCCAAGTGCTTTCGACCATACATACGTCAGACCAAATTTCTGGTTGACTTTGGTATTGCCAAACACATTCAGCCCTATGACGGCGCAACTCGGCCAGATACCTAGCTCCAGGATTTCTTCCAGGCATGCTGCATCGCCAAAGTAGGAAATAGCTTGGTCGCAATATGATATCTCCCATTCATGTTGACGAAGATGGCTCGATCATGGCTCAATGAACTGCTAGAGAATTCAATTCACAACTGGTATGATATGCAAAGTGCGTTCTTTTCAAACTTCGAGGGAACATACAGGAGGCCCTGCACAGTCGGAAACTTGCAGCGTTGCACGCAAAGACCCCGAGAAACCTGTCGGGATCAGCTCGGATGCTAGATTGACACGAAGAACTCATGCGAGGGAGTAAATGAGCAAACTACGATAGAAGCTTTTATTGCAGGACTTCTAGTCGGACTTTTCGTCACAGACTGAAGCGTGACCATGTCACAGATTTGGAAGAAATGGCAAGCAAATATGCTGATACCGATGATGATTTAGAAGGGCTGCTAAATATTCTGGCCAATCCCAATGCAGCTAAACAGCCAAAGCAAACTCATAAGCGCAAGAACACCTTGGACGAAAAACCGGCTCCGGACAACGCAGTTGTCAACGCAACGTTCGGATCTGGAGGACGAGGAGGGCGCGGAGGCGGATAGGGTAGAGGCCGTGGAACTTCTCGAATCCAGGGCAGAGGAGATCAGCAACCCGAAAGAACCTATACCTGGGCCGACATAGCCAATAATCTTTGTGTCCACCACTTGGATAGTAACAGAGGATCTACCCACACAAACGCCGAGTGTCGTTTCAATGACGACATCAAAAAAGATGAATCCGCTGGCTACAGAGCCAAGCGATGAAAAATAAAGAAAAATTACGAGAAAGGAAAGGAGCCCAAGGAAGATTCCAACATGGAAGAGGCGGAAGCCGCTGCAGATCCGAAGTCGGATGGATAAAATACTTTTCCAACTAAGAAAGACGCATACGTCTGCTTCCTTGGATCCCAACATGCTAAAGACAAGAAGGCGGTTCTCCATGAGCTCAATGCCACGGTTCCGGCTGTTCCAAAGTTTCTGGACTGGTCAGAGGTAACCATCACCTTTGATTGCTCAGATCACCCGAGGAAAACACATCGTCGGGGAAAGTACCATCTGGTTGTCAATCCTCTTATTGATGGCTATGAGTTTTCTAAAACACTCATGGACGATGGAAGCAGCATTAACATTCTCTACATCGAGACGCTCCAGCGCATGAAGCTACACGAGAGACAGCTGAGTTACAGCAGTGTAACTTTCCATAGCATTGTACCAGAGAGACATGCGGATTATCTGGGTGAGATTTCTCTAGACGTGACATTCAGAACCTGAGACAATTACGAGACCGAGCCACTCTCTTTTGAAGTGGTACCGTTCAAAAGTGCTTAACACGCCATCTTCGGACGTTCGGCTTACTGGGCATTTATGGCTCGTCCCTGTTATATATATAACATGATTGAACTTCCAGATCCAAAGGGCGTAATCACCATACGGGGAAATCCGAGGAAGGCGCGAGAGTTCGACGAAGGATCTGCTACCTTCACCGAAGCTGTGCTGCACGCCCAGGAGTACCAGGAGATTAAGAAGACCATCAATCCGTCTGAGATGCCCACTATGAAGAACGAGGTGCTGAAGGCAAGTTTGCAGTTCAAGGCGTCGGAAGAGACAAAGAAAATGTCGCTGAAGGAAGATGATCCCTCCAAGACGACGAACATAGGGGTAGGCTTAGGACACGCATAGGAAAGCGTGCTCGTCGAGTTCCTCAAAGCTAATAGTGATATCTTCGCATGGCAGCCTTTTGACAAGACCGGAGTACCTAGGGAACTTGCCGAGCACTCTCTTAATGTGTACCCTGACGCTAAATCCGTCAAACAGTCCTTATGATGGTTTGGTGATGAAAAGCGCAAAGCAATAGCCAAGGAATTAGCCTGACTAGAATTAGCGGATTTCATAACAGAGGTCATCCATATAGATTGGGTGGAAAATCCTTTACTCGTCCCTAAAAAGGATGCCATTGATTTAAGGATATGTGTTGATTATACCGCTTTGAACAAGGCATTCCCAAAAGATCTATTTCCTTTGCCAAGAATCAATCAAGTTATCGACTCAACGGCAAGGTCAAAACTACTCTGTTTCTTGACGCATATTCCCGATATCACCAAATACCGATGAAAAATTCGGATCAAATTAAGACGTCTTTCATCACTCCTTTTGGAACCATCTTCTACAAAACTATGCCTTTTGGCTTAAAGAATGCAGGAGCAACATATCAATGTACTATGCAACGTTGTCTCAACAACCAAATTGGACGCAACGTCCACGTATACATAGGCGACATAGCAGTTATGTCCAAAAAGAAGGAAACTTTAATTTCCGACTTGGATGAAATATTTGCTAGTCTACGAAAATTCAACATGATGCTAAATCCGAAGAAGTATTTCTTTGGAATTCCAGCCGGAAATATTTTTGGTTTCATCGTCTCTGAGCGAGGCATAGAAGTGAACCGGGACAAAATCAAGGCTATACTAAACATTACCAGGCTGACTTGCCTGAAAGACATGCAACGTCTCACTGGTTGCATTGCAGCAGTAAGTCGGTTCGTCAG